>CM045999.1:65873476-68563182 GCA_025175895.1 Wurfbainia villosa
TGCAGGAAGAGATAGCTCAATTCACTAGGAACGAGGTTTGGGAATTAGTACCACAACCTAAGGATAAATCAGTTATTGGAACAAGGTGGGTCTTCCGAAACAAAATTGATGACAAAGGTGAAGTAGTTAGAAATAAAACAAGGTTAGTCACCAAAGGTTTTAGTCAAGTCGAAGGATTAGATTACAATGAAACCTATGCCCCTATAGCTAGACTAGAATTCATCTAAATGTTGTTAGCATATGCTGCACATCGAGGTTTTAAATTATTTCAAATGGATGTCAAGTCAGCATTTTTGAATGGACTTATTAAGGAAGAGGTATACGTTAGTCAACCCCTCGGATTCGAAAGCCTAGATAAACCCGGCCATGTCCTTAAACTAAAGAAAGCTCTTTATGGACTCAAACAAGCTCCTCGAGCTTGGTACAGGAGACTTTCAATTTATCTTAAGTCAAAAAGGTTTAATCAAGGCCTAGTCGATCCAACTCTTTTCGTAAAAACTGTAGGTAAGGAAATCTTTATAGCCCACATCTACATAGACGATATCATTTTCGGAACAACCAATTCGATCCTACTAAACGAATTCAATTCACTTATGTAAAGTGAATTTGAAATGAATTTAATAGGTGAATTGAGTTTCTTTCTAGGACTACAAATTAAACAAACTAAGGATAAAATATATTTACATCAACAAAAATATTCTAGGGAATTAATTAAACACTTTGGAATGGAAGATGCCAAAACCATCAATACACCCATGGCAACTAACGTCAATATAGGAGAAGACTTAGAAGGAAAGCCCATCGACCTAAAATGCTATAGAAGTGCGATAGGGAGTCTTCTATACTTAACCGCGAGTCGACCCGACATTTTATTCGCGATAAGTATGTGCACAAGGTTTCAAACCTATGCCAAGGAGTCTCACCTAACCCTAGTCAAGCATATCCTTAGGTATTGAAATGGCACGCTAAGCGTAGGTATTTGGTACCCTAGATCTACCGAGTTTGAACTAATCGGCTATTCCAACTCAGACTATGTCGACAGTAAACTCGATAGAAAGAGCACGAGTGGTTGTTGTCAACTTCTTGGCTCGAGTCTAGTGAGTTGGTGTAGTAAAAAGCAACACTGTGTTGCCTTATCTACCACCGAAGCCAAATACATCGTGATGGGTTAGTGTGTGGCTCAACTTCTTTAAATGAAGTACACTCTCCAAGACTTTAACTTAAACTTCAATGATATTAAAACTCACATAGATAATATTAGCTCCATCAACTTAACCAAAAATCCTATTTGCCATTCTAGGACTAAACATATAGAAGTTAAACACCACTTTATTCGAGAACATGTAGCTAACGGAACCATTAAACTCGAATATGTAGAATCCAAGTCAAACCTAGCCATGTACTTTTTGATCTTTCATATCAATCAAGTTAAATAAGAGTTGAATATTCAAATAGATGAGCTTATTTTTATTATATTATTTTCAAAATAATATGAAACATGCTTGGACTTGGAACTTAAACTTAATACTTATATTTTTCAAAATCCACTCTTTCCGATTTATGGCAAAAGGGGGAGAAAAGGCCAAAGTTAAAGGATCACTTTTTGATAACTTAACTTAGTAACTTAATTCTATATTCTTATGGCCAAAAGTTAATGTTTTAATTAACATAATGTTTGCAAATTTATTACTTGAGAAAGAAGGAGAAAGGCCAAGTTAAAAAATCTTCTTAACTTAAACTTATTTTTAATACTAAGGCCAACTTTAAGTAATTGTTAATTACTTAAAACTCTTCCTAAGTAGCAACCATCAAGGGGGAGGGTTAAGACCTTCTTTCAAGACTCACCCTCGGTCAAGGGGGAGGTTTCCTCAAGGGAGAGTACTTGAAAGAAAGTCTCTATTACTCCTAATTAATATTTAATTGTTCATGCATATTATTTCTTTAACTTTGTATCGGTTTGCCATAGATCAAAAAGGGGGAGATTGTTGGTGCAGTAGGCACCTAAGTCGAACCTGAGTTTTGATTATAGCAAATGATACAAAGTTAAGCTCATTTTGTTATCTCATGAGCTAAATCAAGTGTGCAGAAAAGTGCTAAAGCTAGAGTTGAAGGTCAGTGACACCCGGAGGGAGCCTTGGTGGTCGGGCGAACCAGGATGACTTTGGAGGGAGCCAAAGGAATCAGGTGGAAGACCAGAAGCAGAAGCTACAAGGTAAATGTTGAGGTAAGCTCGTGTGAGTGAGTGCAAGGAAGGTCGTGTCCTCTGTACATGGACGTTCTTAGGAAACGATCCAACCAAGACCTCCCATGGAAGGTCTAAGTCGAGATCGGATGGTATATGACCATTTAATTCACTTATATTAACTGTATTTTCGAGTTAACTCTTCGTTGCAGCTGGAAAACCTGACATCAGTCGACTGAGGGCTTGTATCAATCGACTGATCCATGTAGCAGTCGACTGGTAAGGGTAGCAGTCGACTGTTGGTCAAGGATCAGCTTCGAGGAGAGTCAAAGCTTATCTCCATTTTTGAAGGGATAGGAGGGTTGTTCTCATTGGTTGAAGATCTAAACGTCTAGGGTTTCCAAGGCTATAAAAGTAGGGGTTCTCCACCCCATTTCCATTATCAAAAGCTCTCCAAAAAGCCTCCACTACGATACTCTTCTACGACGACCTTACGACAATGAAGTGCTACCGCATCTCCGACGACAAGAGCCTAACTTCCATTACTTTATTAGTCATTGGTATTTTTCTTTATTGTTGTCTTTAAATATGTACTTATCATGTTTTAATCGTAACAAGGAGAGGGGGAGTGTCCCTCTACCTTGAGCTTTTTCATATCGATTGTATTCGCTTACTCCTACCTCTAACGAAGAGTAGTGTTTTTAGTGCTTTGCCCTCCGTACGCGGTCTAGGACCATTAGGGCCTTAGACTAGTAGCCGAAGGCTATGAACCAAGTAAAAAAAAATGAGCAATACTTTATTTTCGCTGCATTTACTCTCACTCGCATATTATATCAAACGAACGAAAATTGTTTTGCGCAATTCACCCCTCCCCCCTCTAGTGCTCTAATCGATCCAACACCTATATCCCGAGCGACAATAGGGTGGCTCGACACATAGAGTTAGATTTGATTCAAGAGAAGAGGGATGCTACTTTATATCACGTTGAAAGGTATAGGTCACAAGTAATAAAAGATTATAATAAAAAGGTAGTGCCTTGTGCTTTTCAGGTAGGAGACTTAGTATTAAAGAAAGTACTGACCGAGGGATGCAAGGGTAAGCTAGGACCCAAGTGGGAGGGCCCCTTCCATGTGGAGAGTCGAGCAGGAATGAGAGCTTATTACTTAAAGGATGCTCAAGGAAGGATTTTAGCAAGACCATGGAATCTGTATCACTTGTGCCCTTATTTTAGTGGATAAACATTGTAAAATTTGTGTTTTTGTTCTCTTAAAATACTATAATGCAGGCTAAGTCGCATACTGTATTTCAAGTGTTATATTGAATGCAAGTTGTTACATTTTTTCAATATTGGATGGAAATGGAAAAGATAACAAGTCAGGTGCAATATGATCAATTGTATTGCCTATATCTAAAAAATTGGTGGAATGCCAGGGAGGTCGATAGCTCGCTGCTTGGAATTGATTAATGCAATCTTGGAAGCCCTATTGCAGCAAGGCAAAGCCTCGATCTAAGAACATGTCATTGATGGTGGCCGAAGTCCAAAATGTTTCTGGTGTAGTGCTTGTGCCTTCTTTGGATGATCTGGCTTTTAGAATGTCTAAGGTATTCTGTAAGTAGGTTGTTTGGAAGTGAAGGGATGATAATTATGCTCAGTCATCTTGAGTTTTTATGTAAGAAGCTTGAATTTCTCTTTTGATTCTCTAATAAGCATGTTGTAGGGATAGCTCTCTAGCTTGACATTCTTGTAATTCTTTCTTGAGAGAGTTAGTATACTGAACCCATTGGTCATTTAAGTGAGTTATACTTGTAATGCCCTGCAAGGTTAAGAGTTATCATCAAATAATAGAAATAAAGGGAATGGTGTGCTAACCTCATTAATATTGAATAAAAGAGAGTCATGTAAGTCTCAGACTAAGGGGGAAGGAGGACTCTGTGTGGTTGAGCAAGAAAGTGGAAGTTGAAGGGAAGGTGTTGAATGCTTGGGGGAAGTTGAATAATGTTTATGTGTGGAGATGGTGGAACATTGTTGGAGGCCTGTAGTAGTAGTGATTCTGTAAAAGAAAAGGAAAACAATATTAGGTATGTAATACTTAGATGTATGTAGTAGTAAAATTATTACCCAATGTATCAGTCAACTGCAGGGGATAAGTTGTTCTGATTAATGACAATGCTAGTTTTGTGAGTAGTTGATTTAAATTGAATTGATTTTCTACTAGTGATGAAGTTATTACTTGGTATTCTGCATTATCTCGATATTGACCAAAGGAAGGACGAGGAGGAAGAGTAGTCAACCAAATGGAAGAAAAGAGGAAGGGAGAAGGAGAGTGCACAAAGAAATAATGTTTTTTCCATCCTTTGTGTGATGAGGGGATGTCGGTCAGGAATTGAAAGTCTGACCGAGCCTGAAAATAGAAAATACCCATTTTTGATGATTTTATTTGGAAAAAACAATGAAACATAAAGGTCGAGGGGGTAATGAATAAGTAGGATGTGATAAGATAAAATCCTAGCATAAAACGGAAGGAGTTGGGACTTAATTGATTCAAGCGAATAGAAAAATATTCAGATACTTCTAAGAATAAGGGATGAATAGGGAAGTATAAGCCAACATCTATTTGTTATGAGAAGAAGGCCTTTGTGTGCTTGGGAGGTAGATGAGGACGCTCGGTGGAGGTAGCTGGGATTATATGAAAACATGGGGGAAGTTGCAATTGGGAAGATAAAGATCGTCAGTGCTCCCCTATCACTTTAGAATGAGTAGAAGAAAACAAAGGACATGGAATTGGAGAAATGCGATGCATCTTCTTGGAGGTATAGAGTAAAAAATAGTGATGATTGCTTCACTATATATACTAAAGAAGGGGGAGGAAAAAGGAGGGAAATAACAACTTTTCACGCTCATTCTTTGAAGAGTGGAGTTATGGAATCAAATGGAATTAGTTTGTTAGGGTGAAAATGATGGGTAAGTAAGGAGTCCAATTTTTGGTAGGGTAAGAAGGGATATATTAGTTTCTGGTAAGGCATATGCAGTATTGACACTTTTTAATATGATGTGCAGGAGACGTATCAATTTATATGAATTCTGTTATAGGGCACGTGTCCAAGTCATGGGGAAAATTAATGTGTTGTATATACAGTACAAATTCAGGAGTGATATGGTAAAAGAAAATAATTATTCACTGCAAGTTGGGCAGTGCGGACAACTTGAGTGTTGGCAGTTATTAAAATGAAATAAATAAGAAGTGTATAAGGGTGTTCAAATTTTGGTACAAGACCTGTACAGGTTAAAGTGTAAGGATGCAAAATTGATATCTGCAGGGTATTACCCAAATTTGGAAGTAAACTTTTATTACAGATTGAAATGGAATCTCATGGAAACAAACACACATGAACTATGCACAATACAAATGCGAAAATAATAAGGCAAATTGATCATTGCAAATTGTAAATATAGATAACACTTGCAGAAAAGATGGATATTCATTCACAAAATAAGACAAATTCATTACAGAAAGGTTGGTTGTTCATTACAGATAATGTTTGATATAGATCTAGGATTCTGAGTCGGTATCCAACTCGGTGTTGAAAGCCTCCAATGGAAATTTGTTGTAGGCTGCTCCTATATCCAGATGGATGTTAGGCTGATTGGATGAGAAAAGGTTTGTTTTGTTAGCTGCCTGCAATGCTCCTTCAAAGCCTCTCTGGAAATACCTTCCGTACTTCATTTTTGTTTGTACTAGGAGTTTTGTTTCTTAGGTTGCCCGTGCTCGGCTTTAGTTTCTTGCAGATTAGTTAACTCTTTGTGGAGTTGAGTAGTCCGGCGTGTTTGCTCATTGGCAACATCTGATATTCTTTGAAAGTGTTGCATCAGTATATGGAAGTGGAATTGAAATTCATCTAGGTTGTTATATGTTCTATCCTTAAGCTCGATAAAGGCATCTATCAGATCTTCCATAGGCTGGAAACATTGACCAGATTGAAAGTGCCATTCCTTCTCTTTCTGTGTCAGTTTCTAGATTTTTGACTGTAAGGAGGTTGTCTGTTGTGTTAGTGACTCTACTTGCTCTTGTAATAGCCTAATGGTGGTATCTTTGTTGGAACTCTCCCATCTGACCTTCTATAGGTCTTGCTTATATTGAGGGAAGGTTTTTCCTTTTCTGATAATAACTGGGCTCGTTCGACAGTAAGGGTTTGTATCTGAAATTGGAGCTTATGTAGTTTTTGCTGATAAGCAGTTCCTTTCTCCACTTGATCAGGAGAGGCAGGAGGGTTGGTCTGCAATCCTTTTGAAGTCGAGGTTTCAATAGGGCTAGTCTAGAGGCCCTTGGTTAAAGTGAAAGGTGAAGAAGGAGGTTGAGCCATCTGTACTTGAGAGGATGAAGGTTGAAATTGTTGAGTATGATTTCAGTGAACCATTTGTTGAAATCAAGAAGTTTGGAGGTGCTCTGTAAAAAAACAACTATGGGTGATATGAGGAATGTACTGGTATAATGAAATAAGTTAGTAAGAGTGAGAAATTTTTACCATCTAGAGGCTTTGCTGCAGCTCTTGTAAAAATAGTGAGACTTCAGAAGGGGTGAAAAAGGGGGCAGTCTGCAATAGAGTAGAATCGGGTACGATGAGGGGAGTATCAAAGGGAATGATAGATAAAGGAGGTGCAGGAGGAGAATCCGGACTAGGAGGAGGTATAGGGAGTATAGGAAGGGAAGAAAGGAGGTGGATGGGGTAAGTATTTGATATGGCTTGTACCAGGAGATCTAGAGGGGAGGATGTAGTGAATTCTAGAATTATGGGGTTGGATGGTGGTATAGGCTGTTGTTGTTTAAAAGGAAATAGGGAGGCCAGTGGAATGTCATCAGTAGAAGAGGAGGGAGAAAGAGATGAAGAGAGTTCAATTGGATCATTGGAGGGGGACTATAAGTAAATGTATCAAGAGACAGTGATTCCAAAGGAGGCTCTTAGAGGGAAGGGTGTTAAGAGGAAGAAGACGATTTTGAAGGGGTTCAACTAGAGGAGTAAGTAAAGGGGATGGCTTTGCGTGTTGTGTTTCCGGCACCGCGGCGAGTGTGTGTTCGAACATGTTTCGTAAACATGTGCACAGCGGAAGAAATAAAAATAATAAATCTAATTTATTACAACACACACACCACACGCATGCATAGTACAACATGTGTAGACATAATCGTAGTTTTAAATTTTGCAATAAAAGGAAATTTATTCTACTTATACCTTACGTATCACGTGTAGCAGGAAAGACATCAACCGGAGCGATCCTCGCTAGAATCGCCTCTATCCATATCCACCTCGAGCATCTTCGGGATGACTTCACAAAGTCATGAGCCTCGTCTTCATACAAGTCACTAGCCTCGTGTCGAAGATGATGTGATCGAGAGAAGATCACAATCCGAATCAAAATTCAGATTCAAAATGAGTCCTCAAAAACTAGCTTCTCCGGAGAGGTATTCGCCAACCGTTTGACGAATCCTTCGTCCTCCACCTCTGAGGATTACCAGAGATCAAATCCCCGACAAAGTAGCCACTGTCAAAGCTCCAAACGTCGTCCAAATGACGCTCTGACACGAAATAAACAAGCTGTCCAGAAAACTGGACAGCTTTGGTGGAGGATTAGCGCTGGCCAAATAAGGAAGCTAGATGCTCACCTTGTCGCCGGAGCCAAGGAAGATCACCGGAGGGTCGTCGGAGGATCGCCGACTGAAGCTTGGACACCGGCAAGGATCTTGGACAGCGGCACAAGGGTGGGCGGCGGCTAGGGTATGGGCGCTGACCACAAGAGGAGAAAAGGGAGGGGCGGCAACTTGGATTACGGCTCTCATTAAACCCTTGAGCCCTATTTTATAGAGAACAAATTCTCCTAATGGTTATTGGTTCATAACCAAAACCCGTTAACCCGCTCCATTAATTTAAGTTAAAATAAACTAAACCGATTTGGTCTATTTTAAGTTAAAATGAACCAAACCAACTTTGGTTCATTCGTTTAAAACAAACCAAACCCCTTTGGTTTATTCTCCACCATTGGATTAGAACCAAACCAATTTGGTTCATCCATCATGTATTCATAAGACACGGCCCATCCACGCTTCCATTGCGCCTGAAATGATTTCATGCTCGCTCCTTGTTTGGTCCAACCAAACCTAGTTTCTCTCGGTCTGAGAATCTCATTCTCAAGCTTGTTTAAAATCCTTCGGATTATGCTCATTGTGCGTGTGACCAAATAGGTTCTCGATTTATGTTGGTCATCTATAATTAACCATTAATTATAGAATGATCATGAGTGACACCTAGTAGTACATCATGATCCCCAATTAACCGAAAAGATCAACGGTTGATCCAGAACTATTTATGAAATCCTTTAGCAGCTCCAATGAATCATGCCCCATTCCCTTCACTCATCTTATACCCACTCGGTTCATAACATGCTCTATTGTGTCAGTCCCCACTAGGTTGATTACGTCACACCTAGTCCAAGTATCATTTTCTCGTCCTACGGATTCTAGTTACTACACATGTATCCAAGAGTACCTTACTCTAAACATATAATGCTTTGGCAAAAGACTTTAGTAACAATCCGACGAGAGGCCATGGGTATACATCTCCTCGCAAGGAGTGGTGAATCCTTTATAGGCTATTCAAACACCTTCGATCACTTCGACTTATACCCAATCATCCCGGGTCCACATCTCCTTGGAGATGCTTGCTTAAGATGTCAAAGCATAAGTCTTCATGACCAAGATGACTTGAATACCGCAAGTCAAAGGAACATCACACTTAAGCTGTAGTAAGAACTTCATTGACATATCTATATATGCAGAGAACCATATGAAGTCTTACGGCTGGTCACTCCAATGAACTAGTTACCATAACTAGCATCCACGATTAACTCCGGACATCACTATGTCTCCAGCTAGTGAGAATCAGCTGCTTGGATACACCAAGGAGTATACCTCGTGCTAGTCTCGACAGATTTGATGGTGTCCGAATCCATCAATTCATCGACTAGGGATAATTTCGATACATCACAATTACACATGTAGAGATACTCACTAGTTGTAATCCAATCACAAATTCTCTCATGTTGTGAATCGTATCGTGGACATTCAGTAAATGAGTTTAAGATCTAATCAAATACATGAGAACATGTATACTCAAATAGTGAATCTTCATTTATCATATAAATGGTTCTAACATAAGGCGATTGCCTTAGGACATCTCTCACATATTACTAACACTGCGGGGAGTAAAATGTCAAAAGGGGGTAAAGGATTTTGAAGTGGTTATGAGGGAGGAGGAATAAGGTCAGTGGCAATTAGAGTGAGGGTTAGTTGGTCGGGCTCGATAATGGTTATAATGGGGACCTGGGGAAGTTCAGAAGGAACTTGTGACATAGAAGTATAAATAACTCTTTGTGAAATTCAATCAAGGTAATTGAAGAAAGGAATAGTAGAGGAAGGGGTCATTACTGATGAAGAAGGCTCGGGGATGGAAGAAGAGGTAGATGTGCCTTCAGTTCTTTTTCTTTTCTTCTTTTGTTGTTTTGCCAGGGTTCTTGCAATGGCAACATGTATCATATCCTTTGTAAAATAGAATATCAGTATACATTTAAGGGTAAAGTTAGTAAGTATGCAGAGTAAAGTATTAGTATGCATTCGAAGGTAAAATTAGTGAATATGCAGAATTGGGTATCACAATACATTTAAAAAAAATTCAGTAAATATTCAGTTAAATAAATCTTACCAATGGGATAAGCTTCTTTTGATTGGAGGGGGGCAGTGATAAACACGAACACGACCCCAAATCTCGCGACGGAGACCGTCGAGGACTCGAAGCGCATGCTCGCGCTCAACACCCGCAAGTGCACGGATGTCGTCAAGTAATAAAAAGATTTATCGATCCCACAAGGATTGAGATATGAGTACCGATCTATTCGGTGGACGTTATTATTCAGAAGTCAAATATAATGTTTGTGATTGCGAGGGTTGTCGGCGGTCCTAACTCAATACGGAGTCACACGGAAGAAGAAAAGGCTTGCTGCGAGTCTTTGGAAGGGATTCTAGGATTTCGATTTCGTTTGTGTGTCACAAAACATGCTATCAATTGAGTATTGAGTGAACGTCTAACTATGGACTTGTGGAAGGGATATCATACACTCCCCGGATGAGCCTTCGCATCTATCGGGAGCTATCTCTGCCTTACAAGGACAGGATAGGCAGTATGAGGATGCCGAATCAATCCGTGCGACAAATCTTTTCCAATTCTATCGCACCCTTCTATCCACAATTACAGAAGATGAGGCCAACCCCTAGGTTCCTCTTTAATTCCCCTAAGTCTTAGATACGAGGGTTGTTAGCTCTGGTATCGGCTAAGCACAGTAGATAGAAAACCAAAACACATAAATATCAGTCTAAACTAATACCAATTGCAAATACAAACTCAAGAATAGAATCATTTTGGAATAACATGTTCTACACACACAAACTACTCCCTAATCCTAGAATCGAAGAAACTACTCCATAAATATGAGAGGAGAAACACAAAGCACGTTTATATCCGGATAAACAATAGATAACATGCAAAGAATGGAAATTACAATGCAATATGGTCTTCTCTTCGGCATTGAAGTGCATAACTTGGATCTTCGGCAGCCTTTCTCCTCCCTGTTGCGAGTTCCCAAAGCGTTTTAGGGCTTCGGAGTGTCATCCTAGCCGTCGTGCCTCCCCCCTAGGGTTTGGACGAAGCTTTCCTTATATAAACATAACGCCGGATCCTTGCGAAATCTAGAAAAACCCCTGTCCGCATCAAGTTGCCTGGCTGCCACACAGTCGTGTGAAAACACACGGCTAGGCCGTGTGTAAGGCTGTGGTGGCCATTTTCGAACCCTGGACACGGCCGTGTGTAGCCACATGCCCAGGCCATGTCCCACTCTGTATTCAGCTGCCAAATGCCTCCTTTTTGCTCCGAAAGCATGCCGTTTTCCCCATGGAATGCTATCCTGCACACAAAAGTACAAAGAGCATATCTCCGAACTAGAAAATAGGAAATGCATGCAAAATGAAGTAGAATATGCATGAAACAAACATAAAATAAATTGAGATGTGAGCGAAAACTACTCCTAAAACCCTATATGTTTAGCTCACATCAATTCTCCCATACTTAGATCTTTGTTTGTCCTCTAGCAAACCTCAGTGCCATGAAATTTTAAAACGTTATTGTTCCATACTTAACATGTTAACTAGATTTATCAAGTGGTATTTGCAATCAAAGAAAAATAAATATGTTCTAAAAATTCACTAAGTTTGCTCCTCATGCTCGTGCCAAGCGAATCTTCTTAGGGGATACTCATTCCATGATAAGTTAAGTTGTCATCCTATAGCTTTCCTAAGGTCTCCGGCTCTTAGGCACTTACCTGCCTAAAGCGAGGGTCGTTCCCTAGATCTAACACAAAGTCTCAAAGGCGTGCTCGGTATTGAGAGAAATTGGTAGGTGTTTCCCCAGTAACCTAACTCGGTCTCAAAGGGGCACCTAACCATTTCCACCCACGACAACTATTTTTTTATCCCTCATAATCTCTTTCTCTTCTTTCTTTTCTTTTTCATTTCTTTTTCTCTTTTTTTTTTCTTCTCTCTCTCTAGGGATTTTGATTTTTCGAATGGGCTTCACAATCTGAGCATCTCCAGTAACTAAAATATTAAATCTAGAGTCACCTATGGATACCAAAGTACTAGACTACTGAGATGAATCATAACTTAGTACGTACTAGATTTTCCCTTTCAGAAAGTTTGTCATGTGTATGTGTAAAATAAAAGCTAACCAGTGTAAGTCTAGAACATTCATTCAGTGCAAATAAAATAAAATACCATGAGGTAAATGAAGTTAAGCTACCCATGATAATAAATCATGAAGAAAACTTTTAAAAATACTATTGAGGCACCTTATAAATAGCAAAAACTAAGTACTGAAAGAAACTAAACAACCAATTCATGAATAAATGAATGCTAACTACATTGCAACTATCACGAAAGAAACTACTGCTAGAAACAAAATAAAACAAAACTTGGGGTCCCCCCTAGACTTAAGCGAAGCATACCTCTAGTATGGTGGACGAGGTAGAAAGTCTGGTAGCCTCGGCATCTCGGATCCTGGGAGAACCTACTATTGAGTTGCTGATGTCATATGTATATGTGGTCGATCTGAGAGCTGGTGGATGCAGCAGCTGCTCGATGCTCCTCCTCCCTAGCCCACTGTGCCTGCTGGGCTCGCATATGATGCCGCGTCTCCTGGCGATAGGCGGCCTCTGCCTGGCGACGGGTAGTCTCCTCCTAGAAGTAGACGCATGCCTCACCATAGAACTCCTCGGCCCGCTGGAAGTGCTCTCGGAAACCTTGAAACTCTGCCTGCGTGTAGGTGCTCTGCTCCTCCCATCGCTGCCTTTGCGTCTGTTGCTCGGCATATATGTCATCGAGGCACGATCGGAACTCCAAAAAATCATAGGCAAATGCACTTGTATCCTGCTTAAAAGTAGAAAAAGGTGGTGGTGTAGGTGCAGGCTCATGTTGACGTGGACTAGGTGGGCTCCTGTGTATGCATGGACTGTAGGGAGAGTGATGTAAAGGGGGAGAGATGGGTGCCGCTGTGGATGGTCCCTCATATGGAGGGGACTCAACTATCAGGTCTAAGCGCCAGTTAGCGTGTGTGGTGATGGTGGTACGATTGGGGTTGGGGAGCCTAAGGGTCATCAGGTTTTTCCTTACAAAGCATAGGGAGTGTCCCTCTCTTACAATCATCTTCATGGCCATACACACTCCCAGGTCGATCCTAGGGCTCCCCTCTATGCTATCTAGCATGGTGTAGTCGTACCCCATCCTATGGCAAATGTGGGTAAGTAGGCCCCCCCACATTAATCTCTCCTCTCACAACTTTGCTCATTTTCACTAAATGTCTAATGAAATGAGACCCTACATCAATGCTACTCCTTTCTTATAGCATATTCCATAAGCAAAGCAACTCACTATCTCTCACTACACCGTCACTCTCCCCACGACCAAAAATAGTACTTGCCATGATTCGGTGCAGGTATCAGAAAATGGGGTTTTGGAGGCGCGATGCTTTGGCCCTAGAAGGGTTGTAAGCGTGCTCTCCTATCAATTTGGTCCAAAAGATCCGAGAGTTAAACCCAAGAGGGGTTCTTTTCTCTCCCCCACTAGGCAAGCCAAAGCATGTGTTCCATTGGTGTAGTGTCCATTCATGCTCAATGTTAAATATTCTAAAGGTAATCCTACCCTCTTCGCTCTCTCTTCCTGTTAAGATTTCCACTTCCAAAGAATTCAAGAATTCTAAAACTATCCTAGGGTATGTGGGGTGTCTTATTCCCATTATCTCTTTCCACCCCATTTTTGCAAATAGGGCTTGAATGTCACCAAACAAACCTAGGGATTCTAAGAGATCTTCATCAAGGTACCTAGTAGCAATGATTCTTCTAGTAGAGACCACATCAAATCTTTCCCTATGATCATTATTGCGAAAGAGAAGGGTTGGAAAGGCATTATCTTCCTCCGGAGCTTGAGGGGCATCCGTTTGTTGGATCGAAAAGCATCGCTAGAGGGGGGGTGAATAGCGATCGAAAATTTTTCGTTCGTAATCGTTCGTTAAGGCACGAGTAAGCGAGTAAGCAGCGGAAAATAAAATGACACGTTTATTTTACTTAGTTCACAACCCGGCGGTTGCTACTCCAAGGCCCTATCGGTCCTAGACCGCGTACGGAGGGCAAAGCACTATAACGTCTCCTCCTCGTTGGAGGTAGGAGACAACGATCACAAAACCGAATATACGAGGATGAGGCAACAAGCCTACCTCACCTCGTTATGAAGAAAAACAAAGAATACAATATCAAAAATATTACTTGAATCTGCTGCCGACGAAGAAGATTGGAACTTGGCATCGCGTCGGCGTTATGACGGTGTTGGAGCGTTGGCGTTGTAGGAGCACTTGATGAATAAAATTGATGTTCTTTGGAGATGAATCCTCCCCTCCTTTTATAGACTTTAGCCTCTGAATTTGTCTCCTATTTCTTTGGAACGGATCATGAATTTTTCCAAATTTTTATCGCTGGCGGTCAAGCGTTATCTGTTTGACCTAGCCCAAAAGGCCATCGCGCCATCACGATCGATGCCTCCCATCGGTCGATCGATGGGCATCATCGATCGCTCCATGTCCGGATGATCGCTCCATGTCCCGATCACACCGGCTACTTCCTGCGAAGAGGTTAGCTCGGAAAATGATAAATACGACGGTTTCTAACCGTCCGATCTCGACCTAGACCTTCCACAGGAAGTCTTAGTCGGATCGTCGCCTACGGTCATCCCCGTAAAGAGGACACGCCCTTACAATCTCTCACTCACACGAGCTTACCTTGATAGTAACTCTTGCTTCCGGCCTTCCACTCGATTCCTTCGGCTCCCTCCGAAGTCACTCGAGTGTCGCCCGACCACCACGGCTTCCTCCGGGTGTCGCTAGCCTTTAGCTCCAGCTTTAATACTTTTCTGTACACTCGATAGCTCGTGAGATAACGATATAAACTTAACTTTGTGTCTTTGCCATAATCAAAACACAGGTTCGATTATCTAGTGCCCCTGCACCAACACCGTTCTTTTTGTCCATCGCTCCGAAGCTCCGGATCAAGATGCCACTTGCTTTGTCCTCCTCATCCTTACTTCTTTTGGGCTCCCTTGAGGGTTGGAAAGGCTTCTAGGTGGTGGGGAAGAAGGATCCACATGGCTAGGGCAAGAGAAATCAAAACACACAGTGCATTTGGGGTGGAAACGCATGGCATGCCCTACTTAACCTCATGCCCCACGGCTGTGTGAAAACACACGGCCAGGCTGTGGGTGCCTCGGGTTAGTCGGGGCATGACCATGTGAAAACACACGACTAGGCCGTGTGCCCCTTATTTTACTCCTTTTGTGCACAACGGTCCGAATTTTCTCACATGCCTTGCCGTGTAAGCTAAAATTGATTTTTATTTTTACCTAGCAAGTTCTTTCTGGTCCTAATGCTAAAAGAAATGGAAATCAAAGTTCAAATTAACCAAATGAATGTAATGCAATAAAAAGGAAACCTAAAAACTAAACTTGGGTTGCCTCCCAAGAAGCGCTTTGTTTAAGGTCATTTAGCTCGACCACACTCCATTATCAACTTGGCTCGGGAGGTTCTGTAAACCTCCATTAATTTGTCTCGGGATTGACATTCGGTGGGCTCGGCTTTACCCTGTAGAAAGTGAAGCCGTCTAAGAAGGGAGTTCTACATTCTGAAGAGGATGATCTCCCCATCTACCTCCAATGAGATCTTGTGCTCTTTTACGTCTATGCATGCCCTTGCAATCGCCAAAAAGGCCCTTCCCAAGATGATGGGATTCTGGGGATCTGGTCCTGTGTCGAGTATAATAAAATATGTATGTATCACGAAGTTCTCGCCGACCATAGACACATGTGCTAGCATGCTGACGTGTTCCTTGATAGAGTCATCCCCCATATGAATACCATGGTTTGCTAGTTGGAGCCCATCAGTCATATCTTCAAATAGTATGCATAGGGAATCACACTTACTGATGACCCCAAATCGCATAGTGCTTCATCGAAGCTTTCCCCATAAATCGAGTAGGGGATAACAAATTCACCTGGGTCCTCAAGCTGGGGTGAAATTTTATCTTCAATTTCAGCTTGGTCGGGTAGGGTGGAAACCATGGCTGCACACCTCTTGGCGAATCTGGTTCTCTGTGCTACTCTCTCGCTGCACACTCCTTCTTCCTTAACTTAACTCGGAGTGTGCAGCGAAAGAGTCAAGTTAAGGAATATGAGAGGTATATGAGAGGTGTTCTAATGCAATCGCCTAATGGTTGTACCATTTATTTGATAAATGGAGATTCACTATTTGATTATATATGTTTTCATGTATTTGATTGGATCGTAAACTCATTTACTGAATGTCCACAATATGATTCACAACATAAGAGAATTTGTGATTGGATCACAACTAGTGAGTTTCTCTATATGTGTAATTGTGATGTATCATAATTATCCCTAGTCGATAAATTGATAGATTAGGACGCCATCAATTCTGTTGAGACTAGCATGAGGTATACTCTTTGGTTTATCCAAGCAGTTGTTTCTCACTGGCTGGAGACATTGGGATGTCCGGAGTTAATCGTGGATGCTAGTTATTGTAACTAGTTCATTGGAATGACTAACTGTAAAACTTCTTATGATTCTTTGCATATATGGATATGTCAATGAAGTTCTTACTACAACTTAAGTGCGATGTTCCTTCAACTTGCGGTATTCAAGTCATGTTGGTCATGAAGACTTATGATTTGACATCTTAAGAAAGCATCTCCGAGGAGATGTGAACCCGAGATGATTGGGTATAAGTTGATGTGGCCGAAGGTGTTTGAATAGCCTACAAATGATTCACCGCTCCTTGCGAGGAGATGTATACCCTATGGCCTCTTGTCGGATTGTTACTAAAGTCTTTGGCCAAAGCATTACATGTTTAGAGTATGGTACTCTTGGATACATGTGCAGTAACTAGAATCCGGAGGACGAGGAAGTAATACTTGGGCTAGGTGTGATATAGTCAACCTATTGGGGACTAACACAATAGACCATGTCCTAAACCAAGTGGGTATAAGATGAGTGAAAGGAATGGGGCACGATTCATTGTAGCTACTGAAGGGTTTCAGAAATGGTTCTGGGATCAACCGTTGATTTTTCGGTTAATTGAGGATTATGATGTACTACTAGGTTCCACTCATGATCATTCTATAATTAATGGTTAATTATAGATGGCCAACATAAATTGGTAACCTATTTCGTCACATGCACAACGAGTGTAATCCGAAGGATTTAAAATGAGTTTGAGAATAGGATTCTCATATCGTGAGAGACAAGGTTTGGTTGGACCAAACAAAGAGCGAGTATGAAATGGTTTCAGTCGCATCGGAAGCATGGATGGTCCGTGTCTTTTAAAAACATGATGGATGAACCAAATTGATTTGGTTCTAATCCAATGGTGGAAAATAAACCAAAGTGGTTTGGTTTGTTTTAAACAAATGAACCAAAGTTGGTTCGATTCATTTTAACTTAAAATAGACCAACGCGGTTTAGTTTATTTTAACTTAAGTTATTGGAGCGTTTTAATGGGTTTTGGTTATGAACCAATAACCGTTAGAAGAATGTGTTCTCTATAAAAACACAGCTTAAGGGTTTTTCGAGAAGAATTAATTGGTTCAAGGGTTTTGGAAACCCTAGCCTCCTTTCCTCCTTCTTGCCGCCCAAGCCAAGGTGGTTGTCACCCACCTTTGTGTCATCACCGCCCATTGGAGCTACTGCCTCTCCTCGCCGTCAACCATCCACCAGCCACCGGTGTCCCTTGGGCCACCCTCAGCCACCGGTCAACCTCCCTTGGCCGCCGACGACCAAGGAGTAACTGGCCATGCCTTTGGCCGACCCCTTCTTCCTTCACAACAAGTTGTCCAGTTTTGGACAGCTTGATCTCCTTCGCGTGGAGAGGCCATTTGGTCGGTGTTTTGTGCTTCAACAGTGGTCTACTTGTCGGGGATTGGATCTCCAGCAATCCTCATAGGTGGATGGTTAAGTTTTTGTCAAATGGTTGACAAAAACCGCTTTCGACAAGCGAGTTTGTGAAACTCATTTTGGGATCCGAATTTATTTTGGATTGTGATCGTCTCTCGGATCACATCGTCTTCGACTCGAGGCTAGTGACTTTTGCAAAGACGAGGCTCGTGGCTTTGTGAAGCTATCCCGACGATACTCGATGTGGATACGGATATGGGCGATTCTAGCGAGGGTCGCTACGGTTGATGTCATTCCCGCTACACGTGATCTGTCAGGTATACCTACTATAAGTTTCCTTTTATTGCAAAATTTTAAATAGCAATTATACCTACACATGTTGTATCCTGCATGTGTGTGATGTGTGTGTTGTAATAAATTAGATTTATTGCTTTTATTGCTTCCGCTGTGTGCATATTTATAAAATGTGTTCGAACACACACTCGCCGCGGTGCCGAAGAAATCCAACAGTGGTATCAGAGCCACGCTGTGTTCTGACATAGTCATAAAATTATTTTGCGATAGTCTTAATTATATTTATAGAAATTTTCTACTTTTGAAAAGTTTAGAAGTATTTATGAAAATTTTCTACTTTTGAAAAATTTAGAAGTATTTATGGAAATTAACAGTTTCCATAAATAAAATATGTGAGTAGATTTGGAAATTTGTTTCCTAATTTAAACATGATTTGATTTGGGAAATCAAATCTCAAACATATTTTATTTTCATAAATAGTTATGACAAATAAGGAAATTCAAATTGAAAATTTCCTAATATGATTAGGAAATTACAATTTAGGAAACTTGTTTCCTAAATTAAATTTGACTATCCTTAATTAACACTTTCCCTAAATAAAATATGTGATTAGATTTGGAAATTTGTTTCCTAATTTAATCATGATTTGATTTGGGAAATCAAATCTAAAACATATTTTATTTCCAAAATAATTATGATAAATAAGAAAACTATTTGTACATGACATAATTGTATGCCATGTAATTGCATTAGATGCATATCATTATATCATGTGTGTCGTGACATATAGATGTATGTCATGTGTGTCATGTCATGTAGATAATAGTTATTTGCATGCAAAGTGGATGAGACATTAAATCTCTTACACAACATTAAAGCCTACACCTTCCATTAATATGGTTAGAACCAGAGTTCTGTTTCTTGTTTGGGATGTTGGACTCTCTCCAAACCCAACTTGAACCTGAACATGTTCAAACCATTGGAATAGTTTATTACTAATATGGTAAGAGTCAGAGATCAATCGTTAGTTTGGGTTGTTGTACTCTCTCCAAGCCTGGCTAATTTGTTGAATGTACTCTAACCATATTAAAACTATTTCTCGATTAATGGGTTGGCTTTAACCTGGAGCATCATCTTGTTGGACTCTCTCCAAGGTCGATGTGAAGAGAGGTGAAGTTTGGTGCTATGCATATGATGCATACTTGTTAATGAGTTAATAACCCGATGTATGTGTGAACATTCAATTAATTGATAGCACATTACGATAGTTGCATATATGTGATATGCAATTGGTATACTTGATACCTACCATCGTAGCTAAGAATGGCTTGTTGGACTCTCTCCAAGGTTGTTCTTATCTATGTTGGATATCAACCCATTCGGAGATGGACCTACGATCTCCCGAATTAATTTTGAGGGTTTTTGAAATTCGAAAAGTGAATGGGATTTTGTAAATGTATGTTGATGCATTTTAAAATTATTTTCTCATATATGCTTGATTTGTATTTCTAAGTTAATCGATTGATCATGACATCTTTGAATTTGTGCTTGATTTTGGATTCAAATAAATTGACTAGGCCGAACTTCTTGGATTGGCTTAGAAACTTAAGAATTGTTTTCAAGGTTGAAAAGCTTACGAATGTCCTTGAAGCGCCTCTTCCTGCCCATCCTAGTAATGATGCAACTCCGGACTAATTGTTGGCCTATAAAAAACATGTGAGTGATTCTGAACTAGTGAGTTGCATCATGCTTGCCGCAATGGTACCCGAGCTGCGGAAGCAGCATAAGCATATGGATGCTCATACCATAGTCTTTCATCTTTATGAGTTGTTTGATGAGCAAGTGAGATCGGAAAGGTTTGAAGTCTCCAAGTTCCTCTTCACCTCTGAGATGCAAGAAGGTTCATTTGTGGTACTACTCAACATGCTGAAGACTATGGAGCCTTCTGTGAAGCATGAGCAAGGGACGGTGCTGTTAGTTGATTTCTTGAAGAAAGGTTCTAAGAGGAAGTCAAAGGAACAGCAGAAGGGGAAGAAGAAAAGGCTAAAAAGGCAAAATCAGCTCAAAAGGGCACTTGCCATCATTGTGGCAAGGAGGGCCATTGGCGAACAAATTACAAGATTTATCTTGAGTCTGTGAAGAAGAATAAGGCATCAGATGCCCCATATTCTTCAAATATCTTCGTTATTGATTGTCATTATATTTCCTTAAACACTTGGGTATTGGATACTGGGTGTGGCTCACATATATGTAATGATATACATGGGCTAAGGAATAGAAGAAGACTCATCAAGGGAGAGTTAAATTTATGTGTTGGGAATGGAGCAAAGGTTGCTACACTCGCCATTAGAACATATTTGTTGAGACTCCCTACAGGACTTGTCTTAGAATTGGACAATTGATTTTATGTTCCTTCGTTAATAAAAAATATCATATCTATTTCTTGTTTAAATAGAAATGGAAACCATTTGACTTTTAGTAACAATTGTTACTACATAATTTTGAATGGCATGCTTTATGGGACTGGAACATTGTGCAATAGTATATATACGTTAGACTTATCCAGTGACATTCTCAATATCGAAGTGAGCAACAAACATGCTTAAAAAGACAATCAATTAGACTCCTATATGTGGCATTGTCATCTTGGCCATGTGAGCAAGAAACCCATGTCCGAATTACACCGATGTGGAATTTTGAAATCGTTTGAATTAGATTCATATGATACATGCGAATCATGGTTAAATAACAAGATGACTAAGTTACCTTTTACGGGAAAAGGTGAACCAGTGGGAGAGTTGCTTGGTCTAATACATACTGATGTATGCGGACCAATGTCAACTCAAGCTCTAGGAGGCTATAACTACTTCATTACCTTCACCGATGATCACTCATGGTTTGGGTATGTATTCTTGATGAAACACAAGTCTGGAACCTTTGAAAGGTTCAAAGAATTCAGAAATGTAGAGAAACAACTTGGCAAGAGTATTAAAATACTTCGATCGGATCGAGGTGGTGAATACTTGAGTCATGAGTTTTTCGATTATCTAAGGGACAATGGTATATTGTCAGAATGGACTCCGCCGTATACACTACAGCATAATGGTGTATCTGAGAGGCGAAACTAAACCTTGTTGGACATAGTTAGGTCGATGATGAATCACGCGAATCTTCTCAAGTCCTTTTGGGGCTATGCACTTCATACTACTATTTACTTGTTAAACAGAGTCCCATCCAAGATAGTCTCTACTACTCCATATGAGATATGGAATAGTAAGAAACCTCATTTATCTTACTTGAAGATATGGGGTTGTCCTTCTTTTGTGAAGAAAACTGTGTCAAACAAGTTGGATGCTAAGTCAAATAAATGTCTATTTATTGGATACTCTAAGGAAACAAGGGGTTACCAATTATATCATCCTATGTAACAAAAGGTGTTTGTTTCAAGGTATGTTGTGTTTCTAGAGAAAGAGTTTCTCTTGCAAGAAAACAGTGAGAGTGTTGTTGAACTTGAGGAGGTTCAAGAGACTCCAATAGACATTGATGAGATACCTGCTCAAGCACCTCAACCGATAACTCATAGTGATGAGATATCGGCTGAACCTATTGTGACACCACATCTTTGTAGATATGGTAGAACACACAATATTCCTGAGAGATATGGATTTCTCATAAGTGAATCAAACGACGTGTTACTCATTGACGATGAGAAGCCTACCAATTATGAAGAAGTTCTGAAAAGTTTAGAAAGGGACAAATGGCTTGAAGCCATGAAGTCGGAAATGGATTCCACGTAAGAAAATCAAGTTTGGAACTTGGTGGACCCACCTGAAGGCATTAAGCCTATAGGGTGAAAGTGGGTTTTCAAGAAGAAAACTGACATGGATGGTAATGTGATTACCTTTAAGGCTAGATTAGTGGTGAAAAGCTATCGTCAAAAATAAGGTGACGAGACCTATTCACCAATAGATATGCTTAAATCCATTCGGATGCTCCTGGTCATAGTGGCTCATTATGATTATGCGATATGACAGATGGATGCGAAAATGGCTTTCCTTAATGGAAACCTACTCGAGGACGTGTATATGATACAACCTGAGGGTTTCACATCGATTGATAAAACCAAGGTATGCAAACTTTGGCGATCCATTTATAGACTGAAGCAAGCATCCAGGAGTTGGAATATCCATTTTGATGAGACAATCAAAAGGTTTGATTTCTCATAAAATCTGGACGCACCTTGTGTGTACAAGAAGGTTAGTGGGAGTGCAGTCGTGTTCCTAGTATTGTATGTCGATCACATATTACTTATATGAAATGATATATCTATCTTACAGTCGGTTAAAATTTGGTTATCCTAAGATATTCTCTATGAAAGACCTGGGAGAGGCGACATACATCCTTGGGATCAAGATCTATAGAGATAGATCGAAATGGTTGCTTGGTCTTTTGTAGTCTACATATATAGACCGAGTGCTAAAGAGGTTTAGCATGTAGGAATCCAAGAAAGGTTTCCTTCCCATCATGCATGGGATAGACCTTTCGAAGTATATGTGTCCGCACATAGAAGACGAGAGGATTTGCATGAGTAAGATTCCCTATGCATCTGCAAAAGGATCTATCTTATATGCTATGTTATGTACAAGGATCGATGTATCATATGCTTTGAGTGTCACGAGCAGATATCAGTCTGATCCAGGAATAGATCATTGGGCGACTGTTAAGACAATCCTTAAGTACTTAAGAAGAACTAAGGATGTGTTCCTAATAAATAGAGAAGGTGATATGGTAATACGTGGGCATATGGATGCCATCTTCCAGATAGACAAGAATGATTCAAGGTCTCAGTCTGATTATGTATTTACCTTGAATGGAGGCACAATAATTTAGAAAGGTTCCAAGCAAGACACCATAGTAGATTCTACCATTGAGGCAGAATACATTGCAGCTTTGGAAGTAGCAAAGGAAGCGATTTGGATCGATAAGTTCATCTCTGAAGTTGATGTGGTCTCATCAATGATTCAAACATGTGCTTCGCCACTATCAGTTGATTAGAGAGATCATAAGTAGAAAAAAAATACAAATCGAGAAGATTCCCACTGAAAGGAACTTAGCATACCCTTTAACTAAGGTCTTACCTCAAAGTAAGTTTAAGGGTCATGTTAGAGCTTATGGTATTGGATATCGTGGCGATTGGCATTAGGCCAAGTGGGAGTTTGTTAGTAATATATAAGAGGTGTCCTAAGATAATCATCTTATGGTTGTACCATTTATTTGATAAATGAAGATTACCTATTTGAGTATACATGTTTTCATGTATTTGATTGGATCTTAAACTGATTTACCAAATGACCGCAATACGATTCATAGCATGAGAGAATTTGTGATTGGATCACAACTAGTGAGTTTCTCTACATGTGTAATTATGATTATTGGAATTATCTCTAGTCGATGAATTGATGGATTAGGACGCCATCAATTCTGTTGAGACTAGCACGAGGTATACTCTTTGGTTTATCTAAGCAGTTATTTCTCACTGGCTGGAGACATTGGGATGTTCGGAGTTAATTGTGGATGTTAGTTATGGTAACTAGTTCATTGGAGTGACTAGCTGTAAGACTTCATATGGTTCTTTGCATATATAGATATGTCAATGAATTTCTTAATACAACTTAAGTGTGATGTTCCTTCGACTTGTGGTATTCAAGTCATCTTGGTCATGAAGACTTATGCTTTGACATCTTAAGAAAGCATCTCCAAGGAGATATGGACTGGGATGATTGGGTATAAGTCGAAGTGGCCAAAGGAATTTTAATAGCCTACAAAGGATTCGCCGCTCCTTGCGAGGAAATGTATATCCTATGACCTCTCGTCGGATTGTTACTAAAGTCTTTGGCCAAAGCATTACATGTTTAGAGTATGGTACTCTTGGATACATGTGCAATAACTAGAATCCGGAGGACGAGAAAATAATACTTGGGCTAGGTGTGACGTAGTCAACCTAGTGGGGACTGACACAATAGACCATGTCCTGAACCAAGTGGGTATAAGATGAGTGAAAGGAATAGGGCACAATTCATTGTAGCTGCTGAAGGGTTTCAAAAATGGTTCTGGGATCAACCATTGATTTTCTGATTAATTGGGGATCATGATGTACTACTAGGTGTCACTCATGATTGTTCTATAATTAATGGTTAATTATAGATGATCAACATAAACTGGGAACCTATTTGGTCACATGCATAATGAGTGTAATCCGAAGGATTTAAAACGAGTTTGAGAATAGGATTTTCATATCAAGAGAGACTAGATTTGGTTGGACCAAACAAAAAGCATATATGAAATAGTTTCAGTCACATCGGAAGCATGGATGGGTCGTGTCTTTGAAGGGAAAACGATGTGTTTCCTGCTTCTTCGCTTCGGTCGCTTGTGCATGGCAATCCCATCTCGCGTCCCCGGATTAAAATTTTATTAATTAAAACTAATCTGGACGGAGATGGATTGCCCAAGTAACTGATTCATCATCGTGCTATTCGATTTGAGCGGTCGCTTGAACAAACTTGTTGTTCAAGCAACCTAACTCTTTTCCTTGATTAGCCACGCAATAGATGATGTATAGTTCACTGGTTTTTGTATTTATCATCGGGTTTCATGTCAATAAACCACATATAAAATACAAACAAACAAGAATCAAAATTAAACAAGATTATACCTCTTGTTTTACCTCTTGATTTTCTATTGTATTCCTATCCTCTTCTTGGACGTCGTGTGGGCAACGATCTTCCAAGAATCGAAGCCTCCTAGATCTCGTATCTTCCCTTCCTTGCTCGCTCCGAACAAGGGAAGAAAAATCTCCCTTATTCTTCTTGCTTGTGTTAGTAATATATGAGAGATGTCCTAAGCAATCGTCTTATGTTTGAAACATTTATATGATAAATAAAGATTTACTATTTGAGTATACATGTTTTCAGTATTTGATTAGATCTTAAACTCATTTACTGAATGTCCACGATATGATTCACAGCATGAGAGAATTTGTGATTGGATCACAACTAGTGAGTATCCGAATTGTTATGTATCATCTACATGTGTAATTGTTATGTATCCGAATTATCCCTAGTCGATGAATTGATGGATTTGGACACCATCAATTCTATCGAGACTAGCACGAGGTATACTCTTTGGTGTATCCAAGCAGCTGATTCTCACTGGCTGGAGACATTGTGATGTCCAGAGTTAATCGTAGATGATAGTTATGGTAACTAGTTCATTGGAGTGAACAGCTGTAAAACTTCATATGATTCTCTGCATATATGGATATGTCAATGAAGTTCTTATTGCAGCTTAACTGTGATGTTCCTTTGACTTGCGGTATTCAAGTCATCTTGGGCATGAAGACTTATGATTTGACATCTTAAGCAAGCATCTCTGAGGAGATGTGGACCCGGGATGATTAGGTATAAGTCTAAGTGATCGAAGGTGTTTGAATAGCCTATAAAGGATTCACCACTCCTTGCGAGGAGATGTATACCATGGCCTCTCGTCGGATTGTTACTAAAGTCTTTGGCCAAAACATTACATATTTAGAGTAAGGTACTCTTGGATACATGTGCAGTAACTAGAATCCGTAGGACGAGGAAATGATACTTGGGCTAGGTGTGACATAGTCAACTATTGGGTTTTTTCCGAGCCGCAAAAATCACTTTTTGCGTTGCGGAAACCTCGGAATCCCCGGCCACGGATCCGTGCGAAGATATATTAAAATAAAACATGTATGTGCTTACTAAAAACCCTAGATCTACCTTAGATCTAAGAGGTGAGATCATTACCCTCGATGTGATGCCCTTCGCTTATCCCGCTCGTCCAAAAGTTCGTCGGAACTCGAGAGTGTCAAGTGCACACTCCTCTATTGGTATCCACACAAGCAATAGGTGGAGAAAGAGACAAACTTGAGTGTGCTAGCACTCCTAGAAAATCTCGGCAAGATGAGGAAGGAGAGGGAGAGCTTGAGAGGAAGAGCACCAAGGAAGAAGATGATGGAATGAGTAACTCACCAAAAATGAATTTCTCACTAATGGAATGGTGGCCGGCCACTTCATGGAAGGGGGGGGGTTACATGCATGCATGTAACTCCCATGACCCTTGGTCTCCTTCATGATGTGGCACCAATTGACCAAGTCAATGATGATGTGCAGCATCATCATTGGCCGACCATGCCAAGTCATCATCATGACATGGCATTTGGTCAAGTCAAACTTGACTTTTCATCTTCCCTCTCAAGTCAAGTCAAACTTGACCTCTAATCTCCCATGGTTGATGAAATCTAACCACTTGACTCAAGTCAATAATTTAAATTGATTTAATGAATCAAATCTAAATTAGACTCATTCAACACTTGAATCAACTTGAGTCTAACTCAATTAGTCTAATTTGGATTACTCTTAATCCAATTTGGTTCATCCCATGAACCTAATCCTCATGGTTCATCATATGAACCTAATCTCCATCTAATTGCTCTTATGTGTGTGACCCTATAGGTTCTTGTAACGTTGGCAATGTCCCTAAATGGATTTAGGAACATAAGCAATGAGCGGTATCTAGCAACACATCATTGCTACCCAAGTTACAAGAATGTTGAGCTCCAACATCACCTTTGTGACTACTAATTGTGACTCTCACAATATGTGACAATGTCCCTCTATCCTTGACATCTAGATTGACCAATCGAGGCATAGACCGTGTCATCCTCGGTACAATCTAAATCTTGATCTCTAAGTAGACTCACTCTAATCAAATGAGCCCAATATCTCATATTGACTCATTTGGGCATTGCCATGCACTTCGTGGTCTAACTCTATCAAGAATATCGATGTCACCCCCGTCATATAGGAGGGATAGATCCCATCTACATCACTCACATCCCTCCGCATAATTTGTTACATACCCAGTAATTGCCTTTATAGTCCACCCATTTACGGGTGACGTTTGACGAAGCCAAAGTATGCAACTCCTTATGTAGGGAACCATGGTGACTTCAGGTCTAAGGACTAATAGTCATACTAATAGCCACATGAGAAAGTATATGACACTCATATAATGATCCATGATACTTTCTCATGGCGGGTCATTCAGTATACATTCTCCAATGCATACCCATGTGTCAACTTGATATCTCATATCCATGACTTGTGAGATCAAGTCATCGTGTTGACCTACATGCTAGTCTCTACGCATTAACATTGTCTCTGAATGTTAATACTCGACTAGGAATGATTAAGAGTAGTATTCTCTATATCATCTCATTATCGATTCAACCAATCGACTGATATAGATAAGAACCTACTACTCAAGGACATTATTATATTTAGTTATTTGGCACCAATACAAGTAAATATAATAACCATGCCTTTATAAATAGGAATATGATACAATAAAGTCCATACAACAATTATCACATGATTGGCTCTAGGGCTTTCACTATCAATCTCCCACTAGCACTAGTGCCAATCACCGTAGTATCTAATACCCAATGACCTAGTGTGACCATTATGCTTTTTCTATGCTAAAGCCTTGGTCAAGGGATCTGCGATGTTAGCCTCTGTGGGTACTCTGCAAATCTTCACATCTCCTCTATCGATAATCTCTCGAATGAGATGGAAGTGCGGTAGTATGTGTTTGGTCCGCTGGTGTGAGCGAGGTTCCTTAGCCTGTGCAATCGCTCCATTGTTGTCACAATAGAGCTCTTTGGGATCTGCAATGCTAGGAACCACCCCAAGCTCAGTAATGAACTTGCGGATCCAAACTGCCTCCTTTGCTACCTCAGATGCAGTGATATACTCGGCTTCTGTTGTAGAATCAGCAACTGTATCCTGCTTCGAACTCTTCCAGCTCACAGCACCACCATTCAAGCAAAACACGAACCCTGACTACGATCTATAATTATCCTGGTCCGTTTGGAAGCTGGCATCGTTGTAACCCCTTACAGCTAGCTCCTCATCGCCTCCAAATATCAAGAAATATTCTTTAGTCCTTCTCAAGTACTTAAGAATATTCTTGACTGCTATCTAGTGACGCTCACCTGGATCTGACTAGTATCTACTCATCATGCTCAAAGCATACGAGACATCAGGACGAGTACATAGCATGGCGTACATGATAGACCCTATAGCAGATGCGTAAGGGATCTTATCCATGCGGTCTCTCTCCTCTCTAGAAGAGGGACTTTGAGTCTTCGAAAGACTCACACCATGTGACATCGGCAGAAGTCCTTTCTTGGAATTCTGCATGGCAAACCGAAGTAATACTGTGTCAATGTATGTACTCTGACTTAGGCCAAGCAATCTCTTAGATCTATCTCTATAGATCTTAATGCCTAGAATACAGGCTGCTTCACCTAAGTCCTTCATTGAGAAGCACGTCCCGAGCCAAGTCTTCACAGACTATAGCGAAGGGATGTCATTCCCAATGAGCAGTATGTCATCCACATACAATACAAGGAAGACAACTGTGTTCCCATTAACCCTCTTGTAGACACAGTGTTCATCTTCATTCTTGATGAAACCAAACTGTTTGATCGCATCATCGAATCGAAGATTCCAGCTCCGAGAAGCTTACTTTAGCCCATAAATGGACCTTTGCAGCTTGCATACCTTCGCAGTATGCTGTGGATCTTCAAAACCCTCAGGTTGTGTCATGTACACATCCTCGAGTAAGTTTCCATTCAGAAATGCAGTTTTGACATCCATCTGCCAGATCTCATAATCGTGGTATGCTTCAATAGCAAGCAAGATCCGAATGGACTTAAACATCGCCACTGGAGAAAAGGTTTCATCATTGTCAATACCATGAATTTGCTTGAAACCCTTAGCCACCAATCACCCTTATAGGTATGCGTAAGTCCATCCATGTCAGTCTTTCTCCTAAAGACCCACTTACACCCAATGGGTTTGACCCCTTCAGGTGGATCAACCAAAGTCCATACTTGGTTGGTGTACATGAATTCCATCTCGGATCTCATGGCCTCTAGCCATTTCTCAGAATCTGGGCTCATCACAGCTTCCTGATAAGAGGTAGGCTCATTCTCAATGAGCATTACGTCATCATGGTCAGACAAGAGAAATGAGTATCTCTCAGGCTGACGACGTACCCTATCAGATCTGCGAAGAGGTAGATCTACATGAACAGGTGGTTGTTCCACAACTCCTTGTGCAACAACCTCATCACCCACAACACTTTGTGGTTCTTGTTCAACCTCCATCAAGGCCTCAGTGCTATGGTCCTTATCTTGAATTTCTTCAAGATCGAAGGTACTCCCACTAGTTTTTCTAGAAACAAAATCCCTTTCTAGAAAAACCCCAGTCTTTGCCACAAACACTTTGTGCTGACTGGGAATGTAGAAGTAATATCCCTTTGTATCCTTGGGATATCCAACAAAATAGAATCTATCGGATTTGGGCCTCAGTTTGTCTGAGACTTGACGTCGAACGTAAGCCTCAATACCCTAAATCCTCATGAAAGACATCATGGGATTTCTCCCTGTCCATATCGTATATGGTGTCTTTATCACAGCCTTGGATGGTACATGGTTAAGGGTAAAGGCTGCTGTGTCTAGAGCATATCCCCAAAAGGATATAGGAAGATCTGTGTGACTCATCATAGATCGTACCATATCTAATAGGGTACGATTCCTCCTTTCGGATACACCATTCCACTGTGGTGTTCTAGGAGGAGTGAGTTAGGATAGAATCCCACACTCAGCTAGATAGTCACGAAACTCATGGCTAAGGTATTCTCCACCTCGATCTGATCGAAGTATCTTAATACTCTTGCTAAGCTGGTTTTGTACTTCATTCTTGAATTCTTTGAACTTTTCAAAGGATTCTGATTTGTGTGTCATGAGATACACATAACCATATCTACTGAAGTCATCAGTAAATGTAATGAAGTACCTGTAACCACCTCTAGCAGCAACATTGAAAGGACCACATACATCACTATGTATAAGTCCTAACAAATCTGTTGCTCTTTCGCTGTGTCCACTAAAGGGAGTCTTGGTCATCTTGCCTAAAAGGAAAGACTCGCATGTCTCATATGATTCAAAATCAAATGAGTCTAGCAGCCCATCCTTATGGAGCTGAGATAAGCGACTCTCATTTATGTGACCTAAGCGACAGTGCCAGAGATAGGTTTGGTTCAACTCATTTGTCTTGAACCTCTTGGTACTTATGTTATAGATAGGGCTCTCTAAGTCTAGAAAGTAGAGTCCGTTCATTAGAGGTGCACTACAATAGAACATATCATTTAAATAAACTGAACAACATTTGTTCTTTATTATAAATGAAAATCCTTTCTTGTCCAAATAAGAAACTGAAATGATGTTCTTGGATAAGACAGGCACATAACAATATTCATCTAATTCTAATACAAGCCCAGAGGGCAGAGATAGATCATAAGTTCCTACAACAACATCAGCAACCCTTGCTCCATTGCCTACTCGTAGGTCCACCTCGCCCTTTGTCAATGCCCTGCTATTTCTCAGCGCCTGCACTTTGGTACAAATGTGAGATGCACATCCGGTATATAATACCCATGATGAAGAAATAGATAGATTGACTTCTATAATATTTATACCTGAAGTAGAAGTCTCACTTCTTTTCTTCTTAAGATCTTCCAGGTAAGCTTTGCAGTTATGCTTCCAGTGTCCAGCTTCCTTGCAGTGGAAGCAAGCCCCTTCCTTGGCTACCCCTCCTTTGGGTTTAAGTTCTTTGCCTTTGCCCTTGGCTTGGGACTTTCCCTTACCTTTAGGCTTGCCCTTGCCTTTCTTCTTCTACACCATCAAAATGGTGTCAGATTTTCCCTTCTTAAGGTTAAGCTCAGCAGTTCTCAACATGCTGAGTATTTCAGGCAATGACTTATCAATTTCATTCGTGTTATAATTCATGACAAATTGATTGAAGTCTTGTGGCAAAGATTGCAAGATAAGGTCAGTGGTCTGCTCTTGGCCAAGTGGGAATCCCAGCCTTTGTAGGTTTTCAACGTACCCAATCATCTTGAGTACATATTGACCTACGGGAGTTCCTTCTTGCATTTTAGACCCAAACAATGCCTTAGAGACTTCATATCTCTCATGCCTTGCTTGTCCTTGATATAGTTGACGAAGATGTCCAACCATATCATAAGCATTCATGAACTCATGTTGCTTCTGAAGCTCAGAGTTCATGGTCGCGAGCATTAGACATGACACATCTAATGCATCATCTTGATGCTTCTTGTAAGCATCTTTGTCAGCTCGCGAGGCAGTGGCAGGAGGTGCCTCCGGAATGGGTAGCTCCAGGACATATAGCTTCCTTTCTTGGGTGAGAACAATTCTCAGGTTCCTGTACCAGTCCAGGAAATTTGCTCCATTGAGCTTGTCCTTCTCAAGGACAGAACGCAGAGAGAGAGTGTTCGTGTTTGTCGACATAGTTATCTACAACATACAATGCAGAGAATTAATATCATATTCCTTTTATCATTTAATTAGGCCTTTAATAAAATGATGCTCCCACTAAATTATAGGAATTTTGTAGAATCGAGTTATTGATGTGGTCAAACCACATTACTAGATTCATACAAACTAGTTATAATTCTTGTGGGACAAGATCCACATCATACTAAGCCTTGAGTTAGCTTTGGCTAAATCGCCCAAGACTTAGTACGATCGGTGGGTAACACATTACCGATTACATCTCTATGAAACTCTTGTTTATAGGATCAAGACCCACATTTACAAAAGACCTTGAGTTAGCTTTGGCTAAATCGCCCAAGATTTAGTGTAAATGCGATCTTAACCTATCTTTCCAACGATTGGAATATGCCTATAGTTCTACTCGATCCAATTGAGTTTAACTAGTTTTCCTCAATCTAATTGAGCTTACTCTAACCCAAGCGTGATAGGTGGGACCAAGATTGTCCCTCCGCACCCTACCAAGATAATATGCGTTGCTCTGCTTTGGCAGATTCAACAACAACAAATGATCGAGGTAGTGATGGGTATCAAGGCTCGATAGGCATTTTCGAGTTGATTCGATTATGATCTAATCTAATCGTAATGTGTATCTTATATGCATTTAGGCCTTTATTATCCTATATTAGTATGCATCACATACATACATTTATTATTCTAGCATGCATCATATACATACAAGAAAATTATCCTAGCATGCATCATATACATACAAGCATTATTCTACTAGCATGCATCACATACATACAAGCAAAATCAATTAAGTATATATATATATATATATCAACATATATATATATATTTAAATGTGATATAGTCATGACCCTACTATGAACTTCTCAAGCCAATGAGAAGATCGGACGGTCAACCTAAGGCTAGCGGCTTCTCCAAGCGCTTCCTTTGACCGCCATGTGTCGTCGTCATCCTTCTCGTAATCTCGTCTTCGAGTGGACTTTTCACCGCTCCATTTTGTACATTACAAATATGAAACTCGAGTTACATTCGAGTCTAAAACTATTTACAACTAGAATATCAAAAGAAGAGGTACGACGCGCAGGTCGCATACACTATACAACACGCACAACCACAAAATGGCACGCAGGCCGTATTATGAATTACAACACACATAATCCAATCAAATTGGGGTCATTGGGCCATGACAATCATAGAATTATACATAATTCTAAATTATGTATTTTTATAGAAATTTCTATAATTTTTCCTAATTTTCTTTTTCAAATTAATGAGTCACCTCTCTGTAACGGTCCCGCTAAGCTGTTTCCGGGTGCGATCGCGGGACAAAGCCCCTTTCGGGGATAGGGGCAGCGACCATACTCGCAAAATTAACTTTGCGAGTGTCCCTACTGCGATCCTACAGAGACTTAAGTCGCTGTCCCAAAAACCTAAAGTGAGAACTCGCCATTCCGGAGAGTTTTTCTCGACAGTTGAAGCCTACAAGTGTCCCAACACTCGTTGCTTCGACTCTTTGAGAAAAATACCCAAAAAATCTATAAAATTAGGAAATTTACAGAAACATATAAATCTGTAATTTTTATATCTAATACAAAAATTACGAAAATGAAACACATACATGCTTCGCACGTGGCTTTGATACCACTGTTGGGTTTTTTCCGAGCCGCAAAAACCGCTTTTTGCGTTGCGGAAACCTCGGAATCCCCGGCCATGGATCCGTGCAAAGATATATTAAAATAAAACATGTATGTGCTTACTAAAAACCCTAGATCTACCTTAGATCTAAGAGGTGAGATCATTACCCTCGATGCGATGCCCTTCGCTTATCCCGCTCGTCCAAAAGTTCGTCGGAACTCGAGAGTGTCAAGTGCACACTCCTCTATTGGTATCCACACAAGCAATAGGTGGAGAAAGAGACAAACTTGAGTGTTCTAGCACTCCTAGAAAATCTCGGCAAGATGAGGAAGGAGAGGGAGAGCTTGAGAGGAAGAGCACCAAGGAAGAAGATGATGGAATGAGTAACTCACCAAAAATGAATTTCTCACTAATGGAATGGTGGCCGACCACTTCATGGAGGGGGGTTACATGCATGCATGTAACTCCCATGACCCTTGGTCTCCTTCATGATGTGGCACCAATTGACCAAGTCAATGATGATGTGGAGCATCATCATTGGCCGGCCATGCCAAGTCATCATCATGACATGGCATTTGGTCAAGTCAAACTTGACCTTTCATCTTCCCTCTCAAGTCAAGTCAAACTTGACCTCTAATCTCCCATGGTTGATGAAATCTAACCACTTGACTCAAGTCAATTTAATTTAATGAATCTCTATTCATTAATTTAAATTGATTTGATGAATCAAATCTAAATTAGACTCATTCAACACTTGAATCAACTTGAGTCTAACTCAATTAGTCTAATTTGGATTACTCTTAATCCAATTTGGTTCATCCCATGAACCTAATCCTCATGGTTCATCATATGAACCTAATCTCCATCTAATTGCTCTTATTTGTGTGACCCTATAGGTTCTTGTAACGTTGACAATGTCCTTAAACGGATTTAGGAACATAAGCAATGAGCGGTATCTAGCAACACATCATTGCTACCCAAGTTACAAGAATGTTGAGCTCCAACATCACCTTTGTGACTACTAATTGTGACTCTCACAATATGTGACAATGTCCCTCTATCCTTGACATCTAGATTGACCAATCAAGGCATAGACCGTGTCATCCTCGGTACAATCTAAATCTTGATCTCCAAGTAGACTCACTCTAATCAAATGAGCTCAATATCTAATATTGACTCATTTGGGCATGGCCATGCACTTCGTGGTCTCACTCTATCAAGAATATCGATGTCACCCCCGTCATATAGGAGGGATAGATCTCATCTACATCACTCACATCCCTCCGCATAATTTGTTACATACCCGATCGCCTTTATAGTCCACCCATTTACGGGTGACGCTTGACGGCCAAAGTATGCAACTCCTTATGTAGGGAACCATGGTGACTTCAGGTCTAAGGACTAATAGTCATACTAATAGCCACATGAGAAAGTATATGACACTCATATAACGATCCATGATACTTTCTCATGGCGGGTCATTCAGTATACATTCTCCAATGCATACCCATGTGTCAACTTGATATCTCATATCCATGACTTGTGAGATCAAGTCATCGTGTTGACCTACATGCTAGTCTCTATGCATTAACATTGTCTCTGAATGTTAATACTCGACTAGGAATGATTAAGAGTAGTGTTCTCTATATCATCTCATTATCGATTCAACCAATCGACTGATATAGATAAGAACCTACTACTCAAGGACATTATTATATTTAGTTATTTGGCACCAATACAAGTAAATATAATAACCATGCCTTTATAAATAGGAATATGATACAATAAAGTCCATACAACAATCATCACATGATTGGCTCTAGGGCTTTCACTAACATCAACCTAGTGGGGACTGACACTATAGACCAAGTCCTGAACCAAGTGGGTATAAGATGAGTGAAGGGAATGGGGCACGAATCATTATAGCTGCTGAAGGGCTTCAGAAATAGGTTTGGATCAACCGTTGATCTTTTTGGTTAATTGGGGATCATGATGTACTACTAGGTGCCACTCATGATCATTCTATAATTAATGGTTAATTATAGATGGCCAACATAAATCGAGAACCTATTTGGTCACACGGACAATGAGCGTAATCCGAAGGATTTAAAATGAGCTTGAGAATGAGATTCTCAGACCGAGAGAAACTAGTTTTGTTGGACCAAACAAGGATCGAGCATGAAATTGTTTCAGTTGCAATAGAAGCATGGATGGGTCGTGTCTTATGATGACATGATCGATGAACCAAATTGGTTTGATTCTATTCCAATTGTAAAGAATAAACCAAAGGGGTGTGGTTTGTTTTAAACGAATGAACCAAAGTTGGTTCAGTTCATTTTAACTTAAAATAGACCAACTCGATTAGGTTTATTTTAACTTAAGTTAATGGAGCGGGTTAACGGGTTTTTGGTTATGAACCAATAACCGTTAGGAGAATATGTTCTCTATAAAAATAGGGCTTAAGGGTTTTGTGAAAACCAAATCCTATTTTTGGTGCCGCCCCTCCCTCTCTTCTTCTTGTGCCGCCGCCCAACTAGGTTGCCACCCAACCTTGTTGCCACCCAGCCCTTGTGTTGCCGTCCAAGATGTTGCCAACGTCCAAGCTCGTGCCAGCGATCCTTCGGCGACCCTCTGGTGATCTTCCTTGGCTCCAGCGATAAGGTGAGCATCTAGCTTTCCTTATTTGGCCGGTGCAAGTTCTCCACCAAAGCTGTCCAGTTTTCTGGATAGCTTGTTTCCTTCTTGTTGGAGCATCATTTGGATGACGTTTGGAACTCCGATAGTGGCTACCTTGCTGGGGATTCGATCTCCGGTATTCCTCATATGTGGAGGACGAAGGATTCGTCAAACGGTTGACGAATACCTCTCCAGAGAAGTGAGTTTTGGGGACTCGTTTTTGAATCTGAATTTTGATTCGGATTGTGATCTTCTCTTGATCACATCATCTTTAACACGAGGCTAGTGACTCGTACGAAGATGAGGCTCGTGACTTTGTGAAGACGATACTCGGCGTGGATACGGATAGAGACGATTCTAGCAAGAGTCGATCTGGTTGATGTCTTTCCCGCTACACGTGATACGTCAGGTATACGAAGAATAATTTCTTTTTATTGCAAAATTTGAAATTACGATTATGTCTACACATGTTGTACTATGCATGTGTGTAGTGTGTGTGTTGTAATAAATTAGATTTATTGCTTTTTATTTCTTACATTGTGCATATGTTTACGAAACATGTTCGAATACACATTCACTACGATGTTGGAAACCCAACAGTGGTTTCAGAGCCCAAGTTGTGTTTCAACATAATCATAAAATTATTTTGTGATAGTCATAATTATATTTATGGAAATTTTCTACTTTTAGAAGTTTAGAAGTATTTATGGAAATTTTCTAATTTTGGAAAGTCTAGAAGTATTTATGGAAATCTTCTACTATTGGAAAGTTAGAAGTATTTATGAAAATTAACACTTTCCATAAATAAAATATTTGATTAGATTTGGAAATTTATTTCCTAATTTAATCATGATTTGATTTGGAAAATCAAATCTAAAATATATTTTATTTCCATAAATGGTTTTGGCAATTTAGGGAATTTGTTTCCTAAATTCATTTGACTTTCCTTAATCAACACTTTCCATAAATAAAATATATGATTAGATTTGAAAATTTGTTTCCTAATTTTAATCATGATTTGATTTTGAGAATCAAATCTTAAACATATTTTATTTCCATAAATAGTTATGACATATAAGGAAATTTTGTACATGTCATAATTGTATGCCATGTAATTGCATTAGATGCATATCATTATGCCATGCGTGTTATGACATGTAGATGTATGTCATGTATGTCATGCCATGTAGATAATAGTTATTTGCATGCAATGAGGATAAGACATAAAAACTCTTACACAATATTAAAGCCTACACCTTCCATTAATATGATTAGAGCCAGAGTTCTGTTTCTTATTTGGGTTGTTGGACTCACTCCAAGCCTAGCTCGAACCTGAATATTTTCAAATCATTGGAATAGTTTAACTCTAATATGGTAAGAGTCAGAGGTCAATCGTTAGTTTGAGTTGTTGGACTCACTCCAAGCCTGGCTAATTGGTTGAATGTGCTCTAACCATATTAAAACTATTTCACGATTAATGGGTCGGCTCTAACTTGGAGCATCGATTTGTTGGACTCACTCCAAGGTCGATGTGAAGAGAGGTGAAGTTGGGTGCTATGCATATGATGCATACTTGTTAATGTGTTAACAACCCAATGTATGTGTAAACATTCAATTAGTTGATAGCACATTGTGATAGTTACATATACGTGATATGTAATCAGTATACTTGATACCCACCATCATAGCTAAGAATGACTTGTTGGACTCACTCCAAGGTTGTTCTTGTCTATATTGGATATCAGCCCATTCGGAGATTGACCAACGATCTCCCGAATTGATTTTGAGGGTTTTTGAATTCGAAAAATGAATGGGATTTTGTAAATATATGTGTATGCATTTTAAATCATCTTCCTCATATATGCTCGTTTTGTATTTCTAGGTTAATCGCTTGATCATGATGTCTTTAAATTTGCGCTCTATTTTGAGTTCGAATAAATTGACTAGGTCGAACTTCTTGGACTGGCTTAGAAACTTGAGAATTATTCTCAAGGCGGAAAAGCTTGAGTATGTCCTCAAACTGTCTCTTCCCGCCCGTCCTAGTGTTGATGCAACACCGGACCAATTGTTGGCCCATCAGAAACATGTAAGTGATTCTAAGCAAGTGAGTTGCATCATGCTAGCCGCGATGGTACCCGAGCTACAGAAGCAGCATGAACATATGGATGCTCATACCATAGTCCTTTATCTTTATGAGTTGTTTGATGAGCAAGAGAGATTTGAAAGGTTCGAAGTCTCCAAGCTCCTCTTCACCTCTGAGATGCAAGAAGGTTCATCTGTGGTACTGCTCAACAAGCTGAAGACTGTGGAGCCTTCTGAGAAGCATGAGCCAGGGATGGTGTTGTTAGTTGATTCCTCGAAGAAAGGTTCTAAGAGGGATTCAAAGGAACAGCAGAAGGGGATGAAGAAAAAGGCTAAAAAGGTAGAACTAGCTCAAAAGGGCACTTGCTATCATTATGGCAAGGAGGGTCATTGGCGAAGAAACTGCAAGATTTATCTTGAGTCCGTAAAGAAGAATAAGGCATCAGATGCCCCATCTTCTTCAGATATCTTCGTTATTTATTATCATTCTATTTCCTCAGACACTTGGGTATTGGATACTGGGTGTGGCTCACATATATGTAATGACATACATGGGATAAGGAATAGAAGAAGACTCGTCAAGGGAGAGTCAGATTTACGTGTTAGGAATGGAGCAAAGGTTGCTGCACTCGCCATTGGAACATATTTATTGAAACTCCCTACAGGACTTGTCTTAGAACTGGACAATTGCTTTTATGTTCCTTCGTTGATAAAGAACATCATTTCTATTTCTTGTTTAAATAGAAATGGGTACCATTTAACTTTTAGTAACAATTATTGTTACATAACTTTGAATGGCATTCTTTATGGGGCTGGAACTTTAAGCAATGATATTTATACGTTGGACGTATCCAGTGACATTTTCAATATCGAAGCGAGCAACAAGCGTGCTCGAAAAGATAATCAATTAGACTCCTACATGTGGCATTGTCATCTTGGCCATGTGAGCAAGAAACACATGTTCAAATTACACCGATGTAGAATTCTGGAATCGTTTGAATTAGATTCATACGATACATGCAAATCATGCTTAAAAGGCAAGATGACCAAGTTACCTTTTACTAGAAAAGGTGAGTCGGTGAGTGAGTTGCTTGGTCTAATACATACTGATGTATGTGGACCTATGTCAATTCAAGCCTTAGGAGGTTATAGCTACTTCATTACCTTCACTAATGATCACTCACGGTTTAGGTATGTGTTCTTGATGAAACACAAGTCTGAAGCCTTTGAAAGGTTCAAAGAATTCAGAAATGAAGTAGAGAAACAACTTGGCAAGAGTATTAAAATACTTCGATCGGATCGAGGTGGTGAATACTTGAGTCAAGAGTTTCTAGATTATCTGAGGGACAATGGTATATTGTCTCAATGGTCTCCGTCGTATACACCACAACTTAATGGTGTATCTGAGAGGCGAAACCAGACCTTGTTGGACATGGTCAGGTCAATGATGAATCACGCGAATCTTCCCAAGTCCTTTTGGGGCTATGCACTTCAGACAGCTGTTTACTTGTTAAACAGAGTCCCGACCAAGGTAGTCTTTACTACTCCATATGAGATATGGGCTAGTAAGAAACCTCATTTATCTTACTTGAAGATATGGGGTGGTCCTGCTTATGTGAAGCAGACTGTGTCAGAAAAATTGGATGCTAAGTCTGATAAATGTCTATTTATTGGATACCCTAAGGAAACGAGGGGTTACCAATTCTATCATCCCTTGGAACAAAAGGTGTTTGTTTCAAGGAATACTGTGTTTCTAGAGAAAGAGTTTCACTTGCAAGAAAACAGTGGGAGTGTCATTGAACTTAAGGAGGTTCAAGAGACTCCAGTAGACATTGAAGAGATACCTAGTCAAGCACCTCGACTGATGACTCATAGTGATGAGATATCGTCTGAACCTATTGTGACACCACATCTTCGTAGATCTGGTAGGACACGCAACATTCCTGAGAGATATGGATTTCTCGTAAGTCAATCGAACGATGTGTTACTCATTGATGATGAGGAGCTTACCAGTTATGAAGAAGTTCTGAAAAGTTCAGAAAGGGATAAGTGGCTTGATGCCATGAAGTCGGAAATGGATTCCATGTATAAAAACTAAGTTTGGAACTTTGTTGACCCACCCGAAGGCATTAAGCCTATAGGGTGCAAGTGGGTTTTCAAGAAGAAAATCGACATGGATGGTAATGTGATTACCTATAAGGCTAGATTGGTGGTGAAAGGATATCGTCAAAAGCAAGGTGTTGATTATGACAAAACATATTTGCCTGTTGATATGCTTAAATCCATTCGGATGCTCCTGGCCATAGCGGCTCATTATGATTATGAGATATGGAAGATGAATATGAAAACAACTTTTCTTAATGGAAACCTGCTCGAGGACGTGTATATGATACAACATGAGGGTTTCACATCGGTTGATGAAACCAAGGTATGCAAATTGCGATGGTCCATATATGGATTGAAGACAACATCCAAGAGCTAGAATATCCATTTTGATGAGACAATCAAAAAGTTTGATTTCTCAAAAAATCCAGACGAACCTTGTGTGTACAAGAAGGTTAGTGGGAGTGCAGTCATGTTCCTAGTATTGTATGTCGATGATATATTACTTATAGGAAATGATGTTTCTGTCTTACAGTCGATTAAGATTTGATTGTCCAAGACATTCTCCATGAAAGACCTAGGAGAAGCAACCTACATCCTCGGGATTATGATCTATAGAGATAGATCGAAATGGTTGCTTGGTCTTTCACAGTCTACATATATTGACCGAGTAATAAAGAGGTTTAGCATGTCGGAATCCAAGAAAGGTTTCCTTCCCATCAGGCATGGGATACACCTTTTGAAGTCTATGTTTTCCCGCACAGAAGACGAGAGGACTTACATGAGTAAGATTCCCTATGCATCCGCAATAGGATCTATCATGTATGCTATATTATGTAGGAGGTTCGATGTATCGTATGCTCTGAGTGTCACGAGTAGATACCAGTCTGATCCAGGAATGGATCATTGGGCATCTGTTAAGACGATCCTTAAGTACTTAAGAAGAACTAAGGATGTGTTCCTAATTTATGGAGAAGGGGACATGGTGATATTCGGGTATACGGATGCCAGCTTCCAGACAGACAAGGATGATTCCAAGGTCTCAGTCTGGGTACGTGTTCACTTTGAATGGGGGTGCAGTAAGATGGAAAAGTTCCAAACAAGACACTGTAGCGGATTCTACCACTGAGGCAGAATACATTGCAGCTTCGGAAGCAGCAAAGGAAGCGGTTTGGATAAAGAAAGTTCATTTATGGACACTATAGCGGATTCTACCACTGAGGCAGAATACATTGCAGCTTCGGAAGCAGCAAAGGAAGCGGTTTGGATCAAGAAGTTCATTTATGAACTTGGTGTGGTTCCAGCCATTGTTGAAGCAATACCGATCTACATCGACAACAATGGATCAATTGCACAGGCGAAAGAGCCAAGGTCTCATCAATGATCCAAACATGTGCTTCACCACTATCATTTGATCAGAGAGAACATTAGTAGGAAGGAAATACAAATCAAGAAGATTCCCACTGAAAAGAGCTTAGCGGATCCTTTAACTAAGGCATTACCTCAGAGTAAGTTTGAGGGTCATGTTAGAGCTTATGGTATTGGATACCGTAGCGATTGACATTAGGCCAAATAGGAGTTTGTTAGTAATATATGAGAGATGTCCTAAGCAATTGCCTTATGTTTGAAACATTTATATAATAAATGAAGATTCACTATTTGAGTATACATGTTTTCGTGTATTTGATTAGATCTTAAACTCATTTACTAAATGTCCACGATACGATTCACAGCATGAGAGAATTTGTGATTGGATCACAACTAGTGAGTATCTCTACATGTGTAATTGTGATGTATCGGATTTATCCCTAGTCGATGAATTGATGGATTTGGACACCATCAATTCTGTCGAGACTAGCACGAGGTATACTCCTTGGTGTATCCAACCAGCTAATTCTCACTGGCTAGAGACATTGTGATGTCCGGAGTTAATCGTGGATGCTAGTTATGGTAACTAGTTCATTGGAGTGACCAGTTGTAAAACTTCATATGGTTCTTTGCATATATGGATATGTCAATGAAGTTCTTACTGCAGCTTAAGTGCGATGTTCCTTTGACTTGCGGTATTCAAGTCATCTTGGTCATGAAGACTTATGATTTGACATCTTAAGCAAGCATCTCTGAGGATATGTGGACCTGGGATGATTGGGTATAAGTCAAAGTGATCGAAGGTATTTGAATAGCCTATAAAGGATTCACCACTCCTTGCGAGGAGATGTATACCCATGGCCTCTCGTCGGATTGTTACTAAAGTCTTTGGCCAAAGCATTACATGTTTAGAGTAAGGTACTCTTGGATACATGTGCAGTAACTAGAATCCGTAGGATGAGGAAATGATACTTGGGCTAGGTGTGACGTAGTCAACCTAGTGGAGACTGACACTATAGACCATGTCCTGAACCAAGTGGGTATAAGATGAGTGAAGGGAATGGGGCACAAATCATTATAGCTGCTGAAGGGTTTCAGAAATAGTTCTGGATCAACTGTTGATCTTTTCAGTTAATTGGGGATCATTATGTACTACTAGATGTCACTCATGATCGTTCTATAATTAATAGTTAATTATAGACGGCCAACATAAATCGAGAACCTATTTGGTCACATGCACAACGAGCGTAATCCGAAGAATTTAAAACGAGCTTGAGAATGAGATTGTTAGACAGAGAGAAACTAGTTTGGTTGGACCAAATAAGGATTGAGCATGAAATCATTTCACTCGCAATAGAAGCGTGGATGGGCCGTGTCTTATGAAGACATGATGGATGAACCAAATTAGTTTGGTTCTAATCCAATGGTGAAGAATAAACCAAAGGGGTTTGGTTTGTTTTAAACGAATGAACCAAATTTGGTTCGGTTCGTTTTAACTTAAAATAGACCAACTCGATTCGTTTTATTTTAACTTAAGTTAATGGAGCGGGTTAACGGGTTTTTGATTATGAACTAATAACCATTAGGAGAATATGTTCTCTATAAAAACAGGGCTTAAGGGTTTTGTGAAAACCAAGTCCTATTTTTGGTGCCGCCCCTCCCTCTCTTCTTCTTGTGCCGCCGCCCAACCTTGTTGCCGCCCAACCCTTGTGCCACTGTCCAAGCTATTGCCTGCATCCAAGCTCCTGCCGGCGACCCTCCGGTGATCTTCCTTGGCTCCGACGACAAGGTGAGCATCTAGCTTTCCTTATTTGGCCGGCGAAAGTTCTACACCAAAGTTGTCCAGTTTTATGGACAGCTTGTTTCCTTCTTGTCATAGAATCATTTGGCCAACGTTTGGAACTCTGACAATGGCTACCTTGCCAGAGATTTGATCTCTGGTAATTCTCATAGGTGGAGGACGAAGGATTCGTCAAACGATTGACGAATACCTCTCCGGAGAAGCGAGTTTTGTGTTCTCATTTTTGAATCCGAATTTTGATTCGGATTGTGATCTTCTCTCGATCATATCGTCTTCAACACGAGGCTAGTGACTAGTACAAAGACGAGGCTCGTGACTTTGTGAAGTCATCCTAACGATACTCGGCGTGGATACGGATAGAGGCGATTCTAGCGAGAGTTGCTCTGGTTGATGTCTTTCCCGCTACACGTGATACGTTAGGTATACGTAGAATAATTTCCTTTTATTGCAAAATTTGAAATTATGATTATGTCTACACATGTTGTACTATGCATGCGTGTGGTGTGTGTGTTGTAATAAATTAGATTTATTGCTTTTTATTTCTTCCGTTGTGCACATGTTTACGAAACATATTCGAACACACACTCACTGCGATGCCGGAAACCCAACAGCTTGTGCCGACCACCAAGCACCCTCTTCTCCTTTCTTGTGCCGACCACCACAACTCCAAGAGTTGGTGTCCGCCGACCCTAGGAGAGGGAGTGAGTCTTGTTGCCGTCGGCCCTAGGAGAGGGAGAGGAAGCGCTGGCTATAGGAGATGGAGAAGATGAGGGTGGTGCTAGCCAAGAGAGGGAGAGGAAGAACAAAACCCTAGCCTCCTTCACTTGTGTTGCCACCGGCCCTAAGGAAGTGGACAAACCAAAACCCTAGCCTCCAACTTGTTGCCGCCCAACCTCTCCAACGCCAACCCTAGCACAACTTGTATTTCGCCCAAGGCTCTCCACATCCTTATATAGATCTAGGCTTCATGAGATATTTATAATAGGCTACAATAGGGACCATGAGGAGGAGTTGGATCTTGGCCACCTAATGGATCCGAACCATATATAACCTGATCCATTATTGATGATCCATTCAACTAGAGGATCATCATTGATCTACCTCACCAACCCCTATAATTAAATATGGGCTCCACATATTATTTGTACAAAATATCTCCCCGTGTTTAAGATATCGAATGTCCATTAATTAATTAAATTACTGACAATTTAATTAATTAATATCTAACTCCATGAGTAGTACCACTCATCCTTATTATCATGTTGGACCAAGTCCACCTGCAGAATTTACATGATGAACTTTATGAGCTCCTTAAGGGGACATCATTATCCTAATATATAGGATACGGTTTCCTCCTATAATCAACGACACACCATATAAATAATATTATTTCCCAACTTGCTAGGCCTATCGATTTAACACATAAATCTCGCCCATTGGTAAATCAAAGAAATAAATACTAAGTACATATATCCGTTATTATATTGGAATTAAGAGCATGTACACCATAATATCTGAGGACTGATTCAATTATATAGTCAGTATAAATTGAATCACCTCTAAATCGGTCCTGCTCATTACACACAAAGTGTACTAGTGTAAATCTACGGTCAAGATAAACAAATGCCAAATTACACTACAACCATGCAAATGGTTTGTCCAAAACCATCTTGGTTATGAGCCTCTAATTATACTCTACAAGGAACTGATAACATGATCTTCTGTGTGACACCACACACCATGTTATCTAGAATGTAAAGTATCAGATAATATGCATAAATAAATATAAAATGAAAACAATGATCATGTGATTCTTATTTCAAAATGAAGATGTACATACAAAGGCTAGTCTTTCAGTATACATCCTAATAGCCTTTTGAAGACATGATGGATGAACCAAATTGGTTTGGTTCTAATCCAATGGTGGAAAATAAACCAAAGTGGTTTGGTTTGTTTTAAACGAATGAACCAAAGTTGGTTCGGTTTGTTTTAACTTAAAATAGGCCAACACGGTTTGGTTTATTTTAACTTAAGTTATTGGAGCGGGTTAACTGGTTTTGGTTATGAACCAATAACCGTTAGGAGAATGTGTTCTCTATAAAAACACGGCTTAAGGGTTTTTCGAGAAGAATTAATTAGTTCAAGGGTTTTGGAAACCCTAGCCTCCTTTCCTCCTTCTCCTCCTTCTTGCCGCCCAAGCCAAGGTGGTTATCGCCCACCTTTGTGCCACCGCCGCCCATTGGAGCTGCTACCTCTCCTCATCGCCGGTCATCCACCAGCCACCGATGTCCCATGGGCCACCCTCAGCTGCCGGCCAACCTCCCTTGGCCGCCGGTGACCAAGGAGTAACCGGCCAAGCATTTTGTCGGCCCCTTCTTCCTCCACAACAAGCTGTCCAGTTTTGGACAGCTTGATCTCCTTCGCGTGGAGAGGCCGTTTGGTCAGTGTTTTGTGCTACGACAGCGGTCTACTTGTCGGGGATTGGATGTCCGAAAATCCTCATAGGTGGAGGGTTAAGTTTTCATCAAACGGTTGACGAAAACCGCTTCTGACAAGCGAGTTTGTGAAACTCATTTTGGGATCCAAATTTATTTTAGATTGTGATCATCTCTTGGATCACATCGTCAACAACTTGAGGCTAGTGACTTTTGCGAAGACGAGGCTCGTGGCTTTGCGATGCTATCCCGATGATTCTCGGTGTGGATACGGATAGAGGCGATTCTAGCGAGGGTCGCTACGGTTGATTTCATTTCCGCTACACGTGATCCGTCAGGTATACCTAGTATAAGATTTCTTTTATTGCAAAATTTTAAATAGAGATTATGTCTATACATGTTGTATCCTGCATGCATGTGATGTGTGTATTGTTAAATTAGATTGATTGCTTTTATTTCTTCCACTGTGTGCATGTTTACGAAACGTGTTCGAACATACACTCATCGCGGTGTCGGGGAAACCCAACATCATGAAGTTCTCGACGACCACAGGCACATGTGCTAGCATGCCGATGAGTTCCTTGACTGAGTCATCCCCCTTAAGAATACCAAGGTTTGCTGGTTGGAGCCCATCAGTCCCATCATCAAATTGTATGCGTAGGGCATCACACTTACTGATGACCCCAAGTCGCACAACGCTTCATCGAAGCTTTCCCCATAAATTGGGTAGGGTATAACAAATTCACCGGGGTCCTCAAGCTGGGGTGGAATTTTATCTTCAATTTTGGCTTGGTCGGGTAGGGTGGAAACCATGGCTGCACACCCCTTGCCGAATCTAGTTCTCTATGCTACTCTCTCGCTGCACACTTCTTCTTCCTTAACTTAACTCGACTCGGGCAATGCTAGAGAGCTCTCTATATGTTGTGACACGGTTTGGGCTATATGGGCCACCTGTGTCTCCAACATCCTTGTGTGACTTGCAAGACCGTCAACGGTGGCCTTCAAGTCTTTGAGTGACTCTTCTGTTTTCTGATGTTGGCAGCGGAACTCTTCATTGGCCTTCGTTTAGGTAGCAATGAAGTCTTCCATCATCAATTCTAACCTAGACTTCTGTGGTTGTTACTGCCCATTGCACTACTGCTACCCATACCCTCTTGATGGTTTGAAGTTTCCCTAGTTATTCCGATAGGAAAAATTCAGGCGGTTCTTCCATCCGGGGTTGTAAGTACTGGAGTATGGATTGTTGGGCCTTTGATTATAATCGCCAACCACATCTATATACTCAATCTGCTCTTCTAAGCCACTCTGCCCTCCAAAGTAGTCCTCCCGATACGCTGCTGCTCCTTCTCCAAAGTCAATGGCCGCACATGCAAATGCAGGATTTATAGAGTCGAACCATCTTCTAAGCACGCCCATCCTTGCTACTAGGAGGTCCACTGAGTTGACAGCATATTGTCCCACGGCAGGAGCTGGGTTACTGCATTCGAAAGCCCATTGATGGTGGTTCTGGGCCACCTCTCCTATCAACTCCTCTGCTTCCTCGATAGTTTTGTTCATAAGTGCTCCTCCTACGGCAGAATCAAGGGACATCATTGTGGTGTGCGCGATCCCATTATAGAAGATGTGGATCACCAGCCACCTTTCCAGTCCATGGTGAGGGCATTGGTAAAGTAGCCCTTTGTAGCAATCCCAGGCTTCAAATAGGGACTCCCCTTCCTTTTGACAGAAGCTTGTGATTAGATGGCGCATGTGAGCAGTCTTGCTTGGTGGGAAATATTTATTCAAGAACTGCTGCTCACATTGCTCCCATGTAGTAATGCTTATCGAAGGCAAGGAGTAAAGTCATGCCTTAGCCTTATCCCGCAATGAGAACGGGAATAGGCTCATGCAGATCGCGTCTGTAGGAACTCCATTTATCTTCATCGTCGAGAAGATTCCTAAAAATGTCTCCAGGTGCCAGTTTGAGTCTTCAGTCACAGCTCCCCTGAATTGACTCTTCTAAACCATGTGTATGAGTGTCGGTTTCAGCTCAAAGTTGTTTGCCGAAATGGACGGTCCAGCTATGCTCTGCCTAAATCCTCTAGCGCTAGGGGCTGCATAATCCCACAGAAGTCGACTACCTATATTCACTTCGGATGCAGCTTGGTCCTCTATCCTCTTCTATTCAGCTCTCCGACTATGATAGGTTCGTTCAATTTCTAGATCGTTCAGAATCAGGCCTTCCGATCCTAGGCGTCTAAGCATATGAAGAACTGAGCCACAAAATTAGGAGTATTTACCTAATGTTTAGGAATAAGAAATAAACTAATCTAGCTAACTAAATCAAAGAGCCAATAAGAAAATGTCGAACTAAAAAATAAAAACTAAATCTAGATATGAAAAATCTAAAACTGAAGTAAATAAAGTAAAATAAAAAGAAAGTAAAGCAAGTAAATAAATCTAATCCAAAGTCCGATCCAATTATCCACTTCTTGATTCGATATGGAATCGATCAATCCCTCGCAACGGCACCAAAAACTTGATGCACACGAATGCGACCCCAAATCTTGCGACGGAGACCATCGAGGACTCGAAGTGCACGCTCGCGTTCAATGCCCGCAAGTGCACGGATGTCGTCAAGTAATAAAAAGATTTATCGATCCCACATGGATTGAGATTCGAGTACCGATCTATTCGGTGGACGTTATTGTCAGGAAGTCAAATATAATGTTTGTGATTGCGAGGGTTGTCGGCGGTCCTAACTCAATACGGTGTCACACGGAAGAAGAAAAGGCTTGCTGCGAGTCTTTGGAAGGGATTCTAGGATTTTGGTTTTACTTGTGTGTCACAAAACATGCTATCAATTGAGTATTGTCTAACTATGGCCTTGTGAAAGGGACATCATACACTCCCCCAATTAGCCTTCGCATCTATCGGGAGCTATCTCTGCCTTACAAGGACAGGATAGGCGGTACGAGGATGTTGAATCAATCCCTGTGACGAATCGTTTCCAATTCTATCGCACCCTTCTATCCACAGTTACAGGAGATGAGGTCAACCCCTAGGTTCCTCTTTAATTCTCCTAAGTCTTAGATACGAGAGTTGTCACCCTGCGTATCGGCTAAGCACAGTAGATAGAAAACCAAAACACATAGATATCATTCTAAACTATTACCAATTGCAAATACAAACTCAAGAACAGAATTTAATTTGGAATAACATGTTCTAGTACACAAACTACTCCCTAATCATAGGATCAAAGAAACTACTCCATAAATATGAGAGGAGAAACACAAAGCATGTTCATATCCAGATAAACAATAGATAACATGCAAAGAACGGAAATTACAATGCAATATGGTCTTCTCTCCGATGTTGAAGTGCAGAACTTGGATCTCCGATGACCTTTCTCCTCCCCGTTGTGAGTTTCCAAAGCTTTTTAGGGCTTCGGAGTGTCATCCCAGCCGTCGTGCCTCCCCCCTAGGGTTTGGGTGTAGCTTTCCTTATATAGAAATCACACCGGATCCTCGTGAAATCTGGAAAAACCCCTATCCGCGTCAAGTTGCCTGGCCGCCACACGACCGTGTGAAAACACATGGGCAGGCCGTGTGTAAGGATGTGGCGGCCATTTTCGAACCTTGTGTTGGAATCGTGCTATTCCTCGGAATGCTCATCGGCTCCCATGTCCCCGGATTAAAATTTTCAACAAATGAAAACTAATTTGGATGGGATGAGTTTCCTAAGCACAACCAATTCATCGTCATGCTAACGACACGAGCGATCGCTTGAACAAACTAGTTGTTCAAGCAACACAACTCTTCTAGTCGGTTAGCCGCGGAAGAGACGAAGGACGGATCGCCGGTTTTTGTGTTTATCTTCGGGGTCCATGATTATACAAATACATACAAATGTAAACTAGTATAATCAACACATACATAAAGTAAGCATCCACACAAAACATGCATATAATTGAAAAGCAATTATAAACATAATACAAAAGAACATTGATCAAAATAAATAAGATTATACCTCTTGTTATACCTCTTGATCTTCTATTGTATGTCCTCCCTCCTTTTGGACGTCGTGTGGGCGACGATCTACCAAAAGTTGAAGCCTCCTAGATCACCAATCTTCCTTTCCTTGTTCACTAGGAACAAAGGAAGATCCTAAAACAAAACTCATCTTCCTTTCTAGAACCGGCCATCAAGTCAATAAACTCGATGTCGCCGCCGGCCAAAGAAGATGAAATGGAGTATGGAAACCAACCAAAAGAGAAACACCAAGGGTATGGGCGCCGGCCAACACTTGGAGAAAGGAAAGGAAAACAATCCTCCTCCTTGTTGCCACCCAAACCCTAGACAAAGCTCTCCTAATTTCCGGCCAAGGATGAAGGGAAGGAGAATAGGTTGAGCTCCGGCCAAGGTAGAGAGAACAAGGATAGTGGCTGGCCAACACTTAGAAGGAAGAAGAAAAGGATCTTCATCTTCTTGTTGCCGCCCACCCTAATCCCAAAACTCTAACCCTAGCCGCCCAACCCCAATCCTATCCCAACTAGGACTTGATTGCCGCCCAAGGGAAGCTATCCTAATGCCATCCAACCTAAGCCATAGAAGGAAGGGAGAAGCTTGGGCACCGGCCAAACCAAGGAGGAAAGAGGAGAAAAGGGTTGCCGGCCATCCTTGGGAAGAAGAAGAAGAAGCTTGTTCTTCTTGTTGCCGCCCAACACAATGAACCAAACCCTAACCCTAACCTCCTCCTATTTCTTGCCGCCCAAGCCACCTTGTCTCAATTAGGTTTTTCCATTTTTTTTTTGCCGCCCAAGCCTAAGCCCATATATATAGAGTTAGGTTTAGGCCTTGGTTTAATCTCCTCCATTGGTTCTAGAGATTTAATCTCAACCGTCGGATCTAGAGATTTAATCTCAACCATCGGATCTAGAGATTTAATCTCAACCGTCGGTTCTAGGGTTTTAATCCCAACCATCGGATCTAGAGATTTAATCTCCACCGTCGGTTCTAGGGTTTTAATCCCAACCGTCGGATCTAGAGATTTAATCTCCACCGTCGGTTCTAGGGATTTAATCCCAACCGTCGTATCTAGAGATTTGTTTTCCATCATTTGATCTAGACTTCATGAGGTGTAAATAGGCTACAATAGGGACCATGAGGAGGAGTTGGATCTTGGCCACCCGATGGATCGGAACCACACAAACTTAATCCATCAATAATGTTCCATTCCACTAGAGGATCATCATTGAATTACCTCACCAACCCCCATAAATTAATATGGGCTCCATATATTATTTGTACATCCATCTCCCCGTGTTTAAGATATCGAATGTCCATTAATTAATTGATTTACTGACCATCAATTAATTAATATCTAACTCCTCGAGTAGTACCACTCAACTTTATCATCATGTTGACTAAGTCAACCTGCAGGGTTTACATGATGAACCTTATGAGCTCCTCAAGGGGACATCATCAACCTAATATATAGGACACGGTTTTCTCCTATAATCAACGACACACCATGTAAATAATATCATTTCCCAACTTACCGGGTATATTGATTTAATCCATCTAAATCTCACCCATTGGTAAATCAAAGAAATAAATACTAAGTACATGTGCCCATTATTATATCGGGATTAAGAGCATGTACAACATAATATCCGAGGTCCGATTCAATTATGTAGTCAGCAATAAATTGAATCACCTCTATGTCGGTCTTGCTCAATACACCTAAGTGTACTAGTGTAACTCTATGTTCAAGACAAAACAATACCAAGCTACACTACAACCATGCCAATGGTTTGTCCAAAACCATCTTGGTTGTGAGCCTTTACTTATACTCTACAAGGGACTGATAACATGATCTTCTGTGCCACACCCAAGCACCATGTTATCTACAATATAAAGTATTAGACAATATGCACATATATAAATAAAGTGCAAACAATGATCATGTGATTCTTATTTCAAAATAAAGATGTTCATACAAAAGAGCTAGGCTTTCAGTATACATCCCAACAATCTCCCACTTATACTAAAAGACTATGTTGTCCTCATACTGCCATACATCTGATTCCCCTTCCTTCCACATGCCTATCAAAGCTCTCGCCAGAAGGGCCTTAGTGAAAGGGTCTACCAGGTCATCCTCTGATGCAATCTAGGCGACAGCAACTTCTACCTCCTTTACGATTTCTCGTATCAGGTGGTACTTGCACTCTATGTGTTTACTAGCCTTATGGGCTCGTGGTTCCTTCGAGTTTGCAACTGCACCATTATCATCACAATAAATTGTGATATTTCTGGGCAAACCAGGAATCACATCCAAGTCCATCAGAAAGTTCCAGAGCCACACAGTTTCTTTGGCCGCCTTTTAGGTTGCCACATACTCAGCTTCCATGGTGGAGTCCGCCACGCATTTCTACTGGACACTCCTCCATACAATGGCTCCACCTCCCTAAGTAAACACAAAACCTGAGGTAGACTTATTGTTATCCCTATATGATTGGAAATCGGAATCCATACAACCCACAGGGAGTAATTGGTCTGCCCGGTAAACTTGCATATAATCCCTAGTCCTTCTCAGGCACTACAATATATGCTTTTACCGCAGTCCAATGTCCCTATTCTGGATTACTCTGATATCTGCTAACCATGCCCACGGCAAAGCAGATATCTTGTCTCGTACATAGCATACATGAGGCTTCCTACTGCTGAAGCATAAGGAACCGCCTTCAGCTCCTTTATCACCTCAGATGATCTAGGACACATCTCCTTAGATAAAGGAACTCCATACCTGAAAGGTAGAAAACCCTTCTTGGAGTTTTGCATGCTAAAACAATCCAAAATCATGTCTATGTATGAATCTTAGGATAAGCACAACAACCTTGATCCCAAGGTTGTGACCCACTTCTTCGAAGTCCTTCAAAACTGTTTGGACAACCATACCCTTACGTCTGATAACACTCTGATATTGTTGCCAACTACCAAAATATTATCTACGTATAGTACAAGAAATACCACTACGTTTCCGTCACATCTCTTGTATACACAAGACTCATCCAGACTTTGAATAAATCCATAAGACTGATTTACCTCCTCAAAGCGGATGTTCCAAGACCTCGAAGCTTGCTTCAATCCATAAATGGACCGATTAAGCTTACATACAAGATGCTCTTTGCCCTTAGCAATGAATCCCTCTGGTCGCTTCATTTGGATGTTTTCCTCAAGACTTCCATTAGGGAAAGCTGTCTTGACATCCATGTGCCACACCTCATAATCCATATGAGCTGCTATGCATAAGAGCTCCCAGACCTGACTTGAATCCATGGATTCAATCTCAGTATTCATTGTACTTTGCCAAGATGCTGTATCTATATCCTGGATTGCCTCGTCGTATGTCTAGGGATCAGGTTCATGTTTGCTAGGGACCAAATCAGAAGATTCACCCAAGAACATGAATCAATAAGATTGTCTAACAACCCTCCCACTATGACGAGGTATCATCTGCGTATCCTCTGTGACACGCGGTGCAGTGACATGTGGTATATCCTCTTGTACCCGTGGTACTAAAGAAGTGACTTCCCTTTTAACTCCTCTAGAACAATTTTACCCTTGGGCTTGTGGCTCATCACATAGTCTTCCTCTAGAAATCTGGCGTTCGTGTTAACGATCACCCTCTGATCTCTAGGACTATAAAGCAATCCACCCTTCGTTCCCCTAGGATAGTATTGCATTTAGGTTCCAACTTACCAAGATTCGCCTTTCAAAGACATGTGCTGGACTCCCATATCTGAATATGTCTTAGACTAGCCTTTCGCCCAGTCCATAATTATGTGGGAGTAGAAGGCACTGATTTAGATGGAACCAGGTTCAGAATGTATACCGTCGTATCTATAGCATATACCCAGAACGAATCTGGCAAGTCAGAATAACTCATCATCGATCTAACCATCTCCATAAGAGTCCTATTCCTTCACTCTGCTACACCGTTTTGCTGGGGTGTGCCAGGTGCAGTAAATTGGGATTGAATCCCAGCCTCTGATAAGTAGTTCCTAAACTCTCCCAAGAGGTACTCACCATCACGATCAGATCATAGTGTCATCCGTATCTTGAACAATCATCTATGAAAAAGATGAAATGTTCAAAACTACCTCTTGTCTGGATAGACATAGGACCATACGAATCAGAATGAACCAATTCGAACACATCTTTGTATCTATACCCCTTGGCCTTGAGAGGCCTCTTGGTCATCTTACCCTCCAAGCAAGATTGACAGGTTGGGAGATCCTCCACCACTAATGAACCCAAAGGTCCATCAGCTATCAACCTATTGAATTCTGCTTAGGTTAATGTGACCAAACCTAAGATGCCAAAAGATATGTTTGGTTCATTTTCGAAGGTTTTTTTTCTCTTATCGGAATTAGAAGATGAGTTAATAACTTCTATTTGCACCGTGGGAGCTTGTGGTTCAAGTTATAAATTTCCTATCTATGTACCTGAATAGATAATGTCCCTATTCCTTTTATAACAAATCTGTCATAAAAAGAAATAGATTATCCATCCATAAACAATTTAGAAACCGAAATCAATTCTTTCTAAATAAGGGTACATAAAGGAAATTCTTAAGAACCAAAACCTTTATTTTTCTCAAAAGATAAATAAAACATCTCCCACTGCAATAGCCGCCATCTTCATGGCATTGCCCAAGTAAATGGTAATATCCCCTTTAGCTAGTCATAGGGTTTCCTGGAACCCCTGCAGTATATAGACATGATTAGCGGCCCTCATATCTACACACGTGCAGAGATAACACCGCTAACCATGTTTCAACGACTAGACCAAAGGATATACTTTTGTTCTATTTTGGATTGGGACAGTCCTCCTTCCAATGTCCATCCTGCTTGTAAGTGAAGTACTTGCCTTTCGGCTTCTTCACTCCTCCCTGAGATCCTCCCACCACATTTGCTCCACCTTGTTTCTCCTTCTTCTTGCCTTTCGACTTAGAAGTAGAAACCTTTTTGAGCAACCATGGCTTGAGGATACTCTTCGAAGAGTGCATACATGTACTTCCTTGCAGATAAGACAATATTTAGATTCTTTTCCAATCATCATTATTTGGGTACAGTAAGTTTATTTCCTTTAGTATCACAATAAGTGGACTGAAAGTCATTTTGAAAATCCTAAGAATCACATGGATCATTATTTTAGATTTCAAATATTATTGATTCCTCAAAACAATAAAATTCCGAAATCAACCAACACCTCAAAACACCGAGAATATCGCATGCCACACAGTGTGGACGTATACGAATTCTACATTTGTAAGAGGAGGTTTTACCCATTAATTTTATTATTTTATCAACCTTACTTTTTGACAAATAAAATTAATAGTTGGTTCCTCTTTGGCCCTACAAATAAAAGCAGTGACTCTGATGGGGAGGATACTTTATATTTGCATCTAAGTGTGCACCATTACACGATACTAAGAGAATTATTTCGGATTATGTGCCTTACCGCTGTGGAAGTACACACGCTCCTAGATAATTTCCTATAACCATTATTTGACATAGTGATCCGCAAACAAACTCATCCGCATGGAGGAAGGCACTCAAAGCCGACACACAAGTTTATTGCATCACACGTCAAATTGTAATGGAGGCCGCGGGAATTAATTAAAATATCCCTCTCCCACTTAGTAAATTGAAAATGAGGAATTTTCAAGCACACACAACATGCATATAAAACAAATCAGCAATAAATATGGAAAAAACAGAATTTTTTCCAACTATTATGGCTTTGTTCTCCAATATGCGTCCCGTCGTGTCGCCACCTCGTCTGCTCCTCCTACGCCATGTACGAGCCATTCGGAGATCCGAGTCGAGAATAAAACCTATTTTATTTTACATCCATCGATCCTATACTCCACGAGGGAGTGTACATGAAATCTAGATCGAAAGTAAAATAAAATAAAGAGTGGCTAAACAATGTCGTATTTAATTACAAAAATTAAATACTAATCTAGGCTCGTCAACCCCGAGGATTCAAATAATATACATACAATCACACACAAACAACCACATACACACATATAGCCATAATAGTCGGATCTTATGCCTGCAACCAAAAAGTTAGCCTACGCACATCCTACTATTATCCGGCATACTCAATATATGATATGTGCATGAAAGTAACCGAATCCTAAACACACAAAACCGGAAACCGTGGCTCTGATACCATTTACTTACCTTATGGGCTCGTGGTTCCTTCGAGTTTGCAACTCCACCATTATTATCACAATAAATTGTGATATTTCTGGGCAAACCAGGAATCACATCCAAGTCCATCAGGAAGTTCCTCTAGGATAGCCAACACCTTGGACATGGCCGTGTGTAGCCACATGCCCAGGCTATGTCCCACTCTTTGTCCAACTGCCAAATGCCTCCTTTTTGCTCCAAAAGCACACCATTTTCCCCATGGAATGCTATCCTGCACACAAAAGTATAAAGAGCAGATCTCCGAACCAGAAAACAAGAAATGCATGCAAAATAAAGTAGAATATGCATGAAACAAACATAAAATGAAATGAGATATGAGCGAAAACTACTCCTAAAACCCTATATGTTTCGCTCACATCAGGCAATCCGTAGTAGGACAAAATTTGTTCTTGAAGAATTTCATTGATACTAAAGTATTTTCTTCTGTGTAGTGATTCAATGGAAGGAAATTTGATGACAGATTTGACACTCTTGAGGTCGGGAAGATGACGGAGAGTAGTCTTCCAAGTCAAAGAAAATTGTAGAACAGGATCTAAGGGGGCATAGAAGTAGAGGTCTTTCAAACCCTTGTGAGAGGAGGGCATATCGATTAAGAATTGATGATCTTGGTGTGCCATAAAGTAGAACACATCTATATCAGCCATCTTAAGTTGGCAAAGGCAATGGAAGATGTGAGGATTTTAGGGGATGTTAAGGTGCTGAAACACGATTAGGGTTCTGATCAAAATTCGAATAGAGTTAGGAGTCAGTTGGTTAATGGGGATGTTGTAATAGGTGAGGATATGGAAAAGGGGTTTTGGGACATGAAGGCAGAGGCCTCCTTCTAGTTGGATTGTGAAAGAGGTGCTAAAGTCGATCGAGGGTTGATGAGGTCATAAATGGGGGGCAGGAATGATGGTGGTGAAGCCCTCTGGAATGTATTTGGGCTCGTGAAGGAAGAAAGGGTGATCGAGAGTTAGTCAGCTAGGGGTCGTTTCATACCAGGGAGGGTTGGAGGAGGAAGAAGCCATGAAGGGAGACTTGTCGTAGAGGGGTTGAAGGAGTCAGGGAAGAAGAAAGCTAGGTTTTTCGGTAAAAGTAAAGAGGAGCTAATGATTAAGTGTATAAGTGTAACAGTACCCTTTAAAGGAGAAGGGAAAAAGTGAAGTTAAGGGAGAATGGTTTGTATTCTTCTCAATTTTTTCTATGGCAAGGGTTAAAAATATTTTTTTCTAAGGCATTTTATGCCTAATACAAAGCTTAAGGATTAACTAATACTCTTTTGTAGGGGTCAATGGTTTTTTCTAAGGCATTTTACGTCTAATGCAAAGCCTAAGGGTTAACTAATGCTCTTTTGTAGGGGTCAATGGTTTTTTCTAAGGCATTTTATGGCTAATACAAAGTCTAAGGGCTAACTAATATGTTTTTGCAGGGGTTATTAATATTTCTAAGGTTTTTAACTCCTAATCAAATTCTCTCTGCGGTAATCAAAGGCATTTTTTCTAAGGGGTTTTATGCTTAATTAGAATTTCTTCTTGTACACATCAATGATATTTTTTCTAAGGTTTTTCAAGCCTGATACAATTTTCTTGCAGGATCAGTAGTATTCTTTCTAAGTGGTATGGAGTGCAAAACTAACTCAAGGTTCTTACGTCTCATATAACAACCTATGGGCTAGGTAGCTACATTCCCCCATAGGAATTATAACGCCACCTATATGTCATATGTAAAATATTCTCAAGGATCTTATGCCAACTATAACAGCCTATGGGCTAGGTAGCTACATTCCCTCACGGGGACTATAACACCACTTATATGGCATATGTAAAATGTTCTCAAGGCTCTTACGCCTCCTATAATAGCCTATGAGCTAGGTAACTATATTCCCCCATGGGGAACTATAATGCCAACTATAATGGGCAGGTAAATTGCTAACATTCAAGGCCCAGCGCCTCATATAACATTCAAGGCCCTATACATCATATGATAGTTTAAGGCCCTGTGCCTCATATGACAATTTAAGGCCCTGCGCCTATTATGACAGCTTGTGGTTTATGGCACAATCTTTATCAATAAATACTTGTGAAACTTCACTCGACTTTTCTCTTCAGTTTCACTAAAGAGGGGGAACTTATGATGGGTGTGAGATTTTTAATTAAGGCAGAGAAGTTTTTTGTATCAGTAGAAGCAGTTTCACTAAATACTTATGAAACTTCACTCAACTTTGCTCTTCAATTTTACTAAAGAGGGGCTAACTTATGATGGGTGTGTTAGTGCATATAAGATCCACATATCTCCACAATGGTATGATATTGTCCACTTTGGGCCCAAGCCCTCATGGTTTTGTTTTTGGGCTTTACCCAAAAGGCCTCATACCAATGGAGATATCTTTTCATCTTATAAGCACATGATCTTTTCCATGTCTTACCAATGTGGGACTTTGATTGTATTCCCAATACTCCAACAATCCCCCCCTCAAACGAAGGACCACATTGGGCCCCCCCTCAAGCCTATCCCTCCTCGGAGGATTTTCTCTGCTTGATGTCCGATCTTCAACCCACCAGGACTTCCTGTCAGTTGTTCGGTCCTCCCGACCCAACTAGACTTCCTGCCTGATTTCTAGTTCTCTTGATCCGGACGTGGGAGTTCAACTTCCTTCGTTCGAGGTTCATAGCTTGACATGGACCATGGCTCTGATACCAATTGTTAGTGCATATAAGATCCACATATCTCCACAATGGTATGATATTGTCCACTTTGGGCCCAAGCCCTCATGGTTTTGTTTTTGGGCTTTACCCAAAAGGCCTCATACCAATGGAGATATCTTTTCATCTTATAAGCACATGATCTTTTCCATGTCTTACCAATGTGGGACTTTGATTGTATTCCCAATACTCCAACAGGGTGTGGGGTTTTTAGCAAAGGCAAATAAGTTTTTATTGTTTTCATCTAAGACAGAGAAGTTTTTGTTTCAGTTAAGGTAGGATAGAGAAATTCTTGTTTTGTAAGGGAAATTACAATAAGAACTTGTAAAACTTCACTCGACTGCGCTCTTTAGTTTTATTGAAGAGGGGGAACTTATGATGGGGTCAGAATTTTCTGATCAATTAGAAGGTTTTCCGAGCTATTTATATAGTTCCCGATCAGTGTATGTGATGCCCGAGCCGAGTAGGGGCGCGTATAGTAACTGTGTTTGCATAGTAATTTATGTGCTAGCAGAGTAATTTATGTTTTTCCCGAGCAATCTATGTATTATAATTTCAGAGCCCAGTAGGGGTGAGTAGTGCAGTGTTACTCAGTGCTAAGTATAGTGTTGATAGAGCAATTTATGTGTTTCTCGAGTAGTGTACGTAATTTCCGAACCAAGTAGGGATGAGTATTGCAGTGATGCTCAGAGTTAAGTACTGTAATGGCAGAGTAGTTTATGTAAATCCCGAGTGACATATATATTTCTCGGGTCCATTAGGGTGACAGAGGGCAGTGATGCTTAGAGTTAAGTATTGTATTGGCAGAGTAGTTTATGTCAATCCCGAATGAACTATGTATTTCTCGGGCCCAGTAGGGTGACACAGGGTAGTGATGCTCAGAGTTAAATACTGTATTGGTAGAGTAGTTTATGTAAATCCCGAGTGACATATTTATTTTCCGAGCCCTGTAGGGTGACAGAGGGTAGTGATGCTCAAAGTTAAGTACTGTATTGGTAGAGAAGTTTATGCAAATTCTGAGCAACATATGTATTTCTTGAGCCCATTAGAGTGACAGAGGGCAGTGATGCTCAGAGTTAAGTATTATATTAACAGAAGTAGTTTATGTAAATGCCAAATGACCAATGTATTTCCCGAGCCCAGTAGGGTGACACAGGACAGTGATGCTCAGAGTTAAATATTATATTGGCAGAGCAACTTATGTAAATCTTGAGTGACTTATTTATTTCCTAAGCTTAGTAGGATAACATAGGGTAATCGTGATCAGAGCTATGTATGGTATTGGTCGAGCAGTGTATATAGTTCTCGAGCAGTTAGTATATTTCTCGAGGTATTTATGTATTCCCCGAGCAATATGCTTGTTTCCCAAGCCATGTATGGGGTTTTGGGATTCTTTCTAAATACGGTGAAAGGAGGAGATATGGGTATTCTTGAGCACCGAAAGTGGCAAAAAGAATTCTGGAATGAAAAATATTATTAATATAGGATATTTTATTATTCGTCATTTATTTTATTTAATTAATGCTTGGTAGGGAAATAGAAAGCACATAAGGGATTCAAAGGAGATATTTTGATAAGGAGCGGGAAAAGCGGTTCCATCTGACAGCTTAGCAAGGGTATTAAAGTAAATTCACTTCAAGGAGAAGGCAGGATAAATCATCTATAGAAGGGGCAGAGAAGGAAGGAAGATGGGATGGTCGTTTCTTCGCTATTCGGTACCTCAAATATCTTCTCACTTCTTCTACATCTTGCATTTCTACTTTCTTCATCCTACCATTTCTGACTTGAGCGCCGGAGGGGCCGTGCCGGGAAGCCGACCCACCTCTAACACTCTTATGAAGTGACAAATTCAGCTCTCATTTTAAGGATCCAAGGCAATCGAAGGGGGTTCTCAAGAAGGGAGAAAGGGAACTATTCATTATTTTGTTCTTAAGATTCTCTTGTTACAGATCTTGTTGGGAGTTCCCGGATCAGAGGAGATCTGCAAGAAGGGAGAAGGAGATCTTGGTAGGCTGAAGAAGTGAACACGATCACCAGATTTTCAAAATTTCAAAGTTTGAACTCCCCCTTAAATAAAGCTAAAATGTTTTCAAAAAATTTCTCCCCCATAATAAAAGATAGAGTTTTTTAAAATGTTTTAAATAAAGCTAAAATATTTTAAAATTCAGAACTCCTCCTTAAATAAAGCTCAAATAATTTAAATTTTCAAAACTCCCCCTTAAATAAAGCTCTTCAAAATTTTAATAGTCTTGAAATTATTTTCTTCCTTTATTCAAAAATTTTAAGTAATGAAAATGAAATAAGAAATGTCCAAGCATGAATTCCTATTCTTAATTAAATAATATACTGAAAATACACATATAAAAATTATCTTTAAAGTAAATTTCCAACTCTTTAGTAGCTCAAGTGATATAGAATTATCATCAAGCTTTGGATTAGAGTTAGTCATCAAAGTGATTGATTTTCTTTTTAAACCCCATGTTCATTCATGTCAATGCACTGAATCTACATTTGGAACTTGGGGTGCAGTCCTAGCATATCACGCCCATCTTCGTGGCTCAATACACAAATAGGTAGTCCTAGGTGTTTGTGAGATGCAAAGGCTTACCTAGGTCTATAGGATCATGAAATCTAAACTTGACCTAGGCTAGATCAATTTTTAATTTTCCTTTAAGAAAATAATATTACTAAGTAAAATAAAATAGATTTTGAATAATGAAACATTAAAGAAGCCTAGTCTACTAAGCGTAACCCAACTCATGTTTAAGAATAACAAGAATTTAAAAGTTACCATATTAACTACATAAGTTCAGACTACATCAACTAGTGTATCTAATACAATCCTAATCTGAAGGAGGTGGATGGCTCATGCTCCAAGATCGAAAAATTTCCATCATCTCTCGATGATCATCTCTCTGTGTCTGGAGCACCTGCATCAACTCTCTATGATCCTCTCTCTACATCTGAAGGATCTGCATCATCTCAAGATGACGTGCCTGATGTTGCTACTCTTGATGTTGCATCGCATCCTTCAATCTGGATAATCTATTTGCTACTGTGGAAGGTGTAGGAAGCCCAAGAAAAGGAGATAGACTATCAAATCCTAGTGCCTCCTGATGCTCAGACTGAGGGTTGTAATGATGCTTTACGTAAATCTGAGGTTGAGGCTGAGGCTAAGGCTAAGGACCATCTCTCCTTCAGGTCAGGACATTATTTTCATCTAAACCTATTTTAGCTAATGCAAATTGTCTATAATCTATTATGTCATACTCAGAGAGTTTTTTGATGTTACCTGTGGTAACATCAAACCTTAATGTAGCTAGTAAAGATGTGATGACATGGCAATAGGGCAGATGTGCCTTTCTACTAGTAACTACGCTAGAGTGATGGATGATAGAATGAAATATTTGTAAACTAATATCTACTTCAAATCTAGGACTAAGTGTATAAAGTAAAAATGAATAATAGGGATGCATCATGGCAATGTCCCTAGTGGTGAGTGGAAAAATACAGTTCACTATGACTCAATACAAAGCATAGTCCTATACTCTAAGTCTATTGGAACTGAAGATACTCACAAATGGAGTCCTCTCCTCACCAAAGAGATGCAAATGTACCCTATCTAATGTGATGTGAGAGTAGGGATCACCATACGGTAACTCCATAGAGGAAAAACACACTATTGGACGTGATGAATGCATAAGTCCTAAATGATCTCTCAATAAGGAGGGGTAAAGATAAAATCTTTACCCTATACTCTAGTGGAGTATGCAAGATCATCAATTCTAGTGAAGTTATTGCAAAACTCGGCACATAGGTCTATGTTGATAGAGTTTTTACAAGAAACTAGTTTATCTAAGCCATAATGTGCTATGACTTCAATGCTAGGTATGCATGATCTACTAAAAAATGATCTACTTATATATCTAGTAGGCATGGAAGTATAATTGGTCCTATTAAACCTAATCCTATGTCCCTTAGTGGGAAACCTAATGTCCATACTGGGCGCCTCAACTGGTATTCTTTTACCCTTAATTAAATTACAACAATTTAATATTTATGCAAAAATAATTGAAAAGAAAGTTTAGAATTGTTACCTCGGCATTATGGATGATATTATATAAGAGATTTGATGACCTAAGTGCTTCGAAGGGTTGAAAAAGGGTGTTTGTCAACTATTTGAGATTGATGTGAGTCGACTTGGAACTGTCCTAGTGTTGGTTTTATAAATAGAATCCAATCGACTAGAAATATTTCAGTCGACTGAATTTGAGTTGACTGGACTTGGTCTGGTCAACTGTTATAGGTTTACCATTAACTGCGTTCGCTACCCAGTCGACTGTATGGGTTTGACTCGACTGGGTTAGTCTTATCACTTATCTACAGTTGTATTCCAGTCGACTGTATTAGTTTCAGTCGACAGGAGTCGTATTTTTACCTTTCCGAGATTTTGAGGCAAATGGACATGATCCAGTCAACTCTTGTATAGTTGACTGGAAATGTTCCAGTCAACTGGAATCGATAAAATTTTATTTTCATTAATTTAAAGGTTTATTTGATTATGGTTGATTTAATTTTATTAAGTTGAGTTAATTGATTAAGTTGATCTGAGTTGATCTGAATTGATTAAGTTGATTTATTGATTAAGTTGATTGAGTTGATTAAGTTGAGTTGGTTAAGTTGATTTAAGTTGTGTTGATTTGATTAAGTTGATTTAAATTGTGTTGAGTTGATTAAGTTGATTGATTAAATTCTAATTCATATCACCCGATCTAAGTTTTCAATACACGTTAATCCTATGGGTTTTGTGAGATGAGGATTCATTTTTATCTTAATTGATTTTAATGAAAAAATTCAAAGTTTTTAAACTTGTGTTAGATTCAATTTTATATTGAGCTAATCAAGTAGGTATTTTTCAAAATTGACCTCCAGGTAATGGCGAGGCATATGACCTTCTTGGATATCAGGTGGACCACTTCCTAAGACAAAGTCAATGAAGGAATCAAATACTTGACTCACTTTGAACTAAGCTTTGGTCTAACTAGTTAAAGACTTAGTGAGTTAGCTTCGGTCAATTCCACTCAACTTAGTGCACTAAGTCGTGGCGAAGCATATGACCTTCTTTGGAACTTCTTAGATATGCACCTCGAAGAGTTTCCCAAACTTACTATCAGTTCACTTCATCTTAGTACTGTTGGTGCAATCGGCCCAGGTCACGATTGACCAGACTCGAGTTAGACTCGAGTAGTATTTTGATGTTTGACATTGATGTTTGACAAAGGAGTTGACCATTGTTTGACAATGGGTTGACTAGATGATTGACTTAGGGTTAATCATATGATGGAGAAGTCCAAATGGGACACTTGATAATGGAAAGTCCAAGTCTTGTGTACTTTGCATCGAAAGTTCAAGTCTTGTGCACTTGGCATGGAAAGTCCAAGTATAGGTCTTGGCAAGGGAAAGTTCAAACTTGAGTCTTGGCAATTGGAAAGTCTAACATGGGTTGGTAAGGAAAGTCCAAGTCAAGGGTACTTGACAATTAGGAAGTCCAAGAGTTGATATTGGCGGCGTAAAGTCCAAGCAGGAGTCTTAGCAGCATAAGTCCAATGGTTTGGCGGAGTAAAGTCCAAGCGTGTGTCTTGGCAGCGTAAGCCCAAATGTGCCTTAGCGGTGTAGACCAGCTTAGCATGATAAAAAACGATGGAAGCATCTAAAGGCTAGCATATGAATGAATAAGTCATGGATGACTTGGAGGGATCCGATAGGCGTGAGGCTGATGGAGGTGGCTAGAAGGTTTAGGTCTAGGCTAAGAGTAGTCTAGCAAGTATGAGGGCATCATACTTGGGGTTAAACCTCATGTTTGAGGTTTGTCAGTTGACTGGGGTTATGAACCAGTCGACTGGTCAAGTGTTTTGACACTTAGTAGCCGAGTCGACTTATAGCAATCGACTGGGATTATGAAGAGTCGACTGATGTGAGTCAACTGGTGTTCGACTATGGCCAAATGGCCTTGGTAGTCGACTGCCATGTATGGGAAGTTGACTAGCCTTCAAAGAATCAATCGCCATTGAGGGCGTTCATCCGTCGCGACATCGGGACGTAAAGCTTCGTCGATCGTCGATTTACTATGGGCTTGGCAGTCGACTGCCAGTGTATTCGTTGGCTTGGATGCTGACGTGGATTAAGTCATTGTGAGACAACGACACTATTGGCAATCGACTGGGGCCTTATAATAGTCGACTGCCAAGCGCGAAATTAGCCCGATGCAGGCATAAAAGGAGCAGCTTGTTGGAGGATCGGTGGCCGGCTAGAGGGGGGTGAATAGCCCTTTATCACGTACAATGGAAGTCGATCACTCTTAATCGTCTACAAACAAAGTTAGCGCTGCGGAATAATAAAGCTAAAGACAATTAAGAGGAAAACACAAAGTAAAGAGAAGGCAAATGTGAACACAAGTGTGTAACGTGGTTCACGACCCTTGCCGCTAGTCCACGACCCGATTCGTTCCAGGTGAATCATGCCTAACCAAATCCACTAGCTCGCTCCTTTAAGGTGGAGGTAAACCTTTCTTACAAAAACACTCCTCTTATAATAAGATTGAATTAAACACAAGGAAGAGGAGTAGAAATCGTATTAGGCACTTGGGAGATGTTTAGAGGTTAAGCATTAACCTCCCCAAGTGACCCAAGGCCTCTTCTTATAGGGAAGAGGCCATTCTTCCCATTGGACACTGAGCAGTCAACTCATGTAGTCATCAATCGACTACTGCTATAGACGTTGCCTCGCAACGACCTCATCCACGTTGGCTTCAATCCAATGGCTCCCACATCAGTCAACTAATCATTCCCATCAATCGACTGATGGAGCCATCAGTCGAGTGACCGAAGCGATCACTCGACTGAAAAACCTTCTGTGCCCAAATTCACCTTGATCAGTCAACTGTCATCCCTTGGCAGTCGACTGATGGTCAACAGTCGATTGCCAAACCCTAGCAATCGACTGTTGGGCTAGAAACCAGACTCGAATACCAGTCGAGTCTTTAGTCGACTTGGAGCAGTCGACTGTCATGATATGACAGTCGACTGATGTCGGGTAAAACCTCAAACCAACCTTGGTTGACTATTCGACACTCAGCCATTTAACCAAGTTCACCTATGAGCTACCCCGTCCCGGGTTACAATTGCTCACACTCATCTCCCTTGGAGTCCCTCGCCTCGAAGCTCTCTTCGTCCGGCCATGTCCCTCGGATGCACCAAGTGCACGGCTTTGCAATGTCATCCTTCGCATCTCACCCTGAAGTTTGCTTCCTTGGCTTCACTCCAATGCTCCTCGTCTAACAGTCCCTCAGATGCACCTAGCGCATGACTTTCGCAATGCCATCCTTCACCGATTCAAGGATCGAGTCATGAGATGGTGAACTCACCAATGCTATCACCATGTGTGAGTTACTAAGTCATGCATGACTTCAACACACATATCAAATCCATAAACATTCTAACTTAAACCTTTGCCACACACATCAAAACCACATCATACATGGGTTGATTGCCTTAACAATCTCCCCCTTTTTGATGTGTGGCACCCATGTTTAAGTTAGGTAAAACAATCACCAAAACATAAGGAAGATAAGCATGTAATTCAAACATGGAAATCAAACCTCCCCCTTAATACATGCAAACTCCCCCTTAACACATGCTAATTCCCTCTACCATGATTAACTTAAACCCACATATTTCTCCCCCTTTGACACCATCAAAAACATTAATATATGTTATTCAAGCATTACATGAAGTCTAGGGAACGAAAATCACCAAAATAAAGTTTAAAATCTGATGAAAAAGCTTAATGTGCTCCTGCATAGTACATCAGTCGACTGGTTTAGACTACCAGTCGGCTGGCACCCTAAAAATAGTCTTTTCTAATTTTTCCAATGAAATTCAGAAATGCACCAGAAATTATAGAAAATTCGAAAGATTATGAAATTTTGAAAACATATTTCTTATAAGTCTCTTTATCAGTGAAAAATATATTTTCATGATAATTCAATCAATTTTTGAATGTTTGGAAAAAAAAACTCAAAGATGTTAAAAAATACTAAAGTTTTTATCAACTTGAAAGCCTAGTTTTGCCTTGAATTATTTTAAAACATGAACTTGCAGTTTATAAAACATAAAATAGTTTTAAAACATTCGAAATATCCAACCATGATCTTTGGACAATATCTCTATGAATTAAACATTTACATTCCCCATGATTGGTCTATTATTGCTATCATGATACCTATAATGACTCATCAAAATGTTATAATCATAAGTGAGTCATTTGTATCGTCCTAACATCTCACCCATGCTATGTTTTCAATCAAGTTAGCCTATAGTGAGTGTGAGATGAACCTAAAGGTATTTCATACTTAACCATCAATTTTATGTAATTCTACCCAAAGTTAAGTATCATGTATAAACCCCCATTATGATCATAACACAATATTATCATTTAATTTGCATATTATGACCATACAGCAAATATTATCATCCAAATCATAAATCATGATTATTTATCAAGTATAAAATCAAGCATAAATCATGATTTAAACATTTAATTCATGGGTTACACATTATCATCACCCAACACTAAGTTAGAAATTTTCACCCACATCATCCTCATAAATCAAATATCATAAGTCTAAAACTAACATCCTCATCATCCTAAGTCAACCATTTAACATGATATAAACTTAAGTTCACTTATGGTTGACTAACCTAGGTTCTCCTAACCCCTAAGGATGGACTTAGGAACCCAATATAGATTCTTTCCAATAGGGTTCACTAAGTATTCCTTTGGGATTCATTTCCTAGTTACCATTGTTGTTTTAGATTGACCCCTTGCAATTAAACAATGATATGCTTTTTTATTTTTGGATCCCTTGTATCCTAACCCCTTCTGGTTAAAACTAGCCCTTTGGCTCCCAAAGATCATATTTAGAGTGTTGGTGTAACGACCTGACCCCTATTGGCGGAATTCGGCGAACCCTATTGGTTGACGACCGTCGCCCCTGTTGGCTCGTCGTTACTCACCTGGACTTCCCACCCCTGGAAGTGGGTTTTTTCCTTCCCTAGGATTCGAACTCTAGACCTCCAGGCTAAGTACTAAAGTTTATGAATCCTGGTAACCAAGTGATCCAAGATCACATGGTTACCAGGATTCATAAACTTTAGTACTTAGCCTGGAGGTCTAGAGTTCGAATCCTGGGGAAGGCAAAAACCCACTTCCAGGGGTGGGAAGACCAGGTGAGTAACGACGGGCCAACAGGGGCGACGGTCGTCGACCAATAGGGGTCGCCGAATTCCGCCAATAGGGGTCGGGTCGTTACAGTTGGAGCCTATAGTGAATTTTTCTATGGCCTTTGTAAGAAATTCTACTTTTTCCCTTAAGGACTTATTTTAGCCCTAAATAGTTCCTTAGTTAAACTAGAAATCATAGACATAATCTTTTTGGGAGAGAGATTTGTTACCTCACTTACCCAATCTCCTTCTTGTGATGTCAATGAGGATGAAGATGAAGCTCCCCCTTCACTTGAGCTCTCCTCACTTGAGCTTGTTTCTTCTTTTTCGGAGGAGGTGGAGTCCAAGTCTTCTATTGCCATTAGGGCAAGGCTTGTGAATGCTTGTTCTCCCTCCGATGATGATAATGGATCATCCCATGTTGCCTTGTGTGCCTTGACCTTCCCTTTTTCTTTAGTTTTTCTTTCTTCTTCCTTCTTCTTGCTCCCATTCTTCTTGTCTTCTTTCTTTCTCCTTTCTTCCTTGCTTTTGTTCAAGAGGGGAAAATCATCCCTTATGTGTCCCTCTCCTTGGCAATTATAACAAATGATCTTTCTCCTTGGCCTTCTTCCTCTATCATGAGATTTATTAAATTTAAAGCTTTTTAAAGCACGTCTCACCTTCCTTACCATGTAGGCTTCTTCATTATTATCCATGGAGGAGGAAGATGATTCATCGGATGATGAGGATGGAGTCTCCTTCTTCTTCTTCTTTCCTTTTTCCGCAACTAACACTACTCCCCTTGGCTTTATGCTTGGTTCTTCAATTATGCCTTCAAGCCTAGTCTCATGAAGTTTTATAGTTGAAAAGAATTCTTCTAGAGTACTTACCTCTAGATTCTTGGAGATGTAGAATGAATCTACCATGGAACTCCATCTTGAAGATCGGGGGAAGGCATCTATAGCTATCATGATCATATCTTGGTTCGAAAGCTTTTCTCCTACACTTGTTAAACCGGTTATTATTTCCTTGAATCAAGAATGTAAAGAAAGAACCTTTTCTCCTTTTTCTAATTTGATGTTGCTTAATTGTGATCGGAGGAGGTCCCTTCTTGCAAGCTTTGCCTAGGAGGTGCCTTCATGAAGTTCTATTAATTTCTCCCACATCTCCTTGGCGCTTGCGCATTCTCCAATCCGGTTGATCTCTTGTTGAGGAAGCACATTGAATAGGTGATGTTTTTCTTTTGAATTTGCCAAGTGCTCCTCTCTTTGCTTCTTGGTACACCTTGACTTTTCTATAGGCTTCCCCTCTTCATCACTAGGTATATATCTAAACCAGATTCCATTATTAACATGATATCAAAGTCGGTCTCGAAAAATACCTCCATGCACTTCTTCCACCAAGCGAATTCGCCCTCGAACTTGGGTGGATGAATATTTGAGCCAGCCATCTCTTATCATGCTTGTGTTGGCGATTAGTCCTCGACAAGATCCTTGCTCTGATACCACTTATTGGAGGATCAGTGGCCGACTAGAGGGGGGTGAATAGCCCTTTATCGCATACAATGAAAGTCGATCACTCTTAATCGTCTACAAACAAAGTTAGTGCAGCGGAATAATAATGCTAAAGACAATTAAGAGAAAAGAACAAAGTAAAGAGAAGGTAAATGCGAACACAAATGTGTAACATGGTTCACGACCCTTGCTGCTAGTCCACGACCTGATCCGTTCCAGGTGAATCAGGCCTAACCAAATCCACTAGCTCTCTCCTTCAAGGTGGAGGTAAACCTTTCTTACAAAAACACTCCTCTTACAATAAGATTGAATTAAACACAAGGAAGAGGAATAGAAATCTTATTGGGCACTTGGGAGACATTTAGAGGTTAAACATTAACCTCCCCAAGTGACCCAAGGCCTCTTCTTATAGGGAAGAGGCCATTCTTCCCGTTGGGCACTGAGCAATCGACTGATGCAGTCATCAGTGGACTGTTGCTGTAGTCGTTGCCTCGTAACGACCTCATCCACATTGGCTTCCAGCCAACGACTCCCACATATGTCGACTGATCATCCCCATCAGTCGAATAATGGAGCCATCAGTCGAGAGACCAAAGCGATCACTCGACTGAAAAACCTTCTGTGCCCGAATTCACAATGATTAGTCGATTATTGTCCCTTGGCAGTCGACTGATGGTCGAGCAGTCAACTGCCAAACCCTAGCAGTCGATTGTTGGGCCAAAAACCAGACTCGAACACTAGTCGAGTCTTCAGTCGACTTGGAGCAGTCGACTGATGTCGGGTAAAACCTCAAACCAACCTTGGTTGAGCATCCAACACTTAGCTATTTGGCCAAGTTCACCTATGAGCTAACCCGTCCCGGGTTACAATCGCTCACACTCATCTCCCTTGGAGTCCCTCACCTCGAATCTCTCTTCGTCCGGCCACATCCCTCGGATGCACCAAGCGCATGACTTCGCAATGCCATCCTTTGCGTGTCGCCCTAAAGTCTGCTTCCTTGGCTTCACTCCAATACTCCTCATCTGGCGGTCCCTCGGGTGCACCAAGCGCACGACTTCCGCATTGCCATCCTTCACCGACTCAAGGACCGAGTCATGAGATTGTGAACTCACCAATACTATCACCATGTGTGAATTACTAAGTCCTACACGACTTCAACACACATATCAAATTCATAAACATCCTAACTTAAACCTTTGCCACACACATCAAAACCACATCATACATGGGTTGATTGCCCTAACACAGGTCTTGGAGGATTTCACCATCAGTTCTTTGAGCGATTTCTTGGGCGATTTGGTTTGATTTACTGGTGCAAGTCAGGGTCTTCAAGTGCGGCTCAAGCAATCAAACAAACCAAGCATTCAAAAGAGTTTTGTAAAGTGTTCTTTACTTCTTGTGTTGTATTTACTTTGTATTTGCTTGTTTTATCTTGTATTACTTTTGTAATCTATCGTAAGAGGTTTCTCCACCTCCGACTTGTTGTCGAGGAGTGTTTTTGATTAGTGGTGGTATTGGCATCGCTAGAGCTCATTCAAACTCAATCCGTGGAGTATGAACCCTAAGGTTTCGAACCATGTTATATCGATTGTGTAATTGTATGCTTGTGTTTTTGTTATTGCTTTATTCTCCTTATTTTTGATGTGCATAACAAGTTTTGTAGGAAGCACGATCAAATTCCGTCAAGTCGACGAGAACACACCATTAACCCCCCCCCCTCTAGCACTCACCAACATTCCTACAATTGGTATCAGAACCCAGTGGCTCTAAGAAGAAGAAGAAGATGCTCTGATACCCTACAATTGGTATCAGAGCTAGGAGCTCTTCACCGGCTTCACATCTGAGGGAGCACGCTAGAGGGAAGAAGATGGAATTTGAAGAAAAATTAGGATGGGACATCAACACCCCAATTTCATACACCTTCTATGGACAAGAAGGGTTTGAGCAATGGAGGGCACGAATGGAGAAATTTTTCATGATGGACTTTGAAGATTGGATAATCCTAGTGAAGGGGTTTGAAATTCCAAGAGGTCTAAAAGGTGGATACCTCAAGAAGAAAAGATGGACCGAAGAGCAAGTCCATGATTTCAAAAGAAATGATAAGGTAATGCAATTAATATTAAATTTAATACCTAACGATATTGTGTCTAGGTTAGGTGAATTTCAAGATGCTAAGAAGCTATGGGATAAATTGACCATGCTCTATGAAGAACCATCTATGGCTCAAGTAGAAAGAGAGCCCGAAGAGGAGTGCTCATCCTCACAAGAAAGTGAGGAGTCGGAGGTCGAAAGGTGTTCGACATCCGAGGAGGAAGGAGAAGTAGAAGAGGTGGAAGACGCCTCCACCTCTAGGATTAAGGGGAAGGACATTAGATCACCGGAGCTGGAGCAAAATCAAGAAATAGCTTCAACCTCTGAAAGAAGTGAAGAATCAACTCCGGCGTCGACCACCATTGACCTAGGTAACTCAAGCATTCCAGTTAATAATAAAATTCATATAAAATATTTTGAGTGTAGGGAAATTGTACATTATAAGAGAAAGTGTCCTAAGAAGGTCAAGAAGGTTCAACCGGCATCAAAGGTCAAGGATGTTAGTGCCCCAATTAGGAAGAGTAAGGAGCACATGGTTTGCTTCAAGTGTCAACAACTGGGGCATTATAGGAGTCAATGCCCTAAAGGGAGAAAGAAGACCCAAGAAGGAGCATCACATGTAGGGGGAACTTCTAAAGCAAATCCTAAGGTAAAATTTAGTAATGCACCTTCTTTAAGTAATAGAAAAAATCATGCTAGGAGTAATCTTGCTATTGTTCATAAAGAGCATGCTAGAAATAATAGATTTTATTGCCTAGGTGCTAAGAGTCTCAATTTTAGAAATAAGAAGAAATTTGGGACTAATAACCCTAGAAAAATCCTATCTAGGGAGTCTATTAAGAAGGTGGAAGACCATTTAGGCATTAACCCTAAGAAGGGTAGGCATATGCCTAGAAGAAATGGTAATGCTCAAAAACCAAATGAAAAATCAAGGATTGGTCAATTAGAGTTGGAGAATCAAGTCTTGAGGTCAAGACTTAAGAAATTAGAAAAGACCCTTAAAAAGATGCAAAATCAAATTAAATGGTCAAATTGTCAAAATCTAGGGTCTTGAAGTCAAAGTCAAGGGTGTAAGAGGCAAGAACCATCTAGGAGGCAAAATTTAGGTCACAAGCTTATATCTAAGAAGGTAATGCCTACTTATCACAATGTTCCATTTGATTATGGAACTAAATCTAGGTCTAAGAAAACCAAGGTCACAAGGGAAGCCTGTTAGGGCAATCAACCCGTGATATGGTTATGATGTGTATGGCAAAGGGTTTAAGTTAGGATGATTGGATTTGATATGTGCGTTGGAGTCTTGCAGGACTTATAATTTGCACATGAAGCATTGGCGAGTTTCACCTCTCATGACTCGGTCCTTGAGTCGGTGAAGGATAGCTTTGCGAAAGCTGTGCACTTGGGGCATCCGAGGGACCACCGGACGAGGAGCATTGGAGTGAAGCCAGAGGAAGTAGACTTCAGGGCGAGATGCGAAGGATGGCGCTACAGAGTCGTGCGCTTGGCGCATCCGAGGGACGTGGTCGGACGAAGACAACTTCAAAGGCAAGGGACTCTAAGGGATGAGAGTGAGCGAATGTAATCTGGGATGGGGTAGTACGCTTAGGTGAAACTTGTCCAATTGGCTAAGTGTCGGATGGGATTTCCTGACATCAGTCAACTGCCATGTCATGGAAGTCAACTACTCCAAGTTGAATGGGTTCGACTGGTGTTCGACTGGTGGGTTTCTGGCCCAGTAGTCAACTGCCATGGAATGGCAGTCGACTTCCAGACCATCAGTCGACTGCCAAGGGTGGCAGTCGACTGATGAAGGTAGTCGCGGGCACAAAAGCTCTCATAGTCGACTGATCAGTAGGTTATGGAGGCATCAGTCGACTAATGGATACATCAGTCAACTATCAATGTTACCGTTGAACTACAATGATCGGGATCTGATGTGTTTAGAGGCCGTTGTAATGGCGACACTCGACTGCCAAGGGCAGTAGTCGACTGATGATAGCTAACAGGAAGAAATCAACCCTCTCTATAAAAAGAGAGGGTGTGGGCTTTTGGATGGCTAATGCTCATGCTCTAAGTGATCATCCAAGTGCCCCACAAGCTTCCAACTCCTTCTAGTTTTTTTTCACATCTATTGTAAAAGAAGGAGTGATCTCATTGGTGTAAAGGTTTACCTCCACCTTGTTTGGGCTAAAGGGAGAGACTAATAGTGGATTGGTTTTGGAGTGATTCACCAGAGACGAATCGAACCGTGGATTAGCGGCTAGGCCGTGAACCACGTTATATCGTGTGTTAGCATTGATTTTGTTTTTGCTTATTGTTATTGCTTGTTTAGTTTTGTTTCCGTTGCGCTAATATTCTTTGTAGACAAGCAATTCCGTTCATACGACGAAAGAGGGCAATTCACCCCCTCTAGCCAGCCATCGTCATTCCTACAAGTGGTATCAGAGCCAAGGAAGCTTGTCGAGGACTAACCGCCGCAATAAGCACTACATCAAGGATGGCCAACTCTAACATTCACCCACCAATGTTCGAGGGAGAATTTGCATGGTGGAAGAAATGCATGGAGGTATTCTTCGAAACCGACCTTGAAATTCTATTAATAATGGAAAATGGTTTTGAGATACCTAGGGATGAAAAAGGGAAGCCAATCGAGAAGTCTAGATGGACTAAAAGGCAAAGGGAGGAGTACTTGGCAAACTCAAAGGCAAAGCACCATCTCTACAACGTACACCCCCAACAAGAAGTGAATCGGATAGGGGAGTGTGCAAGTGCCAAAAATGTGGGAGAGGTTGGTGGAACTCCATGAAGGCACTTCCGAGGCTAAGCTTGCGAGAAGAGATCTCCTTTGCTTCCAATTAAGCAACATCAAACTCGAAAAGGGAGAGAAGGTAAACTCTTTACATTCTAGGTTTACAGAAATTTTAATTGGACTAATAAGTGTAGGAGAAAAACTTTCGAACTGGGATATGGTAATGAAGGCTATAGATTCCTTTCCCCGGTCCTCGAAGTGGAGCTCAATGGTGGACTCCTTTTACATCTCCAAAAACCTAGAAGTTAGCACCTTGGAGGAGTTCTTCTCAACCATGGAGCTCCATGAAACAAGGCTTGAAAAAATAAGTGAAGAATCAAGTATCAAGCCATCAAGAGGAGTAGCCTTAGTAGCTAACAAGGGGAAGAAGAAGAAGATAGAGACTCCCTCCTCCTCCGATGAAGCATCCTTCTCATCCTCCATGAATAGCAATGAAGATGCTTACATGGTAAGAAAGGTAAGGCATGTTTTGAAAAATTTAAAATTTAACAAATCTTATGATAGGAGAAGGCACAAGAGGAAGATAATTTGCTATAATTGCCAACAAGAGGGACATATAAGAGATGATTGTCCCCTCTTGAACAAGAGAAAAGAAGAAAGGAGGAGAAAGGAGCAAGAAGAAGGAAGAGGAGAAGAAGGCCAAAGAAAAGGGGAAGACCAAGGCACTCAAGGCAAGGACATGGGATGATCCTTCTTCATCATCATCATCGGAGGAATAAAATGCCTTTGTCACAAACTTGGCTCTAATGGCATTTGATGATCTAGACACCTCCTCCTCCGAGCAAGAAAAATCAAGCACAAGTAAGGAGAGCTCTAGTAAAGGGGGAGGCTCATCATCATCCTCTTCATCCGAAGAAGAAGATAGGTAACTATGGTAAAATATCTTCCCACTCAAGAAGTAGTTGGCATGATTTCTAGCTTAACTAGTGATTTATTTAGGGCCAAAAAGAAAAATAAGAGCATGCTAGATCAAATTAAGGCCTTAGAAAATAAGTTAGAGCAAACATGTTTAAATGTAAATGATGATGATGCATGCTCACATGATGACTATTTCCCTTTTGATGTTAATGATGCATGCATTGAAGAAAATAGGGTCTTAAGGAAAAAGTACACCATTTAGCCAAGGCCCTAGGGAAAAGCAGATGTTGGTAAGTTGGAACCTCGTACAGAAGTATGCATGTTCATTGGCTATCCTAGAGGAATGAAGGGTGATTTATTTTATAGTCCTAGAGATCAGAGGGTGATAGTTAGCACGAATGCCAGATTTCTAGAGGAAGACTATGTGATGAGCCACAAGCCTAAGAGTAAAATTGTTCTGGAGGAATTAAAAGGAGAAGTCACTTCTTCAGTACCACCGGTACAAGAAGATATACCACATGTCACTGCACCGCGTGTCACAGAGGATACATAGGTGATGCCTCGTCGTAGTGGGAGGGTTGTGAGACAGCCTGATAGATTCATGTTCTTGGGAGAATCTTCTGATTTGGTCCCTGGCGAACATGAACCTGATCCCTAGACATATGATGAGGCAATCCAAGATAAAGATGCAACATCTTGGCAAAATGCAATGAATACCGAGATTGAATCTATGGATTCAAATCAGGTATGGGAGCTAGTAGAACCACCCGATGGTGTAAAAACCATTGGATGCAAGTGGATCTACAAAAGAAAGAGATGAATAGATGGGAAGGTTGAGACCTTCAAAGCAAGTCTTGTTGCGAAGGGTATACTCAGAAAGAGGGTATCGATTATGAGGAGACCTTTTCGTCGGTAGTCATGCTTAAGTCTATCCAGATTCTCTTATGCATAGTAGCTCATATGGATTATGAGGTGTGGCAGATGGATGTCAAGATAGCTTTCCTTAATGGAAGTCTTGAGGAAAACATCTATATGAAGCAACCAGAGGGATTCATTGCGAAGGGCAAAGAGCATCTTGTATGTAAGCTTAATCGGTCCATTTATGGATTGAAGCAAGCTTCGAGGTCTTGGAACATCCGCTTTGATGAGGTAATTCAGTCTTATGGATTTATTCAAAGTCCGGATGAGTCTTGTGTATACACGAGATGTGACGGAAACGTAGTGGTATTTCTTGTACTATACGTAGATGACATTTTGTTGATTGGCAACAATATCAAGGTGTTATCGGACGTAAGGGTATGGTTGTCCAAACAGTTTGATATGAAGGACTTGGGAGAAGTGGAACACATACTTGGGATCAAGGTTATAAGGAATCGCAGGAAAAGGATGTTGTGCTTATCCCAAGCTTCATACATAGACACGATTATTGATCGTATTAGCATCCAGAACTCCAAGAAGGGTTTTCTACCTTTCAGGCATAGAGTTCCTTTATCTAAGGAGATGTGTCCTAGATCATCTGAGGAGATAGATGAGATGAAGGTGGTTCCTTATGCTTCGGCGGTAGGAAGCCTCATGTATGCGATGCTATGTATGAGACCAGATATCTGCTTTGTCGTGGGCATGGTCAGCATATATCAGAGTAATCCAGGACAGGGACATTGGACTACGGTAAAGCATATATTGAAGTACCTGAGAAGGACTTGGGATTATATGCTAGTTACCAGGCAGACCAATTACTCCCTGTGGGTTACACGGATTCTGACTTCCAATCTGATAGGGATAACAATAAGTCTACCTCAGGTTTTGTGTTTACTTTGGGAGGTGGAGCCATTGTATGGAGGAGTGTCAAGCAGAAATGCGTGGCAGACTCCACCATGGAAGCTGAGTATGTGGCAGCCTCTGAGGCAGCCAAAGAAGTTGTGTGGCTCAAAAACTTTCTGATGGACTTGGATGTGATTCCTGGTTTGCCCACAACTATCGCAATTTATTGTGAAAATAATGGTGCAGTTGCAAACTCGAAGGAACCACGAGCCCATAAGTTAAGTAAATACATAGAGCGCAAGTACTGAAAAGACCTAACCCAGTATGCAAATATTTAATCCCAAATCACACATCAATATTACCTAATTATACGCAAGACCGAAACACCCGGCTCCAAGTTTATTTTATTCCATTCAGTTTAGCAGTCTCAACTACACACACTATACCCTCTCAACTGAAGAAAATAGAACATCAAAATCATCTCCCTTCAAACTGGAAACCCTGTTACGTAGATGCCCCCGGACAATGTGTGTCATGCTCATCATCATCTCCTCAGTTACACCACCTCCGCTTCCTGCGTCTCAATCTGAGTATCCTGATCCCTACCTGAAATTGTTATGTGACATCATGAGTTCACAGCCCAGTAAGTAGATCAATGATAGGGATATACACAGGGTGGAAAAATTCAACAGGGAACATATATCTCTACAACTGTAAATGTAAACTACTGTAGCTCAACATACATTTTATTATTGCACTTTTGTAAGTCAGTATGTAACAAACCTATACCTTTAGCAACATGCCATTATAACAAGTATCTGAACTCAGTCATGCCTTTTCGCTATGCTAATCGTACCTAAACATAAACCCTCGTGGTACCTCACATTATGCATTTAACATCTTTGAGCTACCAAATACCTTATTTTCTTGTGCAATCACGAGGTACCTCTAGAAAGAAATTAAGGAATCACTATCAATCAATCTGTCAATTTAGGTGGGCCTCCCCGAGCTCAACCCGGGAGCCCAACCCGGTGCACCACTAATGCCTCATGTACATAAAAGAATTTTTTGTCATTTTCTATCATACTCAATACGGTATGATAACATAGAACATCATGGGTGAACATGTATAACTAAATATATAGCATCTAACCTCATACGCAGGTAGATGGTAATTACGCCCATATACATATAGCATCTAACCTCATACACAGGTAGATGATAATTACACACATATACATATAGCATCTAACCTCACACACAGGTAGATGATAGTATAACTTCTTTACATAACATCAGTGCACAAGAAAGATTTGGATAAACAATTTAAATAAAAATAATAACAGTAATCATCATGGGTGGACAATTATATATATATTTATCTATATATAGCATCTAACCTCACACACAGGTAGATGGTAAGTACACACATATACATATAGCATCCAACCTCATACACAGGTAGATGATAACTAACCACTTATATATATATATATATATATATATATTTAGCATCTGACCTCATACACAGGTAGATGATATTTATCACATATTACATATCATTTACAACATTAAGAAAAACTTATGAAGGATTAACTAAACATGCTGACCGATAACAAATATAGCAAGAATCATCTACAGACATAATGCTCATGTACATACACATTTATATCCACCCCAGCATGCTGATTTCTTTTTCAAACAATCTACTCATTACATCTATTAAACATTTATCTGACTATTATCTGAATATTTAACCCTCCTATGCCTCCCTTGACGTACTCAATTCATAATGACCCTAACCTGTATATTATCAACTATTACAACCCAACCGAATGAAACCCACAACACCAATCCACGCATCAATTCCACAACAGCGATCCTAAAATCATAATCCAATCCTCTTCCCTCCTAATAGCAAAAGTCTGTTTTACCCTTTCCATTCCCCCTGCCCCTCTCCTGTCGAGCACCCTCATCCACCGGTTCCAATCACCTTCCAACCAAAACTCCCATTCCAGCCCAAATATTTACTTCCCTAACCTCTTCCTGTGATCCCTCTTCTCTTCACCTCCTCCATGCCGACGGAAAACCCCAGCTCCACCGGTTTTCCTTATCTCACTCCATTCCAAAATACCAACAATCCACCCGTGACCCCTGCTAGCACTCACGCCGGAAACCCAAAGCTCAAGCCCGATTAAATCCCGAAATCCCGACTCCATCACCTCCTCCCTGCCGACGGGAAACCCCAACTCCACCGGTTTCCTTATCTCAATCCATTCCAAAATACCAAAAATCCACCCGTGACCCCTGCTAGAACTCACGCCGGAAACCCAAAGCTCAAGCCCGATTCAATTCCGAAATTCTGACTCCATCCCGCCGCTAAAGCCCCATACGAAACTCGCTAAACCCTCCACCCTCGCTAGCCCTAGCCAGAGATTACTTACCATGAAGAGGAAGTAGGAAGGTCGGTGTAGCTCCGGCAGGTTGGCGTCGACTCCGACGGCAGGGATTCGGCGATCGCCTCTTTCGTCGTCTGGGGCGGCTCCGGGCAGAAGGAGGGTCACGCGAACAGAGCGAAGGGAAAAAGAAAGAAAAAAAATAGAAAAGGAAAATAAATAGGGTTCGGCCGGTTAAATGGGTTTTAGGGTTTTTCCCCTTCATGCCCCTCAACTGTGATTATTTGGGGTGTAAATAGACCCCGAAATTTATCCCCCTTTTTCCTATGATATTCGCCCGTGTATTTTTATCATTTTAGTATTGTTATTATTATTATTATTATTATTATTTTCGAGACTTGACAACTCTTTCCCCCTAAAAAAAAAAATTCGTCCTCGAAATTTGACTTACCAAATAGTTCAGGGTAACGGTCATGCATATCCCGCTCGGTCTCCCAGGTAGCTTCCTCTATATGTTGATTTCCCCATAAAACTTTCACCATTCTGATTTCTTTATTTCTCAACTTCCGCACTTGACTATCCAATATTTGTTCTGGTATTACCTCGTAGGATAGATCTGGTGTCCACTGTATGGCTTCATACCCAATCACATGTGCAGGGTTGGAAAGGTACCTCCTGAGCATGGATACGTGAAACACATTATGAACTCCTGCCAGGTTTGGTGGTAGAGCAACTCGGTATGCTCGTGTTCCAATCCGGTCGAGTATCTCAAAAGGCCCAATATACCTCGGACTGAGTTTGCCCTTCCTTCCGAACCTCAGTACTCCCTTCATGGGTGACACTTTGAGAAATACATGGTCTCCCACTGTGAACTCTAGGTCCCTTCTTCGACAATCAGCATAACTCTTTTGGCAACTTTGTGTCGACTGCATTCTGTCCCGGATCTTTGCCACTAGTTCCACAGTTTGTGTCATAATTTCTGGACCCAGAACTGCCCTTTCTCCTACCTCTTCCCAATGTAGTGGGGTTCTACACCTCCTTCCGTATAGCGCTTCATAGGGAGCCATACCGATGGTGGATTGATAACTATTATTATAAGTGAACTCTACCAAGGGCAGTTTGGACTCCCAACCCCCTTTGAAATCTATAATGCAAGCTCGTAGCATATCTTCCAAAATCTGAATTACTCGCTCAGATTGACCGTCAGTCTGGGGATGGAAAGTAGTGCTGAAAGCAAGTTTTGTACCCAATCCCCGATGCAAACTCTTCCAGAACCCGGATGTAAATTTTGGATCTCTATCTAACACAATCTGATCCGGAATTCCATGTAACCTTACTATTTCCCGTATATACAACTCTGCATATTGTATCATAGTGAAAGTGGTTTTCACTGGCAAGAAGTGTGCTGACTTCGTCAGTCGATCCACAATAACCCACACTGCATTGGATCCCTTAGTCAAGATCGGTAAGCCTACCACAAAATCCATGGCAACATTTTTCCACTTCCAGACAGGTATCAGAAGCGGTTCAAGCAATCCCGCGGGCCTTTGGTGCTCAGCTTTCACCTGTTGACAAGTAAGGCACTCATGGACCATCTTGCTTATGTCTCTCTTCATGCCCGACCACCAATATAATAGCCGCATATCCTTATACATCTTTGTGCTGCCAGGGTGGATAGAGTACGGGGTAGTGTGAGCTTCCCTCATGAGATTCTCCCTCAGGGATCCACCCTTAGGCACCCAGATACGGCCCTTGTATCGCACCATCCCATCAATCACTGAGTAGATGGTGCTACCCTTTACTTCATCTTTGCGTTTCCATTCCATTAACTGTTGATCCGAGGCTTGTTCTGCCCGAATCTGATCCCGTAAATTCGATGTAACCGTCAGTGCCGCCAACCTAACCTGCTCACCTGGTGCTATCACCTCCACTCTTATCTGTTGAAATTCTGATATCAATCTTTGCTGGGTGGTCAACTGTAACAGCGTCGCCGTCTTGCGACTCAGCGCATCCGCCACCACATTTGCCTTACCCGGGTGATAGTTAATATTGCAGTCATAATCTTTTACCAACTCCAACCATCGTCTTTGCCGCATATTCAGTTCCTTTTGAGTAAAAAAATATTTCAAACTTTTATGATCTGTGTAGATCTCGCAACGTTCTCCGTAAAGGTAGTGTCGCCAGATCTTCAAAGCGAAGACGACCGCTGCTAGTTCCAGGTCATGTGTAGGATAATTCTGCTCATGCACCTTCAACTGACGTGATGCATAGGCAATGACCCTCCCCTTCTGCATCAATACAGCCCCTAGGCCAGTTTTGGAGGCATCAGTGTACACCACAACCGCGTATCTGAATCAAGCACAAAGCAGTGCTATCATCAGCCTTTCCTTTAGCTCCATAAAACTCTTCTCGCACTGAGTAGTCCATTCATACCTCACCCCCTTCTTGGTCAACAAAGTCAGGGGTAGCACAATTCGTGAAAAATTCTGAATGAATCTGCGATAATACCCCGGTAGTCCCAGGAAACTTCGAATTTCTGTAACATTCCTCGGAGTAGCCCAACTCTGGATTGCCTCCACTTTGACTGGATCCACCTTTATTCCCCTCTCCGAGACTATATGTCCCAAAAATGCTATTTGTCTCAGCCAAAAATCGCATTTGCTGAACTTAGCGTATAACCGCTTATCCTTCAGGGTCTGTAGCACCAGCGTCAGATGTTGTCGGTGCTCTTCACTACTCTGAGAGTAAATTAGTATATCATCGATGAAGACAATCACAAACTGATCCAGGTATGGCTGGAAAATCCGGTTCATCAAATCCATAAAGGCTGCGGGGGCATTAGTGAGCCCAAACGACATAACTAGAAACTCATAATGACCATATCGAGTTCTGAATGCAGTTTTATGAACATCTTCTTCTTTCACCCTCAATTGATGGTACCCCGACCTCAAGTCAATTTTTGAGAACATCATTGCTCCCTGTAGTTGATTGAACAGATCATTGATTCTAGGTAATGGGTACTTGTTCTTGACTGTAACCCGGTTCAACTCCCGGTAGTCAATGCACAACCGCATTGAACCGTCCTTCTTACGGACAAACAACCGCGCTCCCGGGGTGACACCAGGTCGGATGAAACCCTTATCCGAGTTCTTGTAGTTTCTCCTTGGTTCCTTCATTTGGCGGGTGCGGCGAGTGCTTTAGATCTGAGGTGGTTCCCGATGTTAATTCAATTCCAAACTCAATCTCCCTGACAGGGGGTAATCCTGTAATATCTTCTAGAAATACATCGGGGAAATCCCGGACCACCTCTACTTCCTCCAGACTTGGTTTAAAAGTCTCAGAACTACCCATTATGTTGACTAGAAATCCGTTACACCCCTTACTTAACATTTTCTGAGCTTTACATGCTGATATAATGGGTAGATGACTCAACGTGGAGGTTGCATTGAAGATGACAAACCCATCATTTGGTAATTTAAGTTTAACCGTCCTTTGTTTACAGTCAATAATGGCCTCGTACCGGGTCAACCAATCCATACCCAGAATTACATCAAAGTCCACCATCTCTAATATAATAAGTTCAGTTGCGTACCTTTGTATAATTTCATCCTTATCGGACAGTTCCTCACTATTCTATTGCTGGTCAGTTCTTCCCCCGAAGGCAAGGACACGTTATAGCCGGTAGCCATCCAATCACATGAAATACCTAGTTTTGCAATGTAGGCCACCGATATGAAAGAGTGTGTAGCTCCAGAATCAATTAAGGCATGAGCAGGTAGGTTGACAATAGAAATTCTACCTGTGATGATGGTCGAATCCGGATCCACCTGCTCCTGTGTCATAGCATACACCCTTCCTCTAGTTGGCTCTTTAAGCTGAGGGCAGTTCATAGCAAAGTGCCCAGACTTCTTGCACTTATAGCACACATCTGAACCCACCAAACACTGACCTGCATGAGTCTTATCGCACTTGGGACACTGAGTTTTGCTTTCGCCCTTGAAGACGATGATGATCGACCGTCGGGTTCACGTCGCTGTGGTCTGCGTCTGCTTGGTTGTTTGCCTCGAAACTGGCTCGGTGCAAACTTCTTCTGACTCAATGCAAGAGGTTCCCTTCCCTGGTAATTAGACCTCTTAGCCTGTACTTCCTTTATCATGTCATTCCTGTCCCTCTCTGCCATCAGAGCCTGATCCACAGCCTCTCTGAAGGTGGTAACTCGACTCACCTTAACATCATGGCGAATGGCTGCCCTCAATCCCTCAGTGAAATGTTTCAGCTCCTCTATTGGTTGACTGGCAATCATAGGTACAAAATACCGCCCCTTCTCAAATTCCCTGACATACTCAGCCACTATCCGGTCCCCTTGGCGAAGCTCTAGGAATTCCCTGGCCATTCGGGTTACAGTGTCGCGGAAGTATTTACCATAAAATACCTCCTTGAATTCAACCCAAGTAACTGTAGCTAAATCCACCGCTGAACGTGCACCCTCCCACCATATCCGAGCATCGCCCCGCAACATGAATATGGCGCACCTCACCTTGTCAGCATTCGTAAGCTGCATGAAGTCATATATCGTCTCCAATGATCGAATCCATCCTTCTGCCACAATCGGGTATGTACTTCCCTTAAACTCTGTCGGTCCAAGATCCTTGAACTGCTTGTAAACTGGGTTCACACTGGCTGTGGGACCACTGTGGGTGTTTCCATGCTCCCTGGCTCTCAACAGCTGTTGGATTTGTTCTCCCTGAATCCGACTCTGTTCCTGCATAATTGCGGCAAACTCAGCGAGAAACTGACTACTCTGCCCCACTTCACTATTGTTTCTTCGGCCCGCCATTCTCCTATAAAATCCGATACCTGCATCGTTATCTCCCATTTGTACATAAACCCTAAATATGATTACATTAAGACTACTACTTGAAAAGTAAATTTAAAGCTTACAAACGCGGAGATGGATGTATCTGAGTCCTTGATGAGATTGCATGCACACACTGTCCTTTTAGGATCGTTTGCTCTGATACCAACCGAAAAGACCTAACCCAGTATGCAAATATTTAATCCCAAATAACACACCAATATTACCCAATTATACGCAAGACCGAAACACCCGACTCCAAGTTTATTTTATTCCATTCAGTTTAGCAGTCTCAACTACACACACTATACCCTCTCAACTGAAGAAAATAGAACATCAAAATCATCTCCCTTCAAACTGGAAACCCTGTTACGTAGATGCCCCCGGACAATGTGTGCCATGCTCATCATCATCTCCTCAGTTACACCACCTCCGCTTCCTGCATCTCAATCTGAGTATCCTGATCCCTACCTGAAATTGTTATGTGACATCATGAGTTCACAGCCCAGTAAGTAGATCAATGATAGGGATATACACAGGGAGGAAAAATTCAACAGGGAACATATATCTCTACAATCAGAAATGTAAACTCATCGTAGCTCAACATACATTTTATTATTGCACTTTTGTAAGTCAGTATGTAACAAACCTATACCTTTAGCAACATGCCATTATAACAAGTACTGCGAACTCAGTCATGCCTTTCTGTTATGCTAACTGTACCTAAACATAAACCCTCGTGGTACATCACATTATGCATTTAACATGCTGAGCCAGTCAAATACCTTATTTTCTTGTGCAATCCTGAGGTACCTCTAGAAAGAAATTAAGGGAATCAGTCATCAGTCATCAGTCATCAGTCATCAGTCAATCTGTCAATTTGGGTGGGCCCTCCCCGGAGCTCAACCCGGGGAGCCCAACCCGTCCAGGCACCACTAATGCTCATGTACATACAGTTAGCTAAATAAAGAATTTTTTCATCATTTTCTATCATACTCGATCGAAGGATAACATAGAACATCATGGGTGAACATGTATAACTAAATATATAGCATCTAACCTCATACGCAGGTAGATGGTAATTACGCCCATATACATATAGCATCTATCCTCATACACAGGTAGATGATAATTACACACATATACATATAGCATCTAACCTCACACACAGGTAGATGATAGTATAACTTATTTACATAATATCAGTACACAAGAAAGATTTGGATAAACAATTTAACTAAAAATAATAACAGTAATCATCATGGGTGGACAATTATATATATATTTATCTATATATAGCATCTAACCTCACACACAGGTAGATGGTAAGTACACACATATACATATAGCATCCAACCTCATACATAGGTAGATGATAACTAACCACTTATATATATAAATATATATATTTAGCATCTGACCTCATACACAGGTAGATGATATTTATCACATATTACATATCATTTACAGCATTAAGAAAAACTTATGAAGGATTAACTAAACATGCTGACCGATAACAAATATAGCAAGAATCATCTACAGACATAATGCTCATGTACATACACATTTATATCCACCCCAGCATGCTGATTTCTTTTTCAAACAATCTACTCATTACATCTATTAAACATTTATCTGACTATTATCTGAATATTTAACCCTCCTATGCCTCCCTCGACGTACTCAATTCATAATGACCCTAACCTGTATATTATCAGCTATTACAACCCAACCGAATGAAACCCACAACACCAATCCACGCATCAATTCCACAACAGCGATCCTAAAATCATAATCTGATCCTCTTCCCTCCTAATAGCAAAAGTCTATTTTACCCTTTCCATTCCCCCTGCCCCTCTCCTGTCGAGCACCCTCATCCACGGGTTCCAATCACCTTCCATCTAAAACTCCCATTCCAGCCCAAAGATTTACTTCCCTAACCTCTTCCCGTGATCCCTCTGCTCTTCACCTCCTCCAAGCCGACGGAAAACCCCAGCTCCATCGGTTTTCCTTATCTCACTCCATTCCAAAATACCAACAATCCACCCGTGACCCCTGCTAGCACTCACGCCGGAAACCCAAAGCTCAAGCCCGATTAAATCCCGAAATCCTGACTCCATCACCTCCTCCCTGCCGACGGGAAACCCCAACTCCACCAGTTTCCTTATCTCAATCCATTCCAAAATACCAAAAATCCACCCGTGACCCCTGCTAGAACTCACGACGGAAACCCAAAACTCAAGCCCGATTCAATTTCGAAATTTCGACTCCATCCCGCCGCTAAAGCCCCATACGAAACTCGTTAAACCCTCCTCCCTCGCTAGCCCTAGCCAGAGATTACTTACCGTGAAGAGGAAGGAGGAAGGTCGGTGTAGCTCCGGCAGGTTGGTGTCGACTCCGGCGGCAGGGATTCGGCGATCGCCTCTTTCGTCGTCTGCGGCGGCTCGCGGGCAAAAGGAGGGTCGCGCGAACGGAGCGAAGGGAAAAAGAAAGAAAAAAAACAGAAAAGGAAAATAAATATGGTTCGGCCGATTAAATGGGTTTTAGGGTTTTTCCCCTTCATGCCCCTCAATTGTGATTATTTGGGGTGTAAATAGACCCCGAAATTTATCCCCCTTTTTCCGATGATATTCGCTCGTGTATTTTTATCATTTTAGTATTGTTATTATTATTATTATTTTTTTTTCGAGACTTGACAAGTACCACCTGATACGAGAAATCATAAAGGAGGTAGAAGTTGTTGTCGCCTAGATTGCATCAGAGGATGACCTGGTAGACCATTTCACTAAGGCCTTTCTAGCAAGAGTTTTTGATAGGCATGTGGAGGGAATGGGAATTAGATGTATGATAGTATGAGGATAGCATAGTCTTTTAGTATAAGTGGGAGATTGTTAGGATGTATACTGAAAAGTCTATCTTTTGTATGAACATCTTTATTTTTGAAATAAGAATCACATGATCATTGTTTGCATATTTATAGTTATGCAATATTGTCTAATACATTACATTGTAGATAACATGGTGTGTGGTGTCACACGGGAGATCATGTTATTGGCTCCTTGTAAAGTATAAGTAAAGGCTGACAACCGAGATGGTTTTGGACAAACCAATGGTATGGTTGTAGTGTGATTTGGTATTGGTTTGTCTTGACCATAGAATCACACTAGTGCACTTTGTGTGCATTGAGCAGAACTGACTTAGAGGTGATTCAATTTATTGCTGACTACATAATCGAATCGGACCTCAGATATTATATTGTACATGCTCTTAATCCCGATATAATAACGGGCACATATACTTAGTAGTCATCTCTTTGATTTACCAATGGGCGAGATTTATAGATTAAATCAATAGGCTCGATAAGTTGGGAGATGATATTATTTATATGGTGTGTCGTTGATTATAGGAGGAAACCGTGTCCTATATATTAGGATGATGATGTCCCCTTGAGGAGCTCATAAGGTTCATCATGTAAACCCTGCAGGTGGACTTGGTCCGACATGATGAAAGGGTTGAGTGGTACTACTCATGGAGTTAGATGTTGATTAATTAATGGTCAGTAAATTAATTAATCGATGGACATTCGATATCTTAAACATGGGGAGAAAATTTACAAATAATATATGGAGCCCATATTAACTTATGGGGGTTGGTGAGGTAGATCAATGATAATCCTTTAGTGGATTGGATTATCATTAATGGATCAGAATTTATGTGGGCTTGATCCATGGGTGGCTAAGATCCAACTCCTCCTCATGGTCCCTAATGTATCCTATTAACACCTCATGAAGCTTAGATCCAATGGATAGAAACAAAACTCTAGATCCAAAGGTAGAGATTAAATCTCTAGATCCGATGGTTGAGATTAAATCTCTAGATCCGACGGTTGAGATTAAATCCCTAGAACTAATGGTGGAGATTAAAAGGAGGCTTATCCCTAACTCTATAAAAGGAGGGCGAGAGGTTGGCGTGGAGAACAATTCAAGAGAAGCTAGGGTTTTGGAAGTTGGCGGCAAGGCATAGGAGCTAGGGTTTGGGCTTGGGCGGCACCTAATAAGGAAATATTTTCCTTGTGTTGTTCTTCTTCCCCAAGCTGTCGGCGCCCTTGGAGTTCCTTCCAGCCCTTGGCCAGCATCCAAAACAGGTCCTCTCCTTCTCCTTGGCCGATGGAACAAAGGTTTAGGGTCCTCCCTTGAAGCTTTTGGCCGGCCACTCTCAATCTCCTCTTCCTTCTTGGCCGGCGGCAAAGCTCCTTCATTGGAGGTTTTTGGTTGGTTGAAAGAAGGAATAGAGCCTTGTTTCTATTCTTCCTCTTGCTTTGGAAGAGCAAGGAAGGAAGATTTGAGATCTAGGAGCTTCAACTTTTGGTAGATCGTCGCCCACACGACGTCCGAAAGGAGGAAGGTCATACATTAGAAGATCGAGAGGTATACCTATTCTACTTTCTTCTTTTGTTTGTTGCTTGTTTTTGTTTTTCCAATTATGAGCATGTTATAAATCTGTAAATGGCTAAATAATACTTGGATCCCGAGCATAAACACAAAAACCGGCGATCCGGACATCGTCTATTCCGCGACTACTCGTAAAATAGAGGATGGTCGTTTGAACAACTAGTTTGTTCAAGTGACCTCTCTAAACGAATAGCACGACTATGACTTGATTGTTTGGGCAATCCCTTTTGTCTAGGATTAAATTTTTTAATCCGGGGACATCGATGGGATCGCCATGAACAAACAACCAAGGTGAAGTGAGAAGCGAAGTTTCCCCTCACGGACTCGATAAGCAAAACCCTTCAATTGGTATCAGAGCCAAGGTTTCCAGTTTTGTGTGTTTAGAATTCGGTTAATTTTTATGCACTTTTCATATATTATATGTGCCAGATAATAGTAGGATATGCGTAGTTTAACTCTTTGGTTGCAAGCATAAGATCCGACTATTATGGCCATATATGTGTATGTGATTGTATGTGTGTAAATGTTTATTTTGTTGAATCCTCGGGGTTGACGAGGCTAGTATTTGATTTTTGTAAATTAGATACTACATTTTTTAGCAACTCTTTATTTTATTTTACTTTCGATCTAGATTTCATGTACACTCCCTCGTGGAGTATAGGATCGATGGATGTAAATTAAAATAGATTTTAGTCTCGGCTCGGATCTCCGGATGGCTCATACATGGCATAGGAGGAGCGGACGAGATGGCGATGCGATGGGAGACATATTGAAGACAAAAGCCATAATAGTTGGAAAATAATTTATTTTTCATATTTATTGCTTATTGTTTGATATGCATGTCGTAGGCTAGGAAAATTCCTCAATTTCAAATTACTAAGTGGGAGAGGGATAATTTTTATAAAAATTCCCACGGCCTCCATTACGATTTGACAAGTGATGCAAATAAACTTGCGCGTCGGCTCTGAGTGCCTTCCTCCCCATCGGATGAGTTTGTTTGTGGATCACAAGGTCGAATATGGTTATAGGAAATTATTAAGGAGCATGTGTACTTCCCCATCGTAAGGCACATAACCTGAGATAATTACCTTGGTACCAAGTAATGGTGAACACTTAGATACAAATATAAGTATCCTCCCCATCGGAGTCACTGCTTTTATTTGTAGGGCCGAAGAGAAACCAACTATTAATTTTATTTGTCAAAAAGTTAGGTTGACAAGATAGTAAAATTAATGGGTAAAACCTCCTCTTACAAATGTAGAATTTGTATACGTCCACACTATCGTGGCATACGAAATTCTTGGTGTTTTGAGGTGTTGGTTGATTTTAAAATTTTATTATTTGAGGAATCAATAATTTTTTGAAATCTATAGTAATGATTTATGTGATTCTTAGATTTTCTTTCAAAATGACTTTCAACCCACTTGCTGTGATACTGAAAGAGAACAAACATACTGGACCCTACTATGTTGATTGGAAGAGGAATCTAGACATTGTCTTGACTGCTGAGGAATTCAAATATGTACTCCTCGAAGAGTGCCCTCCTAAGGTTGCAGAAGATTCTGGGGAAAAGGAGAGAGAGAGTTATAAGAAGTGGGTAAAGGCCGATGAGATGGCGCGGTGTTACATTTTGGCATCTATGTCAAATGTACTGCAACATCAGTATTAAGCCATGCCCACAGCTTATGACATGATGCTCAATCTCAAAGAGCTTTTCGGACACCAGAATCGGGCTGTGAGGCAAGAAGCCATGAGAAACTTGATGACGACCACCATGATGGAGGGAACACCCGTGAGGGACCATGTTCTCAAGGTGATGGCTCATTTGAATGAGCTAGAGGTCCTTGGAGCTGAGATCGATGGGGAAACCCAAGTCGATATCATAATCCAATCTCTACCTAGGAGTTTTGAGCAATTTCGTCTGAACTACAACATGAACAAAAGGTTGTATTTGTTGGCGGAGCTTCTGACAGAACTCCAGGCGGCAGAGGGGCTATTTCTTCAGAGTGCTCAGGCACATGCCATGGTGACCCAAAAGGTTTCTACTTCTAAGCCGAAAGGCATGAAGAAGAAGAAACAAATTGGGGCGAAGGCGGCGAGAGGTACTCAGGGAGGAGTGAAGAAGCCGAAAGGCAAGTGCTTCACTTGTAAGCAGACTGGACACTAGAAGAAGGACTGCCCCAACCGCAAGAACAAAGGTATATCTTTTGGTCTAGTCATTGAAACATGTTTAGCGGTGTTATCTACCGACACCTGGTGTGTAGATACGGGAGTCACTGATCATGTCTGCAATACTTTGCAGGGGTTGCAGGAAATCAGATGAATGGTTGAGGGGGAGATTACCGTGTACTTGGGAGATGCCACGAAGGTGGCGGCTGTTGCAGTAGGAGATGTTCATTTACCTTTTGAGAAAAATAAACTTTTGGTTCTTAAGAATTGCCTTTATGTACCCTTATTTAGAAAGAATTTAATTTCAGTTTCTAAATTATTTATGGATGGATATTCTATTTCTTTTAATGACAGAGTTGTTGTAAAAAGGAATAGGGATATTATCTGTTCGAGTGCATTGATAGGAAATTTGTACACACTTGAACCAAAAGCTCCCACGATGCATATTGAAATTAATAACTCATCTTCTAATTCCAATAAGAGAAAAGAACCTTCGAATATGAACCAAACATATCTTTGACATCTTAGGCTTCGTCACATTAACCTAAGCAGAATTCAAAGGTTGATAGCTGATGGACCTTTGGGTTCATTAGTGGTGGAGGATCTTCCAACCTGCGAATCTTGCTTGGAGGGTAAGATGACCAAGAGGACTTTTAAGGCCAAGGGGTATAGAGCCAAAGATGTGTTAGAATTGGTTCATTCTGATTTGTGTGGTCCTATGTCTATCCAGGCTAGAGGTGGTTTTGAGTATTTCATCTCTTTTATAGACGATTACTCAAGATATGGATACATTTACCTGATGCGCCGCAAGTCTGAATGCTTTGACAAGTTCAAAGAATTCAAGGCTGATGTGGAGAAACGTCAAGGTAAAAGTATCAAGACACTATGATCTGATCGTGGTGGTGAGTTCCTCTTGGTAGAGTTTAGGAACTACTTATCAGAGGTTGGGATTCAATCCCAATTGACTGCACCTAGCACGCCCCAGCAGAACGGTGTAGTAGAGCGAAGGAATAGGACTCTTATGGAGATGGTTAGATGGATGATGAGTTATTCTGAGTTGCCAGATTCGTTCTGGGGATATGCTCTAGATACGACGGTGTACATTCTGAACTTGGTTCCATCCAAATCAGTGCCTTCTACTCCCACAGAGTTGTGGACTGGGCGAAAGCCTAGTCTAAGATATATTCGGATATGGGGGAGTCCAGCACATGTTCTGAAGGCAAATGCTGGTAAGTTGGAATCTCGTACAGAAGTACGCATGTTTGTTGGCTATCCTAGAGGAACGAAGGGTGGTTTATTTTATAGTCCTAGAGATCAGAGGGTGATCGTTAGCACGAATGCCAGATTTCTAGAGGAAGACTATGTGATGAGCCACAAGCCCAAGAGTAAAATTGTTCTGGAGGAATTAAAAGGGGAAGTCACTTCTTCAGTACCACCAGTACAAGAAGATATACCACATGTCACGGCACCGCGTGTCACAGAGGATGCACAGGTGATGCCTCGTCGTAGTGGGAGGGTTGTGAGACAGCCTGATAGATTCATATTCTTGGGAGAATCTTCTGATTTGGTCCCTGGCGAACATGAACCTGATCCCTGGACATATGACGAGGCAATCCAAGATAAAGATGGAACATCTTGGCAAAATGGAATGAATACCGAGATTGAATCTATGGATTCAAATCAGGTTTGGGAGCTAGTAGAACCACCCGATGGTGTAAAAACCATTGGATGCAAGTGGATCTACAAAAGAAAGAGAGGAATAGACGGGAAGGTTGAGACCTTCAAAGCAAGGCTTGTTGCGAAGGGGTATAATCAGAAAGAGGGTATCGATTATGAGGAGACCTTTTCGCCGGTAGCCATGCTTAAGTCTATCCGGATTCACTTACGCATAGCAGCTCATATGGATTATGATGTGTGGTAGATGGATGTCAAGACAGCTTTCCTTAATGGAAGTCTTGAGGAAAACATCTATATGAAGCAACTAGAGGGATTCATTGCGAAGGGCAAAGAGCATCTTTTATGTAAGCTTCTTGGAACATCTGCTTTGATGAGGTAATCCAGTCTTATGGATTTATTCAATATCCGGATGAGTCTTGTGTATACAAGAGATGTGATGGAAACATAGTGATATTTCTTGTTCTATACATAGATGACATTTTGTTGATTGGCAACAATATCAAGGTGTTATCGGACGTAAGGGTATGGTTGTCCAAACAGTTTGATATGAAGGACTTGGGAGAAGTGGGACACATCCTTGTGATCAAAGTTATAAGGGATTGCAGGAAAAGGATGTTGTTCTTATCCCAAGCTTCATACATAGACACGATTATGGATTGTTTTAGCATGCAGAACTCTAAGAAGGGTTTTCTACCTTTCAAGCATGGAGTTCCTTTATCTAAGGAGATGTGTCCTAGATCATCTGAGGAGATAGAGGAGATGAAGGCAGTTCCTTATGCTTCGATAGTAGGAAGCCTCATGTATGTGATGCTATGTACGAGACCAGATATCTTATTTGCCATGGACATGGTCAGCATATATCAGAGTAATCCAGAACAGGGACTTTGGACTGCGGTAAAGCATATATTGAAGTACCTGAGAAGGACTTGGGATTATATGCTAGTTTACCAGGCAGACCAATTACTCCCTATGGGTTACACGGATTCTAACTTCCAATCTGATAGGGATAACAGTAAGTCTACCTCAGGTTTTGTGTTTACTTTGAGAGGTGGAGCCATTGTATGGAGGAGTGTCAAGCAGAAATGCGTGGCAGACTCCACCATGGAAGCTGAGTATGTGGCAGCCTCTGAGGCAGCCAAAGAAGTTGTGTGGCTCAGGAACTTTCTAATGGACTTGGATGTGATTCCTTGTTTGCCCAGAACTATCGCAATTTATTGTGATAATAATGGTGCAGTTTCAAACTCGAAGGAATCACGAGCCCATAAGGTAAGTAAATACATAGAGCGCAAGTACCACCTGATACGAGAAATCGTAAAGGAGGTAGAAGTTGTTGTCGCCTAGATTGCATCAGAGGATGACCTGGTAGACCCTTTCACTAAGGTCTTTCTAGCGAGAGCTTTTGATAGGCATGTGGAGGGAATGGGAATTAGATGTATGGCAGTATGAGGATAGCATAGTCTTTTAGTATAAGTGAGAGTTCTTAGGATGTATACTGAAAAGTCTATCTTTTGTATGAACATCTTTATTTTTGAAATAAGAATCACATGATCATTGTTTTCATATTTATGGTTATACAATATTTATAGTTATGAATTTTGTCTAATACATTACATTGTAGATAACATGGTGTGTGGTGTCACATGGGAGATCATGTTATCGGCTCCTTGTAAAGTATAAGTAAAAGCTCACAACCGAGATGGTTTTGGGCAAACCATTGGTATGGTTGTAGTGTGATTTGGTATTGGTTTGTCTTGACCATAGAATCACACTAGTGCACTTTGTGTTAGTGAAAGCCCTAGAGCCAATCATATGATGATTGTTGTATGGACTTTATTGTATCATATTCCTATTTATAAAGGCATGGTTATTATATTTACTTGTATTGGTGCCAAATAACTAAATATAATAATGTCCTTGAGTAGTAGGTTCTTATCTATATCAATCGATTGGTTGAATCGATAATGAGATGATATAGAGAACACTACTCTTAATCATTCCTAGTCGAGTATTAACATTCAGGGACAATGTTAATGCATAGAGACTAGCATGTAGGTCAATAAGATGACTTGATCTCACAAGTCATGGATATGAGATATCAAGTTGACACATGGGTATGTATTGGAGAATGTATACTGAATGACCCGCCATGAGAAAGTATCATGGATCGTTATATGAGTGTCATATACTTTCTCATGTGGCTATTAGTATGACTATTAGTCCTTAGACCTGAAGTCACCATGGTTCCCTACATAAGGAGTTGCATACTTTGGCTTCGTCAAACGTCACCCGTAAATGGGTGGACTATAAAGGCGATTACTGGGTATGTAACGAATTATGCGGAGGGATGTGAGTGATGTAGATGGGATCTATCCCTCCTATATGACGGGGGTGACATCGATATTCTTGATAGAGTGAGACCACGAAGTGCATGGCCATGCCCAAATGAGTCAATATGAGATATTGAGCTCATTTGATTAGAGTGAGTCTACTTGGAGTTTAAGATTTAGATTGTGCAGGGATGACACAGGTCTATGCCTCGATTGGTCAATCTAGATGTCAAGGATAGAGGGACATTGTCACATATTGTGAGAGTCACAATTAGTAGTCACAAAGGTGATGTTGGAGCTCAACATTCTTGTAACTTGGGTAGCAATGATGTGTTGCTAGATACCGCTCATTGCTTATGTTCCTAAATCGGTTTAGGGACATTGCCAACGTTACAAGAACCTATAGGGTCACACACATAAGAGCAATTAGATGGAGATTAGGTTCATATGATGAACCATGAGGATTAGGTTCATGGGATGAACCAAATTGGATTAAGAGTAATCCAAATTAGACTAATTGAGTTAGACTCAAGTTGATTCAAGTGTTGAATGAGTCTAATTGAGATTTGATTCATCAAATCAATTTAAATTAATGAATAAAGATTCATTAAATTAAATTGACTTGAGTCAAGTGGTTAGATTTGATCAACCATGGGAGATTAGAGGTCAAGTTTGACTTGACTTGAGAGGGAAGATGAAAGGTCAAGTTTGACTTGACCAAATGCCATGTCATGGTGATGACTTGGCATGGGCGGCCAATGATGATGCTCCACATCATCATTGACTTTGTCAATTGATGCCACATCATGAGGGAGATCAAGGGTCATGGGAGTTACATGCATGCATGTAACCCCCCTCCATGAAGTGGCCGGCCACTCCATTAGATGGAGTATTGATTTTTGGTGGCTAATTGACTTCATCTTCAACCTTGGAATTTTTCCTCTCAAGCTCTCCCCCTATCCTTCCTCATCTTGCCGAGACACCCTAGGAGTGCTAGCATACTCAAGTGTGTTTTTCTTCCACCTATTGCTTGTGTGGATACCATAGAGGAGTGTGCACTTGACACTGGACTTTGGACGGACAGCGGATTTGCGAAGGGCATCGCATCGAGGGTAATGATCTTATCTCTTAGATCTAAGGTAGATCTAGGGTTTTTATACAAGCACATACATGTTTTGTTTTAATACTTCTTCGCACGGATCCGTGGCCGGGGGCTTCCGAGGTTTCCGCAACGCAAAAAGCGGTTTTTGCGGCTCGGAAAAACCCAACAGTGGTATCAGAGCCACGTGCGAAGCATGTATGTGTTTCGTTTTTGTTGTTTTTTATATTAAATATAAAAATTACAGATTTATATGTTTCTGTAAATTTTCTTATTTTATAGAATTTTTGGGTATTTTTCTCGTAGAGTCGAAGCAACGAGTGTTGGGACACTCGTAGGCTTCAACCGTCGAGAAAAACTCTCCGAATCGGCGAGTTCTCGCTTTAGGTTTTTGGGACAGCGACTTAAGTCGCTGTAAGATCATTGTAGGGACACTCGCGAAGTTTATTTTGCGAGTAGGGGCGCTGCCCCTATCCCCGAAAGGGGCCATGTCCCACGATCGCGCCCGGAAACCACTTAGCGGGACCGTTACGGAGAGTTGACTCATAAATTCGAAATAAATTAGGAAAAATTATAGAAATTTCTGTAAAAATACATAATTTAGAATTATGTATAATTCTGTGATTGTCATGGCCCAATAACCCAATTGGATTGGATTAAGTGTGTTGTAATTCATAATACGGCCTGCGTGCCGTTTTGTGGTTGTGCATGTTGTAAAGTGTTTGCGACTGCGTCGCACCTATTCTTTTAATATTCTAGTTATAAATAGTTTTAGACTCGAATGTAACTCGAGTTTCGTATTTGTAATGTACAAAAATGGAGCGGTGGAAAGTCCACTTGAAGACGAGCTTACGAGAAGGGTGACGACGACACATGGCGGTCAAAGGAAGCGCTTGGAGAAGCCGCTAGCCTTAGGTTGACCGTCCGATCTTCTCATTGGCTTGAGAAGATCGTAGTAGGGCCATGACTATATCACATTTAATGATATATATATATGTTGATATATATATATGTATATTTAATTGATTTTGCTTGTATGTATGTGATGCATGCTAGTAGAAACATGTTTGTATGTATATGATGCATGCTAGGTTAATTTTCTTGTATGTATATGATGCATGCTAGAATAATTAATGTATGTATATGATGCATGCTAATATAGGATAATAAAGGCCTAAATGCGTATAAGATACACATTACGATTAGATTAGATCATAATCGAATCAACTCGAAAATGCCTAATGAGCCTTGATACCCATCACTACCTCGATCATTTGTTGTTGTTGAATGCCAAAGCGAGCAACGCATATTATCTTGGTAGGGTGCGGAGGGACAATCTTGGTCCCCTATCACGACTCGGGTTAGAGTGAGCTCAATTAGATTGAGCAAAACTAGTTAACTCAATTGGATCGAGTAGAACTATAGGCATATTCCAATCGTTGGAAAGATAGGTTAAGATCGCATTTACACTAAATCTTGGGTGATTTAGCCAAAGCTAACTCAAGGTCTTTTGTAAATGTGGGTCTTAATCCTATAAACAAGAGTTGCATAGAGATGTAATCGGTAATGTGTTACCTGAGATCGATCGCATTAAGTCTTGGGCGATTTAGCCAAAGCTAACTCAAGGCTTAGTATGATGTGGATCTTGTCATAAGAATTATAGCTAGTTTGTATGAATCTAGTAAAAGTGGTTTGACCACATCCATAACTCGATTCTACAAAATTCCTATAATTTAGTGGGAGCATCATTTTATTAAAGGCCTAATTAAATGATAAAAGGAATATGATATTAATCCTCTGCATTGTATGTTGTAGATTACTATGTCAACAAACACGAACACTCTCTCTCTGCGATCTGTCCTTGAGAAGGACAAGCTCAATGGAGCAAATTTCCTGGACTGGTACAGGAACCTGAGAATTGTTCTCACCCAAGAAAGGAAGTATGCGTCCCGAGCAGCCCATTCAGGAGGCACCTCCGCCAATGCCTCACGGTGACAAAGATGCTTACAAGAAGCATCAAGATGATGCATTAGATGTGTCATGTCTAATGCTCGCGACCATGAACTCTGAGCTTCAGAAGCAACACGAGTTCATGAATGCTTATGATATGGTTGGACATCTTCGTCAACTATATCAAGGACAAGCTAGGCATGAGAGATATGAAGTCTCTAAGGCATTATTTGGGTCCAAAATGCAAGAAGGGACTCCCGTAGGTACATATGTACTCAAGATTATTGGGTACGTAGAAAACCTACAAAGGCTGGGATTCCCACTTGGCCAAGAGCTGGCCACTGACCTAATCTTGCAATCTTTGCCAAGAGCCTTCGATCAATTTGTCATGAATTATAACATGAATGAAATTGATAAGCCATTACTCAAAATGCTCAAAGATGTTGAGAATCGCAGAGCTTAACCTTAAGAAGGGTAAATGACACCATTTTGATGGTGCGAAAAGAAAGGCAAGGGCAAGCCTAAAGGTAAGGGAAAGTCCCAAGCCAAGGGCAAAGGCAAAGAACTTAAACCCAAAGGAGGGGTAGCCAAGGAAGGGGCTTGCTTCCATCGCAAGGAAGCAGGACATCGAAGCGTGAATCGCAAGGCATACCTGGAAGATCTTAAGAAGAAGAGAAGTGAGACTTCTACTTCAGGTATAAATGTTATAGAAGTCAATCTATCTATTTCTTCATCATGGGTATTAGATACCGGATGTGCATCTCACATTTGTACCAATGTGCAGGGGCTGAGAAATAGCAAGGCATTGACAAAGGGCGAGGTGGACCTACGAGTAGGCAATGGAGCAAGGGTTCTTGTCACATCGTAGGAACTTATGATCTATCTCGCCTCCGGGCTTGTACTAGAATTAGAAGAATGTTGTTATGTGCCTGCTTTAACTAAGAACATCATTTCAGCTTTCTTGTTTGGACAAGAAAGGGTTTTCATTTATAATAAAGAACAAATGTTGTTTTATTTAAATGATATGTTCTATTGTAGTGCACCTCTAATGAGCGGACTCTACTTTCTAGACTTAGAGAGCCCTATCTATAACATAAGTACCAAGAGGTTCAAATCAAATGAGTTGAACCAAACCTATCTCTCGCATTGTCGCTAGGTCACATAAATGAGAGTCGCTTATCTCACCCATAAGGATGGGCCGCTAGACTCATTTGATTTTGAATCATATGAGACATGCGAGTCTTGCCTTTTAGGCAAGATGACCAAGACTCCCTTTAGTGGACATAGCGAAGAGCAACAGATTTGTTAGGACTTATACATAGTGATGTATGTGGTCCTTTCAATGTTGCTAGAGGTGGTTATTCTGGTACTTCATTACATTCTTGATGACTTGAGATATGGTTATGTGTATCTTATGACACATAAATCAATCCTTTGAAAAGTTCAAAGAATTCAAGAATGAAGTACAAAACCACTGGCAAGAGTATTAAGATACTTCGATCGATCGAGGTGGTGAATACCTTAGCCATGAGTTTCGTGACTATCTAGCCGAGTGTGGGATTCTATCCCAACTCACTCCTCCCGGAACACCACGGTGGAATGGTGTATCCGAAAGGAGGAATCGTACCTATTGGATATGGTACGATCTATGATGAGTCACACAGATCTTCCTATATCCTTTGGGGATATGCTCTGGACACAAAGCACCTTTACCCTTAACCGTACCATCCAAGGTCGTGGTAAAGACACCATATACGATATGGACAGGAAAAATCCCAAGATGTCTTTTATGAGGATTTGGGGTTGTGAGGCTTACGTCGACGTCAAGTCTCGCATAAACCGGGACCCAAATCCGATAGGTGCTATTTTGTTGGATATCCCAAGTCTACAAAGGGATATTATTTCTACATTCCCACAAGACAAAGTGTTTGTGGCAAAGACTGGGGTTTTTCTAGAAAGGGATTTTGTTTCTAGAAAAACTAGTGGGAGTACCTTCGATCTTGAAGAAATTCAAGATAAGGACCATAGCACTGAGGCCTTGATGGAGGTTGAACAGGAACCACAAAGTGTTGTGGGTGATGAGGTTGTTGCACAAAGAGTTGTGGAACAACCACTGTCAAGTAGACCTACCTCTTCGCAGTCCGATAGGGTACGTCGTCACCGAGAGATACTCATTTCTCTTGTCTGACCATGATGACGTTATGCTCATTGAGAATGAGCCTACCTCCTATCAGGAAGCTGTGATGAGCCCAGATTCTGAGAAATGGCTAGACGCCATGAGATCCGAAATGGAATCCATGTACACTAACCAAGTATGGACTTTGGTTGATCCACCTGAAGGGGTCAAACCCATTGGGTGTAAGTGGGTCTTTAGGAGAAAGACTGACATGGATGGACTTACGCATACCTATAAGGGCCGATTGGTGGCTAAAGGTTTCAAGCAAATTCATGGTATTGACTATGATGAAACCTTTTCTCCAGTGGCGATGTTTAAGTCCATTCGGATCTTGCTTGCTATTGCAGCATACCACGATTATGAGATCTGGCAGATGGATGTCAAAACCGTGTTTCTGAATGGAAACTTACTCGAGGATGTGTACATGACACAACCTGAGGGTTTTGTAGATCCACAGCATACTGGGAAGGTATGCAAGCTGCAAAGGTCCATTTATGGGCTAAAGCAAGCTTCTCGGAGCTGGAATCTTCGATTCGATGATGCGATCAAACAGTTTGGTTTCATCAAGAATGAAGATGAACCCTGTGTCTATAAGAGGGTTAATGGGAACACATTTGTGTTCCTTGTACTGTATGTGGATGACATACTACTCATTGGGAATGACATCCCTTCGCTACAGTCTGTGAAGACTTGGCTGGGGACGTGCTTCTCAATGAAGGACTTAGGTGAAGCAGCCTGTATTCTAGGCATCAAGATCTATAGAGATAGATCTAAGAGATTGCTTGGCCTAAGTCAGAGTACATACATTGACACGGTATTACTTCGGTTTGCCATGCAGAATTCCAAGAAAGGACTTCTGCCGATGTCACATGGTGTGAGTCTTTCGAAGACTCAAAGTCCCTCTTCTAAAGAGGAGAGAGACCGCATGGATAAGATCCCTTACGCATCTGCTATAGGATCTATCATGTACACCATGCTGTGTACTCGTCCTGATGTCTCGTATGCTTTGAGCATGACGAGTAGATACCAGTCAGATCCAGGTGAGCGTCACTGGATAGCAGTCAAGAATATTCTTAAGTACTTGAGAAGGACTAAAGAATATTTCATGATATTTGGAGGCGATGAGGAGCTAGCTGTAAAGGGTTACAGCGATGCCAGCTTCCAAACTGACCAGGATGATTATAGATCGTAGTCAGGGTTCGTGTTTTGCTTGAATAGGTAGCACTGTGAGCTGGAAGAGTTCCAAGCAGGACACAGTTATTGATTCTACAACAGAGGCCGAATATATATATCGGTGCTTCCATCTCATTCGTGAGATTGTCGATCGAGGAGATGTGAAGATTTGCAGAGTACCCACAGAGGCTAACATCGCAGATCCCTTGACCAAAGCTTTGGCACAGAAAAAGCATGATGGTCACACTAGGTCATTGGGTATTAGATACTACGGTGATTGGCACTAGTGCTAGTGGGAGATTGTTAGTGAAAGCCCTAGAGCCAATCATATGATGATTGTTGTATGGACTTTATTGTATCATATTCCTATTTATAAAGGCATGGTTATTATATTTACTTGTATTGGTGCCAAATAACTAAATATAATAATGTCCTTGAGTAGTAGGTTCTTATCTATATCAATCGATTGGTTGAATCGATAATGAGATGATATAGAGAACACTACTCTTAATCATTCCTAGTCGAGTATTAACATTCAGGGACAATGTTAATGCATAGAGACTAGCATGTAGGTCAACAAGATGACTTGATCTCACAAGTCATGGATATGAGATATCAAGTTGACACATGGGTATGCATTGGAGAATGTATACTGAATGACCCGCCATGAGAAAGTATCATGAATCGTTATATGAGTGTCATATACTTTCTCATGTGGCTATTAGTATGACTATTAGTCCTTAGACCTGAAGTCACCATGGTTCCCTACATAAGGAGTTGCATACTTTGGCTTCAAAACGCCACCCGTAAATGGGTGGACTATAAAGGCGACATCGGGTATGTAACTAATTATGCGAGGGATGTGAGTGATGTAGATGGGATCTATCCTCCTATATGACGGGTGACATCGATATTCTTGATAGAGTGAGACCACGAAGTGCATGGCCATGCCCAAATGAGTCAATATGAGATATTGAGCTCATTTGATTAGAGTGAGTCTACTTGGAGTTCAAGATTTAGATTGTACCGAGGATGACACTGTCTATGCCTCGATTGGTCAATCTAGATGTCAAGGATAGAGGGACATTGTCACATATTGTGAGAGTCACAATTAGTAGTCACAAAGGTGATGTTGGAGCTCAACATTCTTGTAACTTGGGTAGCAATGATGTGTTGCTAGATACCGCTCATTGCTTATGTTCCTAAATCGGTTTAGGGACATTGCCAACGTTACAAGAACCTATAGGGTCACACACATAAGAGCAATTAGATGGAGATTAGGTTCATATGATGAACCATGAGGATTAGGTTCATGGGATGAACCAAATTGGATTAAGAGTAATCCAAATTAGACTAATTGAGTTAGACTCAAGTTGATTCAAGTGTTGAATGAGTCTAATTGAGATTTGATTCATCAAATCAATTTAAATTAATGAATAAAGATTCATTAAATTAAATTGACTTGAGTCAAGTGGTTAGATTTGATCAACCATGGGAGATTAGAGGTCCAGTCGACTGACTTGAGAGGGAAGATGAAAGGTCAAGTTTGACTTGACCAAATGCCATGTCATGGTGATGACTTGGCATGGGCGGCCAATGATGATGCTCCACATCATCATTGACTTTGTCAATTGATGCCACATCATGAGGGAGATCAAGGGTCATGGGAGTTACATGCATGCATGTAACCCCCCTCCATGAAGTGGCCGGCCACTCCATTAGATGGAGTATTGATTTTTGGTGGCTAATTGACTTCATCTTCAACCTTGGAATTTTTCCTCTCAAGCTCTCCCCCTCTCCTTCCTCATCTTGCCGAGACACCCTAGGAGTGCTAGCACACTCAAGTGTGTTTTTCTTCCACCTATTGCTTGTGTGGATACCATAGAGGAGTGTGCACTTGACACTCTCGAGTTCCGGCGGACTTTTGGACGAGCGGGATTTGCGAAGGGCATCGCATCGAGGGTAATGATCTTATCTCTTAGATCTAAGGTAGATCTAGGATTTTTATACAAGCACATACATGTTTTTTTTTAATACTTCTTCGCACGGATCCGTGGCTGGGGGCTTCCGAGGTTTCCGCAACGCAAAAAGCGGTTTTTGCGGCTCGGAAAAACCCAACACTTTGTGTGTATTGAGCAGGACCAACTTAGAGGTGATTCGATTTATTGCTGACTACATAATCGAATCGGACCTCAGATATTATATTGTACATGCTCTTAATCCCGATATAATAACGGGCACATATGCTTAGTAGTCATCTCTTTGATTTATCAATTGGCGAGATTTATAGATTAAATCGATAGGCTCGGTAAGTTGGGAGATGATATTATTTATATGGTGTGTCGTTGATTATAGGAGGAAACTGTGTCCTATATATTAGGATGATGATGTCCCCTTGAGGTGCTAATAAGGTTTATCATGTAAACCCTGCAGGTGGACTTGGTCCGACATGATGAAAAGTTTGAGTGGTACTATTCATGGAGTTAGATGTTGATTAATTAATGGTCACTAAATTAATTAATCAACGGACATTCGAGATCTTAAACACGGGGAGAAAATGTACAAATAATTTATGGAGCCCATATTAACTTATGGGGGTTGCTGAGGTAGATAAATGATAATTCGTTAGTGGATTGGATTATCATTAATGGATCGGACTTTATGTGGGCTTGATCCATTGGTGGCCAAGATCCAACTTCTCCTCATGGTTCCTAATGTAGCCTATTAACACCTCATGAAGCTTAGATCCAATGGATAGAAACAAAACTCTAGATCCAAAGGTAGAGATTAAATCTCTAGATCCGACGGTTGAGATTAAATTTCTAGATCCGACGGATGAGATTAAATCCCTAGAACCAATGGTGGAGATTAAAAGGAGGCTTATCCCTAACTCTATAAAAGGAGGGAAAGGGATTGGCGTGGAGAATAATTCAAGAGAAGCTAGGGTTTTGGAAGTTGGCGGCAAGGCATAGGAGCTAGGGTTGTGGCTTGGGCGGCACCTAATAAGGAAATATTTTCCTTGTGTTGTTCTTCTTCCCCAAGATGTCGGCGCCCTTGGAGTTCCTTCCAGCCCTTGGCCGGCATCCAAAACTGGTCCTCTCCTTCTCCTTGGCCGATGGAACAAAGGTTTAGGGTCCTCCCTTGAAGCTTTTGTTCGGCCAATCTCAATCTCCTCTTCCTTCTTGGCTGGCGGCAAAGTATTGCAGACATGATCAGTAGCTCCCGTATCTACACACCAGGTGCTGGTAGATAACACCGCTAAACATGTTTCAACGACTAGACCAAAAGATATACCTTTGTTCTTGCGGTTGGGGCAGGCCTTCTTCCAGTGTCCAGTATGCTTACAAGTGAAGCACTTTCCTTTCGACTTCTTCACTCATCCCTGAGTACCTCCCATCGCTTTCACCCCGGTTTGTTTCTTCTTCTTCTTGCCTTTTGGCTTAGAAGTAGAAACCTTCTGGGTCACCACGGCATGCGCCTGAGCACTCTGACGAAATAGTCCCTCTGCCGCCTGGAGTTCTATAAGAAGTTCCGCCAACGAATACAACCTCTTGTTCATGTTGTAGTTGAGGTGAAACTACTCAAAACTCCTAGGCAGAGACTGGAGTATGATATCGACCTGGGTTTTGCCATCGATCTCAGCTCCTAGGACCTCCAGCTCATTCAAATGAGCCATCATCTTGAAAATATGATCCCTCATGGGTGTTCCCTTGATCATGGTGGTCGTCATCAAGTTTCTTATGGCCTCTTGCCTTGCAGCCCGATTCTGTTGGATCGAGAAGCGTCGCTAGAGGGGGGGTGAATAGCGATCGTAAATCTTTCGTTCGAATTTGTTCGTTGAGATACAAGTAAACGAGTAAGCACAACGAAAAATAAAGTGACACATTTATTTTACTTGGTTCACAACCCAACGGTTGCTACTCCAAGGCCCTATCGGTCCTAGACCGCGTACGGAGGGCAAAGCACTATAACATCTCCTCCTCGTTGGAGGTAGGAGACAACGATCACAAAATCCAGAAGTACGAGGATGAGGCAACAAGCCTACCTCACCTCGTTACGAATAAAAACAATGAATACAATATTAAAATATATTACTAGATGATACTGCCGACGAAGATGATCTAAGCTTGTTGTCGCGTCGGCGTTATGACGGTGTTGGAGCGTTGGCGTTGTAGGAGCACTTGATGAATAAACTTGATGACCTTTGGAGTTGAAATCCTCCCCTCCTTTTATAGATTTTGGCCTCTGAATTTGTCTCCTTTTTTTTCGGAACAGATCACGAAGTTGTCCAAATTTTATCGCGAAGTGGCCGCGTCAAACCTTATCCATTTTGACCTAGCGCAAAGGTTGATTCGTCGCCATCAGTCGACTGATGCCTCCCATAAGTCGACTGATGAGTATCAGTCGACTGCTTGATGTCCAGCAATCAACTGCCAGCCTGGCCACTTCCCTGCAGTAAGAGGTTAGCTCAGAAAATGATAAATGAGACAGTTTCTAACCGTCCGATCTCGACCTAGACCTTCCACGGGAAGTCTTAATCGGATCACCGCCTACGGTCGTCCCCGTAAAGAGGACATGACCTTACAATCTCTCACTCACACGAGCTTACCTGGATAGTATCTCTCGCTTCCGGCCTTCCACTCGATTCCTTCGGCTCCCTCCGAAGTCACTCGAGTGTCGCCCGACCACCGCGGCTTCCTCCGGGTGTCGCTAGCCTTCAGCTCCAGCTTTAGCACTTTTCTGCACACTTGATTTAGCTCGTGAGATAACGATGTAAACTTAACTTTGTTTCTTTGCCATAATCAAAACACAGGTTCGATTATCTAGTGCCCCTGCACCAACAGATTCTGGTGTCCGAAAAACTCCTTGAGATTGAGCATCATAACATAAGCAGTGGATATGGCTTGATGTTGATGTTGCAGTACATTTGACATAGATGCCAAAATATAACACCGTGCCATCTCATCGGTGTTGGTGCAATCGGCCCAGGTCACGATTGACCAGGACTCGAGTGTGACTCGAATGATGTTTTGATGTTTCGACAAAAACATATAACAATGTAATTGTCATGGGAAAGTCCAAGTCTTGTGTACTTGGCATGGAAAGTCCAAGTGGAACACTTGGCATTTGGTAAAGTCCAAGTCTTGAGTACTTGGCATGAAAAGTCCAAGTGGGACACTTGACACATGAAAAGTCCAAGCATGGGTCTTGGCAATGTAAAAGTCCAACATGGGTTGGCAAGGGAAAGTCCAAGCATGGTCTTGGCATTTGAGAAGTCCAACATGGGTTGGCAAGGGAAAAGTCAAAGCATGAGTCTTGGCAATGTAAAAGTCCAACATGGGTTGGCAAGGAAAAGTCCAAGCTTGAGTCTTTGCATGAGAAGTCCAAGGGGTTTGATATTGGCTGCGTAAAGTCCAAGCGGGAGTCTTGGCAGCATAAGTCCAATGGTTGGCGCAGAAAGTCACAATGAGTCTTGGCGTAAGTCCAATGTGCCTTGGCGGTGTAGACACCGTTAGCATGACATAGCCGACGGAAGCACCTAGAGGCTAGCGCGATGGATGAACAAGTCATGGATGACTTGGAGGGATTCGAGAGGCGTGAGGCTGATGGAGGTGGCTAGAAGGCTTAGGTCTAGGCTAAGAGTGGTCTAGCAAGTATGGGGGCACCATACTTGGGTTAAAACCTCATAGACCGCCATGAGTCGACTTTGAGTTCGATTGCCGCTTAGAGCCGAAATGCTCGCCGATCGCCATCGAGTGATCGGTGTCGAGCAATCGATCGCTAAGGGTCGCAATCGATCGTCACCCAATGTCGAGCATAGAACGCTCCATAGCCGACCGCACGGCTTATGGGCGCCAGCACGATCGGCAATGTTGGCGCCGATCGCCAAGAGATCCGTTGGGGTTTTTCCAGTGTGAATCGAGCCGTTGTCTCACGACAACAGTGGCATCAGTCGACTGGTGACTTATGGCAGTCGACTGATGGGCGGAAATCCAGGTCGCGCACAAGGATAAAAGGAGCTCGACGGGAGGGTTTTTGGCAGCGATTTCTTGGACGTTTTTAAGGCGATTTGCTGCTGCAAATCAGAGTCTTCAACCACAGTTCAAGCGATCAACAAGTAAGCAATCGAAAGGCATTTGTAAAGCTTTTTCTTTACTTATATTGCATTGTATCTCATTGTATTTGCTTGTATCTACTTAGATTATTATTGTAATCTTTTGTACGGGTTTCTCCACCTCCGACTTGTGTCGAGAAGGAGTATTTGTGGTTAGTGATTGCATTGGCATTGCTAGAGCTCTTTAGAGCTCGATCCGTGGAGTAGGAACCGGTTCGGTTCCGAACCACGTTATATCCTTGCGTTTGTGTGTTTGTGTTTTCGTTATTGCTTTATTATCTTTGTTTCCGCTGCGCTAACGAAAATTGTAGACAAGCACGCGAACATTTTTCATCTACACAAGATTAAACGCTATTCAACCCCCCCTCTAGCGGCGTCAAATCTCCTACTTTTGGTATCACAGCCTGGTGGCTCTTCAACGGATTAACTACCGGGAGCAAGACGCTAGAGGGTGAAGATGGAATTCCAAGACAAGCTTGGATGGGATATCAACACACCTATCCCTTATACCTTCTATGGACAAGAAGGATTCAATCAATGGAAGGTAAGGATTGAAGAATTCTTGATGATGAAGGACTTTGAAGAGTGGGGCATTTTGATGGAGGGATTTCAATATCCAAAAGGGCCCAAGGGAGGAATTCTCAAGATGAAGAAGTGGACCGAGGAACAAATCCAAGAGTTCGAAAAGAATACAAAGGTAATTAAATTCTTGGTTGATTTGATTCCTAATAAAATTATGTGTGAGCTAGGTGAGTACAAGGATGCCAAAGAGCTTTGGAGTCAAGTGGCAAAATATCATGAAGGCTCACAACCGGTCCAAGAGGAAGAGACCGAAGAGGCTAATGCATCATCCTTACAAGGAAGTGAGGATTCGAAGGTTGATAGGGAATCAACATCCGGATCAGAAGAGGTGGAGGAAGTGGAAGAAGCATCCACCTCAAGGATTGAGGGGGAGGAGATGACTTCCACACCGGAACATCAAGAAAAAGCTTTGACATCCGGTCAAGATGAAGAAGCCCAAAGTCAAATTCCGGTCTCCATTAACCTAGGTAACTCAAACATATGTGTTAATAATAAAATTCATATAATGTATTTTGAGTGTAGGGAAAGTGGGCATTACAAGAGCAAATGCCCAAAGAGAGTAAGAAAAGCTCCACCGGCACCAAAGATCAAGGATGCCGGTTCCCCAAATATCAAGAGCAAGGAGCATATCATATGCTTCATGTGCAACTCAAAGGGGCACTATAGAAGCCAATGCCCTAGGGGGAAGAAGAAGGGGCAAGGAGGAGCATTATAAGTAGGGGGAGCTTCTATAGCTAACCCTAAGGTATATTTAAATAATGCATCATCTAAATTTAAAAGTCAAAAGCATGCTAGAAATTTTAATTCTCTTGCAATTCACAATGAAAAGCATGCTAGAGATAAATATATTTGTTTAGGAGCTAAAAGTGTTAACTTCAAAAGTAAGGAGAAATTTGGGACTAATGTCCCTAAAAACAATTTATCTAAGGATAAACCTAGGTCAAATAACTCAAGACCAATCCTACCTAGGGAGACAATTAGGAAGGTACAAGAACATCTAGGTCTAAACCCTAAATGGACTAGGCATATGCCTAGAAAGTCCCATGCCCAAGAATTTAATCAAAAATCAATTGGGCAATTAGAATTAGAAAACCAAGCCTTGAGGTCAAGGCTTGAGAAACTAGAAAAGACCCTTAGGAATATACAAAACCAATTTAAAGGGTCTAATGGTCAAAGTCAAAGGTCCAAAAGTCAAAGTCAACACCAAGGATCTAAGAGTCAAAAGTCAACCAAGGGCAAGCAAGGTTTGGGTCACAAACCTAAGCCTAAGGTAGCTTACCATTGTGTTCCATTTGATTATGGGACACAAACTAGGTCTAGGAAGACCAAGGTCAATAGGGAAGTCATCCCTAAGGTTGACCAAAGGTTGTGCTTAGTTGCTAGGGTTTCTAGGAAACCTAGGGTGGCCACTAAGAAGGTTGCAAGGGGAGTCACCCCTAGAGTCAACCTAGGTAAGACCCAAATGACCAAGGCTAACAAGCCTAGGAGGGTCATTAGGAAGGTATCTAGCGAGGTTATCCCTAAGTAATACCTAATTAACCCTAGGAGCTCAAATAGATTTTGGGTTCCTAAGAGCGTGATTGATTCACGCTAGATGGGGTTAGGTTGTGCCAACCTTGATTGGATGGGTAGTTAACTCAACCATGGTAAAGGTGGCACTTTAGGATATTTTCAAGGTTATGGTTACCTTGGAAATAGATTTGAATTAATATCCTAAAAGATTTTAGGATGTGCCAATGCATTTTTAAAATTTAAGAAAAATCAATTAAATTGGCACAATTTAGGTTTAGAGGTGAGTGTGTCATTTTGGGTTTTTGGCACACTAGGGAGATTAATGTTAATATGGAAATTAATATTAAAATTTAGGTATTACCATACCTATATATTTTATATGCCATGCTTTGTTTGCCATATAACATGTCATGACATCATGCTTACTTTTATTCATTGTATATGTCATGTTCATGTTTTAGGATTAAGGTTTTTAAATGTCATGTGTTTTTAGATTTTATCATATGCCATGACATCATGATTATGAGCATATGCTTATTTATATCATTTCTAATGCCATAATCATTCATGCATTTAAGACAATTTGGTTGAAATTGATTTAAGGACTATGGCATGACTTGAAGTCTCATTTATAAGGGAATCAAGTAGGGTTGCCTAGGAAATGCATGAAACCCTAGATAAAATGAATCAAAACCCATATCTCACATCCAATTGACATGTATGTGTATTTATACACCCTAGTACATGTGAGATGCTAGGATATGAGTTAAGTTCAAGGTGCATAGGTTTTGCATCTAGATGAACTCAAACTCATCTTATATGATTAGTGGATCATTAGGAAAGCTTGTGTACAAGTCATGTTCATAGAGCCCAAGGAATATGATCCAAGACATGGTTTTGAAATCATTTTAAAATCAATTTTGAGAAACCTTGGTGAAGTCTATCTTTTGATAGCAATCACCATTGATAGAGTTGATACAAAATAGGGCCAAAACATTGAAAATTTCAATGGTTTTTAGTTTTGTATCAAACTCACTATTTTATGGGTAAAATAATTTTCAAATATTTTTCACCCATTGTAATGACTATAAGTAATATACGTATCAAATTTTATGATTTTTTAAATTACGTAGAATTACTTATGTTTTTTCAAATCTCGATTCTGATAGAAGAAATTTGGAAATTTCATCGATCGAGTTGTTCTTGTGTCACGATCGATATGGGTGGCAATGATCGACATCGTCGAGTCGAGTTTGTTTAGCCCGTGTTCAGCTATGGAAAAGGTTTCTAATCATTCCTAACCCTAGGATATGCTTTAGAAAGCATTATAAAGGGTGAAAATCCATTGGATATGGATTAGGAGCTGTGTTAGGTCAAAGTATCAAATTTAGGGTGAGTGAAAGTTCTATGTTGAACTTAGAACCTTAATTTTGATGGTTTAGAGTTCTTATTGGCTTAGGGGCTTCCCAAGAACATTGTTGGTGCAATGGTCAAGGGGAAGCAAGCCTTTAGGGGGAGGTATCCATCTTGGGATGATGGATGTGTTTTTATACTTGAAGAGGAGAAGTTATTGGGAGAGTATCATCAATTGGGAAAATTGATAGGGTTTTTGATACCTAATTTGGAAATTGGGTGAGAGTATAGGATTGCCTCTCTGTAGTGATATGTGAATTATCACTAGGAAGATGGTAGGCATCCTAGGTATTTATTTTTGGATCAAGGGTGAGATTGTAAGATCTCATTAGGACATGAGACATTGACCTCCTTGGAGATAAAACCTTTTTGATGTTAGTCAAAAAGGGGGAGAATGTTTGGGGGAGAACATTTGGAGAGTGTTTATCAATTCGGGATAATTGGTAAGGGATTTGAGTTAGTAGTCTAACTCAAATGTTTTGTTTGGTTTTTGTCAAATATCAAAAAGGGGGAGATTATTGGTGCAATCGGCCCAGGTCACGATTGACCAGGACTCGAGTGTGACTCGAGTGATGTTTTGATGTTTTTACAAAAACATATGACAATGTAATTGTCATGGGAAAGTCCAAGTCTTGTGTACTTGGCATGAAAAGTCCAAGTGGAACACTTGGCATTTGGTAAAGTCCAAGTCCTGAGTACTTGGCATGAAAAGTCCAAGTGGGACACTTGGCACATGAAAAGTCCAAGCATGGGTCTTGTCAATGTAAAAGTCCAACATGGGTTGGCAAGGGAAAATCCAACTGTGGTCTTGGCATTTGAGAAGTCCAACATGGGTTGGCAAGGGAAAAGTCCAAGCATGAGTCTTGGCAATGTAAAAGTCCAACATGGGTTGGCAAGGGAAAGTCCAAGCTTGAGTCTTGGCATGAGAAGTCCAAGGGGTTTGATATTGGCTGCGTAAAGTCCAAGCGGAGTCTTGGCGGCGTAAGTCCAATGTGCCTTGGCGGTGTAGACACCGTTAGCATGACATAGCCGACGGAATCACCTAGAGGCTAGCGCGATGGATGAACAAGTCATGGATGACTTGGAGGGATCCGAGAAGCGTGAGGCTGATGGAGGTGGCTAGAAGGCTTAGGTCTAGGCTAACGGTGGTCTAGCAAGTATGGGGGCACCATACTTGGGTTAAAACCTCATATTTGAGGTTGGCAGTCGACTGGCATTATGGCCGGTTCGACTGCCGTGAGTCGACTTGAGTTCGACCGCCGCTTTAGAGCCGAAATACTCGCGCAATGATCGCTCATTGGAGCAATGATCGTGTCGACGGCAATGATCGCACCCAATGTCGAAGCAGAACGCTCCATAGCCGACCGGGCCGGTTTCCACGCGCAGGTTGTCGATCGCCAATGTTGGCGCGATCGCCAAGAGATCCGTTGGAGTTTTTCCAGCGTGAATCGAGCCGTTGTCTCACGACAACAGTGGATATAGTCGACTGATGGGCGGAAATCCAGGTCGCACGCAAGGATAAAAGGAGCTCGACGGGAGGGTTTTTGGCAGCGATTTCTTGGACGTTTTTGAGGCGATTCGCTGCTGCAAATCAGGGTATTCAACCACTGTTCAAGCGATCAACAAGAAAGCAATCAAAAGGCATTTGTATAGCTTTTTCTTTACTTATATTGCATTGTAACTCATTGTATTTTCTTGTATCTACTTAGATTATTGTTGTAATCTTTTGTACGGGTTTCTCCACCTCCGACTTGTGTCGAGAAGGAGTATTTGTGGTGAGTGATTGCATTGGCATCGCTAGAGCTCTTTAGAGCTCGATCCGTGGAGTAGGAACCGGTTCGGTTCCGAACCACGTTATATCCTTGCGTTTGTGTGTTTGTGTTTTCGTTATTGCTTTATTATCTTTGTTTCCGCTGCGCTAACGAAAATATTAGACAAGCACGTGAACGTTTTCCATCTACACAAGAGTAAACGCTATTCACCCCCCCCTTCTAGCGGCGTCAAATCTCCTACTTTTGGTATCAGAGCCTGGTGGCTCTTCAACGGATTAACAACTGGGGGCAAGACACTAGAGGGTGAAGATGGAATTCCAAGACAAGCTTGGATGGGATATCAACACACCTATCCCTTATACCTTCTATGGACAAGAAGGATTCAATCAATGGAAGGTAAGGATTGAAGAATTCTTGATGATGAAGGACTTTGAAGAGTGGGGCATTTTGATGGAGGGATTTCAATATCCAAAAGGGCCCAAGGGAGGAATTCTCAAGATGAAGAAGTGGACCAAGGAACAAATCCAAGAGTTCGAAAAGAATACAAAGGTAATTAAATTCTTGGTTGATTTGATTCCTAATAAAATTATGTGTGAGCTAGGTGAGTACAAGGATGCCAAAGAGCTTTGGAGTCAAGTGGCAAAATATCATGAAGGCTCACAACCGGTCCAAGAGGAAGAGACCGAAGAGGCTAATGCATCATCCTCACAAGGAAGTGAGGATTCGAAGGTTGATAGGGAATCAACATCCGGATCAGAAGAGGTGGAGGAAGTGGAAGAAGCATCCACCTCAAGGATTGAGGGGGAGGAGATGACTTCCACACCGGAACATCAAGAAGAATCTTTGACATCCGGTCAAGATGAAGAAGCCCAAAATCCAATTCCGGTCTCCATTAACCTAGGTAACTCAAACATATGTGTTAATAATAAAATGCATATAATATGATTTGAGTGTAGGGAAAGTGAGAATTACAAGAGCAAATGCCCAAAGAGAGTAAGAAAAGCTCCACCGGCACCAAAGATCAAGGATGCCGGTTCCCCAAATATCAAGAGCATTGAGCATATCATATGCTTCATGTGCAACTCAAAGGGGCACTATAGAAGCCAATGTCCTAGGGGGAAGAAGAAGGGGCAAGGAGGAGTATTACAAGTAGGGGGAGCTTCTATAGCTAACCCTAAGGTATATTTAAATAATGCATCTTCTAAATTTAAAAGTCCAAAGCATGCTAGAAATTTTAATTCTCTTGCAATTCACCATGAAAAGCATGCTATAGATAAATATATTTGTTTAGGAGCTAAAAGTGTTAACTTCAAAAGTAAGGAGAAATTTGGGACCAATGTCCCTAAAAACAATTTATCTAAGGATAAACCTAGGTCAAATAACTCAAGACCAATCCTACCTAGGGAGACAATTAGGAAGGTACAAGAACATCTAGGTCTAAATCCTAAATGGACTAGGCATATGCCTAGAAAGTCCCATGCCCAAGAATTTAATCAAAAATCAATTGGGCAATTAGAATTAGAAAACCAAGCCTTGAGGTCAAGGCTTGAGAAACTTGAAAAGACCCTTAGGAATATACAAAACCAATTTAAAGGGTCTAATGGTCAAAGTCAAAGGTCCAAAAGTCAAAGTCAACACCAAGGATCTAAGAGTCAAAAGTCAACCAAGGGCAAGCAAGGTTTGGGTCACAAACCTAAGCCTAAGGTAGCATACCATAGTGTTCCATTTGATTATGGGACACAAACTAGGTCTAGGAAGACCAAGGTCAATAGGGAAGTCATCCCTAAGGTTGACCAAAGGTTGTGCCTAGTGGCTAGGGTTTCTAGGAAACCTAGGGTGGTCACTAAGAAGGTTGCAAGGGGAGTCACCCCTAGAGTCAACCTAGGTAAGACCCAAATGACCAAGGCTAACAAGCCTAGGAGGGTTATTAGGAAGGTATCTAGGGAGGTTATCCCTAAGTAATACCTAATTAACCCTAGGAGCTCAAATAGATTTTGGGTTCCTAAGAGCGTGATTGATTCACGCTAGATGGGGTTAGGGTGTGCCATCCTTTGTTGGGTTTCCGGCACCTCGGCGTGTGTGTGTTCGATCATGTTTCGTAAACATGAGCACAGCGGAAGCAATTAAAAATAATAAATCTATATTTATTACAACACACACAACACACGCATGCATATTACAACAAGTGTAGACATAACCGTAAATTAAAAATTTGCAATACAAGGAAATTAAACTACGTTATACCTTTCGTATGACGTGTAGCGGGAACGGCATCAACCGGAACGATCCTCGTAAGAATCGTCTCTATCCGTATCCACGCCGAGCTCCTCGGGATGACTTCGCTAAGTCACGAGCTTCATCTTCGTACGGGTTACTAGCCTCGTGTTGAAGACGACGTGATCGAGAGATGATCACGATCCGAATCCAAATTCGGATCCTAAAACGAGTTCTCAAAACTCGCTTCTCCGGAGAGGTATTCGTCAACCGTTTGACGAATCCTTTGTCCCCCACCTCAGAGGATTACCGGAGATCAAATCCCCGGTAAGTTAGCCGCTGTCGGAGCACTAACCGTCGTCCAAACGACGCTCCGACGAGAGGAGAACAAGCTGTCCAGAAAACTGGACAGCTTTGGTGGAGACCTTGCGCCGGCCAAATAAGGAAAGCGACTTGCTCACCTTGTCGCCGGAGCCAAGGAAGATCACCGGAGCTCCTCCGGCAGCAGCTCGTCGCTGGCAAGAGGAGGAAACGGCAGCAGCTGGTCGCCCGTTGGAAGAGATGGTTGGCGGCAATAGAGTTGGCGCCAACAAGAGGAGGAGGGTGGGCGGCCAAATTAGGTTTTTCTCTTCATTAGGGCTTAACAAACCCTAATGCCCTCTTTTATAGAGAACTAATTCTCTTAATGGTTAATGGATCATATCCATAAAGCCCGTTAACCCGCTCCATTAAGATAAGTTAAAATAAACCAAACCATGATGGTTTATTTTAAGTTAAAACGAACCGAACCAACCTTTGGTTCATTCGTTTAATATAAACCAAACCCTTTGGTTTATTCTCATCCATTGGATTAGAACCAAACCATTTTGGTCCATCCATTATGTCTTCATAAGACACGGCCCATCCACGCTTCCATTGCGACTGAAACAATTTCATGCACGCTTTATGTTTGGTCCAACCAAACATAGTTTCTCTTGGTCTGAGAATCCCATTCTCAAGCTCGTTTTCAATCCTTTGGATTACACTCGTTGTGCGTGTGACCAAATAGGTTCTCGGTTTATGTTGGCCGTCTATAATTAACCATTAATTATAGAACGATCATGAGTGGCACCTAGTAGTACATCATGACCCCCAATTAACCGAAAAGATCAACGGTTGATCCAGAACTATTTCTGAAACCCTTCAGCAGCTCGAATGAATCGTGCCCCATTCCCTTCACTCATCTTATACCCACTTGGTTCAGGACATGGTCTATTGTGTCAGTCCCCACTAGGCTGACTACGTCACACCTAGCCCAAGTATCATTTCCTCATCCTACGGATTCTAGTTACTCCACATGTATTGAAGAGTACCTTACTCTAAACATGTAATGCTTTGGCCAAAGACTTTAGTAACAATCCGACGAGAGGCCATGGGTATACATCTCCTCGCAAGGAGTGGTGAATCCTTTATAGGCTATTCAAACACCTTCGATCACTTCGACTTATACCCAATCATCCCGGGTCCACATCTCCTCGGAGATGTTTGCTTAAGATGTCAAAGCATAAGTCTCCATGATCAAGATGACTTGAATACCGCAAGTCAAAGGAACATCGCACTTAAGCCACGATAAGAACTTCATTGACATATCTATATATGCAGAGAACCATATGAAGTCTTACTGGTCACTCAATGAACTAGTTACCATAACTAGCATCCACGATTAACTCCGGACATCACTATGTCTCCAGCCAGTGAGAATCAGCTGCTTGGATACACCAAGGAGTATACCTCGTGCTAGTCTCAACAGAATTGATGGTGTCCAGATCCATCAATTCATCGACTAGGGATAATTCCGATACATCACAATTACACATGTAGAGATACTCACTAGTTGTGATCCAATCACAAATTCTCTCATGCTGTGAATCGTATCGTAGACATTCAGTAAATGAGTTTAAGATCCAATCAAATACATAAAACATGTATACTCAAATAGTGAATCTTCATTTATCATATAAATGGTTCATACATAAGGCGATTGCCTTAGGACATCTCTCATATATTACTAACTGACTCCCACTTGGCCTAATGCCAATCGCTACGGTATCCAATACCATAAGCACCAACATGACCCTCAAACTTACTTTGAGGTAATGCTTTAGTCAAAGGATCCGCTAAGTTCCTTTCAGTGGGAATTTTCTCGATTTGTATTTTGTTCCTACTTATGATCTCTCTGATAAGATGATAGCGGCGAAGCACGTGTTTGGATCGTTGATGAGACCTTGGCTCTTTCGCCTGTGCAATTGCTCCATTATTGTCGCAGTAGACCGGTATTGCTTCAACAATGGCCGGAATCACACCAAGTTCATGAACGAACTTCTTGATCCAAACCGCTTCCTTTGCTGCTTCCGAAGCTGCAATATATTCTGCCTCAGTGGTAGAATCCGCTACAGTCTCTTGTTTGGAACTTTTCCAACTCACTGCGCCCCCATTCAAGGTGAACACGTATCCAGACTGAGACCTGGAATCATCCTTGTCTGTCTGGAAGCTGGCATCCGTATACCCGCGTATCACCATGTCCCCTTCTCCATATATTAGGAACACATCCTTAGTTCTTCTCAAGTACTTAAGGATCGTCTTAACAGCCGCCCAATGATCCATTCCTGGATCGGGATCGATTCGCCGTGACACTCAGAGCATACGATACATCGGGCCTCGTACATAACATAGCATACATGATAGATCCTATTGCGGATGCATAGGGAATCTTACTCATGCAAATCCTCTCGTCTTCTGTGTGCGGACACATAGACTTCGAAAGGTGTACCCCATGCCTGATGGGCAGATAACCTTTCTTGGATTCCGACATGCTAAACCTCTTTAGCACTCGGTCTATATATGTAGACTGCGAAAGACCAAGCAACTGTTTCGATCTATCTCTATAGATCTTAATCCCAAGGATGTAGGTTGCTTCTCCCAGGTCTTTCATGGAGAATGTCTTGGATAACCAAACCTTAACTGACTGTAAGATTGACACATCGTTTCCTATAAGTAATATGTCATTGACATACAATACTAGGAACACGACTGCACTCCCACTAACCTTCTTGTACACACAAGAGTCGTCTGGATTTTGTGAGAAATCAAACTTTTTGATTGTCTCATCAAAACGGATATTCCAGCTCCTGGATGCTTGCTTCAATCCATAAATGGATCGTCGCAACTTGCATACCTTGGTTTTATCAACCGATGTGAAACCCTCAGGCTGTATCATATACACGTCCTCGAGCAAGTTTCCATTAAGGAAAGCTATTTTCACATCCATCTGTCATATCTCATAATCATAATGAGCTGCTATGGCCAGGAGCATCCGAATGGATTTAAGCATAGCTACAGGCGAATAGGTTTCGTCATAATCAACACCTTGCTTTTGACGATATCCTTTCGCCACTAATCTAGCCTTATAGGTAATCACATTACCATCCATGTCGGTTTTCTTCTTGAAAACCCACTTGCACCCTATAGGCTTTATGCCTTCAGGTGGGTCAACCAAGTTCCAAACTTGGTTTTCGTACATGGAATCCATTTCCGACTTCATCCACTTATCCCTTCTCGAACTTGTCAGCACTTCTTCATAACTGGTAGGCTCCTCATCATCAATGAGTAACACGTCGTTCGATTCACTTACGAGAAATCCATATCTCTCAGGAATATTGCGTGTTCTACCAGATCTACGAAGATGTGGTGTTACAATAGGTCAAGCCGATTGCTCATCACTATGAGTTGTCGGCTGCTGTGCTTCACCAGGTATCTCTTTAATGTCTATTTGAGTCTCTCGAGCCTCCTCAAGCTCGACGACACTCCCACTGTTTTCTTGCAAGAGAAACTCTTTCTCTAGAAACACAGCATGCCTTGAAACAAACACCTTTTGTTCCACAGGATGATAGTATTGGTAACCCCTTGTTTCCTTAGGGTATCCAATAAATAGACATTTATCAGACTTAGCATCCAGTTTGTCTGATACAGTCCGCTTCACATAAGCAGGACAACCCCATATCTTCAAGTAAGATACATGAGGTTTCTTTCCATTCCATATCTCATATGGAGTAGTTGAGACTACCTTGGTAGGCATTCTGTTTAACAAGTAAACAGCTGTCTGAAGTGCATAACCCCAAAAGGACTTGGGAAGAGTTGCATGATTCATCATTGACCTGACCATGTCCAACAAGGTCCGGTTATGCCTCTCAGATACACCATTATCTTTGTGGTGTATAGGGCGAGTCCATTGAGACAATATGCCATTGTCTCTTAGATAATCAAGAAACTCTTGACTTAAGTATTCACCACCTCGATCCGATCAAGTATTTTAATACTCTTGTCATGTTGTTTCTCTACTTCATTTCTGAATTCTTTGAACCTTTCAAAGGCTTCAGACTTGTGTTTCATCAAGAACACATACCCAAACCGTGAGTGATCATCGGTGAAGGTAATGAAGTAGCTATAGCCTCCTAATGCTTGAGTTGACATAGGTCCACATACATCAGTATGTACTAAACCTAGTAACTCTCCCACTCGTTCACCTTTTCCCGTAAAAGGTAACTTAGTCATCTTGCCTTTTAAGCATGATTCGCATGTATCGTATGAATCCAATTCAAACGATTCCAGAATTCCACATCGGTGTAATTCGGACATGCGTTTCTTGCTTATATGGCCAAGACGACAATGCCACATATAGGAGTCTATGTGATTATCCTTTCGAGCACGCGTGTTGCTCGATATTGAAAATGTCACCGATACGCCCAACGTATAAATGCCATTACTCAAAGTTCCAGTTCTATAAAGTACGCCATTCAAAGTTATATAACAACAATTGTTACTAAACGTTAAATGGAAACCATTTCTATTTAAGCAGGAAATAGAAACAATGTTCTTTATTAGAGAAGGAACATAATAGCAATTGTCCAGTTCCAAGACTAGTCCACTAGGGAGCTTCAGCAAATAAGTTCCGATGGCGACCGCAGCAACCTGTGCTCCATTGCCAACTCGCAAATTTGACTCCCCTCTGACAAGTCTTCTTCTATTCCTTAGCCCCTGTATGTCATTACATATATGTGAGCCACACCCAGTATCCAATACCCAAGTGTCTAAGGAAATAGAATGACAATCAATAACGAAGATACCTGAAGAGGATGGGGCATCGGATGCCTTCTTCTTCTTCATGGACTCAAGATAAATCTTGCAGTTTCTTCGCCAGTGGCCTTCCTTGCCAGAGTGATGGCAAGTGACCTTTTGTGCTGGTTCCGCCTTCTTTGCCTTTTTCTTTCCTTTTTTTCTGTTCTTTTGCCTTCCTCTTAGAACTTTTCTTTGAGGAATCAACTAACAGAACCGCCTTCTCCTCATGCTTCACAGAAGGCTCCACAGTCTTCAGCATATTGAGGAGCTCGGGAATGGTGGATTCCAATTTGTTCATCCGATAGTTCATCACAAATTGCGAGAAACTCTTGGGCAAACAATGTAGAATTAAGTCAATACTTAACTCATGATCCATCACAAAACCGAGGGTAGCTAGCCGCTCGATGTACCCGTTCATCTTTAGCACAAACTGCACTACGAACCTTCTTGCATCTTCGTGGTGAAGAGGAGCCTAGAGACCTCGAACCTTTCGGATCTCGCTTGCTCATCGAACAACTCATGAAGATGGAAGACCATAGTGTTAGCATCCATATGCTCATGCTGCTTCTGCAGCTCAGGTACCATCGCCGCTAGCATGATGCAACTCGCCAGCTCAGAATCTGCCACATGCTTCTGATAGACCAACATTTGGTCTGGAGTTGCATCGTCCTTAGGACGGTCAGGAAGAGGCTCTTCAAGGACATATGCAAGCTTTTCCGCCTTTGAGAACAATTCTCAGGTTTCTAAGCCAGTCCAGGAAGTTAGGCCCAGTCAGTTTGTTCGAATCCAAAATAGTGCACAAATTCAAAGACGTCATGATCAATTTATTGACCTAGAAATACAAAACGAGCATATATGAGAAAATGATTTTAAAATGCATCAATATACATTTATAAATCCCATTCATTTTTCGAATTTCAAAACCCCAAAATCACTTCGGGAGATTGTAGGTCCATCTCCGAATGGGCTGATATCCATCATAGTTATGAACAACCTTGGAGAGAGTCCAACAAGCCATTCATAACTACGACGGTAGGTATCATCTATACCGATTGCATATCCCGTATATGCAACTATCACATTGTGCTATCAACTAATTGAATGTTCACACATACATCGGGTTGTTAACACATTAACAAGTATGCATCATATGCATAGCACCCAACTTCACCTCCCTTTACATCGACCTTGGAGAGAGTCCAACAAGCCGATGCTCCAGGTTAAAGCCAACCCATTAATCAGGACATAGTTTTAATATGGTTAGAGCGCATTCAACCAATTAGCCCAGCTTGGAGAGAGTCCAACAACCAAAGCTAACAATTGACCTCTGACTCTTACCATATTAGTATTAAACTATTCCATGGTTTGAACATATTCAGGTTCGAGCCGGGCTTGGAGAGAGTCCAACAACCCAAACAAGAAACAGAACTCTGGTTCTAACCATATTAATGGAAGGTGTAGGCTTTAATATTGATTAAGGGTTTTTATGTCTCATCCTCTTTGCATGCAAATAACTATTATCTACATGGCATGACATACATGACATACATCTACATGTCACGACACGCATGGCATAATGTTATGCATCTAATGCAATTACATGGCATACAATTATGTCATGTATATAATTTCCTTATATGTCATAACTATTTATGGAAATAAAATATGTTTAAGATTTGATTCTCCAAATCAAATCATAATTAAATTAGGAAACAAATTTCCAAATCTAATCACATATTTTATTCATGGAATTATTTGATTAAGGAAAATCTATTTAGGAAACCAATTTCCTAAATCTTTAAAACTACTTATGGAAATTAAATATTTTAAGATTTGATTTCCCAAATCAAATCATGATTAAATTAGAAAACAAATTTCCAGAATCTAATCAAATATTTTATTTATGGAAAATATAAATTTCCATAAATACTTCCAACTTTCCAAAAGTGGAAGATTTCCATAAATACTTCTAGACTTTCCAAAATTGAAAAATTTCCATAAATACTTCTAAATTTCCAAAATTTAGAAAACTTCCAGAAATACATTATGACTATCGCAAAACTATTTTTACGATTATGTCGAAACACAACCTGGGCTCTGATACCACTGTTGGGTTTCCGGCACCTCGGCGTGTGTGTGTTCGATCATGTTTCGTAAACATGAGCACAGCGGAAGCAATTAAAAATAATAAATCTATATTTATTACAACACACACAACACACGCATGCATATTACAACAAGTGTAGACATAACCGTAAATTAAAAATTTGCAATACAAGGAAATTAAACTACGTTATACCTTTCGTATGACGTGTAGCGGGAACGGCATCAACCGGAACGATCCTCGTAAGAATCGTCTCTATCCGTATCCACGCCGAGCTCCTCGGGATGACTTCGCTAAGTCACGAGCTTCGTCTTCATACGGGTTACTAGCCTCGTGTTGAAGACGACGTGATCGAGAGATGATCACGATCCGAATCCAAATTCGGATCCTAAAACGAGTTCTCAAAACTCGCTTCTCCGGAGAGGTATTCGTCAACCGTTTGACGAATCCTTCGTCCCCCACCTCAGAGGATTACCGGAGATCAAATCCCCGGTAAGTTAGCCGCTGTCGGAGCACTAACCGTCGTCCAAACGACGCTCCGACGAGAGGAGAACAAGCTGTCCAGAAAACTGGACAGCTTTGGTGGAGACCTTGCGCCGGCCAAATAAGGAAAGCGACTTGCTCACCTTGTCGCCGGAGCCAAGGAAGATCACCGGAGCTCCTCCGGCAGCAGCTCGTCGCCGGCAAGAGGAGGAAACGGCAGCAGCTGGTCGCCCGTTGGAAGAGATGGTTGGCGGCAATAGAGTTGGCGCCAACAAGAGGAGGAGGGTGGGCGGCCAAATTAGGTTTTTCTCTTCATTAGGGCTTAACAAACCCTAATGCCCTCTTTTATAGAGAACTAATTCTCTTAATGGTTAATGGATCATATCCATAAAGCCCGTTAACCCGCTCCATTAAGATAAGTTAAAATAAACCAAACCATGATGGTTTATTTTAAGTTAAAACGAACCGAACCAACCTTTGGTTCATTCGTTTAATATAAACCAAACCCTTTGGTTTATTCTCATCCATTGGATTAGAACCAAACCATTTTGGTCCATCCATTATGTCTTCATAAGACACGGCCCATCCATGCTTCCATTGCGACTGAAACAATTTCATGCTCGCTTTATGTTTGGTCCAACCAAACATAGTTTCTCTCGGTCTGAGAATCTCATTCTCAAGCTCATTTTAAATCATTTGGATTACACTCGTTGTGCGTGTGACCAAATAGGTTCTCGGTTTATGTTGGCCGTCTATAATTAACCATTAATTATAGAACGATCATGAGTGGCACCTAGTAGTACATCATGATCCCCAATTAACCGAAAAGATCAACAGTTGATCCAGAACTATTTCTGAAACCCTTCAGTAGCTCGAATGAATCGTGCCCCATTCCCTTCACTCATCTTATACCCACTTGGTTCAGGACATGGTCTATTGTGTCAGTCCCCACTAGGCTGACTACGTCACACCTAGCCCAAGTATCATTTCCTCGTCCTCACAGTTCTAGTTACTCCACATGTATCGAAGAGTACCTTACTCTAAACATGTAATGCTTTGGCCAAAGACTTTAGTAACAAATCGACGAGAGGCCATGGGTATACATCTCCTCGCAAGGAGTGGTGAATCCTTTATAGGCTATTCAAACACCTTCGATCACTTCGACTTATACCCAATTATCCCGGGTCCACATCTCCTTAGAGATGTTTGCTTAAGATGTCAAAGCATAAGTCTCCATGATCAAGATGACTTGAATACCGCAAGTCAAAGGAACATCGCACTTAAGCCACAGTAAGAACTTCATTGACATATCTATATATGCAGAGAACCATATGAAGTCTTACGGCTGGTCACTCCAATGAACTAGTTACCATAACTAGCATCCACGATTAACTCCGGACATCACTATGTCTCCAGCCAGTGAGAATCAGCTGCTTGGATACACCAAGGAGTATACCTCGTGCTAGTCTCAACAGAATTGATGGTGTCCAGATCCATCAATTCATCGACTAGGGATAATTCCGATACATCACAATTACACAAGTAGAGATACTCACTAGTTGTGATCCAATCACAAATTCTCTCATGCTGTGAATCGTATCGTAGACATTCAGTAAATGAGTTTAAGATCCAATCAAACACATGAAACATGTATACTCAAATAGTGAATCTTCATTTATCATATAAATGGTTCATACATAAGGCGATTGCCTTAGGACATCTCTCATATATTACTAACAACCTTGATTGGATGGGTAGTTAACTCAACCATGGTAAAGGTGGCACTTTAGGATATTTTCAAGGTTATGGTTACCTTGGAAATAGATTTGAATTAATATCCTAAAAGATTTTAGGATGTGCCAATGCATTTTTAAAATTTAAGAAAAATCAATTAAATTGGCACAATTTAGGTTTAGAAGTGAGTGTGCCATTTTGGATTTTTGGCACACTAGGGAGATTAATGATAATATGGCAATTAATATTAAAATTTAGGTATTATTATACCTATATATTTTATATGTCATGCTTTGTTTGCCATATAACATGTCATGACATCATGCTTACTTTTATTCATTGTATATGTCATGTTCATGTTTTAGGATTAATGTTTTTAAATGTCATGTGTTTTTAGATTTTATCATATGCCATGACATCATGATTATGAGCATATGCTTATTTATATCATTTCTAATGCCATAATCATTCATGCATTTAAGACAATTTGGTTGAAATTTATTTAAGGACTATGGCATGACTTAAAGTCCCATTTATAAGGGAATCAAGTAGGGTTGCCTAGGAAATGCATGAAACCCTAGATAAAATTAATCAAAACCCATATCTCACATCCAATTGACATGTATGTGTATTTATACTCCCTAGATACATGTGAGATGCTAGGATATGAGTTAAGTTTAAGGTGCATAGGTTTTGCATCTAGATGAACTCAAACTCATCTTATATGATTAGTGTATCATTAGGAAAGCTTGTGTACAAGTCATGTGCAAAGAGCCCAAGGAATATGATCCTAGACATGGTTTTGAAATCATTTTAAAATCAATTTTGAGAAACCTTGGTGAAGTCTATCTTTTGATAGCAATCACCATTGATAGAGTTGATACAAAATAGGGCCAAAACATTGAAAATTTCAATGGTTTTGAGTTTTGTATCAAACTCACTATTTTATGGGTAAAATAATTTTCAAATATTTTTCACCCATTGTAATGACTATAAGTAATATACGTATCAAATTTTATGATTTTTTAAATTACGTAGAATTACTTATGCTTTTCCAAATCTCGATTCTGATAGCTGAAATTTGGAAATTTCAGCTATCAGTCGACTGCCCTTGGTGTCAGTCGACTGATATGGGTGGCAGTCGACTGATTACTATCAGGAGTCGACTGCCAGGTCTGATTTCGGGTTAACAAGGTTTGTTTAGCCCGTGTTCAGCTATGGAAAAGGTTCCTAATCACTCCTAACCCTAGGATATGCTTTTGAAAGCATTATAAAGGGTGAAAATCCATTGGATATGGATTAGGAGCTGTGTTAGGTCAAAATATCAAATTTAGGGTGAGTGAAAGTTCTATGTTGAACTTAGAACCTTAATTTTGATGGTTTAGAGTTCCTATTGGCTTAGGGGCTTCCCAAGGACATTGTTGGTGCAATGGTCAAGGGGAAGCAAGCCTTTAGGGGGAGGTATCCATCTTGGGATGATGGATGTGTTTTTCTACTTGAAGAGAAGTTATTGGGAGAGTATCATCAATTGGGAAAATTGATAGGGTTTTTGATACCCAATTTTGAAATTGGGAGAGAGTATAAGATTGCCTCTCTTGAGTGATATGTGAATTATCACTAGGAAGATGGTAGGCATCCTAGGTATTTATTTTTGGATCAAGGGTGAGATTGTAAGATCTCATTAGGACATGAGACATTGACCTCCTTGGAGAGAAAATCATTTTGATGTTAGTCAAAAAGGGGGAGAATGTTTGGGGGAGAACATTTGGAGAGTGTTTACCATTTTGGGATAATTGGTAAGGGATTTGAGTTAGTAGTCTAACTCAAATGTTTTGTTTGGTTTTTGTCAAATATCAAAAAGGGGGAGATTGTTGGTGCAATCGGCCTAGGTCACGATTGACCAGGACTCGAGTGTGACTCGAGTGATGTTTTGATGTTTCGACAAAAACATATGACACTGTAATTGTCATGGGAAAGACCAAGTCTTGTGTACTTGGCATGAAAAGCCCAAGTGGAACACTTGGCATTTGGTAAAGTCCAAGTCTTGAGTACTTGGCATGAAAAGGTCCCACTTGGCACAAGAAAAGTCCAAGCAGGGGTCTTGGCAATGTAAAAGTCCAACATGGGTTGGCAAGGGAAAATCCAAGTATGGTCTTGGCATTTGAAAAGTCCAACATGGGTTGGCAAGGGAAAAGTCCAAGCATGAGTCTTGGCAATGTAAAAGTCCAACATGGGTTGGCAAGGGAAAGTCCAAGCTTGAGTCTTGGCATGAGAAGTCCAAGGGGTTTGATATTGGCTGCGTAAAGTCCAAGCGGGAGTCTTGGCAGCATAAGTCCAATGGTTGGCGGCGTAAAGTCCAAGCAGAGTCTTGGCGGCGTAAGTCCAATGTGCCTTGGCGGTGTAGACACCGTTAGCATGACATAGCTGACGGAATCACCTAGAGGCTAGTGCGATGGATGAACAAGTCATGGATGACTTGGAGGGATCCGAGAGGCGTGAGGCTGATGGAGGTGGCTAGAAGGCTTAGGTCTAGGCTAAGGGTGGTCTAGCAAGTATGGGGGCACCATACTTGGGTTAAAACCTCATATTTGAGTTTGACAGTCGACTGGCATTATGGCCGGTTCGACTGTCGTGAGTCGACTTGAGTTCGACTGCCAGTTTAGAGCTGGAAATGCTCTGGCAGTCGACTGCTCATTAGAGCGATCGGTCGGTGTCGACGGCAACGATCGGTTCGGCAGCCGATTGCCGATCCAATGTCGAGCAGCACGCTCCATAGCCGATCACGGCTGGACGCGGCGCGCAATGTTGGCGATCGGCCAAGAGATCCGTTGGAGTTTTTCCAGTGTGAATCGAGCCGTTGTCTCACGACAACAGTGGCATCAGTCGACTGGTGACCTATGGCAGTCGATTGATGGGCGGAAATCCAGGTCACGCGCAAGGATAAAAGGAGCTTGACGGGTGGGTTTTTGGCAGCGATTTCTTGGATGTTTTTGAGGCGATTTGCTGCTGCAAATCAGGGTCTTCAACCACAATTCAAGCGATCAACAAGCAAGCAATCAAAAGGCATTTGTAAAGCTTTTTCTTTACTTATATTGCATTGTATCTCATTGTATTCTCTTTGTATCTACTTAGATTATTGTTGTAATCTTTTGTACGGGTTTCTCCACCTCCGACTTGTGTCGAGAAGGAGTATTTGTGGTTAGTGATTGCATTGGCATCGCTAGAGCTCTTTAGAGCTTGATCCGTGGAGTAGGAACCGGTTCGGTTCCGAACCACGTTATATCCTTGCGTTTGTGTGTTTGTGTTTTCGTTATTGCTTTATTATCTTTGTTTCCGCTGCGCTAACGAAAATTGTAGATAAGCACGCGAACGTTTTCCATCTACACAAGAGTAAACGCTATTCACCCCCCCCCCCTCTAGCGACGTCAAATCTCCTACTTTTGGTATCAGAGCCTGGTGGCTCTTCAACGGATTGACAACCGGGAGCAAGACGCTAGAGGGTGAAGATGGAATTCCAAGACAAGCTTGGATGGGATATCAACACACCTATCCCTTATACCTTCTATGGACAAGAAGGATTCAATCAATGGAAGGTAAGGATTGAAGAATTCTTGATGATGAAGGACTTTGAAGAGTGGGGCATTTTGATGGAGGGATTTCAATATCCAAAAGGGCCCAAGGGAGGAATTCTCAAGATGAAGAAGTGGACCGAGGAACAAATCCAAGAGTTCGAAAAGAATATAAAGGTAATTAAATTCTTGGTTGATTTGATTCCTAATAAAATTATGTGTGAGCTAGGTGAGTACAAGGATGCCAAAGAGCTTTGGAGTCAAGTGGCAAAATATCATGAAGGCTCACAACCGGTCCAAGAGGAAGAGACCGAAGAGGCTAATGCATCATCCTCACAAGGAAGTGAGGATTCTAAGGTTGATAGGGAATCAACATCCGGATCAGAAGAGGTGGAGGAAGTGGAAGAAGCATCCACCTCAAGGATTGAGGGGGAGGAGATGACTTCCACACCGGAACATCAAGAAGAAGCTTTGACATCCGGTCAAGATGAAGAAGCCCAAAATCCAATTCCGGTCTCCATTAACCTAGGTAACTCAAACATATGTGTTAATAATAAAATACATATAATATGTTTTGAGTGTAGGAAAAGTGGGAATTACAAGAGCAAATGCCCAAAGAGAGTAAGAAAAGCTCCACCAGCACCAAAGATCAGGGATGCCGGTTCCCAAAATATCAAGAGCAAGGAGCATATCATATGCTTCATGTGCAACTCAAAGGGGCACTATAGAAGCCAATGCCCTAGGGGGAAGAAGAAGGGGCAAGGAGGAGCATTACAAGTAGGGGGAGCTTCTATAGCTAACCCTAAGGTATATTTAAATAATGCATCTTCTAAATTTAAAAGTCAAAAGCATGCTAAAAATTTTAATTCTCTTGCAATTCACCATGAAAAGCATGATAGAGATAAATATATTTGTTTAGGAGCTAAAAGTGTTAACTTCAAAAGCAAGGAGAAATTTGGGACTAATGTCCCTAAAAACAATTTATCTAAGGATAAACCTAGGTCAAATAACTCAAGACGAATCCTACCTAGGGAGACAATTAGGAAGGTACAAGAACATCTAGGTGTAAACCCTAAATGGACTAGACATATTCCTAGAATGTCCCATGCCCAAGAATTTAATCAAAAATCAATTGGGCAATTAGAATTAGAAAACCAAGCCTTGAGGTCAAGGCTTGAGAAACTAGAAAAGACCCTTAGGAATATACAAAACCAATTTAAAGGGTCTAATGGTCAAAGTCAAAGGTCCAAAAGTCAAAGTCAACACCAAGGATCTAAGAGTCAAAAGTCAACTAAGGGCAAGCAAGGTTTGGGTCACAAACCTAAGCCTAAGGTAGCTTACCATAGTGTTCCATTTGATTATGGGACACAAACTAGGTCTAGGAAGACCATGGTCAATAGGGAAGTCATCCCTAAGATTGACCAAAGGTTGTGTCTAGTGGCTAGGGTTTCTAGGAAACCTAGGGTGGCCACTAAGAAGGTTGCAAGGGTAGTCACCCCTAGAGTCAACCTAGGTAAGACCCAAATGACCAAGGCTAACAAGCCTAGGAGGGTCATTAGGAAGGTTGTAGGGGATCGAATGGCCGGCTAGAGGGGGGTGAATATCCCTTTTCGTTTGGATGCCGGTATTTGCTAGTCTACACAATCGTTAGCGCAAGCGGAAGCATAAACAATAAAGACAAAGCAATAAACGAAAATACAAACGCTAACAAGAAGATGTAACGTGGTTCACGGCTACGCCGCTAATCCACGATCCCGATTCGTCCGAGGTGAATCACTCCTCCAAAGCCAATCACTATTGGTCTCTCCTTTGCACCAAGCTAGGTGGAGGTAACCTTTACAATCAAGATCACTCTTCTTACAAATAGAATGGAGTAAAAACAAGTAAGAAGAGTTTAGAGCTTGTGGGGCACTAGGAAGATCACTTAGAGCATAAGCATTAGCCTCTCAAAGGCTTACACCCTCTCTTTTTATAGAGAGGGCTGATTTCTTCCCGTTGGCCGCCATCGATGCCGCCCTTAGCGATCATTGATCTCTAACGGCCTCCGAACACGCCGGATCCCGACCGTGCGATCAACGGAACTCTTGGCAATCGTGATGGACCTCATCGATCGGCTACCTCCGTAATCGCGCCCGATCGGCTCACGATTCGGGGCCAAACCCTATTGACGATCCCATCGCGCCGGCGATGCGATCGATAGTCTTAAATGATCGCTTACGATGTAATGATCCGCTACCACAATCCGATCGATCGTATACGGTCGAACTCACTCGACTTCGGAAGCGATCGCCGCATGACATAGCGATCGGCGTGTCGAAAAACCCATCCGACACTTGGCCAAATGGCCAAGTTTCACCTAAGAGCTACCCCTCCCCGAGTTACAATCGCTCACTCTCATCTCTCGGAGTCCTTCGCCTTTGAAGTTCTCTTCGTTCTCGGCCACGTCCCTCGGCAGCATCAGGCGCACGGCTCTGCAATGCTCCTTCGCGTCTCTTGCCTCGAAGTCTACTTCCTCCGGCTTCACTCCAAGCTTCTCGTCCGGCGGTCCCTCGGATGCTCCAAGCGCATGACTTCCGCAAAGCTATCCTTCACCGACTCAAGGCACGAGTCATGAGATGTGAAACTCGCCACGGCTCCATGTGCGAATTACTAAGTCCTGCACGACTTCAACGCACATATCAAATCAACATATTAAACTAACTTAAACCTTTTGCCACACCATCAAAACTATATTACGGCAAGAGATTGCCCTAACAATCTCCCCCTTTTTGATGTGTGGCAATCCGTTTAAGTTAGGTAAAAACATTTGATATAAATTTCTAAGGTAAGAAAGCATGTAAACGTAAACATGATATAGCAACATGCAACTCCCCCTTAATCCATGAAACTTCACATAAAAATTTTCTCCCTTATCATATATTTCTCCCCCTAAAGCAATTAATTTAAACATAATTATTTCTCCCCCTTTGACACCATCAAAAAAGATTAACACGAAGTTATAAACTCATGGCATCAAGTATAATGGAGGGAAAATACCAAAAACATGAATAAAATCTGAAATCAAAAGATTGCTGATATCGATAATATCGATCATGATCGGCACAATTGATTCAAATTACGATTTTAAAGTAATTTAAAATGCATTAAAAATTCCAGAAAATTTGAAAAATCATGAAATTTGAGGAGCATATTTCTATTAAGTATATATATCAAGGAAAAATATTTTTTCATGAAAAATCATTATATTTTCCGAGATTTGCCAAAAATCCAAACACTTGAAAAACCACTAGTTTTGGAGCATAAGAGTATCCATTTTAACACCTAGTCTTGCATCCAATTGTTTCAAAACATGAATACATGTATTTTAAAGTAAGAAATTGTTTTGAAAACATATGAAATATCCAACCATGATCTTTGGGCAATATGTCTATGAATTAAACATAAGTCTTCCCCATGATTGGTCTATTATTGCTATGTTGATACTTTAAATGACCATCTAAATGCCATAGGCATTAGTGGACATTTGTATCATCCTAACATCTCACCCATGCTAAGTTTGCAATCAAGTTAGCCTATAGTGAGTGTGAGATGCATCCTAGGGGGTATTTGTATATACTTAACCAATATATTCATGCAATTCTATCATGGTTAAGTATCAACCTAACAATTAACATGATCATAATGACATATATGAATGAATTCTACATTATGATCATGAAATACATGTTTTCATTAAATTATAATCATGTATTAGGTATTATATGATGATAATAAACAAAGTATCAGCTAAAGCATGATTCAAATCTATTTCTCATGATAACGTGCCAAATTTCAAAAACATAAATCATGATTTCAAACATACATAGCAATTACATTAATCATCATGATTTAAGCAATATTATCTATTTATGGGCACGTTATCATCACCCAACACTATCTAAAAAATGTTGTCCCGTCATCCTAAGTCAACCAAAATATGATATAGGTTAATTCCATATGGTTGACTACCCTAGGGTTATCCTAACCCTTAAGGATGGATTTTGGAACCCAAAATAAGTTCTTTCCTATTGGGTTCACTAAGTATTCCTTGGGGACCCATTTTCTAGCTATTATCTTCTTCTTATCTTGTCCCCTAGCTATTAGGCATTTGTAGGCCTTTTCATTTTTCTTTTCCTTGTAGCCTAGGCCCTTTTTGTTGAAGCTAGCTCTTTGGCTCCCTAAGATCATGTTCAATGTGTTGGAGCCAATAGTGAATTTTTCTAGGGCTTTTGTTAAATAATCTACCTTTTCCCTTAAGGCCCTATTTTCATTTATACATGCATCACTAACATCCAAAGGCATATAATCATGTGAGCATGCATCATCATGGCAAGAAGAGGTATCATTGTTATTTAAACATGCATTTTCTAGATTATATTCCAAAGCCTTAATTTGATTAAGCATGCTTTTATTTTTATTTTTCATTCCAAATAAGTCCTTAGTTAAACTAGAAATTATGGAAACTATTTTCTTAGGAGAAGCTTTCATTACCATAGTTTCCATATCTTCTTCTTCTTCTTCGGATGAGGAGGATGTAGAAGCTCCCCCTTCACTTGAGCTCTCTCCTCTTGAGCTTGATCCTTCATTTTCGGAGGAAGAGCAATCCAAGTCATCAAAGGCCATCAAGGCCAAATTGGTGACAAAGGCATTCTCCTCATCCGATGATGATCAAGACGATGAGGATGGGTCATCCCAAGTCCTTGCCTTTAGGGCTTTGACCTTTCCCTTTTCCTTTGTCTTCTTCTCCTCTTCCTTTTTCTTCTTGCTCCCCTTTTTCTTCTTCTTTTCTTCTTTCTTTTTCCTCTCTTCCTTGCTCTTGTTTAGGAGAGGACAATTGTCCCTTATGTGCCCCTCTCCTTGGCAATTGTAGCATATGACCTTCCCCCTTGGTCTTCTATTCCTATCATTGTAGGGGATCGAATGGCCGGCTAGAAGGGGGTGAATAGCCCTTTTCGTTTGGATGCCGGTATTTGCTCGTCTACACAATCGTTAGCGCAAGCGGAAGCATAAACAATAAAGACAAAGCAATAAACGAAAATACAAACGCTAACAAGAAGATGTAACGTGGTTCACGGCTACGCCGCTAATCCACGATCCCGATTCATCCGAGGTGAATCACTCCTCCAAAGCCAATCACTATTGGTCTCTCCTTTGCACCAAGCTAGGTGGAGGTAACCTTTACAATCAAGATCACTCTTCTTACAAATAGAATGGAGTAAAAACAAGTAAGAAGAGTTTAGAGCTTGTGGGGCACTAGGAAGATCACTTAGAGCATAAGCATTAGCCTCTCAAAGGCTTACACCCTCTCTTTTTATAGAGAGGGCTAATTTCTTCCCGTTGGCCGCCATCAATCGACTGCCGCCCTTGGCAGTCGACTGTCGTCACTACAACGGCCTCCAAACACGTCGGATCCCGACCGTTGCAGTCCAACGGAACTCTTGGCAGTCGACTGATGGACCTCATCAGTCGACTACTACCTCCGTAGTCGACTGCCCAGTCGGCTACGAACGGTTCTTTGGCCAAAACCCTATTGACCACCGATCGGCGCCTTGGTGATCGATGATGTCTTGGCGATCGGCCGCCCACGTATGGCGGTCGCCGATCACGCTACAATCGATCCGTATACGGTCGAACTCACTCGACTCGGCGATGCCGCCATGACATGGCAATCGACTGGTGTCGGGAAAACCCATCCGACACTTGGCCAAATGGCCAAGTTTCACCTAAGAGCTACCCCTCCCCGGGTTACAATCGCTCACTCTCATCTCTCGGAGTCCTTCGCCTTTGAAGTTCTCTTCGTTCTCGGCCACGTCCCTCGGCAGCATCAGGCGCACGGCTCTGCAATGCTCCTTCGCGTCTCTTGCCTCGAAGTCTACTTCCTCCGGCTTCACTCCAAGCTTCTCGTCCGGCGGTCCCTCGGATGCTCCAAGCGCACGACTTCCGTAAAGCTATCCTTCACTGACTCAAGGCACGAGTCATGAGATGTGAAACTCGCCACGGCTCCATGTGCGAATTACTAAGTCCTGCACGACTTCAACGCACATATCAAATCAACATATCAAACTAACTTAAACCCTTTGCCACACCATCAAAACTATATTACGGCAAGAGATTGCCCTAACAAAGGTATCTAGGGAGGTTATCCCTAAGTAATACCTAATTAACCCTAGGAGCTCAAATAGATTTTGGGTTCCTAAGAGCGTGATTGATTCACGCTAGATGGGGTTAGGGTGTGCCAACCTTGATTGGATGGGTAGTTAACTCAACCATGGTAAAGGTGACACTTTAGGATATTTTCAAGGTTATGGTTACCTTGGAAATAGATTTGAATTAATATCCTAAAATATTTTAGGATGTGCCAATGCATTTTTAAAATTTAAGAAAAATCAATTAAATTGGCACAATTTAGGTTTAGAGGTGAGTGTGCCATTTTGGGTTTTTGGCACACTAGGGAGATTAATGATAATATGGCAATTAATATTAAAATTTAGGTATTACTATACCTATATATTTTATATGTCATGCTTTGTTTTCCATATAACATGTCATGACATCATGCTTACTTTTATTCATTGTATATGTCATGTTCATGTTTTAGGATTAAGGTTTTTAAATGTCATGTGTTTTTAGATTTTATCATATGCCATGACATCATGATTATGGGCATATGCTTATTTATATCATTTCTAATGCCATAATCATTCATGCATTTAAGACAATTTGGTTGAAATTGATTTAAGGACTATGGCATTACTTGAAGTCCCATTTATAAGGGAATCAAGTAGGCTTGCCTAGGAAATGCATGAAACCCTAGATAAAATGAATCAAAACCCATATCTCACATCCAATTGACATGTATGTGTATTTATACACCCTAGATACATGTGAGATGCTAGGATATGAGTTAAGTTCATGGTGCATAGGTTTTGCATCTAGATGAACTCAAACTCATCTTATATGATTAGTGGATCATTAAAAAAGCTTGTGTACAAGTCATGTGCATAGATCCCAAGGAATATGATCCAAGACATGGTTTTGAAATCATTTTAAAATCAATTTTGAGAAACCTTGGTGAAGTCTATCTTTTGATAGCAATCACCATTGATAGAGTTGAAACAAAATAGGGCAAAAACATTGAAAATTTCAATGGTTTTGAGTTTTGTATCAAACTCACTATTTTATGGGTAAAATAATTTTCAAATTTTTTTCACCCATTGTAATGACTATAAGTAATATACGTATCAAAATTTATGATTTTGTTAAATTACGTAGAATTACTTATGCTTTTCCAAATCTCGATTCTTATAGCTGAAATTTGGAAATTTCATCTATCGATCGCCCTTGGTGTCGGTCGGTGATATGAAATGTGATCGTGATTCTTGTCGAGTCATTGCTAGGTCTGATTTCGGGTTAACAAGGTTTGTTTAGCCCGTGTTCAGCTATGGAAAAGGTTCCTAATCACTCCTAACCCTAGGATATGCTTTAGAAAGCATTATAAAGGGTGAAAATCCGTTGGATATGGATTAGGAGCTGTGTTAGGTCAAAGTATCAAATTTAGGGTGAGTGAAAGTTCTATGTTGAACTTAGAACCTTAATTTTGATGGTTTAGAGTTCCTATTGGCTTAGGGGCTTCCCAAGGACATTGTTGGTGCAATGGTCAAGGGGAAGCAAGCCTTTAGGGGGAGGTATCCATCTTGGGATGATGGATGTATTTTTATACTTGAAGAGGAGAAGTTATTGGGAGAGTATCATCAATTGGGAAAATTGATAGGGTTTTTGATACCCAATTTGGAAATTGGGAGAGAGTATAGGATTGCCTCTCTTGAGTGATATGTGAATTATCACTAGGAAGATGGTAGGCATCCTAGGTATTTATTTTTGGATCAAGGGGGAGATTGTAAGATCTCATTAGGACATGAGACATTGACCTCCTTGGAGAGAAAACCTTTTTGATGTTAGTCAAAAAGGGGGAGAATGTTTGGGGGAGAACATTTGGAGAGTGTTTACCAATTTGGGATAATTGGTAAGGGATTTGAGTTAGTAGTCTAACTCAAATGATTATTTTGGTTTTTGTCAAACATCAAAAAGGGGGAGATTGTTGGTACAATCGGCCCAGGTCACGATTGACCAGGACTCGAGTGTGACTCGAGTGATGTTTTGATGTTTCGACAAAAACATATGACAATGTAATTGTCATGGGAAAGTCCAAGTCTTGTGTACTTGGCATGGAAAGTCCAAGTGGAACACTTGGCATTTGGTAAAGTCCAAGTCTTGAGTACTTGGCATGAAAAGTCCAAGTGGGACACTTGGCACATGAAAAGTCCAAGCATGGGTCTTGGCAATGTAAAAGTCCAACATGGGTTGGAAAGGGAAAGTCCAAGCATGGTCTTGGAATTTGAGAAGTCCAACATGGGTTGGCAAGGGAAAAGTCCAAGCATGAGTCTTGGCAATGTAAAAGTCCAACATGGGTTGGCAAGGGAAAGTCCAAGCTTGAGTCTTGGCATGAGAAGTCCAAGGGGTTTGATATTGGCTGCGTAAAGTCCAAGCGGGAGTCTTGGCAGCATAAGTCCAATGGTTGGCGGCGTAAAGTCCAAGCAGAGTCTTGGCGGCGTAAGTCCAATGTGCCTTGGCGGTGTAGACACCGTTAGCATGACATAGCCGACGGAAACACCTAGAGGCTAGCGCGATGGATGAACAAGTCATGGATGACTTGGAGGGATCCGAGAGGCGTGAGGCTGATGGAGGTGGCTAGAAGGCTTAGGTCTAGGCTAAGGGTGGTCTAGCAAGTATGGGGGCACCATACTTGGGTTAAAACCTCATTTGATCGGCCGAGTTTAGGAGTCGACTTGAGTTCGACCGCCTTACATGAGGCGATCGCTTCGTGAGCAATTGGCCCGATCGGTCGCGATCGGCCGTAGTCGATCAGAATGTTGGCGGTGGCGGGCGATAGATCCGTTGAAGTTTTTCGAGCGTGAATTGAGCCGTTGTCTCACGACAACAGTGGCATCAGTCGACTGGTGACTTATGACAGTCGACTGATGGGCGGAAATCCAGGTCGCGCGCGAGGATAAAAGGAGCTCGACGGGAGGGTTTTTGGTAGCGATTTCTTGACAGAGTTGTGGACTGGGCGAAAGCCTAGTCTAAGACATATTCGGATTTGGGGTAGTCCAGCACATGTGCTGAAGGGAGATGCTGGTATGTTGGAATCTCATATAGAAGTACGCTTGTTTGTTGGCTACCTTAAGGGAACGAAGGGTGGTTTATTCTATAGTCCTAGAGATCAGAAGGTGATCGTGAGTACGAATGCCAGATTTCTAGAGGAGGACTATGTGATGAACCACAAGCCCACGAGTAGGATTGTTCTTGAGGAGTTGACAAGGGAAGTCTCAACTTCAGTACCACTGGTACAAGAAGAGATACCACAAGTCACTACACCGCGTGTCACAGAGCATACACAGGAGTCACCTCGTCATAGTGGGAGGGTTGTTCAACAACCCGAGAGATTCATATTTTTGGGAGAGTCTTTGAACTTAGTCCCTGGTGAACATGAACCTGATCCCTGAACCTATGACGAGGCACTCCAACATAGATATGCGGTATCTTGGCAAAGAGCGATGAATTTAGAGATAGAATCTATGGATTCTAATCAGGTCTGGGAGATAGTAGAACCACCCGATGGTGTAAAAGCCATTGGATGCAAGTGGATCTACAAGAGAAAGAGAGGAGTAGACGGGAAGGTTGAGACCTTCAAAGCTAGGCTTGTTGCGAAAGGGTATACTCAGAAAGAGGGTATCGATTATGAGGAGACCTTTTCACCGGTAGCTATGTTTAAGTCTATCCAGATTCTCTTTTCTATAGCTGCTCATATGGATTATGAGATTTGGCAGATGGATGTCAAGACAGCTTTCCTTAACGGAAGTCTTGAGGAGAACATCTATATGTGGCAACCAGAGGGATTCATTGCTAAAGGTAAAGAGCATCTTGTATGTAAGCTTAATCGGTCCATTTATGGATTGAAGCAAGCTTCTAGATCTTGGAACATCCGCTTTGATGAGGTAATCCAGTCATATGAATTTATTCAAAGTCCGGATGAGCCTTGTGTATACAAGAGGTGTGACGGAAATGTAGTGGTGTTTCTTGTACTATACGTAGATGACATTTTGTTAGTTGGCAACAATATCAAAGTGTTATCAGACGTAAGGGTATGGTTGTCCAAACAGTTTGACATGAAGGACTTGGGAGAAGTGGGACACATCCTTGGGATCAAGGTAATAAGGGATCGCAAGAAAAGGATGTTGTGCTTATCTCAAGCTTCATACATTGACACTATCCTTGCTGGTTTTAGCATGTAGAACTCCAAGAAAGGTTTTCTACCTTTTAGGCATGGAGTTCCTTTATCTAAAGAGATGTGTCCCAAAACATCAAAGGAGATAGAGGACATGAAGGCGGTTCCTTATGCTTCGGTAGTAGGAAGCCTCATGTATGCTATGCTATGTACGAGACCAGATATCAGCTTTGCCATGGGCATGGTTAGCAGATATCAGAGTAATCCTGGACAGGGACATTGGACTGCGGTAAAGCATATATTGAAGTACCTGAGAAGGACTAGGGATTATATGTTGGTTTACCGGGCAGATCAATTAGTCCCTGTAGGTTACACGGATTCAGATTTCCAATCAGATTGAGACAACAGTAAGTCTACCTCGTGGTTTGTGTTTACTTTTGGAGGTGGAGCCATAGTATGGAGGAGTGTCAAGCAGAAATGCATGGCAGACTCTACCATGGAAGCTGAGTATGTGGCAGCCTCTGAGGCAGCCAAGGAAGATGTATGGCTCAGGAACTTCTTGATAGACTTGGATGTGATTCCTGGTTTGCCCAGAACTATTACAATTTATTGTGATAACAGTGGTGCAGTTGCAAACTCGAAGGAACCACGAGCCCACAAGGCGAGTAAACACATAGAGCGCAAGTACCACCTTATACGAGAGATCGTAAGGCGAGGAGAAGTTGCTGTTGCCAAGATTGCATCAGAGGATAACCTGGGGGATCCATTCACTAAGGCCCTTCCAGCGAAAGCGTTTGATAGGCATGTGGAGAACATGGGGATCAAATGTATGGCAGTGTGATGACGGCATAGTCTTTTAGTATAAGTGGGAGATTGTTGGAATGTATACTGAAAGCCTAGCTCTTTTTGTATGAACATTTTATTTTGGAATAAGAATCACATGATCATTGTTTGCACTTTATATATTTATTATATGTGTGTGTATATTGTCTAATATTTTACATTGTAGATAACATGGTGCTTGGTGTGGCACAGAAGATCATGTTATCAGTCCCTTGTAAAATATAAGTAAAGGCTCACAACCAAGATAGTTTTGGACAAACCATTGGCATGGTTGTAGTGTAGCTTGGTATTGTTTTGTCTTGAACATAGAGTTACACTAGTACACTTAGGTGTATTGAGCAGGACCGACATAGAGGTGATTCAATTTATTGCTGACTACATAATTGAATCGGACCTCGGATATTATGTTGTACATGCTCTTAATCCCGATATAATAACGGGCACATGTAATAAGTATTTATTTCTTTGATTTACCAGAGGGTGAGATTTAGATGGATTAAATCAATATGGCCGGTAAGTTGGGAAATGATATTATTTACATGGTGTGCCGTTGATTATAGGAGGAAACCGTGTCCTATATATTAGGTTGATGATGTCCCCTTGAGGAGCTCATAAGGTTCATCATGTAAACCCAGCTGGTTGACTTAGTCAACATGATGATAAGGTTGAGTGGTACTACTCGAGAGTTAGGCGTTAATTAATTGATGGTCGATAAATCAATTAATTGTGGACGACATTCGATATCTTAAACACGGGGAGATGAATGTACAAATAATATATGGAGCCCATATTAATTTATGGGGGTTGGTGAGGTAGTTCAATGATGATCCTCTAGTGGAATGGAACATCATTGATGGATCAAGTTTGTGTAGTTCCGATCCATCGGGTGGCCAAGATCCAACTCCTCCTTATAGTCCCTATCGTAGCCTAATATAATCCTCATGAAGTCTAAATCCAAGGATGTAAAACAAAACTCTAGAACCAATGGTTGGGATTAAATCCCTAGATCCGATGGTTGGGATGAAACCCTAGAACCAACGGTTGGGATTAAATCCCTAGATCCGATGGTTAGGATGAAACCCTAGAATCGATGGTTGGGATTAAATCCCTAGATCCGACGGTTGGGATAAAACCCTAGATCCGACGGTTGATATGAAACCCTAGATTCGAAGGTTGGGATGAAATCCTAGATCCGACGGTTGGGATGAAACCCTAGATCCGACGATTGGGATAAAACCCTAGATCCGACGGTGGAGATTAAATCCCTAGATCCGACGGTGGAGATTAAAGGAGGCTTAAGCCCAATTCTATAAATAGAGGGCTTAGGTTGGGCGGCAAGAGGGGGTTCAATTAGATTAGGGTTTTGCCTCTCAAGTGCTTTAGGCGGCTAGGGTTTTTGGATTTGGTTTGGGCGGAAACTAGAAAGGAGATTAGGGTTTCCTCCTTTGCTCCTTGGTGGCCGGCGCTCACTCGTTCCTTCTCCTAGCTTTGGCCGGCCCTCTTCCTCCTCCTTTTCTCCTTGGTGGCCGGCGGTTCTCCAACTCCTTGGTGGCCAGCACTTCTCCAACTTCTAGGTGGCCGGCGGCAAGATTGCAACAAGTTGGCCGGTGCTCATCCATTCATTCCTTGGCCGGTGGTTACATCGAGCTCTTTTGATTGGTGGCCGATTCTAGAAAGGAGGATTTTTTGTTTTGTTCTTCTCTTTGTTCGCAGCGAACAAGGAAGGGAAGAACGCGATCTAGAAGGCTTCTACTCGTGGAGGATCTTCGCCCACACGTCGTCCACGAGGAGGATAGGACATACGGTAGAAGATCGTGAGGTATAAAAGTTTTACAACTTTATTTTCTGATCTTAGCATGTTATTTTATGTGTTGATTATACAAGTGTGCATTGGTATATATTTTGTATAATCATGGACCCCGAAGACAAACACAAAAACTGGCGATCCGTCCGTCGTCTCTTCCGCGGCTAACCAACTAGAAGAGTTGTGTTGCTTGAACAACTAGTTTGTTCAAGCGATCACTCAAGTTGTTAACACGACGACGAATTGGTTGTGCTAAGGAAACTCATCCCATTCGGATTAATTCTTTCATTAGTGAAAATTTTAATCCGGGGACATGGGAGCCAATGAGCCTCCGAAGCAACTCCCTTCACTAATGAGATCTTACAATCTCCCCCTTGATCCAAAAATACCTAGGATGCCTACCATCTTCCTAGTGATAAGTCCCATATCACTCAAGAGAGACAATCCTATATTCTCTCCAAATTTCCAAATTGGGTCTCTCAAAATCCCATCAATTTTCCCAATTGATGATACTCTCCCAATAACTTCTCCCCCTTCAAGAAGAGAAACACATCCATCATCCCAAGATGGATAACTCCCCCTAAAGGCTTGCTCCCCCTTGACCATTGCACCAACAATGTTCTTGGGAAGCTCCTAAGCCAATAGGAACTCTAACCCATCAAAATTAAGGTTCTAAGTTCAACATAGAACTTTCACTCACCCTAAATTTGATACTTTGACCTAACACAGCTCCTAATCCATATCCAATGGATTTTCACCATTTATAATGCTTCCTAAAGCATATCCTAGGGTTAGGAGTGATTAGGAACCTTTTCCATAGCTGAACACGGGCTAAGCAAACCTTGTTAACCCGAAATCAGACCTGGCAGTCGACTCCTGACAGTAATCAGTCGACTGCAACCCATATCATTCGACTGCCACCAAGGGCAGTCAACTGATAGCTGAAATTTCCGAATTTTAGCTATCAGAATCGAGATTTGGAAAAGCATAAGTAATTCTACGTAATTTGAAAAATCATAAAATTTGATACGTATATTACATATAGTCATTACAATGGGTGAAAAATATTTGAAAATTATTTTACCCATAAAATAGTGAGTTTGATACAAAACTCAAAACCATTGAAATTTTCAATGTTTTTGCCCTATTTTGTATCAACTTCATCAATGGTGATTGCTATCAAAAGATAGACTTCACCAAGGTTTTCTAAATTTATTTTAAAATGATTTCAAAACCATGTCTTGGATCATATTCCTTGGGCTCTATGCACATGACTTGTACACAAGCTTTCCTAATGATTCACTAATTGAAATTAGATGAGTTTTAGTTCATCTAGATGCAAAAACTATGCACCTTGAACTTAACTCATATCCTAGCATCTCATATGTATCTAGTGTGTATAAATACACATACATGTCAATTGGATGTGAGATATGGGTTTTGATTCATTTTATCTAGTGTTTCATGCATTTCCTAGGCAACCCTACTTGATTCCCTTATAAGTGGGACTTCAAGTCATGCCATAGTCCTTAAATCAATTTCAACCAATTGTCTTAAATGCATGAATGATTATGGCATTAGAAATGATATAAATAAGCATATGCTCATAACCATGATGTCATGGCATAAGATGAAATCTAAAAACACATGACATTTGAAACCTTAATCCTAAGCATGAACATGACATATAAAATGATTAAAATAAACATGATATCATGGCATGTTATATGGCAAACAAAGCATGGCATATAAAATATATAGGTATAGTAATACCTAAATTTTAATATTAATTGTCATTTGATATATTTTGCCATATTATCATTAATCTCCCTAGTGTGCCAAAAATCCAAAATGACACACAAACCTCTAAACCTAAATTGTGCCAATTTAATTGATTTTTCTCAATTTCAAAAATGCATAGCACATCCTAATATCTTTTAGGATATTAATTCAAATCTATTTCTAAGGTAACCATAACCTTGAAAATATCCTAAAGTGCCACCTTTACCATGGTTGAGTTAACTACCCATCCAATCAAGGTTGGCACACCCTAAACCCATCTAGCGTGAATCAAACACGCTCTGAGGAACCCAAAACCGATTTGAGCTCCTAGGGTTAATTAGGTATTCCTTAGGGATAACCTCCCTAGATACCTTACTAATGACCCTCCTAGGCTTGTTAGCCTTGGTCATTTGGGTCTTACCTAGGTTGACTCTAGGGGTGACTCCCCTTGCAACCTTCTTAGTGGCCACCCTAGGTTTCCTAGAAACCCTAGCCACTAGGCACACCCTTTGGTCAATTCTAGGGATGACTTCCCTATTGACCTTGGTCTTCCTAGACCTAGTTTGTGTTCCATAGTCAAATGGAACACTATGATAAGCCACTTTAGGCTTAGGTTTGTGACCCAAACCTTGCTTGCCCTTGGTTGACTTTTGACTCTTAGGTCCTAGGTGTTGACTTTGACTTTTGGACCCTTGATTTTGACCACTAGACTCTTTAAATTGATTTTGTATCTTATTTAGGGTCTTTTCAAGTTTTTCAAGTCTTGACCTCAAGACTTGTTTTTCCTTTTCTAATTGCTCAATTTTAGAATTTTGATTTAAATCTTAGGCATTGGACTTCCTAGGCATATGCCTAGTCCATTTAGGATTGAAACCTAGGTGTTCTCCTATTTTCTTGATAGATTCCCTAGGTAAAATATTTTTAGGGACATTAGTCCCAAATTTCTTCTTATTTCCTAAGTGGACACTCTTAGCACCTAAACAAATATATCTATTATTTCTATCATGCTTTTCATGTACAATAGCAAGAGAATTAAAACTCCTAGCATGCTTTTGACTTTGAAATTTAGAAGGTGCAAGATTAGAGGTTTGCCTTCGAGGCTTCCCTTACATGTGTAGCTCCTTCTTGGGTCTTCTTCCTCCCCCTAGGACATTGACTCCGGTAATGTCCCTTTAAGTTGCACTTGAAGCATATGATATGCTCCTTGCTCTTTTGACTTGAGCCACCGGCATCCTTTGACTTTTGTTGACTTTTGGACGCCGGAGGAGCTTTTCTTACTCTCTTTGGGCATTTGCTCTTGTAATGCCCACTTTCCCTACACTCAAAGCAAGTTATGTGATTTTTATTTAAACCTAAATTGCTTGAGTTACCTAGGGTATTTATGGTGGGTGCTGGAGTGGATTCTTCATTCCTCCCGGAGATTGAGGCTTCTTCTTGAATTGGTTCCGGCTCCGGTGTGGATGCCTCCTCCACTTCTTCCACTGCTTCTACCTCTTCAGATCTAGATGTTGATTCCCTATCAACCTCCGAATCCTCTAGCTCTTTGGATGTTTCTTCTTGAGCTTGAGAGGGTGATGGTCCTTCTTCTTGGACCGATGATAGACTTTCATGGAGCTTGGCCAAATCGCTCCATAGCTCCTTGACATCCACATAGTCACCTAGACTACACAAGAGGTCATTAGGAATTAAATCAAAAATGAATTTTATTACCTTCTTGTTTTTATCGAATTGTTGGAGTTGCTCCTCACTCCACTTCTTCTTCTTGAGAAACCCTCCCTTTGGTCCCTTAGGATATTCAAATCCTTCCATCAACGCGAACCACTCCTCAAGGTCTCTCATCATCAAAAAATCTTCAATTCTCGCCTTCCAAGAATTGAAACCTTCTCGTCCATAGAAGGAATAGGGAATTGGGGTGTTGATGTCCCATCCCAATTGTCCTTGAACTTCCATCTTTTCCTCTAGCGTCTTGACTCGGGGTTGTTAATCCGTAGAAGAGCCCCGGGCTCTGATACCAATTGTTGGAAATTTGACGCCGCTAGAGGGGGGTGAATAGCGTTTGACCGTTCATAGATGGAATTCGATCATGTGTTTGTGTCTACAAGTTTTGTTAGCACAGCGAAATATATATAATAATAAAAACGAAACACAATCACAAACACAATAACACGAAGATTTAACGTGGTTCAGAACCACATGGTTCCTACTCCACGGATCGAGCTCTAACGAGCTCTAGCGACGCCAATGCAATCACTAATCACAAATACTCTTTCTCGACAACAAGTCGGAGGTGGAGAAACCTCGTACAAAAGATTACAACAATAATCTAAGTAGATACAAGCAAATACAATGAGATACAATGCAATATAAGTAAAGAAAAAGCTTTACAAATACCATTTGATTGCTTGATTGTTGATCGCTTGAACCGTGGTTGAAGACCCTGATTTGCAGCAGCAAATCGCCTCAAAAACGTTCAAGAAATAGCTACCAAAAACCCTCCCGTCGAGATCCTTTTATCCTCACGCGCGACCTGGATTTTCGCCCATCAGTCGACTGCCATAAGTCACCAGTCGACTGATGCCACTGTTGTCGTGAGACAACGGCTCGATCCCCGCTAGAAAAACTCCAACGGATCTCTTGGCGATCATCGCCAACATTGGCGATCAATCGCGCCGTAGCCGATCGCGCGATCGGCTCTGAGCGTCAGCTCGACATTGGGGCGATCGTTGCCGGCCCTTAGCGATCGCTCCAATGAGATCGCGCGAGCATTTCAAGCTCTAAACTGGCAGTCGAACTCAAGTCGACTCACGACAGTCGAACCGGCCATAATGTCAGTCGACTGCCAACCTCAAAAATGAGGTTTTAACCCAAGTATGGTGCCCCCATACTTGCTAGACCACCCTTAGCCTCGACCTAAGCCTTCTAGCCACCTCCATCAGCCTCACGCCTCTCGGATCCCTCCAAGTCATCCATGACTTGTTCATTCATCGCACTAGCCTCCAGGTGCTTCCCTCGGCTATGTCATGCTAACGGTGTCTACACCGCCAAGGCACATTGGACTTACGCTGCCAAGACTCCGCTTGGACTTTACACCGCCAATATTCATCCCCTTAGACTTCTCAAATGCCAAGACTCAAGCTTGGACTTTCCCTTGCCAACCAATGTTGGACTTTCCATGCCAAGACCCATGCTTGGACATTTCCTTGTGCCAAGTACTCAAGACTTGGACTTTCCCAAATGACAAGTGTCCCACTTGGACTTTCCATGCCAAGTACCCATGACTTGGACTTTACCTTGCCAAGACCCATGCTTGGACTTTGCCAAATGCCAAGTGTCCCACTTGGACTTCCCATGCCAAGTACTCAAGACTTGGACTTCCCTATGACAATTACATTGTCATATGTTTTTGTCGAACATCAAAATATCACTCGAGTCAAACTCGAGTCCTGGTCAATCGTTACCTGGGCCGATTGCACCAACACTTAATAATTTCCTATAACCATATTTGACCTAGTTATCCGCAAACAAACTCATCCGATATGGAGGAAGGCACTGAGAGCCGACGCACAAGTTTGTTTGCATCACTTGTCAAATCGTAATGGAGGCCACGGGAATTTATAAAAATATCCCTCTCCCACTTAGTAATTTGAAATTGAGGAATTTCCAAGCCTATGACATGCATATCAAACAAAAAGCAATAAATATGAAAAATAAAATTATTTTCCAACTATTATGGCTTTTGTCTTCAATATGTCTCACGTCGCATCGCCATCTCGTCCGCTCCTCCAACGCCATGTACAAGCCTCCGGAGATCCGAGCCGAGACTAAAACCTATTTTAATTTACATCCATCGATCCTATACTCCACGAGCGAGTGTACATGAAATCTAGATCGAAAGTAAAATAAAATAAAGAGTGGCTAAACAATGGCGTATTTAATTTACAAAAACTAAATACTAGCCTCGTCAACCCCTAGGATTCAAAAAAATAAATATTTACACACATACAATCACATACACACATATGGCCACAATAGTCGGATCTTATGCCTGCAACCAAAGAGTTAAACTACACATATCCTACTATTATCCGACACATATAATATATGAAAAAGTGCATAAAAATTAACCGAATCCTAAACACACAAAACCGGAAACCTTGGCTCTGATACCAATTGAAGGGTTTTGCTTATCGAGTCCGTGAGGGAAAACTTCACTTCCCACTTCACCTCGGTAGCTTGTCCATGGCGATCCCTTCAATGCCCCCGGATTAAAAAAAAATTAATCCTAGACAAAAGGGATTGCCCAAACCACCAAGCCATCGTCGTGCTATTCATTTAGAGAGGTCACTTGAACAAACTAGTTTTTCAAGCGACCATCCTCTATTCTATGAGTAGCCGCGGAATAGACGATGTCCGGATCGCCAGTTTTTATGTTTATGCTCGGGATCCAAGTATTATTTAGTCATTTACATGTTTATAACATGGTTATAATTGAAAAACAAAAACAAGCAACAAACAAAAGAAGAAAGTAGAATAGGTATACCTCTCGATCTTCTAATGTATGACCTTCCTCCTTTTGGACGTCGTGTGGGCGACGATCCACCAAAAGTCGAAGCTCCTAGATCACAAATCTTCCTTCCTTGCTCTTCCAAAGCAAGAGGAAGAATAGAAACAAGGTTTTTCTCCTCACTAGAAACAACCAACAAGGAACCAAAACTTTCCTTGCCGCCGGCCAACTAGATGAAGGAGAAGATGGTGGAAAACAACCAAGACACCAAGGGAAGCCCAATATCTTGTTTCGACCACCTAAAGAGAGGGAGAAGGGAGATTTTGGGCACCGGCCAAGGGCTGGGAAGGGCCTGGAAACTTGCTGGATGCCGACTACAAGACAAGGAAGAAGAAAGGAAACCTTGCCTTATTTGGTGCCGCCCTAGCCTCCATACCCTAACCCTAATCCAAATCCTATCTCAACTAGGATTCCCTTCTCTTGCTACCCAAGCCTTGCTCTCTTCAATGTAGTTCACGCCAACCCCTTTGACATCCTTTTATAGAGTTAGGGGTAAGTCATGAATTAATCTCCTCCATTGGTTCTAGGGATTTAATCTTAACCGTCGGATCTAGAGATTTAATCTCAACCAATGGATCTTAGACTTTTGTTTCTATTCATTGGATCTAAGCATCATGAGGTGTTAATAGGCTACATTAGGGACCATGAGGAGGAGTTGGGTCTTGGCCACCCATGGATCAAGCCCACATAAAGTCCGATCCACTAATGATGATCTAATCCACTAAAGGTTCATCATTGATCTACCTCACCGACCCCCATATGATAATATGAGCTCCATTTATTATTTGTACATTTTCTCCCCGTGTTTAAGATCTCGAATGTTCGTCGATTAATTAATTTACTGACCATTAATTAATCAACATCTAACTCCTTGAGTAGTACCACTCAACCTTTTCATCATGTCGGACCAAGTCCACCTGCAGGGTTTACATGAGAACCTTATGAGCTCCTCAAGGGGACATCATCATCTTAATATATAGGACACGGTTTTCTCCTATAATCAACGGCACACCATATAAATAATATCATCTCCCAACTTACTGAGCCTATCGATTTAATCTATAAATCTCGCCCATTGGTAAATCAAAGAGATGAGTACTAAGTATATGTGCCCGTTATTATATCGGGATTAATAGCATGTACTAAATAATATCTGAGGTCCGATTCGATTATGTAGTCAACAATAAATCGAATCACCTCTACTCAATACACACAAAGTGCACTAGTGTGATTCTATGGTCAAGACAAACTAATACCAAATCACACTACAACCATTCCGATGGTTTGTTCAAAGCCATCTCAGTTGTGAGTCTTTAATTATACTTTTCAAGGGGTCGATAACATGATCTCTTATGTGACACCACACACCATGTTATCTACAATGTAATGTATTAGACAATATTGCATAACCATAAAAATATACAAACAATGATCATGTGATTCTTATTCCAAAATAAAGATGTTCATACAAAAGATAGACTTTTCAGTATACATCCCTATAATCTCCCACTTATACTAAAAGACTATGCTTTCCTCAAAGTGCCAAACATCTGATCCCCATTCCCTCCACATGCATATCAAAAGCTCTTGCCGGAAGGGCCTTAGATAAAGGATCTGCCAGGTTATCCTCCGATGCAATCTTGGCCACAACAACTTCTCCTCTCTTTGCGATTTCTCATATCATGTGGTACTTGCGCTCTTTGTTTACTAGCCTTATGGGCTCGTGGTTCCTTCGAGTTTGCAACTACACCACTATTATCACAATAAATTGTGATAGTTCTGAGCAAACTAGGAATAACATCCAAGTCCATCAGAAAGATCCTAAGCCATACAACTTCTTTGTCCGCCATAAAGGCCGTCACATATTCAGCTTCCATGGTGGAGTCCGCCATGCATTTCTGCTTGACACTCCTCCATACAATGGCTCCACCTCCCAAAGTAAATGCAAAACCTGAGGTAGACTTACAATTATCCCTATCTGATTGGAAGTCAAAATCCGTGTAACCCACAGGGAGTAATTGGTCTGCCCAGTAAACCAGAATATAATCCCTAGTCCTTCTCAGGTACTTCAATATATGCTTTACCGTAGTCCAATGTCCCTGTCCTAGATTACTTTGATATCTGCTGACCATGTCCACGGCAAAGAAGATATCTGGTCTCGTACAGAGCATCACATACATGAGGCTTCCTACTGCCGAAGCATAAGGAACCGCCTTTATCTCCTCTATCTCCTCAGATGATCTAGGACATATCTCCTTAGATAAAGAAACTCCTTTCCTGAAGGGTAGAAAACCCTTCTTGGAGTTATGCATGCTAAAACGCTACATAATTGTGTCTATGTATGAAGCTTGGGATAAACACAACATCCTTTTCCTGCGATCTCTTATAACCTTGATCCCAAGGATGTGTCCCACCTCTCCCAAGTCCTTCATATCAAACTGTTTGGACAACCATACCCTTACGTCTGATAACACCTTGATATTGTTGCCAATCAACAAAATGTCATTTACGTATAGTACAAGAAATACCACTACGTTTCCGTCACATCTCTTGTATACACAAGACTCATCTAGACTCCGAGTATATCCATAAGACTGGATCACCTCATCAAAGCGGATGTTCTAAGCCCTCGAAGCTTGTTTCAATCCATAAATGGACAGATTAAGCTTACACACAAGATTCTCTTTGCCTTTAGCAATGAATCCCTCTGGTTGCTTCATGTAGATGTTTTCCTCAAGACTTCCATTAAGGAAAGCTGTCTTGACATCCATCTGCCACATCTCAAAATCCATATGAGCTGCTATGCATAAGAGAATCCGGATAGACTTAACCATGACTATCGGCGAAAAGGTCTCCTTATAATCGATACCCTCTTTCTTAGTATACCCCTTCGCAACAAGCCTCGCTTTGAAGGTCTCAACCTTCCCATCTATTCCTCTCTTTCTCTTGTAGATCCACTTGCATCCAATGGTTTTTACACCATCGGGTGGTTCTACTAGCTCCCAGACTTGATTTGAATCCATAGATTCAATCTCAGCATTCATTGCACTTTGCCAAGATACTGCATCTTTATCTTGGATTGCCTCGTCATATGTCAAGGGATCAGGTTCATGTTCGCTAGGGACCAAATCAGAAGATTCTCCCAAGAACATGAATCTATCAGGATGTCTCACAACCCTCCCACTACGACGAGGTATCACCTGTGTATCCTCTGTGACACGCGGTGTAGTGACATGTGGTATATCCTCTTGTACCGGTGGTACTAAAGAAGTGACTTCCCCTTTTAACTCCTCTAGAACAATTTTACTCTTGGGCTTGTGGCTCATCACATAGTCTTCCTCTAGAACTCTGGCGTTCGTGCTAACGATCACCCTCTGATCTCTAGGACTATAAAATAATCCACCCTTCATTCCCTTGGGATAGCCAACGAACAAGCGTACTTCTGTACGAGATTCCAACTTGCCAGCATCTGCCTTCAGCACATGTGCTGGACTCTCCCATATCCGAATATGTCTTAGACTAGGCTTTTGCCTAGTCCACAACTCTGTGGGATTAGACGGCACTGATTTAGATGAAACCAAGTTAAGAATGTACACCGTCGTATCTAGAGCATATCCCCAGAACGAATCTGGCAAGTCAGAATAACTCATCATCGATCTAACCATCTCCATAAGAGTCCTATTCCTTCGCTCTGCTACACCGTTCTATTGGGGTGTGCCAAGTGCAGTCAATTGGGATTGAATCCCAGCCTCTGATAAGTAGTTCCTAAACTCTCCCAAGAGGTACTCACCATCACGATCAGATCGTAGTGTCTTGATACTTTTACCTTGATGTTTCTCCACATCAGCCTTGAATTCTTTGAACTTGTCAAAGCATTCAGACTTGCGGCGCATCAGGTAAATGTATCCATACCTTGAGTAATCGTCTATAAAATAGACGAAATACTCAAAACCACCTCTAGCCTGGATAGACATAGGACCACACAAATCAGAATGAACCAATTCTAACACATCTTTGGCTCTATACCCCTTGGCCTTAAAAGGCCTCTTGGTCATCTTACCTTCCAAGAAAGATTCACAGGTTGGGAGATCCTCCACCACTAATGTACCCAAAGGTCCATTAGCTATCAACATTTGGATTCTGCTTAGGTTAATGTGACCAAGCATAAGATGCCAAAGATATGTTTGGTTCATCTTCGAAGGTTCTTTTCTCTTATTGGAATTAGAAGATGAGTTATTAATTTTAATTTGCATCGTGGGAGGTTTTGGTTCAAGTGTGTACAAATTTTCTATCAATGCACCCGAACAGATAATGTCCCTATTCCTTCTTATAACAACTCTGTCATTAAAAGAAATAGAATATCCATCCATAAACAATTTAGAAATCAAAATTAAATTCTTTCTAAACAAAGGTACATAAAGGCAATTCTTAAGAACCAAAAGTTTATTTTTCTCAAAAGATAAATGAACATCTCCCACTGCAATAGCCGCCACCTTCGTGGCATCGCCCAAGTACACGGTAATCTCCCCTCGACTATCATGGTTTCTGGAACCCCTGCAAAGTATTGCAGACATGATCAGTGGCTCCCGTATCTACACACTAGGTGCTGGTAGATAACACCGCTAAACATGTTTCAATGACTAGACCAAAAGATATACCTTTGTTCTTGCGGTTGGGGCAGTCCTTCTTCCAGTGTCCAGTCTACTTACAAGTGAAGCACTTTCCTTTAGGCTTCTTCACTCCTCCCTGAGTACCTCCCATCGCTTTCGCCCCGGTTTGTTTCTTCTTCTTCTTGCCTTTCGGCTTAGAAGTAGAAACCTTCTGGGTCACCACGGCATCTTTGAGCACTACTGAAATAGTCCCTCTACACCTTTGGAGTTACTGTCAAAGTTCCAATGAATACAACCTCTTGTTCATGTTGTAGTTGAGGCGAAACTGCTCAAAACTCCTAGGCAGAGATTGGAGTATGATATCGACCTGGGTTTCCCCATCGATCTCAGCTCCTAGGACCTCCAGCTCATTCAAATGAGCCATCATCTTGAGAACATGATCCCTCATGGGTGTTCCCTCGATCATGGTGGTTGTCATCAAATTTCTCATGGCCTCTTGCCTCGCAGCACGATTCTGGTGTTCGAAAAACTCCTTGAGATTGAGCATCATATCATATGTAGTGGACATGACTTGATGCTGATGTTGCAGTACATTTGACATAGATGCCAAAATGTAACACCGTGCCATCTCATCGGCCTTGATCCACTTCTTATAGCTCTCTCTCTCCTTTTCTCCAGAATTATCTGCAGGCTTGGGAGGGCACTCTCCGAGGAGTACATATTTGTATTCCTCAACAGTCAAGACAATGTCTAGATTCCTCTTCCAATCTACATAGTTGGGTCCAGTAAGTTTGTTGTCTTTCAGTATCATAGCAAGTGGGTTGAAAGTCATTTTGAAAGAAAACCTAAGAATCAGATAAATCAAAACATTAGATTTCAAAAAATTATTGATTCCTCAAAAAATAAAATTTTAAAATCAACCAACATCTTAAAACACCGAGAATATCGTATGCCACGATAGTGTGGACGTATACGAATTTTACATTTGTAAGAGGAGGTTTTACCCATTAATTTTACTATATTGTCAACCTAACTTTTTGACAAGTAAAATTAATAGTTGGTTCCTCTTTGGACCTACAAATAAAAGCAGTGACTCCGATGGGGAGGATACTTATATTTGTATCTAAGTGTTCACCATTACTCGGTACCAAGGTAATTATCTCGGGTTATGTGCCTTACGATGGGCAAGTACACACACTCCTTAATAATTTCCTATAACCATATTTGACCTAGTGATCCGCAAATAAACCCATCCGATATGGAGTAAGGCACTCAGAGCCGACGCACAAGTTTGTTTGCATCACTTGTCAAATTGTAATGGAGGGCGCGGGAATTTATAAAAATATCCCTCTCCCACTTAATAATTTATAATTGAGGAATTTTCCTAGCCTACGACATGCATATCAAACAAAAAGCAATAAATATGAAAAATAAAATTATTTTCCAACTATTATGGCTTTTGTCTTCAATATGTCTCCCGTCGCATCGCCATCTCGTCCGCTCCTCTTACGCCATGTACAAGCCTCCGGAGATTCGAGCCGAGACTAAAACCTATTTTAATTTACATCCATCGATCCTATACTCCACGAGCGAGTGTACATGAAATCTAGATCGAAAGTAAAATAAAATAAAGAGTGGCTAAACAAAGCCGTATATAATTTACAAAAACTAAATACTAGCCTCGTCAACCCCTAGGATTCAAAAAAATAAATATTTACACACATACAATCACATACACACATATGGCCACAATAGTCGGATCTTATGCCTGCAACCAAAGAGTTAAACTACGCATATCCTACTATTATCCGGCACATATAATATATGAAAAAGTGCATAAAAATTAACCGAATCCTAAACACACAAAACCGGAAACCTTGGCTCTGATACCAATTGAAGGGTTTTGCTTATCGAGTCCGTGAGGGGAAACTTCGCTTCCCACTTCACCTCGGTAGCTTGTCCATGGTGATCGCTTCGATGTCCCCGGATTAAAAAAAATTTAATCCTAGACAAAAGGGATTGCCCAAACCACCAAGCCATCGTCGTGCTATTCGTTTAGAGAGGTCACTTGAACAAACTAGTTGTTCAAGCGACCATCCTCTATTCTACGAGTAGCCGCGGAATAGACGATGTTCGAATCGCCAGTTTTTGTGTTTATGCTCAGGGACCAAGTATTATTTAGTCATTTACATATTTATAACATGCTTATAATTGAAAAACAAAAACAAGCAACAAACAAAAGAAGAAAGTAGAATAGGTATACCTCTCGATCTTCTAATGTATGGCCTTCCTCCATTTGGACGTCGTGTGGGCGACGATCCACCAAAAGTCGAAGCTCCTAGATCGTAAATCTTCTTTCCTTGCTCTTCCAAAGCAAGAGGAAGAATAGAAACAAGGTTTTTCTCCTCACTAGAAACAACCAACAAGGAACCAAAACTTTCCTTGCAGCCGGCCAACTAGATGAAGGAGAAGATGGTGGAAAACAACCAAGACACAAAGGGAAGCCCTATATCTTGTTTCCACCACCTAAGGAGAGGAGAAGGGAGCTTTTGGGCACCGTCCAAGGGCTGGGAAGGGCCTGGAAACTTGCTGGACGCCGGCCACAAGACAAGGAAGAAGAAAGGAAACCTTGCCTTATTTGGTGTTGCCCTAGCCTCCAAACCCTAACCCTAATCCTAATCCTATCTCAACTAGGATTCCCTTCTCTTGCCGCCCAAGCCTTGCTCTCTTCAATGTAGTTCACGCCAACCCCTTTGACATCCTTTTATAGAGTTAGGTATAAGTCATGAATTAATCTCCTCCATTGGTTCTAGGGATTTAATCTCAACCGTCGGATCTAGAGATTTAATCTCAACCAATGGATCTTAGACTTTTGTTTCTATCCATTGGATCTAAGCATCATGAGGTGTTAATAGGCTACATTAGGGACCATGAGGAGGAGTTGGGTCTTGGCCACCCATGGATCAAGCCCACATAAAGTCCGATCCACTAATGATGATCCAATCCACTAAAGGTTCATCATTGATCTACCTCACCAACCCCCATATGATAATATGGGATCAATATATTATTTGTACATTTTCTCTCCATGTATAAGATCTCGAATGTCCGTCGATTAATTAATTTACTGACCATTAATTAATCAACATCTATCTCCTTGAGTAGTACTACTCAACCTTTTAATCATGCCGGACCAAGTCCACCTACAGGGTTTACATGATGAACCTTATGAGCTCATCAAGGGGACATCATCATCCTAATATATAGGACACGGTTTCCTCCTATAATCAACGGCACACCATATAAATAATTGTTGGTGCAACAATGCCCCAAGCATGTATATGTTCGGATGTTTGGATAATCATCTAAGTTAGGCAATGCTTTGTGATCTAATTGTGAACATGTTTAAGTGACATGGAAATCAAAGAATGAAGACTTGGTAAAAGAAAAGTCCAAGGGATGGACTTGGCAGCGTAAGACCAAGCTTGTAGTCTTGGCAGCATAAAGTCCAAGTGAACCTTGGCAAAGAAAGTCCAAGGGATGGACTTGGCAGTGTAAGACCAAGCTTGTAGTCTTGGCAGCATAAAGTCCAAGTGAACCTTGGCAAAGGAAGTCCAAAGTAAAGTCATGGAAGCATAAGTCCAAGCTTGTAGTCTTGGCGGCGTAAAGTCCAAGCATTTGGCAACCCAAGACATGACGAGGTCGAAGGAAACTCTTGAAGGAGAGTGCAAGGCTGAAGGAAGAGTTAGAAGGTCAAGTCTAGGTCTAGGGAGTCAATTCAAGTATGAATTTATTCATACTTGACTAGTATCAGTCGACTGATACTATGTAGCGATCGGTGATAAGGTGCTCGGTAGTCGGTGAAAACCGAACTATCGGTCGTAGCGGTAGCGGTCGATGAGCTAATCGATCGACTACCAATCGAGCGATCGGTGATCAAGTCAAAAATGGGCACAGAATGGAGTCTCGCTCGACTCCTCGCGGTGATCACTCGACTGATCACTTCATAAGTCGACTGATAGGCCTCCCGTTGGAAATGGCGGCTGTGAATCCCCGCGGATCCGCTTTGTCAAAAGTCGTTAGCTTTGACGGCAATCGACTGATGGTGAGCATCAGTTGACTGATCAAAGCTCAATGGGAAAAACATCACCTCTTCTATAAGAAGAGGCCTTGGGAAGCTTGGTGAACTAGTGCTCTCATTCTTAGCTACACCCTCATGCTCACCAAGCCTTTCTTCAAGTATTTTTGTGATTCTAAACCTCCTCTTCTTTAGTCTTCATCTTCCATCATTGTAAAGAAGAGGAGTTCATTGTAAGACAAGGTTTCTCCACCTTGGTTCATCCAAAGGAGGATTTAGTGAAGCTTGGCTAAGGCTAATCCATCTTACGGATTACCATGGAGTAGGAGCGTCATCTCCGAACCACGTACATCGGGTGTTAGCATTGTATTCTTGTTTCTCATTCTTATTTGTATTTGTATTTATATTGCTTCCGCTAACATACTTTGTAGAAACAAAGGCTAATCACCCCCCCCCTCTAGCCATTACAAAGATCCAACAAGTGGTATCAGAGCACGGATAGCTTGGAAGATTTCACCATCAACCAAGGCATCAATGGCTCTTCAAGAGGGATATAGCACCGACAAGCCACCGCTCTTCGATGGGAGTCACTTTGCGTATTGGAAAGGTAGGATGAAGTATTATCTAATGAGTAATATTGAGATTTGGCATAGCATTGTAGATGGCTTTGAGGAACCGGTGGATGAACATGGAAACCCTATTCTAAGCAAGGATTGGACAAGGGAAATGAATAGGAGGTTCGAATCAAATGCAAAGGCGGTACTCACCATCCAATGTGGTATTACAATGGAGCAACTCAACTAGATGGGGTCTTTCGAATCTGCCAAGGAGTTATGGGTAAAGCTCATTGAGCTAAATGAAGGATCCAAGAAGTCAAAGAGGGCCAAGAAGGACTTGCTAATTGGACAACTTCAAGCCTTCCAAATGAAGATGCATGAAACCGTAAGCCAAATGCATGGAAGGTTTAAGGAGATTGTGAATGGACTCCACATCATAGGTGAGCGAGTTGACAACCGGGATTTGGTAAGGTACATTCTTCAAGCATTTCCTAGAACTTCTCTATGGACTTCTATAGTTGATGCTATTAAGGTAACTAGGGATCTTTCTCAAATTAAAATTGATGAATTATTTTGTGAGTTTGAATTGCATGAGCAAACTAACATGTCCTCTAAGGAAAAGGGTTTAGCTCTATTTGTTGAAAAGAAGGAAAAGAAGAAGAAAGAAAGGAAATAAGTGTCATCATCATCCGAGTCGGAGCATGATTCAAGTAGTGATGGAGACTCATCTAGTGAGATGGCCCACTTTGTCAAGAAGCTCTATAGAAAATCAAAGGAGTTCAAGAATAGAGAAGCAAGGAAGGGGTCCCATTCTTCAAGAGGTAAGTTTAGTGGTAATTCAAATTTTAACAATAATGTGATTCGCCATGCTTGCAATAAGAAGGGGCACATAAAGCCAAATTGCCCGGAGCTAAAGAAGAAGGAAGAAAAAGAAAAGAAAAAGAAGGATAAGAAGGAGAAGAAGAAGAAGAAGGCCATGATGGCTCAAACCACATGGGACACACCAAGTGTTGAAGATTCCTCCTCCGATGATGAGCTTTGCCACGTCACACGCCATGTGGCACTCATGGCCCAAGGAGATGACTCTGGTACATCAAGCCAAGAAGAAGACTCTTCAAGTGATGAATCGTCATCTAGTGACGATGAAGTAATAAACTCTCCTAAAGTTAAGCTTCTTTATAAATCAATTGCTTATCTTAAAGAGGCTCTAGATAAGTCTAAATCTAAGGTTAGAAGCATGAAGGTAGAACTAAAGGCCATTAGGAATGAAAAACCTTCACATGTTGATTCTTGCATACTTAAGGAAGAGAATGACAAACTTAAGGATGAGGTTAGTGACTTAAAGGCATGCTTAGAGAAATTTACGAATGGCTCAAAATATCTTGACATGATCCTTAGCCGACAAAGAGCCGTTGATAACAAGGCCGGTATAGGATATAAGTCAAAAGAAAAAGAAGTTGCTTATATCTCATTGATTAATAGAAAAGCAACCATTAAGGGTAAGGTTAAGAAAGCATGGGTACCTAAGAAGTTTTTACTTAATGTTACCGGTCCTAATGTTTGGGTACCAAAAGATTGTGTTTTTCATGTGATTTAGGTAGGAGAGCAAGGTATGTGGATTGTGGATAGCGGTTGCTCAACACACATGACCGGGGATGTGAGCAAGTTCTCTACAATTAAGTATGTGAAGAAGGGAGCGGTGTCTTTTGGAAATAGTGGAAAACTCAAGATATTAGGTAGAGGTACAATTGAGGTATCCCCCAAAATCGTCATTCACAAAGTTTTACTAGTTGAAAATATGAAATTTAATTTATTAAGAGTTAGTCAACTTTGTGATGCAAGATACCATGTTTCTTTTGAATCTTCTAAATGCATGATTAGACACAAGGAATTAAATGATTGTATGGTAGTTGGATATAGGAAATCAAATATTTATTATGTTGATCTTTCATATGCTTCTAACATTTCTACTAAGTGTTTTGTTGCAAAAGAAGAAGAAAGTTAGCTATGGCATAGGAGATTGGGGCACATCAACATGAAAAACATAGCCAAGGTAGCTAAGTTGGAGTTGGTCAAAGGGCTACCAAAGATCAAGTATGTCAAGAACAAAATGTGTGATGAATGCCAAGAAGGAAAACAAACAAAGACATCACACAAAGGTAAAACCTTAACTAATACTTCTTTACCGTTAGAACTATTGCATCTTGACTTATTTGATTGTCATAGTACTCCTTCTTTAAATGGTAACAAATATTGTTTAGTCATAATAGATGATTTTTCTAGGTATACTTGGGTCTATTTTATGAAACATAAGGATGATACCTTAAAAATAATCATAGGATTTAGTAAAAGAGTTGAAAATGAAAAGAGTCTCAAAATCAACCGGATCCGTATTGATCATGGTGGTGAATTTAAGAATTCAAAAATTTCACAATTTTGTTTAGAGCAAGGGTACAAGCATGAGTTCTCTTGTCCTAGAACACCCCAACAAAATGGGGTGGTGGAAAGGAGAAATTGTGCCCTACAAGAGGCGGCTAGGACTATGCTTAATGCATATTCTCTACCTAGCTACTTGTGGCCGGAAGCGGTTAATACCGCTTGTTATATCCAAAATAGGGTTCAAATCCATAGGTTTTTAGGAAAGACACCATTTGAATTATGGAATGGGACTGTTCCCACAATTCATTATTTCAAAGTCTTTGGATGTAAAGTTTATATTTTAAACACCAAAGATAACTTAGGAAAATTTGAATCCAAAGAAGATGAGGGAATCCTAGTTGGATACTCATCTACGAGTAGAGGATATAGAGTCTATAATAAGAGAACCCAAGGGATTGAGGAGTCCTCCAATGTTCAATTTGATGAAACCACTAGTACCTACCCTAGAAAGTCCTCCATTGATAAGGATATTAATGACAATAATCAAGACATTACCCAAAAGCTTCAAAATTTGACCATAAGGGGTAATGATCAAGGGGGAGGAAGAGGAGATTCCGAGGATGAAAGGAGGGTAGAAGATAACAATGATCAATTTGAAACTCCTTCTAGAACCCTAAGAACTCATCAAGATCATCCACTTGACCAAATAGTAGGAGATCTATCTCAAGGAGTAAGAACTAGGTCATTTCATAGAGCTCCTACTAGTCAAGTAGCTCTTATTTCACAAATTGAGCCCAAATCGATCAATGATGCATTACATGATCTGGATTGGATTTTGGCAATGCAAGATGAATTGACTCAATTTGAGAGGAGTCAAGTATGGGAGTTAGTACCTAGACCTAATGATAGCACCATAATTACTACAAGATGGGTCTTTAGGAATAAGCTAGATGGCCAAGGAAATATCACTAGAAATAAGGTTAGGTTGGTTGCTAGGGAATTCAATCAAGTTGAGGGGCTTGACTATGATGAGACTTATGCCCCAGTTGCTAGGTTAGAGTCTATTAGAATTCTTTTAGGGTATGCTTCCTATATGGGATTTAAACTTTATCAAATGGATGTTAAATCGGCATTCCTAAATGGTTATATTAAGGAAGAAGTATATGTAGAACAACCACCCGGGTTTGAAAACATAGATTATCCAAACCACGTATATAAGCTTAGGAAAGCGTTATATGGGTTAAAACAAGCTCCCCGGGCATAGTATGAAAGATTGTCATCCTTCTTAATTTCTAAGGATTTTAGAAGAGGCCAAGTAGATCAAACCTTGTTCATAAAGTCAACATTAAAGGATATCTTCATAGCCCAAGTATATGTTGATGACATTATTTTTGGGTCAACAAATGATGATCTTCTTCAAGACTTTACAAAAAATATTGAGAATGAATTTGAAATGAGTTTAGTTGGAGAGCTTAACTTTTTCCTAGGGTTACAAGTCAAGCAAACCAATGACGGGATTCATATTTATCAAACCAAATATGCAAATGAAATGATCAAGAAATTTAGTTTGGAAAATGTCAAAAGTGTAACCACTCCTATGGCCACTAGCACTAGAATAGATAGTGATCATGATGGTAAATCAATTGATCTTAAACTTTATAGGAGTATGATTGGTAGCCTACTATACCTAACCGCTAGTAGACCCGATATCTTATTTACGGTAGGTATGTGTGCAAGATACCAATCTTGTGCCAAAGAATCACATTTAGTAGCCGTTAAGAGAATTTTAAGATATATTAAAGGCACCCTAAATGTAGGACTTTGGTATCCTAGGACTAGGTCTTTTGAGTTGCTTGGCTATACCGATTCCAATTATGCCGGTTGCAAATTAGATAGGAAGAGTACTAGTGGTGGATGCCAATTTCTTGGGTCCTCCCTAGTTAGTTGGAGTGGTAGGAAGCAACATTGTGTTGCTTTATCAACCACCGAAGCCGAATATGTGGCTATGGGTGGTTGTGTAGCTCAATTACATTGGATGAGACATACTCTTGAGGACTATGATCTACACTACTCTAACATTAAAGTTTATTGTGACAATGTGAGTACCATCAACTTGACTAAAAATCCGGTACATCACTCTAGGACCAAGCACATTGAAGTGAAACATCACTTCATAAGAGATCATGTGACAAGAGGGGATATTGAACTTAATTATGTAGAATCTAAGTCCAACCTTGCCGGTATCTTCACCAAAGCTCTTCCCGAAACCGAATTTTCATCATTAAAGAGGGAGCTTGGTATGTGCTTTGTAGAGTAAAATTCTAGGTTTGCATGATCCCATATTCATAATGTTTAGCCTTATACCTTGATGCATCTCACAAAAAGCCTTTAGAAACCTTGATTTTTGTATTGAGACACTTAGGAACATGTGAGATGATAGGGAAGGTGTACTTGGCTCATCATGCTTGTTATGATGCATTACTATGAGCCAATGACACACCTAAAAACATTAATACTTCATGGACCAATCATTGGGAAGGCTTGTATTCAAGTAATGAATACATAGCTCTAAGAACATGGTTGGAAATTCCAAATCATATACTTTTTAAACTATGTTCATCATATTTTGAAAAACAGTTTTCAAGTGGAAGACAAAAGTGATATAAAGTTTGCAAAATTATTAGAACTTTTGTTAGCTTCCAAGTTTGTATCAATCTTGAAATCTGGAAAACATAAATTTTTCAAATTTTTTTTCCTTGATAGATAATGATTCCAGAAATGTGTACGCCAAATTTCGTGATTTTTCACGATTTCTAGATTTTCTAACGCATTTACGAGTTGAATGAAAAGGTGAAATTGATTTCAGGCATAGCGATCAGCTGCGTCGATAACGATCATGATATTGTATTTTCTAATAAAAGGCTCTATTTCTTGCACTTAAGTGTATCTTGGAATGTTCTAAAACTATGGTATGATAATCTTCAGGTTAAACAAGTCTTTAGGACTGTTCTATGCAATGTTTTAGGGGGAGTTTCATAATATATACCTTTTCATCCCCAAACTTACATTGTTGGTGCTAAGTTAGGGCTTAAATTTCAAACTTTTGTTATGCTTTGCTTCAAATTTTAGTCACACATCTTAAAGCATATCTTGGATTAAGGGGGAGCTTAATATCAATCTTATACCTTAGTCCTAGATACAACAACTTTAATTCTTTCATGAAATTTATGAATCCTTCTCTTTTTGATGTATGTCAAAGGGGGAGAAGGAATGTTTAAGTTAGAATTCATATTATGATTATGTGGATATGGTAAAGACCTAACTTAAATGATTGCCAAATATCAAAAAGGGGGAGATTGTTGGTGCAACAATGCCCCAAGCATGTATATGTTCTGATGTTTGGATAATCATCTAAGTTAGGCAATGCTTTGTGATCTAATTGTGAACATGTTTAAGTGACAGGGAAATCCAAGAATGAAGACTTGGTAAAAGAAAATTCCAAGGGATGGACTTGGCAGCGTAAGACCAAGCTTGTAGTCTTGGCAGCATAAAGTCCAAGTGAACCTTGGCAAAGAAAGTCCAAGGGATGGACTTGGCAGCGTAAGACCAAGCTTGTAGTCTTGGCAGCATAAAGTCCAAGTGAACCTTGGGAAAGGAAGTCCAAAGTAAAGTCATGGAAGCATAAGTCCAAGCTTGTAGTCTTGGCGACGTAAAGTCCAAGCATTTGGCAACCCAAGACATGACGAGGCCGAAGGAAACTCTTGAAGGCGAGCGTAAGGCTGAAGGAAGAGTTAGAAGGTCAAGTCTAGGTCTAGGGAGTCAATTCAAGTATGAATTATACATACTTGACTATTATCAGTCGACTGATACTATGTAATGATCGGTGATAAGGTGCTCGGCCGAGTCGGTGAAAACGACTATCGATCGGTGACGGTAGCGGTCGTGATGAGAACCGATCGTTCGCCAATCCAGGTAGTCGACTGATCAAGTAGAAAATGGGCACAGAATGGAGTCTTGCTCGACTCCTCGCGGTGATCACTCGACTGATCGCTTCATCGATCGGTGATGAAATGATCGAATGGCGGCTATGAATCCCTGCGGATTTGCTTTGTCAGAAGTCGTTAGCTTTGACGACAGTCGACTGATGGTGAGCATCAGTCGACTGATCAAAGATCAACGGGAAAAACAACCCCTCTTCTATAAGAAGAGGCCTTGGGAAGCTTGGTGAAGCTAGTGCTCTCATTCCTAACTACACCCTCGTGCTCACCAAGCTTTTCTCCAAGTATTTTTGTGATTCTAAACCTCCTCTTCTCTAGTCTTCATCTTCCATCATTGTAAAGAAGAGGAGTTCATTGTAAGACAAGGTTTCTCCACCTTGGTTCATCCAAAGGAGGATTTAGTGAAGCTTGGCTAGGGCTATTCCACCTTACGGATTACCGTGGAGTAGGAGCGTCATCTCCGAACCACGTACATCGGGTGTTAGCATTGGATTCTTGTTTCTCATTCTTATTTGTATTTGTATTTGTATTGCTTCTGCTAACATACTTTGTAGAAACAAAGAAAGGCTAATCACCCCCCCTCTAGCCATTACAAAGATCCAACAATAATATCATCTCCCAACTTACCGAGCCTATCGATTTAATCTATAAATCTCGCCCATTGGTAAATCAAAGAGATGAGTACTAAGTATATGTTCCCGTTATTATATCAGGATTAAGAGCATGTACTAAATAATATCTAAGGTCCGATTCGATTATGTAGTCAGCAATAAATCGAATCACCTCTACTCAATACACACAAAGTGAACTAGTGTGATTCTATGGTCAAGACAAACCATTACCAAATCACACTACAACCATTCCGATGGTTTGTCCAAAGCCATCTCGGTTGTGAGCCTTTACTTATACTTTTCAAGGGGCCGATAACATGATCTCCTGTGTGACACCACACAACATGTTATCTACAATGTAAAGTATTAGACAATATTGCATAACCATAAAAATATGCAAACAATGATCATGTGATTCTTATTCCAAAATAAAGATGTTCATACAAAAGATAGACTTTTCAGTATACATCCCTACAATCTCTCACTTATACTAAAAGACTATGTTGTCCTCAAAGTGTCATACATCTGATCCACATTCCCTCCACATGCCTATCAAAAGCTCTCGACGGAAGGGCCTTAGTGAAAGGATCTGCCAGGTTATCCTCCGATGCAATCTTGGCCACAACAACTTCTCCTCTCTTTACGATTTCTCATATCAGGTGGTACTTACGCTCTATGTGTTTACTAGCCTTATGGGCTCGTGGTTCCTTCGAGTTTGCAACTGCACCACTATTATCACAATAAATTGTGATAGTTCTGGGCAAACCAAGAATCACATCCAAGTCCATCAGGAAGTTCTTGAGCCATACAACTTCTTTGGCCGCCTCAGAGGCCGCCATATACACAGCTTTCATTGTGGAGTCTGCCACGCATTTATGCTTGACACTCCTCCATACAATGGCTCCACCTCCCAAAGTAAATACAAAACCTGAGGTAGACTTACTATTATCCCTATCAGATTAGAAGTCGGAATCCGTGTAACCCATAGAGAGTAATTAGTCTGCCCGGTAAACCAGAATATAATCCCTAGTCCTTCTCAGGTACTTCAATATATTCTTTACCGCAGTCCAATGTCCCTGTCCTAGATTACTCTGATATCTGCTGACCATGCCCACGACAAAGCAGATATCTGGTCTCGTATAGAGCATCACATACATGAGGCTTCCTACTGCCGAAGCATAAGGAACCACCTTCATCTCCTCTATCTCCTCAGATGATCTAGGACACATCTCCTTAGATAAAGGAACTCCATGCATGAAGGGTAGAAAACCCTTCTTGGAGTTCTTCATGCTAAAATGCTCCATAATCGTGTCTATGTAAGAACCTTGGGATAAGCACAACATCCTTTTCCTGCGATCCCTTATAACCTTGATCCCAAGGATGTGTCCCACCTCTCCCAAGTCCTTCATATCATACTGTTTGGACAACCATACCCTTACGTCCGATAACACCTTGATATTGTTGTCAATCAACAAAATGTCATTTATGTATAGTACAAGAAATACCACTATGTTTCTGTCACATCTCTTGTATACACAAGACTCATCCGGACTCTGAATAAATCCATAAGATTGGATCACCACATCAAAGTAGATGTTCCAAGACCTCGAATCTTGTTTCAATCCATAAATGAACCGATTAAGCTTACACACAAGATGCTCTTTGCCTTTAGCAATGAATCCCTCTGGTTGCTTCATGTAGATGTTTTCCTCAAGAATTCCATTAAGGAAAGTTGTCTTGACATCCATCTGTCACATCTCATAATCCATATGAGCTGCTATGCATAAGAGAATCCGGATAGACTTAAGCATGGCTACTGGCAAAAAGGTCTCCTCATAATCGATACCCTCTTTCTGAGTATTCCCCTTTGCAACAAGCCTCGCTTTGAAGGTCTCAACCTTCCCATCTATTCCTCTCTTTCTCTTGTAGATCCACTTGCATCCAATGGTTTTTACACCATCGGGTGGTTCTACTAGCTCCCAGACTTGATTTGAATCCATAGATTCAATCTCAGCATTCATTGCACTTTTCCAAGATACTGCATCTTTATCTTGGATTGCCTCGTCATATGTCCAGGGATCAGGTTCATGTTCGCTAGGGACCAAATCAGAAGATTCTCCCAAGAACATGAATCTATCAGGATGTCTCACAACCGTCCCACTACGACGAGGTATCACCTGTGTATCCTCTGTGACACGCGGTGCAGTGACATGTGGTATATCCTCTTGTACCGGTGGTAGTAAAGAAGTGACTCCCCCTTTTTACTCATCCAGAACAATTTTACTCTTGGGCTTGTGGCTCATCACATAGTCTTCCTCTAGAAATCTGGCATTCGTGCTAACGATCACCCTCTGATCTCTAGGACTATAAAACAATCCACCCTTCGTTCCCCTAGGATAGCCAACGAACAAGCGTACTTCTGTACGAGGTTTCAACCTACCAGCATCTGCCTTCGGCACATGTGCTGGACTCCCCCATATCCAAATATGTCTTAGACTAGGCTTTTGCCCAGTCCACAACTCTGTGGGAGTAGAAGGCACTAATTTAGATGGAACCAAGTTCAGAATGTACACCGCCGTATCTAGAGCATATCCCTAGAACGAATCTGGCAAGTCAGAATAACTCATCATCGATCTAACCATCTACATAGGAGTCCTATTCCTTCGCTCTGCTACACCGTTATGCTGGGTTGTGCCAGGTGCAGTCAATTGGGATTGAATCCCAGCCTCTGATATGTAGTTCCTAAACTCTCCCAAGTGGTACTCACCACCACGATCAGATCGTAGTGTCTTCATACTTTTACCTTGACGTTTCTCCACATCAGCCTTGAATTCTTTAAACTTGTCAAAGCATTCAGACTTGCGGCGCATCAGGTAAATGTATCCATATCTTGAGTAATCATCTATAAAAGAGACAAAATACTCAAAACCACCTCTAGCCTGGATAGACATAGGACCACACAAATCAGAATGAAACCAATTCTAACACATCTTTGGCTCTATACCCCTTGGCCTTAAAAGGCCTCTTGGTCATCTTACCTTCCAAGCAAGATTCATAGGTTGGGAGATCCTCCACCACTAATGTACCCAAAGGTCCATCAGCTATCAACCTTTGAATTTTGCTTAGGTTAATGTGACCAAGCCTAAGATGCCAAAGATATGTTTGGTTCATCTTCGAAGGTTCTTTTCTCTTTTTGGAATTAGAAGATGAGTTATTAACTTTAATTTGCATCGTGGGAGGTTTTGGTTCAAGTGTGTACAAATTTCCTATCAATGAACCCAAACAGATAATGTCCCTATTCCTTCTTATAACAAATCTGTCATTAAAAGAAATAGAATATCCATCCATAAACAATTTAGAAACTGAAATTAAATTCTTTCTAAACAAGGGTACATAAAGGAAATTCTTAAGAACCAAAAGTTTATTTTTCTCAAAAGATAAATGAACATCTCCCACTGCAACAGTCGCAACCTTCGTGGCATCGCCCAAGTACACGGTAATCTCCCCCTCAGCCATTCGTCTGGTTTCCTGGAACCCCTGCAAAGTATTGCAGACATGATCAGTGACTCCCGTATCTATACATCAGGTGCCGGTAGATAACACCGCTAAACATGTTTCAACGACTAGACCAAAAGATATACCTTTGTTCTTGCGGTTGGGGCAGTCCTTCTTCCAGTGTCGAGTCTGCTTACAAGTGAAGCACATTCCTTTCGGCTTCTTCACTCCTCCCCGAGTACCTCCTATCGCTTTCGCCCCGGTTTGTTTCTTCTTCTTCTTGCCTTTCGGCTTAGAAGTAGAAATCTTCTGGGTCACCATGGCATGCGCCTGAGCACTCTGACAAAATAGTCCCTCTGCCGCCTGGAGTTCTATCAGAAGTTCCGCCAACGAATACAACCTCTTGTTCATGTTGTAGTTGAGGCGAAACTACTAAAAACTCCTAGGCAGAGACTGGAGTATGATATCGACCTGGGTTTCCCCATCGATCTCAGCTCCTAGGACCTCCAGCTCATTCAAATGAGCCATCATCTTGAAAACATGATCCCTCACGGGTGTTCCCTCGATCATGGTGGTCGTCATCAAGTTTCTCATGGCCTCTTGCCTCGTAGCCTGATTCTAGTGTCCGGAAAGATTATTGAGATTGAGCATCATATCATAAGCAGTGGACATGGCTTGATGCTGATGTTGCAGTACATTTTGTAGGGATTTTTTTATGCAAAATAGCATATGCACAATGGAAAAAATACCATCCCTTCCAAGTGATCCTTGCGAAAGAAAACCTCGAACAAAAAAATAAATTTCTCTAAAAGAAAAACCTATCTTATAGGAGAATATTACCTTTGTTGCATGCCCTTTTTAATCCCGCTTCTCCTTGGGTTTGTTGGATCTTTTAGCACGTTCAATTGTTCGTGCCTCTATATGTATCCACACGAGCAAGCTCTTGTCTCACAAAAGAAACTAGAAGAGCTCTCCTTTACTTCTTGCTAAGAAGTCCCTAAAGGAGAGAAAGGTAGGTAAAAAGAGAAAGGAAGAAGAAGACCACTCTTCTTGCTAGCCTACACTCACAAAAGCCACACAACCAAAGCCTCTCACCACCAAGCTCTCTCCAAGCCTCAATCTTCCACCACCTTGGCCGGCCACCCCATGGAGTGTTTTATAGGATTGAAAAAACCTTTCACCTCCTAACACATTCAATGCAATCAATTGCATTGAAAAATAATCAAACAAGAAATTCCAAAGGTCAAAACCCTTTGTCTCCTTCCACCTCATCAAGCTTAGGTGGCATGCTTATGTGGCATTCATGCATGTTGAATTAATCTTATTAATTCAATAAGCTTATGTTATCATATTGAATTAATCTCATTAAATCAATAAGGTAACATATTGAATTAATCTTATTAAATCAATTAAGCTTAGGCTATCATGATAACATATTTATTTAATCTTATTAAATTAATAAGCTTAGCATATTGAATTAATCTCATTAAATCAATAAGCTAAAATTCTCATTAAGCTTAAAGTCCAAAAACCATTTTGTACTTAAGCTTATTCCCAAATTATTCTAGTCAAACTAGAATGCACTAATTCTTCTAATCATCATGCTCTTTGTGTGTGACCCTATAGGCTCTCATAACGTTGGCAGTGGATCTAAACTCTTTTAGATACACAAGCAATGAGCGGAATCTAGCAATACATCATTGCTACCCAAGTTACGAAATAAGTCAAGATCCGACTAACCTTTCCGTGACTACTATAATGTATGACCGTGTCCTTCTATCCTTGATATCAGATTGACCAATGAGGCATAGACCGTGTCATCCTCGATCAATCTATGTTTTTCTTGATCCCTGAGTAAACTAACTCAAACAAATGAGCTCAATATCTCATATTGACTCATTCGAGCATGGTCATGCGTTTTAGTAGTTCTACTCAATCAAGGGGCCCACAGATATCACTCCCGTTATATGGGAGGGATAGATCCCATCTACATCACTCACATCCCTCCGTATAATTTGTTATATACCCAGTAATCGCCTTTATGGTCCACCCTGTTACGGGTGACGTTTGACGATACCAAAGTACATAACTCCTTATGTAGGGAACCGTAGTGACTTCAGGTTTGAGGACTATTCATACCAATAGTCACATGAGAAAGTTTATGACACTCATATGACGATCCATGAAACTTTCTCATGGCGGGTCAGTTCAGTATATATTCTCTAATATATACCCATGTGTCAACTTGATATCATATATCCATGACTTGTGAGATCAAGTCAATAATTGACCTACATGCTAGTCTTTATGTATTAATATTGCCCTTGCATATTAATACTTGACTAGGAACATTTTAGGAAAGTGTTCTCTACAGCCTCTCATAATCAATTCTGCCAATTGATGTGCTGTAGATAAGAACCTACTTTTCTAGGGCATTATTATATTTAATTTAGCTAGCACAAGCAAGATGTAAATATAATAACCAATCCTTTGCCTTTATAGAATATGATACCAAATGTTCCCTATTCAACCATCACATGATTGGTTATAGGGCTATAACTAACAATCTCCCACTAGCACTAGTACCAATCACTATAATATCTAATACCAAGTGACCTAGTGTGACCATCATGCTTCCTCTGTGCCAAAGCCTTGGTCAATGGATCTGCAATGTTAGCTTCTGTCGGTACTCTGCATATCCTCACATCTCCTCTATCGATGATCTCAAAAATGAGATGGAAGCGCCGCAGTATGTGTTTGGTCCACTGATGTGATCGAGGTTCCTTAGCCTGTGCAATAGCCCCATTGTTGTCACAATAGAGGTCTATTGGATCTGCAATGCTAGGAACTACCCCAAGTTCATTGATGAACTTGCGGAGCCAAACAACCTCCTTTGCTGCATCAGACACAGCAATATACTCGGCTTCTGTTGTAGAATCAGCAACTGTGTCCTGCTTCGAACTCTTCCAGCTCATAGCTCCACCATTCAGGAAAAACACGTACCTCGATTGCGATCTATAGTCATCCTTGTCTGTTTGGAAGCTTGCATCACTGTAACCCTTTACAGTTAGCTCCTCATTGCCTCCAAATATCAGGAAATATTCTTTCGTTCTTCGTAAGTATTTAAGAATATTTTTGACTCCTATCCAGTGACTTTCACCTGGATCTGACTGGTATCTACTCGTCATGCTAAAAGCATACGAGACGTCAAGACGAGTACAAAGCATGACGTACATGATATACCCTATAGCAGATGCATAAGGGATCTTATCCATGCGATCTCTCTCCTTCTTAGAAGAGGGACATTGAGTCTTCGAAAGACTCACACCATGTGATAAAGGCAGAAATCCTTTCTTGGAATTTTGCATAGCAAAATGATCTAGCACTTTATCAATGTATGTACTCTGACTTAGGCCAAGTAATCTGTTAGATCTATCTCTATAGATCTTGATGCCTAGAATATAGGCAGCTTCACCTAAGTCTTTCATCGAGAAATAATTCCCTAACCACATCTTCACAGACTGGAGTGAGGGAATATCATTTCCGATGAGAAGTATGTCATCTACATACAAGATAAGAAATACAACTGTGCTCCCACTATTTCTCTTGTAGACACAAGGTTCATCTTCATTCTTGATGAAACCAAACTCCTTGATTGCATCATCGAATCGAAGATTCCAGCTTCGAGAGGCTTGCTTTAGTCCATAAATGGACCTTTGCAGTTTGCATACCTTTCCAGGATGCTTTGGATCTTCAAAACCCTCAGGCTGTGTCATGTACACATCCTCGAGTAGCTTTCCATTCAGAAAAGCGATTTTGACATCCATCTACCAGATCTGATAATCGTGGTAGGCTGCAATAGCAAGTATGATCCGAATGGATTTAAGCATCACAACTGGTGAAAAGGTTTCATCATAGTCAATACCATGAATTTGTTTGAATCCTTTAGCCACCAATCTACCTTTATAGGTATGATTATTACCATCCATGTCAGTCTTTACTTTAAAGACCCACTTACACCCAATGGGTTTTACCCCTTCAGGTGGATCAACCAAAGTCCATACTTGGTTAGTGTACATGGATTCCATTTCGGATCTCATGGCCTCTAGCCATTTCTCGGAATCTGGGCTCATCATAGCTTCTTGATAGGATGTAGGCTCGTCAAGATCGACAAGCAATACATCACCGTTGTCAGTAAAGAGAAAAGAATATCTCTCGGGTTGACGACGGATCCTATCAGATCTACGAAGAGGTTGGTCTACTTGAACAGGTGTTTGCTCCACAACTCTTTGGGCAACAATTTCCTCATCCACAATACTTTGTGGTGCCTGTTCATTTTCCATCGAAGCCTTAGTGTTATCTTCATCTTGAATTTCTTCAAGATGAATTTTACTCCCACTAGTTTTTCTAGAAATAAATTCTCTTTCTAGAAAGACAACATTTCTAGCAACAAACACCTTGCCAAGTGTGGGATTGTAAAAGTAATATCCCTTAGTTTCCTTGGGATATCCTACAAAATAACACTTATATGATTTGGGTCCTAGTTTATCTGAGACTTGATGTCTAACATAAGCTTCACAACCCCAAATCTTTATAAAAGACATTTTGGGACTCTTCCCAGTCCATAACGTATATGGTGTCTTTTCTACGGCTTTTGATGGGACGCGATTAAGTGTGAAAGCGGTTGTCTCTAGAGCTAAACCCCAAAAGAAAATAGGTAGATTAGTCTGGCTCATCATTGATCATACCATATCTAATAGAGTACGATTTATCCTCTCAGATACACCATTCCATTGTGGTGTTCCAGGTGGAGTGAGTTGGGATATTATCCCACACTCAGCCAGGTGATCACGAAACTCTTGACTAAGGTATTCACCACCTCGATCTGATCGAAGTAGCTTAATACGCTTACCAAGTTGGTTTTGTACTTCATTCTTGAATTCTTTCAACTTTTCAAAGGATTCTGACTTATGTCTCATCAAATATAAGTAGTCAAATCTACTCAAATCATCAGTGAAAGTAATAAAGTACTTATAGCCTCCTCTGGCTTCGACATTGAAAGGGCCACATGCATCAGTATGTATGAGTCCTAACAAGTCCATCGCTCTCTCGCCATGTCCACTAAATGGAGTTTTAGTCATCTTTCCTAAAAGATAAGATTCGCATACCTCATATGATTCAAAATCAAATGAGTCCAATAATCCATCTTTATGGAGTTGGGATATGTGTTTTTCATTTATGTGACCTAGGCGACAGTGCCAGAGATATGTTTAGTTCAAATTATTCAATTTGAACCGTTTGGTATTTACGTTATAGATTGGGTTTTCTAAATCTAGAACATAGAGACCATTCATAAGTGGTGCATTACAATAGAACATTTCATTCAAATAAATGGAACAACATTTGTCCTTTATTATAAAAGAAAAGTTTTTCTTGTCTAAACAAGATATAGAAATTATGTTCTTCGTTAATGCAGGTACATAAAAGCACTCCTCTAGTTCTAAGATAAGACCAGTGGGCAAAGACAAAGAATATGTTCCTACAGCTACAGCAGCAACTTTTGCGCCATTGCCTACTCGTAGGTCCACTTCGCCCTTTGCCATTAGTCTACTATTTCTCAGTCCCTGCACATTAGTACAAATGTGAGATGCACATCCGGTATCTAATATCCATGTAGAAGAAATAGATAGATTAACTTCTATAATGTGTATACCTGAGGCAGAAGTCCCACTTCTTTTCTTCTTTACTTCCTCAAGGTAGACTTTGTAGTTCCGCTTCCAGTGTCCAGTCTCACCGCAATGGAAACTATCCCCTTCCTTAGGTACTTTACCTTTACCCTTTGAAGTGGATGAATTGGCCTTGCCTTTGGCTTGGGTCTTACCCTTGCCTTTGCGCTTACCTTTGCCCTTCTTGACCATTAGTACGTTACTAACTTTCTTCTTGAGATCTGTTCGCTAGCTTCTTAACATCTTTGAGAATCTCAGGCAAAGGCTTATCAATTTTATTCATGTTATAATTCATGATGAATTGATTATATGCTTCCAGCAATGATTGCAGGATAACATCGGTTGCCAATTCTTGGCTCAGTGGAAAACCTAGTCTTTCAAGGTTCTCAACGTACCCTATCATTTTAAGTACGTGAGTTCCTACAGGTGTTCCTTCTTGCATCTTGCATGCAAAAAGAGCCTTAGACACTTCAAAACACTCGTGCCTAGCTTGTCCTTGATATAGTTGTTTCAAATGCTCAAACATACCATAGGCATCCATGTTCTCATGTTGCTTCTGAAGCTCAGAGTTCATGGTGGCAAGCATAAGACATGACACATCTAATGCGTCATCTTGATGCTTCTTATAAGCATCCTTTTCAAAGACGAGCAGGCGGGTGTTTCAGGGATAGACTGCTCTAGGACATACAGTTTACGTTCTTGCTTGAGGATAATCCTCAAGTTCCTATACCAGTCTAGAAAGTTAGCTCCATTGAGCTTGTCTTTCTCAAGGATAGATCACAAGTTGAGGGGGTGTGTCGTGTTAGATGACATGGTGATCTACAACATTAAAATGCAAAATTAAGTATCATACCTAAGTCATTTAATTAGGCCTTTAATTAAATTAGGCTCCCACTAAATTCTCATAGCTTTGATATGAGCTAATCATTGATGTAGGCAAACACATTTTGCTTACATCATTAGCTTCTATTTAGCTATAAATTTATATGGGATAAAGATCCACATCATACTTCGTCTTGAGTTAGCTTTGGCTAATCGCCCAAGACGTAGTATGATTAGGTAGACAATCTTTTGCCAATTACATCTGATGTAACTCTTTAATAGCTTTGGTTAAGTTTAGATTAGTTTAGTGCTTATTCCTAAACCAGCTTCCAGGCCGTGGCGAGGCACAAAGGCCTTCTTTGATATCGGAGCAACGACCACTTTCTAAGACAAAGCTGATGTTCGAAAATCACACAAAACTAATTTTTAAAACTTATGTTCAAAGCCAATATATGCCTCTACTTTCTTAATTAATTAAGAAAAACTTAATTAAGTCTTAACCAAGTTTGATAGCGGGACATCACGATTGTCCACTCGCACTCTTCCAAGATAAAATGCATTGCTTTGCTTTGGCAAACCCAACAACAAATGATCGAGGAAGTAGTGAGTACCAAACTTTGGTAGGCATATCGTTTTTGACTTATTAAGAAATACACTTAAACATGCATCACATATTAGCATACATCACATATAAGCTAAATTAACATGTATCACATACATATTAAACTAAGCGTGTCATGGTTATGGCCCTTATTCTACAATCTTCTCAAGCCAATGAAAAGATTGATTGGTCAACCTAGGGATAGCATCTTCTCTCAATGCTTCCTTTTGGTTGTCTTGTGTTGTTGACTTCCTCCTTGTAACGTCATCTTCCAATGGACCCTCCATCTTTGTTGCGTATATTACAAAAGGAGAAATACTCGAGTTACATTCGAGTCTAAAACTAATTTTACAACAAGAATTTTAGGAGAAAGGCACGACACGCAGGCCGTATTAAGAATTACAACACACACATTCACAAACTTTTTGAGACTAGGCCATAACCATGCACCATGTCAATTTTAACTTTTAAAAGACATCGGATATTTTATTATATTTGAAAAATTGCTAATGCAATTATCAACTCATAATAAAATTTATCCTACTTCTATATCATATATAAAATAGAGAAAACCTTTTTTTCTTATACGATATTTCGCAAGTGGCTCTGATACCACTGTAGGGATTTTTTTATGCAAAATAGCATATGCGCAACGGAACAAATAGGATCCCTTCCAAGTGATCCTTGCGAAAGAAAACCTCGTACAAAAAAATAAATTTCTCTAAAAGAAAAACCTATCTTATAGGAGAATATTACCTTTGTTGTGTGCCCTTTTTAATCCCTCTTCTCCTTGGGTTTGTTGGATCTTTTAGCATGTTCAATTGTCCGTGCCTCTATATGTATCCACACGAGCAAGCTCTTGTCTCACAAAAGAAACTAGAAGAGCTCTCCTTTACTTCTTGCTAGAGAAGTCCCTAAAGGAGAGGAAGGTAGGGAAAAAGAGAAAGGAAGAAGAAGACCACTCTTCTTGCTAGCCTACACTCACAAAAGCCACACAACCAAAGCCTCTCACCACCAAGCTCTCTCCAAGCCTCAATCTTCCACCACCCTGGCCGGCCACCCCATGGAGTGTTTTATAGGATTGAAAAAACCTTTCACCTCCTATCACATTCAATGCAATCAATTGCATTGAAAAATAATCAAACACACTCTTTGTTTGGCTGGCCACATGTGGAGAAATTCCAAAGGTCAAAACCCTTTGTCTCCTTCCACCTCATCAAGCTTATGTGGCATGCTTAGGTGGCATGCTTATGTGGCATTCATGCATGTTGAATTAATCTTATTAATTCAATAAGCTTATGTTATCATATTGAATTAATCTCATTAAATCAATAAGGTAACATATTGAATTAATCTTATTAAATTAATTAAGCTTAGGCTATCATGATAACATATTTATTTAATCTTATTAAATTAATAAGCTTAGCATATTGAATTAATCTCATTAAATCAATAAGCTAAAATTCTCATTAAGCTTAAAGTCCAAAAACCATTTTGTACTTAAGCTTATTTCCAAATTATTCTAGTCAAACTAGAATGCACTAATTCTTCTAATCATCATGCTCTTTGTGTGTGACCCTATAGACTCTCATAACGTTGGCAGTGGATCTAAACTCTTTTAGATACACAAGCAATGAGCGACATCTAGCAATACATCATTGCTACCCAAGTTACGAAATAAGTTAAGATCCGACTAACCTTTCCGTGACTACTATAATGTATGACCGTGTCCTTCTATCCTTGATATCAGATTGACCAATGAGGCATAGACCGTGTCATCCTCGATCAATCTGTGTGTTTCTTGATCCCTGAGTAAACTAACTCAAACAAATGAGCTCAATATCTCATATTGACTCATTCGAGCATGGCCATGCATTTTAGTAGTTCTACTCAATCAAGGGGCCCACAGATATCACTCTCATCATATGGGAGGGATAGATCCCATCTACATCACTCACATCCCTCCCCATAATTTGTTATATACCCAGTAATCGCCTTTATGGTCCACCCTATTACGGGTGACGTTTGACGATACCAAAGTACATAACTCCTTATGTAGGGAACCGTAGTGACTTCAGGTTTGAGGACTATTCATACCAATAGTCACATGAGAAAGTTTATGACACTCATATGACGATCCATGAAACTTTCTCATGGCGGGTCAGTTCAGTATATATTCTCTAATATATACCCATGTGTCAACTTGATATCATATATCCATGACTTGTGAGATCAAGTCATCAATTGACCTACATGCTAGTCTTTATGTATTAATATTGCCCTTGCAGATTAATACTTGACTAGGAACATTTTAGGAAAGTGTTCTCTACAGCCTCTCATAATCAATTCTGCCAATTGATGTGCTGTAGATAAGAACCTACTTTTCTAGGGAATTATTATATTTAATTTAGCTGGCACAAGCAAGACGTCAATATAATAACCAATCCTTTTCCTTTATAGAATATGATACAAAATGTTCCCTATTCAACTATCACATGATTGGTTCTAGGGATATAACTAACACATTTGACATAGATGCCAAAATGTAACACCGCGCCATCTCATCGGCCTTGATCCACTTCTTATAGCTTTCTCTCTCCTTTTCCCCAGAATTATCTGCAGGCTTGGGAGGGCACTCTTTGAGGAGTACATATTTGTATTCCTCAGCAGTCAAGACAATGTCTAGATTCCTCTTCCAATCTACATAGTTGGGTCCAGTAAGTTTGTTGTCTTTCAGTATCACAGCAAGTGGGTTGAAAGTCATTTTGAAAGAAAACCTAAGAATCACATAAATCAAAACATTAGATTTCAAAAAATTATTGATTCCTCAAACAATAAAATTTTAAAATCAACCAATACCTAAAAACACAGAGAATATCGTATGCCACGATAGTGTGGACGTATATGAATTCTACATTTATAAGAAGAGGTTTTACCCATTAATTTTACTATCTTGTCAACCTAACTTTTTGACAAGTAAAATTAATAGTTGGTTCCTCTTTGGCCCTACAAATAAAAGCAGTGACTCCGATGGGGAGGATACTTATATTTGTATCTAAGTGTTCACCATTACTCGGTACCAAGGTAATTATCTTGGGTTATGCGCCTTACGATGGGCAAGTACACACGCTCCTTAATAATTTCCTATAACCATATTCGACCTAGTGATCCGCAAACAAACCCATCTGATATGGAGGAAGGCACACAGAGCCGACGCGCAAGTTTGTTTGCATCACTTGTCAAATCGTAATGGAGGCCGCAGGAATTTATAAAAATATCCCTCTCCCACTTAGTAATTTGAAATTGAGGAATTTTCCTAGCCTACGACATGCATATCAAACAAAAAGCAATAAATATGAAAAATAAACTTATTTTCCAACAATTATGGTTTTTGTCTTCAATATGTCTCTCGTCGCATCGCCATCTCGTCCGCTCCTCCTACGCCATGTATAAGCCTCCGGAGATCCGAGCCGAGACTAAAACCTATTTTAATTTACATCGATCGATCCTATACTCCATGAGGGAGTGTACATGAAATCTAGATCGAAAGTAAAATAAAATAAAGAGTGGCTAAACAATGTCGTATTTAATTTATAAAAACTAAATACTAGCTTCGTCAACCCCAAGGATTCAACAAAATAAATATTTACACATATACAATCACATACACACATATGGCCATAATAGTCAGATCTTATGCCTGCAACCAAAGAGTTAAACTACGCATATCCTACTATTATCCGGCACATATAATATATGAAAAAGTGCATAAAAATTAACCGAATCCTAAACACACAAAATCGGAAACCTTGGCTCTGATACCAATTGAAGGGTTTTGCTTATCGAGTCCGTGAGGGGAAACATCGCTTCCCACTTCACCTCGGTAGCTTGTCCATGGCGATCCCTTCGATGTCCCTGGATTAAAAAAAATTTAATCCTAGACAAAAGAGATTGCCCAAACCACCAAGCCATCTTCGTGCTATTCATTTAGAGAGGTCACTTGAACAAACTAGTTGTTCAAGCGACCATCATCTATTCTGCGAGTAGCCGCGGAATAGACGAAGTCCAGATTGCCGATTTTTGTGTTTATGCTTGGGATCCAAGTATTATTTAGCCATTTATAGATTTATAAAATGATTATAATTGAAAAACAAAAACAATCAATAAACAAAAGAAGAAAGTAGAATAGGTATACCTCTCAATCTTCTAATGTATGACCTTCCTCCTTTTGGATGTCGTGTGGGCGACGATCCACCAAAAGTCGAAGCTCCTAGATCACAAATCTTCCTTCTTTGCTCTTCCAAAGCAAGAGGAGGAATAGAAACAAGGTTTTTCTCCTCACTAGAAACAACCAACAAGGAACCAAAACTTTCCTTGCCGCTGGCCAACTAGATGAAGGAGAAGATGGTGGAAAGCAACCAAGACACCAAGGGAAGCCCTATATCTTGTTTCCCCCACCTAAGGAGAGGGAGAAGGGAGATTTTGGGCATCGGCCAAGGGCTGGGAAGGGCCTGGAAACTTGCTGGATGCCGGCCACAAGACAAGGAAGAAGAAAGGAAACCTTGCCTTATTTGGTGCCGCCCTAGCCTCCAATCCCTAACCCTAATCCTAATCCTATCTCAACTAGGATTCCCTTCTCTTGCCGCCCAAGCCTTGCTCTCTTCAATGCAGTTCACGCCAACCCCTTTGACATCCTTTTATAGAGTTAGGGATAAGTCATGAATTAATCTCCTCTATTGGTTCTAGGGATTTAATCTCAACCGTCCGATCTAGAGATTTAATCTCAACCAATGGATCTTAGACTTTTGTTTCTATCCATTGGATCTAAGAATCATGAGGTGTTAATAGGCTACATTAGGGACCATGAGGAGTTGGGTCTTGGCCACCCATGGATCAAGCCCACATAAAGTCCGATCCACTAATGATGATCCAATATACTAAAGGTTCATCATTGATCTACCTCACCAACCCCTATATGATAATATGGGTTCCATATATTATTTGTATATTTTCTCCCCGTGTTTAAGATCTCGAATGTCCATCGATTAATTAATTTACTGACCATTAATTAATCAACATCTAACTCCTTGAGTAGTACCACTCAACCTTTTCATCATGCCGGACCAAGTCCACCTGCAGGGTTTACATGATGAACCTTATGAGCTCCTCAAGGGGACATCATCATCCAAATATATAGGACACAGTTTCCTCCTATAATCAACGGCACACCATATAAATAATATCATCTCCCAACTTACCGAGCCTATCAATTTAATCTATAAATCTCGCCCATTGGTAAATCAAAGAGATGAGTACTAAGTATATGTGCCCGTTATTATATCGGGATTAAGAGCATGTACTAAATAATATCTGAGGTCCGATTCGATTATGTAGTCAGCAATAAATCAAATCACCTCTAAGTCGGTCCTGCTCAATACACACAAAGTGCACTAGTGTGATTATATGGTCAAGACAAACCAATACCAAATCACACTACAACCATTCCGATGGTTTGTCCAAAGCCATCTCAGTTGTGAGCCTTTACTTATACTTTTCAAGGGGTCGATAACATGATCTCCTATGTGACACCACACACCATGTTATCTACAATGTAAAGTATTAGACAATATTGCATAACCATAAAAATATACAAACAATGATCATGTGATTCTTATTCCAAAATAAAGATGTTCATAAAAAGATAGACTTTTCAGTATACATCCCTACACCCGAGATGGGATAGTACACTTAGGTGAAACTTGGCCAATTGGCTAAGTGTCAGATGGGATTTCTCGACATCAGTCGACTGCCATGTCATGGCAGTCGACAGCTCTAAGTCGAATGGGTTCGACTGGTGTTTAACTGGCGGGTTTCTAGCCCAGCAGTTGACTTCCATAGAATGGCAATCGACTGCCAGACCATCAGTCGACTGCCAAGGGTGGCAGTCGACTGATGAAGGTAGTTGTGGGCACAAAACCTCTCGTAGCCGATTGATCAGTCGGCTACGGAGGCATCAGTCGACTGATGGATAGATTAGTCGACTGCCAATGTTCCCATTGAACTACAATGGTCGGGATCTGACATGTTCAGAGGCCGTTGTAATGGTGGCAATCGACTGCCAAGGGCAGCAGTCGACTGATGGTGGCCAATGGGAAGAAATTAACCCTCTCTATAAAACGAGAGGGTGTGGGCTTTTGGATGGCTAATGCTCATGCTCTAAGTGATCATCCAAGTGCCCCACAAGCTTCCAACTCCTTCTTCTAGTTTTCTTTCACATCTATTGTAAAAGAAGGAGTGATCTCATTGGTGTAAAGGTTTACCTCCACCTTGCTTGGGCTAAAGGGAGAGACCAATAGTGGATTGGTTTCAGAGTGATTCACCGGAGACGAATCGGACCGTGGATTAGCAGCGAGGCTATGAACCACGTTATATTGTGTGTTAGAATTGATTTTGTTTTTTCTTATCATTATTGCTTGTTTAGTTTTGTTTTCGTTGTGCTAATATTCTTTGTAGACAAGCAATTTCATTCATACGACGAAAGAGAGCTATTCACCCCCCTCTAGCTGACCACCATCGTTCCTACAAAGCCATCCCTAGAGTTGACCATGGTAAGTGTCTGGTGGCCAAGGTTTCCATGAAACCTAGGAAGACCACTAAGAAGGTTACTAGGGAGGCAATCCCTAAGGTTAACCATGACAAAGACCCAAATGACCAATACTTCTAAGCCTAGGAGGGTCATTAGGAAGGTATCAAGGGAGGTCATCCCTAAGGAATACCTAGTAAACCCAAAGAGCTCCAATAGGTATTAGGTTCCTAGGAGTGTGATCGATTCATGCTAAATGGGTCAGGATATGTCAACCTTGATTGGATGGGTAGTTAACTCAACCATAGCAAAGTTGACACTTTAGGTCATTTCCAAGGTATTGTGACACTTTGGAAATGTGGTTAGAATTTAATCCTAAACGATTTTAGGATGTGCCAATATGATTTAAGAAGTTTGATAAATTGATCAAATTTGCACAAATTAGGTATAGAGGTCTTGGTGTGCCATTTTGGGTTTTGGCACACTTGGGATAAGTGGTATTATGGCAAAATGAACTTAATCCTAACAAATGACAACTAATATTAAAATTTAGGTATTTTTATGCCTTATATTTTATTTGTCATGTCTTGATTGTCATATAACATGTCATGACATCATTCTTATTTTCAATCATATAAAATGTCATGATCATGCTTAGGGTTTATCTTTTGTGTCATGCGTATTTAGATTTAATCATATGCCATAACATCATGATTATTGGCACATGCTCTTAATTATGTTATCATTTATGCTATAATCATCATTCATATATTTAGGATTTATAAAAATTAATTTAAGGACAATTGGCATGACTTGAAGTCCCATCTATAAGGGAATCAAGTAGTGTTGCCTTAGAAAAATGCATGAGACCTTAGATTAGGATGAACAAAACTCACATCTCACATCACATTGACTTGTGTGTGTATTGATACACCCTAGACACATGAGAGATGCTAGAAAATGAGCTAAGTTCAAGGTTCATAGTTTATGCATCTATATGAACTAAAACTCATCTTATACCATGGATGAATCATGAGGAAATCTTATGTATAAGTCATGTGCATTAAGCCCATATTCCATGGTTCAATATAAGATTTTAAAAAACATTTTAAAATCATTTTGAAAAACCTTGGTGAATTCTATCTTTTGATAACAATCACCAGTGATAGAGTTGATACAAAGTAGGGTCAAAATTTTGAACTTTTCAATGTTTTTGAACTTTATGTCAAATTCACTATTTAATGGGTAATTTATTTTTCAAATATTTTTCACTCATTATGATTGTTATAAGTATTCTACATATGAATTTTCATGATTTTTCAATTTATGTATAATTACTTATGATTTTTGTAATTTCATTTTCTGATCTCTGAATTCTGTATTTGCAGAAATCAGTTGACTGGCGCTTATGGTAGTCAACTAGCATCAAGGGAAATCGACTGTTGATTGACAGAGTCGACTGCCAATGCTGATTTTGGGTAAACAAGGATGTTTAGACCATGTTTCAGCTATGTTAGGCTACCCTAACTGCTCTTAACCCTAGGATATACTTTGGAAAGCATTGGAAAGGGTGAAAATCCATTGGATATGGATTAGGAGAGTTGTTTGGGTGTGTATCAAGTTTAAGTTGTGTTAAAATTCAAGGTTGAACTTTTAACCTTAATTTTCATTGTTTAGTGTTCCTATAGGCTTAGGGACTCTCCAAGGACATTGTTGGTGGAATGGTCAAGGGGGAGCAAGCTTTTAGGGGGAGGTTATCCATCATGGGATAATGGATGTGTTCTTCCTCATGAGGTGGAGAATTTGGAGAAGTAAGGATTTCCTCTCTTTAGTGATATTGAACTTATCACTAGGAAGAGTGAAGGCATCATAGATGTTTTTGGACTAAGGGTGAGATTGTAACATCTCATTGGGATATGAGACATTGACACCCTTGGGGAGAGCCTTTTTGATGTATGTCAAAAAGGGGTAGAATTGGGAGAATTTGGGAATTCCCAATTTTGAGGATTGAATTGAGTTAGTGTTCTAACTCAAAGATGTTGGTTTTTGTCAAACATCAAAAAGGGAGAGATTGTTGATGCAATCGGGCCAGGTCACGATTGACCAGACTCGAGTTAGACTCGAGTAATGTTTTGATATTTGACATTGATGTTTGACAAAGGAGTTGACCGTTGTTTATGTTGGGATGTATACTAAAAAGTCTATCTTTTGTATGAACATTTTTATTTTTGAAATAAGAATCACATGATCATTGTTTGCATATTTATGGTTATGCAATATTATCTAATACATTACATTGTAGATAACATGGTGTGTAGTGTCACACAGGAGATCATGTTATCGGTTCCTTGTAAAGTATAAGTAAAGGCTCACAACCTAGATGGCTTTGGACAAACCATTGGTATGGTTGTATTGTGATTTGGTATTGGTTTGTCTTGACCATAGAATTACACTAGTATATTTTGTGTGTATTCAGCAGGACCGACATACAGGTGATTCGATTTATTGCTGACTACATAATCGAATCATACCTCAGATATTATATTGTACATGCTCTTAATCCCGATATAATAACAAGCACATATACTTAATATTCATTTCTTTGATTTACCAATGGGCGAGATTTATAGAGTAAATCGATAGGCTCGGTAAGTTGGGAAATGGAATTATTTATATGGTGTGCCGTTGATTATAGGAGGAAACCGTGTCCTATATATTAGGATGATGATGTCCCCTTGAGGAGCTCATAAGGTTCATCATATAAACCCTGCAGGTGGACTTGGTTCGACATGATGATAAGGTTGAGTGGTACTACTAATGGAGTTAGATGTTGATTAATTAATTATCAGTAAATTAATTAATTGATGGACATTCGAGATCTTAAACACGGGGAGATATATGTACAAATAATATATGGAGCCCATATTAACTTATGGGGGTTGGTGAGGTAGATCAATGATAATCCTCTAGTGGAATGGATAATCATTAATGGATCGGACTTTATGTGGGTTTGATCCATTGGGTGGCCAAGATCCAACTCCTCCTCATGGTCCATATTGGAGCCTATTAAAATCTCATGAAGCCTAGATCCAATGGATGAAAACAAAACTCTAGATCTGACGATGGAGATTAAATCTCTAGATCCGACGGTTGAGATTAATTTTCTAGATCCGACGGTTGAGATTAAATCCCTAGAACCGACAGTGGAGATTAAAAGGAGGCTTGAGCCCAACTCTATAAATAGAGGATTAAGGTGGGCGGCAAGGCATGGCTTAGGAGATTAGGGTTTGCTTCCCTTTAGCTTGGGCAGCACGGAATCCGAGGAAGGTTAGGGTTGAGTTGGGCGGCTAGGGTTTGGGAGGTGGAGTGGGTGGCAACAAGAGGAGAGGTTCCCTTTTTCTTCTTCCTAAGGTGTTGCCGGCACCTATCCTTCTTCCCTCTACTTTGGCCGGTGCTCAACATATTCCTCTTCCCCTCTTCTTTGGCCGGCGGCAACTAGGAGAGCTAGGGTTAGGGTTTTGGGCGGCTACAAGGTGAAGGGTTGGTTTTCTTTCTCTTCTCCAAGAGTTGGCCGGCGCCCATCACCCTCCTTGATTCTCCTTTGGCCGGTTTCCATACTCCTTATTCTCTTCCTTGTGCGGCGGCAACATTGAGTCTATTGACTTGGTGGTCGGTTCTAGATAGGAAGAAGAGTTTTGTTTTATGATCTTCCTTTGTTCGGAGTGAACAAGGAAAGGAAGATTGATGATCTAGGAGGCTTCGACTTTTGGAAGATCGTCGCCCACACGATATCCAAAAGGAGGAAGGACATACAATAGAAGATCAAGAGGTATAACAAGAGGTATAATCTTGTTTATTTTAATTAGTGTTCTTTTGTATTATGTCTATAATTGTTTTTCAATTATATGCATGTTATATGTTTTATTTTGTGGCTAAATATACTTGGACCCCGAACATAAACACAAAAGCTGACGATCCGTACATCGTCTATTCCGCAGCTATTAATAAAATAGAGATTGGTTGCTTGAACAACAAGTTTTTTCAAGTGACTACTCTAATCGAATAGCATGACGATGAAACGGTTGCTTGGGTGATCCCTTTCGTCTAGGATTAATTTTTTTAAAATCCGGGGACATCGATGGGATCGCCATTAACAAGCGACCGAGTTGAAGTGGAAAGCAAAGTTTCCTACCTTCAAGTGGTATCAGAGCCACGGTTTTCGATTTTGTGTGTTTAGGATTCGGTTACTTTTATGCACTTTTCATATATTATATGTGCCGGATAATAGTAGGATGTGTGTAAGTTAACTTTTTGGTTGCACGCATAGGATCCAACTATTATGGTCATATGTGTTTATGTGATTGTATATGTGTAATTGTATATTTTGTTGAATCCTCGGGGTTGACGAGGTTAGTATTTAATTTTTGTAAATTAGATATGACATTGTTTATCCACTCCTTTTATTTTAGTTTACTTTCGATCTAGATTTCATGTACACTCTCTCGTGGAGTATAGGATCGATGGATGTAAATTAAAATAGTTTTTCTCAGCTCGGATCTCCGGATGGCTTGTACATGGCGTAGGGAGGAGCGGACGAGATGGCGATACGACGAGAGACATATTGAAGACAAAAGCCATAATAGTTGGAAAATATTTATTTTTTATATTTATTGCTTATTGTTTGATATGCATGTTGTAGGCTAGAAAATTCCTCAATTTCAAATTACTAACTGGGAGAGGGATATTTTTATAAATTGCCACGGCCTCCATTACGATTTGACATGTGATGCAAACAAACTTGCACGTCGGCTCTGAGTTCCTTCCTCCCCATCGGATGAGTTTGTTTGCGGATCACAAGGTCGAATATGGTTATAGGAAATTATTAAGAAGCGTGTATACTTGCCCATCGGAAGGCACATAACCCGAGATAATTACCTTGGTACCGAGTAATGGTGAACACTTAGATACAAATATAAGTATCCTCCCTATCGGAGTCACTGCTTTTATTTGTAGGGTCGAAGAGGAACCAACTATTAATTTTACTTGTCAAAAAGTTAGGTTGACAAGATAGTAAAACTAATGGGTAAAACCTCCTCTTACAAATGTAGAATTCGTATACGTCGACATGATCGTGGCATACGATATTATCGGTGTTTTGAGGTGTTGGTTGATTTTAAAATTTTATTGTTTGAGGAATCAATAATTTTTTTTTGAAATCTAAAGTTTTGATCTATGTGATTCTTAGGTTTTTCAAAAATGACTTTCAGTCCACTTGTTGTGATACTAAAGGAAAATAAACTTACTACACAAATTATGTTGATTGGAAAAGAATTTAGATATTGTCTTAACTGCTGAAGAGTACAAGTATGTACTCTTCAAAGAGTATCCTCCTAAGCCGGCAAATGAGTTGGAAGCCATTAGAAGCTGAGATCGATGGGGAAACCCAGGTCGATATCATTCTCCAGTCTCTACCTAAAAGTTTTGAGCAGTTTCACCTGAATTACAACATGAATAAGAGGTTGTATTTGATGGCGAAGCTTTTGACAGAAATCTAGGCGGTAGAAGGGCTTGCTCAGGCTCAGGCCATAATTGCTCAGAAGGTTTCTACTTCTAAACCGAAAGGCAAGAAGAAGAAGAAATAAGGTGGAGCATAGGTGGTGGGAGGATCTCAGGGACGAGTGAAGAAGCCGAAAGGCAAGTGCTTCACTTGCAAGCAGGATGGACATTGGAAGAAGGACTGTCCCAATCCGAAGCAGAACATAGGTATATCCTTTGGTCTAGTCGTTGAAACATGTTTAGCGGTGTGATCTACCGGCACCTGGTGTGTAGATACGGGAGCCACTGATCATGTCTACAATACTTTGCAGGGGTTCCAGGAAACCCGACGACTAGCTGAAGGGGAGATTACCATTTACTTGGGCGATGCCACAAAGGTGGCGGCTGTTGCAGTGGGAGATGTTTATTTGTATTTTGAGAAAAATAAAGTTTTGGTTCTTAAGAATTGCCTTTATGTACCTTTATTTAGAAAGAATTTAATTTTGATTTCTAAATTATTTGTAAATGGATACTCTATTTCTTTTAATGATAGAGTTGTTATAAAAAGGAATAGGGAGATTATCTGTTCTGGTGCATTGATAGGAAATTTGTATACACTTGAACCAAAAGCGCCCATGATGAAAATAGAAGTTAATAACTCATCTTCTAATTCCAATAAGAGAAAAGAACCTTCGAAGATGAACCAAACATATCTTTGGCATCTTAGGCTTGGTCATATTAACCTAAGCAGAATTCAAAGGTTGATAGCTGATGGACCTCTGGGTTCATTAGTGGTGGAAGATTTCCCAACCTGCGAATCTTGCTTGGAAGGTAAAATGACCAAGAGACCTTTTAAGGCCAAGGGGTATAGAGCCAAAGATGTGTTAGAATTAGTTCATTCTGATTTGTGTGGTCCTATTGTTAGTTATAGCCCTAAGAACCAATCATGTGATGGTTGAATAGGGAACATTTTGTATCATATTCTATAAAGGCAAAGGATTGGTTATTATATTTAAGTCTTGCTTGTGCCAGCTAAATTAAATATAATAATGCCCTAGAAAAGTAGGTTCTTATCTACAGCACATCAATTGGCAGAATTGATTATGAGAGGCTGTAGAGAACACTTTCCTAAATGTTCCTAGTCGAGTATTAATATGCAAGGGCAATATTAATACATAAAGACTAGCATGTAGGTCAATTGATGACTTGATCTCACAAGTCATGGATATATGATATCAAGTTGACACATGGGTATATATTGGAGAATATATACTGAACTGACCCGCCATGAGAAAGTTTCATGGATCGTTATATGAGTGTCATAAACTTTCTCATGTGACTATTGGTATGAATAGTCCTCAGACCTGAAGTCACTACGGTTCCCTACATAAGGAGTTGTGTACTTTGGTATCGTCAAACGTCACCCGTAACAGGGTGGACCATAAAGGCGATTACTGGGCATATAACAAATTATGCGGAGGGATGTGGGTGATGTAGATGGGATCTATCCCTCTCATATGACGAGAGTGATATCGGTGGGCCCCTTGATTGAGCAGAACTACTAAAACGCATGGCCATGCTCGAATGAGTCAATATGAGATATTGAGCTCATTTGTTTGAGTTAGTTTACTCAGGGATCAAGAAACACATAGATTGATCGAGGATGACACGGTCTATGCCTCATTGATCAATCTGATATCAAGGATAGAAGGACACGGTCATACATTATAGTAGTCACGGAAAGGTTAGTCGGATCTTGACTTATCTCGTAACTTGGGTAGCAATGATGTATTGCTAGATGCCGCTCATTGCTTGTGTATCTAAAAGAGTTTAGGTCCACAACGCGTTATGAGAGCCTATAGGGTCACACACAAAGAGCATGATAATTAGAGGAATTAGAGTATTCTAGTTTGACTAGAATAATTTGGGAATAAGCTTAAGTACAAAATGGTGTTTGGACTTTAAGCTTAATGAGAATTTTAGCTAATTGATTTAATGAGATTAATTCAATATGTTACCTTATTGAATTAATAAGATTAATTCAATATGATAACATAAGCTTAATTGAATTAATAAGATTAATTCAATATGATAACATAAGCTTAATTGAATTAATAAGATTAATTCAACATGCATGAATGCCACATAAGCATGCCACCTAAGCATCCACCTAAGCTAGTTAAGGTGGAAGGAAACAAAATGGTTTTGTCTCCTTAAGTGGCCGGCCAAACAAGGATATGTCTCAATGCAATGGATTGCATTGAATGTGTGGAGGTGAAAGGGTTTTTCCAACCCTATAAAAGACACCTCAAGTGGCCGGCCAAAGATAGCATTGGCTTTTGTTGTTGGTGGAAGCTTTGGTTGTGTTAGTGGTGAGAAAGCTTGGTGGAAGCTTTAGTTGTGTGGGTTTGTGAGTGTAGGCTAGCAAGAAGAGGAGTCTTCTTCTTCCTTTCTCCTTTTCCCTCTCTTCCTCTCCTTTAGGGACTTCTCTAGCAAGAAGTAAAGGAGAGCTCTTCTAGTTTTCCTTTTGTGAGACAAGAGCGTGCTCGTGTGGATACGTATAGAGGCACGGACACTTGAACGTGCTAAAGATCCAACAAACCGAAAGAAAAGCGGGATTGCAAAGGGCACGCAACAAAGGTAGAACTCTCCTATAAGATAGGCTTGGTTTAGAGAAATTTATTTTATACGAGTTTGCTTTCGCATGGATCACTTGGAAGGGATCCTATTTTCCATTCTATGCCATTAGGCATACGAGAATTCCTACGTGGTATCAGAGCCACTTGCGAAAGATCGTATAAAATAGGTTTTCTCTATTTTATATGTGATATATAAGTAGGATAAATTTTATTATGAGTTGATAATTGCATTAGCAAATTTTCAAACATAATAAAATATCCAATGTCTTTTAAAAGTTAAAATGACATGGTGCATGGTTATGGCCTAGTCCCAAAAAGTTTGTGATTGTGTGTTGTAATTCTTAATACGGCCTGCGTGTCGTGCCTTTCTCCTAATATTCTTGTTGTAAAATTAGTTTTAGACTCGAATGTAACTCGAGTATTTCTCCTTTTGTAATGTACAAAACAAGGATGGAGGGTCCATTGGAAGATGAGGTTACAAGGAGGAAGTCAACACACAAGACAACCAAAGGAAGCACTTAGGAGAAGATGCTATCCCTAGGTTGACCAATCAATCTTTTCATTGGCTTGAGAAGATTGTAGAATAAGGGCCATAACCATGACACGTTAGTTTAATATGTATGTGATGCATATTAGTTTAGCTTGTATGTGATGCATGATTAGTTTAGCTTATATGTGATGTATGCTAATATGTATATGATACATGTTTATTTCTTAATAAGTCTAAACGATATGCCTACCAAAGTTGGTACTCACTACTTCCTCGATCATTTGTTATTGGGTTTGCCAAAGCAAAGCAATGGATTTTATCTTGGAGGGGTGCGAGTGGACAATCGTGATGTCCTGCTATCAGTCTTAGTTAAGACTTAATTAAGTGTTTTCTTAATTGGTTAAGAAAGTAGAGGCATATATTAGCTTTGAACATAAGTGTTAACATTAGTTTTGTGTGATTTAGAACATCGGCTTTGTCTTAGAAGTGGTCGTTGCTCGATATCCAAGAAGGCCCTGTGCCTCTCGACTGGAAGCTGGTTTAGGAATAAACACTAAACTAATCTAAAACTTAACCAAAGCTATTAAAGAGTTACATCAGATGTAATTGGCAAAAGATTGCCTACCTAATTATACTACGTCTTGGGCGATTAGCCAAAGCTAACTCAAGACGAATTATGATGTGGATCTTTATCCCATATAAATTTATAGCTAAATAGTAGCTATGAGAATTTAGTGGGAGCCTCATGTAATTAAAGGCCTAATTAAATGATTTAGGTATGATACTTAACTTTGCATTTTAATGTTGTAGATCACCATGTCATCTAACACGACACACCCCCTCAACTTGCGATCTGTCCTTGAGAAGGACAAGCTCAATGTAGCAAACTTTCTTGACTGGTATAGGAACTTGAGGATTATCCTCAAGCAAGAGCATAAACTATATGTCCTAGAGCGAGCTACCCCTGAAATACAGCCCCTCTGGCCACTCGTCTTTGAAAAGGATGCTTATAAGAAGCATCAAGATGGCGCATTAGATGTGTCATGCCTTATGCTTGCCACCATGAACTACGAGCTTGAAGCAACATGAGAACATGGATGCCTATGATATGGTTGAGCATTTGAAACAACTATATCAAGGACAAGCTAGGCAGCGTTTTGAAGTGTCTAAGGCTCTTTTTGCATGCAAGATGCAGAAGGAACACTGTAGGAACTCACGTGCTCAAAATGATTAGTGCGTTGAGAACCTTGAAAGACAGGTTTTCAGGCGGGGTGCTTGGCCCAAGCGATGTTATCCTGCAATCGTCTTAGGAAGCATACAATCAATTCGTCATGAATTATAACATAAATGAAATTGATAAACCTTTGCCTGAGATTCTCAGCATGTTGAGAACTGCTGAACCAAATCTCAAGAAGAAAGTTAGTAATGTACTAATGGTCAAGAAGGACAAAGGTAAGTGCAAAGGCAAGGGTAAGACCCAAGCCAAAGCAATTCATCCACTTCAAAGGGTAAAGGTAAAGTACCTAAGGAAGGGGGCTTCCATTGCGTGAGGCCGGACCTTTAGGCGGGCTGAAAGTCTACCTTGAGGAAGTAAAGAACAAGAAGTGGGACTTACGCCTCGGTATACACGTTATAGAAGTTAATCTATCTATTTCTTCTACATGGGTATTAGATCGGATGTGCATCTCACATTTGTACTAATGTGCGGGGGAGAAATAGTAGAATAATGGCAAAGGTGAAGTGGACCTACAGTAGTGAATGGCGATGGCAAAAGTTCTTTGTTGTAGGTATTCTTTGTCTTTGCATTGGGCTTATCTTAGAACTAGAGAGTGCTTTCTATGTACGCATTAACAAAGAACATAATTTACGTATCTTGTTTAGACAAGAAAAACTTTTCTTTTATAATAAAGGACAAATGTTGTTCCATTTATTTAAATGAAATGTTCTATTGTAATGCACCACTTATGAATGGTCTCTATGTTCTAGATTTAGATAACCCAATTTATAACGTAAATACCAAAGCGGTTCAAATCGAATGATTTGAACCGGACATATCTCAGCTGTCGCCTAGGTCACATAAATGAAAAGCATATCGACTCCAACTCCATAAAGATGGATTATTGGACACCTTTGATTTTGCATCATATGAGGTATGCGAGTCTTATCTTTTAGGAAAGATGACTACAACTCCATTTAGTGGACATGGCGAGAGAAGCGGCGGACTTTGTTAGGACTCATACATCGATGTATGTGGCCCTTTCAATGTCGAAGCAGAGGAGGCTATAAGTACTTTATTACTTTCAGCGATGATATGAGTAGATTTGGCTACTTATATTTGATGAGACATAAGTCGAATCCTTTGAAAAGTTCAAAGAATTCAAGAATGAAGTACAAAACCAACTTGGTAAGCGTATTAAGCTACTTGATCGGATCGAGGTGGTGAATACCTTAGTCAAGAGTTTCGTGATCACTGGTGAGTGTGGGATAATATCCCAACTCACTCCACCTAGAACACCACAATGGAATGGTGTATCAGAGGAGAAATCGTACTCTATTAGATATGGTACGATCAATGATGAGCATGATCTACCTACTTCCTTTTGGGGTTTAGCTCTAGAGGCAGTAGCTTTCACACTTAATCGCGTTCCATCAAAAGCAGTAGAAAAGACACCATATACGATATGGAATGGAGGAAGAGTCCCAAAATGTCTTTTATAAAGATTTGGGGTTGTGAAGCTTACGTTAGGCGTCAAGTCTCGGATAAACTAGGACCCAAATCGGATAAGTGTTATTTTGTAGGATATCCCAAGGAAACTAAGGGATATTACTTTTACAATCCACACTTGGCAAGGTGTTTGTTGCGAAATCTTTGTCTTTCTAGAAAGAGAATTTATTTCTAGAAATACTAGTGGGAGTAAAATTCATCTTGAAGAAGTTCAAGATGATGATAACACTAAGGCTTCGATGGAAAATGAGCAGAACCTGAAGTGTTGTGGATGAGGAAATTATGCCCAAAGAGTTGTGGAGCAAACACTGCTCAAGTAGACCAACCTCTTCGAGATCTGATAGGATCCGCCGTCAACTGAGAGATATTCTTTTCTCGACCGACAACGGTGAGGTATTGCTTGTCGATCTTGACGAGCCTACATCCTATCAAGAAGCTATGATGAGCCCAGATTCGAGAAATGGCTAGAGGCCATGAGATCCAAATGGAATCAATGTACACTAACCAAGTATGGACTTTGGTTGATCCACCTGAAGGGGTAAAACCCATTGGGTGTAAGTGGGTCTTTAAAGTAAAGACTGACATGGATGGTAATAAGCATACCTATAAAGGTAGATTGGTGGCTAAAGGATTCAAACAAATTCATGGTATTGACTATGAAGAAACCTTTTCACCGATGCTTAAATCCATTCGGATCATACTTGCTATCGACCTACCATGATTATGAGATCGGATGGATGTCAAAACCGCTCGAATGGAAAGCTACTCGAGGATGTGTACATGACACAGCCTGAGGGTTTTGAAGATCCAAAGCATCCTGGAAAGGTATGCAAACTGCAAAGGTCCATTTATGGACTAAAGCAAGCCTCTCGAAGCTGGAATCTTCGATTTGATGATGCAATCAAAGAGTTTGGTTTCATCAAGAATGAAGATGAGCCTTGTGTCTACAAGAGAAATAGTGAGAGCACAGTTGTATTTCTTGTCTTGTATGTAGATGACATACTTCTCATCGGAAATGATATTCCCTCACTCCAGTCTGTGAAGATGTGGTTAGGGAATTGTTTCTCGATGAAGGACTTAGGTGAAGCTGCCTATATTCTAGGCATCAAGATCTATAGAGATAGATCTAGAAGATTACTTGGCCTAAGTCAGAGTACATACATTGATAAAGTGCTAGATCGTTTTGCTATGCAAAATTCTAAGAAAGGGTTTCTGCCTTTATCACATGGTGTGAGTCTTTCGAAGACTCAATGTCCCTCTTCTAAGGAGGAGAGAGATCGCATGGATAAGATCCCTTATGCATCTGCTATAGGGTCTATCATGTACGCCATGCTTTGTACTCGTCCTGACGTCTCGTATGCTTTGAGCATGACGAGTAGATACCAGTCAGATCCAGGTGAAAGTCACTGGATAGCAGTCAAAAATATTCTTAAATACTTACGAAGGACGAAAGAATATTTCCTGATATTTGGAGGCAATGAGGAGCTAACTGTAAAGGGTTACAGTGATGCAAGCTTCCAAACAGACAAGGATGACTATAGATCGCAATCGGTGTTTTTTGCACGAATGGTGGAGCCGTGAGTCGAAGAGTTCAAAGCAGACATGGTCGATTCTACAATGTAAGCGAGTATATTGCAAAGATCGATGCAAAGAAAGGAGGTTGTTTGGCTCCACAAGTTCATCAGTGAACTTGGGGTAGTTCCTAGCATTGCAGATCCAATAGACTCTCCGTGACAACAATGGGGCTATTGCGACAGCTAAGGAACCTCGATCACATCAATGACCAAACACATATCAAGCGCGCTTCCATCTCATTCGAGAGATCATCGATAGAGGAGATGTGAGGATATGCCGATGTAAGCTAACATCGCAGATCCATTGACCAAGGCTTCACAGAGGAGGAAGCATGATGGTCACACTAGGTCACTAGGTATTAGATATCATAGTGATTGGTACTAGTGCTAGTGGGAGATTGTTAGTTATAGCCCTAAGAACCAATCATGTGATGGTTGAATAGGGAACATTTTGTATCATATTCTATAAAGGCAAAGGATTGGTTATTATATTTAAGTCTTGCTTGTGCCAGCTAAATTAAATATAATAATGCCCTAGAAAAGTAGGTTCTTATCTACAGCACATCAATTGGCAGAATTGATTATGAGAGGCTGTAGAGAACACTTTCCTAAATGTTCCTAGTCGAGTATTAATATGCAAGGGCAATATTAATACATAAAGACTTGCATGTAGGTCAATTGATGACTTGATCTTACAAGTCATGGATATATGATATCAAGTTGACACATGGGTATATATTGGAGAATATATACTGAACTGACCCGCCATGAGAAAGTTTCATGGATCGTTATATCAGTGTCATAAACTTTCTCATGTGACTATTGGTATGAATAGTCCTCAGACCTGAAGTCACTACGGTTCCCTACATAAGGAGTTGTGTACTTTGGTATCGTCAAACGTCACCCGTAACAGGGTGGACCATAAAGGCGACATCGGGTATATAACAAATTATGCGGAGGGATGTGAGTGATGTAGATGGGATCTATCCTCTCATATGACGAGTGAGATCGGTGGGCCCCTTGATTGAGTAGAACTACTAAAACGCATGGCCATGCTCGAAGGAGTCAATATGAGATATTGAGCTCATTTGTTTGAGTTAGTTTACTCAGGGATCAAGAAACACATAGATTGATCGAGGATGACACGGTCTATGCCTCATTGATCAATCTGATATCAAGGATAGAAGGACACGGTCATATATTATAGTAGTCACAAAGGTTAGTGGATCTTGACTTATCTCAGAACTTGGGTAGCAATGATGTATTGCTAGATACCGCTCATTGCTTGTGTATCTAAAAGAGTTTAGATCCACTGCCAACGTTATGAGAGCCTATAGGGTCACACACAAAGAGCATGATAATTAGAGGAATTAGAGTATTCTAGTTTGACTAGAATAATTTGGGAATAAGCTTAAGTACAAAATGGTGTTTGGACTTTAAGCTTAATGAGAATTTTAGCTAATTGATTTAATGAGATTAATTCAATATGTTACCTTATTGAATTAATAAGATTAATTCAATATGATAACATAAGCTTAATTGAATTAATAAGATTAATTCAATATGATAACATAAGCTTAATTGAATTAATAAGATTAATTCAACATGCATGAATGCCACATAAGAATGCCACATAAGCATGCCACATAAGCATGCCACCTAAGCATCCACCTAAGCTAGTTAAGGTGGAAGGAAACAAAATGGTTTTGTCTCCTTAAGTGGCCGGCCAAACAAGGATATGTCTCAATGCAATGGATTGCATTGAATGTGTGGAGGTGAAAGGGTTTTTCCAACCCTATAAAAGACACCTCTAGGTGGTACAATTATAGTGGTAAAGCTTGAGGCTTGAGAGAGAGATGCTTGAGACGCTCCATTATGATCAAAATGATTTCTCATACCGCTTTTGTGAGTCCAACTAAGACCTAGTTTTCCTTGTCCGTAATCCCATTCTCAAGCCTCGCTTCTTCTTCCTCTTTCTTTAGCAAATACGCAACTGGAACGAAGGAGAGCTCTTCTAGTTTTCCTTTTGTGAGACAAGAGCGTGCTCGTGTGGATACATATAGAGGCACGGACACTTGAACGTGCTAAAGATCCAACAAACCGAAAGAAAAGCGGGATTGCAAAGGGCACGCAACAAAGGTAGAACTCTCCTATAAGATAGGCTTGTTTTAGAGAAATTTATTTTATACGAGTTTGCTTTCGCATGGATCACTTGGAAGGGATCCTATTTTCCGTTGCGCATATGCCATTAGGCATATGAGAATTCCCTACACCTATGTCTATCCAGGCTAGAGGTGGTTTTGAGTATTACGTCTCTTTTATAGACAATTATTCGAGATATGAATACATTTACTTGATGCGCCGCAAGTCTGAATGCTTTGACAAGTTCAAAGAATTCAAGGCTGATGTGGAGAAACATCAAGATAAAAGTATCAAGACACTACGATCTGATCATGGTGGTGAGTACCTCTTGGGAGAGTTTAGGAATTACTTATCAGAGGCTGGGATTCAATCCCAATTGTCGCACCTGGCACACCCCAGTAGAATGGCATAGCAGAACGAAGGGATAGGACTCTTATGGAGATGGTTAGATCGATGATGAGTTATTCTAAGTTGCCAGATTCATTATGGGGATATGCTCTAGATACAACAATGTACATTTTGAACTTGATTCCATTTAAATCAGTGCTTTCTACTCCCACAAAATTGTGGACTAGGCGAAAGCCTAGTCTAAGACATATTCGGATTTGGGGGAGTCCAGCACATGTGCTGAAGGCAAATACTGGTAAGTTGGAACCTCGTACAAAAGTATGCATGTTCGTTGGATATCCTAGAGGAACGAAAGGTGGTTTTTTTTATAGTCCTAGAGATCAAAGGGTGATCGTTAGCATGAACGCCAGATTTCTAGAGGAAGACTATGTGATGAACCACAAGCCCATGAGTAAGATTGTTATGGAGGAATTGAAAGGGGAAGTCACTTCTTCAATACCACTGGTACAAGAGGATATACCACAAGTCACTGCACCATGTGTCACAGAGGATACTTAGGTGATACCTCGTCGTAGTGGGAGGGTTGTTAGACAGCCTGATAAATTCATGTTCTTGGGAGAATCTTCTGATTTGGTTCCTGGTGAAAATGAACCTGACCCCTGGACATATGATGAGGCAATCCAAGATAAAGATGCAGTATCTTGGCAAAGTCCAATTAATACTGAGATTGAATCTATGGATTCAAATCAGATCTGGGAACTAGTAGAACCACCCAATGGTGTAAAAACCATTGGTTGCAAGTGGATCTACAAAAGAAAGAGAGGAATAGACGGGAAGGTTGAGACTTTCAAAGCAAGGCTTGTTGAAAAAGGGTATACTCATAAAGAGGGTATCGATTATGAGAAAACCTTTTCATTGGTAGCCATGCTTAAGTCTATCCGGATTCTCTTATGCACTGTTGCTCATATGGATTATGAGGTATGACAGATGGATGTCAAGATAGCTTTCCTTAATGGAAGTCTTGAGGAAAACATCTATATGAAGCAACCAGAGGGATTCATTGCAAAGGGAAAAGAGCATCTTTTATGTAAGCTTAATCAGTCCATTTATGGATTGAAGCAAGCTTCGAGGTCTTGGAACATCCGCTTTGATGAGGTAATCTAGTCTTATGGATTTATTCAAAGTCCGGATGAGTCTTGTGTATACAAGAGATGTGATGGAAACGTAGTGATATTTCTTGTACTATACGTAGATGATATTTTGTTAATTGGCAACAATGTCAAGGTGTTATCGGACGTAAGGGTATGGTTGTCCAAACAGTTTGATATGAAGGACATGGGAGAAGTGGGACACATCCTTGGAATCAATGTTATAAGGGATCGCAAGAAAAGGATGTTGTGCTTATCTCAAGCTTCATACATAGACACAATTATGGATCGTTTTAGCATGCAAAACTCCAAGAAAGGTTTTCTACCTTTCAGGCATGGAGTTCTTTTATCTAAGGAGATGTGTCCTAGAACATCTGAGGAAATAGAGGAGATGAAGGCGGTTCCTTATGCTTCGACATTAGGAAGCCTCATGTATGCTATGCTATGTACGAGACCAGATATCTGCTTTGTCGTGGGCATGGTCAGTAGATATCAAAGTAATCCAGGACAGGGACATTGGACTGCAATAAAGCGTATATTGAAGTACCTGAGAAGGACTAGGGATTATATGCTAGTTTACCAGGTAGACCAATTACTCCCTATGGGTTACACAGATTCCGACTTCCAATCAGACAGGGATAATAGTAAGTCTACCTCAGGTTTTGTATTTACTTTGGGAGGTGGAGCCATTGTATGGAGGAGTGTCAAGCAGAAATGCGTGGCGGACTCCACCATGGAAGCTGAGTATGTGGCAGCCTCACAGGCGGCCAAAGAAGTTGTATGACTCAGGAACTTCTTGATGGACTTGGATGTGATTCCTAGTTTGCCCAGAACTATCATAATTTATTGTGATAACAGTGGTGCAGTTGCAAACTCGAAGGAACCACGAGTTCATAAGGTAAGTAAATACATAGAGCGCAAGTACCACCTGATACAAGAAATCGTAAAGGAGGTAGAAGGTGTTGTCGCCTAGATTGCATCAGAGGATACCCTAGTAGATCCTTTCACTAAGGTTGTTTTAGCGAGAGCTTTTGATAGGCATGTGGAGGGAATGGGAATCAGATGTATAACAGTATGAGGACAGCATAGTCTTTTAGTAAAAGTGGGAGATTGTTGGGATGTATACTGAAAAGTCTATCTTTTGTATAAACATCTTTATTTTTGAAATAAGAATCACATGATCATTGTTTGCATATTTATGGTTATGCAATATTGTCTAATACATTACATTGTAGATAACATGGTGTGTAGTGTCACATGGGAGATCATGTTATCAGTTCCTTGTAAAGTATAAGTATAGGCTCACAACCTAGATGGCTTTGGACAAACCATTTGTATGGTTATAGTGTGATTTGGTATTGGTTTGTCTTGACCATAGAATTACACTAGTATACTTTGTGTGTATTGAGCAGGACTGACATAGAGGTGATTCGATTTATTGCTGACTACATAATCGAATCGAACCTCAGATATTATATTGTACATGCTCTTAATCCTGATATAATAACGGGCACATATACTTAGTATTCATTTCTTTGATTTACCAATGGGCGAGATTTATAGAGTAAATCGATAGGCTCGGTAAGTTGGGAAATGATATTATTTATATGGTGTACCGTTGATTATAGGAGGAAACCGTGTCGTATATATTAGGATGATGATGTCCCCTTGAGGAGCTCATAAGGTTCACCATGTAAACCCTGCAGGTGGACTTGGTCCGGCATGATGAAAAGGTTGAGTGGTACTACTCATGGAGTTAGATGTTTATTAATTAATTGTCAGTAAATTAATTAATTGACGGACATTCAAGATCTTAAACACGGGGAGATATATGTACAAATAATATATGGAGCCCATATTAACTTATGGGGGTTGGTGAGGTAGATCAATGATAATCCTCTAGTGGAATGGATAATCATTAATGGATATTACTTTATGTGGGCTTGATCCATTGGGTGGCCAAGATCCAACTCCTCCTCGTGGTCCCTATTGTAGCCTATTAAAACCTCATGAAGCCTAGATCCAATGGATGAAAACAAAACTCTAGATCCGACAGTGTTGATTAAATCTATAGATCCGACGGTTGAGATTAATTCTCTAGATCCGACGGTTGAGATTAAATCCCTAGAACCGACGGTGGAGATTAAAAGGAGGCTTGAGCCCAACTCTATAAATAAAGGATTAAGGTGGGTGGCAAGGTATGGCTTAGGAGATTAGGGTTTGCTTCTCTTTAGCTTGGGCGACAAGGAATCCTAGGGAGGTTAGGATTGAGTTGGGCAGCTAGTGTTTGGGAGGTGGAGTGGGCGGCAACATGGGAAGAGGTTCCCTTCTTCTTCTTCCTAAGGCGTTGCCGACACCTATCCTTCTTCCCTATACTTTGGCCGGTGCTCAACCTATTCCTCTTCCCCTCTTCTTTGGCCGGCAGCAACTAGGAGAGCTAGGGTTAGGGTTTTAGGCGACTACAAGGTGAAGGGTTGGTTTTCTTTCTCTTCTCCAAGAGTTGGCCAGCACCCATCACCCTCCTTGATTCTGCTTTGGCCGGTTTCCATACTCCATATTCTCTTCCTTGGCCGGCGGCAACAACGAGTCTATTGACTTGGTGGCCGGTTCTAGATAGGAAGAAGAGTTTTGTTTTATGATCTTCCTTTGTTCGGAGTGAACAAGGAAAGGAAGATTGGTGATCTAGGAGGATTCGACTTTTGGAAGATCGTCGCCCACACGACGTCCAAAAGGAGGAATGACATACAATAGAAGATCAAGAGGTATAACAAGATGTATAATCTTGTTTATTTTGATTAGTGTTCTTTTGTATTATGTCTATAATTATTTTTCAATTATTTGCATGTTATATGTTTTATTTTGTGGCTAAATATACTTGGACCCCAAACATAAACACAAAAGCCGACGATCCATACATCGTCTATTCCACGGCTATTCATAGAATAGAGGTTGGTTGCTTGAACAACAAGTTTGTTCAATTGACTACTCTAATCGAATAGCACGACGATGAAATGGTTGCTTGGGTGATCCCTTTTGTCTAGGCTAGATGGTTGACTTGGGGTTGACCATATGATGGAGAAGTCCAAGTGGGACACTTGGCATTGCAAAGTCCAAGTCTTGTGTACTTGGCTTGGAAAGTCCAAGTCTTGTGCACTTGGCATGGAAAGTCCAAGCATAGGTATTGGCAAGGGAAAGTCCAAGCTTGAGTCTTGGCAATTGGAAAGTCCAACATGGGTTAGCAAGGAAAGTCCAAGTCATGAGTACTTGACAATTGGTAAGTCCAAGGGTTGATATTGGCGACATAAAGTCCAAGCGGAAGTCTTGGCAGCATAACTCCAATGGTTTGGCGGCGTAAAGTCTAAGCATGTGTTTTGGCAGCGTAAGCTCAAATGTGCGTTGACTGTGTAGACCAGCTTAGCATGACAATAGCCGATGGAAGAACTTGAAGGCTAGCATATGGATGAACAAGTCATGAATGACTTGGAGGGATCCGATAGGCGTGAGGCTAATGGAGGTGACTAGAAGATTTAGGTCTAGGCTAAGGTTGGTCTAGCAAGTATGAGGGCATCATACTTGGGGTTAAACCACATGTTTGAGGTTTGTCAGTCGACTGGGGTTATGAACCAGTCGACTGGTCAAGCGTTTTGACACTTGCCAACTGAGTCGACTTGTAGCAATCGATTGGGATTATGACCAGTCGACTGATGTGAGTCGATCGGTGTGTCGATCGCGCAAAATTGCCTTGGCGCTTGATATGTATGGATCCGATCGATCTTTAGCGATCAATCATCATTTAAGACAATCGATCGCTAGTCACGGACATCGGACGTAAAGCTCGAGTCGATCGTCACCGACTCATCGCTTGGCAATGATCGATGGGTAATGGCAATCGACTACCAATGTATCTGTTGGCTTGGATGTCGATGTAGATTAAGTCATTGTGAGACAACGACACTGTTGGCAATCGACTGTTAGGCATGGAATTAGCCTGATGCAAGTATAAAAGGAGTAGCTCGTGGAGGATTTTGCCATCAGGTCTATGACCGATTTCTTGGGCGATTTGGAGCAATTTGTTGGTGCAAGTCAGGGTCTTCAAGTGTAGCTCAAGCAAGCATTCAAAAGAGTTTTGTAAAGTGTTCTTTACTTCTTTTGTTGTATTTACTTTGTATTTTCTTGTATTACTTTTGTAATCTGTTGTAAGAGATTTCTCCGCCTCCGACTTATTATCGAGGAGTGTTCTTGATTAGTGGTGGTATTAGCATCGCTAGAGCTCATTCGAGTTCAATCCATGGAGTAGGAACCCTAAGGTTCCGAACCACGTTATATCGATTGTGTAATTGTGTGCTTGTATTTTTGTTATTGCTTTATTATCTTTATTTTCGTTGCGCATAACAAGTTTTGTAGCAAGCACGATCGAATTCCATCAAGTCGACAAGAACGCACCATTCACCCCCCTCCCTCCTCTAGCGCCCACCGACATTCCTAAAAGTACTAGGTTGTTCGAGTTTAAATTATTTTGTTTCCTATCTAGTCCATTCTAAATTAAGCAAGTAAAGTAAACTAAACATGTAAGAGTTTAATTAATTAAACAAACAAGCAAAGTGTTTGCTCCCGCTAAGTGATAACTTGGTTAAGTTTTGTTCACTAAGTGAACTTGACTCTTGGGAACCCAAAATTTGTTCGGTCCAACTTGGTTGACTAAGTTAGACTTAGGAACCCAAGCTTGGACTCGACTCTTAGCATTTTGGCTAAGTAATGACATGTATGATTTATATGAAGATTTAGCCTTGTGTTCGAGTCCGGACTTGTTGTAAACGGCTAGCTGAGATCCAAGCATCATGTTCAAATATAGAGTCCGAGGTGAACCTTTCCAACATTCTGGTGAGATATCCTACTTGCCATTTTAGGATTGAGTTCTCTTCCTCAAGCTTTGCAACTTGAGTTGAGTCTCTATCCACTACTTGGCAAGTTGAAGTCTTCAAGTTAACTTGCTCCTTAAGTACTTGAACTTCCTTAAGGAGTGAGTCTACTTGGTTCTCAACTTAGCTAATTTCCTACCTAGGCATGCAATTATGTTATATAATTTATCTTCTAAGGGAGAAGTTACCTCGTCTAGTCCTTCAGAAATGGATGTGGATCTGTGGCTTCTCTCGGACTCGGATTCGAAACTTGATTCGACCGTGAATGCTACAAAGCTTTTCTTGGTTTCGTCTGCGTCTGACTCTTCCGAAGATTATTCGTCCCAAGTCATCGTTAGTGCTTTCTTCTTCTTTTCCTTTTTAGGTTTTTCTTCCTTTTTTAGATTTACGCACTCCGACTTGTAGTGACCTTTCCCGTTGCACTCGTAATAAGTCACTTTTGATTTAGGTCTTGGCTTGTTGTTGACAACCTTTTTGGCATCTTTCTTCGTAAATCTCTTTTTCTGATTGAACGTCTTTTGGACCATGTTTACGATCTCTTCTTCTCCATTTAGATCCGACTCCAACTTGTCTTCAGACTCACTCTTGGTTTTCCTTTCCTTTTTGGTCGAACCTGCTACTAAATCAATATCATTCTCAGTTTGACCCGAGTTAGCTTGTTCGTGAAGTTCAAGTTCGCAGAAAAGATCCCTGGAGACCTTTTAGGCATCGATGATGGATGTCCATAAGGCATTCCGAGGAAATTCCCTAAGGGTATACCTAATTATATCCCTATTTTCAAGTTGATGACTTATTAGGTGGAGTCCATTTAGTATATCCTTTATTCTAGTGTGAAGTTGACTAGCACTTTCATTTTCAAGCATTTTACAATTAAATAGCTTATTAAGTAGCATGTCCCTTTTATCTATTCTAGTGTTATTAGTGCCCTCATGTAATTCAATTAATTTATTCTAAAGTTCCTTAGAATTTTCAAATGATCTGGCTCTATTAAGCTCTTCTTTGGTAAGTTTGCATTGCAAGGTGTTCAGAGCCTTATAATCAACTTTAACTTGTTTCCTTATGTCTGTGGTCCATTTCTCTAGATCTAACAACTCTCCCGAGTGGTCTACCGGAGGAACAAAACCTTTCCTAATTGAAAACCACACCTCGAGGTTGGTTTTCAGGAGGCACTCCATTCGCCTCTTCCAATAGGAAAAGTTCTCTCCGTTAAAGAGAGGAGGGAGAATGGTCTATACCCTTCTAAGTGTGACATAATTAATTTTTTATTTATAAAAACAGATTTTTCAATTTTAAGAAATATTCCTAGAGTTACACAAATTGAGAAATATTATACTTGTGCAAGAAAAAGAATGAATCTATTCAACAATAAGATAGAAAAGTATTAGAAACTTTATTCTAGTGCAAAAGCAAATGCAAAAATTAATCTAAGATAAGAATATTAAAAATTTAAGAAAATTTCTAATGCTCTTGTTGGTGGTTGCACCAAACTCAAAGTGCCCCCGCTCTGATATCAATTGTTGGATCGAAGAGTTCCGAGAGAGGGGGTGAATCTCATAATATAAAATTTTCTTTTAGATTTTAAAACTTTTCTTTTCAAGACTATGCAGCATAATTAAATATAAAAAAAGACAATTATTTTTACTTGGTTCACAACCCTAGTCTCGTTGCTACTCCAGGGCTCATAGCTGTTAGTAATATATGAGAGATGTCCTAAGGCAATCGCCTTATGTTTGAACCATTTATATGATAAATGAAGATTCACTATTTGAGTATACATGTTTTTATGTATTTGATTAGATCTTAAACTCATTTACTGAATGTCCACGATACGATTCACAGCAAGAGAGAATTTATGATTGGATCACAACTAGTGAGTATCTCTACATGTTTTGACATAATCGTAAAATTGTTTTTGCGATAGTCATAATGATATTTCTGGAAATTTTCTACTTTTGGAAAGTTAGAAGTATTTATGGAAATTTTTTAATTTTGGATAGTCTAGAAGTATTTATGGAAATCTTCTACTTTTGGAAAGTTGGAAGTATTTATGGAAATTGATATTTTCCATAAATAAAATATTTGATTAGATTTGGAAATTTGTTTCCTAATTTAATCATGATTTGATTTGGGAAATCAAATCTTAAAAATATTTTATTTTCATAAGTAGTTTTGATGATTTAGGAAATTGGTTTCCTAAATTGACTTTCCTTAATAAACTATTTCCACAAATAAAATATGTGATTAGATTTGAAAATTTGTTTCCTAATTTAATCATGATTTGATTTGGAGAATCAAATGTTAAACATATTTTATTTCCATAAATAGTTATGACATATAAGGAAATTTTGTACATGACATAATTGTATGTCATGTAATTACATTAGATGCATATCATTATGTCATGCGTGTCGTGACATGTAGATGTATGCCATGTATGCCATGCAATGTAGATAATTGTTATTTGCATGCAAAGAGGATGAGACATAAAAACCCTAACTCAATATTAAAGCCTACACCTTCCATTAATATGGTTAGAACCAGAGTTCCGTTTCTTGTTCGGGTTGTTGGACTCTCTCCAAGCCCGGCTCGAACTTGAACATATTCAAACCATGGAATAGTTTAATACTAATATGGTAAGAGTCAGAGGTCAATCGTTAGCTTTGGTTGTTGGACTCTCTCCAAGCCGAGATAATTGGTTGAATGCACTCTAACTATATTAAAACTATTTCTCGATTAATGGGTTGGCTTTAACCTGGAGCATCGGCTTGTTGGACTCTCTCCAAGGTCGATGTAAAGGGAGGTGAAGTTGGGTGCTATGCATATGATGTATACTTGTTAATGCGTTAACAACTCGATGTATGTGTGAACATTCAATTAGTTGATAGCACATTGTGATAGTTGCATATATGTGATATGCAATCGGTATATTTGATACCTACTATCGTAGTTATGAATGACTTGTTGGACTCTCTCCAAGGTTGTTCATATCTATGATGGATATCAGCCCATTCGGAGATGGACCTACGATCTCCTGAAGTGATTTTTGGGTTTTTGAAATTCTCAAAATGAATGGGATTTATGAATGTATATTGATGCATTTTTAAAATCATTTTCTCATATATGCTCATTTTGTATTTCTAGGTTAATCGATTGATCATGACGTCTTTGAATTTGTGCACTATTTTGGATTCAAACAAATTGACTGGGCCTAACTTCCTGGACTGGCTTAGAAACCTGAGAATTGTTCTTAAGGCGGAAAAGCTAGCATATGTCCTTGAAGAGCCTCTTCCCAACCATCCTAGGGACGATGCAACTCCAGACCAAATGTTGGTCTATCAGAAGCATGTGGCAGATTCTGAACTGGTGAGTTGCATCATGCTAGCTGCGATTGTACCTGAGCTGCAAAAGCAGCATGAGCATATGGATGCTAATACCATGGTCTTCCATTTTCATGAGTTGTTTGATGAGCAAGCGAGATCCGAAAGGTTCGAAGTCTCCAGGCTCCTCTTCACCACGAAGATGCAAGAAGGTTCATTTGTAGTGCAGTTTGTGCTAAAGATGAATGGGTACATCGAGCGGCTAGCCACCCTCGGGTTTGTGATGGATCATGAATTAAGTATTGACTTAATTCTGCATTGTTTGCCCAAGATTTTCTCACAATTTGTGATGAACTATCAGATGAACAAATTAGAATCCACTATTCCTGAGCTCCTCAATATGCTGAAGACTGTGGAGCCTTCTGTGAAGCATGAGGAGAAGGCGGTTCTGTTAGTTGATTCCTCAAAGAAAGGTTCTAAGAAGAAGGCAAAGGAACAGAAGAAAGGGAAGAACAAGAAGGCTAAGAAAGCATAACCAGCACAAAAGGCCACTTGCCATCATTGTGGCAAGGAAGGCCACTGGCGAAGAAACTGCAAGATTTATCTTGAGTCCATGAAGAAGAAGAAGGCATCCGATGCACCATCCTCCTCAGGTATCTTAGTTATTGATTGTCATTCTATTTCCTTAGACACTTTGGTATTAGATACTGGGTGTGGCTCACATATATGTAATGACATACAGGGGCTAAGGAATAGAAGAAGACTCGTCAGAGGGGAGTCAAATTTGTGAGTTGGCAATGGAGCAAAGGTTGTTGCAGTCGCCATCGGAACTTATTTGCTGAAGCTCCCTAGCAGACTAGTCTTGGAACTGGACAATTGCAATTGTGTTACTTCTCTAATAAAGAACATTGTTTCTATTTCCTGTTTAAATAGAAATGGTTACCATTTGACATTTAGTAACAATTGTTGTTATATAACTTTGAATGGCGTACTTTATGGAACTAGAACTTTGAGCAATGACATTTATACGTTGGACGTATCCAGTGACATTTTCAATATCGAAGCGAGCAACAAGCGTGCTCGAAAGAATAATCAATTAGACTACTACATGTGGCATTGTCGTCTTGGCCTTGTAAGCAAGAAACGCATGTCCGAATTACACCGATGTGGAATTCTGGAATCGTTTGAATTGGATTCATACGATACATGCGAATCATGCTTAAAAGGCAAGATGACTAAGTTACCTTTTACAGGAAAAGGTGAACGAGTGGGAGAGTTGCTAGGTCTAATACATACTGATGTATGTGGACCTATGTCAACTCAAGCTTTAGGAGGCTATAACTACTTCATTACCTTCACCGATGATCATTCATGGTTTGGGTATGTGTTCTTGATGAAACACAAGTCTGAAGCCTTTGAAAGGTTCGAAGAATTCAGAAATGAAGTAGAGAAACAACATGACAAGAGTATTAAAATACTTCGATCGGATCGAGGTGGTGAATACTTAAGTCAAGAGTTTCTTGATTATCTAAGAGACATTGGTATATTGTCTCAATGGACTCTGCCATATACACCACAGCATAATGGTGTATCTGAGAGGAATAACCGGACCTTGTTGGACATGGTCAGGTCAACGATGAATCATGCGAATCTTCCCAAATCCTTTTGGAGCTATACACTTCAGACAGCTGTTTACTTGTTAAACAGAATGCCAACCAAGGTAGTCTCTACTACTCCATATGAGATATGGAATAGTAAGAAACCTCATGTATCTTACTTGAAGATTTGGGGTTGTCCTGCTTATGTGAAGCGGACTGTATCAGACAAATTGGATGCTAAGTCTGATAAATGTCTATTTATTGGATACCCTAAGAAAACAAGGGGTTACCAATTCTATCATCCTGTGGAACAAAAGGTGTTTGTTTCAAGGCATGTTGTGTTTCTAGAGAAAGAATTTCTATTGCAAGAAAATAGTGGGAGTGTCGTCGAGCTTGAGGAGGCTCGAGAGACTCAAATAGACATTGATGAGATACCTGATAAAGCACAGCAGCCGACAACTCATAGTGATGAGCAATCGGCTGGACCTATTGAAACACCACATATTCGTAGATCTGGTAGAACACGCAATATTCCTGAGAGATATGGATTTCTCGTAAGTGAATCGAACGACGTGTTACTCATTGATGATGAGGAGTCTACCAGTTATGAAGAAGTTCTGACAAGTTCAGAAAGGGATAAGTGGCTTGAAGCCATGAAGTCGGAAATGGATTCCATGTATGAAAACCAAGTTTGGAACTTGGTTGACCCACCTAATGGCATCAAGCCTATAGGGTGCAAGTGGGTTTTCAAAAAGAAAACCGACAAGGATGGTAATGTGATTACCTATAAGGTTAGATTAGTGGCGAAAGGATATCATCAAAAACAAGGTGTTGATTATGATGAAACCTATTCACCTGTAGATATGCTTAAATCCATTTTGATGCTCCTGGCCATAGCGGCTCATTATGATTATGAGATATGGCAGATGGATGTAAAAACAGCTTTCCTTAATGGAAACCTGTTCGAGGACGTGTATATGATACAGCCAGAGGGTTTCACATCGATTGATAAAACCAAGGTATGTAAATTGCGACGGGCCATATATGGATTGAAGCAAGCATCTAGGAGCTGGAATATTCGTTTTGATGAGACAATCAAAGAGTTTGATTTCTCATAAAATCCAGACGAACCTTGTGTGTACAAGAAGGTCAGTGGGAGTGCAGTCGTGTTCCTAGTATTGTATGTCGATGACATATTACTTATAGGAGACGATGTTTCAGTCTTACAGTCAGTTAAGATTTGGTTATCCAAGACATTCTCCATGAAAGACCTGGGAGAAGCAACCTAGATCCTCGGGATTAAGATCTATAGAGATAAATCGAAATGGTTACTTGGTCTTTCGCAGTCTACATATATAGATCAAGTGCTAAAGAGGTTTAGCATATCGGAATCCAAGAAAGGGTTCCTACCCATCAGGCATGGGGTACACCTTTCGAAGTCTATGTGTCCGCGCACAGAAGACGAGAGGATTTGCATGAGTAAGATTCCCTATGCATCCGCAATAGGATCTATCATGTATGCTATGTTATGTACGAGACCTGATGTATTGTATGCTTTGAGTGTCATGAGTAGATACCAGTCTGATCCAGAAATGGATCATTGGGTGGCTGTTAAGACAATCCTTAAGTACTTAAGAAGAACTAAGGATGTGTTCCTAATATATGGAGAAGGGGACATGGTGGTACGTGGGTATACGGATGTCAACTTCCAGACAGACAAGGATGATTCCAAGTCTCAGTCTGGATACGTGTTCACCTTGAATGGGGGCGCAGTGAGTTGGAAAAGTTCCAAACAAGACACTGTAGCTGATTCTACCACTGAGGCAGAATACATTGCAACTTTGGAAGCAGCAAAGGAAGCGGTTTGGATCAAAAAGTTTATTTATGAACTTGGTGTGATTCCAGCCATTGTTGAAGCAATACCGGTCTACTGCGAAAACAATGGAGCTATTGCACATGCGAAAGAGCCAAGGTCTCATCAACGATCCAAACATGTGCTTCGCCGCTATCATCTTATCAGAGAGATCATCACTAGGAAGGAAATACAAATCGAGAAAATCCCCACTGAAAGGAACTTATCGGATCCTTTAACTACGGTATTACCTCAAAGCAAGTTTGAGGGTCATGTTAGAGCTTATGGAATTGGATACCGTAGCGATTGACATTAGGCCAAGTGGGAGTTTGTTAGTAATATATGAGAGATGTCCTAAGGCAATCGCCTTATGTTTGAACCATTTATATGATAAATGAAGATTCACTATTTGAGTATACATGTTTTCATGTATTTGATTAGATCTTAAACTCATTTACTGAACGCCCACGATACGATTCACAGCATGAGAGAATTTGTGATTGGATCACAACTAGTGAGTATCTCTACATGTATAATTGTGATGTAACGGAATTATCCCTAGTCGATGAATTGATGGATTTAGACACCATTGATTCTGTCGAGACTAGCACAAGGTATACTCCTTGGTGTAACCAAGAAGCTGATTCTCACTAGCTGGTGACATTGTGATGTCCAGAGTTAATCATGGATGCTAGTTATGGTAACTAGTTCATTGGAGTGACCAGCCGTAAGACTTCATATGGTTCTCTGCATATATAGATATGTCAATGAAGTTCTTACTATAGCTTAAGTGCGATGTTCCTTTGACTTGCGGTATTCAAGTCATCTTGATCATAAAAACTTATGCTTTGACATCTTAAGCAAGCATCTCTAAGGAGATGTGGACCCGGAATGATTGGGTATAAGTCGAAGTGATCGAAGGTGTTTAAATAGCCTATAAAAGATTCACCACTCCTTGCGAGTAGATGTATACCCATGTCCTCTCGTCGGATTGTTACTAAAGTCTTTGGCTAAAGCATTACATGTTTAGAGTAAGGTACTCTTCGATACATGTGCAGTAACTAGAATTCGTAGGACGAGGAAATGATACTTGGGCTAGGTGTGACGTAGTCAGCCTAGTGGGGACTAACACTATATACCATGTCCTGAACCAAGAGGGTATAAGATGAGTGAAGGGAATGGGGCACGATTCATTCGAGCTGTTGAAGGGTTTCAGAAATAGTTCTGGATCAACCGCTAATCTTTTCGGTTAATTGCGGATCATGATGTACTACTAGGTGTCACTCATGATCGCTCTATAATTAATGGTTAATTATAGATGGCCAACATAAACCGAGAACCTATTTGGTCACATGCACAACAAACGTAATCCGAAGGATTTAAAACGAGCTTGAGAATAAGATTCTCAGACCGAGAGAAACTAGGTTTCGTTGGACCAAACAATGAAGCGAGCATGAAATCATTTCAGTCGCAATGGAAGCGTGGATGGGCCATGTCTTATGAAGACATGATGGATGAACCAAATTGGTTTGGTTCTAATCCAATGGAGGAGAATAAACCAAAGGGGTTTGGTTTGTTTTAAACGAATGAACCAAATTGGTTCGGTTCATTTTAACTTAAAATAAACCATCATGGTTTTGGTTTATTTTAACTTAAATTAATGGAGCGGGTTAGCGGACTTTTGGTTATGATCTGATAACCATTAAGAGAATTTGTTCTCTATAAAATAGGGCTTAAGGGTTTTTGTTAAGCCCTAATCCAAAATCCTTGCAACCCTAAAGTTGGCGCTCCTCCTCCTTGGTGTAGTCGGCGCCAACCCCCCTTGCCGCCGCCCACCACCACCCAATCTCCTTGCCGTCGTCCAGCATCTGCCATCCTCTCCCCTTGCCGGCGTCGAACTGCTGCCGGAGGAGCTCCGGTGATCTCCTTTGGGTTCGGCAACAAGGTGAGCTTCAACCTTCCTTTTTGGCCGACCCCTATTCCTCTACCAAAGCTGTCCAGTTTTCTGGACAACTTGTTTCCTTCTTGTCGGAGCGTCATTTAGACGACGTTTGGAGCTCCGACAGTGGTAGCCTTGCCGGGGATTCGATCTCCGGTAATCCTCATAGGTGGAGGATGAAGGATTCGTCAAACGGTTGACGAATACCTCTCCGGAGAAGCGAGTTTTTGAGGACTCGTTTTGGATCCGAATTTTGATTCGGATCGTGATCTTCTCTTGATCACATCATCTTCAACACGAGGCTAGTAACCCGTACGAAGATGAGGCTCGTGACTTTGTGAAGTCATCCCGAAGATACTCGGCGTGGATACGGATAGAGACGATTCTAGCGAGAATCATTTCGGTTGATGCCTTTCCCGCTACACGTGATACGTCAGGTATACGTAGTATAAATTTTTTTTATTGCAAAATTTGAATTTACGGTTATGTCTACACATGTTGTACTATGCATGTGTGTAATGTGTGTGTTATAATAAATTAGATTTATTATTTTATTCCTTCCGCTGTGCACATGTTTATGAAACATGTTCCAACACACACTCGTCGCGGTGCCGGAAACCCAACAATAGCTCTCCGAGAGCTACCTCGATCAACAATCCACTGAATGACCCTTCGACTTGAGAACTCTCGACTTTGGAGGAGTTATCTTTTTACAAAAGGTAAGAGAAAGATAACAAGCTACCTTCTCTTTGAATTAAAGTACATAAAGTGAAGTTACAGCAAAAATTAAAGTATACCGACACATTGTAGCCTTTGAAATAGAGCACAGAGTGTTGGAGTTGTGGCATTGCAAAGAGATGAGGCTTTTACGGATGATTAACTCTTGCGACAACAATTGGATGCGGTAGAGTTATATTTTTCAGAGTTGGTCATCCATTTCTTTTATAAGCCTTTTCCAGCCAATTGGAATGCCCTCCAGTCGACTCCAAATCAGCCCGTCGATTTGGTACATTGACCTTCCCAATCAACTGGACCTAGTCCAGTCAACTCCAGATCACCTAGCTTTGCATCGAAAAATTTGCCTTTCCAGTCGACTGGAGCTCTTGCCATCTTGGTCACCAAATCTTCGATCAATTACCAGCTTATCTTGACAACTAGGTACCCAGTCGATTGAAACATACTCAGTCGACTAGACCACAGTCGACTGGTTCCCTGCAAAACAAGATTAGCAAAACATACAGTATGAAATGTAATGGTAGTAGTAATACTGCCCAATCTCAACTTCTTAGTCCCATGCGGACTATCCGTCGGATCGACGCCTAGATTTTATCCCCATATGGGGACTCAGCCTCACCTCTTCACTCAAGGCTTACCTGCCGGCTGCCCAATCGGACTTACCATGATTGACATCCGATCTGACCCACCAGGACTTTTTCTAGCTGTTCGATCTCCCTAACCCAGCTGATCTTCATGCCGATTGTCCGATCTCCTAAACCAATCAGTCTTCATGCCATATGTCTGGTCCATTCGACTCATCTGGACTTCATGGCTAGTGTCTGATCCTCCTGATCTATCAAAGCTTCTTCCTAGTATCCGGTCTTCCTGACCTACTAGGGCTTTCTTGTTAGCCTCCACAGTTAGCACATATATCAAACCACAAGTAATTCCTAACTTTAACTGTGGTTCATACATCAAAACTAAGGAGTGGTGCTCTCTACACCAACACTAGGGTTCCTTCTCCACGACCGGGCTTTAGGGTCATCTCCACTAAACCTTCTCTTCTTCTCCGAATACAATCCAGAGGTGAAGAAACCTCTTACAATATGAATTAAAATAGTAATACAACAAATACAAAAGCAAATATAAAGGAAATGCAAAGAACACTTTACAAGAGTATGCTTTTGATCGCTTGCTTATTTTGTTGTTTTGAATGCCTTGGAAGGTCTGGAATGCAATAGCAAATCCCCTCCTAAATGCTCAAGAATTGGCAGTTTCAACTCCTCCCGTTGAGCTCCTTTTAAAGCATGCACGACCTAGATTTCTGCCTGGCAGTCGACTGCCAAAAGGCACTAAATGATTGCCCATAGTGTCGTTGTCTCACAACGGACTTAATCCATGTTAGATTATTCCAGAAGATACTCTAGTATTATACTATCCTTACCATAGTCGACTGCCCAGTTGACTACCAGAGCTTCTATACTCTAGCCACTTATAATCAGTCGATTGCCATCCATGGCAATCAACTGCTCAAGACCAATTGACTATCCATACATAGTAGTCGACTACCACAGCCTCAGTCGAGCAGTCAAGCCTCAGTCGACTACACGACCAGTCGACTGTTCTGAGTTGACTAGGCTCTCGAGTGCAGAACACTCAACCAATTGACTGACCCAAAGTCCCAGTTGACTGATAAACCTCAACCATGTGGTTTAACCCAAGTATGATCCCCTCATACTTGATTAACCATCCTTAGCCTAGACCAAAGCCTTCTAGCCACCTCCATCAGCCTCACGCCTCTCAGATCCCTCGAGTCTGTGACTCTTCATCCTTCGTGTTAGCCATCAGGTGCTTCCATCAGCTATGTCATGCTAATCGGGTCCTTTGCTAAGGTTCATTTGGACTTATACCATCAAGACTCCATGCTTGGATTTTACGTTGCCAATTGACTTACCCAAAGTCCCAATCGACTGATAAACCTCAACCATGAGGTTTAACCCAAGTATGATCCCCTCATACTTGATTGACCACTCTTAGCCTAGACCTAGCCACCTCCATCAGCCTCACGCCTCTCGGATCCCTCGAGTATGCAACTCTTCATCCTTTGTGTTAGCCTTCAGGTGCTTCCATCAACTATTGAATACTTACCGGGTCCTTTGCCAAGGTTCATTTGGACTTATGCCGCCAAGACTCTATGCTTGAACTTTATGCTGCCAAAACCACACCCTTGGACTTCCTTGCCAAGATTCATTTGGATTTATGCCGCCATGACCCATGCTTGGACTTTACGCCGCCAAGACCCATGCTTGGACTTTACGCCTCCAAACCTACACCCTTCGTCTTTCACTTTGCAAAATACCCATGACTTGGACTTTCAATTACCAAGTACCCATGACTTGGACTTTCAAATTACCAAGTACCCGTGACTTGGACTTTTCAATTGCCAAGACTTTGCTTAGACTTTCCATGCCAAGACCATGCTTGGAATTGTCTTGCCAACCCCATGTTGGACTTTTCAATTTTCAAAGTTCACTTGGACTTTACACCACCAAGACTATACCTTTGGACTTCCCTTGCCAAATATTCATATTTGGACTTTCTTTGCCAAGTATCTAAACTTTGACTTTCGAGGTTAATTTCTCCAACAATTTCCCCCAAATAATCTCTCTCATATGACTTTGGATATCCCAATCATCCACTAGTCTTATAGTCAACATATGGTCAAATCATATAGTTGAACAATGGTCAAACCCATTGTTAACCCAATGTCAAACATCAAAACACTTCTCGAGTCTCACTTGAGTTTGGTCAACATTGACCCGGGGCTTGTTGCACCAACAATCTCTCCCTTTTTGATGTTTGAAAATACCTTTATGTTAGGCTAACAATAACCCAAACTCAACTCTTCCAATGCCAAAGCATAGTGAAGGTTTACCTAACTTAAACCTCACTTATCTCCCTTTGGCATACATCAAAAAGTCTACCAAGATTTCCAATGTTTCATCTCCCAATGAGATCCTACATTCTCCCCCTTGGTTCAAAAACATTTTGGATGCCTTCACTCTTCCTAGTGATAAGTTTCATATCACTAAATGAGAGGCAATCCATAATGAAAGTACCTAAACCCTCATTTCTCTCCTTTGTTCAAAATTGCATCCATCATCCCTTGATGGACACATTCCCCCCCTAAAGGCTTGCTCCCCCTTGACCATTGTACCAACAATGTCCTTGGAGAGTTCATAAGCCTATAGGAAACTTAAACCGTCGAAAATAAGGGTAAAAGTTCAAACTTGAACTTTAACCTCCCTTAAAATTCAATACTCCATCCTAAAAACTCTCCTAATCATTTACAATGATAATTTCACCCTTCCAATGCTTTCCAAAGTATATCCTAGGGTTAGGAGACATTAGGGTACCATAAAATAGTTGATATATGACTAAACAAATCTTGTTCAGTCAAAATTAGCACCATCAGTCGACTAAAATTAGAAATCAATCAATTGTCTTAAAACTTGTCGACTGCTCCAAGCAGTAGTCGACTGGCTTCTGCAAAATGCAGAAATTAGATTTCAGAAATTGAGATTTTGAAAAGTATAAGTAAATATATGTATTTCTAAAAATCTTGAAATTTTATATGTACATTACTTACATGAAATACAATGGGTGAAAAATAATTTTAAATTAAAATACCCATTAAATTACAAGTTTGATATAAAGTTCAAAATCATTGAAAACTTCAATGTTTTTGCCTAATTTTGTGCCAACTTGTTCAATGGTGATTGCTATCAAAAGATACACTTTACCAAGGTTTTTCAAAATATTTTTAAAATAATTTTAAATCCTTATTTTGAACCATGGTCTATGGGTTAAATGTATATAACTTGTACATTAGCTTTCCTCATAATTCCTCAATGTCATATTATGAGTTTGAGTTCATCTAGATGCAACATCTATGCACCTTGAACTTAACTTATTTTTCTAACATCTCACATGTGTCTAAGGTGTATCAATACACATACATGTCAATTTAATGTCCTTGTGAGATGTGAGTTTAGGTTCTTCCCTAACCTAAGATTTCATGCATTTTATCTAGGCAACTCTATTTGATTCTCTTATTATGGGACTTCAAATCATGCCATTGTCCTTAATTTCAATTTAATTATCCTAAATGCATGAGATATGATTATGGAATAAATGATAGAATTAATTAAAACATTTGCCAATAGTCACGACGTCATGACATAAATATAAATCTAAGTACAAACATGACATATTAATTTAATATTTTTATGATATTTTATATGATCAAATGAAATATGATGTCATGACATGGCATATGACAAGCAAAGTATGGCAAATAAGATATAAAGGTATTAAAAATACCTAAATTTCAAGCATAATTACCATTTATTAGGATTATTATAATTTTGCCATAAGAAGCCGAATCCCCAAGTGTGCTAAATACCCAAAATTGTATACCATGACTCTAAAACCTAATTGTGCCAATTATGATTGATTTTTCAAACTTCTCAAATTTTATTGGCACATGTTAAAACTCCTTTAGGATTAAATTTTAATTTCATTTTCAAAGTATTACAATACTTCGAAAATGCCCTAAAGTGCCACCTTTACCATGGTTAGATTAACTACCTATCCATTCAAGGTTGGCACACCCTAAACCCATCTAGTGTGATGGAATCACACTCCTAGGAACCTAATACCTATTGGAGCTCCTTGGGTTAACTAGGTACTCGCTAGGGATAACTTCCCTAAGTACCTTCCTAATGACCCTTTTAGGCTTTGAAGCCTTGGTCATTTAGGTCTTTTCAAGATTAATCCTAGGGATAACTTCCCTTGTAACCTTGTTAGTAGCTTTCCTAGGTTTCTTTGAAACCTTAGCCACTAGACACTTGTCATGGTCAACTCTAGGGATGACCTCCCTTGTGACCTTGGTATTCCTAGACCTAGACTTAGTTCCATAGTCAAATAGAACATTATGGTAGGTACGCATTACTACCTTGGACTTAGGCTTGTGACCCAAGCCTTTCCTATCCCTGGATAGTTCTTGCCTCCTAACACCTAAGGGTTGTCCATTAGACCCTTTAATTGAATTTTTTATCTTATTAAGGGCCTTTTTCAATTTCTCAAGCCTTGAACTTAAGGCTTGGTTTTCTACCTCTAATTTGTCCAATTTTGAGTTTCCATTAATTCCTTGGACATATTTCCTCCTAGGCATATGTTTAGATTTTATGGGATTTATGCCTAGATTCTTGTTATCTACCTTCCTTTTTTTTTGAATGGTAAATATTTATATATGAAATGTGAAAAGATATAGAAGCTATGCTTATACAAAGTGATAAACATGAGTCTGTATCATGAGGAACAACCTCTCGATGCTAGACTCATGGTTCTCAAAGCGGCTCCGATTACAGGCCTGCCACACAAGATAGATCATACAAAAAATAGCTAAGTCACGTGCCTTCCTCACCCATCCTTTCCCACACATCTCACATCGGAAAGCTCAGAAGAGGCGAGGCACCATGTATATCTGGGGCCATATATGCAGCCATCTCCACACCAAATCCCATAGTCACCTAGTGAAGGAGCAACGTAAGAAGATGTGAGTGTTGGACTCCTCCGCATAATGGCATAGTGCACACTCCTTCCTCAACTCATACGATATGCGATCTCCCATGTGCAATCTCCCATGCACCGCTAGCTAGTAGATGAAGCGATGCTTAGGCATAATGCCTGGTCGCCACACCGCCACTGCCCAAAGCACCGCGGCACCTCACAATTGAAAAAATCTATATGTCATGCCTACTACCACCTGCCTTCTGTAAGACAGAGGTCTGTCAGTCTGCCCAATGCCAACTACCCCATGGTGCACTGGCAGTCCACACCACAATTGTGCACCACCAAGGGTTCTGCCTGATTTTTCCTACGGTGCATAATCTGCCATTATCGGTGCACTGACTGCTTGAGTCGAGCCTGTGCCATGCGCACTACTCGACTCATTGTATGCCAGGTGCCAATCTGCCACCCCATGGTGCTCTGCCAACCCACACCATGGGGCATCGTCGAAGCTGTCTGCGTGTTGTCCATCAGCAACCCCTTGGTGCACCTCCCAACGACACCACGGGCTAGCGGAGGGGCTATTAGCCTCTGAATACCAACTGTCCAGTAGCACCTTTGCCTCATGCCCACCTCCTGCTCACTGTAGAATGGTGTCTCAGAGCTTCCCTACCTTCTTCATCAACGGCGAGTCAAAGGGGCGCCCTTGCCATTGCCAAATGTCCATGCTCTTGAGATATTGGTGATGAATCCATCTCACCCAAAGGGAGTCCGCTTTGTGCTATAGGTTCCATAATGCTCGACAAAGTAAAGTCGAATTCCATGCACATATGTCCCATAGTCCATAGTCCCCTTCCTCCTTCAGAAGGCACAAAGTCGCCCATGACACCATGGGGTGCTTGGTTGACCATACAAATAGAAAATGCTATAAACCTTGTCCAGCACGCCACTCCGAACCGGAAGGATGGAAATCCAATAGCATTCCACCCCCTTGAAGCACGGACCGCACAAGCTCAAGCCGCCCTGCATAAGATAAAGTGTGCTTCGACCATCCAACTATCTTATGCCACACCGCATCAAGTAGAGGCTCATAACTAGAAATTCGCAACTTCTCCGCCACCAAGGGTACTCCAAGATATTGAAAAGGGAATGTACCTTCTTGGAAACCCGTGATACGGAGGAGGTCCGTATTGACTCGGTCATCCACCCCAACCATATATATGTTTGACTTCAAGAGGTTTGCCTGAAGGCCCGCCATGTCATTGAAGTCTGCCAAGCAATGAGAGATCTCCATGAGGGAGGTAGAGTCCACCCGAGCAAACAATAATAGGTCATCTACATATGCTAAGTGAGTGACCCCCACCTCCCCACACATGGGGTGGTAGTGAAAACCAGGTCGCTACGCTATCACCTTCAAATTTCGGGATAATACCTCAAGACATAACCCAAAAAGTAAAAGAGATAATGGATCACCTTGCCGAAGTCCTCGCCAACCACTAAAATATCTATACATCGCCCCATTAATGCAGACAGAGTAGGAGATGGTAGAGACACATGCATATATCCATTGGTGGAATTGTTGAGGAAAACCAAAACCAACAAGCAATGACATAAGAAAATCTCAATCAACCATGTTGAAGGCCTTTCGAAGGTCCACCTTGAGCATGCAACGAGGGGATATCCACTTCCATGCATATTTCCGAAGGAGTTCTTGAGCCAAATGTATGTTCTCCCCGATCAAGCGACCTTTGACAAAAGTCGCTTGAGTTGGGTCCAATAAATCATCCGTCACCTCCGATAGACACTCTGCCATGATTTTGGAGATGACCTTGTAGAAGATGGTGCAACAAGAGATAGGTCGATAGTCATTGACCATTAGAGCATGATTGCCTTTTGGAACCAAAGCTATAAGGGTGTGGTTCCATTGCTTGAGAAGTTGTCCAGTGTGAAAAAATTGCTACACGACTGTAATAAAATCATTCTATACTGTATCCCATGCCGAGGTGAAGAACTTGGATCTATATCCATCCAGGCCAAGTGCTTTGTCCCCTCCAATATCAAAAAGGGTAGCCTGCACCTCCTCAGCAGTGATAGGCTCCTCCAAGGCTGTAGATTGGGCCAAGATGAGGCACTGTCTAGCACCCTACAATCCTCATCGATGCCCAAGAGGCCCCAAAAATTCTCCACAAACACCTTCGCAACCTCATTCATGCTGCCCATCAGCTCCCCTGATGGTTTGACAATGCTAAGTATGGCATTCCTCTTGTTATTCCGCTTTACCAAGTCATGAAAAAACCTCGTGCAGTGATCACTGCCTCGTAGGTATGCCCCATGAGCCCGCTGCTAGTAGAAGAGTCTCTCCGCATCAACAAGCAAAGTGGCACATCGCCGTAAATCTGCATATGCAGTAGCCCCCCGTCTCCTGCGGTGCACTGTCCGACATACGTGGTGCACTGTCTATTTGAGCCATGCATGTGCCATGAGCTCCACCAGGTGTTTTGCCTTGTCTGTCCTATAGTGTAGAATCTGCCATGCATGGTGCACTGTCTGCTCGAGTCATGCATGTGTCATGGGCACCGCCAAGTGTTTTGTCTGGCACCGCACAACCTACCATGCGCGGCGCACTATCTGCTTGAGCCACACCTGTGCCATGAGCACCGTCAAGGGGTCTACCTGCTCCCTCCTACGGTGCCCAATCTATCATGTGCAATGCGGTGCCCGTCAAAGCCATGCATGTGCCAAGAGCTCCGCTAGATGTTCTGCCCTGTCTGTCTTGCGGTGCAAAATCTGCCATGCTTGGTGCACTGTCTCCTTGAGCCATGCATGTGCCATGTGCACTACCAAGCTATCCCTACATCGCACAATTTGTCATGTGCGGTGCGCTATCTTCTTAAGCCATGCTCATGCCATGCTCACCACCCAACTCACCGGACCCACCAAGCAGAAAGGCCTACTTAGCCTCCAACACCTCCTTTACCCGACGTGCCCGCTCAGATATGTGACTGAAATGCTCATGATCGAGGGCCCTCAACCGACCCTTAATCCATGTGAGCTTAGCTTTAAGGACAAATTAAGTGAATCCCTTAATCGACTCACACCATGATTCCACAACCAAGTCTTGGAAATCTGCATGAAGCACCCACATGTTGTAGAACTTGAATGGACGCTTGGGCCCATTCTCTCATGCCAAAATCGAGACGATGAAACACGAATGATCCGATAGGCACCCCAGAGGTGTGAACTCTACAAGACTATCATAATCATCAATTAACCAATAAGTGTTAACCAAAGCACGGTCTAGTTTAGAGGATGTAATACGATTAGTCCAAGTCAAGAGACACCCAATAGAGTGAAGATCCTACAACCCACACGCTTGAACACATGATTTGAAATCATGGGTTTCATAATTGGTCACCGGAAGTCCGCCTTCTTTATCCTCAATAGATAATATGGAGTTGAAGTCACCCAATAGAATCCAAGGCTCAATGATATCATCACCAAGCCGCAAGAGAGAATCCCATAGTGGACGACACTCGACAATAGAATGAAGCCCATAGATGAACATAGCCAAGAAAGTCCTTTTGGTGACAAGGCAATAGATACGGCAATGTACATGTTGCTCCGCCACCTCAAGGACATCCAAAGTGGTCCATTATGTGTCCCATAAGATCATGATGCGACCACAGTTAGAATTTCCAAAATTATGCACAAAATTCTTAAAATTGAAGCATCGGCGAAGTATAGGGGAAAGTTGTTCCACCGTGAGCTTTGTTTCAAGTAGCGTCAGAACATGTATGTTCTTGCTTGCGAGGAGGTGCTACCTGTCCCCTATGTTTAAGGGGCTTATGGAAGCCCCTTATGTTCCAACTTGCTATCCTAATGAATGGCATGCATGAGATGCTCACGCTCATCACCGCCCAACCGGCTGCCAAATAGCCTCACCCCCACTCTCGGAGGCTAGGGGTGCCTCCTTGCTGCTACTCGCACCATCATCCATCATCCTCGTGTCTGCGGAGACCAAAGTCACACTTTGGGCAGCAGTATTTGTGCTACTAGAAGTACTCTATGGCTCAGAACAGGTGCTATCAATAGCCCTCGCAAGGGGTTGTCCGCCTGCTCCATGTTCTACCCACCTGGTAGATTCTGCGCACCGCTAAATGGCCCAGCAGTGGGCCTAACCTCTTGCACTTGGCGCTGCATGGCTGAAGGTTCATCATCCTGAGCCTGTGCACCACCAACAGCCTTGCAAGGGCTACCAACGCCATCCACCTGCCCTGCCACATATGCTATCATTGTCTACTGTGCGAGCGTCGAGACCTCTCCTGCACTTGGCCCTGTTGAAGGGGACCAACATGCTATTGTGCATCAGGAAGGCATTGTTGCTCATCGATGTTAGGCACCCATGGGGTGTCATCAGCCCCCCCAAGGGTCTCCTCTTGCCGCATAGTTGTCCCACCATCATTAGCCTTCCCTTCTGCTCGAGCCACTCGCTTGCACAGCTCCTGTCAATAGCCTAGGCGCTGACATGTCCTACAAAATATCAGGATTACCTCATATTCAATCTCAAGGTCAATGCTCACCCTGGTCGGCAAGTCCACCAGAACCCTAAGGATCCTATCCTTCATCATATCCACCTCCACTAGTAATCGAGCATAAGCAACACGCTCACATGTTCGAGTGAGCTTATCTGTGTATAGCGGTCGCCCTATCTCGGTGTCGATCTGACTTAGTACCTTGGTTGTCCACCAATCAGGGGGAAGTCCATGAATTTAGATCCACACCGGAGAAAAATGCCCATCCTCCTCAAACAAGAAGCAAGGTGGTATCCTCTTAAGAAAAAGTCGTATGCCATAAACAAAGTGTGGACCTTCGAACAAGATGGAGTCCCGATCCTCTGCTATGATAAACTTGAATATGACCCATCCACTCCTATGCAAGTGAAATGTACATGTCGGCTTCCAATTCTTGATAACCGCCTCCACCCCCTTGCGTCCCGAATGTCGTTCCATAAAACACCCTACTAGATAAAAGCCAATGGCCAGCTGGATAGTGTCAATGTCATCAAAACCAATCTTCACAACCTTGCCCATTGCCACATGCTACTCAAGCGGTATTGCCAAGCCAGAATGACAGTTGTCACGAAAAAGGTTGGCCCACTCCTTGCACACCGCACCACTACCCATAGCCTCCACCGGATGCTTAGCCTGCTTGCCCTTCGCTGCCTCTCCCCCTCAATGAGCACCATCTTCCAGCAGAACAATAGAGGCCACTAGCACAGACCCAACATCCACTTCCAACCCCACCTCAACCACCTTTTCCACGTCAGCAGGCCCTGCCATGTCATCTTTCTCTGCCACATCACCTTCCTTTGCCACATCAGTAGCCGTCACAGCAGGGTGCAGCTCTGATTCAGCCAGATCAACGACCTAGATCAACATATGGGGATCTGCACGTGCAATGTCAGCATTTTCCACATCAGCAATCGCCACATAAGCATTTACTACTGCTTCTTCTTTGTCGACATTTGCCACATGTTTGACAACTTGCGCAGATTGCCCTCCCTCCTCAATCTCAGCCCTATATTTCTTACGCTTAGCCATTTAGTAAGCACTCCAAGTGTGGAAACTTAATCTCCAAACTAGGAAGCATAGCCACCAAGCAAGGAAGATATTAAAACACTAATTAATGCAATTAATACTACAACCAACTTTCCTTTTCCGGTGTAATTTGAAAAATCTCGCCCGCCCTATCTCTTTTGCACCAAGCTTGGTTAGAGAAGATGAACAGGATCGCCGAAACACACCAATGTTATCTACCTTCCTAACCTTAGGTAAGGTTGATCTAGCATTGTCCTTAGGTAAATTGACATGTTTATCATCTAAAAAAAATATTTTTTTTTTCTAGATTGATCCTTAGGCTTACTACTAGAATGCTTTTTATCATAAATGATAGCAAGAAAATTCTTAGCATGTTTTTTGGCCTTACATAAAGTAGGAGCATTATTAAATGTTACCTTAGAGATTGCCTTAGCTCCCTCTGCATGTGAATCTCCTCCTTTATCTTTGGTTGAATTGCTCCCCCTAGGACATTGACTTCTATAGCGATTCAAGTCAAGGGGCTAATTGTTGGCTTAAGGATGAAGCTACGAAGGATCATTTATCACTTTCAGAAGGTCCAATTACAAGACTTTGAGCATAGTGTTTCAAGGAAGCATTAAATGGACTAATCGATGAACATTGGACTAATCATGAGAAAGAAGAGACCAAGATAATCCCAAGTGTAGATCAAGGCCTAATCCACTTAATTGAAATTATCGATCCTTGACTTAGCCTTGCGTGATGGGTGGAAGAACACAATAATTATGGGGACTTGCTCGTGCATTAAAAACGTATAGAGACTTGAGATTTGTGGGTTTCTAAGTTTTGTGCATGCTTACATGCAAGCCTTGGTACTTTAATTGTTTTAAGTTTCTAAGTTGTGTGCATGCTTACATGCAAGCATGGGTACTCTAATTGTTTGCATGCATTTTTGTACTCTTACTTTCTTACTCCCACTACATAAGGGAGGGAAATCCAAACATGGTAGAGGACCCTTTGGTTAGAAATATTTGTGTGCTCTCTTAGTTCTTGGAAGGACTTCTAAACTTATCGAGTTTTATCCTCATGGAGTTCAAAAAACCAAAACTTATCACTCTCTGAGTGTGGCATTTCTTCTCTTTCTTTGGTTCATTCTGATACTTGGTTACGAGTCAAGGCTCAAACTCTTCTCTTCTAGTCCTGGGGTTCTATCCATCATTGTCTCGAGTTCCATCATAGTTGTTGGTGGGGTTCGTATCAAAGCTTCGTTTTAAAGGCAAGTGCTAAACCTATCTTTACTTGTTGTTCTATACAAAAAAAATTGTGGGTAAAAAAAAAAGAAAATTCGTGGTACACAAAAAGAGAAAGTATCGAAAAAAAAGAGATTGTTTGTGCAAGTCAAAGTTTTGTTGAACCCTTAGAATTAACTTCAAGAGTTCATTCCTTGTTTACTCATTTTTCTCTTAATCTTCACTCTTTCATTTTCTAGTCCGCCATCATAAGTTTCATTTGTGTTCTCTTGCTTGAATTACTACGTGATATTCTAGTTTGTTCTAAACTTTGATCAAGAACTAAAGAGATCCTCCAACAAACACAAGTGTGAGTTCCCTACTCTCGAGAGACAAAAGAAAACAAATACGTGAGGGAGTGCTTTGTGAGGTTTCTTTCATCTTTACAGAAATGTCCAACAACTAGGAAGATGGTACATTTGAGGCAACTAGACAACCTCCAAATCTGCAAGTGCAAGCATTGATGGGGAAAATGAGGTCGATGATGAGGCCCGAATTAGAAGCTATCCATGAGAGGTTGGATCAAGTGGAAGGGGGGACACCAAGAAGACATCAGCCAAACCATTCTATGGTGTCACAATAAAGGCGGGCATGTTGAGTGGGTTGATGAGGAAGAAGAAGAGGGAGTGGAAGAATTTGGTGAGCAAAACTACAACCGAGGTTGGATTGGATATAGAGGAGATAGAAACAGACGTAGTGAGGATCAGAATCTGGGTGGAAATAGAAGGAATAATGACTTAGAAGGAATAAAGATGAAGATTCCATCCTTCCAAGGGAAAAATGATCCAGAAGTTTATTTAGAGTGGGAAACAAAGATGGAGATGGTGTTTGAGTGTCATGATTTCTCAGAGCTTAAAAAGGTTAAGCTAGCGACCATTGAATTCACTGATTATGCAATTTTTTGGTGGGATCAAGTGGGGATGAATCGGAGAAGAAATAGAGAGCAACCTGTGTCCACTTGGAAGGAGATGAAAGTGCTCATGAGAAGAAGATTTATACCCAGTCATTACTATAGGAGATTATATCAGCGGCTACAGAGGTTATCTCAAGGCTTCAAAAGTGTTGATGAGTATTTCAAGAAGATGGAGTTGTCCATGATGCGTGCTAATGTTGATGAAGATTGAGAAGCCACCATGGCTAGGTTTTTGCATGGTTTAAACCCAGAAATTGCTAATATTGTTGAATTGCAAAATTATGTTGAGCTGTCGAATATGTCCACCAAGCACTAAAAGTGGAGGAACAACTCAAGCGAAGGGGATTGGAAAAGAAGGGACAACCCATAGCTACCAAAAGCCTATGGAGAGCAGCTCCAAGAAGGGACAAGCAACCACAAAACAAGCCAAAGTTTGAACTCTTCAAGAAGCCCAAACTAACAACATCCTCTACTCAAGGTACTATCAAGTCCACTTATTCTAAATCCTATGATATCAAGTGCATTAAATGCCAAGGGCATGGCCACATAGCTAGCCAATCTGTGAACAATAGGGTAATGGTGATAAATGCCCAAGGAGAGCTTGAGTCGAAAGATGAGGATGAAGTAGCTGAGGAAGTGCCACCAAAAGAGGACAGCGATGATGAACAACATGCTATTGTTGAAGACGTATTAGTAGCCCGACGAGTTCTCAATCTACAACCTAAGTAGGAAGAAGATAGTCAAAGGGAGAACTTATTTCACACTCATTGCTTTGTGAATAACAAGTGTTGCAACGTTATTATTGATGGAGGGAGTTGCATCAATGTGGCAAGTATTGATTTGGTGAAAAAATTATCTTTATCAATTCAAAAACATCCGCGCCCTTATCTGTTAGTAATATACGAGAGGTGTCCTAAGGCAATCACCTTATGGTTGTACCATTTATTTGATAAATGAAGATTCACTATTTCAGTATACATGTTTTCATGTATTTGATTGGATCTTAAACTCATTTACTGAATGTCCGCAATACGATTCATAACATGAGAGAATTTGTGATTGGATAACAACTAGTGAGTACCTCTAAATGTGTAATTGTGATGTATTGGAATTATCCCTAGTTGATGAATTGATGGATTTGGACACCATCAATTCTGTCGAGACTAGCACGTGGTATACTCCTTGGTGTATCCAAGCAGTTGATTCTCACTGGTTGGAGACATTGTGATGTCCGGAGTTAATCGTGGATGCTAGTTATGGTAACTAGTTCATTGGAGTGACCAGCTGTAAGACTTCATATGGTTCTCTTCATATATGGATATGTCATTGAAGTTCTTACTGCAGCTTAAGTGTAATGTTCCTTTGACTTACGGTATTCAAGTCATCTTGGTCATGAAGACTTATGCTTTGACATCTTAAGCAAGCATCACTGAGGAGATGTGGACCCGGGATGATTGGATATAAGTCGAAGTGGCCGAAGGTGTTTGAATAGCTTATAAAGGATTCACCACTCCTTGCGAGGAGATGTATACCCATGGCCTCTCGTCGAATTGTTACTAAAGTCTTTGGCCAAAGCATTACATGTTTAGAGTTTGATACTCTTGGATACATGTGCAGTAACTAGAATCCGTAGGATGAGGAAATGATACTTGGGCTAGGTGAGACGTAGTCGACCTAGTGGGGACTGACATTATAGACCATGTCCTGAACCAAGTGGGTATAAGATGCGTGAAGGGAACGGGGCACGATTAATTGTAGCTGCTAAAGGGTTTCAGAAATAGTTATAGATCAACCATTGATCTTTTCGGTTAATTGGGGATCATGATGTACTACTAGGTGCCACTCATTATCGTTCTATAATTAATGGTTAATTATAGAAGGCCAACATAAACTGAGAACCTATTTGGTCACACGCACAATGAGAGAAATCCGAAGGATTTAAAACGAGCTTGAGAATGAGATTCTCAGGCCAGAGAAACTAGGTTTAGTTGGACCAAACTAGGATCGAGCATGAAATTATTTCAGTCACAATGGAAGCGTGGATGGGCCGTGTCTTATGAAGACATGATGGATGAACCAAATTGGTTTGATTCTAATCCAATGGTGAAGGATAAACCAAAGGGGTTTGGTTTGTTTTAAACGAATGAACCAAAGTTGGATTGGTTCGTTTTAACTTAAAATAGACCAACGCGGTTTGGTTTATTTTAACTTAAGTTATTGGAGCGGGTTAATGGGTTTTGGTTATGAACCAATAATCGCTAGGAGATGGTTTCTTAATGGTTAAGAAACATGTGCTCTATATAAGTGCGGTTAGAGGTTGGAGAGCCCTAAGGGTTTTGGTATTTTTTGAAAATCTTTTCCTCTCCTCCTCTTCTCCTCTTCTTGTCGCCGCCCAACTTCTTGTCGCCGCCCACCACCGCCCAAGCTCCACTAGTTGGCGTCCAGCAGCTGCCGTCCTCCCCACTTGCCGGCGTCTAGATGCTGTCGGAGGAGCTCCGGTGATCTTCTTTGTCTCCAGCGACAAGGTGAGCACCTAGCTTTCCTTATTTGGCTGGCGCAAGTTCTCCACAAAAGTTGTCCAATTTTCTAGACAGATTATTTCCTTCGTGTTGGAGCATCATTTGGATGACGTTTGGAGCTCCAACACCGGCTACCTTGCCGGGGATTCGATCTCCGGTAATCCTCATAGGTGGAGGACGAAGGATTCGTCAAACGATTGACGAATACCTCTCCGGAGAAGCGAATTTTGAAGACTCATTTTTGTATCCGAATTTTGATTAGGATTGTGATCTTCTCTCGATCACATCGTCTTCGACACGAGGCTAGTGACTCGTACAAAGATGAGGCTCGTGGCTTTGTGAAGTCATCCCGACGATACTCGGCGTGGATATGGATAGAGGCGATTCTAGCGAGAGTCATTCCGGTTGATGTCTTTCCCGCTACACGTGATACCTCAGGTATACCTAGAATAAATTTCTTTTATTGCAAAATTTGAAACTATGATTATGTCTACACATGTTGTTCTATGCATGTGTGTGGTGTGTGTGTTGTAATAAATTAGATTTATTACCTTTTATTTCTTTCGTTGTGCACATATTTACGAAATATGTTCGAACACACACTCGCCGCAGTGCCGGAAACCCAACACTATCGACTTCATTGGTTGAATGATTGCGGTGAAATCAAGGTAACAAAGCAATTCTTTGTATCAATTTCCATTGGCAAATATGAAGATGAGTTGTTGTGTGATGTGGTTCCCATGCATGCTTCCCATCTATTATTAGGGTGACCTTATCAATTTGATTGGAAGGTAACCCATGATGGGTCCACAAAAAGATATTCCTTTATCCGGAAGGGACAACCTATTACTCTTGTACCATTGACTCCAAGACAAGTTATGGAGGATCAACTAAAATTACAAAGATCAATAAAGAAAAAGAGAGAAAAAGAAATTGAGAGAAAAGAAACTGAGAAAAAAAAGAAAAGAAAAATAGAAAAAGAAATATAGACAAAGGAAAGAATAGATAAAAAGAAATTGAGAAAAAAGAACAGAAGAAAGAAAAAGAAATAGAGACAAAAGAAAAGAATCGAGAAAAATGAATTGAGAGAAAAGAAATTGAGAAAAAAGTAGTTGAGAGAAAAGAAGTGAGAGAAAGGAAAATAGCTTCTATACAAAAAAAGAGTGAGATCAAACAAACTTTGTTTTCAAATAGGGTGCCTCTTATCCTTTTGTATAAGGAGGCACTCTTAAGCACTAATGAGCTTAACAATTCTTTGTCACATGTTATTGTTTCTCTTTTACAGGAATTCAAGAGTCTTTCCTGAAGAGGCTCCACATGGTTTGCCTCCGATTCATGGAATTGAACACCAAATCGACTTCATACCTGGTGGATCCATCCCAAATCGACCTACCTATAGAAGCAATCCGGAGGAAATGAAGGAACTTCAAAGGCAAGTTACTAAATTACTTGAAAAAGGATATGTTCGAGAAAGCATGAGCCCTTGGGTCATCCTTGCGTTACTTGTTCCCAAGAAGGATGGTACATGGAGGATGTGTGTGGATTGTTGAGCCATCAACAACATAACGGTAAAGTATCGCCACCCAATTCCTACACTCGATGATATGTTTGATGAGTTGTAGGTTCTTGCATGTTCACAAAAATTGATCTTAGGAGTGGATATTATCAGATTAGGATGAAGGAAGGTGATGAATGGAAGATAGGTTTTAAGACCAAGCATGGCTTATATGAATGATTAATAATGCCTTTTGGTTACACTAATTCTCCAAGCACTTTTATGCGTTTGATGAACTATGTTTTGCATGCTTTCTTAGGACAATTTGTAGTTGTATATTTCGATGATATTTTGATTTATAGTAAAAGATTAGAAGAGCATATCAACCATTTAAGGTCTGTTTGAGGGTGTTGAAAGAAGAAAAGCTTTTTACTAATCTCCGGAAATGCTCATTTTGTACGGAAAGAGTGGTGTTTCTTGGTTTTATTGTAAATTCTAAAGGTGTTGAGGTGGACGAGGATAAGGTAAACACAATCCAAGTGTGGCCAACACCAACTACAATTTGCCAAGTGAGGAGTTTCCATGGATTGACCAACTTCTATAGATAGTTTGTTCGTAATTTTAGTCATATTGCAACTCCTCTTACTAAGTCATCAAGAAAAATAAGCCATTCAAATAGGGAGATGATCAAGCCAGAGCATTTAACACCTTGAAAGAAAAGTTAAGTTCTGCTCCTTTACTAGTCCAACCAAATTTTTCTAAAACATTTGAGATCGAATGTGATGCTTTTGGTTTTGGTATAGGTGTTGTGTTGGTGCAGGGGTACCAAATAATCGAACTTAGGTTTTGATTATGGCAAAGGTTCTAAGTTAAGTTATTATTGTTATCTCATAAGTTGTGTTAAGTGTGCAGGAAGTGTTTAAGATAAACCCAAGGTCAAGCGATACTCGGAGAATCTCGAGTCGAGAAATCATGACGGTCGGGCGACACCAGAAGAACCTCATGGAGTCGAGGAACCTCAGTGGAGATCGAAAGCTAAACGACAAGTCAGAAGGACCAGAGGTAAGCACTGAGTGAAGAGTAATGGTGAGGTTGTGTCCTTTGTACGAAGATGAACTTAGGCGGTGATCCGACTAAGACTTCCAGTGGAATGTCTAGGTGGAAGGACTGTTAGAATCCACAAGGTCATGTGGCGCTGGGCTGTTTTGACACGACTAGGGTTTTTTGTGAGACTTCTGAGGAGCCAGCTTCACATCTATAAATAGGAAGGCACACTCAAACCCTAGGGAGGAGGCCCGATAGCTGCGATGGCAAGAAGGTGCCCTAAAAAGCACCGGAGACTCACACCGGGGTGGAAAGTGTTGGTGCAGTAGGCACCTAAGTCGAACCTAAGTTTTGATTATAGCCAACGATACAAAGTTAAGCTCATTTTGTTATCTTACGAGCTAAATCAAGTGTGTAGAAAGTGCTAAAACTAGAGCTGAAGGTCAGCGACATCCGGAGGGAGCCGTGGTGGTCGGGCGACACCGGGATGACTTCGGAGGGAGCCGAATGAATCTAGTGGAAGACCAGAAGCAGAAGCTACAAGGTAAATGTTGAGGTAAGCTCGTGTGAGTGAGCGCAAGTAAGGTCGTGTCCTCTGTACGGGGATGTTCTTAAGTGATGATCCGACCAAGACCTCCCATGGAAGGTCTAAGTCGAGATCGGATGGTAAATGGCCATTAAATTTACTTATATTAACTGTATTTTTGAGCTAACTCTGTTGGATCGAGCGGATCGCTAGAGGGGGGGTGAATAGCGATAGAAATTTTTCGTTCAAAATCGTTCGTTAAAATGCGAGTAGACACAGCGGAAGATAAAAACAAAACAAACGAGACAATAGACACAAGGGTTTTACTTGGTTCTTAGCCGAAGGCTACTACTCCAAGGCCCTAGTGGTCCTTGACCACGTACGGAGGGCAAACTACTAAAGAACTCCTCCTCGTTGGAGGTAGGAGTTAGACAGATACACAAAATGACAAAAGCTCGAGGTAGAGGGACACTCCCCCTCTCCTCGTTATAATGAAAGCTTTACTAAAAAATAAACTGAAATACAATTTAAACTTTCATTACCGACGACTTCAAAGGTTGGAGGTTGAAGCTCTAGTCGTCGTCTCGGCAACGCTTCCTCGTAGGGATGTCGGAGAGTCGAAGCGTATCGGAAGCACTTGGAAGCCTTTTTAATTGATGAAATACCCTAAGACAAGCCCTCCTTTTATAGCCTTTGAGCCCCTCATTGAATGGGTCTTCAACCAATCACAAATGGACACAAAACCTCCTTGAAATGGGGTGATAAGCCTTGACTCCTCGAAGCTGATCATTGACCATCAGTCGACTGATGAAGGGCAGTCGAGTCCTCTAAGATGGCAGTCGACTGATGCTAGCTGCAAGGCAAAGTTAGCTCAAAGAAAACATTATTTCGACGGCCTTCGACCGTCCGATCTTGACCTAGACCATCGATGGGATGTCTTTGGTCGGATCTACGCTTAAGACCATCCTCGTAAGGAGGATACGACCTCACTTATGCTCGCACACACGAGCTTACCTCGATACTTACCATGTCGCTTTTTCTTCCGGCCTTCCACTCGATTCCTTCATCTCCCTCCGAAGTCACTCGAGTGTCGCCCGACCACCCGGCTTCCTCCGGGTGTCGCTAGCCTTCAGCTCCAGCTTTAGCAATCTTCTGCACACTCGATTCAGCTCGTGAGATAACGACATAAGTTTAACTTTGTATTGTTTGCTATAATCAAAACTCAGGTTCGACTTAGGTGCCTACTGCACCAACAATCTCCCCCTTTTTGATTTATGGAAAACCCACATACAAAGTTAAGTAAATAGCAAGCATGAAGAATAATGTGTATTAGAAACAAACAACAAAAAAAATAAATAAATAAATAAATAAAGAAGATTAAGTTGGAGTAGTAAGGATTTTCTTCAAGCATTCCCCCTTGAGGAAACCTTCCCCTTGACCGAGAGTGAGTCTTGAGGAAAGACCTTAATCCTCCCCCTTTGTGGGTTTCTTAACATTACTTAAAGTTGGCCTTAGTAAAACGTTTAAGTTAAGAGTTCTTCTTAACTTGGCCCTTTCTCCCCCTTAAGTAAAACATTAAAAATGAGTAAAACGTTGATGGCACAAATAATATTAAGTTAAGAATTATCTTAACTTGGTCTTAATAAGTTTTCAAAACTTAAAGTTAACTTTTGGTTTAAATATAAAGTAAGAGTTAAGTTATAAAAAAAATTTGACCCCTTAACTTTGGCCTTTTTCTCCCCCTTTTGCCATATATCGAAAAGAGTGAGGGTGTGTGTGGAAAACAAAAATAAGTGTTAAATATAAAGTCCAAGCGTGTTCCACATTATTTTGAAAATAATATACTAAAAATAAGTTCATCTATAAAATGTTCGACTCATATTTGGCTTGATTGATATGAAAGATCAACCAGTCCTGGTTAGAGTCGGTTAGTATGTATGATTATACTCCGTGGTTCATAGCGATGCACTAGCTCTACATCTGGAACCAGGAGTAAGGTCCTAACATCTCATGCCCATCTACGTGGCTAAGTACACAAACACATTAGTCCTATGTGTTGTGAGATGTATTGGCTCCTTAAATCTATAGGTGCATGATATCTAAGGTATGTCCTATGATAGTTCCATAAAAATGAAAATTTAAGAAATAGTAGTAAGAAAATATAATTTGCAAGTTCCTATTCTACTACGCACATGCCCAATTTTCGTCTTAATAGACTAAATTCGGCTTCGGGTAGGGGTTTAGTAAATAGGTCTGCTAAGTTAGACTTTGATTCGACGTATTCGAGTTGTATGGCTCCGTTGGCCACATGTTCTCGAATGAAATGGTGTTTGACCTCTATATGTTTGGTCCTAGAGTGACATATTTGATTCTTAGTAAGATTAATTGAACTAATGTTATCTACGTGAAGTTTTGTGTTCATAAAGTCTAACTTGAAATCGCGGAGAGTGTGCTTCATCCAAAGAAGCTGAGTGACACACTCACCCATCGCGATGTATTCGGCTTCGGTGGTAGATAAGGAAACACAGTGTTGCTTCCTACTGAACCAACTCACTAGACTCGAGCCGAGAAGTTGACAACAACCACTCGTGCTTTTTCTATCGAGCTTACTACCAGCATAGTCCGAATCGGAGTAGCCGGTTAGTTCGAACTCGGTAGATCTAGGGTACCAAATACCGACATTAAGTGTACCCTTTAGATATCTAAGGATACGCTTGACTAGAGTTAGGTGAGACTCCTTGGCACCGGTTTGGAACCTTGCGCACATACTTACTGCAAATAGGATATCGTGTCGGTCAGCATTAAGTAAAGGAGACTCCCTATTATGCTCCTATAGTATTTTAAATCAATTGAGTTTCTGATTAAATCTTTTTCTATATTCACATTAGTTGCCATTGGGGTATTAATAATTTTAGCGTCTTGCATTCCAAAGCATTTAATTAATTCCCTAGTATATTTGCGTTGATGTAGGTATATTCCATCTTTAGTTTGTTTAATTTGTAGACCTAAGAAGAAACTTAACTCGCCTACTAAATTCATTTCAAATTCACTTTCCATAAGTGAAATGAACTCATTTAGTAGGATTGAGTTGGTGGTTCCGAAAATAATATCATCTACGTAGATTTGGGCTATGAATATGTCTTTACCTAAGGTTTTTACAAAAAGGGTTGGGTCAACTACACCTTGGTTAAAGCCTTTGGACTTAAGATAAATCGAAAGTCTCTCGTACCAAGCTCGCGGAGCTTGTTTAAGTCCATAAAGAGCTTTCTTTAACATAAGGACATGATCGGGTTTGTCTAAACTTTCGAAACCAAGGGGTTGACTAACGTAAACTTCTTGTTTAATGTATCCATTTAAGAATGTAGATTTCACATCCATTTGAAAAAATTTAAATCCTCGATGTGCTGCATATGCTAATAGCATTCGAATGGACTCTAATCTAGCAACTGGGGCATAGGTCTCGTCGTAATCTAAACCTTCGACTTGACTAAACCCTTTAGCAACTAGTCTAGCTTTATTTCTAACTACTTCACCTTTATCATCAATTTTATTTCTAAACACCCACCTTGTTCCAATGATTGTTTTATCTTTAGGTGGTGGTACTAATTCCCATACTTCGTTCCTAGTGAATTGAGCCAACTCTTCTTGCATTGCAATAATCCAATCGGGATCAAGAAGAGCTTGGTCAATAGTTTTGGGTTCAATTTTAGAAATCAAAGATATTTGACTAAGGTTTCTGTATGAGGCTCTAGTTCGAACTCCTAGACTTGGATCACCTATCACTTGGTCGATAGGATGATTCGTTTGGGTCCTAGTTGGATTTGGGTTTGAGTCTACAACTTGATCCATAGGATGGCTTGTTTGAGTTCTAGTTTGGTTGGAGTCATCTATCACTTGGTCGATAGAGTGACTTGGTTGACTTAGGTTAGGATTAACACTAGACCTGATCTCCGGATCAGAGTTAGGTCTAGTATGAGTCGGCTCGCTAATTGGGGTTGCCAGGTGTTTTGTAGGTTCGTGTCCTTCATCAAATACTACATTGATAGTCTCCTCGACTCTAAGGGTGTCGTGGTTATATACTCTATAAGCTTTGCTTGTAGTCGAGTATCCTAGAAAGATTCCGGTCGTGGTTTTGGATGTAAATTTCCCTAGGTAATCCTTAGTGTTGAGGATATGTACCTTACATCAAAATACCCTAAAGTACTTGATGTTAGGTATTTTATCGTGATAAATCTCGTATGAGGTCTTAAGGTGCCTCTTTACCATAAGGATTCTATTCTGGACATAGCATGCCGTACTCACGGCTTCCACCCAAAACCTATTGGGTAGGTTATACTCATTTAACATTGTCCTAGCGGCTTCTTGTAGGGTTCTATTTTTGCGTTCTACTAGGCCATTTTGTTGTGGAGTTCTAGGGCAAGAGAACTCGTGGTGGTATCCATTTAGGTTACAGAATTCTATAAACCTATGGTTTTCGAATTCACCACCATGATCAGTCCTAAGTCTTTTGATTTTAATGCTTTGTTGATTTTCTATTAACTTAAATATATTGATTAATTGATCTAGGGTATCATTTTTGTGTTTGATGAACCTAACCCAAGTAAATCTAGAATAGTCATCAATTATGACTAAGCAGAATTTACTTCCGTTAAGTGACTTAGCTCCGTGTGAATCAAATAGATCCATATGTAGGAGCTCAAGCACACTTTTGGTTCGTTCTTGACTAGTTAGTTGATGTTGTGTCCTAGATTGTTTACCTTGTTGACAAGCATTACATATTTTATTATCCAAGTTGTTGAGGTTAGGCAAACCTCTGACTAAATCACTCTGACTCATCTTGTGGATGAGTCTTGGGTGTGAGTGACCGAGTCGTCGGTGCCACAACCACGATTCCTCTTGCCGTGTCATAAGACACTTAGTTGAGGAGTTAGTTAAGTTGATAGTGTAAATGTTGTTATTTCTAGTCCCTTTAAGAATTGTTTTAGAGGTTTCATTTGTATTAATTACGCATTCATTTTCTAGAAATATGACCTTATAGTTATTATCACACAATTGGCTTACACTAAGTAAATTATATTGAAAATTTTCTACTAATAAAACATTTTGAATAACAAAATTTGAATTGAGCTCAATATCACCTGATCCGATGATTTTGAGCTTGCCGTTATTTTCGAAGGCTACCGATCCTTGTCGTTTGAATCGAAGCTTCGAAAACTTGAGTTGATCCCCGGTCATGTGTCGGGAGCAACCACTGTCCAACATCCATTGATCCTACACGCAAGGTAGTTGGATCGGATATTGGATTTATTAAAAATTGGTTGAAGATTATTAACCTAAATCATCTCACCCATGTCTATATCATCAAACATGTTAATCCTATATGTTCTTGTGAGATGACTTCCAATTTTTTAGTTGAATTAAGTTTAATGACTTAAACACTTGTCAACCTTGCGTTATATTCAGATTTGACCTTAGGCTCATCAAGTCACCTTTTCAAGATCATGGCTTCCAGGTCGTGGCGAGGCACAGAGGCCTTCTTTGATCGGAACAACGACCACTTCCTTAGACAAAGCCATTTTCAAGAAAATAGAGACTTGACTCACCTAAGACCACTTCCTGGTCTAACTAGTCTAGGATACGGCGAGGTAGCTTCAGCTAGTTCCGCTCGGTCAAGTGCACCGAACTAGATACGCCTTATCTAGCCCGAATACACAAGACTCCGCTTTCCTAGCGTACTATCATCTCGCCGCGTCTTGGTACTATGTTATCAAGTATTGACGAGTTATAGTCCTATCTAACCATTCTAAAAAGGAAAATCAAACTAAATAAAAACCTAAGCATGCAATTTCTAAGTTAAAACACAAACAAATTTTGTACTAGCTCCCCCTACACCGTTGAATCGATTCGGTCTCTCCACATAGTGGATTTGGTCCTTGGGAACCCAGTATTGGTTTGATCCTAAGTTTGAAATCAAGGTGGTCTTAGGGACCCATGCTTGGACACGTTTTCTATGTCTACTTACAATTGACATATACGACTTATTGGTCGTGTTTGAGCTAAACCCTAGCCCGACCTTGTTGTACACGGCCCTTTGCGATCCAAGTAGGAGGTCAAGTCCTTTGGATCCCAAAGTAAACCTTTCCAACGTATTCCTAAGATCTTCGACTTGACTTTTCAAGAGTGAGTTCTCAACTTCGAGTTTTTCAACTCGAGTTGAGTCCTTCTCTTGAACTCGACTAGTCGAAGAGGTTAGGGAGACCTCGTGTTTGAGGAGTTTAACTTCCTCAACCAGGGTCTCGACCTTGGACTCGGACTTAGCTAACTTTTTATTTAAAAACTTAATTGCACTATAAAGAGTAGTAATAAGAGACCGACTTACCTTGAGTGTATCTTTTGAACTGGATGTGTATCCGTGGCTTGTCTTGAATAGTGTTTCGTAGTCCAACTCGTCTTCGGTTTCTGATTCTGGTTCCGGTTCCGACTCCGTCTCCGATTCCACCGGTTTAGCCATAAGGACTCGATCGTTGTCTTCTTCCTCGGAGGCTTCTTCCCAAGTAGCGTTGAGTGCCTTTTTATGTTTTGGTGCCTTGCTCTTGAGTTTTGGGCACTCGGACTTAATGTGTCCAAACCTGTTGCATTCATAACATCTTATGTTTGAACTTTTAGGCTTACCTTCGTTGGGTCGAGTGACGGCTCATTTTCGGCCCTTGACTATCCTCCGAACTAGGTTGACTAGTTCGGCTTCCATTTCCGAGTCGACCTCCGAATCTGACTCATCCTCTTCTTCCTTCGGGGGTGGCTTGCTTGCAGTTTTCTTCCTCGAACCTGCAAAAAGTGTTATACCCTTCTCGGGTTCCGAGTTAGACTGCTCATGAAGTTCGAAATCAGAAAAAAGTTCATCTAACCTAAGTTTAGAAAGATCCTTGGAGACCTTGTAGGCATCGACCATGGATGCCCACAAGGTAGTCCTCGGAAAAGAGTTTAGGACATACCTTATAAGGTCGCGGTTTTTGACCTTTTGCCCGATTGCGTGTAGGTTGTTGACTATGTCTTGGACACGGGCATGGAGTTGCGTCGCAGACTCGTGTTCCTGCATTTTTAGGTTATATAGTTTATTGAATATAAGATCACGCTTACATACCTTGGCTTCATCGGTCCCTTAGTGTAGCTCCACTAGTTTTGTCCAAAGATCCTTTGTGCTTATGAAGGGGCCGACGCGATTTAGCTCCTCCTTGGATAGGCCGCATTGAAGGATTTGAGTTGCCTTAGCGTCGGCTTCGACTTGTCTTTTTGTCGCAATGGTCCATTGGTCATAATCCAAGGATTCACCCACTTCGTTAGTCGGAAGTGTGAATCCCGTTTGGATTATGATCCACATCTCGATTTGGGTTTTAAGAAAGCATTCCATCCGACCCTTCCAATAACGGAAGTCATCTCCGTTGTAAAACGGAGGTCGAACGGTGCTAAAACCCTCGAGATTGGCCATTTGGAAGGAAAACCTTGCACAAAAAAATACAAAAAACACGAAAAAGGGTTCCAAGACTTCGCCTTGGATTAGTGGTGCGGGAAATAAAAAGAAACAAACGAGAAATAGAAAGTTAAGCAAAGAAATAAGAAACTAAATAAAAAGTAAGTACTCACAACCTTCGATGTCCCCGAAAGGCTACTAAACGTCAATTTTTGAGGATGAAAACAGCTTGTTACAGGGTTAAACCCTAGTAAGAAGTGTAGATCTCTCAGAGAGCTTCGATTTGGTGGGTAGATCGTTTCGTGAGTCCCCTTGTAGCAAAAGTTATGCTCGTTTGATCGTGAGTACTCCGAAGGCGATTAGTACTTGCAAAAAACACAACCAAAAACTATGTACCAAGACTTGGTCATGGATTAGTAGTGTGGGAGAAATCTTAAAACAATAAATATGAAAAGAAAATTGCTCGATTGGTGGTTGCACCGAATCTGAGTGCCCCCGGCTCTGATACCAATTGTTGGATCGAGCGGATCGCTAGACGGGGGGGGGGTGAATAGCGATAGAAATTTTTCGTTCAAAATCATTCGTTAAAATGCGAGTAGACACAGCGGAAGATAAAAACAAAACAAGCGAGACAATAGACACAAGGGTTTTACTTGGTTCATAGCCAAGGCACATTACTCCAAGGCCCTAGTGGTCCTTGACCACGTACGGAGGGCAAACTACTAAAGAACTCCTCGTTGGAGGTAGGAGTTAGATGGATACACAAAATGACAAAAGCTCGAGGTAGAGGGACACTCCCCCTCTCCTCGTTATAATGAAAACTTTACTAAAAAATAAACTGAAATACAATTTAAACTTTCGTTACCGACGACTTCAAAGGTTAGAGGTTGAAGCTCTAGTCGTCGTCTCAGCAGCGCTTCGTCGTAGGGATGTCGGAGAGTCGGAGCGTATCGGAAGCACTTGGAAGCCTTTTTAATTGATGAAAAACCCTAAGACAAGCCCTCCTTTTATAGCCTTTGAGCCCCTCATCGAATGAGTCTTCAACCAATCACAAATGGACACAAAACCTCCTTGAAATGGGGTGATAAGCCTTGACTGGTTGATCATTGACTATCACGACTGAGACCATCATTAGTCGATCGATGGTAGCATCACGATCGGCGAGACAATGGATCGATGAAGGGAAGTCGAGTCCTCCAAGCTAGTAGTCGACTGATGCTAGCTGCAAGGAAAAGTTAGCTCAAAGAAAACATTATTTCAACGGCCTTCGACCGTCCGATCTCGACCTAGACCATCGATGGGATATCTTTGGTCGGATCGACGCTTAAGACCATCCCCGTAAGAAGGATACGACCTCACTTATGCTCGCACACACGAGCTTACCTCGATACTTACCATGTCGCTTTTGCTTCCGGCCTTCCACTCGATTCCTTCGGCTCCCTCCGAAGTCACTCGAGTGTCGCCCGACCACTCGGCTTCCTCCGGGTGTCGCTAGCCTTCAGCTCCAGCTTTAGCAATCTTCTGCACACTCGATTCAGCTCGTGAGATAATGACATAAGTTTAACTTTGTATCATTTGCTATAATCAAAACTCAGGTTCGACTTAGATGCCTACTGCACCAACAAACTCTTCATTGCAGCTGTAAACCCTGCCATCAGTCGACTGGTGGCTTGCATCAATCGACTGATGCTTCAATCAGTCGACTGGTAAGGGTAGCAGTCGACTGTTGGTCAAGGATCAGCTTCGAGGAGAGTCAAAGCTTATATCCATTTCTCAAGGGCTAGGAGGCTTGCTCTCATTAGTTGAAGATCTGAATGTTTAGGGTTTCCAAGGCTATAAAAGTAGGGGTTCTCCACCCCATTTCCATCATCAAAATCTCTCCAAAAAGCCTCCGCTATGATACTCTTCTACGATGACCTTACGACGACGAAGTGCTACCGCATCTCCGACGACAATAACCCAAGTTCCATTTCTTTAATAGTCATTGGTATATTCTTTATTGTTGTCTTTAAATCTGCACTTATCGAGTTTTTTTCGTAACGAGGGGGAGTGTCCCTCTACCTTGAGTTTTTTCATATCGATTGTATTTGCTTACTCCTACCTCTAACGAGGAGGAGTGTTTTTAGTGATTTGTCCTCCGTATGCAGTCTAGGACCGTTAAGACCTTGGACTAGCAGCCGAAGGATGTGAATCAAGTAAAAACAAATGAGCCATATTTTTTTCCGCTGCATTTACTCTCACTCGCATTTTATATCAAACGAATGAACGAAAATTATTTTGCGCTATTCACCCCCTCTAGCGCTCAAATCGATCCAATAATTGGTATCAGAGTCGGGGGTGCTATGATTTGGTGAAACCACTAATCTAGTTTTTTTACAGATTTATTTTAAATTTTTTGAGTCTTTTTCATTCATTTAAATTCTCTCCCGCACTACTAATCCAAGACGGAAGTCTTGGTACATTTCGTTTGTTTATGTCGTTGCTAGATTTCTTCGTTTTACTTGCTCTTTTTGTGTCAATGTCCCATCTTGAGGGTTTTAGCACCGTTCAACCACCATTTTACAACAGAGATGACTTTCGTTATTGGAAGGTCGGATGGAGTGCTTCCTTAAGACCCAAATCGAGATGTGGATCATCATCCAAACAAGATTCACACTTCCGACTAACGAAGTGGGTGAATCCTTGGATTATGACCAATGGACCAATGCTACAAAAAGACAAGTTGAAGCCGATGCCAAGGCGACTCAAATCCTCCAATGTGGTTTGTCCAAGGAGGAGCTCAATCGCGTAGGACCCTTCTGTTGGGTTTCCGGCACCACGGCGAGTGTGTGTTCGAACATGTTTCGTAAACATGTGCACAGCGGAAGAAATAAAAATAATAAATCTACATTTATTAGAACACACACATCACACGCATGCATAGTACAACATGTGTAGACATAATCGTAAATTTAAATTTTCCAATAAAAGGAAATTTAACTACGTATACCTTACGTATCACGTGTAGCGGGAAAGGCATCAACCGGAACGATCCTCACTAGAATTGTCTCTATCCATATCCATGCCAAGTATCTTCGGGATGACTTCACCAAGTCACGAGCCTCATCTTCGTACGGGTTACTAGCCTCGTGTTGAAGACGATGTGATCGAGAGAAGATCACGATCCGAATCCAAAACCGAGTCCTCAAAACTCGCTTCTCCGGGGAGATATTCGTCAACCGTTTGACAAATCCTTCGTCCTCCACCTATGAGAATTATCGGAGATCGAATCCCCGGCAAGGGTACCGCTGTCGGAGCTCCAAATGTCATCCAAATGACGCTCCGATGAGAAGGAAACAAGCTGTCCAGAAAACTGGATAGCTTTGGTGGAGGAGTAGGGCCGGCCAAAAAGGAAAGGTGGAAGCTCACCTTATTACCGAACCCAAGGGAGATCACCGGAGCTCCTCCGGTAGCAGCTCGACGCCGGCAAGTGGAGAAGACGGCAGCAGCTGGTCGCCGGTTGGAGGAGGTGGGTGGTGCCACTAGGGTTGGTGCTTACTTCTTCAAAGGGGAGGAGGTGGGCGGCAACTCTAGGTTAAGGGAATTGGATTAGGGCTTAACAAACCCTTAAGCCCTCTTTTATAGAGAACTAATTCTCTTAATGGTTATTGGATCATAACCATAAGGCCCATTAACCCGCTCCATTAATTTAAGTTAAAATAAACCAAACCATGATGGTTTATTTTAAGTTAAAACGAACCAAACCAACTTTGGTTCATTCATTTAAAATAAACCAAACCCTTTGGTTTATTGTCCTCCATTGTATTAGAACCAAACCATTTTGGTACATCCATTATGTCTTCACAATACACGGCCCATCCATGCTTCCATTGCGACTGAAACGATTTCATGCTCGCTCCACGTTTGGTCCAACCAAACCTAGTTTCTCTCGGTCTGAGAATCCCATTCTCAAGCTCGTTTTAAATCCTTCGGATTACGCTCGTTGTGCATGTGACCAAATAGGTTCTCGGTTTATGTTGGCCATCTATAATTATCCATTAATTATAGAACGATCATGAGTGGCACTTAGAAGTACATCATGATCCCTAATTAACTGAAAAGATCAACGGTTGATCCAGAACTATTTCTAAAACCCTTCAGCAGCTCGAATGAATCGTGCCTCATTACCTTCACTCATCTTATACCCACTTGGTTCAAGACATGGTCTATAGTGTCAGTCCCCACTAGGCTGACTACGTCACACCTAGCCTAAGTATCATTTCCTCGTCCTACGGATTCTAGTTACTGTACATGTATCGAAGAGTACCTTACTCTAAACATGTAATGCTTTGGCCAAAGACTTTAGTAACAATCCGACGAGAGGCCATGGGTATACATCTCCTCGCAAAGAGTGGTGAATCCTTTATAGGCTATTCAAACACCTTCGATCACTTCGACTTATACCCAATCATCCCGGATCCACATCTCCTCAGAGATGCTTGCTTAAGATGTCAAATCATAAGTCTTTATGATCAAGATGACTTGAATACCGCAAGTCAAAGGAACATCGCACTTAAGCTACAGTAAGAACTTCATTGACATATCTATATATGCAGAGAACCATATGAAGTCTTACGGTTGGTCACTCCAATGAACTATTTACCATAACTAGCATCCACGATTAACTCTGGACATCACAATGTCTCCAGCCAGTGAGAATCGGCTACTTGGTTACACCAAGGAGTATACCTCGTGCTAGTCTCGACAGAATTGATGGTGTCCAAATCCATCAATTCATCGACTAGGGATAATTCCGATACATCACAATTACACATGTAGAGATACTCACTAGTTGTGATCCAATCACACATTCTCTCATGTTGTGAATCGTATCGTGGACATTCAGTAAATGAGTTTAAGATCCAATCAAATATATGAAAACATGTATACTCAAATAGTGAATCTTCATTTATCATATAAATGGTTCATACATAAGGCGATTGCCTTAGGACATCTCTCAAATATTACTAACAGACTCTCACTTGGCCTAATGCCAATTGCTACTGTATCCAATACCATAAACTCTAACATGACTCTCAAACTTACTTTGAGGTAATGCCTTAGTTAAAGGTTCCGCTATGTTCCTTTCAGTGGGGATTTTCTCGATTTGTATTTCTTTCCTACTGATGATCTCTTTGATAAGATGATAGCGGCGAAGCACATGTTTGGATCGTTGATGAGACCTTGGCTCTTTCGCCTGTGCAATTGCTCCATTGTTGTCGCAGTAGATCGGTATTGCTTCAACAATGGCTGGAATCACACCAAGTTCATAAATGAACTTCTTGATCCAAACCGCTTCCTTTGCTGCTTCTGAAGCTGCAATGTATTTTGCCTCAGTGGTAGAATCCGCTACAGTATCTTGTTTGGAACTTTTCCAACTCACTGCGCCCCCATTCAAGGTGAACACGTATCCAGACTGAGACCTGGAATCATCCTTGTCTGTCTGGAAGCTAACATCCGTATACCCGCGTATCACCATGTCCCCTTCTCCATATATTAGGAACACATCCTTAGTTCTTCTTAAGTACTTAAGGATGGTCTTAATAGCCACCCAATGATCCATTCCTAGATCAGACTGGTATCTGCTCGTGACACTCAGAGCATACGATACATCGGGCCTCGTACATAACATAGCATACATGATAGATCCCATTGCGGATGCATAGGGAATCTTTCTCATGCAAATCCTCTCGTCTTCTGTGCGCAGACACATAGACTTCGAAAGGTGTACCCCATGCCTGATGGGTAGGAAATCTTTCTTGGATTCCGACATGCTAAACCTCTTTAGCACTCAGTCTATATATGTAGACTGCGAAAGACCAAGCAACCATTTCGATCTATCTCTATAGATCTTAATCCTGAGGATGTTGGTTGCTTCTCCCAGGTCTTTCATGGAGAATGTTTTGGATAACCAAATCTTAACTGACTGTAAGACTGAAACATCGTCTCCTATAAGTAATATGTCATTGACATACAATACTAGGAACACGACTGCACTCCCACTAACCTTCTTGTACACACAAGGTTCGTCTGGATTTTGTGAGAAAGCAAACTTTTTGATTGTCTCATCAAAACGGATATTCCAGCTCCTGGATGCTTGCTTCAATCCATATATGGACCGTCGCAATTTGCATACCTTGGTTTTATCAACCGATGTGAAACCCTCAGGCTGTATCATATACACATCCTCGAGCAGGTTTCCATTAAGAAAAGATATTTTCACATCCATCTGCCATATCTCATAATCATAATGAGCCGCTATGGCCAGGAGCATCCGAATGGATTTAAGCATAGCTACAGGCGAATAGGTTTCGTCATAATCAACACCTTGTTTTTGACGATATCCTTTCTCCACTAATCTAGCTTTATAGGTAATCACATTACCATCCATGTTGGTTTTCTTCTTGAAAACCCACTTGTACCCTATAGGCTTGATGCCTTCAGGTGGGTCAACCAAGTTCCAAACCTGGTTTTCATACATGGAATCCATTTTCGACTTTATGGCTTCAAGCCACTTATCCCTTTTTGAACTTGTCAGCACTTCTTCATAACTGGTAGGCTCCTCATCATCAATGAGTAACACGTCGTTCGATTCACTTACGAGAAATCCATATCTCTCAGGAATGTTGCGTGTTCTACCAGATCTACGAAGATGTGGTGTTACAGTAGGTCCAGCCGATTTCTCATCACTATGAGTTATCGGCTATTGTGCTTCACCAGGTATCTCATCAATGTCTATTTGAGTCTCTCGAGCCTCCTCAAGCTCGACGACACTCCCACTCTTTTCTTGCAAGAGAAACACAACATGCCTTGAAACAAACACCTTTTGTTCCACAGGATAATAGAATTGGTAGCCCCTTGTTTCCTTAGGGTATCCAATAAATAGACATTTATCAGACTTAGCATCCAATTTTTCTGATACAGTCCGCTTCACATAAGCACGACAACCCCATATCTTCAAGTAAGATACATGAGGTTTCTTACTATTCCATATCTCATATGGAGTAGTAGAGACTACCTTAGTTGACATTCTGTTTAACAAGTAAACAGCTGTCTGAAGTGCATAGCCCCAAAAGGACTTAGGAAGATTCGCATGATTCATCATTGACCTGACCATGTCCAACAAGATCCGGTTACGCCTCTCAGATACACCATTATGCTGTGGTGTATATGGCGGAGTCCATTGAGACAATATACCATTGTCTCTTAGATAATCAAGAAACTCTTGACTTAAGTATTCACCACCTCGATCCGATCGAAGTATTTTAATACTCTTGTCATGTTATTTCTCTACTTCATTTCTGAATTCTTTGAACCTTTCAAAGGCTTCAGACTTGTGTTTCATCAAAAACATATACCCAAACCGTGAGTGATCATCGGTGAAGGTAATGAAGTAGCTATAGCCTCCTAAAGCTTGAGTTGTCATAGGTCCACATACATCAGTATGTATCAGACCTAGCAACTCTCCCACTCGTTCACCTTTTCCTGTAAAAGGTAACTTAGTCATCTTACCTTTTAAGCATGATTCACATGTATCGTATGAATTCAATTCAAACGATTCCAAAATTCCACATCGGTGTAATTCGGATATGCATTTCTTGCTTACATGGCCAAGACGACAATGCCACATATAGGAGTCTAATTGATCATCCTTTCGAGCACGCTTGTTGCTCGCTTCGATATTGAAAATGTCATTGGATACGTCCAACGTATAAATGTCATTGCTCAAAGTTTCAGTTCCATAAAGTATGTCATTCAAAGTTATATAACAACAATTGTTACTAAACGTTAAATGGAAACCATTTCTATTTAAGCAGGAAATAGAAACAATGTTCTTTATTAGAGAAGGAACACAATAGCAATTGTCCAGTTCCAAGACTAGTCCACTAGGGAGCTTCAGCAAATAAGTTCCGATGGCGACCGCAGCAACCTTTGTTCCATTGCCAACTCGCAAATTTGACTTCCCTCTGACGAGTCTTCTTCTATTCCTTAGCCCATGTATGTCATTACATATATGTGAGCCACACCCAGTATCCAATACCCAAGTGTCTAAGGAAATAGAATGACAATCAATAACGAAGATACCTGAAGAGGATGGGGCATCGGATGCCTTCTTCTTCTTAATGGACTCAAGATAAATCTTGCAGTTTCTTCGCCAGTGGCCTTCCTTGCCACAATGATGGCAAGTGCCCTTTTGTGCTGGTTTTGCCTTATTGTTCTTCCCTTTCTTTTGTTCTTTTTCCTTCCTCTTAGAACCTTTCTTTGAGGAATCAACTAACAGAACCGCCCCCTGCTCATGCTTCACAAAAGACTCCACAGTCTTCAGCATGTTGAGCAGTACCACAGATGAACCTTCTTGTATCTCAGAGATGAAGAGGAGCTTGGAGACTTCGAACCTTTCGAATCTCACTTGCTCATCAACCAACTCATAAAGATGAAAGACTATGGTATGAGCATCCATATTCTCATGCTGCTTCCGCAGCTCAGGTACCATCGTGGCTAGCATGATGCAACTCATCATTTTAGAATCAGTCACATGTTTCTGATAGGCCAACAATTGGTCCAGAGTTGCATTGTCACTAGGATAGGCGGGAAGAGGCGCTTCAAGGACATTTGCAATCTTTTCAACCTTGAGAACAATTCTCAAGTTTCTAAGCTAGTCCAAGAAGTTTGGCTCAGTCAATTTATTCGTATCCAAAATGGAACACAAATTCAAAGACATCATGATCAATAGATTAACTTAGAAATACAAAACGAGCATATATGAGAAAATGATTTTAAAATGCATCAATATACATTCATAAATCCCATTCATTTTTCGAATTTCAAAAACCCCAAAATCACTTCGAGAGATCGTAGGTCTATCTCCGAATGGGCTGATATCCAACATAGATATGAACAACCTTGGAGAGAGTCCAACAAGCCATTCATAACTACGATGGTAGGTATCAAATATACCGATTGCATATCACGTATATGCAACTATCACAATGTGCTATCAACTAATTGAATGTTCACACATACATCGGGTTGTTAACACATTAACAAGTATGCATCATATGCATAGCACCCAACTTCACCTCCCTTCACATCGACCTTGGAGAGAGTCCAACAAGTCGATGCTCCAGGTTAAAGCCAACCCATTAATCGAGAAATAGTTTTAATATGTTTAGAGCGCATTCAACCAATTAGCCGGCTTGGAGAGAGTCCAACAACCAAAGCTAACGATTGACCTCTGAATCTTATCATATTAGTATTAAACTATTTCATGGTTTGAACATGTTCGGGTTCGAGCCGGGCTTGGAGAGAGTCCAACAACCCAAACAAGAAACGAAACTCTGGTTCTAACCATATTAATGGAAGGTGTAGGCTTTAATATTGAGTAAAGGTTTTTTTGTCTCATCCTCTTTGCATGCAAATAACTATTATCTACATAACATGGCATACATGACATACATCTACATGTCACAACATGCATGACATAATGATATGCATCTAATGCAATTACATGGCATACAATTATGACATGTACAAAATTTCCTTATATGTCATAACTATTTATCGAAATAGAATATTTTTAAGATTTGATTCTCCAAATCAAATCATGACTAAATTAGGAAACAAATTTCCAAATCTAATCACATATTTTATTTGTGGAAAGTGTTGATTAAGGAAAGTCAATTTAGAAAACAAATTTCTTAAATCATCAAAACTACTTATGGAAATAAAATATTTTAAGATTTGATTTCCCAAATCAAATCATGATTAAATTAGGAAACAAATTTCCAAATCTAATCAAATATTTTATTTATGGAAAATATCAATTTCCATAAATACTTCTAACTTTCCAAAAGTAGAAGATTTCCATAAATACTTCTAAACTTTCCAAAATTAAAATTTCCAAAAATACTTCTAACTTTCCAAAAGTAGAAAATTTCCATAAATACCATTACGACTATCGGAAAACAATTTTACGATTATGTCGAAACACAACCTGTGCTCTGATACCACTGTTGGGTTTCCGGCACCGCGGCGAGTGTGTGTTCGAACATGTTTCGTAAACATGTGCACAGCGGAAGAAATAAAAATAATAAATCTATATTTAATACAACACACACATCACACGCATGCATAGTGCAACATGCGTAGACATAACCGTAAATTTAAATTTTGCAATAAAAGGAAATTTAACAATGTATACCTTACGTATCACGTGTAGCGGGAAAGACATCAACCGGAATGATCCTCACTAGAATCGTCTCTATCCGTATCCACGCCGAGTATCTTCGGGATGACTTCACCAAGTCACGAGCCTCGTGTTGAAGACGGTGTGATCGAGAGAAGATCACGATCCGAATCCAAATTCGGATCCAAAATCGAGTCCTCAAAACTCGCTTCTCCGGAGAGGTATTCGTCAACCGTTTGACGAATCCATCGTCCTCCACCTATGAGGATTACCGGAGATCGAATCCCCGTCAAGGATACCACTGTCAGAGCTCCAAACGTCGTCCAAACGATGCTCCAACGAGAGGGAAACAAGCTGTCCAGAAAACTGGATAGCTTTCGTGGAGGAGTAGGGCCAGCCAAAAAGGAAAGGTGGAAGCTCACCTTATTAACGAACCCAAGGGAGATCACCAGAGCTCCTCCGGCAGCAGCTTGACGCCGGCAAGTGGAGACGATGGCAGCAGCTGGTCGCCGGTTGGAGGAGGTGGGCGGCGGCACTAGGGTTGGCGCCGACTTCTTCAAAGGGGAGGAGGTGGGCGGCAACTCTAGGTTAAGGGAATTGGATTAGGGCTTAACAAACCCTTAAACCCTCTTTTATAGAGAACTAATTCTCTTAATGGTTATTGGATCATAACCATAAGGCCCGTTAATCCGCTCCATTAATTTAAGTTAAAATAAACAAAACCATGATGGTTTATTTTAAGTTAAAACGAACCGAACCAACTTTGGTTCATTCGTTTAAAATAAACCAAACCCTTTGGTTTATTCTCCTCCATTGGATTAAAACTAAACCATTTTGGTTCATCCATTATGTCTTCACAAGACACGGCCCATCCACGCTTCCATTGCGACTGAAACGATTTCATGCTCGCTCCACGTTTGGTCCAACCAAACCTAGTTTCTCTCGGTCTGAGAATCTCATTCTCAAGCTTGTTTTAAATCCTTCGGATTACGCTCGTTGTACGTGTGACTAAATAGGTTCTCGGTTTATGTTGGTCGTCTATAATTATCCATTAATTATAGAATGATCATGAGTGGTACCTAGTAGTACATCATGATCCCCAATTAACCGAAAAGATCAACGGTTGATCCAGAACTATTTCTAAAACCCTTCAGTAGCTCGAATGAATCGTGCCCCATTCCCTTCACTCATCTTATACCCACTTGGTTCAGGACATAGTCTATAGTGTCAGTCCCCACTAGGCTGACTACGTCACACCTAGCCCAAGTATCATTTCCTCGTCCTACAGATTCTAGTTATTGCACATGTATCGAAGAGTACCTTACTCTAAACATGTAATGCTTTGGCCAAAGACTTTAGTAACAATCCGATGAGAGGCCATGGGTATACATCTCCTCGCAAGGAGTGGTGAATCCTTTATAGGTTATTCAAACACCTTCGATCACTTCGACTTATACCCAATCATCCCGGGTCCACATCTCCTCAGAGATGCTTGCTTAAGATGTCAAAGCATAAGTCTTTATGATCAAGATGACTTGAATACCGCAAGTCAAAGGAACATCGCACTTAAGCTACAGTAAGAACTTCATTGACATATCTATATATGCAGAGAACCATATGAAGTCTTACGGTTGGTCACTCCAATGAACTAGTTACCATAACTAGTATCCACGATTAACTCCGGACATCACAATGTCTCCAACCAGTGAGAATCGGCTACTTGGTTACACCAAGGAGTATACCTCGTACTAGTCTCGACAGAATTGATGGTATCCAAATCCATCAATTCATCGACTAGGGATAATTCCGATACATCACAATTACACATGTAGAGATACTCACTAGTTATGATCCAATCACAAATTCTCTCATGCTGTGAATCGTATCGTGGACATTCAGTAAATGAGTTTAAGATTCAATCAAATACATGAAAACATGTATACTCAAATAGTGAATCTTCATTTATCATATAAATGGTTCATACATAAGGCGATTACCTTAGGTCATCTCTCATATATTACTAACACCTTCATTAGTGCAAAGGACTTGTGGACCAAATTAGTGGAACTACACGAAGGAATCGACGAAGCAAAGGTATGCAAACGAGACCTTCTTTTTAATAAATTATATAATTTAAAAATGCAAGAACATGAAACGGCGACTCAATTACATGGTCGTGTACAAGACATCGTCAACAATTTGCACGCCATCGGACAAAAGGTCAAAAACCGTGACCTAATAAGGTATGTTTTGAATTCATTTCCTAGGACTTCCTTGTGGGCATCCATGGTCGATGCCTACAAGGTCTCTAAGGCCTTATCAAAAATTAAGTTAGATGAATTATTTTCAGAATTCGAACTCCACAAACAGTCGAATTCGGTACCCAAGAAAGGGATAGCTCTTATTGCAGGTCAAAAGAAGAAGCCCGCAAGTAAGCCACCCCTGAAGGAAGAAGAAGACGAGTATAAGTCGGAGGTCGATCTGGAGATGGAGACCGAACTAGTCAACCTAGTTCAGAGGATGATTAAGAGCCAAAAATGACCCCTCACTCAACTCAAGGAAGGTAAATCTAAAGCTAGTTCTAACATTAGGTGTTATGAATGCAACAAGTTCGGACATGTCAAGTCAGAATGTCCGAAGCTCAAAAACAAAGCACCAAAGTTCAAGAAGGTGCTCAATGCTACGTGGGAAGAGGCATCGGAGGAAGATGATGATGACCTCATATTCATGGATAAACCAATCGAATCGGAGCCGAATTCCAAATCTGAGCAAGAATCTGAACCCGAGGATGAGTTGGACTACGAATCTCTATTCAAGACAAGCCACGGATATGCATCCGGTTCAAGAGATACTCTCAAGGTAAGTCAGCCCCTTATTAGTACTTTATATAATACAATTAAGTTTCTAACTTGGAAGTTAGCTAAGTCCGAGTCAAAGGTCGAGACCCTGTTCAAGAAGGTTAAACTCCTTAAACACGAGGTCTCCCTAACCTCTTCGACTAGTCAAGTTCAAGAGGAGGACTCAACTCGAGTTGAAAAGCTCGAAGTTGAGAACTCACTTTTTAAAAGTCAAGTCGAAGATCTTAGGAACACGTTGGAAAGTTTCACTTTGGGATCCAAGGGACTTAACCTCTTACTTGGATCGCAAAGGGCCATGTACAACAAGGTCGGGCTTGGGTTTAGCTCAAATATGACTAACAAGTCGTATATGTCAATCGTAAGTCGAAATAGAATACATGTCCAAGCATGGGTCCCTAAGACCACTTTGTTTTCTCAATTAGGATCTAACCAGTACTGGGTTCCCAAGGACCAAATCCACTATGTGGAAAGTTCAAACCGATTCAATGGTCTCGGGGGAGCTAGTACAAAACTTGTTTGTGCTATTACTTAGAAATTGCATGCTTAGTTTTTTTTTCTTTCTTTTCTTTTTAGAATGGTTAGACAGGGACTATAACTTGTCAATACTTGATAACATAGTACTAGGACGAGGCGAGATGATAGTATACTAGGAAAGCGAAGTCTTGGGTACTCAAGCTAGATAAAGCATATCTAATTCGGTTCACTTGACCGAGTGGAACTAGCTGAAGCTACCTCGCCGTATCTTAGACTAGTTAGACTAGGAAGTGGTCTTAAGTGAGTCAAGTTACTATTTTCTCGAAATTGGCTTTGTCTAAGGAAGTGGTCATTTTTCGATCAAAGAAGGTCTATGTGCCTCGCCACAACTTGGGAGCCAAGATCTTGAAAAAGTGACTTGATGAGCTTAGGGTCAAATCCAAATCTAATGCAAGGTTGACTAGTTTCGATTCATTAAAATTAATCAAGTAAAATTGAATTCATCTCACAAGAACACATAAGGATAACATGTTTGATCATGTAGAAATGGGTGAGATGACCTAGGACTAATAATCTTCAACTAACCCTTAAATTCCAATATCCGATCCAAATACCTTGTGTGTAGAATCAATGAATGTTGGATAGTGGTTGCTCCCAACACATAACCGGGGATCAACTTAAGTTTTCAAAGCTTCGATTCAAACGACAAGGATTGGTAGCCTTTGTAAACAACGACAAGCTCAAAATCATCGGATCAGGTGATATTGAGCTCAACTCAAACTTTATCATTCAAAATGTTTTACTAGTTGAAAATTTCAAATATAATTTACTTAGCGTAAGTCAGTTGTGTGACAATAACTATAAGGTCATATTTCTAGAAAATGAATGCATAATTAAAACAAATGAAACCTCTAAAACAATCCTTAAAGGAACTAGGAATAGCAACATCTATACTATTAATCTACCTAACTCCTCAACCAAGTGTCTTATGACACAGCAAGAGGAATCTTGGTTGTGGCACCGACAACTCGGTCACTCGCACCTAAGACTCATCCACAAGATGAGTCAGAGTGGCTTAGTCAGAGGTTTGCCCAACCTTAACAACTTAGACAATAAAATTTGTAATGCTTGTCAACAAGGTAAACAATCTAGAACATAACATCAACTAACTAATCAAGAACGAACCAAAAGTGTTCTTGAGCTCCTACATATGGATCTATTCGATTCACATGGAGCTAAGTCACTTAATGGTAGTCAATTCTGCTTAGTCATAATTGACGACTATTCTAGGTTTACCTGGGTTAGGTTCATCAAATATAAAAGTGATACCCTAGATCAACTCATCAACTTGTATAAACTAATCGACAAAAGAACCTTAAAATTAAAAGACTTAGGAGTGATCATGGTGGTGAATTCGAAAACCACAGGTTTACAGATTTCTGTAACCTAAACGGATATCACCATGAATCCTCATTTCCTAGAACCCAACAACAAAACGGCCTAGTCAAACGTAAAAATAGAACCCTACAAGAAGTCGCTAGGACAATGCTAAACGAATATAACCTCCCTGACAGGTTTTGGGCAGAAGTCGTTAGTACGACTTGCTATATCCAAAATAGGATCCTTTTGGTAAAGAGGCACCTTAAGACCTCGTACAAAATCTATCATGACAAAGTACCTAACATCAAGTACTTTAGGGTATTTGGATGTAAGGTACATATCCTGAACACTAAGGATTACCTAGAAAAGTTCACCTCCAAAACCTCTACCGGAATCTTCTTAGGATACTCAACTACAAGTAGAGCCTATAGGGTATACAACCATGACACCCTTAGAGTTGAAGAGACCATTAATGTAGTGTTCGATGAAGGACACGAACCTACAAAACCCATAGCAACACCAACTAGTGAACCGACTCATACCAAACTCAACTCCGACCCTGAGATCAAGTCTAGTATTAATCCTAACCCAAGTCCAATGAGTAATCCTATCGACCAAGTGATAGGTGACCCTAACCCAAGTCAAATTAGGATTCAAACGAATCATCCTATCGACCAAGTGATAGGTGATCCTAGCTTAGGGGTTCGAACTAGATCATCTTATAGAAATCTTAGTCAAATCTCCTTGATCTCAAAAATCAAACCCAAAACCATTGAACAAGCTCTTCTTGATCCAGATTGGATTATTGCAATGCAAGAAGAGCTAGCTATATTCACTAGGAACGAGGTTTGGGAATTAGTACCACCACCTAAAGATAAATCAGTTATTGGAACAAGGTGGGTCTTCCGAAACAAACTTGATGACAAAGGTGAAGTAGTTAGAAATAAAGCAAGGTTAGTTGCCAAAGGTTTTAGTCAAGTCGAAGGATTAGATTACGATGAAACCTATGCCCCCATAGCTAGACTAGAATCCATCCGAATGTTGTTAGCATACGCTGCACATCGAGGTTTTAAATTATTTCAAATGGATGTCAAGTTAGCATTTTTGAATGGACTTATTAAGGAAGAAGTGTACGTTAGTCAACCCCTAGGATTTGAAAGTCTAGATGAACCCGACCATGTCCTTAAACTAAAGAAAGCTCTTTATGGACTCAAACAAGCTCCTCGAGCTTGGTACGAGAGACTTTCAATTTATCTTAAGTCAAAAGGGTTTAACCAAGGCCTAGTTGATCCGACCCTCTTGTAAAAATCGTAGGTAAGGAGATCTTTATAGCCCAAATCTACATAGACGATATCATTTTCGGAACAACCAATTCGATCATACTAAACAAATTCATTTCACTTATGGAAAGTGAATTTGAAATGAATTTAGTAGGTGAATTGAGTTTCTTTCTAGGACTACAAATTAAACAAACTAAGGATGAAATATATTTACATCAACAAAAATATACTAGGGAATTAATTAAATGTTTTGGAATGCAAGATGCCAAAACTATCAATACACCCATGGAAACTAATGTCAATATAGGAGAGGACTTAGAAGGAAAGCCCATCAACCTAAAATACTATAGGAGTGTGATAGGGAGTCTTCTATACTTAACTGCAAGTCGACCCGACATTTTATTTACGATAAGTATGTGCGCAAGGTTTCAAACCTGTGCCAAGGAGTCTCACCAAACCCTAGTCAAGCGTATACTTAGGTATTTAAAGGGCATGCTAAGCATAGGTATTTGGTACCCTAGATCTACCGAGTTCGAACTAATCAGCTATTCCGACTTGGACTATGCCGATAGTAAACTCGATAGGAAAAGCACGAGTGGTTGTTGTCAACTTCTCGATTCGAGTCTAATGAGTTTGTGCAGTAGGAAGTAACACTGTGTTGCCTTATCTACCACCGAAGTTGAATATGTCGCGATGGGTGAGTGTGTGGCTCAACTTCTTTTGATGAAGCACACTCTCCGAGATTTTAACTTGAACTTCAACAATATTAAAACTCACATAGATAATATTAGCTCCATCAACTTAACCAAAAATCCTATTTGCCATTCTAGGACCTAACATATAGAAGTTAAACACCACTTTATTCGAGAACATGTAGCTAATGGAACCATTAAACTCGAATATGTAGAATCCAAGTCAAACCTAGCCGATCTTTTTACCAAGCCGCTACCCGAAGCCGAATTTAGTCTAATTAGACGAAAATTAGCCATGTGTGTAATAGAGTAGGACCTACATTCTTTTTATAAACTCTAGTATTTACTTTTCTTTTCATGTTAATGGAACTAGCTTAGGGCATACCCTAGATATCATGTACCTATAGATTTAAGGAGTCAATACATCTCACAACACATAGAACTAATGTGTTTGTGTACTTAGCCACGTAGATGGGAATGAGATGTTAGGACCTTACTCCTGGTTCTAGATGTAGAGCTAGTACATCGCCATCTGTTGGTGCAGGGGCACTAGATAATCGAACCTGTGTTTTGATTATGGCAAAGACACAAAGTTAAGTTTATATTGTTATCTCACGAGCTAAATCAAGTGTGCAGAAAAGTACTAAAGCTGGAGCTGAAGGCTAGCGACACCCGGAGGAAGCCGTGGTGGTCGGGCGACACTTGAGTGAATTCGGAGGGAGCCGAAGGAATCGAGTGGAAGGCCGGAAGCGAGAGCTACTATCGAGGTAAGCTCGTGTGAGTGAGAGATTGTAAGGTCGTGTCCTCTTTACGGGGACGACCGTAGGCGACGATTCGACTAAGACTTCCTGTGGAAGGTCTAGGTCGAGATCGGACGGTTAGAAACCGTCGTATTTATCATTTTCCGAGCTAATCTCTTACTGCAGGGAAGTGGGTGGCCGATCACCGGACATTGGGCAGATCGTTATCGCTTGATCGATGAGATGAGATGCATCGATCGGCCATCACGATCGATGAGAGGCATCACGATCGGCCGATGGCGACGATTGGCCTTTTGCGCTAGGTCAAAACGGATAACGTTTGACGCGGCCACTTCGCGATAAAAATTTGGAAAAATTCATGATCCGTTCCAAAGAAATAGGAGACAAATTCAGAGGCTAAAGTCTATAAAAGGAGGGGAGGATTCATCTCCAAATCACATCAATTATTCATCAAGTGCTCCTACAACGCCAACGCTTCAACACCGTCATAACGCCGACGCGACGCCAAGTTTTGATCTTCTTCGTCGGCAGCAGATTCAAGTAATATTTTTGATATTATATTCTGTATTTTTATCTTCATAACGAGGTGAGGTAGGCTTGTTGCCTCATCCTCGTATATTCGGTTTTTGTAATCGTTGTCTCCTACCTCCAACGAGGAGGAGATGTTTTAGTGCTTTGCCCTCCGTACGCGGTCTAGGACCGATAGGGCCTTGGAGTAGCAACCACTGGGTCGTGAACCAAGTAAAATAAACGTGTTCATTTATTTTCCGTTGTGCTTACTTTGCGTATCGAACGAACGAGAAAGAAAAGATTTACGATCGCTATTCACCCCCCCTCTAGCGACGCTTCTCGATCCAACACCATCAACCACGGAGTATAATCATATATATATTAACCGACTCTGACTAGGATTTGTTGATCTTTCATATCAATCAAGTCAAATAGAGTTGAACATTTAATAGATGAGCTTATTTTTAATATATTATTTTTAAAATTATATGGAACATGCTTGGACTTGGAACTAAAACATAAAACTAGATTTCTCAAAACTCTCCACTCTTTCCGATTTATGGAAAAAGGGGGAGAAAAGGCCAAAGTTAAGGGATCACTTTTTGATAACTTAACTTAGTAACTTAATTCTATATTCTCATGGCCAAAAGTTAATGTTTTACTTAACATAATGTTTGCAAATTTATTTCTATTAGTTGAAAAAGGGGGAGAAAGGACAAGTTAAGAAATCTTCTTAACTTAAACTTATTTTTAATACTAAGGCCAACTTTAAGTAATTGTTAATTACTTAAACTCTTCCTAAGTAGCAAACATCAAGGGGGAGGGTTAAGACTTTCTTTCAAAGATTCACCCTCGGTCAAGGGGGAGGTTTCCTCAAGGGGGAGTACTTGAAAGAAAGTCTCTATTACTCCTACTTAATTTTTAATTCATCATGCATATTATTTCCTTAACTTTGTATAGGTTTGCCATAGATCAAAAAGGGGGAGATTGTTGGTGCAATAGGCACCTAAGTCGAACCTGAGTTTTGATTATAGCAAACGATACAAAGTTAAGCTCATTTTGTTATCTCACGAGCTAAATCAAATGTGCAAAAAGTGCTAAAGCTAGAGCTAAAGGTCAGTGACACCCGGAGGGAGCCATGGTGGTCGGGCGACATCGGGATGACTTCGGAGAGAGCCGAAGGAATCAGGTGGAAGACTGAAAGCAGAAGCTACAAGGTAAATGTTGAGGTAAGCTCGTGTGAGTGAGGCAAGTAAGGTCGTGTCCTCTGTACGGGGATGTTTTTAGGCGACGATCCGACCAAGACCTCCCATGGAAGGTCTAAGTCGAGATCGGATGGTAAATGACCATTTAATTTACATATATAAATTGTATTTTTGAGCTAACTCTTCATTGCAGCTGGAAACCCTGCCATCAGTCGACTGGTGGCTTGCATCAGTCGACTGATGCTTCAATCAGTCGACTGGTAAGGGTATCACTCGACTGTTGGTCAAGGATCAGCTTTGAGGAGAGTCAAAGCTTATCTCCATTTCTCAAGGGCTAGGAGGCTTGCTCTCATTGGTTGAAGGTCTAAACATCTAGGGTTTCCAAGGCTATAAAAGTAGGGGTTCTCCACCCCATTTCCATCATCAAAATCTCTCCAAAAAGCCTCCACTACGATACTCTTCTACGATGACCTTACGACGACGAAGTGCTACCACATCTCCGACGACAAGAGCCCAAGTTCCATTTCTTTAATAGTCATTGGTATATTCTTTATTGTTGTCTTTAAATCTATACTTATTGAGTTTTAATCGAAACAAGGAGAGGGGGAGTGTCCCTCTACCTTGAGTTTTTTCATATCGATTGTATTCGCTTACTCCTATCTCTAACGAGGAGTGTTTTTAGTGTTTTGCCCTCCGTTCGCGGTTTAGAACCGTTAGGGCCTTGGACTAGCAGCCGAAAGCTGTGAACCAAGTAAAAACAAACGAGCCATTTTTTTCCCGCTGCATTTACTCTCACTCGCATTTTATATCGAACGAACGAACGAAAATTGTTTTGCGCTAGTCACCCCCCCTCTAGCGCTCAAATCATCGATCTAACAAAAAGAAGTGGCTCGAGGACCGATATCTGTCCTCCAACACCAAGGAGAATGACCAAGAGAACTATAATTTCATTCTTAGATATCTTTACATTGTAATGATTCATTCTATGATGCCTTGTGTTTGTTCTCTTTCATCTATGGAGTAAATACTTCGATTCTAGGATTAGGGAGTAGCTTGTGTACATTGGACATGCTAGTTCGAATAGAATTTTTGTTCTAGAGTTTATATTTGCAATTGGTGTTTTTTGGATTGATGAAAATTATGTTTTGATTCTATATTTAGCATGCATAGCCTATACAAAGGGTGACAGCCTTTGTATCAAAGATCTAGGAGAACTAAGGTGGAACTTTGCAGTCGTCCTTCCTCCGATAACCGTAGATATTATAATATGATAGAGTAGGAGAAGAAATATGTTCCGACTCTTCATAGGGATTATTAGGACATCCTCGTACCCAATAGCTTATCTTAGCAGAAGGGCCAAAGTAGGAGAAATTAACTCTAGAAGGGTTAAGGGACCTTAGTGATAGAGGGCTCCCAACAGTACGACCCCCTGAGCTCTGATGATCCGAAAGGTCAGCTTGGTTAGGAATAGGTAGTTCTCGGTAGAAGCAAAAGTTCATCGGGCAAATGTATGATGATCCTCCTGCAAGATCATAATTAGAGATTTAGGAAGCATTTAATTGATAGCATGTTCCAATAACACACAAGTGAAATCGAAGCCCTAGAATCCTCTTAGGGAACTTTGAACCTTCCTTCACTTCCTCCGAGTGACACCGTACTAGAGTTAGGACTGCCGTCAACCTCACAACTCTCGTCTTTAGAACATTCACTCCGAACAACAAGATCCACTAGACATACGGTACTCGAGTCTCAATCTCTATGGGATCGATAATCTTTTATTACTTGACAATAAATACCATTATCAAATTTTGATAATAGGTATTTTGTCATGGTACCATTACAAATTAATTATCAAACCCTCTCTACACTAATATAGCATAGTGAATGGTCTAGATCGTTTCCCAACGAGTGTAATCGATAGAATAGTAAACTTAGGATTTCTAATTATTGCTTTGGGTTTTCTATTGAAGATGGGGGTTTTGATTTTGAGCTCTAACTTACAATTGCAAGGTAATTAAAACTCTAAACTAACATGAAACAACTGAATCAAACAATGCAAGAATTAAAGTAATAAAAATTGGAAGAGGAGATAAATGATCTAATCAACCCAAGATAGGCCCGGTGAATGAACAAGTTCCTCCGGCTAAGTCCAACAAAGCTCGATTGAGACTCTGCAAATGGTAGTGGAAGTGGGATGGTGCAAACACCTAAATCCAGTAGTTTGATGGATGCTCCAAACTCTCGAGGATCCGGTTGAGCTCGAAGAAGTTTTGTCTGGGCGGAACTCCTCCTTGAATCCGAAGGAGAAGGTGGATGAGCTGTGGAGATGGAGGACATCGCCAAAATTTCTCGATGAAGTGGTTCCTCCTCGAATCCGTGGAGGAAAATGGATGGAAGGAAAGTGGAGGCGGCTGCTAGGGCTCAAGGGAAGAAGAGATTTAACTAACAACCTAATGAGATAATCAATGCATCAACGAAATCTAATGCATGAACATGATTAAATGAAAGCAACTACTTAACTACAATTGCGATGAAATTAAAAGAACCGTAAATTAAGCATCCTAATCTACATGCATCTAATTAAAGCACATAAACTCTAACATTCAACCTAATTAAGATTCACAAGACATTAAACTCACTCATTCAAGCATTTCATCAAACACTTCATAAGCATGAAACAACCTAAACCAAATGCATGCAATTCAAAACATGGAATCTGAATTTGACTACAAGCATTCAACACAAACTAAACAACCAAACAATCAAAACGAAGGTTGTAGACATACTGATGGTGATTTCCGAAATTGAAATAGAAGATGTCGGAGGTGTAACAGGGCTGGCGGAGCTGATGGCTGCTGACGGTGCTATGGAGCTGCTGAGCGAGATGTAATAGGAGGGGAATCCCCACTCCGGTGGCTACTGACAGTTCAAAGGGAAATCGCCACTCCTCTCCGGTGGCTGTAGGCGGTGGTGAAGAAGCGTCGGGTGAAATCCATGAGAAGGGGCAAAGATGGAAGTAGGTTGTGGCTGCCGGCGGTAGAGGAGGCGATGGAGGAGACCACCGCCGGCCTTGGTGGAGGAAGTGGATGGCCGACGGTGCTTGGGCGTGGAAGGTGGATAGGCGAAATCCGGCGGCTACTCGCACGATCGAACAAGAAGCTATTGTGTTGCGCGATGGAAGAAAGGTGAGAAAATGTTGGATTTTAAGCCCCTTTTCCTTGGTCGTCCCATCTAAGCATGATCCCATCTCAGTCGTCCATTAAACCTAGGGTAAAATGAATATAATTAATTCATTTAAGAGATGTGCATCGAACGACTGAGAATTCTCCGACTTTGAATGAATGAATCTGATCAATCTGAATGGATAATCATGATCGATTGAATCTGGAGGAAGGACTCAGATGTCCAGATCTGAATGAAGGGTCCAGATTAGTCCAGTTTAAAATGATCCTTCTAGCCCTAAATGAAGTCATATTTAATCCAACTTGTGTCTAGTACAGTGGCTCATCTCGATCTCCTACAAAGAAAGACTAATTTTGCATATAAGTCCATAATTTAAGAGAATTTACAATCAGGTCCAAAAATATATCCAACTCATAAAACATGCAAATAATCAATAATTAATCACTAGAGAGGATAAAAACAGTGATATTAAGGACGAAAATAACACAACAAAATGGTAGTTATCAATTCCCCCACACTTATTCTTGCACGTCCCGAGCAAGTAAAGAAAATTAAAAAAAAACTAAAAGTATATTTCCCTAGCAATTCCCAAGCATACATAGAAAATCGTGAAAGAAAGTTACCTAAGATTGTAAAATCTCCAAGACTCAAGCAATCATGGACTCAAATCTTACATAGGCTAACAAACATGGTGACTTCAATCCATCCTGAATAGACTAAGAATGATTAAGCCTCACAAGGTAAGTGGTGGTTTCTCTCGCTCTCATAAGCATGTAATAGTGCAGTTCACTCAAGCTACTCATGGTTTATGAACTACCATATGCTTGTTTTTCTTCTACCTTCTTACAGGGGGTTTACCCCCGTAACAAGCTATTTCCAGCCCCAAAATCCAACGTTTAGTACCCTTTCGGGGACATCGAAGGTCGTAAGTTTCAAATTTTTGTTAGTTTCTTATCCTCCTTATTTATTTCTGTTTTTTTTTCTTATTATTTCCCGCATTACTAATCCAAGACCAAGTCTTGGAATTCTCTTTGGTTTTTATTTGTGTTTTGCAAGATACTTAATGGCTCACATTGAGGGATATAGCACCACCCGACCTCCGTTCTTTAACGGAGATGATTTCCGTTATTGGAAAGGTCGGATGGAGTGTTTCTTGAAAACACAAGTCGAGACTTGGATAATAATCCAAACTGGCTTTGCTTTACCCACCAATGATAAAGGAGAGCCATTGGATTTCAACAAGTGGACAAATGCAACCAAGAGGCAAATCGAAGCCGATGCAAGAGCAACCCAAATATTGCAATGCGGCTTGTCCAAGGAGGAACTCAACCGCATCGGACCATTCATTAGCGCCAAGGACCTATGGAATAAATTAATTGAGCTACACGAAGGAACGTCCGATGCTAAGGTATGTAAACGTGACCTTCTTTTCAATAAGTTGTATAACCTCAAGATGCAGGAACACGAGACTAACGCAACTACACGCTGCGCGTCGTGACATTGTCAATGGCCTACACACCATCGGACACAAGGTCGAAAACCGTGACCTACTAAGGTACGTTCTTAATTCATTTCCTAGGACTACCTTGTGGGCATCCATGGTCGATGCCTACAAGGTCTCTAAGGACCTATCGAAGCTTATGTTAGATGAATTATTTTCCGAGTTTGAACTTCACGAGCAAACTAACGTGATCCGGGCCGAGAGAGGTATTGCTCTACTTGCAGGACAAAGAAGCAAGCCACCTACTAGGCAAGTAGATGAACTCGAACCCGAAGACGAATCCGAAACCGAAGAGGAGGCCATAATAGTCAATATTGTGCGGAGAATAGTTCGACAAGAAAGAAGGAAATTGAAGAATGAGAACCAAAAGAAAAAGGGAGCAAGGAAAGCCTTCCATGCAACTTGGGACAACAGAGAAGACATAGCTTACATGGCAAGAACGGAGGAGTCCGAGTCAGAATCCGAAGCCGAGTCCAACTACAACTCCGACTCCGACCCCGAAGATTATTTCGAGAGAAAACTCAAAGCCGGACCAAAAGGGAAAGTTAAGGTTGATTTCTCTTTAATTAGTACACTTTACAGTACAATTAAACTGCTTAATAGGAAATTAACTAAGTCCGAGTCTAGGGTTGAGTCGTTACTTGAGGAGGTTGAAACCCTCAAGCAAGAGGCTACTCTAATCTCTTCAACTAGTCAAGTTCAAGAGAGAAACTCAACCCAAATTGAAAAACTTGAGAACCCTTAATTTGACTCATCAAGGCAATTAACCTAGCTTCAGTTAGACGGCTGAGATTTGATCTATCTTAGATCGGACGGCCAAGGAAAAAGGCTTTAAAAATCCAACATTTTCCCTTGATCGGCAGTCGGCTTCACTCTTCTTCCCGCACGCGACAAACGCCGACACCCTCTCCTTCAGTCGCGCTCATCACCTCCCTCGCTGGTCGCCGAAGAGGAAGGGGATCCCCTCCTTCTCCAATGACCGGTGCCACTCCACTGCTGGCAGCTTCTTCTCCTCCACAGCTCTGCCCCATTTTCAAGCGACACTGACGCACAGCTCCACCTCCGATCGGAGGTGTCATCCACACCACCGGCAGTCCAATTCCAGCTTCGGCTCCATGCATTTAACTCCGGAAGAAGCTTCACACCTCCGACCAGCAGACCAGCAGCTATCCGACTGCTCCCATAGATCTCCAGCCAGCCATGCCCTATTTTGATTGTCTTTTAATTTAGCTTGTTGAATGTTTGTAGTAGAATCAATCCTCCATGTTTAAATTGCACAAATTCGATTTAATTGATTTCATGCACATGTAGTGTTTGGTTAAATGTTTCTTAGAGTAATTAGGTTGTAGTTGATTAGTTTAGATTTATTTTTCTGTTATGTTTTACTCTCATGTTATTCTGCATATTTAAATTCCTGCACTTTCTTGTTTGAATGTTTAGTTTAGGTTTCTTTTAATTTCATCGCACTCGTAGTTTAGTTAGATTAGAGCTTGATTATGTGTATTGTCTTTTCGTTCAGTAAGCTTAGTCTTTCAAATTTCAAACCCCCATATTCAATAGAAAATCCAAAGCAATAATTAGAAATCCTAAGTTTACTATTCTATCGATTACACTCGTTGGGAAACGATCCGGGCCATCCACTATGCTATATTAGTGTAGTTAGGGGGTTCGGTAATTAATTTGAAATGGTACCACACGACACAAATCACCGCCATCAAATTTTGGCGTCATTGCCGGGGAGTGTAATAATGCTTGGTAGACTTAGGATTGTTTGTCCATTTTTCTAAAAAAAAAAAATTCAAAAATCAAAATTTTTGTTTATGGTTGCATTATTTTATTTCTTGTATATCCATGTATTTGGTCATATCTATTTCCTATGTCTTTTGATATTATTTATTATAATTACAGGAAAAAATAGGAAATTTCTTTAAACATGGATCCTTATTATCAGCGATTTGGAGACTTCAATCAGGCTTATTATTCAGACCAAAATGAGCAGCAAAGTGTTTTTTCTATTGAGTCTCAGAGCTACCCACGAGAATATCAGAACATATATGATCCAACTCTTAGTTCTTATAGTTATGATTGGGGAGATTCTTCAATGCAATATTATCAGCCCCAACGAATTTCAAAGCAGCATGAGTACTTCCAACCTCAACAACAGAATAGGTATGAATCATTTTCAAATACCTATAATTATGGTTGGATGGATCATTTAGGGTTCAAGTCTGGAAGCACACAATAGAACATTTCTCAACCTCAATTCAACAATTCAGGGTGGATTGATCATCAGATCTTTGATAATGGAAATGAGCAACAACAACATGATCAACCTTTTCCAGCATATCAGAGTCCAATATATCAAAACTACAATGAAGAAACCCTTGCTCCCAGTCAAGAAGATACACTAGAAAAGTTCTTGCAGCTAGCAATATTGCAGCGGCAAATGAGGAATAGTCATCAACAACAACAAGAAAAACTACAAAATTTACAAATCTAGCTAGATCAAATTGCATCATCCATTAGTCAGATACAAGCACAGGATTCCTTTCAGCCTCCGTCAAAGACCATTTCTATGGATATCGACGCGCTTAGGGAGATGGTTTGTAGAGTGAGTGATGAGCATGTCTATGATTTAGCTACTCCACAGGACTCCTATGAATCTTTGTGCTGTGATGTTATTGTAGATATTGATGGATGTGAATTTGTAGATGAAGTTGTTGTTGTAGCAGATGAAGTGGATGATGATACTAGTGGCTTGGATTTATTTTGTGATGCTATTTATGCCACTGATACTGAGATATCTGTAGTGGAAGCAGGGTCAGAACAATTAGTTGAGGATGATGTTAGTGAGTTTCCAGCTACTCCTATTTGCAGTTTTATTAAAGATGATGTTGCAGATGAGACAGTGCCTACAGAATTTTTATGTTTAGCTGTGCAACCACTCGATAAGCCTGACAGAGGAGTGATGGATAGCTGGATTTTCACCCCAGACTGGACACTCCTATTTGAGTTGAAGAGTCCAAGAATTTTGCTGATGAAGGCCCTAACAACATATGTAATAATCCAGCCCCAAGGCTGGACACTTTTTCTGAATCACCTCCGACCACCAGAGATTGCATATTATGCGGCGAATATATTGGAGGGAGCAACATGGACCTATTCTGATGATACCATGAAAGCGCTCACCCCTATTCAGTCCATTCCACTCCCAGCATGGATGCTTACACTGAATCTTCTTCAACCACCGGGACGGGATTTCTTTCGGAGCACTCCATTGCCTGAGTGGCTCCTCTTGCTAAATCTTCTTCAACTGCCAGGATCTCAGGGGAGTTTGCTCCATTTCACCTATTTTCTTTTCCTTTGTATATATGTTTCTTTTATTTCATTTGTTTTTGTTTTAGTTGTTAAGTTTTGGTTGTTGAGTTTTTGTTTTATCGGGTTTTCAAATAAATTTCTTATGCATTCCTTTATATCATCTTAGAAGTCGTGAAAGCTAGTTAAATTTGATTGTTGAGTTTCGGGGATTTATTGACTTAAATGGATTATTTGATTGCATGTGGTTACCACTTGGTGATGGATTATGTGCTGATAGATTGAGATGATTTTTTTCCATTCCTAGTGAGGATTGTGCCTATTTTTATTGCTTGTGTGTGGTGCACTTGTGGTCATTATAACTCTAGAACTTGCTTTGATTCTTTCGAGACTGCACAACCATAGGTTTGCATGATTAGTATGAAGGCAATCTCACTTTTTTCCCTTTACTACTTTTGTTGTCATATGCTACTCAAATAATTTTCTTATCATACGTCATGTTATTTTCATTATTCATTCTATTGTCTTTCTATTCCTACATCATGTCATTTTTTTTCTTTCTTTTTCTTTCTTTCCTTCTATTACTTTCTTCTCCATTTCTATTTTTGGATGTGGAATATTGGATGTTCCATGATGAGTATTTTGCTCGGGACGGATAAAAGTTTAAGTGTGGGGGAGAGAGTATCTCATGAGAATTTAGTGTTAGCATAGGCAAATCGTGCTTGATCACCATGAGCTAGCCATGCTCTTTATCTTTTTAGTTGAGCTTGATGTTTTCTTTCGTGGAGCATAGGGAAGTGCACTACATGTTGAAAAAAAAAAGTTTGAAAAAAAAAAGATGAAAAAAAAAGCTGAAAAAAAAAGTTGAAAAAAAATAAATTGGGTGCACATGAAATAAAAAAAAAGTATTGTGAAAATTTTGACATGTGGTGTCATTCATTTTTATTTATGTGTGATAGTATTTTTGCTAACGACATCCTTTGTTGCAGTTATTGAGAGATTTATTATATATCATGTGTAGTTTTGTATTGAAGAATGTGATAAGGGTTGTTTACATGTTTATTGGGTTGGAAGAAAAATTTAGGGCAATGCTTTCTTGTACTCATTTATATAGCATTCCAGTATTTTTATATTTTCTTCTTGCATTTCTTTAGCTATTTCATTTCTTATCTTTCTTTTCTTTCACAGATCTTGTCATTTTTCTTGTACTCATATTTCCCTTACATTCTTAATAAGCCTTCAGTGATTGTGCATTCTTATGTGTATATAGTGGTGAAGGTAGAAGAAAAGCAAGCATATGGTAGTTCATAAACCATGAGTAGCTTGAGTGAACTCCACTATTACATGCTTATGAGAGCGAGAGAAACCACCACTTACCTTGTGAGGCTTAGTTATTCTCAGTCTATTCATAATGGATTGAAGTTACCATGTTTGTTAACCTATGTAAGATTTGAGTCCATGATTGCTTGAGTCTTTGAGATTTGACAATCCTAGGTAACTTTCTTTCACGATCTTCTATGTATGCTTGGGAATTGCTAGGGAAATATACTTTCAGTTTATTTTTAGTTTTATTTACTTGCTCGGGACGTGCAAGAATAAGTGTGGGGGAATTGATAACTACCATTTTGTCGTATTATTTTGGTTCTTAATCTCACTATTTTTATCCTCTCTAGTGATTAATTATCGATTATTTGCAAATTTTATGAGTTGGATATATTTTTGGACCTCACTGCAAATTCTCTTAAATTTTAGACTTATATGCGAATTTTATCTTTGTTTGTAAAAGATCAAGATGGGCCACTGGACTAGACTCAGGTTGGATCAAATATGGCTTCATCTAAGGGTCATATTGGGCATTTTAAGCTGGAAGAATCTGAGCCCTTAATTAAGATAAGAGGCAATTTAATTAAGGGTTCAGATCTGTTAAATCTTGACCATCCGATGAGATCTGATTGATCTGAGCCATCTATCTAAATTTGGAGTGATCTGGTCCATACATTTAGATCTGGACATCTTGACCGTTCATCCAGATTCGACCGATCGTGATTAGCCTTTCAGATTGATCAAATCCATCCATTTAACGTCGGAGAATTCTCATCCGTAAGATGCACATCCCTTAATTTGACTCATCAAGGCAATTAACCTAGCTTCAGTTAGACGGCTGAGATTTGATCCATCTTAGATCGGACGGCCAAGGAAAAAGGCTTTAAAAATCCAACATTTTCCCTTGATCGGTAGCCGGCTTCACTCTTCTTCCTGCACGTGACAAACGCCGACGCCCTCTCCTTCAGCCGCGCTCGTCTCCTCCCTCGCCAGTCACCTGAGAGGAAGGGGATCCCCTCCTTCTCCAGTGACCGGTGCCACTCCACCACTGGCAGCTTTTTCTCCTCCGCAGCTCCGTCCCATTTTCAAGCGACGCTGACGCACAGCTCCACCTCTGATCGGAGGTGTCATCCACAGCGCCGGCAGTCCAATTCCAACTCCGGCTCCATCCATTTAACTCCGACAGAAGCTTCACACCTCTGACCAGCAGACGAGTAGCTATCCGGCAGCTCCCACAAGTCTCCGACCATCCATGCCCTGTTTTGATTGTCTTTTATTTTAGCTTGTTGAATGTTTGTAGTAGAATCAATCCTCCATGTTTAAATTGCACGAATTCGATTTAATTGATTTCTTGCACATGTAGTGTTTGGTTAAATGTTTCTTAGAGTAATTAGGTTGTAGTTGATTAGTTTAGATTTAATTTTCTGTTATGTTTTACTCTCATGTTATTCTGCATATTTAAATTGTTGCAATTTCTTATTTGAATGTTTAGTTTAGGTTTCTTTTAAATTTATCGCACTCGTAGTTTAGTTAGATTAGAGCTTGATTACGTGTATTGTCTTTTCGTTCAGTAAGCTTAGTCTTTCAAATTTCAAACCCCCATATTCAATAGAAAATCCAAAGCAATAATTAGAAATCCTAAGTTTACTATTCTGTCGATTACACTCGTTGGGAAACAATCCGGGCCATCCACTATGCTGTATTAGTGTAGTTAGGGGGTTCGGTAATTAATTTGAAATGGTACCACACGACATAAATCACCTAGTGACATTTACACCCAAATGTTTTTTATTTCAACTCTTTTTTCCAACTTTTTTTTTCCTGACATGTAGTGCACTTCCCTATGCTCCAATATCAAGCTCAGCTAAAAAGATAAAGAGCATGGCTAGCTCATGGTGATCAAGCATGACTTGCCTATGCGTATACTAAATTTCCCTAAGCTACTCCTTTCCCCCACACTTAAATTTTTGTCCATCCTGGGCAAAACACTCATCTTGTAACATCCAAGTATTCCACATCCAGAAATAGAAATGGACAAAAAAGTAATGGAAGGAAAGAAGAATAGAAATGATGAACGACTAGAATGTTATTCAATAAGCATGTGGCGATAAAAGAAGTAAAGAAAAACAAATGAGATTGCCCTCATAATAATCATGCAAACCTATTGTTGTGTGGTCTCGAAAGAATCAAATCAAGTTCTAGAGTTACAATGACCACAAGTGCACCACACACAAGCAATAAAAATAGGCTCAATCCTCACTAGGTAAACAAAAATAATCAACTCAGTTATCTTCATAGAATCCATCACCAAGTAGTAACCACATGTAATCAAATAATCCATTCAAGTCAATAAATCCCAAAATTTGCCAATCAAATTTAACTAGCTTTCATGACTTTTAAGATGATATAAAGGAATACATAGGAAATTTATTTGAAAAACTGACAAAATAAAAACTCAACAACCAAAACATAACAACTAAAATAAAATCAAATAAAGTAAAAGAAATGTATATACAAAGAAAAAGAAAAGAATGTGAGATGGAGCAAACTCCCCTGAGGTCCTAGTGGTTGGAGAAGATTCAGTAAGAGGAGCCACACAGGTCGTGGAGTGCTCTGAAAGAAATCCAATCTCGGTGGTTGAAGAAGATTAAGTGTAAGCATCCATGCCGGGAGTGGGATGGACAGAATGGGGGTGAGCACCTTAATCGTGTTATCAGGATAGTACTATGCTGCTCCCTCCCATATCATCGCCTCTTCATATGTAATCTCTGGTGGTCGGAGACGATTCAGAAAAAGTGTCCAGCCTTGGGGTTGGATTATTGCATGGAATGTGAGGGCCTTCTTCAGCAGAGGTGTTGGAGTCTTCAGCTCAGATGGGAGTGTCCAGTCTAGGGGTCTCCAACTATCATTTCTCCACAATTGCTTACCACTGCTATCTCACTTAACTTCTGGTCTGGCTGGCAAGTTTGGGCACTAGCATCTAGAGGTTGCTCAATTTCTTCAGTATAATATGAGGCACAAAAAACATCACAGAGTAAATCCAAGTCGCTAGTATCATTATCCATATCATCTTCCACAACAGCAACTTCATCAATATCTAGAGCATCAGATAGTACATCATCATCATGCCCATCAGCAGAGGAGTCCTGTAGAGCTGCAGAAGAAGAAACATATCTATCACTAGCTCTGCAATCCATCTCCTCAAGCACATCCCTTCCATCAGAAATTATCTCTGGGGAAAACTGGTAGGAATCTTGTGCTTGTGTCTGGCTGATGAATGATGTAATTTGATCCTACTGGATTTACATGTTATGTATCCGTTGTTGTTGTTGCATCTACTGTTGCATCAATGATCCTAGCTATAAAAGCTTTTCTAATGTCTCTATAGTTAACTTAGCTTGTTGGAATGGTTGTAGTCCATCACACACTGGGTGATCTTAAAATCCCAATGGAGTCTGATAAGCTGAAAAATTCTGAGCCTCTTCCTGATGTGCTTCTCCATAACTGTTACTTGATTGATCACCCGAACTGGGCATGTATGTATCGATAGATGGTGGGGGTGGATAGCACTAAGACTGCTTAGGAAGATAGAGTGGTGTGTGCCCATACCTGAAATCTGAATTAAAATTATGAAAAGATGTAATAGAAAATGGTAATCTTGAGAGCAGGTTGATGATATTATGCGGTGATCTCGATAATAATCATCTTCAGGTTGGTAATACTCTTGTTGTCCAGTGCCTGAATAGTAAGCATCACTAAAGTCTCCACATTGATTATAATATTGATCAATGCTCAAAGAAATTTCTTTTTCTTTCCTGAAACACTAACAAACAATATCAAAAGACACAGGAAGTATACATGATAAAAATACATGGATATATAGGAGAATAAAAGAATGAAGCCCTAAACAAAATTTTTGATATTTTATTTTTTTCAGAAAAATGGGTAAACAATCCTAAGTCTACCAAACACCATTACACTCCCCGGAAATGGTGCCAAAATTTGATAATAGCTATTTGTCGTGGTACCATTTCAAATTAATTACCGAACCCCCTAACTACACTAATATAGCATAGTGGATGGCCCAGATCATTTCCCAATGAGTGTAATCAATAGAATAGTAAACTTAGGATCACTAATTATTGCTTTGGGTTTTCTATTGAAGATGGGGGTTTGGGATTTTAAAAGACTAATCCTACTGAACAAAAAGACAATGCACGTAATCAAACTCTAATCTAACTAAACTATGATTGCGATGAAATTAAAAGAAATTTAAACTAAGCATTCAAACAAGAAAGTGCAAGAATTTAAATATGCAGAATAATATGAGAGTAAAACATAACATGAAATTAAATCTAAACTAACCAACTACAACCTAATTACTCTAAGAGGCATTTTATTGAACAATACGTAAGCATGAAACAAATTAAACCAAGTGTGTGAAATTCTAAATGTGGAAGATCGTTCAATTACAAACATTCAACAACTAAGAGGAAAAAAAACAACCAATAAGAAATCTTGCTGTCCGACGGATGCTGAAACTGAAGCTAGCTGGAAATGGAATTCGGCACTGCCGTGAAGGTGCTAGCCGTAAATGTGGAAGAATGAGTTGGTAACGGAGGGGAATCCCCACTCTGGTGGCTGTACGGAGGCTGGACCAATCGGAGGAGAATCCTGCCTCCGATTGGTTAGTGGCGATGAAGAAGGCGGAGCTATGGAGATGGTGGAGTTGGCTACCTACGGTGGATGCGGTGATGGAGTGGCATTGATGGCTGCTGGAGCTGTAGAATGGCACCTCCGATCAGAGGTGGAACAGATGGCTGGCGGAGATGGGGCAAAGGAAGATTCGACGGCAGAACTCGGAGCGGAGCTATGGTGCTGTCAGCAGTGGATAAAGAAGCGGTTGTGCATCGGGTGAGAAGATGATAGAGGGGCACCAATCACCGAAGATTGGAGGGAATCCCCTTTCCTCTCCGGTGACCGGTGAGGAAGGTGGAACGGCGTTGGGCGATTGACGCATGAAAGGGCGAATCCGGCTCCTCTGTCGCGCGATGGAGGAGACCACCACCGGCCTTGGTGAAGGAAGTGGATGGCCGGCGGTGTCGCGCGGATGAGGTGGAGGAAAGGAACTCAGCGGCGTCGCGCTGAAGAAGATGGTCTTGTGCTGCATCGCGAGCTCTGAGGAAATGGGAAAATATTGGTTTTTAAAGGGCAATTTCCATGACCGTCCGATCTAATGGACCTCTAAACTCGGCCGTCCATTAGAGCTAGGGCTTGATTAAATTTATTAATCGCTTAAGCTGGTTGTGCATCCAACGCCTGAGAATTCTCTGACTTTGAATGGATGGATCTGATCAATTTGAATGGATAATAATGATCGCTCGAATCTGGATGAAGGCCTAAGATGCCCAGATCTAAATGTATGGACTGGATCTCTCCAAATTTAGATGGATGGCTCAGATCAATCAGATCTCATTATACGGTCAGAATTAAACATATCTGAACCCTTTGATTTAACTGCTTTTGATCTTGATGAAAGGTCCAGATTAATCCAGTTTGAAATGATCCTTCTAGCTCTAGATGAAGCCATATTTGATCCAACTTGAGTCTAGTCCAGTGGCTCATCTCGATCTTCTACAATTAAGATGTAAAATTTACATATAAGTCCAAAATTTAGGAGAATTTACAATCAGGTCCAAAAATAGATCCAACTCATAAAACATGCAAATAATCGATAATTAATCACTCGAGAGGATAAAACCAGTGATATTAAAGACCAAAATAACATGACAAAATGGTAGTTATCAAGCTCCATTATTTCCTCAGGATTGCTCCTATAGGCTGGCCGATTATGAATGATGCTCTAGGAAAGAAATTGATCTGATGCTCTATTCCCCTAAGTGGTGGCAATCCATCATGAACCTCATCAGGGAATACATATTCAAATTCCTACAAAAGAGAATCAACACTAAAAAGAGTAGAGTTAAGATGGTTAGTATTGAAACAAGCCTCTTTATACAATAGTAAAATCATTGGCTGTTGAGAATAAAAAGCTCTCTTAATATTTCTTTCTTTTGCATAAAAGCTTTCTTTTTTCTCTCTTGAATGTTTTCTTCTTTTTCATTTTCTTTCGTTTCTCCACTCCTCTCATCCTTATTTAATCTTTTTTCACATTGTTTTTTCTTTTTCACTTGTTTTTCTTTTGTCATTCCCTTTTTCCTCATCATTCTTTTTTTTTTTCTCATAGACATTTCTTTTTCACTCTCATTTTTTATTTTTAATTAATCTTCATATACTTGCCTCGGAGTTAATTGAACAAGAGTGACTCGTTTACCATGCATCATTAAAGAATACTTATTTTTGTACCCATCATGCATGACTCTCTTATCAAATTGCCAAGGCCTATATAAAAGTAAATGAATTGCTTGCATTGGCACTATATCACAAAGCACCTCATCATGATACCTACCAATGGAAAGTGACACTAACACTTGCTTATTGACCTTCACTTCCCCACACTCATTCAACCATTGTAATTTATATGTGTAGGTTTTGCCCGGAAGCTCTGATACCAATTGAAGGTTTTGCCCGAAAGCTCTGATACCAATTGAAGGGTTTAGCTTATCGAGTCCGTGAGGGGAAACTTCGCTTCCCGCTTCACCTCGATTTGTTTGACCATGGCGATCCCTTCGATGTCCCCAGATTAAAAAAATTTAATCCTAGACAAAAGGGATTGCTCAAACAACCAAGTCATCATCGTGCTATTCGTTTAGAGAGGTCACTTGAACAAACTAATTGTTCAAGCGACCATCCTATATTCTACGAGTAGCAGCGGAATAGACGATGTTCGGATCGCCGATTTTTGTGTTTATACTCGGGATCCAAGTATATATAACCATATAGAGATTTATATCATGATCATAATGTTAGTAATATATGAGAGATGTCCTAAGGCAATCGTCTTATGTATGAACCATTTATATGATAAATGAAGATTCACTATTTGAGTATACATGTTTTATGTATTTGATTGGATCTTAAACTCATTTACTGAATGTCCACGATACGATTCACAGCATGAGAGAATTTGTGATTGGATCACAACTAGTGAGTATCTCTACATGTGTAATTGTGATGTATCGGAATTATCCCTAGTCGATGAATTGATGGATTTGGACACCATCAATTCTGTCGAGACTAGCATGAGGTATACTCCTTGGTGTATCCAAGTAGCTGATTCTCACTGGCTGGAGACATAGTGATGTCCGGAGTTAATCGTGGATGCTAGTTATGGTAACTAGTTCATTGGAGTGACCAGCCGTAAGACTTCATATGGTTCTCTGCATATATAGATATGTCAATGAAGTTCTTATTGTGGCTTAAGTGCGATGTTCCTTTGACTTGCGGTATTCAAGTCATCTTGATCATAGAGACTTATGCTTTGACATCTTAAGCAAACATCTCTAAGGAGATGTGGACCCGGGATGATTGGGTATAAGTCGAAGTGATCGAAGGTGTTTGAATAGCCTATAAAGGATTCACCACTCCTTGCGAGGAGATGTATACCCAAGGCCTCTCGTCGGATTGTTACTAAAGTCTTTGGCCAAGCATTACATGTTTAGAGTAAGGTACTCTTCGATACATGTGGAGTAACTAGAATCCGTAGGACGAGGAAATGATACTTGGGATAGGTGTGACGTAGTCAGCCTAGTGGGGACTGACACTATTATTGGAATGTATACTGAAAGCCTAGCTCTTTTTGTATGAACATTTTATTTTGAAATAAGAATCACATGATCATTATTTGCATTTTATATATTCATTATATATGTGTGCATATTGTCTAATATTTTACATTGTAGATAACATGGTGCTTGGTGTGGCACAGAAGATCATGTTATCAGTACCTTGTAAAATATAAGTAGAGGCTCACAACCAAGATGGTTTTCAACAAACCATTGGCATGGTTGTAGTGTAGCTTGGTATTGTTTTATCTTGAACATAGAGTTACACTAGTACACTTAGGTGTATTGAGTAGGACCAACATAGAGGTGATTCAATTTAGTACTGACTACATAATTGAATCGGACCTCGGATATTATGTTGTACATTCTCTTAATCCCGATATAATAACGGGCACATGTACTTAGTGTTTATTTCTTTGATTTACCAGTGGGTGAGATTTAGATGGATTAAACCAATATGCCTGGTAAGTTGGGAAATAATATTATTTACATGGTGTGCCGTTGATTATAGGAGGAAACCGTGTCCTATATATTAGGTTGATGATGTCCCCTTGAGGAGCTCATAAGGTTCATCATGTAAACCCAGCTGGTTGACTTAGTCAACATGATGATAAGGTTGAGTGGTACTACTCGAGGAATTAGATGTTAATTAATTGATGGTCAGTAAATCAATTAATTGACGGACATTCGATATCTTAAACACGGGGAGATTAATGTACAAATAATATATGGAGCCCATATTGATTTATGGGGTTTGGTGAGGTAGTTCAATGATGATCCTCTAGTGGAATGGAACATCATTGATGGATCAAGTTTGTGTGGTTCCGATCCATCGGGTGGCCAAGACCCAACTCCTCCTTATGGTCCCTATCGTAGCCTAATATAATCCTTGTGAAGTCTAGATCCAAGAATGTAAAACAAAACCTAGAACCAACGGTTGGGATTAAATCCCTAGATCCGATGGTTGGATGAAACCCTAGAACCAACGGTTGGGATTAAATCCCTAGATCCGATGGTTAGGATGAAATCCTAGAATCGACGGTAGGAATTAAATCCCTAGATCCGACGGTTGGGATAAAACCCTAGATCCGACGGTTGGGATGAAACCTTAGATCCGACGGTTGGGATGAAATCCTAGATCCGACGGTTGGGATTAAACCCTAGATCCGACGGTTGGGATAAAACCCTAGATCCGACGGTGGAGATTAAATCCCTAGATCCGACGGTGGAGATTAAAGGAGGCTTAAGCCTAATTATATAAATAGAGGCTTAGGTTGGGCGGCAAGGGTGATGGAAAAGATTTAGGGTTTGGCTTTTGGAGGTGGGCGGCTAGGGTTTGGAGCTAGGGTTGGGCGGCAACTATCTTCTTCCTTCTAGTTGTTGCCGGCGCCCAACTTGCACCATCAATACTTGGCCGGCGCCCAACCTTAAGGTCTTTCCCTTCTTCCTTGGCCGGCGGTTCTCCTCCCATTGGTGGCCGGTTCTCTTCCTCCTCCCTATTCTCCAAAGTGGCCGGCGGCAACTCTTCTTGAAGTTGGCCGGCGCATCATCCATTGCTCCTTGGCCGGCGGTTGCACCAAATTCCCTAATTTGGTGGCCGGTTCTAGATAGGAAAGGTATTTGCGAGTTCTTCTCTTTGTTCGCAGCGGACAAGGTAGAGAAGAAAGCGATCTAGAAGGCTTCTACTCGTGGAGGAACTTCGTCCACACGTCGTCCACGAGAAGGATAGGACATACGGTAGAAGATCGTGAGGTATAAAGTTATTTTAACTTTATGTACAGATCTGAGCATGTTCTTATTTGTTTTGATTATGCATGTGTGTGTATGAATATATATTGTATAATCATGAACCCCGAAGACAAACATAAAAACCGGCGATCCATCCGTCGTCTCTTCCGCGGCTAACCAACAAGAAGAGTTGTGTTGCTTGAACAACTAGTTTGTTCAAGCGACCACTCAAGTTGTTAGCACGACGACGAAATGGTGTTGTTAAGGAAGCTCATCCCATCCGGATTAATCCTTTCATTAGTGAAAATTTTAATCCGGGGACATGGGAGCCAATGAGCCTCCGAAGCATCCACCCAACAAATGGTATCAGAGCCATCGGTTTCCGGTTTTGTGTGTTTAGGATTTGGTTAATTTTTTATGCATTTTTCATATATTATATGTGCCGGATAATAGTAGGATATGCGTAGTTTAACTCTTTGGTTGCAGGCATAAGATCCGACAATTATGGCCATGTGTGTGTATGTGAATGGATGTGTGTAAAAATTTATTATTTGAATCCTCGGGGTTGACGAGGCTAGATTAGTATTTAATTTTTGTAATTAAATACGGCATTGTTTAGCTGATCATTTTAGTTTACTTTCGATCTAGATTATTTGTACACTCCTTCGTGGAGTATAGGATCGATGGATGTAAATAAAATGATTTATCTCGGCTCGGATATCTTTGGTGACTTGTGCATGGGAAAAGGTGGAGCGGACGAGGTGGCGACACGACGGGATGCATATTGGAGGACAATGCCATAATAGTTGGAAAAAATTCTGTTTTTCCATATTTATTGCTTATTTGTTTTATATGCATGTTGTGTATGTTTAAAATTCCTCGATCTCAATTTACTAAGTGGGAGAGGGATATTTTAATTAATTCCCGTGGCCTCCATTACAATTTGACGTGTGATGCAACAAACTTGCGCGTTGGCTTTGAGTGCCTTCCTCCCCATCGGATGGATTTATTTGCGGATCACTAGGTCAAATAATGGTTATAGGAAATTATTTAGGAGCGTGTGTACTTCCCCATCGGTAAGACACATAATCCGAAATAATTCCCTTAGTATCGTGTAATGGTGCACACTTAGATACAAATAAAGGTATCCTCCCCATCGGAGTCACTGCTTTTATTTGTAGGGCTAAAGAGGAACCAACTATTAATTTTATTTGTCAAAAAGTAAGGTTGACAAGATAATAAAATTAATGGGTAAAACCTCCTCTTACAAATGAAGAATTCGTATACGTCCACACTATCGTGGCATGCGATATTCTCGGTGTTTTGAGGTGTTGGTTGATTTCAGAATTTTATTGTTTTGAGGAATCAATAATATTTGAAATCTAATATTTTGATCATTGTGATTTTTAGGATTTTCAAATGGCTTTCAACCCACTTGCTGTGATTTTAAAAGAAAACAAACTTACTGGTCCAAACTACATTGATTGGAAAAGAAACCTGGATATTGTCCTAACTGCGGAGGAGTACAAATTTGTACTCTTCGAGGTCTGTCCTCCTAAGCCCTCCGATGACTCTGATGAAAAGGAGAAAGAACATTATAAGAAATGGGTTAAGGCAGATGAGATGGCGCGGTGTTACATTTTGGCATCTATGTCAAATGTGCTGCAACATCAGCATCAGGCCATAGCCACTGCTTATGACATGATGTTCAATCTCAAGGAACTTTTCGGACATCAGAGTAGGGCGGCTAGGCAGGAGGCAATGAGAAACTTGATGACGACCACCATGGTCGAGGGAACACCTGTTAGGGATCATGTTCTCAAGATGATGGCTCATCTTAATGAGATGGAAGTCCTCGGAGCTGAGATCGATGGGGAAACCCAGGTCGATATCATTCTCCAGTCTCTGCCTAGGAGATTTGAGCAATTCTACCTCAACTACAACATGAACAAGAGGTTGTATTCGTTGGCGGAGCTTCTGACAGAACTCCAGGCGGCAGAGGGGCTTTTTCGTCAGAGTTCTCAAGCCATGGTCGCTCAGAAGGTTTCTTCCTCCAAACCGAAAGGTAAGAAGAAGAAGAAGCAAGGTGGAGCGAAGAAGGTGGCAGTGGGGACTCAAGCAGGAGTGAAGAAGCCGAAAGGCAAGTGCTTCACTTGCAAGCAGACTGGACATTGGAAGGCGGACTGTCCTCGCCGAAAGAACAAGGGTATATCTTCTTGTTTAGTTGTTGAAACATGTTTAGCGGTGTTATCTACCAGTGCCTGGTGTGTAGATACAGGAGCCACTGATCATGTCTGCAATACTTTGTAGGGGTTCCAGGAAACCCGACGACTAGCTGAGGGAGAGATTACTGTCTTCATGGGCAATGCTTCAAAGGTGGCGGCTATTGCAGTGGGAGACGTTTATTTATCTTTTGATAGGAATAAATTTTTGGTTTTGAGAAATTGTCTTTATGTACCTACTTTTAGAAAGAATTTAATTTCAGTTTCTAAATTGTTTTTGGATGGATATTCTGTTTCTTTTAATGACAAGGTGGTTATAAAAAGGAATAGGGAGATTATCTGTTCTGGTACATTGGTTGGCAATTTATATACTATTTAACCAAAAACTCCCACGATGCAAATAGAAGTAAATAACTCATCTTCTAAATCTAATAAGAGAAAAGAACCTTCGCAAATGAACCAAACATATCTTTGGCATCTAAGGCTTGGTCATATTAACCTAAGTAGAATTCAAAGGTTGATAGCGATGGACCTTTGGGTTCATTAGTGGTGGAGGATCTCCCAACTGCGAATCTTGCTTGGAAGGTAAAATGACCAAGAGGCCTTTATGGCCAAGGGTATAGAGCCAAAGATGTGTTAGAATTGGTTCATTCGATTTGTGCGGTCCTATGTCTATCCAGTAAGAGGTGGCTTTGAATACTTCGCCTCATTTATAGACGATTATTCAAGGTATGGATACATTTACTTGATGCGCCAGAAGTCCAATGCTTTGACAAGTTCAAAGAATTCAAGGCTGATGTGGAGAACCGTCAAGGTAAAAGTATCAAGACATTACGATCTGATCGTAGTGGCGAGTACCTCTTGGGAGAGTTTAGGAGTTACTTATCGAGGTCGATTCAATCCCAATTGTTATGCGACCGCACACCCCAAACAGAATGGTGTAGCGGAGGGCGAACAGAGGACTCTTATGGAGATGGTCGATCTATGATGAGTTATTACGAAAGTTACCCGATTCGCTCGGGGTTTACTCGAAACAAAGAACACACATTCTCGAACTTGGTTCCATCTAAGTCGATACCCTCTACTCCCACTGAGTTGTGGATCAAGCAAAGCCTAGTCTAAGACATATTCGGATTTAGTAGTCCAAAGACATGTGGCCAAGGGAGACGGTAAGTTGGAATCTCGCATGTATGCGCTTGTTTGTTGGCTACCCTAAGGGAACGAAGGGTGGTTTATTCTATAGTCCTAGAGATCAGAAGGTGATCGTGAGTACGAATGCCAGATTTCTAAAGGAAGACTATGTGATGAACCACAAGCCCACGAGTAGGATTGTTCTTGAGGAGATGGCAGGGGAAGTCCCGACTTCAGTACCACCGGTACAAGAGGAGACACCACAAGTCACTGCACCGCGTGTCACAGAGCATACACAGGAGGCACCTCGTCGTAGTGGGAGGGTTGTTAGACAACCCGACAGATTCATGTTTTTTGGGAGAGTCTTCGGACTTAGTCCCTGGTGAACATGAACCTGATCCCTAGACATATGATGAGGCAATCCAAGATAGAGATGCAGTATCTTGGCAAAGAGCGATGAATTCAGAGATAGAATCTATGGATTCTAATCAGGTCTGGGAGCTAGTAGAGCCACCCGATGGTGTAAAAACCATTGGATGCAAGTGGATCTACAAGAGAAAGAGAGGAGTAGACGGGAAGGTTGAACCCTTCAAAGCTAGTCTTGTTGCGAAAGGGTATACTCAGAAAGAGGGTATCGATTATGAGGAGACCTTTTCGCCGGTAGCTATGATTAAGTCTATCCGGATTCTCTTATCTATAGCTGCTCATATGGATTATGAGATTTGGCAGATGGATGTCAAGACAGCTTTCCTTAACGGAAGTCTTGAGGAAAACATCTATATGCGGCAACCAGAGGGATTCATTGCTAAAGGCAAAGAGCATCTTGTATGTAAGCTTAATCGGTCCATTTATGGATTGAAGCAAGCTTCTAGATCTTGGAACATCCACTTTGATGAGGTAATCCAGTCGTATGGATTTATTCAAAGTACGGATGAGCCTTGTGTATACAAGAGATGTGACGGAAACGTAGTGGTGTTTCTTGTACTATACGTAGATGACATTTTGTTAGTTGGCAACAATATCAAAGTGTTATCAGACGTAAGGGTATGGTTGTCCAAACAGTTTGATATGAAGGACTTGGGAGAAGTAGGACACATCCTTGGGATCAAAGTTATAAGGGATCGCAAGAAAAGGATGTTGTGCTTATATCAAGCTTCATACATTGACACTATCCTTGCTCGTTTTAGCATGCAGAACTCCAAGAAAGGTTTCCTACCTTTCAGGCATGGAGTTCCTTTATCTAAAGAGATGTGTCCCAAAACATCAAGAGAGATAGAGGACATGAAGGCGGTTCCTTATGCTTCGGCAGTAGGAAGCCTTATGTATGCAATGCTATGTACGAGACCGGATATCTGCTTTGCCGTGGACATGGTTAGCAGATATCAGAGTAATCCTGGACAGAGACATTGGACTGTGGTAAAGCATATATTGAAGTACCTGAGAAGGACTAGGGATTATATGCTGGTTTACCGGGCAGATCAATTAGTCCCTGTGGGTTACACGGATTCGTATTTCCAATCAGATAGGGACAAGAGTAAGTCTACCTCGGGGTTTATGTTTACTTTTGGAGGTGGAGCCATAGCATGGAGGAGTGTCAAGCAGAAATGCGTGGCGGACTCTACCATGGAAGCTGAGTATGTGGCAGCCTCTGAGGCAGCCAAGGAAGCTGTATGGCTTAGGAACTTCTTGATGGACTTGGATGTGATTCCTGGTTTGCCCAGAACTATCACAATTTATTGTGATAACAGTTGTGCAGTTGCAAACTCGAAGGAACCACGAGCCCATAAGGCGAGTAAACACATAGAGCGCAAGTACCACCTCATACGAGAGATCGTAAAGCGAGGAGAAGTTGCTGTCGCCAAGATTGCATCAGAGGATAACCTGGCGGATCCATTCACTAAGGCCCTTCCAGCGAAAGCGTTTGATAGGCATGTGGAGGACATGGGGATCAGATGTATGGCAGAGTGATGACGGCATAGTCTTTTAGTATAAGTGGGAGATTGTTGGAATGTATACTGAAAGCCTAGCTCTTTTTGTATGAACATTTTATTTTGAAATAAGAATCACATGATCATTATTTGCATTTTATATATTCATTATATATGTGTGCATATTGTCTAATATTTTACATTGTAGATAACATGGTGCTTGGTGTGGCACAGAAGATCATGTTATCAGTACCTTGTAAAATATAAGTAGAGGCTCACAACCAAGATGATTTTGGACAAACCATTGGCATGGTTGTAGTGTAGCTTGGTATTGTTTTATCTTGAACATAGAGTTACACTAGTACACTTAGGTGTATTGAGTAGGACCGACATAGAGGTGATTCAATTTAGTACTGACTACATAATTGAATCGGACCTCGGATATTATGTTGTACATTCTCTTAATCCCGATATAATAACGGGCACATGTACTTAGTGTTTATTTCTTTGATTTACCAGTGGGTGAGATTTAGATGGATTAAACCAATATGCCCGGTAAGTTGGGAAATAATATTATTTACATGGTGTGCCGTTGATTATAGGAGGAAACCGTGTCCTATATATTAGGTTGATGATGTCCCCTTGAGGAGCTCATAAGGTTCATCATGTAAACCCTGCAGGTTGACTTAGTCAACATGATGATAAGGTTGAGTGGTACTACTCGAGGAATTAGATGTTAATTAATTGATGGTCAGTAAATCAATTAATTGACGGACATTCGATATCTTAAACACGGGAGATTAATGTACAAATAATATATGGAGCCCATATTGAGGGGGTTGGTGAGGTAGTTCAATGATGATCCTCTAGTGGAATGGAACATCATTGATGGATCAAGTTTGTGTGGTTCCGATCCATCGGGTGGCCAAGACCCAACTCCTCCTTATGGTCCCTATCGTAGCCTAATATAATCCTTGTGAAGTCTAGATCCAAGAATGTAAAACAAAACCTAGAACCAACGGTTGGGATTAAATCCCTAGATCCGATGGTTGGATGAAACCCTAGAACCAACGGTTGGGATTAAATCCCTAGATCCGATGGTTAGGATGAAATCCTAGAATCGACGGTAGGAATTAAATCCCTAGATCCGACGGTTGGGATAAAACCCTAGATCCGACGGTTGGGATGAAACCTTAGATCCGACGGTTGGGATGAAATCCTAGATCCGACGGTTGGGATTAAACCCTAGATCCGACGGTTGGGATAAAACCCTAGATCCGACGGTGGAGATTAAATCCCTAGATCCGACGGTGGAGATTAAAGGAGGCTTAAGCCTAATTATATAAATAGAGGCTTAGGTTGGGCGGCAAGGGTGATGGAAAAGATTTAGGGTTTGGCTTTTGGAGGTGGGCGGCTAGGGTTTGGAGCTAGGGTTGGGCGGCAACTATCTTCTTCCTTCTAGTTGTTGCCGGCGCCCAACTTGCACCATCAATACTTGGCCAGCGCCCAACCTTAAGGTCTTTCCCTTCTTCCTTGGCCGGCGGTTCTCCTCCCATTGGTGGCCGGTTCTCTTCCTCCTCCCTATTCTCTAAAGTGGCCGGCGGCAACTCTTCTTGAAGTTGGCCGGCGCATCATCCATTGCTCCTTGGCCGGCGGTTGCACCAAATTCCCTAATTTGGTGGCCGGTTCTAGATAGGAAAGGTATTTGCGAGTTCTTCTCTTTGTTCGCAGCGGACAAGGTAGAGAAGAAAGCGATCTAGAAGGCTTCTACTCGTGGAGGAACTTCGTCCACACGTCGTCCAAGAGAAGGATAGGACATACGGTAGAAGATCGTGAGGTATAAAGTTATTTTAACTTTATGTACAGATCTGAGCATGTTCTTATTTATTTTGATTATGCATGTGTGTGTATGAATATATATTGTATAATCATCGACCCCGAAGACAAACACAAAAACCGGCGATCCATCCGTCGTCTCTTCCGCGGCTAACCAACTAGAAGAGTTGTGTTGATTGAACAACTAGTTTGTTCAAGCGACCACTCAAGTTGTTAGCACAACGACGAAATGGTGTTGTTAAGGAAGCTCATCCCATCCGGATTAATCCTTTGATTAGTGAAAATTTTAATCCGGGGACATGGGAGCCAATGAGCCTCCGAAGCATCCACCCAACAACTATAGACCATGTCCTGAACCAAGTGGGTATAAGATGAGTGAAGGGAATGGGGCACGAATCATTCGAGCTACTGAAGGATTTCAGAAATAGTTCTGGATCAACCGTTGATCTTTTCGGTTAATTGGGGATCATGATGTACTACTAGGTGCCACTCATGATTGTTCTATAATTAATGGTTAATTATAGACGGCCAACATAAACCGAGAACCTATTTGGTCACACGCACAACGAGCATAATCCAAAGGATTTAAAACGAGCTTGAGAATGGGATTCTCAGACCAAGAGAAACTAGGTTTGGTTGGACCAAACATAAAGCGAGCATGAAATCGTTTCAGTCGCAATGGAAGCGTGGATGGGCCGCGTCTTATGAAGACGTAATGGATGAACCAAAATGGTTTGGTTCTAATCCAATGGATGAAAATAAACCAAAGGGGTTTGGTTTATTTTAAACGAATGAACCAAAAGTTGGTTCGGTTCGTTTTAACTTAAAATAAACCATCATGGTTTAGTTTATTTTAACTTATCTTAATGGAGCGGGTTAACAGGCTTTATGGATATGATCCATTAACCATTAAGAGAATTAGTTCTCTATAAAATAGGGCTTAAACCCTAATCCAAAGCCCTAATCAAGCTTGGCCGCCCAAACCCCTTCCTCTTGTTGGCGTCAACTCCATTGCCGCCGCCCAGCTTGTGTGCTGCCGTCCATCTCCTAGTCGGCGTCCAAGCTTCAGCCGGTGAACCCTCCGGTGACCCTCCGGTGATCTTCCTAGGCCTCGGTGAAAAGGTGAGCACTTGGCTTCCTTGTTTTGGCCGGTGCCTACTCCTCCACCAAGCTGTCCAGTTTTCTGGACAGCTTCTTCTCCTCTCGTCGGAGCATCATTTGGACGACGGTTAGAGCTCTGACAGCGGCTAAATTACCGGGGATTCGATCTTCGGTAATCCTCTGAGGTGGAGGACGAAGGATTCGTCAACCGGTTGACGAATACCTCTCCGGAGAAGCGAGTTTTGAGGACTCGTCTTAGGATCCGAATTTGGATTCGGATCGTGATCATCTCTCGATCACGTCGTCTTCAACACGAGGCTAGTAACCCGTACGAAGATGAAGCTCGTGGCTTAGCGAAGTCATCCCGAGGAACTCGGCGTGGATACGGATAGAGACGATTCTAGCGAGAATCGTTCCGGTTGATGTCGTTCCCGCTATACGTCATACGAAAGGTATAACGTAGATAAATTCCTTTTTATTGCAAATTTAAATTTACGGTTATGTCTACACTTGTTGTAATATGCATGCGTGTGTTATGTGTGCTGTAATAAATAGGAGTATTTATTATTTTTATTGCTTCCGCTGTGTTCATGTTTACGAAACATGATCGAACACACACACGCCGCGGTGCCGGAAACCCAACAGTGGTATCAGAGCCCAGGTTGTGTTTCGACATAATCGTAAAAATGGTTTTTCGATAGTCATAATGTTTTTCTGGAAATTTTCTAATTTTGGAAATTTAGAAGTATTTATGGAAATTTTTCAATTTTGGAAAGTCTAGAAGTATTTATGGAAATCTTCCACTTTTGGAAAGTTGGAAGTATTTATGGAAATTGATATTTTCCATAAATAAAATATTTGATTAGATTCTAGAAATTTGTTTCCTAATTTAATCATGATTTGATTTGGGAAATCAAATCTTAAAATATTTTATTTCCATAAGTAGTTTTAATGATTTAGGAAATTGGTTTCCTAAATAGATTTTCCTTAATCAAATAATTCCATGAATAAAATATGTGATTAGATTTGGAAATTTGTTTCCTAATTTAATTATGATTTGATTTGGAGAATCAAATCTTAAACATATTTTATTTCCATAAATAGTTATGACATATAAGGAAATATATACATGACATAATTGTATGCCATGTAAATGCATTAGATGCATAACATTATGCCATGACATGTAGATGTATGCCATGTATGCCATGCCATGTAGATAATAGTTATTTGCATGCAAAGAGGATGAGACATAAAAACCCTTAAACAATATTAAAGCCTACACCTTCCATTAATATGGTTAGAACCAGAGTTCCGTTTCTTGTTTGGGTTGTTAGACTCTCTCCAAGCCCGGCTCGAACCCGAACATGTTCAAACCATGGAATAGTTTAATACTAATATGGTCAGAGTCAGAGGTCAATCGTTAGCTTTGGTTGTTGGACTCTCTCCAAGCTGGGCTAATTGGTTGAATGCGCTCTAACCATATTAAAACTATTTCCCGATTAATGGGTTGGCTTTAACCTGGAGCATCGGCTTGTTGGACTCTCTCCAAGGTCGATGTAAAGGGAGGTGAAGTTGGGTGCTATGCATATGATGCATACTTGTTAATGTGTTAACAACCCGATGTATGTGTGAACATTCAATTAGTTGATAGCACATTGTGATAGTTGCATATACGTGATATGCAATCGGTATAATTGATACCTACCGTCGTAGTTATGAATGGCTTGTTGGACTCTCTCCAAGGTTGTTCATTACTATGATGGATATCAGCCCATTCAGAGATGGACCTACGATCTCCCGAAGTGATTTTGGGGTTTTTTGAAATTCAAAAAATGAATGGGATTTATAAATGTATATTGATGCATTTTAAAATCATTTTCTCATATATGCTCGTTTTGTATTTCTAAGTCAATAAATTGATCATGATGTCTTTGAATTTGCGCACTATTTTGGATTCGAACAAACTGACTGGGCCTAACTTCGTGGACTGGCTTAGAAACCTGAGAATTGTTCTCAAGGTGGAAAAGATTGCATATGTCCTTGAAGAGCCTCTTCCTGACCGTCCTAAGGACGATGCAACTCCAGACCAAATGTTGGTCTATCAGAAGCATGTGGCAGATTCTGAGCTGGCGAGTTGCATCATGCTAGCGGCGATGGTACCTGAGCTGCAAAAGCAGCATGAACATATGGATGCTAATACTATGGTCTTCCATCTTCATGAGTTGTTCGATGAGCAAGCGAGATCCGAAAGGTTCGAGCTCTCTAGGCTCCTCTTCACCACGAAGATGCAAGAAGGTTCATCTGTAGTGCAGTTTGTGCTAAAGATGAACGGGTACATCGAGCGGCTAGCTACCCTTGGTTTTGTGATGGATCATGAGTTAAGTATTGACTTAATTCTGCATTGTTTGCCCAAGAGTTTCTCGCAATTTGTGATGAACTATCGGATGAACAAATTGGAATCCACCATTCCCGAGCTCCTCAATATGCTAAAGACTGTGGAGCCTTCTGTGAAGCATGAGGAGAAGGCGGTTCTGTTAGTTGATTCCTCAAAGAAGGGTTCTAAGAGGAAGGCAAAAGAACAGAAGAAAGGAAAGAACAAAAAGGCAAAGAAGGCGGAACCAGCGCAAAAGGCCCACTTGCCATCACTGTGGCAAGGAAGGCACTGGCGAAGAAACTGCAAGATTTATCTTGAGTCCATGAAGAAGAAGAAGGCATCTGATGCCCCATCCTCTTCAGGTATCTTCGTTATTGATTGTCATTCTATTTCCTTGGACACTTGGGTATTGGATACTGGGTGTAGCTCACATATATGTAATGACATACAGGGGCTAAGGAATAGAAGAAGACTTGTCAGAGGGGAGTCAAATTTGCGAGTTGGCAATGGAGCAAAGGTTGCTACAGTCGCCATCGGAACTTATTTGCTGAAGCTCCCAAGTGGACTAGTCTTAGAACTGGACAATTGCTATTATGTTCCTTCTCTAATAAAGAACATTGTTTCTATTTCCTGTTTAAATAGAAATGGTTTCCATTTGACGTTTGGTAACAATTGTTGTTATATAACTTTAAATGGCGTACTTTATGGAACTGGAACCTTGAGTAATGGCATTTATACGTTGGACGTATCCAGTGACATTTTCAATATCGAAGCGAGCAACACGCGTGCTCGAAAGGATAATCAAATAGACTCCTATATGTGGCATTGTCGTCTTGGCCATATAAGCAAGAAACGCATGTCCAAATTACACCGATGTGGAATTCTGGAATCGTTTGAATTGGATTCATACGATACATGCGAATCATGCTTAAAAGGCAAGATGACTAAGTTACCTTTTACTGGAAAAGGTGAACGAGTGGGAGAGTTACTAGGTCTAATACATACTGATGTATGTGGACCTATGTCAACTCAAGCATTAGGAGGTTATAGCTACTTCATTACCTTCACCGATGATCACTCACGGTTTGGGTATGTGTTCTTGATGAAACACAAGTCCAAGCCTTTGAAAGGTTCAAAGAATTCAGAAATGAAGTAGAGAAACAACATGACAAGAGTATTAAAATACTTAGATCGGATCGAGGTGGTGAATACTTAAGTCAAGAGTTTCTTGATTATCTAAGAGACAATGGCATATTGTCTCAATGGACTCCGCCCTATACACCACAGCATAATGGTGTATCTGAGAGGCGTAACCGGACCTTGTTAGACATGGTCAGGTCAATGATGAAACATGCAACTCTTCCCAAGTCCTTTTGGGGCTATGCACTTCAGACAGCTGTTTACTTGTTAAACAGAATGCCTACCAAGGTAGTCTCAACTACTCCATATGAGATATGGAATAGTAAGAAACCTCATGTATCTTACTTGAAGATATGGCGTTGTCCTGCTTATGTGAAGCGGACTGTATCAGACAAATTGGATGCTAAGTCTGATAAATGTCTATTTATTGGATACCCTAAGGAAACAAGGGGTTACCAATTCTATCATCCTGTGGAACAAAAGGTGTTTGTTTCAAGGCATGCTGTGTTTCTAGAGAAAGAGTTTCTCTTGCAAGAAAACAGTGGGAGTGTTGTCGAGCTTGAGGAGGCTCGAGAGACTCAAATAGACACTGATGAGATACCTGGTGAAGCACAACAGCCGACAACTCATAGTGATGAGCAATCGGCTGGACCTATTGTAACACCACATCTTCGTAGATCCGTAGAACACGCAAATATTCCTAAGAGATATGGATTTCTCGTAAGTGAATCGAACGACGTGTTACTCATTGATGATGAGGAGCCTACCAGTTATGAAGAAGTGCCGACAAGTTCAGAAAGGGATAAGTGGCTTGGTGCCATGAAGTCGGAAATGGATTCCATGTATGAAAACCAAGTTTGGTTGACTCCACCAAGGCATAAAGCCTATAGGGTGCAAGTGGGTTTTCAAGAAGAAAACCGACATGGATGGTAATGTGATTACCTATAAGGCTAGATTGGTGGCAAAGGATATCGCCAAAAACAAGGTGTTGATTATGACGAAACCTATTCACTCAGTAGCTATGCTTAAATCCATTCGGATGCTCCCGCCATAGCGCTCATTATGATTATGAGATATGGCGATGGATGTGAAAACAATTTCCTTAATGGAAACTCGCCGAGGACGTGTATATGATACACCGAGGGTTTCACATCGCTGATAAAACCAAGGTATGCAAATTGCACGGTCCATTTATGGATCAAGCAAGCATCCAGAGTCGAATATCCGCTTTGATGAGACAATCAAAAAGTTTGATTTCTCACAAAATCCGCATTTAACCTTGTGTGTACAAGAAGGTTAGTGGGAGGCAAAGTTCCTAGTATTGTATGTCGATGACATACTACTTATAGGAAACGATGTTTCAATCTTACAAATGCTGAAGGTTTGGTTATCCAAGACATTCTCCATGAAAGATCGGGAGAAGCAACCTACATCCTCGGATTAAGATCTATAGAGATAGATCAAACTTGTTGGTCTTTCGCAGCTTCATATATAGACCGAAAAGCAAAGAGGTTTAGCATGTCGAATTCAAGAGCAATACGTAAACTGAACGAAATGGGGTACACCTTTCAAGTCTATGTGTCCGCGCAAGGCGAGAGGATTTGCATGAGTAAGATTCCTATGCATCCGCAATAGGATCTATCATGTATGCTATGTTATGTACGAGGCCCGATGTATCGTATGCTCTGAGTGTCACGGCGGATATCCGATCCGGGAATGGATCATTGGCGGTATTAAGGCGATCCTTAAGTACTTGAGAAGAACTAAGGATGTGTTCCTAATATATGGAGAAGGGACATGGTGATCTGGCGGGTATCTGGATGCGGCTTCGAGACGGACAAGGATGATTCCAGGTCTCAGTCTGGATACGTGTTCACCTTGAATGGGGGCGCAGTGAGTTGGAAAAGTTCCAAACAAGAGACTGTAGCGGATTCTACCACTGAGGCAGAATACATTGCAGCTTCGGAAGTAGCAAAGGAAGCGGTTTGGATCAAAAAGTTTGTTCATGAACTTGGTGTGATTCCGGCCATTGTTGAAGCAATACCGGTCTACTGTGACAACAATAGAGCAATTGCACAGGCGAAAGAGCCAAGGTCTCATCAGCGATCCAAACATGTGCTTCGCCACTATCATCTTATCAGAGAGATCATCAGTAGGAACGAAATACAAATCGAGAAAATTCCCACAGAAAGGAACTTAGCGGATCCCTTGACTAAGGCATTACCTCAAAATAAGTTTGAAGGTCATGTTCGAGCTTATGGTATTGGATACCGTAGCGATTGGCATTAGGCCAAGTGGGAGTCTGTTAGTAATATATGAGAGATGTCCTAAGGCAATCGCCTTATGTATGAACCATTTATATGATAAATGAAGATTCACTATTTGAGTATACATGTTTTATGTATTTGATTGGATCTTAAACTCATTTACTGAATGTCCACGATACGATTCAAGCATGAGAGAATTTGTGATTGGATCACAACTAGTGAGTATCTCTACATGTGTAATTGTGATGTATCGGAATTATCCCTAGTCGATGAATTGATGGATTTGGACACCATCAATTCTGTCGAGACTAGCACGAGGTATACTCCTTGGTGTATCCAAGCAGCTGATTCTCACTGGCTGGAGACATAGTGATGTCCGGAGTTAATCGTGGATGCTAGTTATGGTAACTAGTTCGTTGGAGTGACCAGCCGTAAGACTTCATATGGTTCTCTGCATATATAGATATGTCAATGAACTTCTTACTGTGGCTTAAGTGCGATGTTCCTTTGACTTGCGGTATTCAAGTCATCTTGATCATAGAGACTTATGCTTTGACATCTTAAGCAAACATCTCTAAGGAGATGTGGACCCGGGATGATTGGGTATAAGTCGAAGTGATCGAAGGTGTTTGAATAGCCTATAAAGGATTCACCACTCCTTGCGAGGAGATGTATACCCAAGGCCTCTCGTCGGATTGTTACTAAAGTCTTTGGCCAAAGCATTACATGTTTAGAGTAAGGTACTCTTCGATACATGTGGAGTAACTAGAATCCGTAGGACGAGGAAATGCTACTTGGGCTAGGTGTGACGTAGTCAGCCTAGTGGGGACTGACACTATAGACCATGTCTTGAACCAAGTGGGTATAAGATGAGTGAAGGGAATGGGGCACGAATCATTTGAGCTACTGAAGGGTTTCAGAAATAGTTCTGGATCAACCGTTGATCTTTTCGGTTAATTGGGGATCATGATGTACTACTAGGTGCCACTCATGATCGTTCTATAATTAATGGTTAATTATAGACGGCCAACATAAACCGATAACCTATTTGGTCACACGCACAACGAGCGTAATCCAAAGGATTTAAAACGAGCTTGAGAATGGGATTCTCAGACCGAGAGAAACTAGGTTTGGTTGGACCAAACATAAAGCGAGCATGAAATCGTTTCAGTCGCAATGGAAGCGTGGATGGGCCGCGTCTTATGAAGACGTAATGGATGAACCAAAATGGTTTGGTTCTAATCCAATGGATGAGAATAAACCAAAGGGGTTTGGTTTATTTTAAACGAATGAACCAAAAGTTGGTTCGGTTCGTTTTAACTTAAAATAAACCATCATGGTTTGGTTTATTTTAACTTATCTTAATGGAGCGGGTTAACGAGCTTTATGGATATGATCCATTAACCATTAAGAGAATTAGTTCTCTATAAAATAGGGCTTAAACCCTAATCCAAAGCCCTAATCAAGCTTGGCCGCCCAAACCCCTTCGTCTTGTTGGCGTCAACTCCATTGCCGCCGCCCAGCTTGTGTGCTGCCGTCCATCTCCTAGCCGGCATCCAAGCTTCAGCCGGTGAACCCTCCGGCGACCCTCCGGTGATCTTCCTAGGCCTCGGTGAAAAGGTGAGCACTTGGCTTCCTTGTTTTGGCCGGCGCCTACTCCTCCACCAAGCTGTCCAGTTTTCTGGACAGCTTCTTCTCCTCTCGTCGGAGCGTCGTTTGGACGATGGTTAGAGCTCCGACAGCGGCTAAATTACCGGGGATTCGATCTCCGGTAATCCTCTGAGGTGGAGGACGAAGGATTCGTCAATCGGTTGACGAATACCTCTCCGGAGAAGCGAGTTTTGAGGACTCATCTTAGGATCCGAATTTGGATTCGGATCATGATCATCTCTCGATCACGTCGTCTTCAACACGAGGCTAGTAACCCGTACGAAGATGAAGCTCGTGGCTTAGCGAAGTCATCCCGAGGAACTCGGCGTGGATACGGTTAGAGACGATTCTAGCGAGAATCGTTCCGGTTGATGTCGTTCCCGCTACACGTCATACGAAAGGTATAACGTAGATAAATTCCTTTTTATTACAAATTTAAATTTACGGTTATGTCTACACTTGTTGTAATATGCATGCGTGTGTTGTGTGTGTTGTAATAAATAGGAGTATTTATTATTTTTATTGCTTCCGCTGTGTTCATGTTTACGAAACATGATCGAACACACACACGCCGTGGTGCCGAAAACCCAACACATAATTGAAAAAAAAATACAAACATGTAACATATAAAAATTAGAGAATCGATATACCTCTCGATCTTCTAATGTATGACCTTCCTCCTTTCGGACGTCGTGTGGGCGACGATCTACCAAAAGTTGAAGCTCCTAGATCGCAAATCTTCCTTCCTTGCTTTTCTAAAGCAAGAGGAAGAATAGAAACAAGGCTCTTCTCCTTCCTATAGCCAACCAACAAGCAACAAGAAGAATGCTTGCCGCCGGCCAACAAGGAGAAGGAGATAATGGTGGAAACCGGCCAAGACACCAAGGGAAACCCCTAAGTCTTGTTTCCACCACACAAGGAGAAGGATAATAGGCTCTTTGGACGCCGGCCAAGGGCTGGAAAGAGGGTTGTGGGTGCCAGCCACCAAGGGAAAGGAAGAAGAAAGCAAACTACTTCCTTATTTGGTGCCACCCAAGCCTCCTAAACCCTAAGCTTCCAAACCCTAATCCTAGCTCTCCTAATGGACGGCCATGGAAGTGGGAAAGAAGATTAGGATGAGCACCGGCAAAGGTAGAGGGAAGAAGGGAGGAACCAGTCAAACCTTAGGAAGAAGAAGAAAAACTCCTCCACTTGTTGCCGCCCACCCTTAGCTCCCAAAACCCTAGCCACCCAAACCTAATCCTAAACCAACTAGGATTCCTAGCCTCTAAAGGAAGCAAACCCTAATCCCCTTAAGCCATCATCCTTCTTGCCGCCCACTTTATGATCTCTATTTATAGAGTTGGGCCCAAGCTATGATTTAATCTCCTCCATTGGTTCTAGGGATTTAATCTCAACCGTCGGATCTATAGATTTAATCTCAACCGTCGGATCTAGAGATTTAATCTCTACCTTTGGATCTAGAGTTTTGTTTTCATCCATTGGATCTAAGCTTCATGAGTTGTTAATAGGCTACATTAGGGACCATGAGAAGGAGTTGGATCTTGGCCACCCATGGATCAAGCCCACATAAAGTCTCATCCACTAATGATAATCCAATCCACTAAAGGATCATCATCGATCTACCTCACCAACCCCCATATGATAATATGGGCTCCATATATTATTTGTACATTTTCTCCCCATGTTTAAGATCTCGAATGTCTGTTGATTAATTAATTTACTGACCATTACTTAATCAACATCTAATTCCTTGAGTAGTACCACTCAACCTTTTCATCATGCCGGACCAAGTCCACCTGCAGGGTTTACATGATGAACCTTATGAGCTCCTCAAGGGGACATCATCATCCTAATATATAGGACACGATTTCCTCCTATAATCAACGGCACACCATATAAATAATATCATCTCCCAACTTACCGAGCCTATCGATTTAATCTATAAATCTCACCCATTGGTAAATCAAAGAGATGACTACTAAGTATATGTGCCCGTTATTATATTGGGATTAAGATCAAGTACAAAATAATATATGAGGTCCGATTCGATTATGTAGTCAGCAATAAATCGAATCACCTCTAAGTCGGTCATGCTCAATACACACAAAGTGCACTAGTGTGATTCTTTGGTCAAGACAAACCAATACCAAATCACACTACAACCATTCCGATGGTTTGTCCAAAGACATCTCGGTTGTGAGCCTTTACTTATACTTTACAAGGAGCCGATAACATGATCTCCCGTGTGACACCACACACCATGTTATCTACAATGTAATGTATTAAACAATATTGCATTACCATAAAAAATGCAAACAATGATCATGTGATTCTTATTTCAAAATAAAGATGTTCATACAAAAGATAGACTTTTCAATATACATCCCTACAATCTCCCACTTATACTAAAAGACTATGTTGTCCTCAAACTACCATACATCTGATTCCCCTTCCCTCCACATGCCTATCAAAGCTCTCGCTAGAAGGGCCTTAGTGAAAAGGGTCTACCAGGTCATCCTTTGATGCAATATAGGCGACAGCAACTTCTACCTCCTTTACGATTTCTCGTATCAGGTGGTACTTACGCTCTATGCATTTACTTACCTTATGGGCTCGTGGTTCCTTCGAGTTTGCAACTGCACCACTATTATCACAATAAATTGTGATAGTTCTGGGAAAACTAGGAATCACATCCAAGTCCATCAGGAAGTTCCTGAGGCACACAGCTTCTTTGGCCGCCTCAGAGGCTGCCACATACTCAGCTTCCATGGTGGAGTCCGCCATGCATTTCTACTTGACACTCCTCCATACAATGGCTCCACCTCCCAAAGTAAACACAAAACCTGAGGTAGAATTACTATTATCCCTATCATATTGAAAGTCAGAATCCGTGTAACCCACAGGGAGTAATTGGTCTGGCCGGTAAAGCAGCATATAATCCCTAGTCCTTCTCAGGTATTTCAATATATGCTTTATCACAGTCCAATGTCCCTGTCCTGGATTACTCTCATATATGCTGACCATGCCCACAGCAAAGCGGATATCTGGTCTCGTACATAGCATCGCATACATGAGGCTTCCTACTACCGAAGCATAAGGAAATGCCTTCATCTCCTTTATCTCCTCAGATGTTCAAGGACACATCTCCTTAGATAAAGGAACTCCATGCCTGAAAGGTAGAAAACTTTTCTTGGAGTTTTGTATGCTAAAACGATCCATAATCGTGTCTATGTATGAAGCTTGGGATAAGCACCACATCCTTTTCCTGCGATCCCTTATAACCTTGATCCCAAGGATGTGTCCCACCTCTCCCAAGTCCTTCATATCAAACTGTTTGGACAACCATACTCTTACGCCCGATAACACTTTGATATTGTTGTCAATCACCAAAATGTTATCTACGTATAGTACAAGAAATACCACTACGTTTCCGTCACTTCTCTTGTATACACAAGACTCATCCGGACTTTGAATAAATCCATAAGACTGGATTACCTCATCAAAGCGGATATTTCCAAGACCTTGAAGCTTGCTTCAATCCATAAATGGACCGATTAAGCTTACATACAAGATGCTCTTTGCCCTTAGCAATGAATCCCTTTGATTGCTTCATATAGATGTTTTCCTCAAGACTTTCATTAAGGAAAGCTGTCTTGACATCCATTTGCCACACCTCATAATCCATATGAGCTGCTATGCATAAGAGAATCCGGATAGACTTAAGCATGGCTACCAGCGAAAAGGTCTCCTCATAATCAATACCCTCTTTCTGAGTATACCCCTTTGCAACAAGCCTCGCTTTGAAGGTCTCAACCTTCCCATCTATTTCTCTCTTTTTCGTGTAGATCCACTTCTATCCAATGGTTTTTACACCATCGGGTGGCTCTACTAGCTCCCAGACCTGATTTGAATCCATAGATTCAATCTCAGCATTCATTGCACTTTGCCAAGATGTTGCATCTTTATCTTGGATTGCCTCGTCATATGTCCAGGGATCAGGTTCATGTTCGCCATGGACCAAATCAGAAGATTCACCCAAGAACATGAATCTATCAGGCTATCTCACAACCCTCCCACTACTATGAGGTATCACCTGTGTATCCTCTGTGATACGCGGTGCAGTGACATGTGGTATATCCTCTTATACCGTTGGTACTAAAGAAGTGACTTCCCCTTTTAACTCCTCCAGAACAATTTTACTCTTGGCCTTATGGTTCATCACATAGTCTTCCTCTAGGAATCTGGCATTCGTGCTAACAATCACCCTCTGATCTCTAAGACTATAAAACAAACCACCTTTCATTCCTCTAGGATAGCCAATGAACATGCGTACTTCTGTACGAGGTTCCAACTTACCAGCATCTGCCTTCATCACATGTGTTGGACTCCCCCATATCCGAATATGTCTTAGACTAGGCTTCCGCCCAGTCCACAATTCTGTGGGAGTAGAAGGCAATGATTTAGATGGAACCAAGTTCAGAATGTACACCGCCATATCTAGAGCATATCCCCAGTACGAATCTGGCAAGTCAGCATAACTCATCATCAATCTAACCATCTCTATAAGAGTCCTATTCCTTTGCTCTGCTACACCATTCTGCTGGGGTGTGCCAGGTGCAGTCAATTGGGATTGATTTCCATCCTCTAATAAGTAGTTCCTAAACACTCCCAAGAGGTACTCACCACCACGATCAGATCATAGTGTCATCCATATCTTGAATAATCGTCTATGAAAGAGACAAAATATTCAAGACCACCTCTTGCCTGGATAGTCATATGACCACATAAATTAGAATGAACCATTTCTAACACATCTTTGGCTCTATACCCCTTGGCCTTAAAAGGCCTCTTGGTCATTTTATCCTCCAAGCAAGATTCGCATGTTGGGAGATCCTCCACCACTAATGAACCCAAAAGTCCATCAGCTATCAACCTTTGAATTCTGCTTAGGTTAATATGACCAAGCCTAAGATGCCAAAGATATATTTGGTTCATCTTCGAAGGTTCTTTTCTCTTATTGGAATTAGAAGATGAGTTATTAACTTTAATTTGCATTGTGGGAGATTTTGGTTCAAGTGTATACAAATTTCCTATCAATGTACCTGAAAAGATATTCTCCCTATTCTTTTTTATAACAACTCTATCATTAAAGAAAATAGAATATCCATCCATAAACAATTTAGAAACTGAAATTAAATTCTTTCTAAATAAAGGTATATAAAGGGAAATTTTTTAGAACCAAAGTTTTATTTTTCTCAAAAGATAAATAAAACTTCTCCCACTGCAATAGCCGCCACCATTATGGCATTGCCCAAGTAAACGGTAATCTCTTCCTTAGCTCGTCGTCGGGTTTCCTGGAACCCCTGCAAAGTATTGCAGACATGATCAGAGGCTCCCGTATATACACACCAGGTGCCGATAGATAACACTGTTAACCATGTTTCAACGACTAGACCAAAGGATATACCTTTGTTCTATTTCGGATTGGGACACTCCTTCTTCCAATGTTCATCCTGCTTGCAAGTGAAGTACTTGCCTTTCGGCTTCTTCACTCCTCCCTGAGATCCTTCTTCTAGCTTTGCTCCACCTTGTTTCTTCTTCTTCTTGCCTTTCGGCTTAGAAGTAGAAACCTTCTGAGCAACCATAGCCTGAGGACACTCTTCGAAGAGTGCATACTTGTACTCCTTAGCAGATAAGACAATATCTAGATTCTTTTCCAATCATCATAATTATGTACAGTAAGTTTATTTTTCTTTAGTATCATAGCAAGTGGACTAAAAGTCAATTTTGAAAATCCTAAGAATCACATAGATCATTACTGTAGATTTCAAAAAATTATTGATTCCTCAAACAATAAAATTTCAAAATCAACCAACACCTCAAAACACCGAGAATATCATATGCCACGATAGTGTGGACGTATACGAATTCTACATTTGTAAGAGGAGGTTTTACCCATTAATTTTACTTTCTTGTCAACCTAACTTTTTGACAAGTAAAATTAATAGTTGGTTTCTATTCGGCCCTACAAATAAAAGCAGTGACTCCGATGGGGAGGATATTTATATTTGTATCTAAGTGTTCACCATTACTCGGTACCAAGGTAATTATCTCGGGTTATGTGCCTTCCGATGGGGAAGTACACACGCTCCTTAATAATTTCCTATAACCATATTTGACCTTGTGATCCGCAAACAAACTCATCCGATATGGAGGAAGGCACTCAGAGCCGACGCGCAAGTATTTTTGCATCACTTGTCAAATCGTAATAGAGGTCGTGGGAATTTTAAAAAATTCCCTCTCCCACTTAGTAATTTGAAATTGAGGAATTTTCCTAGCCTACGACATGCATATCAAACAAAAAGCAATAAATATGAAAAATAAATTATTTTCCAACTATTATGGCTTTTGTCTTCAATATGTCTCCTGTCGCAATGCCTTCTCGTCCGCTCCTCCTACGCCTTGTACAAGCCATCCGGAGATCCGAGCCGAGACTACAACCTATTTTAATTTACATCCATCGATCCTATACTCCACGAGAAAGTGTACATGAAATCTAGATCGAAAGTAAAATAAAATAAAGAGTGGCTAAACAATGTCATATCTAATTTACAAAAATCAAATACTAGCCTCGTCAACCCCGAGGATTCAACAAAATATACACATACAATCACATACACACATATGGCCATAATAGTCGGATCTTATGCCTGCAACCAAAGAGTTAAACTATGCATATCCTACTATTATCTGGCACATATAATAAATGAAAAGTGCATAAAAATTAACCGAATCCTAAACACACAAAATCAGAAACCTTTGCTCTGATACCAATTGTAGGTTTTGCTCAGAAGCTCTGATACCAATTGAAGGTTTTGCCCGGAAGCTCTGATACCAATTGAAGGGTTTAGCTTATCGAGTCCATGAGGGGAAACTTTTCTTCCCGCTTCACCTCGGTTTGTTTGACCATGGCGATCCCTTCGATGTCCCCAGATTAAAAAAATTTAATCCTAGACAAAAGGGATTGCCCAAACAACCAAGTCATCGTCGTGCTATTCGTTTAGAGAGGTCACTTGAACAAACTCGTTGTTCAAGCGACCATCCTCTATTCTATGAGTAGCCGCAAAATAGACGATGTCCGGATCACCGATTTTTGTGTTATGCTCGGGATCCAAGTATTATTTATCCATATACAGATTTATATCATGCTCATAATTGAAAAAAAAATACAAACATGTAACATATAAAAATTAGAGAATCGATATACCTCTCGATCTTCTAATGTATGACCTTCCTCCTTTCGGACGTCGTGTGGGCGACGATCTGCCAAAAGTTGAAGCTCCTAGATAGTAAATCTTCCTTCCTTGCTTTTCCAAAGCAAGAGGAAGAATAGAAACAAGGCTCTTCTCCTTCCTATAGCCAACCAACAAGCAACAAGAAGAATGCTTGCCGCCAGCTAACAAGGAGAAAGAGATAATGGTAGAAACCGGCCAAGACACTAAGGGAAACCCCTAAGTCTTGTTTCCACCACCCAAGGAAAAGGAGAATAGGGTCTTTGGACACCGGCCAAGGGCTGGAAAGAGGGTTGTGGGTGCCGGCCCCAAGGGAAAGGAAGAAGAAAGCAAACTACTTCCTTATTTGGTGCCACCCAAGCCTCCAAAACCCTAAGCTTCCAAACCCTAATCATAGCTCTCCTAATGGCCGACCATGGAAGTGGGAAAGAAGATTAGGATGAGCATCGACCAAGGTATAGGGAAGAAGGGAGGAACCGGCTAAACCTTAGGAAGAAGAAGAAAAACTCCTCCACTTGTTGCCGCCCACCCTTAGCTCCCAAAACCCTAGCCACCCAAACCTAATCCTAAACCAACTAGGATTCCTAGCCTCCAAAGGAAGCAAACCCTAATCCCCTTAAGCCATCATCCTTCTTGCCACCTACTTTATGATCTCTATTTATAGAGTTGGGCCCAAGCCATGATTTAATCTCCTCCATTGGTTCTAGGGATTTAATCTCAACCATCGAATCTAGAGATTTAATCTCTACCTTTGGACCTAGAGTTTTGTTTTCATCCATTGGATCTAAGCTTCATGAGGTGTTAATAGGCTACATTAGGGACCATGAGGAGGAGTTGGATCTTGGCCACCCATGGATCAAGCCCACATAAATACCGATCCATTAATGATAATCCAATCAACTAAAGGATCATCATCGATCTACCTCACCAACCCCCATATGATAATATGGGTTCCATATATTATTTGTACATTTTCTCCCCATGTTTAAGATCTCAAATGTCCATCGATTAATTAATTTACTGACCATTAATTAATCAACATCTAACTCCTTGAGTAGTACCACTCAACTTTTTCATCATGCCGGACCAAGTCCACCTGCAGGGTTTACATGATGAACCTTATGAGCTCCTCAAGGGGACATCATTACCCTAATATATAGGACACAGTTTCCTCCTATAATCAACGGCACATCATATAAATAATATCATCTCCCAACTTATCGAGCCTATCGATTTAATCTATAAATCTTGCCCATTGGTTAATCAAAGAGATGACTACTAAGTATATGTGCCCGTTATTATATCGGGATTAAGAGCATGTACAAAATAATTTATGAGGTCCGATTTGATTATGTAGTCAGCAATAAATCGAATCACCTCTAAGTCGGTCCTGCTCAATATACACAAAGTGCACTAGTATGATTCTATGGTCAAGACAAACCAATACCAAATCACACTACAACCATTCCGATGGTTTGTCCAAAGCCATCTCGGTTGTGAGCCTTTACTTATACTTTACAAGGAGCCGATAACATGATCTCCCATGTGACACCACACACCATGTTATCTATAATGTAATGTATTAGACAATATTGCATTACCATAAAAATGCAAACAATGATCATGTGATTATTATTTCAAAATAAAGATGTTTATACAAAAGATAGACTTTTCAGTATACATCCCTGCAATATAGTCTAGGATGTTTAGTAGTAGGCAAGCTTAATTTCTCAACCAAGATAGTGCTAGCTTGATGCACGTAAACACGACCTCAAATCTCACGACGGGAACCATCGAGGACACGAAGCGCGTGCTCGTGCTTAACGCTCGCAAGTGCATGGATGCCGTCAAGTAATACAAAGATTATTGATGCCACAGGGACTGAGATTCGAGTACCGATTAGTTTAGTGGACGTTATTGTTCGAAGTTTCGGTCTAATGGTTTTGATGACGAGGGGTGTGGGCGGTCCTAACTCTAGTACGATGTCACACGGAGGAAGAGAAGGGTTGCTACGAGTCTTTTTAGGGAATTCTAGGATTTAGGTTTCCCTTGTGTGTCGCAGAACACGCTATCAATTGGGTATTATCTAGACGTCTAACTATGGTCTTGTGGAAGGGACATCATACACTTCCCCGATGAGACTTCGCATCTATCGGGAGCTACCTCTACCATAACAGGTCGACCCCTGGCTTTAGGATGGGATAGGTGGTACGATGATGCCAGATCAATCCCTATGATGAGTCGAAACATGTCCCATTTTATACTCTATCACACCATTCTATTTACGGTTATCGAAGATGAGGCCAACCCTTAGGTTCCTCCTTAATTCTCCTAAATCTTTGATACGATGGTTGTCACCACTCGTATTAGCTAAGCATAGTCAATAGATGACCAAAATAAATAGTTATCGATCTAAAGAGTCACCAATTGCAAATATGATTTCAAGAACAGAAATATATTTGAAATAACATATTCTACACACACAAACTACTCTCTAATCCTATAATAGGAAAATATACTCCATAAATATGAGAAGAGAAACACAAATCATATTAGAATTCATAGAAACAATGTAAACTGTGTAAAGAATGTGAATTACAATGCACTTTAGCTCTCCTCTCCGGCGTTGATGTGTAGAACTCGATCCTCGAGGGGCCTTCTTCCTCCCCATTGTGAGTTCCCGAATCTTTTTAGGGCGTTGGAGTGTTGTCCCGGTCATCATGCCTCCCCCTAGGGTTTGGGCATAGCTTCGTTTATATAGACATCAGGTTGGATCTCCTCGAAACCTAGAAAATAACTGAATTGCATCGAAATCGCCCAACACCACATGACCATGTGGATTCACACGGCCAGGCCGTGTGTGGCGCTGGGGAATGAGCTGTGTGGATTCACAAGGCTAGGGTGTGTGTCCTTCTGTTCTAGCTGCCAAATGTCTTCTTTATGCTCTAAAAGTGCATAATTTTCCCCGTAGAATGTTGTTCTGCAAACAAGAGTACAAAGAGCAGATCTCCGAACCAGAAAATAGGAAATGCATGCAAAATAAAGTGAAATATGTATGAATCAAATATAAAATACAATGGGATGTGAGCGAAAATTACTCCTAAAACCCTATATGTTTTGCTCACATCAATTCCCCCAGACTCAAGTCTTTGCTTGTCCTCAAGCAAACCTCAGTGTCATAAAATTTTTAAAAAGCCATTGTCCCATACTTAGCACGTTAACTAGATTTATCAAGTGCTATTTTCAATCAAAGAAAAATAGATATGTTCTAAAAATTCACTAAGTTAGCTTCTCGTGCACGTGCTAAGCAAATCTTCTTAGGGGATACTCATTCCATGGTAAGTTAAGTCATCATCCTATAGCTTTTCTAAGGTCTCTAACTCTTAGGCACTTACCTACCCAAAGCGAGGGTCGTTCCCTAGATCTAGCACAAAGTCTCAAAGGCATGCTCGGTATTGAGAGAAATTGATAAGTGTTTCCCCAGTAACCTAACTCGGTCTCAAAGGGGCACCTAACTATTTGCACCCACGACTACTGTTTTTTTATCCTTCATAATCTTTTTTTTTATTTTGATTTTTCCGAATGGGTTTTCACAATCCGAGCATCTCCAGTAACTATAATGCTAAATCTAGAGTCACCTATGAATTCCAAAGTACTAAACAACTGAGATGAATCATAACTAGGTACATACTAGATTTTCCCTTTCAAAATGTTCGTCATGTGTAGGTGTAAAAAGAAAAGCTAATCAGTTTAAGTCTAGAACATTCATTAGAGCAAATAGAATAAAATACTACGAGGTAAATGAAATTAAGCTACCTATGGGAACAACTCATGAAAGTAACTTTAAAAATACTACTGAGGCAGCTTAAAGAAAGCAAAAACTAAGTGCAGAAAGAAACTAAACACACTATGCATGAATAAATGAATGCTAACTAAAATGAAAATGCAAATATTAGGAAAGAAATTATTGCTAGAAACAAAATAAATCACAACTTGGGGTCCCCCCCCAGACTAAAGCGAAGCATACCTCTAATACAGCGGTCGAGGCAGGAAGTCTAGTAACCTCGAAATGTTTGGCTCTTGGGAGAACCTAGTGCTCAGCCGCTGATGCCACATGTACATGTGGTCGATCTGAGAGCTGGTAGATGCAGTAGCTACTCTGTCCTCCTCCTCCCTAGCCTACTGTGCCTGTTGGACATGTATGTGTTGCCTGACCTCCTGACGGTAGGCAGCTTCCTCCTGGCGATGGGCAACCTCCTCCTGAAAATAAACTCGGGGCTCATCGTAGAACTCCTCGGCCCATTGGAAGTGCTCTTGTAAGCCCTGAAACTCTGCCTATGTGTCAGCACTCGACTACTCCCATCACTGCCTCTACGTCTGTTGCTCGACGTATATGTTGTCGAGGCATGATCGGAACTCTGAGAAGTCATAGGCGGATGTACCTGCATCCTGCTCAAAAGTATAACAAGGTGGTGGTGCAAGTGCAAGCTCATGTCGATGTGGATTAGGTAGGCTCCTATACATGTGTGGACTGGAGGGAGAGTGATGTATAGGGGGAGAGATGGGTGTTGAAGTGGAGGGTCCCTCATATGGTGGGGACTCCACTATCAGGTCCAAACGCTAGTTGGCACATGTGGTGATGGCGGTACGATCGGGGTCGGGGAGCCTAAGGGATGATTAATTTTTCCTTACATAGCACAAGGAGTGTCCCTCTCTCACGATCATTTTCATTGCTATACACACTCCTAGGTCGATCCTAGGGCTCCCCTCTATGCCATCTAATGTTGTGTAGTCGTACCCCATCCTATGGCAAATATGGGTAACTAGGCCTCCCAAAATAATCTCTCCCCTCATCGCTTTGCCCATTTTCACTAAGTGTCTAATGAAATGGATCATACATCAATGTTACTCCTTTCTTGTAGCATGTCCCACAAGCAAAGCAGCTCACTTGCTCTCACTACCCCGTCACTCTCCCCTCTTCTGAAAATGGTACTCGCCATAACCCGATGTAGGTACCGGAAGATGGGGTTTTGGAGGCATGAGGCTTTGGCCCTAGAAGGGTCATAAGCATTCTCCCCCATCAATTCGGACCAAAAGATCTAGGCATTAAACCCAATCAGGGTTCTCCTCTCTCCTCCACTAGGCAAGCCAAAACATGTGTTCCATTGGTGTAATGTCCATTCATGCTCAATGTTGAACAACCTAAATGTAATCCTACTCTCTTCGCTCTCTCTTCCCATCAATATTTTCTCTTCTAAAGAACTCAAAAATTCTAAAACTATCCTAGGGTAGGTTGGATGTCTTATTCCCATAATCTCTCCCCACCCCATTTTTGAAAATAGGGCTTGAATATCACCCAACAAACCTAAGGTTTCCAAGAGATCTTCATCTAGATACCTAGTAGTGGTGATTCTCCTAGTAGAAAGCATGTTAAATCTTTCCCTATGCTTGATATTACGAAATGCAAGGGAGGGAAGAGCGTCACCTTCTCCCGGAGCTTGTGGGGCATCCCCTCTCCTTGTTCTTCGCTCCGAGGTAGTAGATTGGAGTGCCACTTGCCTTGTCCTCCTCATTCTTGCTTCTATTGGGCTTCCTTGAGGGTTGGAGAGGCACCTAGGTGGTGGGGAAGATGATTTTACACAGCTAGGGCAAAGGAAAGCAAAGCACACAGTGCGTTTGGGGCAAAACACATGGTTTGGTGCCCCTTATACTTCACGAGCCACGCCCGTGTGGATTCACACGACCGGGCCATGTGTGTTGCTAGAAGTTGGGAAACAACTATGTGGATTCACATGGTCAGGCCATGTTTCCCCCATTTTTTCTCCCATGGTGCATCACAGTCCGAATTCTCCTTACATGCTCTGTCATGTAGGTTCAAAAATGATTTTTGTGTTTACCTAGAAGGTTCTTTCTAGTCCTAATTCATGCTAAAAAATACTAAATGCTAGAATCAAAGTTCAAATTACCAAAACAAATGCAATTAAGTCAAAAACAAGTAAAAACAAAACTTGGGTTGCCTCCCAAGAAGTGCTTTGTTTAAGGTTTTTTAGCTCGACCACACTTCTATGTCTCATCTTGGCTCTAGTGGCCCAAGGAGATTTTTCTCCCTCCCCTTCTTGATGCATTTGAATCTTGCTCGTGGGCGAGCAAGATATTTGCTCAATTTACGCCGCTTGCCTTTTGGTCCTCCATCACTATGTCTCTTAAATCTTGCTTGTGGAGGGGCAAGATATTTATTAGTTGCTTTTCTTGGCCTGAGATTGAACATGCTTAGCTTCAAGTAATCATTGGGAGTTTGATCATGATATTCCATTGTGTCTAAATGTTGTTAATAATGTAACTTGCCACAGACATCCTCACCAAAAGATTGATTAGTAGATTCTATTATGTCGAATAAAATTTGATCATCACAATTCACTAAAAGGAATTCGTTATTAGTAACTATAGTTTCAGTGAGGGTTAGGGTAGGCTCTTCTAGATCCTTGAGGTTAGGAGGTGTTTTGATTGAAGCAATGCACTCCTTGATTAAAGTATCAATTATATAATCCTCAAGTTCTTCAAGTGGCGATTGAATGAATTGTCCTTCTTCACTTCCTATGTCATCTACGTCCTCCTCATCCGTTCGTTCAAAGTGAGTCTCTGCCATATTGGGCGTAATCCAGTCATCAAAGCCACCTTCTCGTCGTTTGGTTTCTTCTCTTGCTAGATCTCGTTGCATAATCTCCACAAATTGTCGGCTATGCTCCTCGCATTCCCTAGTAAAATCGGCTAGCAAGGCTTCTAAGCGGGGACTTGGTTCTGGATAAAATTCACATGGTGATTCATAGCTCTCATGCTCACTTGGTAAATAATAATGAGGGTTCAAGTAGCCAGGGTCATAGCTATATAAATAGGATTCATCTTGTGGCCACTGGTTTTAATCATAGGTGATATCTTCTTATTCAAATTGCAATGGTTCAAATATATCCGGACAATCATTATTGGTATGCCATGTTTCACCACAATGCTCACAATAGATGTTACCAAAACTCACAGCATTAACTTGACTATAATCATGAGAAACAACATGCATGTTTATCTATAAGAAAATATGAATAAGGAAAGAAACAACAATGCCACAGCAAGAGACTAAAGCTGCTAGAACTATGATTAATCTAAAAGAAAAATTGCTAGAAAATAAATAAACCTAGAAGAAAATTAAAATCTAAATTAGAACCAAATTAAACTGGAAAACAATAAAAACTAGGGAAATAAACCTAAACTAGGTCCGATCCAATTGTCCACTTTTGATTTGATATTGAATCAATCAGTCCCCGGCAACGACGTCAAAGACTTGATGCACGTGAACACGACCTCAAATCTCGCGATGGGAACCGTCAAGGACTCGAAGCGCACGCTTGCACTCAATTCCCACAAGTGTACGGATGTCGTCAAGTAATAAAAAGATTATCGATCCCACAGGGACTGAGATTCGAGTACTGATTTGTTTAGTGGACGTTATTGTTCGGAGTTCCGTTCTAATGGTTGTGATGACAAGGGTTGTCGGCGGTCCTAACTCTAGTACGGTGTCACACGAAGGAAGAGAAGGGTTGTTATGAATCTTTTGAAGGAATTCTAGGATTTCGGTTTCGCTTGTGTGTCACAGAATACGCTATCAATTGGGTATTATCTAGACGTCTAACTATGGTCTTGGGGAAGGGACATCATACACTTCCTCGATGAGCCTTCGCATCTATTAGGAACTACCTCTGCCATACCAGGTCGATCCCTGGCTTTAGGATGGGATAGGCGGTACGAGGATGCTAGATCATGTTGGGTTTCCTCAGCACCACGACGAGTGTGTGTTCGAACATATTTTGTAAACATGCACACAGCGGAAGCAAAAACAAGTAATAAACTAATTTTATTACAACACACACATCACATGCATGCAGGATACAACATGTGTAGATATAATTGCTATTTAAAATTTTGCAATAAAAGGAAATTTATTCTGGTTATACCTAACATATCACGCGTAGTGGGAATGACATCAACCGTAGCGACCCTCGCTAGAATCGCCTCTATTCGTATCCACGCCAAGTATCGTTGGGATAGCTTCACAAATCCATGAGCTTCGTCTTCGCAAAAGTCACTAGCCTCGAGTCAAAGACTATGTGATCCGAGAGATGATCACAATCCGAATCAAATTCGGATCTATAAATGAGCTCCACGAACTCGCTTCTCGGAAGCAGTTTTCGTCAACCAATTGACAAAACCTTAGTCCTCCACCTATGAGGATTTTTGGAGATCCAATCCCCGGCAAGTAAGTCACTATCGGAGTGCAAAACACCGATCAAATGACCTCTCTATGAAGAGAGAAACAAGCTGTCCAAAACTGGACAGCTTGTGTTGGTGGAGAAGATAACCGGCCAAAGGCTTGGCCGGTTGCTCCTTGGTCACCGGCAGCCAAGGGCGGTTGGCCGGAGGCTGAGGGTGGCCTAAGGGTGTCTGGAGGCTGGTGGTTGGCTGACGGTAAGGAGATGGCAGCAACAAACTTGGGCGGCAACTCCAAGTGGGCGGCTCCTTGGCTCGGGCGACATGAGCAAGGAGGAGGAGAGGAGAGGGGTTGGGCGGCTAGGGTTTTTAACTTCTTAAGTCATCCACGAAAAACCCTTAAGCCATGTTTTTATAGAGAACACATTCTCTTAACGGTTATTGGTTCATAACCAAAATCCATTAACCCGTTCCAATAACTTAAGTTAAAATAAACCAAACCACGTTGGTCTATTTTAAGTTAAAACGAACCAAACTAACTTTGGTTCATTCGCTTAAAACAAACCAAACCACTTTGGTTTATTTTCCACTAATGGATTAGAACCAAACCAATTTGGTTCATCCATCATGTCTTCATAAGACTCGGCCCATCCATGCTTCCAATGCGACTGAAACTATTTCATACTCGCTCTTTATTTGGTCCAACCAAACCTGGTCTCTCTCGATCTGAGAATCCTATTCTCAAACTCATTTTAAATCCTTCGGATTACGCTCGTTGTGCGTGTGACCAAATAGGTTCCCAGTTTATGTTGGTTATCTATAATTAACCATTAATTATAGAATGATCATGAGTGGCACCTAGTAGTACATCATGATCCCTAATTAATCAAAAAATCAATGGTTGATCCCAAAACGCTTCTGAAACCCTTCAACAGCTACAATGAATCGTGCCCCATTTCTTTCACTCATCTTATACCCACTTGGTTTAGGACATGGTCTATTGTGTCAGTCCCCACTAGGTTGACTACATCACACCTAGCCCAAGTATTACTTCCTCGTCCTCCGGATTCTAGTTACTACACATATATCCAAGAGTACCATATTCTAAACATGTAATGCTTTGGCCAAAGACTTTAGTAACAATCCGACGAGAGGTCATAGGGTATACATCTCCTCGCAAGGAGTGGTGAATCCTCTATAGGCTATTCAAACACCTTCGACCACTTCCACTTATACCCAATCATCCCGGGTCCACATCTCCTCGGAGATGCTCGCTTAAGATGTCAAAGCATAAGTCTTCATGACCAAGATGACTTGAATACCGTAAGTTGAAGAAACATCGCACTTAAGCTGCTGTAAGAACTTCATTAACATATCCATATATTCAGAGAACTATATGAAGTCTTACAGCTGGTCACTCCAATGAACTTGTTACCATAACAAGCATCCACGATTAACTCCAAACATCCCAATGTCACCAGCCAGTGAGGAATAGCTGCTTGGATAAACCAAAGAGTATACATCGTGCTAGTCTCAACAGAATCGATGGCGTCCGAATGCATCAATTCATCGACTAGGGATAATTCTAATACATCACAATTATACATGTAGAGATACTCACTAGTTGTGATCCAATCACAAATTCTCTCATGTTGTGAATCATATTGTGGACATTCAGTAAATGAGTTTAAGATCCAATCAAATATATGAAAACATGTATACTCAAATAGTGAATCTTCATTTATCAAATAAATGGTACAACCATAAGGTGATTGCCTTACGACACCTCTCATATATTACTAACAAACTCCCACTTGGCCTAATGCCAATCGCCATGGTATCCAATACCATAAGCTCTAACATGACCCTCAAACTTACTCTGAGGTAAGGCCTTAGTTAAAGGGTCCGCTAAGTTCCTTTCAGTGGGAGCATTCTCGATTTGTATTTCCTTCCTACTAATGATCTCTCTGATCAGATGATAGCGGTGAAGCACATGTTTGGATCGTTGATGAGACCACATAAAGTTCAGAGATGAACTTCTTGATCCAAACCGCTTCCTTTGCTGCTTCCGAAGCTGCAATGTATTCTGCCTCAGTGGCAAAATCCACTATAGTGTCTTGCTTTGAACCTTTCCAACTTATTGCGCCTCCATTCTAGGTAAATACATACCCAGATTGAGACCTGGAATCATCCTTGTCTTTCTGGAAGCTGGCAACCATATACCCGCGTATTACCATATCACCTTCTCCATATATTAGGAACACATCCTTAGTTCTTCTTAAGTACTTAAGGATTATCTTAACAGCTGGCCAATTATCAATTCCTGTATCAGACTGATATGTGCTCGTGACACTCAGAGCATATGATACAACGAGCCTCATACATAACATAGCATACATGATAGATCCTATTGCGGATGCATAAGGAATTTTACTCATGCAAATCCTTTCGTCTTCTGTGCGCGGACACATAGACTTCGAAAGGTGCATCCCATGCCTGATGGGAAGGAAATCTTTCTTGGATTTTGACATGCTAAACCTCTTTAGCACTCGGTCTATATATGTAGACTGCGAAAGACCAAGCAACCATTTCAATCTATGTAGACTGCAAAAGACCAAGCAACCATTTTTCATAGAGAAAGTTTTGGATAACCACATTTTAACTGACTGTAAGATAGAAACATCGTTTTCTATAAGTAATATGTCATTGATATATAATACTAGAAACATGACTGCACTCCCTCTAACCTTCTTGTACACACAAGGTTTGTCCAGATTTTGTGAGAAATCAAACCTTTTGATTGCCTCATCAAAACGGATATTCTAGCTCCTGGATGCTTGCTTCAATCCATATATGGACCATTGAAGCTTGTATACCTTGGTTTTATCAACCGATGTGAAACCCTCAAGTTGTATCATATACACGTCCTCGAGAAGATTTCCATTAAGAAAAGTTATTTTCACATCCATCTACCAAATCTCATAGTCATAATGAGCCGCTATGGCGAGGAGCATCCGAATGGATTTAAGCATAGCAACTAGTGAATAGGTCTCGTTATAATCAATACCTTGCTTTTAACGATAGCCTTTCGCCACTAATCTAGCATATAGGTAATCACATTACCATCCATGTCGATTTTCTTCTTGAAAACCCACTTGCACCCTATAAGCTTAATACCTTCAGGTGGGTCCACCAAGTTCCAAACTTGATTTTCATACATGGAATCCATTTTCGACTTCATGGCTTCAAGCCATTTGTCCCTTTCTGAAATTTTCAAAACTTCTTCATAACTGGTAGGCTCCTCATCATCAATTTATCTCTCGGGAATGTTGCGTGTTCTACTAGATCTATGAAGATGTGGCACAATAGGTTCAGCCGATGTCTCATCACTATGAGTTATCGATTGAGGTGCTTGACCAGGTATCTCATCAATGTCTATTGGAGTCTCTTGAACCTCCTCAAGTTCAACAACACTTCCACTATTTTCTTGCAAGAGAAACTCTTTGTCTAGAAACACAGCATGCCTTGAAACAAACACCTTTTGTTCCATAGGATGATAGAATTGGTAACCCCTTGTTTCCTTAGGGTATCCAATAAATAGACATTTATAAATCTTAGCATCCAACTTGTCTGACACAGTCCGCTTTGCATAAGTAGGACAACTCCATATCTTCATGTAAGATAAATGAGGTTTCTTACTATTCCATATCTCATATGGAGTAGTAGAGACTACCTTGGTCAAAACTCTATTTTGCAAGTAAACAACAATCTGAAGTGCATAACCCCAAAAGGACTTGGGAAGATTCGTGTGATTCATCATCGACCTAACCATGTCCAACAAGGTTCGATTTCACCTCTCAGATACACCATTATATTGTGGTGTATACAGCGGAGTCCATTGGGACAATATGCCATTGTCCCTTAGATAATCTAGAAAATCTTGACTCAAGTATTCACCACCTTGATCCGATCGAAGTATTTTAATACTCTTGCCAAGTTATTTCTCTACTTCATTTCTGAATTCTTTGAACCTTTCAAATGCTTCAGACTTGTATTTCATCAAGAACACATACCCAAATCGTGAGTGATCATCGGTGAAGGTAATGAAGTAGATATAGCCTCCTAGAGCTTGAGTTGACATAGGTTCACATACATTAGTATGTATTAGATCAAGCAACTCTCCCACTAGTTCACCTTTTCCAGTAAAAGGTAACTTAGTCATCTTGCCCTTTAAGCATGATTCTCCTGTATCCTATGAATCTAATTCAAACGATTCCAGAATTCCACATTGGTGTAATTTGGACATGTGTTTCTTGCTCACATGGCCAAGACGACAATGCCACATGTAGGAGTCTAATTGATTATCTTTTCGAGCACGCTTGTTGCTCGCTTCGATATTGAAAATGTCACTGGATACGTCCATCGTATAAATACCATTGCTTAAAGTTCAAGTCCCATAAAGAACGCCATTCAAAGTTATGTAACAACAATTGTTACTTAAAGATAAATGGTACCCATTTCTATTTAAACAAGAAATAGAAATGATGTTCTTTATCAATGAAGGAATATAAAAGCAATTGTCTGTTGGGAAGTATACTGAAAGCCTAGCCTTTGTATGAACATCTTCATTTTGAAATAAGAATCACATGATCATTGTTTGCATTTTATATTTATGCATATTGTCTAATACTTTACATTGTAGATAACATGGTGTGTGGTGTCACACAGAAGATCATGTTTTCAATTCTTTGTAGAGTATAAGTAGAGGCTCACAACCAAGATGGTTTTGGACAAACCATTGGCATGGCTGTAGTGTAATTTGGTATTGGTTTATCTTGACCATAGAATTACACTAGTACACTTTGTGTGTATTGAGCAGGACCGATTTAGAGGTTATTAAATTTATACTGACTATATAATTGAATCAGACCTCAGATATTATGGTATACATGCTCTTAATCCCGATATAATAATGGGCACATGTACTTGGTATTTATTTCTTTGATTTACCAATGGGTGAGTTTTATGTATTAAATTGATAGGCTTGATAAGTTGGGAAATAATTTTATTTACATGGTGTGTCGTTGATTATAGGAGGAAACCATGTCCTATATACTAGGATGATGATGTCCCCTTGAGGACTTGATCCAACATGATGATAAGGATGAGTGGTACTACTCATGGAGTTAGATATTAATTAATTAAATTGTCAATAATTTAATTAATTAATGGACATTCGATATCTTAAACACGGGGAGATATTTTGTACAAATAATATGTGGAGCCCATATTTAATTATCGGGGATGGTGAGGTAGATCAATGATGATCCTCTAGTGGAATGGATCATCATTAATGGATCGGGTCATATGTGGTTCGGATCCATTGGGTGACCAAGATCCAACTCCTCCTCATGGTCCCTATTGTAGCCTATTATAAATACCTCTGGAAGCCTAGACCTAAAGAGGATCTAAGGTTTGGCGTTGGAGAGGTTGGGCGGCAACAAGTTGGAGGCTAGGGTTTTGGTTTGTCCATCTCCTTAGGGTCGGCTGCAACAAGACAAAGAGTAAGGGTTTCCTTCCTCCTTGGCCGGCGCCTCCTCCCTATCTCATTATCGGCGCCCTTTCTCCTTCTTCAAGGGTCGGTGGCTTCAAGGGTTGAGGGTGATCCTTATCTCTTGGCCGGCGCACATCTTCTCTCTCTCCTTAGGGCCGGCGGACACCATGGACTTGGTGTTTGGTGGTCGGCACAAGATAGGAGAAGAAGGGAGGGTTTTCTTCCCTTGTTCGGAGCGAGCAAAGAAGGGAAGATACGTGATCTAGGAGGCTTCGATTCTTGGAAGATCGTCGCCCACACGACGTCCAAGAAGAGGATAGGAATACAATAGAAGATCAAGAGGTAAAACAAGAGGTATAATATTATTTAATTTTGATTCTATTTCTTTTGTATTTGTATGTTATTGATTGACATGGACCCCGAAGATAAACACAAAAACTGACGATCCATACATCATCTATTCTGCAGCTAATTGAGGAAATGGATTAGGTTGCTTGAACAACAAGTTTGTTCAAGCGACCACTCAAATCGAATAGCACGATGATGAATCGGTTGCTTGGGCAATCCTTCTCCATCCAGATTAGTTTTAACTAATAAAATTTTAATCCGGGGACACGAGATAGGATCGCCATGCACAAGAGACCTAAGCGAAGCGAAGCGAAATGCGAATTTCCCTTCAAGTGGTATCAAATCCACAGTTTTTGATTTTGTGTATTTGGATTCGGTTACTTTCATGCATTTATCATATATTGTATATGTCGAATAATAGTAGGATGTGCGTAGGCTAACTTTTTTCTTGCAGGCATAAGATCCAACTATTATGGCTATGTAGATGTATGTGATTGTGTGTGTGTGATTGTAACTAATTTTTGAATCCTCGAGGTTGACGAGGCTAATTAGTATTTAAATTTTGTAATTAAATATGACACAGTTTAGCCACTCATTTTAATTTACTTTCGATCTAGATATGTTGTACACTCCTTCGTGGAGTATAGGATCGATGGATGTAAATTAAAATAGTTTATCTAGGCTCGGATCTCCTTGTGGCTTGCGCATGGTAAAGGGAGGAGCGGACGAGATGGCGACACAATGGGAAGCATATTGGAAAACAAAAGCCATAATAGTTGGAAAGTTTTTTCATATTTATTGCTTATTGTTTGATATGCATGTTGTGTGAAAATTCCTCAATTTTAAATTACTAAGTGGGAGAGGGATATTTTTTTAAATCCCGCGGCCTCCATTACAATTTGACATGTGATGCGAACAAACTTGTGCGTTGGCTCTGAGTTCCTTCCTCCATATTGGGTGAGTTTGTTTTGTGGATCACTAGGTCAAATATGGTTATAAGAAATTATTTAGGAGCGTGTGTACTTCCTCATCGGAAGGCACATAATCCGAGATAATTGCCTTAGTATCGGGTAATGGTAAACACTTAGATGTAAATAAAAGTATCCTCCCCATCGGAGTCACTGCTTTTATTTGTAGGGCCAAAGAAGAACCAACTATTAATTTTATTTGTCAAAAAGTAAGGTTGATAGGATAATAAAATTAATGGGTAAAACCTCCTCTTACAGTAGAATTCGTATACATCCACACTATCATGGCATACGATATTCTCGGTGTTTTGAGATGTTGGTTGATTTTAAAATTTTATTGTTTGAGGAATCAATAAATTTTTGAAATCTAATGTTTTGATCACTGTGATTCTTAGGTTTTTCAAAATGGCTTTCAACCCACTTGCTGTGATTCTGAAAGAAAACAAACTTACTGGACCTAACTATGTTGATTGGAAACGGAATATGGACATTGTCTTGACTGTTGAGGAGTATAAAAATGTACTCTTCAAAGAATGTCCTCCTAAGCCTATGGATGATTCTAGTGAAATGGAGAAAGAGAGTTATAGGAAGTGGATCAAGGCTGATGAGATGGAACGGTGTTACATTTTGGCTTCTATTTCAAATGTATTGCAACATCAGCATCAAGCCATGACTACTGCCTATGACATGATGCTCAATCTCAAGAAACTTTTCGGACACCAGAATCAGGCTGCTAGGCAAGAAGCTATGAGGAACTTGATGACGACCACCATGATTGAGGGAACACCTATGAGGGATCATGTTCTCAAGATGATGGCTCATTTGAATGAGCTGCAAGTCCTTGGAGCGGAGATCGATGGGGAAACCTAGGTCGATATCATTCTCCATTCTCTACCTAGAAGTTTTGTGCAGTTTCGCCTGAACTACAACATGAATAAGAGGTTGTATTCATTGGCGGAGCTTCTGACAGAACTCCAGGCAACAGAGGGGCTTTTTCGTCAGAGTACTCAGGCTATGGTTGCTCAAAAGGTTTCTACTTCTAAGCCAAAAGGCAAGAAGAAGAAGAAGAAGAAACGAGGTATTGCAAAGATGGGGGCATGATCTCAGGCAGGAATGAAGAAGCCGAAAGGCAAGTGTTTCACTTACAAGCAGATTGGACATTGGAAGGCAGACTGTCCCAACCACAAACAGAACAAAGGTATATCTTTTAGTTTAGTCATTGAAATATGTTTAGCGGTGTTATCTACCGGTACCTGGTGTGTAGATACAAGAGTCATTGATCATGTCTGTAATTCTTTGCAGGGGTTCTAGGAAACCAGACGACTAGCTGAAGGGGAGATTACCGCCTACATGGGCAATGCTACAAATGTGGCGGCTATTGCAGTGGGAGATGTTTATTTATCTTTTGATAGGAATAAAACTTTGGTTCTGAGAAGTTGCCTTTATGTACCGACATTTAGAAAGAATTTGATTTCAGTTTCTAAATTATTTTTAGATGGATATTCTATTTCTTTTAATGACAGAATTGTTATAAAAAGGAGTAGGGAGATTATCTTTTCTGGTGCGTTGATAGGAAATTTATACACTCTTGAACCAAAAACTCCCACGATGTAAATAGAAATAAATAACTCGGTTTCTAAATCTAATAAGAGAAAGGAACCTTCGAAAATGAACCAAACATATCTTTGGCATCTAAGGTTAGGTCATATTAACCTGAGTAGAATTCAAAGGTTGATAGATGATCGACCTTTGGGTTCATTGGTGGTGGAAGATTTCCCAACCTGCAAATCTTGCTTGGAAGGTAAAATGACCAAGAGGACTTTTAAGGCCAAGGGGTATAGAGCCAAAGATGTATTGGAATTGGTTCATTCTGATTTGTGAGGTCCTATGTCTATCCAAGCTAGAGATGGTTTTGAATATTTCATCTCTTTTATATATGATTATTTAAGATATGGATACATTTACTTGATGCACTGCAAGTCTAAATGCGTTGATAGGTTCAAAGAATTCAAGACTGATGTGGAGAAACATCAAGGTAAAAGTATAAAGACACTACGATCTGATCGTGGTGCTAAGTATCTCTTGGGAGAGTTTAGGAGTTACTTATCAGAGGCTGGGATTCAATCCCAATTGTCTGCACCTGGTACACCCCAATAGAATGGTGTGGCGGAGCGAAGAAATAGGACTCTTATAGAGATGGTCAGATCAATGATGAGTTATTCTGAGTTACCAGATTCGTTCTGGGGGTATGCTCTGGAAACGACAGTGTATATTCTGAACTTGGTACCATCTAAATCAGTACCTTCTACTCCCACAGAATTGTGGACTGGGCGAAAGCCTAGTCTGAGACATTCATATTTGGGGTAGTCCAGCACATGTGCTGAAGGGAGATGCTGGTAAGTTGGAACCTCGTACAGAAGTGCGCTTGTTCGTAGGCTATCCCAGAGGAGCGAAAGGTGATTTGTTCTATAGTCCTAAAGATTAGAGGGTGATCGTTAGCACGAATGCCCGATTTTTAGAGGAAGACTATGTGATGAACCACAAGCCCATGAGCAAGATTATTCTGGAGGAATTAAGAGGGGAAGTCACTACCTCAGTACCAACGGTACAAGAGGACATACCACAAGTGACTGCACCGCATGTCACAGAGGATACACAGGTGATACCTCGTCGTAGTGGGAGGGTTCTTAGACAACCTGATAGATTTATGTTCTTGGGAGAATCTTTTGATTTGATCCCTAGCGAACATGAACCTGATCCCTGGACATATGATGAGGCAATCCAAGATAAGGATGCGGTATCTTGGCAAAGGGCGATGAATTCTGAGATAGAATCTATGGATTCAAATCAGATTTGGGAGCTAGTAGAACCACCCAATGGTGTAAAAGTCATTGGATGCAAGTGGATCTACAAAAGAAAGAGAGGATTAGATGAGAATGTAGAGACCTTCAAAGAAAGGCTTGTTGCGAAAGGGTATACTCAGAAAGAGGGTATCGATTATGAGAAGACCTTTTTGCCGGTGCCATGCTTAAGTCTATCCGGATTCTCTTGTCTATTGCTGCTCATATGGATTATGAGATTTGGCAGATGGATGTCAAGACAGCTTTCCTTAATGTAAGTCTTGAAGAAAACATCTATATGGAGCAACCAGAGGAATTCATTGCAAAGGGAAAAGAGCATCTTGTGTACAAGCTTAATCGGTCTATGGATTGAAGTAAGCTTCGAGATCTTGGAACATCCACTTTGATGAGGTAATCCAGTCATATGGATTTATTCAAAGTTCGGATGAGTCTTGTGTATACAAGAGATGTGACGGAAATGTAGTGGTATTTCTTGTACTATATGTAGATGACATTTTACTCATTGGCAACAATGTCAAAGTGTTATTAGACATAAGGGTATGGTTGTCCAAACAATTTGATATGAAGCACTTGGGAGAAGTGGGACACATCCTTGGGATCAAGGTTAGAAGGGATCGTAAGAAAAGGATGTTGTGCTTATCTCAAGCTTCATACATAGACACTATTTTAGCTCATTTTAGCATGTAGAACTCCAAGAAATGTTTTCTACCTTTTAGGCATGGAGTACATTTATCTAAAGAGATGTGTCCTAGAATATCAAAGGAGATAGAGGAGATGAAGATGGTTTCTTATGCTTCGGCAGTAGGAAGCCTCATGTATGTTATGTTATGTACGAGACCGGATATCTACTTTACCATGGGCATGGTTAGCAGATATCAGAGGAATCCAGGATAGGGACATTGGACTGCAGTAAAGCATATATTGAAGTACCTGAGAAGGACTAGGGATTATATGCTAGTATACCAAGCAGATCAATTACTTCCTGTTGGTTACACAGATTCTGACTTCCAATCAGATAGGGATAACAGTAAGTCTACCTTGGGTTTTGTGTTTACTTTAGGAGGTGGAGCCATTATATGGAGGAGTGTCAAGCAGAAATACTGGCGGACTCTACCATGGAATCTGAGTATGTGGCAGCCTCTGAGGTAGCCAAGGAAGTTGTATGTCTTAAGAACTTCTTGATGGACTTGGATGTAATTCTTGGTTTGCCTAGAACTATCACAATTTAGTGTGATAACAGTGGTGTAGTTGCAAACTCGAAGGAACCACGAGCCCATAAGGCAAGTAAACACATAGAGCGTAAGTACCACCTAACACGAGAGATTATAAAGTGAGGAGAAGTTGTTGTCGCCAAGATTGCATCATAGGATAACCTGGTAGATCCTTTCACTAAGGCCCTTCCAGCGAGAGCTTTTGATAGGCATGTGAAGGAAATGGGAATCAGATGTATGGCAGTTTGATGGCAGCATAGTCTTTTAGTATAAGTGGGAGATTGTTTGGATGTATACTGAAAGCCTAGCCTTTGTATGAACATCTTCATTTTGAAATAAGAATCACATGATCATTGTTTGCATTTTATATTTATGCATATTGTCTGATACTTTACATTGTAGATTGTTGGGATGTATATTGATAAGTCTATCTTTTGTATGAACATCCTTATGTTTGAAATAAGAATCACATGATCATTGTTTGCATATTATCTAATACATTACATTGTAGATAACATGGTGTGTAGTGTAACACGAGAGACCATATTATCAGTTCCTTGTAAAGTATAAGTAAAGGCTCACAACCAAGATGGTCATGGACAAACCATTGGTATGGTTGTAGTGTAATTTGGTATTGGTTTGTCTTGACCATAGAATTACACTAGTACACTTTGTGTGTATTGAGCTGGACCGAGTTAGAGGTGATTCGATTTATTGCTGACTACATAATCAAATTGGATCTCAGATATTATGTTATACATGCTCTTAATCTCGATATAATAATGGGCACATATACTTAGTATTCTTTTCTTTGATTTACCAATGGGCAAGATTTATAGAGTAAATCGATAGGCTCAGTAAGTTGGGAAATGATATTATTTATATGGTGTATCGTTTATTATAGGAGGAAATTGTGTCCTATATATTAGGATGATGATGTCCCCTTGAGGAGCTCATAAGGTTCATCATGTAAACCCTACAGGTAGACTTGGAGTTAGATGTTAAGGTTGAGTGGTACTACTCATGGAGTTAGATGTAAACTCGACATGATGATAAGGTTGAGTGGTACTACTCATGGAGTTAGATGTTGATTAATTAATTGTCAGTAAATTAATTAATCAACGGACATTCGAGATCTTAAACATGGGGAGATATATGTACAAATAATATATGGAGCTCATATTAACTTATGGGGGTTGGTGAGGTAGATCAATGATAATCCTCTAGTGGATTGGATTATCATTAATGGATCGGACTTTATGTGGGCTTGATCCATTGGGTGGCCAAGATCCAACTCCTCCTCATGGTCCCTATCTTAGCCTATTAAAATCTTCATGAAGCCTAGATCCGATGATGGAAAATAAAACTCTAGATCCGACGGTAGAGATTAAATCTCTAGATCCGACGGTTGAGATTAAATCTCTAAATCTGACTATTGAAATTAAATCCCTAGATTCGACAGTGGAGATTAAAAGGAGGCTTAAGCCTAACTCTATAAAAGGAGGCCAAGTCTTGGGCGTGGAACACAACTTGGGAGATTAGGGTTTCGGAGCTTGGCTTGAGAGGAGAGGTGGGCAGCGACAACCCTAGGGTTTGTCCTTCCTTGTGGGCGGCGGCAAACAAGACTAGGGTTTGGTCTTTTCCTTGGTCGGCGGCATCATCACCACCCTCTCTCTCTAGATCGGCGGCAACTCCTCCCATTCTCTCTCTCTCTAGGTTGGCCGATGGCAACCTTTCTTCAAGGTTGGCCACCGCCCCACATCTCCTCCTTCGCCGGCGGCATCATCAAGTCCATTGACTTGGTAGTCGATCCTAGATAGGAGAAGAGTTTCGTTTCCATACTTCCTCTTGTTCGGAGCGAGCAAGGAAAGGAAGATCGCGATCTAGAAGGCTTCATCTCTTGGAGGATCGCTGCCCACACAACGTCCAAGAGGAGGATAGGACATACGATAGAAGACCTTGAGGTAAACAAGAGGTATAAATCTTGTTTTGCTTTCCTTTTGTTTCTTTGTATGTTGTATGTTTTGTTATATGGCTAATTTACTTGGACCCCGAATACAAACACAAAAATCGGCGATCCGTACATCGTCTATTCCGCGGCTATTCAAAGAATAGAGGTAGGTTGCTTGAACAACAAGTTTGTTCAAGTGACCACTCTAATCGGATAGCACAACGATGAAACGATGGCTTGGGTAATCCCTAATTATCATAGATTAATTTTTTTTAATCCGGGGATGAATACGGGATCGCCATGAACAAACAACCGAGTTGAAGTGGGAAGCGAAGTTTTCTACCTTCAAGTGGTATCAAAGCCACAGTTTTCGGTTTTGTGTATTTATAATTCAGTTATTTTATGCACTTATCATAATTGTATGTGCCAGTTAACTTTTTGGTTGCAGGCATAGGATCCAACTATTATGGCCATATGTGTGTATGTGTTTGTATGTGTGTAATTGTATATTTTTTTGAATCCTCAGGGTTGACGAGGCTAGTATTTAATTTTGTAATTAAGTACGGCATTGTTTAGCTACTCTTTTTATTTTTGTTTACTTTCGATCTAGATTTCATGTACACTCCTTCGTGGAGTATAGGATCGATGGATGTAAATTAAAATAGTTTTTCTCGGCTCGGATCTTCGGATGGCTTGTACATGGCATAGGGAGGAGCTGATTTAGATGCATGTGAGACAAAAGCCATAATAGTTGGAAAATATTTTTTTCATATTTATTGCTTCTTGTTTGATATGCATGTCGTAGGCTAGGAAAATTCCTCAATTTTAAATTACTAAGTGGGAGAAGGATATTTTTATAAATTCCCACGGCCTCCATTACAATTTGACATGTGATGCAAACAAACTTGTGTGTCGGCTCTGAGTGCCGTCCTCCCCATCGGATGAGTTTGTTTGTGGATCACAGGGTCGAATATGGTTATAGGAAATTATTAAAGAGCGTGTGTACTTCCCCATCGGAAGACACATAACCCGAGATAATTATCTTGGTACCAAGTAATGGTGAACACTTAGATACAAATAGGAGTATCATCCCCATCGGAGTCACTACTTTTATTTGTAGGGCCGAAGAGGAACCAACTATTAATTTTATTTATCAAAAAGTTAGGTTGACAAGATAGTAAAATTAATGGGTAAAACCTCCTCTTACAAATGTAGAATTTGTATACGTCCACACTATCGTGGCATACGATATTCTCGATGTTTTGATGTGTTGGTTGATTTTAAAATTTTATTGTTTGAGGAATCAATATTTTTTTGAAATCTAATGTTTTGATCTATGTGATTCTTAGGTTTTTTTCAAAATGACTTTCAACCCTCTTGCTGTGATACTAAAAGAAAATAAACTTACTTGACCCAATTATGTTGATTGGAAGAGGAATCTTGACATTGTCTTGACTGCTGAGGAATACAAATATGTACTCCTCGAAGAGTGCCCTCCTAAGCCTACGGATGATTCTGGAGAAAAGGAGAAGGAGAGTTATAAGAAGTGGATTAAGGCTGATGAGATGGTGCGATGTTACATTTTGGCATCTATGTCAAATGTACTGCAACATCAGCATCAAACCATGCCCACTGCTTATGACATGATGCTCAATCTTAAAGAGCTTTTCGGACACCAGAATTAGGCTGCAAGGCAGGAAGTCATAAGGAACTTGATGACGACTACCATGATCGAGGGAACACCCGTGAGGGATCATGTTCTCAAGATGATGGCTCATTTGAATGAGCTGGAAGTCCTAGGAGCTGAGATGAATGGAGAAACCTAGGTCGATATCATTCTCCAGTCTCTACCTAGGAGTTTTGTGCAATTTCACTTGAACTACAACATGAATAAAAGGTTGTATTCATTGGCGGAGCTTCTAACAGAACTCCAGGCGATAGAGGGGCTATTTCGTCAGAGTGCTCAAGCGCAGGTAATGGTTGCCCAAAAGGTTTCTACTTCTATGCCGAAAAGCAAGAAGAAGAAAAAACAAGCTGGGGAAAAGGTGGTGGGAGGATCTCAGGGAGGAGTGAAGAAGCCGAAAGGCAAGTGCTTCACTTGTAAGCAGACTGGACACTGAAAGAAGGACTGCCCCAACCGGAAGCAGAACAAAGGTATATCTTTTGGTCTAGTCGTTGAAACATATTTAGTGGTGTTATCTACCTGCACCTGGTGTGTAGATACGGGTGTCACTGATCATGTCTGCAATACTTTGCAGGGGTTCCAGGAAACCAGACGACTGACTGAAGGGGAGATTACCATCTACTTGGGTGATGCTACGAAGGTAGCGGTTGTTGCAGTGGGAGATGTTTATTTGTCTTTTGAGAGAAATAATGTTTTGGTTCTTAAGAATTGCCTTTTTGTACCTTTATTTAGAAAGAATTTGATTTCGGTTTCTAAATTATTTATGGATGGATATTTTATTTCTTTTAATGAGAGTTGTTATAAAAAGGAATAGGGAGATTATCTATTCTGGTGCATTGATAGGAAATTTATATACAGTTGAACCAAAAGCTCCCACGATACAAATAGAAGTAAATAACTCATCTTCTAATTCCAATAAGAGAAAAGAACCTTCGAAGATGAACCAAACATATGTTGCATCGAGCAGATCGCTAGAGGGGGGTGAATAGCGATAGAAACTTTTTTTTTCGAAATCGTTCGTTGAGTAGACAATTAATCGCTGCGGAAAGATAAATGACAAATAAAGAGAGACAAATGATTTTTTACTTGGTTCGTAGCCTTCGGCTACTACTCCAAGGCCCTAGTGGTCCTTGACCATGCACGGAGGGCAAAACACTAAACGAACTCCTCCTCGTTGGAGGCAGGAGTTAAACGAATACAAAACCTAAAGAAAGACTCAAGGTAGAGGGACACTCCCCCTCTCCTTGATACGATTTAAAGCTCAAAATAAAAAGAACAACTTATACAAATTAAAGCTTATACCGACGACTTTTGAAGACTTGAATCTTGGAGCTTGAGTCATTGTCTCGGCAGTTCTTCGTCGTAGGGATGTCGGAGACTCGTAGCATATCGGAAGCACTTGAGAGCTTTTGAATTGATGAAAAACCCTAGGACAAGCCCTCCTTTTATAGCCTTTGAGCCCCTTATCGAATGGGTCTTCAACCAATCGCAAATGGGCACAAAACTCCTTGGAATGAGGTGATAAGGCTTGACTCGGCGATCCTGACCATCACGATCGATGGCAAAGATCACCGAATGTCGACCGCAGACATACGATCGATGGATCGGCAACAGACCTCCAAGCCGGGCAATGATCGATGCTAGCTGCAAGGCAAAGTTAGATTAACAAAAATATTATTTCGACGGTTGCCGACCATCCGATCTCGACCTAGACCATCTATAGGATGTCTTTGGTCGGATCTACGCTTAAGATCATCCCTGTAAGGAGGATACGACCTCTCTTACTCTCACACACATGAACTTTACCTCGATACTTACTGTTTCACTTTCGCTTCCGACCTTCCACTCGATTCCTTCGGCTTCCTCCGAAATCACTCAAGTGTCGCCCGACCACCACGGCTTCCTCCGGTTGTCGCTAGCCTTCGGCTCCAGCTTTGTCACTTTTCTACACACTCGATTAAGCCCGTGAGATAACGATGTAATATTAACTTTGCATCTTTGCCATAATCAAAATACAGGTTCGATCATCTGGTGCCCCTGCACCAACAATCTCCCCCTTTTTGATCTATGGCAAACTTATGCAAAGTTAAGGAAAAATGTAATGTGGAAAATGAGTAAATGTAAATGATGCACTCATTATAATCAATTCCCCCTTAACCTTGGTGAGTTTTAGAACAAAAAGTTCATCTTCAAAAATTTAAATTTTTGTTCTCCCCCTTAACTTGTGCTCTTCTCCCCCTTTTGCCATAAATCAAAAAAGATTTGGGGTTTTTAACAAAAAGGTAGGGGTTATATAAAAAGTATAACAATTTGTAAAGATTATCTAACATGAGTCCAAGCATGGTTTCGATTTACTTTGATTCGAGTTATAACCCTCTGCACCAACAATATAAGTCTTGAGACTAATTTGATTTTCAAAATACTTATAAAATTAGCTTTGAGTTTCAAGATACGTATACGCTAATAACTTTTGGAAATATATTACACTTAGGGTTAGTTTGCTCTCCCCCTTAATCAAGTATATAAGGTATAGAAGAGTTAGGGGGCGCTAAACATTGACCTAGAAGGTTGTATATTTAGAGTTTTGTCCGAGTATAAGTAAATGTTTAAGCTCAATAGTTTGAAAAATAGATAACATTTTTGAAAGGATTATGTAAATTGAAATTGTTCCTTATTCATCTCACCCATTCTAAGTGTCTTAGAATTGGTTCACCTTATATGTTGTGTGAGATGATTCCAATTTTATCTTGATTAAGTTTTAATGATTTGAAACTGGTCAACCTTGCGTTAGATTCAGATTTGATCCTAAGCTCATCAAGTCACCGTTTCAAGATCTTGGCTTCCAGGTCATGGCGAGGCACAGGGGCCTTCTTTGATCGGAAAAATGACCACTTCCTTAGACAAAGCCAATTTCGAGAAAATAGTAACTTGACTCACCTAAGACCACTTCCTGGTCTAACTAGTCTAAGATACAGCGAGGTAGCTTCAGCTAGTTCCACTCTGTCAAGTGAACCGAACTAGATACGCCTTATCTAGCCCGAATACATGAGACTCCATTTTCCTAGCGTACTATCATCTCGCCGCATCCTGGTATTATGTTATCAAACATTGATGAGTTATAGTCCTATCTAACCATTCTAAAGAAAATAAGAGGTTTAGGTTACCGGATATACTATTTTGGTATTAGCTCCCCATGGATCATTGAACCGATATGGTCTGGTCAAGTAATGAACTTGATCCTTGGGAATCCAAAACCTATTGGTCCTTATATGTGAGTTTAATAAAGTTTTCAGGACCCACGCTTGGACTCGATGATGACTACTGTTTACGATAGACATATAAGATATATTCGTAGTCTGTGAGCTATATCTGAGTCTGGCTTTGTTGTACACGGCTCTCTGAGTTCCAAGAAGTCGGTTAAGATTCTTGGACCCCGTCGAGAACTTGTTCAACCGAGCTTCGAGCTCTTGGAATTGTACTTTCAAGAGAGAGTTCTCTTCCTCGAGTTTTTCAACTCGAGTTGAGTCCTCCTCTTGAACTCGACTAGTCGAAGAGTTTAGGGGTGTCTCTTGTTTGAGGGTTTCGACCTCCTCAACCAAGGACTCGACCCTAGACTCGGATTTAGCTAATTTCGTAGTTAGCAATTTAATTGTATTGTAAAGCGTATGAATTAGTGAGCGGCTAACCTTAATTTTCCCTTTTGGTCCGGCTTTGAGTTGCTTCTCGAAGTAGTCCTCAAGTTCGGAGTCAATGTTGTAATTGGATTCGAATTCACACTCTGACTCGGACTCTTCGGGTCTTGCCATGCACACTATGCTGATGCCTTCTTCGTTGTCCCATGTTGCATGAAAAGCCTTCTTTCGATTCGATTTAAATTGTGCTCTCTTTTGGTTCTTTAGTAGCCTCCTTTCCCTCCAAACGATCTTCCGCACTACGTTCACTATTGCTTCCACCTCTTCGGATTCGGACTCTGATTCGTCTTCAGGTTTGAGTCCATCTTCTTGCCTAGTAGATGGCTTTCTTCTTTGTCCTGCAAGTAGAGCAATACCTCTCTCGGCCCGAACCATGTTAGTTTGCTCATGAAGTTCAAACTCGGAAAATAATTCATCTAACCTAAGCTTTGAAAGGTCCTTAGAGACCTTGTAGGCATCGACCATGGATGCCCACAAGGTAGTCCTAGGAAATGAATTAAGAACGTACCTTAGGAGGTCGCGGTTTTCGACCTTGTGTCTGATGGTGTGCAGGACGTTGATAATGTCCTGAACGCATGCGTGTAGTTGCGTTGTCGTCTCACATTCCTACATTTTTAGGTTATACAATTTATTAAGTTGTAAGTCACGCTTACTTACCTTCGCGTTGTTAGTCCCTTCGTGTAGTTCTATGAGTTTTGTCCACAGATCTTTTGCGCTGATGAAGGGTCTGATGTGGTTGAGCTCTTCCTTAGACAAACCGCATTGCAATATTTGGGTTGCTCTTGCATCAGCTTCGATTTGCCTCTTGGTTGCATTGGTCCACTTGTTGAAATCCAAGGGCTCGCCTTGATCATTGGTGGGTAGAGCAAAGCCGGTTTGGATGATTATCCAAGACTCAACTTGTGTTTTTAGAAAACACTCCATCCGACCTTTCCAGTAACGGAAATCATCTCCGCTAAAGAACGGAGGTCGGGTGGTGTTGTACCCCTCAATGTGGGCCATAAAGAAAAACTTGCACACACAAAACACAAAAAAAAACTTGCCAAGACTCGAGTCTTGGTTTAGTGGTGCAGGAAATAAAAAAAACAAATGAGAAATAGAAAGTTAAACAAAGAGATAAGAAACTAAACAAAAAGTAAGTATTCACAACCTTCGATGTCCCCAAAAGGGTACTAAACGTCGATTTTTGGGGATGAAGACAGCTTGTTACGAGCGTAAACCCTCATAAGAATTGTATATCTTTCAGAGAGATTTGATTTGGTGGGTAGAACGTTTTGTGAGTCCAGTTGTACGAAAAGTTATGGCCATTTTACCATCGACTACTCCAAAAGCGATTAGTACTTGCAAAAACACAACCAAAAACAATGTACCAAGACTTGGTCTTGGATTAGTAGTGTGGGAGAAATCTTAAAACGATAAATATGAAAAGAAAAATGTCCGACCGGTGGTTGCACCGAATCTGAGCGCCCCCGGCTCTGATACCAATTGTTAGATCGAGCGGATCGCTAGAGGGGGGTGAATAGCGATAGAAACTTTTTTTTTTGAAATCGTTCGTTGGGTAGACAATTAATCGCAGAGGAAAGATAAATGAAAAATAAAGAGAGACAAATGATTTTTTACTTTGTTCATAGCCTTTGGCTACTACTCCAAGGCCCTAGTGGTCCTTGACCACGCACGGAGGGCAAAACACTAAACGAACTCCTCCTCGTTGGAGGTCGGAGTTAAACAAATACAAAACTCAAGAAAGACTCAAGGTAGAGGGACACTCCCCCTCTCCTTGATACGATTTAAAGCTCGAAATAAAAAGAACAACTTATACAAATTAAAGCTTATACCGACGACTTTTGAAGACTTGAATCTTGGAGCTTGAGTCGTCGTCTCGGCAGCGCTTCGTCGTAGGGATGTCGAAGACTCGTAGTGTATCGGAAGCACTGGGAGCTTTTGAATTGATGAAAAACCCTAGGACAAGCCCTCCTTTTATAGCCTTTGAGCCCATCATCGAATGGGTCTTCAACCAATCATAAATGGGCACAAAACTCCTTGGATTGAGGTGATAAGGCTTGACTCCTCGAAGCTGATCCTTGACCATCAGTCGACTGATGGCCATCATCAGTCGACTGATGGTAGCATCAGTCGAATGCTGACCGTAAACAGTCGACTAATGGACGGTAGTCGAGTCCTCCAAGCTGGCAGTCGACTGATGCTAGCTGTAAGGCAAAGTTAGCTTAACAAAAACATTATTTCGACGGTCGCCGATCATCCGATCTCGACCTAGACCATCTATAGGATGTCTTTGGTCAGATCTACGCTTAAGATCATTCCCGTAAGGAGGATACGACCTCTCTTACTCTCACACACATGAGCTTTACCTCGATACTTATTGTGTCGCTTTTGCTTTTGGCCTTCCACTCGATTCCTTTGGCTTCCTCCGAAATCACTCGAGTGTCGCCTGACCACCACGGCTTCCTTTGGGTGTCGCTAGCCTTCAGCTCCAGCTTTGTCACTTTTCTACACACTCGATTAAGCCCGTGAGATAACGATGTAATCTTAACTTTGCATCTTTGCCATAATTAAAACACAGGTTTGATCATCTGGTGCCCCTGCACCAACAACATATCTTTGGCATCTAAGGGTAGGTCATATTAACCTAAGCAGAATTCAAAGGTTGATAGCTGATGGACCTCTAGGTTCATTAGTGGTGGAAGATTTCCCAACCTGCGAAACTTGCTTGGAGGGTAAAATGACCAAGAGGCCTTTTAAGGCCAAAGGGTATAGAGCCAAAGATGTGTTGGAGTTGGTTCATTCTGATTTGTTTGGTCCTATGTCTATCCAGGCAAGAGGTGGTTTTGAATATTTCGTCTCTTTTATAGATGATTATTCGAGATATGGATACATTTACCTGATGCGCCGCAAGTCTGAATGATTTGACAAGTTCAAAGAATTCAAGGTTCATGTGGAGAAACGTCAAGGTAAAAGTATCAAGACACTACGATCTGATTGTGGTGGTGAGTACCTCTTGGGAGAGTTTAGGGTTTACTTATCAGAGGTTGGGATTCAATCCCAATTGTCTGCACCTGGCACACCCCAACAAAATGGTGTAGCAGAGCGAAGGAATATGACTCTTATGGAGATGGTTAGATCGATGATGAGTTATTCTGAGTTGCCAGATTCATTATGGGGATATGCTCTTGATACGACAGTGTATATTCTGAACTTGTACCATCTAAATCAGTGCCTTCTACTCCCACAGAATTGTGGACTGGGTGAAAGCCTAGTCTAAGACATATTCGGATTTGGGGGAGTCCAGCACATGTGCTGAAGATAGATGCTGGTAAGTTGGAACCTCGTACAGAAGTGCGCATGTTCGTTGGCTATCCTAGAGGAACGAAAGGTGGTTTGTTTTATAGTCCTAGAGATCAGAGGGTGATCATTAGCACGAACGCCAGATTTCTAGAGCAAAACTATGTGATGAACCACAAGCCCATGAGTAAGATTGTTCTGGAGGAATTTAGAGGGGAAGTCACTTCTTCAGTACCACTGGTACAATAAGATATACCACAAGTCACTGCACCACGTGTTACATAGGAAACACAAGTGATACCTCATCGTAGTGGAAGGGTTGTTAGACAACCTGATAGATTCATGTTCTTGGGAGAATCTTCTGATTTGGTTCCTGGCGAACATGAACCTGATCCCTAGACATATGACGAGGCAATCCAAGATAAAGATGTGGTATCTTGGCAAAGTGCAATGAATGCTGAGATTGAATCTATGGATTCAAATCAGGTCTGGGAGCTAGTAGAACCACCCAATGTTGTAAAAACCATTGGATGCAAGTGGATCTACAAAAGAAAGAGAGGAATAGACGGGAAGGTCGAGCCCTTCAAAGCGAGGCTTGTTGCGAAGGGGTATACTCAGAAAGAGGGCATCGATTATGAGGAGACCTTTTCGTCGGTAGTCATGCTTAAGTCTATCACGATTCTTTTATGTATTGTTGCTCATATGGATTATGAGGTGTGGTAGATATATGTCAAGACAGCTCTCCTTAATGGAAGTCATGAGGAAAACATCTATGTGAAGCAATCAGAGGGATTCATTGCAAAGGGCAGAGAGCATCTGGTGTGTAAGCTTAATCAGTCCATTTATGGATTGAAGCAAGCTTCGAGGTCTTGGAACATCTGCTTTGATGAGGTAATCCAGTCTTATGGATTTATTCAAAGTCCGGATGAGTCTTGTATATACAATAGATGTGACGAAAATGTAGTGGTATTTCTTGTACTATACGTAGGTTACATTTTGTTAATTTGCAACAATGTAAAGGTGTTATCGGACATAAGGGTATGGTTGTCCAAATAGTTTGATATGAAGGACTTGGGAGAAGTGGGACACATCCTTGGGATCAAGGTTATAAGGGATCGCAAGAAAAGAATGTTGTGCTTATCTCAAGCTTCATACATAGACACCATTATGGATCATTTTAGCATGCAGAACTCCAAGAAAGGTTTTTTACCTTTCAGGCATGGAGTTCTTTTATCTAAGGAGATGTGTCCTAAAACATCTAAGGAGATAGAGGAGATGAAGGCAGTTCCTTATGCTTCAGCAGTAGGAAGCCTCATGTATGCTATGTTATGTACGATATCGGATATCTGCTTTGCCTTGGGTATGATTAGCAGATATCACAGTAATCCAGGACAGGGACATTGGACTGCGGTAAAGCATATATTGAAGTACCTGAGAAGGAGTAGGGATTATATGCTAGTATAGCAGGCAGACAAATTACTCCCTGTGGGTTACACAGATTCTGACTTCCAGTCAGATAGGGATAACAGTAAGTCTACCTCAGGTTTTGTGTTTACTTTGGGAGGTGGTGCCATTGTATGGAGGAGTGTCAAGCAGAAATGCGTGGCGGACTCTACCATGGAAGCTGAGTATGTGGCCGCCTCTGAGGCAGCCAAGGAAGCTGTATGGCTTAGGAACTTCTTGATGGATTTAGATGTGATTCCTGGTTTACCCAGAACTATCACAATTTATTGTGATAATAGTGGTGCAGTTGCAAACTCGAAGGAACCACGAGCCCATAAAGCAAGTAAACACAAAGAGCGCAAGTACCACCTGATACGAGAAATTGTAAAGCGAGGAGAAGTTGTTGTGGCCAAGATTGCATCAGAGGATAACCTGGCAGTTCCTTTCACAAAGGCCCTTCCAGCGAGAGCTTTTGATAGGCATGTGGAGGTAATGGGAATCAGATGTATGGCAGTATGAGGATAGCATAGTCTTTTAGTATAAGTGAGAGATTGTTGAGATGTATACTGAAAAGTCTATCTTTTGTATGAACATCCTTATGTTTGAAATAAAAATCACATGATCATTATTTGCATATTATCTAATACATTACATTCTAGATAACATGGTGTGTAGTGTCACACGGGAGATCATGTTATCAGTTCCTTGTAAAGTATAAGTAAAGGCTCACAACCGAGATGGTTATGGACAAACCATTGGTATGGTTGTAGTGTAATTTGATATTGATTTGTCTTGACCATAGAATTACACTAGTACACTTTGTGTGTATTGAGCTGGACCGACTTAGAGGTGATTCGATTTATTGCTGACTACATAATCGAATTGGATCTCAAATATTATGTTGTACATGCTCTTAATCCCAATATAATAACGGGCACATATACTTAGTATTCATTTCTTTGATTTACCAATGGGCAAGATTTATAGAGTAAATCGATAGACTCGGTAAGTTGGGAAATGATATTATTTATATGGTGTGTCGTTGATTATAGGAGGAAACCGTGTCCTATATATTAGGATGATGATGTCCCCTTGAGGAGCTCATAAGGTTTATCGTGTAAACCCTGCAGGTGGACTTGGTCCGACATGATGATAAGGTTGAGTGGTACTACTCATGGAGTTAGATGTTGATTAATTAATTGTCAGTAAATTAATTAATCGACAGACATTCGAGATCTTAAACACGGGGAGATATATGTACAAATAATATATGGAGTTCATATTAACTTATGGGGGTTGGTGAGGTAGATCAATGATAATCCTCTAGTGGAATAGATTATCATTAATGGATCAGACTTTATGTGGGCTTGATCCATTGGGTGGCCAAGATCCAACTCCTCCTCATGGTATCTATCGTAGCCTATAAAAACCCTCATGAAGCCTAGATCCGATGATGGAAAATAAAACACTAGATCCGATGGTGGAGATTAAATCTCTAGATTCGATGGTTGAGATTAAATCTCTAAATCCGACAGTTGAGATTAAATCCCTAGATTCGACGGTGGAGATTAAAAGGAAGCTTAAGCCTAACTCTATAAAAGGAGGCCAAGGCTTGGGCATGGAACACAACTTGGGAGATTAGGGTTTTGGAGCTTGGCTTGAGAGGAGAGGTGGGCGGCGGCAACCCTAGGGTTTGTCCTTCCTTGTGGGCGGCGGCAAACAAGACTAGGGTTTGGTGTTTTCCTTGGCCGGCGGCATCATCACCACCCTCTCTCTCTAGATCGGCGGTAGCTCCTCCTATTCTCTCTCTCTCTCTAGGTTGGTCGACGGCAACCTTTCTTCAAGGTTGGTCGCCGCCCCACATCTCCTCCTTGCCCGGCAGCATCATCAAGTCCATTGATTTGGTGGCCGGTCCTAGATAGGAGAAGAGTTTCGTTTCTATACTTCCTCTTGTTCGGAGCGAGCAATGAAAGGAAGATCGTGATCTAGGAGGCTTCATCTCTTGGAGGATCGTTGCCCACACAACGTCCAAGAGGAGGATAGGACATACAATAGAAGACCTTGAGGTAAACAAGAGGTATAAATCTTGTTTTGCTTTCCTTTTGTTTTTTTCTATGTTGTATGTTTTGTTATATGACTAATTTACTTGGACCCCGAATACAAACACAAAAATTGACGATCCTTACGTCGTCTATTCCGTGGCTATTCGAAGAATAGAGGTAGGTTGCTTAAACAACAAGTTTGTTCAAGTGACTACTCTGATCGGATAGCACGATGATGAAACAGTAGCTTGAGTGATCCCTAATTATCATGGATTAATTTTTTTTAATCCGGGGACGAAGACGGGATCGCCATGAACAAGCAACTGAGTTGAAGTGGGAAGCGAAGTTTCCTACCTTCATAGATAACATGGCATGTAGTGTCACATAGAAGATCATGTTTTCAGTTCCTTGTAGAGTATAAATTGAGGCTCACAACCAAGATGGTTTTGGACAAATCATTAGCATGGTTGTAGTGTAATTTGGTATTGGTTTATCTTGACCATAGAATTACACTAGTACACTTTGTGTGTATTGAGCAGGATCAATTTAGAAATGATTCAATTTATACTGACTATATAATTGAATCAGACCTCAGATATTATGGTGTACATGCTCTTAATCTCGATATAATAATGGGCACATGTACTTAATATTTATTTCTTTGATTTTCCAATGGGGGAGATTTATGTATTAAATCGATAGATCTTATAAGTTGGGAAATAATATTATTTACATGTTGTGTCATTGATTATAGGAAGAAACCATGTCCTATATACTAGGATTAAGATGTCCCCTTGAAGAGCTCATAAAGTTCATCATGTTAATCCTGCAGGTGGACTTGGTCCAACATGATGATAAGGATGAGTGGTACTACTCATGGAGTTAGATATTAATTAATTAATGGACATTCGATATCTTAAACATGGGGAGATATTTTGTACAAATAATATGTGGAGCCCATATTTAATTATGAGGGTTGGTGAGGTAGATCAATGATGATCCTCTAGTGGAATGGATCATCATTAATGGAACGGGTTATATGTGGTTCGGGTCCATTGGGTGGCCAATATCCAACTCCTCCTCATAGTCCCTATTGTAGCCTATTATAAATACCTCTAGAAGCCTATACCTAAAGAGGATATAAGGGTTGGCATTGAAGAGGTTGGGTCGTAACAAGTTGAAGGCTAGGGTTTTGGTTTGTTCATCTCCTTAGGGCCGGCGGCAACAAGACAAAGAGCAAGGACTTCCTTTCTCCTTGGCCAGCGCCTCCTCCCCATCTCATTGTTGGCACCCTTTCTCCTTCTCCAAGGGTCGACGACATCATGGGTTGAGGGTGATCCTTATCTCTTGGCTGACACACATCTTCTCCCTCTCCTTAGGGCCAGTGGACACCAAGGACTTGGTGTTTGGTGGTCGGGACAAGATAGGAGAAGAAGGGAGGGTTTTCTTCTCTTGTTCGGAGTGAGCAAAGAAGGGAAGATATGTGGTCTAGGAGGCTTCAATTCTTGGAAGATCGTCGCCCACACGACGTCCAAGAAGAGGATAAGAATACAATAGAAGATCAAGAGGTAAAATAAGAGGTATAATCTTGTTTAATTTTGATTCTATTTCTTTTGTATTTGTATGTTATTGATTGACATGGACCCTAAAGATAAACACAAAAATCGGCGATCCGTACATCATCTATTTAGCGGCTAATCGAGGAAATGGGTTAGGTTGCTTGAACAACAAGTTTGTTCAAGCTACCGCTCAAATCGAATAGCACAATGATGAATCGGTTGCTTGGGCAATCCATCTCCATCCAGATTAGTTTTAACTAATAAAATTTTAATCCAGGGACACGAGGTAGGATCACCATGCACAAGAGACCAAAGCGAAGTGAAGTGAAATGTGAATTTCCCTTCATTGTCCAGTTCTAAGACTAGTCTTGTAGGGAGTTTCAACAAATACGTTCCGATGGCAAGTGCAGCAACCTTTGCTCCATTCCCAAAACAAAAATTTAACTCTCCCTTGACAAGTCTTCTTATATTGCTTAGCCCATGTATGTCATTACATATATGTGAGCCACACTCGGTATCCAATACCCAAGTGTCTAAGGAAATGGAATGATAATCAATAACGAAGATACCTGAAGAGGATGGGGCATCGGATGCCTTCTTCTTCTTCACAGACTCAAGATAAATCTTGAAGTTTCTTCGGCAATGGCCCTCCTTACCACAATGATGGAAAGTGCCCTTTCTGAGCTGATTCTGCCTTTTTAGCCTTTTTCTTCTTCCCCTTCTGTTGTTCCTTTAACTTCCTCTTAAAACCTTTCCTTGAGGAATCAACTAACAACACCGTCCCCTGCTCATGCTTCACAGAAGGCTCCACAGTCGTCATCATGTTCAGCAGTACCACAAATGAACCTTCTTGCATCTCAGAGGTGAAGAGGAGCTTAGAGACTTCGAACCTTTCGGATCTCACTTGCTCATCAAACAACTCATTGAGATGAAAGACTATAGTATGAGCATCCATATGCTCATGCTGTTTTTGCAGCTCGAGTACCATCACAGCTAGCATGATGTAACTCACTAGTTCAAAATCACTCACATGCTTCTGATGGGCCAACAATTGGTCCGAAGTTGCATCATCACTAGGACGGGCGGAAAGAGGTGCTTCGAGGACATTCGTATGCTTTTCAACCATGAGAACAATTCTCAAGTTTCTAAGCCAGTCCAAGAAGTTCGGCCCAGTCAATTTATTTGAATCCAAAATGGAATGCAAATTCAAAGACATCATGATCAATCGATTAACCTAGAAATACAAATCAAGCATATATGAGAAAATGATTTTAAAATGCATCAACATATATTTATAAATCCCATTCATTTTTCGAAATCAAAAACCCTCAAAATCAATTCGGGAGATCGTAGGTCCATCTCTGAATGGGTTGATATCCAACATAGATAAGAACGACCTTGGAGAGAGTCCAACAAGTCATTCCTTGCTATGATGGTAGGTATCGAGTATACCAATTGCATATAACATTTATGCAACTATCACAATGTGCTATCAACTAATTGAATGTTCACACATACATCGAGTTGTTAACTCATTAACAAGTATGCATCATATGCATAGCACCCAACTTCACCTCCCTTCACATCAACCTTGGAGAGAGTCCAACAAACCGATGCTCCAAGTTAAAGCCGACCCATTAATCGCGAAATAGTTTTAATGTGGTTAGAGAGCATTCAACCAATTAGCCAGGCTTTGAGAGAGTCCAACAACCCAAACTAACAATTGACCTCTGACTCTTACCATATTAGTAATAAAATATTCTAATGGTTTGAACATGTTCAGGTTCGAGCCTAGCTTAGAGAGAGTTCAACAACCCAAACAAGAAACGGAACTCTGGTTCTAACCCTATTAATAGAAGGTGTAGGCTTTAATATTGTGTAAGGGTTTTAAAGTCTTATTCTCTTTTTCATGCAAATAACTATTATCTACATGACATGGCACACATGGCATACATCTACATGTCACAACATGCATGGCATAATGATATGCATCTAATGCAATTACATGACATACAATTATGACATATACAAATAGTTTCCTTATTTGTCATAACTATTTTGGAAATAAAATATGTTTTAGATTTGATTTCTCAAATCAAATCATGATTAAGTTAGGAAACAAATTTTCAAATCTAATCACATATTTTATTTATGGAAAGTGTTAATTAAGGAAAGTCAAATCTAATTTAGGAAACAAATTTCCTAAATTGTAATTTCCTAATCATATTAGAAAACTTTCAATTTGAATTTCTTTACAAATTAAAATTTCCATAAATACTTCTAAACTTTCCAAAATAGAATATTTCCATAAATACAATTATGACTATTGCAAAATAATTTTTACAATTATGTCGAAACACAATGAGGCTATGATACCACTGTTGGGTTTCCCCGGCACCGCGGCGAATGTGTGTTCAAACACGTTTCGTAAACAAGCACACAGCGGAATCAAAAACAAGTAATTAACTAATTTTATTACAACAATCACATCAAATACAAGTAGGATAAAACATGTGTAGACATAATCGCTATTTAAAATTTTTCAATAAAAGGAAATTTATTCTAGTTATACCTGACGTATCACACGTAGCGGGAATGACATCAACCGTAGCGACCCTCGCTAGAATCACCTCTATCCGTATCCACGACGAGTATCATCGGGATAGCTTCACAAAGCCATGAGCCTCATCTTTGCAAAAGTCACTAGCCTCGAGTCAAAGACGATGTGATCCAAGAGATGATCACAATCCGAATCAAATTCGGATCTAAAAACGAGCTCCATGAACTCGTTTCTCGGAAGCGGTTTCCATCAACCAATTGACGAAACCTTAGTTCTCCACCTATAAGGATTGCCGGAGATCCAATCCCCGGCAAGTAAGTCACTATCAGAGTATAAAATTCCAACCAAATGACCTCTCTACGAAGAGAGAAACAAGCTGTCCAAAACTGGACAGCTTGTGTTAGTGGAGAAGATAACCGGCCAAAGGCTTGGCCGGTTGCTCCTTGGTCGCCGGCAGGCAAGGGTGGTTGGTCGGAGGATGAGGGTGGCCCAAGGGTGGACGTCGGCTGGTGGTTGGCCGATGGCAAGGAGATGGCAGCAACAAACGTGGGCGGCAACTCCAAGTGGGCAGCTCCATGGCTTGGGCAACAAGAGCAAGGAGGAGGAGAGGAGAGGGGTTGGGCGGCTAGGGTTTTTAAGTTCTTAAGTCATCGACGAAAAACCCTTAAGCCCTATTTTTATAGAGAACACATTCTCCTAATGGTAGTTCATAACCAAAACCTGTTAACCATCTCCAATAACTTAAGTTCAAATAAACCAAACCGTGTTGGTCTATTTTAAGTTAAAATGAACCGAACCAACTCTGGTTCATTCGTTTAAAACAAACCAAACCACTTTGGTTTATTTTTCACCATTGGATTAGAACCAAACCAATTTGATTCATCCATCATGTCTTCATAAGACTCGGCCCATCCATGCTTCCGATGCGACTGAAACCATTTCATATTCGCTCTTTGTTTGGTCCAACCAAACCTAGTCTCTCTCGATCTGAGAATCCTATTCTCAAACTCATTTTGAATCCTTCGTATTATGCTCGTTGCGCATGTGACCAAATAGGTTCCCAATTTATGTTGGTCGTCTATAATTAACCATTAATTATAGACTAATCATGAGTGGCACCTAGTAGTACATCATGATCCCCAATTAACCGAAAAATCAACGATTGATCCCAGAACGCTTCTGAAACCCTTCAGCAGCTACAATGAATCGTGCCCCATTCCCTTCACTCATCTTATACCCACTTGGTTCAGGATATGGTCTATTATGTCAGTCCCCACTAGGTTGACTACGTCACACCTAGCCCAAGTATTACTTCCTCGTCCTCTGAATTCTAGTTACTGTATATGTATCCAAGAGTACCATACTCAAAACATGTAATGCTTTGGCCAAAGACTTTAGTATCAATCCAATGAGAGGCCATAGGGTATACATCTCCTCGCAAGGAGCGGTGAATCCTCTGTAGGTTATTCAAACACTTTCGGCCACTTCGACCTATACCCAATCATCACGGGTCCACATCTCCTCGGAGATGCTTGCTTAAGATGTCAAAGCATAAGTCTTCATGACCAAGATGACTTGAATACCGCAAGTCGAAGGAATATCGCACTTAAGCTGTTGTAATAACTTCATTGACATATCCATATATTCAGAGAACCATATGAAGTCTTATAGCTGGTTTCTCCAATGAACTTGTTACCATAACAAGCATCCACAATTAACTTCGGACATTCCAATGTCACCAGCCAGTGAGGAATAGATCCTTGGATAAACCAAAAAGTATACCTCGTGCTAGTCTCAATAGAATCAATGGCGTCTGAATGCATCAATTCATCGACTAGGGATAATTCCAATACATCACAATTACACATGTAGAGATACTCACTAGTTGTGATCCAATCACAAATTCTCTCATGTTGTGAATCGTATTGCAGGCATTCAATAAATGAGTTTAAGATCCAATCAAATACATGAAAACATGTATACTCAAATAGTGAATCTTAAACACAAAGCAGAACCGATTTGATTTCATTGATCCGTGAGGGGAAACTTCGCTTCCCACTTTACCTCGGTTGTTTGTTCATAGCGATCCCATCGATGTCCCCGGATTAAAAAAAAATAATCCTAGACAAAAGGGATTGCTCAAACAACCAAATCATCATCGTGCTATTCGTTTAGAGAGGTCACTTGAACAAACTCATTGTTCAAGCGACTAACCTCTATTCTATGAGTAGCCACGAAATAGATGATGTACGGATCGCCGGCTTTTGTATTTATGTTCGGGATCCAAGTATTATTTAGCCATAAACAGAATATATCATGCTCATAATTGAAAAAACAAATACAAGCAAGTAACAAAAGAGAATAGAGAATAGATATACCTCTCGATCTTCTTATGTTTGACCTTCCTCCTTTCGGACGTCGTGTGGGCGACAATCTACCAAAAGTTGAAGCTCCTATATCACCAATATTCCTTCCTTGCTCGTTCCGAGCAAGAGGAAGAATAGAAACAAAGCACTATTCCTTCTTTCAACCAACCAACAACCTCCAAGGATGGAGCTTTGCCGCCGGCCAAGAAGGAAGAAGAGATTAAGGGTTGTCGGCCAAAAGCTTCAAGGGAGGACCCTAAACCTTTGTTCCACCGGCCAAGGAGAAGGAGAAGTCAAGGAAAACTTTCCTTATTAGGTGTTGCCCAAGCTTAAACCCTAGCTCCTCTTCTTGCCACCAACTCCAAAACCCTAGCTCCTCTTGATTAATTTTCCACGCCAACCCCTTGTGCTCCTTTTATAGAGTTAGGGATAAGCCTCCTTTTAATCTCCACCATTGGTTCTAGGGATTTAATCTCAACCGTTGGATCTAGAGTTTTAATCTCAACCGTCGGATCTAGAGATTTAATCTCTACCTTTTGATCTAGAGTTTTGTTTCTATCCATTAGATCTAAGCTTCATGAGGTGTTAATAGGCAACAATAGGGACCATGAGGAGGAGTTGTATCTTGGCCACCCAATGGATCAAGCCCACATAAAGTCCGATCCATTAATGATTATCCATTCCACTAGAGGATTATCATTGATCTACCTCACCAACCCCCATAAGTTAATATGGGCTCCATATATTATTTGTACATTTTCTCCCCGTGTTTAAGATCTCGAATGTCCGTCGATTAATTAATTTACTGACCATTAATTAATCAACATCTAACTCCATGAGTAGTACAACTCAACCTTTTCATCATGTCGGACCAAGTCCAACTGCAGGATTTACATGATGAACCTTATGAGCTCCTCAAGGGGACATCATCATCCTAATATATAAGACATGGTTTCCTCATATAATCAATGGCACACCATATAAATAATATCATTTCTCAACTTACCAAGCCTATCGATTTAATCTATAAATCTTGGCCATTGGTAAATCAAAGAAATGAATACTAAGTATATGTGCCCGTTATTATATCGGGATTAAGAGCATGTACAAAATAATATCCAAGGTCTGATTCGATTATGTAGTCAGCAATAAATCGAATCACCTCTAAGTCGGTCCTGCTTAATACCCACAAAGTGCACTAGTGTGATTCTATGGTCAAGACAAATCAATACCAAATCACACTACAACCATTCCGATGGTTTGTTCAAAGCCATCTTGGTTGTGAGCCTTTACTTATACTTTACAAGGAGTCGATAACATGATCTCCCGTGTGACACCACACACCATGTTATCTACAATGTAATGTATTAGACAATATGCATAACCATAAAAATATGCAAACAATGATCATGTGATTCTTATTTCAAAATAAAGATGTTCATACAAAAGTTAGACTTTTCAGTATACTTCCCAACAATCTCCCACTTATACTAAAAGACTATGTTGTCCTCAAACTGCCATACATCTGATTCCCCTTCCCTCCACATGCCTATCAAAAGCTCTCGCCGGAAGGGCCTTAGTGAAAGGATCTGCCAGGTTATCCTCCGATGCAATCTTGGCCACAACAACTTCTCAACTCTTTACGATTTCTCGTATCAGGTGGTACTTGCGCTCTATGTCTTTACTAGCCTTATGGGCTCGTGGTTCCTTCGAGTTTGCAACTGCACCACTATTATCACAATAAATTGTGATAGTTCTGGGCAAACCAGGAATCACATCCAAGTCCATCAGGAAGTTCGTGAGCCACACAGCTTCTTTGGCCTCCTCAGAGGCTGCCACCCATTTCTGCTTGACACTCCTCGATACAATGGCTCCACCTCCCAAAGTAAACACAAAACCTGAGGTAGACTTATTGTTATCCCTATCAGATTGGAAGTCGGAATCCGTGTAACCCACAAGGAGTAATTGGTCTGCCTGGTAAACTAGCATATAATCCCTAGTCCTTCTCAGGTACTTCAATATATGCTTTACCGCAGTCCAATGTCCCTGTCCTGGATTACTCTGATATCTGCTGACCATGCCTACGGCATAGCAGATATTTGGTCTCGTACATAGCATCGCATACATGAGGATTCCTACTGCCGAAGCATAAGGAACCGCCTTCATCTCCTCTATCTCCTCAGATGATCTAGGACACATCTCCTTAGATAAAGGAACTCCATGCCTGAAAGGTAGAAAACCCTTCTTAGAGTTATGCATGCTAAAACGATCCATAATCGTGTCTATGTATGAAGCTTGGGATAAGCACAACATCCTTTTCTTGCGATCCCTTATAACCTTGATCCAAAGGATGTGTTCCACCTCTCCCAAGTCCTTCATATCAAACTGTTTGGACAACCATACCCTTACGTCCGATAACACCTTGATATTTTTGTTAGTAATATATGAGAGATGTCCTAAGGCAATCGCCTTATGTATGAACCATTTATATGATAAATGAAGATTCACTATTTGAGTATACATGTTTCATGTATTTGATTGGATCTTAAACTCATTTACTGAATGTCCACGATACGATTCACAGCATGAGAGAATTTGTGATTGGATCACAACTAGTGAGTATCTCTACATGTGTAATTGTGATGTATCAGAATTATCCCTAGTCAATGAATTGATGGAGTTGGACACCATCAATTCTGTCGAGACTAGCACGAGGTATACTCCTTGGTGTATCCAAGCAGCTGATTCTCACTGGCTGGAGACATTGTGATGTCCGGAGTTAATCGTGGATGCTAGTTATGGTAATTAGTTCATTGGAGTGACCAGCTGTAAGACTTCATATGGTTCTCTGCATATATAGATATGTCAATGAAGTTCTTACTGTGGCTTAAGTGCGATGTTCCTTTGACTTGCGGTATTCAAGTCATCTTGATCATAGAGACTTATGCTTTGACATCTTAAGCAAACATCTCTAAGGAGATGTGGACCCGGGATGATTGGGTATAAGTCGAAGTGATCGAAGGTGTTTGAATAGCCTATAAAGGATTCACCACTCCTTGCGAGGAGATGTATACCCATGGCCTCTCGTCGGATTGTTACTAAAGTCTTTGGCCAAAGCATTACATGTTTAGAGTAAGGTACTCTTCGATACATGTGGAGTAACTAGAATCCGTAGGACGAGGAAATGATACTTGGGCTAGGTGTGACGTAGTCAGCCTAGTGGGGACTGACACAATAGACCATGTCCTGAACCAAGTGGGTATAAGATGAGTTAAGGGAATGGGGCACGAATCATTCGAGCTGCTGAAGGGTTTCAGAAATAGTTCTGGATCAACCGTTGATCTTTTCGGTTAATTGGAGATCATGATGTACTACTAGGTGCCACTCATGATCGTTCTATAATTAATGGTTAATTATAGATGGCCAACATAAACTGAGAACCTATTTGGTCACACGCACAACGAGCGTAATCCAAAGGATTTAAAACGAGCTTGAGAATGGGATTCTCAGACCGAGAGAAACTAGGTTTGGTTGGACCAAACATAAAGCGAGCATGAAATCGTTTCAGTCGCAATGGAAGCGTGGATGGGCCGAGTCTTATGAAGACGTAATGGATAAACCAAAATGGTTTGGTTCTAATCCAATGGAGGAGAGTAAACCAAAGGGTTTGGTTTATTTTAAACGAATGAACCAAAAGTTGGTTCGGTTCGTTTTAACTTAAAATAAACCATCATGGTTTGGTTTATTTTAACTTATCTTAATGGAGCGGGTTAACGGGCCTAATGGTTATGATCCAATAACCATTAAGAGAATTAGTTCTCTATAAAAGAGGACTTAATGGATAATTAAGCCCTAATCCAAAAACCCTAGCCTCAAGAGTTGCCGCCCACCCCTTGAAGGATTCGGCGCCAACCCTAGGCTGCCGCCCCTCTCCTCCTCCAACCGGTGTCCAGAAGGAGCCTTCCTTCCCCCTCGCCGGCGTCGAGCTTCTGCCGGTTGGTGCTCCGGTGATCTTCCTTGGGTGTGGCGATAAGGTGAGCACTTGGCTTCCTTGTTTTGGCCGGCGCCTACTCCTCCACCAAGCTGTCCAGTTTTCTGGACAGCTTCTTCTCCTCTCGTCGGAGTGTCGTTTGGACGGCGGTTAGAGCTCCGACAGTGGCTAACTTACCGGGGATTCGATCTCCGGTAATCCTCTGAGGTGGAGGACGAAGGATTCGTCAATTGGTTGACGAATACCTCTCCGAAGAAGCGAGTTTTGAGAACTCGTATTAGGATCCGAATTTGGATTCGGATCGTGATCATCTCTCGATCATGTCGTCTTCAACATGAGGCTAGTAACCCATAAGAAGACGAAGCTCATGGCTTAGCGAAGTCATCCCGAGGAACTCGGCGTGGATACGGATAGAGACGATTCTAGAGAGGATCATTCCGGTTGATGCCGTTCCGCTACACGTCATACGAATGGTATAACGTAGATAAATTTCCTTTTATTGCAAATTTAAATTTACGGTTATGTCTACACTTGTTGTAATATGCATGCGTGTGTTGTGTGTGTTATAATAAATGTAGATTTATTATTTTTATTGCTTCCGTTGTGTTCATGTTTACGAAACATGATCGAACACACACACGCCGCGGTGCCGGAAACCCAACAGTGGTATCAGAGCCCAGGTTGTGTTTCGACATAATCGTAAAAATGGTTTAGCGATAGTCATAATGTATTTCTGGAAATTTTCTAATTTTGGAAATTTAGAAGTATTTATGGAAATTTTTCAATTTTGGAAAGTCTAAAAGTATTTATGGAAATCTTCCACTTTTGGAAAGTTGGAAGAATTTATGGAAATTGAGATTTTCCATAAATAAAATATTTGATTAGATTCTGGAAATTTGTTTCCTAATTTAATCATGATTTGATTTGGGAAATCAAATCTTAAAATATTTTATTTCCATAAGTAGTTTTAATGATTTAGGAAATTGGTTTCCTAAATAGATTTTCCTTAATCAAATAATTCCATGAATAAAATATGTGATTAGATTTGGAAATTTGTTTCCTAATTTAATTATGATTTGATTTGGAGAATCAAATCTTAAACATATTTTATTTCCATAAATAGTTATGACATATAAGGAAATATATACATGACATAATTGTATGTCATGTAATTGCATTAGATGCATAACATTATGCCATGCGTGTCGTGACATGTAGATGTATGTCATGTATGTCATGTCATGTATATAATAGTTATTTGCATGCAAAGAGGATGAGACATAAAACCGTTAAACAATATTAAAGCCTACACCTTCCATTAATATGGTTAGAACCAGAGTTCCATTTCTTGTTTGGGTTGTTGGACTCTCTCCAAGCCCGGCTCGAACCCGAACATGTTCAAACCATGGAATAGTTTAATACTAATATGGTAAGAGTCAGAGGTCAATCGTTAGCTTTGGTTGTTGGACTCTCTCCAAGCTGGGCTAATTGGTTGAATGCGCTCTAACCATATTAAAACTATTTCCCGATTAATGGGTTGGCTTTAACCTGGAGCATCGGCTTGTTGGACTCTCTCCAAGGTCGATGTAAAGGGAGGTGAAGTTGGGTGCTATGCATATGATGCATACTTGTTAATGTGTTAACAACCCGATGTATGTGTGAACATTCAATTAGTTGATAGCACATTGTGATAGTTGCATATACGTGATATGCAATCGGTATAGTTGATACCTACCGTCGTAGTTATGAATGGCTTGTTGGACTCTCTCCAAGGTTGTTCATAACTATGATGGATATCAGCCCATTCGGAGATGGACCTACGATCTCCCGAAGTGATTTTAGGGTTTTTGAAATTCGAAAAATGAATGGGATTTAAAAATGTATATTGATGCATTTTTAAAATCATTTTCTCCTATAAGCTCGTTTTGTATTTCTAGGTCAATAAATTGATCATGACATCTTTGAATTTGCGCACTATTTTGGATTCGAACAAAATTGGGCTAACTTCTGGTGGCTTAGAAACACGATTGTTCTCAAGGCAAAAGCTTGCATATGTCCTTGAAGAGCCTCTTCTACCGTCTAAGGGCGATGCAACTCGGACCAAATGTTGGTCTATCGAAGCATGTGGCGGTCTACGAGGTGAGTTGCATCATGCTAGCGGCGATGGTACACAGTGCAAAAGCAGCATGAGCATATGGATGCTAATACTATGGTCTTCCATCTTCATGAGTTGTTCGATGAGCAAGCGAGATCCGAAAGGTTCGAGGTCTCTAGGCTCCTCTTCACCACGAAGATGCAAGAAGGTTAAATCTGTAGTGCATTTGTGCTAAAGATGAGCGGGTACATCAATGACTAGCTACCCTCGGTTTTGTGATGGATCATGAGTTAAGTATTGACTTAATTCTGCATTGTTTGCCCAAGAGTTTCTCACAATTTGTGATGAACTATCGGATGAACAAATTGGAATCCACCATTCGAGCTCCTCGATATCTTTGAAGGAGCCTTACATGAAGCATGAGAGAAAGGCGGTTCTGTTAGTTGATTCCTCAAAGAAAGGTTCTAAGAGGAAGGCAAAAGAAACGAGAAGAAAGGAAAGAACAAAAGGCAAAGAAGGCGGAACCCGGTATAAGGGCACTTGCCATCCTTGTGGCAAGGAAGGCCATGGCGAAGAAAGCTGCAAGATTTATCTTGAGTCCATGAAGAAGAAGAAGGCATCCGATGCCCCATCCTCTTGGTATCTTCGTTATTGATTGTCATTCTATTTCCTTAGACACTTGGGTATTGGATACTTTGGTGTGGCTCACATATATGTAATGACATACAGGCTAAGGAATAGAAGAAGACTTGTCGAGAAGTCAAATTTGCGAGTTGGCAATGGAGCAAAGGTTGCTGCATCGCCATCGGAACTTATTTTGAAGCTCCTAGTGGACTAGTCTTAAAGCGGACAATTGCTATTATGTTCCTTCTCTAATAAAGAACATTGTTTCTATTTCCTGTTTAAATAGAAATGGTTTCCATTTGACGTTTAGTAACAATTGTTGTTATATAACTTTGAATGGCGTACTTTATGGAACTGGAACTTTGAGTAATGGCATTTATACGTTGGACGTATCCAGTGACATTTTCAATATCGAAGCGAGCAACACGCGTGCTCGAAAGGATAATCAAATAGACTCATATATGTGGCATTGTCGTCTTGGCCATATAAGCAAGAAATGCATGTCCGAATTACACCGATGTGGAATTCTGGAATCGTTTGAATTGGATTCATACGATACATGCGAATCATGCTTAAAAGGCAAGATGACTAAGTTACCTTTTACTGGAAAAGGTGAACGAGTGGGAGAGTTACTAGGTCTAGTACATACTGATGTATGTGGACCTATGTCAACTCAAGCTTTAGGAGGCTATAGCTACTTCATTACCTTCACCGATGATCACTCACGGTTTGGGTATGTGTTCCTGATGAAACACAAGTCTGAAGCCTTTGAAAGGTTCAAAGAATTCAGAAATGAAGTAGAGAAACAACATGACAAAAGTATTAAAATACTTCGATCGGATCGAGGTGGTGAATACTTAAGTCGAGTTTCTTGATTATCTAAGAGACAATGGCATATTGTCTCAATGGACTCCGCCCTATACACCCACGGCATAATGGTGTATCGAGGCGTAAGGACCTTGTTGGACATGGTCGGTCGATGATGAATCATGCGACTCTTCCCAAGTCCTTTTGGGGTTATGCACTTGAGACGGTTGTTTACTTGTTAAGCAGAATGCCTACAGGTAGTCTCTCTCCATATGAGATATGGAATAGTAAGAAACCTCATGTATCTTACTTGAAGATATGGGGTTGTCCTGCTTATGTGAAGCGGACTGTATCAGACAAATTGGATGCTAAGTCTGATAAATGTCTATTTGTTGGATACCCTAAGGAAACAAGGGGTTACCAATTCTATCATCCTGTGGAACAAAAGGTGTTTGTTTCAAGGCATGCTGTGTTTCTAGAGAAAGAGTTTCTCTTGCAAGAAAATAGTGGGAGTGTCGTCGAGCTTGAGGAGGCTCGAGAGACTCAAATAGACATTGATTAGATACCTGGTGAAGCACAACAGCCGACAACTCATAGTGATGAGCAATCGGCTGGACCTATTGTAACACCACATCTTCGTAGATCTGGTAGAACACGCAATATTCCTGAGAGATATGGATTTCTCGTAAGTGAATCGAACGACGTGTTACTCATTGATGATGAGGAGCCTACCAGTTATGAAGAAGTGCTGACAAGTTCAGAAAGGGATAAGTGGCTTGGTGCCATGAAGTCGGAAATGGATTTCATGTATGAAAACCAAGTTTGGAACTTGGTTGACCCACCTGAAGGGATAAAGCCTATAGGGTGCAAGTGGGTTTTCAAGAAGAAAACCGACATGGATGGTAATGTGATTACCTATAAGGCTAGATTGGTGGCGAAAGGATATCGTCAAAAACAAGGTGTTGATTATGACGAAACCTATTCGCCTGTAGCTATTCTTAAATCCATTCGGATGCTCCTGGCCATAGCGGCTCATTATGATTATGAGATATGACAGATGGATGTGAAAACGGCTTTCCTTAATGGAAACCTGCTCGAGGACGTGTATATGATATAGCCTGAGGGTTTCACATCGGTTGATAAAACCAAGGTATGCAAATTGCGACGGTCCATTTATGGATTGAAGCAAGCATCCAGGAGCTGGAATATCCGTTTTGATGAGACCATCAAAAAGTTTGATTTCTCACAAAATCCAGACGAACCTTGTGTGTACAAGAAGGTTAGTGGGAGTGCAGTCGTGTTCCTAGTATTGTATGTCGATGACATATTACTTATAGGAAACGATGTGTCAATCTTACAGTCAGTTAAGGTTTGGTTATCCAAGACGTTCTCCATGAAAGACCTGGGAGAAGCAACCTACATCCTCGGGATTAAGATCTATAGAGATAGATCGAAACGGTTGCTTGGTCTTTCGCAGTCTACATATATAGACCGAGTGCTAAAGAGGTTTAGCATGTCGGAATCCAAGAAAGGTTTCCTGCCCATCAGGCATGGGGTACACCTTTCGAAGTCTATGTGTCCGCGCACAGAAGACGAGAGGATTTGCATGAGTAAGATTTCCTATGCATCCGCAATAGGATCTATCATGTATGCTATGTTATGTACGAGGCCCGATGTATCGTATGCTCTGAGTGTCACGAGCAGATACCAGTCCGATCCAGGAATGGATCATTGGGTGGCTGTTAAGACGATCCTTAAGTACTTGAGAAGAACTAAGGATGTGTTCCTAATATATGGAGAAGGGGACATGGTGATACGCGGGTATACGGATGCCAGCTTCCAGACAGACAAGGATGATTCCAGGTCTCAGTCTGGATACGTGTTCACCTTGAATGGGGGCACAGTGAGTTGGAAAGGTTCCAAACAAGAGACTGTAGCGGATTCTACCACTGAGGCAGAATACATTGCAGCTTCGGAAGCAGCAAAGGAAGCGGTTTGGATCAAGAAGTTCGTTCATGAACTTGGTGTGATTCCGGCCATTGTTGAAGCAATACCGGTCTACTGCGACAACAATGGAGCAATTGCACAGGCGAAAGAGCCAAGGTCTCATCAACGATCCAAACATGTGCTTCGCCGCTATCATCTTATCAGAGAGATCATCAGTAGGAACGAAATACAAATCGAGAAAATTCCCACTGAAAGGAACTTAGCGGATCCTTTGACTAAAGCATTACCACAAAATTGTTGGGTCGGATCGGTTGATCTATTGGCCGGCTAGAGGGGGGTGAATAGCCCTCGTTCGTTGGATGCCGTATTTTGCTCATCTACGAAAACGTTAGCGCAAGCGGATGCAATAAACTAAGACAAGCAAATAGAAATAAAACAAAGACAATACAAACACGGAGATGTAACGTGGTTCACGGCTACGCCGCTAATCCACGGTCCGATTCGTCCACGGTGAATCACTCCGCAATCTATCCACTAGATCTCTCCTTTGCACAGAGCTAGGTGGAGGTAACCTCTTTACGACAACACTCCTCTTACAAATATAATGAAAATAAGCTTGGGTAAGAGGATGGAAAGCTTTTGGGAACTTTGGGAGAGTGTTAGAGTATAAGTATTAGCCTCCCAAAGCCTTATCCCCTTCCTTTTTATAGAGGAAGAGGGTTTCTTCCCGTTGACACAGGATCAGTCGATTGATGGCACCCATCAGTCGACTGGTGCTGTAGCCGTTGCCCAATAACGGCCGCTTTCTACGTTGGATACTATCCAACGGTACTGGCATCAGTCGACTGATGGCACCCATCAGTCGACTGATGTCAACCAGTCGAGTCCTCAACGAGGTCGACTCCATTCTGCGTGCTGCACGTGATCATCACGACCGCCCGTCGGCCGATCGATCGCCATCGATCACCGACGCCATGCCGGATCGATCAACTTGATTCACATTAGACCGATGATCGACCCATCGATTCAGAGCGCATGACACGGTGTCGAAACCATTCGACACTTGGCCAAATGGCCAAGTTTCACCTAAGAGCTACCCTTCCCAGGTTACAATCGCTCACTCTCATCCCTCGGAGTCCCTCGCCTTCGAAGTTCTCTTCGTTTGCGGCCACGTCCCTCGGCAGCATCAGGCGCACGGCTCTGCAATGCTCTTTCGCATCTCTTGCCTCGAAGTCTACTTCCTCCGGCTTCACTCCAAGCTCCTCGTCCGGCGGTCCCTCGGATGCTCCAAGCGCACGGCTTCCGCAAAGCTATCCTTCACTGACTCAAGGCACGAGTCATGAGATGTGAAACTCGCCATGGCTCCATGTGCGAATTACTAAGTCCTGCACGACTTCAACGCACATATCAAATCAACATATCAAACTAACTTAAACCCTTTGCTACACCATCAAAACCATATCACGGCAAGAGATTGCCCTAACAATCTCCCCCTTTTTGATGTGTGGCAATCCGTTTAAGTTAGGTAAAAACATTTGATATAAATTCTAAGGTAAAGAAAGCATGTAAACATAAACATGATATAGCAACATACAACTCCCCCTTAATCCATGAAACTCTCTATGTAAATTTCTCCCTATCATAGATTTTTCCCCCTTTTATAATTAACTTAAACATAATATTTTCTCCCCCTTTGACACCATCAAAAAGATTATCACTAAGTTAAAAACACATGGCATCAAGTCTAATAGAAAGAAAATACCACAAGTTGATTTAAAATTCGGAATTCAGCCTTTACTGGTCTGATATTCAGGCCATCGATCGGCATTGGTTCGGATACGTCATTGAATATTCGGGATTTTAGAAATTTGAAATGCATTAAAAATTCCAGAAAATTCAAAAAATCATGAAATTTGGGGAACACATTTCTTTTAAGTATATCTATCAGTGAAAAATATGTTTTCATGAAAAATCATTATATTTCCACGTATTTGCCAAAAATCCAAAAGCTTTAAAAACTACTAGGTTTTTGATCATAAGAGTATCCATTTTAACACCTAGTTTTGCATCCAATTGTTTCAAAACATGAATACATATATTTTAAAGTAAGAAATTGTTTTGAAAACCTATGAAATATCCAATCATGATCTTTGGGCAATATGTCTATGAATTAAACATAAGCCTTCCCCATGATTGGTCTATTATTGCTATTTTGATACTTTAAATGACCATCTAAATGCCATAGGCATTAGTGAACATTTGTATCATCCTAACATCTCACTCATGCTAAGTTTTCAATCAAGGTAGCCTATGGTGAGTGTGAGATGCATCCTAGGGGGTATTTGTATATACTTAACCAATATGTTCATGCAATTCTATCATGGTTAAGTGTCAACCTAACATCCTACATGATCATAAAGACATATATGAATGAATTCTACATTATGATCATGAAACTCTTGTACTCATCAAATAATAGTCATGCATTAGGTATTATATGATGATAATAAACAGAGTATTACCTAAAGCATGATTCAAACCTATTTCTCATGATAACGTGCCAAATTTCAAAAACATAAATCATGATTGCAAATATATATAGAAATTACATCAATCATCATGATTTAAGCATTATTATCTATTTATGGGTACGTTATCATCACCCAACACTATCTAAAAAATGTTGTCCCGTCATCCTAAGTCAACCAAAATATGATATAGGCTAGGTCCATGTGGTTGACTACCCTAGGGTTATTCTAACCCTTAAGGATGGATTTTGGAACCCAAAATAAGTTCTTTCCTATTGGGTTCACTAGATACTCCTTGGGGATCCATTTCCTAGCTATTACTTTCTTCTTATCTTGTCCCCTAGCTATTAGGCATTTGTAGGCCTTTTCATTTTTCTTCTCTTTGTATCCTAGGCCCTTTTTGTTGAAACTAGCTTTTTGGCTCCCTATGATCATATTTAATGTGTTGGAGCCAATAGTGAATTTCTCTAGGGCTTTTGTTAAATAATCTACCTTTTCCCTTAATGCCCTATTTTCCTCTATGCATGCATCATTAACATCCAAAGGCATATAGTCATGTGAGCATGCATCATCATGGCAAGAAGAAACATTATCATTTAAGCATGCTTTTTCTAGTTTATTTTCTAAGTCCTTAATTTGATCTAGCATGCTTTTGTTTTTCTTCTTAGCTCTAAATAAATCTCTAGTTAAGCTAGAAACCATGGAAACTATTTTCTTAGGAGTTAGATTTGTTACCATAGTTTCCATGTCCTCTTCTTCTTCGGATGAGGAGGATGTGGAAGCTCCCCCTTCATTTGAGCTCTCCCCACTTGAGCTTGATTCTTCATTTGAGGAGGAGGAGGAGCAATCCGAGTCATGAAGAGCCATTAGTGCTAGGTTGGAGTAGACATGCTCTTCTTCTTCGGATGAGGATGAAGAAGCAAGGTCATCCCATGTCTTGGCTTTGAGTGCCATGGCCTTCCCTTTTCCTTTTGCCTTCTTTTCTTCTTCCTTTCTCTTGCTCCACTTCTTCTTCCTCTTCTCTTCTTTCTTTTTCTTCTCTTCCTTGCTCTTGTTTAGGAGGGGACAATTATCCCTTATATGTCCCTCTCCTTGGCAATTATAGCATATGACCTTCCCCCTTGGTCTTCTATTCCTATCATGAGATTTATCAAATCTAAGATTCTTAAATGCACGCCTTACCTTCCTTACCATGTAGGCTTCTTCCGTGCTATCCATGGAGGAGGTAGAGGCTTCATCGGATGAGGAGGAGGGGACTTCCATCTTCTTCTTCCCCTTGTTCGCTATCAAAGCTACTCCTCTTGAGGGTTGGATTCTAGGCTCTTCTTGTATTCCTTCTAGCCTAGTTTCATGAAGCTCCATTGTTGAGAAGAATTCCTCCAAGGTGCTTACTTCTAAGTTCTTGGAGATATAAAATGAGTCCACCATGGAGCTCCATCTTGAGGACCGGGGAAAGGCATCTATGGCCTTCATTACCATATCCCGGTTTGATAGCTTCTCACCTACACTTGTTAGCCCAATTAATATTTCTTTAAATCTAGAATGTAGGGAAGTTACCTTTTCGCCCTTTTCAAGCTTAATATTCGAGAGTTGGGAGCGGAGGAGGTCTCTTCTTGCTAGCTTAGCCTCCGAGGTACCTTCATGAAGCTCCACTAGCTTCTCCCACATCTCCTTAGCACTAGAAAATTCCCCTATCCTATTTGTTGGGATGTATACTGAAAGCCTAGCTCTTTTGTATGAACATCTTTATTTTGAAATAAGAATCACATGATCATTGTTTGCATATTTTTATGGTTATGCAATATTGTCTAATACCTTACATTGTAGATAACATGGTGTGTGGTGTCACACGGGAGATCATGTTATCGACTTCTTGTAAAGTATAAGTAAAGGCTCACAACCGAGATGGCTTTGGACAAACCATCGGAATAGTTGTAGTGTGATTTGGTATTGGTTTGTCTTGACCATAGAATCACACTAGTGCACTTTGTGTGTATTGAGCAGGATCGACACAGAGGTGATTCGATTTATTGCTGACTACACAATCGAATCGGACCTCAGATATTATTTAGTACATGCTCTTAATCCCGATATAATAACGGGCACATATACTTGGTACTCATCTCTTCTATTTACCAATGGGCGAGATTTATAGCTTAAATCGATAGACTCGGTAAGTTGGGAGATGATATTATTTATATAGTGTGCCGTTGATTATAGGAGGAAACCGTGTCCTATATATTAGGATGATGATGTCCCCTTGAGGAGCTCATAAGGTTCATCATGTAAACCCTGCAGGTGGACTTGGTCCGGCATGATGAAAAGGTTGAGTGGTACTACTCATGGAGTTAGATGTTGATTAATTAATGGTTAGTAAATTAATTAATCGACGGACATTCGAGATCTTAAACACGGGGAGAATATGTACAAATAATATATGGAGCCCATATTATCATATGGGGGTTGGTGAGGTAGATCAATGATGGACCTTTAGTGGATTGGATCATCATTAGTGGATCGGACTTTATGTGGGCTTGATCCATGGGTGGCCAAGACCCAACTCCTCCTCATGGTCCCTAATGTAGCCCATTAACACCTCAAGATGCTTAGATCCAATGGATAGAAACAAAACTCTAAGATCCATTGGTAGAGATCAAATCTCTAAGATCCGACGGTTGAGATTAAATCTCTAGATCCGACGGTTGAGATTAAATCCCTAGAACCAATGGAGGAGATTAATTCATGACTTATCCCTAACTCTATAAAAGGAGGGCATGGGGAGTGGTCGTGACATACATGAAAGGGAGGGAGCAAGGCTTGGGCGGCAAGAATAGGGCAATCCTAGTTGAGATAGGATTGGAATTAGGGTTAGGGTTTGGAAGCAAGGGTGGCACCAAATAAGGCAAGTTTTCCTTCTTCTTCCTTGCCTTGTGGCCAACGTCCAGCAGCTATTCCAGCCCTTCCCAGCCCTTGGCCACGCCAAAAACACTCCCCTCTCTTCTCCTTAGGTGGTGGAAACAAGATATAGGGTTTCCCTTGGTGTCTTGGTAGTTTTCCATCATCTTCTTCTCCTTCTAGTTGGCCGGCGGCAAGAACTTCTATAGTTCTTTGTTGGTTGAGTTTTGAAGGAGAAAAACATTGTTTCTCTTCTTCCTCTTGCTTGGGAAAAGCAAGGAAGGAAGTTTTGCGATCTAGGAGCTTCGACTTTTGGTGGATCGTCGCCACACGGCGTCCAAAAGGAGGAGGTCATACATTAGAAGACCAAGAGGTATAACTATTCTTCTATCTCTTTTATTCATTGCTTGTGTTTGTTTTTCAAAATATAAGCATGTTATATTTCTGTAAATAGGCTAAATAATACTTGGATCCCGAGTATAAAAACAAAAACCGGCGATCCGGACATCGTCTATTCCGCGGCTACTCGTAGAATAGAGAATGGTCGCTTGAACAACTAGTTTGTTCAAGTGACCTCTCTAAACGAATAGCACGACGATGACTTGGTTGCTTTGGGAATCCCTTTTGTCTAGGATTAAATTTTTAATCTGGGGACATCGAAGGGATCACCATGGTCAAGCAACCGAGGCGAAGGGGAAGCGAAGTTTCCTCACGGATCAACCCCAACAATTGGTATCAGCCAAGGATTCCGGTTTGTGTGTTTAGGATTGGTTAATTTTATGCACTTTTTCATATATTATATGTGCGGATAATAGTAGGATATCGTAGTTTAACTCTTTGGTTGCAGGCATAAGATCCGACTATTATGGTCGTGTGTGTGTATGTGATTGTATGTGTGTAAATATTTATTTTGTTGAATCCTCGGGGTTGACGAGGCTAGTATTTAGTTTTTTTGTAAATTAAATACGGCATTGTTTAGCCGCTCTTTATTTTATTTTACTTTCGATCTAGATTCATGTACACTCCCTCGTGGAGTATAGGATCGATGGATGTAAATTAAAATAGGTTTTAGTCTCGGCTCGGATCTCTGGAGGGCTTGTACATGGCGTAGGAGGAGGCGGACGAGATAGCGATCTGACAGGAGCCATATTGAAGACAAAGGCCATAATAGTTTGAAAATAATTTATTTTTCATATTTATTGCTTTTTGTTTGATATGCATGTCGTAGGAAAATTCCTCATTTTTAATTTACTAAGTGGGAGAGGGATATTTTAATTAATTCCCACGGCCTCCATTACAATTTGACGTGTGATGCAACAAACTTGCGTGTCGGCTCTGAGTGCCTTCCTCCCTGCGGATGAGTTTATTTGCGGATCACTAGGTCAAATAATGGTTATAGGAAATTATCTAGGAGCGTGTGTACTTCCCACGTGAAGGCACATAATCCGAAATACTTCCCTTAGTATCGTGTAATGGTGCACACTTAGATGCAAATTAAAAGTATCCTCCCCATCGGAGTCACTGCTTTTATTTGTAGGGCCAAAGAGGAACCAACTATTAATTTTATTTGTCGAAAAGTAAGGTTGACAAGATAATAAAATTAATGGGTAAAACCTCCTCTTACAAATGTAGAATTCGTATACGTCCACACTGCGTGGCATGCGATATTCTCGGTGTTTTGAGGTGTTGGTTGATTTCGAAATTTTATTGTTTTGAGGAATCAATAATTTTTTGAAATCTAAAATAATAATCTATGGGATTCTTGAAAATTCCTCACTGTCAATTTACTAAGTGGGAGAGGGATATTTTAATTAATTCCCACGGCCTCCATTACAATTTGACGTGTGATGCAACAAACTTGCGTGTCGGCTCTGAGTGCCTTCCTCCCTGCGGATGAGTTTATTTGCGGATCACTAGGTCAAATAATGGTTATAGGAAATTATCTAGGAGCGTGTGTACTTCCACAGTGGTAAGGCACATAATCCGAAATAATTCCCTTAGTATCGTGTAATGGTGCACACTTAGATGCAAATAAAAAGTATCCTCCCCATCGGAGTCACTGCTTTTATTTGTAGGGCCAAAGAGGAACCAACTATTAATTTTATTTGTCAAAAGGTAAGGTTGACAAGATAATAAAATTAATGGGTAAAACCTCCTCTTACAAATGTAGAATTAAGTATGTCCACCTGCGTGGCATGCGATATTCTCGGTGTTTTGAGGTGTTGGTTGATATCAAAATTTTATTGTTTGAGGAATCAATAATTTTTTGAAATCTAAAGTAATGATCTATGTGATTCTTAGGATTTTCAAAATGACTTTCAGTCCACTTGTTGTGATACTAAAAGAAATAAACTTACTGTACCCAAATAATGTTGATTGGAAAAGAATCTAGATATTGTCTTATCTGCTAAGGAGTACAAGTATGCACTCTTCGAAGAGTGTCCTCAAGCCATGGTTGCTCAAAAAGGTTTCTACTTCTAAGCTGAAAGGCAAGAAGAAGAAAAAACAAGGTGGAGCAAAGGTGGTGGGAGGATCTCGGGAGGAGTGAAGAAGCCAAAGGCAAGTACTTTAAGCAGATGGACATTGGAAGAAGGACTGCCCCACCCAAAGAACAAAGGTATATCCTTTGGACTAGTCGTTGAAACATGATTAGCGGTGTTATCTACGCACTGGTGTGTAGATATGAGAGTCACTAATCATGCCGCAACACTGCAGGTTTCAGGAAACCCAACGACTAGCTAAAGGGGAGATTACCATTTTGGGCAATGCCATGAAGGTGGCGGCTATTGCAGTGGGAGAAGTTTTATTTATCTCTTGAGAAAAATAAAACTAAGGTTCTGGAAAATTCCCTTTATGTATCTTTATTTAGAAAGAATTTATTTTAAGTTTCTAAATTTTTCTGGTTTGATATTCTATTTCTTTTAATGACCGAGTTGTTATAAAAAGGAATAGGGAGAATATCTGTTCAGGTACATTGAAAGGAAATTTGTATACAAAACCTCCCACGATGCAAATTGAAGTTAATAACTCATCTTCTAATTCCAAAAGGAGAAAAGAACCTTCGAAGATGAACCAAACATATCTTTGCCATCTTAGTCTTGGTCACATTAACCTAAGCAGAATTCAAAGGTTGATAGCTGATGGACCTTTGGGTTCATTAGTGGTGGAGGATCTCCCAACCTACGAATCTTGCTTGGAGGGTAAGATGACCAAGAGGCCTTTCAAGGCCAAGGGGTATAGAGCCAAAGATATGTTAGAAATGGTTCATTCTGATTGTATGGTCCTATGTCTATCTGGCAAGAGGTAGTTTTGAATATTTCATCTTTTTCATAGACAATTATTCAAGATGACACTACGATCTGATCGTGGTGACGAGTACCTCTTGGGAGAGTTTAGGAATTACCTATCAGAGGTTGGGATTCAATCCCAATTATGCACTGGCACACCCAGTGAGAATGATGTAGAAGAGCGAAGGAATAGGACTCTTATAGAGATGGTTAGATCGATGATGAGTTATTACGACTTGCGGACTCGTTCGGGATATACTCTAGATCTGGCGGTGTACATTACGAACTTGGTTCCATCTAAATCAGTGCCTTCTACTCCCACGAGTTGTGGACAGGCGAAAGCCTAGTCTAAGACATATTCGGATATGGGAGAGTCCAAAGACATGTGAAGGCGGATGATGGTAAGTTGGAACCTCGACAAAGTGCGCTTGTTCATTGGCTATCCTAGATGAGCGAAGGGTGGATTGTTTTATAGTCCTAGAGATCGAGAGTGATCGTTAGCACGAACACTAGATTTCTAGAGGAAGACTATGTGATGAACCACAAGCCCAAGAGTAAAATTGTTCTGGAGGAGTTAAAAGGGGAAGTCACTTCTTTAGTACCACCGGTACAAGAGGATATACCACATGTCACTGCACCGCGTGTCACAGAGGATACACAAGTGATGTCTCGTCGTAGTGGGAGGGTTGTGAGACACTGATAGATTCATGTTCTTGGGAGAATCTTCGATTTGGTCACTGGCGAACATGAACTGATCCTGGACATATGACGAGGCAATCCAAGATAAAGATGCACTATCTTGGCAAAGTGCAATGAATACTGAGATTGAATCTATGGATTCAAGTCAGGTTTGAGAGCTCTTATGCATAGCAGCTCATATGGATTATGAGGTGTGGCATATGGATATCAAGAAAGCTTTCCTTAATGGAAGTCTTGAGGAAACCATCTATATGAAGCAACCAGAGGGATTCATTGCTAAGGGCAAAGAGCATCTTGTGTGTAAGCTTAATCGGTCCATTTATGGATTGAAGCAAGCTTCAAGATCTTGGAACATCCGCTTTGATGAGATAATCCAGTCTTATGGATTTATTCAAAGTCCGGATGAGTCTTGTGTATACAAGAGATGTGACGGAAACGTAGTGGTATTTCTTGTACTATACGTAGATGACATTTTGGTGGTTGGCAACAACATCGAAGTGTTATCAGACGTAAGGGTATGGTTATCCAAACAGTTTGATATGAAGGACTTGGGAGAGGTGAGACACATCCTTGGGATCAAGGTTATAAGGGATCGCAGGAAAAGGATGTTGTGCTTATCCCAAGCTTCATACATAGACACGATTATGGAGCGTTTTAGCATGCAGAACTCCAAGAAGGGTTTTCTACCTTTCAGGCATGGAGTACCTCTATCTAAGGAGATATGTCCTAGATCATTTGAGTAGATAGAGGAGATGAAGGCGGTTCCTTATGCTTCGGCAGTAGGAAGCCTCATGTATGCGATGCTCTGTACGAGACCAGATATCCGCTGCAGTAGGCATGGTTAGCGAATATCGAGTAATCCAGCGAGGATATTGGTGCGGTAAAGCATATATTGTAGTGCACGAGAAGGACTAGGGATTATATGCTAGTTCGACCAATTACTCCGTGGGTTACTGATTCCGATTTCCAATCTGATAGGGATAACAGTAAGTCTACCTCAGGTTTTGTGTTTACTTTGGGAGGTGGAGCCATTGTATGGAGGAGTGCCCAGCAGAAATGCGTGGCGGACTCCACCATGGAAGCTGAGTATGTGGCAGCCTATGAGGCGGCCAAAGAAGCTGTATGGCTCAGGAACTTCCTGATGGACTTGGATGTGATTCCTGGTTTGCCCAGAACTATCACAATTTATTGTGATAATAGTGGTGCAGTTGCAAACTCGAAGGAACCACGAGCCCATAAGGCTAGTAAACACATAGAGCGCAAGTACCACCTGATACGAGAAATCGTAAAGGATGTAGAAGTTGTTGTCGCCTAGATTGCATCAGAGGATGACCTGGTAGACCCTTTCACTAAGGCCCTTCTAGCGAGAGCTTTGATAGGCATGTGGAGGGAAGGGGAATCAGATGTATGGCAGTATAAGGACAGCATAGTCTTTTAGTATAAGTGGGAGATTGTTGGGATGTATACTGAAAGCCTAGCTCTTTTGTATGAACATCTTTATTTTGAAATAAGAATCACATGATCATTGTTTGCATATTTTTATGGTTATGCAATATTGTCTAATACCTTACATTGTAGATAACATGGTGTGTGGTGTCACACGGGAGATCATGTTATCGGCTCCTTGTAAAGTATAAGTAAAGGCTCACAACCGAGATGGCTTTGGACAAACCATCGGAATAGTTGTAGTGTGATTTGGTATTGGTTTGTCTTGACCATAGAATCACACTAGTGCACTTTGTGTGTATTGAGTAGGACCGACACAGAGGTGATTCGATTTATTGCTGACTACACAATCGAATCGGACCTCAGATATTATTTAGAACATGCTCTTAATCCCGATATAATAACGGGCACATATACTTGGTACTCATCTCTTTGATTTACCAATGGGCGAGATTTATAGATTAAATCGATAGACTCGGTAAGTTGGGAGATGATATTATTTATATGGTGTGCCGTTGATTATAGGAGGAAACCGTGTCCTATATATTAGGATGATGATGTCCCCTTGAGGAGCTCATAAGGTTCATCATGTAAACCTTGCAGGTGGACTTGGTCCGGCATGATAAAAAGGTTGAGTGGTACTACTCATGGAGTTAGATGTTGATTAATTAATGGTTAGTAAATTAATTAATCGACGGACATTCGAGATCTTAAACACGGGGAGAAAATGTACAAATAATATATGGAGCCCATATTATCATATGGGGGTTGGTGAGGTAGATCAATGATGGACCTTTAGTGGATTGGATCATCATTAGTGGATCGGACTTTATGTGGGCTTGATCCATGGGTGGCCAAGACCCAACTCCTCCTCATGGTCCCTAATGTAGCCCATTAACACCTCAAGATGCTTAGATCCAATGGATAGAAACAAAACTCTAAGATCCATTGGTAGAGATCAAATCTCTAAGATCCGACGGTTGAGATTAAATCTCTAGATCCGACGGTTGAGATTAAATCCCTAGAACCAATGGAGGAGATTAATTCATGACTTATCCCTAACTCTATAAAAGGAGGGCATGGGGAGTGGTCGTGACATACATGAAAGGGAGGGAGCAAGGCTTGGGCGGCAAGAATAGGGCAATCCTAGTTGAGATAGGATTGGAATTAGGGTTAGGGTTTGGAAGCAAGGGTGGCACCAAATAAGGCAAGTTTTCCTTCTTCTTCCTTGCCTTGTGGCCAACGTCCAGCAGCTATTCCAGCCCTTCCCAGCCCTTGGCCATGCCCAAAAACACTCCCCTCTCTTCTCCTTAGGTGGTGGATGTAGGGAATTCTCGTATGCCTAATGGCATATGCGCAACGGAAAATAGGATCCCTTCCAAGTGATCCATGCGAAAGCAAACTCGTATAAAATAAATTTCTCTAAACCAAGCCTATCTTATAGGAGAGTTCTACCTTTGTTGCGTGCCCTTTGCAATCCCGCTTTTCCTTTCGGTTTGTTGGATCTTTAGCACGTTCAAGTGTCCGTGCCTCTATACGTATCCACACGAGCACGCTCTTGTCTCACAAAAGGAAAACTAGAAGAGCTCTCCTTTACTTCTTGCTAGAGAAGTCCCTAAAGGAGAGGAAGAGAGGGAAAATGAGAAAGGAAGAAGAAGACTCCTCTTCTTGCTAGCCTACACTCACAAACCCACACAACTAAAGCTTCCACCAAGCTCTCTCACAACCACAACACCACTTGCAATCCAAATGATACTTTGGCCGGCCACTCCATGGGGCCTTTTATAGGGTTGGCAAAACCCTTTCACCTCCTACAATTTAATGCAATCCATTGCATTGAGACCCCTTTTGTTTTGGCCGGCCACTTTAAGGAGACAAAACCATTTTGTTTCCTTCCACCTTAACTAGCTTAGGTGGATGCTTAGGTGGCATGCTTATGTGGCATGATTATGTGGCATGCTTATGTGGCATTCATTCATGTTGAATTAATCTTATTAATTCAATTAAGCTTAAATTCTCATTAAGCTTAAAGTCCAAAAACCATTTTGTACTTAAGCTTATTCCCAAATTATTCTAGTCAAACTAGAATACTCTAATTCCTCTAATTATCATGCTCTTTGTGTGTGACCCTATAGGCTCTCATAACGTTGGCAGTGGACCTAAACTCTTTTAGATACACAAGCAATGAGCGGCATCTAGCAATACATCATTGCTACCCAAGTTCTGAGATAAGTCAATATCAGACTAACCTTTCCGTGACTACTATAATATATGACCGTGTCCTTCTATCCTTGATATCAGATTGATAAATGAGGCATAGACCGTGTCATCCTCGATCAATCTATGTGTTTCTTGATCCCTGAGTAAACTAACTCAAACAAATGAGCTCAATATCTCATATTGACTCATTCGAGCATGGCCATGTGTTTTAGTAGTTCTACTCAATCAAGGGGCCCACCGATATCACTCCCGTCATATGGAAGGGATAGATCCCATCTACATCACTCACATCCCTCCGCATAATTTGTTACATACCCAGTAATCGCCTTTATGGTCCACCCTGTTACGGGTGACGTTTGACGATACCAAAGTACATAACTCCTTATGTAGGGAACCATAGTGACTTCAGGTCTAAGGACTATTCATACCAATAGTCACATGAGAAAGTTTATGACACTCATATAACGATCCATGAAACTTTCTCATGGCGAGTCAGTTCAGTATATATTCTCCAATATATACCCATGTGTCAACTTGATATCATATATCCATGACTTGTGAGATCAAGTCATCAATTGACCTACATGCTAGTCTTTATGTATTAATATTGCCCTTGCATATTAATACTCGACTAGGAACATTTAGGAAAGTGTTCTCTACAGCCTCTCATAATCAATTCTGCCAATTGATGTGCTGTAGATAAGAACCTACTTTTCTAGGGCATTATTATATTTAAATTAGCTGGCACAAGCAAGATGTAAATATAATAACCAATCCTTTGCCTTTATAGAATATGATACAAAAATGTTCCCTATTCAACCATCACATGATTGGTTCTAGGGCTTTAACTAACAGTGGAAACAAGATATAGGGTTTCCCTTGGTGTCTTGGTAGTTTTCCATCATCTTCTTCTCCTTCTAGTTGGCAGGCGGCAAGAACTTCTATAGTTCTTTGTTGGTTGAGTTTTTGAAGGAGAAAAACATTGTTTCTCTTCTTCCTCTTGCTTGGGAAAAGCAAGGAAGGAAGTTTTGCGATCTAGGAGCTTCGACTTTTGGTGGATCGTCGCCCACACGACGTCCAAAAGGAGGAGGGTCATACATTAGAAGACCAAGAGGTATAACTATTCTTCTATCTCTTTTATTCATTGCTTGTGTTTGTTTTTCAAAATATAAGCATGTTATATTTCTGTAAATAGGCTAAATAATACTTGGATCCCGAGTATAAATACAAAAACCGGCGATCCGGACATCGTCTATTCCGCGGCTACTCGTAGAATAGAGAATGGTCGCTTGAACAACTAGTTTGTTCAAGTGACCTCTCTAAACGAATAGCACGACGATGACTTGGTTGCTTTGGGAATCCCTTTTTTCTAGGATTAAATTTTTTAATCCGGGGACATCGAAGGGATCACCATGGTCAAGCAACCGAGGTGAAGGGGAAGCGAAGTTTCCCCTCACGGATCAACCCCAACACTATTGACTTCTTGTTGGGGGAGGACATTGTATAGGTGGTGCTTGGCCTTTGAATTTGCCAAGTATTCTTCTCTTTGCCTTTTGCTCCACCTCGATTTCTCCAATGGCTCCCCATCCTCGTTCCTAGGCAACTCGAAACCGTTTTCCATTATTAATAGAATTTCAAAGTCGGTTTCAAAGAATACCTCCATTCGCTTCTTCCACCAAGCGAATTCGCCATCGAACTTCGGTGGATGGATGTTTGAGCCGGCCATTTTGAAAATTGCTTGTTGTGGCGGTTAGTCCTCGACAAGCTTTCCTTGGCTCTGATACCACTTGTTGGGTCGGATCGGTTGATCTATTGGCCGGCTAGAGGGGGGTGAATAGCCCTCGTTCGTTGGATGCCGTATTTTGCTCGTCTACGAAAATGTTAGCGCAAGCGGAAGCAATAAACTAAGACAAGCAAATAGAAATAAAACAAAGACAATACAAACACGGAGATGTAACGTGGTTTACGGCTACGCCGCTAATCCACGGTCCGATTCGTCTACGGTGAATCACTCCGCAATCGATCCACTAGATCTCTCCTTTGCACAAAGCTAGGTGGAGGTAACCTCTTTACAACAACACTCCTCTTACAAATATAATGAAAATAAGCTTGGGTAAGAGGATGGAAAGCTTTTGGGAATTTTGAGGGAGTGTTAGAGTATAAGCATTAGCCTCCCAAAGCCTTATCCCCTTCCTTTTTATAGAGGAAGAGGGTTTCTTCCCGTTGACACAGGATCAGTCGACTGATGGCACCCATCGATCGGTAGTGCGATTGCCCAATAGCGTGCTTTCCACGTTGGATACTATCAGCGATGCGCATCGATCGTGATGGCACCCATCGATCGATTGATGTCAGCGATCGAGTCCTCAGCGAGGTCGACTCCATTCGTGCCGTGCGGGTGACATCGATCGATTGTCCCTTAGCGGTCGGTGATCAAGCCATCGATCGACTACCCATGCGGCGGTCGGTGATCAGCAGTTGACCACATTAGACCGGTCGATCAACCCATCGACTGAAGGCGATCATTGCCATGACGGCGATCGGCGGTGTCTGAAAACCATTCGACACTTGGCCAAATGGCCAAGTTTCACCTAAGAGCTACCCTTCCCAGGTTACAATCGCTCACTCTCATCCCTCGGAGTCCCTCGCCTTCAAAGTTCTCTTCGTTTGCGGCCACATCCCTCGGCAGCATCAGGCGCACGGCTCTGCAATGCTCCTTCGCGTCTCTTGCCTCGAAGTCTACTTCCTCCGGCTTCACTCCAAGCTCCTCGTCCGGCGGTCCCTCGGATGCTCCAAGCGCACGGCTTCCGCAAAGCTATCCTTCACCGACTCAAGGCACGAGTCATGAGATGTGAAACTCGCCATGGCTCCATGTGCGAATTACTAAGTCCTGCACGACTTCAATGCACATATCAAATCAACATATCAAACTAACTTAAACCCTTTGCTACACCATCAAAACCATATCACGGCAAGAGATTGCCCTAACAAAAATAAGTTTGAGGGTCATGTTAGAGCTTATGGTATTGGATACCGTAGCGATTGGCATTAGGCCAAGTGGGAGTCTGTTAGTAATATATGAGAGATGTCCTAAGGCAATCGCCTTATGTATGAACCATTTATATGATAAATAAAGATTCACTATTTGAGTATACATGTTTCATGTATTTGATTGGATCTTAAACTCATTTACTGAATGTCCACGATACGATTCACAGCATGAGAGAATTTGTGATTGGATCACAACTAGTGAGTATCTCTACATGTGTAATTGTGATGTATCGGAATTATCCCTAGTCAATGAATTGATGGAGTTGGACACCATCAATTCTGTCGAGACTAGCACGAGGTATACTCCTTGGTGTATCCAAGCAGCTGATTCTCACTGGCTGGAGACATTGTGATGTCCGGAGTTAATCGTGGATGCTAGTTATGGTAACTAGTTCATTGGAGTGACCACCCGTAAGACTTCATATGGTTCTCTGCATATATAGATATGTCAATGAAGTTCTTACTGTGGCTTAAGTGCGATGTTCCTTTGACTTGCGGTATTCAAGTCATCTTGATCATAGAGACTTATGCTTTGACATCTTAAGCAAACATCTCTAAGGAGATGTGGACCCGGGATGATTGGGTATAAGTCGAAGTGATCGAAGGTATTTGAATAGCCTATAAAGGATTCACCACTCCTTGCGAGGAGATGTATACCCATGGCCTCTCGTCGGATTGTTACTAAAGTCTTTGGCCAAAGCATTACATGTTTAGAGTAAGGTACTCTTCGATACATGTGGAGTAACTAGAATCCGTAGGACGAGGAAATGATACTTGGGCTAGGTGTGACGTAGTCAGCCTAGTGGGGACTGACACAATAGACCATGTCCTGAACCAAGTGGGTATAAGATGAGTGAAGGGAATGGGGTACGAATCATTCGAGCTGCTGAAGGGTTTCAGAAATAGTTCTGGATCAACCGTTGATCTTTTCGGTTAATTGGGGATCATGATGTACTACTAGGTGCCACTCATGATCGTTCTATAATTAATGGTTAATTATAGATGGCCAACATAAACCGAAAACCTATTTGGTCACACGCACAACGAGCGTAATCCAAAGTATTTAAAACGAACTTGAGAATGGGATTCTCAGACCGAGAGAAACTAGGTTTGGTTGGACCAAACATAAAGCGAGCATGAAATCGTTTCAGTCGCAATGGAAGCATGGATGGGCCGAGTCTTATGAAGACGTAATGGATAAACCAAAATGGTTTGGTTCTAATCCAATGGAGGAGAGTAAACAAAAGGGTTTGGTTTATTTTAAACGAATGAACCAAAAGTTGGTTCGGTTCGTTTTAACTTAAAATAAACCATCATGGTTTGGTTTATTTTAACTTATCTTAATGGAGCGGGTTAACGGGCCTAATGGTTATGATCCAATAACCATTAAGAGAATTAGTTCTCTATAAAAGAGAGCTTAATGGATAATTAAGCCCTAATCCAAAAACCCTAGCCTCAAGAGTTGCCGCCCACCCCTTGAAGGATTCGGCGCCAACCCTAGGCTGCCGCCCCTCTCCTCCTCCAACCGGCGTCCAGAAGGAGCCTTCCTTCCCCCTCGCCGGCGTCGAGCTGCTGTCGGTTGGTGCTCCGGTGATCTTCCTTGGGTGTGGCGATAAGGTGAGCACTTGGCTTCCTTGTTTTGGCCGGCGCCTACTCCTCCACCAAGCTGTCCAGTTTTCTGGACAGCTTCTTCTCCTCTCATCGGAGCGTCGTTTGGACGGCGGTTAGAGCTCCGACAGCGGCTAACTTACCGGGGATTCGATCTCCGGTAATCCTCTGAGGTGGAGGACGAAGGATTCGTCAATTGGTTGACGAATACCTCTCCTGAGAAGCGAGTTTTGGGAACTCGTATTAGGATCCGAATTTGGATTCGGATCGTGATCATCTCTCGATCACGTCGTCTTCAACACGAGGCTAGTAACCCGTAAGAAGACGAAGCTCGTGGCTTAGCAAAGTCATCCTGAGGAACTCGGCGTGGATACGGATAGAGACGATTCTAGCGAGGATCGTTCCGGTTGATGCCGTTCCGCTACACGTCATACGAAAGGTATAACGTAGATAAATTTCCTTTTATTGCAAATTTAAATTTACGGTTATGTCTACACTTGTTGTAATATGCATGCGTGTGTTGTGTGTGTTGTAATAAATGTAGATTTATTATTTTTATTGCTTCCGCTGTGTTCATGTTTACGAAACATGATCGAACACACACACGCCGCGGTGCCGGAAACCCAACAATTGTTGCCAATAAACAAAATGTCATCTACGTATAGTACAAAAAATACCACTACGTTTCTGTCACATCTCTTGTATACACAAGACTCATCTGGACTTTGAATAAATCCAAAAGACTGGATTACCTCATCAAAGAAGATATTCCAAGACCTCGAAGCTTGCTTCAATCTATAAATGGACCGATTAAGCTTACATACAAGATGCTCTTTGCCCTTCACAATGAATCCCTCTGGTTGCTTCATATAGATATTTTCCTCAAGACTTCCATTAAGGAAAGCTGTCTTGACATCCATCTGCCACACCTCATAATCCATATGAGCTGCTATGCATAAGAGAATCCGGATAGACTTAAGCATGGCTACCAGCGAAAAGGTCTCCTCATAATCGATACCCTCTTTCTAAGTATACCCCTTCGCAACAAGCCTCGCTTTGAAGGTCTCAACCTTCCCATCTATTCCTCTCTTTCTTTTGTAGATCCACTTGCATCCAATGATTTTTACACCATCGGGTGGTTCTACTAGTTTCCAGACCTGATTTGAACCCATAGATTCAATCTCAGTATTCATCGCATTTTGCCAAGATGCTGCATCTTTATCTTGGATTGCTTCATCATATGTCCAGGGATCAAGTTCATGTTCGCCAGGGACCAAATCAGAAGATTCTCCCAAGAACATGAATCTATCAGGCTGTCTAACAACCCTCCCACTACGACGAGGTATCTCCTGTGTATCCTCTGTGACACGCACTGCAGTGACTTGTGGTATATCCTCTTGTACCGGTGGTACTGAAGAAGTAACTTCCCCTTTTAATTCCTCCAGAACAATTTTACTCTTGGGATTGTGGCTCATCACATAGTCTTCCTCTAGAAATTTAGTGTTCGTGCTAACGATCACCCTTTGATCTCTAGGACTATAAAACAAATCACCCTTCGTTCCTCTAAGATAGCCAACGAACATGCGTACTTCTGTACGAGGTTCCAACTTACCAGCATCTGCCTTTAGCACATGTGCTGGACTACCCCATATCCGAATATGTCTTAGACTTGGCTTTCGCCTAGTCCACAACTCTGTGGGAGTAGAAGGCACTGATTTAAATGGAACCAAGTTCAGAATGTATACTGTCGTATCTAGAGCATATCCCCAGAACGAATCTGGCAACTCAGAATAACTCACCATCGATCTAACCATCTCCATAAGAGACCTATTCCTTCGCTCTGCTACACCGTTCTGCTGGGGTGTGCCAGGTGCAGACAATTGGGATTGAATCCCAGTCTCTGATAGGTAATTCCTAAACTCTCCCAAGAGGTACTCGCTGCCACGATCAGATCGTAGTGTCTTGATACTTTTACCTTGACGTTTCTCCACATCAGCCTTGAATTCTTTGAACTTGTCAAAGCATTCAAACTTGCGGCGCATCAGGTAAATGTATCTATATCTCGAGTAATCGTCTATAAAAGAGACGAAATACTCGAAACCACCTCTAGCCTGGATAACATAGGACCACACAAATCAGAATGAACCAATTCTAACACATCTTTGGCTCTATACCCCTTGGCCTTAAAAGGCCTCTTGGTCATTTTACCCTCCAAGCAAGATTCACAGGTTGGGAAATCTTCCACCACTAATGAACCCAAAGGTCCATCAACTATCAACCTTTGAATTCTGCTTAGGTTAATATGACCAAGCCTAAGATGCCAAAGATATGTTTGGTTCATCTTCGAAGGTTCTTTTCTCTTATTTGAATTAGAAGATGAGTTATTAACTTCAATTTGCATCGTGGGAGGTTTTGGTTCGAGTGTATACAAATTTCCTATCAATGTACCTGAACAGATATTCTCCCTATTCCTTTTTATAACAACTCTGTCATTAAAAGGAGTAGAATATCCATCCATAAATAATTTAGAAACCGAAATTAAATTCTTTCTAAATAAAGGTACATAAAGGCAATTCTTAAGAACCAAAATTTTATTTTTCTCAAAAGATAAATAAAATATCTCCCACTGCAATAGTCGCCACCTTCATGGCATTGCCAAAGTAAACGGTAATCTCTCCCTCAGCTCGTCATCGGGTTTTCTGGAACCCCTGCAAAGTATTGCAAACATGATCATAGGCTCCCGTATCTACACACCAGGTGTCGGTAGATAACACCGCTAACCATGTTTCAACAACTAGACCATAGGATATACCTTTGTTCTATTTCGGATTGGGACAGTCCTTCTTCCAATGTCCATCCTGCTTGCAAGTGAAGTACTTGCCTTTCGGCTTCTTCACTCCTCCCTGAGATCCTCCCACCACCTTTGCTCCACCTTGTTTCTTCTTCTTCTTGCCTTTCGGCTTAGAAGTAGAAACCTTCTGAGCAACCATGGCCTGAGCCTGAGCAAGCCTTTCTGTCGACTGGAGAATGATATCGACCTGGGTTTCTTCGTCGATCTCAGCTCCAAGGACTTCCATCTCATTCGCAGGCTTAGGAGGACACTCTTCGAAGAGTACATACTTCTTTCTGTCGACTGGAGAATGATATCGACCTGGGTTTCCCCGTTGATCTTAGCTCCAAGGAATTCCAGCTCATTTGCAGGCTTAGGAGGACACTCTTCGAAGAGTACATACTTGTACTCCTTAGCAGTTAAGACAATATCTAGATTCTTTTCCAATCAACATTATTTGGGTACAGTAAGTTTATTTTTCTTTAGTATCATAGCAAGTGGACTGGAAGTCAATTTTGAAAATTCTAAGAATCACATAGATCATTACTTTATATTTCAAAAAATTATTGATTCCTCAAGCAATAAAATTTTAAAATCAACCAACACCTCAAAACACCGAGAATATTGTATGCCACAATAGTGTGGACGTATACGAATTCTACATTTGTAAGAGGAGGTTTTACCCATTAATTTTACTATCTTGTCAACCTAACTTTTTGACAAGTAAAATTAATAGTTGGTTTCTCTTTGGCCCTACAAATAAAAGCAGTGACTCCGATGGGGAGGATACTTATATTTGTATCTAAGTGTTCATCATTACTTGGTACCAAGGTAATTATCTCGGGTTATGTGCCTTACGATGGAGAAGTACACACACTCCTTAATAATTTCCTATAACCATATTCGACCTTGTGATCTACAAACAAACTCATCCGATGAGGAGGAAGGCACTCAGAGCTGACACGCAAGTTTGTTTACATCACTTTTCAAATCGTAATGGAGGTCGTGGGAATTTATAAAAATTTTCCTCTCCCACTTAGTAATTTGAAATTGAGGAATTTTCTAGCATACGACATGCATATCAAACAATAAGCAATAAATATGAAAAATAAATTATTTTCCAACTATTATGGCTTTTGTCTTCAATATGTCTCCTGTCGCATCGCCATCTCATCCGCTCCTCCTATGCCACGTACGAGCCATCCGGAGATCCGAGTCGAGACTAAAATCTATTTTAATTTACATCAATTTATCCTATACTCCATGAGGGAGTGTACGTGAAATCTAGATCGAAAGTAAACTAAAATAAAAGGAGTGGCTAAACAATGTCGTATATAATTTACAAAAAATTAAATACTAGCCTCGTCGACCCTGAGAATTCAACAAAATATAACCATACAATCACATACACACATATGGCCACAATAGTCGGATCTTATGCCTGCAACCAAAGAGTTAACCTACGCATATCCTACTATTATCCGGCACATATAATATATGAAAAGTGCATAAAAATTAACCGAATCCTAAACAGACAAAACCGGAAACCTTTGCTCTGATACCAATTGAAGGGGTTTGGTTTCATTGATCCGTGAGGGGAAACTTCGCCTCCCACTTCACCTCGGTTGTTTGTTCATGGCGATCCCATCGATGTCCCCGGATTAAAAAAAAATTAATCCTAGACAAAAGGGATTGCTCAAACAACCAAGTCATCGTCGTTCTATTCGTTTAGAGAGGTCACTTGAACAAACTCGTTGTTCAAGCGACCAACCTCTATTCTACGAGTAGCCGCGGAATAGACGATGTACAGATCACCGGCTTTTGTATTTATGTTCGGGATCCAAGTATTATTTATCCACAAACAGAATATATCATGCTCATAATTGAAAAAACAAATACAAGCAAGTAACAAAAGAGAATAGAGAATAGATATACCTCTCGATCTTCTTATGTATGACCTTCCTCCTTTCGGACGTCGTGTGGGCGACGATCTACCAAAAGTTGAAGCTCCTAGATCACCAATCTTCCTTCCTTGCTCGTTCCGAGCAAGAGGAAGAATAGAAACAAAGCACTATTCCTTCTTTCAACCAACCAACAACCTCCAAGGATGGAGCTTTGCCGCCGGCCAAGAAGGAAGAAGAGATTAAGGGTTGTCGGCCAAAAGCTTCAAGGGAGGACCCTAAACCTTTGTTCCACCAGCCAAGGAGAAGGAGAAGTCAAGGAAAACTTTCCTTATTAGGTGCCGCCCAAGCCCAAACCCAAGCTCCTCTTCTTGCCGCCGACTCCAAAACCCTAGCTCCTCTTGATTAATTCTCCACGCCAACCCCTTGTGCTCCTTTTATAGAGTTAGGGATAAGCCTCCTTTTAATCTCCACCATTGGTTCTAGAGATTTAATCTCAACTGTCAGATCTAGAGTTTTAATCTCAACCGTCGAATCTAGAGATTTAATCTCTACCTTTGGATATAGAGTTTTGTTTCTATCCATTGGATCTAAGCTTCATGAGGTGTTAATAGGCTACAATAGGGACCATGAGGAGGAGTTAGATCTTGGCCACCCAATGGATTAAGCCCACATAAAGTCCGATCCATTAATGATTATCCATTCCACTAGAGGATTATCATTGATCTACCTCACCAACCCCCATAAGTTAATATGGGCTCCATATATTATTTGTACATTTTCTCCCCGTGTTTAAGATCTCGAATGTCCATCGATTAATTAATTTACTGACCATTAATTAATCAATATCTAACTCCATGAGTAGTACCACTCAACCTTTTCATCATGCCGGACCAAGTCCACCTGCAAGGTTTACATGATGAACCTTATGAGTTCCTCAAGGGGACATTATCATCCTAATATATAGGACACGGTTTCCTCCTATAATCAACGGCACACCATATAAATAATATCATTTCCCAACTTACCGAGCCTATCGATTTAATCAATAAATCTCGCCTATTGGTAAATCAAAGAAATGAATACTGAGTATATGTGCCCATTATTATATCGGGATTAAGAGCATGTACAAAATAATATCTGAGGTCCGATTCGATTATGTAGTCAGCAATAAATCGAATCACCTCTAAGTCAGTCCTGCTTAATACACACAAAGTGCACTAGTGTGATTCTATGGTCAAGACAAACCAATACCAAATCACACTACAACCATTCCGATGGTTTGTCCAAAGCCATCTCGGTTGTGAGCCTTTACTTATACTTTACAAGGAGCCAATAACATGATCTCCCGTGTGACACCACACACCATATTATCTACAATGTAATATATTAGACAATATGCATAACCATAAAAATATACAAACAATGATCATGTGATTTTTATTTCAAAATAAAGATGTTCATACAAAAGATAGACTTTTCAGTATACATCCCAACAAAAGCATATTAGAATTCATAGAAACAATAGAAACTGCATAAAGAATGTCAATTACAATGCACTTGGCTCTCCTCTCCGACGTTGATGTGAAGAACTCGATCCTCAAGCGGCCTTCTTCCTCCCTATTGCGAGTTCCCGAAGCATTTTAGGGCATCAGAGTGTTGTCCCAGCCATCGTGCCTCCCCCCTAGGGTTTGGTCATAGCTTCCTTTATTTAGACATCAGGTTGGATCTTCCCGAAACCTGGAAATTAACTGAATCGCATCTAAATCATCCAGCGTCGCATAGTCGTGTGGGTTCACACGGGCAAATTGTGTGTGGTGCTGGGGCACGAGCCATGTGGATTCACAGGGCCAGGGTGTGTGTCCTTCTATTCTAGCTACCAAATGCCTTCTTTTTGCTCCAAAAGAGCACCATTTTCCCTGTAGAATGTTGTCCTACACACAAGAGTACAAAGAGCAGATCTCTGAACCAGAAAATAGGAAATGCATGCAAAATAAAGTGAAATATGCAAGAATTAAAATGCAACGGGATGTGAGCGAAAACTACTCCTAAAACTCAATATGTGTTGCTCACATCATAACTACATTAGTGTAACTACCCCCATCTATAGTAATGTGATGGAATGAACCGCTTTTGCATAATAGATTTCACTTCATCCCATGTGTCAACTGGTCTCTCTCGATTTCTTCTCCTGGTTAGAAAAATTTGATCCCACCAAATAATAGCATAATCAATAAACTCAACTGCAACAAGTTTTACCTTCTTCTCTTCAAAGTAATTGTGGCAATCAAATACTAGTTCCACTTTCATTTCTCATTCTAAATATGCATCTGGATCACTTTTTCTTGAAAATTATGCAATCTTCATCTTGATGTTTCCTAAGTTTCTATAAATATGCTCATCGAAGCTTCCTCTACAGCTAACAATTCTTCCATGACCAAATCTATTACTTGAAGGTCTATCATCAATATCCTCAGAAACACCATCTTCATCTTCATTTATGGTACGATTTTGATGCCTTGCCCTTTGTGTAGGAACTCTACCAACTTGATTCCTTTGTAATCTAGTAATTGCAGCATTTTATTGTTCCATTTTGTCAAAGATCTGACTAAATCTGATTTCCATATGCTCCAAGTGTTGTCTCAAGGCATGTTGCTCAAATGATTCACTAGCCTAGTTTCGTCGCCACTGGTCGCCATTAAAGATATATATTATCACTCAATCACTCAACTCACTAAGATTAGCTCTTTAAAGAACTTAGAATGGAGGCAAATCCCTGTAAGCGTTCGTTGACTAATAGATATTTTTCAAGGGCATGGAGTAAGACAAAAGATAGGAATTGAAAGAAAAAACATGCACTTAGTAGAATGATAAACATGAATTAAGTGTAGAAAAGAAATTATTAGAATGGAATATGAGCAGGTGCCAAAATTGAATATTGGCAGAACATAAAGAAATGCAGAATTAAAAGATAAAGATACTTCAAATAAGTGTTGAAATGAATTTTACCAAAATTTAATCTAGGCAAGTGGTGCCAGAATTTAATCTTGCCAAAACTTAAAGGAAATGCAGAAATGAAAGGTAAGGATAAAATAAGTGTTGAAATGAAAAATGTCAGAATTTAATCTAGGCAGGTGATGCTAGAATTTAATCTTGACAAATCTTAAAGGAAATACTGAATTGAAATGTAAGGATAAAATAAGTTATGAAAGAAATTTGGCAGAATTGAGTCTAGGCAATGTTGGGGATCGATGGCTGGACTAGAAGGGGGGATGAATAGCCTTATCGTCGTTCGATGGAATTCGTACACGCTTGTCTCTACAATACTAGTTAATGCAGTGGAATATAATAATACAAATATAGAGCCAAATACAAACACGAATACACAAGGATATAGGTGGTTCATAACCTTAGATTTCCTACTCCACGGGGCGAGCTCAACGAGCTCTAGTGATGCACACATGATGTGAGCAAAACATATAGAGTTTTAGGAGTAGTTTTTGCTCACATTCCATTTCATTTTAGATTATGCATATTTCACTTTGTTTCACTTGCATTTCCTATTTTCTGGATCGAAGATATGTTCTTTGTACTTTTGTGTGTAGGATAGCATTTCATGGGGAAAATGGCGCACTTTCAAAGCCAAAGAAGGGCATTTGGCAGCTAGACACATAAGGGGGCATGGTTAGGGCGTGTGGCTACACACCATCATATCCAAAGATCGAGATTGGCCACCACAACTCTACACACGGCCTAGCCATGTAGAAACACACGGTTGTGTGCCGCTAGTGCAATTTCAACGTGATTAGGTTTTTTTCGAGTTTCGAGAAGATCTGGCCTCATATCTATATAAGGAAAATTACGCCCAGAGCCTAGGGGGAGGCCCGACTGTCGGGATGGCACACCGATGCCCTAAAAAGCACCGGAAACTCACAATAGGGAGGAAGGAAGTCGCTCGAGGATCAAGTTATGCACTTCAATGCCAGAGAGAAGAGCCACAGTGCATTGTAATTCCTGTTCCTTATGCAATTTACAATGTTTCTATGAATTTGATTATGATTTGTGTTTCTCTTCTCGTATTCATGGAGTAGATTCTTCGATTCTATGATTAGGGGGTAGTTTGTGTGCGTAGAACATGCTATTATAAATATATTTCTGTTCTTGAATTCATATTTGCAATTGATGTTTGTTTAGATCGATAGTTATTCATTTTGGCTTTCTATCTACTTGCATAGCCGATACGAGGGGTGACAGCCCTTGTATCAAAGATTTAGGAGAAATAAGGAGGAGCCTAGGGGTTAGCCTCTCTTCGGTAACCACGAATAGAAGGGTGTAATAGAGTCGGGAACGAGATACGTTCCGATTCATCACAAGGCATTGATTCGGCATCCTCGTACTGCCTACCCCATCCTAAAGCTAGGGGTTGACCTAGTATGGCAGAGATAGTTCCTGATAGATGCGAAGGCTCATCGGGGAAGTGTATGATATCCCTTCCACAAGACCGTAGTTAGATGTCTAGACAACACCCAATTGATAGTAGGTTTTGCGATGCACAAGCGAAACCAAAATCCTAGAATTCCCTCCAAAGACTCGTAGAAACCCTTCTCTTCCTCCATGTGACATCATACTAGAGTTAAGACTTCCGCCAATCCTCGTAATCACAACCACTAGAACTAAACTCCGAATAAGAACGTCCACTGAACAATCGATACTCAAATCTCAATCCCTGTGGGATCGATAATCTATTTATTACTTGACGATATTTGTGCACTTGCAGGCGTTGAGTGCAAGCACGCGCTTCAAGTCCTCAATGGTTCCCGTCGCGAGATTTGAGGTCGCGTTCACGTGCTTTAAGTTTTTGGCATCGTTGCTGGAGACTGTTGATTCGATATCGAATCGAAAGTGGAAAGTTTGGATCGGACCTAGTTTAGATTTATTTTTCCTAATCTTTATTACTTTCTTGTTTAATTTAGTAATAATTTAGATTTTAGTTTTCTTCTAGCTTTAGTAATTTCTAGCAGTTTATTTTTCTAGTCTCTTACTGTGGCACTGTTGTTCCTTTCCTTATTCATATTTTCTTATAGATAAACATGCATGCTTTTTCTCATGATTATGGCTAATTTAATGCTATGAGCTTTGGTAACATTTATTGTGAGCATTGTGGTGAAACATGGCATACCATTAATGATTGTCTGGATATATTTGAACCTTCACAATTTGAACAAGAAGATGTCACCTATGATTATAACCAGTGTCCATGAGATAATTCTTATTCATATAGTTATGACCCTGGCTACTTGAACCCTCAATATTGTTTCCCAAGTGAGAACGAGAGCTATGGATCACCATGTGAATTTTATCCATAACCAAATCTCCTCTTAGAATCCCTGCTAGATAATTTTACTAGGGAATGCGAGGAGCATAGCAGACAATTCGCGGAGCTTATGCAACGAGATCTAGCAAAACAAGAAACCAAACAATGAGAAGGTGGCTTTGATGACTGGATTACACCCAACATGGCGGAGACTCACTTTGAATGAATAGATGATGAGGACGTAGATGACATAGGAAGTGAAGAAGGACAATCCATTCAATCACCACTTGAAAAAGAACTTGAGGATTATATAATTGATACTTTAATCAAGGAGTGCTTTGCTTCAATCAAAACACCTCCTAACCTCAAGTTTCTAGAAGAGTCTACCCTAGCCCTCACTGAAACTGTAGTTACTAATAACGAAGGCCTTTTAGTGAATTGTGATGATAAAATTTCATTCGACATAATAGAATCTACTAATCAATCTTTTGGTGAGGATGTCTGTGGTGAGTTACATTATTTATAGCATTTGGACACAATGGAATATCATGATCAAACTCCCAATGATTACTTGAGTCTAAGCATGTTCAATCTCGAGCCAAGGAAAGCAGCTAATAAATATCTTGTTCCTCCACGAGCAAGATTTAAGAGACATAGTGATGGAGGACCAAAAGACAAGTGGCGTAAAGTGAGCAAATATCTTGCTCCCCCACAAGCAAGATTCAAACCCATCAAGAAGGGGAGGGAGAAAAATCTCCTTGGGCCACTAGAGCCATGATGAGACATAGGAGTGTGGTCGAGTTAAAAGACCTTAAACAAAGCACTTCTTGGGAGGCAACCCAAGTTTAGTCTTTAGTTGTTTTAATTTTATTGCATTCATGTGTATAATTAAGACTTTAATTTATGGTCAGTTACATTTTTGTAAATAGTTTGAGGATCGAAAAAAACATGCTAAGTGGAAACAAAAATCATTTTGAGCCTACACGGCGGGCTGTGTGGGAGAATTCGAACCGTGGTGCACTTCGGGAAAGAAATAGGGGGCACACAGCCAGGCCGTGTGATTTCACACATGCTTGCCCCAATCTGACTCATCTCCTAGTGGCTGGTGCAGTGAGCATGGATTCTAGGATCCCACCTAGTCCATGTAAAGAGCCTGCACCTGCACCACCTTCTCTTCCTACTTTTGAGAATGATGCAGGCACATCCTCCTATGACTTCTTAGAGTTCTAATCGCACCTCGAAGACATATATGCCGAGTAGCAGACACAGGGGCAGCGATGGGAGGATTACAACTCTTATACACAAGCGGAGTTTTCAGGCTTACAGGAGCACTTCCAGCAAGCCGAGGAGTTCTACGATGTGGCCCGAGTTTATTTTCAGGAGGAGGCTACCCATCGCCAGGAGGAGGCTGTTGGGTTTCCCCGGCACCGCGGCGAGTGTGTGTTCGAACATGTTTCTTAATCATGTGCACAGCAGAAGAATTAAAAGGAATAAATATAATTTATTACAACACACACACCACACGCTTACTGAAGGTCGAAGCTTCGCTTCCCGCTTCAACTTGGTCGCTTGTGCATGGCGATCCTATCTATGTCCCCGGATTAAAAACTTAATCCTTAACAAAGACAAATTACCCAAGCAACCGATCCATCATCGTGCTATTCGATTCTAGTGGTCTCTTGAACAAACTTGTTATTCAAGCAACCTAACTATTTTTCTCGATTAGCCGCGGAATAGATGATGTATGGATCGCCGGTTTTTGTGTTTATCTTCAGGGTCCAAGTAAATTAGCCACATACAATTACATACAAATTGCATAGAACAAGAAAGAAACTTAAACAAGAATTATACCTCTTGTTTACCTCTTGGTCTTCTATTGTATGACCAATCCTCCTCTTGAACGTTGTGTGGGCAACGATCCTCCAAGAGTTGAAACTTCCTAGATCTCATTCTTCCCTTCCTTGTTCGCTCCGAACAAAAGGAAGATTACTCAACACTTCTTCTCCTATCTAGCGCCGACCACCAATCCACCAAACATGTTGTTGCTGCCGACCAAAGAGAGGATGAAGGAATTGGCACCGGCCCTCTCCAATGGAAAGGAACTGCCAGCTCTATGAAAAGGAAAAGGAGGTACAAGCATCGGCCAAAGATTGAGGGAAGAAGTTGCTAGCCAAGTTAAGAAAAAGGAGAACAAAACCTAAGCTTCCAACTTTGTTGCTGCCGGCCCTAGGAGGAGCAAACCCTAGCAACCAATGCTTGCCGCCCCAAACCCTAGCACAACTCCAAAACCCTAGTAGCCTTGCCGCCCAACTCTAAAAACCCTAGCACTTGGATATCTCACCCAAGCCTCTTCCAACCTTTATTTATAGATCTAGGCCAAACCTCCATTTAATCGTGTTCGTTGGATCTAGATTTCATGAGGATTTTAATAAGTTACCATAGGGACCATGAGGAGGAGTTGAATCTTGGCCACCCAATGGATCCAACCCACATAAAATTCGATCCATTAATTATAATCCATTCCACTAGAGGATTATCATCGATATACCTTACCAACCCCCATAAATAAATATGGGCTCCATATATTAATTGTACAAATGTCTCCCCGTGTTTAAGATATTGAATGTTTGTCAATTAATTAATTTAATGACAATTAATTAATGAACATCTAACTCCATGAGTAGTACCACTCAACCTTATCATCATGCCGGACCAAGTCTACCTGTAGGGTTTACATGATGATCCTTATGAGCTCCTCAAGGGGACATCATCATCCTAATATATAGGACACGGTTTCCTCCTATAATCAACGACACACCATGTAAATAATATCATTTCTCAACTTACCGGGCCTATCGATTTAATCTATAAATCTTGCCCATTGGTAAATCAAAGAAATAATAACTAAGTACATGTGCCCGTTGTTATATCGGGATTAAGAGCATGTACACCATAATATTCGAGGTTTGATTAAATTATGCAGTCAACAATAAATTGAATCACCTCTAAGTCGATCCTGCTCAATACACACAAAGTGTACTAGTGTAATTCTATGGTCAAGACAAACCAATACCAAATTACACTACAACCATACCAATGGTTTGTCCAAAACCATTTCGGTTGTGAGCCTCTACTTATACTCTACAAGGAACTGATAACATGATCTTCCATGTGACACCACACACCATGTTATCTACAATGTAATGTATCAGACAATATGCATAACCATAAAAATGCAAACAATGATCATGTGATTCTTATTTCAAAAATAAAGATGTTCATACAAGAGATAGACTTTTCAGTATGCATCACAACAATCTCTCACTTATACTAAAAGACTATGCTGTCCTCATACTGCCATACATCTAATTCTCATTCCCTCCACATGCCTATCAAAAGCTCTCGCTAGAAGGGCCTTAGTGAAAGGATCTGCCAGGTTATCCTCTGATGCAATCTTGGCAACAATAACTTCTCCTCGCTTTACGATCTCTCATATCAGGTGGTACTTGCGCTCTATGTGTTTACTTGCCTTATGGGCTCGTGTTTCCTTCTAGTTTGCAACTGCACCACTGTTATCACAATAAATTGTGAAAGTTCTGGGCAAACCAGGAATCACATCCAAGTCCTTCAAGAAGTTCCTAAGTCATACAACTTCTTTGGCTGCCTCAGAGGCTGCCATATACTCAGCTTCCATGGTAGAGTCCGCCACGCATTTCTGCTTGACACTCCTCCATATAATGGCTCCACCTCCCAAAGTAAACATAAAACCCGAGATAGACTTACTATTATCCCTATCTGATTGGAAGTCAGAATCTGTGTAACCCACAGGGAGTAATTGATCTGCCTTGTATACCAGCATATAATCCCTAGTCCTTCTCAGGTACTTCAATATATGCTTTACCGCAGTTCAATGTCCTTGTCCTAGATTACTCTGATATCTACTAACCATGCGCACGGCAAAGCAAATATCCGACCTAGTACATAACATAGCATACATGAGGCTTCCTACTTTCGAAGCATAAGGAACGACCTTCATCTCCTCTATCTCCTTTGATGTTCTAGGACACATCTCTTTAGATAAAGGTACTCCATGTTAGGACCTGTGTGCCCGCTAGAGGGGGGGGGGGGTGAATAGCGCGTTCTTGTACGTTGATGGAATTCGTTCGTAATCGCAGCTACAAATTTCGTTAGTGCAGCGGAAGCAAGGATAATAAAGCAATAACGAAAAAACACAATCACAAACACAATTGTTTAACATGGTTCGGAACCTCAAGGTTCCTACTCCACGGTTGAGCTCAACGAGCTCTAGTGATGCACACGCAACCACTAATCACAAATAACTCCTTCTCGACACAAGTCGGAGGTGGAGAAACCTCGTACAAGGATTACACTAAGTAATACAAAAGATACAAGCTAATACAAGTAAGAAATACAATTCAAGTAAAGAAAAACACTTTACAAGAGCACTTTGGTTGCTTGATCTTTGGTTGCCTTGGACTAGCCTTGAAGGACTAGAAGAGCACCAACTATTCCCTTTCAAATCGCCCAAGAAAACCCTTGCTTTGAGCCTTCCACGAACAACTACTTTTATCCTCCATCGGGCTAGATTTCCGCCTGGCAGTCGACTGCCATAAGGCCCCAGTCGACTGCCAACACTGTAGCTGTGAGACAACGGCTCAATCCACTTGGACAAGTTCCAACGGATCTCTTGCCAGTCGACTGCCAACATTGGCAGTCGATCGCACGAGCCGATCGCCATGGCACGGAGCATTCTGTCAATGTGGCCAACCATCACGATCATTGCCATCCATGGCGGTATCGATTACCAAATGATCACAAGACATTTTCAGTCGACTCACGGCCATAATGTCGTTTAACCCAAATATAGTGTCCCCATACTTGCTAGACCACCCTTAGCCTAGACCTAAGCCTTCTAGCCATTTCCATCAGCCTTACGCCTCTCGGATCCCTCCAAGTCATCCATGACTTGTTCATCCATCGCGCTAGCCTTCAGGTGCTTCCATCGGCTATGTCATGCTAATGGTGTCTACACCGCCAAGGCACATTGGACTTACTCCGCTTGGACTTTACGCCGCCAACCATTGGACTTATGCTGCCAAGACTCCACCCTTGGACTTTACGTCGCCAATATCAAACCCCTTGGACTTCTCAAATGCCAAGACTCAAGCTTGGACTTTCCCTTGCTAACCCATGTTGGACTTTCCATGCCAAGACCCATGCTTGGACTTCCCTTGTGCCAAGTACTCAAGACTTGGACTTTCCCAAATGCCAAGTGTCCCACTTGGACTTTCCATGCCAAGTACCCATGACTTGGACTTTACCTTGCCAAGACCCATGCTTGGACTTTCCCATAATCACATCGTCAACCCTAGTCAACCATCAAAGTCTCCCTCGAGTCAAACTCGAGTTTGGTCAATTATAACCTGGATCGATTGTATAAACAATCTCCCCAAAACATTAACCGACATCAATGTCAAACCACTTTGCCAAACATTAAAACATCACTCGAGTCAAACTCGAGTCTGGTCAATCGTGACCTGGGCCGATTGCACCAACAATCTCCCCCTTTTTGATGTTTGACAAAACAAACCTTGAGTTAGGCCCCTAACTCAAATTCCCTTACCAATTTTCCAAATTGGTAATTTTAATCTTCTCCCCCTTTTTGACATACATCAAAAAAGTTATCTCTCTAAGGAGGTCAATGTCTCATGTCCCAATGAGATCTTATAATCTCCCCCTTGATCCAAAAATACCTAGGATGTCCACCATCTTCCTAGTGATAAGTCACATATCACTCAAGAGAGGCAATCCTATACTCTCTCCCAATTTTCAAATTGGGTTTCTCAAAATCCCATCAATTTTCCCAATTGATGATACTCTCCCAATAACTTCTCCCCCTTCAAGAAGAGAAATACATCCATCATCCCAAGATGGATAACTCCCCCTAAGGGCTTGCTCTCCCTTGACCATTACACCAACAAATTTCCTTGGGAAGTCCCTAAGCCAATAGGAACTCTAAACCATCAAAATTAAGGTTCTAAGTTCAAACGTGAACTCTTCCACTCTTAAATTTGATACTTTGACCCAACACCTCTCCAAATCCATATCCAATGGATTTTCACCCTTTCTAATGCTTCCCAAAGCATATCCTAGGGTTAGGAGTGATTAGAAACCTTTACCATTGCTGAACATGGGCTAAACAACCTTGTTTTTCCCAAAATCAGCTTAGCGACATTTATAAGATTCGATTCATTGCCATTAGTGCGATCGTGATAATCAAATTCTCAATTTCTATCAAAATTAAATTTTGAAAAGTCATAAGTAATTCTACGTATATCGAAAAATCATGAAATTTGATACGTATATTACTTATAGTCAATACAATGGGTGAAAAATATTTGAAAATTATTTTACCCATAAAATATCAAAATTGATACAAAATCCAAAAGTGAACAAAAACTTTAAAGTTTTAGCTTACTTTGTATCAATCTCATCAATGGTGATTGCTATCAAAAGATAGACTTCACCAAGGTTTTTCAAAATATTTTTAAAATGTTTTCAAAACCTTATTTTGGATCATATTCTGTGGGCTCTATGTACATGACTTGTACACAAGCTTTCCCAATGATCCACTAATGAAATTAGATGAGTTATAGTCCATCTAGATACAAAAACTATGCACCTTGAACTCAACTCATATCCTAGCATCTCACATGTATCTAGGGTGTATAAAATACACATACAAGTCAATTTAATGTGAGATGTGGGTTTTGGTTCATATAATCTAGGGTTTCATGAACTTTTTCTAAGGTAACTCTACTTGATTCCCTTATAAATAGGACTCCAAGTCATGTCATTGTCCTTAAATCAATTTCAATCAAAATTTTCTTAAATGCATGAATGATTATGGCATTAGAAATAATATAAATAAACACATGCTCATAATCATGATGTCATGGCATAAGATATAATCTAAAAATACATGACATTTAAAACTTTAATCCTAAACATGAACATGACATATAAAATGATTAAAAATAAGCATGATGTCATGGCATGTTATATAACAAACAAAACATGGCAAATAAAATATATAGGTATAATAATACCTAAATTTTAATATTAATTGTCATTTGATATAATTAAATATATTTTTCCATATTATCACTAATCTCCCATGTGTGCCAAAAACCCAAAATGGCACACTAACCTCTAAACCTAAATTGTGCCAATTTGATTGATTTATCAAACTTCATAATTAATATTGGCACATCCTAAAAACCTTTAGGATTCAAAATCAAACCACATTCCCAAGGTAACCATAACCTTGAAAATGACCTAAAGTACCACCTTTATCATGGTTAGGTTAACTACCCTTCCATTTAAAGTTGGCACACCCTAACCCATTTAGCGTCAATCTATCACGCTCTTAGGAACCCAAAACCTATTTGAGCTCCTAGGGTTTACTAGGTATTCCTTAGGGATGACCTCCCTAGATACCCTTCTAATGACCCTCCTAGGCTTAGAATCCTTGGTCATTGTGGTCTTGTCATGGTTAACCTTAGGGATTGCCTCCCTAATAACCTTCTTAGTGGCCACCCTAGGTTTCCTAGAAACCCTAGCCACTAGGCACTTACCATGGTTACTCTTAGGGATAACTTTCCTAGTAACCTTGGTCTTCCTAGACCTATTTAGTGTTCCATAATCTAATGGAACACTATGATAAGCCACCTTAGGCTTAGGTTTGTGACCCAAACCTTGCTTGCCCTTGGTTGACTTTTGACTCTTAGGTCCTAGGCATTGACTTTGACTTTTGGACCTAGACTTTTGATCATTTGACCCTTTAAATTGATTTTGCATAGTTTTAAGGGTCTTCTCAAGTTTTTTAAGCCTTGATCTCAAGGCTTGGTTCTCTAATTCTAATTGCCCAATTTTAGAATTTTGATTTAATCCTTGGGCATGGTTCTTCCTAGGCATATGCCTAGTCCATTTGGGGTTAAAACCTAGGTGCTCTTGTATTTTCCTAATAGATTCCCTAGGTATGACATTTTTAGGGACATTAGTCCCAAATTTTTCTTTCTTTGAAAGGTAGACATTCTTAGCTCCTAGACACAATTCCTTATTTCTAGCATGCTCTTTATGATAGATAGCAAGATTGCTACAATTATTTCTAGCATGTTTTTTGACATTATTTGAATAAGGAGCTTTATTTAAAAATACCTTAGGGTTAGCTTTGGAAGCTCCCCCTACTTGTGTAGCTCCTTCTTGCCCCTTCTTCTTCCCTCTTGGGCATTGACTCCGGTAATGTCCCGGTAGCCGACATTTGAAGCAAATCACTTGCTCCTTGCTCTTTTGCGTTGAGGGACCGACATCTTTGACTTTTGGCGCCGGTGGAGCTTTTCTTATTCTCTTTGGGCACTTGCTCTTATAGTGCCCAAATTCCCTACACTCAAAACACATAATGTGGATTTTATTTGAAAATAGAGTGTTTGAGTTACCTAGGTTAATGGGGACCGGAATTGGATTTTGGGCTTCTTCATCTTGACCGGATGTCAAAGCTTCTTCTTGGTATTACTCCGGTGTTGAGGATGGTCTCTCCTCCTCAATCCTAGAAGTGGATGCTTCTTCCACTTCTTCCACCTTTTCCGATTCGGATGTTGATTCCCTATCAACCTCCGAATCCTTAAGCTCTTTAGATAATGATGTACTTGCTTGAGCTTGAGAGGGTGAGCACTCCTCCTCTTCTTCTTCTTCTTCTTCTTGGATATGTTGGAATGTATACTGAAAGCCTAGCTCTTTTTGTATGAACATTTTATTTTGGAATAAGAATCACATGATCATTGTATGCACTTTATATATTTATTATATGTGTGTGCATATTGTCTAATATTTTACATTGTAGATAACATGGTGCTTGGTGTGGCACAGAAGATCATGTTATCATTCCCTTGTAAAATATAAGTAGAGGCTCACAACCAAGATGGTTTTGGACAAACCATTGGCATGGTTGTAGTGTAGCTTAGTATTGTTTTATCTTGAACATAGAGTTACACTAGTACACTTAGGCATAGAGGTGATTCAATTTATTGCTGACTACATAATTGAATCGGACCTCGGATATTATGTTGTACATTCTCTTAATCCCGATATAATAACGGGCACAAGTACTTAGTATTTATTTCTTTGATTTACCAGAGGGTGAGATTTAGATGGATTAAATCAATATGCCCGGTAAGTTGGGAAATGATATTATTTACATGGTGTGCCATTGATTATAGGAGGAAACCGTGTCCTATATATTAGGTTGATGATGTCCCCTTGAGGAGCTCATAAGGTTAATCATGTAAACCCAGCTGGTTGACTTAGTCAACATGATGATAAGGTTGAGTGGTACTACTCGAGGAGTTAGACGTTAATTAATTGATGGTCAGTAAATCAATTAATTGACGAACATTCGATATCTTAAACACGGGGAGATGAATGTACAAATAATATATGGAGCCCATATTAATTTATGGGGGTTGGTGAGGTAGTTCAATGATGATCCTCTAGTGGAATGGAACATCATTTATGGATCAAGTTTGTGTGGTTCCAATCCATCGGGTGGCCAAGATCCAACTCCTCCTTATGGTCCCTATCGTAGCCTAATATAATCCTCATGAAGTCTAGATCCAAGGATGTAAAACAAAACTCTAGAACCAATGGTTGGGATTAAATCCCTAGATCCGATGGTTGGGATGAAACCCTAGAATCAATGATTGGGATTAAATCCCTAGATCCGATGGTTAGGATGAAACCCTAGAATCGACGGTTGGGATTAAATCCCTAGATCCGACGGTTGGGATAAAACCCTAGATCCGACGGTTGGGATGAAACCCTAGATCCGAAGGTTGGGATGAAATCCTAGATCCGACGGTTGGGATGAAACCCTAGATCCGATGGTTGGGATAAAAACCCCAGATCCGACAGTGGAGATTAAATCCCTAGATCCGACGGTGGAGATTAAAGGGGGCTTAAGCCCAATTCTATAAATAGAGGGCTTAGGTTGGGCGGCAAGAGGGGGTTCAATTGGATTAGGGTTTTGCCTCTCAAGTGCTTTAAGCGGCTAGGGTTTTTGGATTTGGTTTGGGTGGCAACTAGAAAGGAGATTAGGGTTTCCTCCTTTGCTCCTTGGTGGTCGGCGCTCACTCCTTCCTTCTCCTAGCTTTGGCCGGACCTCTTCCTCCTCCTTTTCTCCTTGGTGGCCGGCGGTTCTCCAACTCCTTGGTGGCCAGCACTTCTCCAACTTCTAGGTGGCCGGCGGCAAGATTGCAACAAGTTGGTCGACGCTCATCCATTCATTCCTTGGCCGGCGGTTACATCGAGCTCTTTTGATTGGTGGCCGGTTCTAGAAAGGAGGAGTTTTTGTTTTGTTCTTCTCTTTGTTCGCAGCGAACAAGGAAGGGAAGAACGCGATCTAGAAGGCTTCTACTCGTGGAGGATCTTCGCCCACACGTCGTCCACGAGGAGGATAGGACATACAGTAGAAGATCGTGAGGTATAAAAGTTTTACAACTTTATTTTCTGATCTTAGCATGTTCTTTTATGTGTTGATTATACAAGTGTGCATTGGTATATATTTTGTATAATCATGGACCCCGAAGACAAACACAAAAACCGGAGATCATTCCGTCGTCTCTTCCGCGGCTAACCAACTAGAAGAGTTGTGTTGCTTGAACAACTAGTTTGTTCAAGCGATCACTCAAGTTGTTAGCACGACGACGAATTGGTTGTGCTAAGGAAACTCATCCCATTCGGATTAATTCTTTCATTAGTGAAAATTTTAATCTGGGGACATGGGAGCCAATGAGCCTCCGAAGCAACTCCCTTCAAGTGGTATCAGAGCCACGGTTTCCGGTTTTGTGTGTTTTGGATTCGGTTACTTTCATGCACATATCATATATTGAGTATGTCGGATAATAGTAGGATGTGCGTAGGCTAACTTTTTGGTTGCAGGCATAAGATCCAACTATTATGGCTATTTGGTTGTATGTGATTGTTTTTTGTGTGATTGTATGTATATTATTTGAATCCTCGGGGTTGACGAGGCTAGATTAGTATTTAATTTTTGTAATTAAATACGGCATTGTTTAGCCGCACATTTTAGTTTACTTTTGATCTAGATTATTTGTACACTCCTTCGTGGAGTATAGGATCGATGGATGTAAATTAAAATGATATATCTCGGCTCGGATCTCTTTGGTGACTTGCGCACGGGAAAAGATGGAGCGGACGAGGTGGCGACACGACGGGATGCGTATTGAAGAACAATACCATAATAGTTGGAAAAATTCTATTTTTTTCCATATTTATTGCTTATTTGTTTTATATGCATGTTGTGTATGTTTTAAAATTCCTCAATTTCAATTGACTAAGTGGGAGAGGGATATTTTAATTAATTCCCGCGGCCTCCATTACAATTTGACGTGTGATGCAACAAACTTGCGCGTTGGCTCTGAGTGCCTTCCTCCCCATCGGATGGGTTTGTTTGCGGATCACTAGGTCAAATAATGGTTATAGGAAATTATTTAGGAGCGTGTGTACTTCTCCATTGGTAAGACACATAATCCGAAATAATTCCCTTAGTATCGTGTAATGGTGCACACTTAGATGCAAATAAAAGTATCCTCCCCATCGGAGTCACTGCTTTTATTTGTAGGGCTAAAGAGGAACCAACTATTAATTTTATTTGTCAAAAAGTAAGGTTGACAAGATAATAAAATTAATGGGTAAAACCTCCTCTTACAAATGTAGAATTCGTATACGTCCACACTATCGTGGCATGCGATATTTTCGGTGTTTTAAGGTGTTGGTTGATTTCGGAATTTTATTGTTTTGAGGGATCAATAATATTTGAAATCTAATATTTTGATCATTGTGATTCTTAGGTTTTTCAAATGGCTTTCAACCCACTTGCTGTGATATTAAAAGAAAATAAACTTACTGGACCAAACTATATTGATTGGAAAAGAAATCTGGATATTGTCTTAACTGCGGAGGAGTACAAATTTGTACTCTTCGAGGTCTGTCCTCCTAAGCCCACCGATGACTCTGATGAAAAGGAGAAAAAACGTTATAAGAAATGGATCAAGGCAGATGAGATGGCGCAGTGTTACATTTTGGCATCTATGTCAAATGTGCTGCAACATCAGCATCAGGCCATGGCCACAGCTTATGACATGATGTTCAATCTCAAGGAACTTTTCGGACATCAGAGTAGGGCGGCTAGACAGGAGGCGATGAGAAACTTGATGACGACCACCATGATCGAGGGAACACCCGTTAGGGAACATGTTCTCAAGATGATGGCTCATCTTAATGAGATGGAAGTCCTCGGAGCTGAGATCGATGGGGAAACCCAGGTCGATATCATTCGCCAGTCTCTGCCTAGGAGTTTTGAGCAGTTCCTCCTCAATTACAACATGAACAAGAGGTTGTATTCGTTGGCGGAGCTTCTGACAGAACTCCAGGTGGCAGAGGGGCTTTTTGTCAAAGCGCTCAAGCCATGGTCACTCAGAAGGTTTCTTCTTCTAAACCGAAAGGTAAGAAGAAGAAGAAGCAAGGTGGAGCGAAGAAAGTGGCAGTGGGACCTCAGGCAGGAGTGAAGAAGCCGAAAGGCAAGTGCTTCACTTGCAAGCAGACTGGACATTGGAAGGCGGACTGTCCTCGCCGAAATAACAAAGGTATATCTTCTTGTTTAGTTGTTGAAACATGTTTAGCGGTGTTATCTACCAGTGCCTGGTGTGTAGATACAGGAGCCACTGATCATGTCTGCAATACTTTGCAGGGGTTCCAGGAAACCCGATGACTAGCTGAGGGAGAGATTACCGTCTTCATGGGCAATGCTTCAAAGGTGGCGGCTATTGCAGTGGGAGACGTTTATTTATCTTTTGATAGGAATAAAGTTTTGGTTTTGAGAAATTGTCTTTATGTACCTACTTTTAGAAAGAATTTAATTTCAGTTTCTAAATTGTTTATGGATGGATATTCTATTTCTTTTAATGACAAAGTGGTTATAAAAAGGAATAGGGAGATTATCTGTTCTGGTACATTGGTTGGCAATTTATATACTCTAGAACCGAAAACTCCCACGATGCATATAGAAGTAAATAACTCATCTTCTAAGTCTAATAAGAGAAAAGAACCTTCGCAAATGAACCAGACATATCTTTGGCATCTAAGGCTTGGTCATATTAACCTAAGCAGAATTCAAAGGTTGATAGCTGATGGACCTTTGGGTTCATTAGTGGTGGAGGATCTCCCAACCTGCGAATCTTGCTTGGAAGGTAAAATGACCAAGAGGCCTTTCAAGGCCAAGGGGGTATAGAGCCAAAGATGTGTTAGAATTGGTTCATTCTGATCTGTGCGGTCCTATGACTATCCAGGATAGAGGTGGTTTTGAATACTTCGTCTCTTATATAGACGATTATTCAAGGTATGGATACATTTACTTGATGCGCCGCAAGTCTGAATGCTTTGACAGGTTCAAAGAATTCAAGGCTGATGTGGAGAACCGTCAAGGTAAAAGTATCAAGACACTATGATCTGATTGTGATGGCGAGTACCTCTTGGGAGAGTTTAGGAGTTACTTATCAGAGTCTGGGATTCAATCCCAATTTTCCGCACCTGGCACACCCCAGTAGAATGGTGTGGCGGAGCGAAGGAACAGGACTCTTATGGAGATGGTCAGATCTATGATGAGTTATTCTGAGTTACCTGATTCGTTCTGGGGGTTTTCTCTAGAAACAGCAGTACACATTCTGAACTTGGTTCCATCAAAGTCAGTACCCTCTACTCCCACAGAGTTGTGGACTGGGCGAAAGCCTAGTCTAAGACATATTCGGATTTGGGGTAGTCCAGCACATGTGCTGAAGGGAGATGCTGGTAAGTTGGAATCTCATACAGAAGTACGCTTGTTTGTTGGCTACCCTAAGGGAACGAAGGGTGGTTTATTCTATAGTCCTAGAGATCAGAAGGTGATCGTGAGTACGAATGCCAGATTTCTAGAGGAGGACTATGTGATGAACCACAAGCCCACGAGTAGGATTGTTCTTGAGGAGTTGACAGGGGAAGTCACGACTTCAGTACCACCGGTACAAGAAGAGATACCACAAGTCACTACACCGCGTGTCAAAGAGCTTACACAGAAGGCACCTCGTCGTAGTGGGAGGGTTGTTAAACAACCCGAGAGATATGGTTGAGTGGTACTACTCGAGGGGTTAGACGTTAATTAATTGATGGTTAGTAAATCAATTAATTGACGAACATTCAATATCTTAAACACGGGGAGATGAATGTACAAATAATATATGGAGCCCATATTAATTTATGGGGGTTGGTGAGGTAGTTCAATGATGATCCTCTAGTGGAATGGAACATCATTGATGGATCAAGTTTGTGTGGTTCTGATCCATCGGGTGGCCAAGATCTAACTCCTCCTTATGGTCCCTATCGTAGCCTAATATAATCCTCATGAAGTCTAGATCCAAGGATGTAAAACAAAACTCTAGAACCAACGGTTGGGATTAAATCCCTAGATCCGATGGTTGGGATGAAACCCTAGAACCAACGGTTGGGATTAAATCCCTAGATCCGATGGTTAGGATGAAACCCTAGAATTGACGGTTGAGATTAAATCCCTAGATTCGACGGTTGGGATAAAACCCTAGATCCGACGGTTGGGATGAAACCCTAGATCCGAAGGTTGGGATGAAATCCTAGATCCGACGGTTGGGATGAAACCCTAGATCCGACGGTTGGGATAAAACCTTAGATCCGACGGTGGAGATTAAATCCCTAGATCCGACGGTGGAGATTAAAGGAGGCTTAAGCCCAATTCTATAAATAGAGGACTTAGGTTGGGCGGCAAGAGGGGGTTAAATTGGATTAGGGTTTTGCCTCTCAAGTGCTTTAGGCGGCTAGGGTTTTTGGATTTGGTTTGGGCGGCAACTAGAAAGGAGATTAGGGTTTCCTCCTTTGCTCCTTGGTGGTCGGCGCTCACTCCTTCCTTCTCCTAGCTTTGGCCGGCCCTCTTCCTCCTCCTTTGCTCTTTGGTGTCCGGCGGTTCTCCAACTCCTTGGTGGCCGGCACTTCTCCAACTTCTAGGTGGCCGGCGGCAAGATTGCAACAAGTTGGTCGGCGCTCATCCATTCATTCCTTGGCCGGCGGTTACATCGAGCTCTTTTGATTGGTGGCCGGTTCTAGAAAGGAGGAGTTTTTGTTTTGTTCTTCTCTTTATTCGCAGCGAACAAGGAAGGGAAGAATGCGATCTAGAAGGCATCTACTCGTGGAGTATCTTCGCCCACACGTCGTCCACGAGGAGGATAGGACATACGGTAGAAGATCGTGAGGTATACAAGTTTTACAACTTTATTTTCTGATCTTAGCATGTTCTTTTATGTGTTGATTATACAAGTGTGCATTGGTATATATTTTGTATAATCATGGATCCCGAAGACAGACACAAAAACCGGCGATCCGTCCGTCGTCTCTTCCGTAGCTAACCAACTAGAAGAGTTGTGTTGCTTGAACAACTAGTTTGTTCAAGCGATCACTCAAGTTGTTAGCACGACGACGAATTGGTTGTGCTAAGGAAACTCATCCCATTCGGATTAATTATTGTTAGTAATATATGAGAGGGGTCCTAAGGCAATCGCCTTATGGTCATACCATTTATTTGATAAATGAAGATTCACTATTTGAGTGTACATGTTTTCATGTATTTGATTGGATCTTAAACTCATTTACTGAATGTCCGCGATACGATTCACAGCATGAGAGAATTTGTGATTGGATCACAACTAGTGAGTATCTCTACATGTGTAATTGTGATGTATCGGAATTATCCCTAGTCAATGAATTGATGGATTTGGACACCATCGATTCTGTCGAGACTAGCACGAGGTATACTCCTTGGTGTATCCAAGAAGCTGATTCTCACTGGCTGGAGACATTGTGATGTTCGGAGTTAATCGTGGATGCTAGTTATGGTAACTAGTTCATTGGAGTGACCAGCAGTAAGACTTCATATGGTTCTCTGCATATATAGATATGTCAATGAAGTTCTTACTGTAGCTTAAGTGCGATGTTCCTTTGACTTGCGGTATTCAAGTCATCTTGATCATGGAGACTTATGCTTTGACATCTTAAGCAAACATCTCTAAGGAGATGTGGACCCGGGATGATTGGGTATAAGTCGAAGTGATCGAAGGTGTTTGAATAGCCTATAAAGGATTCACCACTCCTTGCGAGGAGATGTATATCGATGGCCTCTCGTCGGATTGTTACTAAAGTCTTTGGCCAAAGCATTACATATTTAGAGTAAAGTACTCTTCGATACATGTGCAGTTACTAGAATCCGTAGGACGAGGAAATGATACTTGGGCTAGGTGTGACGTAGTCAGCCTAGTGGGCACTAACACTATAGACCATGTCTTGAACCAAGTGGGTATAAGATGAGTGAAGGGAATGTGGCCGATCATTAGAGGCTCTTGAAGGGTTTGAGAAATAGTTACGGATCAGCGGGTTGATCTTTTGGTTGGTGGGGATCAGATGTACTACTAGGTGCCACTCATGATCGTTCTATAATTAATGGTTAATTATAGACGGCCAACATAAACCGAGAACCTATTTGGTCACACGCACAACGAGCGTAATCCGAAGGATTTAAAACGAGCTTGAGAATGGGATTCTCAAACCGAGTGAAACTAAGTTTGGTTGGACCAAACATGGAGCGAACATGAAATCGTTTCAGTCGCAATGGAAGTGTGGATGGGCTGTGTCTTATGAAGACATAATGGATGGACCAAAATGGTTTGGTTCTAATCCAATGGAGGAGAATAAACCAAAGGGTTTGGTTTATTTTAAACGAATGAACCAAAAGTTGGTTCGGTTCGTTTTAACTTAAAATAAACCATCATGGTTTGGTTTATTTTAACTTATCTTAATGGAGCGGGTTAACGGGCCTAATGGCTATGATCCAATAACCATTAAGAGAATTAGTTCTCTATAAAAGAGGGCTTAAGGGATAATTAAGCCCTAATCCAAAAACCCTAGCTCAAGTTGCCGCCCACCTCATCCCCTCTAAGAGTTGGCGCCAACCTCCATTGCCGCCCAACCTCTTGTGCCGCCGTCCAAGTTGTTGTCGGCGTCCAAGCTTCAGCCGGTGATCCTCCGGCGACCCTCCGGTGATCTCCTTTAGGTTTGGCATCAAGGTGAGCTTTATCTTCCCTTGGTTGGCCGGCGCCTATCTCCTCCACCAAAGCTGTCCAGTTTTCTGGACAGCTTGTTCTCCTCTCGTCGGAGCGTCATTTGGACGACGGTTAGAGCTCCGACAGCGGCTAACTTACCGGGGATTCGATCTCTGGTAATGCTCTGAGGTGGAGGACGAAGGATTCGTCAATCGATTGACGAATACCTCTCCGGAGAAGCAAGTTTTGAGGACTCGTCTTAGGATCCGAATTTGGATTCGGATCGTGATCATCTCTCGATCACGTCGTCTTCAACACGAGGCTAGTAACCCATACGAAGACGAAGCTCGTGGCTTAGCGAAGTCATCCCGAGGATACTCGGCGTGGATACGGATAGAGACGATTCTAGCGAGGATCGTTCCGGTTGATGTCGTTCCCGCTACACGTAATACGAAAGGTATAACGTAGTTAAATTTCCTTTTATTGCAAATTTAAATTTACGATTATGTCTACACATGTTGTACTATGCATGCGTGTGTTGTGTGTGTTGTAATAAATGTTGATTTATTATTTTTATTGCTTCCGCTGTGCGCATGTTTACGAAACATGTACGAACACACACACGCCGCGGTGTCGGAAACCCAACAGTGGTATCAGAGCCCAGGTTGTGTTTCAACATAATCGTAAAATGGTTTTGCGATAGTCATAATGTTATTTCTGGAAATTTTCTAATTTTGGAAATTTAGAAGTATTTATGGAAATTTTTCAATTTTGGAAAGTCTAGATGTATTTATGGAAATCTTCCACTTTTGGAAAGTTGGAAGTATTTATGGAAATTGATATTTTTCATAAATAAAATATTTGATTAGATTCTGGAAATTTGTTTCCTAATTTAATCATGATTTGATTTGGAGAATCAAATCTTAAAATATTTTATTTCCATAAGTAGTTTTGATGATTTAGGAAATTGGTTTCCTAAATTGATTTTCCTTAATCAATTATTTTCATAAATAAAATATGTGATTAGATTTGGAAATTTGTTTCCTAATTCAATCATGATTTGATTTGGAGAATCAAATCTTAAATATATTTTATTTCCATAAATAGTTATGACAAATAAGGAAATTATGTACATGACATAATTGTATGCCATGTAATTGCATTAGATTCATAACATTATGACATGCGTGTCGTGACATGTAGATGTATGTCATGTATGCCATGCCATGTAGATAATAGTTATTTGCATGCAAAGAGGATGAGACATAAAACCCTAACTCAATATTAAAGCCTACACCTTCCATTAATATGGTTAGAACCAGAGTTCTCTTTCTTGTTTGGGTTATTGGACTCACTCCAAGCCCGGCTTGAACCTGAACATGTTCAAATCATTGGAATAGTTTAACTCTAATATGGTAAGAGTCAGAGGTCAATCGTTAGTTTGAGTTGTTGGACTCACTCCAAGCCTAGCTAATTGGTTGAATGCGCTCTAACCATATTAAAACTATTTCGCGATTAATGGGTCGGCTCTAACTTGGAGCATCGATTTGTTGGACTCACTCCAAGGTCGATGTGAAGAGAGGTGAAGTTGGGTGCTATACATATGATGCATACTTGTTAATGTGTTAACAACCCAATGTATGTGTAAACATTCAATTAGTTGATAGCACATTATGATAGTTACATATACATGATATGTAATCGGTATACTTGATACCTACCATCGTAGTTATGAATGGCTTGTTGGACTCTCTCCAAGGTTGTTCATATCTATGGTGGATATCATCCCATTCGGAGATGGACCTACGATCTCCCGAAGTGATTTTGGGGTTTTTGAAATTTGAAAAATGAATGGGATTTATAAATGTATATTGATGCATTTTAAAATCATTTTCTCATATATGCTCATTTTGTATTTCAATAAATTGATCATGACGTCTTTGAATTTGCGCACTATTTTGGATTCAAACAAACTGACTGGGCCTAACTTCCTGGACTGGCTTAGAAACCTGAGAATTGTTCTCAAGGCAGAAAAGCTTGCATATGTCCTCGAAGCGCCTCTTCCCGCCCATCCTAGTGACGATGCAACTCCGGACCAATTGTTGGTCTATCAGAAACATGTGACTGATTCTGAACTGACAAGTTGCATCATGCTAGCCGCGAAGGAACCCAAGCTACGAAAGCAGCATGAGCATATGGATGCTCATATCGTAGTCCTTCATCTTTATGAGTTGTTTGATAAGCAAGTGAGATTCGAAAGGTTCGAAGTCTCCAAGCTCCTCTTCACCTATGAGATGCAAGAAGGTTCATCTGTGGTACTGCTCAACATGCTGAAGACTGTGGAGCCTTCTGAGAAGCATGAGCAGGGGATGGTGGTGTTAGTTGATTCCTCAAAGAAAGGTTCTAAGAGGGAGTCAAAGGAACAACAGAAGGGGAAGAAGAAGAAGGGCTAAGAAGTTAGAACTAGCACAAAAGGAAACTTGCCATCATTATGGCAAGGAGAGCCATTGGCGAAGAAAGTGCAAGATTTATCTTGAGTCTGTGAAGAAGAATAAGGCATCGGATGCCCCATCTTCCTCAGATATCTTCGTTATTGATTGTCATTCTATTTCCTCAGACACTTGGGTATTGTATACTGGGTGTGGCTCACATATATGTAAAGACATACATGGGCTAAGAAATAGAAGAAGACTCGTCAAGGGAGAGTCAAATTTACGTGTTGGGAATGGAGAAAAGGTTGCTGCACTCGCCATCGAAACGTATTTGTTGAGACTCCCTACAGGACTTGTCTTAGAACTGGACAATTGCTTTTATGTTCCTTCGTTGATAAAGAACATCATTTCTATTTCTTGTTTAAATAGAAATTGGTACCATTTGACTTTTAGTAACAATTGTTGTTACATAACTTTGAATGGAGTTCTTTATGGGACTGGAACTTTAAGCAATGGTATTTATACGTTGGACGTATCCAGTGACATTTTCAATATCGAAGCGAGCAACAAGCGTGCTCGAAAAGATAATCAATTAGACTCTTATATGTGGCATTGTCGTCTTGGTCGTGTAAGCAAGAAATGCATGTCCGAATTACACCGATGTGGAACTCTGGAATCGTTTGAATTGGATTCATATGATACATGTGAATCATGCTTAAAAGGCAAAATGACTAAGTTACCTTTTACAGGAAAAGGTGAACGATTGGGAGAGTTACTAGGTCTAATACATACTGATGTATATGGACCTATGTCAACTCAAGCTTTAGGAGGCTATAGCTACTTCATTACCTTCACCGATGATCACTCATGGTTTGGGTATGTGTTCATGATGAAACACAAGTCTGAAGCCTTTGAAAGGTTCAAAGAATTCAGAAATGAAGTAGAGAAACAACATGACAAGAGTATTAAAATACTTCGATCGGATCGAGGTGGTGAATACTTGAGTCAGGAGTTTCTTGATTATCTAAGAGACAATGGTATATTGTCTCAATGGACTCCGCCCTATACACCACAGCATAATGGTGTATCTGAGAGGCGTAACCGGACCTTGTTGGACATGGTCAGGTCAATGATGAATCATGCGAATCTTCCCAAGTCCTTTTGGGGCTATGCACTTCAGACAGTTGTTTACTTGTTAAACAGAATGCCAACCTAGGTAGTCTCTATTACTCCATATGAGATATGGAATGGTAAGAAACCTCATGTATCTTACTTGAAGATATGGGGTTGTCCTGCTTATGTGAAGCGGACTGTATCAGACAAATTGGATGCTAAGTCTGATAAATGTCTATTTTTTGGATACCCTAAGGAAACAAGGGGTTACCAATTCTATCATGCTGTGGAACAAAAGGTGTTTGTTTCAAGGCATGCTGTGTTTCTAGAGAAAGAGTTTCTCTTGCAAGAAAACAGTGGGAGTGTCGTCGAGCTTGAGGAGGCTCGAGAGACTCAAATAGACATTGATGAGATACCTGGTGAAGCACAACAGCCAACAACTCATAGTGATGAGCAATTGGCTGGACCTATTGTAACACCACATCTTCGTAGATCTGGTAGAACATGCAATATTCCCGAGAGATATGGATTTCTCGTAAGTGAATCGAACGACGTGTTACTCATTGATAATGAGGAGCCTACCAGTTATGAAGAAGTGCTGACAAGTTCATAAAGGGATAAGTGGCTTGGTGCCATGAAGTCGGAAATGGATTCCATGTATGAAAACCAAGTTTGGAACTTGGTTGACCCACCTGAAGGCATAAAGCCTATAGGGTGCAAGTGGGTTTTCAAGAAGAAAACCGACATGGATGGTAATGTGATTACCTATAAGGCTAGATTGGTGGCGAAAGGATATCGTCAAAAATAAGGCGTTGATTATGACGAAACCTATTCGCCTGTAGCTATGTTTAAATCCATTCGGATGCTCCTGACATAGCGGCTCATTATGATTATGAGATATGGCAGATGGATGTGAAAATAGCTTTCCTTAATGGAAACCTGCTCGAGGACGTGTATATGATACAGCCTGAGGGTTTCACATCGGTTGATAAAACCAAGGTATGCAAATTGCGACGGTCCATTTATGGATTGAAGCAAGTATCCAGGAGCTGGAATATCCGTTTTGATGAGACCATCAAAAAGTTTGATTTCTCACAAAATCTAGACGAACCTTGTGTGTACAAGAAGGTTAGTGGGAGTGCAGTCGTGTTCCTAGTATTGTATGTCGATGACATATTACTTATAGGAAACGATGTGTCAATCTTCTGATCGATTAAGGTTTGGTTATCCAAGACATTCTCCATGAAAGACACAGGAGAAGCAACCTACATCCTCGGGATTAAGATCTATAGAGATAGATCGAAGCGGTTGCTTGGTCTTTTCGCATCTACATATATAGACCAAGTGCTAAAGAGGTTTAGCATGTCGGAATCCAAGAAAGGTTTCCTACCCATCGGGCATGGGGTACACCTTTCAAGTCTATGTCCGCGCCGTAAGACGAGAGGATTTGCATGAGTAAGATTCCCTATGCATCCATAATAGGATCTATCATGTATGCTATGTTATGTACGAGGCCCGATGTATCGTATGCTCACGAGTGTCACGGCGGATACCGATCGATCGAGGAATGGATCATTGGGTGGTTGTTAAGATGATCCTTAAGTACTTAAGAAGAACTAAGGATGTGTTCCTAATATATGGAGAAGGGGACATGGTGATACGCGGGTATACGGATGCTAGCTTCAGACAGACAAGGATGATTCCAGGTCTCAGTCTGGATACATGTTCACCTTGAATGGGGGCGCAGTGAGTTGGAAAAGTTCCAAACAAGACAGACATGGCGGATTCTACCACGAGGCGAATACATTACAGCCTTTAAGCGGCAAAGGCGGTTTGGATCAAGAAGTTCATCTCTGAACTTGATGTGGTCTCATCAATGATCCAAACATGTGCTTCGCCGCTATCATTTGATCAGAGAGATCATTAGTAGGAAGGAAATACAAATCGAGCACAACCCCACTGAAAGGAACTTAGCGGATCCTTTGACTAAGGCATTACCTCAAAGTAAGTTTGAGGGTCATGTTATAGCCTATGGTATTGGATACCATAGCGATTGACATTAGGCCAAGTGAGAGTTTGTTAGTAATATATGAGAGGTGTCCTAAGGCAATCGCCTTATGGTCATACCATTTATTTGATAAATGAAGATTCACTATTTGAGTGTACATGTTTTCATGTATTTGATTGGATCTTAAACTCATTTACTGAATGTCCGCGATACGATTCACAGCATGAGAGAATTTGTGATTGGATCACAACTAGTGGTTATCTCTACATGTGTAATTGTGATGTATCGGAATTATCCCTAGTCGATGAATTGATGGATTTGGACACCATCGATTCTGTCGAGACTAGCACGAGGTATACTCCTTGGTGTATCCAAGCAGCTGATTCTCACTGGCTGGAGACATTGTGATGTTCGGAGTTAATCGTGGATGCTAGTTATGGTAACTAGTTCATTGGAGTGACCAATCGTAAGACTTCATATGGTTCTCTGCATATATAGATATGTCAATGAAGTTCTTACTGTAGCTTAAGTGCGATGTTCCTTTGACTTGCAGTATTCAAGTCATCTTGATCATGGAGACTTATGCTTTGACATCTTAAGCAAACATCTCTAAGGATATGTGGACCCGGGATGATTGGGTATAAGTCGAAGTGATCGAAGGTGTTTGAATAGCCTATAAAGGATTCACCACTCCTTGCGAGGAGATGTATACCCATGGCCTCTCATCGGATTGTTACTAAAGTCTTTGGCTAAAGCTTTACATGTTTAGAGTAAAGTACTCTTCGATACATGTGCAGTAACTAGAATCCATAGGACGAGGAAATGATACTTGGGCTAGGTGTGATGTAGTCAGCCTAGTGGGGACTGACACTATAGACCATGTCCTGAACCAAGTGGGTATAAGATGAGTGAAGGGAATGGGGCACGAATCATTCAAGCTGCTGAAGGGTTTCAGAAATAGTTCTGGATCAACCGTTGATCTTTTCGGTTAATTGGGGATCATGATGTACTACTAGGTGCCACTCATGATCGTTCTATAATTAATGGTTAATTATAGACGGCCAACATAAACCGAGAACCTATTTGGTCACACGCACAACGAGCGTAATCCGAAGGATTTAAAACGAGCTTGAGAATGGGATTCTCAGACCGAGAGAAACTAAGTTTGGTTGGACCAAACATGGAGCGAGCAAGAAATTGTTTCAGTCGCAATGGAAGCGTGGATGGGTCGTGTCTTATGAAGACATAATGGATGGACCAAAATGGTTTGGTTCTTATCCAATGGAGGAGAATAAACTAAAGGGTTTGGTTTATTTTAAACGAATGAACCAAAAGTTGGTTCAGTTTGTTTTAACTTAAAATAAACCATCATGGTTTGGTTTATTTTAACTTATCTTAATGGAGCGGGTTAACGGGCCTAATAGTTATGATCCAATAACCATTAAGAGAATTAATTCTCTATAAAAGAGGGCTTAAGGGATAATTAAGCCCTAATCCAAAAACCCTAGCTCAAGTTGTCACCCACCTCATCCCCTCTAAGAGTTGGCGCCAACCTCCATTGCCACCCAACCTCTTGTGCCGCCGTCCAAGTTGTTGCCGCCGTCCAAGCTTCGGCCGGTGATCCTCCGGCGACCCTCCGGTGATCTCCTTTAGGTTTGGCATCAAGGTGAGCTTTATCTTCCCTTGGTTGGCCGGCGCCTATCTCCTCCACCAAAGCTGTTCAGTTTTCTGGACAGCTTGTTTTCCTCTCGTCGGAGCATCGTTTGGACGACGGTTAGAGCTCCAACAGCGGATAACTTACCGGGGATTCGATCTCCGGTAATCCTCTGAGGTGGAGGACGAAGGATTCGTCAATCGGTTGACGAATACCTCTCCAGAGAAGCGAGTTTTGAGGACTCGTCTTAGGATCCGAATTTGGATTCGGATCGTGATCATCTCTCGATCACGTCGTCTTCAACACGAGGCTAGTAACCCGTACAAAGACGAAGCTCGTGGCTTAGCGAAGTCAACCCGAGGATACTCGGCGTGGATACGGATAGATACGATTCTAGCGAGGATCATTCCAGTTGATGTCGTTCCCGCTACACGTAATACGAAAGGTATAACGTAGTTAAATTTCCTTTTATTGCAAATTTAAATTTACGATTATGTCTACACATGTTGTACTATGCATGCGTGTGTTGTGTGTGTTGTAATAAATGTAGATTTATTATTTTTATTGCTTCCGCTGTGCGCATGTTTACAAAACATGTACGAACACACACACGCCGCGGTGCCGGAAACCCAACAATTCTTTCATTAGTGAAAATTTTAATCCGGGGACATGGGAGCCAATGAGCCTCCGAAGCAACTCCCTTCAGGATTGATGATGAATTTTCATGAAGCTTGGTCAAATCGCTCCATAGCTCCTTGGCATCCATGCACTCACCTAGGCTACACAAGAAGTCATTAGGAATTAAATCAAAAATGAATTTGATTACCTTCTTATTTTTCTCGAATCTTTGGAGTTGATCTTCACTCCATCTCTTCTTCTTGAGGAAACCACCTTTTGGTCCTCTTGGATACTCAAATCCTTCCATTAATAAGGATCATTCCTCAAGGTCTCTCATCATCAAAAAATCTTCAATTCTTCTCTTCCAAGAATTGAAGCCTTCTCGTCCATATAGAGTATAGGGCAACGGTGTGTTGATGTCCCATCCTAATTGTTCTCGGACTTCCATCTTCACCCTCTAGCGTGCTCCCTTAGTTGTTAAACTTCAAGAGCAGTCTCGCTCTGATACCACTTGTTAGGACCTGTGCGCCCGCTAGAGGGGGGTGAATAGCGCGTTCTTGTACGTTGATGGAATTCATTCGTAATCGCATCTACAAATTTCGTTAGCGTAGCGGAAGCAAGGATAATAAAGCAATAACGAAAAAACATAATCACAAACACAATTGTTTAACGTGGTTTGGAACCTCAAGGTTCCTACTCCACGGTTGAGCTCAACGAGATCTAGTGATGCACACGCAACCACTAATCACAAATAACTCCTTCTCGACACAAGTCGGAGGTGGAGAAATCTCGTACAAGGATTACACTAAGTAATACAAAAGATACAAGCTAATACAAGTAAGAAATACAATGCAAGTAAAGAAAAACACTTTACAAGAGCACTTTGGTTGCTTGATCTTTGGTTGCCTTGGACGAGCCTTGAAGGACTGGAAGAGCACCAACTATTCCCTTTCAAATCGTCCAAGAAAACCCTTGCTTTGAGTCCCACGAGCTGTGCTTTTATCCTCCATCGGTGGTTGGTAGTCGATCATTGTCATAAGGCCTAGTCGATGCCCACTTTATGTGAGACAACGGCTCAATCCACGTTGGACAAGTTCCAACGGATCTCTTGGTCGATCGCCCTCATTGCGGTGCCGCGTAGTGACGCGATGGCTGAGCGTTACTGCTTGTGGTGAACCATCGATCGACTACCATCCATGACGGATCGACTAATCGCTACCGCGATCACATTTTTCATCCCCAACTCAAGTCGACTCACGGGCCATAATGCAACTTCCAACCTCAAAGATGAGGTTTTAACCCAAATATGGTGTCCCCATACTTGCTAGACCACCCTTAGCCTAGACCTAAGCCTTCTAGCCACCTCCATCAGCCTCACGCCTCTCGGATCCCTCCAAGTCATCCATGACTTGTTCATCCATCGCGCTAGCCTTGAGGTGCTTCCATCGGCTATGTCATGCTAACGGTGTCTACACATAAGGCACATTGGACTTACGCCAAGACTCACTTGGACTTTGCCAACCATTGGACTTATGCTTGCCAAGACTCACCCTTGGACTTTCGCGCCCGATATGAGCCCTTGGACTTCTCAAATGCCAAGACTCAAGCTTGGACTTTCCCTTGCTAACCCATGTTGGACTTTCCATGCCAAGACCCATGCTTGGACTTCCCTTGTGCCAAGTACTCAAGACTTGGACTTTCCCAAATGCCAAGTGTCCCACTTGGACTTTCCATGGCAAGTACCCATGACTTGGACTTTACCTTGCCAAGACCCATGCTTGGACTTTCCCATAATCACATGGTCAACCCTAGTCATCCATCAAAGTCTCCCTCAAGTCAGACTCGAGTCTGGTCAATTATAACCTGGATCGATTGTATAAACAATCTCCCCAAAATATTAACCGACATCAATGTCAAACATACTATTTCAAACCACTTTGTCAAACATCAAAACATCACTCGAGTCAAACTCGAGTCTGGTCAATCGTGACCTGGGCCAATTGCACCAACACTCCATGCCTAAAAGATTGAAAACCTTTCTTGGAGTTCTACATGCTAAATCGAGCCAAAATGGTGTCTATGTATGAAGGTTGAGATAAGTATAACATCCTTTTCTTGCGATCCCTTATAACCTTGATCCCAAGGATGTGTCCCACTTCTCCCAAGTCCTTCATATCAAACTATTTGGACAACCATACCCTTACGTCTGATAAAACTTTGACATTGTTGCCAATTAATAAAATGTCGTCTACGTATAGTACAAGAAATACCACTACGTTTCCATCATATCTCTTGTATACACAAGACTCAACCGGACTTTGAATAAATCCATAAGATTGGATTACCTCATTAAAGCGGATGTTCCAAGACCTCGAAGCTTGCTTCAATTCATAAATGGACCGATTAAGCTTGCACACAAGATCCTCTTTGCCCTTTGCAATGAATTCCTCTAGTTGCTCCATATAGATGTTTTCCTCAAGACTTCCATTAAGGAAAGTTGTCTTGACATCCATCTGCCACACCTCATAATCCATATGAGCAGCAACAGATAAGAGAATCCGAATAGACTTAAGCATGGCTACCGGTGAAAAGGTATCCTCATAATCGATACCCTCTTTCTGAGTATTCCCTTTCGCAACAAGCCTTGCTTTGAAGATCTCAACCTTCCCGTCTATTCCTCTCTTTCTTTTGTAGATCCACTTGTATCCAATGATTTTTACACCATTGGGTGGTTCTACTAGCTCCCAGACTTGATTTGAATCCATAGATTCTATCTCAGAATTCATTGCACTTTGCCAAGATACCACATCTTTATCTTGGATTGTCTCGTCATATGTCCAGGGATCAAGTTCATGTTCGCCAGGGACCAAATCAGAAGATTCTCCCAAGAACATAAATCTATCAGGATGTCTAACAACCCTCCCACTACAACAAGGTATCACTTGTGTATCCTCTATCACACGCGGTGCAATCACTTGTGGTATATCCTTTTGTACTGGTGGTACTGAAGTAGTGACTTCCCCTCTCAATTCCTCCAGAACATCCTTACTCATGGTCTTGTGGTTCATCACATAGTCTTTCTCTAAAAATCTGGCATTCGTACTTAACGATCACCCTCTGATCTCTAGGACTATAGAACAAACCACCTTTCGTTCCTCTAAGATAGCCTATGAACATTTGCACTTTTGTACGAGGTTCCAACTTACCAGCATCTGCCTTCAGCACATGTGTTGGACTCCCCCAAATCTGAATGTCTCAGACTAGGCTTTCGCCTAGTCCATAATTCTGTGGGAGTAGAAGGCACTGATTTAGATGGTACCAAGTTCAAAATATACACTATCGTATCGAGAGCATACACTCAAAATGAATCTAGTAACTCAGAATAACTCATCATCGATCTAACAATCTCCATAAGAGTCCTATTTCTTCGTTCCATTACACCATTTTGCTGAGGTGTGCCAGGTGCAAAAAATTGGGATTGAATCCCAAACTCTGATAAATAATTCCTAAACTCTTCCAAGAGGTACTCACCACCACGATAAGATCGTATTGTCTTAATACTTTTACCTCGACTTTTCTCCACATCAGCCTTGAATTCTTTGAACCTGTCAAAGCATTCAGACTTGTGGCGCATCAAGTAAATGTATCCATATCTTAAATAATCGTATATAAAAGAGACGAAATATTCAAAAACACCTCTAGCCTAGATAGACATAGGACCACACAAATCAGAATGAACCAATTCCAACACATCTTTGGCTCTATACCCCATGGCCTTAAAAGGTCTCTTGGTCATTTTACCTTCCAAGTAAGATTTGCAGGTTGAAAAATCTTCCACCACTAATGAACCCAAAGGTCCATCAGCTATCAATCTTTGAATTCTACTCAGGTTAATATGACCTAACCTTAGATGCCAAAGATATATTTGGTTCATTTTCGAAGGTTCTTTTCTGTTATTAGATTTAGAAGATGAGTTATTTACTTCTATTTGCATCGTGGGAGCTTTTTGTTCAAGTGTATATAAATTGCCTACCAACACAACAGAACAGATAATCTCCCTATTCCTTTTTATAACAACTCTGTCATTAAAAGAAATAGAATATCCATCCAAAAATAATTTAGAAACTAAAATTAAATTCTTTCTAAATAAAGGTACATAAAGGCAATTTCTTAGAACCAAAGTTTTATTCCTATCAAAAGATAAATAAACATCTCCCACTGCAATAGTCTCCACCTTAGTAGCATCGCCCAAGTAAACAGTAATCTCCCCCTCAGCTAGTCGTCTGGTTTCTTGGAACCCCTGCAAAGTATTGCAGACATGATCAGTGGCTCCCGTATCTACACACCAGGTGTCGGTAGATAACACTGTTAAACATGTTTTAATGACCAGACCAAAAGATATACCTTTGTTCTGCTTCCGATTGGGGAAGTCCTTCTTCCAATGTCCAGTTTGCTTACAAGTGAAGCACTTGCCTTTCGGCTTCTTCACTCCTCCCTGAGATCCTCTCGCCACCTTTGCTCCACCTTGTTTCTTCTTCTTGCCTTTCGGCTTAGAAGTTGAAACCTTCTAAGCAACCATGGCCTGAGCCTGAGCACTCTGACGAAAAATAACATTTGCCGCCTGGAGTTATGTCAGAAGCTCCGCCAATGAATACAACCACTTATTCATGTTGTAATTCAGGCGAAACTTCTCAAAACTCGTAGGCAGAGATTGGAGAATGATATCGATTTGGGTTTCCCCATCAATCTCAGCTCCAAGGACTTCCAGCTCATTCAAATGAGCCATCATCATGAGAACATGTTCCCTCACGGGTGTTCCCTCGACCATGGTGGTCTTCATCAAGTTCCTCATGGCTTCCTGTCATGCAGCCCGATTCTGGGGTCCAAAAAGTTCCTTGAGATTGAGCATCATGTCATAAGCAGTAGTCATGGCTTGATGCTGATGTTGCAATACATTTGACATAGAAGCCAAAATGTAACACCCACCATCTCATCAGCCTTAATCCACTTTTTATAACTCTCTTTCTCCTTTTACCCAAAATCATCCGCAGGCTTAGGAGGACACTCTTCGAAGAGTACATACTTGTACTCCTCAGTAGTCAAGATAATATCTAGATTCCTTTTCCAATCAACATAATTGGGTCCAGTAAGTTTATTTTCCTTTAGTATCACAGCAAGTGGGTTGAAATTCATTTTTTAAAAACCTAAGAATCATATATATCAAAACATTAGATTTCAAAAATTTATTGATTCCTCAAACAATAAAATTTTAAAATCAACCAACACTTCAAAACACCGAGAATATCGTATGCCATGATAGTGTGGACGTATACGAATTCTACATTTGTAAGAGGAGGTTTTACCCATTAATTTTATTATCCTGTCAACCTTACTTTTTGACAAATAAAATTAATAGTTGGTTCCTCTTCGGTCCTATAAATAAAAGTAGTGACTCCGATGGGAAGGATACTCTTATTTTCATCTAAGAGTTCACCATTACTCGATACCAAGGCAATTATCTCGGATTATGTACCTTCCGATGGGGAAGTACACACGCTCCTAATTAATTTCCTATAACCATATTTGACCCTGTGATCCGCAAAACAAACTCATCCAATGGGGAGGAAGACACTCAGAGCCGATGCGCAAGTTTGTTTGCATCACATGTCAAATCGTAATGGAGGCCATGGGAATTTTAAAAAAAAAATCCCTCTCCCACTTAGTAATTTAAAATTGAGGAATTTTCCATGCACACACCATACATATCAAACAAGAAGCAATAAATATGGAAAAAATATTTTCCAACTATTATGGCTTTTGTTTTCCAATATGCCTCCCATCGTGTCGCCATCTCGCCCTCTCCTCCATACACTATGTACAAGCCATTCAGAGATCCGAGCCGAGAATAATTATTTTAATTTACATCCATCGATCCTATACTCCACAAAGGAGTTCACATGAAATCTAGATCAAAAGTAAACTAAAATAAAAGAGTGGCTAAACAATGTCATACTTAATTAAAAAATTAAATACTAGCCTCGTCAACCTCGAGGATTCAAATAATATTACAATTACACACATCCAATCACATACACACACATATGGCCATAATAGTTGGTTCTTATGTCTGCAACAAAAAAGTTAGCCAACGAACATCCTACTATCATCCGGCACATACAATATATGATAAGTGCATAAAAGTAACCGAATCCTAAACACACAAAATCAGAAACTGTGGCTCTGATACCACTTGAAGGTCGAAGCTTCGCTTCCCGCTTCAACTTGGTCGCTTGTGCTTGGCGATCTTATCTACGTACCCAGATTAAAACAATTAATCCTTGACGAAGATGGATTACCCAAGCAACCGATCCATCATCGTGCTATTCGATTCGAGTGGTCTCTTAAACAAACTTGTTGCTCAAGCAACCTAACTCTTTTCCTCGATTAGCCGCGGAATAGATGATGTACGGATCGCTGGTTTTTTTGTTTATCTTCAAGGTCCAAGTAAATTAGCAACATACAATTACATACAAATTGCATAGAACAAGAAAGAAACTTAAACAAGAATTATACCTCTTGTTTACCTCTTGGTCTTCTATTGTATGACCTATCCTCCTCTTGAACGTTGTGGGCAATGATCCTCCAAGAGTTGAAACTTCCTAGATCTCGTTCTTCCCTTCCTTGTTCGCTCCGAACAAAGGGAAAAATACTCAACACTTCTTCTCCTATCTAGCACCGACCACCAAGCCACCAAACTTGTTGTTGCCGCCGGCCAAGGAGAGGATGAAGGAATTGGCGCCGACCCTCTCTAATGGAAAGGAACCGCCGGCTCTAAGAAAATGAAAAGGAGGTAGAAGCACCGACAAAAGCTTGAGGGAAGAAGTCGTCGATCAAGTTAGGAAGAAGAAGAACAAAACCTAAGCTTCTAACTTTGTTGTCGCGGGCCCTAGGAGGAGCAAACCCTAGCACACAATGCTTGCCGCCCCAAACCCTAGCACAACTCCAAAACCCTAGAAGCCTTGCCGCCCAACTCCAAAAACCCTAGCACTTGGATATCTCGGCCAAGCCTCTTCCAACCTTTATTTTTAGATCTAGGCCAAACCTCCATTTAATCGTGTCCATTGGATCTAGGTTTCATGAGGATTTTAATAGGCTACAATAGGAACCTTGACGAGGAGTTGGATCTTGGCCACCCAATGGATCCAGCCCATATAAAATCCGATCCATTAATGATAATCCATTCCACTAGAGGATTATCATTGATCTACCTCACCAACCCCTATAAATAAATATGGGCTCCATATATTAATTGTACAAATATCTCCCCGTGTTTAAGATATCGAATGTCCATCAATTAATTAATTTACTGATAATTAATTAATCAAAACCTAACTCAATGAGTAGTACCACTCAACCTTATCATCATGCCGGACCAAGTCCACCAGCAAGGTTTACATGATCATCATGTCGGACCAAGTCCACCTGCAGGGTTTACATGATGATCCTTATGGGCTCCTCAAGGGGACATCATCATCCTAATATATAGGACACAGTTTCCTCCTATAATCAACGACACACCTTGTAAATAATATCATTTCCCAACTTACCGAGCCTATCGATTTAATCTATAAATCTCGCCCATTGGTAAATCAAAGAAATATATACTAAGTACATGTGCCCGTTATTATATCGGGATTAAGAGCATGTACACCATAATATCCGAGGTCCGATTCAATTATATAGTCAGCAATAAATTGAATCACCTTTAAGTTGATCCTGCTCAATACACACAAAGTGTACTAGTGTAATTCTATGGTCAAGACAAACCAATACCAAATTACACTACAACTATACCAATGGTTTGTCCAAAACCATCTCAGTTGTGAACCTCTACTTCTAATCTACAAGGTATTGATAACATAATCTTCCATGTGACACCACACACCATGTTATCTACAATGTAATGTATCAGACAATATGCATAACCATAAATATGCAAACAATGATCATGTGACTCTTATTTCAAAAATAAAGATGTTTATAAAAAAGATAGACTTTTCAGTATACATCCCAACAATCTCCCACTTATACTAAAAGACTATGTTGTCCTCATACTGTCATACATCTGATTACCATTCCCTCGACATGCCTATCAAAATCTCTCGCTAGAAGGGCCTTAGTGAAAGAATCTGCCAAGTTATCCTCTGATGCAATCTTGGCAACAACAACTTCTCCTCGCTTTATGATCTCTCATATCAGGTGGTACTTGTGCTCTATGTGTTTACTTGCCTTATGGACTCGTGGTTCCTTCGAGTTTGCAACTGCACCACTATTATCACAATAAATTGTGATAGTTCTGAGCAAACCAGGAATCACATCCAAGTCCATCAAGAAGTTCCTAAGCCATACAACTTCTTTGGCTGTCTTAGAGGCTGTCACATACTCATCTTCCATGGTAGATTCTGCCATGCATTTCTGCTTGACACTCCTCCATACAATGGCTCCACCTCCCAAAGTAAACACAAAACCTGAGGTAGACTTACTGTTATCCCTATCTGATTGGAAGTCAGAATCTGTGTAACCCACAGGGAGTAATTGATCTGCCTGGTATATCAGCATATAATCCCTAGTCCTTCTCAGGTACTTCAATATATGTTTTACCGCAATCCAATGTCCCTGTCTTGGATTACTCTGATATCTGCTAACCATGCCCACGGTAAAGCAGATATCCAACCTCGTACATAACATAGCATACATGAGGTTTCCTACTGCCGAAGCATAAGGAACCGCCTTCATCTCCTCTATCTCCTTTGATGTTCTAGGACACATCTCTTTAGATAAAGGTACTCCATGCCTAAAACGTAAAAAACCTTTCTTGGAGTTCTGCATGCGAAAACGAGCCAAAATGGTGTCTATGTATGAAGCTTGAGATAAGCACAACATCCTTTTCCTGCGATCCCTTATAACCTTGATCCCAAGGATGTGTCCCACTTCTTCCAAGTCCTTCATATCAAACTGTTTAGACATCCATACCCTTACGTCTTATAACACTTTGACATTGTTTTCAATTAACAAAATGTCATCTACGTATAGTACAAGAAATACCACTACGTTTTTGTCACATCTCTTGTATACACAAGACTCATCCGGACTTTGAATAAATCCAAAAGACTAGATTACCTCATCAAAGCGGATGTTCCAAGACCTCAAAGCTTGCTTCAATTCATAAATGGACCGATTAAGCTTACACACAAGATGCTCTTTGCCCTTTGCAATGAATCCCTCTGGTTGTTCCATATAGATGTTTTCCTCAAGACTTCCATTAAGGAAAGTTGTCTTGACATCCATCTGCCACACCTCATAATCCATATGAGCAGCAACAGATAAGAGAATCTTGATAGACTTAAGCATGACTACCGGCGAAAAGGTATCCTCACAATCGATACCCTCTTTCTGAGTATACCCTTTCGTAACAAGCCTTGCTTTGAAGGTTTCAACCTTCCTGTCTATTCCTCTCTTTCTTTTGTAAATCCACTTACATCCAATGGTTTTTACACCATTGGGTGGTTCTACTAGCTCCCAGACCAGATTTAAATCCATAGATTCTATCTCAGAATTCATTGTACTTTGCCAAGATACCGCATCTTTATCTTGGATTGCCTCGTCATATATCCAGGGATCAGGTTCATGTTCGCCAGGGACCAAATCAGAAGATTCTACCAAGAACATAAATCTATCAGGCTGTCTAACAACCCTCCCACTATGACGAGATGTCACCTGTGTATCCTCTGTAACACGCAGTGCAATCACTTGTGGTATATCCTCTTGTACCGGTGGTACTGAAGTAGTGACTTCCCCTCTCAATTCCTCTAGAACATCCTTACTCATGGGCTTATGGTTCATCACATAGTCTTCCTCTAAAAATCCAGTGTTCGAGCTTAACGATCACCCTCTGATCTCTAGGACTATAGAACAAACCACCTTTCGTAACTATAGGATAGCCTATGAACATGCGTACTTCTGTACGAGGTTCGAACTTACCAGCATCTGCCTTCAGCACATGTGTTGGACTCCCCCAAATCTAAATATGTCTCAGACTAGGCTTTTGTCCAGTCCACAATTCTGTGGGAGTAGAAGGCACTGATTTATATGGTACCTTGTTCAGAATATATACTGTCGTATCTAGAGCATACACCCAGAACGAATCTGGTAACTCAGAATAACTCATCATCGATCTAACCATCTTCATAAGAGTCCTATTCCTTCGCTCCGCTACACCATTCTGCTGGGGTGTGCAAGGTGAAGAAAATTGGGATTGAATCCTAGCCTCTGATAAGTAATTCCTAAACTCTCCCAAGAGGTACTCACCACCACGATCAGATCATAGTGTCTTGATACTTTTACCTTGATGTTTCTCCACATCAGCCTTGAATTCTTTTAACCTTTCAAAGCATTCAAACTTGCAGCGCATCAAGTAAATGTATCCATATCTTGAATAATCATCTATAAAAGAGACGAAATATTCAAAACCACCTCTAGCCTGGATAGACATAGGACCACACAAATCAGAATGAACCTTTGGCACTATACCCCTTGGCCTTGAAAGGCCTCTTGGTCATTTTACCTTCCAAGCAAGATTCGTAGGTTGGGAAATCTTCCACCACTAATGAACCCAAAGGACCATCAGCTATCAACCTTTGAATTCTACTCAGGTTAATATGACCTAACCTTAGATGCCAAAGATACGTTTGGTTCATTTTCGAAGGTTCATTTATCTTATTAGATTTATAAGATTAGTTATTTACTTCTATTTGCATCGTGGGAGATTTTGGTTCAAGTGTATATAAATTGCCTACCAACGCGCCAGAATAGATAATCTTCCTATTCTTTTTTATAACAACTCTGTCATTAAAATAAATAGAATATACATCCAAAAATAATTTCGAAACTGAAATTAAATTCTTTCTAAATAAAGGTACATAAAGGTAATTTCTCATAACCAAAGTTTTATTCCTATAAAAAGATAAATAAACATCTCCCACTACAATAGCCGCCACCTTAGTAGCATCGCCCAAGTAAACGGTAATCTCCCCCTCAGCTAGTCGTCTGGTTTCCTGAAACCCTTGCAAAGTATTGCAGACATGATCAGTGGCTCCCGTATCTACACACCAGGTGTCGGTAGATAACACCGCTAAACATGTTTCAACGACCAGACCAAAAGATATACCTTTGTTCTGCTTCCGGTTGGAGCAGTCCTTCTTCCAATGTCCAGTCTGCTTGTAAGTGAAGCACTTGCCTTTTGGCTTCTTCACTCCTCCCTGAGATCCTCCCGCCACCTAGTTTCTTCTTCTTCTTGCCTTTCGGCTTAGAAGTCGAAACCTTCTAAGCAACCATTGCCTGAGCCTGAGCACTCTAACGAAAAAGCGCCTCTGCCGCCTGGAGTTCTATCAGAAGCTCTGCCAACAAATACAACCTCTTATTCATGTTATAATTTAGGCGAAACTGCTCAAAACTCGTAGGTAGAGATTGGAGAATAATATCGACCTGGTTTCCTCATCGATCTCAACTCTAAGGACTTCCAGCTCATTCAAATGAGCCATCATCTTGAGAACATGATCCCTCACGGGTGTTCCCTCGACCATGGTGGTCGTCATCATGTTCCTCATGGCTCCCTGCCTCATAGCCTGATTTTGGTGTACGAAAAGTTCCTTGAGATTGAGAATCATGTCATAAGCAGTAGTCATGGCTTGATGCTAATGTTACAATACATTTGACATAGAATCCAAAATGTAACACCGCACCATCTCATCAGCCTTAATCCACTTTTTATAACTCTCTTTCTCCTTTTTCCCAGAATCATCCATAGGCTTAGGAGGACACTCTTCGAAGAGTACATACTAGTACTCCTTAGTAGTCAAGACAATATCTAGATTCCTTTTCCAATCAACATAATTGGGTCCAGTAAGTTTATTTTCCTTTAGTATCACAGCAAGTGAGTTGAAAGTCATTTTTGAAAAACCTAAGAATCACATAGATCAAAACATTAGATTTCAAAAATTTATTGATTCCTCAAACAATAAAATTTTAAAATCAACCAACACCTCTAAACACCGAGAATATCATATGCCATGATAGTGTGGACGTATACGAATTCTACATTTGTAAGAGGAGGTTTTACCCATTAATTTTATTATCCTGTCAACCTTACTTTTTGACAAATAAAATTAATAGTTGGTTCCTCTTCGGCCCTACTAATAAAAACAGTGACTCCGATGGAGAGGATACTCTTATTTGCATCTAAGTGTTCATCATTACTCGATACCAAGGCAATTATCTCGGATTATGTGTCTTCCGATGGGGAAGTACACACGCTCCTAAATAATTTCCTATAACCATATTTGACCCTTGGATCCGTAAAATAAACTCATCCGATGGGGAGGATGGCACTCATAGCCGACACGCAAGTTTGTTTGCAAAACATGTCAAATTGTAATGGAGGCCATGGGAATTTAAAAAAAATATCCCTCTCCCACTTAGTAATTTAAAATTGAGGAATTTTCCAAGCACACAACATGCATATCAAACAAGAAGCAATAAATATGAAAACATCCTACTATCATCCGGCATATACAACATATGATAAGTGCATAAAAGTAACCGAATCCTAAATACACAAAATCGGAAACCGTGGCTCTGATACCTCTTGAAGGTCGAATCTTCGCTTCCCGCTTCAACTTGGTCGCTTGTGCTTGGCAATCCTATCTACGTCCCCGGATTAAAAAAATTAATCCTTGACGAAGATGGATTACCCAAGCAACCGATACATCATCGTACTATTGAATTCGAGTGGTCTCTTGAACAAACTTATTGTTCAAGCAACCTAATTCTTTTCCTCGATTAGCCGCGGAATAGATGATGTATGGATCGCCGGTTTTTGTGTTTATCTTTAGGGTCCAAGTAAATTAGCCACATACAATTACATACAAATTGCATAGAACAAGAAAGAAACTTAAACAAGAATTATACCTCTTATTTACCTCTTGGTCTTCTATTGTATGACATATCCTCCTCTTGAACGTTGTGCGGGCAACGATCCTCCAAGAGTTGAAACTTCCTATATCTCGTTCTTCCCTTCCTTGTTTGCTCCGAACAAAGAGAAGAATACTCAACACTTCTTCTCCTATCTAGCGCCGACCACTAAACTTGTTGTTGCCGCCGACCAAGGAGAGGATGAAGGAATTGGCGCCGACCCTCTCCAATGGAAAGGAACCGTCGGCTCTAAGAAAAGGAAAAGAAGGTAGAAGCACCGGCCAAAGCTTGAGGGAAGAAGTCGCCGGCCAAGTTACGAAGAAGAAGAACAAAACCTAAGCTTCCAACTTTGTTGCCACCGGCCCTAGGAGGAGCAAACCCTAGCACCCAATGCTTGCCGCCCCAAACCCTAGCACAACTCCAAAACCCTAGAAGCCTTGGCGCCCAACTCCAAAAACCCTAGCACGTGGATATCTAGCCCAAGCCTCTTCCAACCTTTATTTATAGATCTAGTCCAAACCTCTATTTAATCGTGTCCGTTGGATCTAGGTTTCATGAGGATTTTAATAGGCTACAATAGGGACCATGACGAGGAGTTGGATCTTGGCCACCCAATGGATCTGGCCCACATAAAATCCGATCCATTAATGATAATTCATTCCACTAGAGGATTATCATTGATCTACCTCACCAACCCCCATAAATAAATATGGGCTCCATATATTAATTGTAAAAAAGTCTCCCCAAGTTTAAGATATAGAATGTCCATCAATTAATTTACTGACAATTAATTAATCAACATCTAACTCCATGAGTAGTACCATTCAACCTTATTATCATGCCAGACCAAGTCCACCTGAGTGTTTACATGATGATCCTTATGAGCTCCTCAAGGGGACATCATCATTCTAATATATAGGACACGGTTTCATCCTATAATCAACAGCTCACCATGTAAATAATATCATTTTCAAACTTACTAAGCCTATCGATTTAATCTATAAATCTCGCCCATTGGTAAATCAAATACATAAATACAAAGTACATGTGCCCGTTATTATATCAGGATTAAGAGCATGTGCACCATAATATCTGAGGTCTGATTCAATTATGTAGTTAGCAATAAATTGAATCACTTCTAAGTCGGTCCTGATCAATACACACAAAGTGTACTAGTGTAATTCTATGGTCAAGACAAACCAATACCAAATTACACTACAACCATACCAATGGTTTGTCCAAAACCATCTCAGTTGTGAGCCTCTACTTATAGTCTACATGGAACTGATAACATGATCTCTCATGTGACACCACACACCATGTTATCTATAATGTAATGTATCAGACAATATTCATAACCATAAATATGCAAACAATGATCATGTGATTCTTATTTCAAAAATAAAGATGTTCATACAAAAGATAGACTTTTTAGTATACATCCCAACACATGCAAGATACAATATGTGTAGAAATAATCGCAGTTTCAAATTTTGCAATAAAAGGAAATTACACTAGTTATACCTGACGTATCACGTGCAGCGGGAATGACATCAACTGGATCAGCTCACGCTAGAGTTGCCTCTAACTGTATCCATGTCGAGTATAGTCAGGATAGCTTCGCCAAGCTACGAGCCTCGTCTTCGTAGGAGTCACTTGCCTTGTGTCGAAGACGATGTGATCGAGAGAAGATCACAATCCGAATCAAAATTCGGATGCAAAAATGAGTCCCTAAAACTCGCTTCTCTGAAGAAATATTCATCAACCGATTGATGAATCCTTGGTCCTCCACCTATGAGGATTATCGAAGATCCAATCCCCTGCAAGGAAGTTGCTGTCGTAGCTCCAGACGCGGTCCAAATGATGCTCCTACAAGAAGGAAACAAGTTGTCTAAAAACTGGATAGTGTAACGCCCGCCCTTATCTGCTCTCAGGGCGGCGCTACTTTTTTTTTTTTTTTATAACATAACTTATATGGATCATTTCACAATCTACATAATCAAACATGTTATCATGACATAAATCTTCTTTTATAGCATGCATCACATATCATAAACCCTATTAGCATGTTAACATATCATAACTTCTTTTATAACATGCATTACATATCATAATCATAATTAGCATGTTAACATATCATGACTTCTTTTATAACATGCATCACATATCATAATCATAATTAGCATGTTACCACATCATATCTCATTTTATAACATGCATAACATAAAGATTAGAGAATGTAACTATTATCAACACGATCCATTCATGAGTTCTAACATATCAAACTTTCATAAGTAAGGTAAATAATAACATAAACTAAGCAACATCCAACATGGTACTAATAAATCACAAGTCATAAAAGCGGAAGCAAATGTCTTAAGTTATTCATTGAGCATATAAATAGAAGCAGAGAGTAATAGGGTCTTTTTCCACCATGCCACTATCACACACACTCTGCCCCTCCTGCTACTTCCTCTAGTTCATGTTTCCTTTATCTGCAGTATATGGACAACATAAACTATAAGCATATATCTTAGTAAGATTCTTGCCTACTCACAAAAGCCACAAATTACCTCAAATGATTAGAAAACATGAGCATACTAGCATAAATCACATAAGTATTTCATAACAACACTAAACATCATCATACTAACGTAATGAAACATAAGCATGGCATAAAATTTACATAAGCATGCTGAACATAATTAAATCTAAGCATGGCATAAATTAAACATAAGCATTCATGACATCATCAATCCTAAACATGCATAAAGGACATAATCATAAGCATTCTTAAACTTGAACATAAGCATTCATGACATCATCAATCCTAAACATGCATAAAGGACATAATCATAAGCATTCTTAAACTTGAACATAAGCATTCATGACATCATCAATTTTAAACATGCATAAAGGACATAATCATAAGCATTCTTAAACTTAAACATAAGCATTCACAATTTCATACAAGTCCTTTCTTTTCAAAACATATACATATAGATACTTCAACATAATCATAACATGAAGGGGGGGCCCCAGGCTAAGTACCACATAAAGCGCGTTCCCTAATAGGTCAGTAGCGAGCCACCAGACCTACTAGAGCAAGACCTCTTACGTCTTACCAGGGCAAGACCTCTTACGTCTTCTTATGTCCCTTGGATTTGATTAACGACCACCTAACGGGTCGGGTACTTAACCTCTTACAAAGTAAAATACTTAATTTTCTTTCTTTTTTTTCTTGTCATATCATAAAGAATGCTCTTAATCCCCAACATAAAAAGGGAAGCATCTCCGTCTTATCTTATCATAAGGAGAGCTCTTAATCCCAACATAAAAAGGGAAGCATCTCCGTCTTATCTTATCTTATCATAAGGAGAGCTCTTAATCCCAACATAAAAAGGGGAAGCATCTTCGTAGACATTTCATAGCAGATATGCATTCATAACATAAGAATACCCTAAAGGGGTCTTAAAGCATAAACATTCTCATCACATAGGCATATTTCATGGCATATTAAATCATAAACATGTTCATCACATAGGCATAATTCATGGCATATTAACTCATAAAAATGTTCTTCACATAGGCATATTTCATGGCATATTAAATCATAAACATGTTCATCACATAGGCATATTTCATGGCATATTAAATCATAAACATGTTCATCACATAGACATATTTCATGGCATATTAAATCATAAATATGTTCATCACATAGGCATATTTCATGGCATATTAAATCATAAACATGTTCATCACATAGGCATAATTCATGGCATATTAACTCATAAACATGTTCATTACATAGGCATATTTCATGGCATATTAAATCATAAACATGTTCATCACATAGGCATAATTCATGGCATATTAACTCATAAACATGTTCATCACATAGGCATATTTCATGGCATAATAAATCATAAACATGTTCATCACATAGGCATAATTCATGGCATATTAAATCATAAACATGTTCATCACATAGGCATATTTCATGTCATAATTTCATAAGGAGTGGTTTCATGCAAACCTAGCCCTAAAACCCTAGGTGGCCGAAACCTTAGGGGCACCAAAACTTTATTTTTGTCACATAAAATTCATACATGAAGGCATACAACATATCATAATTTCATAAGGAGTATTTTCATGCAACCCTAGCCCTAAAACCCTAATTGGCCGAAACTTGTAGGGGCACCAAACTTTCATTTTTTTGTCACAAAATTCATACATGAAGGCATTCAACATATCATAATTTCATAAGGAGTATTTTCATGCAACCCTAGCCCTAAAACCTTAGTTGGCCGAAACTTGTAGGGTATCAAATTTTTTTTTCTCACCTAAAATTCATACATGAAGGCATACAACATATCATAACTTCATAAGGAGTATTTTCATGCAACCCTAGCCCTAAAACCTTAGTTGGCCGAAACTTTTAGGGTATCAAAATTTTATTTTTCTTTCATATATCATATCCTACAAGAACAAATATACTGCAGGTGAGGGAATCTTACATCCTTCGCTTTGCTTTTAGTTGGAAGATGACCTAATCGAAGCCAAACCTAGCCTTCTTCTTGCTTGGATGAATTTCGGAAAATGGAAAGGGAGAAGATAGGTTTCGGTGAGGAAGAAGAAGAGAAGAGGGAGAAGTGGAGAAGTGGCCTTTCTCTTGTCCCTTCATTCCCTATTTATTCTCTTGAAGTGTCCCTTAGCCTCCCTTACCCTTAACTATCATTTACCCTATTCCTCTACTAATAACATCTCATTGGGCTTCTGGGTAGTGGATGCATCTATAGGGCTTGGCTATCTCTAGAGGTTTGGGGTTCAATTCCTAGGCCTTGCATCCTTTTTGGCTCATTTTCTTTTATTTTTGAAAGAGCCCACATAAAGCCTATTGTAATCATACAAAAATTATTATAAAATTTCTAGAGCTTGGGATGAAAAGGGAGGAAGGGAAATGGGGAATTCGGCCAAGGATGAGGAAGAAGGAGAATGAAGAAGGAAAGTGGGGTTTTACTTCCTCTCTTTTCTTAATTCTCCTCTTTAATACCTAGGGAATGAACACTCTCCATCCTTTCATGGGAGGGGATGAACCAACTCCTCATCTTCCCATCTATATTCTTTGTATATTCTTTATATATCTTATCCATAAATTATCCTAGGGTCTAGTGGTGTCAAGGCTACCTCCATATTAGGAGGTTCATGGTTCAAATCCTACCTATAACCATCGTTTATTTTATTTTATTCTAACCCTTTTATGGCCTTAAAACTTATATAATTACTTGGCATAGTTTAGAATTTTACGGGCGTTACAGATAGCTTGGTGGAGGACTTGGCGCCAGCCAAAGGAGGTGGTCGGCTAATCCTTGGTCACCGAAGACAAGGTGGATCATCGGAGGGTTGCCGGAGGGGTGGCCAGCAACAGCTAGATGCCAACGGCACAATGGGGGGTGGCTCAAGAGCTGGGTGTGGATCCTCTTGGGCGGCAGCAAGGAGAAGATAGGGAGAGGAGAGGAAGAGAAGTTTTTAAAAATAAACTTAGGGCTCTCCAAACCTCTAGCTGCACTTTTATAGAGCACATGTTTCTTAACTATCAAAAAACCTTCTCCTTAGAGTTATTGGTTCATAACCAAAACTCGTTAACCCGCTCCAATAACTTAAGTTAAAATAAACCGAACCGAGTTGGTCTATTTTAAGTTAAAACGAACCAAACCAACTTTGGTTCATTCGTTTAAAACAAACCAAACCACTTTGGTTTATTTTCCACCATTGGATTAGAACCAAACCAATTTGTTTTATCCATCATGTCTTCATAAGACTCGACCCATCCATGCTTTCGTTGTGACTAAAACGATTTCATGCTCGCTCCTTGTTTCGTCCAACCAAATCTAGTTTCTCTCGATCTGAGAATCTCATTCTCAAGCTCATTTTAGATCCTTCAGATTATGCTCGTTGTGCATGTGACCAAATAGGTTCCTAATTTATGTTGGTCGTCTATAATTAACCATTAATTATAGCTAGTAGTACATCATGATCCCTAATTAACCAGAAAATCAACGGTTGATTCCAGAACCATTTCTGAAACCTTCAGCAGCTACAATGAATCGTGCCCCATTCCCTTCACTCATCTTATACCCACTTGGTTCAGGACATGGTCTATAGTGTCAGTTCCCACTAGGTTGACTACGTCACACCTAGCCCAAGTATCATTTTCTCATCCTACGGATTCTAGTTACTGCACATGTATCCAAGAGTACCTTACTCTAAACATGTAATGCTTTGGCCAAAGACTTTAGTAACAATCAGACGAGAGGCCATGGGTATACATCTCCTCGCAAGGAGTGGTGAATCCTTTATAGGCTATTCAAACACCTTCGGGCATTTTGACTTATACCCAATCATCCCTGGTCCATATCTCCTCAGAGATGCTTGCTTAAGATGTCAAAGCATAAGTCTTCATAACCAAGATGACTTGAATACCGCAAGTCGAAGGAACATCGCACTTAAGCTACTGTAAGAACTTCAATGACATATCCATATATTTAGAGAACCATATGAAGTCTTATAGCTGGTTTCTCCAATGAACTAGTTACCATAACAAGCATCCACGATTAACTCCGGACATCCCAATATCACTAGCCAGTGAGGAATAGCTACTTGGATAAACAAAAGAGTATACCTTGTGCTAGTCTCAATAGAATCGATGGCATCTGAATGCATCAATTCATCGACTAGGGATAATTCTAATACATCACAATTACACATATAAAGATACTCACTAGTTGTGATCCAATCACAAATTCTCTCATGCTGTGAATCGTATTGCGGGCATTCAGTAAATGAGTTTAGGATCCAATCAAATACATGAAAACATGTATACTCAAATAGTGAATCTTCATTTATCATATAAATGGTTTAACCATAAGGCGATTGCCTTAGGACACCTCTCATTTATTACTAACAAATTCCCACTTGGCCTAATGTCAATCGCAACGGTATCCAATACCATAAGCTCTAACATGACCCTTAAACTTACTTTGAGGTAAGGTCTTAGTTAAAGGGTCCGTTAAGTTCCTTTCAGTGGGAATCCTCTCGATTTGTATTTCCTTCCTACTTATGATCTCTCTGATCAGATGATAGCGACAAAGGACAAGTTTGGATCATTGATGAGACCACATCAAGCTCAGGGATGAACTTCTTGATCCAAACTGCTTCCTTTGCTGCTTCCGAAGCTGCAATGTAATCTACCTCTGTGGTAGAATTTGCTACAGTGTCTTGTTTGAAACTTTTCCAACTCACTGTGCCCTCATTCAAGGTGAACACGTACCCAGACTGAAACCTGGAATTATCCTTGTCTGTTTGGAAGCTGGCATCCGTATACCCGCATATCACCATGTCCCCTTCTCCATATATTAGGAACACATCCTTAGTTCTTCTTAAGTACTTAAGGATCGTCTTAACAACCACCCAATGATCCACTCCTGGATGACACTTAGAGCATACGATACATTGGGCCTCGTACATAACATAGCATACATGATAGATCCTATTGCGGATGCATAGGGATCTCACTCACGCAAATCCTCTCGTCTTCTGTGCGCGGACACATAGACTTCAAAAGATGTATCCCATGCCTGATGGGAAGGAAACCTTTCTTGGATTCCAACATGCTAAACCTCTTTAGCACTTAGTCTATACATGCTAAACCTTTCTTGTGAAAGACCAAGCAACTGATTCGATCTATCCCTATAGATCTTAATCCCGAGGATGTAGGTTGCTTCTCTCAGGTCTTTCATGGAGAATATCTTGGACAACCAAATTTTAACTGACTATAAGACAAAAACATCGTTTCCTATAAATAATATGTCATCAACATACAATACTAGGAACACGACTACACTCCCACTAACCTTCTTGTACACACAAGGTTCGTCCAAATTTTGTGAGAAATCAAACTTTTTGATTGTCTTATCAAAACGGATATTTCAGCTCCTGGATGCTTGCTTCAGTGCATATATGGACCGTCACAGTTTGCATACCTTGGTTTTATCAACCGATGTGAAACCCTCAGGTTGTATCATATACACGTCCTCGAGTAGGTTTCCATTAAGAAAAGTTATTTTCACATCCATCTGTCATATCTCATAATCATAATGAGCCACTATGACCAGGAGCATCCGAATGGATTTAAGCATAGCAACAGGTGAATAGGTCTCGTCATAATCAACACCTTGCTTTTGACGATATCCTTTCGCCACTAGTCTAGCCTGATAGGTAATCACATTACCATCCATGTCGGTTTTCTTCTTGAAAACCCACTTGCACCCTATAGGCTTTATGCCTTCAGGTGGGTCAACCAAGTTCCAAACTTGATTTTCATACATGGAATCCATTTTCCGACTTCATGGCGTTAAGCCATTTATCCCTTTCTGAACTTTTCAGAACTTCTTCATAACTGGTAGGCTTCTCATCATCAATGAATAACATATCGTTCGATTCACTAACGAGAAATCCATATCTCTCAGGAATGTTGCATGTTCTATCAGATCTACAAAGATGTGGTGTCACAATAGGTCCAGCCGATGGCTCATCACTATGAGTTATCAGTTGTGGTGCTTCACCAGATATCTCATCAATGACTATTAGAGTCTCTCAAGCCTCCTCAAGCTCAACGACACTCCCACTGTTTTCTTGCAAGAGAAACTCTTTCTCTAGAAACACAGCATGCCTTGAAACAAACATATTTTGTTCCACAGGATAATAGAATTGGTAACTGTTTCCTTAGGGTACCCAATAAATAGATATTTATTAGACTTAGCATCCAATTTGTTTGATACATTCCGCTTCACATAAGCAGGACAACCTCATATCTTCAAGTAAGATAAATGAGGTTTCTTACTATTCCATATCTCATATGGAGTAGTTGAGACTACCTTGGTTGGCATTCTATTTAGCAAGTAAATAGCTATCTAAAGTGCATAGCCCCAAAAGGACTTGGGAAAATTCGCATGATTCATCATTGGCTTGACCTTGCCCAACAAGGTCCGGTTACGCCTCTCAGATACACCATTATGCTATAGTGTATACGGCGGAGTCCATTGAGACAATATACCATTGTCCCTTAGATAATCTAGAAACTCTTGACTCAAGTATTCACCACCTCAATCCGATCAAAGTATTTTAATACTCTTGCCAAGTTGTTTTACTACTTCATTTCTGAATTCTTTGAACCCTTGAAAGGCTTTAGACTTGTGTTTCATCAAGAACACAAACCCAAACCATGAGTGATCATCGGTAATGAAGTAGCTATAGCCTCCTAGAGCTTGAGTTGACATAGGTATGCATACATCAGTATGTATTAAACCAAGCAACTCTCCCACCGATTCACCTTTTCTCGTAAAAGGTAACTTAGTCATCTTGCCTTTTAAGCATGATTCGCATGTATCGTATGAATCTGATTCAAACGATTCCAGAATTCCACATCAGTGTAATTCGGACATGCATTTCTTGCTTACATGGCCAAGACGACAATGCCACATGTAGGAGGCTAATTGATTATCTTTTCAAGCACGCTTGTTGCTCGTTTTGATATTGAAAATGTCACTGGATACGTCCAATGTATAAATACCATTGCTTAAAGTTCTAGTCGCATAAAGAACACCATTCAAGGTTATATAACAATAATTGTTACTAAACATCAAATGGTAACAATTTCTATTTAAACAATAAATAGAAATGATGTTCTTTATCAATGAAGGAACATAAAAGCAATTGTCCAGTTCTAAGACAAGTCCTGTAGGGAGTCTTAACAAAGACATTCCGATGGTGAGTGCAACAACCTTTTCTCCATTCCCAACACGTAAATTTGACTCTCCCTTGATGAGTCTTCTTCTATTTCTTAGCCCATGTATGTCATTACATATATGTGAGCCACACCCAGTATCCAATACCCAAGTGTCTGAGGAAATAGAATGACAATCAATAACGAAGATATCTGAAGAAGATGGGGCATCTGATGCCTTATTCTTCTTCACGGACTCAAGATAAATCTTGTAGTTTCTTCGCCGATTGCCCTCCTTGCCACAATGATGGCAAGTGCCCTTTTGAGCTGGTTCTGCCTTTTTAGCCTTTTTCTTCTTCCCCTTCTGCTGTTCCTTTGACTTCCTCTTCGAACCTTTCTTCTAGGAATCAACTAACAACACTGTCCCATGCTCATGCTTCACAGAAGGCTCCATAGTCTTCAGCATTTTGAGCAGTACCACATATGAACCTTCTTGCATCTCCGAGGTGAAGAGGAGCTTGGAGACTTCGAACCTTTCAGATCTCACTTGCTCATCAAACAACTCATAAAGATGAAAGACTATGGAATGAGCATCCATATTCTCATGCTGCTTCCGCAACTCGGGTACCATCACAGCTAGCATGATGCGACTCACTTGTTTAGAATCACTCACATGTTTTTGATAAGCCAACAATTGGTCCAGAGTTGCGTTATCACTAGGACGGGCAGGAAGAGGCTCTTCGAGGACATACACAAGCTTTTCCACCTTGAGAACAATTCTTAAGTTTCTAAGCTAGTCCAAGATGTTTGGCCCAGTCAATTTATTTGAATTAAAAATAGAGCACAAATTCAAAGACATCATGATCAAGCGATTAACCTAGAAATACAAATCAAGCATATATGAGAAAGATGGTTTAAAATGCATCCACATACATTTACAAAACCCATTCATTTTTTGAATTTTAAAATCCCAAAATCACTTCGGGAGATCATAGGTTCATCTCTGAATGGGCTGATATCCAATATAGATATAAACAACCTTGGAGAGAGTCCAACAAGCCATTCATAGCTACAATGGTAGGTATCAATTATGTTGGGATGTATACTGAAAAGTCTATCTTTTGTATGAACATTTTTATTTTGAAATAAGAATCACATGATCATTGTTTGCATATTTATGGTTATGCATATTGTCTAATACATTACATTGTAGATAACATGGTGTGTGGTATCACACGGGAGATCATGTTGTCAGCTCCTTGTAAAGTATAAGTATAGGCTCACAACCAAGATGGCTTTGGACAAACCATTGGTATGGTTGTAGTGTGATTTGGTATTGGTTTGTCTTGACCATAGAATCACACTAGTACACTTTTTTGTGTATTGAGCAGGACCGACTTAGAAGTGATTCGATTTATTGCTGACTACATAATCGAATCGGACCTCATATATTATATTGTACATACTCTTAATCCCGATATAATAACGGGCACATATACTTAGTATTCATTTCTTTGATTTACCAATGGACGAGATTTATAGATTAAATCGATAGACTTGGTAAGTTGGGAAATGATATTATTTATATGGTGTGTCATTGATTATAGGAGGAAACTGTGTCCTATATATTAGGATGATGATGTCCCCTTGAGGAGCTCATAAGGTTCATCATGTAAACCCTGCAGGTGGACTTGGTCCAGCATGATGAAAAGGTTGAGTGGTACTACTCATGGAGTTAGATGTTGATTAATTAATGGTCAGTAAATTAATTAATCGACAGACATTCGAGATCTTAAACACGGGGAGGAAAATGTACAAATAATATATGGAGCCCATATTAACTTATGGGGGTTGGTGAGGTAGATCAATGATAATCCTTTAGTGGATTGGATTATCATTAATGGATCGGACTTTATGTGGGCTTGATCCATTGGGTGGCCAAGATCCAACTCCTCCTCATGGTTCCTATTGTAGCCTATTAAAACCTCATGAAGCCTAGATCCAATGGATGAAAACAAAACTCTAGATTCAAAGGTAGAGATTAAATCTCTAGATCCGACGGTTGAGATTAAATCTCTAGATCCGACGGTTGAGATTAAATCCCTAGAACCCATGGTGGAGATTAAAACAAGGCTTATCCCTAACTCTATAAAAGGAGAGGAGGGGGTGGGCAGCAAGATGAATCCCATTAGAGATGGGATTAGGGTAAGGGGCGGCAAGCATTGAGGATTAGGGTTTAGGTGTTGGCGGCACCAAATAAGGAAAAAATTTCCTTATCTTCTTCTTCTTCCTTGGTGGCCGGCGCCCATACAACCCTTCCCTCCCTTGGCCGGCATCCAAACCAGTCCTTCTCCTTCTCCTTAGCCGGTGTAAACAAGACTTAGAGTCTTCCCTTGGAGTCTTGGCAGGTTTCCATCTTATTCTTCTTCTCCTTCTTGGCCTGCGGCAAGCACCAAGCTTGGAGCTTGGTGGTTGGTTGAAAGAAGGAGAAGTGCTTTGTTTCTTAGTCTTTCTCTTGTTCGGAGTGAGCAAGGAAGGAAGATTGGTGATCTAGGAGCTTCGACTTTTGGTAGATCGTCGACCACACGACATCCAAAAGGAGGAAGGACATACGATAGAAGATCGAGAGGTATAATACTTGTCTATTTTCTTATGTAACATGTTTATGATTGTTTTCAATTATATATGCATGATATATTCTATTTTGTGGCTAATATAACTTGGACCCCGAACATAAACACAAAAGTCGGCAATTCGTACATCGTCTATTCCGTGGCTATTCGTAGAATAGAGGTTGGTTGCTTGAACAACAAGTTTGTTCAAGTGACTACTCTAATCGAATAGCACGATGATGAAACAGTTGCTTGGGTAATCCCTCTTATCAAGGATAAATTTTTTTATCCGGGGACGTAGAAGGGATCGCCATGAACAAGCGACCGAGTTGAAGTGGGAAGCGAAGTTTCCTACCTTCAAATTATATCGATTGCATATCACATATATGCAACTATCACAATGTGCTATCAACTAATTGAATGTTCACACATACATCAGGTTGTTAACTCATTAACAAGTATGCATCATATGCATAGCACCCAACTTCACCTCCCTTCACATCAACCTTGGAGAGAGTCCAACAAGCCGATGCTCCAGGTTAAAGCCAACCCATTAATCGAGAAATAGTTTTAATATGGTTAGAGCGCATTCAACCAATTAGCCCCGCTTGGAGAGAGTCCAACAACCAAAGCTAACGATTGACCTCTGACTCTTACCATATTAGTATTAAATGTTAGGGCAATCAACCCATGTGATATGGTTTTGATGTGTGTGGCAAAGGGTTTAAGTTAGGATGATTGGATTTGATATGTGCGTTGGAGTCTTGCAGGACTTAGTAATTCGCACATGGAGCTTTGGCATGTTTCACCAACTCACAACCTCGTTCTTGAGATGACGAAGGAGCATTGCAGAGTTGTGTGCTTGATGCATCCGAGGGACTGTCGGACGAGATGACTAGAAGTGAAGCCAAGGAAGCAGACTTCGAGGGCAAGAGATGCGAAGGAGCATTGCAGAGTCGTGCGCTTAATGCTGCTGAGGGATGTGGCCACGAACAAAGAGAGCTTCGGCGAGGGACTTCAAGTGAGATGAGAGAATGAGTGAAATGTAAGTAGCTCATTAAGTGAACTTGGCTGAAATGGCCAAGTGTCGGATGGGTTTTTCTGACATCAGTCGACTGTCATGATATGGCGATCATTGTGACTCGAGTATATAGAACGGTTCATGTGCCATCGATCATTGCCATGGGTTAGCGATTGCCAAGACCATCGATCGGCTAGCGATGGCGTGATCGGAGTCGCGAGGATTTGAGCAGAACCTCTCGTGGTGACTAATCGATCATACGGGGGCATCGATTGGATGGATACATCGATCAGCTGCCAAGGTTCCGTTGGACTATAATGGTTGGGATCGATGTGTTGAGAGGTCATTATGGCGGCGTGACATTGCCAAGCGTGATCGTGATGCGCCAACGGGAAGAAATTAGCCCTCTCTATAAAAAAGAGAGGGTGTGGGCTTTTGGATGGCTAATGTTCATGCTCCAAACTATCATCCAAGTGCTCCACAAGTGTTAAACTCTTTCTTCTTGTTTTTACTTAATCTTATTGTAAGGAGTGTTGTGTTGTAAGAAGGTTTACCTCCACCATGCTTTGGCTAAGGGAGAGACCGATATTGGATTGGTTTCGGAGTGATTGACCAGAGACGAATCGGACCGTGGATTAGCAGCGAGGTCGTGAACCACGTTATATCTTTTGTTAGGATTGATTTTACTTTGTGTTGTTTTAATTGTCTTAGCTTTATATTTTCGCTTGTGCTAATGTTAATTGTAGACGATTAAGAACGACTTCCATAGTACGACGATTGAGGGCTATTCACCCCCCTCTAGCCAGCCACCAACGTTCCTACATTAAACTATTCCATGGTTTGAACATGTTTGGGTTCGAGCCGGGCTTAGAGAGAGTACAACAACCCAAACAAGAAATAGAACTCTGGTTCCAACCATATTAATGGAAGGTGTAGGCTTTAATATTGTGTAAGGGTTTTAATGTCTCATCCTCTTTGCATGCAAATAACTATTATCTACATGGAATGACATACATGGCATACATCTATATGTCATGACATGCATGGCATAATGATATGCATCTAATGCAATTACATGACATACAATTATGGCATGTACAAAATTTCCTTATATGTCATACCTATTTATGGAAATAAAATATGTTTGAGACTTGATTCCCTAAATCAAATCATGATTAAATTAGGAAACAAATTTCCAAATCTAATCACATATTTTATTTTTGGAAGGTCTCAATTAAGGAAAGTCAAATTTAATTTAGGAAACAAATTTCCTAAATTGTCAAAACTATTTATGGAAATAAAATATATTTTAGATTTGATTCCCCAAATCAAATCATGATTAAATTAGGAAACAAATTTCCAAATCTAATCACATATTTTATTTATGGAAAGTGTTAATTTCCATAAATACTTCTAAACTTTACAAAAGTAGAAGATTTCCATAAATACTTCTAAACTTTCCAAAAGTATAAAATTTCCATAAATACAATTATGACTATCGCAAAACAATTTTACGATTATGTCGAAACACAACCTGGGCTCTGATACCACTGTTGGGTTTACCCGAAACTGCGGCGAGTGTGTGTTTGAACATGTTTCGTAAACATGTGCACAGCGAAAGAATTAAAAGCAATAAATCTAATTTATTATATCACACACCACCACACGCATGCAAGATATAATATGTGTAGAAATAATCGCAGTTTCAAATTTTGCAATAAAAGAAAATTACGCTAGTTATACCTGACGTATCACATGCAGCAGGAATGGCATCAACCGGAGCAACTCACGCTAGAGTTGCCTCTATCCGTATCCACGCCGAGTACTGTCGGGATAACTTCACCAAGCTACGAGTCTCGTCTTTGTAGGAGTCACTAGCCTCGTGTCAAAGACGATGTGATCGAGAGAAGATCACAATCCGAATCAAAATTCAGATGCAAAAATGAGTCCTCAAAACTCGCTTCTCCGAAGAGGTATTCGTCAACCGATTGGCAAATCCTTGGTCCTCCACCTATGAGGATTATTGGAAATCCAATACCCGGAAAGGAAGTCGCTGTTGGAGCTCCAAATGCTGTCCAAATGATGCTTCGACAAGAAGGAAACAAGCTGTCCAAAAACTGGACAGCTTGGTGGAGGACTTGGCGCCAGCCAAAGGAGGTGGTCGGCTAATCCTTGGTCACCAGAGCCAAGGTGGATCGTCGGAGGGGTGGCCGGCAGTAGCTGGACGCCGGTGGCACAAAGGGGAAGTGGCTCAAGAGTTGTGTGTGGATCCTCTTGGGTGGCGGCAAGGAGAAGAGAGGAAGAGGAGAGGAAGAGAAGTTTCCAAAAATAAACTTAGGGCTCCACAAACTTCTAGCCACGCTTTTATAGAGCCTGTGTTTCTTAACCATCAAGAAACCTTCTCCTTAGAGTTATTGGTTCATAACCAAAACCCGTTAACCTGCTCTAATAACTTAAGTTAAAATAAACTGAACTGAGTTGGTCTATTTTAAGTTAAAACGAACCAAACGAACTTTGGTTCATTCGTTTAAAACAAACCAAACCACTTTGGTTTATTTTCCACCATTGGATTAGAACCAAACCAATTTGGTTTATCCATCATGTCTTCATAAGACTCGATCCATCCATGCTTCCGTTGCGACTGAAATGATTTCATGCTCGCTCCTTGTTTGGTCCAACCAAACCTAGTTTCTCTCGATCTGAGAATCTCATTCTCAAGCTCGTTTTAAATCCTCGGATTATGCTCGTTGTGCGTGTGACCAAATAGGTTCCCGATTTATGTTGGCAGTCTATAATTAACCATTAATTATAGAACAATCATGAGTGGCACCTAGTACTACATCATGATCCCCAATTAACCAAAAAATCAACGGTTGATTCCAGAACCATTTCTGAAATACTTCAGCAACTACAATGAATTGTGCCCCATTTCCTTCACTCATCTTATACCCACTTGGTTCAGGACATGGTCTATAGTGTCGGTCCCCACTAGGCTGACTACGTCACACCTATCCCAAGTATCATTTTCTCATTTTACAGATTCTAGTTACTGCACATGTATCCAAGAGTACCTTACTCTAAATATGCAATGCTTTGGTCAAAGACTTTAGTAACAATCCGATGAGAGACCTTGGGTATACATCTCCTCGCAAGGAGTGGTTAATTCTTTATAATCTATTCAAACACCTTCGGGCATTTCGACTTATACCCAATCATTCCGGGTCCACATCTCCTTAGAGATGCTTGTTTAAGATGTCAAAGCATAAGTCTTCATAACCAAGATGACTTGAATACCGCAAGTCGAAGGAACATCGCACTTAAGCTGCTATAAGAAATTCATTGACATATCCATATATGTAGAGAACCATATGAAGTCTTACAGTTGGTCACTCCAATGAACTAGTTACCATAACTAGCATCCAATATTAACTTTGGACATCACAATGTCTCCAGCCAGTGAGAATCAGCTGCTTGGATATACCAAAGAGTATACCTTGTGCTAGTCTCGATAGAATTGATGGTATCCAAATCCATCAATTCATTGACTAGGGATAATTTCAATACATCACAATTACACATGTAGAGATACTCACTAGTTGTTATCCAATCACAAATTCTCTCATGTTGTGAATCGTATTGTGGACATTCAGTAAATGAGTTTAAGATCTAATCAAATACATGCAAACATGTATACTCAAATAGTGAATCTTCATTTATCATATAAATGGTTTAACCATAAGGCGATTGCCTTAGAACACCTCTCATATATTACTAACAGAGGATGTCTACCGTCAGGAGGTCTAGCAGCACATGCATGCCTGCATGCACAGTGGGCTAAGGAGGAGGAGCACAGAGCAGTCGTTGCATCCACCAGCTCTCAAATTGACCACATGTATATATGGCATCAGCGGCTCAACAACAGGTTCTCCCAGGATCCCGAGATATTGAGGCTACCAAACTTTCCACCTCGTCCACCATATTAAGAGGTATGCTTCGCTTAAGTCTGGAGGGGACCCCAAGTTTTGATTTATTTTATTTCTAGCAGTAGTTTCTTTCCTGATATTTGCATTTTAGTTAGCATTCATTTTTCATGCATACGTTGTTTAGTTTCTTTCACCACTTAGCTTTTGCTATCTTTAAGTTGCCTCAGTAATCTTTTTTTTTTAGGATTTCTTCATGAGTTGTTTCCATAGGTAGCTTAACTTCATTTACCTCGTGGTATTTTATTTTATTTGCTCTAATGAATGTTCTAGACTTACATGTTAGCTTTTATTTTTACACCTACACATGTCGAACATTCTGAAAGGGAGAATCTAGTACGTACCTAGTTATGATCCATCTCAGTAGTCTAGTACTTTGGAATCCATAAGTGACTCTAGATTTAGCATTTTAGTTACTGAAGATGTTCGGATCATGGAAGCCCATTCAAAAAAATTAAAATCCCAAGAGAGAAAGAAAAGAAAAAAAATGGAATAAGAAAAGAGAAAAAAAAGAGAGAGGGAACAAAAAATATAGTGAGAAAATTTGAAAAAAGATTATGAGGGATAAAAAAAAATAGTTGTCGTAGGTGTAAATGGTTAGGTGCCCCTTTGAGACCGAGTTAGGTTATTAGGGAAACACCTACCAAATTCTCTCAATACCGAGCACACCTTTGAGACTTTGTGTTAGATCTAGGAAACGACCCTCGCTTTGGGCAGGTAAGTGCCTAAGAGCCGGAGACCTTAGGAAAGCTATAGCATGACGACTTAACTTACCATGGAATGAGTATCCCCTAAGAAGATTCGCTTAGCACGTGCACGAGGAGCTAACTTCGTGAATTTTTAGAACATATCTATTTTGTTTTGATTGAAAATACCACTTGATAAATCTAGTTAACGTGCTAAGTATGGAAAAATGCTTTTTAAAATTTCATGGCACTGAGGTTTGCTTGAGGACAAGCAAAGATTTAAATCTGGGGGATTGATGTGAGCAAAATATATAGGGTTTTAGGAGTAGTTTTTGCTCACATCCCATTGCATTTTAGACTTGTTTCATGCATATTTCACTTTGTTTCACATGCATTTCCTATTTTCTGGTTCAGAGATCTACTCTTTGTACTTTTGTGTGCAAGATAGCATTTCATGGGGGAAACGATGCACTTTTGGAGTGAAAGAAGGTCATTTGGAAGTTGGACACAGAAGGGGATATGGCCAGGGCATGTGCCTACACACGGTCGTATCCAAAGCTCAAGATTGGCCACCACAGCGCGACACATGGCTTGTCCATGTGGAAACACACGGTCGTGTGGCGCTGGTGCAATTTCGACGTGATTAGGTTTTCTCCGGGTTTCGAGAAGATCCGACCTCATGTCTATATAAGGAAAGCTACGCCCAAACCAAGGGGGGAGGCCCGACGACCGAGATAGTACACCGGTGCCCTAAAAAGCATCGGAAACTCGCAATGGGGAGGAAGGAAGTCGCTTGAGGATCAAGTTTTGTACTTCAATGCCAAAGAGAAGAGCCACAGTGTGTTGGGATGTATACTGAAAGCCTAGCTCTTTTGTATGAACATCTTTATTTTGAAATAAGAATCACATGATCATTGTTTGCATATTTTTATGGTTATGCAATATTGTCTAATACCTTACATTGTAGATAACATGGTGTGTGGTGTCACACGGGAGATCATGTTATCGGCTCCTTGTAAAGTATAAGTAAAGGCTCACAACCGAGATGGCTTTGGACAAACCATCGGAATGGTTGTAGTGTGATTTGGTATTGGTTTGTCTTGACCATAGAATCACACTAGTGCACTTTGTGTGTATTGAGCAGGACCGACACAGAGGTGATTCGATTTATTGCTGACTACATAATCGAATCGGACCTCAGATATTATTTAGTACATGCTCTTAATCCCGATATAATAACGGGCACATATACTTGGTACTCATCTCTTTGATTTACCAATGGGCGAGATTTATAGATTAAATCGATAGACTCGGTAAGTTGGGAGATGATATTATTTATATGGTGTGCCGTTGATTATAGGAGGAAACCGTGTCCTATATATTAGGATGATGATGTCCCCTTGAGGAGCTCATAAGGTTCATCATGTAAACCCTGCAGGTGGACTTGGTCCGGCATGATGAAAAGGTTGAGTGGTACTACTCATGGAGTTAGATGTCGATTAATTAATGGTCAGTAAATTAATTAATTGACGGACATTCGAGATCTTAAACACGGGGAGAAAATGTACAAATAATATATGGAGCCCATATTATCATATGGGGGTTGGTGAGGTAGATCAATGATGGACCTTTAGTGGATTGGACCATCATTAGTGGATCGGACTTTATGTGGGCTTGATCCATGGGTGACCAAGACCCAACTCCTCCTCATGGTCCCTAATGTAGCCCATTAACACCTCAAGATGCTTAGATCCAATGGATAGAAACAAAACACTAAGATCCATTGGTAGAGATTAAATCTCTAAGATCCGACGGTTGAGATTAAATCTCTAGATCCGACGGTTGAGATTAAATCCCTAGAACCAATGGAGGAGATTAATTCATGGCTTATCCCCAAACTCTATAAAAGGTGGCATGGGGTTGGCGTGAAGATCAATATAGAGAGGGAGCAAGGCTTGGGCGGCAAGAATAGGGCAATCCTAGTTGAGATAGGATTGGAATTAGGGTTAGGGTTTTGAGGCTAGGGTGGCACCAAATAAGGAAGGTTCTTTCTCTCTTCTTCTTCCTCTTTGTGCCAACGTCCAGCAGCTTCTCCCAGCTTTTTTCCAGCCTTGGCCGACGCCCAAAGCCTCCTTCTTCTTCTCCTTAGGTGGTGGAAACAAGATATAGGGTTTCCCTAGGTATCTTGGTTGCTTCCCACCACCATCTCCTTCATTTACTTGGCCGGCGGCAAGGAAGGGATTGATTCCTTGTTGGTTGAGTTTTGGAAGGAGAAAAACATTGTTTCTCTTCTTCCTCTTGCTTGGGAAAGCAAGGAAGGAAGTTTTGCGATCTAGGAGCTTCGACTTTTGGTGGATCGTCGCCCACACGACGTCCAAAAGGAGGAGGGTCATACATTAGAAGACCAAGAGGTATAACTATTCTTCTATCTCTTTTATTCATTGCTTGTGTTTGTTTTTTAAAATACAAGCATGTTATATTTCTGTAAATAGGCTAAATAATACTTGGATCCTGAGTACAAACACAAAAACCGGCGATCCGGACATCGTCTATTCCGCGGCTACTCGTAGGATAGAGGATGGTCGCTTGAACAACTAGTTTGTTCAAGTGACCTCTCTAAATGAATAGCACGACGATTACTTGGTTGCTTTGGGAATCCCATTTGTCTAAGATTAAATTTTTAATCCGGGGACAACAAAGGGATCACCATGGTCAAGCAACCGAGGTGAAGGGGAAGCGAAGTTTCCCCTCACGGATCAACCCCAACAATTGGTATCAGAGCCAAGGATTCCGGTTTTGTGTGTTTAGGATTCGGTTTATTTTATGCAATTTTTCATATATTATATTTGTCGTATAATTGTAGGATATTCTTATTTTAACTCTTTTGTTTCAGGAATTAGTTGCGACTTTTTTGTCCGTGTGTGTGTATGTGATTGTATGTGTGTAAATATTTATTTTATTGAATCCTCGGGGTTGTGAGGCTAGTATTTAGATTTTTGTAAATTAAATACGGCATTGTTTAGCCGCTCTTTATTTTATTTTACTTTCGATCTAGATTCATGTACACTCCCTCGTGGAGTATAGGATCGATGGATGTAAATTAAAATAGGTTTTAGTCTCGGCTCGGATCTCCGGAGGGCTTGTACATGGCGTAGAAGGAGCGGACGAGATAAGCGTCGACAGGAGCCATATTGAAGACAAAGGCCATAATAGTTGGAAAATAATTTATTTTTCATATTTATTGCTTTTGTTTGATATGCATGTCGTAGGAAAATTCCTCATTTTTAATTTACTAAGTGGGAGAGGGATATTTTAATTAATTCCCGCGGCCTCCATTACAATTTGACGTGTGATGCAACAAACTTACGTGTTGGCTCTGAGTGCCTTCCTCCCTGCGGATGAGTTTGTTTGCGGATCACTAGGTCAAATAATGGTTATAGGAAATTATCTAGGAGCATGTGTACTTCCACAGCGGTAAGGCACATAATCCGAAATAATTCCCTTAGTATCGTGTAATGGTGCACACTTAGATGCAAATTAAAAGTATCCTCCCCATCGGAGTCACTGCTTTTATTTGTAGGGCCAAAGAGGAACCAACTATTAATTTTATTTGTCGAAAAGTAAGGTTGACAAGATAATAAAATTAATGGGTAAAACCTCCTCTTACAAATGTAGAATTCGTATACGTCCACACTGCGTGGCATGCGATATTCTCGGTGGATTGAGGTGTTGGTTGATATCAAAATTTTATTGTTTGAGGAATCAATAATTTTTTGAAATCTAATATTTTGATTTATGTGATTCTTAGGTTTTCTTTCAAAATTGACTTTCAGTCCACTTATTTTGATATTAAAGGAAATAAACTTATTGTACCCAAATTATATTGATTGGAATGAATCCAAATATTGTCTTATCGCTAGTATGCACTCTTGAAGAGTGTCCTCAAGCCATCATTGCTCAAAAGAGTTTCTACTTCTAAGTAAAGGCAAGAAGAAGAAGAAACAAGGTGAAGCAAAGATGTTGGGAGGTACTCAGGAGGAGTGAAGAAGCCGAAAAGGCAAGTACTTCACTTGCAAGGTGGATGGACATTGGAAGAAGGATTGTCCCAATCCAAAAGAACATAGGTATATCTTTTGGACTAGCCATTAAAACACGATTAGCGGTGATATCTACCGCACTGGTGAGTAGATACAGAGCCACTAATCATGTCTGCAACAATTTGCAGGGTTCGAAACCCGATGACTAGTTGAAGGAGATTACCATTTACTTGGGCAATGCCATGATGATGGCGGCTATTGCGATGGGAGAAGTTTTATTTATCTCTTGAAAATAATAAAACTTTGGTTCTGGAAAATTCCTTTATGTACCTTTATTGAGAAAGAATTTAGTTTCAGTTTCTAAATTATTATGGATGGATATTCTATTTCTTTTAATGACAGAGTTGTTATAAAAAGGAATAGGGAGAATATCTATTCAGGTACATTGAAAGGAAATTTGAACCAAAACCTCCCACGATGCAAATTGAAGTTAATAACTCATCTTCTAAATCCAATAAGAGAAAAGAACCTTCGAAGATGAACCAAACATATCTTTGGCATCTTAGGCTTGGTCACATTAACCTAAGCGAGATTCAAAGGTTGATAGGTGATGGACCTTTGGGCTCATTAGTGGTGGAGGATCTCCCAACTGTGAATCTTGCTTGAGGGTAAGATGACCAAGAGGCCTTTCAAGGCCAAGGGGTATAGAGCCAAAGATGTGTTAGAATTGGTTCATTCTGATTTGTGTGGTCCTATGTCTATCCAGGCTAGAGGTGGTTTTGAATATTTCGTCTCTTTTATAGACGATTATTCAAGATATGGATGCATTTACTTGATGCGCCGCAAGTCTGAATGCTTTGACAGGTTCAAAGAATTCAAGGTTGATGTGGAGAACCGTCAAGGTAAAAGTATCAAGACCCTATGATCTGATCGTGGTGGTGAATACCTCTTGGGAGAGTTTAGGAATTACTTATCAGAGGCTGGGATTCAATCCCAATTGTCTGCACCTGGCACACCCCAGCAGAATGGTGTAGCAGAGCGAAGGAATAGGACTCTTATGGAGATGGTTAGATCAATGATGAGTTATTCTGACTTGCCAGATTCGTTCTGGGGATATGCTCTAGATACGGCGGTATACATTCTGAACTTGGTTCCATCTAAATCAGTGCCTTCTACTCCCGTAGAATTGTGGACTGGGCGAAAGCCTAGTCTGAGACATATTCGGATATGGGGGAGTCCAGCACATGTGCTGAAGGCAGATGCTGGTAAGTTGGAACCTCGTACAGAAGTGTGCATATTTGTTGGCTACCCTAAGGGAACGAAGGGTGGTTTGTTCTATAGTCCTAGAGATCAGAAGGTGATCGTGAGTACGAATGCCAGATTTCTAGAGGAGGACTATGTGATGAACCACAAGCCCACGAGTAAAATTGTTCTGGAGGAGTTAAAAGGGGAAGTCACTTCTTTAGTACCACCGGTACAAGAGGATATACCACATGTCATTGCACCACGTGTCACAGAGGATACACAGGTGATACCTCGTCGTAGTGGGAGGGTTGTGAGACAGCCTGATAGATTCATGTTCTTGGGAGAATCTTCTGATTTGGTCCCTGACGAACATGAACCTGATCCCTGGACATATGATGAGGCAATCCAAGATAAAGATGCAGTATCTTGGCAGAGTGCAATGAATGCTGAGATTGAATCTATGGATTCAAATCAGGTCTGGGAGCTAGTAGAACCACCCGATGGTGTAAAAACCATTGGATGCAAGTGGATCTACAAAAGAAAGAGAGGAATAGATGGGAAGGTTGAGACCTTCAAAGCGAGGCTTGTTGCGAAGGGGTATACTCAGAAAGAGGGTATCGATTATGAGGAGACCTTTTCAAGCCATGCTATCTTAAATCTATCCGGATTCTCTTATGCATAGCAGCTCATATGGATTATGAGGTGTGGCAGATGGATGTCAAGACAGCTTTCCTTAATGGAAGTCTTGAGGAAAACATCTACATGAAGCAACCAGAGGGATTCATTGCTAAGGGAAAAGAGCATCTTGTATGTAAGCTTAATCGGTCCATTTATGGATTGAAACAAGCTTCGAGGTCTTGGAACATTCGGTTTGATGAGGTGATCCAGTCTTATGGATTTATTCAAAGTCCGGATGAGTCTTGTGTATACAAGAGATGTGACGGAAACGTAGTGGTATTTCTTGTACTATACGTAGATGATATTTTGTTGATTGGCAACAATATCAAGGTGTTATCGGATGTAAGGGTATGGTTGTCCAAACAGTTTGATATGAAGGACTTGGGAGAAGTGGGACACATCCTTGGGATCAAGGTTATAAGGGATCGCAAGAAAAGGATGTTGTGCTTATCCCAAGCTTCATACATAGACACGATTATGGAGCGTTTTAGCATGCAGAACTCCAAGAAGGGTTTTCTACCTTTCAGGCATGGAGTACCTCTATCTAAGGAGATGTGTCCTAGATCATCCGAGGGAAGGCGGTTCCTTATGCTTCGGCAGTAGGAAGCCTCATGTATGCGATGCTCTGTACGAGACCAGATATCTGTTTTGCCGTGGGCATGGTCAGCAGATATCAGAGTAATCCAGGACAGGGACATTGGACTGCGGTAAAGCATATATTGAAGTACCTGAGAAGGACTAGGGATTATATGCTGGTTTATCGGGCAGACCAATTACTCCCTGTGGGTTACACGGATTCCGACTTCCAATCTGATAGGGATAACAGTAAGTCTACCTCAGGTTTTGTGTTTACTTTGGGAGGTAGAGCCATTGTATGGAGGAGTGTCAAGCAAAAGTGCGTGGCAGACTCCACCATGGAAGCTGAGTATGTGGCGGCCTCTGAGGCGGCCAAAGAAGCTGTATGGCTCAGGAACTTTCTGATGGACTTGGATGTGATTCCTGGTTTGCCCAGAACTATCACGATTTATTGTGATAATAGTGGTGCAGTTGCAAACTCGAAGGAACCACGAGCCCATAAGGCTAGTAAACACATAGAGCGCAAGTACCACCTGATACGAGAAATCGTAAAGGAGGTAGAAGTTGTTGTCGCCTAGATTGCATCAGAGGATGACCTGGTAGACCCTTTCACTAAGGCCCTTCTAGCGAGAGCTTTGATAGGAATGTGGAGGGAAGGGGAATCAGATGTATGGCAGTATAAGGACAGCATAGTCTTTTAGTATAAGTGGGAGATTGTTGGGATGTATACTGAAAGCCTAGCTCTTTTGTATGAACATCTTTATTTTGAAATAAGAATCACATGATCATTGTTTGCATATTTTTATGGTTATGCAATATTGTCTAATACCTTACATTGTAGATAACATGGTGTGTGGTGTCACACGGGAGATCATGTTATCGGCTCCTTGTAAAGTATAAGTAAAGGCTCACAACCAAGATGGCTTTGGACAAACCATCGGAATGGTTGTAGTGTGATTTGGTATTGGTTTGTCTTGACCATAGAATCACACTAGTGCACTTTGTGTGTATTGAGCAGGACCGACACAGAGGTGATTCGATTTATTGCTGACTACATAATCGAATCGGACCTCAGATATTATTTAGTACATGCTCTTAATCCCGATATAATAACGGGCACATATACTTGGTACTCATCTCTTTGATTTACCAATGGGCGAGATTTATAGATTAAATCGATAGACTCGGTAAGTTGGGAGATGATATTATTTATATGGTGTGCCGTTGATTATAGGAGGAAACCGTGTCCTATATATTAGGATGATGATGTCCCCTTGAGGAGCTCATAAGGTTCATCATGTAAACCCTGCAAGTGGACTTGGTCCGGCATGATGAAATGGTTAAGTGGTACTACTCATGGAGTTAGATGTCGATTAATTAATCGTCAGTAAATTAATTAATTGACGGACATTCGAGATCTTAAACACGGGGAGAAAATGTACAAATAATATATGGAGCCCATATTATCATATGGGGGTTGGTGAGGTAGATCGATGATGGACCTTTAGTGGATTGGACCATCATTAGTGGATCGGACTTTATGTGGGCTTGATCCTTGGGTGACCAAGACCCAACTCCTCCTCATGGTCCCTAATGTAGCCCATTAACACCTCAAGATGCTTAGATCCAATGGATAGAAACAAAACACTAAGATCCATTGGTAGAGATTAAATCTCTAAGATCCGACGGTTGAGATTAAATCTCTAGATCCGACGGTTGAGATTAAATCCCTAGAACCAATGGAGGAGATTAATTCATGGCTTATCCCCAAACTCTATAAAAGGTGGCATGGGGTTGGCGTGAAGATCAATATAGAGAGGGAGCAAGGCTTGGGCGGCAAGAATAGGGCAATCCTAGTTGAGATAGGATTGGAATTAGGGTTAGGGTTTTGAGGCTAGGGTGGCACCAAATAAGGAAGGTTCTTTCTCTCTTCTTCTTCCTCTTTGTGCCAACGTCCAGCAGCTTCTCCCAGCTTTTTTCCAGCCTTGGCGGCCCAAAGCCTCCTTCTTCTTCTCCTTAGGTGGTGGAAACAAGATATAGGGTTTCCCTAGGTATCTTGGTTGCTTCCCACCACCATCTCCTTCATTTACTTGGCCGGCGGCAAGGAAGGGATTGATTCCTTGTTGGTTGAGTTTTGGAAGGAGAAAAACATTGTTTCTCTTCTTCCTCTTGCTTGGGAAAGCAAGGAAGGAAGTTTTGCGATCTAGGAGCTTCGACTTTTAGTGGATCGTCGCCCACACGACGTCCAAAAGGAGGAGGGTCATACATTAGAAGACCAAGAGGTATAACTATTCTTCTATCTCTTTTATTCATTGCTTGTGTTTGTTTTTCAAAATACAAGCATGTTATATTTCTGTAAATAGGCTAAATAATACTTGGATCCCGAGTACAAACACAAAAACCGGCGATCCGGACATCGTCTATTCCGCGGCTACTCGTAGGATAGAGGATGGTCACTTGAACAACTAGTTTGTTCAAGTGACCTCTCTAAATGAATAGCACGACGATGACTTGGTTGCTTTGGGAATCCCATTTGTCTAAGATTAAATTTTTAATCCGGGGACATCAAAGGGATCACCATGGTCAAGCAACCGAGGTGAAGGGGAAGCGAAGTTTCCCCTCACGGATCAACCCCAACACAGTGCATTGTAATTCACGTTCCTTGCACAATTTACATTATTTCTATGAATTCGATTATGCTTTGTGTTTCTCTTCTCGTATTCATGGAGTAGATTCTCCGATTCTAGGATTAGGAAGTAGTTTATGTGCATAGAACATGCTATTTCAAATATATTTCTATTCTTGAATTCATATTTGCAATTGATGTGTGTTTAGATCGATAGTTATTCGTTTTGGCTTTCTATCTACTGTGCATAGCCGATACGAGGGGTGATAGTCCTCGTATCAAAGATTTAGGAGAAATAAGGAGAAGCCTAGGGTTAACCTCTCACCAGTATGTTGGTGCAATCGGCCCAGGTCATGATTGACCATACTCGAGTTTGACTCGAGTAATGTTTTGATGTTTGACATTGATGTCTGACATGTGTTGGAGAGATTGCTAATGCAATCAACCCAAGTCATATTTGATGTTTGACGATGGTTTGACCATTGTCATGGGAGAAGTCCAAGTCTTGTGTACATGGCATGAAAAGTCCAAGCTTGAGTCTTGGCATGGAAAGTCCAACATGGGTTGGCAAGGAAAGTCCAAGTATGGGTCTTGGCAAGGAAAAGTCCAAGCATGGGTTTTGGCATGGAAAGTCCAACATGGGTTGGCAAGGGAAAGTCCAAGCTTGAGTCTTGGCAATTGAGAAGTCCAAGGGGAATATTGGTGACGTAAAGTCCAAGGGTAGAGTCTTGGTAGCTTAAGTCCAATGGTTGGCGACGTAAAATCCAAGCGGAGTCTTGGCAGTGTAAGTCCAATGTGCCTTGGCGGTGTAGACCACATTAGCATGACAATAGATGATGGAAATACCTGAAGGATAGCATATGGATGAACAAGTCATGGATGACTTGGAGGGATCCGATAGGCATAAGGCTGACGGAGGTAGCTAGAAGGCTTAAGTCTAGGCTAAGGGTGGTTTAGCAAGTATGGGGGCACCAAACTTGGGTTAAAACCTCATGTTTGAGGTGTATCAGTCGACTAAGACTATGGTCAGTTGATTGATGTGAGTCAACCGGAGTTTGACTGCTGAAATTGGCCTAGTAATTGACTACCAACATTGGGCAGTCGACTGATCTGGAGATCAGTCGACTGCTGGTCAGGTTTTCGGGCACAGAAAGCTCTCTAGTCGAGTGATCAGCTCGAGACTAGACTAATTGAGCTATCAGTCGACTGATGGTCTATCCGTTGGAACTTATCCAACGTGGCTCATGTCGTTGTGAGACAATGGCTACAGGGGCAGTCGACTGATGAGCCCGATCATTCGACTGCTATGCAGAATCTAGCCCAAAGAGAAGCTTTAAAGGGAGCTTGAGGAGGAGTTTTTCTCCATTGGTTTCTTGGACGTTCTTGAGGCAATTTGCTGGTGAAAATTAGGGTCTTCAACCATGGTTCAAGCAATCAACAAGCAAGCATCTAAAAGTTCTTTGTAAAGTTTTCTTTACTTGCATTCTATTGTATTTGCTTGTATTCTTATTGTATTACTGTTGTAATCTTTGTACGAGGTTTCTCTGCCTCTGACTTATTGTTGAGAAAGAGTATTATTGTTATAGTGGTATGTGTTGGGATCGCTAGGGCTTTTAGAGCCCAATCCATGGAGTAAGAACCAATCAGTTCCGAACCACGTTACATCGTATTGTTGTGCTTGTGTTTGTGTTGTATTTTTTTTATTATTTCTATTTCCGCTGCATATAACACTTTTTGTAGCAAGCACGTGATCGTAAATGAAATCCATCGCACGACAAGTGTCGACTCTATTCACCCCCCCCCCCGCCCCCTCTAGTGGCCACCGAGGTCCTAACATTTGGTATCAGAGACATGGTCCATGTCAAGCCATGAACCTCGAATGAAGGAAGTAGAGCTCCCATGTCCGGATCAAGAGAACCAGACACCAGGCAAGTTCAGTTGGGTCGGGAGAATCGAACAACTGGCAGGAAGTCCAGTTGGGCCAAAAGGGCTAGACAACTAGTAGGAAGTCCAGCTGGGTCAGGAGGACCAGACAGTTGGAAGAAAGTCCTGGTGGGTTGAGGATCGGACATCAAGCAGAGGATGTCCTTCGAGGATGGATAGGCTTGAGGGGGGTTAATATGGTCCTTCATTTGATGGGGGGGGGGAATTGTTGGGAGTATGGGGAATACAATCAAAGTCCCACATTGGTAAGACATGAAAAAGATCATGTGCGTATAAGATGAAAAGATATCTCCAATGGTATGAGGCCTTTTGGGTAAAGTCCAAAAATAAAACCATGAGGGCTTAGGCCCAAAGTAAACAATATCATACCATTGTGGATATATATAAATCTTATAGGCACTAACAATTGGTATTAGAGCGAGGCTGCTCTTCAAGGATTAACAACCAAGAGAGCACCGCTTGGAGAAGGACATGGATTTTGAAGAACAACTAGGATGGGACATCAACACACCAATCTCGTATGCACTTTATGGATGAGAAGGCTTCAATTCATGGAAGAGATGGATTGAAGACTTTATTATGATGAGGGACTTTGAAGAATGGTCCACATTGATGGAAGGATTTAAGTATCCGAGAGGGCCAAAGGGAGATTTCCTCAAAATGAAAAAGTGGACCGGGGAACAAATCCAAGAATTTGAGATAAATAAGAAGGTAATAAAATTCTTGGATGATTTGATTCCTAATGATATATTGTGTAGCTTAGGTGAGTACAAGGATGCCAAGGAGCTTTGGAGCGAATTGGCAAAATATCACGAAAATCATCACCGATACAAGAAGAAGAAGAAGAGGAGGAGTGCTCATCCTCTCAAGCTCAAGAAGAAGCAAGCACATCTTCATCCCAAGAGCTTGATGATTCAAAGGTTGATAGGGAATCAACATCTGGATTGAAAGAGGAAGAAGAGATGGAAGAAGTCTCCACTTCAAGGTTTGAGAGGGAGGAGAGACCGTCTACTCTGGAACAAGGGCAAGAGCAAGGAGAGACATCTACTTCCGGGAGAAGTGATGAACAAGCTCAAGAGACCCTTTCCACCACCATTGACCTAGATAGCTCAAGCATTTTGATTAAGAATAAAATTCATATTATATCCTTTGAGAGTATGGAGCAAGGACACTACAAGAGTAAGTGTCCAAAAAAAAAGTTAAGAAGACTCCCCGGCGCCTAGAAGTCAAGAGAAAGCTAAGGATGCTGGTGCCCCCACTAGAAAAAGCAAGGAGCACATGGTGTGCTTCAAATGTCGACAACCGGGACACTATCGGAGTCAATGTCCAAAGGGGTAGAAGAATGTCCAAGAAGGAGCATCACAAGTAGGGGGAGCCTCTAAGGCAAACCCTAAGGTAAAATTTAATAATGCACCTTCTTTAATTTATAGGCAAAAGCATGCTAGGAATTTTGTTGCTATTACTCATGAACAAAAGCATGCTAGAAATAGGTTTTATTGTTTAGGTGCTAAGAGTGTCAACCTTAGGAATAAGAAGAAATTTGGGAATAATATCCCTAAAACAATTTTACCTAAGGACAAACCTAGATCGAACAATTCTAGACCTATCCTTCCTAGGGAGATCATTAGGAAGATAGAAGATCACCTAGGCATCAATCCTAAATGGACTAGACATATGCCTAGGAAGAACAATTTTCAAAGGACATATGAAAAATCTAAATTGGGAAGATTAGAGCTAGAAAACCAAGCCTTGAGGTCAAGGCTTGAGAAAATAGAGAAGACCCTTAGGATTATGCAAAACCAAATGCAAGGGTCAAATGATCAAAAATCTAGGTCAAGGAGTCAAAACCTAGGTCTTAGGAAGCAAGGTCCAACCAAGGGCAAGAGAGGTTTGGGTTACAAACCTAAGCCCAAGGAGACCTACCATAGTGTTCCATTCGATTATGGAACACAACCTAGGTCCAAGAAAGCCAAGGTCAATAGGGAAGTCATCCATAAGGTTGACCAAGGTAGATGCCAAGTGGCTAGGGTTTCAAGGAAACCTAGGGAAGCCACTAAGAAGGTTACAAGGGGAGTTACCCCTAGAGTTAACCTAGGTAAAACCCAAATGACCAAGGCTTCTAAGCCTAGGAGGGTCATTAGGAGGGTATCTAGGGAAGTTATCCCTAGTGAATACCTAGTAAATCCAAGGAGCTCCAATAGGTATTGGGTTCCTAGGAGCGTGATTGATTCATGCTAGATGGGTTTAGGTGTGCCAACATTGAATGGATGGGCAGTTAACCTAACCATAGTAAAGGTGGCACTTTAGGTCATTTTTAAGATTATGGGTACCTTGGAAATGTGGTTTGAATTTTAATCCTAAAAGATTTTAGGATGTGCCAATATTATTTATGGAAGTTGAAAAATCAATCAAATTGGCACAATTTAGGTTTAGAGGTTGAGGTGTGTCATTTGGGTTTTTGGCACACTTGAGGGCTTAGTAGTAATATGGCAAAATAGATTTAATAACAACAAATGGCAACAAATATTAAAATTTAGGTATTATATACCTTTATATTTTTTTTTCCATGCTTAAGTTGTCATATAATATGTCATGACATCATGTTTTATTTTAATCATTTATATGTCATAATCATGCATAGGTTAAATGTCATGTATGCTTAGACTTCATTTTTATGCCATGACATCATGATTATGAGCACATGATTATTTATATCATCATTAAAGCCATAATTATTCATGCATTAATTTAAATTGATTTAAGGACTATTGGCATGACTTGAAGTCCCATGTATAAGGGAATCAAGTAGTGTTGCCCTAGAAAATGCATGAAACCCTAGTTTAGGAGAACAAAACTTATATCTCACATCAAATTGACTTGTATGTGTTTTCATATACTTTAGACATATGTGATATGTTAGGAAATAAGTCAAGTTCAAGGTGCATAGTTTTTGCATCTAGATGAACCCAAACTCATCTAAAATCATTGATGGATCATTGGGAAAGCTTATGTCCAAGTCATGTACATTAAGCCCAAAGAACGTGATCCAATATAAGGTTTTAAAATAATTTTAAAATCATTTTGAAAAACCTTAGTGAAGTCTATCTTTTGATAGCAATCACCATTGATGATGTTGATACAAAGTGAGCTCAATATTGAAGTTTTTCTTCACTTTTGAACTTTGTGTCAATTTCATTATTTTATGGGTAAATTATTTTTCCAATACTTTTCACCCATTGTATTGCTTATAAGTAATGTACATATGAATTTTCACGATTTTTCAAAATACATAGAATTACTTATGCATTTTTGAAATTTATTTTTGATAATTGAAAATTAGAATTTTCAGTTATCAGTCGACTGTCAGGAATGGCAGTCGACTGATAATGAGGTGCAGTCGACTGTTGACTGATAAAGTCGATTGTCAGGCTGATTTCGAGTAAACAAGGTATGTTTAGCCTAACTTCAGCTAGGTTAGGGTTCCCTAACTACTCCTAACCCTAAAATATGCTTTGGAAAGCATTGGAAAGGATGAAAATTCATTGGATATGGATTAGGAGAGGTGTGGGTAAGTTCAATGTTGAACTTTGGACCTTAATTTTGATGGTTTAGAGTTTCTATAGGCTTAGGGACTTCCCAAGGACATTATTGGTGCAATGGTCAAGGGGGAGCAAGCCTATAGGGGGAGGTATCCATCATGGGATGATGGATGTATATTCCTCCTTGTAAGGGGGAGAATGGGAATTTGAGATGCCCAATTTATAAATTGGGAGAGTTCATAGGAGTGCCTCTTTTGAGTAATATGGGACTTATCACAAGGAAGATTGAAGGCATCCTAGGTGTTTTTAGACCAAGGGGGAGATTGTAAGATCTCATTGGGATATGAGACATTGACCTCCTTGGGGAGAACCTTTTTGATGTATGTCAAAAAGGGGGAGAATTTATGGGAGAATGTTAGAATTACCAATTTGGGATAATTGGTAAGGGAATTTGAGTTAGGGGCCTAACTCAAGGGTGTTTTTGTCAAATATCAAAAAAGGAGAGATTGTTGGTGCAATTGGCCCTGGTCACGATTGACCAGACTCGAGTTTGACTCGAGTAATGTTTTAAAGTTTGACAATGATGTCTGACATGTGTTGGGGAGATTGTTGATGTAATCGACCCAGGTCATATTTGATGTTTGACGATGGTTTGACCATTGTCATTGGAGAAGTCCAAGTCTTGTGTACTTGGCATGAAAAGTCCAAGATTGAGTCTTGGCATGGAAAGTCCAACATGGGTTGGCAAGGAAAGTCCAAGCATGGGTCTTGGCAAGGAAAAGTCCAAGAATGGATCTTGGCATGGAAAGTCTAACATGGTTTGGCAAGGGAAAGTCCAAGCTTAAATCTTGGCAATTGAGAAGTCCAAGGGGAATATTGGTGGCGTAAAGTCTAAGGGTGGAGTCTTGGCAGCATAAGTTCAATGGTTGGCGGCGTAAACTCCAAGCGGAGTCTTGCCAGCGTAGGTCCAATGTGCCTTAGTGGTGTAGACCACATTAGCATGACAATAGCTGATGGAAGCACCTGAAGGCTAGCATATGGATGAACAAGTCATGGATGACTTGGAGGGATCCGATAGGTGTAAGGCTGACGGAGGTGGCTAGAAGGCTTAAGTCTAGGCTAAGGGTGGTCTAGCAAGTATGGGGGCACCATACTTGGGTTAAAACCTCATGTTTGAGGTGTATCAGTCGACTAGTACTATGGTCAATCGACTGGTGTGAGTCGACCGGAGTTCGACTGCTGGAATTGGCCTAGCAGTCGACTGCCAGCATTGGGCAGTCGACTGATGGCCTGGGTAGTCGACTGATCTAGAGATTAGTCTACTGCTGGTCAGGTTTTTTAGCACAGAAAGCTCTCTAGTCGAGTGATCTGTTGGGTTTCCGGCACCGCGGCGTGTGTGTGTTCGATCATGTTTCGTAAACATGAGCACAACGGAAGCAATTAAAAATAATAAATCTATATTTATTACAACACACACAACACACGCATGCTATTACAACAAGTGTAGACATAACCGTAAATTAAAATTTGCAATAAAGAAAATTATCTACGTTATACCTTTCGTATGACGTGTAGCGGGAACGACATCAACCGGAACGATCCTCGTAAAATCGTCTCTATCCGTATCCACGCCGAGATCCTCGGGATGACTTCGCTAAGTCACGAGCTTCGTCTTCGTACGGGTTACTAGCCTCGTGTTGAAGACGACGTGATCGAGAGATGATCACGATCCGAATCCAAATTCGGATCCTAAAATGAGTTCTCAAAACTCGCTTCTCCGGAGAGGTATTCGTCAACCAATTGACGAATCATTCGTCCTCCACCTCAGAGGATTACCGGAGATCAAATCCCCGGTAAGTTAGGCGCTATCGGAGCACTAACCGTCGTCCAAACGACGCTCCGACAACAAAGAAACAAGCTGTCCAGAAAAACTGGACAGCTTTTGGTGGAGGAATAGAGGCCGGCAAAGGAGAGATGGAAGCTCACCTTATCACCGAACCTAGAGGAGATCACCGGAGGGTCGCCGGAGGTTCACCGGTTGAAGGTTGGTCGCCGGCAAGGAGCTGGACGGCGGCACCACAAGCTGGGCGGCAACAATATGTTGGGCGGCAACTATATGTTGGGCGGCAACTAGGTTTAGGGTTTTGGATGATTAGGGTTTAACAATCCCTTAAGCCCTCTTTTATAGAGAACTAATTCTCTTAATGGTTAATGGATCATATCCATAAAGCCCGTTAACCCGCTCCATTAGGATAAGTTAAAATAAACCAAACCATGATGGTTTATTTTAAGTTAAAACGAACCGAACCAACCTTTGGTTCATTCGTTTAATATAAACCAAACCATTTGGTTTATTCTCATCCATTGGATTAGAACCAAACCATTTTGGTCCATCCATTATGTCTTCATAAGACACTGCCCATCCACGCTTCCATTGCGACTGAAACAATTTCATGCTCGCTTTATGTTTGGTCCAACCAAACATAGTTTCTCTCGGTCTGAGAATCCCAGTCTCAAGCTCGTTTTAAATCCTTTGGATTACACTCGTTGTGCGTGTGACCAAATAGGTTCTCGGTTTATGTTGGCCGTCTATAATTAACCATTAATTATAGAACGATCATGAGTGGCACCTAGTAGTACATCATGATCCCCAATTAACCTAAAAGATCAACGGTTGATCCAGAACTATTTCTGAAACCCTTCAGCAGCTCGAATGAATCGTGCCTCATTCCCTTCACTCATCTTATACCCACTTGGTTCAGGACATGGTCTATTGTGTCAGTCCCCACTAGGCTGACTACGTCACACCTAGCCCAAGTATCATTTTCTGTCCCACGGATTCTAGTTACTCACATGTATCGAAGAGTACTTTACTCTAAACATGTAATGCTTTGGCCAAAGACTTTAGTAACAATCCGACGAGGCCATGGGTATACATCTCCTCGCAAGGAGTGGTGAATCCTTTATAGGCTATTCAAACACCTTCGATCACTCGACTTATACCCAATCATCCCGGGTCCACATCTCCTTAGAGATGTTTGCTTAAGATGTCAAAGCATAAGTCTCCATGATCAAGATGACTTGAATACCGCAAGTCAAAGGAACATCGCACTTAAGCCACAGTAAGAACTTCATTGACATATCTATATATGTAGAGAACCATATGAAGTCTTACAGCTGGTCACTCCAATGAACTAGTTACCATAACTAGCATCCACGATTAACTCCGGACATCACAATGTCTCCAGCCAGTGAGAATCAGCTGCTTGGATACACCAAGGAGTATACCTTGTGCTAGTCTCGAGAGAATTGATGGTGTCCAAATCCATCAATTCATCGACTAGGGATAATTCCGATACATCACAATTACACATGTAGAGATACTCACTAGTTGTGATCCAATCACAAATTCTCTCATGCTGTGAATCGTATCGTGGGCATTCAATAAATGAGTTTAAGATCCAATCAAATACATAAAACATGTATACTCAAATAGTGAATCTTCATTTATCATATAAATGGTTCATACATAAGGCGATTGCCTTAGGACATCTCTCATATATTACTAACAGACTCCCACTTGGCCTAATGCCAATCTCTACGGTATCCAATACCATAAGCTCGAACATGACCCTCAAACTTATTTTGAGGTAATGCCTTAGTCAAGGGATCCGCTAAGTTCCTTTCAGTGGGAATTTTCTCGATTTGTATTTCGTTCCTACTGATGATCTCTCTGATAAGATGATAGCGGCGAAGCACATGTTTGGATCATTGATGAGACCACATCAAGTTCAGAGATGAACTTTTTGATCCAAACCGCTTCCTTTGCTCCTTCCAAAGCTGCAATGTATTATGCCTTAGTGGCAGAATCCGCTATAGTGTCAAGCTTGGAACCTTTCCAACTTATTTCGCCTCCATTTTAGGTGAATACATACCCAGACTGAGACATGGAATCATCCTTGTCTGTCTGGAGCTGGCATCCGTATACCCACGTATCACCATGTACCCTTCTCCATATATTAGGAACGCATCCTTAGTTCTTCTCAAGCACTTAAGGATCGTCTTAACAGCCACCCAATGATCCATTCCTGGATCAGACTGGTATCTGCTCGTGACACTCAGAGCATACGATACATCGGGCCTTGTACATAACATAGCATACATGATAGATCCTATTGCGGATGCATAGGGAATCTTACTCATGCAAATCCTCTCTTCTTCTGTGCGCGGACACATAGACTTCGAAAGGTGTACCCCATGCCTGATGGGTAAGAAACCTTTCTTGGATTCCGACATGCTAAACCTCTTTAGCACTCGGTCTATATATGTAGACTGCGAAAGACCAAGCAAACGTTTCGATCTATCTCTATAGATCTTAATCCCGAGGATGTAGGTTGCTTCTCCCAGGTCTTTCATGGAGAATGTCTTGGATAACCAAACCTTCACTGACTGTAAGATTCAAACATCGTTTCCTATAAGTAGTATGTCATCGACATACAATACTAGGAATACGACTGCACTCCCACTAACCTTCTTGTACACACAAGGTTAAATGCGGATTTTGAGAAATCAAACCTTTTGATTGTCTCATCAAAACGGATATTCCAGCTCCTGTATTCTTGGTTCAATCCATAAATAGACCATAGCAATTTGCATACCTTGGTTTTATCAACCGATGTGAAACCCTCAGGTTGTATCATATACACGTCCTCGAGCAGGTTTCCATTAAGGAAAGCTGTTTTCACATCCATCTGCCATATCTCATAATCATAATGAGCCGCTATGGCCAGGAGCATCCGAATGGATTTAAGCATAGCTACAGTAATAGGTTTCGTCATAATCAACCTTGCTTTTGACGATATCCTTTCGCCACCAATCTAGCCTTATAGGTAATCACATTACCATCCATGTCGGTTTTCTTCTTGAAAACCCACTTGCACCCTATAGGCTTTATCCCTTCAGGTGGGTCAACCAAGTTCCAAACTTGGTTTTCATACATGGAATCCATTTCCGACATCATGGCACCAAGCCACTTATCCCTTTCTGAACTTGTCAGCACTTCTTCATAACTGGTAGGCTCCTCATCATCAATGAGTAACACGTCGTTCGATTCACTTACGAGAAATCCATATCTCTCAGGAATGTTGCGTGTTCTACCAGATCTACGAAGATGTGGTGTTACAATAGGTCCAGCCGATTGCTCATCACTATGAGTTGTCAGCTGTTGTGCTTCACCAGGTATCTCATCAATGTCTATTTGAGTCTCTCGAGCCTCCTCAAGCTCGACGTCACTCCCACTGTTTTCTTGCAAGAGAAACTCTTTCTCTAGAAACACAGCATGCCTTGAAACAAACACCTTTTGTTCCACAGGATGATAGAATTGGTAACCCCTTGTTTCCTTAGGGTATCCAATAAATAGACATTTATCAGACTTAGCATCCAATTTGTCCGATACAGTCCGCTTCACATAAGCAGGACAACCCCATATCTTCAAGTAAGATACATGAGGTTTCTTACTATTCCATATCTCATATGGAGTAGTTGAGACTACCTTGGTAGGCATTCTGTTTAACAAGTAAACAGCTGTCTGAAGTGCATAGCCCCAAAAGGACTTGGGAAGAGTTGCATGATTCATCATTGACCTGACCATGTCCAACAAGGTCGATTCGCCTCTCGGATACACCATTATGTGGTGTATAGGGCGGAGTCCATTGAGACAATATGCCATTGTCTCTTAGATAATCAAGAAACTCTTGACTTAAGTATTCACCACCTCGATCCGATCAAGTATTTTAATACTCTTGTCATGTTGTTTCTCTACTTCATTTCTGAATTCTTTGAACCTTTCAAAGGCTTCAGACTTGTGTTTCATCAAGAACACATACCCAAACCGTGAGTGATCATCGGTGAAGGTAATGAAGTAGCTATAGCCTCCTAATGCTCGAGTTGACATAGGTCCACATACATCAGTATGTATTAGTCCTAGTAACTCTCCCACTCGTTCATCCTTTCCAGTAAAAGGTAACTTAGTCATCTTGCCTTTTAAGCATGATTCGCATGTATCGTATGAATCTAATTCAAATGATTCCAGAATTCCACATCGGTGTAATTCAGACATGCGTTTCTTGCTTATATGGCCAAGACGACAATGCCACATATAGGAGTCTATTTGATTATCCTTTCGAGCACGCTTGTTGCTCGCTTCGATATTGAAAATATCACTGGATACGTCCAACGTATAAACACCATTGCTTAAAGTTCCAGTCCCTTAAAGAACTCCATTCAAAGTTATGTAACAACAATTGTTACTAAAAGTCAAATGGTACCCATTTCTATTTAAACAAGAAATAGAAATGATGTTCTTTATCAACAAAGGAACATAAAAGCAATTGTCCAGTTCTAAGACAAGTCCTACAGGGAGTTCCAACAAATACGTTCCAATGGCGAGTGCAGCAACCGTTGCTCCATTCCCAACACGTAAATTTGACTCTCCTCTTGACGAGTCTTCTTCTATTCCTTAGCCCATGTATGTCATTACATATATGTGAGCCACACCCAGTATCAAATACCCAAGTGTCTGAGGAAATAGAATGACAATCAATAAAGAAGATTTCTGAAGAAGATGGGGCATCCGATGCCTTATCCTTCTTCACGGACTCAAGATAAATCTTGCACTTTCTTATAAATGGCTCTCCTTGCCATAATGATGGCAAGTTTCCTTTTGTGCTAGTTCTACCTTCTTAGCCCTTCTCTTCTTTCCCTTCTGCTGTTCCTTTGACTTCCTCTTAGAACCTTTCTTCGAGGAATCAACTAACAAGATCCCCCTCGCCATGCTTCTCGAAAGACTCTACGGTCTTGATATTGAGCGATCACAGATGAACCTCCTAGCATCTCAGAGGTGAAGAGGAGCTTTGAGACTTGAACCTTTCAATCTCACTTGCTCATCAACCAACTCACAAAGATGAAGGACTACGATATGAGCATCCATATGCTCATGCTGCTTTCGTAGCTTGGGTTCCATCGTGGCTAGCATGATGCAACTCATTTGTTCAGAATCACTCACATGTTTCTGATAGGCCAACAATTGGTCCAGAGTTGCATCGTCACTAGGACGGGCGGGAAGAGGTGCTTCGAGGACATTTGCAAGCTTTTCAACCTTGAGAACAATTCTCAAGCTTCTAAGCTAGTCCATGAAGCTCGGCCCAGTCAATTTATTCGAATCCAAAATGGAACGCAAATTAAAAGACAACATGATCAATTTTAGAAATACAAAACGAGCATATATGAGAAAGATGATTTTTAAAATGCATCAATATACATTTATAAATCCCATTCATTTTTCGAATTTCAAAAACCCTAAAATCACTTCGGGAGATCGTAGGTCCATCTCCGAATGGGCTGATATCCATCATAGTTATGAACAACCTTGGAGAGAGTCCAACAAGCCATTCATAACTACGACGGTAGGTATCAACTTTACCGATTGCATATCACGTATATGCAACTATCACAATGTGCTATCAACTAATTGAATGTTCACACATACATCGGGTTGTTAACACATTAACAAGTATGCATCATATGCATAGCACCCAACTTCACCTCCCTTTACATCGACCTTGGAGAGAGTCCAATAAGCCGATGCTCCAGGTTAAAGTCAACCCATTAATCGGGACATAGTTTTAATATGGTTAGAGCGCATTCAACCAATTAGCCCAGCTTGGAGAGAGTCCAACAACCAAAGCTAACGATTGACCTCTGACTCTTACCATATTAGTATTAAACTATTCCATGGTTTGAACATATTCAGGTTCGAGCCGGGCTTGGAGAGAGTCCAACAACCCAAACAAGAAACAGAACTCTGGTTCTAACCATATTAATGGAAGGTGTAGGCTTTAATATTGATTAAGAGTTTTTATGTCTCATCCTCTTTGCATGCAAATAACTATTATCTACATGGCATGGCATACATGGCATACATCTACATGTCACGACACGCATGGCATAATGTTATGCATCTAATGCAATTACATGGCATACACTTATGTCATGTATATAATTTCCTTATATGTCATAACTATTTATGGAAATAAAATATGTTTAAGATTTAATTCTCCAAATCAAATCATAATTAAATTAGGAAACAAATTTCCAAATCTAATCACATATTTTATTCATGGAATTATTTGATTAAGGAAAATCTATTTAGGAAACCAATTTCCTAAATCATTAAAACTACTTATGGAAATAAAATATTTTAAGATTTGATTTCCCAAATCAAATCATGATTAAATTAGGAAATAAATTTCTAGAATCTAATCAAATATTTTATTTATGGAAAATATCAATTTCCATAAATACTTCCAACTTTCCAAAAGTGGAAGATTTCCATAAATACTTCTAGACTTTCCAAAATTAAAAAATTTCCATAAATACTTCTAAATTTCCAAAATTAGAAAATTTCCAGAAATACATTATGACTATCGCAAAACTATTTTACGATTATGTCGAAACACAACCTGGGCTCTGATACCACTGTTGGGTTTCCGGCACCGCGGCGTGTGTGTGTTCGATCATGTTTCGTAAACATGAGCACAGCGGAAGCAATTAAAAATAATAAATCTATATTTATTACAACACACGCATGCTATTACAACAAGTGTAGACATAACCGTAAATTAAAATTTGCAATAAATAAAATTATCTACGTTATACCTTTCGTATGACGTGTAGCGGGAACGGCATCAACCGGAACGATCCTCGTAAAATCGTCTCTATCCGTATCCACGCCGAGATCCTCGGGATGACTTCGCTAAGTCACGAGCTTCGTCTTCGTACGGGTTACTAGCCTCGTGTTGAAGACGACGTGATCGAGAGATGATCACGATCCGAATCCAAATTCGGATCCTAAAACGAGTTCTCAAAACTCGCTTCTCCGGAGAGGTATTCGTCTACCAATTGACGAATCCTTCGTCCTCCACCTCAGAGGATTACCGGAGATCAAATCCCCGGTAAGTTAGGCACTATCGGAGCACTAACCGTCGTCCAAACGACGCTCCGACAACAAAGAAACAAGCTGTCCAGAAAAACTGGACAGCTTTTGGTGGAGGAATAGAGGCCGGCAAAGGAGAGATGGAAGCTCACCTTATCACCGAACCTAGAGGAGATCACCGGAGGGTCGCCGGAGGTTCACCGGCTGAAGGTTTGTCGCCGGCAAGGAGCTGGACGGCGGCACCACAAGCTGGGCGGCAACAATATGTTGGGCGGCAACTATATGTTGGGCGGCAAATAGGTTTAGGGTTTTGGATGATTAGGGTTTAACAATCCCTTAAGCCCTCTTTTATAGAGAACTAATTCTCTTAATGGTTAATGGATCATATCCATAAAGCCCGTTAACCCGCTCCATTAGGATAAGTTAAAATAAACCAAACCATGATGGTTTATTTTAAGTTAAAACGAACAGAACCAACCTTTGGTTCATTCGTTTAATATAAACCAAACCATTTGGTTTATTCTCATCCATTGGATTAGAACCAAACCATTTTGGTCCATCCATTATGTCTTCATAAGACACTGCCCATCCACGCTTCCATTGCGACTGAAACAATTTCATGCTCGCTTTATGTTTGGTCCAACCAAACATAGTTTCTCTCGGTCTGAGAATCTCATTCTCAAGCTCGTTTTAAATCCTTTGGATTACACTCGTTGTGCGTGTGACCAAATAGGTTCTCGGTTTATGTTGGCCGTCTATAATTAACCATTAATTATAGAACGATCATGAGTGGCACCTAGTAGTACATCATGATCCCCAATTAAAAAAGATCAACGATTGATCCGAACTATTTACGAAACCCTTCAAGAGCTCGAATGAATCGTGCCCCATTCCCTTCACTCATCTTATACCCACTTGGTTCAGACATGGTCTATTGTGTCACCCCTCACTAGTCGACTCACGCCACACCTAGCCCAAGTATCATTTCCTCGTCCTACGGATTCTAGTTACTCCACATGTATCGAAGAGTACTTTACTCTAAACATGTAATGCTTTGGCCAAAGACTTTAGTAACAATCCGACGAGAGGCCATGGGTATACATCTCCTCGCAAGGAGTGGTGAATCCTTTATAGGCTATTCAAACACCTTCGATCACTTCGACTTATACCCAATCATCCCGGGTCCACATCTCCTTAGAGATATTTGCTGAAGATGTCAAAGCATAAGTCTCCATGATCAAGATGACTTGAATACCGCAAGTCAAAGGAACATCGCACTTAAGCCACAGTAAGAACTTCATTGACATATCTATATATGTAGAGAACCATATGAAGTCTTACGGCTGGTCACTCCAATGAACTAGTTACCATAACTAGCATCCACGATTAACTCCGGACATCACAATGTCTCCGGAGAATCACCGCTTGGATACACCAAGGAGTATACCTCGTGCTAGTCTCGATGTAATTGATGGTGTCCAAATCCATCAATTCATCGACTAGGGATAATTCCGATACATCACAATTACACATGTAGAGATACTCACTAGTTGTGATCCAATCACAAATTCTCTCATGCTGTGAATCGTATCGTGGGCATTCAGTAAATGAGTTTAAGATCCAATCAAATATATAAAACATGTATACTCAAATAGTGAATCTTCATTTATCATATAAATGGTTCATACATAAGGCGATTGCCTTAGGACATCTCTCATATATTACTAACATGATCAGCCCGAGCACTTGACTAATGGGTATCATTAGTTGACTAATGGTCTATCCGTTGGAACTTATCCAACATGGCTCTTGTGGTTGTGAGACAATGGCTACAGGGGCAGTCGACTGATGGGCTCGATCAAACGATTACTAGGCAGAATCTAGCCCAAGGAGAAGCTTTAAAGGGAGCTCAAGGAGAAGGTTTTCACCATCGATTTCTTGGACATTTTTGAGGCGATTTGCTGGTGTAAATCAGGGTCTTCAACCACGGTTTAAGCAATTAACAAGCAAGCATCTAAAAGCACTTTGTAAAGTTTTCTTTACTTGCATTCTATTGTATTTGCTTGTATTCTTATTGTATTACTATTGTAATCTTTGTACGAGGTTTCTCCGCCTCCAACTTGTTGTCGAGAAGGAGTATTATTGTTATAGTGGTGTGGGTTGGCATCGCTAGGGCTTTTAGAGCCCAATCCGTGGAGTAGGAACCATTCGGTTCTGAACCACGTTACATCGTATTGTTGTGCTTGTGTTTGTTTTCTTATTTCTATTTTTGCTGCGTATAACACTTTTTGTAGCAAGCATGCGATTGCAAATGAAATCCATCGCACGACAAGCGACGACGCTATTCACCCCCCCCCCTCTAGCGGCGATTGAGGTCGCAAATAGAAGGGTGTGAGAGTCGGGAATGAGATACATTCCGATTCATCACAAGGATTGATTCGGCATCCTCATACCACCTATCTTGTCCTAAAGCCAAGGATCGACCTAGTATGGCAAAGGTAGTTCCCGATAGATGTGAAGGCTCATCGGGGAAGTGTATGATGTCCCTTCCACAAGACTGTAGTCAGACGTCTAGACAGCACCTAATTGATATCATGTTTTATGACGCACAAGCGAAACCAAAATCCTAGAATTCCCTCTAAAGACTCATAGAAACCCTTCTCTTCCTCCGTGTGACACTGTATTAGAGTTAAGACCGCCGCCAATCCTCGTAATCACAACCGCTAGAACTAAACTCCGAACAAGAACATCCACTGAACAATCGGTACTCGAATCTCAGTCCCTGTGGGATCGATAATCTATTTATTACTTGACAACATCCATGCACTTACGGGTGTTGAGCGCAAGTGCACGCTTCGATTCCTTGACGGTTCCCGTCATGAGATTTGAGGTCACGCTCGCATGCATCAACACACCACTAATAAATCTCATTCTCGACAACAAATCGAGGATGGAGAAACCTCGTACAAGAAATTACAACAGTAATACAAAATGTACAAGAAAATACAAAGACAATAATCAAATATAAGTAAATAAAACTTTACAAAAATTACTTTGAACACTTGCTTGTTGCTTGCTTTGGATTTCTCTTGAAGGTGTGGAATGCAACAGCAATTTCCCTTCAAAATCTCCCCAAAAATCGCTGCATAATCCTCCATCTTGAGATCCTTTTATAACCTACAATGAGCTGATTTCGTGCCTAGCAATCAACTGCCATAAGGCCCCAATCAACTACCCCTGTAGTCATTGTGTCACAACGGCTTAATCCACATCGGCATTCCAGCCAATGGATATACTGGCATTCGACTGCCATTACCATTAGTTGACTTCCAATCCCATAGCTGACTACTCAGTCGGCTACCAAGAATTCTGTGATCGCGACCAAAACTAGCAGTCGACTGCCCTCCATGGTAGTCGACTGCCCAAAGCTGGCAGTCAACTACCAAGACCATGCAACCACAGTCGATCACCAATCGACTCATAGCTGTTGGATCGATTTGAAGCACTAGAGGGGGGTGAATAGCGTTAAAACTTTTTTTTGTTCGTTCGTTTAAAAACCGAGTAGATAATTAATTTGCAGCGAAAAAGATAAGCAATAAAAAGAGAAGACAAATATTTTACTTGGTTCGTAACCTTCAGCTACTACTCCAAGGCCCTAGTAGTCCTTGACCATGCACGGTGGGCAAAACACTAAACGAACTCCTCCTCGTTGGAGGTAGGAGTTAATCGATACAAGAAAGAACAAAACTTGAGGTAGTGGGACACTCCCCCTCTCCTCGTTTACGATAAAAGCTCCGAAACAAGTAAATAAACAACTGATATAAAGCTAATACCGACGTACAAAAAATAAAGAAAATTAAACCTAGACGTTGGAGAAGAAAGACTTCGTTGTCGGAGAGTTGTAGCTTTGCGGAGGCTTTTGGAAGCTTGGAATTGATGAGAAAACCCTAGTTTAGGACCTCCTTTTATAGCCTTTGAGCCCCTCATCGAATGGGTCTTCAACCAATCACAAATTAACACACAACTTCCTTGAAAAGTGGTGATAAGCCTTGACTCCTTGAGGCTGATCCTTTGACCATCAGTCGACTGATGTCCATCATCACCCAGCGATGGCGATCGATCGAGTCTTGACCTCCGTGATCGATCGATTCACGGCGTCGAGTCCTCCAAGCGATGATCGATGCTTGCTGCAAGTCAAAGTTAGCTCAACAAAAATATAATTTCGATGGTCGTCGACCGTCCGATCTTGACCTAGACCATCTATAGGATGTCTTTGGTCGGATCTATGCTTAAGATCATCCCCATAAAGAGGATACGACCTCACTTACGCTCGCACACACAAGCTTACCTCGATACTTACGTGTTGCTTTTGCTTCCTGTTGGAATGTATACTGAAAGCCTAGTACTTTTTGTATGAACATTTTATTTTGGAATAAGAATCACATGATCATTGTTTGCAATTTATATATTTATTATATATGTGTGCATATTGTCTAATATTTTATATTGTAGATAACATGGTGCTTGGTGTGGCACAGAAGATCATGTTATCAGTCCCTTGTAAAATATAAGTAGAGGCTCACAACCAAGATGGTTTTGGACAAACCATTGGCATGGTTGTAGTGTAGCTTGGTATTGTTTTGTCTTGAACATAAAGTTACACTAGTACACTTAGGTGTATTGAGCAGGAATGACATAGAGGTGATTCAATTTAGTACTGACTACATAATTGAATCGGACCTCGGATATTATGTTGTGCATGCTCTTAATCCCGATATAATAATGGGCACATGTACTTAGTATTTATTTCTTTGATTTACCAGAGGGTGAGATTTAGATGGATTAAATCAATATGCCCGGTAAGTTGGGAAATGATATTATTTACATGGTGTGTCGTTGATTATAGGAGGAAACCGTGTCCTATATATTAGGTTGATGATGTCCCCTTGAGGAGCTCATAAGGTTCATCATGTAAACCCAGCTGGTTGACTTAGTCAACATGATGATAAGGTTGAGTGGTACTACTCGAGGAATTAGATGTTAATTAATTGATGGTCAGCAAATCAATTAATTGACAGACATTCGATATCTTAAACACGGGGAGATTAATGTACGAATAATATATGGAGCCCATATTAATTTATGGGGGTTGGTGAGGTAGTTCAATGATGATCCTCTAGTGGAATGGAACATCATTGATGGATCAAGTTTGTGTGGTTCCGATCCATCGGGTGGCCAAGATCCAACTCCTCCTTATGGTCCCTATCGTAGCCTAATATAATCCTTGTGAAGTCTAGATCCAAGAATGCAAAACAAAACCTAGAACCAACGGTTGGGATTAAATCCCTAGATCCGATGGTTAGGATGAAACCCTAGAACCAACGGTTGGGATTAAATCCCTAGATCCGATGGTTAGGATGAAACCCTAGAATCGACGGTTGGGATTAAATCTCTAGATCCGACGGTTGGGATAAAACCCTAGATTCGACGGATGCGATGAAACCCTAGATCCGATGGTTGGGATGAAATCCTAGATCCGACGGTTGGGATGAAACCCTAGATCCGACGGTTGGGATAAAACCCTAGATCCGACGGTGGAGATTAAATCCCTAGATCCGACGGTGGAGATTAAAGGAGGATTAATCCCAATTCTATAAATAGAAGGCTTAAGCTTGGGCGGCAAGAATAATTGAATTGGAGTTAGGGTTTGGCTCTTCTCAAAGTGGGCGGCTAGGGTTTGGAGCAAAATCTTGGGCGGCAACCATCTTCCTTCACCTTGTTGCCGGCGCCCATCTTCCTCCATCAAGACTTGGCCGGCACCCATCCTCTAGGCCTCTCTCTTATTCCTTGGCCGGTGGTTCTCCTTCCATTGGTGGCCGGCGTTCACTCCTCCATACTCTCCAAAGTGGCCGGCGGTTCTCCTTCCATTGGTGGCCGGCGCCTCATCCACTTGTTCCTTGGCCGGCGGTTGCATCAAATTCTCTAATTTGGTGGCCGGTTCTAGAAAGGATAGGTATTTGTTGGTTCTTCTCTTTGTTCGCAGCGGACAAGGAAGGGAAGAACGCGATCTAGAAGGCTTTTACTCGTGGAGGATCTTCGTCCACACGTCGTCCACGAGAAGGATAGGACATACGGTAGAAGATCGTAAGGTATAAAGTTTTATAACTTTATTTTCAGATTTGAGCATATTTCTTTTAGTGTTGATTATACATGTGTGCGTATGTATATATATTGTATAATCATGGACCCCGAAGACAAACACAAAAATCGGCGATCCGTCCGTCGTCTCTTCCGCGGCTAATCAACTAGAAGAGTTGTGTTGCTTGAACAACTAGTTTGTTCAAGCGACCACTCAAGTTGTTAGCACGATGACGAATAGGTGGTGCTAAGGAAACGCATTCCATCCGGATTAATTCTTTCATTGGTGAAAATTTTAATCCGGGGACATGGGAGCCAATGAGCCTCCGAAGCAACCCCCCATCAAGTTGTATCAGAGCCACGGTTTCCAGTTTTGTGTGTTTGGGATTCGGTTAATTTTTATACACTTTTTCATATATTATCTGTGCCAGATAATAGTAGGATATGCGTAGTTTAACTCTTTGGTTGCAGGCATAAGATCCGACTATTATGGCCATATGTGTGTATGTGATTGGATGTGTGTAAATATTTATTATTTGAATCCTCGGGGTTGACGAGGCTAGATTAGTATTTAATTTTTGTATTTAAATACGGCATTGTTTAGCCGCTCATTTTAGTTTACTTTCGATCTAGATTATTTGTACACTCCTTCGTGGAGTATAGGATCGATGGATGTAAATTAAAATAGCTTAATCTCGGCTCGAATCTCTTTGGTGACTTGCGCACGAGAAAAGATGGAGCGGACGAGGTGGCGACACGACGGGATGCATATTGGAGGACAATGCCATAATAGTTGGAAAAATTCTGTTTTTTCCATATTTATTGCTTATTTGTTTTATATGCATGTTGTGTATGTTTTAAAATTCCTCATTTTCAATTTACTAAGTGGGAGAGGGACATTTTAATTAATTCCCGCGGCCTCCATTACAATTTGACGTGTGATGCAACAAACTTGTGCATTGGCTCTGAGTGCCTTCCTCCCCATCGGATGGGTTTGTTTGCGGATCACTAGGTCAAATAATGGTTATAGGAAATTATTAAGGAGCGTGTGGACTTCCCCATCGGTAAGGAACATAATCCGAAATAATTCCCTTAGTATCGTGTAATGGTGCACACTTAGATGCAAATAAAAAGTATCCTCCCCATCGGAGTCACTGCTTTTATTTGTAGGGCCAAAGAGGAACCAACTATTAATTTTATTTGTCAAAAAGTAAGGTTGACAAGATAATAAAATTAATGGGTAAAACCTCCTCTTACAAATGTAGAATTCGTATATGTCCACACTATCGTGGCATGCGATATTCTCGGTGTTTTGAGGTGTTGGTTGATTTTAGAATTTTATTTTTTTTGAGGAATCAATAATATTTAAAATCTAATATTTTGATCATTGTGATTTTTAGGATTTTCAAATGGCTTTCAACCCACTTGCTGTGATTTTAAAAGAAAACAAACTTACTGGACCAAACTACATTGATTGGAAAAGAAACTTGGATATTGTCTTAACTGCGGAGGAGTACAAATTTGTACTCTTCGAGGTCTGTCCTCCTAAGCCCTCCGATAACTCTGATGAAAAGGAGAAAGAACGTTATAAGAAATGGGTCAAGGCAGATGAGATGGCGCGGTGTTACATTTTGACATCTATGTCAAATGTGCTGCAACATCAGCATCAGGCCATAGCCACAGCTTATGACATGATGTTCAATCTCAAGGAACTTTTCGAACATCAGAGTAGGGCAGCTAGGCAGGAGGCAATGAGAAACTTGATGACGACCACCATGATCGAGGGAACACCCGTTAGGGATCATGTTTTCAAGATGATGGCTCATCTTAATGAGATGGAAGTCCTCGGAGCTGAGATCGATGGGGAAACCCAGGTCGATATCATTCTTCAGTCTCTGCCTAGGAGTTTTGAGCAGTTCCGCCTCAACTACAACATGAACAAGAGGTTGTATTCGTTGGCGGAGCTTCTGATAGAACTCCAGGCGGCAGAGGGGCTTTTTCGTCATAGTGCTCAAGCCATGGTCGCTCAGAAGGTTTCTTCCTCTAAACCGAAAGGTAAGAAGAAGAAGAAGCAAGGTGGAGCGAAGAAAGTGGCAATGGGACCTCAGGCAGGAGTGAAGAAGCTGAAAGGCAAGTGCTTCACTTGCAAGCAGACTGGACATTGGAAGGCGGACTGTCCTCGCCGAAAGAACAAAGGTATATCTTCTTGTTTAGTTGTTGAAACATGTTTAGCGGATTGCTTGGTGTGTAGATACAGGATCGCGATCATCGCAATACTGCTGTGGGTTCCAGGAAACCCGACGACTAGTTGAGGGAGAGATTACCATTTTCATGGGCAATGCTTCAAAGGTGGCGGCTATTGCAGTGGGAGACGTTTATTTATCTTTTGATAGGAATAAAGTTTTGGTTTTGAGAAATTGTCTTTATGTACCTACTTTTAGAAAGAATTTAATTTCAGTTTCTAAATTGTTTATGGATGGATATTCTGTTTCTTTTAATGACAAAGTGGTTATAAAAAGGAATAGGGAGATTATCTGTTCTAGTACATTGGTTGGCAATTTATATACTCTTGAACCAAAAACTCCCACGATGCATATAGAAGTAAATAACTCATCTTCTAAATCTAATAAGAGAAAAGAACCTTCGCAAATGAACCAAATATATCTTTGGCATCTAAGGCTTGGTCATATTAACCTAAGTAGAATTCAAAGGTTGATAGTTGATGGACCTTTGGGTTCATTAGTGGTGGAGGATCTCCCAACCTGCGAATCTTGCTTGGAAGGTAAAATGACCAAGAGGCCTTTCAAGGCCAAGAGGTATAGAGCCAAAGATGTGTTAGAATTGGTTAATTCTGATTTGTGCGGTCCTATGTCTATCCAGGCAAGAGGTGGTTTTGAATATTTCATCTCTTTTATAGACGATTATTCAAGATATGGATACATTTACTTGATGCGTCGCAAGTCTGAATGCTTTGACAGGTTCAAAGAATTCAAGGCTGATGTGGAGAACCGTCAAGGTAAAAGTATCAAGACATTACGATCTGATCGTGGTGGCGAGTACCTCTTGGGAGAGTTTAGGAGTTACTTATTAGAGGCTGGGATTCAATCCCAATTATCCGCACCTGGCAGACCCTAGCAGAATGGTGTGGCGGAGCAAAGCAATAGGACTCTTATGGAGATGGTCAGATCGATGATGAGTTATTCTGAGTTACCTGATTCGTTCTGGGGGTTTGCTCTGGAAACAGCAACACTTATTCTGAACTTGGTTTCATCTAAGTCAGTACCCTCTACTCCCACAGAGTTGTGGACTGGGCGAAAGCCTAGTCTAAGACATATTCGGATTTGGGGTAGTCCAGCACATGTGCTGAAGGGAGATGCGGGTAAGTTGGAATCTCGTACATAAGTACACTTGTTTGTTGGCTACCCTAAGGGAACGAAGGGTGATTTATTCTATAGTCCTAGAGATCAAAAGGTGATCGTGAGTACGAATGCCAGATTTCTAGAGGAGGACTATGTGATGATCCACAAGCCCACGAGTAGGATTGTTCTTGAGGAGTTAACAGGGGAAGTCCCGACTTCAGTACCACCAGTACAAGAGGAGACACCATAAGTCACTGCACCGCGTGTCACAGAGTATACACAAGAGGCACCTCGTCATAGTGGGAGGGTTGTTAGACAACCTGAGAGATTCATGTTTTTGGGAGAGTCTTCGGACTTAGTCCCTGGTGAACATGAATCGGATCCCTGGACATATGACGAGGCACTCCAAGATAGAGATGCGGTATCTTGGCAAAGTGCGATGAATTCAGAGATAGAATCTATGGATTCTAATCAGGTCTGGGAGCTAGTAGAACCACCCGATGGTGTAAAAGCCATTGGATGCAAGTGGATCTACAAGAGAAAGAGAGGAGTAGACGGGAAGGTTGAGACCTTCAAAGCTAGGCTTGTTGCGAAAGGGTATACTCAGAAAGAGGGTATCGATTATGAGGAGACCTTTTCGCCGGTAGCTATGCTTAAGTCTATCCGGATTCTCTTATCTATAGCTGCTCATATGGATTATGAGATTTGGCAGATGGATGTCAAGACAGCTTTCCTTAACGGAAGTCTTGAGGAGAACATCTATATGCGGCAACCAGAGGGATTCATCGCTAAAGGCAAAGAGCATCTTGTATGTAAGCTTAATCGGTTCATTTATGGATTGAAGCAAGCTTCTAGATCTTGGAACATCCACTTTGATGAGGTAATTTAGTCATATGGATTTATTCAAAGTCCGGATGAGCCTTGTGTATACAAGAGATGTGACGGAAACGTAGTGGTGTTTCTTGTACTATATGTAGATGACATTTTGTTAGTTGGCAACAATATCAAAGTGTTATCAGACGTAAGGGTATGGTTGTCCAAACAGTTTGATATGAAGGACTTGGGAGAAGTGGGACACATCCTTGGGATCAAAGTTATAAGGGATCGCAAGAAAAGGATGTTGTGCTTGTCTCAAGCTTCATACATTGACACTATCCTTGCTCGTTTTAGCATGCAGAACTCCAAGAAAGGTTTTCTACCTTTTAGGCATGGAGTTCCTTTATCTAAAGAGATGTGTCCCAAAACATCAAAGGAGATAGAGGACATGAAGGCAGTTCCTTATGCTTCGACAGTAGGAAGCCTTATGTATGCTATGCTATGTACGAGACCGGATATCTGCTTTTCCGTGGGCATGGTTAGCAGATATTAGAGTAATCCTGGACAAGGACATTGGACTGCGATAAAGCATATATTGAAGTACCTGAGAAGGACTAGGGATTATATGCTAGTTTACTGGGCAGATCAATTAGTCCCTGTGGGTTACACGGATTCGTATTTCCAATCAGATAGGGACAAGAGTAAGTCTACCTCGGGGTTTGTGTTTACTTTTGGAGGTGGAGCCATAGTATGGAGGAGTGTCAAGCAGAAATGCGTGGCGGACTCTACCATGGAAGCTGAGTATGTGGCAGCCTCTGAGGCAGCCAAGGAAGCTGTATGGCTCAGGAACTTCTTGATGGACTTGGATGTGATTCTTGGTTTGCCCAGAACTATCACAATTTATTGTGATAATAGTGGTGCAGTTGCAAACTCGAAGGAACCACGAGCCCATAAGGCGAGTAAACACATAGAGCGCAAGTACCACCATATATGAGAGATTGTAAAGCGAGGAGAAGTTGTTGTCGCCAAGATTGCATCAGAGGATAACCTGGCGGATCCATTCACTAAGGCCCTTCCAGCGAAAGCGTTTGATAGGCATGTGGAGGACATGGGGATCAGATGTATGGCAGAGTGATGACGGCATAGTCTTTTAGTATAAGTGGGAGATTGTTGGAATGTATACTGAAAGCCTAGCTCTTTTTGTATGAACATTTTATTTTGGAATAAGAATCACATGATCATTGTTTGCACTTTATATATTTATTATATATGTGTGCATATTGTCTAATATTTTACATTGTAGATAACATGGTGCTTGGTGTGGCACAGAAGATCATGTTATCAGTCCCTTGTAAAATATAAGTAGAGGCTCACGACCAAGATGGTTTTGGACAAACCATTGGCATGGTTGTAGTGTAGCTTGGTATTGTTTTGTCTTGAACATAAAGTTACACTAGTACACTTAGGTGTATTGAGCAGGACCGACATAGAGATGATTCAATTTAGTACTGACTACATAATTGAATCGGACCTCGGATATTATGTTGTACATGCTCTTAATCCCGATATAATAACGGGCACATGTACTTAGTATTTATTTCTTTGATTTACCAGAGGGTGAGATTTAGATGGATTAAATCAATATGCCCGGTAAGTTGGGAAATGATATTATTTACATGGTGTGCCGTTGATTATAGGAGGAAACCGTGTCCTATATATTAGGTTGATGATGTCCCCTTGAGGAGCTCATAAGGTTCATCATGTAAACCCAGCTGGTTGACTTAGTCAATATGATGATAAGGTTGAGTGGTACTACTCGAGGAATTAGATGTTAATTAATTGATGGTCAGCAAATCAATTAATTGACGGACATTCAATATCTTAAACACGGGGAGATTAATGTACGAATAATATATGGAGCCCATATTAATTTATGGGGGTTGGTGAGGTAGTTCAATGATGATCCTCTAGTGGAATGGAACATCATTGATGGATCAAGTTTGTGTGGTTTCGATCCATCAGGTGGCTAAGATCCAACTCCTCCTTATGGTCCCTATCGTAGCCTAATATAATCCTTGTGAAGTCTAGATCCAAGAATGCAAAACAAAACCTAGAACCAACGGTTGGGATTAAATCCCTAGATCCGATGGTTAGGATGAAACCCTAGAACCAACGGTTGGGATTAAATCCCTAGATCCGATGGTTAGGATGAAACCCTAGAATCGACGGTTGGGATTAAATCCCTAGATCCGACGGTTGGGATAAAACCCTAGATCCGACGGATGGGATGAAACCCTAGATCCGACGGTTGGGATGAAATCCTAGATCCGACGGTTGGGATGAAACCCTAGATCCGACGGTTGGGATAAAACCCTAGATCCGACGGTGGAGATTAAATCCCTAGATCCGACGGTGGAGATTAAAGGAGGATTAAGCCCAATTCTACAAATAGAAGGCTTAAGCTTGGGCGGCAAGCATAATTGAATTGGAGTTAGGGTTTGTCTCTTCTCAAAGTGGGCGGCTAGGGTTTGGAGCAAAAGCTTGGGCGGCAACCATCTTCCTCCATCAAGACTTGGTCGGCGCCCATCCTCTAGGCCTCTCTCTTATTCCTTGGCCGGCGGTTCTCCTTCCATTGGTGGCCGGCGTTCACTCCTCCATACTCTCCAAAGTGGCCGGCGGTTCTCCTTCCATTGGTGGCCGGTGCCTCATCCACTTGTTCCTTGGCCGGCAGTTGCATCAAATTCTCTATTTGTTGGTTCTTCTCTTTGTTCGCAGCGGACAAGGAAGGGAAGAACGCGATCTAGAAGGCTTCTACTCGTGGAGGATCTTCGTCCACACGTCGTCCACGAGAAGGATAAGACATACGGTAGAAGATCGTAAGGTATAAAGTTTTATAACTTTATTTTTAGATCTGAGCATGTTCCTTTTAGTGTTGATTATACATGTGTGCGTATGTATATATATTGTATAATCATGGACCCCGAAGACAAACACAAAAACCGGCGATTCGTCCATCGTCTCTTCCGCGGCTAATCAACTAGAAGAGTTGTGTTGCTTGAACAACTAGTTTGTTCAAGTGACCACTCAAGTTGTTAGCACGACGACGAATAGGTTGTGCTAAGGAAACTCATCCCATTCGGATTAATTCTTTCATTGGTGAAAATTTTAATCCGGGGACATGGGATCCAATGAGCCTCCGAAGCAACCCCCCAACACTTCCGGCCTTCCACTCGATTCCTTCGGCTCCCTCCGAAGTCACTCGAGTGTCGCCCGACCACCGTGGCTTCCTCCGGATGTCTCTAGCCTTCAGCTCTAGCTATAGAAATCTTCTGCACACTCGATTCAGCTCGTGAGATAACGACATGAGCTTAACTTTGTATCGTTTGCTATAATCAAAACTCAGGTTCGACTTAGGTGCCTACTGCACCAACAATCTCCCCCTTTTTGATTTATGTCAAACCCACATACAAAGTTAAGTAAATAGCAAGCATGAAGAATAATGTGCATTAGAAACAAACAAAAAATAAAGAAGATTAAGTTGGAGTAGTAAGGATTTTCTTCAAGTACTCCCCCTTGAGGAAACCTCCCCCTTGACCGAGGGTGAGTCTTGAAGAAAGACCTTAATCCTCCCCTTTGAGGGTTGCTTTAAGTAATTAACATTACTTAAAGTTGGCCTTAGTAAAAAGTTTAAGTTAAGAGTTCTTCTTAACTTGGCCCTTTCTCCCCCTTAAGTGAAACATTAAGGGCATAATGTTTAAAAATAAGTAAAACGTTGACGGCACAAATAAGTTTAAGTTAAGAATTCTTTTAACTTGGCCTTTAATAAGTTTTCAAAACTTAAAGTTAACTTTTGGTTTAAATATAAAGTAAGAGTTAAGTTATCAAAAAAAAAAAAAAATTTGACCCCTTAACTAAGTAAGAGTTAAGTTATCAAAAAAAAAGTTTTGACCCTTTAACTTTGGCCTTTTTCTCCCCCTTTTGCCATATATCGAAAAGAGTGAGGGTGTGTGTGGAAAACAAAAATAAGTGTTAAATTTAAAGTCCAATCATGTTCCACATTATTTTGAAAATAATATACTGAAAATAAGTTCATCTATAAAATGTTCGACTCATATTTGGCTTGATTGATATAAAAGATCAACCAGTCCTGGTCAGAGTCGGTTAGTATGTATGATTATACTCCGTGGTTCATGGCGATGCACTAGCTCTACATCTAGAACCAGGAGTAAGGTCCTAACATCTCACACCCATCTACGTGGCTAAGTACACAAACACATTAGTCCTATGTGTTGTGAGATGTATTGGCTCCTTAAATCTATAGGTGCATAAAAATGAAATTTAAGAATTAGTAGTAAGAAAATATAATTTGCAAGTTCCTATTCTACTACGCACATGCCCAATTTTCGTCTTAATAGACTAAATTCGGCTTCGGGTAGGGGTTTAGTAAATAGGTCTGCTAAGTTAGACTTCGATTCGACGTATTCGAGTTGTATGGCTCCGTTGGCCACATGTTCTCGAATGAAATGGTGTTTGACCTCTATATGTTTGGTCCTAGAGTGACATATCGGATTCTTAGTAAGATTAATTGAACTAATATTATCTACGTGAAGTTTAGTATTCGTAAAGTCTAACTTAAAGTCGCGGAGAGTGTACTTCATCCAAAGAAGTTGAGTGACACACTCACCCATCGCGATGTATTCGTCTTCGGTGGTAGATAAGGCAACACAGTGTTGCTTCCTACTGCACCAACTCACTAGACTCGAGCCGAGAAGTTGACAACAACCACTCGTGCTCTTTCTATCGAGCTTACTACCGGCATAGTCCGAATCGGAGTAGCCGGTTAGTTCAAACTCGGTAGATCTAGGATACCAAATACCGACATTAAGTGTACCCTTTAGATATCTAAGGATACGCTTGACTAGAGTTAGGTGAGACTCCTTGGCACAGGTTTGAAACCTTGCGCACATACTCACTGCAAATAAGATATCAGGTCGGCTTGCAGTTAAGTAAAGGAGACTCCCTATTATGCTCCTATAGTATTTTAAATCAATTGGGTTTCCAATTACATCTTCTTCTATATTAACTTTAGTTGCCATTGGGGTATTAATAATTTTAGCGTCTTGCATTCCAAAGCGTTTAATTAATTCCCTAGTATATTTGCGTTGTTGTAGGTATATTCCATCTTTAGTTTGTTTAATTTGTAATCCTAACAATAAACTTAATTCGCCTACTAAATTCATTTCAAATTCGCTTTCCATAAGTGAAATAAACTCATTTAGTAGGATTGAGTTGGTGGTTCCGAAAATAATATCATCTACGTAGATTTGGGCTATGAATATGTCTTTACCTAAGGTTTTTACGAAAAGGGTTGGGTCAACTACACCTTGGTTAAAGCCTTTGGACTTAAGATAAATCGAAAGTCACTCGTACCAAGCTCGCGGAGCTTGTTTAAGTCCATAAGAGCTTTCTTTAATCTAAGGACACGATCGGGTTTGTCTAAACTTTCGAAATCGGGGGGTTGACTAACATAAACTTCTTCTTTAATGTATCCATTTAAGAATGCAGATTTCACATCCATTTGAAACAACTTAAATCCTTGATGTGCTGCATATGCTAATAGCATTCGAATGGACTCTAATCTAGCTACTAGGGCATAGGTCTCGTCGTAATCTAAACCTTCGACTTGACTAAACCCTTTAGCAACTAGTCTAGCTTTATTTCTAACTACTTCACCTTTATCATCAATTTTATTTCTAAACACCCACCTTGTTCCAATGATTGTTTTATCTTTAGGTGGTGGTACTAATTCCCATACTTCGTTCCTAGTGAATTGAGCCAACTCTTCTTGCATTGCAATAATCCAATCGGGATCAAGAAGAGCTTGGTCAATAGTTTTGGGTTCAATTTTAGAAATCAAAGATATTTGACTAAGGTTTCTGTATGAGGCTCTAGTTCGAACTCCTAGACTTGGATCACCTATCACTTGGTCGATAGGATGATTCGTTTGAGTCCTAGTTGGATTTGGGTTTGAGTCTACAACTTGATTCATAGGATGGCTTGTTTGAGTTCTAGTTTGGTTGGAGTCATCTATCACTTGATCAATAGAGTGACTTGGTTGACTTAGGTTAGGATTAACACTAGACCTGATCTCTGGATCAGAGTTAGGTCTAGTATGAATCGGCTCGCTAATTGGGGTTGCCGGGGGTTTTGTAGGTTCGTGTCCTTCATCGAATACTACATTGATAGTTTCCTCGACTCTAAGGGTGTCATGGTTATATACTCTATAAGCTCTACTTGTAGTCGAGTATCCTAGAAAGATTCCGGTCGTGGTTTTGGATGTAAATTTCCCTAGGTAATCTTTAGTGTTTAGGATATGTACCTTACACCCAAATACCCTAAAGTACTTGATGTTAGGTATTTTATCATGATAAATCTCGTATGAGGTCTTAAGGTGCCTCTTTACCATAAGGATCCTATTCTGGACATAGCATGTCGTACTCACGGCTTCCGCCCAAAACCTATCAGGTAGGTTATACTCATTAAGCATTGTCCTAGCGGCTTCTTGTAGGGTTCTATTTTTGCGTTCTACTAGGCCATTTTGTTGTGGAGTTCTAGGGAAAGAGAACTCATGGTGGTATCCATTTAGGTTACAGAATTCTGTAAACCTATGGTTTTCGAATTCACCACCATGATCAGTCCTATGTCTTTTGATTTTAATGCTTTATTGATTTTCTATTAACTTAAATAGGTTGATTAATTGATCTAGGGTATCACTTTTGTGTTTGATGAACCTAACCCAAGTAAATCTAGAGTAGTCATCAATAATGACTAAACAGAATTTACTTTCGTTAAGTGACTTAGCTCCGTGTGAATCAAATAGATCCATGTGTAGGAGCTCAAGCACACTTTTGGTTCGTTCTTGACTAGTTAGTTGATGTTGTGTCCTAGATTGTTTACCTTGTTGACAAGCATTACATATTTTATTATCCAAGTTGTTGAGGTTAGGCAAACCTCTAACTAAATCACTCTGACTCATCTTGTGGATGAGCCTTGGGTGTGAGTGACCTAGTCGTCGGTGCCACAACCATGATTCCTCTTGCCGTGTCATAAGACACTTAGTTGAGGAGTTAATTAAGTTGATAGTGTAAATGTTGTTATTTCTAGTCCCTTTAAGAATTGTTTTAGAGGTTTCGTTTGTATTAATTACGCATTCATTTTCTAAAAATATGACCTTATAGTTATTATCACACAATTGGCTTACACTGAGAAGATTATATTGAAAATTTTTTACTAATAAAACGTTTTGAATAACAAAATTTGAGTTAAGCTCAATATCACCTGATCCGATGATTTTGAGCTTGCTGTTATTTTCGAAGGCTACCGATCCTTGTCGTTTGAATCGAAGCTTCGAAAACTTGAGTTGATCCCCGGTCATGTGTCGGGAGCAACCACTGTCCAACATCCATTGATCCTACACGCAAGGTAGTTGGATCGGATATTGGATTTAAAAATTGGTTGAAAATTATTAACCTAAATCATCTCACCCATGTCTACATGATCAAACATGTTAATCCTATATGTTCTTGTGAGATGACTTCCAATTTTAGTTGAATTAAATTTAATGACTTAAACACTTTTCAACCTTGCGTTAGATTCGGATTTGACCTTAGGCTCATCAAGTCACCTTTTCAAGATCATGGCTTCCAGGTCGTGGCGAGGCATAGAGGCCTTCTTTGATCGGAACAACGACCACTTCCTTAGACAAAGCCATTTTCAAGAAAATAGAGACTTGACTCACCTAAGACCACTTCCTGGTCTAACTAGTCTAGGATATGGCGAGGTAGCTTCAGCTAGTTCCGCTCGGTCAAGTGCACCGAACTAGATACGCCTTATCTAGCCCGAATACACAAGACTCCGCTTTCCTAGCGTACTATCATCTCGCCGTGTCCTGGTACTATGTTATCAAGTGTTGACGAGTTATAGTCCTATCTAACCATTCTAAAAAGAAAAATCAAACTAAATAAAAACCTAAGCATGCAATTTCTAAGTTAAAACACAAACGAATTTCGTACTAGCTCCCCTTGGACCGTTGAATCGATTCGGTCTCTCCACATAGTGGATTTGGTCCTTGGGAACCCAGTATTGGTTTGATCCTAAGTTTGAAATCAAGGTGGTCTTAGGGACCCATGCTTGGACACGTTTTTTATGTCGACTTACGATTGACATATACGACTTATTGGTCGTGTTTGAGCTAAACCCTAGCCCGGCCTTGTTGTACACGACCCTTTGCGATCCAAGTAGGAGGTCAAGTTCTTTGGATCCCAAAGTAAACCTTTCCAACGTATTCCTAAGATCTTCGACTTGACTCTTCAAGAGTGAGTTCTCAACTTCGAGTTTTTCAACCCGAGTTGAGTCCTTCTCTTGAACTCGACTAGTCGAAGAGGTTAGGGAGACCTCGTGTTTGAGGAGTTTAACTTCCTCAACCAGGGTCTCGACCTTGGACTCGGACTTAGCTAACTTTTTATTTAAAAACTTAATTTCACTATAAAGTGTAGTAATAAGAGACCGACTTACCTTGAGTGTATCTTTTGAACCGGATGCGTATCCGTGGCTCGTCTTGAATAGTGCTTCGCAATTCGACTCGTCTTCGGTTTCCGATTCAAGTTTCGGTTCCGACTCCGTCTCCGATTCCATCGATTTAGCCATGAGGACTTGATCGTTATCTTCTTCCTCGGAAGCTTCTTCCCAAGTAGCGTTAAGTGTCTTTTTGTGTTTTGGTGTCTTGCTCTTGAGTTTTGGGCATTCGGACTTAATGTGTCCAAACATGTTGCATTCATAACATCTTATGTTTGAACTTTTAGGCTTACCTTCGTTGGGTCGAGTGACGGCTCATTTTCGGCCCTTGACTATCCTCCGAACTAGGTTGACTAGTTCGGCCTCCATTTCCGAGTTGACCTACAAATCGGACTCATCCTCTTCTTCCTTCGGGGGTGGCTTGCTGGCGGTTTTCTTCTTTGAACCTGCAAATAGTGCTATACCTTTCTCGGGTTCCGAGTTATGTTGAGAGTATGGGGAATACAATCAAAGTCCCACATTGGTAAGACATGGAAAAGATCATGTGCTTATAAGAAAAAAGATATCTCCATTGGTATGAGGCCTTTTGGGTAAAGCCCAAAAATAAAACCATGAGGGCTTGGGCCCAAAGTGGACAATATCATACCATTGTGGAGATATGTGGATCTTATATGCACTAACAATTGGTATCAGAGCCATGGTCCATGTCAAGCCATGAACCTCGAACGAAGGAAGTTGAGCTCCCACGTCCGGATCAAGAGAACCAGACATCAGGAAGGAAGTCTAGTTGGGTCGGGGGGACCGAACAACTGGCAGGAAGTCCTGGTGGGTTGAAGATCGGACATCAAGCAGAGAAAATCCTTCGAGGAGGGATAGGCTTGAGGGGGGGCCCAATGTGGTCCTTCGTTTGAGGGGGGGATTGTTGAGAGTATGGGGAATACAATCAAAGTCCCACATTGGTAAGACATGGAAAAGATCATGTGCTTATAAGAAAAAAGATATCTCCATTGGTATGAGGCCTTTTGGGTAAAGCCCAAAAATAAAACCATGAGGGCTTGGGCCCAAAGTGGACAATATCATACCATTGTGGAGATATGTGGATCTTATATGCACTAACAAGTTAGACTGCTCATGAAGTTTGAAATCAGAAAAAAGTTTATCTAATCTAAGTTTAGAGAGATCCTTGGAGACCTTGTAGGCATTGACCATGGATGCCCACAAGGTAGTCCTCGGAAAGGAGTTTAGGACATACCTTATAAGGTCGCGGTTTTCGACCTTTTGCCCGATTGTGTGTAGATTGTTGACTATGTCCTGGATGCGAGCGTGGAGTTGCATTGCTGTTTCATGTTCCTGCATTTTTAGATTATATAATTTATTAAATAGAAGGTCGCGCTTACATACCTTGGCTTCATCGATCCCTTCGTGTAGCTCCACTAGCTTTGTCCATAGGTCCTTTGCGCTGATGAAGGGGCCGACGCGATTTAACTCCTCCTTGGACAAGCCGCATTGGAGGATTTGTGTTGCCTTGGCATCGGCTTCGACTTGTCGTTTTGTCGCAATGGTCCATTGATCATAACCTAAGGATTCACCCACTTCATTAGTCGGAAGTGTGAAACCCGTTTGGATTATGATCCACATCTCGATTTGGGTTTTGAGAAAGCATTACATCCGACCTTTCTAGTAACGGAAATCATCTCCGTTGTAAAACGGAGGTCGGACGGTGCTAAAACCCTCGAGATGGGCCATTGGAACAAAAAAAACAAGGAGACTAAAACGAAAACCTAGCAACGACAAAAACACACGAAAGTACCAAGACTTGCGTCTTGGATTAGTAGTGCGGAAGAAAATCTAACAAAAAGAGATAAAACAGAATTAAAAAATAAAAAAAATCTGTAAAATGGCTAGATTGGTGGTTTCACCAAATCTTAGCAACCCCCGGCTCTGATACCAATTGTTGGATCGATTTGAAACGCTAGAGGGGGGGTGAATAGCGTTAAAACTTTCTTTTTGTTCGTTCGTTTAAAAACCGAGTAGATAATTAATTTGCAGTGGAAAAGATAAGCAATAAAAAGAGAAGACAAATATTTTACTTGGTTCATAGCCTTCGGCTACTACTCCAAGGCCCTAGTGGTCCTTGACCATGCACGGAGGGCAAAACACTAAATAAACTCCTCCTCGTTGGAGGTAGGAGTTATTCGATACAAGAAAGAACAAAACTTGAGGTAGAGGGACACTCCCCCTCTCCTCGTTTACGATAAAAGCTCCGAAACAAGTAAATAAACAACTGATATAAAGATAATACCAACGTACAAAAAATAAAGAAAATTAAACCTAGATGTCGGAGAAGAAAAAATTCGTTGTCGGAGAGTTGTAGCTTTGCGGAGGCTTTTGGAAGCTTGGAATTGATGAGAAAACCCTAGGTTAAGACCTCCTTTTATAGCCTTTGATCCCCTCATCGAATGGGTCTTCAACCAATCACAAATGAACACACAACTTCCTTGAAAAGTGGTGATAAGCCTTGACTCCTCGAGGCTGATCCTTTGACCATCAGTCGACTGATGTCCATCATCGATCGTGATGGCGGCTATCGATCAGTCTTGACCTCCGGCCGATCGGCCCGATTCACGCACGATCGAGTCCTCAAGTGACGGTCGGTGATGCTTGCTGCAAGTCAAAGTTAGCTCAACAAAAACATAATTTCGACTGTCGTCAACCGTTCGATCTCGACCTAGACCATCTATAGGATGTCTTTGGTCGGATCTACGCTTAAGATCATCCCCGTAAAGAGGATACGACCTCACTTACGCTCGCACACACGAGCTTACCTCGATACTTACGTGTTTCTTTTGCTTCCGGCCTTCCACTCGATTCCTTCGGCTCCCTCCGAAGTCACTCGAGTGTCGCCCGACCACCGCGGCTTCCTCCGGGTGTCACTAGCCTTCATCTCTAGCTATAGCAATCTTCTGCACACTCGATTTAGCTCGTGAGATAACGACATGAGCTTAACTTTGTATCGTTTGCTATAATCAAAACTCAGGTTCGACTTAGGTGCCTACTGCACCAACAACAGCAATTCGACTGGTAAGAATACCAGTCGACTGATACACCTCATCCATAAGGTTTAACCTAGTAGACCACCCTTAGCCAAGATCTAAGCCTTCTAGCCACCTTTACCAGTCTCATGCCTCTCGGATCCCTCCAAGTTATTCATGACTTGTTCATTCATACGCAAGCCTCCAGGTGCTTCCCTCAGCTATTGTCATGCTACCCGGGTCTACACTGCCAAGGCTACACACTTGGACTTTCCATGCCAACTCCATGTTGGACTTCCCAATACCAACTCCATGTTTGACTTTCCATGCCAAGGCAGGACTTTCCCAATGTCAACTCCATGTTGGACTTTCCATGCCAAGGCTACACACTTGGACTTCCAATGCCAACTCTATATTGGACTTTCCATGCCAAGGCTACACACTTGGACTTCCAATGCCAACTCTATATTGGACTTTCCATGCCAAGGCTACACACTTGGACTTCCAATGCCAACTCCATGTTGGACTTTCCATTTGCCCCCATGCTTGGACTTTCACCGCCAAGGCTACACACTTGGACTTTCCATGCCAACTTCATTGTCATACGTTTTGTCAAACATCAAAATATCGCTCGAGTCAAACTCGAGTTTGGTCAATCATGACCTAGATCGATTTCACCAACAATCTCTCTCTTTTTGATGTTTGACAAAAACCATAAACATCTTTAAGTTAGGTAACCTAACTCAAATCTCCCAATTGTCCCAAATTGGTAAATCTCACATTCTCCCCCTTTTTGACATACATCAAAAAGGCTCTCCCTAAGAGTATCAATGTCTCATATCCTAATGAGATCTTACAATCTCCCTCTTGGTCCAAAAACATCTAAGATGCCTTCACTCTTCCTAGTGATAAGTCCCATATCACTAAATGAAAGGCAATCCTCATTCTCCCCCTCTTGAGGAAAAACACATCTATCATCCCATGATGGATAATCTCCCCCTAAAGGCTTGCTCCCCCTTGACCATTGTACCAACAATATCCTCGGAGAGTCCCTAAGCCTATAGGAACACTAACCAATCGAAATTAAGGGTAAAGATTTAACATTGAATTTTCACCTCCCTTAAAATTCGATACACACCCTAAACAATTCTCCTAATCCATATCCAATGGATTTTCACCCTTCCAATGCTTTCCAAAGCATATCATAGGGTTATGAGCAGTTAGGGAACCTAGAACCAGTTGAACATGGGCTAAACATACCTTGTTTATCTAAAATCAGCATTGGCAAATGACTCTGTCAGCTACCAGTTGACTTCCCTTAAGGTCAGTCGACTGCCTTCCATGGTAGTCGATCGATTTCTGCATTGTGCAAAAATCAGAATTCAGAAATCAAATTTGAAAATTCATAAGTAATTATACATACATAAAAAAATCACGAAAATTCATATATATAATACTTAAGTCAATCATTATGGGTGAAAAATATTTGAAAAATAAAATACCCATAAAATAATAAGATTGACACAAAGTTCAAAATCATTGAAAATTTTAATGTTTTGACCCTACTTCGTATCACCTCCTTTAATGGTGATTGCTATCAAAAGATAGACTTCACCAAGGTTTTTCAAAATGGGTTTGAAATGATTTTAAAACCTTAATCCATTTTTCTAACATCTCACTTGTATCTAAGGTGTAACAAGTCAAGTGTTCTTATAAGATGTGGGTTTTGGTTATTTAGGGTTTCATGCATTTTCTAGGTAACTCTATTTGATTCCCTTATACATGGGACTTCAAATCATGTCATTGTCCTTAACTCAATTTTAATTAATGCATGAATAATGATTATGACATAAATGATAACATAAATAAGACATGTGCCAATAATCATGATGTCATGGCATATAACATAAACCTAAGCACAACATGACATTAAAAATTAACCCTAAGTATGATCATGACATTTTATATGATTAAAATGAAATATGATGTCATAACATGGCAATGGCAAACAAGGTATGGCAAATAAAAGGTAAAGGTACAAAAATACCAAAATTTTAGTATTAATTGTCATTTTTTATGATTAAATTCATTTTTTCCATATTACTACTTATCTCCCAAATGTGCCAAAAATCCAAAATGACACACCATAACCTCTAAACCTAAGTTGTGTCAATTTTATCAATTTTTCAAACTTCTCAAATTTAATTGGAACATCCTAAAATCTTTTAGGATCTAAATTCTAATCTTATTTCTAAGGTATCCATAACCTTGAAAATGACCTAAAGTGCCAACTTTGCTATTGTTAGGTTAACTGCCTTACCAATTCAAGTTTACACAACCTAACCCATTTAGCGTGAAGGGATCATGCTCCTAGGAACCCAATGTCTATTGGAGCTCCTTGGGTTTACAAAGTATTCGCTAGGGATAACTTCCCTAGATACCCTCCTAATGACCCTTTTTGGCTTGGTAGCCTTGGTCATTGTAGTCTTGTCACGGTTAACCTTAGGGATTGTCTCCCTAGTAACCTTCTTTGTAAAATACCACAAATAAATTTCTAAAGAATAATATTATTATTGGATAAAATAAATTAATGATGCATGGTTGGGGATTCATTTGAACCTAACCTATTGAAGCTTATGGATTAATTAAACCTAACCTTGGCTTGATGGTATGGCTTTAATCGAATCTAGGGTTAAGCTTTATAGGGTTTTAAACCCGACCCATTTTCTCTCAAACCCGACCCACTTTTCTTTGTGGTGAGTCATTTCTTCCGTTCCTCTCCACCCAAGTATTTTCCCAATCTCATTTTCTATTTATTTCTCCTTTCCGTCGCACCCAAACACATTGCAATCTCCGCTTCATCCCAGGTCTCGATCTCCTTCTCCTCCCTCCCGTGATTTCTCTGTCCCTCATCTCCATCGCGCTCCAGCTGCTGCCAAAGTCATTTCTGTGGGAGATCTGGCTAGAAGAGAGAACATCGACAAGCGTCACCGGGCTTGAGACGGGTGGAAAACTCTCTTTGGGAGCTAGGGACCGGTAGGGAGCTAAGCTGCCGGTTTGGGGTCTCTCTGTCGATCGTCATCGGAGTTAGGTAAGAGCTGCCCCTCTCCTTACCTTGGACGAGATCGAAATTCCTGCTGTGATTTTCCTTGGTTGAGCATGGATCTATGTTTAGACAATGATCATGAGTGATGGTTGCTTTGATGAACAGGGGAGAAGGGAAGGTTGCTGTCGAGGGATTTCTAAGGCCGATAAGCTATGATTTATTCCTTTTCTTTTCATTTGTAATTGTTGTACGCTGTGGTATGTCAATGCTTTTGGGTCTGATTGGTTTCCTGTCAATATAGCAAGTTGTATGAGGTTGTAGTTGGAGTGATACTAGTTGTGATTGGGTGGATGAAGCTAGGTTGCGATGAGGGTTCCAATTAGGGTGGTTAGATCCCTAAATTGGTGTAACTGTGGGTTGTATGTGTTCTGTAGGGGGGATGGGAACGGGCTGGAGCAGCTCGATCTCGGTTGTGATGTGCCGTTTTAAGGCGGTTAATGGGTTAGTAGGAACTGGAGTTGATTTAGAATGGTAAGGTCTTTGAATTGGATGTGGTTAGGGTGATTAAGCAGGATCTGGAGTGTGTAACGGGTAAAGAATCGAATGGGTATTTGCATGTTGTACTCAGAAGAAATAGCCGAGGTTACGAAGTGTGTGCTATTGAGATTTTAATTCATATTTGGTAAATAGATATAGTTACAGAAGCGATATAGAAGTTGGTTGAATATTAGTTGTATGCTTGCACTTAACCATAATGTTTGATATGTGCAGGACGTCGATACGAGACAGGTTTATAGGAATGAGGGTTATTGCAATGAGCTTCTCGACAGGTGGGTAATTTCCTACCCTGGTCAGGTAGTTGTAAATCTTGATGCATGAGGATTTAAATTTATGATCATATTACCTTGACTCCACTCCTGTTATGCTATTGCTTGATACTTAGTCTTTGCCCTTTAAATACTCTAATGTAGTAATCACATTTTCCTTCATCATGATTATGAGTTATAGATGTGATGTATGTAAGCCTATAGTTGTTTAGTTATGTGTACATAGTGGAGTACGGATGAAGACTTGATTTGTAAATTGTATAAAAGGTCATCCGGGGATGGGTAATGACCTGAACGTAGAATTGATTCTTATGTTATATCCTTATGTTGCGTATCTATTACGGATCATGTGTTTATGTATGGTCATGTGGATTGTGCATAGTGTGTCGCTACGAACTAGTGGTCCAAGCTTGGTTGTGATCAATTGAGTATGACTCTCTGGAGGATAGAGAGTGTGTTCATCAATTGAATATGACTCTCTATAAGATATAGAGTATGTGATGGATATATGTATGTGTGACTGTGCATTCATGTAATTTACATGCATTCTAATGACTTGGTCTCCCTTATGGTCGAGAGAGAGTCATCAATCATCTTGCCTCCAAGGTTACTCGTGGTAGTAGTAGCTAGTGTGAGGGCAGAGCATTTGTTGTGCCGCACTCGACCACTATGGACGGTAGTAGTTCGAGTTGCGTGCAGTTGTCCTATGTGTGTGGCACTCGACCACTCATGGGTAGTGACTGTCAGAGTGGCCAACAGTTGGGACTGTTGGATCGAAAGTGTCGCTAGAGGGGGGGGTGAATAGCGATACGATGTCGTTAAAAAACTTTTGCAATAAGTAAAAAGCAAGTAGAGAGTGCACAGCGGAAATATAAAGTAGACAAGATATTTTTACGTGGTTCACAATCTTTCGATTGCTAATCCACGGCCCTAGTGATCCTTGATCACGTACGGAGGGCAATTCACTAAAACCACTCCTCCTCGTTGGAGGTAGGAGCAATGATTACAAAAAGAAATCAAGGCAAAGGGACACTCCCCCTTTCCTTGTTACGATTAAAGCACAAAGACAATTTAAAGAAGTAGAACTTAAATAAATATACCGACAACTCTTATAAGTAGAAGATGTAGCTTTCGTTGTCGGCGGCACTTCGTCGTAGCAAATGTGAGTAGTAGTAGCGACGTTACGACGGCGTGTTGAGAGCTCTTGAATTCTTGTAATTTGCTTGGCTTGAACATGTCTATTTATGGATATTGATCTATGAATTTAGACATAGGTAGTGTCCAAGATGAGGTTCTTATCCCCAAGACTTGTTCATCCACATCCTTGCGCCAACTCAAGGATGAGGTGTTTCATCCAACCACCTTGTGCCACCTCCAACCTCCTTGTGCGCCAACTCAAGGATGAGGTGTTTCATCCAACCACCTTGTGCCACCTCCAACCTCCTTGGGCGCCAACTTGAGGATGAGGTGTTTCATCCAACCACCTTGTGCCACCTCCAACCTCCTTGGGCGCCAACTTGTTGGAGCCATTCAACTTGTGCCACATCATGGGAGCCAACCATCTTGTGCCAACTCACCTTATTTTGGGCGTCCACCACAAGGAAGCTTGGTGATGGTTTGGATGTCCACCTTGATGCCACATCACCCTTTGTACCAAAACACGAGTCAAGTCCAAATTCACCCCTTGAAATTCGAGCTCTTCTCGAGGTGGAACTTGACTAGCAGCTTGACTGTAGTCAAAGGGTTTTGGACCGCATACAAGTTAGCTTAAAATATAAAGTACGATGGTTCTAACCATCCGATCTCGACCTAGACCTTCCATTGGAGGTATTGGGTCGGATCACGCTTAACGACCTTGCTTGCTTTCACACGAGCTTACCTTGTAGCCTCGCTTCCGGTCTTCACCCGAGTACCTCGGCTTCCTCCGTCCTCTGGCGTTGCTTCGACCACCTCGGTTCCCACCGGTGTCGCAGACCTTCCGCTCAACTTTAGCATTTACGCACACTTAATTGAGCTCGTAAGATAACAAATATACCCTTAACTATTGAGCCTTTTGCCATAATCAAAATACGGTTCGACTTTGGTGCCTTGCACCAACAATCTCCCCTTTGATTCATGGCAAACCGACACAAAAGTTAAGGAAAAATTAAGCATAACAAAGAAGCTAGCATAATGATTAAGCATGAATGAGCTAGCATAAAGATTAAATATGAATGAGCTAGCATAATGATTAAGCATGAATGAGCTAGCATAAAGATTAAATATGAATGAGCTAGCATAAAGATTAAATATGAATGAGCTAGCATAATGATTAAATATGAATGAGCTAGCATAATGATTAAGTATGAATGAGCTAGCATAAAGATTAAGCATGAGTGAGAAATATTATTGTTTCAAGTTCTCCTTTGAGGTAACCTCCCCTTGACCGAAGGTGAGTTCTTGAAAAATAATTTTTACTCCCTTAATAGTTGCTTAAGTAAACGGAATTACTTAATATAAAAGGTAATAATTTTGTTTACTTTCTTCCTTACTTTTGTGACTTTCTCCCCTTTGCCTTAACTCAAAAAGTTTGTAAATATATTTTAGGGTTTGTAAGTCCAAGCAAGTTCCCAATATAAATATATTTTTTTAAAATAATAATAAGCTTGAAAATATGTTCATCTAAAATGTACAACTCGGTTGGACTTGATTGATATAGAATGATCAATAAGTCTTGAAGGAGTTGATTAATTTTAAATAATTATACTCCATGGTTCATGTCGATGCATCAATCTACGTCTCGGAACCAGGAGTAAGGTCCTAACATCTCACGCCGCTCATTGGCTAAGTACACAAACACATTAGTCCTATGTGTTGTGAGATGTGTTGGCTCCTTAAATCTATAGGTATATGATTTCTAAGGTAAGACTTAGGCTAATTTCATAAAAAGAAGCAAAAGTAGAGTACATATATAGAAAAATTTAAATCCTACTCTATTACGCACATACCTAACTTTCGTCTTAATAAACTAAATTCGGCTTCGGGGAGTGGTTTGGTGAAGATGTCCGCTAGGTTTGATTTGGACTCAACATACTCTAGTTGTATAGTTCCATTAGTTACATGTTCCCTAATGAAGTGGTGTTTAACTTCTATATGTTTTGTCCTAGAATGACATATTGGATTTTTAGTTAAGTTAATTGAACTAATGTTATCTATGTAGGTTTTAATGTTGTTAAAGATTAAGCTAAAGTCTTGGAGAGTGTGCTTCATCCACAGAGAGAGACACACTCACCCATCGCAACGTATTCGGCTTCGGTGGTAGATAAGGCAACGCAATGCTGCTTCCTACTGCACCAACTTACTAGACTCGAGCCGAGGATTTGACAACAACCACTCGTGCTCTTTCTATCGAGTTTACTACCGGCATAGTCGGAGTCGGAGTAGCCGATTAGATTAAACTCGGTAGATCTAGGGTACCAAATACCTACGTTTAGCGTGCCCTTTAGATATCTAAGGATACGCTTGACTAGGGTTAGGTGAGACTCCTTGGCACAGGTTTGTAACCTTGCGCACATACTTACCGCGAATAAAATGTCGTCGCTCATGGGTTAAGTATAGGAGACTTCCTATTGCGCTCCTATAGTATTTTAGGTCAACTGGTTTTCCTTCTACATCTTCGTTTATATTAACATTAGTTGCCATAGGTGTATTGATTATTTTAGCATCTTGCATTCCAAATCGATTTATTAAGTCCTTAGTATATTTTTGTTGATGTAAATATATTCCATCTTTAGTTTGTTTAATTTGTAAACCTAAGAAGAAACTTAACTCTCCCACTAAATTCATTTCAAATTCACTTTCCATAAGTGAGATGAATTCGCTTAGCGAGATCGAGTTGGTAGTTCCAAAATTATATCATCTACATAGATTTGGGCTATAAAGATTTCTTTTCCTACGGTTTTAACGAATAAGGTTGGGTCGACTAAACCTTGGTTGAATCCTTTGGACTTAAGATAGATCGAAAGCCTTCGTACCAAGCTCTTGGGGCTTGTTTGAGTCCATATAGGGCTTTCTTAAGTCTAAGGACATGGTCAGTTTATCTAGATTTTCAATCCGGGAGGTTGGTAGACGTAAACTTCTTCCTTAATGTATCCATTCAAAAATGCTGACTTGACATCCATTTGAAACAATTTAAAACCTCGATGTGCAGCATATGCTAACAACATTCGGATGGACTCTAGTCTGGCTACGGGGGCGTAGGTCTCATCGTAATCTAAACCTTCGACTTGACTAAACCCTTTTGCGACTAACCTAGCTTTATTTCTAACTACTTCACCTTTATCATCAAGTTTATTTCGAAATACCCACCTTGTTCCAATAATTGATTTTTCTTTAGGTGGTGGTACTAATTCCCACACTTCATTTCTAGTGAATTGAGCTAGCTCTTCTTGCATAGCAATAATCCAGTCGGGATCAAGAAGTGCTTGTTCAATAGTTTTGGGTTCGATTTTGGAAATTAACGAGATTTGACTAAGGTTTCGATATGAAGCTCTAGTTCGAACCCTTAAATTTGGATCACCTATAACTTGATTGATAGGATGATTTGTTTGAGTCTTAGTGTGACTCGGGTTAGGGTCATCTATCACTTGGTCGATAGGATGACTTGGGTGAGTTCTAGTTTGACTTGGGTTAGAGTCATCTATCACTTGGTCGATAGGATGACTTGGGTTAGGACGAGATTCAAGTTCAAGATCAGAGTCGGGTTCGCTATAAGTTGATTTGCTAGTTGGTTTTGTTAAGGATTGAACGGGTTCGTGTCCTTCGTCGAAAACTATATTAATGGTTTCTTCGACTCTAAGAGTGTCGTGATTGTATACCCTATAAGCTCTATCGGGTGGTTGAGTATCCTAGAAAGGTTCGAGAGGTTTTGGATTTGAATTTCCCTAGGTAATCCTTAGTGTTTAAGATATGTACCTTGCATCCAAATACCCTAAAGTACTTGATGTTCGGTATTTTATCGTGATAAATCTCGTACGAGGTCTTTTGGTGCCTCTTTACCATAAGGATCCTATTTTGGACATAGCAAGCCGTACTAACGCCTCGCCCAAAATCTATCGTAGGTTATACTCGCTTTAACATTGTCCTAGCGGCTTCTTGTAGGGTTCTATTTTTCCGCTCGACTAACCCATTTTGTTGTGGGGTTCTAGGACATGAAAACTCATGGTGGTATCCGCTTAGGTTACTAAATCTGTAAACCTGTGGTTTTCAATTCACCACCATGATCGCTTCTAAGTCTTTTAATCTTAAGGTTCTTTTGATTTTCGATTAACCTACAAAGATTGATTAGTTGGTCTAGGTATCATTTTTATGTTTGATAAACCTAACCCAAGTAAATCTAGAATAGTCCAATTATGACTAAGCAAAATTGACTACCATTGAGTGACTTAGCTCCATGTGAATCAAATAGATCCATGTGTAGGAGCTCAAGAACACTTTGGTTCGTTCTTGATTAGTTAATTGATGTTGTGTCCTAGATTGTTTACCTTGTTGACAAGCATTACATATTTTATTATCCAAGTTGTTTAGTTTAGGCAAACCTATAACCATACTCGACTCATCTTGTGGACGAGTCTTAAAAGTGAGTGTCCGAGTCTTGATTGCCATAACCAAGATTCCTCTTCTGTGTCATAAGAAGACACTTGGTTGAGGAGTTGGGTAAATTTATTGTGTAGATGTTGCTACTCCTAGTTCCTTTAAGTATTATTTTAGATGTTGCATTTATTTTGATTACGCATTCATTTTCTAGAAATATGACCTTATAATTGTTATCACACAATTGGCTTACACTAAGTAAATTATATTGAAAGTTTTCTACTAATAAGACATTTTGAATTGTAAAGTTAGAGTTGAGCTCAATATCACGATCCGATGATTTTGAGCTTGCCGCTATTTCGAAGGCTACCGATCCTTGTCGTTTGAATCGTAACCGAAAATTTGAGTTGATCCGGTCATGTGTCGAGCAACCACTGTCCAACATCCATTGATCCTACACATAAGGTAGTTGGATCGGATATTGGAATTACTAAAGGGTTGTTTGTAAGTTTTTAAACCTAAATCATCTCACCAATATCTACATGATCAAAACATGTTATTCCTATGTGTTATTGTGAGATGACTATCAATTTTACTTGATTAATTTTAATGAATTTAAATTAACCAACATTAGGTTAGATTCGGATTTAGTCTAAGCTCATCAAGTAATCTATTCAAGAGATTAGCTTCCAGGTCGTGGCGAGGCACAGAGGCCTTCTTTGATCGGAACAACGACCACTTCCTTAGACAAAGCTAATTTCAAGAAATTGATAACTCGACTTACTTGAGACTACGTCTTGGTCTAACTAGTTATTTTTGAAAAGAGGCTCCCCGAGGCTCAATATTTTCGTAGGATTTTAGTTGGTTTATTTTTGAAAAGAGGCTCCCCGAGGCTCAATCTTTTCGCAGGATTTTAGTTGGTTATGAGTCCTATCTAACCATTCTAAAAATAAAGGAAAAACTAAGCATGCAATTTCTAAGACTTAACAAAAATACATTTTGTATTGGCTCCCCCTGGACCATTGAATCGAGTGGGTCTATTCACATAGTGAATTTGGTCCTTGGGAACCCAATACATGTTAGATCCTAAAGTTGAAATCAAAGTGGTCTTAGGGACCCATGCTTGGACATTTTTCTTATGTTGGTTTACTATAGACATATATGACTTATTGGTTGTATTTGAGTTAAACCCGAGTCCGGCCTTGTTGTACACGGCCCTTTGTGATCCAAGTAAGAGGTCAAGTCCCTTGAATCCCAAAGTGAACCTTTCCAACGTGTTCCTAAGGTCTTCGACTTGTGTTTTCAAAAGCGAGTTCTCAACTTCAAGCTTTTCAACTTGAGTTGAGTCCTCCTCTTGAATACGAGTAGTCGAAGAGGTTAGGGAGACCTCATGTTTGAGAAGGTTAACCTTCTCAATTAGGGTCTCGACCTTGGACTCGGACTTAGCTAGTTTCTTATTTAAAAATTTAATTGCACCATACAAAGTATTAAGTAACGACCGACTTACCCTTAATGATTCTTTTGAACCGGATACGGATCCGTGGCTTGTCTTGAATGGAAGCTCATCATCGGATTCGACTCTGACTCTTCTTGCTTTCGAGTCGTGCTCGGTCGGCTTGGCCATTAGAGCTTGGATATCGCCTTCTTCCTCGACAACTCCTCCCAAGTAGCGTTAGCGCTTTCTTGGTCTTTGATGCGTTATTCTTTAGCTTTGGGCACTCGGACTTGATGTGACCGAACCGTGCACTCATAGCATCTAAAATTAGAAGTATTTGAATTAGGTTTAGGCTTACCTTGAGTTGTTGGTCGTTTCGTCTCTTGATCATCTTCCGAACTAGATTGACTAGTTCGGATTCTATTCGAGTCTACTTCCGATTCGGACTCGCCTTCTTCCTTCGGGGGTGGCTTGCTTATGCGGGCTTCTTCTTCTTGGAACTCGCAACTAACGCAATACTCTTCTCGGCTGGACCACGTTAGTTTGCTCATGTAATTCAAGTTCAAAACAATTCGCCTAACCTAATTTTAGAAAGGTCCTTGGAGACCTTGTAGGCATCGACCATGGATGCCCACAAGGTGGTCCTAGGAAACGAGTTAAGAGAATACCTGATAAGGTCGCGATTCTCGACCTTTTGTCCGATGGCATGGAGTTGGTTGACGATGTCTTGGATACGAGCATGTAGTTGAGTTGCGGTCTCGCTTTTCCTGCATTTTCAAGTTATACAATTTATTTAAAAGTAAATCTCTTTTACATACCTTCGTGTCGTCGGTGCCTTCGTGTAGTTCCACTAGCTTGGTCCATAAGTCCTTTGCACTAATGAAGGGGCCGACGCGGTTGAGCTCTTCCTTGGACAACCCACATTGCAAGATTTGAGTTGCCTTGGCCTCGGCTTCTACTTGTTTTTTCATGGAATTTGACCATTGATCGTAACCCAAAGATTCACCATCTTCATTAATAGGAAGTGTGAAACCGGTTTGGATTACGATCCACATCTCGATTTGGGTTTTAAGAAAGCATTCCATCCGACCCTTCCAATAACGAAAGTCATTACCGTTGTAAAATGGGGTGGTGCTAAACCCTTCGAGATGGGCCATTTAAAAACAAGAAGAAGAACGATTTAAAAAGAATCTTGCAAAACACACACGAAAGAATATTCCAAGACTTTCGCCTTGGATTAGTAAAGGAAGTAAAAAAAGATATATAAAATGTAACTTGCAAAAAGAAATAAACAATCAAATGCGAATGTCGTTGAAGTTCCGGAGGACAACCTTACTCGGGATCTAACCCGAAGGACAACCTTATCCGGATCCTAAAGCCTCTAATGCAATTCTATATGTAGGAGAAGATAAGCAAGTGAAATAATTATACGAAAACAGAAATAAATAAATAAAAAATCTGTAAAAAAAAAAAAAACAAAGCTAGATTGGTGATACCAACAATTGGTATCAGAGCCATGGTCCATGTCAAGCCATGAACCTCGAACGAAGGAAGTTGAGCTCCCACGTCCGGATCAAGAGAACCAGACATCAGGAAGGAAGTCTAGTTGGGTCGGGGGGACCGAACAACTGACAGGAAGTCCTGGTGGGTTGAAGATCGGACATCAAGCAGAGAAAATCCTTCGAGGAGGGATAGGCTTGAGGGGGGGGCCCAATGTGGTCCTTCGTTTGAGGGGGGGATTGTTGGGAGTATGGGGAATACAATCAAAGTCCCACATTGGTAAGACATGGAAAAGATCATGTGCTTATAAGAAAAAAGATATCTCCATTGGTATGAGGCCTTTTGGGTAAAGCCCAAAAACAAAACCATGAGGGCTTGGGCCCAAAGTGGACAATATCATACCATTGTGGAGATATGTGGATCTTATATGCACTAACAGGGACCCCCGTTGTGTAGCTAGCTCTCTACGCTTATATTCTACTTATTCATACTACCCACTCAGCCACTCGATAGTAGTAATTGGTGTTGAGTTTGGACAGTTGTCATGTCGAGCTACCTAGGCTACACTGGGGTCATGGTAGCGAGTGAGGCATGACCATGCATTCTGCATTACCATGTTGTTATGGCATTTTACATATTGACATATATATATATATATATATATATATATATATATATATATATATATATATATATATATATATATGGTTGTGATTAGTATATATATAGATGCAGTCTATATATATATGCTTGTTGTGATGTTGCATTTGTTTGTATTATGCTTGCTGCATTTGTTTGTACATCATCATACATGCTACTTGCATTTTCTATATAGTTGTGTGTGGGATACCTGTGTATGAGTTGGTCGGACTATTGGATACCTTTGACCAGTATCATGATGTAGTATGAGTTAGACCAGATTTATTGTTTGTATTTTATTATAGAATGTTAGTAAGGCAGTTGTTGATTACAGAGTTAGTATTACTCTTCATGTTGTATATTGTGGATAAATGTTCAGGTTAGATGAGTGTAGCGTAGCAGATTTTTAGGTATGTCAACACCTTATGTTGTTCAGTTGTATAGTTGGTATATGCATGTATATATATATATTATACTAGTTTATACCTGATGTACCTTTAGGTTGTATATTGTTGACTTGCATGTGATATTTGATATATACCATTTCTTTCATATTACCACTGAGTTTTATACTCACCACCATAGACCCTGAGTTTTCTTGTCGCCCAAGTAACAAGTAGAAGACTTAGTGACGGCTTGCAGCATTGCTAGCTAATTCATCTCATCTCACTTCCGAGGCTCCTGTGGTTATTTTGGTTTTCCGTATGCTTTGGTTATGAACTTGGAGTCTATGTGGTGTTATGTGTTGTTGGACTTGTTTTGTTGGTGTACGCACATGTTGTTTCGGATTTTATGTCGGTACTTTCTTATTTTGTGGTCAGTCATACCGATATGCGTTGTTGTTGAGTTTATTACTTAGTTGTGATGGTTTCTGCTATATATATATATATATATATATATATATATATATATATGTTGTGTGGCTTTGTATCAACAGGGTATTGCTTGTCATACAAGGGAGATGTTGTTCATTTATCGAGCTAAGTATACTCCCGAGGCATGACAACTTTATTGGTATCAGAGCTCTAGATTTTGCGATGTCATATAATGACGTTTTTCGTTGAGTTTTGGATTCTCGAGAGTCGATTTGTTTTGGTTTGGTTTTGTGAGATGGGATTGAGAGCGACATGTGCTTCGAGCAGCACGAAGTAAGAATTCTTGATACCTTATATTCTGGTTAGATACTTATCTAAAATTGTTTAGCAAGTGTGGATAGACAGAGTTATGGCACCTATATAGACTCGCAGTAGGGGTCATCCACCAAGGTGATCAGCCGTAGTTGTGGGACCAGAGACTACTATGACTGAACTTGTTACTCAGGAACAACCTCGCTATCCTCCATTCGGAGGTTCGGAGTCTCAAGATCCGGATATACCACCAACTAGGTCGGTACCTACGGAGCCCAGCGGGCTTAATAATAAAGCTCGGATACTCGTATTGGCGCGTTTGGCCAAGGATCAGCTTACTCTGTTCCAAGGGGAATCTGATCCATGGATCACCCGTGCTTGGATGGAAAATTTATAGAACACTTTCGAGTACGTAGATTGTACGGACGAGGAGAAAGTGGGCCTCACCGCATACCACCTCCGGGATTAGGCAATTACCTAGTGGAAGATGCATAAAACCCTACTCGGGGAGCGTGAGATTTTATGGTCAATATTTCGAGATGCTTTATGGAGACAATATTTTCCTTCTGCATTTTCTATGGCTCATCGTCAGGAGTTCTTGAGCCTGAAATAGGATGACCGATCTATTATGGAAAACAACGTGGAGTTTACCAGACTTGCGGAATTCTGCCCTCATCTGGTGACCCAGGATGGAAATCGGATGTTTCAGTTTACTCGGGGTCTACCTGTATATATTCAGGCCAAAATGTCGGGATCTTCTATTACCTCTTACAGAGAGGCATTGGATCGAGCTATTTTCATTGAGATGACTTCCCAACAGATTTCCAGGGAAAAGGATATTGAGAAACAGATGATCGAGAGTAAGCATCCAAAATAGAATACAGCAAATCAGACTCAAAAGAAGCAGGCTCAGAAGGGAACTACTCGTGGTGTTGTAGAAGGGTATTCCTTATCGAAAAAAGGGAAGTGTCAAGCTTTTGAATATTCTGGAGGTTCTCAGAAGAGTCATGAGGGTCATAATAGGACGGGATGTTATAGATGTGGATCTGGAAGCCATAGAGCTCCAAAGTGTCCCTTGGAGCAGCCTGTTTGCTATTATTGCAAGCAACCTGGGTATACTAATCGGGAGTGTACTTTGAAAGCACAGTTGGAGTTCTCAGATAACTTTAGAAAGGGAAGGAAGTCTAGCCAGCATCGGCAGTAGCGAACAGCACCAGGGGCACAGGCGTATGGTCAGAAGCAGTCATTACCCCTTCAGGCACAGTTGTATCACATACAGGGGGTGCCTCTTCAGTGATGCCGATAGCTTTTCAGTATCCTGCCTCACCAGTGATTTACTATCCAAGGGTATCTACGTAGCAGTTGTTACCAGCTTGCTCTCCGGGGTATATTATGCCTACACCACTGACTCAGTCTTCAGTACCACAGAGTCAGATTCAGCCAGAGTGGAGGCACACTACTACTACATCATGGACACAACCGTCAAATGTGGAGGTTGGACGTGTTTAAGCTATAACCAAAGAGGAGGCACAATGGGCTGAGGGATCAGCCATTCGGGGTATGGTTTCAGTTTATTCCATATATGCTGATACTTTGTTTGATATCGGTAGTTCACATTCATTCGTATCTAGAATATTTCTGGGTAGAGTGGGAAGGATTCTGATGGTTCATTCTTGTAGGTTAGCAGTATCTTTGCCATCAGGAGAAGTACAGACTAGCAATAAGAAATCAAAGGTTGTCCCTTGTATTTCGATGGGCATATCCCTACGGTGGACCTTCAGGTGTTAGAGATGGTGGAATTTGACATCATTCTCGGTATGGATTGGTTGGCTACTTATTATGATACAATGGATTGTAGAGCAAGAATAGTACTTTTCAACCACCGGATCAACCTGAATGGGAATTCGTTAGTACTAGAGATGATGGAGTGTCTGTTATATCAACATTACAAGCACAAAGACTGTTAGCTCAAGGTTGCCAAGGTTACTTATTGTCTCTAGTCAAAGTAGAGAGTGAGGGACTACCACCCCTCTTAAGTGTGCAGGTAGTCCGAGAGTATCTGGATGTGTTTCCAGATGAACTTACGGGCTTGCCACCTTCTAGGCAAGTGGAATTTGCAATAGAGGTGATTCCAGGAACCGCATCGGTATCGAAACCTCCTTATTGGATGGAACCAAAAGAGCTAAATGAACTTAAAGTACAGCTACAGGAGTTGTTGGATAAGGGATTTATTCGGCCTAGTGTGTCGCCATGGGGAGCTCCAGTGCTTTTCGTCAAAAAGAAAGATGGATCATTACGGTTATGCATTGACTACCAAAAATTTAATGCGGAAACTATGAAGAACAAATATTCATTGCCAAGGATAAAGGATTTGTTTGACCTACTTAAAGATACCTGTGTGTACTCTAAGATTGATTTGTGCTCAAGATATCATCAGCTTCGGATAAGAGATGAGGATGTGCAGAAAATAGCATTCCATACTCGATATGGGCATTACGAGTTTCTGGTGATGCCTTTTGATCTCACGAATGCTCCAACTGAATTTATGGACTTGATGAACCGGGTATTCTTGAGGTATATAGATCAGTTTTTGATAGTTTTCATAGATGATATTTTGATATATTCTCGATCTGAGGAGGATCATGAACATCATCTTCGGATTGTGTTAGAGACGTTGCGGCGAGAGTATCTATATGCCAAGTTTAGTAAATGTGCCTTCTGGTTATCATCAGTGGGTTTTCTAGGACACGTGGTATCTAACAGGGGTATTTCTATAGATCGCTATAAAATCAAGGCTATTTCCAGTTTGGAGAAGCCAAGATCAGTACAGGAAGTCCGTAGTTTCCTTGGTCTGGTCGGGTATTATCGTAGATTTATGGAGATATTTTCCATGATTGCCACACCACTTACTCGCTTGACTCGGAAGGGGATCAAGTTCACCTGGTCAGAGGCTTGTGAAGCTAGCTTTCAGGATCTTATGCAGTGGCTAATTTCTGCACCAGTGTTAGTGATTCCTTCTGGTGTTGATGGGATGGTACTATATACTGATGCTTCTATCCAAGGGTTGGGAGCAGTTCTGATCAGTGCGACCGAGTGGTTTCTTATGCCTCCCATCAACTAAAGGATCACGAAAAGAATTACCCTATGCACAACCTGGAGTTAGCAGCTATTATTTTTGCGTTGAAGATATGGAGACACTATCTATATGGAATTACTTTTAAGATCTATACAAATCATAAAAGTTTGAAATATCATTTCACACGGAAGGAACTGAATCTGAGACAGAGGCGGTGGATGGAATATTTGAAGGATTATGATTGCACCATTCATTACCATCCGGGAAAAGCTAATGTGGTAGCAGATGCGCTGAGCAGGAAGCCTCGTGGAATTTTGGCCAATCATTTGACAACAGTTACTTATTTAGTTCGACAGTTCTCAGAGTTGGGATTGTCTGAACAAGGTCAAACATCCTAGGGAGTTTTAGTTTCTATGGTTGCCCAGTCCGCTATTGCTGGAAGATCAAAGAAACACAAGTTAGTGATCAGCATCTGCAGTTCTTATGCAACACAATAGACTCAGAATGACAGACTGATTTCTCGAGTGACGAGAATGGAGTACTTTATTTCTGTGGACGATTATGTGTTCCGGACATGCATCCAGTTAAGGAAGAGTTATTACAGGAAGCACATCATTCGAGATTTATTATACATCCTGTTGGTACTCAGATATATCGAGATTTAAAATGGCTATACTGGTGGAACTGTATGAAGAAAGACATTGCAGACTTTGTTGCTCAATGTTTAGTATGTAGCAGGTAAAGGCTGAACATTAGAAACTAGCTGGGTTGCTTCAGGAAATTCTAATTCCAGAATGAAAGTGGGAGTATATCACTATTGATTTCATTATGGGATTACCTAGAACCCATAAAGGACATGATGCGATTTGGGTGATTGTGGATCACTTAACCAAATCCACCCATTTCCTTTCTATTCGTTTGACGGACTCGTTGGATCATCTAACAGAGTTATGTTAATGCAGGGGCATCAGATAATCGAATCTAGGTTTTGATTATGGCAAAGATCCAAAGTTAAGGTCATATTGTTATCTCATGAGCTAAATTAAGTGTGAAGGAAATGATTAAGCTAAGCTAAAGGTCAGCGACACCCAGAGAATCCCGAGTTGTGAAATCACAGTGGTCGGGCGACACCGGGAGAACTTCGTGGGAGTCGAAGAACCCAAGTGAAGACCAGAAGCAAAGTGACAGGTCATAAAGGACCAGAGGTAAGCACAAGTACGAAGGGAGATAGTAAGGTCATGTCCTGTGTACGGGGACGACTGTAGGTGGCGATCTAACTAAGACTTCCAGTGGAAGGTCTAGGTCGAGATCAAATGGTAAGAAATCATCACATTTACCATTTTTCGTGCTAACTCTTTACTGCAGGAAAGTGGTCAGGCTGATAGTCGACTACTGGCTATTGGCAGTCGACTGCTACACATCAGTCGACTGATGAATGGCATCAATCGATTGATGGCGATGAATCAATCTTATGCACTAGGTCAAAAAGGATAACATTTGATGTCGCCACTTCGCAATAAGATAAGGTGTCACCTCATGATAAGTTCCATAAGTTGAGGATCTGCATCTAGACTTATTCTAAGGCACAAGTCTATAAAAGGAGGGGAGGACTCCAACCCAAACATCATCAATCTTATTCTCAAGTGCTCCTACAATGCTAAAGCTCTAACGTCGTCATAACGTGATGCAATGTCAAGCTTACAACTTCTTCGTCGATAACAGCAAGTTTGTTTCTATTTAGTTATTGTATTCGTGGTTTTAATCATAATGAGGTGAGGTAGGCTTATTGCCTCATCCTTGTGCTTTCGGTTTTTGTGATCGTTGTCTCCTACCTCCAACGAAGAGGAGACTCTATAATAGATTGCTCCTTCATACGTGGTCAAGGATCGCGGGGCCTTAGATTAACAACCGTTGGGTTGTGAACCAAGTAAAAACAAACTTGAGTTATTTATTTTTCCACTATGCATCTCTGTGTTTTAATCGAATGAACGAAAAGACGAAAAGATTTTACGCTCGCTATTCAGCCCCCCTCCTCTAGCGACGCTTTCGATCCAACAAGTTATACTGTCGAGAGATTATCAGATTGCATGGGGTACCTTTGAGTATCATATCTGATAGAGATCCGCGATTTACCTCACGATTTTGGAAAAGTCTTCAGCATGCCATGGGCACAGAGCTTCGGCTCAGTACAATATTTCATCCGCAAACTAATGGACAATCTGAGCATACCATTCAGACATTGGAGGACCTATTGAGATCCTGTGTCATGGATTTGGGAGGTAGTTGGGAAGATCATGTCCACTTAGTGGAATTTGCCTATAACAATAGTTATCACTCTTATATTCAGATGGTTCCTTTCGAGGCATTATACGGTAGACCCTATAGATCTCCCGTGTTGTGGGAGGAGGTTGGGGAGCGACAGTTGCTAAGGCCACAGAGTATTCAACATGATGCAGAGTTGGTGTGCATCATCAAACGGAGGTTATCAGAGGCACAGGATCGACAGAAGAGTTACGTGGACCGGAGGCAAAAACCTTTGGAATTCTCAGTAGGGGATCATGTATTTCTGCGTGTTTCACCTACAAAAGGAGTCAAAAGATTTGGGTTAAAAGGAAAATTAGCGCCACACTACATTGGTCCATTTGAGATATTGGAGCGGATTGGAGGTGTAGCTTACCGGTTGGTTTTACCTCCAACACTTGCGGGTGTTTATAACATATTTCATGTTTCTATGCTGAGGAAATAAGTGTTGCATTCTGATCATGTTCTGAAAGAGGTCCCGATTCCACTCCAACCTAATGTGACCTATGAGAAGATTCCAGTGCGAATTCTTGGTCGTAAGGAGCGTCAGTTACGGAACAAAACCATTCGACTTGTAAAGGTTGGATGACAACATCATACTGATGAGGAGGCAATGTGGTAGATGGAAGATACTACTCGAACTCGGTACCCTCATCTGATCACTTGAGGTATGTAGTAGTTCAAGAAATTTCTAGAATTTATTATCGCATTTTAAGTAAATTTTATTAAGTAGGGGGGAATGTAAAATACCACAAATAAATTTCTAAAGAATAATATTATTATTGGATAAAATAAATTAATGATGCATGGTTGGGGATTAATTTGAACCTAACCTATTGAAGCTTATGGATTAATTAAACCTAACCTAGGCTTAATGGTATGTGTTTAATCGAATCTACGGTTAAGCTTTATAGGGTCTTAAACCTGACTCATTTTCCCCCAAACCCGACCCACTTTTCTTTGTGGCAAGCCGTTTCTTCCATTCCTCTCTGCCCGAGCGTTTCCCCAGTCGCATTTTCTCTTTATTTCTCCTCTCCGCCGCACCCAAACGCATCACGATCTCCACTTCTTCCCAGCCCTTGATCTCCTTCTCCTCCCTCCCTCGATTTCTCTACCCCTTGTCTCCATCGAGCTCCAACACCTGTCGATGCCTTTCTAATAGGAGATTCGGTTGGAAGAGAGGACGCCTACAAAAGTCGTTGGGCTTTAGATGGGTGGAAATATTGGGTTTCCGGCACCGCGGCGTGTGTGTGTTCGATCACGTTTCGTAAACATGAACACAGCGGAAGCAATAAAAATAATAAATCTATATTTATTACAACACACACAACACACGCATGCATATTACAACAAGTGTAGACATAACCGTAAATTTAAATTTGCAATAAAAGGAAATTTATCTACGTTATACCTTTAAATTATGGCGTGTAGCGGGAACGGCATCAACCGGAACGATCCTCGCTAGAATCGTCTCTATCCGTATCCACGCCGAGTTCCTCGGGATGACTTCGCTAAGCCACGAGCTTCGTCTTCGTACGGGTTACTAGCCTCGTGTTGAAGATGACGTGATCGAGAGATGATCACGATCCGAATCCAAATTCGGATCCTAATACAAGTTCTCAAAACTCGCTTCTCCGGAGAAGTATTCGTCTACCAATTGACGAATCCTTCATCCTCCACCTTAGAGGATTACCGGAGATCAAATCCCAGGTAAGTTAGCCGCTGTCGGAGCTCTAACCGTTGTCCAAACGACGCTCCGACGAGAGGAGAACAAGCTGTCCAGAAAACTGGACAGCTTTGGTGGAGGTGATAGGCGTCGGCCAACCAAGGGAGATAGAGCTCACCTTGATGCCAAACTTGAAGGAGATCACTGGAGCACTAACCGGCAGCAGATCGACGCCGGCGAGGAGGAAGGAAGCAGCCTTCTGGACGCCGGTTGGAGGAGCTTTGGGCGGCGGCAATAGGTTGGCGCCGAGAGCTCCAAGGAGGAGGTGGTGGGCGGCAACCTTAGGGCTAGGGGTTTATGGATTAGGGCTTAATTATCCCTTAAGTCCTCTTTTATAGAGAACTAATTCTCTTAATGATTATTTGGATCATAACCATTAGGCCCGTTAACCCGCTCCATTAAGATAAGTTAAAATAAACCAAACCATGATGGTTTATTTTAAGTTAAAACGAACCGAACCAACTTTTGGTTCATTCGTTTAAAATAAACCAAACCCTTTGGTTTATTCTCCTCCATTGGATTAGAACCAAACCATTTTGGTGCATCCATTACGTCTTCATAAGACTCGGCCCATCCACGCTTCCATTGTGACTGAAACGATTTCATGCTCGCTTTATGTTTGGTCCAACCAAACCTAGTTTCTCTCGGTCTGAGAATCCCATTCTCAAGCTCGTTTTAAATCCTTTGGATTACTCTCGTTGTGCATGTGACCAAATAGGTTCTCGGTTTATGTTGGCCGTCTATAATTAACCATTAATTATAGAACGATCATGAGTGGCACCTAGTAGTACATCATGATCCCCAATTAACCGAAAAGATCAACGGTTGATCCAGAACTATTTCTGAAACCCTTCAGCAGCTCGAATGAATCGTGCCCCATTCCCTTCACTCATCTTATACCCACTTGGTTTAGGACATGGTCTATAGTGTCAGTCCCCACTAGGCTGACTACGTCACACCTAGCCCAAGTATCATTTCCTCGTCCTACGGATTCTAGTTACTCCACATGTATCGAAGAGTACTTTACTCTAAACATGTAATGCTTTGGCCAAAGACTTTAGTAACAATCCGACGAGAGGCCATGGGTATACATCTCCTCGCAAGGAGTGGTGAATCCTTTATAGGCTATTCAAACACCTTCGATCACTTCGACTTATACCCAATCATCCCGGGTCCACATCTCCTTAGAGATGCTTGCTTAAGATGTCAAAGCATAAGTCTCTATGATCAAGATGACTTGAATACCGCAAGTCAAAGGAACATCGCACTTAAGCCACAGTAAGAACTTCATTGACATATCTATATATGCAGAGAACCATATGAAGTCTTACGGATGGTCACTCCAATGAACTAGTTACCATAACTAGCATCCACGATCAACTCCGGACATCACAATGTCTCCAGCCAGTGAGAATCAGCTGCTTGGATACACCAAGGAGTATACCTCGTGCTAGTCTCGACAGAATTGATGGTGTCCAAATCCATCAATTCATCGACTAGGGATAATTCCGATACATCACAATTACACATGTAGAGATACTCACTAGTTGTGATCCAATCACAAATTCTCTCATGCTGTGAATCGTATCGTGGACATTCAGTAAATGAGTTTAAGATCCAATCAAATACATGAAAACATGTATACTCAAATAGTGAATCTTCATTTATCATATAAATGGTTCATACATAAGGCGATTGCCTTAGGACATCTCTCATATATTACTAACAGACTCCCACTTGGCCTAATGCCAATCGCTATGGTATCCAATACCATAAGCTCGAACATGACCCTCAAACTTATTTTGAGGTAATGCCTTAGTCAAGGGATCCGCTAAGTTCCTTTCAGTGGGAATTTTCTCGATTTGTATTTTGTTCCTACTGATGATCTCTCTGATAAGATGATAGCGGCGAAGCACATGTTTGGATCGTTGATGAGACCACATCAAGTTCAAAGATGAACTTCTTGATCCAAACCGCTTCCTTTGCTGCTTCCAAAGCTGCAACGTATTCTGCCTTAGTGGCAGAATCCGCTATAGTGTCAAGCTTGGAACCTTTCCAACTTATTGCGCCTCCATTCTAGGTGAATACATACCCAGACTGAGACATGGAATCATCCTTGTCTATCTGGAGCTGGCATCCGTATACCCATGTATCACCATATACCCTTCTCCATATATTAGGAATGCATCCTTAGTTCTTCTTAAGTACTTAAGGATCATCTTAACAGCCACCCAATGATCCATTCCTGGATCAGACTGGTATCTGCTCGTGACACTCAGAGCATACGATACATTGGGCCTCGTACATAACATAGCATACATGATAGATCCTATTGCGGATGCATAAGGAATCTTACTCATGCAAATCCTCTCGTCTTCTGTGCGCGGACACATAGACTTCGAAAGGTGTACCCCATGCCTGATGGGTAGGAAACCTGTCTTGGATTCCGACATGCTAAACCTCTTTAGCACTCGGTCTATATATGTAGACTGCGAAAGACCAAGCAACCGTTTCGATCTATCTCTATAGATCTTAATCCCAAGGATGTAGGTTGCTTCTCCTGTGTCTTTCATGGAGAATGTCTTGGATAACCAAACCTTAATCGATCAGTAAGATTGACACATCGTTTCCTATAAGTAATATGTCATCGACATACAATACTAGGAACACGACTGCACTCCCACTAACCTTCTTGTACACATAAGGTTTGTCTAGATTTTGTGAGAAATCAAACTTTTTGATCGTCTCATCAAAACGGATATTCACTCTCGAATGCTTGCTTCAATCCATAAATGGACCGTGCAATTTGCATACCTTGGTTTTATCAACCGATGTGAAACCCTCAGTCAGTATCATATACATGTCCTCGAGCAGTGTTTCCATTAAAGGAAAGCTGTTTTTCACATCCATCCGCCATATCTCATAATCATAATGAGCCGCTATGGCCAGGAGCATCCGAATGGATTTAAGCATAGCTACAGGCGAATAGGTTTCGTCATAATCAACACCTTGTTTTTGACGATATCCTTTCGCCACCAATCTAGCCTTATAGGTAATCACAGTACCATCCATGTCGGTTTTCTTCTTGAAAACCCACTTGCACCCTATAGGCTTTATGCCTTCAGGTGGGTCAACCAAGTTCCAAACTTGGTTTTCATACATGGAATCCATTTCCGACTTCATGGCACCAAGCCACTTATCCCTTTCTCAACTTGTCAAGACTTCTTCATAACTGTAGGCTCTCTTCATCAATGAGTAACACGCCGCTCGATTCACTTACGAAATCCATATCTCTCGTGAATATGTGTGTTCTACTGTGATCTACGAAGATGTGGTGTTACAATAGGTCCAAATTGATTGCTCATCACTATGAGTCCTACCGTCAGGTTTCACTGTATCTCATTAATGTCTATTTGAGTTCCTTAGGTAAGAAACACAGCATGCCTTGAAACAAACACCTTTTGTTCCACAGGATGATAGAATTGGTAACCCCTTGTTTCCTTAGGGTATCCAACAAATAGACATTTATCAGACTTAGCATCCAATTTGTCTGATACAGTCCGCTTCACATAAGCAGGACAACCCCATATCTTCAAGTAAGATACATGAGGTTTCTTACTATTCCATATCTCATATGGAGTAGTTGAGACTACCTTGGTAGGCATTTTGTTTAACAAGTAAACAGCTGTCTGAAGTGCATAGCCCCAAAAGGACTTGGGAAGAGTTGCATGATTCATCATTGACCTGACCATGTCCAACAAGGTTCGGTTACGCCTCTCATATACACCATTATGCTGTGGTGTATAGGGCGGAGTCCATTGAGACAATATACCATTGTCTCTTAGGTAATCAAGAAACTCCTGACTCAAGTATTCATCACCTTGATCCGATCGAAGTATTTTAATACTCTTGTCATGTTGTTTCTCTACTTCATTTCTGAATTCTTTGAACCTTTCAAAGGCTTCAGACTTGTGTTTCATCAAGAACACATACCCACACCGTGAGTGATCATCGGTGAAGGTAATGAAGTAGCTATAGCCTCCTAATGCTTGAGTTGACATAGGTCCACATACATCAGTATGTATTAGACCTAGTAACTCTCCCACTCGTTCACCTTTTCCAGTAAAAGGTAACTTAGTTATCTTGCCTTTTAAGCATGATTCGCATGTATCGTATGAATCCAATTCAAACGATTCCAAAATTCCATATCGGTGTAATTCGGACATGCGTTTCTTGCTTATATTGCCAAGACGACAATGCTACATATGGGAGTCTAATTGATTATCCTTTCGAGCACGCTTGTTGCTCACTTCGATATTGAAGATGTCACTGGATACGTCCAACGTATAAACACCATTGCTTAAAGTTCCAGTCCCATAAAGAACTCCATTCAAAGTTATGTAACAACAATTGTTACTAAAAGTCAAATGGTATCGATTTCTATTTAAACAAGAAATAGAAATGATGTTCTTTATCAACGAAGGAACATAAAAGCAATTGTCCAGTTCTAAGACAAGTCCTGTAGGGAGTTTCAACAAATGTGTTCCAATGGCGACTGCAGCAACCTTTTCTCCATTCCCAACACATAAATTTGACTCTCCCTTGATGAGTCTTCTTCTATTTCTTAGTCCATGTATGTCTTTACATATATGTGAGCCACACCCAGTATCCAATACCCAAGTGTCTGAGGAAATAGAATGACAATCAATAACGAAGATATCTGAGGAAGATGGGGCATCCGATGCCTTATTCTTCTTCACAGACTCAAGATAAATCTTGCACTTTCTTCGCCAATGGCTCTCCTTGCCATAATGATGGCAAGTTTCCTTTTGTGTTAGTTCTACCTTCTTAGCCCTTCTCTTCTTTCCCTTCTGCTGTTCCTTTGACTTCCTCTTAGAACCTTTCTTCGAGGAATCAACTAACAGCACCGTCCCCTGCTCATGCTTCTCAGAAGGCTCCACCTTCAAAGATGTTGAGCAAGACTACAGATGAACCTTCTTGCATCTCGAGGTGAAGAGGAGCTTGAGACTTGAACCTTCAATCTCACTTGCTCATCAAATAACTCATAAAGATGAAGGACTATGGTATGAGCATCCATATGCTCATGTCGCCAGAGCTTGGGTTCCATCGCTAGCATGATGTAACTCACTTGCTCGTAATCACTCACATGTTTCTGATAGGCCAACAATTGGTCCAGAGTTGCATCATCACTAGGACAGGCAGGAAGAGGCGCTTCGAGGACATACGCAAGCTTTTCACCTTGAGAACAATTCTCAAGTTTCTAAGCCAGTCCAAGAAGTTCGCCCACAATTTATTCAATTCCAAAATAGGAACGCAAATTCAAAGACATCATGATCAAGCGATTAACCTACAAATACAAACGAGCATATATGAGAAAGATGATTTTAAAATGCATCAATACATTTACAAATCCCATTCATTTTTGAATTCAAAACCCTTGAAAATCAATTCGGAGATCGTAGGTCCATCTCCGAATGGGTCGATATCCAATATAGATAGAACAACCTTGGAGTGAGTCCAAGTCATTCTTAGCTATGATGGGGGGTATCAAGTATACCGATTACATATCATGTATATGTAACTATCACAATGTGCTATCAACTAATTGAATGTTTACACATACATTGGGTTGTTAACACATTAACAAGTATGCATCATATGCATAGCACCCAACTTCACCTCTCTTCACATCGACCTTGGAGTGAGTCCAACAAATCGATGCTCCAAGTTAAAGCCGACCCATTAATCGCGAATAGTTTTAATATGGTTAGAGCGCATTCAACCAATTAGCCGTGCTTGGAGTGAGTCCAACAACCTAAACTAACGATTGACCTCGACTCTTACCATATTAGAGTTAAACTATTCCAATGATTTGAACATGTTCGTTCGAGCCGGGCTTAGAGTGAGTCCAACAACCCAAACAAGAAATGAACTCGTTCTAACCATATTAATGGAAGGTGTAGGCTTTAATATTGAGTTAAGGGTTTTATGTCTCATCCTCTTTGCATGCAAATAACTATTATCTACATGGCATGGCATACATGGCATACATCTACATGTCACGACACGCATGGCATAATGTTATGCATCTAATGCAATTACATGGCATACAATTATGTCATGTATATAATTTCCTTATATGTCATAACTATTTATGGAAATAAAATATGTTTAAGATTTGATTCTCCAAATCAAATCATAATTAAATTAGGAAACAAATTTCCAAATCTAATCACATATTTTATTCATGGAATTATTTGATTAAGGAAAATCTATTTAGGAAACCAATTTCCTAAATCATTAAAACTACTTATGGAAATAAAATATTTTAAGATTTGATTTCCCAAATCAAATCATGATTAAATTAGGAAACAAATTTCCAGAATCTAATCAAATATTTTATTTATGGAAAATATCAATTTCCATAAATACTTCCAACTTTCCAAAAGTGGAAGATTTCCACAAATACTTCTAGACTTTCCAAAATTGAAAAATTTCCATAAATACTTCTAAATTTCCAAAATTAGAAAATTTCCAGAAATACATTATGACTATCGCAAAACCATTTTTACGATTATGTCGAAACACAACCTGGGCTCTGATACCACTGTTGGGTTTCCGGCACTGCGGCGTGTGTGTGTTCGATCACGTTTCGTAAACATGAACACAGCGGAAGCAATAAAAATAATAAATCTACATTTATTACAACACACACAACAGACGCATGCATATTACAACAAGTGTAGACATAACCGTAAATTTAAATTTGTAATAAAAGGAAATTTATCTACGTTATACCTTTCATATGACGTGTAGCGGGAACGACATCAACCGGAACGATCCTCGCTAGAATCGTCTCTATCCGTATCCACGCCGAGTTCCTCGGGATGACTTCGCTAAGCCACGAGCTTCGTCTTCGTACGGGTTGGAGCCGAGTGCTCCAAGGAGGAGGTGGGCAACAACCTTAGGGCTAGGGGTTTATGGATTAGGGTTTAATTATCCCTTAAGCCCTCTTTTATAGAGAACTAATTCTCTTAATGGTTATTTGGATCATAACCATTAGGCCCGTTAACCCGCTCCATTAAGATAAGTTAAAATAAACCAAACCATGATGGTTTATTTTAAGTTAAAACAAACCGAACCAACTTTTGGTTCATTCGTTTAAAATAAACCAAACCCTTTGGTTTATTCTCCTCCATTGGATTAGAACCAAACCATTTTGGTTCATCCATTACGTCTTCATAAGACTCGGCCCATCCACGCTTCCATTGCGATTGAAATGATTTCATGCTCGCTTTATGTTTGGTCCAACCAAACCTAGTTCCTCTCGGTCTGAGAATCCCATTCTCAAGCTCGTTTTAAATCCTTTGGATTACGCTCGTTGTGCGTGTGACCAAATAGGTTCTCGGTTTATGTTGGCCGTCTATAATTAACCATTAATTATAGAACGATCATGAGTGGCACCTAGTAGTACATCATGATCCCCAATTAACCGAAAAGATCAACGGTTGATCCAGAACTATTTCTGAAAACCTTCAACAACTCGAATGAATCGTGCCCCATTCCCTTCACTCATCTTATACCCACTTGGTTCAGGACATGGTCTATAGTGTCAGTCCCCACTAGGTTGACTACGTCACACCTAGCCCAAGTATCATTTCCTCGTCCTACGGATTCTAGTTACTGCACATGTATCGAAGAGTACTTTACTCTAAACATGTAATGCTTTGGCCAAAGACTTTAGTAACAATCCGACGAGAGGCTATGGGTATACATCTCCTCGCAAGGAGTGGTGAATCCTTTATAGGTTATTCAAACACCTTCGATCACTTCGACTTATACCCAATCATCCCGGGTCCACATCTCCTTAGAGATGCTTGCTTAAGATGTCAAAGCATAAGTCTCCATGATCAAGATGACTTGAATACCGCAAGTCAAAGGAACATCGCACTTAAGCCACAAGAAGAACTTCATTGACATATCTATATATGCAGAGAACCATATGAAGTCTTACTACCGGTCACTCCAATGAACTAGTTACCATAACTAGCATCCACGATCAACTCCGACATCACAATGTCTCCAACCAAGGAGAATCACCGCTTGGATACACCAAGGAGTATACCTCGTGCTAGTCTCGACAGAATCGATGGTGTCCAAATCCATCAATTCATCGACTAGGGATAATTCCGATACATCACAATTACACATGTAGAGATACTCACTAGTTGTGATCCAATCACAAATTCTCTTATGTTGTGAATCGTATCATGGACATTCAGTAAATGAGTTTAAGATCCAATCAAATACATAAAACATGTATACTCAAATAGTGAATCTTCATTTATCATATAAATGGTTCAAACATAAGGCGATTGCCTTAGGACATCTCTCATATATTACTAACAGGAAACTCTCCTTTGGGAGCTAGGGACTAGTAGGGAGCTAAGTTGTCGCTGGGGTCTCCTCGAGATCGCCGCCGGTTAGTAAGAGTTGCCCTCTCCTTACCTTGGACGAGATCAAATCCAGGATTTTCCTTGCTGAGCATGGACTATGTTTGATAGAGATCATGAGCACTGTCTGAACAAGGGAGAAGGGAAGGTCACCAATTTCAAGGTCGATGTCTGATTTACCCCCTTTCTTTCATAGCAATACGTAACCGGAACGAAGCATACAATGCTTTTGGGTCTGATGGGTTTCCTATCGATAGAGCATGTTGTATGAGGTTGTTGTTGGAGTGATACCAGCTGTGATTGGGTGGATGAAATTGGGTTGCGATGAGGGTTCCAATTAGGGTGGTTAGATCCCTAAATTGGTGTAACTATGGGTTGTATGTGTTCTATACGGGGGCTGGGAATAGGTTGGAGCAGCTCGATCTCAGTTGTGATGCGTCGTTTTAAGGCTGTGAATGGGTTAGTAGGAGTTGGAGTTGATTTGGAATGGTAAGGTCTTTGAATTGGATGTGGTTAGGGTGATTAAGATGGATATGGAGTGTGTAATGGGTAAAGACTCGAATGGGTATTTACATGTTGTACTCACAGAGAAATAGTCGGGGTTACGAAGTTTGTGTGATCGAGATTTTAATTTGTATTTGGTAAATAGATATAGTTACAGGAGTGATATAGAAGTTGGTTGAATATTAGTTATATGCTTGCACTTAACCATAATATTTGATATGTGCAGGACGTGGATATGAGACAGATTTATAGGCGTGAGGGTTATTGCAACGAGCTTCTTGACAGGTGGGTAATTTCTTACCCTGGCCAGGTAGTTGTAAATTTTGATGCATGAGGATTTAAATTTATGATCATATTACCTTGACTCCACTCCTGTTATGCTATTTCTTGATACTTAGTCTTTGCCCTTTAAATACTCTATTGTTGTTATCACATTTTCCTACATCATGATTATGAGTTATAGATGTGATGTATATAAGTCTATATCTATTTAGTTATGTGTACATAGTGAAGTACGAATGAGGACGTGATTTGTAAATTGGATAAAAGGTCATCCAGGGGTGGGTAATGTCCTGAACGTAGAATTGATTCTTATGTTATATCCTTATGTTGCGTATCTATTACGGATCATGTGTTTATGTATGGTCATGTGGATTGTGGATAGTGTGTCGCTATGGACTGGAGGTCCTAGCTTGATTGTGATCAGTTGAGTATGACTCTCTGTAGGATAGAGAGTGTGTTGATCAATTGAGTATGACTCTTTTTATGATAGAGAGTATATGGTGTATGTATGTATGTGTGACTGTGCATTCATGCCATTTACATGCATACTGGCGACTTGGTCTCCCTTGTGGTCGAGAGAGAGTCATCAATCATCCTGCCTCCACGGTTACTCGTGGTAGTAGTAGCTGGTGTGAGGGCAGAGCATTTGTTGTGCCGCACTCGATCACTATAGACGGTGGTAATTGGAGTTGCATGTAGTTGTCCTGCATGTGTGGCATTCGACCACTCATGGGTAGTGACTGTCGGAGTGGTCAATAGCAGGGACCCCCATTGTGTAGCTAGCTCTTTACGCCTATATGCTACTTATTCATACTATCCACTCGACCACTCGAGAGTAGTGGTTAGTGTTGAGTTGGGACAGTTGTCATCTCGAGCTTGTTAGGATGTATACTAAAAAGTCTATCTTTTATATAAACATCTTTATTTTTCAAATAAGAATCACATAATCATTGTTTGCATATTTATGGTTATGCATATTGTCTGATACATTACATTGTAGATAACATGGTGTATAGTGTCACACGGGAGATCATGTTATCAGTTCCTTGTAGAGTATAAGTAGAGGCACACAACCGAGATGATTTTGGACGAACCATTGGTATGGTTGTAGTGTAATTTGGTATTGGTTTGTCTTGACCACAGAATTACACTAGTATACTTTGTGTGTATTGAGCAGAACCGACTTAGAGGTGATTCAATTTATTGCAGACTACATAATTGAATCGGACCTCGGATATTATGGTGTACATGCTCTTAATCCTGATATAATAATGGGTACATGTACTTAGTATTTATTTCTTTGATTTACCAATGGGCGAGATTTATATATTAAATCGATAGGCTCGGTAAGTTGGGAAATTATATTATTTACATGGTGTGTCATTGATTATAGGAGGAAACCGTATCCTATATATAAGGATGATGATGTCCCCTTGAGGAGCTCATAAGGATTATCATGTAAACACTGCAGGTGGACTTGGTCCGGCATGATGATAAGGTTGAGAGATACTATTCATGGAGTTAGATGTTGATTAATTAATTGTCAGTAAATTAATTAACTGACGGACATTCGAGATCTTAAACACGGGGAGACATTTGTACAATTAATATATGGAGCCCATATTTATTTATGGGGGTTGGTGAGGTAGATCAATGATAATCCTCTAGTGGAATGGATTATCATTAATGGATCGGGTTTGTGTGGTTCGGATCAATTGGGTGGCCAAGATCCAACTCCTCCTCATGGTCCCTATTGTTGCCTATTAAAACCCTCATGAAACCTAGATCCGAGGAACACGATTAAAAGGAGGTTTGGGTGAAATCTATAAAAGGGGGGCCAAGGCTTTGGCGGCAAAAGGGAATTGGAGATTCTAGGGTTTGCTCTCCTTGGCTTGGGCGGCAAGAAACACAAGAGGGAATTAGGGTTTGGGTCGGCGACAACAAGAGGGTAAGGCTAGGGTTTCTCCTCCTTTCTCTTGGCCGGTGCTAGGGTATCCTCTTCCTTGGGTTTTGGGCGGCGCCACATCCTCTATTCCTCATCCTTTGGCTGGCGGCAACTAGGGCAAGGGTTTGCCCTTCTTTTCTTTGGTTGGCTGGTGTAACTCCTTCTCCCTCTCCTTAGGGTCGGCGGCAACCACAATTGGCTTGTGGTGGTCGGCACAAGTAAGGAGAAGAAGGGAGAATTTCTTCCCTTTGTTCAGAGCAAGCAAGGAAGGGAGGAACGTGATCTAGGAGGCTTCAACTCTTGGAGGATCGTTGCCCACACAACATTCAAGAGGAGGATAGGACATACAATAGAAGACCAAGAGGTAAACTGTTGGAATGTATACTGAAAGCCTAGCTCTTTTTATATGAACATTTTTATTTTGAAATAAGAATCACATGATCATTGTTTGCACTTTATATTTATTATATGTGTGCATATTGTCTAATATTTTACATTGTAGATAACATGGTGCTTGGTGTGGCACAGAAGATCATGTTATCAGGCCCTTGTAGAATATAAGTAGAGGCTCACAACCAAGATGGTTTTGGACAAACCATTGGCATGGTTGTAGTGTAGCTTGGTATTGTTTTGTCTTGAACATAGAGTTACACTAGTACACTTAGGTGTATTGAGCAGGACCGACATAGAGGTGATTCAATTTATTGCTGACTACATAATTGAATCAGACCTCGGATATTATATTGTACATGCTCTTAATCCCGATATAATAACGGACACATGTACTTAGTATTTATTTCTTTGATTTACCAAAGGGTGAGATTTAGATGGATTAAATCAATATGCTTGGTAAGTTGGGAAATGATATTATTTACATGGTGTGTCGTTGATTATAGGAGGAAATCGTGTCCTATATATAGGTTGATGATGTCCCCTTGAGGAGCTCATAAGGTTCATCATGTAAACCCTGCAGGTTGACTTAGTCAATATGATGATAAGGTTGAGTGGTACTACTCGAGGAGTTAGATGTTAATTAATTGATGGTCAGTAAATCAATTAATTGACGGACATTCGATATCTTAAACATGGGGAGATGGATGTACAAATAATATATGGAGCCCATATTATCATATGGGGGTTGGTGAGGTAATTCAATGATGATCCTCTAGTGGAATGGAACATCATTGATGGATCAAGTTTGTGTGGTTCCGATCCATCGGGTGGCCAAGATCCAACTCCTCCTCATGGTCCCTATTGTATCCTATTAAAACCTCATGAAGTCTAGATCAAATGATGGAAAACAAATCTCTAGAACCGATGGTTGAGATTAAATCCTAGATCCGACGGTTGGGATGAAACCCTAGATCCGACGGTTGGGATAAAACCCTAGATCCGACGGTTGGGATGGAACCCTAGATCCGACGGTTGGGATGAAACCCTAGATCTAACGGTTGGGATAAAATCCTATATCCGACGGTTGGGATGAAACCCCAGATCCGACGGTTGAGATTAAAACCCTAGAACCGACGGTGGAGATTAAACCAAGGCCTAAACCTAACTCTATATATATGGGCTTAAGGTGGGTGGCAAGGGAGGTTGATGGAGTTGGATGTTTTGGAGATTAAGGTTTTGCCCATCAATGGCTTGGGCGGCAAGAAACCCTAAGGAGGAAACCCTAATTAGATTAGGGTTTGGCTCCTTTGGTTGGGCGGCAAGGTTTGGAAGGAGAGGGGCGGCAACTATAGGAGAAGAGCTCTTCTTCTTCCTAGGGAAGGTGGTCGGTTCCTAGATCTCTTCCTTCCACCTTGGTTGGGCCGCAAGAAAGCCTAAGGAGGAAACCCTAATTAGATTAGGGTTTGGCTCTTAGGGTTGGGCGGCTAGGGTTTGCAAGAAGGTGGGCGGCAACTATAGGAGAGGAGATCTTCTTCTTCCTAGGGTGTTGCCGGCTCCTTCTCTTTTCCCTATACCTTGGCCGACCCCCAACATATTCCCTTTCTCCTCTTCACTCCATCTTGGCCGGTGGCACTAGAAGCTAGGGTTTGTCCCTAGTTTGGTTCCTTGGTGGTTTCCATTTTGTTCTCTCTATTCTTGGGGTCGGCGGCATCAATCCTTTGTGGATTGGTGGTTGGCTCAAGCAAGAAGGGAAGGAGAGTTCTTCTTTCTTTGGATTGAAGAAGATCTAGGAAGCTTCAACTTGTGGAGGATCTTCGCCCACACGAAGTCTACAAGGAGGTTAGGACATACGATAGAAGATCAAGAGGTATAAAAGTTTTATAACTTTTATTATTGATCTTTACATGTTCTTATTATTTTGATTAGTATGTGTTGATTATACTAGCTTGCATGTGTATGTATTTGTATAATCATGGACCCCGAAGATAAACACAAAAACCGGCGATCCGTCCGTCGTCTCTTCCGCGGCTAACCGACTAGAAGAGTTGTGTTGCTTGAACAACTAGTTTGTTCAAGCGATCGCTCAAGTCGTTAGCACGACAACGAATTGGTTGTGCTTAGGAAACTCATCCCATCTGGATTAGTTTTTATTAGTGAAAATTTTAATCCGGGGACATGAGAGCCAATGAGCCTCCGAAGCAATTCCCAACATAAACAAGAGGTATAATTCTTGTTTTGGTTTTCTTTTGTTCCTTTGTATTATGTATGTAATTGCATGTGGCTAATTTACTTGGACCTCGAAGATCAACACAAAAACCGGCGATCCATACATCATCTATTCCGCGGCTAATCGAGGAAAAGAGTTAGGTTGCTTGAACAACAAGTTTGTTCAAGAGACCACTCTAATCGAATAGCACGATGATGGATCGGTTTCTTGGGTAATCCGTCATCGTCTTGGATTAATATTTTTTAATCCGGGGACATAGATGGGATCGCCATGAACAAGCGACCGAGGTGGGAAGCAATTCCCTACAAGTGGTATCAGAGCCACGGTTTCCGATTTTGTGTGTTTAGGATTCGGTTACTTTTATGCACTTATCATATATTGTATGTGTCGGATAATAGTAGGATGTGCGTAGACTAACTTTTGGTTGCAGACATAAGATCCAACTATTATGGTCATATGTGTGTGTATGTGATTGGATGTGTGTAATTGTAATATTATTTGAATCCTCGGGGTTGACGAGGCTAGTATTTAATTTTTGTAATTAAGTACGGCATTGTTTAGCCACTCTTTTATTTTAGTTTACTTTCGATCTAGATTTCATGTACACTCCTTCTTGGAGTATAGGATCGATGGATGTAAATTAAAATAATTTTTCTCTGCTCGGATCTCCGGATGGCTCGTACATGGCGTAGGGAGGAGCGGACGAGATGGCGACATGACGGGAGGCATATTGGAGAACAAAAGCCATAATAGTTAGAAAATATTTTTTTCATATTTATTGCTTCTTGTTAGATATTCATGTTGTGTGCTAAGAAAATTCCTCATTTTAAATTACTAAGTGGGAGAGGGATATTTTTTTTAAATTCCCATGGCCTCCATTACGATTTGACATGTGATGTAAACAAACTTGCGCGTAGGCTCTGAGTGTCTTCCTCCCCATCAGATGAGTTTGTTTTGCGGATCACAGGGTCAAATATGGTTATAGGAAATTATTTAGGAGCGTGTGTATTTCCCCATCGAAAGGCACATAATCCGAGATAATTGCCTTGGCATCGAGTAATGGTGCACACTTAGATGCAAATAAGAGTATCCTCCCCCATCGAAGTCACTGCTTTTATTTGTAGGGCCGAAGAGGAACCAACTATTAATTTTATTTTCCAAAAAGTTAGGTTGACAAGATAATAAAATTAATGGGTAAAATCTCCTCTTACAAATGTAGAATTCGAATACGTCCACACTATCGTGGCATACGATATTCTTGGTGTTTTGAGGTATTGGTTAATTTTAAAATTTTATTGTTTGAGGAATCAATAATTTTTGAAATCTAATGTTTTGATCTATGTGATTCTTAGGTTTTTCGAAAATGACTTTCAACCCACTTGTTGTGATACTAAAGGAAAATAAACTTACTGAACCCAATTATGTTGATTGGAAAAGGAATCTGGATAGTCTTAACTGCTAAGGAATACAAGTATGTACTCTTAGAAGAGTGTCCTCCTAAGCCTATGGATATTCTGGGGAAAAGGAGAAAGAGAGTTATAAAAAGTGGATTAAGGCTGATGAGATGGCGCGGTGTTACATTTTGGCTTCTATGTCAAATGTATTGCAACATCAGCATCAAGCCATGCCCACTGCTTATGACATGATGCTCAATCTCAAGGAACTTTTCGGACACCAGAATCGGGTTTCAAGGTAGGAAGCCATGAGGAACTTGATGACGACCACCATGGTCGAGGGAACACCCATGAGAGATCATGTTCTCAAGATGATGGCTCATTTGAATGAGCTGGAAGTCCTTGGAGCTGAGATCGATGGGGAAACCCAGGTCGATATCATTCTCCAATCTCTACCTAGGAGTTTTGAGTAGTTTTGCCTGAATTACAACATGAATAAGAGGTTGTATTCGTTGGCGAAGCTTCTGAGAGAACTCCAGGCGATAGAGGGGCTTTTTCGTCAGAGTGCTCAGGCTCAGGCCATGGTTGCTCAGAAGGTTTCAACTTCTAAGTCGAAAGGCAAGAAGAAGAAGAAACAAGGTGGAGCAAAGGTGGCGAGAGGATCTCAGGGAGGAGTGAAGAAGTCGAAAGGCAAGTGCTTCACTTGCAAGTAGACTGGACATTGGAAGAAGGACTGCCCCAATCGGAAGAAGAACAAAGGTATATCTTTTGGACTGGTCGTTGAAACATATTTAGCGGTGTTATCTACCGGCAACTGGTGTGTAGATACGGGAGCCACTGATCATGTCTGCAATACTTTGCAGGGGTTCCAGGAAACCAGACGACTAGCTGAGGGGGAGATTACCGTTTACATGGGCGATGCTACGAAGGTGGCGGCTGTTGCAGTGGGAGATGTTTATTGATCTTTTGATTGGAATAAAACTTTGGTTCTGAAAAATTGCCTTTACGTACCTTTATTTAGAAAGAATTTGATTTCGGTTTCTAAATTGTTTTTGGATGGATATTCTATTTCTTTTAATGACAGAGTTGTTATAAAAAGGAATAGGGAAATTATCTATTCTGGTGCATTGATAGAAAATTTATATACCCTGGAACCAAAAGCTCCCACGATGCAAATAGAAGTAAATAACTCATCTTCTAAAACTAATAAGAGAAAAGAACCTTCGAAAATGAACCAAACACATCATTGGCATCTAAGGATAGATCATATTAACCTAAGTAGAATTCAAAGGTTGATAGCTGATGGACCTCTGGGTTCATTAGTGGTGGAAGATTTCCCAACCTGCGAATCTCGCTTGGAAGGTAAAATTACCAAGAGTTCTTTTAAGGCCAAGGGGTATAGAGCCAAAGATGCGTTGGAATTGGTTTATTCTGATTTGTGTGGTCCTATGTCTATCCAGGCTAGAGATGGTTTTGAATATTTCGTCTCTTTTATAGATGATTATTCAAGATATGGATACATTTACTTGATGCATCGCAAGTCTGAATGCTTTGACAGGTTCAAAGAATTCAAGGTTGATGTAGAGAAACGTCAAGGTAAAAGTATCAAGACACTACGATCTGATCGTGGTGGTGAGTACCTCTTGGGAGAGTTTAGGAATTACTTATCAGAGGCTAAGATTCAATCCCAATTGTTTGCACCTAGCACACCCCAGCAGAATTGTGTAGAGGAGCGAAGGAATAGGACTCTTATGGAGATGGTTAGATCGATGATGAGTTATTCTGAGTTGCCAGATTCGTTCTGGGGCTATGCTCTAGATACGGCAGTGTATATTCTGAACTTGGTACTGTAGGGATGTATACTGAAAAGTCTATCTTTTGTATGAACATCTTTATTTTGAAATAAGAATCACATGATCATTGTTTGCATATTTTTATGGTTATGCAATATTGTCTAATACGTTACATTGTAGATAACATGGTGTGTGGTGTCACACGGGAGATCTTGTTATCGGCTCCTTGTAAAGTATAAGTAAAGGCTCACAACCGAGATGACTTTGGACAAACCATCGGAATGGTTGTAGTGTGATTTGGTATTGGTTTGTCTTGACCATAGAATCACACTAGTGCACTTTGTGTGTATTGAGCAAGACCGACACAGAGGTGATTCGATTTATTGCTGACTACATAATCGAATCGGACCTCAGATATTATTTAGTACATGCTCTTAATCCCGATATAATAACGGGCACATATACTTGGTACTCATCTCTTTGATTTACCAATAGGCGAGATTTATAGATTAAATCGATAGACTCGGTAAGTTGGGAGATGATATTATTTATATGGTGTGCCGTTGATTATAGGAGGAAACCGTGTCCTATATATTAGGATGATGATGTCCCCTTGAGGAGCTCATAAGGTTCATCATGTAAACCCTGCAGGTGGACTTAGTCCGGCATGATGAAAAGGTTGAGTGGTACTACTCAAGGAGTTAGATGTTGATTAATTAATGGTTAGTAAATTAATTAATCGACGGACATTCGAGATCTTAAACATGGGGAGAAAATGTACAAATAATATATGGAGCCCATATTGTCATATGGGGGTTGGTGAGGTAGATCAATGATGGACGTTTAGTGGATTGGATCATCATTAGTGGATCAGACTTTATGTGGGCTTGATCCATGGGTGGCCAAGACCCAACTCCTCCTTGTTGGGATTTTCCGAGCCGCAAAAACTGCTTCATGCGAAACCCAATTATAATTACATGTATGTGCTTACAGAAATCCTAGATCTACCTTAGATCTAAGAGGTTAGAACGTTACCCTCGTAGCGACGCCCTTCGCTTATCCCGCTCGTCCAAAAGTTCGCCGGAACTCGAGAGTGTCAAGTGCACACTCCTCTATGGTATCCACACAAGCAATAGGTGGAGAAAACTCAACCTTGAGTGTGCTAGCACTCCTTGGTTGGTTCGGCCAAAGAGAGGGATGGGAGAGGGAGAGCTTGAGAGAAAAGGTTCCAAGGAAGAAGATGAAGTTGGAATTAACTCACCCAAATGAATTCACCACCCATAACCCCTAAGTGGCCGGCCACTTCATGGAGGGGGGGTTACATGCATGCATGTAACTCCCATGACCCTTGGTCTCCCTCATGATGTGGCACCAATTGACCAAGTCAATGATGATGTGGAGCACCATCATTGGCCGGCCATGCCTAGTCATCATCATGACATGGCATTTGGTCAAGTCAAACTTGACCTCTAATCTCCCATGGTTGATCAAATCTAACCACTTGACTCAAGTCAATTTAATTTAATGAATCTCTATTCATTAATTTAAATTGATTTGATGAATCAAATCTCAATTAGACTCATTCAACACTTGAATCAACTTGAGTCTAACTCAATTAGTCTAATTTGGATTACTCTTAATCCAATTTGGTTCATCCCATGAACCTAATCCTCATGGTTCATCATATGAACCTAATCTCCATCTAATTGCTCTTATGTGTGTGACCCTATAGGTTCTTGTAACGTTGGCAATGTCCCTAAACCGATTTAGGAACATAAGCAATGAGCGGTATCTAGCAACACATCATTGCTACCCAAGTTACAAGAATGTTGAGCTCCAACATCACCTTTGTGACTACTAATTGTGACTCTCACAATATGTGACAATGTCCTCTATCCTTGACATCTAGATTGACCAATCGAGGCATAGACCGTGTCATCCTCTCAATCTAAATCTTGAACTCCAAGTAGACTCACTCTAATCAAATGAGCTCAATATCTCATATTGACTCATTTGGGCATGGCCATGCACTTCGTGGTCTCACTCTATCAAGAATATCGATGTCACCCCCGTCATATAGGAGAGATAGATCCCATCTACATCACTCACATCCCTCCGCATAATTTGTTACATACCCAGTAATCGCCTTTATAGTCCACCCATTTACGGGTGACGTTTGACGAAGCCAAAGTATGCAACCCCTTATGTAGGGAACCATGGTGACTTCAGGTCTAAGGACTAATAGTCATACTAATAGCCACATGAGAAAGTATATGACACTCATATAACGATCCATGATACTTTCTCATGGCGGGTCATTCAGTATACATTCTCCAATGCATACCCATGTGTCAACTTGATATCTCATATCTATGACTTGTGAGATCAAGTCATCTTGTTGACCTACATGCTAGTCTCTACGCATTAACATTGTCCCTGAATGTTAATACTCGACTAGGAATGATTAAGAGTAGTGTTCTCTATATCATCTCATTATCGATTCAACCAATTGATTGATATAGATAAGAACCTACTACTCAAGGACATTATTATATTTAGTTATTTGGCACCAATACAAGTAAATATAATAACCATGCCTTTATAAATAGGAATATGATACAATAAAGTCCATACAACAATCATCACATGATTGGCTCTAGGGCTTTCACTAACACTCCTAATGGTCCCTAATGTAGCCCATTAACACATCAAGATGCTTAGATCCAATGGATAGAAACAAAACACTAAGATCCATTGGTAGAGATTAAATCTCTAAGATCCGACGGTTGAGATTAAATCTCTAGATCCGACGGTTGAGATTAAATCCCTAGAACCAATGGAGGAGATTAATTCATGGCTTATCCCCAAACTCTATAAAAGGTGGCATGGGGTTGGCGTGAAGAAGATCATAGAGAGGGAGCAAGGCTTGGGCGGCAAGAATAGGGCAATCCTAGTTGAGATAGGATTGGAATTAGGGTTAGGGTTTGGAAGCAAGGGTGGCACCAAATAAGGCAAGTTTTCCTTCTTCTTCCTTGCCTTGTGGCCAACGTCCAGCAGCTATTCCAGCCCTTCCCAACCCTTGGTCGGCGCCCAAAACACTCCCCTCTCTTCTCCTTAGGTGGTGGAAACAAGATATAGGGTTTCCCTTGGTGTCTTGGTAGTTTTCCATCATCTTCTTCTCCTTCTAGTTGGCCGGCGGCAAGAACTTCTATAGTTCTTTGTTGGTTGAGTTTTTGAAAGAGAAAAACATTGTTTCTCGTCTTCCTCTTGCTTGGGAAAAGCAAGGAAGGAAGTTTTGCGATCTAGGAGCTTTGACTTTTGGTGGATCGTCACCCACACGACGTCCAAAATGAGGAGGGTCATACATTAGAAGACCAAGAGGTATAACTATTCTTCTATCTCTTTTATTCATTGCTTGTGTTTGTTTTTCAAAATATAAGCATGTTATATTTCTGTAAATAGGCTAAGTAATACTGGGATCCCGAGTATAAACACAAAAACCGGCGATCCGGACATCGTCTATTCCGCGGCTACTCGTAGAATAGAGGATGGTCGCTTGAACAACTAGTTTGTTCAAGTGACCTCTCTAAACGAATAGCACGACGATGACTTGGTTGTCTTGGGAATCCCTTTTGTCTAGGATTACATTTTTAATCCGGGGACATCGAAGGGATCACCATTGTTAAGTAACCGAGGTGAAGGGGAAGCGAAGTTTCCTCTCACGGACTCGACAAGGGAAATCCCTTCAATTGGTATCAGAGCTTCCGGGCAAAACCTTCAATTGGTATCAGAGCCAAGGTTTCCGGTTTTGTGTGTTTAGGATTCGGTTAATTTTTATGTACTTTTTCATATATTAAATGTGTCGGATAATAGTAGGATATGCGTAGTTTAACTCTTTGGTTGTAGGCATAAGATTCGACTATTATGGAATGTGTGTGTATGTGATTGTATGTGTGTAAATGTTTATTTTGTTGAATCCTCGGGGTTGACGAGGCTAGTATTTAGTTTTTGTAAATTAAATACGGCATTGTTTAGCCGCTCTTTATTTTATTTTACTTTCGATCTAGATTTCATGTACACTCCCTCGTGGAGTATAGGATCGATGGATGTAAATTAAAATAGGATTTAGTCTCGGCTCGGATCTCCGGATGGCTCGTACATGGCGTAGGAGGAGCGGAAGAGATGGCGATGCGACAGGAGTCATATTGAAGACAAAAGCCATAATAGTTGTAAAATTATTTATTTTTCATATTTATTGCTTTTTGTTTGATATGCATGTCGTAGGCTAGGAAAATTCCTCAATTTCAAATTACTAAGTGGGAGAGGGATATTTTTATAAATTCCCGCGGCCTCCATTAAAATTTGACAAGTGATGCAAACAAACTTGCGCGTCGGCTCTGAGTGCCTTCCTCCCCATCGGATGGGTTTGTTTGCGGATCACAAGGTCGAATATGGTTATAGGAAATTATCAAGGAGCGTGTGTACTTGCCCATCGTAAGGTACATAACCCAAGATAATTACCTTGGTACCGAGTAATGGTGAACACTTAGATACAAATATAAGTATCCTCCCCATCGGAGTCACTGCTTTTATTTGTAGGGCCAAAGAGGAACCAACTATTAATTTTACTTGTCAAAAAGTTAGGTTGACAAGATAGTAAAATTAATGGCTAAAACCTCCTCTTACAAATGTAGAATTCGTATACGTCCACACTATCGTGGCATACGATATTCTCGGTGTTTTGAGGTGTTGGTTGATTTTAAAAATTTTATTGTTTGAGGAATCAATAATTTTTTGAAATCTAATATTTTGATTTATGTGATTCTTAGGTTTTCTTTCAAAATGACTTTCAACCCACTTGCTGTGATACTGAAAGAGAACAAACTTACTGGACCCAACTATGTAGATTGGAAGAGGAATCTAGATATTGTCTTGACGAGAATACAAATATGTACTCCTCGAAGAGTGCCCTCCCAAGCCTGCAGATGATTCTGGGGAAAAGGAGAGAGAGAGCTATAGGAAGTGGAACAAGGCCGATGAGATGGCACGGTGTTATATTTTGGCATCTATGTCAAATGTACTCCAACATCAGCATCAAGCCATGCCCACTGCCTATGATATGATGCTCAATCTCAAGGAGCTTTTCGGACACCAGAATCGGGATGCGAGGCAAGAGGCCATGAGAAACTTGATGACGACCACCATGATCGAGGGAACACCCGTGAGGGATCATGTTCTCAAGATGATGGCTCATTTGAATGAGCTGGAGGTCCTAGGAGCTGAGATCGATGGGGAAACCCAGGTCGATATCATACTCCAGTCTCTGCCTAGGAGTTTTGAGTAGTTTCGCCTCAACTACAACATGAACAAGAGGTTGTATTCATTGGCGGAACTTCTGACAGAACTCCAGGCGGCAGAGGGACTATTTCGTCAGAGTGCTCAGGCGCATGCTGTGATGACCCAGAAGGTTTCTGCTTCTAAGCCGAAAGGCAAGAAGAAGAAGAAGAAACAAACCGGGGCAAAGGCGATGGGAGGTACTCAGGGAGGAGTGAAGAAGCTGAAAGGCAAGTGCTTCACTAGTAAGCAGACTGGACACTGGAAGAAGGACTGCCCCAACCGAAAGAATAAAGGTATATCTTTTGGTCTAGTCGTTGAAACATGTTTAGCGGTGTTATCTACCGGCACCGGTGTATAGATACGGGAGCCACTGATCATGTCTGCAATACTTTGCAGGGGTTCCAGGAAACCAGACGACTGGCTGAGGGGGAGATTACCGTGTACTTGGGCGATGCCACGAAGGTGGCGGCTGTTGCAGTGGGAGATGTTCATTTATCTTTTGAGAAAAATAAACTTTTGGTTCTTAGGAATTACCTTTATGTACCCTTATTTAGAAAGAATTTAATTTCAGTTTCTAAATTATTTATGGATGGATATTCTATTTCTTTCAATGACAGAGTTGTTATAAAGAGAGATAGGGACATTATCTGTTCGGGTACATTGATAGGAAATTTGTACACACTGGAACCAAAACCTCCCACGATGCAAATTGAAGTTAATAACTCATCTTCTAATTCCAATAAGAGAAAAGAACCTTCGAAGATGAACCAAACATATCTTTGGCATCTTAGGCTTGGTCACATTAACCTAAGCAGAATTCAAAGGTTGATAGTTGATGGACCTTTGAGTTCATTAGTGGTGGAGGATCTCCCAACCTGTGAATCTTGCTTGGAGGGTAAGATGACCAAGAGGCCTTTTAAGGCCAAGGGGTATAGAGCCAAAGATGTGTTAGAATTGGTTCATTCTGATTTGTGTGGTCCTATGTCTATCCAGGCTAGAGGTGGTTTTGAGTATTTCGTCTCTTTTATAGACGATTATTCAAGATATGGATACATTTACCTGATGCACCGTAAGTCTGAATGCTTTGACAAGTTCAAAGAATTCAAGGTTGATGTGGAGAAACGTCAAGGTAAAAGTATCAAGACACTATGATCTGATCGTGGTGGTGAGTACCTCTTGGGAGAGTTTAGGAACTACTTATCAGAGGCTGGGATTCAATTCCAATTGACTGCACCTGGCACACCCCAACAGAACGGTGTAGCAGAGCGAAGGAATAAGACTCTTATGGAGATGGTTACATCGATGATGAGTTATTCTGACTTGCCAGATTCGTTCTGGGGATATGCTCTAGATACGACGGTGTACATTCTGAACTTGGTTCCATCTAAATCAGTGCCTTATACTCCCACAGAGTTGTGGACTGGGCGAAAGCCTAGTCTAAGACATATTCGGATATGGGGGAGTCCAGCACATATGCTGAAGGCAGATGCTGGTAAGTTGGACCCTCGTACAGAAGTACGCATGTTCGTTGGCTATCCCAGAGGAACGAAGGGTGGATTATTTTATAGTCCTAGAGATCAGAGGGTGATCGTTAGCACGAACGCCAGATTTCTAGAGGAAGACTATGTGATGAGCCACAAGCCCAAGAGTAAAATTGTTCGGAGAAGTTAAAGGGAAGTCACTTCTTTAGTACCACCCTGAGAGGATATACCACATGTCACGCACCGTGTCACGGAGGATACAGGTGATACCTCATCGTAGTGGGAGGGTTGTGAGACACTGATAGATTCATGTTCTTGGGAGAATCTTACGATTTGGTCCACTGGCGAACATGAACTGATCCTGGACATGATGAGGCAATCCAAGATAAAGATCGATATCTTGGCAAAGTGCAATGAATCTTGAGATTGAATCTATGGATTCAAATCAGTCAGGAGCTAGTAGAACCACGATGGTGTAAAAACCATTGGATGCAAGTGGATCTACAAAGAAAGAGGAATAGATGGGAAGGTTGAGACCTTCAAAGCGAGGCTTGTTGCGAAGGGTATACTCGAAGAGGGTATCGATTATGAGGAGACCTTTTAGCGTAGCCATGCTTAAATCTATCCGATTCTCTTATGCATAGTAGCTCATATGGATTATGAGGTGTGGCGGATGGATGTCAAGACAACTTTCCTTAATGGAAGTCTTGAGGAAAACATCTACATGAAGCAACGGAGGATTCATTGCTAAGGGCAAAGAGCATCTTGTATGTAAGCTTAATCGGTCCATTTATGGATTGAAGCAAGCCGAGATCTTGGAACATCGGTTTGATGAAGTGATCGTCTTATGGATTTATTCAAAGTCGGATGAGTCTTGTGTATACAAGAGATGTGAGAAGCGTAGTGGTATTTCTTATACTATCGTAGATGACATTTTGTTGATTGGCAACAATATCAAGGTGTTATCGGACGTAAGGGTATAGTTGTCCAAAGCAGTTTGATATGAAGGACTTAGGAGGTGGGACACATCCTTGGGATCAAGGTTATAAGGGATCGGGAAAAGGATGTTGTGCTTATCCCAAGCTTCATACATAGACACGATTATGGATCGTTTTAGCATGCGAGAACTCCAAGAAGGGTTTTCTACCTTTCGGGCATGGAGTTCCTTTATCTAAGGAGATGTGTCCTAGATCATCGAGGAGATAGAGGAGATGAAGGCGGTTCCTTATGCTTGTGATGGGAAGCCTCATGTATCTGCGATGCTATGTGCGAGACCGGATATATCTGCTTTGCAGTGGGCATGGTCGTGAATATCGAGTAATCGGGACAGGGACATTGGATTGCGGTAAAACATATATTGAAGTGCACGAGAAGGACTAAGTTATATTATGCTCGTTTACCGAGCAGACCAATTACTCCCTGTGGGTTATATGGATTCCGACTTCCAATCTGATAGGGATAACAGTAAGTCTACCTCAGGTTTTGTGTTTACTTTTGGAGGTGGAGCCAAAGTATGGAAGAGTGTCAAGCAGAAATGCGTGGTGGACTCCACCATGGAAGCTGAGTATGTGGCGGCCTCTGAGGCGGCCAAAGAAGTTGTATGGCTCAGGAACTTCCTGATGGACTTGGATGTGATTCCTGGTTTGCCCAGAACTATCACAATTTATTGTGATAATAGTGGTGCAGTTGCAAACTCGAAGGAACCACGAGCCCATAAGGCTAGTAAACACATAGAGCGTAAGTACCACCTAATACGAGAAATCGTAAAGAGAGGAGAAGTTGTTGTGGCCAAGATTGCATCGGAGGATAACCTGGCAGATCCTTTCACTAAGGCCCTTCCGGCGAGAGCTTTTGATAGGCATGTGGAGGGAATGGGGATCAGATGTATGACACTTTGAGAACAACATAGTCTTTTAGTATAAGTGGGAGATTGTAGGGATGTATACTGAAAAGTCTATCTTTTGTATGAACATCTTTATTTTGAAATAAGAATCACATGATCATTGTTTGCATATTTTTATGGTTATGCAATATTGTCTAATACGTTACATTGTAGATAACATGGTGTGTGGTGTCACACGGAAGATCTTATTATCGGCTCCTTGTAAAGTAAGTAAAGGCTCACAACCGAGATGACTTTGGATAAACCATCGGAATGGTTGTAGTGTGATTTGGTATTGGTTTGTCTTGACCATAGAATCACACTAGTGCACTTTGTGTGTATTGAGCAGGACCGACACAGAGGTGATTCGATTTATTGCTGACTACATAATCGAATCGGACCTCAGATATTATTTAGTACATGCTCTTAATCCCGATATAATAACGGGCACATATACTTGGTACTCATCTCTTTGATTTACCAATGGGCGAGATTTATAGATTAAATCGATAGACTTAGTAAGTTGGGAGATGATATTATTTATATGGTGTGCCGTTGATTATAGGAGGAAACCGTGTCCTATATATTAGGATGATGATGTCCCCTTGAGGAGCTCATAAGGTTCATCATGTAAACCCTGCAGGTGGACTTGGTCCGGCATGATGAAAAGGTTGAGTGGTACTACTCAAGGAGTTAGATGTTGATAAATTAATGGTTAGTAAATTAATTAATCGACGGACATTCGAGATCTTAAACATGGGGAGAAAATGTACAAATAATATATGGAGCCCATATTGTCATATGGGGGTTGGTGAGGTAGATCAATGATGGACCTTTAGTGGATTGGATCATCATTAGTCGATCAGACTTTATGTGGGCTAGATCCATGGGTGGCCAAGACCCAACTCCTCCTCATGGTCCCTAATGTAGCCCATTAACACCTCAAGATGCTTAGATCCAATGGATAGAAACAAAACACTAAGATCCATTGGTAGAGATTAAATCTCTAAGATCCGACGGTTGAGATTAAATCTCTAGATCCGACGGTTGAGATTAAATCCCTAGAACCAATGGAGGAGATTAATTCATGGCTTATCCCCAAACTCTATAAAAGGTGGCATGGGGTTGGCGTGAAGAAGATCATAGAGAGGGAGCAAGGCTTGGGCGGCAAGAATAGGGCAATCCTAGTTGAGATAGGATTGGAATTAGGGTTAGGGTTTGGAAGCAAGGGTGGCACCAAATAAGGCAAGTTTTCCTTCTTCTTCCTTGCCTTGTGGCCAACGTCCAGCAGCTATTCCAGCCCTTCCCAGCCCTTGGCCGGCGCCCAAAACACTCCCCTCTCTTCTCCTTAGGTGGTGGAAACAAGATATAGGGTTTCCCTTGGTGTCTTGGTAGTTTTCCATCATCTTCTTCTCCTTCTTGTTGGCCGGCGGCAAGAACTTCTATAGTTCTTTGTTGGTTAAGTTTTTGAAGGAGAAAAACATTGTTTCTCTTCTTCCTCTTGCTTGGGAAAAGCAAGAAAGGAAGTTTTGCGATCTAGGAGCTTTGACTTTTGGTGGATCGTCGCCCACACGACGTCCAAAAGGAGGAGGGTCATACATTAGAAGACCAAGAGGTATAACTATTCTTCTATCTCTTTTATTCATTGCTTGTGTTTGTTTTTCAAAATATAAGCATGTTATATTTCTGTAAATAGGCTTAGTAATACTGGGATCCCGAGTATAAACACAAAAACGTGACGACATCGACATCGCCTATTCTGCGCTACTCGTAGAATAGAGGATGATCGCTTGAACAACTAGTTTGTTCAAGTGACCTCTCTAAACGAATAGCACGACGATGACTTGGTTGTCTTGGGAATCCCTTTTGTCTAGGATTAAATTTTAATCCGGGGACATCGAAGGGATCACCATGGTTAAGCAACCGAGGTGAAGGGGAAGCGAAGTTTCCTCTCACGGACTCGACAAGGGAAATCCCTTCATTTGGTATCAGAGCTTCCGGGCAAAACCTTCAATTGGTATCAGAGCCAAGGTTTCCGGTTTTGTGTGTTTAGGATTCGGTTAATTTTTATGCACTTTTTCATATATTAAATGTGTCGGATAATAGTAGGATATGCGTAGTTTAACTCTTTGGTTGCAGGCATAAGATTCGACTATTATGGCATGTGTGTGTATGTGATTGTATGTGTGTAAATGTTTATTTTGTTGAATCCTCGGGGTTGACGAGGCTAGTATTTAGTTTTTGTAAATTAAATATGGCATTGTTTAGCCGCTCTTTATTTTATTTTACTTTCGATCTAGATTTCATGTACACTCCCTCGTGGAGTATAGGATCGATGGATGTAAATTAAAATAGGATTTAGTCTCGACTCGGATCTCCGGATGGCTCGTACATGGCGTAGGAGGAGCGGACGAGATGGCGATGCGACAGGAGTCATATTGAAGACAAAAGCCATAATAGTTGTAAAATAATTTATTTTTCATATTTATTGCTTTTTGTTTGATATGCATGTCGTAGGCTAGGAAAATTCCTCAATTTCAAATTACTAAGTGGGAGAGGGATATTTTTATAAATTCTCGCGGCCTCCATTACAATTTGACAAGTGATGCAAACAAACTTGTGCGTCGGCTCTGAGTGCCTTCCTCCCCATCGGATGGGTTTGTTTGCGGATCACAAGGTCGAATATGGTTATAGGAAATTATCAAGGAGCGTGTGTACTTGCCCATCGTAAGGCACATAACCCAAGATAATTACCTTGGTACCGAGTAATGGTGAACACTTAGATACAAATATAAGTATCCTCCCAATCGGAGTCACTGCTTTTATTTGTAGGGCAAAGACGAACAAACTATTAATTTTACTTGTCAAAAAGTTAGGTTGACAAGATAGTAAAATTAATGGCTAAAACCTCCTCTTACAAATGTAGAATTGTGATACGCCCACACTATCGTGCATACGATATTCTCGTGTTTGAGGTGTTGGTTGATTTTAAAATTTTATTGTTTGAGGAATCAATAATTTTTTGAAATCTAATGTTTTGATTTATGTGATTCTTAGGTTTTCTTTCAAAATGACTTTCAACCCACTTGCTGTGATACTGAAAGAGAACAAACTTACTGGACCCAACTATGTAGATTGGAAGAGGAATCTAGATATTGTCTTGATCACGAGGAATACAAATATGTACTCTCAAGAGTGCCTCCCAAGCCTCGCAGATGATTCTGGGAAAAGGAGAGAGAGAGCTATAGGAAGTGGAACAAGGCGATGAGATGGCGCGGTGTTACATTTTGGCATCTATGTCAAATGTACTGCAACATCAGCATCAAGTCATGCCCACTGCTTATGATATGATGCTCAATCTCAAGGAGCTTTTTGGACACCAGAATCGAGCTGCGAGGCAAGAGGCCATGAGAAACTTGATGACGACCACCATGATCGAGGGAACACCCGTGAGGGATCATGTTCTCAAGATGATAGCTCATTTGAATGAGTTGGAGGTCCTAGGAGCTGAGATCGATGGGGAAACCCAAGTCGATATCATACTCCACCGCTAGGAGTTTTGAGGCTTTGCCTCAACTACAACATGAACAAGAGGTCAGAGGACTATTTCACGTAGAGTGCTCAGCGCATGTCGTCATGTGATCGAAGGTTTCGCTTCTAAGCCGAAAGGCAAGAAGAAGAAGAAACAAACCGGCAAAGGCGATGGGAGGTACTCAGGAGGAGTGAAGAAGAAAGGCAAGTGCTTCACTTGTAAGCAGATCGACATCGGAAGAAGGATCGCCAACCGCAAGAACAAAGGTATATCTTTGGTCTAGTCGTTGAAACATGTTTAGCGGTGTTATCTACAAGACTGGTGTGTAGATACGGAGCCATCGATCATGTCCGCAATACTTTGCAGGGTTCCAGGAAACCGCACGATCGGGCCGAGGGGAGATTACTGTACTTGGGGCGATGCCACGAAGGTGGCATGCATAAAGGGGAGATGTTCATTTATCTTTTGAGAAAAATAAACTTTTGGTTCTTAGGAATTGCCTTTATGTACCCTTATTTAGAAAGAATTTAATTTCAGTTTCTAAATTATTTATGGATGGATATTCTATTTCTTTCAATGACAGAGTTGTTATAAAGAGAGATAGGGACATTATCTGTTCGGGTACATTGATAGGAAATTTATACACACTGGAACCAAAACCTCCCACGATGCAAATTGAAGTTAATAACTCATCTTCTAATTCCAATAAGAGAAAAGAACCTTCGAAGATGAACCAAACATATCTTTGGCATCTTAGGCTTGGTCACATTAACCTAAGCAGAATTCAAAGGTTGATAGCTGATGGACCTTTGGGTTCATTAGTGGTGGAGGATCTCCCAACCTGTGAATCTTGCTTGGAGGGTAAGATGACCAAGAGGCCTTTTAAGGCCAAGGGGTATAGAGCCAAAGATGTGTTAGAATTGGTTCATTCTGATTTGTGTGGTCCTATGTCTATCCAGGCTAGAGGTGGTTTTGAGTATTTCGTCTCTTTTATAGATGATTACTCAAGATATGGATACATTTATCTGATGCGCCGCAAGTCTGAATGCTTTGACAAGTTCAAAGAATTCAAGGCTGATGTGGAGAAACGTCAACGTAAAAGTATCAAAACACTACGATCTGATCGTGGTGGTGAGTACCTCTTGGGAGAGTTTAGGAACTACTTATCAGAGGCTGGGATTCAATCCAAATTGACTGCACCTGGCACACCCCAGCAGAATGGTGTAGCAGAGCGAAGGAATAGGACTCTTATGGAGATGGTTAGATCGATGATGAGTTATTCTGACTTGCCAGATTTGTTCTAGGGATATTCTCTAGATACGGCGGTATACATTCTGAACTTGGTTCCATGTAAATCAGTGCCTTCTACTCCCACAGAGTTATGGACTGGGCGAAAGCCTAGTCTAAGACATATTCGAATATGGGGGAGTCCAGCACATGTGCTGAAGGCAGATGCTGGTAAGTTGGAACCTCGTACAGAAGTACGATTGTTCGTTGGCTATTCCAGAGGAACGAAGGGTGGATTGTTTTATAGTCCTAGAGATTAGAGGGTGATTGTTAGCACGAACGCGAGATTTCTAGAGGAAGACTATGTGATGAGCCACAAGCCCAAGAGTAAAATTGTTCTGGAGACGTTAAAAGGGGAAGTCACTTCTTTAGTACCACCGATACAAGAGGATATACCACATGTCACTGCACCGCGTGTCACAGAGGATACACAGGTGATACCTCGTCATAGTGGGAGGGTTGTGAGACAGCCTGATAGATTCATGTTCTTGGGAGAATCTTCTGATTTGGTCCCTGGCGAACATGAACCTGATCCCTGGACATATGATGAGACAATCCAAGATAAAGATGCAGTATCTTGGCAGAGTGCAATGAATGATGAGATTGAATCTATGGATTCAAATCAGGTCTGGGAGCTAGTAGAACCACCCGATGGTGTAAAAACCATTGGATGCAAATGGATCTACAAGAGAAAAAGAGGAATAGATGGGAAGGTTGAGACCTTCAAAGCGAGGCTTGTTGCAAAGGGGTATACTCAGAAAGAGGGTATCGATTATGAGGAGACCTTTTCGCCGGTAGCCATGCTTAAATCTATCCGGATTCTCTTATGCATAGCAGCTCATATGGATTATGAGGTGTGGCAGATGGATGTCAAGACAGCTTTCCTTAATGGAAGTCTTGAGGAAAACATCTACATGAAGCAACCAGAGGGATTCATTGCTAAGGGCAAAGAGCATCTTGTATGTAAGCTTAATCGGTCCATTTATGGATTGAAGCAAGCTTCGAGATCTTGGAACATCCGGTTTGATGAAGTGATCCAGTCTTATGGATTTATTCAAAGTCCGGATGAGTCTTGTGTATACAAGAGATGTGACGTAGTGGTATTTCTTGTACTATACGTAGATGACATTTTGTTGATTGGCAACAATATCAAGGTGTTATCGGACGTAAGGGTATGGTTGTCCAAATAGTTTGATATGAAGGACTTAGGAGAGGTGGGACACATCCTTGGGATCAAGGTTATAAGGGATCGCAGGAAAAGGATGTTGTGCTTATCCCAAGCTTCATACATAGACACGATTATGGAGCGTTTTAGCATGCAGAACTCCAAGAAGGGTTTTCTACCTTTCAGGCATGGAGTTCCTTTATCTAAGGAGATGTGTCCTAGATCATCTGAGGAGATAGAGGAGATGAAGGCGGTTCCTTATGCTTCGGCAGTAGGAAGCCTCATGTATGCGATGCTCTGTACGAGACCAGATATCTGCTTTGCCGTGGGCATGGTCAGCAGATATCAGAGTTATCCAGGACAGGGACATTGGATTGTGGTAAAGCATATATTGAAGTACCTGAGAAGGACTAGGAATTATATGCTGGTTTACCAAGCAGACCAATTACTCCCTGTGGGTTATACGGATTCTGACTTCCAATCTGATAGGGATAACAGTAAGTCTACCTCAGGTTTTGTGTTTACTTTTGGAGGTGGAGCCAAAGTATGGAAGAGTGTCAAGCAGAAATGCGTGGTGGACTCCACCATGGAAGCTGAGTATGTGGCGGCCTCTGAGGCGGCCAAAGAAGTTGTATGGCTCAGGAACTTCCTGATGGACTTGGATGTGATTCCTGGTTTGCCCAGAACTATCACAATTTATTGTGATAATAGTGGTGCAGTTGCAAACTCGAAGGAACCATGAGCCCATAAGGCTAGTAAACACATAGAGCGCAAGTACCACCTAATACGAGAAATCGTAAAGAGAGGAGAAGTTGCTGTGGCCAAGATTGCATCGGAGGATAACCTGGCAGATCCTTTCACTAAGGCCCTTCCGGCGAGAGCTTTTGATAGGCATGTGGAGGGAATGGGGATCAGATGTATGACACTTTGAGAACAACATAGTCTTTTAGTATAAGTGGGAGATTGTAGGGATGTATACTAAAAAGTCTATCTTTTGTATGAACATCTTTATTTTGAAATAAGAATCACATGATCATTGTTTGCATATTTTTATGGTTATGCAATATTGTCTAATACGTTACATTGTAGATAACATGGTGTGTGGTGTCACACGGGAGATCTTGTTATCGGCTCCTTGTAAAGTATAAGTAAAGGCTCACAACCGAGATGACTTTGGACAAACCATCGGAATGGTTGTAGTGTGATTTGGTATTGGTTTGTCTTGACCATAGAATCACACTAGTGCACTTTGTGTGTTTTGAGCAGGACTGATACAGAGGTGATTCGATTTATTGCTGACTACATAATCGAATCGGACCTCAGATATTATTTAGTACATGCTCTTAATCCCAATATAATAACGGGCACATATACTTGGTACTCATCTCTTTGATTTACCAATGGGCGAGATTTATAGATTAAATCGATAGACTCGGTAAGTTGGGAGATGATATTATTTATATGGTGTGCCGTTGATTATAGGAGGAAACCGTGTCCTATATATTAGGATGATGATGTCCCCTTGAGGAGCTCATAAGGTTCATCATGTAAACCCTGCAGGTGGACTTAGTCCGGCATGATGAAAAGGTTGAGTGGTACTACTCAAGGAGTTAGATGTTGATTAATTAATGGTTAGTAAATTAATTAATTGACGGACATTCGAGATCTTAAACATGGGGAGAAAATGTACAAATAATATATGAAGCCCATATTGTCATATGGGGGTTGGTGAGGTAGATCAATGATGGACCTTTAGTGGATTGGATCATCATTAGTCGATCAGACTTTATGTGGGCTTGATCCATGGGTGGCCAAGACCCAACTCCTCCTCATGGTCCCTAATGTATCCCATTAACACCTCAAGATGCTTAGATCCAATGGATAGAAACAAAACACTAAGATCCATTGGTAGAGATTAAATCTCTAAGATCCGACGGTTGAGATTAAATCTCTAGATCCGACGGTTGAGATTAAATCCCTAGAACCAATGGAGGAGATTAATTCATGGCTTATCCCCAAACTCTATAAAAGGTGGCATGGGGTTGGCGTGAAGAAGATCATAGAGAGGGAGCAAGGCTTGGGCGGCAAGAATAGGGCAATCCTAGTTGAGATAGGATTGGAATTAGGGTTAGGGTTTGGAAGCAAGGGTGGCACCAAATAAGGCAAGTTTTCCTTCTTCTTCCTTGCCTTGTGGCCAATGTCCAGCAGCTATTCCAGCCCTTCCCAGCCCTTGGCCGGCACCCAAAACACTCCCCTCTCTTCTCCTTAGGTGGTGGAAACAAGATATAGGGTTTCCCTTGGTGTCTTGGTAGTTTTCCATCATCTTCTTCTCCTTCTAGTTGGCCGGCGGCAAGAACTTCTATAGTTCTTTGTTGGTTGAGTTTTTGAAGGAGAAAAACATTGTTTCTCTTCTTCCTCTTGCTTGGGAAAAGCAAGGAAGGAAGTTTTGCGATCTAGGAGCTTTGACTTTTGGTGGATCGTCGCCCACACGACGTCCAAAAGGAGGAGGGTCATACATTAGAAGACCAAGAGGTATAATTATTCTTCTATCTCTTTTATTCATTGCTTGTGTTCGTTTTTCAAAATATAAGCATGTTATATTTCTGTAAATAGGCTAAGTAATACTGGGATCCCGAGTATAAACACAAAATCCGGCGATCCTGACATCGTCTATTCCGCGGCTACTCGTAGAATAGAGGATGGTCGCTTGAACAACTAGTTTGTTCAAGTGACCTCTCTAAACGAATAGCACGACGATGACTTGGTTGTCTTGGGAATCCCTTTTTTCTAGGATTACATTTTTAATCCGGGGACATCGAAGGGATCACCATGGTTAAGCAACCGAGGTGAAGGGGAAGCGAAGTTTCCTCTCACGGACTCGATAAGGGAAATCCCTTCAGGTACCATCTAAATCAGTGCCTTCTACTCCCACAGAATTGTGGACTGGGCGAAAGCCTAGTCTGAGATATATTCGGATTTGGAAGAGTCCAACACATGTGCTAAAGGCAGATGCTGGTAAGTTGGAACCTCGTATAGAAGTGCGCATGTTCGTAGGCTAGCCTAGAGGAACGAAAGGTGGTTTGTTCTATTGTCCTAGAGATCAGAGGGTGATCATTAGCACAAACACCAGATTTTTTGAGGAAGACTATGTGATAAACCACAAGCCCATGAGTAAGATTGTTCTGGAGGAATTGAGAGGGGAAGTCACTACTTTAGTACCACTGGTACAAGAGGATATACCACAAGTGACTACTCCGCGTGTCACAGAGGATACACAGGTGATACCTCATCATAGTGGGAGGGTTGTTAGACAGCCTGATAGATTTATGTTCTTGGGAGAATCTTCTGATTTGGTCCCTGGCGAACATAAACCTGATCCCTGGACATATGACGAGGCAATCCAAGATAATGATGCAGTATCTTGGCAAAGTGCAATGAATTCTGAGATAGAATCTATGGATTCAAATCAGGTCTGGGAGCTAATAGAACCACCCAATGGTGTAAAAACCATTGGATGCAAGTGGACCTACCAAATCGAAGCCCTCACAAAGATCTACACTTCTTACTGGGGTTTACCTCTGTAACAAGTTGTTTTCATCCTCAAAAATCGACGTTTATTAGCCTTTCGGGGACATCGAAGGTCTTCTTTTTAGTCTCCTTGTTTTTTGTTCTAATGGCCCATCTCGAGGGTTTTAGCACCGTCCGACCTCCGTTTTACAACGGAGATGACTTCCGTTATTGGAAGGGTCGGATGGAATGCTTTCTCAAAACCCAAATCGATATGTGGATCATAATCCAAACGGGTTTCACACTTCTGACTAATGAAGTGGGTGACTCCTTGGATTATGATCAATGGACCATTGCGACAAAACGACAAGTCGAAGCCGACGCCAAGGCAACACAAATCCTCCAATGCGGCCTATCCAAGGAGGAGCTAAATCGCGTCGGCCCCTTCATAAGCGCAAAAGATCTTTGGACAAAACTAGTGGAGCTACACGAAGGGACCGATGAAGCCAAGGTATGTAAGCGTGATCTTCTTTTCAATAAACTATATAACATAAAAATGCAGGAACACGAGTCCACGACGCAACTCCACGCCCGGGTCCAAGACATAGTCAACAACCTATACGCAATCGGGCAAAAGGTCGAAAACCGCGACCTTATAAGGTATGTTCTAAACTTTTTCCCGAGGACTACCTTGTGGGCATCCATGGTCGACGCCTACAAGGTCTCCAAGGATCTTTCTAAAATTAGGTTAGATGAACTCTTTTCAGATTTTGAATTACATGAGCAATCCAACTCGGAACCCGAGAGGGGTATAGCCTTGTTTGCAGGTTCAAAGAAGAAGAAAATCGCAAGCAAGCCACCACCAACCGAGGAGGAAGACGAGTCCGAAGAAGAAGTTAACCCGGAGTTGACTGCCGAACTAATGAACCTAGCTCGAAGGATAGCCAAGGGACGAAAGCGAACCACGACTCGACCCAACCAAGGTAAGCCTAAAAGTTCTAATATTAGGTGTTATGAGTGTAACAGGTTTGGACATATCAAGTCCGAGTGCCCCAAGCTCAACCACCAAGCACCTAAGCACAAGAAGGCCCTCAACGCGACATGGGAAGAAGCGTCATCCGAAGAAGACGAAGACCACGTCTTCATGGCGAAATCGATTGAGTCAGACATAGAGACTGAACCTGAACTTGAGTCAGAACCTGAGGATGACTCGGACTACGAAGCTACCTTCAAGTCAAGCCACGGATACGCATCCGGTTCAAAAGATACCCTTAAAGTGAGTCGAACTTTATTTAATACTTTACATAATACGGTTAGGTTTTTGTCTAGGAAATTAGTTAAGTCCGAGTCCAAGGTCGAGACCCTGATTGAGGAGGTCAAACTCCTCAAACACAAGGTCTCCCTAACCTCTTCGACTAGTCAAGTTCGAGAAGAGGACCCAACTCGAGCTGAAAAGCTCGAAGTTGAGAACTCTCTCTTGAAAAGTCAAGTTGAAGATCTTAGGAACACGTTGGAAAGGTTCACTTCGGGATCCAAAGGACTTGACCTCCTACTTGGATCTCAAAGGGCTGTGTACAACAAGGCAGGACTAGGGTTTAACTCAAACACGACTAATAGGTCGTATATGTCGATTGTAAGTCGACATAGGAAACATGTCCAAGCATGGGTCCCTAAGAACTTTTTGATTTCAACTCTAGGATCCAACCCGTACTGGGTTCCCAAGGACCAAATCCACTATGTGGATAGATCGAACCGATTCAACGGTCTATGGGGAGCCAGTACAAAACATGTTTGTGCTTTAACTTAGAAATTGCATGCTTTAACTTAGAAAGTTTGTGCTTTAACTTAGAAATTACATGCTTTAACTTAGAAAGTTTGTGCTTTAAAACTTATGAACTCACTTAGAACACGTACATAACCAACTAAAATCCTTCGAAAAGATTGAGCCTCGGGAAGCCTCTTTTCAAAAATAACCAGTTAGACCAGGAAATAGTCTTAGGTGAGTCAAGTCATCATTTTCTTGAAAATGGCTTTGTCTAAGGAAGTGGTCGATGATCCGATAAAAGAAGGCCCCTGTGCCTCGCCACGACCTGGAAGCAATGATCTTGAAAAGGTAAACTTGACAAGCCTAGGGTCAAATCCAAATCTAACATAAAATTACTTGAACCTAAATGCACTTAATCAACTTAATTGGAAGTCATCTCACAAAAAAAAACACATAAGTATAACATGCTTGATCATATAGACACAGGTGAGATGACCTAGGTTTAACAACTTACAACCAATTTTTTAAAAAAATCTAACATCCAATCCAACCACCTTGTGTGTAGGATCAATGGATGTTGGACAGCGGTTGCTCCCGACACATGACCGGGGATCAACTCAAATTCACGAAGCTTCGATTCAAACGACAAGGATCGGTAGCCTTTGGGAATAACGGCAAGCTCAAAATCATCGGATCAGGTGATATCGAGCTTAACTCGAATTTTGTTATTAAAAATGTATTACTTGTAGAGAATTTTGAATATAACCTGCTTAGCGTAAGCCAATTATGTGACAATAACTATAAGGTCGTATTTTTAGAAAATGAATGTGTAATTAAAACAAATAAAACAGCTAAAACAATACTCAAAGGAACTAGGACAAATAACATTTATACAATTAACTTAATCAAATCCTCAGCCAAATGTCTTATGACACAGGAAGAGGAATCATGGTTGTGGCACCGACGACTCAGTCACTCGCACCCAAGACTCGTCCACAAGATGAGTCAGAGTGGCTTAGTCAGAGGCTTACCCAACCTCAACAATTTGGTTAATAAAATCTGTAATGCTTGTCAACAAGGAAAACAACCTAGGACACAACACAAGTCAACTAACCAAGAACGAACCTCAAGTGTACTTGAGCTCCTGCATATGGATCTATTCGATTCACATGGAGCCAAGTCATTCAATAGAAGTCAATATTGCTTAGTCATAATTGACGACTACTCCAGGTTTACCTGGGTTAGGTTCATTAAACATAAAAATGATACCCTAGATCAATTAATCAATCTATTCAAATTAATTGAGAATCAAAAAAACCTTAAGGTTAAAAGACTTAGAAGCGATCATGGTGGTGAATTCGAAAATCAAAGGTTCACCGACTTCTGTAACCTAAACGGATACCACCATGAATTCTCTTGCCCTAGGACCCCTCAACAAAATGGCCTAGTGGAGCGGAAAAACCGAACTCTACAAGAAGCCGCTAGGACCATGTTGAACGAATACAACCTACCCGATAGGTTTTGGGCAGAAGCCGTTAGCACGACTTGCTATATCCAGAATAGGATCCTTATGGTAAAGAGGCACCTTAAGACCTCCTACGAGATTTATCACAATAAAGTGCCCAACATCAAGTACTTTAGGGTATTTGGATGTAAGGTACATATCTTAAACACTAAGAACCACCTAGGGAAATTCAAATCCAAAACCTCCATCGGAATCTTCTTAGGATACTCAACCACGAGTAGGGCCTATAGGGTATATAACCATGATACCCTTAAAGTCGAAGAGACTATTAATGTAGTGTTCGATGAAGTACCCGAACCTACAAAACCCTTAATGACCCCAAGTGTTGAGCCCACTGATACCAAACTCGTCTCGACCAGAGATCGAGTCTAATCCACATCAACCAACTTCTCTTGTCGACCAAGTGACAAGTGATCCGAGTCAAACTAGTGTTCAACCAAGTCACCCCATTGATCAAGCATTAGGTGACACAAACCCAACCCAATCTAGGATTCAGACTAACCACCCTATCGATCAAGTGATAGGAGATCCTAATCTAGGAGTTCGAACTAGAGCATCCTATAGGAACCTTAGTCAAATTTCCTTAATTTCAAAGATAGAACCCAAATCAATTGAACAAGCTCTTCTTGATCCCGATTGGATTATTGCAATGCAAGAAGAGCTAGCTCAATTTACTAGGAATGAAGTGTGGGAATTAGTACCACCACCTAAAGACAAAACGATAATTGGAACAAGGTGGGTGTTTCGAAATAAGCTTGATGATAAAGGTGAAGTAGTTAGAAACAAGGCTAGGTTAGTCGCCAAAGGGTTTAGTCAAGTCGAAGGCTTAGATTATGATGAAACCTATGCCCCAGTAGCTAGACTCGAATCTATTCAAATGTTGCTAGCTTATGCCGCACATCGAGGATTTAAGCTGTTTCAAATGGATGTTAAGTCGGCATTCCTAAATGGATACATTAAAGAAGAAGTTTATGTTAGCCAACCCCCCGGATTCGAAAATCTAGATAAACCCGACCATGTTCTAAAACTTAAGAAAGCTCTCTATGGACTTAAACAAGCTCCTCGAGCTTGGTACGAGAGACTTTCAATCCATCTTAAGTCAAAAGGGTTTAACCAAGGCTTAGTTGACCCAACTCTCTTCGTAAAAACCTTAGGTAAAGAAATATTCATAGCTCAAATTTACGTAGACGATATAATTTTTGGAACCTCTAACTCAGCCTTACTAAACGAGTTCGTTTCACTCATGGAAAGTGAGTTCGAAATGAACTTGGTAGGCGAGTTAAGTTTCTTTTTAGGTCTACAAATTAAACAAACTAAGGATGGTATATACCTATATCAACAAAAATACACTAAGGAGTTAATTAAAAGATTTGGAATGCAAGACGCTAAGGTAATAAACACCCCAATGGCGATTAATGTTAACATAGGAGAAGACCTAGAAAGTAAGTCCATTGACTTAAAGTACTATAGGAGCGCGATAGGAAGTCTCCTATACTTAACTGCGAGTCGACCCGACATCCTATTCGCAGTAAGTATATGCGCCAGGTTTCAAACCTGTGCTAAGGAGTCTCACCTAACCCTAGTTAAGCGTATCCTCAGATATCTAAAGGGTACACTTAATGTCGGTATTTGGTATCCTAGATCTACCGAGTTCAAACTAACCGGCTACTCCGATTCAGACTATGCCGGTAGTAAGCTCGATAGAAAGAGCACGAGTGGTTGTTGTCAACTTCTCGGCTCGAGTCTAGTGAGTTGGTGCAGTAGGAAGCAACACTGTGTTGCCTTATTTACCACCGAAGCCGAATACATCGCGATGGGTGAGTGTGTCACTCAACTTCTTTGGATGAAGCACACCCTCCGCGACTTTAAGTTAGACTTTACGAATACTAAACTTCACGTAGATAACATTAGTTCAATTAATCTTACTAAGAATCCAATATGTCACTCTAGGACCAAACATATAGAGGTCAAACACCATTTCATTCGAGAACATGTGGCCAACGGAGCCATACAACTCGAATACGTCGAATTTAGTCTATTAAGATGAAAATTGGGCATGTGCGTAGTAGAATAGGAACTTGCAAATTATATTTTCTTACTACTATTTCTTAATTTTCATTTTTTATGGAACTAGCATAGGACATACCTTAGATATCATGCACCTATAGATTTAAGGAGCCAGTACATCTCACAACACATAGGACTAATGTGTTTGTGTACTTAGCCACGTAGATGGGCGTGAGATGTTAGGACCTTACTCCTGGTTCCAGATGTAGAGCTAGTGCATCGCTATGAACCATGGAGTATAATCATACATACTAACCGACTCTGACCAAGACTGGTTGATCCTTCATATCAATCAAGTCAAATATGAGTCGAACATTTTATAGATGAACTTATTTTCAGTATATTATTTTCAAAATAATGTGGAACATGCTTGGACTTTAAAATTAAAACTTATTCCACACACACCCTCACTCTTTTCGATAAATGGCAAAAGGGGGAGAAAAAGGCCAAAGTTAAGGGATCAAGGCCAAAGTTAAGGGATCATTTTTTTTATGGCTTACTTAACTTTAAGTTAACAAAACAAGTTAAGGGAACTCTTAACTTAAACACATTTAGTTAACTTGTTTTCATTAACAATACAAAAAAATAATTTACTTAACTTTTAGTTAACGAGAAAAAGGCCAAAGTTAAGGGATCAATTTTTTTTATGGCCAAGGCTTACTTAACTTTAAGTTAACAAAACAAGTTAAGGGAACTCTTAACTTAAACACATTTAGTTAACTTGTTTTCGTCAACAATACAAAAAAATAATAAATAGTAATTAACTCTAAGTTAACTTGTTAACAAAATGGAAGTAAAGGCCAAGGTTAAGAAATCAATTTTTTGATTTCTTAACTTAAAACTTATTTTAAACACATTTTTTTTAGTAGCAAATATCAAGGGGGAGAGTTAAAACTCTTTCTCAAGTACTCACCCTCGGTCAAGGGGGAGGATTCCTCAAGGGGGAGCACTTGAAAAAGAGTTATTATATACTCCTACACATTCATGCATATCTCTTGCTCATTTTACTTAATGCACTTAATTTGTCTTTCTTAACTTTGTATGTGGGTTTGCCATAAATCAAAAAGGGGGAGATTGTTGGTGCAGTAGGCACCTAAGTCAAACCTGAGTTTTGATTTTAGCAAACGATACAAAGTTAAGCTCATGTTGTTATCTCACAAGCTGAATCGAGTGTGCAGAAGATTGCTATAGCCGAGTCAAGGCTAGCGACACCCGGAGGAAGCCGCAGTGGTCGGGCGACACTCGAGTGACTTCGGAGGGAGCCGAAGGAATCGAGTGGAAGGCCGGAAGCAAAAGCGACATGGTAAGTATCGAGGTAAGCTCGTGTGTGCGAGCGTAAGTGAGGTCGTATCCTCCTTACAGGGATGGTCTTAAGCGTAGATCCGACCAAAGACATCCCATCGATGGTCTAGGTCGAGATCGGACGGTCGAAGGCCGTTGAAATAATGTTTTCTTTAAGCTAACTTTGCCTTACAGTAAGCATCACGATCACACTTGGAGGACTCGACCGCCATCAATCACCGATCGCCGGAGGTCGCGACCGATCGATGCCATCACGATCGATGATGGCCATCACCGATCGATGGTCAATGATTAGATTCGAGGAGTCAAGGCTTATCACCCCATTTCAAGGAGATTGGTGCTCAATTGTGATTGGCTAGGGTTCCTCTCGAAAAGGGGCTCAAAGGCTATAAAAGGAGGGCCAAACCTAGGGTTTCATCATCATTCTAAAGCTTCCAAAAAGCCTCCGCCAAGCTACAACTTTTCGACCACGAAGTGCTTTCTCTCCGACGTCTAGGTCTTAAATTCTTTTCTATTGTAACGTCGGTTTTTTAGCTCTTATTTAAGTTCATTTCTTTTCGGAGCTTTTATCGTATACGAGGAGAGGGGGAGTGTCCCTCTACCTCAAGCTTTTTCCTTCTTGTATCGAATAACTCCTACCTCCAACGAGGAGGAGTTCCTTTAGTGCTTTTGCCCTCCGTACGTGGTCAAGGACCACTAGGGCCTTGGAGTAGTAGCCGAAGGCTACGAACCAAGTAAAAACTTCATTGTCTCTTTTTACTTTACATTTCCTCTGCAATTAATTATCTCTCAAGTTTTAACGAATGTAAAAAAAAAGGAAAAGGTTTTTCGCTATTCACCCCCCCCCCTCTAGCGAACCGCATCGATCCAACAGAGTTTATGTGGTGTTATATGTTGTTGGACTTGTTTTGTTGGTGTAAACATGTGTTGTTTCAGATTTTATGTCTGTACTTTCTTATTTTGTGGTCAGTCATACCGGTATGCATTGTTGTTGAGTTTAATACTTAGTTGTGATGGTTTTCGCTGTGTTTTGATATATATATATATATATATATCAAAACACACCAGAAACCATCACAACTAAGTAATAAACTCAACTTATATATATATATATATAGGGTATTGCTTGTCATATAGGGGAGATGTTATCCGTTTATCGAGCTAAGTATACTCCCGAGGCATGATAACTTTATTGGCATTAGAGCCCTAGTTTTTACGATGTCATATAATGATGTTTTTCGTTGAGTTTTGTATTCTCGGGAATCGATTTGTTTTGGTTTGTTTTTGTGAGATGGGATTGAGAGCGGCATGAGCTCCGAGCAGCACGAAGTAAGAATTCTTGATACCTTATATTCTGGTTAGATACTTATCTAAAATTGTTCAGCAGGTGTTGATAGACAGAGTTATGGCACCTATACAGACTCGCAGTAGGGGTCGACCACCAAGGTGGCCAGTCGGAGTTGTGGGACCAGAGACTACTACGACTGAGCCTGTTACTCAGGAACAACCTTGTTATCCCCCTATCGAAGGTTCGGAGTCTCAAGATTCGGATATACCACCGACTAGGTCGGTACCTACGGAGTCCAGTTGGCTTAATGATAAAGCTCGGATACTCGTATTAGCGCGTTCTGCCAAGGATTGGCTTACTCTGCTCTGAGGGGCGCCTGATCCATGGATCGCCCGTGCTTGGCTGGAAAATTTGGAGGACACTTTCGAATACGTGGATTGTACAGACGAGGAGAAAGTGGGCCTAACTGCATACCACCTTCGGAATCAGGCAGTTACCTGGTGAAAGATGCAGAAAACCCTACTTGGGAAGCATGAAATTTTCTTGATCAGTATTACGAGATGCTTTCTGGAGACAATATTTTCCTTCGGCATGTTCTATGGCTCGTCTCAGGAGTTTCTGAGCCTGAAACAGGGTGACCAATCTGTTATGGAATACAACACAGAGTTTACCAAACTTGCAGAGTTCTTCCCTCATCTGGTGACCCAGGATGAAGATCGGATGTTTCAGTTTACTCGGGGTCTAGCTACATATATTCGGGCCAGAATGTTGGGATCTTCTATTACCTCTTACAGATAGGAATTGGATCGAGCTATTTTCATTGAGATGACTTCCCAACAAATTTCCAAGGAAAAGTATTTTGAGAAACAGATGGTCCAAAGTAAGCAGTCGAAACAGAATACAACAAATCAAACTCAAAAGAAGCAGTCTCAGAAGGGAACTACTCAAGGTGCTACAGAAGGGTATTCTCGATCGCAAAAAGGGAAGCGCCAAGCTTCTGAATATTCTAGAGGTTCTCAGAAGAGTTGTAAGGGTCAGAACAGGACGAGATGTTATAGATGTGAATCTGGAAGCCATAGAGCTCTAGAGTGTCCCTTGGAGCAACCTGTTTTCTATTATTGCAAGCAACCTGGGCATATTGTTGGTGCAACAATGCCCCAAGAATTTATGTCTTTTGATGTTTGGATAATCATTTATAGTTAGGCAATATTTTGTGATCTAACTATGAATATGTCAAGTGACAATAAAATCCAAGTGTGAAGACTTGGTAAAGGAAAGTCCAAGTATGAACTTGGCAAGGGAAGTCCAAGGGAAGGTCTTGGCGGCGTAAGACTAAGCATGTAGTCTTGGTGGCGTAAAGTCCAAGTGGACCTTGGCAAAGGAAAACCAAAGGCAAGTTCTTGGCAGCATAAGTCCAAGCATGTAATCTTTGCGACGTAAAGTCCAAGTGGTCCTTTGACAAAAGAGAAACCCAAGACATGACGAAACCAAGGGAACCTCTTGGAAGCAAGTGCAAGGATGAAGGAGTCGCAGACTCGGAGGGATCCTGGAGGCGCAAGGCTGAAGGAAGAGCTAGAAGGTTGAGTCTAGGTCTAGGGAGTTGATTTTAAGTATGATTTAATCATACTTGAAGTATCATTCAACTGGAGCTTTGTCTCAGTTGACTAATCAGTCACTCAATCAAGATGAAGATGGTGAGTTACGTGACCATCGATCATGATCGGTCCATGATCGATCATTCTATACCTAGCGATCAATAGTGGACATCGGCATAGAAGGTTTTCTAGTTGAGTGATCGCTTGGAGCACTCGACTGATTACTCAATCAGTTGACTAATGGTATGATCAGTCGACTGATCAAAGTCCCGTTGGGAAGTGACGATCACGGATCCGGCTCGTCAGAAACCGTTGGATGGCGTCAGCTACAACAGTAGTTGACTGATGTTGTACATCAATCGACTAATGGAAGCTCAATGGGAAAATCAGCCCTCTCTCTATAAAAAAGAGGGCATGGGGTGCTTGAGGAGGCTAGTGCTTACATTCCTAACATACTCTCAAACTCCCCACTTTTTCTTAAGCTTTTTAAGTGTTTTTAATCCTCCTCTTCTCTAATCTCTTTATCTTCATCATTTGTAAGAAGAGGAGTGTCTTGTAAGAGAAATTTTTCTTAGTGGAGATTTTCTTGGATTGATCCACCTTAAGGATCGCCATGGAGTAGGAGCTTAATCTCCGAACCACGTAAAATCCTTCTTGTTAGCCATTGCATTTTTAACTCTTATTTTATTTAGTATTTGTATTTGCTTCTGCTAATCGAAATTGTAGAATTCAAGAGAGGCTATTCACCCCCTCTAGCCTTCCAAAGATCCCCAACAAGTGGTATTAGAGCTCGGATCGCATCGAAGGATCTAACCATCAACCGAAGCATGGCATTTCAAGAGGGATATAGCACAGCAATGCCTCCATTCTTTGACGGCAACGATTTTGGCTATTGGAAAGGTAGGATTGAATACTACCTTATGAATGCTATTGATAATTGGTTTAGTATTGTAGATGGTTTCGAGAAGTCGATCGATGAATTCGGAGTGCCAATACCAACGAAGGATTGGACTATAGAGATGGCGAAAAAGGCTCAAGCTAATGTCAAAGCAACAACCACACTTCAATGTGGTTTGTCTAAAGAGCAACTAAGCAAAGTCGGACCTTTCGAATCCACAAAAGAGCTTTGGGAGAAGCTCATCGAACTCAACGAAGGGTCAAAGGAGACAAGAAGAGCAAAGAGGGACCTTTTGATAGGTCAACTCCAAAGTTTCAACATGAAGACCAATGAGGCCGTGAGCCAAATGCACAGTCGATTCAAGGAGGTAGTCAACGGACTACATGTAATAAGTGAGAAGGTAGAAAATCATGACCTAGTAAGGTATGTCCTTCAAGTTTTCCCTAGAACAACTTTATGGGCATCAATGGTAGATGCTTATAAGGTTTCTAGGGATCTTTCCTTAGTTAAGATAGATGAACTATTTTGTGAATTTGAGTTGCATGAGCAAGCTAACACTTCATCCAAGGATAAAGGTGTAGCTCTTTTTTTAGGTAAAAAGAAGCAAAAGAAAAAATAAAAGAAGGAGGTTTCTTCTTCATCCGAATCGGAGGAGGAGTCCTCTAGTAGCAGTGATGAGTTGTCGGCAAGCGAGGTGGCTCATTACGTGAAGAAGTTTGGTGGGAGATCAAGGGAGCTCACCAAAAAGGATATGAGGAGGATGTTCCAATCCTCAAAAGGTAAATCCTCTAGTAGTTCAATTTCTACTCCTAATGTTACTTGCTATGGTTGCAATAAAAAGGAGAACATCAAACCAAATTGCCCGGAGCTAAAGAAAAAGGAAGAAAAGGAAAAGAAGAAGAATGACAAGAAGGAGAAGAAAAATAAGGAAGTCATGGTAGCACAAACGTTGGATACACAAAGCTTAGAAGGTTCATCGGATGAGGAGCTTTGCCACATCACACGTAACTTTGCACTCATGGCCATGGAGGATGACACGGAAGCCTCAAGTCAAGAAGAATCATCCTCATCAAGCGACGAATCGTCCTCTAGCGATGATGAGGTAAAAGACTCCCCTAGGATAGAATTATTGTACAAAACCATGCATGTCTTCAAAATGCATTAAATAAATCAAAATCTAGGATTAAGGATTTGAAAGTAGAAATCAAGGAAATTAGAAATGTAGAACTTTCTTGTAATAATGCACATTCACTTAAGGATGAAAATGATGAACTTAAAAAGGAAATAGGTGAATTAAGAGAATGTTTAGAGAAATTTACAAATGGCTCAAAATACCTAGACATGATACTTAGGGACCAAAGGGATATATACAACAAGGCCGGGATAGGATATAGACCTAAGGAAAAGGAAGTAGCATTTACATCCCTAATTAGTAGAAAAGCAACACTTAGGAGCAAGGTTAAAAGGCTTGGGTTCTAGTTGAGGCTACCGGTCAAAAAATTTGAGTGCCTAAGGCTTGTGTTTTTCATGTTGTTTAGGTAAGAGGACCAAGCATGTGGATTGTTGATAGTGGATGCTCAACACATATGACCGGGGATGTGAGCAAATTTTCCACAATCAACCACATTAGCAAGGGAACCATGTCTTTTTGTAATAGTGGTAAACTCAAAATTCTAGGTAAAGGCACAATTGAGGTATCCCCAAAATTTATTATTCATAAAGTCCTTTTAGTCAACAACATGAAATTTAACTTGTTTAGTGTTAGTCAACTTTGTGATGCAAATTTTAATGTTGAAGTTAGTTCCACAAAGTGCTTTATTAGACACAAGGAATTAATTGATTGCATGTTAGTAGGATATAGGAAATCAAATATTTATTATGTTGACTTATCCTATGCTTCTAACATTTCTCCCAAGTGTCTTATGGCAAAAGAAGAAAGTTGGCTATGGCATAGGAGATTAGGGCATATCAACATGAAAAACATAGCCAAGGTAGCTAAATTGGAGCTAGTAAAGGGATTGCCTAAAGTGAAGTACATCAAAGACAAGATGTGTGATACATGCCAAGAAGGAAAACAATCAAAGTCATCACACAAGGGTAAAACTTTAACAAGTACTTCCTTACCTTTAGAGCTTATTCATTTTGATTTATTCGATTGTCATAGTACTCCTTCCTTGAATGGTAGTAAATATTGCTTAGTTATAGTTGATGATTTTTCTAGATATACTTGGGTGTATTTTATGAAACATAAGGACAATACCCTAGAAATAATCATAGGTTTTAGCAAAAGAGTAGATAATGAAAGAAATCTCAAAATCAACCGGATCCGTAGTGATCATAGTAGAGAATTTGAGAATTCTAATTTCTCCAAATTTTGCGTAGAACAAGAGTACAAGCATGAATTCTCTTGTCCTAGAACACCCTAACAAAATGGGGTGGTGGAAAGAAGAAATCGTGCCCTACACGAGGCGGCTAGGACTATGCTTAATGCATACTCATTACCTAGCTACTTGTGGGCAGAAGCGGTTAATACCGCTTGCTATATCCAAATTAGAGTCCAAATCCATAAGTTTCTAGGTAAAACTCTATTTGAATTATGGAATGACACCATTCCAACAATTCATTACTTTAAAGTCTTTGGATGCAAAGCTTACATCTTAAACACCAAGGACAATTTAGGAAAATTTGAGTCTAAAGGAGATGAGGGAATCCTAGTTGGATACTCATCCACTAGTAGAGGCTATAGAGTCTACAACAAGAGAACAAAAATAGTTGAGGAATCTTCAAATGTTCAATTTGATGAAAACTCTACTACTTACCCTAGGAAACCCCCATTGATAATGATATCAATGACAAAAATCAAGACATTACCCATAAGCTTCAAACCTTGACCTTATGGGGTAATGATCAAGGGGGAGGATTAGTGAGTAATAATCAAGGGGGAGTATGTCACGCCCGCCCTTTCCCAAGGGTCCGGAGGGGCGGCGCATGATGCGACCGTACATACATACATCGTACTACTTACAGCGAAAGACTATACATATCGTACTTCTTACAGTGGAAGACTTTAAACATTTTTTTTTTCTTTTAAACATAACATGCATCGTCATTTCATAGGTACTTCTTCTTAACATAGAGCATGCATCATTATTTCATAAGTACTTAGTGCTTAGTTCAAGTCCATAGACATCATCATAATAAGGAAACATTTATAAGGACATAACAGATCTCCTCCACCATGCCACTACCACACACACTTGGCCCCTCCTGCTGCTCCCTTTAGTTTATCCATCCCTTACCCTTATCTACAGTACAAGGGAAAAATAAACTATAAGCACATAGGCTTAGTAAGATCCTGTCCTACTCACAAAAACCATACATCGACATTAAGCATGGCATGTAACATTCATAACATATAAGCAACATAACATGTAACATATATGACGTAAGCAAACATAACATGTAGCATAAGTAACATGAGCAAACATAACATGTAACATATATAACATAGCAACATATCATGTACATAATCAAACATAACATACAACATATGTAACATAGCAACATATCATGCACATATATGACATAATCAAACATAACATACAACATGTGTAACATAGCAACATATATATGACATGCAACATATATAACATAGCAACATATATATGACATATCAAACATAACATACAACATATGTAACATAGCAACATAGCATGTAAACATAACAATCATAACATGTGAACAAAACAATCATATCATGTAAACATATGCAGGATGCTCTTTGAAAACATATATTATAGGTACGTAAACATAAATCTCAACATATTTGGGCCCGGCATTGTACCACATCATCATCATCATAGCGCGCATCCCTAAATAGACCCGATGTAGCAAGTCTCGAACCTACTAGGTTACTAGGACCAATCTTAGTCCGTCGACCTAGGGGCCATCGTCATAGCGTAGAAGCCCATCCTAGGCCCGATCTTAGTCCATCGACCTAGGGCAACTTGGAGCCTATCCCGTACTAGGCCCGATCTTAGTCCGTCGACCTAGGGGCAATCATACATAGAAGCCCATCCTAGGCCCGATCTTAGTCCGTCGGCCTAGGGCATCTTAGGAGTCCATCCCTTTGGACCTTGTTAGGGTCCTGGTACAATCCATGTAGAAGGTAAAATACTTATATACTTTTTTTATCATAACATATCTTATTTCATTTCGCAAACATATCATACTTCATTTCATAACATATCATATTTCACTTCATGACATATCATATTTCATTTCATAAACACATCATACTTCATTTCATAACATATCATAATTCACTTCATGACATATCATATTTCATTTCATAATCACATCATACTTCATTTCATAACATATCATGTTTCACTTCATGAACATATCATATTTCATTTCATAAACATATCATTTTTCATTTCATAATCATATCATATTCATTTCCTAACATATCTTAATATCACACACATATAGGGCATGGCATAAGGTATAAACATCAAGAGGAAGTAAACACTAACCTAGGGCATGTTATCTTCATCTAGCATCATTTAATATTACAAGTTAACATGAATTCATCTAAGCATAAAACACATGTTAACCTAACCTAGAGCATGTTATCTTCATCTAGCATCATTTAATATCACAAGTCAACATGAATTCACCTAAACATAAAACACATGTTAACCTAACCTAGAGCATGTTATCTTCATCTAGCATCTTAACATCATCATATACATACAAAATATGGTATAGAATTTCATTGAAACCTCAAAAACAATGTTTGGCCGAATGGTTCATGGGGGCCTTTAGGGTTAAACTTTTAACCTAATCCATTTAACATCCTAACATCATCATATGCATATAAAATAGGGTATAGAACTTCATTGAAACATCAAAATCAAAGGTTGGCCGAATGGTTCATGGAGGCTTTTGGGGTTGAACTTTTAACCTAATCCATTTAACATCCTAACATCATCATATGCATATAAAATAGGGTATAGAACTTCATTGAAACATCAAAATCAAAGGTTGGCCGAATGGTTCATGGAGGCTTTTGGGGTTGAACTTTTAACCTAATCCATTTAACATCCTAACATCATCATATGCATACAAAATAGGGTATAGAACTTCTTTGAAACATCAAAATCAAAGGTTGGTCGAATGGTTCATGGAGGCTTTTGGGGTTGAACTTTTAACCTAATCCACTTAAGATCCTAACATCATCATATGCATATAAAATAGGGTATAGAACTTCATTGAAACATCAAAATCAAAGGTTGGCCGAATGGTTCATGGGGGGGTTTGATACAAAACTTCAATCAGAAAGCTACTTGTATGCAAGTGAGGGGATACTTACATCCTTCGCTTTGCTTTTTGGTTGGAAGATGACCTAAGGGAAGCAACCTAGCCTTTCTTCTTGCTTGGATGGCTTTTGGACAAGGGATGAGAAGGGGGAGGAGAAGTGGATCTCGATGAGGAAGAGGATGAGAGGAGAGAAAATCAACTTGATAACTCATGTCTCTTCATTCCCCCCCTATTTATTCATTTGAAGAGTCCCTTAGTCTCCCTTACCCCTAACTATAATTTCCCATATTCCTCTAATAATACAATCTTGTTGGGCTTCTGGTTAGTGGATGCATCTATAGGGCTTGGCTATCTAGAGGTTTGGGGTTCAATTCCTAGGCCTTGCATCCTTTTTGGCTTATTTTCTTTTATTTTTGAAAGAGCCCACATAAAGACCATTATCATCAAGCCAAAAATTCTTGTAAAATTGCTAGAAATTTTACGGGCATTACAGAGTAAGAGGAGATTCCGATGATGAGAAGAGGATTGAGGATAGTCATGATCAAAATCAACTTGATACACCTCCTAGAACAATAAGAGTTCATCAAAATTATCCTCTAGACCAAGTTGTAGGAGAATTATCTCAAGGTGTTAAAACCAGGTCTTTTCATAGAGTTCCCTCTAGTCAAATAGCTCTCATCTCCTAAATTGAGCCCAAATCAATCAATGATCCATTACTTGATCCCGATTAGATTTTAGCAATGCAAGATGAATTGGCTCAATTTGAAAGGATTCAAGTATGGGAGCTAGTCCCTAGACCCAATGATAGCACCATTGTTACTACAAGATGGGTCTTTAGGAACAAATTAGATGATCAAGGTAACATAACAAGAAATAAGGCTAGGTTAGTTGCAAGGGGCTTTAATCAAGTTGAAGGACTTGACAATGATGAAACTTATGCCCCAGTTACTAGGTTAGAATCAATTAGGATCCTATTAGGATATGCCTCTTACATGGGTTTTAAACTCTATCAAATGGATGTAAAGTTGGCATTCCTAAACGAGTTCATTAAGGAAGAAGTATATGTAGAACAATCTCCCAGGTTTGAGAGTGTAGACTATCCAAACCATGTATACAAGCTTAGAAAAGTTTCATACGGGTTAAAATAAGCTCCCCGAGCTTGGTATGAAAGATTATCATCTTTCTTAGTTTCTAAGGGATTTAGAAGGGGTCAAGTAGATCAAACTCTCTTTATTAAGTCAAAGTCAAAGGATATCTTTGTGGCCCAAGTATATGTAGATGACATCATTTTTGGGTCAACAAATGATGAGCTCCTTCAAGACTTCATCAAAAATATGGAGAATGAGTTTGAAATGTGTTTAGTTGGAGAATTAAATTTCTTCCTAGGTTTACAAGTCAAACAAACAAATGAAGGAATTTATGTATACCAAACCAAATATGCTAAAGAAATGATTAAGAAATTTGGTTTGGAAAATGCTAAGGTAGTATCAACTCCTATGGCAACCAACACAAAGATAGATAATGATCAAGAAGGTAAATCAATTGACCTAAAGCTTTATAGAAGCATGATTGGTAGCCTTTTATACTAAACCGCTAGTAGACCCAATATTTTATTTGCAGTAGGTATGTATGCTAGATACCAATCATGTGCCAAAGAATCCCATTTAGTGGTTGTTAAGAGAATTTTAAGATATATCAAAGGCACACTAAATGTAAGACTTTAGTACCCTAGGACAAAATCTTTTGATTTGATTGGGTATACCAATTCCGACTATGCAGGTTGCAAGTTGGATCGGAAGAGTATCAGTGGTGGATGTCAATTTCTTGGATCCTCCCTAGTTAGTTGGAATAGTAGAAAGCAACCTTGTGTTGCTCTATCCACCACCGAGGCCGAGTATGTGGCTATGGGTAGTTGTGTAGCTCAATTGCTTTGGATGAGACACACTCTAGAGGACTATGAGCTACACTACTCCAATGTCAAAGTTTATTGTGATAATGTGAGTACCATAAATTTGACTAAAAATCCGGTACATCACTCTAGGACAAAGCACATTGAAGTGAAGCATCACTTCATTAGAGATCATGTGGTCAAAGGGGACATTGAACTCAATTACATAGAATTCAAGTCCAACTTAGCTGACATTTTCACCAAGGCTCTCCCCGAAGCGGATTATTCATCACTTATGAGAGAACTTGGAATGTGCTTGGTAGAGTAGAGGTTTAGTCTTGCATGATCCTATAGACACCCTAGGATTATACCTCTATAGCATCTCATAAAATACCTAAGAAATCATGATTTTTGTATTGAGCCACTTAGACATCATGTGAGATGTTAGGAAGATACACTTGATTCATCATGTTTGTTATGATGCATTACTATGAACCAAGGTGTCATCTAGAGACATTGATCCTTAATTGGACCAATCATTGGGAAGACTTATGTACAATTGATGTGCATATAGCTCTAAGAACATGATTGAAAATGTCAAACAACACATAATTTAAACTATATTTATCATACTTTGAAAAATAGTTTTCAATTGTAAGCAAAAGTGATACAAAGTTTGCAAAATCCTTAAAGCTTTTGCTAGTTTTCAAATTTGTATCATTTTCGAAATATTGAAAACATATATTTTTCAAATTATTTTTCCTTAATAAATAATGATTTCAGAAATGTGTATACAAAATTTCGTGATTTTTCGATGATTCTGGAATTTTTCGTGCATTTCTGAAGTTAGGCTAAAAAGGCTGAAATTGGCGTTTCAGGCTTGGCAGTTGACTGCTTCAGATTTTAGCCAACTGCCACTCTGATTTTTCTGTAGATCAACCCTATTTCTTTGTCTTGAGTATAATCTTAAGTGTCCTAACCCTATGGTATGGTAATTCAAATAATTAAGAGGGTTTAGGACTGATTGATACATTGTTTTAGAGGGAGTTTCATTGTGCAAACTTTTCATTCCCTAAGTCTATATCATGTTTATTGTTGGTGCAAAGTTAGGCTATACTTCCTATCTATTGTTTCATTCTTTGCTCAACATGTTCTTTACACATCATGAACCATGTCTTGGATTAAGGGGGAGCCTTATATCTATCATATATCTTAGTTCAAGACATAACCAATTAATTCTTTCATGAAACTATTTTGTATGAATCCTTCTCTTTTTGGTGTAATGTCAAAGGGGGAGAAGGGAACTTTAAGTTAGAATTCATATTGGAAATATGATGTTTTCATTATGCGCATATTTTAAGACCTAACTTAAATGATTACCAAACATCAAAAAGGGGAATATTATTGGTGCAACAATGCCCCAAGCATTTATGTCTTTTGATGTTTGGATAATCATTTATAGTTAGACAATATTTTGTGATCTAACTATGAATATGTCAAGTGACAAGAAAATCCAAGTGTGAAGACTTGGTAAAGGAAAGTCCAAGGGAAGGTCTTGGCGGCGTAAGAACAAGCATGTAGTCTTTGTGGCGTAAAGTCCAAGCGGACCTTGGCAAAGATCAAAGGCAAGGTCTTGGCAGTGTAAGTCCAAGCATGTAGTCTTGGTGGCGTAAAGTCCAAGCGATCCTTTGGCAAAAGAGAAACCCAAGACATGACGAAACCGAGGGAAGCTCTTGGAAGCAAGCGCAAGGATGAAGGAGTCACGGACTCGGAGGGATCCTAGAGGTGCAAGGCTAAAGGAAGAGCTAGAAGGTTAAGTCTAGGTATTGGGAGTTGATTTCAAGTATGATTTAATCATACTTGAAGTATTAGTCAACTGGAGCTTTGTCTCAATCGACTGATCAGTCACTCGACTGAAGATGGCTGAGTTCTGTGACCATTAGTCGACTGCTAGGGTTTGGCGATCGGGTCCACATCGCGACCGCTATACCCTAGCAATGATCGCTAATAGTGGACATCGGCATAGAAGGTTTTCCAGTCGAGTGATCTCTTGGAGCACTCAATTGATTACTCAATCAATCGACTGATGGTATGATCAGTCGACTGATCAGAGTCCCGTTGGGCAGTGATGATCGCGGATTCGGCTTGTTAGAAGCCATTAGATGGCGTCAGCTACAGCAATAGTCGACTGATGTTGTACATCAGTCGACTGATGGAGGCTCAACGGGAAAATCAACCCTCTCTCTATAAAAAGAGGGCATGGGGTGCTTGAGGAGGCTAGTGCTTGCATTCCTAACATACTCTCAAGCTCCCCATGTTTTCTTAAGCTTTCTAAGTGTTTTTAATCCTCCTCTTCTCTAATCTTTATCTTCATCATTTGTAAGAAGAGGAGTGTCTTGTAAGAGAAAGCTTTCTTAGTGGAGATTTGCTTGGATTGATCCACCATAAGAATCGCCGTGGAGTAGGAGCTTAATCTCTGAACCACGTAAAATCCTTCTTGTTAGTGATTGCATTTTTAACTTTTGTTTTCTTTAGTATTTATATTTTCTTTCGCTAATCGAAATTGTAAAATTCAAGAGAGGCTATTCACCCCCCCTTCTAGTCTTCCAAAGATCCCCAACACATACTAGTCGGGAGTGTACTTTGAGGGCACAGTTGGAGTTCTCAGATAACACCAATAAGGGAAGGAAGTCTAGCCAGCATCGGTAGTAGTGGACAACACCAGGGACACAGGCATATGGTCAGGAGCAGCCATTACCCCCTCAGGCACCGTTGTATCACATACAGGGGGTGCCTCTTCAGTGATGCCCATAGCTATTCAGTATAGTATCCTGCCTCTCTAGTGATTTACTATCCAGGGTTATCTATGTAGCAGTTGTTATCAGCTAGCTCTCCGGGGTATATTATGCCTGCATTGTTGACTCAGTCTTCAGTACCATAGAGTCAGATTCAGCCTGAGTGGAGGCACACTAATACTACATCAGGGATGAAGCCGTCAAATGTGGAGGCTAGACGTGTTTATGCTATAACCAGAGATGAGGCACAATGGGCTAAGGGATCAATCATTCGAGGTATGGTTTCAATTTATTCCATATATGCTGATACTTTGATTGATACCGGTAGTTCATATTCATTTGTATCTAGAATATTTCTGGGTAGACTGGGAATGATTCCGATGGTTTGTTCTTGTGGGTTAGTAGTATCTTTGCCATCAGGAGAAGTGCTGACTAGCCATCAAGAAATCAAAGGTTGTCCCTTGGATTTCGAAGGGCATATCCTTACAATGGACCTTCAGGTGTTAGAGATGGTGGAATTTGACATCATTCTTGGTATGGATTGGTTGGCTACATATTATGCTACAGTGGATTGTAGAGCAAGAATAGTGACTTATCGACCACCGAACCAACCTGCATGGGAATTCGTAGGTACTAGAGATGATCAAGTGTTTGTTATATCAACATTACATGCACAAAGACTGTTATCTCAAGGCTGCCAAGGTTACTTATTGTCTCTAGTCAAAGTAGAGAGTGAGGCACTACCACCCCTCTCAAGTGTGCGGGTAGTCCAAGAGTATCCGGATGTGTTTACAGATGAACTTCCAGGCTTGCCACCTTCTAGGCAAGTGGAATTTGCAATAGAGGTGATTCCAGGAACCGTATCGGTATCGAAACCTCCTTATCGGATGGCACCAAAAGAGATAAATGAACTTAAAGTACAACTGCAGGAGTTGTTGGATAAGGGATTTATTCGGCCTAGTGTGTCGCCATGAGGAGCTCTAGTGCTTTTCGTCAAAAAAAATATGGATCATTGCAGTTATGCATTGACTACCAGAAATTGAATGCGATAACTGTGAAGAACAAATATCCATTACCAAGGATAGAGGATTTGTTTGACCAACTTAAAGATACTTGTGTGCACTCTAAGATTGATTTGCCCTCAGGATATCATCAACTTCGTATAAGAGATGAGGATGTGCAGAAAACAACATTCCGTACTCGTTATGGGCATTACGAGTTTCTGGTGATGCCTTTTGGTCTCACGAATGCTCCAGCTACATTTATGGACTTGATGAATTAGGTATTCTTGAGGTATATATATCAATTTGTGATAGTGTTCATAGATGATATTTTGATATATTCCCGATCTGAGGAGGAGCATGAACATCATCTTCTGATTGTGTTAGAGACATTATGGCGAGAGCATCTATATGTAAAGTTCAGTAAATGTGCATTCTGATTATCCTCAGTGGGTTTTCTTGGACACGTGGTATCTAACAGGGGTATTTCTATAGATCCCCAGAAAATCGAGGCTATTACCAATTGGGAGCAGCCAAGATCAATACAGGAAGTCTGTAGTTTCCTTGGTCTAGCCGGGTATTACTGTAGATTTGTTGAGAGATTTTCCAAGATTGCCACACCACTTACTCGCTTAACTCAAAAGGGGATCAAGTTCACCTGGTCAGAGGCTCATGAAGCTATCTTTCAGAAGATTAAGCAGTGGCTAATTTCTTTACCAGTTTTAGTGATTCCTTCTGGTGTTGATGGGATGGTACATATACTGATGCTTCTATCCAAGGGTTGGGAGCAATTCTGATGCAGTGCGATCGAGTGGTATCTTATGCCTCCCGTTAACTAAAGGATCATGAAAGGAATTATCCTGTGTATGACCTTGAGTTAGCAGCTATTGTTTTTCCATTGAAGATATGGAGACACTATCTATATGGAATTACTTTTGAGATCTATACAGATCATAAAAGTTTGAAATATCTTTTCACACAAAAGGAATTGAATCGGAGACAGGCAGTGGATGGAATATCTGAAGGATTATGATTGCACCATTCATTACCATCTGGGAAAAGCTAATGTGGTAGCAGATGCGCTGAGCAAGAAGTCTCATGGGATTCTGGCCAATCATTTGACAACAGTTACTGATTTAGTTCGACAGTTCTCAGAGTTGGGATTGTCTGAACAAGGTCAAACATCCCGGGGAGTATTAGTTTCTATGGTTGCCCAGTCCACTATTTCTGAGAAGATCAAAGAAACACAAGTTAGTGATCAGCATCTATAGTTCTTGTGCAACACAATAGACTCAGAACGATAAATGGATTTCTCGAGTGACAAGAATGGAGTACTTCATTTCCGTGAACAATTATGTGTTCCGAACACGCATCCAATTAAGGAAGAGTTGTTACAGGAAACACATCATTCGAGATTTGCTATACATCCTAGTGGTACTCGGATGTACCGAGATTTAAAACGGTTATACTAGTGGAATGGTATGAAGAAAGACATTGCAGATTTTGTCACTCGATGTTTAGTATGCCAGGAGATAAAGGCTGAACATCAGAAATCCATTGGGTTGCTTCAGGAAATTCCGATTCTGGAATGGAAGTGGGATCATATCACAATGGATTTCGTTACGGGATTGCCCAAAACCCATAAAGGACATGATGCGATTTGGGTGATTGTGGATTGCTTAACCAAATCCTATTCGTGGGATGGACTCATTGGATCGTCTGACAGAGTTATACTATCGAGATATTGTCAGATTGCATGGGGTACCTTTGAGTATCATATCTGATAGAGAACCACAATTTACCTCACGATTTTGGCAAAGTCTTCAGCAGGCCATGGGCACAGAGCTTCGGCTCAGTACAACATTTCATCCGCAAACTGATGGAATGTCTAAGCATACCATTCAGACATTGGAGGACCTATTGAGATCTTGTGTCATGGATTTGGGAGGCAGTTGGGAAGATCATGTCCACTTAGTGGAATTTGCCTATAACAATAGTTATCACTCTTATATTCGGATGGCTCCTTTTGAGGCATTATACAGCAAACCCTGTAAATCCCCTGTGTTGTGGGAGGAGGTTGGGGAGCGATAATTGTTGGGGTCACAGAGTATTCAACATGATGCAGAGTTGGTGTGCGTCAACAGACGGAGGTTATCAGAGGCACATGATCAATAGAAGAGTTACACGGACCACTATGGATGGTGGTAGTTGGAGTTGCGTGTAATTGTCCTACGTGTGTGGAACTTGACCACTAATGGGTAGTGACTGTCAGAGTGGCCAACAGCAGGGACCCCCGTTGTGTAGCTAGCTCTTTACGCTTATATGCTACTTATTCATACTGCCCACTCGGCCACTCGAGAGTAATGGTTGTTGTTGAGTTGGGACAGTTGTCATGTCGAGCTACCTTAGCCACACTGGGGTCGTGGTATTGAGTGGGGTGAGTAGGCATGACCATGCATTCTGCATTACCGTGTTGTTATGGCATTTTGCATATTAACATATATATATATATATATTTATATTTATATTTATATGGATGGTTGTGATTAGTATATATATATATGCAGTCTATATATATGCTAGTTGTGATGTTACATTTGTTTGTATTATGCTTGCTGCATTTGTTTATACATTATCATACATGCTACTTGTATTTTCTATATGGTTGTGTGTGTGATACCTGTGTATGAGTTGGTCGGACTATTGAATACCTTTGACCAGTATCATGATGTAGTATAAGTTAGACCAGATTTATTGTTTGTATTTTGTTATATAATGTTAGTAAGGCAGTTGTTGATTACAGAGTTAGCATTACTCTTCATCTTGTATATTGTGGATATATGCTCAGGTTGGATGAGTGTAGCGTAGCAGACTTTCAGGTATGTCAACACCTTATGTTGTTGAGTTGTTTAGTTGATATATGCATGTATATATATATTATACTAGTTTATACCTGATGTACCTTTAGGTTGTATATTGTTGACTTGCATGTGATATTTGATATATACCTATTCTTTCATATTACACCTGAGTTTTATACTCACCACTACAGACCCTGGATTTTCTTGTCACCCAGGTAACAGGTAGAAGACTTGGTGACGGCTTGGAGCATCGCTAGCTGATCCATCTCATCTCACTTTCGAGGCTCCTGTGGTTATTTTAGTTTTCCGTATGCTTTGGTTATGTACTTGGAGTTTTTGTGGTGTTATGTGTTGTTGGGCATGTTTTGTTGGTGTACATATATGTTGTTTCGGATTTTATGTCGGTACTTTCTTATTTTGTGGTCAGTCATATCAGTATGCGTTGTTGTTGATTTTATTACTTAGTTGTAATGGTTTCCGTTGTGTGTGTGTGTGTATGTCACGCCCGCCTTTTTTTTTTAAAGGCGGCGCGACACGATCATACATACATACATCTACAGCGGAAGACTACATGCATTTACAGCGGAAGACTTTAGACTTCTTTTTTTTCTTTTTAAAACATAAAGCATGAAACATAGAGCATGCATAATCATCTCATAAGTACTTAGTTCAAGTTCATGATAATCAACTTAAAGGACACTAAGTAGCAACCATTCATCATCAAGTAGAGTTCGACTCTTAACAACTAACATGCAAAACTTAAAGGGAAACATGCAATAGTCTTGGAATATAAACAGATCTCCTCCACCATGCCACTACCACACACACTTTGCCCCTCCTGCTGCTCCCTTTAGCTTAGCCATTCTTTACCCTTATCTGTAGTACAAGGGAACATGAAACTATAAGCACATAGGCTTAGTAAGATCCTTTCCTACTCACAAAAGTCATACATCAAGAATTAGACCTAGAGTAGTGACATGATCATTTAAGAACATATAAGCATAGCATTCATGTAAACATTCAAGAACATATAAGCATAGCATTCATATAAACATTCAAGAACATATAAGCATAGCATTTATATAAACATTCAAGAACATATAAGCGTAGCATTCATATAAACATTCAAGACTATATAAGCATAGCATTCATATAAACATTCAAGAACATATAAGTGTAGCATTCATATAAACATTCAAGAACATATAAGCATAGCATTCATATAAACATTCAAGAACATATAAACGTATATCATAATCACATAGACATGAAAAGGGGTATATGCAAGATGCTCTTTGAAAACATATATTTTATAGGTACTTGAACATAATATCAACATATTGGGCCCGACATTGTATCACATTCATCATCATCATTGCGCACATCCCTAAATAGACCCGAGGTAGCTAATCCCGAACCTACTAGGTTACTAGGCCCATACTATGTCCGTCGACCTAGGGGAAATCATAACATTGAAGCCCATCCTAGGCCCGTACTATGTCCATCAGCCTAGGGCAACTTAGGAGCCCATCCCGTACTAGGTCCGTACTATGATCGTCGACCTAGGGACACGTAGGAGTCCATCCCTTGGACCATGTTAGGGTCCAGTACAAGTCATGCAAAAAGTAAAATAGCATATCATGTTCCTTATCATAACATATCATATTTCTTTTCATAACATATCATGTTCCTTCTCATAGCATATCATGTTCCTTCTTTATAACATATAATATTTCTTTTCACAACATAAAGAGTGCTCTTAGTCCCCATTCATAGGGAAGCATCTCTTAGGTATTTTCAACATACATACTTGTTCATCATGATGCAATGAGCATAACATAATCATACATTCATACAATTAACATGGCAATGAGAATAACATAATCATACATTCATACAATTAACATGGCAATGAGCATAACATAATCATACATTCATACAATTAACATCGACATAAGGTAGTGACATAAACCAATCATGCTATCATAAAGTCTAACTAACATCATATTAACATCTTATATACATATAGCATGGTATGGAGGATTATTAGAGGGCATGAGCATGGGTTGGCCGAAACCCTAAGGGAGTGTTCTTAAGAATTTAAACCCTAAACACTTGTACAAGATCTAACTAACCATATATTAACATCCATTACCTATAGATCATGACATGGAAGACCATTAGGAGCACAACTAGGACTTGGCCGAAAGTTTCAAGGGGCCTTGGGTTCAAACACTCAAACCAAACCTAGCTATCAACATGTCATCTTCATCTACATACAAAATATGGCATGGAAACATATAGATCATAGCATGAAAGACCATTAGGAGCATATATAGGTCTTGGCCGAAAGTTTCAAGGGGTCTTGGGATCAAACACTCAAAGCAAACCTAGCTATCAACATGTCATCTTCATCTACATACAAAACATGGCATGAAGACATATAGATCATAGCATGAAAGACCATTAGGAGCATATATAGGTCTTGGCCGAAAGTTTCAAGGAGATCTTGGGATCAAACACTCAAACCAAACCTAGCTATCAACATGTCATCTTCATCTACATACAAAACATGGCATGGAGACATATAGATCATAGCATGAAAGACCATTAGGAGCATATATAGGTCTTAGTCGAAAGTTTCAAGGAGAACTTTGGAATAAAACACTCAATCAAGCCTATCTATCAACATATTATCATCATATTCATACAAAACATGGCATGGAAAAATCATTGGAAGCATGAAGGAGTCTTGGCGGAGAGTTTCAAAAAGATTTCTAAGCAATCGAAAGCCAAAACAACTTGTACTGTAGGTGAGGGGATACTTACATCCTTTCTCTTGTTTAGTAATAGAATATACCCTAGGTTGTGATGCCAAGACTAGAGCTTTCTTCTTGCTTGGTTGGTTTTCGGAAATGGAAGAAGGGAGAGCTAGGGTTTCGGTGGGGAAGAAGAAGAGAAAGAGGAGAATGCCAACTTGGGTTCTCTTGTCTCCTCATACTCCTATTTATTCACTTGAAGGTGTCCCTTAGCCTCCCTTACCCTTAACTATCATTTCCCATGTCCTTCTAATAGCACAACCTTGCTGGGCTTCTGGTTATTGGATGCATCCTAAGGTTTAGTCATCTACTTGGAGGTTTAGGGTTCAAACCCTGGGCCTTGCATCCTTTTCGGCTTTATTTTCTTTTATTTTTGAAAGAGCCCACATAAAAGCCCATATGATCATACAAAAATTCTTATAAAATTTCTAGAAATTTTACGGGTGTTACAGTCCTTCATACCTTTTAAAAGTTTCATCCTCGAAACTTAGAACAACTCTGGGTACTTTTGTTTCATGTCCTCCTTGTGTTCCCAGGTAGCTTCTTCATACCGTTGATTTTGCCACAGGACCTTCACTAAGGGCACCTCTTTTTTCCTTAGTCTTTTGACTTCTCGGTCTAGTATCTGGATAGGCCGACTTTCATAACTCAGGTCCTCGTGAACTTGCACTTTTTGTGGCTCAATCACTTGGTATGTACTGGAAATGCACTTCTTGAGCATTGAAACGTGGAACACATTGTGAATAGCTGACATCTCTTGAGGCAGCTCTAGCTCGTAAGCAACCTTGCCGACTCTCTTCAGTATCGGATACGGTCCCACATAGCGCAGACTCAGCTTATGCTTCCTTCCGAATCTCATCACTCCCTTCATAGGGGCCACTTTGAGGAATACCAGATCCCTGACTTCAAATTCCAATGGTCTACGCCGTATATCTGCATAGCTCTTTTGTCGGCTCTCAGCAGTTTCAATTCTTTGGCGGATGTTCTGTATAGCTCGGGTGGTATCATCAATGATATCTGTTTGGAGTCCCATCCCCTTCTTTTCACCACCTTCGTACCAGCATATAGGAGATCTACATCTCCTCCCGTATGGAACCTCGTAGGGCGCCATTCCAATAGTAGCTTGGTAGCTATTATTGTAGGCGAATTCTGCCAAGCATAAGTATCGGCACCAACTCCCTTTGAAATCCAAGGCGCAAGCTCATAACATATCCTCCAATACTTGGTTCACCCTTTCTATCTGTCCGTCGATCTGAGGATGAAAGGCAGTACTGAATAATAGCTTCGTGCCAAGGGCCTTCTGAACATATTCCCAAAAATGGGAAATAAAGTGACCATCTCGATCAGAAATGATGGTCTTAGGAATCCCATGTAGTCTGATAATTTCCCTAGCATATAATTGAGCCAGTTGCTCAGTCGAGTAGGGAATCTTGATTGCTAAGAAGTGGCCAGACTTCGTCAATCTGTCCATGATCACCCATATAGCGTCATATCCATTCATCGTCTTGGGTAGTCCTGAGATGAAATCCATAGAAATATCTTCCCATTTCCATTCTGGAATTTGGATTGGCTGCAGCGTTCCTCCAGGTCCCTGGTGTTCTGCTTTAACCCTCTGGCAGGTCATGCAGGTACTAACATACTGAGCCACATCCCTTTTCATACCGAACCATTAGAACTTCCCTTTCAGATCTTGGTACATCTTGGTGGATCCAGGATACATCGCATAGGGGGTTCCATGAGCTTCCTCAAATATCTTCTTCCGTAATTCTAGATCATCGGGAATACACAAGTGATCCCTGAGGTAGAGTACTCCACTGTCAGAGATACGAAATCCATCATCCTTTCCTTTTAGGACCTCTTGCTTGATCCTTTGAATGCTCAGGTCATGGGTTTGCTTTTCTAATATATCGTCGAACAGCGTCGGTGCCATCGTCATGGTAGAGAGCTGTCCAAAAATGATTTCAACCCCATAACACATAATTTCCTTTTCTAGGGGTCGAGATAATACCGATAGAGACATCAAGGTGGCACAGGACTTCCTACTGAGTGCATCGACCACTTTATTCGCCTTTCCTAGATGGTAGAATATCTCACAGTCATAATCTTTAATGAGCTCGAGCCATCTGCGTTCTCTCATGTTTAGGTCTTTCTATGTGAAGAAATATTTCAGACTCTGGTGATCTGTATAAATCCTACACTGAGCTCTATATAGATAATGCCTCCATATTTTGAGAGCAAAGACCACGGCCGCTAGCTCTAGATCGTGAGTGGGATAATTCCTTTCATGTTCCTTGAGTTGCCTAGAGGCATAGGCAATGCCCTTGCTATTCTGCATGAGTACAGCTCCGAGTCCCAACTTGGAAGCGTCGCTGTACATGTCGAAGCCTTCGTTACTGTCCGGAAGAGCAAGGATTGGAGCACTGGTCAGTCTCCTTTTTAATTCTATGAAACTCTTCTCACAGGCGTCCGTCCATTCATACTTTTTGTTCTTTCTAGTGAGAATTGTCATAGGGGCTGCAATTCTAGAGAAGTTCTCTACAAACTTCCTGTAGTAGCTTGCTAGCCCAAGAAAGCTTCTGATTTCGCTGGCTTTCTTTGGCCTGTTCCAATTACTCACAGCTTCAATCTTTGTTGGGTCTACCATCACTCCATGCTTGGATATAACGTGACCAAAAAATGATACTTGATCGAGCCAGAACTCGCATTTGGAGAACTTTGCATACAGCTGCTTTTCCTAAAGAATCTGCAATACTACATTCAGGTGTTCGGCGTGCTCTTCTTGGGTTCTAGAATATATCAGTATATCGTCGATGAAAATGATCACAATTTTGTCGAGGAATGCCGAGAATACCCGATTCATCAGATCCATGAACATAGCAGGTGCATTCGTCACTCCGAAAGGCATAACTACGAACTCATAATGTCCGTATCTTGTTCGGAAAGTCATCTTTGGTATATCATCTGGTTTCACTTTCACTTGATGATAGCCAGACCTCATATCAATCTTAGAGAAGACGATGGCACCCTTTGACTGGTCGAATAGGTCATCAATCCATGGTAAAGGGTACCTGTTCTTGATCATCACATTATTTAGCGCTCGGTAGTCTATGCACATTCGCATAGACCCATCTTTCTTCTTTACAAATAGTACTAGAGCTCCCCATGGAGAGCGACTTGGGCGTATGAGTCCCTTGTCGAGTAAGTTCTGTAGTTGTCCCTGAAGTTCCTTCAATTCAGCCGGCGCCATACGGTAAGGTGCTTTAGAGATCGGGTTAGTACCAGGAATCAATTCGATCTCAATTTTAATCTCTCTATCAGGGAATAACCCTGGTAGTTCATCTGGGAATACCTCTGGGTAGCTGCATACAACTCTGACATCTTCTAGCTTCTGGTCCTCGGTTTGACTTGTATCAACCGCATGTGCTAGAAACCCAGTGCATCCACTATCCAACATCTTGCGCGCCTGTAGAGCTGATAGAAATTTATCGATTCTTTTCCTTGTCTCTCCAATAAATTCAAACATAGGTTCTGGCTCTGGCTGGAAAACCACTTTTCTTTTACGGCACTCGATCGAAGCACCGTACTTACTTAAGAAATCCATGCCCAATATGATATCATAATCCTGCATGTCGAGGACTATCAGATCACAGTAGAGTTCTCTGTCTGCAATTCTGATGGGTGTGGCTCGCAGCATATGAGTAGAGGGCATTACTTCTCCCGAGGGCAGGGTCGTTAAGAACTTGCGATCCAAAGCTTGTGGTGGCATGTCCATCTTTTCCGTGAAAGGTGTAGAGACAAACGAGTGTGTTGCCCCAGTATCAAATAATGCAGTAGCATGATGACAGAAAATAAATATCTGACCTGTGACAACCGTAGAAGCGTTCGCCACATCTTCTTTGGTGAGAGAGAATACCCTGGCATTCATCGTAATTGGCGGGGCTTCCAATCTCCCTTGGCTTATTGGAGTACCTTCGATTGTAGCCTGCATCTGGTGTAGCTGCAGAGGAACACCCTTATCTTGGGTATCTTCGAGGAGGTGCACGAACACAGTAGGGCAGTCCTTGACTCGATGCCCTTCCCGTCCACAGTTGTAGCATCTATTCGTGCCCCTGTAGCACACTCTGAGATGTATCTTCCCGCATGTATTACACTGAGGGATCTTGGGTTGCTTGTTCGCTGGACCACCTTTAGAGTCATCCCATTGCTTTCTCTTGCCAGTGTGGTTCCCTTTCCAAGTACTCTGGGTTCTCTGACCTCCTGACTGGGCTTGACTCCTGCCTTCATTCTGTGCCTTCTTTTGCTGGTTAATGTTGTTCAGGTAGTGCTCAGTGATCAGGGCACTACTGAACAGCTCCTTTGCGGTCTGCGGTCTATTAACTCCGTCGGCCACGTTCAGAGCTATCTCGGGTCGGAGCATCTTCAGCATGAGGCTGACCCTTTCTCTTTCTATACTGACCAACTCTGGGCATAGGCGTGTGAGTCGGTTGAATCTTTTCACAGCTTCACTAACTGATAGGTCACCTTGCTGAAACCCAGTGAACTCGTCGTAATGCTTGTTTGTCACCCGCATATGGAAGAATTCTTCGAAAAATTCATATTCGAAGTTCATCCATCTCATCTGATTCACTTGCCTCTTTGCTTTAACCCTTTCCCACCACATTCGGGCATCTCCCGAAAGGCAAAATGATGTGCACTTAATCTTCTCGTATTTGGGCCAGTCCAGTAGCTCTATGATGCTTTCCACAGTCTTGAACCAGGCCTGGGCGTCCCATGGTTCACCAATACTAGAGAAATTTTCCGGCTTCAGCCTCTGCCACTGGATTAGGTAAGCTTCTTGTCGAACTATCGGGCCAGGGCCCACTGGTGGGGCGGTAGGGTTTCTTAGCTGGTTCATTAAAGCATTTATCACTTACTGTTGCTCTGTGACTTGACGCTGGAGTTCAGTAACTACATGCATAAGGTCAAGTGAGGGTGCTATCTCATCGACTCTATTACTGCGTCTCCCAGCCATGTTTATCTTCATATATTATAATAAGGCTAGTATAAGGTTATCATTCATTTATTTATGCATATTTAAACTAAAGGCTAGCATAAGGTTATCATACATATATTCATGCATATTTAAACTAAAAGCATGTCTTATCATACACGAAAGAAATAGAGTATGCATAGAATTTCTTACTTGGAGCGGCAGGATAGGAGCTTGATGTGTGTGTAGTGGAAAGGCATATCTGCTCTGATACCAACCTATCACGCCCGCCTTTTTTTTTAAAGGTGGCGCGACGCGATCATACATACATACATCTACAACGGAAGACTACATGCATTTACACCGGAAGACTTTAGACTTCTTTTTTTTTCTTTTTAAAACATAAGGCATGAAACATAGAGCATGCATAATCATCTCATAAGTACTTAGTTCAAGTTCATGATAATCAACTTAAAGGACACTAAGTAGCAACCATTCATCATCAAGTAGAGTTCGACTCTTAACAACTAACATGCAAAACTTAAAGGGAAACATGCAATAGTCTTGGAATATAAACAGATCTCCTCCACCATGCCACTACCACACACACTTTGCCCCTCCTGCTGCTCCCTTTAGCTTAGCCATTCTTTACCCTTATCTGTAGTACAAGGGAACATGAAACTATAAGCACATAGGCTTAGTAAGATCCTTTTCTACTCACAAAAGCCATACATCAAAAATTAGACCTAGAGTAGTGACATGATCATTTAAGAACATATAAGCATAGCATACATATAAACATTCAAGAAATATAAGCATAGCATTCATATAAACATTCAAGAACATATAAGCATAGCATTCATATAAACATTCAAGAACATATAAGCATAGCATTCATATAAACATTCAAGAACATATAAGCGTAGCATTCATATAAACATTCAAGAACATATAAGCATAGCATTCATATAAACATTCAAGAACATATAAACGTAGCATTCATATAAACATACGAAAACCTATAAGCATAGCATTCATATAAAACTCAAGAACATATAAGCATAGCATTCATATAAAACTCAAGAACATATAAGCATAGCATTCATATAAAAGTAATGACATGATCATGCAAGAATGTATAGCATAGCATTCATATAAACATACAAGAACATATAAGCATAGCATTCATACAAATATCATAATCACATAGACATGAAAAGGGGTATATGCAAGATGCTCTTTGAAAACATATATTTTATAGGTACTTAAACATAATCTCAACATATTGGGCCCGGCATTGTACCACATTCATCATCATTATTGCATGCATCCCTAAATAGACCCGAGGTAGCTAATCCCGAACCTACTAGGTTACTAGGCCCGTACTATGTCCGTCAACCTAGGGGCAATCATAACATAAAAGCACATCCTAGGCCCGTACTATGTCCGTCGGCCTAGGGCAACTTAGGATCCCATCCCGTACTAGGTCCGTACTATGACCGTCGACCTAGGGGCACGTAGGAGCCCATCCCTTGGACCTTGTTAGGGTCCGGTACAAGCCATGCAAAAAGTAAAATAGCATATCATGTTCCTTATCATAACATATCATATTTCTTTTCATAACATATCATGTTCCTTCTCATAGCATATCATGTTCCTTCTTTATAACATATCATATTTCTTTTCATAACATAAAGAGTGCTCTTAGTCCCCATTCATAGGGAAGCATCTCTTAGGCATTTTCATCATACATACTTGTTCATCATGATGCAATGAGCATAACATAATCATACATTCATACAATTAACATGGCAATGAGCATAACATAATCATACATTCATACAATTAACATGGCAATGAGCATAACATAATCATACATTCATACAATTAACATCGACATAAGGTAGTGACATAAACCAATCATGCTATCATAAAGTCTAACTAACATCATATTAACATCTTATATACATATAGCATGGCATGGAGGATTATTAGAGGGCATGAGCATGGGTTGGCCGAAACCCTAAGGGAGGGTTCTTAAGAATTTATACCCTAAACACTTGTACAAGATCTAACTAACCACATGTTAACATCCATTACCTATAGATCATGACATGGAAGACCATTAGGAGCACAACTAGGACTTGGCCAAAAGTTTCAAGGGGCCTTGGATTCAAACACTCAAACCAAACCTAGCTATCAACATGTCATCTTCATCTACATACAAAACATGGCATGGAAACATATAGATCATAGCATGAAAGACCATTAGGAGCATATATAGGTCTTGGCCGAAAGTTTCAAGGGGTCTTGGGATCAAACACTCAAACCAAACCTAGCTATCAACATGTCATCTTCATCTACATACAAAACATGGCATGGAGACATATAGATCATAGCATGAAAGACCATTAGGAGCATATATAGGTCTTGGCCGAAAGTTTCAAGGAGATCTTGGGATCAAACACTCAAACCAAACCTAGCTATCAACATGTCATCTTCATCTACATACAAAACATGGCATGGAGACATATAGATCATAGCATGAAAGACCATTAGGAGCATATATAGGTCTTGGCCGAAAGTTTCAAGGAGAGCTTTGGAATTAAACACTCAATCAAGCCTATCTATCAACATATTTGTTAGTGCAATCTTTTTCCATGATTAGGTTTTGATGTGTGTGGGAAAGGGTTTAAGTTAGTTTGTTATGTTGATTTGATATGTGCGTTGAAGTCGTGCACGACTTAGTAATTCGTACATGGAGCCGTGGTGAGTTTCACATCTCATGACTCGGTCCTTGAGTCGGTGAAGGATTGCTTTGCGGAAGTCGTGCGCTTGGAGCATCCGAGGGACCGCCGGACGAGAAGCTTGGAGTGAATCTGGAGGAAGTAGACGGTAAAGAGCCTTGAAGGAGCATTGCAGTCGCTTGAGGCAAAGAGGCGAAGGAGCATTGCCAGGTGGTAACGATGTAGGAATGGCGAAGCCAGAAGAACCGGCGAGGACTCAGGGGATGAGTGTGAAGGATGAGAGTGAGCGAATGTAACTCGGAAAGGGGTAGCTCTTAGGTGAAACTTGGCCATTTGGCCAAGTGTCGGATGAGTTTTCCCGACACCAGTCGACTGCCATGTCATGGAAGTCGACTGCTCTTAGTTGATGGTTCGATCGACTGGTCTAATGTGGATGGATCAAGTTGATCAATTGACTGTCGGCAATGGTCAGTCGACTGATGGCTTGATCAGTCGACTGCTCATGGGGAGCAGTCGACTGATGGCACTGTGCATGGGCACAGAATGGAGTCGACCTCGTTGAGGACTCGACTGATCGAGCACCAGTCGACTGATGGTAATATCAGTCAACTGATGCCAGTACCGTTGGATGAAATCCAACGTGGAAAGCGGTCGTTATTGGGCAACGACTACAGGACCAGTCGACTGATTGGGACATCAGTCGACTGCTCCTGTGTCAACGGGAAGAAACTCTCTTCCTCTATAAAGAGGAATGGGATGGGGCTTTGGGAGGCTAATGCTTATGCTCTAATTTGCTCCCAAAGTGCTCTAAGGGTTTTTCCACTCTTCTTACTTGCTTTATTTCCATTCTATTGTAAGAAGAGAGATTGTAAAGAGGTTACCTCCACCTAGCTTTGTGCAAAGGAGAGATCTAGTGGATAGATTGCAGAGTGATTCACCGTGGACGAATCGGACCGTGGATTAGCGGCGTAGCCGTGAACCACGTTACATCTTGGTGTTTGTGTTGTTTGTTTATCTTTTGCTTTGTCTTTATTTATATTTGCATATTCCGCTTGCGCTAACATTTTGTAGAGGAGCAAAATCCGACATCCATCGATTGAGGGCTATTCACCCCCCTCTAGCCGGTCGTTTCGATCCCCAACAAGTGGTATCAGAGCCAGGTTGCTTGTCACCGGACTAACTGCCGCAACAAGCTCTTCATCAAAAGATGGTCGGCTCGAACATTCATCCGCCGAAGTTCGAAGGGGAATTCGCTTGGTGGAAGAAGAGAATGGAGGTATTCTTCGAAACCGACTTTGAAATTCTCTTAATTATGGAAAATGGTTTCGAGTTGCCTAGGAACGAAAATGGGGAGTCATTGGAGAAATCAAGGTGGAGCAAGAGGCAAAGAGAAGAATACTTGGCAAATTCAAAGGCCAAGCATCACCTATACAATGTCCTCCCCCAACAAGAAGTCAACCGGATAGGAGAGTGTGCTAACGCCAAGGAAATGTGGAACAAATTAATAGAGATTCATGAAGGCACATCTGAGGCGAAGCTAGCAAGGAGAGATGTCCTTCGCTCCCAATTGTCCAATATCAAACTCGAAAAGGAAGAGAAGGTAAAATCCCTACACTCTAGATTTAAGGAAATTCTAACCGGTTTGACAAGTGTAGGTGAAAAGCTCTCCAACCGGGATATGGTAATGAAGGTCATAGATGTCTTTCCCCGGTTCTCAAGATGGAGCTCCATGGTGGATTCGTTTTACATCTCTAAGAACTTGGAAATAAGTACCTTGGAGGAGTTTTTCTCAACAATGGAGCTCCACGAAACGAGGCTTGAAGGAATACAAGAAGAGCCTAGAATCCAACCTTCAAGGGGAGTAGCATTGATGGCAAATAAGGGGAAGAAGAAGATGGAGATCCCCTCCTCCGACAATGATGAAGACTCTTCCTCCTCCTCCATGGATAGCACGGAAGAAGCGTATATGGTAAGGAGGGTAAGGCGTGCATTAAAAGGTTTTAGATTTAATAAGTCTAATGATAGGAATAGAAGACCAGGGGGGAAAGTCATATGCTACAATTGCCAAGGAGAGGGGCACATAAGGGACAATTGTCCTCTCCTAAACAAGAGCAAAGAAGAGAGGAAGAGGAAAGAAGAAAAGAAGAAGAAAAAGGGGAGCAAGAAGAAAGAGGAGAAGAAGGCAAAGGAAAAGGGGAAGGCCAAAGCATTCAAAGCCAAGACATGGGATGATCTTTCCTCCTCATCCTCATCCGAAGAAGAGGAACAAGTCTATTCCAACCTTGCATTGATGGCCTTTGACGACTTGGATTGTTCCTCCTCCGAAAATGAAGGATCAAGCTCAAGTGGAGAGAGCTCAAGTGAAGGGGGAGCTTCCTCATCCTCCTCATCAGAAGAAGAAGACATGGAAACTATGGTAACGAATGCCTCTCCTAAGAAAATAGTTTCCATAGTTTCTAGCTTAACTAGGGATTTATTTAGAGCAAAGAAGAAAAATAAGAGCATGCTAGATCAAATTAAGGACTTAGAAAATAAACTAGAAAAAGCATGCTTAAATCAAAATGAAAATATTTCTTCTTGCCATGATGATGCATGTTCACATGATAAATATATGCCATTTGATGTTAATGATGCATGCATAGAAGAAAATAGGGCTTTAAGGGAAAAGGTAGATTATTTGACAAAAGCCCTAAAAAAATTCACTATAGGCTCCAACACCTTGAACATGATCATAGGGAGCCAAAGAGCTAGCTTCAACAAAAAGGGCCTAGGTTATAAAGAAAAGAAAAATGAAAAGGCCTACAAATGCCTAATTGCTAGGGGACAAGATAAGAAGAAAGTAATAGCTAGGAAATGGATCCCTAAGGAGTATCTAGTGAACCCCATAGGCAAGAACTTATTTTGGGTTCCAAAATCCATCCTTAAGGGTTAGAAAACCCCTAGGGTAGTCAACCATATGCAATTGACCTATATCATATTTTGGTTGACTTAGGATGGCGGGACAACATTTTGAAATAGTGTTAGGTGAAGATAACGTGCCTATAAATAGTTAATAATGCTTAAATCATGATGATTAATGTAATTGCTATGTATGTTTGCAATCATGATTTATGATTTTGATATTTGGCACATAATCATGAGAAATAGGTGTAGATCATGCTTTAGGTGATACTTTGTTTATAATCATGATATAATACCTAATGCATGATTATAATTTGATGAATACATGTGTTTCATGATCATAATATGAATTTAAGTCATATATATCTTTATGATCATGTTGAGTGTTAGGATGATACTTAACCTTGATAGAATTGTATGAATATAATGGTTAAGTATATACAAATACCCTCTAGGATGCATCTCACACTCACCATAGGCTACTTTGATTGAAAACTTAGCATGGGTGAGATGTTAGGATGATACAAATGGCCACTAATGCCTATGGCATTTAGATGGTCATTTAAAGTATCAAAATAGCAATAATAGACCAATCATGGGGAAGGCTTATGTTTAATTCATAGACATATTTCCCAAAGATCATGGTTGGATATTTCATATGTTTTCAAAACAATTTCTTAATCTAAAATCTATGTATTCATGTTTTGAAACAATTGGAACCAAAACTAGGTGTTAAACTTGATACTCACATGATCAAAAACCTAGTGGTTTTTAAACCTTTTGGATTTTTGGAAAATACGTGAAAATATAATGATTTTTCATGAAGACCTATTTTTCACTGATAAATAATCTTACAAGAAATATGTTCCCCAAATTTCATGATTTTTTGAATTTTTTGGAATTTTTAATGCATTTCTGAAATTCGGTCCGAAATCGAAAGTTACGAATCGCGTGTCGATCGTAGTAGGTAAACTGAACGATCGGGTGGCCTGAAAATCAGACTAGTTAAGGCCGAATTCAGGTTTTAGACTAATTTTTGGTATTTTCCTTCTATTATACTTGATGTCATGAGTTTATAACTTAGTGTTAATCTTTTTGATGGTGTCAAAGGGGGAGAAATGATTATGTTTAAGTAAATTATGATAGAGGGAGAGAAAGTTTCATGGATTAAGGGGGAGTTGCATATTGCTATATCATGTTTATGTTTACATGCTTTCTTTCCTTAGAAATTTTTTTATCAAATGTTTACCTAACTTAAACGGATTGCCACACATCAAAAAGGGGGAGATTGTTAGTGCAATCTTTTGCCATGATTAGGTTTTGATGTGTGTGGCAAAGGGTTTAAGTTAGTTTGTTATGTTGATTTGATATGTGCGTTGAAGTCGTGCAGGACTTAGTAATTCGCACATGGAGTCGTGGCGAGTTTCACATCTCATGACTCGGTCCTTGAGTCGGTGAAGGATTGCTTTGCGGAAGTCGTGCGCTTGGAGCATCCGAGGGACCGCCGGACGAGAAGGTTGGAGTGAAGCCAGAGGAAGTAGACTTCAAGGCAAGAGATGTGAAGGAGCATTGCAGAGTCGTGCGATTGATGCTGCTGAGGGACGTGGCCGAGAACGAAGAGAACTTCGAAGGCGAGGGACTCCGAGGGATGAGAGTGAGCGAATGTAACCCGAGAAGGGGTAGCTCTTAGGTGAAACTTGGCCATTTGGCCAAGTGTCGGATGAGTTTTCCCGACACACCGATCGCCATGTCATGGCGCTCATCGCTCGAGTCGATGGTTCGAATGATCGGTCTAATGTGGTTGGATCGTTGATCACCGACTACGGCAACGGCCACCGATCGATGGCTTGATCGATTGATCGCCATGGGGAGCTGATCGATGGCACCGCACGGGCAGAATGGAGTCGACCTCGTTGAGGACTCGACTGATCGAGCACCAGTCGACTGATGGTAATATCAGTCGACTGATGCCAGTACCGTTGGATGAAATCCAATGTGGAAAGCGGTCGTTATTGGGCAACGGCTACAGGACCAGTCGACTGATTGGGACATCAGTCGACTGCTCCTGTGTCAACGGGAAGAAACCGTCTTCCTCTATAAAGAGGAATGGGATGGGGCTTTGGGAGGCTAATGCTTATGCTCTAATTTGCTCCCAAAGTGCTCTAAGGGTTTTTCCACTCTTCTTACTTGCTTTATTTCCATTCTATTGTAAGAAGAGAGATTGTAAAGAGGTTACCTCCACCTAGCTTTGTGCAAAGGAGAGATCTAGTGGATAGATTGCAGAGTGATTCACTGTGGACGAATCAGACCATGGATTAGCGGCGTAGCCGTGAACCACGTTACATCTCGGTGTTTGTATTGTTTGTTTATCTTTTGCTTTGTCTTTATTTATATTTGCATATTCCGCTTGCGCTAACGTTTTGTAGACGAGCAAAATCTGACATCCATCGATTGAGGACTATTCACCCCCCTCTAGCCGGCCGTTTCGATCCCCAACAATATTATCATCATATTCATACAAAACATAGCATGGAAAAATCATTGGAAGCATGAAGGAGTCTTGGCCGAGAGTTTCAAAAAGATTTCTAAGCAATCAAAAACTGAAACAACTTGTACTGCAGGTAAGGGGATACTTACATCCTTTCGCTTGTTTAGTAATAGAATATACCCTAGGTTGTGATGCCAAGACTATAGCTTTCTTCTTGCTTGGTTGGTTTTCGGAAATGGAAGAAGGGAGAGCTAGGGTTTCGGTGGGGAAGAAGAAGAGAAAGAAGAGAATGTCAACTTGGGTTCTCTTCTCTTCTCATACTCCTATTTATTCACTTGAAGGTGTCCCTTAGCCTCCCTTACCCTGAACTATCATTTCCCATGTCCTTCTAATAGCACAACCCTGCTGGGCTTCTGGTTATTGGATGCATCCTAAGGTTTAGTTATCTACTTGGAGGTTTAGGGTTCAAACCCTGGGCCTTGCATCCTTTTTGGCTCTATTTTCTTTAATTTTTGAAAGAGCCCATATGATCATGCAAAAATTCTTATAAAATTTCTAAGAATTTTACGGGCGTTACAGTGTGTGTATATATATATATATACACACACACACACACACACAACGGAAACCATTACAACTAAGTAATAAACTCAACAACAACGCATACCGATATGATTGACTACAAAATAAGAAAGTACCGACATAAAATCTGAAACAACACATATATGTGTGTGTGTGTGTGTGTGTGTGTGTGTGTGTGTGTGTGTGGTTGTGCCCGAAAGGCTAGGTATTACAGGGTATTTCTTGTCATACAGGGGAGATGTTGTCCATTAATCAGGCTAAGTATACTCCCGAGGCATGACAACTTTATTGGTATCAGAGCCCTAGGTTTTGCGATGTCATATAATGATGTTTTTCGTTGAGTTTTGTATTCTTGGGAGTCGATTTATTTTTATTTGGTTTTGTGAGATGAGATTGACAACGGCATGAGCTTCGTGCAGCACGAAGTAAGAATTCTTGATACCTTATATTTTGGTTAGATACTTATCTAAAATTGTTCAGCAGGTCTTGATAGACAGAGTTATGGCACCTGTACAGACTCACAGTAGGGGTCGTCCACCAAGGCGACTAGCCAGAGTTGTGGGATCAGAGACTACTATGACTGAGCCTATTACTCAAGAATAGCCTCACTATCCCCCTATCAGAGGTTCGAAGTCTCAAGATCCGGATATACCACTGACTAGGCCGGTACCTGCGGAGTCTAGTTGGCTTAATTATAAAACTCGGATACTCGTATTGGCGCATTCGGGCAAGGATGGACTTACTCTGTTCCGAGGGGAGTCTGATCCATGGATTGCCCGTGCTTGGCTGGAAAATTTGGAGGACACTTTCGAGTACGTGGATTGTACTAACGAGGAGAAAGTGGGCCTAGCTACATACTGTTGGTGCAGTGAGGCACCGAAATCGAACCTGTGTTTTGATTATAGCAAAGACACAAAGTTAAGTCTATTTTGTTTTCTCACGAGCTGAATCGAGTGTGCAGAAGATTGATATAGCTGGAGCTGAAGGCTAGCGACACCCGGAGAAAGCCACGGTGGTCGAGCGACACTTGAGTGATTTTGGAGGGAGCCGATGGAATCGAGTGGAAGGCCGGAAGCAAAAGCAACACGTAAGTATCGAGGTAAGCTCGTGTGTGTGAGCGTAAGTGAGGTCGTATCCTCTTTACGGGGATGATCTTAAGCATAGATCCGACCCAAGACATCTCATAGGTGGTCTAGGTCGAGATCGGACGGTCGAAGATCGTCGGAATTATGTTTTTGTTGAGCTAACTTTGACTTGCGAAGAAGCATCACGACCGCTTGGAGGACTGACGCCGTGTATCGGGCCGATCGCTTTAAGGTCATCAATCGATCGATGTCCGCCATCACGATCGATGATGGCCATCATCGATCGATGGTCAATGATCAGATTCGAGGAGTCAAGGCTTATCACTCCACCTCAAAGCGGTTTGGTGTCCATTTGTGATTGGTTGAAGACCCACTCGAAAAGGGGCTCAAAGGCTATAAAAGGAGGGTCAAACCTAGGGTTTTGACAACAATTCTAAGCTTCCAAAAAGTCTCCGCAAAGCTACCGACAACAACGTGCTTCTTCTTCTCCGACGTCTAGGTTTCATTTCCTTTATTTTTGTACGTCGGTTTTAATTTTAGTGTCATTGCTCATTTACATTCTTCGAAGCTATTTTTCTATCGTAACGAGGAGAGGGGGAGTGTCCCTCTACCTCAAGTTTTTTTGTATCGATTAACTCCTACCTCCAACGAGGAGGAGTTTGTTTAGTGATTTGCCCTCCGTGCGTGGTCAAGGACCACTAGGGCCTTGGAGTAGTAGCGCCACTCTGAACCAAGTAAATATCTTGTTTCTATTGTCTCCTTTACTTTTTGTTTTGCTTATCTTTCCGCTATGATATTTGTCTTGAAACGCAAAAAAAAGTTTTTCTTCGCTATTCACCTCTAGCGAACCGCATTGATCCAACAATTGGTATCAGAGCCGGGGGCGCTTAGATTTGGTGAAACCACCAATCTAACATTTTTTTTACAGATTTGTTTTTCGTTCGTTTAAATTTTTCTCCCGCACTACTAATCCAAGACGAAGTCTTGGTACTCTTCGTTTGATTTTGTTTTGCAAGTATTCGCTTTTGGAGTAGCCGACGGTCAAACGGGCATAACTTTTCGTACAAGTTGACCCACGACACGGTCTACCTACCAAATCGAAGCTCTCGCAGAGATCTACACTTCTTACCGGGTTTACCCCCGTAACAAGCTGTTTTCATCCTCAAAAAAATGACGTTTAGTATCCTTTCGGGGACATCGAAGGTTGTGAGTACTTACTTTTTATTTAGTTTCTTATTTCTTTGCTTAACTTTCTATTTTTCGTTTATTTCTTTTTATTTCCCGCACTACTAATCCAAGACGCAAGTCTTGGTACTTTCGTGTGTTTTTGTTGTTGCTAGGTTTTCATTTTAGTCTCCTTGTCTTTTTGTTCTAATGGCCCATCTCGAGGGTTTTAGCACCGTCCGACCTCCGTTTTACAACGGAGATGATTTCCGTTACTGGAAAGGTCGGATGGAATGCTTTCTCAAAACCCAAATTGAGATGTGGATCATAATTCAAACGGGTTTCACACTTCCGACCAATGAAGTGGGTGACTCCTTGGATTATGATCAATGGACCGTTGCAACAAAACGACAAGTCGAAGCCGATGCCAAGGCAACACAAATCCTCCAATGCGGCTTGTCCAAGGAGGAGCTAAATCGCGTCGGCCCCTTCATAAGCGCAAAGGATCTTTGGACAAAACTAATCGAGTTACACGAAGGATCGGATCAAGCTAAGGTTTGCAAACGTGATTTGTTATTCAATAAATTGTACACACTAAAAATGCAGGAACACGAGTCCGCGACGCAACTCCACGCCCGTGTCCAAGACATAGTCAACAACCTACACGCAATCGGGCAAAAGGTCGAAAACCGCGACCTTATTAGGTATGTCCTAAACTCTTTTCCGAGGACTACCTTATGGGCATCCATGGTTGATGCCTATAAGGTCTCCAAGGACCTTTCTAAAATTAGGTTAGACGAACTCTTGATTTCGAATTACATGAACAATCCAACTCGGAACCCGAGAGGGGTATAGCCTTGTTTGCAGGTTCAAAGAAGAAGAAAATCGCAAGCAAGCCACCACCACCCGAGGAGGAAGATGAGTCCGAAGAAGAAGTTGACCCGGAGTTGACTGCCGAACTAATGAACCTAGCTCGAAGGATAGCCAAGGGACGAAAGCGAACTACGACTCGACCCAACCAAGGTAAACCTAAAAGTTCTAACATTAGGTGTTATGAGTGCAACAGGTTTGGACATATCAAGTCCGAGTGCCCCAAGCTCAACCACCAAGCACCTAAGCATAAGAAGGCCCTCAACGCGACATGGGAAGAAGCGTCATCCGAAGAAGACGAAGATCACGTCTTCATGGCGAAATAAATTGAGTCAGACACGGAGACCGAACTTGAGTCAGAACCTGAGGATGACTCGGACTACGAAGCTACCTTCAAGTCAAGCCACGGATACGCATCCGGCTCAAAAGATACCCTTAAGGTGAGTCGAACCTTATTTAATACTTTACATAATACGGTTAGGTTTTTGTCTAGGAAGTTAGCTAAGTCCGAGTCCAAAGTCGAGACCTTGGTTGAGGAAGTTAAACTCCTCAAACACGAGGTCTCCCTAACCTCTTCGACTAGTCGAGTTCAAGAGAAGGACTCAACTCGGGTTGAAAAACTCGAAGTTGAGAACTCACTCTTGAAAAGTCAAGTCGAAGATCTTAGGAATACGTTGGAAAGGTTTACTTTGGGATCCAAAGGACTTGACCTCCTACTTGGATCGCAAAGGGCCGTGTACAACAAGGTCGGACTAGGTTTTAGCTCAAACACGACCAATAAGTCGTATATGTCAATCGTAAGTAGACATAAAAAATGTGTCCAAGCATGGGTCCCTAAGACCACTTTGATTTCAACTCTATGATCCAACTCGTACTGGGTTCCCAAGGACCAAATCCACTATGTGGATAGACCGAACCGATTCAACGGTCTAGGGAGAGCCAGTACAAAACATGTTTGTGTTTTAACTTAGAAATTGCATGCTTAGATTTTTTTTTTGTTTTTTTTCGTGAACTCACTTAGAACACGTAAATAACCAACTAAAAGCCTTCGAAAAGATTGAGCCTCGGGGAGCCTCTTTTCAAAAACATAACCAACTAAAAGCCTTCGAAAAGATTGAGCCTCGGGGAGCCTCTTTTCAAAAATAACCAGTTAGACTAGGAAATAATCTTGGGTGAGTCAAGTCATCATTTTCTTGAAAATGGCTTTGTCTAAGGAAGTGGTCGATGATCCGATAAAAGAAGGCCCCTGTGCCTCGCCACGACCTGGAAGCCATGATCTTGAAAAGGTAAACTTGACAAGCCTTGGGTTAAATCCAAATCTAACATAAATTTACTTGAACCTAAATCTACTTGAACCTAAATTCACTTAATCAATTTAATTGGAAATCATCTCAACATAAAATCACTTGAACCTAAATTCACTTAATCAATTTAATTGGAAATCATCTCAACATAAAATCACTTGAACCTAAATCTACTTGAACCTAAATTCACTTAATCAATTTAATTGGAAATCATCTCAACATAAAATCACTTGAACCTAAATCTACTTGAACCTAAATTCACTTAATCAATTTAATTGGAAATCATCTCAACATAAAATTACTTGAACCTAAATCCACTTAATCAACTTAATTGGAAGTCATCTCAAAAACACATAAGTATAACATGCTTGATCATATAGACTCCGGTGAGATGACCTAGGGTTAACAACTTACAACCAATTTTCTTAACAAAAATCTAACATCCAATCCAACCACCTTGTGTGTAGGATCAATGGATGTTGTACATGTTGCTCCCATACATGACCGGGGATCAACTCAAATTCGCAAAGCTTCGATTCAAACGACAAGGATCGGTAGCCTTTGGGAATAACGGCAAGCTCAAAATCATCGGATCAGGTGATATCGAGCTTAACACGAATTTTGTCATTAAAAATGTATTACTTGTAGAGAATTTTGAATATAACTTACTTAGTGTAAGCCAATTGTGTGATAATAACTATAAGGTTATATTTCTAGAAAATGAATGCGTAATTAATACCAACGAAACCTCTAAAACAATTCTTAAAGGAACTAGAAATAACAACATTTATACGATCAACTTAACCAACTCCTCAACTAAGTGTCTTATGACACGGCAAGAGGAATCATGGTTGTGGCACCGACGACTCGGTCACTCGCACCCAAGACTCGGCCCACAAGATGAGTCGAGTGGCTTAGTCGAGGCTTAGCCAACCTCAACAACTTGGTTAATAAAATGTAATGCTTGTCAACAAGGAAAACAACCTAGGACACAACACAAGTTAACTAACCAAGAACGAACCTCAAATGTACTTGAGCTCTGATATGGATCTATTCGATTCACATGGAGCCAAGTCACTCAATAGAAGTCAATATTGCTTAGTCATAATTGACTACTCCAGGTTTACCTGGGTTAGGTTCATCAAGCATAAAAGTGATACCCTAGATCAATTAATCAATCTATTCAAATTAATCGAGAATCAAAAAGACCTTAAGGTTAAAAGACTTAGAAGCGATCATGGTGGTGAATTCGAAATCAAAGGTTCACCGATCAGAACCTAAACGGATACCACCATGAATTCTCTTGCCCTAGGACCCCTCAGCAAAATGGCCTAGTGGAGCGGAAAAACCGAACTCTACAAGAAGCCGCTAGGACCATGTTGAACGAATACGACCTACCCGATAGGTTTTAGCGTACTAGCACTTGCTATGTCCAAAATAGGATCCTTATGGTAAAGAGGCACCTTAAGACCTCACGAGATTTATCACGATAAAATACCTAACATCAAGTACTTTAGGTATTTGGGTGTAAGGTACATATCCTAAACACTAAGATTACCTAGGGAAATTTACATCCAAAACCACGACCGGAATCTTTCTAGGATACTCGACTACAAGTAGAGCTTATAGAGTATATAACCACGACACCCTTAGAGTCGAGGAGACTATCAATGTAGTATTCGATGAAGGACATGAACCTACAAAACCCCCGGCAACCCCAATTAGCGAGCCGATTCATACTAGACCTTACTCTGATCCGAAGATCAGGTCTAGTGTTAATCCTAACCTAAGTCAACCTAGTCACTCTATTGATCAAGTGATAGATGACTCCAACCAAACTAGTGTTCAACCAAGTCACCCCATTGATCAAGCATTAGGTGACACAAACCCAACCCAATCTAGGATTCAGACTAACCACCCTATCGATCAAGTAATAGGAGATCCTAATCTAGGAGTTCGAACTAGAGCATCCTATAGGAACCTTAGTCAAATTTCCTTAATTTCAAAGATAGAACCCAAATCAATTGAACAAGCTCTTCTTGATCCCGATTGGATTATTACAATGCAAGAAGAGCTAGCTCAATTTACTAGGAATGAAGTGTGGGAATTAGTACCATCACCTAAAGACAAAATGATAATTGGAACAAGGTGGGTGTTTCGAAACAAGCTTGATGATAAAGGTGAAGTAGTTAGAAACAAGGCTAGGTTAGTCACCAAAGGATTTAGCCAAGTCGAAGGCTTAGATTACGACGAAACCTATGCCCCAGTAGCTAGACTCGAATCCATTCGAATGTTGCTAGCTTATGCCGCACATCGAGGATTTAAGTCAAATGGATGTTAAGTCGGCATTCCTAAATGGATACATTAAAGAAGAAGTTTATGTTAGCCAACCCCCCGGATTCGAAAATCTAGATAAACCCGACCATGTTCTAAAACTTAAGAAAGCTCTCTATGGACTCAAACAAGCTCCTCGAGCTTGGTACGAGAGACTTTCAATCCATCTTAAGTCAAAAGGGTTTAACCAAGGCTTAGTTGACCCAACTCTCTTCGTAAAAACCTTAGGTAAAGAAATATTCATAGCTCAAATTTACGTAGACGATATAATTTTTGGAACCTCTAACTCAGCCTTACTAAACGAGTTCGTTTCACTCATGGAAAGTGAGTTCGAAATGAACTTGGTAGGTGAGTTAAGTTTCTTTTTAGGTCTACAAATTAAACAAACTAAGGATGGTATATACCTATATCAACAAAAATACACTAAGGAGTTAATTAAAAGATTTGGAATGCAAGACGCTAAGGTAATAAACACCCCAATGGCGATTAATGTTAACATAGGAGAAGACCTAGAAAGTAAGTCCATTGACTTAAAGTACTATAGGAGCGCGATAGGAAGTCTCCTATACTTAACTGCGAGTCGACCCGACATCCTATTCGCAGTAAGTATGTGCGCCAGGTTTCAAACCTGTGCTAAGGAGTCTCACCTAACCCTAGTTAAGCGTATCCTTAGATATCTAAAGGGTACACTTAATGTCGGTATTTGGTATCCTAGATCTACCGAGTTCGAACTAACCGGCTACTCCGATTCAGACTATGCCGGTAGTAAGCTCGATAGAAAGAGCACGAGTGGTTGTTGTCAACTACTCGGCTCGAGTCTAGTGAGTTGGTGCAGTAGGAAGCAACATTGTGTTGCCTTGTCTACCACCGAAGTCGAATACATCGCGATGGGTGAGTGTGTCACTCAGCTTCTTTGGATGAAGCACACCCTCCGCGACTTTAAGTTAGACTTTACGAATACTAAACTTCACGTAGATAACATTAGTTCAATTAATCTTACAAAGAATCCAATATGTCACTCTAGGACCAAACATATAGAAGTCAAACACCATTTCATTCGAGAACATGTGGCCAACGGAGCCATACAACTCGAGTACGTCGAATCGAAATCTAACCTAGCAGACCTATTTACTAAACCCCTACCCGAAGCTGAATTTAGTCTATTAAGATGAAAATTGGGCATGTGTGTAATAGAATAAGAACTTGCAACCTATATTTTCTTACTACTATTTCTTATTTTTCATTTTGATGGAACTAGCATAGGACATACCTTAGATAACATGCACCTATAGATTTAAGGAGCCAGTACATCTCACAACACATAGGACTAATGTGTTTGTGTACTTAGCCACGTAGATGGGCGTGAGATGTTAGGACCCTACTCCAGGTTCCAAGATGTAGATCAAGTGCGTCAATATGAACCTCGGAGTATAAATATGCAACTAATATTAACCAACTCTAATCAGGACTTGTTGATAATATCATTTCAATCAAGTCAAACTAGAGTTGAACATTTAGATGAATTATTTTCACATACTATTTTTAAAATCATCATGCTTGGACTTAGGGTTTTCTTAAAACCCCCCCACTTTTTCCTTGATTTATGTCAAAAGGGGGAGAAAAGGACAAAGTTAAGGTTCAAGAAAAGGCCAAAGTTCAATTTCAAATTTTTGAAATTGATAACTTAACTTAAAACTTTGATTCTGGCCTAAGTTAAGGGGGAGTAAGGTTTAGGTTTCAACTCTTCGGAATTGAAAACTTTAAAGGCCCAAGTTAAGAAATCAAAAGTTAAACCTTTTGAATAATTAACCTTTTGACTTAACTTTTGATTACTTAACTTGCACTTATTTTTGACTCTAAGAAGCCTAAGTTAAGTAATGCCATTTACTTAACTCATTATCTTTTGTGTTTGGAGAACTAAAAGTCTTTTTCAAGTACTCACCCTCGGTCAAGGGGGAGGGTTTCTCTAAGGGGAGAACTTGAGAAATATTTTTACTACTCCTACTTTTGCTTCTTGTCTTTACTGTTTCATGCACTTAATTTCCTTAACTTTGTGTGTTTTTGCCATATATCAAAAAGGGGGAGATTGTTGGTGCAGTGAGGCACCAAAATCGAACCTGTGTTTTGATTATAGCAAAGACACAAAGTTAAGTCTATTTTGTTTTCTCACGAGCTGAATCGAGTGTGCAGAAGATTGATATAGCTGGAGCTGAAGGCTAGCGACACCCGGAGAAAGCCACGGTGGTCGAGCGACACTCGAGTGATTTCGGAGGGAGCCGATGGAATCGAGTGGAAGGCCGGAAGCAAAAGCAACACGTAAGTATCGAGGTAAGCTCGTGTGTGTGAGCATAAGTGAGGTCGTATCCTCTTTACGGGGATGATCTTAAGCGTAGATCCGACCCAAGACATCTCATAGGTGGTCTAGGTCGAGATCGGACGGTCGAAGATCATCGGAATTATGTTTTTGTTGAGCTAACTTTGACTTGCAGCAAGCATCGATCATTGCCCGACTTGGAGGACTCGACGTGTATCGATCGATCATTGCCTAAGGTCATCAATCGACTGATGCTGCCATCAGTCGACTGATGATGGCCATCAGTCGACTGATGGTCAATGATCAGATTCGAGGAGTCAAGGCTTATCACTCCACCTCAAAGCGGTTTGGTGTCCATTTGTGATTGGTTGAAGACCTACTCGAAAAGGGGCTCAAAGGCTATAAAAGGAGGGCCAAACCTAGGGTTTTGACAACAATTCTAAGCTTCCAAAAAGTCTCCGCAAAGCTACCGACAACAACGTGCTTCTTCTTCTCCGACGTCTAGGTTTCATTTCCTTTATTTTTGTACGTCGATTTTAATTTTAGTGTCGTTGCTCATTTACATTCTTCGAAGCTATTTTTCTATCGTAACGAGGAGAGGGGGAGTGTCACTCTACCTCAAGTTTTTTTGTATCGATTAACTCCTACCTCCAACGAGGAGGAGTTTGTTTAGTGATTTGCCCTCCGTGCGTGGTCAAGGACCACTAGGGCCTTGGAGTAGTAGCCTTCGGCTACGAACCAAGTAAATATCTTGTTTCTATTGTCTCCTTTACTTTTTGTTTTGCTTATCTTTCCGCTGCGTATATTTGTCTTGAAACGAATTCGAAAAAGTTTTTTCTTTCGCTATTCACCCCCCCCCCTCTAGCGAACCGCATTGATCCAACACATACCACCTCCGGGATCAAGCAGTTACCTGGTGGAAGATGCAGAAAACCCTACTTGGGGAGCGTGAGATTTCATGGTCAGTATTTCGAGATGCTTTCTGGAGACAATATTTTCCTTCCACATTTTCTATGGCTCATCGTCAGGAGTCCCTGAGCCTAAAATAGGGAGACTGATCTGTTATGGAATACAATGCGGAGTTTCTCATACTTGCGGAATTATGCCCTCATCTAGTGACCCAGGATGGAGATCGGATGTTTCAGTTTACTTGGGGTCTAGCTGCATATATTTGAGCTAGAATGTCGGGATCTTCTATTACCTCTTACAGAGAGGCATTGGATCGAGATATTTTCATTGAGATGACTTCCCAGTAGATTTCTAGGGAAAAGGATATTGAGAAATAGATGATCCAGAGTAACCAGCTAAAACAAAATAGAGCAAATCAGACTCAAAAGAAGCAGGCTCAGAAGGGAACTACTCGAGGTGCTACAAAAGGGTATTCCCAATCACAAAAAGGGAAGCACCCAGCTTCTGAATATTCTAGAGGTTCACAGAAGAGTCGTAAGGGTCAGAATAGGACAGGATGTTATAGATGTGGATCTGGAAGCTATAGAGCTCCAAAGTGTCCCTTGGAGCAGTCTATTTTCTATTATTGCAAGCAACCTGGGCATACCAGTCGAGAGTGTACTTTGAGAGCACAGTTGGAGTTCTCATATAACTCCAACATGGGAACGAAGTCTTGCCAGCATCCACAGCAGTGGACAGCACCAGGGACACGAGCATATGGTCCAAGTAGCCATTACCCCCTCAGGCATAGTTGTATCAGATACAGGGGGGTGCCTCTTCAGTGATGCCGACAACTATTCAGTATCCTACCTCTCCAGTGATTTACTATCCAGGGGTATCTACACAGCAGTTGTTACCAGCTATGTAACGCCCGCCCTTCCCGTACCTCAGAGGGGAGCGAAGGGCGGCGCTACGCGATCATACATACATGCATATACATACAGCGGAAGCATTTAAAACAATAAAATCCCTTCTTAAGCTAGCTATATTAACCTAATCCACCTAACAGATTAATTATGATGTAACGGTCTTAGCAATTTTCTTAACTAAACATGTACTAAAGAAATTCAAGATTTATATAATAAACGGGAGTGACAACCAAGGCAAAAACATCATTTAAGTCTTAACACTAAATGGTAAAACATGCATAATCTCCCCGAACCATAAACTAAATCTTATCCACCATGCCACTGCCACACACATCTTTGCCTCCTGCGGCTCCCTTCAATTATTCCATTCCTTGCCTTGCTCTGCAGTACAAGGGAAAAACGACACTATCAGCACATATGCTGAGTAAGAACCTTTCCTACTCACAAAAGCCATACGACATAAATTACACATAAGATAGTGACATGTTCATTTAACTAACATATAGTCATAGCATGGATGTAACTATTAACATGATCATCAAGAGGCATATAGACTTAGCATTCAAAATTCATGAGTAAAGCAATCCGTGACATGATCATCTAGGACATGTACACCCATGGCATTTTTATCACAATAACATAACATCTCGTAATAACATAGGCATGGAATAGTTATATGCAGAATGCTCTTTGAAAACATATACTTTCATAAGTACTTAAACATAATCTCCACATTAGGGCCCAGCATTGTATCCATGACTCAGCCCAGCCCATTTGGCGGTCCATTCGGCGGCCCATTTGGCGACCCCTTGTGGTCGTCGACCGTCGACCATCGGCACGTTGACCGTGTCAATACCACTAGGCCCGTACTTCGACCTAGGGGCAACTTTGGATACAAGTCATACATAAAGTAAAATAGCATACATATTCTTTGACATAACATAAAGAGTGCTCTTGTCCCCACTCTTAGGGAAACATTTCTTAACCAATTCATATTCATAAGCCTTACGTAACCATAGCATAGGGGTGCCTATCGTTCATGAACATAAACAGGTACATCATGATAAAATGAGCAAAACTTAACATATACATTATGATACAATGGTCCTACATCAGCCGTTAACATGGAAATAAGGTATGAAATTATGCAAATATATCGTCTAACTAGCATCATATCAATACCATATATATACCTAGCATAACATGGAAAATCATTCGGAATCATGTTCAGAAATATTTTTTTTTATTTTCTTGTCCTTTTTAATCTTCTCGAGCCCAGTACAGCTGGCTTGCGTTGGACGACACACCCGTGTCGTGGCCGAGCGGCACGCCTGCTAGCCGAGAGGTATGCCTGCTAGTCGAGCAGCACCTCCGGTGATCGGCGACAGCGGCGCCCGGCGGCATGCTTTGAGCAGGCGTGCGCTGCGCCAGCATTGTTTGGCCCCAACATGCTCTTTGAGGCGACATAGGCGTGTCCCGCGCTGCTCACCCCGACACGCCTGTGTTTGGTGAAAGAGCGACGTGTTGGCCTCTGTACGTGTTCTACTTAACAAAATTTATACAAACCTCGTCCTAGGGTCTTAAGCAATATCAACCATGGAACCTCGACTAAGATTAATCATATGCAATACAGGGAAAAGAAGAACATGAAAAACTCTTTATTGCATAGCACAACATTAGGAACATGAAAGCCATTCGAGAGAAACCCATGTACTGCAGGTGAGGGAATTCTTACCTTCGATTGCTTTAACTTATATTTGTAAAACCTAATGAGATGCAACCTTCTATCCTGCCCTAGTAGCTGCCCTCCAAGGTCTCTTAAATCCCACCTTTCCTTTGATTCGGCGGAGAAGACAACCCTAGGAGAGAATTCTCCTTGATGTGTGGTTCGGCGATGGAGGGATCAAGAGAGTAGAGAGGTGTCCTCTAGGGTATTAGGAAGGTTAAATTTATAACCATCAAGGCTTAACCTATTCCCTTATAAATTTCCTTAAATTTCTCTTTTTAACAGAATTAATTCCTTCTTCAATTAAATTCGTGACTTCTCCCTAATCATATAAAATTTTTATTGGATTTTTGGTGACTCACCCCTTCTTGTCCAGTTTTCTTTTCTTTTATTTTTTTATTTTATTTCCTTTAAATCCCACGTAAGCCTATTATCATCATGCATAATTATCTTTATTTTCTTTAACCCACATAAGGGCCCCTTTATTATCATGCCTCATTATCTATAAAACTCCTAAGATTTTTTGGGCGTTACAATCCCCCATACCTTATGAAAAGTTCGTCCTCGAACTTAGAATAGTTCTGGGTATCTTCGTTTCATATCGTCCTCGTGTTCCCAGGTGGCTTCTTCGTATTGTTGACTTTGCCACAAAACTTTTACTAAGGGCACTTCTTTATTTCTTAGTCTTTTGACTTCCCGGTCCAATACTCGGATCGGTCGACTTTCGTAACTTAGGTCCTCCTGAATTTGCACTGTCTGTGGCTCAACCATCTGGTCTCTACTGGAAATGCACTTCTTGAGCATCGACACATGGAACACGTTGTGAATAGCCGACATCTCCTGAGGTAGCTCGAGCTCATAAGCTACCTTGCCAACTCTTTTCAGGATCGGATATGGTCCTACGTATCGCGGACTTAGCTTCCCTTTCTTCCCAAATCTCATTATTCCTTTCATAGGTGCTACCCGGAGAAATACCAAATCTCCGACATTGAATTCCAAAGGTCTACGTCGCTGATCCGCATAGTTTTTCTGCCGGCTCTGAGCAGTCTCTATTCTTTGGTGGATATTCTGTATTGCTCGGGTGGTGTCCTCGATGAATTCCATCCGAAGTCCCATCTCTTTCTTCTCACCACCTTCGTACCAACAGATTGGAGACCTACATCTCCTCCTATATAAAGCTTCATAAGGTGCCATTCCGATGGTAGCCTGATAGCTATTGTTGTAAGCGAATTCCGCTAGACATAAATATCGACACCAGCTCCCTTTGAAGTCCAGGGCACAAGCTCGTAACATGTCTTCTAGTACTTGGTTCACCCTTTCTGTTTGTCCGTTTGTCTAAGGATGAAAGGCGGTACTGAAATGCAGCTTTGTGCCAAGAGCCTTATGAACGCATTCCCAAAACTGTGACATGAAGTGACCATCCCTATCTGAAATGATGGTCTTGGGAATACCATGCAGTCTGATGATTTCCTTAGCATATAATTGAGCCAGTTGCTCAATCGAATAGGTCATCTTGATTGCTAGGAAATGGGCTGACTTCGTCAATCTGTCAACGATAACCCATATTGCATCATATCCGTTCGTAGTCCTGGGAAGACCTGAAATAAAGTCCATAAAGATGTCTTCCCATTTCCACTCTGGAATTTGGATCGGTTGTAGAACTCCTCCAGGCCTCTGATGTTCTGCTTTAACTTGCTGATAGGTCAAATAGGTACTGACGTGCTGTGCTACATCCCTCTTCATATCGGACCACCAAAATTTCTCTTTTAGATCTTGATACATTTTGGTGGATCCTGGGTGCATAGAATAGGGGGTCCCATGAGCCTCCTCCAATATCTTCTTGCGTAGTTCCGGATCATTAGGAATACATAGACGATCCCTAAGGTATAATATTCTGCTATCAGTGACACGAAAATCCTTGGTTTTTCCTTCTAGGATCACTACTTTGTTTTGCCAATATGTCATCGAATAGTGATGGTACTATTGCCATGGTCGAAAGCTGTCCGGAAATAACCTCGATTCCATAGCTCATGATTTTCGTCTCGGTGATGAGACAATCCCGATAGAGACATCAAGGTGTGCCTGGACTTCTGCTTTGAGTGCATCGCCACTTTGTTCGCTTTCCTGGGTGATAGAAAATCTCGCGATCATAGTCCTTCACGAGCTCAAGCCATCTGCGTTGTCTCATATTGAGGTCCCTCTGTGAAGAAATATCTCGGACTCTGGTGATGCAGTATAGATCTTACTTGTGCTCCATCTGAGATAGTGCCTCCATACCTTGAGAGCGAAGACCACAGCGGCCAACTCTAAATCGTGAGTGGGATAGTTCTTTTCATGTTCCTTGAGTTGCCTAGAGGCATAGGCAATAACTTTACCACTCTGCATAAGTACAGCTCCAAGTCCCAATTTGGAGGCATCGCTGTACATGTCGAAGGATTCGTCACAGTTTGGAAGAGTAAGGATAGGAGCACTGGTCAATCTCCTCTTCAATTCCGTGAAACTCTTCTCGCAGTCGTCCGTCCATTCGTACTTCTTATTTTTTCGGGTGAGAACTGTCATAGGTGCTGCGATTCTGGAGAAGTCCTCTACGAATTTCCGGTAATAGCCCGCTAATCCGAGAAAACTCCTGACTTCGCTAGCATTCCTTGGTCTGCTCCAGTTACTCACGGCCTCAATCTACCTCGGGTCCACCATAACTCCATCCTTGGAAATAATATGACCCAGAAAAGATACTTGATCGAGCCAGAATTCATATTTGGAGAACTTAGCATATAGCTGCTTTTCTTGAAGGATCTGTAACACCATCTTCAAGTGTTCGGCATGCTCTTCTTGATTTCTCGAATAGATGAGGATATCGTCGATGAAGACGATCACGAACTTGTCGAGAAATGTCGAGAATACCCGATTGACTAGGTCCATAAACATAGCAGGAGCATTGGTCACTCCGAAGGGCATGACGACGAACTCAAAATGTCCGTATCTGGTCCGGAAAGCCGTCTTCGGAATATCGTCTGGTTTCACCTTCACTTGATGGTAGCCGGATCTGAGATCAATCTTTGAAAAGACGGTGGCTCCCTTCAATTGATCGAGCAGGTCGTCTATCCTTGGAAGGGGATACCTATTCTTGATCGTTACATTATTTAGCACTCGGTAGTCTATGCACAGGCGCATAGTTCCATCCTTCTTCTTTACAAACAGTACCGGAGCTCCCCATGGGGAGTGACTAGGGCGAATAAAGCCCTTATCAAGTAACTTCTGTAGCTGTTCTTGAAGCTCCTTCAATTCAGCGGGCGCCATACGGTAAGGTGCTTTAGAGATCGGGTTAGTACCAGGAATCAATTCGATCTCAAATTCAATTTCTCTATCATGGCCTAACCCTGGTAGTTCATCAGGGAATACCTCTGGGTAGTTGCATACAACTCTGACATCTTTCAGTTTCTGATCCATTGCCGGAGTCGCACTGACCATGTGTGCCAGAAAACCCGTGTATCCCTTATTCAACATCTTCTGTGCCTTTAGAGCCGATAAGAATTTATATGTTCTGTTTCTTGGCTCTCCTATAAATTCAAACATAGGTTCTGCCTCAGGCTAGAAGATCACTTTCCTTTCACGGCACTCGATCGAAGCTCCGTACTTACTTAAGAAATCCATACCCAATATGATATCGTAATCTTGCATGTCAAGTACTATCAGATCACAGTAGAGTCCTCTGTCTGCGATTCTGATAAGTGCAGCTCGTAGCATATGAGTAGATGGCATCACCTCTCCCGAGGGTAGTGACGTTAAGAACTTGCAATCTAAAACTCATGGTTGCAAGTCCATTTTCTTGGTGAAAGGCGTAGAGACAAACGAGTGTGTTGCACCAATATCAAATAATACAGTAGCATGCTGACAAAAAATAAATATCTGACCTATGACCACCGTAGAATCATTTGCCACGTCTTCCTTAGTGAGAGAGAAAACCCTGGCATTCGTTGTAACTGGCGGGGCTTCCAATCTCCCTTGCCTGATTTGAGAACCTTCTATTGCGGTTTGCATCTGGTGTAGCTGTGGAGGGGCACTCCTGTATTGCGGATACTACTGAAAAGGTGCTTGATCCTGGGTAGGGCAGTCCTTGACTCTATGTCCTTCCAGTCCACAGCGATAGCATCTATTCATGCCCTTGTAGCACACTCCGGAATGCGGTTTCCCGCATATAGTACACTGAGAGATCTTGGCTTGCTTGTTTGTTGGACCACCCTTAGCGTCGTTCCATTGCTTCATTTTACTATTGTGGTCTCCTTTACAGGTACTCTGAGTCTTCTGACCTCCTGACTGGGCTTGACTCTTGCCTTCACATAGCGCCTTCTTTTGCTGATTAATATTGTTCAGGTAGTGCTCGGTGATAAGGGCACTACTGAACAACTCCTCTGCGGTCTGTGGTCTATTAACTCCACCGGCCACGTTCAGAGCTATCTCAGGTCTAAGCATCTTCAGCATGAGTCTGACCCTTTCCTTTTCGGTGCTGACCAACTCGGGGCATAGGCATGCGAGTCGGTTGAATTTCTTTATAGCTTCATTAACTGATAGGTCACCTTGCCGAAACTCGGTGAACTCATCATAATGCTTGTTCGTCACTCGCATATGAAAGAATTCTTCGAAGAATTCAGATTCGAAGTCCGTCCATCTCATCTGGTTCACGGGTCTCTTGGCCTTGACCCTTTCCCACCACATTCTGGCATCTCCAGAAAGGCAGAATGATACGCATTTGATCTTTTCGAGCTCCGGCCAGTCCAGCAGCTCCATAGTACTTTCTACCGTCTTGAACCAGGCCTGGGCATCCCATGGTTCACCAGCACCAGAGAAGTTTTTCGACTTCAGATTCTGCCACTGGATCAAGTAGGCCTCTTGTCGAACTATTGGGCCATGGCCTCCCGGTGCAGTTGTAGGTATAACTGGTATCGTCTGTTGGTTCACTAGTGGGGAGGTAGGGTTTCCTTGCTGAGTCATTAGGGTATTTATCACTTTCTGCTGCTCAGCGACATGACGCTAAAGTTCAATAACCACCTGCATAAGATCAGATGGGGGTACTGTCTCCTCAACTCTATTACTGCGTCTCCCATTCATGTTTATCTTCATAAAGGATAACAAGTTATCATAATATTATCATCCTTACTTATATTCATGCACATTTGAACTAATAGTATTTCTTATCATACATATATCATACATGAAAGAACTATATTAGGCATAGAATTTCTTACTTGGAGCGGCAGGATGGAAGCTTGATGTGTGTGTAGTGGAAAGGTAGAACTTGGGCTCTGATACCAACCTGTAATGCCCGCCCTTCCCGTACCTCAGATGGGAGCGAAGGGCGGCGCTACGCGATCATACATACATGCATATACATACAGCGGAAGCATTTAAAACAATAAAATCCCTTCTTAAGCTAGCTATATTAATCTAATCCACCTAACAGATTAATTATGATGTAACGGTCTTAGCAATTTTCTTAACTAAACATGTACTAAAGAAATTCAAGATTTATATAATAAACGGGAGTGACAACCAAGGCAAAAACATCATTTAAGTCTTAACACTGAACGGTAAAACATGCATAATCTCCCCGAACCATAAACTAAATCTTATCCACCATGCCACTGCCACACACATCTTTGCCTCCTGCTGCTCCCTTCAATTATTCCATTCCTTGCCTTGCTCTGCAGTACAAGGGAAAAATGACACTATCAGCACATATGCTGAGTAAGATCCTTTCCTACTCACAAAAGCCATACGACATAAATTACACATAAGATAGTGACATGTTCATTTAACTAACATATAGTCATAGCATGGATGTAACTATTAACATGATCATCAAGAGGCATATAGACTTAGCATTCAAAATTCATGAGTAAAGCAATCTGTGACATGATCATCTAGGACATGTATCCCCATGGCATTTTTATCACAATAACATAACATCTCGTAATAACATAGGCATGGAATAGTTATATGCAGAATGCTCTTTGAAAACATATACTTTCATAAGTACTTAAATATAATCTCAACATTAGGGCCCGGCATTGTATCCATGACTCGGCCAAGCCCATTTGGCGGTCCATTCGGCGGCCCATTTGGTGACCCCTTGTAGTCGTCGACCGTCGACCGTCGACACGTCGACCGTCGACACGTCGACCGTGTCAATACCACTAGGCCCGTACTTCGACCTAGGGGCAACTTTGGATACAAGCCATGCGTAAAGTAAAATAGTATACATGTTCTTTGACATAACATAAAGAGTGTTCTTGTCCCCACTCTTAGGGAAACATTTCTTAACCAATTCATATTCATAAGCCTTACGTAACCATAGCATAGGGGTGCCTATCGTTCATGAACATAAACAGGTACATCATGATAAAATGAGCAAAACTTAACATATACATTATGATACAATGGTCCTACATCAGCCGTTAACATGGACATAAGGTATGTAATTATGCAAATATATCATCTAACTAGCATCATATCAATACCATATATATACCTAGCATAACATGGAAAATCATTCGGAATCATGTTCGAAAATATTTTTTTTTTCTATTTTTTTGTCCTTTTTAATCTTCGAGCCACCACGGTAGACTGCGTTGGGCGACACACCCGTGTCGTGGCCGAAGCGACACATGCACTGCTAGCCAGAAATCGCCTACTAGTCGGCGGCACCTCCGATGGTCGGCGACACGCTGACCGGCGGCATGCTTTGTGCGAGCGACCTTCTTGCATTGTTTAGCTAACACGCGTCTGTGCAGGCGCATAAGCGTGTCAGCTGCTCACCCCGACACGCCTGTGTCGGGTGAAAGAGCAGCATGTTGGCCTCTGTACGTGTTCTGCTTAACCAAATTTATACGAACCTCGTGTTGGTTTACGGCACCGCGGCGTGTGTGTGTTCGATCACGTTTCGTAAACATGAACACAGCGGAAGCAATAAAAATAATAAATCTACATTTATTACAACACACACAATACACGCATGCATATTACAATAAGTGTAGACATAACCGTAAATTTAAATTTGCAATAAAAGGAAATTTATCTACGTTATACCTTTCGTATGACGTGTAGCGGGAACGGCATCAACCGAAATGATCTTCGCTAGAATCGTCTCTATCTGTATCCACGCCGAGTTCCTCGGGATGACTTCGCTAAGCCACGAGCTTCGTCTTCGTACGGGTTACTAGCCTCGTGTTGAAGACGACGTGATCGAGAGATGATCACGATCCGAATCCAAATTCGGATCCTATCTGATTCTCAAATTCGCTTCACGGAGAAGGTATTGAGCCAATTGTGAATCCTTCGTCCTCCACCTCAGAGGATTACCGGAGATCGAATCCCCGGTAAGTTAGCCACTGTCGAAGCTCTAACCGTCGTCCAAACGACGCTCCGACGAGAGGAGAACAAGCTGTCCAGAAAACTGGACAGCTTTGGTGGAGGTGATAGGCGCCGGCCAACCAAGGGAGATAGAACTCACCTTGATGCCAAACTTGAAGGAGATCACCGGAGCACTAACCGGCAGCAGCTCGATGCCGGCGAGGGGGAAGGAAGCAGCCTTCTGGACGCCGGTTGGAGGAGCTTTGGGCGGCGGCAATAGGTTGGCGCCGAGAGCTCCAAGGAGGAGGTGTGCGGCAACCTTAGGGCTAGGGGTTTTTGGATTAGGGCTTAATTATCCCTTAAGCCCTCTTTTATAGAGAACTAATTCTCTTAACGGTTATTGGATCATAACCATTACGCCCGTTACCCGCTCCATTAAGATAAGTTAAAATAAATCAAACCATGATGGTTTATTTTAAGTTAAAACGAACCGAACCAACTTTTGGTTCATTCGTTTAAAATAAACCAAACCCTTTGGTTTATTCTCCTCCATTGGATTAGAACCAAACTATTTTGGTTCATCCATTATGTCTTCATAAGACATGGCCCATCCACGCTTCCATTGCGACTGAAACGATTTCATGCTCGCTTCTTGTTTGGTCCAACCAAACCTAGTTTCTCTCGGTCTGAGAATCCCATTCTCAAGCTCGTTTTAAATCCTTCGGATTATGCTCGTTGTGCGTGTGACCAAATACGTTCTCGGTTTATGTTGTCCGTCTATAATTAACCATTAATTATAGAACAATCATGAGTGGCACCTAGTAGTACATCATGATCCCCAATTAACCGAAAAGATCAACGGTTGATCCAGAACTATTTCTGAAACCCTTCAGCAGCACGAATGAATCGTGCCCCATTCCCTTCACTCATCTTATACCCACTTGGTTAAGGACATGGTCTATAGTGTCAGTCCCCACTAGGCTGACTACGTCACACCTAGCCCAAGTATCATTTCCTCGTCCTACGGATTCTAGTTACTCCACATGTATCGAAGAGTACCTTACTCTAAACATGTAATGCTTTGGCCAAAGACTTTAGTAACAATCCGATGAGAGGCCATGGGTATACATCTCCTCGCAAGGAGTGGTGAATCCTTTATAGGCTATTCAAACACCTTCGATCACTTCGACTTATACCCAATCATCCCGGGTCCACATCTCCTTAGAGATGCTTGCTTAAGATGTCAAAGCATAAGTCTCCATGATCAAGATGACTTGAATACCGCAAGTCAAAGGAACATCGCACTTAAGCCACAGTAAGAACTTCATTGACATATCTATATATGCAGAGAACCATATGAAGTCTTACGGCTGGTCACTCCAATGAACTAGTTACCATAACTAGCATCCACGATTAACTCCGGACATCACTATGTCTCCAGCCAGTGAGAATCAGCTGCTTGGATACACCAAGGAGTATACCTCATGCTAGTCTCGACAGAATTGATGGTGTCCAAATCCATCAATTCATCGACTAGGGATAATTCCGATACATCACAATTACACATGTAGAGATACTCACTAGTTGTGATCCAATCACAAATTCTCTCATGCTGTGAATCGTATCGTGGACATTCAGTAAATGAATTTAAGATCCAATCAAATACATAAAACATGTATACTCGAATAGTGAATCTTCATTTATCATATAAATGGTTCATACATAAGGCGATTGACTTAGGACATCTCTCATATATTACTAACACCTCGTCCTAGGGTCTTAAGCAATATCAACCATGGAACCTCGACTAAGATTAATCATATGCAATACAGGGAAAAGAAGAACTTGAAAAACTCTTTATTGCATAGCATAACATTAGGAACATGAAAGCCATTCGAGAGAAACCCATGTACTGCAGGTGAGGGAATTCTTACCTTCGATTGCTTTAACTTATATTTTTAAAACCTAATGAGATGCAACCTTCTGTCCCGCCCTAGCAGCTGCCCTCCAAGGTCTCTTGAATCCCACCTTTCCTTGGATTCGACGGAGAAGACAACCCTAGGAGAGAATTCTCCTTGATGTGTGGTTCGGCGGTGGAGGGATCAAGAGAGTAGAGAGGTGTCCTCTAGGGTATTAGGGAGGTTAAATTTATAACCATCAAGGCTTAACCTATTCCCTTATAAATTTCCTTAAATTTCTCTTTTTAACATAATTAATTCCTTCTTCAATTAAATTCGTGACTTCTCCCTAATCATATAAAATTTTTATTGGATTTTTGGTGACTCACCCCTTCTTGTCCGGTTTTCTTTTCTTTTATCTTTTCTTTTATTTCCTTTAAATCCCACGTAAGCCTATTATCATCATGCATAATTATCTTTATTTTCTTTAACCCACATAAGGGCCCCTTTATTATCATGCCTCATTATCTATAAAACTCCTAAGATTTTTCGGGCGTTATAAGCTAGCTCTCTGAGGTATATTATGCCTGCACCATCGACTCAGCCTTCAGTACCACAGAGTCAGATTCAGCCTGAGTGGAGGCACACTACTACTACATCAGGGATACAGCTGTCAAATGTGGAGGTTGGACGTGTTTATGCTATAACCAGAGAGGAGGCACAATAGGATGAGGGATCAATCATTCGGGGTATGGTTTCAGTTTATTCCATATATGATGATACTTGTTAGTGTCAGCCCTTAGTGTCAATCATGAGATGATTGAATAGGACTCAAGGTATACCCAATGAATTTGACTCGAGTTAGACTCAAGTTAGATTCGGATTTCACCATTAAGAGGAGTTGCATGATCATTAAGATGGATGTAACGCCCAAAAAATTCTAAAACTGTTCAAAGTAATTATATGGATTTTAATGCCCACAAAAGGTTTCAATAAAATAAAATAAAATAAAAAGTATGGTTCGCTATAGCTAGGATTTGAACCATGAACCTCCTAATAGGGAGGTAGCCTTGCTACCACTAGGCCATAGGATAATTCTTGGCTAGAATAGATAAAGAAGATACAAAGAAGATAAATGAGAAGATGAGAGGGTGAAGAGTTGTTTCATCTCCCCATGAGAAGATGGAGAGTTTTTCTTTTCTTTTCATCTTCCTAGCCATTAATGTTGAGATTAAAGGGAGATTAAAGGGAGAAAGAAAGAAAACCCACTTCATCTTCCTTTTTCTTCTTCCTCCCTCATTCTTGGCCGAAACCTATCTCCTTCTTCTTTCTCCCACTTCCATCCAAGCTTTAGGACTCCTTGTGTTGGGATTCTCAAGAGGGTTTTTCAAGGAGAGAGTCTTGGTGTTGCTAGAAGATCAAACTCCACTGAACTCCTCCTCCTTCCTCCAACTCCATTTGAAACCCTAAAGCCTTGTATGGTGTTCTTGAGAGGGTTTCAAGGGGATACAAAGGTTTAGTATATGCTAGAGGATCACTCCTAAGGCTAAGGAACAAGGGAAGGTCTTCATCTCATAAAAACCCTAGCAGTATACTAGTACGATAGCGAGAGGATGTAAGTATCTCTCACCTGCAGTATAAGTAGTTCTTCGATTATTTTATATAGCTTCTTTTCATATATTTTGAAGATTATATGTTTGGATCAGATGATATATGTGTGTGATCAGATTTATAGTTAAGGTATAGGTCTTTTTAAGCAAGATCTAAGATCACAAAGATGCTATTTCTCACCTATAGCATAAGTAACTCTTTGATTTGCCCATCTAACTTCTATTATCATGTTTTATTCAAATTTATATGTTCTGTACAGATTATGTTTGTTTGGATTTTTAGGCATTTTAAGTATATTTCATTGGAAGCAAGATGTAAAGATCGCAAAGATGCTTCCCCTACGAGTTTTGGGGACAAAGAGCATGATCAAACATCTTGAAAGACTTCCTATATGAGTTTTGAGTATGATCATGTAAAATACTCGTTAAATGACAAAAATAAGTAAGTCATATATAAAGGAAGTATTTTACTTTAAAGTGGCATGTACCGGCCTCTTAGATCGCCCACGGGCCCCTAGACCGCCCTTGAAGGTTGCCCTAATAAGTTCGGTGGCTAGCTACCCCAAACAAGGATGTTTACTAATTTTAAAGTATATATGTATATATGATTTATAAAGTTAACCAAATCACAATGTTTACAAGTTTAAGCATAGTATATCCCATGTACATGTTTCTACGAGCGAAGCATATTTCAAAGCATGTATTGCAAGTGGGCCATTGTGTTATGTGCAAGTGTGTCTATATGTCTAATACAGAAAGTTCATGCATGTCAAGTTGAATCTTCGTAGCATGTACAAGTGTTTTTAAATGGTTAATGTAGAATTTTCTTAATGACCAGTATGAGCATATGATTGCATGTAAGTATTCTAATAGCATGTTTTCCTAATGCAAAGTTTTGTGAGAATAGGAAGTACTTACTAAGCTCCATTGCTTATAGTTTGCATTCCTTATACTGCAGATAAGGGTAAAGCAAGATTGGAGTAAGAGGGGGCAGTGGATGAAATGCTTGGTGTGTGTGGCGGTGGAACAGTGGATTATGATCCTGAACTGGCTAGTATTATGTTGTGTTAAGACCTTTGAACTTGTTAGTGTGCTAGTGTTCGTGTCATGTGTTTGATCATGTTGTGTTTAAGAATGATGAACTTACTCGTATTATGCTATGCTAAGATCCTTGAACTGCTAGTGCTCTAGTGTTTATGTTATGTACTAGTGTTCATGTTAGGTGCTAGTGTTCATGTTATCATTGTTTATGACTCCACAACTTTCCGGAGCATCCCATGTTGAACACAGTGGGGTCGTGCCAATTAGCACGACCCTGCTGGGGTGAACAGAGGTGCCCACGGCCAGGCCATGTTGTCCCACACGATTGTGGTGGTGAACACGGCCAGGCCGTGCTTTACGATACGATCGTGTGTCGCTCGGTTCAACTTCATTTTGCCCTCATCAACATTCCAAGCCTAAAATTCGTATACCCATAACGCACATGTTACGGGTTGAGTTATTTCTCTATCTTCCACTGTTTCAAGTTAAGAGTTTAAATTATGATACTCATTTAGAGACCATGTTTAAATCTTGGTACAAATTGTTGATACTCTTCTATTTTAAGTCAGGTATTAGTCAATTTATAAATAGCGTAAGTGAGTTTATGGAATAATTGAGTCATATTTATCTGGAAATGGAAAGAGTAAGATATAGTATGGTAGTAACACCTCCCTTACTAGTGTAAGGATAGGGGGGTGTTACAATGGAATTAATGGGTTATTAATTCCATAGAAACCAAGAGTCACAAACCCTTCATATTCAATGGTTGAATATAAAAAGGATTTGATGAGACCTTGGTTTGGAAGGGTTGTTTTCGTGTGATCTTCTTCTTCTACCTTCTTGGCCGAACCAACCGAGTGGCTAGCACCACAGCTTGGTTCCACTCCACTTCACAGTTCGTGTGGATACCGTGGAGGCGCGGACATACTGACCGCGCTGAGATCCGAACACAAGTGTTGCTGCGGGATTGCAAAGGGCACGCATCGAAGGTAACTACGATTCTTATAGGATAAAATTGATCAAACGAGTATGGTGTTTTCACATGGATCTCTGGAGGGATCCTATTTTTTGGTGCATAGTGCTTGTAAAATTTGTTTCTGAGTGTGCTAAGATTCCCTACAATACTTTGATTGATATCAGTAGTTCACATTCATTCGTATCTAGAATACTTCTGGGTAGAGTGGGAAGGATTCCGATGGTTCATTCTTGTGGGTTAGCAATATCTTTGTCATCAGGAGAATTGCTGACTAGCCATCAAGAAATCAAAGGTTGTCCCTTGAATTTCGATGGGTGTATCCTTACGGTGGACCTTCAGGTGTTAGAGATGGTGGAATTTGACATCATTCTCGGTAAAGATTGGTTGGCTACTTATTATGCTACAGTGGATCGTAGAGCAAGAATAATGACTTTTCGACTACCGGATCAACCTGCATGGGAATTCATGTTAGTAATATATGAGAGATGTCCTAAGGCAATCGCCTTATGTATGAACCATTTATATGATAAATGAAGATTCACTATTTGAGTATACATGTTTTATGTATTTGATTGGATCTTAAACTCATTTACTGAATGTCACGATACGATTCACGGCATGAGAGAATTTGTGATTGGATCACAACTAGTGAGTATCTCTACATGTGTAATTGTGATGTATCGGAATTATCCTAGTCGATGAATTGATGGATTTGGACACCATCAATTACATCGAGACTAGCACGAGGTATACTCCTTGGTGTATCCAAGCAGCTGATTCTCACTGGCTGGAGACATTGTGATGTCCGGAGTTAATCGTGGATGCTAGTTATGGTAACTAGTTCATTGGAGTGACCAGCCGTAAGACTTCATATGGTTCTCTACATATATAGATATGTCAATGAAGTTCTTACTGTGGCTTAAGTGCGATGTTCCTTTGACTTGCGGTATTCAAGTTATCTTGATCATGGAGACTTATGCTTTGACATCTTAAGCAAACATCTCTAAGGAGATGTGGACCCGGGATGATTGGGTATAAGTCGAAGTGATCGAAGGTGTTTGAATAGCCTATAATGGATTCACCACTCCTTGCGAGGAGATGTATACCCATGGCCTCTCGTCGGATTGTTACTAAAGTCTTTGGCCAAAGCATTACATGTTTAGAGTAAAGTACTCTTCGATACATGTGGAGTAACTAGAATCCGTAGGACGAGGAAATGATACTTGGGCTAGGTGTGACGTAGTCAGCCTAGTGGGGACTGACACAATAGACCATGTCCTGAACCAAGTGGGTATAAGATGAGTGAAGGGAATGGGGCACGATTCATTCGAGCTACTGAAGGGTTTCAGAAATAGTTCTGGATCAACCGTTGATCTTTTCGGTTAATTGGGGATCATGATGTACTACTATGTGCCACTCATGATCGTTCTATAATTAATGGTTAATTATAGACGGCCAACATAAACCGAGAACCTATTTGGTCACACGCACAACGAGTGTAATCCAAAGGATTTAAAACGAGCTTGAGAATGGGATTCTCAGACCGAGAGAAACTATGTTTGGTTGGACCAAACATAAAGCGAGCATGAAATTGTTTCAGTCGCAATGGAAGCGTGGATGGGCAGTGTCTTATGAAGACATAATGGATGGACCAAAATGGTTTGGTTCTAATCCAATGGATGAGAATAAACCAAATGGTTTGATTTATATTAAACGAATGAACCAAAGGTTGGTTCGGTTCGTTTTAACTTAAAATAAACCATCATGGTTTGGTTTATTTTAACTTATCCTAATGGAGCGGGTTAACGGGCTTTATGGATATGATCCATTAACCATTAAGAGAATTAGTTCTCTATAAAAGAGGGCTTAAGGGATTGTTAAACCCTAATCATCCAAAACCCTAATCTAGTTTTGGCCGCCCAACATAGAGTTGCCGCCCACCCCTTGTTGGTGAATTTGGCACCCAACCCTAAGTGCCGCCGCCCAGCCTTTGTGCCGCCGTCCAAATCATTGCCGGCGACCAAGCTTCAGCCGGAGAACACTCCGGCGACCCTCCGGTGATCCCCTATAGGTTTGGCATCAAGGTGAGGCTTTTCTTTCCTTGGTTGGCCGGCGCCTATATCCTCCACCAAGCTGTCCAGTTTTCTGGACAGCTTCTCCTCCTCTCGTCGGAGCGTCGTTTGGACGATGGTTAGTGCTCCGACAGCGGCTAACTTACCGGGGATTTGATCTCCGGTAATCCTCTGAGGTGGAGGACGAAGGATTCGTCAAACGGTTGACGAATACCTCTCCGGAGAAGCGAGTTTTGAGAACTCGTTTTAGGATCCGAATTTGGATTCGGATCGTGATCATCTCTCGATCACGTCGTCTTCAACACGAGGCTAGTAACCCGTACGAAGACGAAGCTCGTGACTTAGCGAAGTCATCCCGAGGAGCTCGGCGTGGATACGGATAGAGACGATTCTTACGAGGATCGTTCCGGTTGATGCCGTTCCCGCTACACGTCATACGAAAGGTATAACGTAGATAATTTTCTTTATTGCAAATTTTAATTTACGGTTATGTCTACACTTGTTGTAATAAGCATGCGTGTGTTGTGTGTGTTGTAATAAATATAGATTTATTAATTTTAATTGCTTCCGCTGTGCTCATGTTTACGAAACATGATCGAACACACACACGCCGCGGTGCCGGAAACCCAACAGTGGTATCAGAGCCCAGGTTGTGTTTCGACATAATCGTAAAATTGGATTTGCGATAGTCATAATGTATTTCTGGAAATTTTCTAAATTTTGGAAATTTAGAAGTATTTATGGAAAATTTTCAATTTTGGAAAGTCTAGAAGTATTTATGGAAATCTTCCACTTTTGGAAAGTTGGAAGTATTTATGGAAATTGATATTTTCCATAAATAAAATATTTGATTAGATTCTGGAAATTTGTTTCCTAATTTAATTATGATTTGATTTGGGAAATCAAATCTTAAAATATTTTATTTCCATAAGTAGTTTTAATGATTTAGGAAATTGGTTTCCTAAATAGATTTTCCTTAATCAAATAATTCCATGAATAAAATATGTGATTAGATTTGGAAATTTGTTTCCTAATTTAATTATGATTTGATTTGGAGAATCAAATCTTAAACATATTTTATTTCCATAATTAGTTATGACATATAAGGAAATATATACATGACATAATTGTATGCCATGTAATTGCATTAGATGCATAACATTATGTCATGCGTGTCGTGACATGTAGATGTATGCCTTATATGTCATGCCATGTAGATAATAGTTATTTGCATGCAAAGAGGATGAGACATAAAACCCTAACTCAATATTAAAGCCTACACCTTCCATTAATATGGTTAGAACCAGAGTTCTGTTTCTTGTTTGGGTTGTTGGACTCACTCCAAGCCCAGCTCGAACCTGAACATGTTCAAATCATTGGAATAGTTTAACTCTAATATGGTAAGAGTCAGAGGTCAATCGTTAGTTTGGGTTGTTGGACTCACTCCAAGCCTGGCTAATTGGTTGAATGCGCTCTAACCATATTAAAACTATTTTGCGATTAATGGGTCGGCTTTAACTTGGAGCATCGATTTGTTGGACTCACTCCAAGGTCGATGTGAAGAGAGGTGAAGTTGGGTGCTATGCATATGATGCATACTTGTTAATGTGTTAACAACCCAATGTATGTGTAAACATTCAATTAGTTGATAGCACATTGTGATAGTTACATATACATGATATGTAATCGGTATACTTGATACCCACCATCATAGCTAAGAATGGCTTGTTGGACTCACTCCAAGGTTGTTCTTATCTATGATGGATATCAGCCCATTCGGAGATGGACCTACGATCTCCCGAAGTGATTTTAGGGGTTTTTGAATTCAAAAAATGAATGGGATTTATAAATGTATATTGATGCATTTTAAAATCATCTTTCTCATATATGCTCGTATTGTATTTCTAAAATTGATCATGTTGTCTTTCAATTTGCGTTCCATTTTGGATTTGAATAAATTGACTGGGCCGAGCTTCTTGGACTGGCTTAGAAGCTTGAGAATTGTTCTCAAGGTTGAAAAGCTTGCAAATGTCCTCGAAGTGCCTCTTCCCGCCCGTCCTAGTGACGATGCAACTCTGGACCAATTGTTGGCCTATCAGAAACATGTGAGTGATTCTGAACAAATGAGTTGCATCATGCTAGCCGCGATGGAACCCAAGCTACGAAAGCAGCATGAGCATATGGATGCTCATATCGTAGTCCTTCATCTTTGTGAGTTGGTTGATGAGCAAGTGAGATTCGAAAGGTTCGAAGTCTCAAAGCTCTTCTTCACCTCTGATATGCTAGAAGGTTCATCTGTGGTACTGCTCAATATGCTGAAGACTGTGGAGTCTTCTGAGAAGCATGAGCAGGGGACGGTGCTGTTAGTTGATTCCTCGAAGAAAGGTTCTAAGAGGAAGTCAAAGGAACAGCAGAAGGGAAAGAAGAGAAGGGCCAAGAAGGTAGAACTAGCACAAAAGGAAACTTGCCATCATTATGGCAAGGAGAGCCATTTGCGAAGAAAGTGCAAGATTTATCTTGAGTCCGTGAAGAAGAATAAGGCATCTGATGCCCCATCTTCTTCAGGTATCTTCTTTATTGATTGTCATTCTATTTCCTCAGACACTTGGGTATTTGATACTGGGTGTGGCTCACATATATGTAATGACATACATGGGCTAAGGAATAGAAGAAGACTCATCAGTGGGAGAGTCAAATTTACGTGTTGGGAATGAAGCAACGGTTGCTGCACTCGCCATCGGAACGTATTTGTTGGAACTCCCTGTAGGACTTGTCTTAGAACTGGACAATTGCTTTTATGTTCCTTCGTTGATAAAGAACATCATTTCTATTTCTTGTCTAAATAGAAATGGGTTCCATTTGACTTTTAGTAACAATTGTTGTTACATAACTTTGAATGGAGTTCTTTATGGGATTGGAATTTTAAGCAATGGTGTTTATACGTTGGACGTATCCAGTGACGATTTCAATATCGAAGCGAGCAACACGCGTGCTCGAAAGGATAATCACATAGACTCCTATATGTGGCATTGTCGTCTTGGCCATATAAGCAAGAAACGCATGTCCGAATTACACCGATGTGGAATTCTGGAATCGTTTGAATAGGATTCATACGATACATGCGAATCATGCTTAAAAGGCAAGATGTCTAAGTTACCTTTCTGGAAAAGGTGAGCAGTGGGAGAGTTACTAGGTCTAGTGCATACTGATGTATGTGGACCTATGTCAACTCAAGCATTAGGAGGCTATAGCTACTTCATTACCTTCACCGATGATCACTCACGGTTTGGGTATGTGTTCTTGATGAAACACAAGTCGGAAGCCTTTGAAAGGTTCAAAGAATTCAGAAATGAAGTAGAGAAACAACATGACAAGAGTATTAAAATACTTCGATCGGATCGAGGTGGTGAATACTTAAGTCAAGAGTTTCTTGATTATCTAAGAGACAATGGCATATTGTCTCAATGGACTCCGCCATATACACCACTGCATAATGGTGTATCTAAGAGGCGTAACCGGACCTTGTTGGACATGGTCAGGTCAATGATGAATCATGCGACTCTTCCCAAGTCCTTTTGGGGTTATGCACTTAAGACAGCTGTTTAATTGTTAAACAGAATGCCTACCAAGGTAGTCTCAACTACTCCATATGAGATATGGAATGGTAAGAAACCTCATGTATCTTACTTGAAGATATGGGGTTGTCCTGCTTATGTGAAGCGGACTGTATCAGACAAACTGGATGCTAAGTCTGATAAATGTCTATTTATTGGATACCCTAAGGAAACAAGGGGTTACCAATTCTATCATCCTGTGGAACAAAAGGTGTTTGTTTGAGGCATCTTGTGTTTCTAGAGAAAGAGTTTCTCTTGCAAGAAAGCGTGGGAGTGTCGTCGAGCTTGAGGAGGCTCGAGAGACTCAAATAGACATTGATGAGATACGGTGAAGCACAACTGAGCAACTCATAGTGATGAGCAATCTGGACCTATTGTAACACCACATCTTCGTAGATCCGGTAGAACACGCAATATTCTGAGAGATATGGATTTCTCAAATCGAACGACGTGTTACTCATTGATGATGAGAGCCTACCAGTTATGAAGAAGTCTTGACAAGTTCAGAAAGGGATAAGTGGCTTGGTGCCATGAAGTCAGGAAATGGATTCCATGTATGAAAACCAAGTTTGGAACTTGGTTGACCCACCTGAAGGCATAAAGCCTATAGGGTGCAAGTGGGTTTTCAAGAAGAAAACCGACATGGATGGTAATGTGATTACCTATAAGGCTAGATTGGTGGCGAAAGGATATCATCAAAAACAAGGTGTTGATTATGATGAAACCTATTCGCCTATAGCTATGCTTAAATCCATTCGGATGCTCCTGGCCATAGCGGCTCATTATGATTATGAGATATGGCAGATGGATGTGAAAACAGCTTTCCTTAATGGAAACCTGCTCGAGGACGTGTATATGATACAGCCTGAGGGTTTCACATCGGTTGATAAAACCAAGGTATGCAAATTGCGACGATCTATTTATGGATTGAAGCAAGCATCCAGGAGCTGGAATATCCGTTTTGATGAGACAATCAAAAAGTTTGATTTCTCACAAAATCCAGACGAACCTTGTGTGTACAAGAAGGTTAGTGGGAGTGCAGTCGTATTCCTAGTATTGTATGTCGATGACATACTACTTATAGGAAACGATGTTTCAATCTTACAGTCAATGAAGGTTTGGTTATCCAAGACATTCTCCATGAAAGACCTGGGAGAAGCAACCTACATCCTCGGGATTAAGATCTATAGAGATAGATCGAAATGGTTGCTTGGTCTTTCGCAGTCTACATATATAGACCGAGTGCTAAAGAGGTTTAGCATGTCGGAATCCAAGAAAGGTTTCTTACCCATCAGGCATGGGGTACACCTTTCGAAGTCTATGTGTCCGCGCACAGAAGACGAGAGGATTTGCATGAGTAAGATTCCCTATGCATCTGCAATAGGATCTATCATGTATGCTATGTTATGTACGAGGCCCGATGTATCGTATGCTCTGAGTGTCACGAGCAGATACCAGTCTGATCCAGGAATGGATCATTGGGTGACTGTTAAGACGATCCTTAAGTACTTAAGAAGAACTAAGGATACGTTCCTAATATATGGAGAAGAGTACATGGTGATACGTGGGTATACAGATGCCAGCTCCAGACAGACAAGGATGATTCCATGTCTTTGTCTGGGTATGTATTCATCTGGAATGGAGGCGCAATAAGTTGGAAAGGTTCCAAGCTTGACACTATAGCGGATTCTGCCACTAAGGCAGAATACATTGCAGCTTTGGAAGCAGCAAAGGAAGCGGTTCGGATCAAGAAGTTCATCTCTGAACTTGATGTGGTCTCATCAATGATCCAAACATGTGCTTCGCCGCTATCATCTTATCATAGAGATCATCAGTAGGAACGAAATACAAATCGAGAAAATTCCCATTGAAAGGAACTTAGCGGATCCCTTGACTAAGGCATTACCTCAAAATAAGTTTGAGGATCATGTTCGAGCTTATGGTATTGGATACCGTAGCGATTGGCATTAGGCCAAGTGGGAGTCTGTTAGTAATATATGAGAGATGTCCTAAGGCAATCGCCTTATGTATGAACCATTTATATGATAAATGAAGATTCACTATTTGAGTATACATGTTTTATGTATTTGATTGGATCTTAAACTCATTTATTGAATGTCCACGATCGATTCACGGCATGAGAGAATTTGTGATTGGATCACAACTAGTGAGTATCTCTACATGTGTAATTGTGATGTATCGGAATTATCCTAGTCGATGAATTGATGGATTTGGACACCATCAATTACATCGAGACTAACCACAGTATACTCCTTGGTGTATCCAAGCGGTGATTCTCCTGGTGGAGACATTGTGATGTCCGGAGTTAATCGTGGATGCTAGTTATGGTAACTAGTTCATTGGAGTGACCAACCGTAAGACTTCATATGGTTCTCTACATATATAGATATGTCAATGAATTTCTTACTGTGGCTTAAGTGCGATGTTCCTTTGACTTGCGGTATTCAAGTCATCTTGATCATGGAGACTTATGCTTTGACATCTTAAGCAAACATCTCTAAGGAGATGTGGACCGAGATGATTGGGTATAAGTCGAAGTGATCGAAGGTGTTTGAATAGCCTATAAAGGATTCACCACTCCTTGCGAGAGATGTATACCCATGGCCTCTCGTCGGATTGTTACTAAAGTCTTTGGCCAAAGCATTACATGTTTAGAGTAAAGTACTCTTGATACATGTGGAGTAACTAGAATCCGTGGGGCGAGGAAATGATACTTGGGCTAGGTGTGGCGTGAGTCGACCCTAGTGGGAGGTGACACAATAGACCATGTCCTGAACCAAGTGGGTATAAGATGAGTGAAGGGAATGGGGCACGATTCATTCGAGCTCTTGAAGGGTTTGAGAAATAGTTACGGATCAACCGCTGATCTTTTGGTTAATTGGGGATCATGATGTACTACTAGGTGCCACTCATGATCGTTCTATAATTAATGGTTAATTATAGACGGCCAACATAAACCGAGAACCTATTTGGTCACACGCACAACGAGTGTAATCCAAAGGATTTAAAACGAGCTTGAGAATGGGATTCTCAGACCGAGAGAAACTATGTTTGGTTGGACCAATAATAAAGCGAGCATGAAATTGTTTCAGTCGCAATGGAAGCGTGGATGGGCAGTGTCTTATGAAGACATAATGGATGGACCAAAATGGTTTGGTTCTAATCCATTGGATGAGAATAAACCAAATGGTTTGGTTTATATTAAACGAATGAACCAAAGGTTGGTTCGGTTCGTTTTAACTTAAAATAAACCATCATGGTTTGGTTTATTTTAACTTATCCTAATGGAGCGGGTTAACGGGCTTTATGGATATGATCCATTAACCATTAAGAGAATTAGTTCTCTATAAAAGAGGGCTTAAGGGATTGTTAAACCCTAATCATCCAAAACCCTAATCTAGTTTTGGCCGCCCAACATAGAGTTGCCGCCCACCCCTTGTTGGTGAATTTGGCGCCCAACCCTAAGTGCCGCCGCCCAGCCTTTGTGTCGCCGTCCAAATCATTGCCGGCGACCAAGCTTCAGCCAGAGAACACTCCGGCGACCCTCCGGTGATCCCCTATAGGTTTGGCATCAAGGTGAGGCTTTTCTTTCCTTGGTTGGCCGGCGCCTATATCCTCCACCAAGCTGTCCAGTTTTCTGGACAGCTTCTCCTCCTCTCGTCGGAGCATCGTTTGGACGACGGTTAGTGCTCCGACAGCGGCTAACTTACCGGGGATTTGATCTCCGGTAATCCTCTGAGGTGGAGGACGAAGGATTCGTCAAACGGTTGACGAATACCTCTCCGGAGAAGCGAGTTTTGAAAACTCAGTTTAGGATCCGAATTTGGATTCGGATCGTGATCATCTCTCGATCACGTCGTCTTCAACACGAGGCTAGTAACCCGTACGAAGACGAAGCTCGTGACTTAGCGAAGTCATCCCGAGGAGCTCGGCGTGGATACGGATAGAGACGATTCTTACGAGGATCATTCCGGTTGATGCCGTTCCCGCTACACGTCATACGAAAGGTATAACATAGATAATTTTCTTTATTGCAAATTTTAATTTACGGTTATGTCTACACTTGTTGTAATAAGCATGCATGTGTTGTGTGTGTTGTAATAAATATAGATTTATTAATTTTAATTGCTTCCGTTGTGCTCATGTTTACGAAACATGATCGAACACACACACGCCGCGGTGCTGGAAACCCAACAATTCATTGGTACTAGAGATGATGGAGTGTCTGTTATATCAACATTACAAGCACAAAGACTGTTATCTCAAGGCTTCCAAGGTTACTTATTGTCTCTAGTCAAAGTAGAGAGTGAGATACTACCACCCCTCTCAAGTGTGTGGGTAGTCCGAGAGTATCTGGATGTGTTTCCAGATGAACTTCTAGGCTTGCCACCTTCTAGGCAAGTGGAATTTGCAATAGAGGTGATTCCAGGAACCGCGCCGGTATCGAAACCTTCTTATCGGATGGCATGAAAAGAGCTAAATGAACTTAAAGTACAGCTGCATGAGTTGTTGGATAAGGGATTTATTCGGCCTAGTGTGTCGCCATGGAGAGCTCCAGCGCTTTTCGTCAAAAAGCAAGATGGATCATTTTGGTTATGCATTGACTACCGAAAATTTAATGCGGTAACTATGAAGAACAAATATCCATTGCCAAGGATAGAGGATTTGTTTGACCAACTTAAAGATACCTGTGTGTATTCTAAGATTGATTTTCGCTCAGGATATCATCAACTTCAAATAAGAGATGAGGATGTGCAGAAAATAGCATTCCGCACTCATTTTGGGCATTACGAGTTTCTGGTGATGCCTTTTAGTCTCACGAATGCTCCAGCTGCATTTATGGACTTGATGAATCGGGTATTATTAAGGTATATAGATCAGTTTGTGATAGTGTTCATAGATGATATTTTAATATATTCTCAATCTGAGGAGGAGCATGAACATCATCTTCGGATTGTGTTAGAAATGTTGTGGCGAGAGCATCTATATGTCAAGTTCAGTAAATGTGCCTTCTGGTTATTCTCAGTGGGTTTTCTTGGACACGTGGTATCTAACAGGGGTATTTCTATAGATCCCCAGAAAATTGAGGCTATTACCAATTGGGAGCAGCCAAGATCAGTACAGGAAGTCCGTAGTTTCCTTGGTCTGGCCAGGTATTTCCGTAGATTTGTGGAGGGATTTTCCAAGATTGCCACACCAATAACTCTCTTAACTCAGAAGGAGATCAAGTTCACCTTGTCAGAGGCTTGCGAAGATAGCTTTCAGGAGCTTAAGCAACGGCTCATTTTTTCACCAGTGTTAGTAATTCTTTCTGGTGTTGATGGGATGGTACTATATACTAATGCTTCTATCCAAGGGTTGGGAGCAGTTCTGATGCAGTGTGACCGAGTGGTATCTTATGCCTCCTGTCAACTAAAGGATCACGAAAGGAATTACCCTGTGCATGACCTAGAGTTAGCAGCTATTATTTTTGCGTTAAAGATATGGAGACACTATCTATATAGAATTACTTTTGAGATATATACAAATCATAAAAGTTTTAAATAACTTTTCACATAGAAGGAACTGAATCTGAAACAGAGGCAGTGGATGGAATATCTGAAGGATTATGATTTCACCATTCATTACCATCCGGGAAAAGCCACTGTGGTAGAAGATGCGCTGAGTGTTGGGTTTCCGGCACCACGGCGAGTGTGTGTTCGAACATGTTTCGTAAACATGTGCACAGCAGAAGAAATAAAAATAATAATCTAATTTATTACAATGCACACACACCACACATGAATAGTACAACTTGTGTAGACATAACCATAAATTTAAATTTTGCAATAAAAGAAATTTATACTACGTATACCTGACGTATCACGTGTAGCGGGAAAGGCATCAACCGGAACGATCCTCGCTAGAATCGTCTTTATCCGTATCCACGCTGAGTATCTTCAGGATGACTTCACAAAGTCACGAGCCTCGTCTTCGTACGAGTTACTAGCCTCGTGTTGAAGACGATGTGATCGAGAGAAGATCACAATCCGAATCAAAAATTCGGATCCAAAACGAGTCCTCAAAACCTTGCTTCTCCAGAGAGGTATTCGTCAACCGTTTTACGAATCCTTCGTCCTCCACCTATGAGGATTACCGTAGATCGAATCCCCGGCAAGGAAGCCGCTGTCAGAGCTCCGAACGTCGTCCAAACGACACTCCAATACGAAATAAACAAGATGTCCAGAAAACTGGACAGCTTTGGTGGAGGAATAGGGCCGGCCAAATAAGGAAGCTAGACTCTCACCTTGTCGCTGGACCCAAAGAATATCACCGGAGGGTCACCGGAGGATCACCGGCTGAAGCTTGGACGCCGGCAACAAACTTGGACGGTGGCACAAAGCTGGGCGGCGGCTAGGGTTGGGCGCCGACCACTAGAGGAGAGGAGGGGTGGGCGGCAACTAGGGATTGCATGAATTAGGTTTTCACAAAACCCTTAAGCCCTATTTTATAGAGAACAAATTCTCCTAATGGTTATCGGATCATAACCAAAATCCCGTTAACCCGCTCCATTAATTTAAGTTAAAATAAACCAAACTGATTTGGTCTATTTTAAGTTAAAACGAACTGAATCAACTTTGGTTCATTCCTTTAAAACAAACCAAACCCCTTTGGTTTATTCTCCACCATTAGATTAGAACCAAACCAATTTGGTTCATCCATCATGTCTTCATAAGACACGGCCCATCCACGCTTCCATTGCGACTGAAACGATTTCATGCTCGCTCCTTGTTTGGTCCATCCAAACCTAGTTTCTCTCGGTCTGAGAATCTCATTATCAAGCTCATTTTAAATCCTTCGGATTACGCTCGTTGTGCGTGTGACCAAATAGGTTCTCAGTTTATGTTGGTCGTCTATAATTAACCATTAATTATAGAACGATCATGAGTGGCACCTAGTAGTACATCATGATCCCCAATTAACCGAAAAGTCAACGATTGATCCTGAACTATTTCTGAAACCCTTCAGCAGCTACAATGAATCGTGCCCCATTTCCTTCACTCATCTTATACCCACTTAGTTCAGGACATGGTCTATAGTGTCAGTCCCCACTAGGTTGACTACGTCACACCTAGCTCAAGTATCATTTTCTCATCGTACGGATTCTAGTTACTGCACATGTATCGAAGAGTACCTTACTCTAAACATGTAATGCTTTGGCCAAAGACTTTAGTAACAATCCGACGAGAGGCCATGGGTATACATCTCCTCGCAAGGAGTGGTGAATCCTTTATAGGCTATTCAAACACCTTCGATCACTTCGACTTATACCCAATCATCCCGGGTCCACATCTCTTCAGAGATGCTTGCTTAAGATGTCAAAGCATAAGTCTTCATGATCAAGATGACTTGAATACCACAAGTCAAAGGAACATCGCACTTAAGTTGCAGTAAGAACTTCATTGACATATCCATATATGCAGAGAACCATATGAAGTCTTACAACTGGTCACTCCAATGAACTAGTTACCATAACTAGCATCCACGATTAACTCCGGACATCATAATGTCTCCAGCCAGTGAGAATCAACTGCTTGGATACACCAAGGAGTATACCTCGTGCTAGTCTCAACAGAATCAATGGTGTCCAAATCCATCAATTCATCGACTAGGGATAATTCTGATACATCACAATTACACATGTAGAGATACTCACTAGTTGTGATCCAATCACAAATTCTCTCATCCTGTGAATCGTATCATGGACATTCAATAAATGAGTTTAAGATCTAATCAAATACATGAAAACATGTATACTTAAATAGTGAATCTTCATTTATCATATAAATGGTTCAAACATAAGGTGATTGCCTTAGGACATCTCTCATATATTACTAACACTGAGCAGGAAGTCTCGTGAGATTCTGGCCAATCATTTGACAATAGTTACTGATTTAGTTCGACTGTTCTCAGAGTTGGGATTGTCTGAACAAGGTCAAATATATCGGAGAGTATTAGTTTCTATGGTTGCCCAGTCCACTATTGCTGAGAAGATCAAAGAAACACAAGTTAGTGATCAGCATCTGCAGTTCTTATGCAACACAATAGACTCATAACGATAGATGGATTTCTCGAGTGACGAGAATGGAGTACTTCGTTTTCGTCGATGATTATGTGTTCCAGACACGCATCCAGTTAAGGAAGAGTTGTTACATGAAGCACATCATTCTAGATTTGCTATACATCCTGGTGGTACTCGAATGTACTGAGATTTAAAATGGTTATATTGGTGGAATGGTATGAAGAAATACATTGCAGATTTTGTTGCTCGATGTTTTGTATACCAGCAGGTAAATCCTATTCACACTTTTGAGTCGATCGACATTCTTCCTCGGCTTCCTTCTCTACTCATGTCGGTTCAAAATTTTTGTGGTATTCGACCAATTTATACCACAACTCCTTAGCATCCCTATAACTCCCTAATCTAGACAAAATATCATTAGGTATCAATTTTACTAAAACTTTTGTTACCTTAACGGTTGTCTTGAATCGTTGTCGTTGCTCCTCGGTTCATCTTGATTTTTCTATTAGCTTGTTGTCTTCATCCCTAGGTACCTCGAAACCATTCTCAATTATTAGCATCATATCAAAATCAGTTTTGAAAAATACCTCCATTCTTTTCTTCCTCCAAGAAAAGTTTCCTTCGAACTTTGGTGGGTGAATGTTGATGTCGGCCATTTGATGTGCTTATCGCGGTGATGCATCCGATGATAAGCTCCTCGCTCAGATACTACTTGTTGGGGATCGATGGCCCAGTTAGAAGGAGGGATGAATAGCCTTATCGTCATTCGATAAAATTTGTTCGCACTTGTCTCTATAATACTAGTTAACAAAGCGGAATATAGAAATAAAAATATAGAGACAACTACAAACACGAATACACAAGGATATACGTGGTTCGAAATCTTAGGGTTCCTACTCCATGGGGCAAGCTCAACAAGCTCTAGTAATGCACACACCACAAATAAATCTCCTTCTCAACAATACGTCAGAGGTGAAAAAACCTCGTACAAGCAATTACAACAATAATACAAAACGTAAAAACAAATACAAAGACAATAATGAAATACAAGTAAAGAAAACTTTACAACAATTGTTTTAAACACTTGCTTGTTGCTTGCTTTTGTTTGCCCTTGAAGGTTTGGAATGTAGCAGGAATTCCCCTTCAAAATCTCCCCAAAAATTGCTGCAAAATTCTCCATCTCGAGCACCTTTTATAACCTGCATCGAGCTAATTTCGCATCTAGCAGTCGACTTCCATAAGGCCCCAGTCGACTGACCCTATAGTCGTTGTCAATACAACGACTTAATCCACATCAACATTCCAGCCAACAAATACACTGGCAGTCGACTGCCATTACCATCAGTCGACTCCCAAGCCCATAGATGACTGCTCCGTATGCTATCGAGTGTCCTGTGCTAGTGACCAAAACTAGCAGTTGACTGCCCTCCATGGCAGTCAACTGATCAAGGCCAATCGACTGCCCAAAGCGGCCAATCGACTACCAAGGCCATGCAGTCACAGTCGATCGCTAATCAACTCACAGCAGTTCAACTGGTAAGAATACCATGTTGATGCAGTGAGCATCACTCCTTGGTTTTGATGTATGAACCATAGTAAAAGTTAGGAATTACTTGTGTTCTAATATCAGTGTTAAGTGTGCAGACTTAACAGGAAGTCCTACTAGGTCATGTTGACCGAATACTAGGCAAATGACTTGATAGATCAGGAGGACCAGACACTAGGCATGAAGTCCATATGGGTCGTGTGGACCAAACATTTGACATGAAGACCGGTTGGATCAGAAGACCGGATAATCAGCAAAAAGTCCAGCTGGGTCAGGTAGACCAAACAGCTAGTGGAAGTTCTGGTGGTTCAGATTAGATGTTAAGAGTGGTAAGTCTGACAGGTAGCCGACAGGTAAACCTCGAGTGAAGAGGTGAGGTCGAGTCCTCTGTAGGGGACAAAGCTAGGCATCAATCCGACGGAAAGTTTGCGTGGAACTTATTAGTCGAGATCAAGCAGTATTACTGCAACTATCATATTTACTTTTATCTATTTGTGCTAATCTCGATTTGCAAAGATCAGTCGACTGAATGGATTTCAGTCGATTGAAGTCCAATCGACTGAGTTTGGTTCAGTCGACTGGATACACACTTGGCAGGATTAGCTGGTGATCGATCAAAGTGTAGGGGGAATTGATTCCCGCTTCGGTCGCTCTTGCATGGCGATCCTATCTACGTCCCCGGATTAAAAAATTAATCTTTGATGAAGATGGATTACCCAAGCAACCGATCCATCATCGTGTTATTCGATTCGAGTGGTCTCTTGAACAAACTTGTTGTTCAAGCAACCTAACTCTTTTCCTTGATTAGTCGCAGAATAGATGATGTACGGATTGCCAATTTTTGTGTTTATCTTCGGGGTCCAAGTAAATTAGCCACATGCATTATACAAAAGAACTAAATCAAAACAAACAAGATTATATCTCTTGTATACCTCTTGATCTTCTATTGTATGACATATTCTCCTCATGAACGTTGTGTGGGCAACCATCCTCCAAGAGTTGAAACTTCCTAGATCACGTTCTTCCCTTCCTTGCTCGCTCCGAACAAAGGGAAGAATATCAAACACTTCTTCACCTATCTAGTGCCGATCACCAAGCCACCAACTTGATTGTTGCCGCCGGCCAAGGAGAGGAAGAAGGAGATGGTGTGGGCGCCGGCCAAGAGCTCCAAGGGAAGAAACCCTAACACTTGTTGCCGCCGACCATGGAGAAGAAGAAGAGATATGGGCACCGGCCAAAAGAAAAAGAAGAAGAGGGGCGCCGGCTAAATCTTAGAAAGAGAGGAAAAAATTCCACTTATTGCCGCCCAAAAAACTTCTCCAAACCCTAGCCACCCAATCCTTTGAAGCAAACCTTAATCTCCAATGATTAGTTACCGCCCGAACCAAGGAGCAAACCCTAGAATTCCAATTCTTAGTTGCCGCCCAAGCCAAGGCCTCCTATTTATAGATTTTTCCCAAACCTCCTTTTAATCGTGTCCATTGGATCTAGGTTTCATGAGGGTTTTAATAGGCTACAATAGGGAACAAGAGGAGGAGTTGGATCTTGGCCACCCAATGGATCCGGCCCACATAAAATCCGATCCATTAATGATAATTCATTCCACTAGAGGATTATCATTGATTTACCTCACCAACCGCCATAAATAAATATGGCCTCCATATATTAATTGTACAAATGTCTCCCCGTATTTAAGATATCGAATGTCCGTCAATTAATTAATTTACTGACAATTAATTAATCAACATCTAAATCCATGAGTAGTATCACTCAACCATATCATCATGCCGGACCAAGTCCACCTACAGGGTTTACATGATGATCCTTATGAGCTCCTCAAGGGGACATCATCATCCTAATACATAAGACATTGTTTCCTCCTGTAATCAACGGCACACCATGTAAATAATATTATTTCCCAACTTACAAAGCCTATCAATTTAATCTATAAATCTAGCCCATTGGTAAATCAAAGAAATAAATACTAAGTACATGTGCCCGTTATTATATCGAAATTAAGAGCATGTACACCATAATATCCGAGGTCCGATTTAATTATGTAGTCAGCAATAAATTGAATCACCTCTAAGTCGGTTCTGCTCAATACACACAAAGTGTACTAGTGTAATTCTATGGTCAAGACAAACTAATACCAAATTACACTACAATCATACTAACGGTTTGTCCAAAACCATCTCGGTTGTGAGTCTCTACTTATACTCTACAAGGAACTGATAACATGATCTTCCGTGTGACACCACACGCCATGTTATCTATAATGTAATGTATCAGACAATATGCATAACCATAAATATGCAAACAATGGTCATTTTACCTTCCAAGCAAGATCAACTATCAACCTTTGAATTCTACTTAGGTTAATATGACCTAACCTTAGATGCCAAAGATACGTTTGGTTTATTTTTGAAGGTTCTTTTCTCTTATTAGATTTAGAAGATGAGTTATTTACTTTTATTTGCATCGTGGGAGCTTTTGGTTCAAGTGTATATGAATTGCCTACCAACGCACCAGAACAGATAATCTCCCTATTCTTTTTTATAACAACTCTGTCATTAAAAAAAATAGAATATCTATCCAAAAACAATTTAGAAACTGAAATCAAATTCTTTCTAAATAAAGGTACATAAAGGCAATTTCTCATAACCAAAGTTGTATTCTTATCAAAAGATAAATAAATATCTCTCACTGCAATAGCCACCACCTTCGTAGCATCGCCCAAGTAAACGGTAATCTCCCCCTCAACTAGTCATCTGGTTTCCTGGAACCTCTGCAAAGTATTACAGACATGATCAGTGGCTCCCGTATCTACAAACTAGGTGTCGGTAGATAACACTGCTAAACATGTTTCAACGACTAGACCAAAAGATATACCTTTGTTATGATTCCGATTGGGGCAGTCCTTCTTTTAATGTCCAGTCTGCTTGCAAGTGAAGCACTTGCCTTTCAGCTTCTTCACTCCTCCCTGAGATTCTCCTTCCACCTTTGCTCCACCTTATTTCTTCTTCTTCTTGCCTTTCGGCTTAGAAGTAGAAACCTTTTGAGCAACCATGGCCTCAGCCTGAGCACTCTGATGAAAAAGCCCCTCTGTCACCTAGAGTTCTGTCAAAAGCTCTGCCAATGAATACAACCTCTTATTCATGTTGTAGTTTAGGTGAAACTACTCAAAACTCCTAGGTAGATATTGGAGAATGATATCGACCTAGGTTTCCCCATCAATCTCAGCTCCAAGGACTTCTAGCTCATTCAAATGAGCCATCATCTTGAGAACATGATCCCTCACGGGTGTTCCCTCAACCATGATGGTCGTCATCAAGTTCCTCATGGCTTCCTGCCTAGCAGCCCAATTCTAGTGTCCAAAAGTTACTTGAGATTGAGCATCATGTCATAAGCAGTAGGCATGGCTTGATGCTGATGTTGCAATACATTTGACATAGAAGCCAAAATGTAACACCGTGTCATCTCATTAGCCTTTATCCACTTCTTATAACTCTCTTTCTCCTTTTCCCCAGAATCATCCGTAGGCTTAGGAGGACACTCTTCGAGAAGTACATACTTGTACTCCTCAATAGTCAAGACTATATCCAGATTCCTTTTCCAATCCACATAGTTAGGTCCAGTAAGTTTATTTTCCTTTAGTATCACAACAAGTGGGTTGAAAGTCATTTTTGAAAAACCTAAGCATCACATAGATCAAAACTTTAGATTTCAAAAATTTATTAATTCCTCAAACAATAAAATTTTAAAATCAACCAACACCTCAAAACACCGAGAATATCGTATGCCATGATAGTGTGGACATATATGAATTCTACATTTGTTAGAGGAGGTTTTACCCATTAATTTTATTATCCTGCCAATCTTAATTTTTGACAAATAAAATTAATAGTTAGTTCCTCTTCGGCCCTATAAATAAAAGCAGTGACTCCGATGGGGAGGATACTTTTATTTGCATCTAAGTGTTCACCATTACTTGGTACCAAGGCAATTATCTCAGATTATGTGCCTTCCAGTGGGGAAGTATACACGGTCCTAAATAATTTTCTATAACCATATTTGATCTTGTGATCTGCAAAACAAACTCATCCGATGGGGAGAAAGGCACTCAGAACTGACACGCAAGTTTATTTGCATCACATGTCAAATCATAATGGAGGTCATGGGAATTTTAAAAAATATCCCTCCCCACTTAGTAATTTAAAATTGAGGAATTTTCCAAGCACACAACATGCATATCAAACAAGAAGCAATAAATATGAAAAAAATCCAACTATTATGGCTTTTGTTTTCCAATATGCCTCCCGTCGTATCGCCATCTCATCCGCTCCTCCATACACCATGTACAAGTCATCTGGAGATCCGAGCCGAGAATAATTATTTTAATTTACATTCATCGATCCTCTACTCCACAAAGGAGTGTACATGAAATCTAGATCAAAAGTAAACTAAAATAAAAGAGTGGCTAAACAATGCTGTACTTAATTACAAAAATTAAATAATAGTCTCGTCAACCCCGAGGATTCAAATAATATTACAATTACACACATCCAATCACATACACACACATATGGCCATAATAGTTGGATCTTATGCCTGCAACCGAAAAGTTAGCCTACGCACATCCTACTATTATCCGGCACACATAATATATGATAAGTGCATAAAAGTAACCGAATCCTAAACACACAAAACCAGAAACCATGGCTCTGATACCACTTGTAGGGGGAATTGATTCCCGCTTCGGTCGCTCATGCATGGCAATCCTATCTATGTCCCCAAATTAAAAAATTAATCCTTGACGAAGACGGATTACCCAAGCAATCGATCCATCATCGTGCTATTCGATTCGAGTGGTCTCTTGAACAAACTTGTTGTTCAAGCAACCTAACTCTTTTCCTCGATTAGCCGCAGAATAGATGATGTACGGATCACCGGTTTTTGTGTTTATCTTTGGGGTCCAAGTAAATTAGACACATGCATTATACAAAAGAACTAAATCAAAACAAATAAGATTATACCTCTTGATCTTCTATTGTATGACCTATCCTCCTCTTGAACGTTGTGTGGGCAACGATCCTCCAAGAGTTGAAACTTCCTAGATCACGTTCTTCCCTTCCTTGCTCGCTCCGAACAAAGGGAAGAATATCAAACACTTCTTCTCCTATCTAGTGCCGATCACCAAGCCACCAACTTGGTTGTTGCCACCAGCCAAAAAGAGGAAGAAGGAGATGGTGTGGGCGCCGGCCATGAGCTCCAAGGGAAAAAACCCAAACACTTGTTGCCGCCGGCCATGGAGAAGAAGAAGAGATATGGGCACCGGCCAAGAGAGAAAGAAGAAGAGGGGCGCCGGCTAAACCTTAGGAAGAGAGGAAAAACTTCCACTTATTTCTGCCCAAAAAACTTCTCCAAACCCTAGCCGCCCAACCCTTTGAAGCAAACCCTAATCTTCAATGATTAGATGCCGCCTAAGCCAAGGAGCAAACCCTAGAATTCCAATTCTTAGTTGCCACCCAAGCCAAGGCCTCCTATTTATATATTTTGCCCAAACCTCCTTTTAATCGTGTCCGTTGGATCTAGGTTTCATGAGAGTTTTAATAGGGTACAATAGGGACCATGAGGAGGAGTTGGATCTTAGCCACCCAATGGATCCGGCCCACATAAAATCCGATCCATTAATGACAATCCATTCCACTAGAGGATTATCATTGATCTACCTCACCAACCCCAATAAATAAATATGGGCTCCATATATTAATTGTACAAATATCTCCCCGTGTTTAAGATATCGAATGTCCGTCAATTAATTAATTTATTGACAATTAATTGTTGGGGGATCGATTGGTCGGCTAGAGGGGGGTGAATAGCCCTCGTTCGTTGGATGTCGTAATTTGCTCGTCTATAAAACGTTAGCGCAAGCGGAATATGCAAATACAAATAAATAAAGACAAGCAAATAAACAATGAAAACAAACAATACAAACACCGAGATGTAACGTGGTTCACGGCTACGCCGCTAATCCACGGTCCGATTCGTCCACGGTGAATCACTCCGCAATCTATCCACTAGATCTCTCCTTTGCACAAAGCTAGGTGGAGGTAACCTCTTTACAATCTCTCTTCTTACAATAGAATGGAAATAAAGCAAGTAAGAAGAGTGGAAGAACACTTAGAGCACTTTGGGAGCAAATTGGAGCATGAGCATTAGCCCCCCAAAGCCCCATCCCCTTCCTTTTTATAGAGGAAGAGGGTTTCTTCCCGTTGACACAGGAGCAGTCGACTGATGCCCTCGATCAGTCGACTGGTCCTGTAGCCATTGCCCAATAACGGCCGCTTTCCACGTTGGACTTCATCCAACGGTACTGGCATCAGTCGACTGATCCTACCATCAGTCGACTGATGCTCGATCAGTCGAGTGCTCAATGGAGTCGACTCCATTCTGTGCCCGTGCACAGTGCCATCAGTCGACTGCCATTCCCTGGCAGTCGACTGCTATCGACATCGATTGTCGATCCATAGCGATCGCGCCAAGCACTAAATTGGTTTTATACCAGTCGATCGACCCATCGACTCGAGCGATCATTGCCATGACATGGCAGTCGACTGGTGTCGGGAAAACTCATCCGACACTTGGCCAAATGGCCAAGTTTCACCTAAGAGCTACCCCTTCCCGGGTTACATTTGCTCACTCTCATCTCTCGGAGTCCCTCGCCTTCGAAGTTCTCTTCGTTCTCGGCCACGTCCCTCGGCAGCATCAGGCGCACGGCTCTGCAATGCTCCTTCACGTCTCTTGCCTCGAAGTCTACTTCCTCCGGCTTCACTCCAAGCTTCTCGTCCGGCGGTCCCTCGGATGCTCCAAGCGCACGGCTTTCGCAAAGCTATCCTTCACCGACTCAAGGCACGAGTCATGAGATGTGAAACTCGCCACGGCTCCATGTGCGAATTACTAAGTCCTGCACGACTTCAACGCACATATCAAATCAACATAACACACTAACTTAAACCCTTTGCCACACACATCAAAACCTTATCATGGCAAGAGATTGCCCTAACAATCTCCCCCTTTTTGATGTGTGGCAATCCGTTTAAGTTAGGTAAAAATATTTGATATAAATTTTAAAGGAAAGAAAGCATGTAAACATAAACATGATATAGCAACATGCAACTCCCCCTTAACCCATGAAACTCCTCATACAAATTTTCTCCCCCTATCACAATTTACTTAAACATAATTATTTCTCCCCCTTTGACACCATCAAAAAGATTAACACTAAGTTAAAAACACATGGCATCAAGTCTAATAGAAAGAAAATACCACAAGTTGATTTAAAATCGAAATCATCGATCGTGATCGCAGCTGTATTTCGGGATTTCGATTGGACGAATTTAAATGCGTTAAAAATTCCAAAAATTCAAAAATCATGAAATTTGGGGAACACATTTCTTTTAAGTATATCTATCAGTGAAAAATAGGTTTTCATGAAAAATCATTATATTTCCACGTATTTGCCAAAAATCCATAAGCTTTAAAAACTATTAGGTTTTTGATCATAAGAGTATCCATTTTAACACCTAGTCTTGCTTTGAATTGTTTCAAAACATGAATACATAGATTTTAGATTAAGAAATTGTTTTGAAAACATATGAAATATCCAACCATGATCTTTGGGCAATATATCTATGAATTAAACATAAGTCTTCCCCATGATTAGTCTATTATTGCTATTTTGATACTTTAAATGACCATCTAAATGCTATAGGCACTAGTGAACATTTGTATCATCCTAACATCTCACCCATGCTAAGTTTGCAATCAAGTTAGCCTATAGTGAGTGTGAGATGCATCCTAGGGGGTATTTGTATATACTTAACCCTTGTATTCATGCAATTCTATCATGGTTAAGTATCAACCCAACAACCTACATGATCATAATGACATATATGAATTAATTTCATATTATGATCATGAAATACATGTATTCATTAAATAATAATCATGCATTAGGTATTATATGATGATAATAAATAAAGTATCACCTAAAGCATGATTCAACCCTATTTCTCATGATTACGTGCCAAATATTAAAATCATAAATCATGATTTCAAACATACATAGCAATTACATTAATCATCATGATTTAAGCATTATTATATATTTATGGGCACGTTATCATCACCCAACACTATTCTAAAAATGTTGTCCCGCCATCCTAAGTCAACCAAAATATGATATAGGTCAATTCCATATGGTTGACTACCCTAGGGTTTTCCTAACCCTTAAGGATGGATTTTGGAACCCAAAATAAGTTCTTTCCTATTGGGTTCACTAAGTATTCCTTGGGGATCCATTTCCTAGCTATTACTTTCTTCTTATCTTGTCCCCTAGCAATTAGGCATTTATAGGCCTTTTCATTTTTCTTTTCTTTGTATCCTAGGCCCTTTTTGTTGAAACTTGCCCTTTGGCTCCCTATAATCATGTTCAATGTGTTGGAGCCTATAGTGAATTTCTCTAGGGCTTTTGTCAAATAGTCTACCTTTTCCCTTAAAGCCCTATTTTCCTCTATGCATGCATCATTAACATCCAAAGGCATATAGTCATGTGAACATACATCATTTAAGCTAGAAGAAATATCATTATTATTTAAGCATGCATTTTCTAGCTTATTTTCTAATGCCTTAATTTGATCAAGCATGCTTTTATTTTTCTTTTTCATTCCAAATAAGTCCCTAGTTAAACTAGAAATTATGGAAACTATTTTCTTAGGAGAGGCATTCGTTACCATAGTTTCCATGTCTTCTTCTTCTTCTTCGGATGAGGAGGATGTAGAAGCTCCCCCTTCTCTTGAGCTCTCTCCACTTGAGCTTGATTCTTCATTTGAGGAGGAGGAGGAGCAATCCGAGTCATGAAGAGCCATTAGTGCTAGGTTGGAATAGACATGCTCTTCTTCTTCGGATGAGGATGAGGAAGCAAGGTCATCCCATGTCTTTGCTTTGAGAGCCATGGCTTTTCCTCTTTCCTTGGCCTTCTTTTCTTCTTCCTTTTTCTTCTTGCTCCCCTTCTTCTTCTTCTTTTCATCCTTCTTTTTCCTTTCCTCTTTGCTCTTGTTTAGGAGGGGACAATTGTCCCTATGTGTCCCTCCCCTTGACAATTGTAACAAATGATCTTCCCCCTTGGTCTTCTATTCCTATCATGAGATTTATCAAATCTAAAATTCTTAAATGCACGCCTTACCTTCCTTACCATGTAGGCTTCTTCCGTGTTATCCATGGAAGAGGTAGAGGCTTCATTATCGGAGGAGGAGGGGATCTCTATCTTCTTCTTTCCCTTATTTGCCATCAAGGCTACTCCTCTTGAGGGTTGAATTCTAGGCTCTTCTTGTATTCCCTCAAGCCTAGTTTCGTGGAGCTCCATTATTGAGAAAAATTCCTCCAAGGTACTTACTTCCAAGTTCTTGGAGATGTAAAACGAATCCACCATGGAGCTCCATCTTGAGGACCGGGGAAAGGCATCTATGGCCTTCATTACCATATCCCGGTTGGAGAGCTTTTCTCCTACACTTGTTAGCCCAATTAATATTTCTTTAAATCTAGAATGTAGGGAAGTTACCTTTTCTCCCTTTACAAGCTTAATATTTGATAGTTGGGAGCGGAGGAGATCCCTTCTTGCTAGCTTGGCTTCCGAAGTGCCTTCATGAAGTTCAATTAGCTTCTCCCACATGTCCTTAGCACTAGAACATTCCCCTATCCTATTGACTTCTTGTTGGGGGAGTACATTGTATAGGTGGTGCTTGGCCTTTGAATTTGCCAAATATTCTTCTCTTTGCCTCTTGCTCCACCTTGATTTCTCCAATGGCTCCCCATTTTCGTTCCTAGGCAACTCAAAACTGTTTTCCATTATTAATAGAATTTTAAAGTCGGTTTCGAATAATACCTCCATTCTCTTTTTCCGCCAAGAGAATTCGCCGTCGAACTTCGGTGGGTGGATGTTTGAGCCGGCCATTTGAGATGTAGAGCTTGTTGCGGCGGTTAGTCCGGTGACAAGCAACCTTGCTCTGATACCACTTGTTGGGGGATCGATTGGTCGGCTAGAGGGGGGTGAATAGCCCTCGTTCGTTGGATGTCGTAATTTGCTCGTCTATAAAATGTTAGCGCAAGCGGAATATGCAAATACAAATAAATAAAGACAAGCAAATAAACAATGAAAACAAACAATACAAACACCGAGATGTAACGTGGTTCATGGCTACGCCGCTAATCCACGGTCCGATTCGTCCACGGTGAATCACTCCGCAATCTATCCACTAGATCTCTCCTTTGCACAAAGCTAGGTGGAGGTAACCTCTTTACAATCTCTCTTCTTACAATAGAATGGAAATAAAGCAAGTAAGAAGAGTGGAAGAACACTTAGAGCACTTTGGGAGCAAATTGGAGCATGAGCATTAGCCCCCCAAAGCCCCATCCCCTTCCTTTTTATAGAGGAAGAGGGTTTCTTCCCGTTGACACAGGAGCAGTCGACTGATGCCCTCGATCAGTCGACTGGTCCTGTAGTCGTTGCCCAATAACGGCCGCTTTCCACGTTGGACTTCATCCAACGGTACTGGCATCAGTCGACTGATCCTACCATCAGTCGACTGATGCTCGATCAGTCGAGTGCTCAATGGGCCGCGGTGCCATCGATCATTGCCATTCCTGGCGATCGGCTCATATCATCTATCGATCATTGCCGATCCATAGCGATCGTACGCCAAGCACTAAACTGGTTTTATACCAGTCGATCGACCCATCGACTCAGAGCAGTCGACTGCCATGACATGGCAGTCGACTGGTGTCGGGAAAACCCATCCGACACTTGGCCAAAATGGACAAGTTTCACCTAAGAGCTACCCCTTCCCAGGTTACATTTGCTCACTCTCATCTTTCGGAGTCCCTCTCCTTCGAAGTTCTCTTCGTTCTCGGCCACGTCCCTCGGTAGCATCAGGCGCACGGCTCTGCAATGCTCCTTCGCGTCTCTTGCCTCGAAGTCTACTTCCTCCGGCTTCACTCCAAGCTTCTCATCCGGCGGTCCCTCGGATGCTCCAAGCGCACGGCTTCCACAAAGCTATCCTTCACCGACTCAAGGCACGAGTCATGAGATGTGAAACTCGCCACGGCTCCATGTGCGAATTACTAAGTCCTACACGACTTCAACGCACATATCAAATCAACATAACACACTAACTTAAACCCTTTGCCACACATATCAAAACCTTATCATGGCAAGAGATTGCCCTAACAATAATTAATCAACATCTAACTCCATGAGTAGTACCACTCAACCTTATCATCATGTCGGATCAAGTCCACCTGCAGGGTTTACATGATGATCCTTATGAGCTCCTCAAGGGGACATCATCATCCTAATACATAGGACACAGTTTCCTCCTATAATCAATGGCACACCATGTAAATAATATTATTTCCCAACTTACCGAGCCTATCGATTTAATCTATAAATCTCTCCCATTGGTAAATCAAAGAAATAAATACTAAGTATGTGTGTCCATTATTATATCGGGATTAAGAGCATGTACACCATAATATCTGAGGTCTGATTCAATTATGTAGTCAGCAATAAATTGAATCACCTCTAAGTCAGTCATGCTCAATACACACAAAGTGTACTAGTGTAATTATATGGTCAAGACAAACCAATACCAAATTACACTACAACCATACCAATGGTTTTGTCAAAACCATCTCAGTTGTGAGCCTCTACTTATACTCTACAAGGAACTAATAACATGATCTTCCGTGTGACACCACACACCATGTAATCTACAATGTAATGTATCACACAATATGCATAACCATAAATATGCAAACAATGATCATGTGATTCTTATTTCAAAAATAAAGATGTTCATACAAAGAATAGACTTTTCAGTATACATCCCAACATAAAGATTTGGCATCGTAGTTGGAAAGTATTTCAGTCGACTGGAGAGTTTCAGTCAACTGAAGTGGCAAACTTTCTGATGCGGAGTCGGGTGACGTGGATTCGACTGGGGCATTTTCAGCCGACCGGAAGACCAGAAGTTTCATATCAATGGGTTGATGTGGAGTCGATTGGAGGTCATTCCAGTCGACTGGAAAAGGTTTATAAAACAAGTGCTCGATCAGATCCGAGAAGAACACTACTACTACGTCGAAGTACTGTCAAAATTCATTCTCGTCCACAAAAAGTTTGACTCCTCACAAAGGCGCTTTTTCGACACCTCATGCCTGCGCTTTTTCGACACCTCATGCCTACATCAAAGCCTTCATCTGTGTCGGTATAAAGTAGCTTGTAATTTCTTGTATTATTTTTCGCTTGTGTACTTAACTTCAAAGAGAGGGTAGTGTGTTACCCATCTCTTTCCTTTGTAAAAAGAGAACCCCTCCGAAGTCGAGAGTTCTCAAATCGGAGGGTGTATAGTGATTGCCCATCGAGGTAGCTCTCGGAAGAGCTACGGGCCTTGGAGTAGCAACCCAGTTAGGGTTGTGAACCAAGTAAAAGAAATTGTTCCCCGTTTTATTTTATTGTATTACCGCTGCATACTCTTAATTAATTTCAAAATATAAATATAAGTTTTTTAAAAAAAATTGTAATCTCTAAGATTCACCCCTCTCTCTTGGAATATCGCAATCCTATAATTGGTATCAGAGCGGGTGTGCTCCGAATTTGGTACAACCACCATCGAGAGCATTAGGATAATTTTATTTATTTTTCTAGCATTAGATTAATTTTTAATATTTGTTCTAGCACTAGAATAATTAAATTAATTTTCTGTAATTTAGATTAATTAAATTATTTTTTGACATTTTAGAATAATTAAATTAATTTTCTACATTTTAGAACAATTAAATTAATTTTCTACATTTTAGAATAGTTAAATTAATTTTCTATATTTTAGATTAATTAAATTAATTTTCTATATTTTAGATTAATTAAATTAATTTTCTATATTTTAGATTAATTAAATTAATTTTTTGTATTTTAGATTAATTAAATTAATCTTCAGTATTTTAGAATAATTAAATTAATTTTCTACATTTTAGAATAATTAAATTAATTTTCTATATTTTAGATTAATTAAATTAATCTTCAGCATTTTAAAATAACAAAATTAATTTTCTACATTTTAGATTAATTAAATTAATTTTTTGCATTTTAGATTAATTAAATTAATCTTCACCATTTTAGAATAATTAAATTATTTTTCTGCATTAGATTAATTTTTAATTAATTTATGCACTTAGCTTAATTTTTATTCTAGAATAATTTTTACTTTTAACTTAGAATAAATTCTCCATTAATTTGTGCACTTAGTATAAATTTAATTCTTGCACAATATTATTTTATTTAAGTAACTCTAGGAATAATTCTCAACTTTAATTAAGTTAAATAAAAATCTATTATTAAAATATTTACTTAGGAATGTCACACTTAGAATGGTATAGCATCGTTCGCCCTCCTCTCTTCAACAGAAAGGACTTTTCCTATTGGAAAAGGCAAATGGAGTGTTACTTGAAAGCCGACCTAGAGGTCTGGTTTTCGATTAGGAAAGAGTTCGTAGCTCTGGTAGACGACTCAGGTGAGTTGTTAGAATAGGAAAAATAGACCGCGAATATTAGAAAACAAGCTCAAGCCGATTACAAGGCGCTTAACACCTTGTAATGCGGACTTACCAAAGAAGAGCTAAATATGATGGGTCTATTCGAAAACTCTAAGGAATTATGGGACAAATTAATTGAATTGCATGAAGGAACAAATGACACTAGGATAGCTAAATGGGACATGCTACTAAATAAATTATTTAATTATAAAATAAACAAAAATAAAAATGTTAGTCAACTTCATACAAGAATAAAAGACATTTTAAATGGATTACACTTAATAGGATACCAAATAGAAAATATGGACGTAATTAGGTATACACTTAAAGCATTCCCTAGGAATGCCTTATGGACATCCATTGTCGATGCCTATAAGATTTCCAGGGATCTTTCCACAATTTGTTAGTAATATATGAGAGATGTCCTAAGGCAATCGCCTTATGTATGAACCATTTATATGATAAATGAAGATTCACTATTTGAGTATACATGTTTTATGTATTTGATTGGATCTTAAACTCATTTACTGAATGTCCACGATACGATTCACAGCATGAGAGAATTTGTGATTTGATCACAACTAGTGAGTATCTCTACATGTGTAATTGTGATGTATCAGAATTATCCCTAGTCAATGAATTGATGGATTTGGACACCATCAATTCTGTCGAGACTAGCACGAGTTATACTCCTTGGTGTATCCAAGCAGTTGATTCTCACTGGCTGGAGACATTGTGATGTCCGGAGTTAATCGTGGATGCTAGTTATGGTAACTAGTTCATTAGAGTGACCAGCCGTAAGACTTCATATGGTTCTCTTCATATATAGATATGTCAATGAAGTTCTTACTGTGGCTTAAGTGCGATGTTCCTTTGACTTGCGGTATTCAAGTCATCTTGATCATGGAGACTTATGCTTTGACATCTTAAGCAAACATCTCTAAGGAGATGTGGACCCGGGATGATTGGGTATAAGTCGAAATGATCGAAGGTGTTTGAATAGCCTATAAAGGATTCACCACTCCTTGCGAGGAGATGTATACCCATGGCCTCTCGTCGGATTGTTACTAAAGTCTTTGGCCAAAGCATTACACGTTTAGAGTAAGGTACTCTTCGATACATGTGGAGTAACTAGAATCCGTAGGACGAGGAATTGATACTTGGGCTAAGTGTGACGTAGTCAGCCTAGTGGGGACTGACACTATAGATCATGTCCTGAACCAAGTGGGTATAAGATGAGTGAAGGGAATGGGGCACGAATAATTCGAGCTGCTGAAGGGTTTCAGAAATAGTTCTGGATCAACCGTTGATCTTTTCGGTTAATTGGGGATCATGATGTACTACTAGGTGCCACTCATGATCATTCTATAATTAATGGTTAATTATAGACGGCCAACATAAACTGAGAACTTATTTGGTCACACGCACAACGAGCGTAATCCAAAGGATTTAAAACGAGCTTGAGAATGGGATTCTCAGACCGAGAGAAACAAGGTTTGGTTGGACCAAACATGAAGCGAGCATGAAATTGTTTCAGTCGCAATGGAAGCGTGGATGGTCCGTGTCTTATGAAGACATAATGGATGAACCAAAATGGTTTGGTTCTAATCCAATGGAGGAGAATAAACCAAAGGGTTTGGTTTATTTTAAACGAATGAACCAAAAGTTGGTTCGGTTCATTTTAACTTAAAATAAACCATCATGGTTTGGTTTATTTTAACTTATCTTAATGGAGCGGGTTAACGGGCCTAATGGTTATGATCATATAACCATTAAGAGAATTAGTTCTCTATAAAAGAGGGCTTAAGGGATAATTAAGCCCTAATCCAAAACCCTAGCTTGGAGTTGTCGCCCAACCTTCATTGCCGCCCAACCTCCATTGCCGCCCAACTTGTTGTGCCGCCGTCCAACTCCTTGCCGGCGACCAAGCTTCAGCCGGTGATCCTCCAACGACCCTCCGGTGATCTCCTATAGGTTTGGCATCAAGGTGAGCCTTTTCTTCCCTTGGTTGGCCGGCGCCTATCTCCTCCACCAAAGCTGTCCAGTTTTTCTGGACAGCTTGTTCTTCTCTCGTCGGAGCGTCGTTTGGACGACGGTTAGAGCTCCGACAGCGGCTAACTTACCGGGGATTTGATCTCCGGTAATCCTCTGAGGTGGAGGACGAAGGATTCATCAATTGGTTGATGAATACCTCTCCGGAGAAGTGAGTTTTGAGAACTCGTATTAGGATCCGAATTTGGATTCGGATCGTGATCATCTCTCGATCATGTCGTCTTCAACACGAGGCTAGTAACCCGTACGAAGACGAAGCTCGTGGCTTAGCGAAGTCATCCCGAGGAACTCGGCGTGGATACGGATAGAGACGATTCTAGCGAGGATCGTTCCGGTTGATGTCGTTCCCGCTACACGTCATACGAAAGGTATAACGTAGATAAATTTCCTTTTATTGCAAATTTAAATTCTGATTATGTCTACACTTGTTGTAATATGCATGCGTGTGTTGTGTGTGTTGTAATAAATGTAGATTTATTATTTTTATTGCTTCATTGCTATGTTTTCATGTTTCTGAAGCATGATCGAACACACACACGCCGCGGTGCCGGAAACCCAATAGTGGTATCAGAGCCCAGGTTGTGTTTCGACATAATCGTAAAATGGTTTTGCGATAGTCATAATGTATTTCTAGAAATTTTCTAATTTTGGAAATTTAGAAGTATTTATGGAAATTTTTCAATTTTGGAAAGTCTAGAAGTATTTATGGAAATCTTCCACTTTTGGAAAGTTGGAAGTATTTATGGAAATTGATATTTTCCATAAATAAAATATTTGATTAGATTCTGAAAATTTGTTTCCTAATTTAATCATGATTTGATTTGGGAAATCAAATCTTAAAATATTTTATTTCCATAAGTAGTTTTAATGATTTAGGAAATTGGTTTCCTAAATAGATTTTCCTTAATCAAATAATTCCATGAATAAAATATGTGATTAGATTTGGAAATTTGTTTCCTAATTTAATTATGATTTGATTTGGAGAATCAAATCTTAAACATATTTTATTTCTATAAATAGTTATGACATATAAGGAAATTATATACATGACATAATTGTATGCCATGTAATTGCATTAGATGCATAACATTATGCTATGCGTGTCGTGACATGTAGATGTATGTCATGTATGTCATGTCATATAGATAATAGTTATTTGCATACAAAGAGGATGAGACATAAAAACCCTTAAACAATATTAAAGCCTATACCTTCCATTAATATGGTTAGAACCAGAGTTCCGTTTCTTGTTTGGGTTGTTGGACTCTCTCCAAGCCCGGCTCGAACCCGAACATGTTCAAACCATGGAATAGTTTAATACTAATATGGTAAGAGTCAGAGGTCAATCATTAGCTTTGGTTGTTGGACACTCTCCAAGCTCGGCTAATTGGTTGAATGCGCTCTAACCATATTAAAACTATTTCTCGATTAATGGGTTGGCTTTAACCTGGAGCATCGGCTTGTTGGACTCTCTCCAAGGTCAATGTAAAGGGAGGTGAAGTTGGGTGCTATGCATATGATGCATACTTGTTAATGTGTTAACAACCCAATGTATGTGTGAACATTCAATTAGTTGATAGCACATTGTGATAGTTGCATATACGTGATATGCAATCGGTATAGATGATACCTACCGTCGTAGTTATGAATGGCTTGTTGGACTCTCTCCAAGGTTGTTCATAACTATGATGGATATCAGCCCATTCGGAGATGGACCTACGATCTCCCGAAGTGATTTTGGGGTTTTTGAAATTCGAAAAATGAATGGGATTTATAAATGTATATTGATGCTTTTTAAAATCATTTTCTCATATATGCTCGTTTTGTATTTCTAAGATTGATCATGATGCCTTTGAATTTGTGTTCCATTTTGGATTCGAATAAATTGACTGGGTCAAGCTTCATGGACTGGCTTAGAAGCTTGAGAATTGTTCTCAAGCTTGAAAAGCTTGCAAATGTCCTCGAAGCGCCTCTTTCCGCCCGTCCTAGTGACGATACAACTCTGGACCAATTGTTGGCCTATCAGAAACATGTGAGTGATTCTGAACAAATGAGTTGCATCATGCTAGCCGCGATGGAACCCAAGCTACGAAAGCAGCATGAGCATATGGATGCTCATATCGTAGTCCTTCATCTTTGTGAGTTGGTTGATAAGCAAGTGAGATTCGAAAGGTTCGAAGTCTCAAAGCTCCTCTTCACCTCTGAGATGCTAGAAGGTTCATCGTAGTCTTTGCTCGATATCTTTGAAGGCTGTGAGTCTTGAGAAGCATGAGAGGGGCGGTGCTATTAGTTGATTCCTCGAAGAAAGGTTCTAAGAGGAAGTCAAAGGAACAATGAGAAGGAAGAGAAAGGCTAAGAAGGTAGAACTAGCACAAAGGAAACTTGCCATCATTATGGCAAGGAGAGCCATTCTTGAAGAAAGTGCAAGATTTATCTTGAGTCCGTGAAGAAGAATAAGGCATCGGATGCCCCATCTTCTTCAGATATCTTCGTTATTGATTGTCATTCTATTTCCTCAAACACTTGGGTATTGGATACTAGGTGTGGCTCACATATATGTAATGACATACATGGGCTAAGGAATAGAAGAAGACTCGTCAAGGGAGAGTCAAATTTGCGTGTTGGGAATGGAGCAAAGGTTGCTGCAGTCGCCATTGGAATGCATTTGTTGAAACTCCCTACAGGACTTGTCTTAGAACTGGACAATTGCTTTTATGTTCCTTCGTTGATAAAGAACATCATTTCTATTTCTTGTTTAAATAGAAATCGGTACCATTTGACTTTTAGTAACAATTGTTGTTACATAACTTTGAATGGAGTTCTTTATGGGACTGGAACTTTAAGCAATGGTGTTTATCGGACATCTTCAATATCGAAGCGAGCAACAAGCGTGCTCGAAAGGATAATCAATTAGACTCCCATATGTAGCATTGTCGTCTTGGCCATATAAGCAAGAAACGCATGTCCGAATTACACCGATGTGGAATTCTGGAATCGTTTGAATTGGATTCATACGATACATGCGAATCATGCTTAAAAGGCAAGATGACTAAGTTACCTTTTACTAGAAAAGGTGAACGAGTGGGAGAGTTACTAGGTCTAATACATACTGATGTATGTGGACCTATGTCAACTCAAGCATTAGGAGGCTATAGCTATTTCATTACCTTCACCGATGATCACTCACGGTTTGGGTATGTGTTCTTGATGAAACACAAGTCTGAAGCCTTTGAAAGGTTCAAAGAATTCAGAAATGAAGTAGAGAAACAACATGACAAGAGTATTAAAATACTTCGATTGGATCAAGGTGGTGAATACTTAAGTCAAGAGTTTCTTGATTATCTAAGAGACAATGGTATATTGTCTCAATGGACTCCGCCCTATACACCACAGCATAATGGTGTATCTGAGAGGCGTAACCGGACCTTGTTGGACATGGTCAGGTCAATGATGAATCATGCAACTCTTCCCAAGTCCTTTTGGGGCTATGCACTTCAGACAGCTGTTTACTTGTTAAACAGAATGCCTACCAAGGTAGTCTCAACTACTCCATATGAGATATGGAATGGTAAGAAACCTCATGTATCTTACTTGAAGATATGGGGTTGTCCTGCTTATGTGAAGCAGACTGTATCAGACAAATTGGATGCTAAGTCTGATAAATGTCTATTTATTGGATACCCTAAAGAAACAAGGGGTTACCAATTCTATCATCCTGTGGAACAAAAGGTGTTTGTTTCAAGGCATGCTGTGTTTCTAGAGAAAGAGTTTCTCTTGCAAGAAAACAGTGGGAGTGTCGTCGAGCTTGAGGAGGCTCGAGAGACTCAAATAGACATTGACGAGATACCTAGTGAAGCACAACAGCCGACAACTCATAGTGATGAGCAATCGGCTGGACCTATTGTAACACCACATCTTCGTAGATCTGGCAGAACATGCAATATTCCTGAGAGATATGGATTTCTCGTAAGTGAATCGAACGACGTGTTACTCATTGATGATGAGGATCCTACCAGTTATGAAGAAGTGCTGACAAGTTCAGAAAGGGATAAGTGGCTTGGTGTCATGAAGTCGGAAATGGATTCCATGTATGAAAACCAAGTTTGGAACTTGGTTGACCCACCTGAAGGCATAAAGCCTATAGGGTGCAAGTGGGTTTTCAAGAAGAAAACCGATATGGATGGTAATGTGATTACCTATAAGGCTAGATTGGTGGCGAAAGGATATCGTCAAAAATAAGCCGTTGATTATGACGAAACCTATTCGCCTGTAGCTATGCTTAAATCCATTCGAATGCTCCTGGCCATAGCAGCTAATTATGATTATGAGATATGGCAGATGGATGTGAAAATAGCTTTCCTTAATGGAAACCTGCTCGAAGACGTGTATATGATACAGTCTGAGGGTTTCACATCGGTTGATAAAACCAAGGTATGCAAATTGCGACGGTCCATTTATGAATTGAAGCAAGCATCCAGGAGCTGGAATATCCGTTTTGATGAGACAATCAAAAAGTTTGATTTCTCACAAAATCCAGACGAACCTTGTGTGTACAAGAAGGTTAGTGGGAGTGCAGTCGTGTTCCTAGTATTGTATGTCGATGACATACTACTTATAGGAAACGATGTTTCAATCTTCTGATCGATGAAGGTTTGGTTATCCAAGACATTCTCCATGAAAGACCTGGGAGAAGCAACCTACATCCTCGGGATTAAGATCTATAGAGATAGATCGAAACGGTTGCTTGGTCTTTCACAGTCTACACATATAGACCGAGTGCTAAAGAGGTTTAGCATGTCGGAATCCAAGAAAGGTTTCCTACCCATCAGGCATGGGATACACCTTTCGAAGTCTGTGTCCGCACACAGAAGATGAGAGGATTTGCATGAGTAAGATTCCCTATGCATCCGCAATAGGATCTATCATGTATGCTATGTTATGTACGAGGCCCGATGTATCGTATGCTCTGAGTGTCACGAGCAGATACCAGTCTGATCCAGGAATGGATTATTGGGTGGCTGTTAAGACGATCCTTAAGTACTTGAGAAGAACTAGGGATGTGTTCCTAATATATGGAGAAGGGTACATGGTGATACGTGGGTATACGGATGCCAGCTTCCAAATAGACAAGGATGATTCCAGGTCTCAGTCTGGATACGTGTTCACCTTGAATGGGGGCGCAGTGAGTTGGAAAAGTTCCAAACAAGAGACTGTAGCGGATTCTACCATCGAGAATACATTGCGGCTGAGCGGAAAGGAAGCGGTTTGGATCAAGAAGTTCGCTCATGAACTTGGTGTGATTCCGGCCATTGTTGAAGCAATACCGGTCTATTGCGACAACAATGGAGCAATTGTACAGCAAAGAGCCAAGGTCTCATCAACGATCCAAACATGTGCTTCGCGCTATCATCTTATCGAGAGAGATCATCGGTAGGGAACGAAATACAAATCGAGAAAATTCCCACTGAAAGGAACTTAGCGGATCCTTTGACTAAGGCATTACCTCAAAATAAGTTTGAGGGTCATGTTCGAGCTTATGGTATTGGATACCGTAGCGATTGACATTAGGCCAAGTGGGAGTCTGTTAGTAATATATGAGAGATGTCCTAAGGCAATCGCCTTATGTATGAACCATTTATATGATAAATGAAGATTCACTATTTGAGTATACATGTTTTATGTATTTGATTGGATCTTAAACTCATTTAATGAATGTCCACGATACGATTCACAGCATGAGAGAATTTGTGATTGGATCACAACTAGTGAGTATCTCTACATGTGTAATTGTGATGTATCGGAATTATCCCTAGTCGATGAATTGATGGATTTGGACACCATCAATTCTGTCGAGACTAGCACGAGGTATACTCCTTGGTGTATCCAAGCAGCTGATTCTCACTGGCTGGAGACATTGTGATGTCCGAAGTTAATCGTGGATGCTAGTTATGGTAACTAGTTCATTGGAGTGACCAGCCGTAAGACTTCATATGGTTCTCTGCATATATAAATATGTCAATGAAGTTCTTACTGTGGCTTAAGTGTGATGTTCCTTTGACTTGCGGTATTCAAGTCATCTTGATCATGGAGACTTATGCTTTGACATCTTAAGCAAACATCTCTAAGGAGATGTGGACCCGGGATGATTGGGTATAAGTCGAAATGATCGAAGGTGTTTGAATAGCCTATAAAGGATTCACCACTCCTTGCGAGGAGATGTATACCCATGGCCTCTCGTCGGATTGTTACTAAAGTCTTTGGCCAAAGCATTACATGTTTAGAGTAAGGTACTCTTCGATACATGTGGAGTAACTAGAATTCGTAGGACGAGGAATTGATACTTGGGCTAGGTGTGACGTAGTCAGCCTAGTGGGGACTGACACTATAGACCATGTCCTGAACCAAGTGGGTATAAGATGAGTGAAGGGAATGGGGCACGAATCATTCGAGCTGTTGAAGGGTTTCAGAAATAGTTCTGGATCAACCGTTGATCTTTTCGATTAATTGGGGATCATGATGTACTACTAGGTGCTACTCATGATCATTCTATAATTAATGGTTAATTATAGACGGCCAACATAAACCGAGAACCTATTTGGTCACACGCACAACGAGCGTAATCCAAAGGATTTAAAATGAGCTTGAGAATGGGATTCTCAGACCGAGAGAAACAAGGTTTGGTTGGACCAAACATGAAGCGAGCATGAAATTGTTTCAGTCGCAATGGAAGCGTTGATGGGCCGTGTCTTATGAAGACATAATGGATGAACCAAAATGGTTTGGTTCTAATCCAATGGAGGGGAATAAACCAAAGGGTTTGGTTTATTTTAAACGAATGAACCAAAAGTTGGTTCGGTTCGTTTTAACTTAAAATAAACCATCATGGTTTGGTTTATTTTAACTTATCTTAATGGAGCGGGTTAACGGGCCTAATGGTTATGATCATATAACCATTAAGAGAATTAGTTCTCTATAAAAGAGGGCTTAAGGGATAATTAAGCCCTAATCCAAAACCCTAGCTTGGAGTTGCCGCCCAACCTTCATTGCCGCCCAACCTCCATTGCCGCCCAGCTTGTTGTGCCGCCGTCCAACTCCTTGCCGGTGACCAAGCTTCAGCCGGTGATCCTCCGGCGACCCTCCGGTGATCTCCTATAGGTTTGGCATTAAGGTGAGCCTTTTCTTCCCTTGGTTGGCCGGCGCCTATCTCCTCCACCAAAGCTGTCCAGTTTTTCTGGACAGCTTGTTCTTCTCTCGTCGGAGCGTCGTTTGGACGATGGTTAGAGCTCCGACAGCGGCTAACTTACCGGGGATTCGATCTCCGGTAATCCTCTGAGGTGGAGGACGAAGGATTCGTCAATTGGTTGACGAATACCTCTCCGGAGAAGCGAGTTTTGAGAACTCGTATTAGGATCCGAATTTGGATTCGGATCATGATCATCTCTCGATCACGTCGTCTTCAACACGAGGCTAGTAACCCGTACGAAGATGAAGCTCGTGGCTTGGCGAAGTCATCCCGAGGAACTCGGCGTGGATACGGATAGAGATGATTCTAGCAAGGATCGTTCCGGTTGATGTCGTTCCCGCTACACGTCATACTAAAGGTATAACGTAGATAAATTTCCTTTTATTGCAAATTTAAATTTACGGTTATGTCTACACTTGTTGTAATATGCATGTGTTTGTTGTGTGTGTTGTAATAAATGTAGATTTATTATTTTTATTGCTTCCGCTGTGTTCATGTTTACGAAACGTGATCGAACACACACACGCCGCGGTGTCGGAAACCCAACACAATTAGGCTAGACGAATTGTTTTGCGAACTTGAACTACACGAACAAGCTAACTCGGGTCAAACCGAGAATGGTATTGCTTTAGTGGCAAGTTTGACCAAAAAGGAAAGGAAAGAAAAAAGTGAATCCGAAGATGAGTCGGAGTCAGAGTCAACCGAAGAAGAGGAAATCGTAAATATGGTCCGAAAGATGTTCAACCGAAGAAAGAGGTTTATGAAGAAGGACACTAAGAAAGTTGTTGATAACAAGCCGAGACCTCGATCGAAAGTGAAATGTGTTGGGATGTATACTAAAAGCCTAGCTTTTGTATGAACATCTTCTTTTGAAATAAGAATCACATGATCATTGTTTGCATTTTATATTTATGCATGTTGTTTGATACTTTACATTGTAGATAACATAGTGTGTGGTGTCACATAGAAGATCATGTTATCAGTTTCTTGTAGAGTATAAGTAGAGGCTCACAACCAAGATGATTTTGGACAAACCATTGGCATGGTTGTAGTGTATTATGGTGTACATGCTCTTAATCCCGATATAATAACGGGCATATGTACTTAGTATTTATTTCTTTGATTTACCAATGGGTGAGATTTATGTGTTAAATCGATAGGCCTAGTAACTTGGAAAATAATATTATTTACATAGTGTGTCATTGATTATAGGAGGAAACCGTGTCCTATACACTAGGATGATGATGTCCCCTTGAAGAGCTCATAAAGTTCATCATGTAAATCCTGCAAGTGGACTTGGTCCAACATGATGATAAGGATGAGTGGTACTACTCATGGAGTTAGATATTAATTAATTAAATTGTCAGTAATTTAATTAATTAATGGACATTTGATATCTTAAACACAGGGAGATATTTGTACAAATAATATGTGGAGCCCATATTTAATTATGGGGGTTGGTGAGGTAGATCAATGTGGATCCTCTAGTGGAATGGATCATCATTAATAGATCGGGTTATATGTGGTTCAGATCCATTGGGTGGCCAAGATCCAACTCCTCATGGTCCCTATTGTAGCCTATTATAAATACCTCATGAAGCCTAGACCTAAGAGAAAAGAAGGGGTGGACGTGGAGAGGCTTGGGCGGCAAGGGTTAGGGTTTTCCTTCTAGGGCCGACGGCAACAATAGGAGAGCTAGGGTTTTTCCTCCCTTTCTTTCCCTTTGGCCGGCGCCACCCTCTCCTTCTCCTAGAGTCGACGGCAAGAGGAGCTAGGGTTTAGTCCCTTCTTCCTTTCTTTGGTCGGCACCTCCCTCTCCTTGTCCTAGGGTCGGCGGCAAGAGAAGTTAGGGTTTATCCCCTTCTTCCTTTCATTGGCCGGCGTGTTGGTGCAGGGGTACTAGATAATCAAACCTAGGTTTTGATTATGGCAAAGATCCAAAGTTAAGGTCATATTGTTATGTCATGAGCTGAATTAAGTGTGCAGGAAATGGTTAAGCTAAGCCGAAGGTCAGCGACACCCAGAGAATCCCGAGTTGGAAAACCATGGTGGTCGGACGACACCGAGGGAACTTCGTGGGAGTTGAAGAACCTAGGTTGAAGACCGGAAGCAAAGCGATAGGTCATAAAGGACAATAGGTAAGCTCATGTGAGTGAGAGATTGTAAGGTCGTGTCCTCTGTATGGGGACGACCGTAGGCCGCGATCCGACTTAGACTTCCAGTGGAAGGTCTAGGTCGAGATCGGACGGTAAGAAACCGTCGCATTTACCATTTTCTATGCTAACTTCTTACTGCAGGAAAGTGGCCAGGCTGACAGTCGACTGCTGTCCATTGGGCAATCGACTGATGCACATCAGTCGACTAATGGAAGGCATCTGTTTACTGATGGCGATGAATCAGCCTTTTACGCTAGGTCAAAATGGATAATGTTTTACGCGGCCACTTTGCGATAAAATATGGTACCACCTCGTGATCAGTTCCAAAAGATGAGGAGACTTATTCTAAGGCAAAACTCTATAAAAGGAGGGGAGGACTCCAACCCAAATATCAATCAAGATTATTCTATAGTGCTCCTACAATGCTAAAGCTCCAACACCGTCATAATGTCGACGCGACGTCAAGCTTTCATCTTCTTCGTCGGCAACAGCAGCAAGTAATATTTTTGTTTGCTGTATTCCTTGTTTTAATGGTAACGAGGAGAGATAATCTTGTTACCTCATCCTCGTACTTTCAGTTTTGTGTTCATTGTCTCCTACCTCCAACGAAGGAGACCTTATAGTGGATTACCCCTTCGTATGCGGTTAAGAATCGTGGGCCCTTGGGGTTGTGAACCAAGTAAAAACAAACTTGTCCTTTTTAGTTTTCCACTGTGCTTGCTCGTATATGTTAGTGAAAGCCCTAGAGTCAATCAAGTGATAATTGTTGTATGGACTTTATTGTATCATATTCCTATTTATAAAGGCATGGTTATTGTATTTACTTGTATTGGTGCCAAATAAACTAAGTATAATAACGTCCTTGAGTAGAAGGTTCTTATCTATATCAATCGATTGGTTGAATGGATAATGAGATGATATAGAGAACACTACTCTTAATCATTCCTAGTCAAGTATTAACATTCAGGGACAATGTTAATGCGTAGAGACTAGCATGTAGGTCAACTCGATGACTTGATCTCACAAGTCATGGATATGAGATATCAAGTTGACACATGGGTATGCATTGGAGAATGTGTACTGAATGACCCGCCATGAGAAAGTATCATGGATCGTTATATGAGTGTCATATACTTTCTCATGTGACTATTAGTATGACTATTAGTTCTTGGACCTGAAGTCACCATGGTTCCCTACATAAGGAGTTGCATACTTTGGCTTCGTCAAATGTCACCCGTAAATGGGTGGACTATAAAGGCGATTACTGGGTATGTAACAAATTATGTGGAGGGATGTGAGTGATGTAGATGGGATCTATCTCTTCTATATGACGGGAGTGACATCGCTATTCTTGATAGAGTGAGACCACGAAGTGCATGGCCATGCCCAAATGAGTCAATATGAGATATTGAGCTCATTTGATTAGAGTGAGTCTACTTGGAGTTCAAGATATAGATTGTACCAAGGATGACACGGTCTATGCCTCAATTGGTCAATCTAGATGTCAAGGATAGAGGGACATTGTCACATATTGTGAGAGTCACAATTAGTAGTCACAAAGGTGATGTTGGAGCTCAACATTCTTGTAACTTGGGTAGCAATGATGTGTTGCTAGATACCACTCATTGCTTATGTTCCTAAATCGGTTTAGGAGCATTGTCAACATTACAAGAACATATAGGGTCACACACAAAGGGCAATTAGATGGAGATTAGGTTCATATTATGAACCATGAGGATTAGGTTCATGGGATGAACCAAATTGGATTAAGAGTAATCCAAATTAGACTAATTGAGTTAGACTCAATTTGATTCAAGTGTTGAATGAGTCTAATTTAGATTTGATTCATTGAGTCAATTTAAATTAATGAATAGAGATTCATTAAATCAAATTGAGGTTAGATTTGATCAACCATGGGAGATAAGAGGTCTGACTTGACTTGAGAGGGAAGATGAATGGTCAATTTTCTTGACCTGTCATGACATGGCATCAATGATGGTGTTCCACATCATCATGAACTTATCATGTGGTGCCACCTCATGAGGGAGACCAAGAGCCATTGGCTCTTGGAGTTACATGCATGCATGTAACCCCCCAAGAATGAAGTGGTCGGCCGCTTTCACTAAAGGGTGAATTCATTTGGTGAGTAACTCCATCTTCTTCTTCCTTGGATCTTCTTCTTCTCAAGCTCTCTCCCATTTCCTCACTTTGGCCGAAACTTCCAAGGGGTGCTAGCACACTCTAGGTTGTATTTCTCCACCATTTGTCCATGTGGATACCAATAGAGGAGTGTACACTTGACACTCTTGAGTTCCGACAAAGCGTTTGGACGAGCGGGATAAGCGAAGGGCATCACATCGAGGGTAACGCTCTTATCATATAGATCTAAGGTAGATCTAGGTTTACTTAAACACATACATGTAGTTTTATTTTTGTATACTTCGCATGGATTCGTGGCCGGGCTTCTAAGGTTTCTGCAACGCAAAAAGCGGTTTTTACGGCTCGGAAAGTCCAACAGTGGTATCAGAGCAACGTGCGAAGCATGTATGTGTTATTAAATTTGTAGTTTTTTGTATTAGATATAAAAATTATAGATTTTTAAGTTTCTGTAAATTTCCTATTTTTATAGAATTTTGGGTATTTTTCTCGAAGAGTCGAAGCAACAAGTGTTGGGACAACTTGTTAGTATAGGATAATAAAGGCCTTGATGCGTATATGATACACATTCACGATTAGATTAGGTCATAATCGAATCAACTCGAAAAATACCTACCAAGTCTTGATACCCATCACTACCTCGATCATTTGTAGTTGTTGAATCTGCCAAAGCAGAGCAACGCATATTATCTTGGTAGGGTGCGGAGGGACAATCTTGGTCCCGCCTATCACGGCTTGGGTTAGAGTAAGCTCAAAATAGATTGAGTAAAACTAGTTAACTCAATATGATCGAGTAGAACTATAGGCATATTCCAACCGTTGGGAAGATAGGATAAGATCGCATTTACACTAAATCTTGGGCGATTTAGCCAAAGCTAACTCAAGGTCTTTTGTAAATGTGGGTCTTGATCCTATAAACAAGAGTTGCATAGAGATGTAATCGGTAATGTGTTACCCACCGATCATACTAAGTCTTGGGTGATTTAGCCAAAGCTAACTCAAGGCTTAGTATGATGTGGATCTTGTCCCGCAGGAATTATAGCATGTTTGTATGAATCTAGTAATGTGGTTTGACCACATCCATAACTCGATTCTACAAAAGTCCTATAATTCAGTGGGAGCATCATTTGATTAAAGGTCTAATTAAATGATAAAAAGGAATATGATATTAATTTTCTGCATTGTGTATGTTGTAGATTACTATGTCGACAAACACGAACACTCTCTCTCTGCATTCTGTCCTTGAGAAGGACAAGCTCAATGGAGCAAATTTCCTGGATCTGCAGGAACACGAGAAATCGTTCTCACCCAAGAAAGGAAACTATACGTCTGGGCAGCCCATTCGAGGCACCTCACATTGCGCCATGAACTTACAAAGATGCTTACAAGAAGCATCAAGATGATGCATTAGATGTGTCATGTCTCATGCTCGCGACCATGAAATCTGAGCTTCAGAAGCAACACGAGTTCATGAATGCTTATGATATGGTTGAACATCTTCGTCAACTATATCAAGGACAAGCAAGGCACGAGAGATATGAAGTCTCTAAGGCATTGTTTCAGTCAAAGATGCAAGATGGGACTCTCGTAGGTCCATATGTACTCAAGATGATTGGGTACGTAGAAAACCTACAGAGATTGGGATTCCCACATGGCCAAGAGATGGCCACTGACTTGATCTTGCAGTCTTTGCCACAAAGCTACAATCAATTTGTCATGAATTACAACATGAATGAAATTGATAAGTCACTGCCTGAGATGCTCAGCATGTTGAGAACTGCTGAGGTCAACCTTAAGAAGGGAAAATCTGACTCCATTTTAATGGTGAAAAAGAAGAAAGGCAAGGGCAAGCCTAAAGGTAAGGGAAAGTCTCAAGCCAAGTGCAAAGGCAAAGAACTGAAACCCAAAGGAGGGGTGGCCAAAGAAGGGGCTTGCTTCCACTGCAAGGAAGTTGGACACTGGAAGCGTAGCTGCAAAGCTTACCTGGAAGATCTTAAGAAGAAGAGAAGTGAGACTTCTACTTCAGGTATAAATGTTATAGAAGTCAATCTATCTATTTCTTCATCATAGGTATTAGATACCGGATGTGTATCTCACATTTGTACCAATGTGCAGGCGCTAAGATATAGCAGGGCATTGACAAAGGGCAAGGTGGACCTATGAGTAGGCAATAGAGCAAGAGTTGTTGTTGTTGTTGTAGGAACTTATGATCTATCTCTGCCCACTGGGCTTGTACTAGAACTAGATGAATGTTGTTATGTGCCTGCTTTAACTAAGAACATAATTTCGATTTCTTGTTTGGACAAGAAAGGATTTACATTTATAATAAAGAACAAATGTTGTTCAGTTTATTTAAATGATATGTTCTATTGTAGTGCACCTCCAATAAACGGACTCTACTTTCTAGACTTAGAGAGCCCCATCTATAACATAAGTACCAAAAGGTTCAAGTCAAATGAGTTGAACCAAACCTATCTCTGGCATTGTCGCTTAGGTCACATAAATGAGAGTCGCTTATCTCAGCTCCATAAGGATGGGCTGCTAGACTCATTTGATTTTGAATCATATGAGACATGCGAGTCTTTCCTTTTAGGCAAGATGACCAAGACTCCCTTTAGTGGACATAGTGAAAGAGCAACAGACTTGTTAGGACTTATACATAGTGATGTATGTGGACCTTTCAATGTTGCTGCTAAAGGTGGTTACAGGTACTTCATTACATTTATTGATGACTTCAGTTGTTAAATATAGAAAATTTAAAATATAAATTTAATGGCCAAAATTTAGGAAAAATAATCCTGGGAATTATTTCGGGATTTTTGGAGAAATTTAGGGATTTTTAGGAATTTTTCTGAAATTAAACGGAAGTTTTTATGGACATTTTATGTGATTAAAGCGAATAGGCTTTTGGGAATCCTGTTTAGACTAGCCGCTATTAAAGAATTTATTTGGGTTAATTAACCTAGGTTATAAATTAACCCTAAGTTTATTTTTATTTCCCTAGATCTGCTTCACATTTTCCTCCCCGCCGTAGTCAAATTTCCTTCTCCTCCTCTCGATCTCGATCTCCACAAATACCAATCGCATTTTTTTCCTCTTTCTCTTCATCGATCGACAGCGCTTTCCCCTCAACTGCAACCAACCACTGCGACTCCTCCTCACAGTGATCTCCCTCGCGACCTCACCTCCCTGTGCGACCTCTCTGATTCCTGCCCGTCCCAGATCTCGTCGGCGTCTCTGTGCGGGTGGTGCGGCGAAGCTGCCACCGCAGCCAAGCGCTCGGCCATAAGGTCAGTCTTATTTCCTTCCTCCTTAGCCCTCGTCGGCAACCTTTAGCGGGTGAATCGATAGTGTCCACAGATGGGCCGGAGCGGCGAGTGTGTGTGGGGGCTGGGAGTTTGAACGGTGGTGTCTGCACCTTGTGCTAAACGAGAATCGCGATCTCCGCCGGAGCAAGGGCAGCGACAAATTATTCCGACGAACAAAGCTATTGGGAGGGAAGTTCTGCCAATGAGGTTGAAGCTTCGATAAATATCTCATTTTTTCCCTTGTTCTTTTCTGTCCGGGGTTTCTATGGATTTTGTGATCAAGGAAGGGGGGCGTTGGAGACAATTGGGAGTTAGGGCAGCGGCTGGCGTGGGTGTTTCGGTGAACTAAGCATATTGGGGGAAACTCCGGTTGTGATTGGAGTTTACCGTCGATGGAGTCGGTTGTGAGGTTCCGTTTAGGGATGTGAACGGATGTGCATGAGTGGTGAATGGTTGATAGGGATTAATATGGAGGATTGATTAGGTTAATGGGATAACTAGATCAATCTAGTTGACCGGGATTTTATTAAGCATTTGGGTTAATTGGGTTATGTCTGAAATCGGCTTAGGATTCGATTTGACAGTGGATCGTATTTTAGTGCTTAATAATAGTTATATTGTATGCAGATTTTGGTCACGAGGTAGGTCCACGGGCGTGACAATTGCGTTGTTTCGAGCATTATAGCAGGCGTGTATTTTGACTTATCTTTTTGATATAGTCATGTTGATATGCTAGTTAGTTATAGCTTGCAATAATCTTCATGTTTATCTGCCTTGTATGTTGTTGTGCCTACTTGATACATACATTTGATCAGTTTATAGTTATACCTTCCCTATTTTACTTGGATCATTGATATGTACCTATTGGTTGTGCATATTATTCGGATGTGTATTTTAGTTGGTTACATGCTTTAGTGTCATGCACCATCTTGCATGATTGCATGTTGGCTGGATGGGGTTCCTTTATAGTTGAGCCCGTAGCCAGTTACATGGTCTGCACACGCTGCCACTCATGGGTTAGTGGTACATCAGGAGGGTGTGTGCAGTTGCTCTGTCAGGCTCCGCTGGTCCGCTCATGGGTAGCGATGAGGCAGCATGGTAGCGGGCAGGGATCCCTCCTCTAGTCTACGACACCGGGAGATGAGAGCATTGCTCCCCCACTCTATTTGGGGTAGGAGGATAGGTGTACTCCAACAGCATCCTGTCCACTCGGTCACTCAGGAGCAGTGATGGCAGAGTGCATAGTTGTCATAGCCCTACCCACTCGGCTTCACCATCGCGTGTGAGGCGGCTGACTGGCGTCAGGGGTGACCATGTCATTTGCATCGCATGCATTTTGCATGGATAGCAATTGTATTGTGCCTGCTGCATTTTGATTGCTACCTTGTATGTTGCATATGATTGACATGCATACAGGATACATTTTGTATTTGGTCTGATGACCTTATTTCTGCTAGTATGGCTCGTACTCCTATGTCAGGATAGGAGGTTCAGGTATGTACAGTCTTTCCACAGCTTTTCCTTGCATTTTTGCTATTATTGATTAGGAGACTGTACTTACATGACTATTATTGTTAGATATAGCTTACTATGCATGTTGACTTGATATCCGCTGAGTTCATTGAACTTACCCCGTTGCTTTATATCTATTTCAAGATGAAACTGCCAGGAGAGAGTCCAGCTGCCAATCCCCCTCGTCGAATTGGTCTTACTTTGGGTCTTAGGGTTATGGTTCATTGACATTGATTAGAGGACATGTGAAGGACTGGTGTTTTAGACTTTTATTCGGACTTGTATTAGATATGTTTTGGTTGTGCGTTCCTGTTCAGATGGCAGAAGGGGTAGGTCTCGATGTTTTAGATCTTTTATTTATTTTGGTTGATGGCCTGAGGTCGCATATTATGTATATTGTGTTGTGGTATGTTCCGGTCGTGTTGACTGATGTATAGTGGTCGTGTAGGCTTTGTATGCAAGATTGGTATTGTCACCCGTACAGGGGAGATGCTGTCGGATTTTCGTCTGGCGGGCGTGACATCAGTAGATATGGTTATGTGTATCTCATGACACATAAATCAGAATCTTTTGAAAAGTTCAAAAAATTCAAGAATGAAGTACAAAACCAGCTTAGCAAGAGTATTAAGATACTTCGATCAGATCGAGGTGGTGAATACCTTAGCCATGAGTTTCTTGACTATCTAGCTGAGTGTGGGATTCTATCCCAACTCACTTCTCTTGAAACACCACAGTGGAATGGTGTATCCGAAAGGAGGAACCGTACCCTATTAGATATGATACGATCTATGATGAGTCACACAGATCTTCCTATATCCTTTTGGGGATATGCTTTAGACACAGCAGCCTTCACACTTAATCATGTACCATCCAAGGTTATGATAAAGACACCATATATGATATGGACAGGGAGAAATCCCAAGATGTCTTTCATGAGGATTTGGGGTAGTGAGGTTTACGTTCGACGTCAAGTCTCAGACAAACTGGGACCCAAATCCGATAAGTGTTATTTTGTTGGATATCCCAAGGAGACGAAGGGATATTACTTCTACATTCCCAATCAGCACAAAGTGTTTGTGGCAAAGACTGGGGTTTTTCTAGAAAGGGATTTTGTTTCTAGAAAAACTAGTGGGAGTACGTTCGATCTTGAGGAAATTCAAAATAAGGACCATAGCACTGAGGCCTTGATAAAGGTTGAACATGAACCACAAAGTGTTGTGGGTGATGAGAGTGTTGCAGAAAGAGTTATGGAACAACCACCAGTTCATGTAGACCTACCTCTTCGCAGGTCTGATAGGGTTCATCGTTAGCCTGAGAGATACTCATTTCTCTTGTCTGACCATGATGACGTTATGCTCATTGAGAATGAGCCTACCTCCTATCAGAAAACTATGATGAGCCCAGACTCTAAGAAATGGCTAGAAGCCATGAGATCCGAGATGGAATCCATGTACACCAACCAAGTATGGACTTTGGTTGATCCACCTAAAGGGGTCAAACCCATTGGGTGTAAGTGGATATTTAAGAGAAAGACTGACATGGATGGACTTACACATACCTATAAGAGACGATTGGTGGCTAAAGGTTTCAAGCAAATTCATGGTATTGACTATGATGAAACCTTTTCTCTAGTGGCGATGTTTAAGTCCATTCAGATCATGCTTGCTATTGTAGCATACCATGATTATGAGATCTGGCAGATGGATGTCAAAACCGCGTTTCTGAATGGAAACTTACTCGAGGATGTGTACATGACACAACCTGAGGGTTTTGTAGATCCACAGCATACTGGGAAAGTATGCAAGCTGCAAAGGTCCATTTATGGGCTAAAGCAAGCTTCTCGGAGATGGAATCTTCAATTCGATGATGCGATCAAACAGTTTAGTTTCATCAAGAATGAAGATGAACCCTGTGTCTATAAGAGGGTTAATGGGAACACAGTTGTCTTCCTTGTATTGTATGTGGATGACATACTACTCATTGGGAATGACATCCCTTTGCTAAAGTCTGTGAAGACTTGGCTGGGGACGTGCTTCTCAATGAAGGACTTAGGTGAAGCAGCCTGTATTCTAGGCATCAAGATCTATAGAGATAGATCTAAGAGATTGCTTGGCCTAAGTCAGAGTACATATATTGACACGGTATTACTACGGTTTTCCATGCAGAATTCTAAGAAGGGACTTCTAGCGATGTCACATGGTGTGACTCTTTCGAAGACTCAAAGTCCCACTTCTAGAGAGGAGAGAGACCGCATGGATAAGATCCCTTATGCATCTGCTATATGATCTATTATGTATGTCATGTTGTGTACTCGTCCTGATGTCTCGTATGCTTTGAGCATGACGAGTAGATACCAGTCAGATCCAGGTGAGCGTCACTGGATAGCAGTCAAGAATATTCTTAAGTACTTGAGAAGGACTAAAGAATATTTCTTAATATTTGGAGGCGATGAGGAGCTAGCTGCAAAGGGTCACAGCGATGCCAGCTTCCAAACTGACCAGGATGATTATAGATCATAGTCAGGGTTCGTGTTTTGCTTGAATGGTGGCACTGTGAGCTTAAAGAGTTCAAAGCAGGACACAGTTGCTGATTCTACAACAAAAGCTGAGTATATCGCTGCATTAAAGCAGGACACGGTCTATGCCTCAATTGGTCAATCTAGATGTCAAGGATAGAGGGGCATTGTCACATATTGTGAGAGTCACAATTAGTAGTCACAAAGGTGATGTTAGAGCTCAACATTCTTGTAACTTGGGTAGCAATGATGTGTTTCTAGATACCGCTCATTGCTTATGTTCCTAAATCGGTTTAGGAGCATTGCCAACTTTACAAGAACCTATAGGGTCACACACAAAGGGCAATTAGATGGAGATTAGGTTCATATGATGAACCATGAGGATTAGGTTCATGGGATGAACCAAATTGGATTAAGAGTAATCCAAATTAGACTAATTGAGTTAGACTCAATTTGATTCAAGTGTTGAATGAGTCTAATTTAGATTTGATTCATTGAGTCAATTTAAATTAATGAATAAAGATTTATTAAATCAAATTGACTTGAATCAAGTGGTTAGATTTGATCAACCATGCGAGATAAGAGGTCAAGTTTGACTTGACTTGAGAGGGAAGATGAATGGACAATTTTGACTTGACCAATTTCCATGTCATGGTGACATGGCACGGGGGCCGACCAATGATGGTGTTCCACATTATCATGGACTTATCATGTGGTGTCACCTCATGAGGGAGACCAAGAGCCATTGGCTCTTGGAGTTACATGCAAGCATGTAATCCCCCAAGAATGAAGTGGTCGGCCACTTTCACTAAAGGGTGAATTCATTTGGTGAGTAACTCCATCTTCTTCTTCCTTGGATCTTCTTCCTCTCAAGCTCTCTCCCATTTCCTCACTTTGGCCGAAACTTCCAAGGGGTGCTAGCACACTCTAGGTTGTGTTTCTCCACCATTTGTCCGTGTGGATACCAATAGAGGAGTGTACACTTGACACTCTTGAGTTCCAGCAAAGCATTTGGACGAGCGGGATAAGCGAAGGGCGTTGCATCGAGGGTAACGCTCTCATCATATAGATCTAGGTTTACTTAAACACATAGATGTAGTTTTATTTTTTTATACTTCGCACGGATTCATGGTCGGGCTTCCGAGTTATCCGCAATGCAAAAAGCGGTTTTTGTGGCTCAGAAAGTCCAACAGTATATCGAACGAACGAAAAGAAAAGTTTTACGCTCGCTATTCACCCCCACCCCCTCCCTCTAGCAACGCTTCTCGATCCAATAATTGGTATCAGAGTAGGGGTGCTAAGATTTGGTGAAACTACCAATCTAGCACTTTTTGGCTTTCTTTTTGTATTTTTCAAATCGTGTTTTTTTTAGGATTTTTTTCTCCCGCGCTACTAATTCAAGACGAAGTCTTGGTACTTTTCTTTTGGTTGTGTGTTTGCAAGTATTCTCTTTTAGAGTAGCCAACGGTAAAACAACCATAACTTTCCACACAAGTGGATCCATTAAATGTTCTACCTACCAAATCGAAGCTCTCTGAGAGATCTAGACTTCTTACTAGGGTTTACTCTCATAACAAGCTATATTCATCCCCAAAAACTGATGTTTAGTACCCTTTCGGGGACATCAAAGGTCGTAAGTTTCTAGTTTTTGTTAGTTTCTTATTCTTCTTATTTATTTATGTTTATTTCTTATTATTTCCCACATTACTAATCCAAGACCAAGTCTTGGAATTCTTTTTAGTTTTTATTCGTGTTTTGCAAGATATTTAATGGCTCACATTGAGGGGTATAGCACCACCCGACCTCTGTTCTTTAACGGAGATGATTTCCGTTATTGGAAAGGTCGGATGGAGTGTTTTCTAAAAACACAAGTCGAGACTTGGATAATCATCCAAACCAGCTTTTCTCTACCCACCAATGATCAAGGCGAGCCCTTGGACTTCGACAAGTGGACCAATGCAACCAAGAAGCAAATCGAAGTCGATGCAAAGGCAACCCAAATGTTGCAGTGCGGTCTATCCAAAGAGGAGCTCAATCGCATCGGACCCTTCATCAGCGCAAAGGACCTATGGAACAAATTAATTGAGCTACATGAAGGAACGCCCGATGCTAAGGTATGTAAAAGGGATTTGTTTTTAAATAAACTATACAATCTAAAGATGCAGGATCGCGAGACCGCTACCCAACTACATGCGTGGATCCAAGACATCGTCAACGATTTTCACTCGATCGGGCAAGCTGTAGAGAACCGGGACCTTATAAGGTATGCTTTTAAATGCTTTCCCTAGGACTACCTTGTGGGCATCCATAGTCGATGCCTACAAGGTTTCTAAGGACCTTTCTAAACTTAGATTAGACGAATTATTTTCTGAATTTGAACTCCATGAATAGTCTAATTCGGCTCCCAAGAAAGGTATTACCTTATTTGCAGGTTCGAAGAAGAAGGTTGTAAACAAACCATTCCCCAAGGAAGAGGACAAATTTGAATCCGAATTCGAATCCGAAGAGGAGGCCGCAATAGTCAACATGGTGCGGAGAATAATTCGACAAGAAAGAAGGCAATTGAAGAACAAGAACCAAGAGCAATTCAAGTCAAGGAGGCGGCCAAAATAAAAGGGAGCAAGGAAAGCCTTCCATGGAAATTGGGACAACGGAGAAGAAGACGTCGACATAGCTTAAATGGCAAGACCGAAAGAGTCCGAGTCAGAATCCGAAGCCGAGTCCAACTACAACTCCGACTCCGACCCCAAAGACTACTTCGAGAGGAAACTCAAAGCCAGACAAAAAGGGAAAGTCAAGGTTAGCCGCTCTTTAATTAGTACACTTTACCTTACAATTAAAATGCTTACTAGGAAATTAACTAAGTCTGAGTCTAGGGTTGAGTCGTTACTTGAGGAGGTTGAAACCCTCAAGCAAGAGGCTACTCTAGCCTCTTCAACTAGTCAAGTTCAAGAGGAAAACTCAACCCAAGTTAAAAAACTTGAGGAGGAGAATTCTCCCTTGAAAGACCGAGTTCAAGAGGTCGAGGCTAGGTTGGAAAGGTTCACGTTGGTATCTAAGAATCTTAACCAATTACTTGGAACCCAAAGAGCCGTGTACAACAAAGTCGGACTCAGATTTAGGTCAACGACTACGAATAGATCTTACATGTCTATTGTGAATCGTAGTCATCAAAGAGTTCAAGCATGGGTCCCAAAGGTTTTATTGAACTCACATATAAGGACTAATAAGTATTGGATTCCCCAGGATCAAGTTCATTATTTGAATAGACCATATTGGTTCAATGGTCCAGGGGGAGCTAACATTAAAATAGTATATCCGCTTCCTTAGCAAAACTATTGCATGATTAGTTATTTTATTTTTTTTAGAATTGCTAGATAGGGAAAATAGTTAGTCAACTCTTGACAACATAGTATTAGGATGCGGCGAGATGATAGTACGTTAGGGAAATAAAGTCTTGTGTATTCGAGCTAGATAAGGCATATCTAGCTTGGTGCACTTGATCGAGTGGAACTAGCTGAAGCTACCTCACCGTATCCTAAACTAGTTAGACCAGGAAGTAACCCTAAGTGAATTAAGTGATATTTTCTTGAATTTGGCTTTGTATAAGGAAGTGGTCATTATTCCGATCAAAGAATTCCCCTGTGCCTCGCCATGACCTGGAAGTCAGTTTCTTGAAAAGTTACTTAACGATCTAAAGTTACTTAACGTAAGTCAACCCCCCCCCCTGATTTTGATAGCTTAGAATACCCTAATCATGTATATAAATAAAAAAAATGCCTTATATGGATTAAAATAAGCTCCTAGAGCCTAGTATGAGAGATTATCTTCATACTTAATTTCTAAAGGGTTCATACAAGGTCAAATTGACTCAACTCTTTTCGTAAAAACCTCAAACCAAGATATCTTTATTGCTCAAATATACGTAGATGATATAGTCTTTGGATTAACAAATTCAAATTTTTTAAAAGAATTTATAAACCTAATGGAACAAGAATTCGAAATGAGTTTAGTAGGTGAGTAAAACTTCTTCTTAGGTTTACAAATAAAACAAACAAGAGACGGTAACTATATATACCAAAATAAGTATGAAAGAGAAATAATTAAAAAATTTGGTATGGAAAAAGCAAAAGACATTAAAACACCCATGGCAACAAATGTTATAAAGAATGAAAGTCTATTGATCTAAAGTACTATAGGAGTGTCATAGGTAGTTTACTATACTTAACTGTAAGTAGACCCAACATACTTTTTGCAGTAAGTATGTGTGTTAGATATCAAACTTGTGCTAGGGAATCACATTTAACACATGTCAAAAGAATCCTAAGATACATTAAAGGAACAATTAATGTAAGTATGTGGTACCCAAGATCTAGTAACTTTGAGTTAATAGGATACTCTGACTCAAACTATGTAGGGTGCAAACTAGATAGAAAAAGTACTAGTGGAAAGTGTCAACTCTTAGGATCATGCTTAGTAAGATGGTTCAGTAGGAAGCAACATTGTGTTGCTCTTTCTACAACTGAAGCAGAATACATAGCATTAGGTGAATGTGTGGCACAACTATTATGGATGATGTGCACACTTAAGGATTTTGAATTAGATAACAAAAATGTCAAAACATTAGTTGATAACATAAGCTCAATAAATTTAACTAAAATTCAAATTCATCACTCACGCACTAAACACATTGATGTTAAACATCATTTTGTAAGAGATCATGTGGCAAAGGGTAGTATTGAACTCAACTATGTTGAGTCCAAATCTAACCTTGCTGATATCTTCACTAAACCACTTCCGAAAGTTGAATTTAGTATGCTTAGAAGACAACTAGGATTATGCTTGGTAGACTATGATGCTTTCATGTTCATTACTCAAAATTTATTTTGAAAAGTAATATTATATTGTTTTTAAAAGGAAATTTAAAAATTAATCTAGCCTAGTTCAAATTAGAGTTCATGATCCTATAGACCTAGATAAGCCTTTGCATCTCACAAACACCTAGGATTATCTTTTTTTTTTATTGAGCCATGAAGATGGGCATGAGATGTTAGGACGGCACCCCTGGTTCAAGATGTAGATTCAGTGCATCAACATGGACCAACACGAGGTTTACAAGAGCAAATCAATCACTTCGGTGACTAACTCTAATTCAAAACTTGATGATAATTCTATATCACTCGAGCTAGTAAAGAGTTGGACAATTATTTTAAGGACGATTTTTAGTTGTGTATTTAAGTATAAATATAATATTTTGGAATTCATGCTTGGACAAATCTTCTATCGCATATGCATCATCTTAAAATTTTTGAATATTTTAAGGTTAATTTAAATTAGTTATTACTGAAGGGGAGTTAGAAAATTTTGAAGATATTTTGAAAAGAAAAATATTTTTTTAAGGGGGAGTTAGAAAATTTTGAAAATTTTAAATATTAAGGGGGAGTTACAAAATTTTAAAAATTTTAAATATTAAGGGGGAGTTACAAATTTTGAAAAATTTTGAAAGGTTTTTTAAAATTTTGGAATTTGAAAATATGTTTTTAGGGAGTTATAATCTTGGAATTTAGAAATATGTTTAGGGGGAGTTAAAATTTTGAAAATTAAAATCTTGGAAAAATGTTTTTATTTTTTGAAAATTTTTATAAATGAAGAGATCCTATTTTTAAATTAAATCTTATTGAATATAGGGAGAGGATTAATTTCAAAACTTAAGCATTTTTTAGCTTAATATTTAACTCTCATGTTTAAAACACTTTAACTCTCAGCTTTAAAGTTGTGGCATTTTAAACTTAATTTTGATTTTGGTGTATGCCAAAGGGGGAGAGAGGAGATATAAAGTTAGAGAGAAGAGACTTATTGAAAGGGAGATGTAAAAATTTATATATGCATCTCATACATGTTTAACTTAATGCATTTCTTATATATGTCAAAATTTGAATATTACTGTCTTATTCTCCTAACTTTAACTGATGTATTGTCATACATCAAAAAGGGGGAGATTGTTGATGTAGTGAGCATCACTCCTTGGTGATGTATGAACCGTAGTTAAAGTTAGGAATTATTTGTATTCTAATATCAGTGTTAAGTGTGCAGACTTAACAGGAAGTCCTAGTAGGTCATGTTGACCGTATACTAGGCAAATGGCTTGACAGATTAGGAGGACCAGACACCGGACATGAAGTCCAGATGAGTCATATGGACCAGACATTTGGCATGAAGATCGGTTGGATTAGGACACCGAACAATCGGCAAAAAATCTAGATGGGTCAGGTAGACCAGACAGCTGGTGGAAGTCCTAGTGGTTCAGATCGGATGTCAAGAGTGGTAAGTCTGGCAAGTAGGCGGCAAATAAGCCTCGAGTGAAGAGGTGAGGTCTAGTCCTATATAGGGGGACAAAGCTAGGCGTCAATCCGACGAAAAGTCCGCGTGGGACTTAATAGTCGAGATCAAGCAGTATTACTACTGCTATCATATTTGATTTTATTTATTTATGCTAATCTCGATTTGCAGGGATCAGTTGACTGAATGAATTTCAGTCGATTGAAGTCCAGTCGACTGAGTTTGGTTCAGTCGACTGGATACACACTTGGTAGGATTAGCTGGTGATCGATCAAAGATCTGGCACCGTAGTTGGAAAGTGTTTCAGTTGACTAGAGAGTTTCAGTCGACTGAAGTGGCAAACTTCCCGATGCAGAATCGGGTGACGTGGAGTCGACTGGGGCATTTTTAATCGACTGGAAGACCAAAAGTTGCATATCGACGAGCTGATGTGGAGTCGACTGGAGGTCATTCCAGTCAACTAGAAAAGGTTTATAAAAAAATGTGCTCGACTAGATCTGAGAAGAACACTACTACTACGTCGAAGTGCTATCAAAATTCATTCTCGTCCACAAAAGCTTCGACTCCTCACAAAGGCACTTTTTCAACACCTCATGCCTACATCAAAGCCTTCATCTATGTCAGTATAAAGTAGCTCGTAATTTCCTGTATTATTTTTTGCTTGTGTACTTAACTTCAAAGAGAGGGTAGTATGTTACCCATCTCTTACCTTTGTAAAAAGCGAACCCCTTCGAAATTGAGAGTTCTCGAATCGGAGGGTGTATAGTGATTGCCTATCGAGGTAGCTCTCGAAAGAGCTACAGGCCTTAGAGTAGCAACCCAATTAGGGTTGTGAACCAAGTAAAAGAAATTATTCCCCATTTTATTACCACTACATACTCTTAATTAATTTCAAAATATAAATATAAGTTTTTTTTAAAAGAAAATTGAAATCTCCGAGATTCACCCCCCTCTCTCGGAGTATCGCGATCCTACATACCAGTCGACTGATACACCTTATCCATAAGATTTAATTCAGTAGACCACCCTTAGCCAAGACCTAAGCCTTCTAGCCACCTCCACCGGCCTCATGCCTCTTTGATCCCTCTAAGTCCTCCATGACTTGTTCATCCATACGCTAGGCTCCAAGTGCTTTCCTCAGCTATTGTCATGCTACCCGGGTCTACACTGGCAAGGCTACACACTTGGACTTTCCATGTCAACTCCATGTTGGACTTCCCAATGCCAACTCCATGTTGGACTTTCCATGCCAAGGCTACACACATGGACTTTCCCAATGCCAACTCCATTTTGGACTTTCCATGCCAAGGCCACAAACTTGGACTTCCAATGCCAACTCCATGTTGGACTTTCCATGTCAAGGCTACACACTTGGACTTCCAATGCCAACTCCATGTTGGACTTTCCATTTGCCAATCCCCATGCTTGGACTTTCACCGCCAAGGCTACATACTTGGACTTTCCATGTCAACTTCATTGTCATACATTTTGTCAAACATCAAAATATGGCTCGAGTCAAACTCGAGTCTGGTCAATCGTGACCTGGGTCGATTGCGCCAATAGGCAACACTTTAAAAAAATGCAAAATTGAAAGATTAAGGTTAGTAGGAGAAGTATTTCTACCTTTCTTTCTTTCTTCCTTTTCTTTTCATTTTTTTTTTTTTGAAAAAAAAATCGTCTTTTCCATGTTTTTTTCTTCTTCTTCTTGCCTTTTTTTTTTTGAGGAAAATCACAACTTTTTTTTTATAGAAAAAATGCAAATAAGACTTGCAAAGATTAGAATAATAAGAAAAAAATATCAAAAGATGAGCAAAATAAATGAAAAGTATCACAAAGATTCGAGCACAAGAGAAAAGATAACCAAATTAATTTAGAAAGAACATAGGCTCTGATACCAACTAATGTGAACCCGATGAGAAGAAGTCTCAAGAACCTACAACAAATTGAAGAAGAAACAAAGAAAGTCTACATCAATAAGATGGATGGAAAGAACCTCAACCCAATGCTTAGGAAAGCACAAACCTTGGTATAGAAGATGGAAGATGCCACAACCTTAGGATTGAACTTGATAAGTCTTTGAACGCCACAAGGGAATGCCTTGATAAGTTCTAGTTCAATGAAGAACCAACAAGTGAGAGTCTCACCATGCTATAGATTGAAAAAATAAATAAAGATTACATGTGTGGCCGCCACCCCCTTTATTTATAGCTTTAGGGTGGCCTAAAAACCCTAAAAGGCCCAAAGGAAGCCCATTTAGAAAAGGCCTAAGTAGGCTACATAGCTATATTGGTCTTAAGTCACCATTACAACACAAATAAGAATACCAATTGAGCCTAAAAATTAGAATTATATCAAAATATGACTTGGAGGCTAATTAAGCTCATTTATGGCTTAAATTAGGTTGACTAAGCCACATGATTTGCTTTTGGTCAAATTGCTTCAATTGTAGCTTTGGCCTTAGAATCTTCAATTAACACATTTAGTGATTCCATCATCTTCCTAGCTCTAGATCTTATAATTGGACCTTCAATTATGTGTAATGGATCATCAAGAACATCTTTGACTTCATTATTCACATCTTTAACTTCATCAGGTTTGACCATATGTTAATCATATGACTAGTGGATGATTGGGATATCCAAAGTCATATGGGGGAGATTATTTGGAGGAAATTGTTGGAGCAATCAACCTCAGAAGTGTTGGATCGAAGCGGATCGCTAGAGGGGGGGTGAATAGCGATAAAAACTTTTCTTTTAAATCGTTCGATAGACAATTAAATGCAGCGGAAATGTAAATAAAAACTAAATGAGACAAATAGTTTTTTTACTTGGTTCATAGCCTTCGGCTACTACTCCAAGGCCCTAACGGTCCTAGACCGTGTACGGAGGGCAATTCACTAAAACACTCCTCCTCGTTGGAGGTAGGAGTTTTACGATTACAAAAGCCTTCGAAGCAAAAAGATAGAGAGACAAACCCTCTCTTCTATTAAAGTAAAATGCAACGAAAAGCCTCGATTAAAAAGAATTGCAATATTGAAAGCAATAACAAATTAAGATTATACCAACAACTAAACAAAAGAAACTTTAAGCTAGGGTTGTTGGCAGCACTTCGTTGTTGTAGAGTCGTCGGAGAGTTGCAGCGTAACGGAGGCTTTTGAGCACTTAGAATTTAGGATGAAACCCTAGGTTTGGCCCTCCTTTTATAGCCTTTAAGCCCCTCAACGAATGGGTCTTCAACCAATCACAAATGAGCACAAAACTCCTTGAAAAATAGTGATAAAGCTTGACTCCTCGAGGCTGATTTTTGACCACCGGTTGAACTGGCGCCGGTTGAACTGATGGCCAGGATTTTTGACTACAATAAAGAGTTAGCTCAAAATATAAGTGGATTCGACGGCCACTTGCCGTCCGATCTCAACATAAACCTTCCATGGGAAGTCTTGGGTCGGATCGTCGCCTAAGATCATCCCCGTAAAGAGGATACGACCTCACTTACGCTCGCACACATGAGCTTACCTCGATACTTACGTGTCGCTTTTGCTTCCGGCCTTCCACTCGATTCCTTGGCTCCTCGAAGTAACTCGAGTGTCGCCCGACCACCGCGGCTTCCTCCGGGTGTCGCTAGCCTTCAGCTCCAGCATTGAGACTTTTCTGCACACTTGATTTAGCTCGTGAGATAACAATATAAGCTTAACTTTATATCGTTTGTTATAATCAAAACTTAGGTTCGACTTAGGTGCCCACTGCACCAACAATCTCCCCCTTTTTGATTTATGGCAAACCCACATACAAAGTTAAGACAAAAATAAGTATGAGATTATGCATGAATGAGTAGGAGTATATAAAAATTCTTTTTCAAGTGCTCCCCCTTGAGGAATCCTCCCCCTTGACCGAGGGTGAGTACTTGAGAAAGGGTTTTAACTCTCCCCCTTGATATGTGCTACTAAGAAAAAGAATTAAATGTAAAAATTACTTAATATTGGCCATAGTGTTTAAAATAAGTTTTAAGTTAAGAAACCAAATGATTTCTTAACCTTGGCCTTTTGTTAAAAGTTAAATAAGTTTTCAAAACTTAAAGTTAACTTTTGGTTTAATTATGAAGTAAGAGTTAAGTTATCAAAAAAAAATTTTTTGACCCCTTAACTTTTGTCCTTTTTCTCCCCCTTTTGCCGTATATCGAAAAGAGTAAGGGGTGTGTGGAAAACAAAATAAATGTTAAATTTAAAGTCCAAGCATGTTCCACATTTTTATTTTTAAAAATAATATACTGAAAATAAGTTCATCTATAAAATGTTCGACTCATATTTGGCTTGATTGATATGAAGGATCAACCAGTCCTGGTCAGAGTCGGTATGATTATACTCTGTGGTTCATAGCGATGCACTAGCTCTACATCTGGAACCAGGAGTAAGGTCCTAACATCTCACGCTCATCTACGTGGCTAAGTACACAAACACATTAGTCCTATGTGTTGTGAGATGTATTGGCTCCTTAAATCTATAGGTGCATGATATCTAAGGTATGTCCTATGCTAATTCCATGAAAAAAAAGTAAGAAATAGTAGTAAGAAAATATAATTTGTAAGTTCCTATTCTATTACGCACATGCCTAATCTTCGTCTCAAGAGACTAAATTCGGCTTCGGGTAGTGGTTTAGTAAATATGTCTGCTAGGTTAGACTTCAAGTCAACATATTCGAGTTGTATGGAGCCGTTGGCTACATGTTCTCGAATGAAATGGTGTTTTACCTCTATATGCTTTGTCCTTGAATGGCATATAGGGTTCTTAGTTAGATTTATCGAACTTATGTTGTCTACAAAAATTTTAGTTTTGGTGAAGTCCAACCTAAAGTCTCGGAGAGTGTGCTTCATCCAAAGAAGCTGAGTTACACACTCACCCATCGTAACGTATTCGGCTTCGGTGGTAGATAAGGCAACACAATGTTACTTCCTACTGCACCAACTCACTAGACTTGAGCTGAGTAGTTGACAACAACCACTCGTGCTCTTTCTATCGAGTTTACTACCGGCATAATCCGAATCAGAGTAGCCGATTAGTTCGAACTCCGTAGATCTAGGGTACCAAATACCAACGTTAAGTGTACCCTTAAGATATCTAAGGATATGCATAACTAGGGTTAGGTGAGACTCCATAGCACAGGTTTGAAACCTGGCGCACATACTTACTGCGAATAGGATGTCGGGTCGACTCGCAGTTAAGTATAGGAGACTTCCTATCGCGCTCCTATAGTACTTTAAGTCAATGGACTTACTTTCTAGGTCTTCTCCTATGTTAACATTAATCGCCATTGGGGTGTTTATTATCTTAGCGTCTTGCATTCCAAATATTTTAATTAACTCCTTAGTGTATTTTTGTTGATATAGGTATATACCATCCTTAGTTTGTTTAATTTGTAGACCTAAAAAGAAACTTAACTCGCCTACCAAGTTCATTTCAAACTCACTTTCCATGAGTGAAACGAACTCGTTTAGTAAAATTTGAGTTAGAGTTCCAAAATTATATATCTCGTAAATTTGAGATATGAATATTTCTTTACATAAGGTTTTTTCGAAGAGAGTTGGGTCAACTAAGCCTTGGTTAAACCCTTTTGACTTATGATGAATTTAAAGTCTCTCGTACCAAGCTCGAGGAGCTTGTTTAAGTCCATAGAGCTTTCTTAAGTTTTAGAACATGGTGGGTTTATCTAGATTTTGAACCGGGGTTGGCTAACATAAACTTCTTCTTTAATGTATCCATTTAAGAATGCCGACTTAACATCCATTTGAAACAGCTTAAATCCTCGATGTGCGGCATAAGCTAGCAACATTCGAATGGATTCGAGTCTAGCTACTGGGGAATAGGTTTCGTCGTAATCTAAGCCTTCGACTTGACTAAACCCTTTGGCGACTAACCTAGCCTTGTTCCTAACTACTTCACCTTTATCATCAAGCTTATTTCGAAACACCCACCTTGTTCCAATTATCGTTTTGTCTTTAGGTGGTGGTACTAATTCCCACACTTCATTCCTAGTAAATTGAGCTAGCTCTTCTTGCATTGCAATAATTCAATCGGGATCAAGAAGAGCTTGTTCAATTGATTTGGGTTCTATCTTTGAAATTAAGGAAATTTGACTAAGGTTCCTATAGGATGCTCTAGTTTGAACTCCTAGATTAGGATCTCCTATCACTTGATCGATAGGGTGGTTAGTCTGAATCCTAGATTGGGTTGGGTTTGTGTCACCTAATGCTTGATCAATGGGGTGACTTGGTTGAACATTAGTTTGGTTGGAGTCATCTATCACTTGATCAATAGAGTGACTTGGTTGACTTAGGTTAGGATTAACACTAGACCTGATCTCCGGATCAGAGTTAGGTCTAGTATGAATCGGCTCGTTAATTGGGGTTGCCGGAGGTTTTGTAGGTTCATGTCCTTCATCAAATACTACATTGATAGTCTCCTCGACTCTAAGGGTGTCGTGGTTATATACTCTATAAGCTCGACTTGTAGTCGAGTATCCTAGAAAGATTCCGGTCGTGGTCTTGGATGTAAATTTCCCTAGGTAATCCTTAGTGTTTAGGATATGTACCTTACACCCAAATACCCTAAAGTACTTGATGTTAGGTATTTTATCGTGATAAATCTTGTATGAGGTCTTAAGGTGCCTCTTTACCATAAGGATTCTATTTTGGACATAGCATGCCGTACTCACGGCTTCTGCCCAAAACCTATCGGGTAGGTCATATTCGTTCAACATGGTCCTAGCGGCTTCTTGTAGAGTTCGGTTTTTCCGCTCCACTAGGCCATTTTGTTGAGGGGTCCTAGGGCAAGAGAATTCATGGTGGTATCCGTTTAGGTTACAGAAGTCGGTGAACCTTTGATTTTCGAATTCACCACCATGATCGCTTCTAATTCTTTTAACCTTAAGGTTTTTTTGATTCTCGATTAATTTGAATAAATTGATTAATTGATCTAGGGTATCATTTTTATGTTTGATGAACCTAACCCGAGTAAACACGGAGTAGTCGTCAATTATGACTAAGCAATATTGACTTTTATTGAGTGACTTGGCTCCATGTGAATCGAATAGATCCATATGCAGGAGCTCAAGTACACTTGAGGTTCGTTCTTGGTTAGTTAACTTGTATTGTGTCCAAGGTTGTTTTCCTTGTTGACAAGCATTACAGATTTTATTAACCAAATTGTTAAGGTTGGGTAAGCCTCTGACTAGGCCACTCTGACTCATCTTGTGGACGAGTCTTGGGTGCAGTGGCCGAGTCGTCGGTGCCACAACCATGATTCCTCTTCCTGTGTCATAAGACATTTGGCTGAGGATTTGATTAAGTTAATTGTATAAATGTTATTTGTCCTAGTTCCTTTGAGTATTGTTTTAGCTATTTCATTTGTTTTAATTACACATTCATTTTCTAAAAATACGACCTTATAATTATTGTCACATAATTGGCTTACGCTAAGCAGGTTATATTCAAAATTCTCTACAAGTAATACATTTTTAATAACAAAATTCGAGTTAAGCTCGATATCACCTGATCCGAAGATTTTGAGCTTGTCGTTATTCCCAAAGGCTCGATCCTTGTCGTTTGAATCGAAGCTTGCGAATTTGAGTTGATCCCCGGTCATGTGGGAGCAACATTGTCTAACATCCATTGATCCTACACACAAGGTGGTTGGATTGGATGTTAGATTATTATATTTTTTAAAAAAAAAATTGGTTGTAAGTTGTTAAACCTAGGTCATCTCACCGGAGTCTATATGATCAAGCATGTTATACTTATGTGTTCTTTGTGAGATGACTTCCAATTAAGTTGATTAAGTGCATTTATGTTTAAGTAATGTTAGATTTGGATTTGACCCTAGGCTTGTCAAGTTTACCTTTTCAAGATCATGGCTTCCAGGTCATGGCGAGGCACAGGGGCCTTCTTTTATCGGATCATCGACCACTTCCTTAGACAAATCCATTTTCAAGAAAATGACGACTTGACTCACCTAAAATTATTTCCTCGTCTAACTAGTTATTTTTGAAAAGAGGCTCCCCGAGGCTCAATCTTTTCGAAAAATTTTAGTTGATTATTTGAAAAGAGGCTCCCCGAGGCTCAATCTTTTCGAAAGATTTTAGTTGGTTATTTGAAAAGAGGCTCCCCGAGGCTCAATCTTTTCGAAGGATTTTAGTTGGTTATTTACGTGTTCTAAGTGAGTTCACGAAAGAAAAAAAAAATCTAAGCATGCAATTTCTAAGTTAAAACACAAACATGTTTTGTACTGGCTCCCCCTAGACCGTTGAATCGGTTCGGTCTATCCACATAGTGGATTTGGTCCTTGGGAACCCGATCTGAGTTGGATCCTAGAGTTGAAATCAAAGTGGTCTTAGGGACCCATGCTTGGACACATTTTTTATGTCTACTTACGATTGACATATACGACTTATTGGTCGTGTTTGAGCTAAACCCTAGTCCGGCCTTGTTGTACACGGCCCTTTGCGATCCAAGTAGGAGGTCAAGTCCTTTGGATCCTAAAGTAAACCTTTCCAACGTATTCCTAAGATCTTCGACTTGACTTTTCAAGAGTGAGTTCTCAACTTCGAGTTTTTCAACCCGAGTTGAGTCCTTCTCTTGAACTCGACTAGTGGAAGAGGTTAGGGAGACCTCGTGTTTGAGGAGTTTAACTTCCTCAACCAGGGTCTCGACCTTGGACTCGGACTTAGCTAACTTCCTAGACAAAAACCTAACCGCATTATGTAAAGTATTAAATAAGGTTCGACTCACCTTAAGGGTATCTTTTGAACCGGATGCGTATCCGTGGCTTGACTTGAAGGTAGCTTCGTAGTCCGAGTCATCCTCAGGTTCTGACTCAAGTTTGTTGGTGCAATCGGCCCAGGTCACGATTGACCAGGACTCGAGTTTGACTCGAGTGATGTTTTGATGTTTGACAAAGTATGTTAGACATAGGATTGACATTGATGTTTGACATTAATGTCGGTTAATATGTTGGGGAGATTGTTTATACAATCGACCCAGGTTATAATTGACCAGACTTGAGTTTGACTCGAGGGAGACTTTGGTGGTTGACTAGGGTTGACCATGTGTTTATGGGAAAGTCCAAGTCATGGGTACTTGGCATGGAAAGTCCAAGTGGGACACTTGGCAATTGGGAAAGTCCAAGTCTTGAGCACTTGGCATGAGAAGTCCAAGCATGGGTCTTGGCAAATGAGAAGTCCAAGCATGGGTCTTGGCATGGAAAGTCCAACATGGGTTGGCAAGGGAAAGTCCAAGCTTGAGTCTTGGCATTTGAGAAGTCCAAGGGGATTGATATTGGCGGCGTAAAGTCCAAGCGGAGTCTTGGCGGCGTAAGTCCAATGTGCCTTGGCGGTGTAGACACCGTTAGCATGACATAGCCGATGGAAGCACCTGGAAGCTAGCGCGATGGATGAACAAGTCATGGATGACTTGGAGGGATCTGAGAGGCGTGAGGCTGATGGAGGTGGCTAGAAGGCTTAGGTCTAGGCTAAGGGTGGTCTAGCAAGTATGGGGGCACCATACTTGGGTTAAAACCTCATTCTTGAGGTTGGCAGTCGACTGGCATTATGGCCGGTTCGACTGCCGTGAGTCGACTTGAGTTCGACTGCCAGTCGAGTGTCGAGCACAGAACGCTCCGTAGCCGACTGGGCAGTCGACTACGGGCGTTGGCAGTCGACTGCCAATGTTGGCAGTCGACTGCCAAGAGATCCGTTGGAGTTTTTCCAGCGTGGATCGAGCCGTTGTCTCACGACAACAGTGGCATCAGTCGACTGGTGACTTATGGCAGTCGATTGATAGGCGGAAATCCAGGTCGCGCGCAAGGATAAAAGGAGCTCGACGGGAAGGATTTTGGCATCGGTTTCTTGAGGCTTTTGGGGCGATTTGCTGCTGCAAATCAGGGTCTCCAAGTTGACATCAAGCAACCAAGCGATCAAGCATCCAAGAGCATTTGTAAAGTGTTTTCTTTACTTGTATTGCTTTGTATTTCATTGTCTTAGCTTGTAGCTTTTGATTATTGTTGTAATCACTATTGTACGAGGTTTCTCCACCTCCGGATTGTTCCGAGAATGAGTTATTTGATTAGTGATTGCATTGGCATCGCTAGAGCTCGTTAGAGCTCAATCCGTGGAGTAGGAACCGTGTGGTTCCGAACCTTATATGATCGTGTTGTGATTGTGTGTCTTGTTATATTTATTTGTTATTACTATTCCGCTGTGCTAACAAGATTGTAGACGATCGAACGCGAAAGAATTCCATCTACGTACGGGTCACACGCTATTCACCCCCCCCCTCTAGCGGGCGTCAAATCTCCAACAAGTGGTATCAGAGCCCGGTGGCTCTTCAACGGATTAACAACCGGGAGCAAGACGCTAGAGGGTAAAGATGGAATTTCAAGACAAGCTAGGTTGGGACATCAACACACCGGTCCCGTACTCATTATATGGACAAGAAGGCTTCGATTCTTGGAAGAGAAGAATTGAAGATTTTTTGATGATGAGGGACTTCGAGGAATGGTCTCTATTAATGGAAGGATTTGAGTATCCTAGAGGACCAAAAGGTGGTTTCCTCAAGAAGAAGAGATGGAGTGAAGATCAACTCCAAAGATTCGAGAAAAACAAGAAGGTAATCAAATTCATTTTTGATTTAATTCCAAATGAATTCTTGTGTAGCCTAGGTGAATGCATGGATGCTAAGGAGCTATGGAGCGATTTGGCAAAGCTCCATGAAAGCCCATCAATGGTCCAAGAGGAAGAGACCGAAGAGGCTAATGCATCATCTTCACAAGGAAGTGAGGACTTGGACGTTGAGAGATCATCAACATCCAAAGAGGAAGAGGAAGTAGAATCGGAAGTTGATAGGGAGTCAATTTCCGGGTTGGTGGAGGAAGTGGAAGAAGCATCCACCTCAAGGATTGAGGGGGAGGAGAGAACTTCCATACCGGAGCAACAAGAAGAAGCTTCAACATCCAATCAAGATGAGGAAGCTCAAAATACAACTCCGGCACCTACCACCGAACTAGGTAACTCAAACACATCAATCTCAAATAAAAATAATATCATGTGCTTTGAGTGTAGGGAATTTGGGCACTACAAGAGCAAGTGCCCAAAGAAGATTAGGAAAGCTTCACCGGCTCCAAAAGTCAAGGATGACGGTTCCCCAAATATCAAGAGCAAGGAGCATATCATATGCTTCAAGTGCAACTCAAGGGGACATTATAGGAATCAATGTCCTAGGGGAAGCAAAAAGACCAAAGAGGGAGCTACACATGTAGGGGGAGCCTCTAGGGCAAACCCTAAGGTATATTTCAATAATGCACCTTCTTTAGTTAATAGGCAAAGGCATGCTAGGAATTTAAATTCTCTTGCAATTTATGAAAAGCATGCTAATAGAAGTAAATATTTTTGCTTAGGAGCTAAAAGTGTCCATTTTAGTAATAAGGAGAAATTTGGGACTAATGTCCCTAGAAAAACCATACCTAGTGAATCTATTAAGAAAATACAAGAACATCTAGGTTTCAATCCAAAATGGACTAGGCATATGCCAAGAAAGTCAAATGCCCAAGATTTAAATCAAGATTCTAAAATTGGGAAATTAGAATTAGAGAACCAAGCCTTAAGGTCAAGGCTTGAAAAACTTGAAAAGACCCTTAGGAATATACAAAATCAATTTAAAGGGTCTAGTGGTCAAAATCAAGGGTCCAATAGTCATAGTCAACACTTAGGACCTAAGAGTCAAAAGTCAACCAAGGGCAAGAAAGGTTTGGGTCACAAACCTAAGCCTAAGGTGGCTTACCATAGTGTTCCATTTGATTATGGAACACAAACTAGGTCTAGGAAGACCAAGGTCAATAGGGAAGTCATCCCTAGAGTTGACCAAAGGGTGTGCCTAGTGGCTAGGGTTTCTAGGAAACCTAGGGTGGCCACTAAGAAGGTTGCAAGGGGAGTCACCCCTAGAGTCAACCTAGGTAAGACCCAAATGACCAAGGCTAACAAGCCTAGGAGGGTCATTAGAAAGGTATCTAGGGAGGTTATCCCTAGGGAATACCTAATCAACCCTAGGAGCTCAAATAGATTTTGGGTTCCTAAGAGCGTGATTGATTCACGCTAAGTGGGTTTAGGGTGTGTCAACCTTGATTGGATGAGTAGTTAACTCAACCATGGTAAGGTGGCACTTTAGGATATTTTCAAGGTTATGGTTACCTTGGAAATAGATTTGAATTAATCCTAAAAGGATTTTAGGATGTGCCAATGTTACTTGAGAAGTTTGATAAAATGATCAAAATTGGCACAATTTAGGTTTAGAGGTTAGTGTGTCATTTTAGGTTTTTGGCACACTTGGGAGAAAAATAGAAATATGGCAAAATATATCTAATCATATTAAATGGCAATTAATATTAAAATTTAGGTATTACATACCTTTATATCTTATTTGCCATGCTTTGATTTGCCATATGCCATGACATGACATCATGTTCATTCTCATCATTTATATGTCATGTACATGGTTAGGATTAAGGATTAAATGTCATGTGTTTTTAGATTTCATATTATGCCATGACATCATGATTATGAGCATATGCTTATTTATATCATCGTTAATGCCATAATCATTCATGCATTTAAGAAAATTTGATTAAAATTGATTTAAGGACTATGGCATGACTTAGAGTCCCATTTATGAGGGAATCAAGTAGAGTTGCCTTAGGAAAATGCATGAAACTTTAGTTTAGGGAGAACAAAACCCACATCTCACATCCAATTGACATGTATGTGTATTTATACACCCTAGATACATGTGAGATGCTAGGATATGAGTTAAGTTCAAGGTGCATAGTTTTTGCATCTAGATGAACTAAAACTCATCTAATTTTATTTGTGGATCATTGGGAAAGCTTGTGTACAAGTCATGTACTTAGAGCCCAAGGGATATGATCCAAAATAAGGTTTTGAAATCATTTTAAAATCAATTTAGAAAACCTTGGTGAAGTCTATCTTTTGATAGGAATCACCATTGATGAAGTTGATACAAAATAGGGCCAAAACATTGAAAATTTCAATGGTTTTGAGTTTTGTATCAAACTCACTATTTTATGGGTAAAATATTTTTCAAACATTTTTCACCCATTGTTTTAGTCATAAGTATTATAATGATCAAATTTAGTGATTTTTCGATATACGTATAATTATTTATGAATTTCTGAAATTTGATCGATAAAATTGAATTTAATTACTACCGATCGCCACTTGGTGGCGATCGATGGATGGCAATGACCGATTAAGTCGAAGTCTGTGTCTGATTTCGGGTTAACAAGGTTTGTTTAGCCCATTTTCAGCCATGGTAAAGGTTCCTAACCACTCCTAACCCTAAGATATGCTTTGGGAAGCATTATGAAGGGTGAAAATCCATTGGATATGGATTAGGAGTTGTGTTAGGTCAAAGTATCAAATTTAGGGTGAGTAAAAGTTCTATGTTGAACTTAGAACCTTGATTTTGATGGTTTAGAGTTCCTATTGGCTTAGGGGCTTCCCAAGGACATTGTTGGTGCAATGATCAAGGGGAAACAAGCCTTTTGGGGGAGGTATCCATCTTGGGATGATGGATGTGTTTTTATGGGAGAATGTTATCAATTGAAAATTGATGGGTGTTTGATACCCAATTTGGAAATTGGGAGAGTGAGATAGGAGTGCCTCTCTTGAGTGATATGGGACTTATCACTAGGAAGATGGTAGACATCCTAGGTATTTTTGATCAAGGGGAGATTGTAAGATCTCATTGGGACATGAGACATTGACCTCCTTGGAGAGAAAACCTTTTTGATGTTAGTCAAAAAGGGGGAGAATGTTTGGGGGAGAACATTTGATTTACATTTTCACTTAAATGTTTGGGGGAGAACATTTGGTGAGTGTTTACCAATTTGGGATAATTGGTAAGGGATTTGAGTTAGTGTTCTAACTCATGGTTTTATTTGGTTTTTGTCAAACATCAAAAAGGGGGAGATTGTTGGTGCAATCGGCCCAGGTCACGATTGACCAGGACTCGAGTTTGACTCGAGTGATGTTTTGATGTTTGACAAAGTATGTTTGACAAAGTATGTTAGACATAGGATTGACATTGATGTTTGACATTAATGTCGGTTAATATGTTGGGGAGATTGTTTATACAATCGACTCAAAGTTATATCAAGACTCAGTTGACTGAGGAGACTTTCAGCGGTCTAGGTTAGCAATACGTAAACTGTTTATGGGAAAGTCCAAGTCATGGGTACTTGGCATGGAAAGTCCAAGTGGGACACTTGGCAATTGGGAAAGTCCAAGTCTTGAGCACTTGGCATGAGAAGTCCAAGCATGGGTCTTGGCAAATGAGAAGTCCAAGCATGGGTCTTGGCAAATGGAAAGTCCAAACATGGGTTGGCATGGAAAGTCCAACATGGGTTGGCAAGGGAAAGTCCAAGCTTGAGTCTTGGCATTTGAGAAGTCCAAGGGGATTGATATTGGCGGCGTAAAGTCCAAGCGGAGTCTTGGCGGCGTAAGTCCAATGTGCCTTGGCGGTGTAGACACCGTTAGCATGACATAGCCGATGGAAGCACCTGGAAGCTAGCGCGATGGATGAACAAGTCATGGATGACTTGGAGGGATCTGAGAGGCGTGAGGCTGATGGAGGTGGCTAGAAGGCTTAGGTCTAGGCTAAGGGTGGTCTAGCAAGTATAGGGGCACCATACTTGGGTTAAAACCTCATTCTATCAGGAGCCGATCGGCCGACCGCTCGCGATCGGCAATGCGACCGCATTGCCGGTCAGTCGGCACGAACGCTCCGTAGCCAAGCGGCCGACCACGAGCGTTAGCCGATCGGCCCGACAATGTTGGCGCCGATCGCCAAGAGATCCGTTGGAGTTTTTCCAGCGTGGATCGAGCCGTTGTCTCACGACAACAGTGGCATCAGTCGACTGGTGGCTTATGGCAGTCGACTGATAGGCGGAAATCCAGGTCGCGCGCAAGGATAAAAGGAGCTCGACGGGAAGGATTTTGGCATCGGTTTCTTGAGGCTTTTGGGGCGATTTGCTGCTGCAAATCAGGGTCTCCAAGTTGACATCAAGCAACCAAGCGATCAAGCATCCAAGAGCATTTGTAAAGTGTTTTCTTTACTTGTATTGCTTTGTATTTCATTGTCTTAGCTTGTAGCTTTTGATTATTGTTGTAATCACTATTGTACGAGGTTTCTCCACCTCCGGATTGTTCCGAGAATGAGTTATTTGATTAGTGATTGCATTGGCATCGCTAGAGCTCGTTAGAGCTCAATCCGTGGAGTAGGAACCGTATGGTTCCGAACCACGTTATATGATCGTGTTGTGATTGTGTGTCTTGTTATATTTATTTGTTATTACTATTCCGCTGTGCTAACAAGATTGTAGACGATCGAACGCGAAAGAATTCCATCTACGTACGGGTCACACGCTATTCACCCCCCCCCCCTCTAGCGGGCGTCAAATCTCCAACAAAGTTTAGGTTCGGTCTCCGTGTCGGACTCAATCAATTTCACCATGAAGACGTGGTCTTCGTCTTCTTCGGATGACGCTTCTTCCCATGTCGCATTGAGGGCCTTCTTGTGCTTAGGTGCTTGGTGGTTGAGCTTGGGGAACTCGGATTTTATATGTCCAAACCTGTTACACTCATAACACCTAATATTAGAACTTTTAGGCTTACCTTGGTTGGGTCGAGTTGTGGTTCGCTTTCATCCCTTGGCTATCCTTCAAGCTAGGTTCATTAGTTCGGCAGTCAATTCCAGGTCAACTTCTTCTTCGGACTCATCTTCCTCCTCAGTTGGTGGTGGCTTGCTTGCGATTTTCTTCTTCTTTGAACCTGCAAACAAGGCTATACCCCTCTCGGGTTCCGAGTTGGACTGCTCATGTAATTCAAAATCCGAAAAGAGTTCATCTAATCTAAGTTTAGAAAGGTCCTTGGAGACCTTGTAGGCATCGACCATGGATGCCCACAAGGTAGTCCTCGGAAAAGAGTTTAGAACATACCTTATAAGGTCGCGGTTTTCGACCTTTTGCCCGATTGCGTGTAGGTTGTTGACTATGTCTTGGACACGGGTGTGGAGTTGCGTCGCGGACTCGTGTTCCTGCATTTTTAGTGTGTACAATTTATTGAACAACAAATCACGTTTGCAAACCTTAGCTTGATCCGATCCTTCGTGTAACTCGATTAGCTTTGTCCAAAGGTCCTTTGCGCTAATGAAGGGGCCAACGCAATTTAACTCCTCCTTGGACAAGCCGCATTGGAGGATTTGTGTTGCCTTGGCGTCGGCTTCGACTTGTCGTTTTGTCGCAATGGTCCATTGATCATAATCCAAGGAGTCACCCACTTCATTAGTCAGAAGTGTGAAACCCGTTTGGATTATGATCCACATCTCGATTTGGGTTTTGAGAAAGCATTCCATCCGACCCTTCCAATAACGGAAGTCATCTCCGTTGTAAAATGGAGGTCGGACGGTGCTAAAACCCTCGAGATGGGCCATTAGAACAAAAGACAAAAAGGGACGAAGACGAAGAAACTAGCAACGACAAAAACACAAAACAAGGTACCAAGACTCGCGTCTTGGATTAGTAGTGCGGGAGTAAATTTAACAAAGCGAAATAAATCAGAAATAAACAGAAATAAAAGAAAAATAAATCTGTGAAAAATGGCTAGATTGGTGGTTTCACCAAATCTTAGCAACCCCCGGCTCTGATACCAATTGTTGGATCGAAGCGGATCGCTAGAGGGGGGGTGAATAGCGATAAAAACTTTTCTTTTAAATCGTTCGATAGACAATTAAACGCAGCGGAAATGTAAATAAAAACTAAATGAGACAAATAGTTTTTTTACTTGGTTCATAGCCTTCGGCTACTACTCCAAGGCCCTAACGGTCCTAGACCGTGTACGGAGGGCAATTCACTAAAACACTCCTCCTCGTTGGAGGTAGGAGTTTTACGATTACAAAAGCCTTCGAAGCAAAAAGATAGAGAGACAAACCCTCTCTTCTATTAAAGTAAAATGCAACGAAAAGCCTCGATTAAAAAGAATTGCAATATTGAAAGCAATAACAAATTAAGATTATAACAACAACTAAACAAAAGAAACTTTAAGCTAGGGTTGTTGGCAGCACTTCGTTGTTGTAGAGTCGTCGGAGAGTTACAGCGTAACGGAGGCTTTTGAGCACTTAGAATTGAGGATGAAACCCTAGGTTTGGCCCTCCTTTTATAGCCTTTAAGCCCCTCAACGAATGGGTCTTCAACCAATCACAAATGGGCACAAAACTCCTTGAAAAATGGTGATAAAGCTTGACTCCTCGAGGCTGATTTTTGACCACCGGTTGAACTGGCCGGTTGAACTGATGGCCAGGATTTTTGACTACAATAAAGAGTTAGCTCAAAATATAAGTGGATTCGACGTCCACTTGCCGTCCGATCTCAACATAGACCTTCCATGGGAAGTCTTGGGTCGGATCGTCGCCTAAGATCATCCCCGTAAAGAGGATACGACCTCACTTACGCTCGCACACACGAGCTTACCTCGATACTTATGTGTCATTTTTGCTTCTGGCCTTCCACTCGATTCCTTCGGCTCCCTCCGAAGTAACTCGAGTGTCGCCCGACCACCGAGGCTTCCTCCGGGTGTCGCTAGCCTTCAGCTCCAGCATTGAGACTTTTCTGCACACTTGATTTAGCTCGTGAGATAACAATATAAGCTTATCTTTATATCGTTTGCTATAATCAAAACTTAGGTTCGACTTAGGTGCCCACTGCACCAACAAGAAGTTTAAGTTTGGATACTTGGCATGGAAAGTCCAAGCGTCATCTTGGCATGGAATGTCCAAGAATTGTCTTGGCATGGAAAAGTCCAAGCCTGGTTTTGGCAATTAGAAAGTCCAAGAATGGTCTTGGCAAGGAAATTCCAAGTTATGGGTACTTGGCAATGATAAAGTCAAAAGAAATAGTCTTGGCACCATAAGTCCAAGCATGTAGTCTTAGCGACACAAAGTCTAAGTGAACTTTAGCAATTGGGAAGTCCAAGGGTAGATTTGGCGGCGTAATGTCCAAGCATGGGTCTTGACAGCGTAAGTCCAAATAGATCTTGGCAAGGAAGTCCAAGGGTGAAGTTTTGGCTGCGTAAATTCCAAGCATGGAGTTTTGTTAGAATAAATACAAATGAACTTTGGCAAAGAACTTGGTTAGCATGACATAGTCGATGGAATTACTTGAAGGCTAACACGAAGGATGAAGAGTCACGAACTCGAGGGATTCAAGAGGCGTGAGACTGATGGAGGTGACGAGAAGGCTTAGGTCTAGAATAAGGGTGATCAATGAAGTATGAGGAGATTATATTGGGTTAAACCTCATGTTTGAGATTTACTTGTCGACGAGGGTTATGGACTAGTTGATTGGCCGAGTGTTTGATACTTGGGAGCCTAGTTGACTCAAAGCAGTCGACTTAGATTATGACCAGTCGACTGGTCGAGGAGCCGACTGAGGCTCAACTACTCGACTGAGGTTGTGGCAGTCAACTACCATGTATGGGCAGTTGACTGGCCTTGAGTAGTTGCCTGCCATGGATGGCAGTCAATTGATCATGAGTGGCCAGAGTACAAAAGATCTGGTAGTCAACTGGTGGTGCGACAGTCGACTGCTGATGTATCTGTTAGATAGATTCCAATGTGGATGGAGTCATTGTAAGACAACGAATAGGTGAGCAATCGACTGGTGCCTTTTGGCTGTTGATTGTTGGGCGCAAAATCAATCAACTGCAGGTTATAAAAGGAGCAGCTCATGGAAGATTTTAGCTAAGGTTCTTGGGTGATTTTAAAGCAAAGTGTTGGTTTATTTCATCGATTCCTCTACACCTGCCACGAGAACCCCAATGGATCCATTTCAGAACTACCACTTATTACTTATAGGAACCGAGGTTAGATAAATTATTATGTTCTAGGATAAGTTATGAAACCCTCGAGAGGTCCTAATAGCTTTTGAGGTATTCACACATAGTTAACCTTGTTCGCAATATGGGTACTTGTCACGAGCACCCCAGCGGATCAATCTAGGTGAAGGCCCTTAATTGCTATAGCTCTCCACTATTAGTTTAAATCCTCGAAAGGTCTTGATAGATTTCAAGGTATTCATGCGTAGTTGACTTGTTCGCAATATGGGTACTTGTCACGAGCACTCCAGCGGATCAATCAAGGTGAACACCTTTAATCTCTATAGGTTCTCACGATTAGTTTTACAAAATTGGGATTAGAAAATCCAAAAGCATGCGAATAGGTGATCAGCAAACTCTCAAGATAAATCATACGTACCGTAAAACTAATTCAAGAAGTTTACAATCGATAAATAAAAGAGTTATAATAATCCAAGATGAATATACAAAGAGCTACTCCCTCATCCTAAGATCAAGGAGAATTACTCCATAGTTTGAAGGGAAGATAGAAATGAAGTGTAGAAAGACATTCAACAAAACTAAAGAAGAGAAAGAAGGAAAAACGGGTTGTCGATGTCGGTTGAAGACTTCCTCCGACTTGGGGCTTCTTCTCCACGGCTCCGCAACTCGCCCTAGGATGCTTCCTGATGGTTGCCTTGATCCTAAGAGTTAGGATCTCCAGAATATTCAAAATGTCTTTTTCCTTGGCCCTGGGGTCTTTTTATAGTTTTTTCTGGGCAAGAAATTCAAAAAAGTTCGTTAACTGCTACACGATCGTGCCATTTTGCATGGCCTGGGCATGCTAAAGCCTAGAACAACTCTGCACACCCCGAATTCAGGCATGTTGATCAGACTGGGCACAATCATGCCATTTAGCATAGCCAGGGCATGTTGGCCACTATGCTGCTCCTTTTTTGTGCGTTCCTGCAAGAAAACTCATAACCGCAGTTATTTGAACTAAAAAGATAAAAGAAAAGTAAATGCAAGGTTTTATGCATGATATGTGAATCAAATACTAGAAAAACATGGTAAATAAATCCAAAAATATGAGTATGATTCACACACATCAATCGTTGTCACCAACCCTCAAATCCTTGGTCGTCGGCCTCCCCTAGACTTCGATACCCTTTGCTGGAGACTTGGGGTCTATTTATAGGCTTTAGAAGTTGATTAGGTCATTATTGGGGGGGATCACGTTGTTAGTTATGGATTACATGGGATACAGTAATGCTCCACGATCATGCTAGATGGCACGACCTGACCGTGAAGAAATCTGAGCTTGACATCAATCTGACAAAGGGTTCCATGACCGTGGAACCCTCCATGGGTTGGCCGTGGAACAGCTTGGTGTTGGCATTTTGGCTCCGTTTGCTCTCTATTCCATTGTGTGTCCACATGGCTTTCATATATGGCTTGATTATGACGTCTTTGTCTTGATATGTGCCCTCTTGAGAATAAAAACATGCAAACATAGTTATCCAAACAAAAAATGTGAAATGAAAGTAATGCTATGTTTTATGCATGGTATGTGAATAAAATGCTAGAAAAGCATGGTAAATAAACCCTAAAAAGTGCATATAATTCTCACTCATTAGTTACATTAACCTAACTCTCAAAATGGCGACACAACCATGGTTGGATCCACGGCATAGTCGTGTCGAGCTCCATGGTCATGATTGGCTCTATGACTAGGTTATGGAGTCCTCTACCACAGCCTAGTATGACTATCCTTCCGGAGCTGTGGTGTGCTCCACGGGTGACTCGTGTAACACATTGCCTATTTCGAGTTTCACATGAAAACTATTCATAAAAATATGTATAGTTTTGTCTATCCTATAGAAAAATATCAATACATGCTTTTAAAAACATCATACATGCTTCTAAAATACTCTTACAATCATTTGATCTATGTCAAAAAAAATAAGGTGACTCTGATACCACTTGTTGGAACTGTAGGCATCTTTTGTGAAAAATCATCGAAAAACACAGTGGAAAATTGGATCCCTCTAGAGATCCATGTGTATACATAGTATCATGATCATTCTTACAACTACATCTAGTTGAGAGATTACTCTTGAAGTGTAGCCCTTCGCAATCCCGGCAGCAACCTTTTGTAATAGATCTCAGCGCGATCAAGATGCTCGCGCCTCTATGTTATCCACATGAACACTCTTTTAGAGAATTAAAGTCTTTGGTTGTGCTAGCAACCACCCAAAAGATTTTCATCCAAAAGAGGGAGGAATAGAGATGTTCGGCCAAGAAGATAAGAAGAAGAAGAAGTCTCTCACTCAAAAAGATGAGAAGAAAACCTTTTAAAGATGTTTCTTCCAACCTTTGGTTTTCCCACTTCAATGCATGATTAATTCACATTAATCATGCATGATAAGAAGTTTCTTCCAACCTTTGGTTTTTTCTCTTCAATGCATGATTAATTCACATTAATCATGCGTGATGAATTCATGATGAATCCATATAATTCATCTTCTTCAAATCAATTTGAGTCCAACTCAAATTAAACCAATATGAGTCTAACTCAAATTCGGCCAACTTATTTGAGTCTAACTCAAATCTATCCCTTTCAATGATTCTAACTCAATGATTCCAATTCAATAGCCTAATTGTTCATTTAGTCAAACTAAAATGAATCCATCTCCAAAATAATATGTTCTTTGTGTGTGATCCAATAGGTTCTCATAACGTTGGCAATGTCTCTAAAACCCCTTTTAGAAACATAAGCAATGAGTAGCATCTAGCAATGCAATATTGCAACTCAAGTGACGAGAATGTCGAGATCCGACATAACTTGTCTGTGACTATTATCTTGTATGACTCAATCTTTCTATCCTTGATATCTAGATTGATCAATGAGGTATATACCGCGCCATCCTTTTATCAATCCTTGTGTTTCTTGATCTCCAAGTAGACTACCCCAATCAAATGAGCTCAATATCTCATATTGACTTATTTGAGCATGGTCATGCATTTTAGTAGTCCTACTTTATCAAGGGGCCCACAGATATCACTTCCATCATATGGAAGGGATAGATCCCATCTACATCACTCACATCCCTCCACATAAATCATTGCATACCCAGTGATTGACTTTATAGTCCACTTCGTTACAGGTGACATTTGTCTATATCAAAGTATTCAACTCCTTATGTAGAGAATGTTAGTAATATATGAGAAGTGTCTGAAGGTAATCGCCTTATGGTTGTACCATTTATTTGATAAATGAAGATTCACTATTTAAGTATACATGTTTTTCATGTATTTGATTGGATCTTAAACTCATTTACTGAATGCCCGCAATACAATTCACAGCATGAAAGAATTTGTGATTGGATCACAACTAGTGAGTATCCCTACATGTGTAATTGTGATGTATTAGAATTATCCCTAGTCGATGAGTTGATGCATTCGGACGCCATCAATTCTGTTGAGACTAGCACGAGGTGTACTCTTTGATTTATCCAAGCAGCTGTTTCTCACTAGCTGGAGACATTGGGATGTCTAGAGTTGATCGTGGATGCTAGTTATGGTAACTAGTTCATTGGAGTGACCAGCTGTAAGACTTCATATTGTTATCTGCATATATGGATATATCAATGAAGTTCCTACTGCAGCTTAAGTGCAATGTTCCTTCGACTTGTTGTACTCAAGTCATCTTGGTCATGAAGACTTATGCTTTGACATCTTAAGCAAGCATCTCCAAGGAGATGTGGACCCGGGATGATTGGGTATAAGTCGAAATGCCCGAAGGTGTTTGAATAGCCTATAAAGGATTCACCACTCCTTGCGAGGAGATGTATACCCTTGGCCTCTCGTCGGATTGTTACTAAATTCTTTGGCCAAAGCATTATATGTTTAGAGTAAGGTTTTCTAGGATACATGTGCAGTAACTAGAATCCGTAGGATGAGGAAATGATACTTGGGTTAGGTGTGACGTAGTCAGCCTAATGGGCACTGACACTATAGACCATGTCCTGAACCAAGTGGGTATAAGATGAGTGAAGGGAATGGGGTACGATTCATTGAAGCTGCTGAAGGGTTTCAGAAATGGTTCTGGGATCAACCGTTGATTTTTCGGTTAATTGGAAATCATGATGTACTACTAGGTGCCACTCATGATCATTCTATAATTAATGGTTAATTATAGATGGCTGACATAAACCGGGAACCTATTTGGTCACACGCACAACGAGCATAATCTGAAGGATTTAAAACAAGCTTGAGAATTAGATTCTCATATAGAGAGAAACAAGGTTTGGTTGGACCAAACAAGGAGCGAGCATGAAATCGTTTAAGTCGCAATGGAAGCATGGATGGGCCGAGTCTTATGAAGACATGATGGATGAACCAAATTGGTTTGGTTCTAATCCAATGGTGGAAAATAAACTAAAGTGGTTTGGTTTGTTTTAAATGAATGAACCAAAGTTGGTTCGGTTCATTTTAACTTAAAATAGACCAACTCGGTTCGGTTTATTTTAACTTAAGTTAATGGAGCAGGTTAATGGGTTTTGGTTAGGAACCAATAACTCTAAGGAGAAGGTTTCTTGATGGTTAATAAACACGCGCTCTATAAAAGCGCGGCTAGAGGTTTGGAGAGCCCTAAGTTTTATTTTTGAAACTTCTCTTCCTCTCCTCTCCCTCTCTTCTCCTTGCCGCCAGCGTCCAGCTGCTGTCGGCCACCCTCCGGCGACCCTCCTTGGCTCCGGTGACCAAGGACCAGCCGACCCTCTTCTTTTGGCCAGTGCCAAGTCCTCCACCAAGCTATCAAGTTTTTGGATAGCTTGTTTCCTTCTTGTCGGAGCATCGTTTGGACGACGTTTTGAGCTCCGATAGCGAATTCCTTGCTGGGGATTGGATTTTTGATAATCCTCATAGGTGGAGGACCAAGGATTCGTCAATCGGTTGACGAATACCTCTTCAGAGAAGCGAGTTTTGGGGACTCATTTTTTGCATCCGAATTTTGATTCGGATTGTGATCTTCTCTCGATCACATCGTCTTTCGACACAAAGCTAGTGACTCCTACGAAGACGAAGCTCGTAGCTTGGAGAAGCTATCCCGACGGTACTCAGTGTGGATATGGATAGAGGCAACTCAAGCATGAGTTGATCCGATTGATGTCATTCCCGCTGCACGTGAGACCTCAGATATAACTAGCGTAATTTCCTTTTATTGTAAAATTTGAAACTGTGATTATCTACACATATTGTATCTTGCATGTGTGTGGTGTGTGTGTTGTAATAAATTAGATTTATTACTTTTAATTCTTCCGCTGTGCACATGTTTACGAAACACGTTCGAACATACACTCGCCGCAGTGCGAGGGAAACCCAACAGTGGTATCAGACCCAGGTTGTGTTTCGATATAATCGTAAAATTATTTTACGATAGTCATAATTGTATTTATGGAAATTTTCTACTTTTAGAAAATTTAAAAGTATTTATGAAAATTTTCTAATTTTGGAAAGTTTAGAAATATTTATGGAAATCTTCTACTTTTGGAAAGTTTAGAAGTATTTATGGAAATTAACATTTTCCATAAATAAAATATGTGATTAGATTTGGAAATTTGTTTCCTAATTTAATCATGATTTGATTTGGGGAATCAAATCTAAAACATAACTTATTTCCATAAATAGTTTTGACAATTTAGGAAATTTGTTTCCTAAATTAAATTTGACTTTCCTTAATTAACACTTTCCATAAATAAAATATGTGATTAGATTAGAAATTTGTTTTCTAATTTAATCATGATTTGATTTGGGGAATCAAATCTCAAACATATTTTATTTCCATAAATAGTTATGACATATAAGGAAATTTTTGTACATGCCATAATTGTATGCTATGTAATTGCATTAGATGCATATCATTATGTCATGTTTGTCGTGACATGTAGATGTATGTCATGTATATCATGCCATGTAGATAATAGTTATTTGCATGCAAAGAGGATGAGAAATTAAAACCCTTGCACAATATTAAAGCCTACATCTTCCATTAATATGGTTAGAACCAGAGTTCTGTTTCTTGTTTGGGTTGTTGGACTCTCTCCAAACACAGCTCGAACCTAAACATGTTCAAACCATGGAATAGTTTAATACTAATATGGTAAGAGTCAGAGGTCAATCGTTAGTTTTGGTTGTTGGACTCTCTCCAAGCCGGACTAATTGGTTGAATGCGCTATAACCATATTAAAGCTATTTCTTGATTAATGGGTTGGCTTTAACCTGGAGCATCGGCTTGTTGGACTCTCTCCAAGGTCGATGTGAAGGGAGGTGAAGTTGGGTATTATGCATATGATGCATACTTGTTAATGAGTTAATAATCCGATGTATGTGTGAACATTCAATTAGTTGATAGCACATTGTGATAATTGCATATATGTGATATGCAATTGGTATACTTGATACCTACCATTGTAGCTATGAATGGCTTATTGGACTCTCTCCAAGGTTGTTCATATCTATGTTGGATATCAGCCCATTCGGAGATGGACCTACGATCTCCCGAAATGATTTTGGAATTTTAAAATTCGAAAAATGAATGGGATTTGTAAATGTATGTTGATGCATTTTTCCATCTTTCTCATATATGCTCGATTTTGTATTTCTAGGTTAATCGATTGATCATGACGTCTTTGAATTTGTGCTCTATTTTGGATTTAAATAAATTGACTAGGCTTAACTTCTTAGACTGGTTTAGAAACTTGAGAATTGTTCTCAAGGCAGAAAAGCTCGCGTAGGTCCTCGAAGAGCCTCTTCCCAACCGTCCTAAGGACGATGCAACTCCAAACCAATTGTTGACCTATCAGAAACATGTGGCTGATTCTGAACTGGCGAGTTGCATCATGCTAGTCGCGATGGTACCTGATGCGTATGGACGCGACCTCGAATCTCACGATGGATACCGTCGAGGACTCAAAGTGCACGCTCGCGCTCAAGGCCTGCATGTGCACGAATGTCGTCAAGTAATAAAGATTATCGATCCCACAGGGGCTGGGATTCGAATATGAATATACTTAGTGGTTGGAATTGTTTGGACGTGATCTCTAAGAGGTTACGATTGGTGAGGGTTGTCGGTGGACTCTACTCTATACGGTGTCACACGAAGGAGGAAAGGAGTGTGCCAAGGTCTTCAAAGGTGATTCTAGGACTTCGGTTTTGCTTGCGTATCACAGAACAATGTTGTCAATTGGCGTTGTCTAGATGTCTACCTACAATTTTGTAGAAGGGACATCATACACTCTCCCGCAGAGTCGCCGCATTCACCGGGAGCTATCTCCGCCCACAAGGACGAGATAGAGGGTACGAGGATGCTAAATCAATCCCTATGGTGGATCGTTTCCAATTCCACCACACCCTTTTCCCTGCAATTGTAGGAGATCAGGTTTACCCCTAGGTTCCTTAATCAAATCTCCTAAATTTTAGATTGCGAGGGTTGTCACCACCTCATATCGCCTAAGCACAGCGGAAAGAAAGTCAAACACACATAGATATAATAAAGAGCAACTACCAATTGTCAAATCAAACTTATGGCCAGAATTTAATATGAACCAACATTGTTTATGTACACAAGCTACTCCCTAATCCTAGAATCGAAAGTACTACTCCATAAATATGAAGGAAGAATCACAAAACATGTTTAAGTTTGAATACAATAGAAATAAAGCACAGAAATAGAGATATACGATGATTTGTGATCTTCTCTCCGACGTTGTATTGCAAGTTGTGGACATCCGACGGCGTTCCTCCTCCCCGTTGTGAGTTATCGAAGCTTTTTAGGGCTTCGGCATGCCATCCTAGCCATCGTGACTCTCCCCTAGGGTTTGGGCGGAGCCATCCTTATATAGACATCGCCTCGGACCACTACAAAATCCGAAAAAAGCCCTAGTCGCGCAAATCCGTCGGGCTGCCACACGGTCATGTGTTTCCACATGACCAGGCTGTGTGCGGCCCTGGGGTGCTGATCTTCGCCCATTGGACACGGTCGTGTGAATCCATATGCCCTGGTCGTGTCCCACTCTGCGTATAGCTACGAAAGTCCTTGTTTTGCTCCAAAAATGCATCTTTTCACCAGAAAAGCTAACCTACACACAAAAGTACAATGAGCAGACCTCCGAACCAGAAAATAGGCAATGCATGCAAGAATAGAGTAACATATGCATGAAACTAACACAAAATGTAACAAGATGTGAGCGAAAACTGTCAATGAAAGCCCTAGAGTCAATCATGTGATGATTGTTGTATGGACTTTATTGTATCATATTCCTATTTATAAAGGCATGGTTATTATATTTACTTGTATTGGTGCCAAATAACTAAATATAATAATGTCCTTGAGTAGTAGGTTATTATCTATATCAATCGATTGGTTGAATCGATAATGAGACGATATAGAGAACACTACTCTTAATCATTCCTAGTCAAGTATTGACATTCAGAGACAATGTTAATGCATAGAGACTAGCATGTAGGTCAACATGATGACTTAATCTCACAAGTCATGGATATGAGATATCAAGTTGACACATGGGTATGCATTGGAGAATATATATTGAATGACCCGCCATGAGAAAGTATCGTGGATCGTTATATGAGTGTCATATACTTTCTCATGTGGCTATTAGTATGACTATTAGTCCTTAGACCTGAAGTCACCGTGGTTCCCTACATAAGGAGTTGCATACTTTGGCTTCGTCAAACGTCACCCGTAAATGGGTGGACTATAAAGGCGATTACTGGGTATGTAACAAATTATGCAGAGGGATGTGAGTGATGTAGATGGTATCTATCCCTCCTATATGACGGGAGTGACATCGTTATTCTTGATAGAGTGAGACCACGAAGTGCATGGTCATGCCCAAATGAGTCAATATGAGATATTGAGCTCATTTGATTAGAGTGAGTCTACTTGGAGTTCAAGATATAGATTGTACCGAGGATGACACGGTCTATGCCTCGATTGGTCAATCTAGATGTCAAGGATAGAGGGGCATTGTCACATATTGTGAGAGTCACAATTAGTAGTCACAAAGGTGATGTTGGAGCTCAACATTCTTGTAACTTGGGTAGCAATGATGTGTTGTTAGATACCGCTCATTGCTTATATTCCTAAATCGGTTTAGGAACATTGCCAACGTTACAAGAACCTATAGGGTCACACACAAAGGGCAATTAGATGGAGATTAGGTTCATATGATGAACCATGGGGATTAGGTTCATGTGATGAACCAAATTGGATTAAGAGTAATCATAATTAGACTAATTGAGTTGGACTCAATTTTATTCAAGTGTTGAATGAGTCTAATTTAGATTTAATTCATCAAATCAATTTAAATTAATGAATAGAGATTCATTAAATTAAATTGACTTGAATCAAATGGTTGGATTTGATCAACCATGGGAGATAAGAGGTCAAGTTTGACTTGACTTGAGAGGAAAGATGAAAAGTCAAGTTTGACTTGACCAAATGTCATGTCATGATGATGACTTGGCATGGACGGCCAATGATGATGCTCCATATCATCATTGACTTATCATGTGGTGCCACCTCATGAGGGAGACCAAGAGCCATTAGCTCTTGGAGTTACATGCATGCATGTAACCCCCCAAGACATGAAGTGGCCGACCACTATTCTCATTAGATGAGAATTGATTTTGTTAGTTACTCTTACTTCATCTTCTTCCTTGGATCATCTTCCTCTCAAGCTTGCTCTCCCATCCCTCTCCTTGGCCGAAACTTCTAAGGGTGCTAGCACACTCTAGATTTCTTTTCTCCACCTATTGCTTGTGTGGATACCAATAGAGGAGTGTACACTTGACACTCTAGAGTTCCGGCAAGCTATTTGGACGAGCGGGATTTGCGAAGGGCATCGCATCGAGGGTAACACTCTCAACTTCTAGATCTAAGGTAGATCTAGGTTTACTTAGCACATACATGTTTTTATTTTAATATATCTTCGCACGGATCCATGGCCGAACTTTCGGGGTTTTCGCAATGCAAAAAGCGGTTTTTGTGGCTCGGAAAGTCCAACAGTGGTATCAGAGCCACGTGCGAAGAATGTATGTGTTTCATTTTTGTAGTTTTTGTATTAGATATAAAAATTACATATTTTTATATTTCTGTAAATTTCCTATTTTTATCAAATTTTTGGGTATTTTTCTCGAAGAGTCGAAGCAACGAGTGTTGGGACACTTGTAGGCTTCAACCATCGAGAAAAACTCTCCGAAACGGCGAGTTCTCGCTTTTGGTTTTTGGGACAGCGACTTAAGTCGTTGTAAGATCGTAGTAAGGACACTCACAAAGTTTATTTTGCGAGTAGGGGCGCTTCCCCTATCCCCGAAAGGGGCCTTGTCCCGCGATCGCGCCCGGAAACCGCTTAGCGGGACCATTACGGAAAGGTGACTCATAAAATTGAAAAAAAAAAATAGAAAAAATTATAGAAATTTTCTGTAAAAATACATAATTATAATTATGTATAATTCTGTGATTGTCATGGCCCAAGAACCCCAATATGATTGGATGATGATGTGTTATAATTCATAATATGGCCTGCGTATCATTTTTTGTGGTTGTGCGTGTTGTATAGTGTATGCGACCTGCGCGTTGTACCTCTTCTTTTGAAATTCTAGTTGTAAATAGTTTTAGACTCGAATGTAACTCGAGTTTCATATTTGTAATGTACAAAATGGAGCGGTGGAAAGTCCACTTATAGATGAAGTTACGAGAATGGTGCCGACGACACATGATGGTCAAAGGAAGCGCTTGGAGAAGCCGCTATCCCTAGGTTGACCGTCAGATCTTCTCATTGGCTTGAGAAGATCGTAGTAGGACCGTCAGATCTTCTCATTGGCTTGAGAAGATCGTAGTGAAAGCCCTAGTGTCAATCATGTGATGATTATTGTATGGACTTTATTGTATCATATTCCTATTTATAAAGGCATGGTTATTATATTTACTTGTATTGGTGCCAAATAACTAAATATAATAACGTCCTTGAGTAGTAGGTTCTTATCTATATCAATCGATTGGTTGAATCGATAATGAGATGATACAGAGAACACTACTCTTAATCATTCCTAGTCAAGTATTAGCATTCAGGGACAATGTTAATGCATAGAGACTAGTATGTAGGTCAACACGATGACTTGTCTCACAAGTCATGGATATGAGATATCAAGTTGACACATGGATATGCATTGGAGAATGTATACTGAATGACCTGCCATGAGAAAGTATCGTGGATCGTTATATGAGTGTCATATACTATCTCATGTGGCTATTAGTATGACTATTAGTCCTTAGACCTGAAGTCACCATGGTTCCCTACATAAGGAGTTGCATACTTTGGTTTCGTCAAACGTCACCCGTAAATGGGTGGACTATAAAGGTGATTACTGGGTATATAACAAATTATGCAGAGGGATGTGAGTGATGTAGATGGGATCTATCCCTTCTATATGACGGGAGAGACATCGTTATTCTTGATAGAGTGAGACCACGAAGTGCATGGCCATGTCCAAATGAGTCAATATGAGATATTGAGTTCATTTGATTATAGTAAGTCTACTTGGAGTTCAAGATATAGATTGTACCGAGGATGACACGGTCTATGCCTCATTTGGTCAATCTAGATGTCAAGGATAGAGGGACATTGTCACATATTGTGAGAGTCACAATTTGTAGTCACAAAGGTGATGTTGGAGCTCAACATTCTTGTAACTTGGGTAGCAATGATGTGTTGCTAGATACCGCTCATATCTTATGTTCCTAAATCGGTTTAGGAACATTGCCAACGTTACAAGAACCTATAGGGTCACACACAAAGGGCAATTAGATGGAGATTAGGTTCATATGATGAACCATGAGGATTAGGTTCATGTGATGAACCAAATTGGATTAAGAGTAATCCTAATTAGACTAATTGAGTTGGACTCAATTTGATTCAAGTGTTGAATGAGTCTAATTTAGATTTGATTCATCAAATCAATTTAAATTAATGAATAGAGATTCATTAAATTAAATTGACTTGAATCAAATGGTTGGATTTGATCAACCATGGGAGATAAGATATCAAGTTTGACTTGACTTGAGAGGGAAGATGAAAAGTCAAATTTGACTTGACCAAATGCCATGTCATGATGATGACTTGGCATGGATGGCCAATGATGATGCTCCACATCATCATTGACTTATCATGTGGTGCCATCTCATGAGGGAGACCAAGAGCCATTGGCTCTTGGAGTTACATGCATGCATGTAACCCCCCAAGACATGAAGTGGTCGGCCACTATTCTCATTAGATGAAAATTGATTTTGTGAGTTACTCTTACTTCATCTTCTTCCTCTGATCATCTTCTTCTCAAGCTTGCTCTCCCATCCCTCTCCTTGGCCGAAACTTCTAAGGGTGCTAGCACACTCTAGATTTCTTTTCTCCACCTATTGCTTGTGTGGATACCAATAGAGGAGTGTACACTTGACACTCTAGAGTTTTGGCAAGCTATTTGGACGAGCGGGATTTGCGAAGGGCGTCGCATCGAGGGTAACACTCTCAACTTCTAGATCTAAGGTAGATCTAGGTTTACTTAGCACATACATGTTTTTATTTTAATATATCTTCGCACGGATCCGTGGCCAGACTTTCGGAATTTCCGCAACACAAAAAGCGATTTTTGCGGCTCGGAAAGTCCAACAAAAACTACTCCTAAAACCCTATATGTTTTGCTCACATCACTTCCCCCAGACTTAAATCTTTGCTTGTCCTCAAGCAAACCTTCGTGCCATAAAATTTTAAAAAGATATTTGTTCCATAATTAGCATGCTAACTAAATTTATCAGGTGTATTTGCAATCAAAGCAAAACAGATATGTTCTAAAAATTCACTAAGTTAGCTCCTTGTGCTCGTGCTAGGCGAACCATTCTTAGGGGATGCCCGTTCCATGGTGAGTTAAGTCGTCACCCCCATAGCTTTCCTAAGGTTTTCGGCACTTAGGCACTTACCTGCCCAAAGCGAGGGTCGTTCCCTAGATCTAGCATAAAGTCTCAAAGGCGTGCTCGGTATTGAGAGAAATTGGTAGGTGTTTCCCCAGTAACCTAACTCAGTCTCAAAGGGGAACCTAGCCATTTCCACCCACTACAACTGTTTTTTATCCCTCAAAATCTTTTCTCTCTTCTCTTTTTTTTTCTCTCTTTTTCTTTTGTCTCTCTTTTTCTTTTCAGCTCACTGGGATTTTGATTTTTCCAAATGGGCTTACACAATCCGAGCATCTCCAGTAACTAAAATATTAAACCTAGAGTCACCTATGGATTCCAAAGTACTAGACTACTGAAGTGAATCATAACTAGGTATATACTAGATTCTCCCTTTCAGAATGTTCGACATGTGTAAGTGCAAAAACAAAGCTAACCAGTGTAAATCTAGAACATTCAATAGAGCGAATAAAATAAAATACCATAAGATAAATGGAGTTAAGCTACCTATGGGAACAATTCATGCGAGCAACTTTCAAAAATACTACTGAGGTAGCTTTACAGACACCAAAAGTTAAGTACTGAAAGAAACTAAACAACTCATGCATGCATGAACAAATGAGTTAAAATGCCAGAAAAGAAACTACTGCTAGGAAACAAAACAAAATAAATCTTGGGGTCTCCCCCCCCCCTCAGACTTAAATGAAAATATACCTCTAATAGGGTGGACGGGGTGGAAAGTCTGGGAGCCTGGGCATCTCTGGATCCTGGGAGAACCTACTGTTGAGCCGCTAATGCCACATATACATGTGGTTAATCTGAGAGCTGGTGGATGTAGTGGATGCTCGGTGCTCCTCCTCCCTAGCCCACTGTGCCTGCTGGGCATGCATGTGTTGCCGTATCTCCCTACGGTAGGCTGCCTCATCCTGGCGACGAACAGCCTCCTCCTGGAAGTATATGCGGGCCTCATCGTAAAACTCCTCAGCCCGCTGGAAATGCTCCCGAAATCCCTGGAACTCTGCATGTTGGTAGGCGCTCTGCTCCTCCCATCGCTGCCTCTACGTCTGCTGCTCAGTGTAAATATCGTTGAGGCGTGATCAGAACTCTGAGAAATCATAAGTCGACGTACCTGCATCCTGCTCAAAAGTAGAAAAATATGGTGGTGCAGGTGTAGCCTCATGTCGGCGTGGACTAGGTGGGCTCCTATGCATGTGTGGACTGGAGGGAGAGTGATACAAAGGTGGAGAGATGGGCGCTGATGTGGATGGTCCCTCATGTGGAGGGGACTCCACTATTAGGTCCAAGCGCCAGTTGGCGCGTATAGCGATGATGGTACGATCCGGGTCGGGGAGCCTAAGGGTCGTAAGATTTTTCCTTACAAAGCATAAGGAGTCTCCTTCTCTTACAATCATCTTCATGGCCATGCATACTCCTAGGTCGATCCTAGGGCTCCCCTTTATACTCTCTAATGTTTTGTAATCGTACCCCATCCTATATCAAATGTGGGTAAGTAGGCCTTGTTAGGGCAATCAACTCGTGATATGGTTTTGATGTGTGTGGCAAAGGGTTTAAGTTAGGATGATTGGATTTGATATGTGCGTTGGAGTCTTGCAGGACTTAATAATTCGCACATGGAGCTTTGGCGAGTTTCACCTCTCATGACTCGGTCCTTGAGTCGGTGAAGGATAGCTTTGCGAAAGTCGTGCGCTTGGGGCATTCGAGGGACCACCGGACGAGGAGCATTGGAGTGAAGCCGGAGGAAGTAGACTTCAGAGCGAGACGCGAAGGATGGCACTGCAAAGCCGTGCGCTTGGCACATCCGAGGGACATGGCCGGATGAAGACAACTTCAAAGGCGAGGGACTCCAAGGGATGAGAGTGAGCGAATGTAACCTGGGACGGGGTAGTGCACTTAGGTGAAACTTGGGCAATTGGCTAAGTGTCGGATGGGATTTCCCGACATCAGTCGACTGCCATGTCATTGCAGTCGATTGCTCCAAGTCGATTGTGACTCGACTGGTATACGAGTCTGATTCATGTGCCATCAGTCGACTGCCACGGGTTGGCAGTCGATTATCGAGACCATCAGTCGACTGTTGATGGCAGCAGTCGACTGGTCGAGAGGGTTTGGAGCACAGAACCTCTCGTAGCCGACTGATGGATACATCAGTCGACTGCCAAGGTTCCCGTTGAACTAAAACGATCGAGATCTAACGTGTTCGAAGGTCATTGTAATGGCAGCAGTCGACTGCCAAGGGTAGCAGTCGACTGATGGCGGCCAATGGGAAGAAATCAGCCCTCTCTATAAAATGAGAGGGTGTGGGCTTTTGAGGGGCTAATGCTTCAACTCCTAACAACTCTCAAAGTGCCCTAAACGTTTCCCACTCTTCTTACTTGCTATTATTCCATTCTATTGTAAGAAGAGAAATTGTAAGAAAGGTTACCTCCACCTAGCTTGATGCAAAAGAGAGAATAGCGAAAGCTTGAGGCGTGATTCACCTTGGACGAATCGGACCATGGATTAGCGGCGAGGCCATGAACCACGTTACATTGTGGTGTTAGCGTTTGTGCTTTTATTCTTTACTTTGCTTTGTCTTAATTGTCTATATTAGTATATTCCTCTTGCGCTAATTAAGTTTGTAGATGAGCAATCAACGAATGACTACCATCATCTACGATAAAGGCTATTCACCCCCTCTAGCCAGCCACCAATCTTCCCTACAAGTGGCATCAGAGCCAAGGAAGCTTGTCGAGGACTAACCGCCATTACAAGCACAATCAAGGATGGTCAGCTCCAACATTCACCCACCAAAGTTTGAAGGAGAATTCTCTTGGTGGAAGAAAAGAATGGAGGTATTTTTCGAAATCGATTTCGAAATTCTATTAATAATGGAAAATGGTTTCGAGATACCTAGGGGTGAAGATGGGGAGCAAATAGAGAAGACAAGATGGACAAAGAGACAAAGAGAGGAGTACTTAGCAAATTCGAAGGCCAAGCATCACTTGTACAATGTACTCCCCCAACAAGAAATCAACTGGATTGGAGAGTGTGCAAGTGCTAAAGAGATGTGGGAGAAGCTAGTAGAGCTTCATGAAGGTACCTCGGAGGCCAGGCTTGCAAGGAGAGACCTCCTCCGCTCCCAACTATCAAATATTAAACTTGAAAAGGGAGAAAAGGTAACCTCATTACATTCTAGGTTTAAATAAATTTTAATTGAGCTAACAAGTGTAGGAGAAAAACTTTCGAATTGGGATATGCTCATGAAAGCAATCGATGCTTTTCCCCGGTCATCGAAATGGAGCTCAATGGTGAACTCCTTCTACATGTCGAAGAATTTAGAAGTTAGCACCTTGGAGGAGTTCTTCTCAACCATAGAGCTCCATGAAACAAGGCTTGAGGGAGTAATTGAAGAATCAAGTATCAAGTCATCAAGAGGAGTAGCCCTAGTAGCAAACAAGGGAAAGAAGAAGAAGATAGAGACTTCCTCCTCCTCCGATGAAGCATCTTTCTCCTCCTCCATGGATAGCACGGAAGAAGCATACATGGTAAGGAAGGTAAGACATGCTTTGAAGAATTTTAAATTTAATAAATCTAATAATAGGAGAAGAAGACCAAGGGGAAAGATAATTTGCTATAATTGCCAAGGAGAGGGACACATAAGGGATAATTGTCCCCTCTTAAACAAGAGCAAAGAAGAGAGAAAGAAGAAAGAGGAAAAGAAGGGGAGCAAGAAGAAGGAAGAGGAGAAGAAGGCCAAGGAAAAGGGGAAGGCCAAAGCACTAAAAGCAAGGACATGGGATGATCCCTCTTCATCATCATCATCGAAAGAGGAAAATGCTTTTGTCACCAACCTTACTTTGATGGCATTTGATGATCTAGACTCCACCTCCTCCTCCGAAAAAGAAGAAGCAAGCTCAAGTGAGGAGAGCTCAAGTGAAGGGGGAGCTTTATCTACATCCTCATCATCGGAAGAGGATTTGGTAAGTGAGGTAACAAATCTACCTCCCAAGAAAATTATGTCAATAATTTCTAGCCTTAATAAGGACTTATTTAGGGCTAAAAAAAAGAATAAATGCATGCTTGATCAAATTAAGGACTTAGAAGAAAAACTAGAAAAAGCATGCTTAAATATTAATGATAATATTTCCTCTAGTCTCAATGATGCATCTCACATGATAACTATATGTCTTTTAATGTTAGTGATGCATGTATGGATGAAAATAGGGTCTTAAGGGAAAAGGTAGACCATTTAACCAAGGCCCTAGAAAAATTCACCATAGGCTCCAACACTTTGAACATGATCATAGGGAGCCAAAGGGCAAGTTTCAATAGGAAAGGCCTAGGATATAAGGAAAATAAAAATGAAAAGACCTATAAATGTTTAATTTCTAGGGTTCAAGATAAAAAAGAAAATAATAGCTAGAAAATGGATCCCTAAGGAATTTTTAGTGAACCCCATAGGAAAGAATTTGTTTTGGGTTCCTAAATCCATCCTTAAGGGTTAGAAAAACCCTAGGATAGTCAACCATAAGGATTTCACTTATATCATATGCTTTGGTTGACTTAGGATGGCGGGACTTAATTTTTGAAATAGTGTTGGGTGATGATAATACACTCATAAATAGTTTAAATCATGCTCAACACTTAGTGTTATATATGTTGATACTCATGACCTATAAATTTTTAGCATAGTGTTGGGTGATGATAATGTACACATAAATAGATAAATCATGCTTTAGGTGATATTTGACTCTTTATCATGATTTTATGCCAAATGCATGATCATAATTTGTTTAATACATGTGTTTCATGATCATAATGTGAAATCAATGCATATATGTTTTTATGATCATGTGGTACGTTAGGATGATACTTAACCTTCTGTAAAATTGCATAAAATAAATGGTTAAGTATATACAAATACCTTAGGTTCATCTCACACTCACTATAGGCTACCTTGATTGAAAACATAGCATGGGTGAGATGTTAGGATGATACAAATAGTCCACTAATGCCTATGGCATTTAGATGGTCATTTAAAGTATCAAAAGAGTAATAATAGACCAATCATGGGGAAGGCTTATGTTTAATTCATAGACATATTTTCAAAAGATTATGGTTGGATATTTCAAATGTTTTGAAAACCATTTCTTGTTTCATAAACTGAATTTTCATGTTTTGAAAAGCTACAAGGCAAAACTAAGCTTTAAAATTGATACAAAATTTAGATATTTTCCAACTTTTGAGATTTTGCCTATTTTTAAAAAATATAATGATTTTTCATGGAAAACTATTTTTCATTGATAAAGGAACTTACAAGAAATGTGTTCCCCAAATTTCATGATTTTTTGAATTTTATAGAATTTTTTATGTATTTCTGAAATTCAGCCCAAAAATCAAAAAATCCTAAAATCAGAGTGTCAGTCGACTGGTAGTCTGAACCAATCGACTGATCGACTGAAAACATGCCCAGTAACCTTCTTTTATCAGATTTTAAGGCATGTTTTGGTGATTTTTGTTTCCTAGACTTGATGTCATGTTTGAATAACTTAGTTTAATCTTTTTGATGGTGTCAAAGGGAGAGAAATATGTATGTTTAAGTAAGTTATATTAAGGGGGAGAATTGCATTAGGGGGAGTTTCATGTATTAAGGGGGAGAGTTGATAATCATGTTTATTCACATGCTTTCTTACCTTAATATTTTCATCAAATGTTTACCTAACTTAAACGGTTTGCCACACGTCAAAAAGGGGGAGATTGTTAGGGCAATCAACCCGTGATATGGTTTTGATGTGTGTGGCAAAGGGTTTAAGTTAGGATGATTGGATTTGATATGTGCGTTGGAGTCTTGTAGAACTTAGTAATTCGCACATGAAGCTTTGGCAAGTTTCACCTCTCATGACTCGGTCCTTGAGTCGGTGAAGGATAGCTTTGCGAAAGTCATGCGCTTGGGGCATCCGAGGGACCGTCGGACGAGGAGCATTGGAGTGAAGTCGGAGGAAGTAGACTTTAGGAGACGCAAAGGATGGCGCTGCAGAGCCGTGCGCTTGGCGCATCCGAGGGACGTGGTCGGACGAAGACAACTTCAAAGGCGAGAGACTCCAAGGGATGAGAGTGAGCGAATGTAACCCGGGATGGGGTAGTGCGCTTAGGTGAAACTTGGCCAATTGGCTAAGTGTCGGATGGGATTTCCCCACATCAGTCGACATTGGTCGAGTCTTATGAAGACATGATGGATGAACCAAATTGGTTTGGTTCTAATCCAATGGTGGAAAATAAACCAAAGTGGTTTGGTTTGTTTTAAACGAATGAACCAAAGTTGGTTCGGTTCGTTTTAACTTAAAATAGACCAATTCGGTTCGATTTATTTTAACTTAAGTTAAAGGAGCGGGTTAATGATTTTGGTTAAGAACCAATAACTCTAAGGAGAAGGTTTCTTGATGGTTAAGAAACACGCGCTTTATAAAAGCGCGCTCTATAAAAGCGCTGCTAGAGGTTTGGAGAGCCCTAAGTTTTATTTTTGGAAACTTCTCTTCCTCTCCTCTCCCTCTCTTCTCCTTGCCGCCACCCAAGGAAGCCACGCCCAAGCTTGTGCCACCGTCGAACCTTGTGCCGCCGCTGTCCAGCTACTGTCGGGCACCCTCCGGCGACTCTCCTTGGCTCCAGTAACCATGGACCAGCCGACCCTCTTCTTTTGGTCGGCGCCAAGTCCTCCACAAAGTTGTCCAGTTTTTGGACAGCTTGTTTCCTTCTTGTCAGAGCATCGTTTGGACGGCGTTTTGAGCTCCGATAGTGACTTCTTTGCTGGGGATTGGATCTCCGGTAATCCTCATAGGTGGAGGACCAAGGATTCGTCAATCAGTTGACGAATACCTTTTCGGAGAAGCGAGTTTTGGGGACTCATTTTTTGCATCCGAATTTTGATTCGGATTGTAATCTTCTCTCGATCACATCGTCTTCGACACGAGGCTAGTGACTCTTACGAAGACGAGGCTCATAGCTTGGCGAAGCTATTCCGACGGTAATCGGTGTGGATACGGATAGAGGCAACTCTATCGTGAGTTGCTCCGGTTGATGTCATTCCCGCTACAAGTGATACATCAGGTATAACTAGCATAATTTCCTTTTATTGCAAAATTTGAAACTGCGATTATGTAAACACATATTGTATCTTGCATGTGTGTGGTGTGTGTATTGTTATGAATTAGATTTATTGCTTTTAATTCTTCAGTTGTGCACATGTTTACGAAACATGTTCGAACACACACTCGCCGCGATACCAAGGAAAACCAACAGTGGTATCAGAGCCAGGTTGTGTTTCGACATAATCATAAAATTATTTTGCGATAGTCATAATTGTATTTATGAAAATTTTCTACTTTTAGAAAGTTTAGAAGTATTTATAGAAATTTTCTAATTTTGGAAAGTTCAGACATATTTATGGAAATCTTCTACTTTCTGAAAGTTTAGAAGTATTTATGAAAATTAACACTTTCCATAAATAAAATGTGATTAGATTTGGAAATTTATTTCCTAATTTAATCATGATTTGATTTGGGGAATCAAATCTAAAACATATTTTATTTCCATAAATAGTTTTGATAATTTAGGAAATTTGTTTCCTAAATTAAATTTGACTTTCCCTAATTCACACTTTTCATAAATAAAATATGTGATTAGATTTGGAAATTTATTTCCTAATTTAATCATGATTTGATTTGGGGAATCAAATCTCAAGCATATTTTATTTTCATAAATAGTTATGACATATAAGGAAATTTTTATACATGTCATAATTGTATGCTATGTAATTGCATTAGATGTATATCATTATGTCATGCATGTCGTGACATATAGATATATGTCATGTTTATCATGCCATGTAGATAATAGTTATTTGCATGCAAAGAGGATGAGACATTAAAATCCTTGCACAATATTAAAGCTTACACCTTCCATTAATATGGTTAGAACCAGAGTTCTGTTTCTTGTTTGGATTGTTGGACTCTCTCCAAGCCCGGCTCGAACCTGAACATGTTCAAACCATGGAATAGTTTAATACTAATATGGTATGAGTCAGAGGTCAATCATTAGTTTTGATTATTGGACTCTCTCCAAGCTGGGCTAATTGGTTGAATGTGCTCTAACCATATTAAAGCTATTTCTTGATTAATGGGTTGGCTTTAACCTGGAGCATCGGCTTATTGGACTCTCTCCAAGGTCGATATGAATGGAGGTGAAGTTGGGTGCTATGCATATGATGCATACTTGTTAATGAGTTAACAATCCGATGTATGTGTGAACATTCAATTAGTTGATAGCACATTGTGATAATTGCATATATGTGATATGCAATCGGTATACTTGATACCTACCATTGTAGCTATGAATGGCTTGTTGGACTCTCTCCAAGGTTGTTCATATCTATGTTGGATATCAGCCCATTCGGAGATGGACCTACAATCTCCCGAAGTGATTTTGGGATTTTAAAATTCGAAAAATGAATGGGATTTGTAAATGTATGTTGATGCATTTTTCCATCTTTCTCATATACGCTCGATTTTGTATTTCTAGGTTAATCGATTGATCATGACGTCTTTGAATTTACGCTCTATTTTGGATTAATTTGAATAAATTAACTGGGCCTAACTTCTTGGACTGGCTTAGAAACTTAAGAATTTTTCTCAAGGTAGAAAAGCTCGTGTATGTCCTCGAAGAGCCTCTTCCCAACCATCCTAAGTCGAAATGCCCGAAGGTGTTTGAATAGCCTATAAAGGATTCACCACTCCTTGTGAGGAGATGTATACGGTTGGCCTCTCGTCGGATTGTTACTAAAGTCTTTGGCCAAAGAATTACATGTTTATAGTAAGGTACTCTAGGATACATGTGCAGTAACTAGAATCCGTAAGAAGAGGAAATGATACTTGGGCTAGGTGTGACGTAGTCAGCCTAGTGGGGACTGACACTATAGACCATGTCCTCAACCAAGTGGGTATAAGATGAGTGAAGGGAACGGGTCACGATTCATTGTAGCTACTGAAGGGTTTCAGAAATGGTTATGGGATTAACCGTTGATTTTCCGATTAATTGGGGATCATGATGTACTACAAGGTGCCACTCATGATCGTTCTATAATTAATGGTTAATTATAAATGGCCGACATAAATCGGAAACCTATTTGGTTACACGCATAACGAGCATAATCCGAATGATTTGAAACGAGCTTGAGAATGAGATTCTCATATCGAGAGAAACTAGGTTTGGTTGGACTAAACAAGGAGCGAGCATGAAATCATTTCAGTCGCAACAAAAGCATGGATGGACCGAGTCTTATGAAGACATGATGGATGAACCAAATTGGTTTGGATCTAATCCAATGGTGGAAAATAAACCAAAGTGGTTTGGTTTGTTTTAAACGAATGAACCAAAGTTGGTTCGGTTCATTTTAACTTAAAATAGACCAACTCAATTCAGTTTATTTTAACTTAAGTTAATGGAGCAAGTTAATGGGTTTTGGTTAGGAACCAATAACTCTAGGGAGAAGGTTTCTTGATGGTTAAGAAACACGTGCTCTATAAAAGCGTGGCTAGAGGTTTGGAGAGCCCTAAGTTTTATTTTTGGAAACTTCTCTTCCTCTCCTCTCCCTATCTTCTCCTTGCCGTCACCCAAGGAAGCCATGCCCAAGCTTGTGCCACCGTTGTCCAGCTACTGTCGGCGATCCTCCGGCGACCCTCCTTGGCTCCGGTGCCCAAGGACCAGCCAACCCTCTTCTTTTAGCCGGCGCCAAGTCCTCCACCAAGCTGTCCACTTTTTGGACAGCTTGTTTCCTTCTTATCGGAGTGTCATTTGGACGATATTTTGAGCTCCGACAATGACTTCCTTATCGGGGATTGGATCTCCAGTAATCCTCATAGGTGGAGGACCAAGGATTCGTCAATCGGTTGACAAATACCTCTTCAGAGAAACGAGTTTTGGGGACTCATTTTTTGCATCTGAATTTTGATTCAGATTGTGATCTTCTCTTGATCACATCGTCTCCGACACCAGGCTAGTGAATCCTATGAAGACGAGGCTCGTAGCTTGGCGAAGCTATCCTGACGGTACTCGGTGTAGATACGAATAGAGGCAACTCTAGCGTGAGTTGCTCTGGTTGATGTCATTCCCGCTGCACGTGATACGTCAGGTATAACTAGCATAATTTCCTTTTATTGCAAAATTTGAATCTGCGATTATGTCTATACATATTGTATCTTACATGTGTGTGGTGTGTGTATTGTAATAAATTAGATTTATTACTTTTAATTCTTTGACTGTGCATATGTTTACGAAACATGTTCGAATACACACTCGCCACGGTGCCGGGGAAACCCAACAGAGAACCGTAGTGATTTCAGGTCTAAGGACTATTCATACCAATAGCCACTATGAGAATGTTTATGACAATCTATGAAATTTCTCAGAGCGGGTCAGTTCATTACATATTCTCTAATATATACTCATGTGTCAACTTGATATCCTATATCCAATACTTGTGAGATTAAGTCATCAGTTGACCTATATGCTAGTCTCAATGTATTAATATTATCCTTATATATTAATACTTGACTAGGAACAGTTACGAGTAGTGTTTTATATATATCTATAGTATCCCACTATCAAGTCACCAACTTGATATACCATAGACTAGAACCAACTACCCTAGGACATTATTATATTTATTCAAATGGCACATCAATGAAGTAAATATAATAACCATAAACTCTGCCTTAAGTTCCCTTACCAATCATCTTATAATTGGTACTTAGGGTTATGTTCCCTTACCAATCATCTCATAATATGCACTTAGGGCTATTAACAGGAACACGTGGTGTCCTCAAGCTCTATCTGTCAATGATACCACATGTTGGAGATTTTGGCAAGATGATTGTACAACGAGAAGGAAATAAATTTTTTTTATTATCATCCCAAACATCCTCGAGGGCTAGGATCCACACTTTTGACATAATTACAATGAAAAGAAGAGAGTAGAGAATAATTTTCATACCTTGAGATTGTATAGAATCCGTAGAAACCAATAGCAAGACTAACGAGTTTTTCCTCTATCGATATCCACATCAAAATCTCCTCGAGATAACTTCCTAAGCCATAAGGGTTCTTCTTCGATCGGTGCTAGCCAAGCATGGAGAAGAACTTGAGAGAGGAGGATGACAACTTGCAAGAGAAACCCTAAAACTTAGATTTAGATTGATTGATAAAACCTTGCATTAAGAGACCTATTTATAGATTTCTTGATTAAGAATCATAGGAGGGGTTTTTGGAATTTTTTCTTAACTGAATTATCATATTATTTTATTAAGAAAAAAACTAAAACCCTAAAATTTTGTACCAAAAAATTGACGTCATTGCACCACAGATGTGGAGCGCTCCACAGTCTGACCATGGAGGCTACCACGATCATGGTGCTCTCCATGACCTACCCATGGAGGGTAACACAACTAGGTCATGCTACCCTCTGCCTTGGCTCCTCTCATCAGCAAAGATTTTCACGATCATACCATGCCCTGGCACGATCATGGCGGGTTCTGAAAGCCTTGTTTCAACACCTCAAAGTGAGGTACAACCATGCTACATCTTAGCACGCCCATGATTGCCTTTAATGCTTCTGTTTTAGTCTTTTAAGTTTGGTCCAACCAGATAACCTCTCTCTTTGAGAATCCTATTCTTAAACTTGTCTTATATCTCTAAAGAAATCATATTGCGTGTGACCCAATAGGTTCTCAATTATATTGGTCATTCATAATTAACCATTAATTATGAATAGATCATGAGTAACACCTAACAGTATATCATGGCCTCCAATTGACTAGAAAGTCAAACTTAACTTCAGAATGTTTTCTGAACCCTTTAGTAGCTATAGATATGTGTGCTTGTTCATTTCACTCATCCTATACCCACTTAGTTCAGGACATGGTCTATGTGCTCATCCCCACTATGCTGATTACATCACACCTAGCCCAAGTATTGTTGTCATGTGGATTCAAGTTACCTCCTATATGTGTTCAAGAAGACCATTCTTCTTGACATGTGTGCTTTGGCCAAAGACAGATGAGTAACAATCCTAATAAGAGACCTAGAGTATACATATCCTTTAATATGAGTGGTGAATCCTCTGTGGACTATTCAAACATCTTCAATCACTTTAACTTATACCCAAACAACTTGGAATGACACTTTCTATGGTGATGGTTGTGAAGCAGTCAAAGCATAAGTCACCATGATCAAGATGACTTGAATATCTCAAGTCTAAGGATGCTTGCACTCGAGTTGTAACGAAATCTTCATCAACGTAAAAAATCATATGAAGTTTCATAGTAGATCACTCTAATAAACTAGTTACCCTAACTAGCATGTACATATTCACTCTCAGCATCCCTATGCTTTCATTCAGTGAGTATCGAAAGCTTGGATAAATCAAGAATCATAACATGTGCTAGTCTCACATAATTGATTATGTCCAATCTCATCAATTCACCGACTATGGATAGTTTCCATACTTATGTAATTACACATAATGAGATACCCCATTAATTGTGATTCAATCACAATTTCTCTTATGCTATGTATCGTAATGTAGACTTCAGTAAATAAGTTTAAGATCCAATCATATACATAGAAAGTGTACACTCAAATAGTGAATTTTACTAATTAACACATATAAGGTGATTACCTTTGGTCATCTCTCAATTACAACAAGATTAACTTAAGGTTGGGCAAGTGGAAGTTCTAATTGGTAAAGAACAGCTGGATACTCAACAATAAGTGACTTCTTAGAGATGACGAATCTTTAGTCAAATAAAATCCTAGTAGATAGATGATACTTGCCAAAAATTAAGTTATGATAAATTGAAGTTGACTTATATTAGGAAGATGAGGAGTGTTAAAGATAAAGAGTCTCTTGGCATTCAACTTTGGCGTGACTATAATTAGAATATCAATCAACTAATGAATTTAAATCCATAAAGATATAATTTGGTTGAGTTTGAAGTTATAACAATGGATTGCTATAAAATAATAGTTGACCGATAAAGAATCAACAATAGGTTTAGAATAGTTGATTAATAAATTAGACACTACAAAAATACATCAAAATAACGACGAAATTTAGCAATGAAAATAATTTGTTGTAAATTTATAACAAAATTTGTGATGAATTATTAAATCATTGCAAATTAGTAACGAAATTTCCAACAAATAATTTTTTGTTGCAAGCATAAGAACATTTATAACAAATTAAATTTAGTCGCAAATATTGTCGTAGTTTTGCAACGAATTTAATTTTTTGTCGCAAATTTGCAATGAAAAAACAATTTTGTTGCAAATTTTGCAACGAATTTAGAATTTGTTGCAAATATTTCGATAAATTTTTCGACGAAATATTTTCTCAGACATTTTCAATTATTTAGAAAAAAATCGATAGGAAGAATTAGAACATTTACGATGAATTTAATATGTGTCGCTAATTTGATAACAAATTTAATTTTTATCGCCAATTTTGTGACGAAAAATCAAATTCGTCATAGAATTTGCAACGATTTAATAATTTGTTGCAAATATTTATGAAAAATATTAAATTCATCATAGAATTGACAACGAATATTAAATTCGTCGCAGAATTGGAGACGAATATATTATTCGTCGCTAATTTGTAATGAGTTTTGCAATGAATTACAAATCGTCACCAAATTCTTCCTAATCACAATCTTGTTGGTGCAATTGGCCCAGGGCACGATTGACCAAACTCGAGTTGGACTCGAGTAGTATTTTGATGTTTGACATTGATGTCTGACATGTGTTGGGGAGATTGTTGGTGCAATTAACCCAGGTTAGTATTTAATGTTTGACGATGGTTTGACCATTGTCATGGGAGAAGCCCAAGTCTTGTGTACTTGGCATGAAAAGTCCAAGCATGGGTCTTGGCAAAGGAAAATCCAAGCATGGGTCTTGGCAAGGAAAAGTCCAAGCATGGGTCTTGGCATGGAAAGTCCAACATGGGTTGGCAAGGGAAAGTCCAAGCTTGAGTCTTGGCAATTGAGAAGTCCAAGGGGAATATTGGCAGCGTAAAATCCAAGGGTAGAGTCTTGGCAGCATAAGTCCAATGGTTGGCGACGTAAAGTCCAAGCGGAGTCTTGGCAGTGTAAGCCCAATGTGCCTTGGCGGTGTAAACCACATTAGCATGACAATAGCTGACGGAAGCACTGGAAGGCTAGCATATGGATGAACAAATCATAGATGACTTGGAGGGATCTGATAAGCGCGAGGCTGATAGAGGTGGCTAGAAGGCTTAGGTCTAGGCTAAGGGTGGTCTAGCAAGTATGGGTGGGGTTAAACCTCATAGTTGAGGTTGTCAGTCGACTGGGGTTATGGACCAGTCGATTGGTCAAGTGTTTTGACACTTGACAGCTGAGTCGACACTCAGCAATCGACTAGAATTATGGCCGGCTCAATTGCTGTGAGTCGACTAGTGCTCGACTGTCGTTTAAGGGGGAAAAGGCATGGCAGTCGACTGCCATATATAGCAGTCGACTGATGGTTCGGCCGCGAGCACAGAACACTCCGTAGCCGACTGGGCAGTCGGCTACGAGCATTGTCACTCAATTGCCAATGTTGGCAATCGACTGATGAGCGTCTCGTTGGAGTTTTTCCAATGTGGATCGAGTCATTGTCTTACAACAACAGTGTTGGCAGTCGACTGCCAGGCAGGAATTTTGCCCGATGCAGGTTAAAAGGAGTTGTTCGTGGGAGATTCGGCTAATGGTCTTTTGGGAGCTTTGTTAAGGCAATTTGAAGGCGAATTGCAAGTGCATTTCAGGGTCCTTTAAGCTCATCCAAGCAACCAACAAGCAAAGCACTCAAACCCTAGTTTGTAAAGTATTCTTTACATTTCCTTTGTATTTGCTTGTATTTCTTTCGTTTATTGTTGTGAACACTTGTACGAGGTTTTTCCACCTCCGACTTGTTGTCGAGAAGGAGTTTATTGGATTAGTGGTGTGTGATTGCATCGCTAGAGCTCGTTTGAGCTCGATCCGTGGAGTAGGAATCATTTGGTTCCGAACCACGTTATATCTTGCGTTGTAATTGTGTTTCTTGTTACTTCTATTTGTCATTACTATTCCGCTGTGCTAACAAGAGTGTAGACGGTCAAACGCGAATCAATTCCATCGATAAGCGATGATGCTATTCACCCCCCCCCCTCTAGCGGTCACGAAGGTTCCTACAATTGGTATTAGAGCGAGGCCGCTCTTCAAGGATTAACAACCAAAAGAGCACCGCTAGAGGAAGAAGATGGAATTTGAAGAACAACTAGGATGTGACATCAACACACCGATCCCATACGCGCTTTATGGACAAGAAGGCTTCAATTCATGGAAGAGAAGAATTGAAGACTTCATCATGATGAGGGATTTTGAAGAATGGTCCATTTTGATGGAGGGATTTAACTATCCAAGAGGACCAAAGGGTGGATACCTCAAGAATAAGAGATGGACCGAAGAGCAAGTCCAAGCCTTCGAGAAAAATAATAAGGTAATGAAATTTTTGATTGATTTAATACCTAATAATATTGTGTCTAGTTTAGGGGACTACATGGATGCCAAGGAGCTATGGAGCCAAGTGGCAAGATTCCATGAAGACCCATCACCAGTTCAAGAAGACAAAGAGTGCTCATCGGCTCAATCGGAGGAGACCGAGGAAGCAAGCACATCATCTTCACAAGCAAGTGAGGATTCGAAAGTTGAAGAGGAGTCAACTGCCAGATCGGTGGAAGAAGAGGAAGAATTGGAGGACACCTCTACCTCTAGGATTGAGGGGGAGGAGAGGATTTCCACTCCGGAGCATCAAGAAGAAGAGCCATCTACCTCCGGGAGAGATGAAGAACTCACTTCAGCACCGACCACCACCCTAGGTAACTCAAACACTTTCATTTAAAATAAAATTCATATTATGTGTTTTGAGTGTAGGGAGTATGGGCATTACAAGAGTAAGTGCCCTAAGAAAGTTAAGAAGACTCCACCGGCGCCTAAAAGTCAAGAGAAGTCAAATGAAACTGGAGCCCCAATTAGGAAGAGCAAGGAGCACGTGGTGTGCTTCAAATGTTGACAACCGGGACACTACCAGAGTCAATGTCCAAAGGGGAAGAAGGTCCAAGAAGGGGCATCACAAGTGGGGGGAGCTAAGGCTAACCCTAAGGTATATTTTAATAATGCACCTTCAACTTATGTTAAAAAGCATGCTAGGAGTTATGTTAATAATCTTGCTATTTTTCATGAACAAAAGCATGCTAGTAGAAATAGATTTTATTGTTTTGGTGCTAAGAGTGTCAACCTTAGGAATAAGGAGAAATTTGGGACTAATGTCTCTAAAAAATATTTTACCTAAGTCAAGTATTAAGAAAATCGAGGACCACCTAGGTTTTAACCCTAAGTGGACTAGACATATACCTAGGAAAAATAATGTCTAAAGAATAAATGAAAAATAAAAAATTGGACAATTAGAGCTAGAAAAATAAGCCTTGAGGTCAAGGCTTGAGAAATTAGAAAAGACCCTTGCAAAAATACAAAATTAAATTCAAGGATCAAAGGATCAAAAATCTAGGTCTAAGAGTCAAAACCTAGAGTTTAGAAAGCAAAGTCCTACCAAGGGCAAGAAAGGTTTGGGTCACAAACCTAAGTCTAAGGAGACCTACCATAGTGTTCCATTTGATTATGGAACACAACCTAAGTCTAGGAAGACCAAGGTTACTAGGGAAGTCATCCCTAAGGGTAACCAAGGTATGTGTCTAGTGGCTAGGGTTTCAAGGAAACCTAGGGAAGCCATTAAGAAGGTTATAAGGGGAGTCACCCCTAGAGTTAACCTAGGCAAGACCAAGATGACCAAGGCTTCTAAGCCTAGGAGGGTCATTAGGAGGGTATCTAGAGAAGTTATCCCTAGTGAATACCTAGTAAACCCAAGGAACTCCAATAGGTATTGGGTTCCTAGGAGCGTGATCGATTCATACTAGATGGGTTTAGGTGTGCCAACCTTGAATGGATAGAAAGTTAACCTAACCATGATAAAGGTGGTACTTTATGTTATTTTCAAGGTTATGGATACCTTGGAAATAGATTTGAATTAAGATCCTAAAAGAGTTTATGTTGTGCCAATATATTTTTGGGATTATGAAAAATCAATTAAATTGGCACAATTTAGGTTTAGAGGTTATAGTATGTCATTTTGAATTTTTGGCACACTTGGGAGATAAGTAAAAATATGGCAAAATGGACTAAATAATAACAAATGACAATTATGTTGGGAAACTCCGGATTTGATGTTCACAACATCGCGGGTGAATACTTCGCACAACCGCAGCAAAAATAATAAATTATATCGGATCCCACCAGAGATCCATGCAAAACTATATAAATCGTTTTCTATAATCTAGTCTATATCTTATCTATGTAGGGTCGATCGATGTGTATGTGTTGGTCGGCTAGAGGGGGGTGAATAGCCCTTAATTGTTCAATGGTGGAATTCGCTTGTCTACAAATAATATTAGCGCAACAAAAACAATACAAGACAAGCAAATAGAAATAAGATTACAAACGCTAACAAGAGAATATAACGTGATTCACAGCTACGCCACTAGTCCACGGTCCCATTCATCCACGGTGAATCACTCCGCAAGCTTTCACTATTCTCTCCTTTGCACAAAACTAGGTGGAGGTAACCTTTTCTTACAAAATCACTCCTCTTGCAATAAGATGAATATAAGCACAAGGAAGAGGAGGAAATTCGTTTGGTCACTTTGGGAGATGTTTAGAATAGAAGCATTAGCCTCCCAAAGCTCAACACCCTCTCTTTTTATAGAGAAGGTTGATTTCTTCCCATTGGCCGCCACCAGTCGACTGCTATCAGTGGCAGTCGACTGCCGCCACTACAACGGCCTCTGAACACGTCAGATCTCGACCGTTGTAGTCCAACGAAACCCTTGGCAGTCGACTAATGTATCAGTCGACTGATGCCTCGTAGTCGACTGCCCAGTCGGCTACGAGAGGTTCTGTGCCCAAAACCCTCTCGACCAGTCGACTGCTGCCATCAGCAGTCGACTGATGGTCTTGGCAGTCGACTGCCAATATATGGCAGTCGACTGCTGGGCCAAAAACCCATCAGTCGGATACCAGTCGAACCCCATTCGACTCAGAGCAGTCGACTGTCATTCCATGGCAGTCGACTGATATCGGGAAATCTCATCCGACACTTAGCAAAATGGCCAAGTTTCACCTAAGAGCACTACCCCTTTCCGGGTTACATTCGCTCACTCTCATCCCTTGGAGTCCCTCGCCTTTGAAGTTGTCTTCGTCCAGCCACATCCCTCGGATGCGCCAAGTGCATGGCTCTACAGCGCCATCCTTCACATCTCGCCCTGAAGTCTACTTCCTCCGGCTTCACTCCAAGCTCCTCGTCCGACGGTCCCTCGGATGCTCCAAGCGCACGGCTTCCGCAAAGTCATCCTTCACTGACTCAAGGACCGAGTCATGAGATGTGAAACTCGCCAAGGCTCCATGTGTGAATTACTAAGTCCTGCAAGACTCCAACGCACATATCAAATCACAATAACAACCTAACTTAAACCCTTTGCCACACACATCAAAACCATATCACATGTTGATTGTCTTAACAATCTTCTCCTTTTTGATGTATGGCAATTCGTTTAAGTTAGGTAAAAACATTTGATAAAATATTAAGGAAAGAAAGCATGTGAATAACATGATTAGCAACTCTCCCCCTTAATACATAAAACTCCCCCTAAATACATTCCCCCATACTTAGACATATATCTTTCTCCCCCTTTGACTCCATCAAAAAGATTAAACAGGTTTTATATGGCATGACATCAAGTCTAGAGAGAAGCAAAAATCAAAAACACTTAAAAACCTGATAAAATCAAGTTCATTGCTCGTAGACAGATACATCGATCACTATCGAGATGACAATGACTAGCACAAGGAAATCAGAATTTCTGATTTTCTGGACGAATTTCAAAAATGCACTATAAATTTCAGAAAATTCAAAAAATAGTGAAATTTGGGGAACACATTTCTTTTAGGGTTCTTTATCAATGAAAATTTTCCATGAAAAATCATTATATTTTCAAAGATTTTCCAAAAATCCAAAAGCTTAAAAAATAACTAGGTTTTTGATCATGTTAGTATCAATTTTAACACCTAGTTTTGCTTTCAATTGTTTCAAAACATGAACACACAGATTTTAAAGTAAGAATTTATTTTGAAAATATATGAAATATCCAACCATGATCTTTGAACAATATGTCTATGAATTAAACATAAGTCTTTTCCATGATTGGTCTATTATTGCTATTTTGACACTTTACATGACCATCTAAATGTCATAGGCATTAGTGGACCATGAGTATCACCTAACATCTCACTCATGCTAAGTTTTCAATCAAGGTAGCCTATGGTGAGTGTGAGATGTATCCTAAAGGTATTTGTATATACTTAACCATTATTTTCATGCAATTCTATCAAGGTTAAATATCATCCTATCATTCCACATGATCATAAAGATATATATGGATGAATTTCATATTATGACCATGAAACACATGTATTCATCAATTAATAATCATGCATTAGGTATTACATCATGAAAATAAGGCAAATATCACCTAAAGCATGATTTATCTATTTATAGGTGCATTATCATCACCTAACACTATTTCAAAAAATATTGTCCCGCCATCCTAAGTCAACCAACATATGATATAGATAAATTCCATATGGTTGACTATCCTAGGGTTTTCCTAACCCTTTAGGATGGATTTAGGAACCCAAAACAAATTCTTGCCTATGGGGTTCACTAAATACTCCTTAGGGATCCATTTTCTAGATATTACCTTCTTTTTGTCTTGACCCCTAGCAATTAAACATTTATAGGCCTTTTCATTTTTATTTTCTTTATATCCTAGGCCTTTTTTATTGAAGCTTGCTCTTTGGCTCCCAATTATCATGTTAAGGGTATTGGAGCCTATTGTAAACTTTTCTAGGGTCTTGGTCAAATGATCTACCTTTTCCCTTAAAGCCCTATCTTCCTCTATGCATGCATCATTAACATCAAATGGCATATAAAGATCATGTGAGCATGCATCATCATGACTAGAAGAAATATTATCATTTACATTTAAGCATGCTTTTTCTAATTTTTCTTCTAAGTCCTTAATTTGATCTAGCATGCATTTGTTCTTTTTCTTTGCCCTAAACAAGTTCTTAGTGAGGCTAGAAATAATTGACATAATTTTCTTGGGGGAAAGATTTGTTACCTCACTTACCAAATCCCCTTCCGATGATGAGGATGTAGAAGAAGCTCCCCCTTCACTTGAGCTCTCCTCACTTGAGCTTGCTTCTTCATTTTCGGAGGAGGAGGAGTCTAAGTCGTCAAAAGCCATTAATGCCAAATTTGTGACAAAGGCATTTTCTTCCTCGGATGATGATGATGATGAGGACAAAGGGTCATCCCAAGTCCTTGCTTTTAGAGCCTTTGCCTTTCCCTTTTCTTTGGCTTTCTTCTCTTCTTCCTTCTTTTTGCTCCCCTTTTTCTTCTTCTTTTCTTCCTTCTTTCTCTTCTCCTCTTTTCTCTTGTTCAAGAGGGGACAATTATCCCTTATATGTCCCTCTCCTTGGAAATTATAGCAAATCACCTTCCCCCTTGGTCTTCTCCTCCTATCATTAGATTTATTAAATTTAAAATTTCTTAAAGCACGCCTTACCTTCCTTACCATGTATGTTTATTCCGTGCTATCCATGGAGGAGGAGGAGGATGCTTCGTCGAATGAGGAGGGAGTCTCCATCTTCTTCTTCCCCTTGTTTTCCATCAAGGCTACTCCTCTTGAAGGTTGAATTCTAGGCTCTTCTACTATTCCTTCAAACCTCGTTTCGTGGAGCTCCATGGTTGAGAAGAATTCCTCCAAGGTGCTAACTTCTAGGTTCTTGGAGATGTAGAAGGAATCCACCATAGAGCTTCATCTTGAAGATCGGGGAAAGACATCTATAGCCTTCATTACCATATCCCGATTTGAGAGCTTTTCCCCTACACTTGTCAAACCGGTTAGAATTTCCTTAAATCTAGAGTGTAGGGATTTTACCTTCTCTCCCTTTTCGAGTTTGATATTGGATAATTGGGAGCGAAGGAGATCTCTCCTTGCTAGCTTCGCCTCGGATGTGCCTTCATGAATCTCTATTAGTTTTTCCCACATCTCCTTGGCGCTAGCGCATTCCCCAATCCGATTCACTTCTTGTTGGGGGAGTACGTTGTAAAGGTGATGTTTGGCTTTTGAGTTTGCCAAGTACTCTTCCCTTTGCCTCTTGCTCCACCTTGATTTTTCCAATGGCTCTCCTTTTTCATCCCTAGGCATTTCGAAACCGTTTTTCATAATTAAAAGAATTTCGAAATCGGTTTTAAAAAATACCTCCATTCTCTTTTTCCACCAAGAGAATTCTCCTTCAAACTTTGGTGGGTGAATGTTTAGGCCGGCCATTCTTGAATATGTTTGTTGTGGCGGTTAGTCCTCGACAAGCTTTCCTCGACTCTGATACCACTTGTAGGGTCGATCGATGTGTATGTGTTGGTCGGCTAGAGGGGGGTGAATAGCCCTCAATCGTTCGATGGTGGAATTCGCTTGTCTACAAATAATATTAGCGCAATGGAAACAAAACAAGACAAGCAAATAGAAATAAGAATACAAACGCTAACAAGAGAATATAACGTGGTTCATGGCTGTGTCGCTAGTCCACGGTCCGATTCGTCCACGGTGAATCACTCCGCAAGCTTTCACTATTCTCTCCTTTGCACAAAGCTAGGGGGAGGTAACCTTTTCTTACAAAATCACTCCTCTTGCAATAAGATGAATATAAGCACAAGGAAGAGGAGGAAATTCGTTTGGGCACTTTGGGAGATGTTTAGAATAGAAGCATTAGCCTCCCAAAGCTCAACACCCTCTCTTTTTATAGAGAGGGTTGATTTCTTCCCATTGGCCGCCACCAGTCGACTGCTATCAGTGGCAGTCGACTTCCGCCACTACATCGGCCTCTGAACAAGTCAGATCCCGACCGTTGTAGTCCAACGGAACCCTTGGTAGTTGACTGATGTATCCATCGATCGGTGATGCCTCATAATCGATCGCGATCGGCTCGAGAGGTTACTGCCCAAAACCCTCTCGACCGATCAGCTGCGCCATCGTGATCGGTGATGATGGTCTTAACCGATCGACTACCAATATATAGTAGTCATTGTTGGGCCAAACCCATCGATCGGATACGGTCGAACCCATTCGACTCGGGCGATCATTGTCATTCCATGTCGGTGATGTCGAAATCTCATCCGACACTTAGCCAAATGGCCAAATTTCACTTAAGAGCACTACCCCTTCCCGGGTTGCATTCGCTCACTCTCATCCCTTGGAGTCCCTCGCCTTTGAAGTTGTCTTCATCCGGCCACGTCCCTCGGATGCGCCAAGCGCACAGCTCTACAGCGCCATCCTTCGTATCTCGCCCTGAAGTCTACTTCCTCCGGCTTCACTCCAAGCTCCTCATCCAGCGGTCCCTCGGATGCTCCAAGCACACGACTTCCGCAAAGCTATCCTTCACCGACTCAAGGACCGAGTCATGAGATGTGAAACTCGCCAAGGCTCCATGTGCGAATTACTAAGTTTTGCAAGACTCCGACGCACATATCAAATCACAATAATAACCTAATTTAAACCCTTTGCCACACACATCAAAACCATATCACGGGTTGATTGCCCTAACAATCTAGAGGAGGATTATACCTTCGGTGTGTGCCCTTCGCAATCCCGCTTTCCAAACGCTGTCGAATCTCAATACGGTAAGAGTAATCGTATATCTATGGTATCCACACTTATACCCACACTAGCTTTAGAGTCACGTTGTGCTAGCAACCCCTAACAAAATACCAAGAACTCTTTTGGAAGAAGAAGGAGAGGAAGGAGGAGATTAGAGAACACTTTCTCTTGGCCCTTTTGGCTTGGATGCACAAAACAAAAACCACACAAAATTCTCCACGTTCAATCACCAAAAGGCCATTTAAACCACTAGCCATCAATGCCATTATCTCCCCATTAAGAAGATTCTTAATACCAAGACCCTTGGTTTTCTTCTTCTTTTATTCTCATCATGAATACCAAGCCCCTTGGTATTCCTATGCATGATTAATCACATTAATCATGCATGATGATGAATTATCTTACATGGTTCAACTTGAGTCTAACTCAAGTTTAACTAGTTTGAGTCTAACTCAAATCTTGGTCATATGCTCAATTGTCCTTTTAGTCCAACTAAAAGAAACCATCTCCAAAACAAAATGTCATTTGTGTGTGACCCTATAGGCTCTTGTAACGTTGACAATGTATCTAAAACCCTTTTTAGATACATAAGTAATGAGCGACATCTAGCAATACATCATTGTTGCCCAAGTTACAAGATCGTCAAGATCCGACAACCTTTCCGAGACTATTATCATGTATGACAGTGTTCTTCTATCTCTGATATCTTAGATCGATCAATGAGGCATAGACCGTGTCATCTCCTTATCGATCTTTATGTTTCTTGATCCCCAAGTAGACTCACTTAAACAAATGAGCTCAATATCTCATATTGACTCATTTGAGCATGGTCATGCATTTCGTGGTTCTATTCTATCAAGAGACCAAAGATATCACTCCCGTCATATGGGAGGGATAGATCTCATCTACATCACTCACATCCCTCCGCATAATTCGTTACATACCCAGCGATCACTGTTATAGTGCACCCAGTTACGGTGTGACGTTAGACGATACCAAAGTACATAACTCCTTATGTAGGGAACCATAGTGACTTCAGGTCTAAGGACTATTCATACCAATAGTCACATGAGAAAGTATATGACACTCATATAACGATCCATGATACTTTCTTATGGTAGGTCAATTCAGTATATATATTCTTCAATATATATATATCCATGTGTCAATGTGATATCACATATTCATGACTTGTGAGATCAAGTCATCCATTGACCTACATGCTAATCTCAATGTATTAATATTGCCCTTGTATATTAATACTTGACTAGGAATATTAAGAATAGTGTTCTCTATAGCTTTTCATAATCAATTCTACCAATTGATATACTGTATATTAGAACCTACTATTCAAGGATATTATTATATTTATTTTAGCTGGCACATGGATAAAGTAAATATAATAAACAATCTTTGTCTTTTATTAATGAAATATGATACACATGATCCCTAATCAATCATCTCATGATTGTCACCAGTTCGATTGATAAGTGTGTCCCGGACCAGGTCATCCCGGTTCACTGAGCAGTCCACTACCACTTGTGGCAGTCGATTGTCGTGCCCACAGAATGCTCCGTAGTCGATCGACCAGTTCGACTGATCTACATCAGTCGACTGCCGCACCCAAAGAATGCTTCGTAGCCAACTAGTCAATTCGACTGCTCTCCATCAGTCGACTGGCGTAGTTCAACTGATGCCACAGATATTAGGGTAAATTGGCCCGATTCGAGTCACAAAAACTCGAAGTCCTTCTCGTTTCTTCCTCCACCGCGTTCCTCCGTCGAGTCCTTCTCGCTCTTCTCTCTTTTTCCGATGATCTCACCAGTCGGTTCTCATGCTCAAAGGCTCTTTCGAATTGAAGACCCTCTCCTCTCACCATTTCAAACCTCGGTCTCCACCACATCCTACCCCTTCGGTTAGGGCTTCGTGGAACCTCGACTCCGGCGCCATTTTTGGTCATTAGAAGCTTTCCACTATGCCTCCTAGGTAAACCCTCACCCCTACTCATGGATTCATTGTTTATCTACTCTTGATTCACTAACCACTGTTGTCTTTGTTTGTTTGTGTGATGCATTCATCATGATCATGCATTTTGACCTGCATTTATTCCTTTCAATCCACACATTTAGGTTTAAGTGTCTTGCATCTAAACGCACACCTACACTACCTATTCATGAGGGACCGTCGAACCCTCAACCATCTACCGATGATCGGTTTCCCACTCTGAGTCATGAGCTTGCATTTCACAAAAACAAATTTCAACTCATTCCTCCTCGAGCATTGGACCCCAAATTCTTTAAAGACCACTGCTTTGAATTATCCAAATCATCTGTTTCTACAACCAAGAGTCCTTGGTGTTTTGTGAACATTCGGCCAATTCTACTTTGCTTTCAGAATTTTTCAATAACTTGCAATCGGTTAGAGAGGGGAGGTACCAGACTCGCGTTGCTCAACACAATCTGGACTTCACTCCCCAAATCTGGGTCGACTTTCTTAGGTGTCGCCCATCCGAGAGTGAGTTTCTTTTCTATCCTTCTTTGGATGAGCCTCTTCTGTCCCCTTTTGAGGACATTTCCCTAGAGTGGCTTAGTTCCGTCGGCATCGATGTAACCAAAGGGGTCATCAAGCCCATATCCACCAAGTATGACCGCATGAATGCATGAAGTTTTTCTTTAGCGGGCTTGAAGCCCTTGGAGGGATCCATGACCTAGGCCACTAGACGATAGCAAGCAAGCAGCGCTCCAGCACCTGAGGGTGACATTGCAGCGGGTGCTGATGCAGAGGATGACGCTGTGCCAGACTCGATCTTCGCAGCGCGCCTCGATGTATTTGAGGAGGAGATAGATACCCATCATACGGAGCTTCATCTGGAGTATGAGGAGATTTTTCTGGAGCACCAAGCGTTTCGCCAGGAGCACCGAGAGTTCCAGTCTTTGGTCATCTCTCAGCTGGGGACATTGGACCGGCAGTAGCAAGAGCTCCTAGCGCTTCTCCGCCCTCTTGCACCCGGACATCCTCTTATTGTCGACGGTTCACACTCGACAACCATGGACACTGATGACCCTACATCTTAGATAGTCGTCCCCTATATTTTTATCTTCTTTTGTTTGTTTTTCCTTTATATGTGTAAGGCACTGCCTTTGAACTTATGTACAAGTCATGTGCATCAAGCACATAGACCATGGTTCAATATAAGGGTTTAAAACTATTTCAAAATCATTTTGAAAAACCTTAGTGTAGTCTATCTTTTGATAGAAGTCATCATTGAAAATGTTGATACAAAGTGAGCTCAAAACAATGAAGTTTTTTCTCATTTTTGAACTTTGTATCAAACTCACTATTTTATGGGTAAATTATTTTTCACATATTTTTTACCCATTGTATTGCTTATAAGTAATGTACGTATGAATTTTCATTATTTTTCAAAATATATAGAATTACTTACGCTTTTTCAAAACTCAATTTCTGAAACTTAAAATGGGCAATTTCAGTTATCAGTCGACTGCCACTTAATGACAGTCGATTGATGAATGGCAGTCGAACTGGTGACTGTAAGGAGTCAACTGCCAGGATGATTTTGGGTAAAAAAGGTTTGTTTAGCCCAATTTTAACTATGTAAGGTTCCCTAACCACTCCTAACCCTAGGATATGCTTTGGAAAATATTAGAAAGGGTGAAAATCCATTGGATATGGATTAGGAGAGTTGTTAGGGTGATGTATAAATTTTAAGACATGTGAAAGTTCATGTTGAACTTTGGACCTTAATTTTTGATGGTTTAGTGTTCTTATTGGCTTAGGGACTTCCCGAGGACATTGTTGGTGCAATGGTCAAGGGGAGCAAGCCTTTAAGGGGAGGTATCCATCATTGGATGATGAATGTATATTCTTCCTTGTAAGGGGGAGAATGTAAAGAATTTTGGAGAAGTTAGGATTGCCTCTCTTAAGTGATATGAGACTTATCACTAAGAAGATTGTAGGCATCCTAGATGTTTTTGGACCAAGGGAGAGATTGTAAAATCTCATTGGGATATGAGACATTGACCTCCTTGGCGATTTTTTTTTTATGTATGTCAAAAAGGGGGAGAAAGTGAAACTACCAATTTGGGATAATTGGTAAGGGGATTTTAATTAGGGGCCTAACTCAATGGTGTTTTTGTCAAACATCAAAAAGGGGGAGATTGTTGGTGCAATCGGCCTAGGTCACGATTGACCAGACTTGAGTTGGACTCGAGTAGTATTTTGATGTTTGACATTGATGTCTGACATGTGTTGGGGAGATTGTTGGTGAAATTTACCCAGGTTAATATTTGATGTTTGACGATGGTTTGACCATTGTAATGGGAGAAGTCCAAGTCTTGTGTACTTGGCATGGAAAGTCCAAGCATGGGTCTTGGCAAAGGAAAGTCCAAGCATAGGTCTTGGCAAGGAAAAGTCCAAACATGGGTCTTGACATGGAAAGTCCAACATAGGTTAGCAAGGGAAAGTCCAAGTTTGAGTCTTGGCAATTGAGAAGTCCAAGGGCAATATTGGCGGCGTAAAGTTCAAGGGTGGAGTCTTGGCAGCATAAGTCCAATAGTTAGCGGCATAAAGTCCAAGCGGAGTCTTGGCAGCGTAAGCCCAATATGCCTTGGCGGTGTAGACCACATTAGCATGACAATAGTTGATAGAAGCACCTGAAGGTTAGCGTATGGATGAACAAGTCATGGATGACTTGGAGGGATCTGATAGGTGCGAGGCTGACGGAGGTGGCTAGAAGGCTTAGGTCTAGGCTAAGGGTGGTCTAGCAAGTATGGGGGCATCATACTTGGGGTTAAACCTCATGGATGAGGTTGTCAGTCGACTGGGGGTATGGACTAGTCAACTGGTCAAGTATTTTGACACTTGACAGCTGAGTCGACACTTAGCAGTCGACTGGGATTATGGCTGGTTCGACTGTTGTGAGTCGACTAGTACTCGACTGTCGTTTAAGGGAAGAAAAGGCATGGCGCGATTAAGCGATGGTTCTGGCCGCGAGCACGAAACGCTCGTGAGCCGTGGCGGCTATAGGCCTGTCGATTAGCCAATGTTGCGATCAAGCTGATGAGTCTCGTTGGAGTTTTTCCAGTGTGGATCGAGCCGTTGTCTCACAACAACAGTGTTGGCAGTCGACTGGGGCCTTATGGCAGTCGACTGCTAGGTGAGAATCCAGCCTGATGCAGGTTAAAAGGATTTGTTCATGGGAGATTTGGCTAATGGTCTTTTGGGAGGTTTGTTGAGGCGATTTGAAGGCGAATTACAGGTGTATTTCAGGGTCCTTCAAGCTCATCCAAGCAACCAACAAGCAAAGCGCTCAAACCCTAGTTTGTAAAGTGTTCTTTACATTTCCTTTGTATTTGCTTGTATTTCTTTCATTTATTGTTGTAAACACTTGTACGAGGTTTCTCCACCTCCGACTTGTTATCGAGAAGGAGTTTATTGGATTAGTGGTGTGTGATTGCATCGCTAGAGCTCGTTTGAGCTCGATCCGTGGAGTAGGAACCATTTGGTTATGAACCACGTTATATCTTGCATTGTGATTGTGCTTCTTGTTACTTCCATTTGTCATTACTATTCCACTGTGATAACAAGAGTGTAGACGATCAAACGCGAATCAATTCCATCGACAAGCGATGACGCTATTCACCTCCCCTTTAGCGGTCACAAAGGTTCCTACAAATCCAGCTCCACCCCTTCCCCTTCTCATGCGCTCTAATCGATCCCTCCCTAGTACGCCACTCTTCCACTACCGGAGCAGATCCGGTGTCCGTGCTACCCGCAACACTAGTCGTAGCCTACCGTGAGCTCGTGTCATGAGCACTACATGGGTGCTCACGGCAACTGCCACGAGCATCGTGCGCGTGCTCGCGATAGCTGCCACAGCGAGCACCGCACCCTTGCTCGCGACAGCTGTCGCGCGATCGACGACGCTGCAGTCGCCCCTGCTGCGTGTCGATCACACATCTCATGTCGTGTGTTGGTCGCCCGATAGGGGCGACAGCCCAACCTACCATGCGACAGTCACGCCTGCCTTACGTCGATCATGCATCCCCTACCGCATGTTGGTCGTGCGGCAGGGGCGACGCCCCTACCGACCGCACGACAGTCGTCCATGTCGCACGTCGATCACGTATCCCCTGCAACGCGTTGGTCGCGCGACAGGGGTGACGCCCCTACCACATCCTTCACGTGATGCCCTTGTCGCGCCATTGCCCCTGTCGTGTCCATCGCGTGGCAGGGGTGATGGTTCTGCCATGCCGACGCCCCTTCTGCATCGTTCACACAACAAGGTCGACGACTTTGCTGCACCGATGGCCTGTCTCGGTCATTCGCTTAGCTGGGGAGTTGTTCCAGGATCCATGCATGGGTGGTTCATTGCCCCTGGATCGCGCACAACTATTGTGTCGACCCCGACCCTCCGCGGCATGTACTCGACCCATAGCAAAGTCAACATGTTATTCAAATTAAATCATTTAAATTATGTCATGTGTAATATAAATACAAAATTAATATTTTATTTTTCATAGGCTTGTCGTACCGTTGTTCGTCCTTCAGGTGATCCGTGTGTTCGTAAAGTTTTTTATTGTGAGCTCATCTGTTGTTTCCATCAGGGTAGGTATATTGTATATTCAAAAAATTTGTAGCATTATTATTCTATAATATATATAATTAATGTTTGATTTTATATATTTCTTTTACTGTAAATATGTATTATTTGTTCGATATGTTCTAGTTTGTAATTCAATATCAAATCACAAATAAGTAAGCACTAGAAGATTTTGTTTTGAGTCTAAATTTATTGTTCAATTAATATTGATGGAACATGGAAAAAATAAAATTAATCCTTGATATAAATTTGAAAACAGGACAAATAGAGAGAGAAAGAAGTCAAATGTATAAAAAGAATTTATCAGAACGTTGGGATTTAACCGATGAATTTATTATTGGGCTGGAATAATTTTTGAATTTTACTAGTAGTAATGTTGAGTTTATGGATGGGAATAAATTAAGGTGTTCGTGCAAAAAGTGTCATGATGGTAAATTTTTCAGTGTGATAAAGTTCGAGAACATCTTTGTAGATTTGATTTTACCCTAAATTATTATAATTGGGTATGTCAAGATGATCCTTTCATATCCAATTAAGAGGTTGGAGGAAACATATAAAGGAAAGTTAGTAGAGATCAAAGATATTATGATCAATTCAATCCATATCAGAGGATGATAGTTGATGCAGTTGGTCATAATTTGAATACCAAATCAAACACTGTGAGTTCTAGTTATCCTCAAATATTTAAACACATGTATATTAGTTATTTATCACCGTTGGAGGAGGTAGAAGTAATAGGTGTTCATGAAAATGTATACAATGAACTATATCTCAAATTTCAAGAAGTGTTGAGAGCTGCAGATGAACCTGTATGGTATGGTTGTAATAGTCACACTGAATTATCTCTAACTGCAAGATTGTTGAATGTTAAAGTTGAGCACAATGTGTTCGAAGATTATTTTAATGATTTCGTTCAAGTTATTAGAGAAGTATTGTCGCGTGATTACATAATGCCCAATGATTTTTACAGTATGAAAAAACATGTGAAAGATTTAGGTCTTCTAGTGGAAAGAATTGATGTTTACAGAGATGGTTGTATGCTATATTGGGGAGATAATGCAGATGCAGAGATTTGAAAATTCTGTAATCAATGTAGGTACAAGAGTACCACGAGATTGAATCGTAATAAGCAACGTAAATCATATAGGCAAATGTTATATTTGTCTTTAACTCTTAGATTGCAAAGGCTTCAAATCAGGAAGAACTTATTCTTGCTGGCCAATTATCTTAACTTCGTATAATCTTCCATCCGGTATGTATATGAAAACACCGTATATGTTTTAAACATTGATTGTTCCTGACCCTCATAATCCTAAGAAGTTAATAGATGTTTACATACAACTACTGATTGCGGAGCTGAAACAACTATGGGATGAGAGTGTTTCTACATATGATATCCATACTAATCAAATATTTACAATGAGAGTTGCGCTTCTTTGGGTCGCAAATGATTTTCCTGCTTATGGTATGTTATCGGGATGGAGTACCGTTGGAATTTTAGGATGTCCAATATGTATGGAGAGATCAAAATCATTCAGATTGAAACATGAAAAGAAATCGAATTATTTTGATTGTCATAGACAATTTTTACTGCTAAATCATAAATTCAGAAGAAATAAAGAAGAATTCACTAAGAATAGAATTGAAAGAACACCTCCACTATTGAGATTAACCAGTCAATTCTTATGGCATAGAATGCTTAACTTTCCATCTGTTATTGAAGAACCAAATATTACAACATATGACTATGGAAGTACACATAAATGGACTAAACGGAGTATATTTTGGGATTTACCGTATTGGCAGAGTAATTTGATTCATCACAATCTTGATGTAATTCATATTGAGAAGAATGTTTTTGATAATCTGATAAATATGGTGATGGATATTATTGGAAAAATAAAAGACAATTCGAATGCAAGAAAAGATATGTATCTCATATGTAAACAACCTGCCCTTGATGTTAATGAAAATAGTAGGGGACCAAAACTAAAAGTAGTTTATACATTGAATAAGGATTAGAGACGGATTGTTTGTGAATAGTTGAAATCATTGAGATTTTCTGATGGTTATGTCTCTAATCTTAGCAGATGCATCAATTTGAAGGAATGCAAATTGATTGGTTTGAAAAGTCATGACTGTCATATATTTATAGAAAGACTAATTCCTATTACTTTTAAGGAAATGTTACCAAATTTTGTATGGGGTGCAATTACGGAATTAAGCATTTTCCTTCATGATATTTGCTCGACAGTATTGAGTCATTAACACATGGAGACATTAGAGAGACATTCCAATCATTTTTATGTAACTTAGAAAGAATATTTCCACCAGTATTTTTTGATTCCATGAAACATCTTTTGGTTCACTTGTCATATAAGGCCAAAGTTGGAGGTCCTGTTCAATTTCAATGGATGTATCCATTTGAAAGGTGAACTTTTTTTTAATCATTGTTAGTGCATTTGATTAATTTTAGTATAAGTTAATTTCTAATATATTTTATTTTATTACTATTAGATTCCTCTATCACTTGAAAAAAAAGGTGAAAAATAAGACTCATGTTGAGGCTTCTATTGTTAATGCATATATTGTGAAGGAAGTTACAACTTTTGCATCATATTATTTTGAACCTCATGTTCAATGCAAAAGTCGGAGAGTAGAAAGAAATGATGAGGGTCCTGTTGATCTCAATTTGAAGTCATTCTCAATTTTTAACTACCTTGGTCGACCGAGTGGATCTTGTACACCTAGATACTTAGCTGGTTAGGAGTAGCGAGCATCCCACACATATATTTTACTGAACTATCTAGAAGTAACGTCATATTTTGAGTGAGTATATACATGTTATATTATATATTTAATATATCACAAATTATTTTTCGTGTTATATTTATTTTTATGGTAGGATTTTTTAAACCTTATATTCTGAGCTTTCGGAGCATAAGTTTGATTGTTTCTACGATGAAGAATTTGCACCATGATTCAAAAAATATGTAAATAGTCTATGATAATAAATTGGTTAAATATTGACTTTAACACATACTTATTTGACTTTAGGTTCTTGTTAATCACGCTCACATTAAGTAAGAATTAGTAAACTATCTATCATGGGGTCCAAACTCAATGGTGAAAACTTGGCTGACATATTTCATAAACGGATATAATTTTCATACTCAAGAATATGGAATGGGCAAAGTTACAATGAATAGTGGGGTTTGTGTTCAGTCATCTAATGATAGAGGTGCAAGAAATGATTTTTATGATTTGTTAGATGAAATTTTAGAGGTAGAGTACTCAGGCTCATATTTGCGAGTAGTTTTATTTATGTGTCGTTGGTTTGACCCTATCAAAGGCATGAGGGTGCATCCACAGTTTTAATTTAGTTGAAATAAATTATAAAAAAGTATACAAGAGGTATGAACTATTTGTGTTAGCATAACAAGCGATTCAAGTATTTTATACATCATATCCTAGTCTGAGACAAGGCAAAAGTGATTGGTGGGATGTTTGTAAAACAAAAGCATGTAAAAAAAATTGAGGAACATTGGGAAGACATAACATATCAACAAGATGAAATTGTTAATACATTTCAGATCGTAGAATATAATATTTCAACGTTACGAGATCCCAACGGCGTAGTAATAGACATTGATACAAGTGAAATGCATAAGGATGAAGATGAGGAATTTAATTTAGAGGATGAGGATGAGGATTGTTAGTGTCAGCCCTTAGTGTCAATCATGAGATGATTGATTAGGGATCATGTGTATCATATTTCATTAATAAAAGGCAAAGATTGTTTATTATACTTACTTTATACATGTGTCAGCTAAAATAAATATAATAATATCCTTGAATAGTAGGTTCTTATCTACAGTATATCAATTGGTAGAATTGATTATGAAAAGCTGTAGAGAACACTATTCTTAATATTCCTAATCAAGTATTAATATACAAGAGCAATATTAATACATTGAGACTAGCATGTAGGTCAATGGATGACTTGATCTCACAAGTCATGGATATGTGATATCACATTGACACATGTGTATATATATTGGAGAATATATATACTGAATTGACCCGCCATGAGAAAGTATCATGGATCGTTATATGAGTGGCATATACTTTCTCATGTGATTATTGGTATGAATAGTCCTTAGACCTGAAGTCACTACGGTTCCCTACATAAGGAGTTATGTACTTTGGTATCGTCTAACGTCACGCGCGTAATAGGGTGACTATAATGGCGATCACTGGGTATGTAACGAATTATGCGGAGGGATGTGAGTGATGTAGATGAGATCTATCCCTCTTATATGACAGGAGTGATATCTTTGGCCTCTTGATAGAGTAGGACCACGAAATGCATGGTCATGCTCAAATGAGTCAATATGAGATATTGAGCTCATTTATTTGAGTGAGTCTACTTGGGGATCAAGAAACATACAGATCGATAAGGGGATGACACGGTCTATGCCTCATTGATCGATCTAAGATATTAGAGATAGAAGGACACAGTCATACATGATAATAGTCACGGAAAGGTTGTTGGATCTCGACGATCTTGTAACTTGGGCAGCAATGATGTATTGCTAGATGTCGCTCATTGCTTATGTATCTAAAAGAGTTTTAGATACATTGTCAACGTTACAAGAGCCTATAGAGTCGCACATAAATGACATTCTGTTTTGGAGATGATTTCTTTTAGTTGGACTAAAAGGATAATTGAGCATATGACCAAGATTTGAGTTAGACTCAAACTGGTCAAACTTGAGTTAGACTCAAGTTGAACCATGGAAGATGATTCATCATCATGCATGATTAATTTGATTAATCATGCATGAGAATACCAAGAGCCTTGGTATTCATGATGAGAATTTATGAAGGAGAATACTAAGAGTCTTGGTATTAAGAGATGTCTTAATGGGAGTTAATGGCAATGGTTGCTATGGGATTAAAAGGCTTGTCTTTTGGTGTTTCACGTGGACTCACTTGAGGTTGGTGTGTGTTTTGTTTGGGCGTGCAAGCAAAAGAAGGGCAAGAGAGAAAGTGTTCTCTCATCTCCTCATTACTCTCCTTCTTCTTCCAAAGAAGTCTTGGCGTTTTGCTAGGGGCTGCTAGCACAACGTGACTCTAAATCATGTGGGTGTCAGTGTGGATACCATAGATATACGATTACCCTTACCGTACTGAGATCCAATAGCGTTTGGAAAAGTGGGATTGCGAAGGACACACATCGAAGGTATAATCCTCCTCTAAATTAGATCTAGACTAGAAAACGATTTATATAGTTTTACATGGATCTCTAGTGGGATCCGGTTTAATTATTTATTTCCACTGCGGTTGTGCAAAGTATTCGCCCGTGACGTTGTGAATGTCATATCTGGACCGGTTTCCTAACAAGGATGATGAGATCGAAGAGACGTATGACCAGGACAAAAATCACAATGAGGACTTTGATTTATAATTATGGGTAATTTTTATTCAGTATCAATTATGTTTCTATTTACTATCTAATTCTAAATTTCATGTATTTGATATATTAATGAACTGTCTTTTTTTATAGATTATCCAATTACTTTAAATATGGTAATTTTTCGTATTGTTCATATTATAAATTCAATTTGCAAATGTAATTCTTTTTTACTTTCATATTATAATAATTATGATTATTAGTTCCGACGTGGCGGTCATAGACGGAGTAACAATGGAAGATCACAGTCTTCCTTTGCTTTAGCCCCTGCACAGTCTGATGCTCTTGTAGAAAATGTACCCTCGACCTCTTCTCTAGTTGCAGGATCTTCTGATTCTCAACAGATCCCTGCTAATGTATCTTTCCCAGTACAATAATCACTCGTTGAGAGGGAAGATATACAAGAGTTGATATTTCCGCGCGGAGATTGGTAAGTATTCAAGTTTTAAATTATCTATATTTTTAATAAGATATGTATTTTTATAAATATCTAACATGGTTTATTTATTTTATGATAGATTTACAAATTCTATACATGTTATTCACGAGGTGAATAAAATAGTGAATAATCATTGTGACATAGCTTCTATTACTTATACGAGCACGTTGGAAGAAATAAAAAATTTATGGTGGAATGAGTTCAAGATAAGTTATTTAAATCATTTTGTATATAAAATTACAGTTAATATAATCAATTCATTTTTTTCTCTACTACAGCAAGTATTTACTTGGGAGGAGAGTGAAACACTAGAGATAAGGAGGATTTTCAAGAAAAAGTGAGGCGATCATATCAAAAACATACTAAGTCATGCGAAAACCAGAAGTAACAAACCACACTGTATAACCGAGGAGAATTGGAATAAGATTGTTGCATATTGGGGATCTAAGGATAACAAACGAAGGAGTGAGCAAAATAAGAAAAAATCAAAATTGTAATTCCGGCGTTATGTCTGCCACGTATGCGGGAGGCTCAATCAATATCGATGAACATAGACATCGATTGATTAGTTTTTTCAAATCCTAATTTTGTAATCTAATACTCACTAATTTATTATTTATAACGATGTTTGTTTATGCCCAGAAAACGGGGGCTGAGCCATTATTCATAGACACTTTAACCTGTACATTTCAAAAGAAAGACAAGACGTGGAGTGGAGAGAGAGCTAAAATAATGAAGGTTTGTAATTTTAAAAGTTTTACGGTCTTTTGTTATTATTTAACTTTTTTTTTCAAAACAAAAGAAATACGATGAACTTGCATAGATAAATTCAGGTGCAAGTGATGATGCAGTCGAATTTAAGCCTTCTGTTGGCAATATGAATTTATGGCTCGAAGCACCTGGAAGGGTGAAAAGTGAAAGAATAATTGGACTCGATTCTTTGAGCCGAACCTATAAAGTCCCTAGTGCTTTTTCTTCATCCTTACCGACAATAAGAGCAGAAATAAATCAATTGACCGAAGAGGTTAGTTATTTGAAGGAGTTACTAGCGCAAAAGGAAAAAAAATCGAGACAAAGAGATCAGAAAGTAAAGGAATTAAATGAACAGATGAATGATTTTCGGAGGCAACATATATTAATTGTGCAGCATCTTCAATTATTGTCTAGTTCAAGTCAACTTCCTCTTTCTCGATCTAGTCCTCCTGCTGATGCCTATAATAATAACAAAGAAGATGTATTCTTTGATGATGATGGTGACGATGGTGGTTACATTTGAATTTGTTGTATTAAAATGTTACTTGACTTATCACATTCGATATCCTTGCATTGTAAGTTACGTTTATGTTTGTTATGCATATATTGATTTGGTATTAAAAAATTTTCATTTATTAGATGATTATGAAGTTTGATATGTGAATTAATTTATATTGTTAGATGTGTTTATTGTAAAATAGGTAAAAATAATAGAATTTAGCATGATAATTTTTTTAATTTCCCTATATTAGCAACGAAAATAAATTTTATCATAGATTTGCGATGAAAAATCATTTTTCATTGCAAAATTAGCAACGAAAAAATAATTTCATTGCAAAAAAGAAGCAACAATCGACTGGTATACTATCAGTCGACTGGGCAGTCAACTAAAAAATATTCTTGACCTGTTGCTCCACTACTAGTTGACTGATACCCACCATTAGTCGATTAATGAATGCACGAGTGCGATGAAATATTGTTTTCATAGCAGAAATTACGTCGAAATTTTTTTTGTCACAAATTATTCACTACCAATCGACTAATCAATAGGATCAATCAACTGATTTATTATAGCAACTTACAGAAACTTTTTAGTCGACTGCTCAGTCGATTAGTCAAGCGTTAGTCAACTGATCAAGATGATCAGTTGACTGATTTATTGTAGCACCTTACAGAAACTTTTTTAGTCGACTAATAGCCTTCTTCAGTCGACTGACCTTAAATATTTTGCAACGAAAATTCTATTTGTGGCAAATTTTGCGACGAAATTTATTTTTGATGTAAAATTTTCATGAAAATATGGTAAATAAATTTATTTGTTTTTTGCGATGAACTATGTTTTTGTCGTAGATTTGGCGATGAAAATAATTATTTTTGGCGACAAATAATTATTTTCGTCGCCAAAGTTTGCGAGGAGTTATTTTTGTTGCTATTTTTATCGCTAAGTAGGAACTAATTTTGAAATGAAAATTTTATTTGTTGTAATTTTTACGACGAATTTTTATTTTTCGTTTTAAAATTTTGCAATGAATTATTTACAACGAAAAATATTTCATTGCAATAAATTTTTATTCAAAATTCATTGTAAAATTTATCGCCAAAATATATTTTTTTAAGTGAAAAATCATAAAGTTACGATTTAGATGAGTCATGATTTGATCAATTAATTGATGCTAATATTAATTAACTGAGTGGACTATGTTAGTCAACCATGATTGTCAATTAATATTAAAATAAAAATATATTGATAACATTATAGTCATCAATTCACATAATGCACAATAATTGAAAATGTATAGTGTCATTGTCGTGCAATCATCTACCATCATTTGTACTATAACTATCGTCTGAACCCCAGTTGATGCTTGCACCGTCCGATTACAGTCGAATTTCTATTAAAATTCGACCCAATCACGATCACGATTAGATTGGATTCCAATCGCAATTAAATTTTGATCAGATCGGCATCTAAATCCGATCGAATCACAGATAAAATTCGATCTAATCGAGACCGATCGGATTGAAATCAGATCACTCTATAGTGATGTCGAGCGATAGGGTGCTCATGTCAAAGACTTATGCTCTAGCGATAATATATTCAAACAAAATTATTGTACATTCTTGCCTTCTTATTCGATCACATACGGATGGGTCGGTCAAGATTAGAGCTGTTAAATGGACCGATCCATGGCGGGACGGGCCAACTCGTCGTAAACCCAATATTTAGCAGAGAGGCGCGAACTGACCAGCTATTTCAGCGGATTGAGAAATTTACAACCCAATCCAACCCAAGGCGAGTTGCGGATTAGGCGGGCTAACCTGCGGGCCACACAAATTTAAAAAATATATCTAAAATTACTGAGGTGTTGAGGATCTGAGGTAATGATCTGTAAGACAGATAGAGTACCATGATTAAAAAAATAAGTATTTGAAGTAACTAAAATTTTATAATTGAGATTGAATTATCAACATACAAAATTGAATATCGATGTTTTTGATTCCTTCCTAATGTTCTAAAATATCCAAATCTTGATAATATATAAATGTAAATTTTTACTCTTCAAATAGAGATTCAATTGAGATTTTTTAGCTTGGTAATTATTTGATTTTGATATGTGATTATTTCTTATATCTATTAGAATAGTAGTGACAAGATAATAAAAAACAATCAAAGAATAAAAAATATTCTTTTGTTCTTTATTATTAACTTTTTTTATACTTTGTTGAGGTGTATATGTGCTAGAAGAAGATTGTAATGGTGAAAAACTTATCTTTTGATATTTTTCAATCTGCGAGCCAACTCATACTACGACGGACCAACCTGTCTAGACCCGCAACTTGTGCGGGTCGATTCGTTTAAGCCCGTCAAAATGACGGATTGATAAAAATTCAATTTAATCTGTTTAAATTATTTGATGAGACGGATCAATTCGACAGATCTAATCCAATTTGATAGCTGTCAAGATATTAAATTCGTATACGGGACAAGATCATTGCAAGTTTTTTTACTGCGTGTGGTTAATTAAAGAGGAAAAAAATAGCAGTTCCTATTTAAACTCTAGACCAAACCCAGGTCTCAACCCATATCTGCCCCTTTCTTGCCTTCTTACGCAGCCCGAGTCCAGCCAGAGGCAGGCAACTAGTGTCTGGATGGCCTTGTCATCCGCAGCTGCCGGCGGCGATGGGGCGTCGCTGCCTTCGGCGTCGTGCTGGGACGGCCGGAAGCGGCTGGTGAGCTACTTCTACGAGCCCACCATCGGCGACTACTACTACGGGCAGGGCCACCCGATGAAGCCCCACCGCATCCGTATGGCCCACAATCTCGTCGTGCACTACGCCCTCCACCGCCTCATGGAGATCTCCCGCCCCTTTCCTGCCTCCGCCACAGACATCGTCCGCTTTCACTCCGAGGAGTACGTCGACTTCCTCGCCTCCGTCTCGCCCGCCACCGCTGCCCTCGCTTCCGTGCAAGGGCAACTCACGTACGACTCCGCCTCCGCCTCCGCCTCCGTCTCCGCCTCCGTCTCCGCTTCCACCTCTGCGTCCGCTCGGCAGCTAAAGCGGTTCAACGTTGGAGAGGACTGTCCCGTATTCGAGGGCCTCTTCGAGTTCTGCCAGGCCTCCGCCGGCGGTTCCATCGGCGCCGCCGTGAAGATCAACCGTGGAGACGCGGACATTGCCATCAACTGGGCCGGAGGACTACACCACGCTAAGAAGTGCGAGGCCTCCGGTTTCTGCTACGTCAACGACATTGTCCTCGGCATCCTTGAGCTCCTCAAGTACCACAAGGTAAGCCGACTGTACATTTCCTTCCGTTACTTTTCCATCATAGCTTATGTTCTTGCTTCATTGTTTGATGATCGATGTTTAGTATTGATTATTTTTTGCTTCTATTCAACTTACTAGATTTAGTAGTAATTAGAGGCAATTACAGTGTTATTTAATTTAGTTTCTTTTCATTGGCTTTCCTGGTCTTAGAAAAGCCATCATTTATTTTATGTTCACACAGAAACTCCATCTCCCTTGAAGGTTGAAGCCTTGTTACTACACCAATTTCTTTGCAGCTACTTGAAGATGTGGTTTAAGAGATTTTGCACTCTAGTCTTTTTTAGATTCAAAGTCTTTCCTCTATATTATAACCATCACATAGCTGTAAAATAAATAGGCAAACAAACTTAAAATATTCTTTTATATGTGTTGATAATGGATAATAATAAATTGTTTTATATTTATCAGCTTCCAATTTGATGTGCATGACACCGCAAGAGAATGGTCAAAAGAACTATATACCTATCAAAATATTTGACTCTCATTATTAGCCTCAATAGCTAATTATTTATTTGATTGTAGTTTTTGATATTACACTTCTATGGGTTACTATGGAATTTAATTTGTAGCTAGATAACATCGGTTTTGATATGTTAAATTAAGATAATAATCTAAAATAATAAAACAATATTTTATATTTTGTTATTAATTTTAGTATTAAAATTTTCTTATCATTAAAAAAATTATGTAATTTCAATTGATCATCCTTTTCTATTTGGCTGTCTTATCTTCTAGTTATTATATCAATATAATATTGATACTTGATTGACAATGATTAATGCTTCTTGATTTCATCTATTGCTTTGTGAAAATTGTAGACGTTATTCATTTTTTGCTTTTTGTCTATGTTGACTTTGATGTAATTGAGAAGTATCCTAAGACAATCGTCTTAGAAGTTATTAATAAAATTCACTATTTGAGTGTATATTTTCTATGTATTTGATTGGATCTTAAACTCATTTACTGAAGTCCACAATACGACACATAGCACGAGAGAAATTATGATTGGATCTTGATTAATGGGTGTTTCATCATGTGTAATTATTGAAATAATCCCTAGTCGATGAATTGATGAGATTGAACATCATCAATTCTGTGAGATTAGCACATGTTATGCTCCTTGGTTTATCTAAGCATTCAATACTCACTGAATAAAAGCATAGGGATGCTGAGAGTGAACATGTAGATGCTAGTTAGGGTAACTAATTTATTAGAGTGACCTACTATAGTTCTTTATGTCGTTGAAGATCTCATTGCAGTTCGAGTGCGAGATTCCTTAGACTTGAGGTATTTAAGTCATCTTGATCATGACGCCTTATACTTTGACTTCTTTGCAACCATCTCTATATGATGTGTAACTCCGGGTTGATTCAGTAAAAGTTAAAGTGATCGAAGATGTTTGAATAACTCACAGAGAATTCACCACTCCTATAAAAGGGAGATGTAAACTCTAGACCTCTTGTCAGGATTGTTATTCAGAAGTCTCTGACCAGAGCAAACATGTTAAGAAGATAGTCTTCTTAGACACATGTAGGAGTAATTTAAATGATAAGGAAATTAATTTGGATTAATTAATATAGATAGCTGCTTGGTTCATTGTTTCTTGTGTATCTATTTCTTGGAAGATATTAGTAAATCAATTTTTGGATGTGTGTTTGTTTGTTATGTATTGAATATTTATATAATAGAAACAAATTGGTACTTGTATATCTTTTGATCAACATGACTGTATGCAGTATCTGCCTTTGTGAAGCTGTGTAGTATGGCTAACTTGTTCAGTTGGCAGCGTGTACTTTATGTGGACATTGATATCCATCATGGAGATGGTGTTGAAGAGGCTTTTTTCACAACTGAAAGAGTCATGACTGTGTCTTTCCACAAATATGGGGATTTCTTTCCTGGAACTGGCCACATAAAGGATGTTGGGTTTGGGCAAGGAAAATACTATGCTCTAAATGTTCCTCTAAATGACGGGATGAATGATGATAGCTTCCGGGCACTTTTTAGACCTATCATCCAAAAGGTTATGGAGGTTTATCAACCTAATGCAGTGGTTCTTCAATGTGGTGCTGATTCATTGGCAGGGGACAGACTAGGTTGTTTCAACTTGTCTGTGAAAGGCCATGCAGATTGTCTACGATATCTAAGATCTTTCAATGTACCCATGATGGTTTTAGGAGGTGGTGGGTATACCATGCGCAATGTTGCTCGCTGTTGGTGCTATGAGGTTGTGTTTTGTATATATTCTGATTCACTAGAATCTACTGGCAACAAGCTGTTTATTGATGCACAATGTAACTTGTTGCAGACGGCAGTTGCAATTGGAGTGGAGCCAGACAATAAGTTGCCTTATAATGAATACTACGAGTATTTTGGTCCTGACTATAATCTTCATATTCAACCAAGAAGCATGGAGAACAAAAACTCTTCAAAAGAACTGGAAAACATTAGGTAAATGTCAGCTATTACTACATCTGAAACTTCAACTTGCAGAAGTAATATACCAATCAAATCAAGTCATTGCTTGCTCTCTATATTTTTATTTGAATTTTTTAGTTACATACAGAAAAGTTTGTATAGAATGTGGAGAGCTATCCTCTTTTATTGGAAAGCTGAAATTAAAAATGAAATCATTTTTTGCAATCTAGCAAGTGTAGTGTCGCTGGTTGATAAATGAGGAAAATACGTAAGATGGTAAAAAAATATTGAAAGATGACTTGTAGAATTCATAGTTAATGAATTGAATCCATCATTGTAAGTGTGCTGGATAAGGAGACAAATCCCTCTTTCTTTATAAAAAGAACAGTCCGGTGCACGAAGCTTCCGCCATGTGAGGTTCCAAAAAAAGGGTCTATTGTATACAGTCTTATCTTGTTTTTTTTTGCAAGAGGCTGTTTTCAGGATTTAAACCTGTGATCTCTAGATCACAAGATAACAACTTTACCGTTGTGTCAAAGCTCTCCTTCAAAATAGTCTTTCTTTATAATTGGTGTAAAATTAGTTGTATGTATTATATCTGTGTGCTTGATTAATAATACAAACAAAATATCTCGCTTATATCAGATGATCATAGGGCACAGGATGGTCTTAAAGTCAACATTAACAATCACTTGGTTTCATTGAACAATAACAACGTTACTCAACACATACTGCCCAGGCCAATTGGAGACGTGAATTTAGGCACATAACTGATTGAAAATAATAGCATAAGCTGGAGGATGAGGTTGACATGTGTCTCTGATAACTAACATCACTTGACTAATTTATGCCATTCTAAATTTTATAAATACTCACCCCATTAATGAGGAAAGATTATTCGTCAACCAATAATCCAACGGCATTTCCTTTTTTTATTTTACTTTGCTTCCAGTATATATTATGATTTATGACAGTTTGGCAAGGTGAGAAGCACTTCAGTGAATAATCGTTGGAGACTTCTGGGCTTCCCCCCCAACTTGATACTCAGCTTGAGCTTAACTTTGTCTTGTATTTTGTTGTAGATCCATCCTAAGCTTTTTTGAGCAGATCCATGTAACTGTGGTTCCATGTTGACCATAAAAATTTAGTATCATCTGTGGGATTGAAGCTGAGCATGGAGCTTCACAAGTCTGATTAAAGAGGAAGTTCCCAGTATCACGACTCAACTTTCCTGTCAGAACATGTAAGAATTTGTTCCCATATGGGATGTATTGGTGGACAGGGCTAGGTTTGCATGTTATCTTTGATGATAAGACAACTATTTGCCTCAGGACTAGGATTAACGTAACCAGTTCTGAGTGAGTTACTATATCTAAATAGGTGTTGGATTCCATAATTCTGCAACAGTAGATCATCTAGGAGAGATAACAATGATAAACTACTTCAAGGACACTTTGGTGATAGCAAGGGACTAAAAGGTGAAGAAGAAAGGAGCTGAAGAAGTAAGAGGCACAGATTCTGAAGCAGCGTTAATGAAAAAGTATAATGAGAGAGAAAATTGTTTTTGACTAGAGAGATGTTGACGGAGAAGGTGTGAGTTGGTGTAGGCAGAGAAGAAACCTAAGTTACAAAAGCCTTTTCTAGAGATTCAACAAGATGCCATTTTTTGCGAATTCAAAATGTTGGATAGGGATTTGTAATGATGGCAACCCAAATTGATCATAGCACATTTGATGATCATATGTTGTTCATTTTGTTTGTCTAAAACTTGATTTGTGCTCCTGGTAGTAGGGAGACCTATTGTTTGTGTTTTTGAACAATGTAGTTTTGTTCCAAAATCAAGTTATGGTCCTATCTTTCCTATATCGCCAAACCAAAACCTGATGTGTTACATGTGTTACTAGGATTATGAAGAGTTCTAATGTACTCTTTGTTAAGGTCATTAAATAATTTTAAACCAAAACTACTTGGTGATCTATTACTTGTCAAAGACCATATGTGCTCTTAGGAGTATAGGTAATTCAACTATGATCTTAGACTGTAAGGGAGGGTTGTAATCTTCTTACTATCAGACGATGAATTCCATGGTCCTACTTGTGGTGGGAGTGGTGTGAGCTGATCTAGAAGTGTTTTGAGTATTCTACCACAACTCATTGAGGATGTATAAGTCTACCCCATTCTTAGAGATCAGGGAAGTTGTAAATATCCTAGCTGTGGAAGTAGAAGACAAAGACAGCGACTGCAACTTAAGTTCAAGGTGGAAGAGAGGATCATCAAGACGTTAGAATTGGTGTAACAACCTCAAGAGGAGCTGATCCCAGGTTAGTTGATAAAATAATTTGGTTTGTAGATAAACCACAGAGTGAGCAGTTGTTTAGCTTTAAGGGAGTTCAATAGAAGTTTTGGCTTAGTTCATTGAGAATATCTTAGGGATTGATCAAAGCATCAAGCATCACCTTCATGTGATCACCAATTATTCTTCTGACCAATATGTTATTGGAATTTGCCAAGGAGCAGCAAATATAATGGATGAAGAGGTAAGAACGCCATTGGAGGTTGGATTTTTTGTGAAAATTGAGTTTGAAGGTTTGCTAGTGCAACATTGAAGAAGCTGCATGAAAACAGAGTATGTTGTGAGCTTCACCAACTTGAACAAGCCTTGCCCAAAAGACTTACCTACATGATGCATCACAAATCTAGCTCTAGACTCATAGAGTATTGAAATTGATGAAGCACAGAAATAGCTGTCTCACACACTGAGGAGGGGAATTTATCAACTGAAAGATTCCCAATACAATGAAATAACAACCTTTTAGATTCCATGTTAACTAAATTAGGAAATAAATACCACTAATTGATTACCTTATTAAAGACTACTACCGCCAATAGACACGAAACTTATTAACAGAAACAATTACCAAATTTAACTACAATTCAAAACTGAAATTGATTCTTTTTCCTTGTTTACATTTCTAATTGCTCCTTTTCCTAGCAAATTCACAATTGAACCTAAGTGGATGTTGAAGACATCATCAGAAGCTATTATGAATCAATTGAACATTCAATTGGTAACTAGGAGAGGCGCTCATATTTATCAAGTTGATTACCTTGATAATTTTTTCCTGTTGCTAGATTGTTTTACTTTTCCTTTTTCTCAGTTCAACAACAATATTTCAATGGCCCTTATACTCATTGGATGTTAAGAATGATTTCCTTTATGGTGATCTTTTAGAAGAGGCATCATGAAGCTCCATGCAATCTTTTCATGTGGTTTGGTAAATTCGGCTCTTCTCATTTGCTATGAGCGTGATAAATGTGCAAGGAAAATACCTTATCTATCGTGACCACGACCATCTCTAAATTTTAGGGTATACAAGTGCAATTAGGCAAGTTCTGCCATGGATACACAATTTGCATCATATTATTCTTTTCCCTTGGCAAGAAATATGATATTGTTGAAAAGAAAAAAAGCAATGCAGTGACTCCTGCCACGCATGAGCTTTTCTAGCTCAAATAATTAATGACTGAGTTGCATAATCTCCAATTAAGATGATGAAGTTTTCCATTGACAATGAAGGTGTCATGCACATTGCTTCAAATATAATATTTCACAAAAGAACTAAAATAATAAAGGAAAATGTTGTAGAGGATCCCTGGATGGCTAAAGGGGGGTGAATAACCTCTTTCGATTTCTACAAACACGTTAGCGGAAGCAAAAACAAAATACAAATATAAATGAAATTAAAAGACAAAAACAACACGCTAACAAAGATGTTTAACGTGGTTCAGAGATGTTGCTCCTACTCCACGACAATCCGTAAGATGGATCAACCCAGCAAGTCTTCACTAAGATTTCCTTTTGATGATCACACACCAAGGTGGAGAAGCCTTCTTACAATCACTCTTCTTTTTACAAATGATGGAAGTGAAAATAGAGAAGTAGAGATTAAAACACACTAGAAGGCTTGAGAAGACTTGGTGAGCTTGAGAGTAAAGTTTGGAATGAGAGCACTAACCCTCTCAAGCTCCCCAAGGCCTCGTTTTATAGAGAAGAGGTTGATTTTCCCATTGAGCCTTCAACAATCGACTGCTGCATACTAGCAGTCGACTGTTGCTGTAGCTGATCGAATCCAACGACTTCTGACGAGCCTAATCCGCGGTCGTCACAGCCCAATGGGACTTTGATTAGTCGACTGATCATAGCAACAATGATCGCCATCGATTATCACTGATCGCTTCCAAGCAATCATTGACTATAAGAGTTTCGTGCCCATGTCCACTTATAATACCGATTGATTGGTGAACGACCGATCATTCAGGACTACCGATCAGTCAAACCTCGACATTGATCACGAACCATAAAACTCAACCGACTTTAGTTGATCGACCAGGCCGATTGATCGAGTCATAACCCCTACCGATCCGATCGAGTCCTCGACCTCGAGTATTAAGAACTCGAGACTACCGATTGAGACAAGACCCCAGTCGACTGACATACTTCAAGTATGATCAAATCATACTTGAAACCAACACCCTAGACTTAGACTTAACCTTCTAGCTCTTTCTTCAGCTTTGCGCCTCCAGGATCCCTCAGAGTCTGCAGTTCCTTCATCCTTGCGTTTGCTTCTAAGAGATTCCCTCAGTTTCATCATGTCTTAGGTTTCTCCTTTGCCAAAATCCGCTTGGACTTTGCGTTGCCAAGACTACATGCTTGGTCTTACGCTGCCAAGACCTTGCCTTTGGACTTCCTTTGCCAAGGTTCGCTTGGATTTTACGCCGCCAAGACTACATACTTGGACTTATGTTGTCAAGACCTTCCCTTGGACTTTTCTTGCCGATTTACACTTGGACTTCTCTTTTACCAAGTCTTCATACTTGGATTTTCCCGTCACTTGACACATTCACAGTTAGATCACAAATATTGCCTAACTATAAATGATTATCCAAATATCAAAATATATAAATGCTTGAGACATTTTTGCACCAACAAATGTGTGATCGAAATAGTTCATTGCTTTATTTGTGAGCTCCAGTGGTCAATTGCTAAATCTATAAACTGTCCATAGAAGGTCTTAAGAATTGAGTACAATTGTAACGAGCTGAGTCTTTTCTATATTTTTGAGCTAACTTAAGAGGAGTATTAGAGATTGATTCCAGAATATGTGATATCTTTGAGCTAGCTTAAAAGGGAGTGTTAGGGACTTGGTTTTAGAATGTGATAACATAGGCATTATAAATATACAATGTAAACGGATGTAAAAAAGACCCAGCCCTGTCATCCTAACTAGGAGCATTTAACTAATACTCTACTAGGATTGAATATTGTTGATGAATTTCTAGTGGAGGTCTCAGGAACTCTATCCTAGACACAGGGGTTACAGTTGGAGCTAGGTGTCAACTAGGAGACCATGGGGAATAAAGTGAAGAAACAAGACAGATAAAAAGGGTGCAAGCTAAAGGTCAAAAACCAAGAGAAATTGCTGCTAAGCTCTGGGAAAAAAAAGGAAGTATTGAGTTACATTCTAAAGAATCAAATTTGGGCAAAGAATGTGGAGATAAGGCCGTGACAGTAGCAAGGTAAAACTTTTTTTGTCAAAAAAGTAATTGAGTTAATTGGACAAGTGTTGTTTCATTTATTTAAATGATATGTTTTTTTATAGTGCACACCTTGTGAATGGTCTCTATCTTCTATATCTTGAAACCCTAATCTATAACATAAATACCAAACGGTTCAAATCTAATAATCTGAATCAAACATATCTCTGTTATTGTTGCCTGGGTCACGTAAATGAGAGTTGCATATCCCAGCTCCATAAGGATGGATTACTGGACTCATTTGATTTTGAATCATATGAGACATGCGAATCCTGTCTTCTAGGCAAGATGACCAAGACTCCATTTAGTGGACATGGCGAACGAGCTACTGATTTGTTAGAACTCATACATACCGCTGTATGTGGGCCTTTCAATGTAGCAGCTAGAGGAGACTATCAGTACTTCATTACTTTTACTGATGATTTCAGTAGATATGGATATGTGTATCTTATGAGACGCAAATCTAAATCCTTTGAAAAGTTCAAAGAATTCAAGAATGAAGTACAAAACCAACTTGGTAAGAGTATAAAAGTGTTTCGATCAGATCGAGATGGGGAATACCTTAGCCAAACTTTTCGTGACTATCTCATTGAGTTTGAGATTAGATCTCAACTCACTCCACCTGGAACACCACAGTGGAATGGTGTACCAGAAAGGAGAAATTGTACATTATTAGATATGGTACGATCCATGATGAGTCACACAAATCTTTCTTCTTTCTTTTGGGGATATGCTTTAAAGACGGTTGCTTTCACACTTAACCGCATTCCATCTAAGATAGTTATAAAGACACCATATGCGATATGGACTGGGAATAATCCCAAGATGTCTTTTATGAAGATTTGAAAATGTGAAGCTTATGTTCGACGTTAAGTCTCCAATAAACTAGGCCCCAAATCAGACAAGTGCTACTTTGTAGGATATCCTAAGGAAACAAAAGGATATTACTTCTACAATCCCACGCAAGACAAAGTGTTTGTCGCTAGAAATGGAGTATTTCTAGAAAGAGAGTTCATCTCTAAAGAACTAGTGGGAGTAAAATATATCTTGAAGAAATTCAAGATAAAGGTAACACTGAGATGGAATCAACAGTGCACCACAAAGCGAAGTGATGACGAGATTATCGACAAAAAGTCATGGAGCAACAACCTGCTCAAGTGTACTCAACCTCTTCGCAGTCCGATAGATACGCCGCCCACCGAGATATTCATTTCTCATTCGACAACGACGACGCATATGCTTGTTGAGTTGAACGAGCCTACATCCTATCAGGAAGCTGTGATGAGCCTAAATTCTAAGAAATAGCTAGAGGCCATGAGATCCGAAATGGAATCTATGTACACTAATCAAGTATGAACTTTAGTTGATCCACCTGAAGGGGTCAAATCCATTGGGTGTAAATGGGTCTTTAAGAGAAAGACTTGTTAGGTTTTCCGAGCCGTAAAAACCGCTTTTTGCGTTGCGGAAACCTCGGAAGCCCCGACCACGGATCCGTGCGAAGTATAAAAATAAAACTAACATGTATGTGTTTAATACCTTTAGATCTATTCTAGATTTACATGATAAGAAGTTACCTCGCGATGCGCCTTCGCTTATCCCGCTTCTAAACGGATCACGAACTCGAGAGTGTCATACACACTCTCTATCGTATCTACACAAGCAATAAAGCGGAGAAAAGACAATCTTGAGCGTATAACATTCCTCAAGGTCTCGAACGGAGGATCGGGAGAGCAAGAGAGGAAGAGAACTAAGGAAGAAGACGATCCAAGGAAGAAGAAGACGGAGTTTCGAGAGTAACTCACTAAAAATCAATTTCATCTAACGAGAATAAGCCGCCGACCACTTTACTTTCAGTTATACGACGATGAACTCCAAGAGCCAACGACTTCGGTCTCCCTTATGAGGTGGCACCACGTGATAAGTCGATGATGATGTGGGCGTCATCGTTTGGCCCGGCCGTCAGTCGTCATCGTGGCGACATTTATTGTCGACAAACTTGACCTTTCGTCTCCTCTCAAGTCAAGTCAGACTTGACTCTTATTTCCGTGGTTGATCAAATCCGACCATTTTGATTCAAGTCGATTTTAATTTAATGAATCTCTATTCATTAATTTAAATTGATTTGATAAATCAAATCTAAATTAGACTCATTTAACACTTGAATCAGGTGAGTCAACTCGATTAATCGATTAGGATTACTCTTAATCGATTTGGTTCGTCCATGAACCTAATCGTAGTTCATCATATGAACCTAATCTCCATCTAATTGCTTTTGTGTGTGACCTTATAGGTTCTTATAGCGTTAATGATGTCCACTAAATCGATTTGAACATAAGCGATAGCGGTATCTAGTAACACATCATTCTTTACCTAAGTTCTGAGAATGTTGAGCTCAACATCACCTTTGTGACTACTAATTGTGACTCTCGTCGATATGTAATGATGCCCTCATCTTTGACATCTAGATTAACCGAATGAGGCGTAGGCATAGTATCGTCCTCGTACGATCTATATCTTGAACTCAGTAGACTTCTTATAATCAAATGAGCTCGATATCTCGTATTGACTCGTTTAGGCGTAACCGTCTGCGTGGTTCGCTCTGTCAGAATAACGATGTCTTTCCCGTCATATAGGAGGGATAGATCCCATTTACATCACTTACATCCCTCTGCATAATTTGTTACATACCCAGTAATCGCCTTTATAGTCCACCCATTTACGGGTGACGTTTGTGAAGCAAGTATGACTCGTATGTAGGAACCATGGTGACTTGGTCTGGGGACTAATAGTCATACTAATAGCCACGAGATAGTATATGACACTCGTATAATGATCCACGACACTTTCTCATGGCGGGTCGTTCGTATACATTCTTTAATGCGTACTCATTGTCGACTTGATATCTCGTATCCGTGACTTGTGAGATCAAGTCATCGTGTTGATCGTTGATCTCTGTCATTAACATTGTCCCTGAATGTTAATACTTGACTAGGAATGATTAAGAGTAGTGTTCTCTATATCATCTCATTATCGATTCAACCAATCGATTGATATAGAAAAGAACCTACTACTCAAGGACATTATTATATTTAGTTATTTGACACCAATATAAGTAAATATAATAACCATGCCTTTATAAATAGGAATATGATACAATAAAGACCATACAACAATCATCACATGATTGACTCTAGGGCTTTCACTAACAATCTCCCACTAGCACTAGTGCCAATCACCGTAGTATCTAATACCCAATGACCTAGTGTGACCATCGTGCTTTTTCTGTGCCAAAGCCTTGGTCAAGGGATATGCGATGTTAGCCTCTGTGGGTACTCTGCAAATCTTCACATCTCCTCTATTGATAATCTCTTGAATGAGATGGGAGCACCGATATACTCGGCCTCTTGTTGTAGAATCAACAACTGTGTCCTGCTTGGAACTCTTCCAGCTCACAGTGCCACCATTCAAGCAAAACACGAACCCTAACTGCGATCTATAATCATCCTAGTCAGTTTGGAAGCTGGTATCGCTATAACCCTTTACAGCTAGCTCCTCATCGCTTCCAAATATCAAGAAATATTCTTTAGTCCTTCTCAAGTACTTAAGAATATTCTTGGTACTATCGATGGCGCCACCGGATCACGGGTATCTACTCGTAAATGCTCAAGCATCACGAGACATCGAGAACAGTACGGCGTAGCGTCGTGATAGATCGTATAGCGGATCGTAAGGGATCTTATCCATGCGGTCTCTCTCCTCTTTAGAAGAGGGACTTTGAGTCTTGAAAGACTCACGCGTCGTGTGACATCGACGGAAGTCCCTTCTTTGGTCTGCGCGTGAGCCGTAGTAATACCGGTGTCGATGTATGTACTCGACTTAGGCAGCGATCTCTTAGATCTATCTCTATAGATCTTGATGCTAGAATCTGATCGCTTACTAAGTCCTTCATCGTTGAAGCGTCCCCTCACCAGTCTTGCGGTGTAGCGAAGGGATGTCGTTCGATGAGTAGTATATCATCCACATACTGAATCTGAGGAAGACAATTGTGTTCCCATTAACCCTCTTATAGACCGCGGGTTCATCTTCATTCTTGATGAAACAAATGTTTGATCGCGTCATCGAATCGAAGATTCCGGCTCACGAGAGACTTGCTTTAGCTCGTAAATGGACCTTTGCGGCTTGCATGCTTTCCCGATATCTTTGTGGATCTTCAAAACCCTTAGGTTGTGTCGTGTCATCCTCGAGTAAGTTTCATTCGAAGCGTGGTTTTGACATCCATTTATCGGATCTCATAATCGTGGTATCTTTGCGATAGCAAGCAAGATCCGAATGGACTTAAACATCGCCTTTGGAGAAAAGGTTTCATCATAGTCGATACCATGAATTTGCTTGAAACCTTTAGCCACCAATCACCCTTATAGGTATCGTAAGTCCATCCATGTCGATCTTTCTCCTAAAGACCCACTTACACCCAATGGGTTTGACCCCTTTAGGTGGATCAACCAAAGTCCATACTTGGTTGGTGTACATGGATTCCATCTCGGATCTCATGGCCTCTAGCCACTTCTCAGAATTTGGGCTCATCACGGCTTCGATGGGAGGTAGGCTCGTTCTCGATGGCATAAGCGTCATCGTGGTCGAAGAGAAATAAATATCTCTCGGTGACGGCGTACCCTATCGGACTTGCGAAGAGGTAGGTATACATGAGCAGTGGTTGTTCCTGACTCTTTGTCAACAATCTCATCACCCAACACTTTGTGGTTCTATTGACCTCCATGAGGCCTCGATCTATGGTCCTTATTTTGAATTTCTTGAGATCAGGCGTAGTCCCACTAGTTTTCTAGAAACAAAATCCCTTTCAGAAAAACCCGATCTCACAAACACTTTGTCGTGGGGAATGTAGAAGTAATATCCTTTGTGTCCTTGGGATATCTAGCAAAATAGCACTATCGGTTGGGTCCCGGTTTATGCGAGACTTGGCGTCGAGCGTAAGCCTCATGACCCCCAAATCCTCATGAAAGACATCTTGGGATTTCTCCATATCGTATCGTATATGATGTCTTTATTCTGACCTTGGATGGTACACGGTTAAGGGTAAAGGCTGCGTGTCTAGAGCGTATCTCCAAAAGGATATAGGAAGATCTGTGTGACTCATCATAGATCGTACCATATCTAATAAGTCTGATTCATCCTTTTGGATACACCGTTCCACTTTGTGGTGTTCGGGAGGAGTGAGTTGAGATCGAATCTCACACTCAGCTAGCTAGTCACGAAACTCGTGGCTAAGGTATTCACCACCTCGATCGATCAGTATCTTAATACTCTTGCTAAGTTTGGTTTTGTACTTTATTCTTGAATTCTTTGAACTTTTGAAGGATTACGATTTATGTCTGAGATACACATAACCATATCTCTAAAGTCATCGATAAATGTAATAAAGTACACCTTAACCACCTCTGCGCGACATTGAAAGGGCGCATCATTATGTATAAGTCCTAAGTCTGTTGCTCTTCATTTGTGTCCACTAAAGAGTCTTGGTCATCTTGCACAAAAGAAGACTCGCGTGTCTCATATAATTCAAAATCGAATGAGTCTAGCGACCCGTCCTTATGGAAGGTGAGATAAGCGACTCTCGTTTATGTGACTTAGCGTGATGCGGAGATAGGTTTGGTTGACTCGTTTGACTTGAACCTTTGGTACTTATGTTATAGATAGGGCTCTCTAAGTCTAGAAAGTAGAGTCAGATTCATTAGAGGTGCACTCTGATAGAGCATATCGTTTAAATAAAGTGAACAACATTTGTTCTTTATTATAAATGTAAATCCTTTCTTGTCGAAACAAGAATCGAAATTATGTTCTTTGTCGCAAGCGGACCATAACAAAGATTCATCTAATTCTATGTCTGAAGCCGGAGGCGAGATGAATCGTAAGTTCCTACGGCCAGCGACTCTTGCTCCATTGCCTACTGCCGTAAGTCCACCTCGCCCTTTGTCGATGCCTGCTATTTTTGGCGCTTGCACATTGTACAAATGTGAGATCCATCCGTATCTAATACCCGTGATGAAGAAATAGATAGATTAACCATAACATTTATACAGAAGTAGAAGTCTCACTTCTCTTCTTAAGATCTTCGGGTATGCCTTGCGATTACGCTTCCTGTCCGGCTTCCTTGCGGTGGAAAGCAAGCCCCTTCTTAGCCACCCCTCCTTTGGGTTTAAGTTTTTGCCTTTGCCCTTGGCAGGACTTTCCCTTACCTTTAGGCTTGCCCTTGCTTTTCTTCTTTTGCACATCGTAATGGAGTGATTTTTCTTCTTCGAGTTGAGCTCGTGATTCTCGGCATCTTTGGCATCTCGGCGATGACTTATCAATTTCGTTCGTATTTGTAATTACGCGTAATTGATTGTAGGCTTAGCGGGTGCGAGATCGGTCGGTGGTCGACTCTTGGCAGTGGGAATCCCGACCTTTATAGGTTTTTACGTACCCGATCATCTTAGTGCATATGGACTACTGAGTCCCATCTTGCATTTTGGACCCAAACAATGCCTTAGAGACTTCATATCTCTCATGCCTTGCTTGTCCTTGATATAGTTGACGAAGATGTCCAACCATATCATAAGCATACATGAACTCGTGTTCCTTTTGAAGCTCAGAGTTCATGGTCGCGAGCATTAGACATGACACATCTAATGCATCATCTTGATGCTTCTTGTAAGTATCTTTGTCAGCTCGCGAGGCAGTGGCAAGAGGTGCCTCCGGAATGGGCTGCTCCAGGACGTACAACTTCCTTTCTTGGGTGAGAACAATTCTCGAGTTCTGCGATTCGAGAAATTTGCTTCGTTGAGCTTGTCCTTCGAGGCCGAGGAGAGAGAGTGTTCGTGTTTGTCGAGCGTAGTTATCTACTGACATCTGATCTGAAAGAATTAATATCATATTCCTTTTATCATTTAATTAGGCCTTTAATCAAATGATGCTCCCACTAAATTATAGAAATTTTGTAGAATCGAGTTATGGAAGTGGTCAAACCACATTACTAGATTCATACAAACTAGCTATAATTCCTGCGGGACAAGATCCACATCATATTAAGCCTTGAGTTAGCTTTGGCTAAATCGCCCAAGACTTAGTACGATCGGTGAGTAACATATTACCGATTACATCTCTATGCAACTCTTGTTTATAGGATCAAGACCCACATTTACAAAAGACCTTGAGTTAGCTTTGGCTAAATCGCCCAAGATTTAGTGCAAACGCATATTATCTTGGTAGGGTGCGGAGGGACAATCTTGGTCCCGCCTATCACGGCTTGAGTTAGAGTAAGCTCAATTAGATTGAGTAAAACTAGTTAACTCAATTGGATCGAGTAGAACTATAGGCATATTCCAACAACTACAAATGATCGAGGTAGTGATGTGTATCAAGGACTTGGTAGGCATTTACGAGTTAATTCGATTAAGATCTAATCTAATCGTAATGTGTATCATATACGTATTAAAGCCTTTATTATCCTATATTAGCGTCATCGCGTGCATTGACACCCTTCTCGTAACCGTCTGAGTGGACTTTCCGCGCTCGTTTTATGACATTACCGTATGAAACTCGAGTTACATTCAGTCTAAAACTATTCTGTTAAATTTGAAAGAAGAAGAGGCCGCGCAGCGGTCGCATGTCTGTTATATAACCGTCTGACCGTAAAAGCGGCCTTGCGGTAGTATTGTGAATACTGACACGGTCGAGTCGATCCGTTGGGGTTCTTGGGCCATGACCATCACAGAATTATACATAATTCTAAATTATGTATTTTACAGAAAATTTCTATAATTTTTCCTATTTTTTTTTTAATTTTATGAGTCACCTCTCTGTAACGGTCCCGCTAAGTGGTTTCCGGGCGCGATCGCGGGACAAGGCCCCTTTCGGGGATAGGGGCAGCGCCCATACTCGCAAAATAAACTTTGCGAGTGTCCCTACTACGATCTTACAACGACTTAAGTCGCTGTCCCAAAACCTAAAGCAAGAACTCTGCTGGAGAGTTTTTCACGGTCAAGTTTACAATCGTCCAACACTGCCGCTCGACTCTTCGAGAAAAATACCCAAAAATTCTATAAAATAGAAATTTACGTAAACATAAAAATTCTGTAATTTTTATATCTAATACAAAATTAAAAACGAAACACATACATGCTTCGCATACGGCTCTAATACATCATTGGTTTTCCGAGCCGCAAAACCGCTACAAGGAAACCTCTAAGCCTGGCCACTGATCCGCATCAAGTATAAAAATAAAACTAACATGTATGTGTTTAATACCTTTAGATCTACTCTAGATCTACATGATAAGAAGTTACTCTTGAAGCGATGCCCTTCGCTTATCCCGCTCGTCCAAATGGATTGCCAGAACTCGAGAGTGTCAAGTACACACTCCTCTATTGGTATCCACACAAGCAATAGGTGGAGAAAAGACAATCTTGAGTGTGCTAGTACTCCTTGAAGGTCTCGGTAATGGAGGATTGGGAGAACAAGAGAAGAAGAGAACCAAGGAAGAAGATGATCCAAGGAAGAAGAAGATGGAGTTTGAGAGTAACTCACCAAAAATCAATTCTCATCTAATGAGAATAAGTGGCCGGCCACTTTTACCTTGGGGGGTTACATGCATGCATGTAACTCCAAGAGCCAATGACTCTTGGTCTCCCTCATGAGGTGACACCACATGATAAGTCAATGATGATGTGGAGCATCATCATTGGCCGGCCATGCCAAGTCATCATCATGACATGACATTTGGTCAAGTCAAACTTAACCTTTCATCTCCCTCTCAAGTCAAGTCAAACTTGACCTCTTATCTCCCATAGTTGATCAAATCCAACCATTTGATTCAAGTCAATTTTAATTTAATAAATCTCTATTCATTAATTTAAATTTATTTGATGAATCAAATCTAAATTAGACTCATTCAACACTTTAATCAAATTGAGTCCAACTCAATTAGTCTAATTAAGATTACTCTTAATCCAATTAGGTTCATCCCATGAACCTAATCATGGTTCATCATATGAACCTAATCTCCATTTAATTGCTCTTTGTGTGTGACCCTATAGGTTCTTGTAACGTTGACAATGTCGCTAAACAGATTTAGGAACATAAGCAATGAGCGGTATCTAACAACACATCATTGCTACCCAAGTTACAAGAATATTGAGCTCCAACATCACCTTTGTGACTACTAATTGTGACTCTCACAATATGTGACAATGTCCCTCTATCCTTGACATCTAGATTAACCAAATGAGGCATAGACTGTGTCATCCTCGGTACAATCTATATCTTGAACTCCAAGTAGACTTACTATAATCAAATGAGCTCAATATGAGGTGGCACCACATGATAAGTCAATGATGATGTGGAGCATCATCATTGGCCGGCCATGCCAAGTCATCATCATGACATGACATTTATTCAAGTCAAACTTGACCTTTCATCTCCCTCTCAAGTCAAGTCAAACTTGACCTCTTATTTCCCATGGTTGATCAAATCCAACCATTTGATTCAAGTCAATTTTAATTTAATGAATCTCTATTCATTAATTTAAATTGATTTGATAAATCAAATCTAAATTAGACTCATTTAACACTTGAATCAAATTGAGTCCAACTCAATCGATTAGATTACTCTTAATCCATTTCATCCCATTTAACTAATCACGGTTCATCATATTTAACCTAATCTCCATCTAATCGCTACAGACCTTATAGGTTCTTGTAACGCCGACAATGTCCCTAAACCGATTTGAACATAAGCAATGAAGCGATCTAGAACACATCATCGCTACCTAAGTTACAAGAACGCTTGAGCCCAACATCACCTTTGGACTACTAATCGCGACTCACAATATGTGACAACGCCTCTATCTTCGACATCTAGATTAACCAAACGAGACATGTGCGTGTCATCCCTGCACAATCTATATCTCAACTCCAAGTAGACTTTATAATCAAACGAGCTCAATATCTCATATCGACTCATTCGACGGCCACGACGTGGTTTCACTCTATCAAGAATAACGATGTCTCTCCCGTCATATAGGAGGGATAGATCCCATCTACATCACTTACATCCCTCTGCATAATTTGTTACATACCCAGTAATCGCCTTTTTAGTCCACCCATTTACGGGTGACGTTTGACGAAGCCAAAGTATGCAACTCTTTATGTAGGGAACCATGGTGACTTCAGGTCTAAGGACTAATAGTCATACTAATAGCCACATGAGATAGTATATGATACTCATATAACGATCCACGATACTTTCTCATGGCGGGTCATTCAGTATACATTCTTCAATGCATACCCATGTGTCAACTTGATATCTCATATCCATGACTTGTGAGATCAAGTCATCGTGTTGACCTACATGCTAGTCTCTATGCATTAACATTGTCCCTGAATAATACTTGACTAGGAATGATTAAGAGTAGTGTTCTCTATATCATCTCATTATCGATTCAACCAATCGATTGATATAAATAAGAACCTACTACTCAAGGACGTTATTATATTTAGTTATTTGACACTAATACAAGTAAATATAGTAACCATGCCTTTATAAATAGGAATATGATACAATAAAGTCCATACAACAATCATTACATGATTGACTCTAGGGCTTTCACTAACAAGACTGACATGGATGGTTTTATGCATACCTATAAAGGGCGATTGGTAGCTAAAGGTTTCAAACAGATTCGTGGTATTGACTATGATGAGACTTTTTCACCAGTTGCGATGCTTAAGTCCATTCGGATCATGCTTGCTATTGCAGCTTACCACGATTATGAGATCTGACAAATGGATGTCAAAACTTCGTTTTTGAATGAAAACCTACTCGAGGACGTGTATATGATACAACTTGAGGGTTTTATAGATCCAAAGCATCTTGACAAGGTATGTAAGCTGCAAAGGTCCATTTATGATTTAAAGCAAGCATCTAGAAGTTGGAATCTTCGATTCAATGATGCGATCAAATAGTTTGGTTTCATCAAGAATGAAGATGAACCCTGTGTCTACAAGAGGGTTAGTGGGAGCATAGTTATTTTTCTTATCTTGTATGTTGATGACATACTTCTTATTGGAAACGACATCCCTACACTGTAGTCTGTGAAGACTTGGCTTGAGAATTATTTCTCAATGAAGGACTTAGGTGAAGCAGTTTACATTTTAGGCATTAAGATCTATAGAGATAGATCTAAGAGATTGCTTGACCCAAGTCAGAGTGCATACATTGACAAGATGCTTAAACGTTTTGCCATGCAGAATTCCAAGAAGAGATTTCTGTTAATGGCACATGGTATGAGCCTTTCGAAGGCTCAATGCCCTTCTTCTAAGGAAGAAAGAGAACGCATGAATTAGATCCCTTATGCATCTGCTATAGAGTCTATTATATACGCCATACTATGCACTCGTTCTGATGTCTCGTATGCTTTAAGTATGACGAGTAGGTACCAGTCAGATCCAGGTGACAGTCACTGGATAGCCATCAAGAATATTTTTAAGTACTTGAGAAAAACTAAAGAATATTTCTTGATATTTGGAGGCAATGAGGAGCTCGCTGTAAAGGGTTACAACGATGCTACCTTCTAAACTGACAAGGACGATTATAGATCGCAGTCAGGGTATGTCTTTTGTTTAAATGGTGGTGCTGTGAGTTGGAAGAGTTCAAAGCAAGACACAGTCGCGGATTCTACTATAGAGGCCGAGTATATTGTTGCTTCTGATGCGACAAAGGAGGCTATTTGGATCAGGAAGTTTGTTTTTGAGCTTGGTGTAGTTCCTAGCATCGTGAGCCCTATAGAGCTTTATTGTGACAACAACAGGGCTATAACACAGGCTAAGGAACCTCGTTCTCACTAGCGTTCCAAACATATACTACGACGGTACTGATGCTAACATTGCGAATCCCTTGACTAAGGCTTTGATACAGAGAAAGCATGATGGTCACACTAGGTCACTGGGTCTTAGAGATTACAGTGATTGACACTGGTGCTAGTAGGAGATTGTTAGTGTCAACCTTTAGTCCCAATCATGAGATGATTGATTAGAGATCATATGTATCATATTTCATTAATAACAGACAAAGATTGATTATTATATTTACTTTATGCGTGTGCCAGCCAAATAAATATAATAATGCCCTTAAATAGTAGGTTCTAATCTACAGTATATCAATTAGTAGAATTGATTATGAGAAGCCATAGAAAACACTATACTTAAACATTCTTAGTCAAGTATTGTATTAATAGACAAAGGAATATATTGATATATTGAGACTAGCATGTAGGCCAATGGATGACTTGATCTCACAAGTCATGGATATGTGATATCACATTGATACATGTGTATATATATTGGAGAAGACTATGTACTGAATTGATCCGCCATGAAAAAGTTTTATGGATCATTATATGAGTGTCATAAAATTTCTCATGTGACTATTAGTATGAATAGTTTTTAAACCTGAAATCACTACGGTTCTCTACATAAGGAGTTATGTACTTTGATATCGTTAAACGTCACCCATAACAGGGTGGACTATAAAGGTGATTACTGGATATGTAACAAATTATGTGGAGGGATATGAGTGATGTAGATGAGATCTATCCCTCCATATGACGGGAGTGATATCTTTAGGCCTCTTGATAGAGTAGGATCACGAAATGCATGACCATGCTCAAATGAGCTCAATATGAGATATTGAGCTCATTTGTTTAAGTGAGTCTACTTGGAGATCAAGAAACACAAAGATTGATAAGAGGATGACACGGTCTATGCCTCATTGATCGATCTAAGATATCAAAGATAGAAGGACACTGTCATACATGATAATAGTCATGGAAAGGTTGTTGGACCTTGACTTTCTTGTAGCTTGGGTAGCAATGATGTATTGCTAGATGCCGCTCATTGCTTATATATCTAAAATGATTTTAGATATATTACCAATGTTATGAGAGCCTATAGGGTTACACACAAAGAACATGTTTGGGAGAAGTGTTCATCTTAGTTTGACTAAATGAATCATTAATTAATTGAATGAACTAGAATGACTTAGACTCATTGCTTGGCCTAATTCGAGTTGGACTCAAATTGGTTTAATTTGAGTTAGACTCAAGTGAAACCAATTGAAGAAGGTTAGCATGATTAATGATGATTAATCATGAATGCAAATGAAATGGAATTTAACTCCACTAATGAATTTTGCATTTAATGGGATTAATGGCATGAAATGGAATTATGGGATTAATTGCATGAAATGGAATTTGAAGGGATTCTTCAATATTGCATGAAGTGGAGTTGATTGCATGCAATGAGATTAATTGACTCTTAAATGTTGCATGAATTTAATTGGTGCATGCAATTGAATCAATGCATGAAATGAGATTTTAATGCACGGGAACAATGCATGAAAAATGGAATCAATGCTCTTTAACGTGAATGAGGATGGTGATATTTTGGGATGGTGATTTCATTTTTTGAGTGGATTCCATTTCTCCTTCTCCCTTTTTCTTTGGCCAAAGACTAGAGTGGAGAGTCTTAGTGTGGTTGCTAGCACAACCAAAGTTGTTATCTCCTTCTCCAAGATATGGTTCGGGTGGATACCTTAGAGATACAGTTGTCCTTACCGTATTGAGATCCGACTGCGTTTGGCTAGCGGGATTGCGAAGGGCTTCGCAACAAAGGTATACTTATTCTTCTAAATAAGATCTAGACAAAGTAGGATAATCGATTTATACGTATTACATGAATCTCTGGAGGGATCCGGTTTGTATTTTTTTTGTTTCCGCTATGGTTGTGCGAAGTATTTCGCTTGTGATGTTGTGAATGTCACGATCTGGATTTCCCTACAGATCGTGGTGGCCACCAACCTGTGTTGACCTTTGAAAATTCCATTTTGCTTTGTTTTGATTCGGAATGACGCATGACCGTGTCAAGGGGCACAAACAAGTCGTGTTGTCCTGAATGCGCATGCATCAATTGCTTTTCATCAAACAAACCATTGAGGGAGAGCTGCGTCAAGGAAACCAAATGGAGTTCGAAGATGTATTCGGATTTGACACTTGATTTTCACCACCTTTTGGATTAGGAGGTTTTGCTCGGCGAAAGACAAGAACTGAGATGTTCTTCTAAATGAACACAGAGGATTGGTTCCTTCTATTAGAAGGATTAGAAGGCTCCCACAGATAAAAAGGGAAGACTTCTTTAAAAGAGCAATGGACAAAAAAATAAATCTTGAGATTCGAGACACATGATAAGTTAATCAAAATTTTGATTAATTTTGTGTCTAATGATTTTTTGTGTCGGATAAGAAGATTCCAAAATGCCAAGGAATCATGGACGAAGCTAGTAAAGCTTTATAAAGAACCATTATCGGTATAAGATGAAATCGAGTTTAAGGAGGGAGACTTATTGACTCAAGAATTTAAAGATTTAGAAATTGAGAGGTACTTAACATCCGATATGGAAGAGATTGAAAACGGATTGAGGGGGAGAATAGATTAACATTGGAACGAGAGTAACCCTCAACATTTGGAGCGAAGATGAAATACGTGCCATCTCTACTAACATAGGAGGTATAACAATTTTATTTAGTAAAAATAAATATCATATCATTTACTTCGAGTGTAGGTAGAAGGGATACTATAAGTCTAATTAATGAAGAAGAAGAATCATGTAACACCTAAGGTTAAGGGGAAGCTACATGAAGTTGGACCATTGGTACAGAAGGGTAAGTAACATATAATGTGCTTTTCATACAATTAATGAGAATACTATCTGAATCAATGCCTAAGGGGAAGACACACAATTAAGGACATAAGAGGAAACTCAAGTTTAGGGCAAGCTTCCTAGATAAAACTTAAGTTATCATTTTATAATAAAATTTCTTCATTTCATGGTAAGAAGCATGATAAAATTAAATATTATGATTTAAGTGTTAAGTATCATGCTAATTTAAAATATGATAAGCACAAGGACAATTTTAGATTGTTTCATACATAGAATTCCATATAACTATGAAATAAACATTAGGTTTAGGGTCAGAGTCAAGGTTATAAGACTAGCATAACTAAGTCTTCTAAGAAACCTAAAAGAGTCATTAACAAGATATCTAGCGAGGTTATCCCTAGTGAAATCTCTTCACACTGAATAAGTTTAAGATGCGTCAACTTAGTTTGAAAGAATAATTAATCCAACTATGGTAAAGATGGTATTTTAAGACATTTTCGAGATATTTTGATATCTTAAGAATGAATATCTAAATTTTATTGTAGAAGATTTTATAATGTGTCAATAAAAATTGAGGTATTAAGTTGATTAAAATTGGCACAGTAGGATAAAATTAAAAGTGTGTCAAGTTGGGATTTTTAATACCCGAGAGAGTTGGTCCGATTATGTCAAATTGCGTATTTAGTATAATATTAGATGAAAACACTTAAATTGGAGATCAAAGTAATTTATACTATTGACTTATACTTATCATGATTTGTGTGTCATATTACATGTCATAACATCTTATCATACATAATCATATATATATATCTTGTCATGATAATTTGTTTTGATATTGTCATGCCATGTCATACATACATCATTCAAATGCAATAAATTTTGATACATGTGATGTTCATTTACATGTATTGATTTAATTCCTTACAATTAATGATAAATGATATTATTTGACATTTTAGATAGGATGAACAATACCTAAGTAGATAGAAATGCATGATTCTTTAGTCTAAGAAAAATTAATTTAATCAAAAAATATAGAATGACTTGTGTATTGAGACACATTAGACACAAGTAAAATATTAGAATGATGAACTAAATTTAGGGTGCTGGTATGATGCTTCTATATGAGCTAAACATCATTAAATCATATGAATTTTATATGTATCAATCATGGAGGAAAGCTAATATACAAGTTATGCACACTTGGTAATGATTGAAAATTGATTTTGAAAATATTTTTAAAATTTTATTTGAAAACTTTGGTAAACTCTATTTAGTGATAGAAGTCATCATTCATAGTATTGATATAAAATTAGAGTGAAATATTCGTTTTCAACTTTGCCATTTTTTGAAAATAATGAGTATTTGTTTAGAATTTTTTTTCCTTGATAGTATTTGACATGAGTAATATTTGTACGAAGTTTCATAATTTTTCGAAAATTGTAGGACTATTTGTGCATTTTTGAAATTCGATTTGGAAATTATCATATAATTGTTCCAGAAGCAATAGTTGATTGATGTGGTTATTATTCGAATGGTAAAGTTAATCGGTCAATAATAGTTAGGGTTTTGGCTAAAACAGAGCTATTTCGATCATTTTGACTTACCCATGAGTATTTTAACCTTTCTTTATCTTAGGAATGAACATTCAAAGGGAGAATTTATTTTGGGTATAACCAAAAAGGAGAAATGCAATTTGGAGAAGTGTATCAAAGTTGATGTATCGAGGGAGAGGTTAGGGTTCATGATTGAACTCTTGATCGTTTAGAATTTTCGAACTTTTTTCTTTTTCTTAATTCTAGGACATCCTTGGATAAATATTCAAAGGGAGAATTTTTCGGGGTATAATCAAAAAGGGGAGAAATGTAATTTGGAGAAGTGTATTTTGGTTAATACATTGAGAGAGTGGTTAAGATTTATGGTTGAACTTTTGACCTCGTAACTTAGAATTTTGGAACATCCTAAAGGGTTACGAAGAACTCTAAAACATTATTGATACAATAATTAGAGTGGAGTATCCTTTGAGCGGGAAGTTCACCTTAAGTCCATAAAAAATGACTTAGGTATGAAAGATAAAGAATGAAGGACTTAAAGTGTTGGTGAACGAAGGAGATTAGATTTGTAGAAAATTATGATGTATGCCAAAGGGGGAGAATGAAAGTTTTAAGTTAAGAAATTTTCATTTTGGCATAAGATGTGGGAGGTTGGGCTAATGGGTAAACCTAACTCAAATATATTGTCAAACATAAAAAAGGAAAGATTGTTATCTCAATCGACCTCTGGTCTAGGTTGACCCAGCTCGAGTTGAATTTTGATATTTGAGTAATATGTATTGATAACCAAGTGATAGTCTCAAGCGGAAGATTGTTGATTAAGAGTAATCGAGCTTGGTTTGACCCTTAGCAAGACAACAAGTGAAAGGGGAGATTGATAGTTGAGCGATAAGTTCAAGTGAGTAAAAGAGGATCAGACACATGACATGAGAGGTAAAGACCAAGTTGCTCATGGAGGATCGAACACTTAGTACGAGATGAAAAGTGAAGCTTAAGTGATCATGGAGGATTGGACATTTGGTACGAGAGAAGTGAACTCCAAGTGGATCATGGAAGATCAAACACTTGATACGAGATGGGTGAAGTTTGAGTGGATTATGGTGGATCAGACATTTGACATGTGACAGAATAGGTCATGGAGGATCGGATGTTAGACACGTGGATGAAAACTTAAATATGCTAGGAAGTACTGGATGTTAGGCGTGAGATGGGAAGTCCAAACATGTCAGTAAGGATCGAATATTAGACAATAGTGAAGTCTCGACAGATCAAAATTGACCAGATACATGGAGAAGGAAAGTTCAAACAGGTCAAGGAAGATTAGATGTTTGATAATGATAAAGTCTTAACAGGTCAAAGTTGATCGGATATTAAACCAGCGAAGTCTTGGCAGGTCAAGGATGATTGGATTGCTAAGTTGAAAAAGTCCTAGTAGGTTGTGGTTAATCAAATACTAGATAAATTGAGATTTTAGCCTCGAAAATGCTAAAATAGGAGTATTAGTAGACTATTGTGGAGTAATAATTGACTGATGAACTGTAAACTTTGAGATCGGAAATTTAAGGGGGTTTAGTTTTAGGCGTGAGCAATCGACTATTGAACATTAGCAGTTGATTGCTTCATCAGTCAAGTGATGCACCCGACTGGTATTATTGTTCGAGTGAACATAGAGTTTGGAATTTGGTTGTTCAATTTGATTGATTGTCATTCGTTGATTGTTGAAGAGGAGCAATCGATTGATGTCCATTATTCAAGCGAACAGAAAATTTAGCATTCAATTATATGACTCGATTGTTTAGGCATAATTAGTTGATGGTAATGAGCATTAATTGATGTAATCAAAATTGAACTAGAAAAAGTTATTCTATAGATATGATGTTTGAATTTATAATAGAACAATTTACTGATGAGCACTAGTAGTCGATAATTAGATAGAAATCACTTTCAACTTAAATCCTATAAAAGAGGAGTTTGTGGAGGATTTTAAAGCTAATTATTGGAGACTTTGATGGAGAAGTGCTACTGCATATTAGACATTTAAAAAACATTTCAAAAAAAATTAAACAACGAGAAAAAAATCATTATTGTAAAGTGTTTCATTTGGATTGTTTTATTCTCTAGTGCATCTTTGTATTTATTTGTGTTGCTTGTAAAAAACCAGAGTTTTTTCGCCATCGAAAGGTGTCCGATAAGAAGAAAGATTGATAGTACTATTGTTAGGATGCTAGGTGGTAGAGTAGGAATCATAACTTTTGAACCACTTAAAATCTATTTGTGTTTGTATTTTTTTCTTATTGTTTTGTGTTTTTTTTCGTTGCATGTTAATACTTCGTAAACAAGCATAACAACAAAATAATTGAAAATCACTATTCATTCTCCTCTGGTGACATCGACCGTCCCACCACCTTTGATCCCATTGTAAGTTAATTTGAGCTCTAGTGTGCAGACTTGTTTAATTTTTTTATATTTTGATTATGACAAAGTTCTTATTTGGTACATAACATGATACAAACTCCACCAACAACTGTGATAGAACCCGAGCCAATGATGGATAGAACCCCAGGATTAGAAGACAAGAGTTTGAGCCTTGTCCCGTAATCAAGTATCGGAACAAACCAAGACTACGAAAGAGAAGAAACGCCACACCCGGAGAGTGATAAGTTTTGGTTGTTTGAATGCCACGAGGATAAAACCCGATAAGTTCAGAAGTCCTTCCAAGAACTAAGAGAGCACACAAATATTTCTCACAAAAGGGTCCTCTTCCATGTTTGGATTGTTGGAGATTCCTAGATAATGTGCAGCGGAATAAAGCAAATAAAATAATTTTTATTTCATCCCAAATATCACTTGGGGGCCAGGAATACTTATTTTGACATAATCACATATAAAAATCGAGAAGGAGAAAAGATATATCTTCGAGATTCTTATCGAATCTGTCGAAACCATGAGCAAGACCAACGAGCCTTGCCTCTATCAGTGTCTACGCTTGGATCACTTGAGATAACTCCTCGAGCAACAAATCTTTGTCTCCGATTAGTGCTAGCCAATCGGCGGAGACAAGAGAGGGAAAGAGAGAGAGGAAAGACGACTACTAAGGAAGAAAACCTAAGATTAGAATCGCTCTTCCAAAGATTATCAAGGGATTTATTTATAGATCTCTTGATTAGGGCATCTTAGAAAGCTTAAACGAAATCTATCTTACCATAACTATCCCATAATTAAGGTAAAAACAATCCAGAAAATTTCTATAAGAGAAATCTCCAAAATGTATCTTACACACGGCCACCTAAAGGCACGATCATGTTAAGACAAGACACACGACTAGTCGCAGGTCCTTCCTGCCCTGCACTGACCGCTGCGGCAGGTACGACGCGCTTAGTTAGGCACGACCGTGTGAGGCTCTGTACGGTCCGTTTAATTTCGTTTAGGTGCGTTATGACCATGCTAAATCCGATAAGGCCATAGGAGGTTCCATAGCCTCTGTTTTGCACCTTCTTGGCCTGTTCCAACCAGATACATCTTCTCTCTTACTGAGAATCTCATTTTCAGACTTGTTTTATGTCTCTAAATCACTTGTATTGCATGTGACCCAATAGGTTCCCAACTATGTTAGTCATTCATAATTAACCCTTTAATTATGAATAGATCAGGAGTGACACCTAGCAGTGCATTATGACCCTCAATTGACCGGAATGTCTAAATCGACTCCAGAATATTTTTGAACTCTTTAACAGCTTCAGTTGTTCGTGCCTTGTTCCTTTCACTCATCCTATACCCACTTGGTTTAGGACATGGTCTATGTGTTCGTCCCCACTAGACTGACTACGTCACACCTAATTCAAGTTAGTTTCCTTGTCCTGTGGATTCAAGTTGCTCCTACATGTTCCCAAGAAGACCATCTTCTTAACATGTTTGCTTTAGTCAGATACTTCTGAGTAACAATCTTGACAAGAGGCCTAGGGTATACATCTCCTTTATCAGGAGTAGTGAATCCTCTATGAGCTATTCAAACACCTTCGACCACTTTGACTTATACCCAATTATTTCGGAGTTACATCTGTTGGGAATATTCGGGATTTGACGTTTAAAACATCGCGGGTGAATACTTCACACAACCGCAGCGGAAATAATATATATATCCGGATCCCACCAGAGATCCATGCAAAAACATATAAATCATTTTTCCTTAATCTTATCTAGAAGACGAGATTATACCTTCGTTGTGTGCCCTTCGCAATCCCGCAAATCCAAGCGCTGTCGGATCTCAATACGGTAAGTATAACCGTATCTTCATGGTATTCACACTGACACTCAAACGTTTTGGAGTTACGTTATGCTAGCAACTCTAGCAAAGCACCAAGACTACTTAGAGGAGAGAAGGAGAGAAGGGAAGGAAAGAAGAGAACTCTTTCTCTTGGCTTTTCCTTGGCCTGCACGTTGGAGCTTCTAAGGGAAAAATTTTGCACTCTAACCCCTCCAAACCAAAAGCCCCCCACCCCTATTTATCCTTTCACGTTGAAGGCATTCAAGCCAAATCCCATTTTGTTTTTTTTCATACATTAAGCCAAATCCTATTTAGCATTTTCAAGCCAAATCCCAATTTGTTTTTTCACATCAAGTAAAATCCAATTTAGCCTTTCACATGACAAATCCTATTTAGCTTTCGTACATCAAACAAGCCAAATCCTCTTTAGCCTTCTCAAGCCAAATCCCATTTGCTTTTCACGTTGGAAGCATTCCTTTAAACATCTCATATGGAGATGACTGCGAAGAAGTCAAAGTATAAGGTGCTATGACCAAGATGACTTGAATACTTCAAGTCTAAGGAAACTCGCACTTGAGCTGCAATGAGATCTCCAACGACATATAGAACCATATAAAATCTCATAGCAGGTCACTCCAATGAACTAGTTACCATAACTAGCATTCACATGTTCACTCTCAACATTCATATGCTTCCATTCAGTGAGTACCGAATGCTTGGATAAACTAAGGAGCATAACATGTGTTAGTCTCACAGAATCGATTATGTCCAATCTCATCAATTTATCGACTATGGATAGTTTCAATACTTACATGATTACACATGATAAAATACCCACTAATTGTGATTCAATCATAATTTATTTCATGCCATGCATCGTATTGTGGACTTCAGTATATGAGTTTAAGATCCAATCAAATACATAGAAAATGTATACACAAATAGTGAATTTTATTAATAACTTCTAAGGCGATTGCCTTAAGATACCTCTCAATTACATCATATATGAACATTTAATTAATTCTTAGCATAAAGTGATAGTTATATATTTGATATATAATGGGCGCTGTTTGATGCCTAACATTATGACTATGAATGACTTGTTGGACTCTCTCCAAGGTTGTTCTTAGTCATAATGGATATCAACCCATTAGGAGATAATCTACCATCTCTCGAATTCAAAGTGAGGGCTCTTGAATTTGACAAAAATAGAGGGAGTTTCTTGTTAATATAATTTTTTTGCATTACTATAAATTCATCTCTCTTATACACCTTTTTTGTATGTCTAAGTACTAATTAGAATAGCATGTCGACCTCTATTAATTTACGTTCTATTTTGAACAACAATAAATTGACTGGGCCAGACCTTTTGGACTGACTTTACAACCTGAGAATTGTTCTCAAGGCTGAAAAACTAGCTTATGTCCTTGAAGAGGTTCTTCCCTAACCTTCTGTAGACAATGCATCTGGTGACCAAGAGTTGACTTATCCGAAATATGTTCCTGACTTTGAGATGACGAGTTGCATTATACTAGCGTCGATGTCTCCTAAGTTGTAGAAGCAACATGAGCATTTGGATGCTAATATAATTGTCTTCCATCTTCGAGAGTTGTTCGATGAGCAGGCGCGATCTGGAAGGTTCGAGGTCACTCAGCTCCTCTTTCGATCAAAGATGCAGGAGAGTTCATCTGTAGTGCAGTTTGCACTGAGGATGAATGACTATATTGAGTGATTGAGATCATTTGGGTTTTTCATGGACGAATTAAGTATTGAATTAATTCTTCACAATCTGACGGGTAGCTATTCACAATTTGTGATGAACTATCGGATGAATAAGATTGAGTCCATTATTCTTGAATTGATCAATATGCTTAAAATAGTGGAGCCATCTATTGCTAAAGAATAGAAGACGGTGATGCTGGTTGACTCCTCAAAGAAAGATTTTAAGAGGAAGTCAAAAACTAAAGCCAAAGGGAAGAAAAAGGCAAAGAAGTAAGAATTAACTCCTAAGGGCACCTGACATTATTGTGGCAAGGATGGACATTGGAAGAGAAACTGCAAGCAATATCTGGAGTCACCGAAGCAGAAAAAGGCATTTGATGCCTAATCTACTTTAGGTATATTTGTTATTTAATGTCATACTATTTCTTCTAATACTTGGGTATTGGATATCAGGTGTGACTCACATATATGTAATGACTTACAGGGGCTCAAGAACAGAAGAAGACTGGTTAAGGGAGAAGCAGATCTAAGGGTTGACATTGGAGCAAAAGTTATTGCTGTAGCTAAGGGAACTTCTATATTGCGACTTTCTATGAGACTAGTTTTAGAGTTGGATGATTGTTTTTATATTCCTGTGTTAATAAAAAATATTATTTTTATTTCGTGTTTGAATAAGAAAGGTTATCATTTGATGTTTAGTAATAATTATTATTACATTACGTTAAATGGTGTTCTTTATGTTACTGGAATATTAAATAATAGAATCTACACGTTAAATACATCTAATGAAATATTCAATATCGAATCAAATAGCAAACGCGCCAAGTTAGATAATTAGTTAACCTCGTAATTATGACATTGTCGTCTTGGTCATATAAGCAATGAACGCATGTCCAAACTGCATAAGCTTGACATTTTGAAGTCTTATGAATCATATTCATTAGATACATGTGTTTCATGCTTAAAAGGAAAGATGACTAAGTTATTTTTTAGTGGAAAATGTGAACAAGCAGTTGAGGTATTGAGCCTTATACATACCGATGTATGTGGACCAATGTCAACTCATGCCAAGGTTTTAAATTCCGAGCCGTTTCGGACGAAATCACTGAAAAATTTCGTTCCAACGAATCACAAACCAAACGCTGCATCAGACGAAGAAGGCGCACGCGACGACGCAGAGGCGGCGGCGACAGAAGGCGCGACGGGAAGGCAATCGATTCCCGATCGCGATCGCGCGATCGCGATCGCGATCAAGGATCGGACAAATGATCGCGGCTTCCCGATCACGAATACGATCGCGGAGAAACCGCGATCGCGAGCGTGAAATTTCTGATTTTCTAAAAATATAAATAAATAAATAAATAAATAAATAAATATATATATATATATATATATATATATATATATATATATATATATATATATATATATATAAAATTTAATTAAATAAATTATTAATTAATTTATATATTAAATAAAAATTAAAAATTAAAATATATTTTTATTAAAATTCTAAATTCTAAATTTATAATTTAGGTAAAATTAAATTTTAAATTCTTTTTTAAAAATTAACTAAAATTTAAAAAAAAATCAAATAATTAATATTAATGTTTAAAAAATATAATTTATACGATATCAAACCTGTGATTGCTCTAGTCGCAGACCGAAATTCAGATACGAGTCGAGATTTTAAACCTTGACTCATGCCATAGGAGGTTATAACTACTTCGTTATCTTTATCGATGATTATTCACGATATAGGTACTTGTATTTGTTAAGATACAAATATGAAGTCTTTGAAAAGTTTAAAGATTTCAGAAAAGAAGTAGAGAAACAACTTGTGAATGATATTAAAGTACTTCGGTTGGATCGAGGTGGTGAATACTTAAGCCAAGAGTTTCAAGATTATCTAAGGGACAATGACATCTTGTCCTAAAGGACTCCACCTTACATGCCACAACATAATGGTGTGGTTGAAAGGCGAAACCGAACATTGTTGGACATGATTAGGTCAATGATGCAGCATGTAAGTCTTCCAAAAACCTTTTAAAGTTACGCACTCGAGATCGTTGTTTACTTGTTAAATAGAGTCCCGACTAGGGTAATCTCTACTACTCCATATGAGATGTAGAATAGTAGTAAACCTCATTTATCTTTTTTGAAGATATAGGTTGTCCTGCTTATGTGAAGAGGGCAGTATCAGACAAGCTGGAGGCTAAGTCTGATAAGTGTTTATTCATTGGTTACCCTAAGGAAACGAGGAGTTACCAATTCTATCATCCTTTGGAACAAAAGGTGTTTGTTTCAAGGTATGCGGTATTCCTAGAGGAGTGTTTCTGACAGGAAAATAGTGGAAGTGAGATTGAACTAAGCGTAGTTCAAGAGACTCCAATAGATATAGAAGAGATGCCTAGTCAAGAACCACAGCTGATTACTCATTCGGATGAGGTAATAGCTGAACCTGATGATACACCACCTCCTCGTAGATCTAGTAGGACACATAGGATTCCTAAGAGATGAATTTCTCATAAGTGAATCTAATGACATGTTGCTCATAGAGAATGAAGAACCCACTAGATACGAATAGGTACTGAATAGTTCAGACATGGATAGGTGGCTAATACCTAGTTTGGAACTTGGTAGACCCACCCAAAGGCACAACTCCTATAGGGTGCAAGTGGATTTTCAAGAAGAAAACTGACATGGATGGAAATGTTATTACCTATAAAGCTAGATTAGTGACAAAAGGCTATCGTCAAAGATAAGGTGTTGACTATGACGAAACTTTTTCATCGGTAGCTATGGTTAAATCCATTCGGATACTCCTGGTCATAGCGGCTCATTTTGATTATTAGATGTGACAGATGGATGTGAAAATAACTTTTCTTAACGAAAATCTATCTGAGGATGTATATATGATATAACCAGAGGGTTTCACATCCATTGACAAGAACAAAGTATGCAAGCTTTAATGATCCATTTATGGATTGAAGCAAACATCCAGGAGTTGGAATATCCGTTTTGATGAGTCAATCAAACGGTTTGATTTCTCACAATCTTGAGGAGCCCTGTGTATAAAAAGGTTAGTGGGAGTGCGATCGTGTTCCTAGTATTGTATGTCAATGACATATTAATTATAGGAAATTATATTCTTGTTTTGCAAACAGTCAAGGTCTGGTTGTCTAAAATGTTCTCTAGGAAAGACACGGGAGAAACAACTTATATTTTGGGGATTAAGATCTATAGAGATAGATTGAATCGGTTGCTTGGTCTTTCACAGTTTACATACATAGACAAAGTGCTAAAACGGTTTAGCATGGAAGAATTCAAGAAAGATTTTATTCACATGAGGCATGAGATTCACTTTTTAAAGTCTATGTGCCCGCGCACTGAAGACGAGAGGATTCGCATGAGTCAGATCCTATATGCGTCAGCTATAGGATTGATCATATATGCTATGTTATGTATGAGATCTGATGTATCGTACGCTTTGAGCATTATGAGTATATACCAGTCAGATCCTGGTATGAACCATTGGGTGGTTGTCAAGACAATCCTTAAGTATTTGAGAAGGACTGAGGATTTTTTCTTGGTATATAGAGGAGGTGATATGGAAGTGAGCGGGTATACTGATGTCAGCTTCCAGACAAATAAGGATGATTTCAAATCTCAATCTGGATACATATTTATCTTGAATGGAGGTGCGGTGAGTTGAAAAAGTTCTAAACAAGACACCGTTGTTGATTCTACTATGGAGGCAGAGTAGATTGTAGCTTCTGAAGCAGTAAAGGAGGCGGTATGAATCAAGAAGTTTATTACTGAACTCGAGTCGCTCGAGCATCATTGTTGAAGTATCCGATTTATCATGATAACAATGACTCCATTCATTTAAGAAGGAACCACGGCCTCATCAATGATTCAAGTATGTGATTTACTGCTACCATCTGATCAGAGAGATCATAGGTAGAAGAGACATACAAATAAAATAAGTTCCCACTGATAGAAATCTAACAGATCCCTTGACAATGCCTCTTCCCCAAGAAAAGTTCGAGAGACATGTAGAAGCCTATGATATTGGATACCAAGGCGATTGGCTGTAGGTCAAGTGGGAGTTTGATATAATTAAGAGGCGTCTTAAGGCAATTGCCTTAGAAATTATTAATAAAATTCACTATTTGAGTATACAGTATCTATGTATTTGATTGGATCTTAAACTCATGTATTGAAGTCCATAATACGATGTATGGAATGAAAGAAATTGTGATTGGATCACAATTAGTGGGTATCTTATCATGTGTAATCATGTAAGTATTGAAACTATCCCTAGTCGATGAATTGATGAGATTGGACATCATCGATTATGTGAGACTAGCACGTGTTATGCTCCTTGGTTTATCCAAGCATTTGATACTCACTGAATGGAAGCATAGGGATACTGAGAGTGAACGTATGAATGCTAGTTATGATAACTAATTTATTGAAGTGATCTGCTATGAGACTTCACATAGTTTTATATGCCGTTGAAGATCTCATTGCAATTCGAGTGTGAGTTTCTTTAGACTTGAGGTATTCAAGTCATCTTGGTCATGACGTCTTATACTTTGACTTCTTCGCAACCATCTCCATATGAGGTGTAATTCTGGAATGATTGGGTATAAACCAAAGTGATCAAAGATGTTTGAATAGCCCATAGAGGATTCACCACTCTTGATAAAGGAGATGTATACCCTAGGTCTCTTGTCAGGATTGTTACTCAGAAGTCTCTGGCTAGAGCAAACATATTAAGAAGATGGTGTTCTTGGGAACATGTAAGAATAACTTGAATCTACAGGATAAGGAAACTAATTTGGGCTAGGTGTGACGTAGTCAGCCTAGTGGGGATGAACATATAAACCATGTCCTGAACCAAGTGGGTATAGGATGAGTGAAAGGAACAAAGCATGAACAACTGAAGTTGTTAAAGGGTTCAGAAATATTCTGGAGTCGATTTAGACTTTCCGGTCAATTGAGGGTCATGATGCATTGCTACTCATGATCTATTCATAATTAAAGGGTTAATTATGAATAACCAATATAACTGGGAACCTATTGGGTCACACGCAATACGGGTAATCTAGAGACGTGAAACAAGTCTGAGAATGAGACCGGAATCTTCAACAACATATATATAATAGGTTGTTAGTTCATTAACATATATACATTCAATGCATATCACCTAATTGCACCTCTGTCCACATTGACCTTGGAGAGAGGCCAACAAATCAATGCTTTCAGTTAGGGTGACCCATTAATCGTGAGATCGAATTTAAATGGTTTGAACACATCCAATTTACAAGCCAGACTTGGAGAGAGTCCAACAATCCAAACATGAAATTGACCTATAATTCTTACCATTTAAAATAAATATCGAATCTCATATAAATTGAACATGTTCAATGTTATGCCAGGCTTGGAGGGAGTCCAACAACTCAAACACAAAAAAGAACTCTGGTTCAATCATATTAATGGAAGGTGTTAGCCCTAAGATTTGCACAAGAGATTTCAAGTTATACTTGGTCTCATTTATAACAGGAAATAAATCTAAATATGGAAAAATCAAGGTTACATTAGGAAATAAATTTCCCGATGTGAACATGAGCCGAACAATTGACGTACATATCGTTTTAAGAATTAGATATGCGCACCGCGCAACCTATTCCCCAATGCATTGCTAGTCTACGCTTAGGCTCTAACGATGCAGCTAACACCTTCTGTGTCGCTAGGCGCATTTTCGATATTTCCTTTTAGGTTACAAACATATCCTATATGTAGAATCATGCATACTCTAATCTATCATATAGAAAAACATCGCACAGGTATATTAAAATATCAAACATGCTTTAAATATTCTCCTACAATATGTAATCAATGCCAAACAAACAAGGTGACTCTGATACCACTTGTTGGAGATTTCGGGATAATGCGCAGCGAAATAAAGCGAATAAAACAATTTTTATTTCATCTCAGACATCCCCTGGGGCCAAGAATACTTGCTTTGACATAATCATATGTAAAAACTGAGAAGGAGAAAAGCTATACCTTTGAGATTCTTATCAAATCTGTCGAAATCGTGAGCAAGACCAACAGGCCTTGCCTCTATCAATATCTACGTCGGGATCACTTGAGACAACTCCTCGAGCAACAAGTCTTTGTCTTCGATTGGTGCTAGCCAACCGACGGAGACAAGGGAGGGAAAGAGAGAGAGGAAAGACGGCTACCAAGGAAGAAAATCTAAGATTAGAATCACTCTTCCAAAGATTATCAAGGGATCTATTTATAAATCTCTTGATTAGGACATCTTAAAAGGCTTAAACGGAACCAATCTTACCATAACTATCATATAATTAAGGCAAGAACAACCCAAGAAATTTCCATAAAAGAACTAGGACACGTAGAGGTCCTTCTCGCATAACATAACGACTTTGGCCATTTTTCGGCGGGGCGGGCACGACTGTGCTCGGTTAGCCTGATCGTGTGAGGCTCTGAACGATCCGTTTAACTTCGTTTAGGTGCGTTATGGCCATGCTAAATCCGACAAGGCCATAGGAGGTTCCATAGCTTCTGTTTTGCACCTTTCTAGCATGGTCCAACCAGATACATCTTCTCTCTCACTGAAAATATCATTCTCAGACTTGTTTCACGTCTCTAGATCACCCGTATTGCATGTGACCCAATAGGTTCCCGGCTATGTTGGTTATTTATAATTAACCCCTTAATTCTGAATAGATCATGAGTGACACCTAACAGTGCATCATGACCCCCAATTGATCGGAAAATCTAAATCGACTCTAGAACGTTTCTGAACCCTTTAGCAGCTTCAGTTGTTCGTGCCTTGTTCCTTTCACTCATCCTATACTCACTTGGTTCAGGATATGGTCTATGTGTTCGTCCCTACTAGGCTGATTACGTCACACCTAACCTAAGTTAGTTTCCTTGTCCTTTGGATTCAAGTTACTTCTACATGTTCTCAAGAAGACCTTCTTCTTAACATGTTTGCTTTGGCTAGAGACTTCTGAGTAACAATCCTGACAAGAGGTTTAGAGTATATATCTCCTTTATCAGGAGTGGTGAATCCTCTATAGGCTATTCAAACACATTCAATCACTTTGGCTTATATCCAATCATCCTGGAGTTACACCTCATAAAGAGATGGTTGCGAAGAAGTCAAAGTATAAGACGTCATGTCCAAGTTGACTCGAATACTTTAAGTCTAAGGAAGCTCGCACTCGAGCTGCAATGAGATTTTCAACGACATATAGAACCATATAAAGTCTCATAGCAGGTTACTCCAATTAACTAGTTATCATAACTAGCATCCACATGTTCACTCTCAACATTCCTATGCTTTCATTCAGTTAGTACCGAATACTCGGATAAACCAAGAAACATAACATGTGCTAGTTTCACAGAATCGATAACGTCCAATCTCATCAATTCATCGACTAGGGATAGTTTCAATACTTACATGATTACACATGATAAGATACCTACTAATTTTGATCCAATCATAATTTCTTTCATGCCATGTATCGTATTGTGGACTTCAATACATGAGTTTAAGATCTAATCAAATATAAAATAGTGAATTTTATTAATAACTTCTAAGGCGATTGTCTTAGGATACCTCTCAATTACATCATGGATTTCCCTCCCTTATATAGTAGGAATAAGCAAGTAAGAGTAAAAAAATGCATACAAACAATTAGAGTACCTATGCTTGCATGTAAGCATGCACACAACTTAGAAACTCAAAACAATTAAAGTACCAAGGCTTGCATGTAAGCATGCACACAACTTAGAAATCTATAAAACTCAAGTTTCCATACGTCTTTAATGCATGAGCAAGTCTCCGTAATTATTTAGTGTTCTTCCACCCATCATGCAAGGTTGAGTCAAGGATCGATAATTCTGATTACGTGGATTAGGCTTTGATCTGCACTGAGCTTATCTTGGTCTCTTTTTTTTCATGATCAGTCCAATGTTCGTTGATTAGTCCATTTAATATTTTCTTGAAATACTTTGCTCGAAGTCTTGTAATTGGACCTTCTGGAAGTGATAAATGATCCTTCGTAGCTTCATCCTTAAACCGACAATCAACCCACTTCACAACATGCATGATTTTCCTTGCAACGAGGAGAATCCTCAAAACGGAATCATTATCAAGGATACTCTGAAACATCAGCTAGAGTCAAACTTATTTTTGTTTCCTTGTCCATTCCTTACCTTATTTTACTGACAATTACGTTTCCATTTTCAGAATTATGTTGATGGATTACCTTTCAAAAATTGAACATGCTCCAAGTGTACAGTTCCAGTCAAGGGTGCCAGATAGTGGAGTGCCTGAAGAGGTGAATCCCTTCTGTAAACAAATTTACTGGGATTTGGAGTTGCGTATTATTTTCATTTAAAAGAAAATTTTATTACCTTCAAACTATCATAATATAGGCTGAAGGAGAAATGGAACATCGTAGGCCAGCCAAACTATGGAGCGGTGAGTATTATGATTCTGAGTTTGAGGAAAGTCAACAACCTGAACCTGAAAAAATATCTTGATGATTGTCTGTCAGTAGAATCTACTACAGAGGTACTCACTTGTTTGCATATCTAACTTTATTGCTTGTAAATCACGTTTTTTTTATGTTAAACTTGTTTTGATTACAAAAGTTCATTATTGAACTTATAGTTTGTTAGGATCTCCAAGGATTAGTCCCACGTGATAATAACTAGCGATCTTCAAGAGAAGATTTGAACACTGATCTGAAAAGGGGATGAAGGAGAAGAGGTGATAAAGAGAGGACAACTATTTGGGACCAGACTGACTTGATTTCCTCGTTGTAAGTTATTACATATATGGCAACTCCTATGAACTTGATTTAACCTGATCAGCTCAAATAAAGGTGAAATTTGATTATTTATCTTCATAGTTGTTGTGAAGCTCCAATTGATTGTTGATGTGGAAGATAAGCACATAATATCACCTCATCTTATTAGAGTGTGCTTGTCCTCGAGCATGAACCTAGAAACTCTTTTCAGGCCATACTATTGCTTCTTGGTTCTAATTAAATCCTGAATGTGTGCAAGATCTATTGGTGTGGACCAGTTCTACAGGATCTGTATTGTTGGTGCACCACAAAAGAGTGGGTGAAATAGATGCTAGGATGAAGAGGAAGGCTTGACTTTATCTCCTCAGATTTTTTTTCCCATGAGCATACGACTTAGTTGCAGGTTTAGAGAGGATATGATGTTACGATTTTTATCAGTCCGCAAAAGGTTAGAACCGTCAATCTAGCGACCCTCCTACCCCGGCCCCATGGATTCATGAGGGAGTAAATCACGGAGGGTCCTATGAGATTTGACATGGTGGGCAAGACACGTGGAAGTCATCTGACTCCAAGAAAGATTTTTAGATTTCCTCCGGAATTGACCCTTGTCTTATCCGTAAGCTCCGTCGTGCCTTAACCACCACAACCTCCCCTTACGATTTTTATCAGTGATGCAACTACATGTGGGTGAATAGGTGCAGACTTATAAAAAAATCTTTCTGAGTTGCTCATGCATAATCTTATACAATTTGTTAGCTTAATACGTTTTGAATATTTGTTAATGTATAGTGGAACTAAAAGAAAGAAAAGAAAACTGAAAGAAGAATGTAGTAATACAAATAATTTAACATTGCTCGAACTCCCGATCTTACTGAATGGCCTAGTGGCTCATCATGTGAATCACTTCTTGAAAGTCTCCTGCAACGGAAAAGTTTCTTTTAGGAAGTGGCAAAATCTTATACAAAATCTTATACATTTCTTTTTACGAGAGAATAAGTATATAAAGAACAAGTGAAAATTGACAAACTAAAAACGAAAATAAACCTTTTGAGAGCTTAAACTCTTTCTAGGTCATTGAGAGCACTTTAAAGCATGAAAATACCACTTAAAAATGAAGAATAAAGTATGAGAGTTGATTACTTGAGGTCACCTTGCTCTCTTATTTATAACCACAATTTGGATGAGTTTAGTTAACTAGATATGCATTAGCTGATAGATGCTTATCTATCGATGACTTCCTTCTTCAGTCAACTTAAATCCTTCTGGTGGAATTAAATTTCTTCAATTGCATTAAATCTACTTCAGACAAATTAAATTTGATTTAGTCAATTTAGTATTGTATTAACTAACTCAATTGGATAAATATGTGAGTTTTTTTTGCCAATGACTTTCTCTTTAGCCGACTTAAACACATTTTCAATTGACCCAAACCCTTAGTAATCAGTTCAATGTTCGTTAATAAACTTACTTATACAACTTCGTAACCTTTTCTGTCGATAAATTTGTCATCATTCTACTCCAAACTTTGTTAATCGTCTCACTTAAATAAGTTCATGACCTTTTTGCCCAATACTTTTCTTTAGTCAATTCATCTATTTTAGTCAACTCAATCTTATTTTTGTGAACCTTATTCTCCGATGAAAAATTCTGAAGTTGACTTAGTACCTTTTCAACCGACTCAATTAAAACCAGTCCACTTGGATTACTCAAGTTGTTTGAATTCCAATTCAGTCGACTCGAGCAAAAATAAAATGTTTTCATTTAAATTTCTCTGTCTGTCAAGCACCTTTTAGACTTTTTGGATTTCTTTAACTGGCAAGGCCTCTTGCACTTTTTCATTTACCAAATATCTCTTGGATTTTTTTCATCTGTTATTTATATTGGAATTTTCATCATTCAATTATTTGATAATTTTGACCTGCTTAGACTTTTATACTTCAACTTACTTGGACTTAAGTTTAAATCCTTTGCTAACCATATCATAACAATATAGTCGATTGGATTTATTCAAAGATCCCAACTTCACTCAATTTGCACCCTTAGAAACCTATGTAAAACTCAGGATTGAACTTGACCGATGTGTCGCAACCCTCCCAATTTCAAACTTAAAAGAGGTTCATGATCCACCGACCGACTCTCTTCTCTTAGACTTGTCTATACATATATAAGCTTTCTAGATTTGTAATGTATACCATCGAATTAAATTAATCCTTTCTAACTGCCTTTTTTGGGAGGAGGATACCTATAAATAGTTTCCTTCCCTTGTAAATTATCTTCAAGAACATCCTCAAGAATTGTGAGCTCTCTTTATTCTGCTCAATCTTTCTTAGCTTCTCTATGTAGGTTTCTAAATTAGGTTTACTTATCAACTTTGTGGGGACAAGTTGTTCGAATGTCGCATAGGTGAGTGATGCTAAAATCAAGCCCATCTTAAGTGGTATCAATGTTAGGTTTTCCGCCATTTAGCATTGAAGCAACGATGTCAGAAGTTAAGGCCTTGGGAAAATCTCATGCATTAGGGGAGCAGTGCATATAAGGCAAACATGACAAAGCTAAGGCAATGGAGATCGATGCTATTGAAGCATGGTTTGCTACCTTGGAGCAATCTATGTCCAAGGTGTAGCTATCATAAAGGTGATTAGTGCTAATAACTTAGAGGAAGATATCTCCATGGTAAAGTTGTTTGTTGAGGATCTCACTGACTCATTTATTTTTACAGTGGAAAACTTTCCCCTATTTATTTGGTTTAAAAAATGAATTACTTTTTTTTTTCTATTTACCTAATGAGTAGGCGGATTTAAGAATCCATTTCCAGACCGTTTTTGATCATTTTTTCCGTCGGCCCAATTGGACGAAAAACAACTTTTTTTCCTCCCTTGCTCATGGCCGCAAGAGGTAGTCAAATTTCTTCGAACGATGTTCGCGATTGCATGTTGCCTCTTGTGACTGCTAGCTCATCTTATGTGGCTGCAGTCGACGACCCCACACGAGGTAGCATCGCATGGCCGTGGATTGCCTAGTGCGACCATAGGTTGATCTCGCATATGGCTCTACTTGGGTCACCTTGTGCGGTTGTATTTCATTTTTTTTCCTTTTTTCCTTGTCTTTTCCTTATCTTTCTCCTCTCTTATTTTTTCTCTAGAGTTTTTTTTTTCTCTTTTCTTTCTCTTGCCTTTCCCTAGTGATTTTTTTTTTCCACTTTGAAATCCTTTCCTTCATCAATCAATCCTTCAAAGTAAACAGGGGTAATCATTTAGATAGAATAGAGATGAAAGTGAGTTTGGTGTTGCCACCAAAAAGGTTAACCTCAGTTGCAAGAATGCTAAGCATGTGGAACCGCCAACCCCCACTCATGAACTTGCCGAACTTAGGGTGTTAATCGAGCAAGAGTTGTAGAACAAATAGGCAAAATTGGGAGCGCACACACGCGAGGAGGGTCATAGACACACGTTTACACCTAACTCGAGATGTTTAAGCGTCAACAACCTCAACTCTATCCCAATGCCAACAATAGTTATTTACAAGGGTGTTCGCAACGCTAAGTAGGTTGATAGTTTCTTTTACAACCTTAGATTTTTTTTTCAACTTTAGGGGCATATGGGATGAGTGGTTATAGATAGTTTGCTAAAGAATGAAGTTGTAACAGTAGTTAGAAAGGGAGATAGAATTATAGCTTTCAAAATAGTAGTGGAGAAAGAAACTATAACGTAATTAACATATATGCACTTCAAGCAGGATTAGATGAAGATACTAAATCAAGATTTTGAGACGACCTATATGAAGTATTACAAAATATTCCGCCAAATGAAATGATTTTTATAGGAGATGATCTAAATGACATGTTGAAGTGAAAGCAATATGAGAGGGTGCATAGGAGTTATGAGTTTGAAATAAGAAATGAAGAAAGTAAAATTATATTGAATTTTGTGATAACATATGATCTAATAGTACCTAATACATTTTTTAAGAAAGGAGAACACATGCTCACATTCAAAAGCGGCAATAAAAAAAATCACAAATTGACTTATGGTTAGGAAGAGGGATAGAAAGATTTATAAAAATTGCAAGATCATCTCTGAAGACAGCTTAACTATCCAATATAGATTAGTATTGTTGGTGGATATACATCTCAGGCATAGTATCAATAGAAAAAAAATATACACGACTCCTATAATTAAGTGGTGAAACTTAAAAGATTGGAAACATAACATATTTAAGGAATAAAGTAAGAGTACAAGTATTAAGTGAAATATGTGGTGACCCTAATATGACATGAGAGAAGATGATACCAAAGTTGAAAATAATAGTCAAGAGTGTACTTAGTGAGTGAAAGAGGTATGCACTACTAAGTAAAGAATTCTGGTGATGGAATGAAAAGGTACATGAGAAAGTAAAGGAAAAATGAACAACCTATAAGAAATTTTATATTTGTAAGAATGAGGCAAACTTAAAAAAATATACAATAACCTAGAAAGAGGTTAAGAAAGCATGAATGAAATTAAGAATGAAACTTTTGAAACAGTTATATCGAAAATTAAATACAAAAGAAAGGGAAAAAGATATTTATAAAATAGTTAAAGTGAGAGAGAGGAAGATAAAATATCTTATCCGAATAAGATGTATTAAAGATGAATGCAATAAGGTACTAGCAAATGATGGAGAAATAAAAGAGCGATGAAAAAGATATTTTTATCAACTTTTTAATGAAAGTTTAGGCGACCAACTTAACTTAGATAATTTAAGTAGGTTAAATGAGTATAGAAATTTAAAATTTTATCGTAGAATTTAAATTTCAGAAGTAGAACAAGCTTTAAATAGGATGTAAAATAGAAAAGTTGTTGGACCAGATGATATTTTGATAGAGGTATAGAAGCGTCTAGGGAAATAAGGTGTTGAATGACTTACAAAATTATTTAATATAATATTGAAAATAAAAAAAATCTGATTAATAGAGAATAAGTACTTTAATTCTCCTATATAAGAATAAAGGGACGTACAAAATTATACAAATTATAGGGGTGATGCGGTATAATTTTTTTATCCCTCGATCTCGTGTCACTAAGGATGGGTCGTCTCTGACTGCAACAGTAAACCTCTGGTCTTTTCCTACCAAAATTAACACAAGTCAGATGGCCGTTGGTGCCCCGACTAACGATCCTTTGATGCCTAAGTTAGGGTTTCCGAAAGAGATAAGCAAGTAACCGAAGTAGCATATGCAATAGTGTAGAGAAAAAAAAAGAGTGTATGAATGATCCCCCTTCTTCCTCCTCTCCTTCCTTTTATACTATTTCTCCCCACAACCCCTTTGCGACGTCTCCTGGTAGGTCGTTATGAACAACTTGTGAGGATAATTCTCCACGTGTAAGGCCACCAACCTGGGTTGCGGTAGTGATGCTGTTAGGTTGTTAGACTATTAGGGGATAATCTTTGTGAGGAATCACTTGTTGAACCTATGAGGCGTCCTCAAGTCGTTATCAAAAGAGTGACGTGTGGGAGTGAACCCTAACAAACTATTAAAGGAATATCGTCCTGTGGTCCCCCGCTAACAGACTAGTTACACCTTTGGAAGTGATCCTCCTCTAACGGACTGATTACACCTTCCTTTGGAAGTGATTCCTCTCTAATGAACTTACTATTTCTTCTCCTTGACCTATTCCACTGCGACTCAACACTCTGCCTTCCTTCTTCCTGAGTCATTTCTCCTCGACTCGGTCTTCCTCTTGGGTTACCTCCCCTCGACTCGGTACTCGACCTTCTCCACCAGTCATATCCCATCAACTCATCACTTGGCCTTCTTCCCGAGTCGCTTGTTCTTGACTCGGCATTTGGTCTTCTTCCCGAATTATTTCCTCTCGACTCGGCACTCGACCTCCTTCCTGAGTTGTTCCCTTTTGACTCGGCACTCGACTTCCTTCCCGAGTCGTTTCCTCTCGCCTCGACACTCGACCTGTAGGGAATCCATGCGTGCTCGAAAATATTTTACAAGCACATAGCAACGGAAAAATAGGATCCCTCCATAGATCCATGCGAAACCATACTCGTTTGATCGATTCTATCTTATGAGATTCGTAGTTACCTTCGATGCGAGCCCTTCGCAATCCCGTCAGCAACACTTGCGTGCAAGGTATTCGAATCTCAGCACGGTCAAGATGTCCGCGCCTCCACGGTATCCACACGAACCGTGAGATGAAGAGAAACCAAACTGTGGTGCTAGCCACAAGGTTGGTTTGGCCAAGAAGGTAGAAGAAGGAGAAGGTCACATGAAAAAATCCAACCCAAAGTCTCATCCAATCCCCTTTTTATATTCAACCATTGAATATGAAGGGTGTGTGACTCTTGGTGTCCATGAAATTAATAACTCATTAATTTCATCTCAATGATCATGCAACCCTTCTTAATGGTGAGTCTCACTCAATCTGAATTTAACTTGAGTCTAACTCGAGTCAGATTTATTGAGTATATTTTGAGTCCTACTCAATCCAAATTTGACTTCAGTCTAACTTGAGTCAAATTCATTGGGTATATCTTGAGTCCTACTCATTGATTCTAATATACATTAGACTCAATCCAATGACCCAATGACTCATCACATGAGCGATCTCCAACTCACATGTCTGTGACCCAATAGGTTCTTGTAACGTTGTCAATGTTTCTAAAATCCTTTTAGAGACATAAGCAATGAGCGACATCTAGTAATACATCATTACTACCCAAGTGACGAGAATGTCGAGATCCGACATAATATTTCCGTGACTACTATCTTGTATGACTCAGTCATTCTATCATTGATATCTAGATTGATCAATGAGACATAGACTGTGTCATCCTCTTATCAATTAGGAGTTTCTTGATCTCCAAGTAGACTACTCAACCAAATAAGCTCAATATCTCATATTGACTTATTTGAGTATGACCATGCATTTTAGTAGTCCTACTCTATCAAGGGGCCCATAGATATCACTTCCGTTATATGGAAGGGATAGATCTCATCTATATCTGTTAAATACGGAAATTTAAAATACTAAATTAAATATCCAAAATTTAGGAAAATAATCCTAGGAATTATTTTCGAGAATTTTGGAGAATTTTAGAAATTTTTCTAGAATTAAATGAGGCTTGTACGGAATATTTACGGGGATAAGAAAAACAGACTTTTGGAGGCCTATTTGAAATATCAATTTTTGAGGGGTTAATGTGCTAACTAAAACCTAGGGTTAACTCATTTTCCTCATTAATGCGAGCGTTTCCAGCCGCGTTCTTTACTTCCTCCTTTATTTCTTTCTCCTCGCGACGGGATTTCTCCACGCGACCCCTCCTCTCTCACGCGATTCTTCTTCCTCGTGGGACTGTCGATCTTCTCCTTCTTAATGCCCGACCGTTTCTTTTCGATCAGTTTAATTGCCATTTTCTTTTCATTTCTTCTTCATTGCGACTTCTCTTCCACGCGATTTGTCTTCCTCGCGACAACCCCTCTTGCATCCCAGTTTCTCGCCGCAGCCGACCTTTCCCTCTCGTTCTTTCTCCTCGCGGCAAGCGGCGGCGATCGGCCTTGACGAAGTGCACCGATGAGCCGACAGCGAGCTCACACGGCTAGAAGGTTGGGTCGGTGGCTCCGACACCGTGTTCTGATTAGAGGCCATGATTCTCTATCGGAACAAGTTGCTCAGATCCCTACGTGAGAGGTTAGGGCAACATGGTTTTTCGGCGAACAAAGGAGATTTGGGTAGCGAGCAGAGTCGTCGGTGTGGGGGATTTGCCTGTCGGTGGTCGTCGGAGCTAGGTAAGAGCTTGTTTTGTCTTACCTTAGATGAGATTTTGGTGTTTGCTATGGTTTCTCTTTTGTTGAATTGGAGCTGTGATTTGGGCAGAATCAGTGGACAGAGCAACTCGGGGGAGGGGGTTGTTTTCTCCGATTTGCATCGGAGGTTGGTGAGGGCTGTGTCGAGAGGTTCCAACCGCTGGTAAGCTTGATTTAACCTTTGCGTTTCATTTGTCAAATTTTGTATGTGGTCATTGTGTTGGTCGTTGGGTTTCTGTTGATGGATGTGTCAGCTGTGATTGGAGTTGTGAACGGCTGGGACAGCTGTGTTGGCTGTGAGTGAGAGGAGGGGACTCAGTTGGGTTGTGCTGTGAAGTAGTAGCTTTGTTTGGGCTACGAATAGAGACGTGTATTAGTGTGAATATGGATTAGATTTATAACTAATTTTGTTGGTGATACTATTACATCAGATTAGGTGTAAAAGGATAAATCTTCATAAGATTAGCTTAGTTAAGTTGGATATGGATTGATCTTTATTATAGTGTATATGGGATTAAAGAAAGGGATAGATCGGTTAAGTGGATAGCTTATCCATTAGATTTTGATCTTAATACCAGGTTGGCAATATAATCTGATTATATTTGCAATATGCAGGTTTCGGTCATGAGACAGGTCCACGGGCGTAAAGACAATTGGTATTCTTCATAGCAGGCGGATATCTTTGACTTATCTTCTTTTAAATATTGTCACCCAAGAATCCCCCAAGGAAGGCCTTACGCCAACGCAAGGTTTAGAAGGGATGAAAACAATGAACTATGGATGCTCCTCTCAGCTCAACAAAAGGGAGGGACACTATTTGTCATTTCAAGCCAGCTTGGCCTATTTGATGACGTATTCTCGAGGTGGGAATCTATTACAAAGAATCATGTTTCGTCCCAGGGATTCACAGACGTCAGAGACAAAGTTGAATATATAGAAAATCTCCTAGGGGAAATAGAGAAATTGGCATGGATCCAGTGGAGAATGAGCTACCCGGCTGAGTACGACGCACTTCTCAGCATAGCTAAAGGAAGGGAAGGTACGCAAAATATCTTATCCCAGATGAGACGAGTTTTCTCGTCAGAAGACCCGGCTCAAGGATCCACAGCAATCCAAGACCAAGCATATAAAGACCTAGAAAGGTTGTCCTGTGAGAATATTAAAGACTTGATCAGATATATGAATGACTACATGAGGTTGGCAACAAAAACAGGAAGGTTATACACAGGACCAGAGCTGTCTGAAAAATTTTGGTTCAAGATGCCTGGAGACTTGGGCAGCAGGATAAAAGCAGCGTTTGATGATAAGTACGCAGGGCTCATGGTAGGGGTATTCCCTAGAATCTTGTTTGCATATAAATACCTGGATCAGAAGTGCAAAGACACAGCGTTCCAGAGATCTCTCAAGAACTTATCTTTCTACAGCCAGATCCCCATACCAGGCTATTATCAAGAGAAGAAGCACCTCGGGATCCAGAAATCAAAGACATACAAGGGCAAGCCACATGACTCCTATGCACGCATAGAAAAGAGGAAGCACCTCATCCGCCATAAGAAGTGCAAATGCTACTTGTGCGGATAGGAGGGACATTTCGCAAGAGAATGCCCAAGCGAAAGACGCAATGTCAAGAGGGTGGCCCTATTTGAACAACTACAGATACCAGACGACTGCGACATTCTCTCTGTCCAAGAAGGAGAGGAACAAAGCGATGCCATTTTTAGCATCTCGGAGGGAGAAGATGACTGCGAGGATACCCATTATACTAAGTCTTTCGCTTGACCCTCTTGACATTGCGCCTTTCGCTTGGGCATTCTCTTGCGAAATGTCCCTCCTATCCGCACAGGTAGCATTTGCACTTCTTATGGCAGATGAGGTGCTTCCTCTTTTCTATGCATGCATGGGAGTCATGTGGCTTGCCCTTGTATGTCTTTGATTTCCGGATCCCAAGGTGCTTCTTCTCTTAATAATAGCCTGGTATGGGGATCTTGTAGGGGATCGTTGGAACGTTAGAGGGGGGGGGGTGAATAGCGTCGTGCTATGCATCGATGGAATACGTTCGCGTGTTCGTCTACAAACTTCGTTAGCGCAGCGGAATATAGATAATGATAACAATAACGAAATAGATAATCACACGAATACAAGCATATAACGTGGTTCAGAACCGAACGGTTCATACTCTACGAATCGAGCTCTAAAGAGCTCTAGTGATGCACACGCAATCACTAATCACAAATACTCCTCGACACAAGTCGGAGGTGGAGAAACCCCTTACAAGCTATTCTTACAACAATAAGAAATGGATACAAGCAATTACAACAATGAAATACAATATAAGTAAAGAAAACTACTTTACAATTGCTCTTTGAATGCTTGATCGCTTGGTTGCTTGGAATCAACTTGAAGACCCTGATTTGCAACAGCAAATTGATCCAAAAGCTCTCAAGAAACCATTGCATTTTCCTTCTTCACGAGCTCCATTTAAAGCTTCAACCTGTGCTGAAAAACGACGATAAGTCGATTGCTTGGGACCATCAGTCGACTGATGTCACTGTTGCCGTGAGACAACGACTAGATCCACGCTGGAAAAATCCAACGGATCCATCATCAGTCGACTGATTATGACCATCAGTCGACTGATCAAGCCATCACTCGACTGCTGACCGCAGCGGTCGAGTGAGACTCCATTCTGTGCTCCAAAATCCGAGCACCAGTCGACTGATCACACGTTCAGTCGATTGCTCGGCCGATCAGTCGACTTTCTTCCTCTGACAGTTGACTGCTAGGCCAATTCCCGCAGTCAAATCCTAGTTGACTCATACAGTCGACTGCCACATGACACCAGTGTTAGTATGAGCCCTTAGTGCCAATTATGAGATGATTGGTGAGGGAGACTTTTGTATTATATTCTTGCATTAATAAAGGCAAAGATTGATTATTATATTTCTTTATGCGTGTGCCAGCTAAATAAATATAATAATGCCCATGAATAGTAGGTTGTTATCTACAGTATATCAATTGGTAGAATTGATTATGAGAAGCTGTAGAGAACACTATTCTTAAATATTCCTAGTCGAGTATTGTATTAATAGACAAGGGCTATATTGATACATTGAGACTAACATGTAGGTCAATGGATGACTTGATCTCACAAGTCATGGATATGTGATATCACATTGATACATGGGTATATATATTGGAGACTATATATACTGAATTGACCCACCATGAGAAAGTATCATGGATCGTTATATGAGTGTCATATACTTTCTCATGTGACTATTGGTATGAATAGTCCTTAGACCTGAAGTCACTACGGTTCCCTACATAAGGAGTTATGTACTTTGGTATCGTCTAACGTCACACCGTAATTGAGTGACTATAACGGCGATCACTGAGTATGTAACGAATTATGTGGAGGGATGTGAGTGATGTAGATGAGATCTATCCTCCCATACGACGGAGTGATATCTTCGGCCTCTTGATGAAGAGCAGACCACGAAATGCATGACCATGCTCAAATGAGTCAATACGAGATATCGAGCTCATTTGTTTGAGTGAGTCTACTGGGGATCAAGAAACATAAAGATTGATAAGAGGTGACACCTACGCCTCGTTGATCGATCCGAGATATCAAGGATGAAGGACACCGTCATATGATGATAGTCACTAAGAGGTTGATCTCGACATTCTCATCACTTGGGTAGCAATGATGTATCTAGATGTCGCCATCGCTTATGTATCTAAAATTGTTTTGATACATTGCCAACGCTATGAGAGCCTATAGGGTCACACACAAAGAACATATTATTTTGGAGAGGAAATCATTTTGGTTTGACTAAAATGAATTATTAGTTAATTGGATTAACTAGAATGAGTAAGACTCATTACTTGGCTAAATTTGAGTTGGACTCAAATTGGTTTATGTTGAGTTAGACTTAAGTCAAACCAAGAGAAGAAGGCTAAAATGAATAATACACGAATTAATAATATAATACACGAATTAATAAATGGGGTTTAAAATGGGATTTAAAACTCATTAATATGCATTTAATGAGCATTAATTGACTTCCTTTCTTTTACCATGAAGAATAAGGAAGTGCATTTAATGTCTCATTAAGGTGTATTATGGTTGCTTCTTCTTCTTCAACGTGGACAATAAAAAAGAAAATTAGATTTTATTTTTTTTTCGTTCACAACACAAGAGGGCCAAGTATAGAGTGGAAAAGTGAGACCTTGGAGTGGTTGCTAGCACAACCGAAAGGGCTTACCTCTTCTCTCGAAGATCGTGTGTGTGTGCACCGTAGAGGCGTGAACATTCTGACCACGCTGAGATCCGTAAGTGTTGCTGACTGGAATTCGAAGGGCACTCTTCGAAGGTAATCTCGATTCCTATAGGATAGAATCGATAATTGAAACGAGTATATTTTTTTTGCTTGGATCTCTGGAGGGATCCTAAGTTTTCCGCTGTGAATTTTGTTTATCGCTCGGGATCCCTACAACCAGTCGACTGGCACACCTCAAACATGAGGTTTTAGCCCAAGTATGGTTCCCCCATACTTGCTAGACCACCCTTAGCCAAGACCTAAACCTTCTAGCCACCTCCATCAGCCTCACGCCTCTCGGATCCCTTCAAGTCATCCATGACTTGTTCATCCATCGCGCTAGCCTTCAGGTGCTTCTATCAGCTATGTCATGCTAACGGTGTCTACACCGCCAAGGCACATTGGACTTACGCCGTCAAAACTCCGCTTGGACTTTACGCCGCCAACCATTGGACTTATGCTGCCAAGACTCCCGCTTGGACTTTATGCCGCCAATATCAAATCCCTTGGACTTCTCAAATGCCAAGACTCAATCTTGAACTTTTCCTTGCCAATCCATGTTGGACTTTCCATGTCAAAACCCATGCTTGAACTTTACCTTGCCAACTCATGTTGGACTTTCCATGCCAAGACCCATGCTTGGACTTTTCCTTGCCAAGACCCATGCTTAGACTTTCGTTGCCAAGACCCATGCTTGGACTTTACATGCCAAGTACTCAAGACTTGGACTTTCCCATGACAATCAAATTGTCATATGTTTTTGTCGAACATCAAAACATCACTCGAGTCAAACTTGAGTTCTGGTCATTCGTGACCTGGGCCGATTGCACCAACAGATCTGGCTGTAGAAAGATAAGTTCTTGAGAGATCTCTGGAGCGCAACGTCTTTGCACTCCTGTTCCAGGTATTTATATGCAAACAGGATTCTAGGGAATACCCCTACCGTGAGCCCTGCGTACTTATCATCAAACACTGCTTTTATCCTACTACCCAAGTCTCCGGGCATCTTGAACCAAAATTTTTCAGACAACTCTAGTCCTGTGTATAACCTTCCTATTTTTGCTGCCAACCTCATGTAGTCGTTCATATATCTGATCGGGTCTTTAATATTCTCACAGGACAACCTTTCTAGGTCTTTATATGCTTGGTCTTGGATTGCTGTGGATCCTTGAGCCGGGTCTTCTGACGAGAAAACTTGTCTCATCTGGGATAAGATATTTTGTGTACCTTCCCTTCCTTCAGCTGTGCTGAGAAGTGCATCGTGCTCAGTCGGGTAGCTCATTATTCACTGGATCCATGCCAATTTCTCTATTTCCCCTAGGAGATTTTCTATATATTCGGCTTTGTCTCTGACGTCTGTGAATCCCTGGGACGAAACATGATTCTTTGTAATAGATTCCCACCTCGAGAATACGTCATCAAATAGGCCGAGCTGGCTTGGAATGACAAATAGTGCCCCTCCTTTTTATTGAGCTGAGGGGAGCGTCCATAGTTCATTGTTTTCATCCCTACTAAACCTTGCGTTGGTGTAAGGCCTTCCTTGGGGGATTCTTGGGTGAGAAGGCCCTGGTTCTGTCCTCGTCGTGTTAGTGAAAGCCCTAGAGTCAATCATGTGATGATTGTTGTATGGACTTTATTGTATCATATTCCTATTTATAAATGCATGGTTATTATATTTACTTGTATTGGTGTCAAATAACTAAATATAATAATGTCCTTGAGTAGTAGGTTCTTATCTATATCAATCGATTGGTTGAACCGATAATGAGATGATATAGAAAACACTACTCTTAATCAATCCTAGTCGAGTATTAACATTCAGGGACAATGTTAATGCGTAGAGACTAGCATGTAGGTCAACATGATGACTTGATCTCACAAGTCAAGGATATGAGATATCAAGTTGATACATGGGTATGCATTGGAGAATGTATATTGAATGACTCGCCATGAGAAAGTATCATTGATCGTTATATGAGTGTCATATACTTTCTCATGTGGCTATTATTATGACTATTAGTCCTTAGACCTGAAGTCACCATGGTTCCCTACATAAGGAGTTGCATACTTTGGCTTCGTCAAACGTCACCCGTAAATGGGTGGACTATAAAGGCGATTACTGGGTATGTAACAAATTATGCGGAGGGATGTGAGTGATGTAGATGGGATGTATCCCTCCTATATGACGGGAGTGACATCGATATTCTTGAGAGAGTGAGACCACGAAGTGCATGACCATGCTTAAATGAGTCAATATGAGATATTGAGCTCATTTGATTAGAGTGAGTCTACTTGGAGTTCAAGATTTAGATTGTACCGAGGATGACACGGTCTATGCCTCGATTGGTCAATCTAGATATCAAGGATAGAGGGACATTGTCACATATTGTGAGAGTCATAATTAGTAGTCACAAAGATGATGTTGGAGCTCAACATTCTTATAACTTGGGTAGCAATGATGTGTTGCTAGATACCGCTCATTGCTTATGTTCCTAAATCGGTTTAGGGACATTGCCAACGTTACAAGAACCTATAGGGTCACACATATAAGAGCAATTAGATGGAGATTAGGTTCATATCATGAACCATGAGGATTAGGTTCATGGGATGAACCAAATTGGATTAAGAGTAATCCAAATTAGACTAATTGAATTAGACTCAAGTTGATTCAAGTGTTGAATGAGTCTAATTTAGATTTAATTCATTAAATCAATTTAAATTAATGAATAGAGATTCATTAAATTAAATTGACTTGAGTCAAGTGGTTAGATTTGATCAACCATGAGAGATTAGAGGTCAAGTTTGACTTGACTTGAGAGGGAAGATGAACGGTCAAGTTTGACTTGACCAAATGCCATGTCATGATGATGACTTGGCATGGCCGGCCAATGATGATGCTCCACATCATCATTGACTTTGTCAATTGGTGCCACATCATGAAGGAGACCAAGGGTCATGGGAGTTACATGCATGCATGTAACCCCCTCTCCATAATGTGGCCGGCCACTTTAGGGGTTATGATGGTGAAATTCATTTGGTGAGTTACACACAACATCATCTTCAACCTTGGATCAATTTCCCTCAAGCTCTCCTTCTTCTTCCTCATCTTGTCGAGACATTCTAGGAGTGCTAGCACACTCAAGATTGTCTTTTCTCCACATTTTGCTTGTGTGGATACCAATAGAGGAGTGTGCACTTGACACTCTCAAGTTCCGGCAACCCTTTTGGACGAGCGGAATTTGTGAAGGGCGTCGCATCGAGGGTAATGATCTCACCTCTTAGATCTAAGGTAGATCTAGGGTTTTTAGTAAGCACATATATGTTTTATTTTAATATATCTTCGCACGGATCCGTGGCCGGGGATTCCGAGGTTTTCGCAACGCAAAAAGCGGTTTTTGCGGCTCGGAAAAATCCAATAGTGGTATTAGAGCCACGTGCGAAGCATATATGTGCTTCGTTTTTTGTAATTTTTGTATTAGATATAAAAATTACAGATTTATATGTTTTTGTAAATTTCCTATTTTTATAGAATTTTTGAGAATTTTTCTTGAATAGTCGAAGCAACGAGTGTTGGGACACTTCAGAGGTTTCAAACCGTCGAGAAAACTCTCAAACTACAAATCTCGCTTTAGGTTTTTGGGACAGCGACTTAAGTCGTTGTAAGATCGTAGAAGGGACACTCGCAAGGTTTATTTTGCGAGTAGGGGCGCTGCCCCTATCCCCGAAAGGGGCCTTGTCCCGCGATCGCGCCCGGAAATCACTTAGCGGGACCGTTATGGAGAGGTGACTCATAAAATTGAAAAAAATAGGAAAAATTATAAAAATTTTCTGTAAAAATACATAATTTAGAATTATGTATAATTATGTGATTGTCATGGCCCAATAACCCCAATATGATTGGATGTGATATGTTGTAATTCATAATACGGCTTGCGTGTCGTTTTGTGATTGTGCGTGTTGTATAGTGTATGCGACCTGCGCGTCGTACCTCTTTTTTGATATTCTAGTTGTAAATAGTTTTAGACTCGAATGTAACTCGAGTTTCATATTTGTAATGTACAAAATGGAGCGGTGGAAAGTCCACTTGAAGACGAGGTTACGAGAAGGGTGACAACGACACATGACGGTCAAAGGAAGCGCTTGGAGAAGTCGCTAGCCTTAGGTTGACCGTCCGATCTTCTCATTGGCTTGAGAAGATCGTAGTAGGGCCATGACTATATCACATTTAATTATATATATATATATATGTTGATATATATATATATATATATATATATATATATATATATATATATATATATTTGATTTTGCTTGTATGTATGTGATGCATGCTAGTAGAATAATGCTTGTATGTATATGATGCATGCTAGGATAATTTTCTTGTATGTATATGATGCATGCTAGAATAATGATTGTATGTATGTGATGCATGCTAATATATGATAATAAAGGCATAAATGCGTATGAGATACACATTACGATTAGATTAGATCATAATCGAATCAACTCAAAAATGCTTACCGAGCCTTGATACCCATCACTACCTCGATCATTTGTTGTTGTTGAATCTGCCAAAGCAGAGCAACGCATATTATCTTGGTAGGGTGCGGAGGGACAATCTTGGTCCCGCCTATCACGCTTGGGTTAGAGTAAGCTCAATTAGATTGAGCAAAACTAGTTAACTCAATTGGATCGAGTAGAACTATAGGCATATTCCAATCGTTGGAAAGATAGGTTAAGATCGCATTTACACTAAATCTTGGGCGATTTAGCCAAAGCTAACTCAAGGTCTTTTGTAAATGTGAGTCTTGATCCTATAAACAAGAGTTGCATAGAGATGTAATCGGTAATGTGTTACCCACTGATCGTACTAAGTCTTGGGCGATTTAGCCAAAGCTAACTCAAGGCTTAGTATGATGTGGATCTTGTCTCGCAAGAATTATAGCTAGTTTGTATGAATCTAGTAATGTGGTTTGACCACATCCATAACTCGATTCTACAAAATTCCTATAATTCAGTGGGAGCATCATTTGATTAAAGACCTAATTAAATGATAAAAGGAATATGATATTAATTCTCTGCATTGTATGTTGTAGATAACTATGTCGACAAACACGAACACTCTCTCTCTGCGTTCTGTCATTGAGAAGGACAAGCTCAATGGAGCAAATTTCCTGGACTGGTACAAGAACCTGAGAATTGTTCTCACCCAAGAAAGGAAGTTGTACGTCTGGGCGGCCCATTCGAGGCACCTCCACGCCCGCCTCGCGGTGACAAAGATGCTTACAAGAAGCATCAAGATGATGCATTAGATGTGTCATGTCTAATGCTCGCGACCATGAACTCTGAGCTTCAGAAGCAACACGAGTTCATGAATGCTTATGATATGGTTGGACATCTTCGTCAACTATATCAAGGACAAGCAAGGCATGAGAGATATGAAGTCTCTAAGGCATTGTTTGGGTCTAAAATGCAAGAAGGGACTCCCGTAGGTCAATATATACTCAAGATGATTGGGTACGTAGAAAACCTACAAAGGCTGGGATTCCCACTTGGCCAAGAGCTGGCCACTGACCTGATCTTGCAATCTTTGCCACAAGCCTACAATCAATTCGTCATGAATTATAACATGAATAAAATTGATAAGCCATTGCCTGAGATGCTCAGCATGTTGAGAACTGCTGAGCTTAACCTTGAGAAGGGAAAATCTGACACCATTTTGATGGTGGACAAGAAGAAAGGCAAGGACAAGCCTAAAGGTAAGGGAAAGTCCCAAGCCAAGGGCAAAGGCAAAGAACTTAAACCCAAAGGAGGGGTAACCAAGGAAGGGGCTTGCTTCCACTGCAAGGAAGCTGGACACTGGAAGCGTAACTGCAAGGCATACCTGGAAGAACTTAAGAAGAAGAGAAGTGAGACTTCTACTTCAGGTATAAATATTATAGAAGTCAATCTATCTATTTCTTCATCATGGGTATTAGATACCGGATGTGCATCTCACATTTGTACCAATGTGCAGGCGCTGAGAAATAGCAGGGCATTGACAAAGGGCGAGGTGGACCTAGGAGTAGGCAATGGAGCAAGGGTTGCTGCTGTTGCTGTAGGAACTTATGATCTATCTCTGCCCTCTGGGCTTGTACTAGAATTAGATGAATGTTGTTATGTGTCTGCTTTGACTAAGAACATAATTTCGGTTTCTTGTTTGGACAAGAAAGGATTTACATTTATAATAAAGAATAAATGTTGTTCAGTTTATTTAAATGATATGTTCAATTGTAGTGCACCTCCAATGAACGGACTCTACTTTCTAGACTTAGAGAGCCCTATCTATAACATAAGTACCAAGAGGTTCAAGTCAAATGAGTTGAACCAAACCTATCTCTGGCATTGTCACTTAGGTCACATAAATGAGAGTCGCTTATCTCAGCTCCATAAGGATGGGCTGCTTGACTCATTTGATTTTGAATCATATGAGACATATGAGTCTTGCCTTTTAGGCAAGATGACCAAGACTCCCTTTAGTGGACACAGCGAAAGAGCAACAGATTTGTTAGAACTTATACATAGTGATGTATGTGGTCCTTTCAATGTTGCTGCTAGAGGTGGTTACAGGTACTTCATTACATTTACTGATGACTTCAGTAGATATGGTTATGTGTATCTTATGACACATAACTCAGAATCCTTTGAAAAGTTCAAAGAATTCAAGAATGAAGTACAAAATCAGCTTGACAAGAGTATTAAGATACTTCAATCAGATCGAGGTGGTGAATACCTTAGCCATGAGTTTCGTGACTATCTAGCTGAGTGTGAGATTCTATCCCAACTCACTCCTCCTGGAATACCACAGTGGAATGGTGTATCCGAAAGGAGAAATCGTACCCTATTAGATATGGTATGATCTATGATGAGTCACATAGATCTTCCTATATCCTTTTGGGGATATGCTCTAGACACAACAGCCTTTACCCTTAACCGTGTACCATCCAAGGGTGTCATAAAGACACCATATACGATATGGACAGGGAGAAATCCCAAGATGTCTTTCATGAGGATTTGGGGTTGTGAGGCTTACGTTCGACGTCAAGTCTCAGACAAACTGGGACCCAAATCCGATAGGTACTATTTTGTTGGATATCCCAAGGTTACAAAGAGATATTACTTCTACATTCCCAGTCAGCACAAAGTGTTTGTGGCAAAGACTGGAGTTTTTCTAGAAAGAGATTTTGTTTCTAGAAAAACTAGTGGGAGTACCTTCGATCTTGAAGAAATTCAAGATAAGGACCATAGCACTGATGCCTTGATGGAGGTTGAATAGGAACCACAAAGTGTTGTGGGTGATGAGGTTGTTGCACAAAGAGTTGTGGAACAACCACCTGTTCATGTAGACTTACCTCTTCGCAGGTCTGATAGGGTACGTCGTCAGCCTGAGAGATACTCATTTCTCTTGTCTGACCATGATGACGTTATGCTCATTGAGAATGAGCCTACCTCCTATCAAGAAGCTGTGATGAGCCCAGATTCTGAGAAATGGCTAGAGGCCATGAGATCCGAGATGGAATCCATGTACACCAACCAAGTATGGACTTTGGTTGATCCACCTGAAGGGGTCAAACCCATTGGGTGTAAGTGGGTCTTTAGGAGAAAGACTGACATGGATGGACTTATGCATACCTATAAGGGCCGATTGGTGGCTAAAGGTTTCAAGCAAATTCATGGTATTGACTATGATGAAACCTTTTCTCCAGTGGCGATGTTTAAGTTCATTCGGATCTTGCTTGCTATTGCAGCATACCACGATTATGAGATCTGACAGATGGATGTCAAAACCGCGTTTCTGAATGGAAACTTACTCAAGGATGTGTACATGACACAACCTGAGGGTTTTGTAGATCCACAACATACTGGGAAGGTATGCAAGCTGCAAAGGTCCATTTATGGGCTAAAGCAAGCTTCTCGGAGCTGGAATCTTCGATTCGATGATGCGATCAAACAGTTTGGTTTCATCAATAATGAAGATGAACCCTGTGTCTACAAGAGGGTTAATGAGAACACAGTTGTCTTCCTTATATTGTATGTGGATGACATACTACTCATTGGGAATGACATCCCTTCGCCAGCTGATGCAGCTGTGAAGACTTGGTGAGGACATGCTTCTCGATGAAGGACTTAGGTGAAGCGGCTTGTATTCTAGGCATCAAGATCTATAGAGATAGATCTAAGAGATTGCTTGGCCTAAGTCGAATGCATCGTTGACACGATATTACTACGGTTTGCCATGCGAGAATTCGAAGGGACTTGAGTGTTCTTTGAAGACTCAAAGTCCCTCTTCTAGAGATGAGAGAGACGCATGGATAAGATCCCTTACGATCGCTATAGGATCTACATCATACGCATGTTGTGTACTCGTCTCGATGTCTCGTATGCTTTGAGCATGGCGAGTAAGTACCCGATCGATTCTAGGTGAGCGTCATCGGATAGCGATCGAGAATATTCTTAAGTACTTGAGAAGGACTAAAGAATATTTCTTGATATTTAGGCGATGAGAGCTAGTCAGTAAAGGGTTCTGACGATGCCAACTTCAAGACCGGGATGATTATAGATCGCGATCGGGGTTCGTGTTTTGCTTGAATGGTGGCGCCATGAGCGGGAAGAGTTGGCGGAGACACAATTGTCGATTCTACAATGGTCGAGTATATCCATGCATCGAGGCGTGAGAAGGAGGCATTTGGATCCGCAAGTTCATTATCGAGCTTGGGGTGGTTCCTAGCATCAGATCCTATAGAGCTCTATTGTGACAACAATGGAGCGATTATGACAACTAAGGAACCTCGCTCACACCAATGACCAAACGATACTACGACGCTCTATATCATTCGAGAGATTATCGATAGAGGAGATGTGAAGATTTGTAGAGTACCGCGAAGGCTAACATCGCGGATCCCTTGACGAGGCTTTGTACGCGAAAAAGCATGATGGTCACACTAGGTCATTGGGTATTAGATACTACGGTGATTGACACTAGTGCTAGTGGGAGATTGTTAGTGAAAGCCCTAGAGCCAATCATGTGATGATTGTTGTATGGACTTTATTGTATTATATTCCTATTTATAAATACATGGTTATTATATTTACTTGTATTGGTGCCAAATAACTAAATATAATAATGTCCTTGAGTAGTAGGTTCTTATCTATATCAATCGATTGGTTGAATCGATAATGAGATGATATAGAGAACACTACTCTTAATCATTCCTAGTCGAGTATTAACATTCAGGGACAATGTTAATGCGTAGAGACTAGCATGTAGGTCAACATGATGACTTGATCTCACAAGTCATGAATATGAGATATCAAGTTGACACATGAGTATGCATTGGAGAATGTATATTGAATGACCCGCCATGAGAAAGTATCATTGATCGTTATATGAGTGTCATATACTTTCTCATGTGGCTATTAGTATGACTATTAGTCCTTAGACCTGAAGTCACCATGGTTCCCTACATAAGGAGTTGCATACTTTGGCTTCGTCAAACGTCACCCGTAAATAGGTGGACTATAAAGGCGATTACTGGGTATGTAACAAATTATGCGGAGGGATGTGAGTGATGTAGATGAGATCTATCCCTCCTATATGATGGGAGTGACATCGATATTCTTGATAGAGTGAGACTACGAAGTGCATGACCATGCCCAAATGAGTCAATATGAGATATTGAGCTCATTTGATTAGAGTGAGTCTACTTGGAGTTCAAGATTTAGATTATGCAGGATGACCGATCTATGCTTGATTGGTTAATCTAGATGTCGAGGATAGAGGGACATTGTCGTATATTGTGAGTCACAATTAGTAGTCACAAAGGTGATGTTGGAGCTCAACATTCTTGTAACTTAGGTAGCAATGATGTGTTGCTAGATACCGCTCATTGCTTATGTTCCTAAATCGGTTTAGGGACATTGCCAACGTTACAAGAACCTATAAGAGCAATTAGATGGAGATTAGGTTCATATCATGAACCATGAGGATTAGGTTCATGGGATGAACCAAATTGGATTAAGAGTAATCCAAATTAGACTAATTGAGTTAGACTCAAGTTGATTCAAGTGTTGAATGAGTCTAATTTAGATTTAATTCATTAAATCAATTTAAATTAATGAATAGAGATTCATTAAATTAAATTGACTTGAGTCAAGTGGTTAGATTTGATCAACCATGGGAGATTAGAGGTCAAGTTTGACTTGACTTGAGAGGGAAGATGAAAGGTCAAGTTTGACTTGACCAAATGCCATGTCATGATGATGACTTGGCATGGCCGGCCGATGATGATGCTCCACATCATCATTGACTTTGTCAGTGGTGCCACATCATGAAGGAGACCCGAGTTACATGCATGCATGTAACCCCCTCTCCATAATGTGGCCGGCCACTTTAGGGGTTATGATGGTGAAATTCATTTGGTGAGTTACACACAACATCATCTTCAACCTTGGATCAATTTCCCTCAAGCTCTCCTTCTTCTTCCTCATCTTGTCGAGACATTCTAGGAGTGCTAGCACACTCAAGATTGTCTCTTCTCCACATTTTGCTTGTGTGGATACCAATAGAGGAGTGTGCACTTGACACTCTCAAGTTCCGGCAACCCTTTTGGACGAGCGGAATTTGTGAAGGGCGTCGCATCGAGGGTAATGATCTCACCTCTTAGATCTAAGGTAGATCTAGGGTTTTTAGTAAGCACATATATGTTTTATTTTAATATATCTTCGCACGGATCCGTGGCCGGGGATTCCGAGGTTTTCGCAACGCAAAAAGCGGTTTTTGCGGCTCGGAAAAACCCAACACGTCGACGGGTACCCAAGTGGTCCCATGTTTGCTTCATGTTGAGGAGGATTGTAGGGGGAGGCTATAGTGCTTATTGATTATACCTGCTGCCCATCTTGTCACTGGGTCTCCATTAGTCGTCTTAGAGCAAGGTATTCCATGCTGGATTCCACCCCTACAACTAGGGTGTGGTGTTCTTCCTCTGCAAATGGGTTGCACCATTCGTCTGTTGCATCGTCGTCCGAGTAACTATCCCATATTGCTTCCGTTTTGTTTGCCATGGCTGCTAGGTACTGAATTTGTCCTAGATAATCATCCTCTGAGTCCGAGTCTTGCAATGGGCAATCCATGGACATGAGTACAGTGGCCCCTGGGCTTGTATCTCCTGCATGGGTACCTTCTTGCAATTCTTCGGAGATGGGTGATTCTTCCAGGAGGGCATTAACGACCATTTTCTCGTATTTGTCTGCTAGGTTTTTTAGGGAGGTGTATCCGGGTCTTTGTGATGCTTCTGATGGCCCCTTTTCCTTCCGTTCCTTTGGGAGTAATACTGAGAAAATCTCTGGTACTTGGGGTGTCTGGGACGAGTAACCTTCGATGTTTTCCTCATAGTTGTAACCATGCTGTTCCGGGGCCCAATTTTCTCGTGGCCTTTCATCGCCTGCTGGGACTTCTATTAGTGCGTGGTTGTAGCTGTATTGAGTGATTAATTGGGCGATGATTTGTCCTTGATATATATTAATAGTGGCATGGGTAAGGTTTCTAACTGAGATTTTTACCTCATCTTGGTAGTGGCTGTCAATCGTAGTTGTTTCTATGCTGAGCTGGTTGTCTGCCAGGGAGAGAGACCTTGCAATAATTTGCCCATAGATCCCATATGGGAAATCGAAGCTCAGACCTGTGGATATCTGCCTGTGTTCTGATGGGGGAATTACACAATCCTCGTCCGCAGCTAATTCATATCCGGCAGATCCTTGAACATATTGTGTTGGTAATGTTGCAGTTGGAGTTAGTCTTCTGATCAACACCCTTGGTTCTTGCTGTTCATGCACGTAGGATGCCTCTCCTTCTAGCAAGACGGCGAGGGAGTGCGTCCTGATATCTTCCTCATCGCTGGGAACTTCCTCATCTCGGACATTATAGCATGGGCATCCTGAATGGGCTGCTACCGTGTAGTTGTTGAATGTGATGGACATCCTTCCATCAATTAGGTTCTTGCTAGTGATCTCCCTTGGTTGGCGGGGGATCGTTACTTGTGTTGGCTGGATTACCCAACTTAATCCCTGTAGTGCGTCAGCTGAGTACCTTCTTCCTTGAAGCGCTCTTACTCCGTGGCTTACTAAGTAGTCCACCACTCCTTGCACCTCGTAGGAGAAGCCTACGTTTAGCGTGTTTGACAATCGGCCGATAAGGCCCCTTGTGATTAGCATGTTTGCTTCCCCGTTTCTCCACTGGTCGTATCCTCTTGTCAGGATGGAGACTTGAATGTTTCTGTAGAAGTCTCCAATCGTTAGCATTAAATAAGGTATTATATATATCATTTGGGACCCATGTGAGAGGTCCACTTCCATGGCTGCTATGATGGCTCTGTCTCCTTGCCATCTGATGTCTCTGAACAGAACAAGGGTCTGCGTTCCTTCCTCTTGTCTGTGTAGCGCCTGAATTCGGACTTGCAGGATTTCTAAGTGGATAAAACACATGCGACTTCTCTACAGTTGGTTGAAGCTGCTTTCCTGGATAAAACACTTGTCTTGCTGCTGATTATCCACACAGGGCAGTGCTTCTTCCGATCGGTGCATGTACACGCGGTGGTGGATATCATCTCTTCTGGAATGGTATAGAACTTCTGCTAGGACGATCGATGCCCTCTTCTGCATTGATAACTGTAGTTGTACCTGGAGGTCTAGTTGTTGCTCTAGTGTTTGCTGGGCTCTCCTACCCATTATCCTTCTTCCCATGCGCCTTAAGGCTTGCTGGGCGTTGTACATCCTTCTTTGGTTCCTCCTGTATTCTTGCACTTGGTCTTCGAAAAGTGGGGTTGTGGTTTGCTCCAGCTGGGTTATGCTTTGGGAGGTCATCTTTGCTTGAGCTTGTGCTGCTCTTCTTTCAGGATTTTGTAGGGGTCCTTGAAAACTCAGATTCTTCCCTTGGCTTCCTTGGGGCGCTTGGTTGGTCCGAGTGTTAGGTTCTGCAACTTTGTTACAAGGTCTTCGGGGAGAGGGGCTGCTTGTAGCCCTCCCTTGTTGTCTAATGATTTTGAGTTCCTCCTGGATACCTTTGAGGGATTCCGCTATTTGGATTAGCAACTGGAGTTGGGTGTTATTTTGTTTGATGATTGCAGTGTTTCCGGAAATTGCCCTTGGTGCTCACTAGGTTTTGTGAAACCTACTGCTGGCGCCTCAATGTTCTCAGTGGTTTCGATGACATCAAGGTAGGATTTGACACCTTTAGCCTGAACAAGGTGATTCATGTGGTGGTCCACCGCTGGATGCAGAGGAGTTCTTCCACTTGTTGTAGCTTTTTAGTGAGCTCTTCTGTCTGTTTGCACACTGTTTCCTCTGCTTCCTTATGCTTTTGGGATGTTTTGGCTATCAGGTCACAGATATCCTGCTTAGTTAATGGCCTGTTAGCGATTAGCAAGTTTGTAAGGGATTTCAGTGCTTCTTCTAACGTGTCGACCCTCTTCTCAATCTTCTGGCAGAGCTCAAGAATTTGTTTGAAGTTTTTGAGATTTACTTTTGCTGATAGACAAGTCCGGTCGTAGATGATCGAAATGTTATGGGCTAGTTGAGAGGTGGTTACTTTGTCTTTAGAGGCTAGGTCGAGGTATTCTAGGTTAACGGTGTGAGAAACTCTATACCATTCTTGAATGGACTCTTCCCACCTATTGGACATTAATCACAATGATTCTCCCCCAAATCTCTGCTCATGCAGGTGTGCCTTTGGTCTTAAGAGAACCCTAAGTTCTATCTGCCAAGTTAGGACCTGCCCTTTTGCCTTCAGAAGGGAAGAATTATGGTAATGTCATTTATGTTGGGAAGCTAGAATTAGCGTCACTACCGTTTTCCTTAGAGATACCCTCAGGAGTTTAAGCTAGCATCATTTTTATGCTAGCTCTGATACCAAAATTATAAGTGTGGCGGAAAGACAAGAAACAAAGAAATAGGGAGAAATGATGAAAATTCACAGATTCTTATTTCTTGCTTTGAAGATGAAGAGAAAAAACCAAAGTGAAGCTCAAGGTATGCTTGAATGCTTCGCTATGGATGACTGACTGTCTTTATATAAGCGTTCAAGGAGGAGTCGGGTGCTCAAAAGGGGGCCCCATTGACACTACTCCTTTTGCTTTAAAAGGACTCACCCAGCGCACACTAGGACACTTTACAACGCACACCAGTACGGTTTTACAGCGCACACTAGTACACCAGGACACTTTACAATGCACACCAGTACGCCTTTACAGTGCACACTAGTACACTAGGACATTTTACAATGCACACCAGTACGCTTTTACAACGCACACCAGTACACTAGGACACTTTACAATGCACACCAGCACACCAGTACGCCTTTACAGCTTGAAGTGGGCCTTCTCTTTGGCCAGTTCTTGGAGGGTGTTGGCGACTTCAGCAGTTGTTTGTTTACCTTACTACAAATAGGAGCCAGTCATGGCACCAGTTGTCTCGGCCGTACATGCTAGCACACTTCTGTTGTTTCATTTCATGAAGTTGCTGGAGTTGTAGGACTGCTGTAATGACCTCTTGGGTCGCTTGCTCCTGTAGCAGATGGAGTTCACGAAAGACCAATCGTTCCTCCTTAAGTGAGAATCTTTCTTCGAACATTCGTCGTCGGTGGAACTGGAGGAGTTCTTGGTACCTCTGACTGATTGGCTTAGAACTAAGAGAGCCTCTGCCAGCTGAGCCTGGGTTGTTTCGTCCGGTTGCATTTGTAGCTCTTCCAACGCTAGAACCGCCTGATCCAATTGCTTCAGGGAATCCTGTGACCATTCTTTCTTGTTGAGCAGCTCGCGTTCTTCAAAATTTGCTATCTTTGTGATGATATGTGGCTGCAGCCTGATTTTTCTGTTCCCTAGAATTGCGCCCAGAAATTCTATTTCGAGTACGGCGATTTTCATTTTACTGGGACTCAGGACCAAGCCATGCTCCTTGCAGATGTTCAGCATTGTCCTCAAATGTTGTGAGTGTTTCCTCCTGTCTTCAGAAAACACGAGAATGTCATCGATGTACACTGCAATAAAATCCTTAGTACCTCGGAAGCAGTTGTCCATTTCCCTCTGGAAGATTGCAAGAGCATTCTTGAGGCTAAATGACATTGCTAGCCATTCAAACAACTCGTCGAGCACCCAGAAAGCCGTCCACTCTATGGAATCATGGTTTATTGCTACATGATGGAATCCACTTTTGAGGTCAAACTTAGAGTAGATATTGCTATTGCTGACCTTTTTCAATATGGTGTTTATGTCTGGGAGGTTGTACTGGTCCTTGTTTGTTAAATCATTGAGGCATTTGTAATTGAACACCATTTTTTCTTTGCCCTTCGTCTCTTGCCCTGTCTTTGGGTCAATCATAGTCCCTGAGTTAACTATGATGGCTGTTGTGTCGTGCCTGCTCGTGCTTGGCCTAATGACTCCAATTTCCAAGAGGGCCTTTACATGGCGGGTGAAGGCCGTTTTCTGGGTGGGTGTGAGGTGTTTTAGAGGCCTGTCCTCAATGACGAAATCTAGATTTTGGATGTCCAGTTTGCATGTTATCTTGTTCTTGCTCCAGTGCTTTAAGGGGTTATCCCCTATGTATCCTTGTTCTTGTAGTTCCTTCAGCAGCGAACCGAATTCCCCCAGTTGTGAGGGCATTGTTGTATAGAATACCATCTCTTTTATTTGTAAGTATTCTTCTTCATCTAGTTCCAGCTCCTCAATTGCTGCTGCTGTGTTTACTGTAGGGGAAGTGTTAATCGAGGTAATGTTTTTGTAAATCATTACCGTGCAACTTGATTTTTCAACCCATTTACTGCTGTGCGTTTTCACCCTCATTTACGCCGTGTGTTTTGATTTTTTTTGCCCTAGCCGTGTGGATCCTTCGTCCCCACCACCTAGAAGCTTTTCCAACCTTTAAAGAAGCCAAAAGAAACAAGGATGAGGAGGACCATGCAAGTGGTATCTCGATCCGGTGTTTCGGAGCGGCGAGCAAGGAGAAACAACGCCCCTTAAGCTCCGGAGGAAGGTAACACTCTTCCAACTCTTTTTTTCGCAACAATGAGCATAGGGATAGATATAACATGCTTTCTACTCGTAAAATCACTGCAACTAGGTATCTTGATGAAGACTTACTAGAATCCCTAGGGTTGTTGGGTGACATCCAAGCCCTATTTGCAAAAATAAGATGGGGAGAGATAATGGGGATAAGACACCCAACCTATCTTGGGATAGTTTTAGAGTTTTTAAGTTCTTTAGAAGTCGAAGTTTTAACGGGTAGAGAGAGCGAATAAGGTAGGATTACCTTTAGAATATTTAACATTGAGCATGAATGAACACTACACCAATGGAATTCATGTTTTGGCTTGCCGAGTGGAGGAGAGAGAAGAACTCTTATTGGGTTTAACTCTTGGATCTTTTGGACCGAATTGACAGGAGAGCACACTTACGACCCTTCTAGGGCCAAAACATTGCGCCTCCAAAACCTCATTTTTCGATACTTCCACCGAATCATGGCAAATACTATATTTGGTTGTGGGGAGAGTGACGGTGTAGTGAGAGCTAGCGAGCTGCTTTGCCTTTGGGACATGGTACAAGAAAGGAGTAGCATCGATGTAGGGTCCCATTTCATTAGACACCTAGTAAAGATGAGCAAAGCAGCGAGAGGAGAGATTAATGTGGGAGACCTACTTACCCACATTTGCCATCGGATGGGCTACGACTACACTGCACTAGATAGTATAGAGGGGAGCCTTAGGATTGACCTAGGAGTGTGTATGGCCATGAAGATAATTGTAAGAGAGGAACACTCCTTATGCTTTATAAGGAAAAACCTGACGACCCTCAGGCTCTCCGACCCTGATCGTACTGCCATCACCACACACGGCAACTGACGCTTATACCTAATAGTAGAGTCCCCGCCATATGAGGGACCATCCATGGCGGCACCCATCTCTCCTCCTTTACATCACTCTCCCTCCAGTACACACATGCATAGGAGCCCACCTAGTCCACGTCGACATGAGTCTGCACTTGCACCACCACCTTTTTATACTTTTGAGCAGGATGCAGGTACATCTGCCTACGATTTTTCGGAGTTCCGATCGCGTCTCGACGATATATATGCCGAGCAGCAGACACAGAGATAGCGATGGGAGGAGTAGAGCGTCTACACGCAGGAGGAATTTCAGGGCTTCCGGGAGCACTTTCAGTGGGCCGAGGAGTTCTATGACGAGGCCTGTGTTTATTTCCAAGAGGAGGCTACCCGTCGCCAGGCAGAGGCCACTTATCGCCAGGAGATGCGACAACATATGCTAGCCCAGCAGGCACAGTGGGCCTGAGAGGAGGAGCACAGAGCAGCCGCTGCATCCACCAGCTCTCAGATCGACCACATGTACATATGACATCAGCGACTCAGCAGCAGGTTCTCCCAGGATCCCGAGACGCTGAGGCTTATAGACTTTCCACCTCGTCCACCATATTAGAGGTATACTTTCATTTAAGTCTGAGAGACCCCAAGTTTTATTTTGTTTCTAGCAGTAGTTTCTTTCCTGATATTTGTATTTTAGTTTGCATTCATTTATTCATGCATTAGATGTTTAGTTTCTTTCAACACTTAGTTTTTGCTACCTATAAGTTGCCTCAGTAGTATTTGTAAAAGTTTTCTTCATGAGTTGTTTCCACGGATAGCTTAACTTCATTTACCTCGTGGTATTTTATTTTATTTGCTCTGAATGAATGTTCTAGACTTACACTAGTTAGTTTTTTATTTTACACATACACATGACGAACTTTCTGAAAGGGATAGTCTAATACATACCTAGTTATAATTCATCTCAGTAGTTTAGTACTTTGGAATTCATAGGTGACTCTAGATTTAACATTTTAGTTATTGAAGATGCTCGGATTGTGTAAGCCCATTCGGAAAAATCAAAATCCCAATGAGCCGAAAAGATAAAAGAGAGAAAAGAAAAAAAAAGGAAAAAAAGTGAGAGAAAAAGAAATGAAAAAGAAAAGAAAGAAGAAAAAAAGATTACGAGGGATAAAAAACAATTATCATGGGTGGAAATGGTTAGGTGCCCCTTTGAGACCGAGTTTGGTTACTGGGGAAACACCTGTCAATTTCTCTCAATACCGAGCACCCCTTTGAGACTTTGTGCTAGATCTAGAGAACGACCCTCGCTTTGGGTAGGTAAGTGCCTAAGAGCCGGAGATCTTAGGAAAGCTATAGGATGACGACTTAACTTATCATGGAATGAGTATCATCCTTCTGGGTACCAGATGGTCTTTATGAATGGCTTGCAATGCCATTCGGCCTCAAAAAGGCGCCAGCAATTTTTCAAAGAAAAATGGATGACTATTTTCGAGGAACTGAAAGCTTCATTGTGGTATATATTGACGACATCCTAGTATTCTCAGAAGACAAGACAGAGCATTCTAGGCATTTAAAGACTGTTGAAAATTTGCAGGAAAAATGGGCTGGTCCTTAGCCCATCCAAAATGAAGATTGCGGTACCAGAGATCGAATTCCTAGGAGCAATCTTAGGAAATCGAAAGATAAGACTGCAGCCACATATCATCTCAAAGATTGCAGACTTTGAGGAGCAAGAGCTCCTTAACAAGAAAGGACTCGGGTCTTCTTAACTACGCCTGCAATTACATTCCGAACCTCGGCAAGTTGCTCAGCCCACTTTACGCAAAAACCAGCCCCATAGGTGACAAGCGAATGAACGACCATGACTGGGCACTGGTGAGACAGATCAAGCACTTGGTAAAAAACCTACCAGACCTTGAGGTACCACCCGAAGACTGTTACATAATACTAGAAACTGACGGGTGTATGAGCAGATGGGGCGGGGTCTGCAAATGGAAAAGCCAAAAGTAGGACCCTAGGGCCACAGAAAGAGTCTGCGCCTACGCCAGTGGCAAGTTCAACCCCCCCAATCAACAATCGATGCAGAAATATATGCGGTGGTGAATATCTTAGAGGCCCTTAAAATCTATTTCTTGGATAAAAGTGAGGTCACCATCCGCACTGACTGCCAGACCATCATAAGTTTCTTTGGTAAAACAACCAACAACAAGCCCTCAAGGGTCAGGTGGCTCGCCTTCATTGACTACATAACAAGCACAGGAGTGGTAGTCACCTTCGAACACATAAGCGGGCAGGATAACCAGTTGGCCGACAGTCTATCCTGACTAATCAATTGTTTAATTGTTTCAGAATGGCAGGAAGAGCTCATGGAGCAGCTAGGACAGGTGCACCCAGCCTTGCTGGAGCTACAGTTCAGATGCATCAATGCAGACCCAGCTTACGAAGGCGCTCAACTAGTTAACACACAATACTTAGAGTTACTCAGGCATGGAGATAGCAGGACAGTTAACCAACAATATGAAGCGCTACTCCTATTCAGGAGGCAGAGGATCCGCGAAGGAAGATTCCTTTTGGAAGAAGACAGGAGGATTGGCCAACAACTACACCAACTTCAAAAACAAGCAGCCGACTCAGCAATCAGGGCACTCGAGCAGCTCCAGATGCTCCACACACTAAAGCTACAGGAATGCGCCAGAATGTGCACCCTTGATAATTGGTGTCATGACTGGCACCCCACTACCAGAATGATAGAGGCACAGCTGGCATCTGCAATCGACATGATCAGGGACAACATCAAGGAAATGTCCTATTTCGCACTATAATAGAGCGGATCTTGCTTTCCTAAAAGTAGATCTCGCTTTTCTAAAAGCAGATCTTAGGAATCCCTTTGTAGGAAACGTGTTGTAAAAGCGTACCCCTCTCAAGGGACGTTGTGTTGTAAAGTGTGTGCTTTTCTGAAAGCGAATCTTGCTTTCCTAAAAGCAGATCTTGCTTTTCTAATAATGCCCCTCCCTTTTGCTGTGCGGAGGGTAGGTTCCATAGTTCGTTGTTGTTATCCCTTTTGAAATGGGCATTGGTAAACTGCCTTTGACCCTGGAATGGTGCTGGGGGTGCTGGGTTTGCTCTCGCTGGTGGGTATCTTGGCGGTCCCATAGTAGCCTCGTGTACAGGGGGTATGTAGGGAGATGCTACTGTACTTGATGAGTATACCCGCTGTTCTTCCTGCTGGGTACTGATGAGTTGCCTAAGGGCAGGATACTCCATATTTATCTCTATTCCTACTACTAGGACTTCCTAATTTGCCTCTGTGAATGGGTTGCACCATTCCTCTTCTTCGTTCGAATACTCGTCCCATACAGTCTCAGGTGTTGTGGGATTTGCCAATGAGGCCATATACTGTATTTGGTCAAGGTAGTCATCATCCTGCTCTGGAACTTCAGAATCGCCAAACATGGACCGGAGTATAGTGGCCCCTGGGCTTGTAGCTCATGCATGATTGCTTTCCTGGTGCTCCGGAGGGGGAAACGTACCTGATGCTTCTAAGAAGGTATGGATTGCCAAATGTCTGTTGATCATATCTTGAAGGGTAGTATCTCCTTGTCTTGGTGCTGGTTCCTCCTGGGTTTTGTCTTCTCGGGGCAGTAATTGGGAAAATATGGCAGGTACACTTGTTTCTTTATGGTCATGTTCTTCTTCACTATCTGCACAGTCACAGCAGTCACAACACAAAGGGAATCCCTAGCAGTTGGGGTTATGAGAGTCTGGGTTTGGCTTCTCATGGTAGTCTGCCTTCGTCGGTTCTGGGATCTTGATCATGTAATGATTGTAGCTGTAGTGCGTGACCATTTGGGCGATTATCTGGCCCTGACATACATATATAGGAGACTCTGTTAGGTTAAACACAGTTACTTTTACCTCTCCCACGTAGTGGCTGTCAATGGTGCTTGCTTCTATACTCAATTGGCTGTCCCTGTAAGAGAGGGATCTGGCAGTTATCTGCCCATAGATTCCATTTGGGAACTCGAAACTTATTCCTGTAGAGACTTGTCTTCTTCATTGTGGAAGGATCTCACAATCCTCATCGGCTATTATTTCATAGCCTGCACCTCCACTGTGGTACTGTTTGGGCATTCAGGCAGTTGGAGATAGTAGCCTGACCAGCACACCAGGTTCACTTTGTTCCCCAACATAGGCTGCTTCTCCTTCTATTAGCACCGCAAGGGAATGCATCCTGAGTTCTTCCTCGTCACTCTGAACTTCCTCATCTCTTGTGTTGAAGCATGGTCTCCCAGACATGGAGGGCGCCGTATATCTATCAAATGTTATGGACATCCTTCCATCAATTAGGTTTCTGCTAGTGACCTCCGTGGGTTGGAGTGGGTTGTTGATTCGTGCTAGTTGGATAATCCAGCTCAGGCCTTGGAGTGTGGATGCGGAGTACCTCCGTCCTTGGAGTGCTCTTACTCCGTGACTCACCAGGTAGTCCACTACTCCCTGGACCTCGTATAAGAAGCCCACGTTAGGTGTGTTGGAGAGTCTTCCTATTAGCCCTCTTGTAATCAGAAGGTTCGCCTCCCCGTTGTGCCATTGCTCATATCCTCTTGTGAGCACTGGGACTTGTATATTTTTGTAAAAATCCCCAATTGTTAGCATTAAATCGGGAATTACATATACCATCTGGGATCCGTGTGATAGATCCACTTCCATTGCTGTAATTATGGCTCTGTCTCCTTGCTACCTGTTGTCTCTGAACAAGACTAGGGCAATTGTTCCTTCCTCTTGCCTGTGCAATGTTTGGATTTGTACTTGGAGAATTCCCAGATGTATAAATCTCATGCGGCTTCACTGCAATTGGTTGAAGCTGCTTTCCTGGATAAAACTTCTGTCCTGCTGCTGGTCATCAATGCACAATATGGCTTCCTCAGATTTGTGCATGTAAACTCAATGATGGGCATCGTTGCGTTGAGAGTGGTATAGCACTTCTACTGGTACTATGGAGGCTCTCTCCTGCATGGATAGCTGCAATTGCACTTGGGGGTCCAGTTGTTGCTCCAGTGTCTGCTGGGTGCTTCTCCCTATGATCTGCCTGGCGATCCTTCGAACAGCTTGTTGCACATTGTACATACGCCTTTGGTGTCTTCGGTATTCATTAATTTGATCTTCGAAGAGCAGGGGGAATTGTTGTTCTTGTGTTACTGTTCTGGTTGTCATTGTCGCTTGAGTTTTGCTTGCTCCTCCTTAAGTACTATTAGGACTTGAACTGAGAAGTATACCCACCAGCAGAAGGTTTCGCAAAACCTAGCGAGCACCAAGGGGCACTCTCAGGAACAACAACAATCATTAGGCAAAATAACACACAGCTGCTAGTACAAATCTTTGAAACATTGAAGGATATCCAGGAAGAACTGAGAACCATCTCCCAGCAACAAGCCCGCGGCGGTGCGACACCACTACCGGAAGCCCTAGTAACAAAACTACAAAACCTAAGTTTAGGCCCGGCAGAAAGACCTAGAGAGGCAAAAGGAAAGCTCCGAGTCTTTAAAGACCCCTACAACATACTCAAGGAGGAGCAAGCAAAACTCAAGCGACAATGACAACCAGAACAGTAACGCAAGAACAACAGTTCTTCCCACTCTTCGAAGATCAAATCAACGAATGCCGAAGACACCAAAGGCGTATGTACAATGCGCAACAAGTTGTTCGAAGGATCGGCAGGCGGATCATAGGGAGAAGCACCCAGTAGACACTGGAGCAGCAGCTGGACCCCCAAGTGCAATTGCTCCTATCCATGCAGGAGAGCCTCTATAGTACGAGCAGAAGTGCTATACCACTCTCGACGCGACGATGCCCATCATCGAGTTTACATGCATAGATCTGAGGAAGCCATACTATGCATTGATGACTAGCAACAGGACAGAAGTTTTATCCAGGAAAACAGCTTCAACCAGTTGCAGCAAAGCCGCATGATATTTAACATCTGGGAATTCTCCAAGTACGAATCCAAACACTGCACAGGCAAGAGGAAGGAACAATTGCCCTAGTCTTGTTCAGAGACAACAGGTGGCAAGGAGACAGAGCCATAATTGCAACAATGGAAGTGGATCTATCACACGGATCCCAGATGGTATATGTAATTCCCGACTTAATGCTAACAATTGGGGATTTTTATAGAAATATACAGGTCTCAGTGCTCACAAGAGGATATGAGCAATGACACAACGGGGAGGCGAACCTTCTGATTATAAGAGGGCTAATAGGAAGACTCTCCAACACACCTAACATGGGCTTCTTATACGAGGTTCAGGGAGTAGTGGACTACCTGGTGAGTCACGGAGTAAGAGCACTCCAAGGACGGAGGTACTCCGCATCCACACTCCAAGGCCTGAGCTGGATTATCCAACCAACACGAATCAACAACCCACTCTAGGCCACGGAGGTCACTAGCAGAAACCAAATTGATGGAAGGATGTCCATAACATTTGATAGATATTTAATAGGTTGCTCTAGGGCATACAATTTTCGTTCTTGCTTGAGAAGAATTCTCAAGTTTCTGTATCAGTCTAGGAAATTAGCTCCATTGAGCTTGTCCTTTTCAAGGACAGATCGCAGAGAGAGAGAGAGTATTTTACGTATTTTTTGTCATGGTGATTCTACAAAAGGAAATGCAGAATAAGAATCATATTTTAATCATTTAATTAGGTCTTTTAATTAAATGAGTTTTCCACTTCACAAGTGGAGCAAGATCCATATTATATTTCATTTTGAGTTAGCTTTGGCTAATTGCCCAAGACTAATATAACTTAGGTAGACACTGTACCAATTACACCATGTAACTCTTGCTTGGAACAACACTATTTGTTCGTTTATCCATCGTATGAGATATGCCTCTAAGTTTTTCAATCTAATTGAGACAACTTAGTTAGGTCAAACCCAAAGTTCAATAGTCAGACATCACAATTGTCCAATCAAATTCTACCAAGATAAATTGAGTCACTTTACTTTGACAAATATGACTTCAATTGAACGAGGTAGTCGTGAGTATTAAACTTTGGTAGACATATATTATTGACCTAATTATGATAACAAATTATGCCTCTAAGTTTTCAATCTAATTGAGAGAACTTAGTTAGGTCACACTCAAAGTTTAATAGTCGGACATTAGAATTGTCCAGTCGCACTATACTAATATAAATCAAGTCACTTTGCTTTGGCAAACCTGACTACGATTGATCGAGGTAGTCATGAGTACTAAACTTTGGTAGACATATGAAAAATGATCTAATTTTGATAATTAAGTACACATGCATCACATACAATCATTATCATGACATATATCACATATATGCAGAAAAAAAATGTAACATGGTTATGATCCGTAATCTACGATCTTCTCAAGCCAATGAGAAGATCGTTGGGTCAATCTAGGGATAACATCTTCTCCAAGTGCATGCTTTGGTTGTCGTGTGTTGCTGTCTACATCTTCCTTTCTCATCATCATCCAGACTAATACTAATTTACATGTATATTACAATAGAGAAACCTTGTGTTACATTCGAGAATAAATTAATAGTACAACTGGAATTATAGATAAGTGAAAGGCACGACACATAGACCATATTATGAATTACAACATGCACACACACATACATCCAATCTCATTGGAGGGTAAGGGGCCATAACCATGCACCATGACATACATCATTCACAAAGATATATGACATGTAACGTTTATTATGATGCAAAACACTATTTATAAGTCGCTACTCTACGGTGGTCTGAATGAACCCGAGACCCTTGTAGCCACTGTTGACATACAAGTGTTGCCCGGCTAGTTTTGTCGCACAAAACTATCCATACAATCGTGCACTCATAATAAACAATTCATGTAGATTTATATCTCATATAAAAGGGCAATACAACGATGTTTTATGTTTACACAAGTGGCTTTGATACCACTGTAGGGATCTTGCGCGAAAAACAATCGCAAAATATAGCGGAATAACTGGATCCCTCCAAAGATCTATGTGTATACATAAAACTAATCGTTCTTACAACTACATCTAGTTGAGAGATTACCCTTGCTGCGTAGTCCTTCGCAATCTCGACAGTAACTTTTCTTCGCAGGATCTTAGCGCATTAGGATGGTCGCGCCTCTATGGTATCCACACGAACATACACTTTGGAGAATCAAAGTTGTGCTAGCAACACCACACAAGGGGTCTAGGCCAAGAAGGATTTTCGGCCAAGAAGATGAAGAAGAAGAACAAAGGCAATCTCTACTAAGCATCATGTTCCAAAGGCCCCTTTTTATATTCATCCTATGAATATGAAAGGTTTTGCATCTTTTTGCATTCCCTCTTCAATGCATGATAAGAGGTTTCTTCCAACCTTTGGTTTTTCCTCTTCCATGCATGATAAATTCACATTAATTATGCATAATGAATTCATTATGAATCCATAACCCTTCATCTTCTTCAATTGATTTGATTCGAGTCTAACTCAAATCAATCCAACCTGAGGCTAACTAAGTTTCGGCTCAATCAATGAGTCTAACTCGATGAATCCAATTTAATAGCCTAATGGTTCATTTAGTCAAACTAAAATGAACCCCATCTCCAAAATAATATGTTTTTAGTGTGTGACCTAATAGGTTCTCGTAACGTTGACAATGTCTCTAAAACCTTTTTAGAAACATAAGCAATGAGTGACATTTAATAATGCATCATTGCTACCCAAGTGATGAAAATGTCGAGATCCAACATCACCTTTCTGTGACTATTATTTTGTATGATTCAATCCTTCTATCCTTGATATCTAGATTGATCAATGAAGCATAGCTCGTATCATCCTCTTATCAATCTTTGTTTTTCTTGATCCCCAAGTGTTAGGACCCTTGTAATGGCTAGAGGGGGGGGGGGTGATTAGCCTTTCTTCGTTTCTACAAGTAAGTTAGCGGAAGCGATATAAATACGAAAACGAATACGAATAAGAAATAAGAAACCAAACGCTAACACCCAATGTACGTGGTTCGGAGATGACGCTCCTACTCCACGACAATCCGTAAGGTGGATTAGTCCTAGCCAAGCTTCACTATATTCTCCTTTGGATGAACCAAGGTGGAGAACCCTTTCTTACAATGCTCTCCTCTTCTTTACAATGATGGATGATTAAGAACTAGAGAAGAGGAGGTTTTGAATTGCTAAAACACTTGGGAAAGCTTGGTGAGCACGAGGGTGTAGTTAGGAATGAGAGCACTAGCTTCACCAAGCTCCCCAAGGCCCCTTTTTATAGAAGAGAGGTTGTTTTTCCCGTTGGGCCTCGATCAGTCGACTGATGCTTTCCATCAGTCGACTGCCGCCGAAGCCAACGACTTCTGAACCGAGATCTCCGCGGAGATTCGTAGCCGCAATTTCCAACGGCTAGGTGATCAGTCGACTGATCCCTCCATCAGTCGACTGATGGAGTGATCAGTCGAGTGATCAAGGCAGCAGTCGAGTGGGACTGCATTCTGTGGCGATTTTCTCCTTGATCGATCATCGCCGCTTAGCGATCGGTGATCACAACATCACGATCGCCGACCAAGCGATCGGTGATGGCCGTGTTTTACCTCGACTCGGCCGAACGCCGACGGGCCGGTGATACATCGTATCAGTCGACTGATACTCATCAAGTATGAGTAATTCACACCCTAGACCTAGACTCAACCTTCTAGCTCCTCATTAAGCTTTGCGCCTTCAGGATCCTTCCGAGTCCGCGACTTGTTCATCCTTTGCGCTTTGCTTTCAAGAGCTTCCTTCGGTTTCGTCATGTCTTGGGTTGCCAAATGCTTGGACTTTACGCCGCCAAGACTACAAGCTTGGACTTATGCTGCCAAGACCTTACTTTGGACTTCCTTTGCCAAGGTTCACTTGGACTTTATGCTGCCAAGACTACAAGCTTGGTCTTATGCTGCCAAGTCCATCCCTTGGACTTTCCTTGCCAAGATCATACTTGGTCTTCCTTTGCCAAGGTTCACTTTGGACTTTACGCTGCCAAGACTACAAGCTTGGTCTTATGTTGCCAAGTCCGTCCCTTGGACTTTTCTTGCCAAGATCATACTTGGACTTCTCTTTTACAAAGGCTTCATCCTTGGATTTCCCTGTCACTTAAACATATTTGCAATTAGATCACAAAACATTGCCTAACTTAGATGATTATCCAAACATCAAAACATATATAAATGCTTGGAGCATTGTTGCACCAACAATCTCCCCCTTTTTGATGTTTGACAATCATTTAAGTTAGGTCTTTAAAAGTATGCACATAATCATATTTTCAATATGAATTATAACTTAAACACTCCTTCTCCCCCTTTGACATACATCAAAAAGAGAAGGATTCAAACATGAAAGAATTAATGTGTTGGATCTTGGACTAAGGTATAAGATTGAAATTAAGCTCCCCCTTAATCCAAGATATGCTTTATAATGTGTAAACAATATTTGAAGCAAAGCATAAAAAAAAAAATAAGTCCTATCTTTGCACCAACAATGGATTTTGGGGATGAAAAAAAATACAATATATGAAACTCCCCCTAAAACACTGCATTAAACAATCCTAAAACTTGTGTATACGCAATATTATCATACTATAGTTTTAGGATATCAAAGATACACTAAATATCATAAAATGGAGCTTTTTATCAAAGAATACAGTGTATCAGTCGACTGGTTTCTAAACCAGTCGACTGCTACGTCTGAAATCGAAATTTCAGCCTTTTCAGCCCAACTTCAGAAATGCGTTAGAAATTCTAGAAACCTCGAAAAATCATGAAATTTTGTGTACACATTTCTGGAATCATACTTTATTAAGGAAAAATAGTTTGAAAAATATATGTTTTTCAGATTTCAAGATTGATACAAACTTGGAACCTACCAAATGTTCTAAAGATTTTGCAAACTTTGTATCACTTTTGTGTTCCACTTGAAAACTGTTTTTCAAAATATGATGAATATAATTTAAAATATATATGATTTGGAATTTCCAACCATGTTCTTAGAGCTATGTATCCATTACTTGAATACAAGCCTTCCCAATGATTGGTCAATAAGGTATTTATGTTTCTAGGTGTGTCATTGGCTCATAGTAATGCATCATAACAAGCATGATGAGCCAAGTATACCTTCCCTAACATCTCACATATTTCTAAGTGTCTCAATACAAAAATCAGGGTTTCTTAAAGCTTTTGTGAGATGTATCACGGTATAAAGCTTAACATGGGATCATGCAAACCTAGACTTTTACTCTACAAAGCACATACCTAGCTCTCTCCTTAATGATGAAAATTCGGTTTCGGGAAGAGCTTTGGTGAAGATATCGGCAAGGTTAGACTTAGATTCTACATAATTAAGTTCAATGTCCCCTCTTGCCACATGATCTCTTATGAAGTGATGTTTCACTTCAATGTGCTTGGTCCTAGAGTGATGTAACGGATTTTTGGTCAAGTTGATGGTACTCACATTATCACAATAAACTTTAATGTTAGAGTAGTGTAGCTCATAGTCCACAAGGGTATGCCTCCAAAGTAATTGAGCTACACAACCCCCCATAGCCACATATTCGGCTTCGGTGGTTGATAAGGCAACACAATGTTGCTTCCTACTACTCCAACTAACTAGGGAGGACCCAAGAAATTGGCATCCACCACTAGTACTCTTCCTATCCAATTTGCACCCGGCATAATCGGAATCGGTATAACCAAGCAATTCAAACGACCTAGTCCTAGGATACCAGAGTTCTACATTTAGGGTGCCTTTAATATATCTTAAGATTCTCTTAACGGCTACTAAATGTGATTCTTTGGCACAAGATTGGTATCTTGCACACATACCTACCGCAAATAAGATATCGGGTCTTCTAACGGTTAGGTATAATAGGCTACCAATCATACTCCTATAAAGTTTAAGATCAATTGATTTTCCTTCATGATCACTATCTATTCCAGTGCTAGTAGCCATAGGAGTGGTTACAATTTTGGCATTTTCCAAACCAAATTTCTTGATCATTTCATTTGCATATTTGGTTTGATAAATGTGAATCCCTTCATTGGTTTGCTTGACTTGTAAACCTAGGAAAAATGTAAGCTCTCCAACTAAACTCATTTCAAATTCATTTTCCATATTTTTTATAAAGTCTTGAAGAAGATCATCATTTGTTGACCCAAAAATGATGTCATCAACATATACTTGGGCTATGAATATATCCTTGAATGTTGACTTTATAAACAACGTTTGATCTACTTGGCTTCTTCTAAAATCCTTAGAAATTAAGAAGGATGACAATCTTTCATACCATGCCCGAGGAGCTTGTTTTAACCCATATAATACTTTCCTAAGCTTACATACATGGTTTGGATAATCTATGTTCTCAAATCCAGGTGGTTGCTCTACATATACTTCCTCCTTAATATAACCATTTAAGAATGCCGATTTAACATCCATTTGGTAAAGTTTAAATCCCATATAGGAAGCATACCCTAAGAGAATTCTAATAGATTCTAACCTAGCAACCGGGGCATAAGTCTCATCATAGTCAAGCCCCTCAACTTGATTAAATCCCCTAGCAACCAACCTAGCCTTATTTCTAGTGATATTTCCTTGGTCATCTAGCTTATTCCTAAAGACCCATCTTGTGGTAATTATGGTGCTATCATTGGGTCTAGGTACTAACTCCCATACTTGACTCCTCTCAAATTGAGCCAATTCATCTTGCATTGCCAAAATCCAATCCGGATCATGTAATGCATCATTGATCGATTTGGGCTCAATTTGTGAAATGAGAGCTACTTGACTAGTAGGAGGTCTATGAAATGACCTAGTTCTTACTCCTTGAGATAGATCTCCTACTACTTGGTCAAGTGGATGATCTTGATGAATTCTTAGGGTTCTAGAAGGGGTTTCAATTTGATCATTGTTATCTTCCACCCTCCTTTCATCATCGGAATCTCCTCTTTCTCCCCCTTGATCATTACCCCTAATGGTCAAATTTTGAAGTTTTTGGGTGATGTCTTGATTATTTTCATTAATATCCTTATCAATGGAGGACTTTCTAGGGTAGGTACTAGTGGCTTCATCAAATTTAACATTAGAAGACTCCTCAATCCCTTGGGTTCTTTTATTGTAGACTCTATAACCTCTACTTGTAGATGAGTATCCAACTAGGATTCCCTCATCCGCTTTGGATTCGAATTTTCCTAAATTATCTTTGGTGTTTAAAATATAAACTTTACATCCAAAAACTTTGAAGTAATGAATTGTGGGAGTAGTCCCATTCCATAACTCAAATGGTGTCTTTCCTAAAAACCTATGGATTTGAACCCTATTTTGGATATAGCAAGCGGTATTAACCGCTTCCGCTCACAAGTAGCTAGGTAGAGAATATGCATTAAGCATAGCCCTAGCCGCCTCTTGTAGGGCACGATTTCTCCTTTCCATCACCTCATTTTGTTGGGGTGTTCTAGGACAAGAGAACTCATGCTTGTACCCTTGCTCTAAACAAAATTGTGAAAATTTTGAGTTCTCAAATTCACCACCATGATCACTACGGATCCGATTGATTTTGAGACTCTTTTCATTTTCAACCCTCTTACTAAATCCTATGATTATTTCTAAGGTATCATCCTTATGTTTCATAAAGTAGACCCAAGTATACCTAGAAAAATCATCTACTATAACCAAACAATATTTGTTACCATTTAAAGATGGCGTACTATGGCAATCAAATAAGTCAAGATGCAATAATTTTAATGGTAAAGATGTACTAGTTAGGGTTTTACCTTTGTGTGATGCCTTTGTTTGTTTTCCTTCTTGGCAAACATCACACATTTTGTTCTTGACATACTTGATCTTTGGTAGCCCTTTGACCAACTCCATCTTGGCTACCTTGGCTATGTTTTTCATGTTGATGTGCCCCAATCTCCTATGCCATAGCCAACTTTCTCTTCTTTTGCAACAAGACACTTAGTAGAAATGTTAGAAGCATATGAAAGATCAACATAATAGATATTTGATTTTCTATATCCAACTAACATGCAATTATTTAATTCCTTGTGCCTAATCATGCATTTAGAGGATTCAAACGAGACATGATAGTTTGCATCACAAAGTTGACTAACACTTAATAAATTAAATTTCATATTTTCAACTAGTAAGACTTTGTGAATGACAATTTTAGGGGATACCTCAATTGTACCTCTACCTAATATCTTGAGTTTTCCACTATTCCCAAAGGACACCGCTCCCTTCACATACTTAATTGTGGAGAACTTGCTCACATCCCCGGTCATATATGTTGAGCAATCACTATCCACAATCCACATACCTTGCTCTCCTACATAAATCACATGAAAAACACAAGCTTTTGGTACCCAAACATTTGGACCGGTAACATTAAGTTAAAACTTCTTAGGTACCCATGCTTTCTTAACCTTTCCCTTAATGGTTGCTTTCCTATTAATCAATGAAATATAAACAACTTCTTTTTCTTTTGGCTTATATCCTAAACCGGCCTTGTTGTACACGACTCTTTGTCGACTAAGGATCATATCAAGACATTTTGAGTCATTTGAAAATTTTTCTAAACATGTTTTTAATTCACTAACCTCATCCTTAAGTTTGTCATTTTCTTCCTTAAGCATGCAAGAATTGACATGTGAAGGTTTTTCATTCCTAATGACCTTTAGTTCTATCTTCATGCTCTTAACCTTAGATTTAGACTTATCTAGAGCTTCTTTAAGGTAGACAATTGATTTATAGAGAAGTTTAACTTTGGGAGAGTCCATTACCTCATCGTCACTAGATGACGATTCATCACTTGAGGAGTCTTCTTGGCTTGATGTATCGGAATCATCTCCTAGGGCCATAAGTGCCACATGACGTGTGATGTGGCAAAACTCATCATCATCGGAGGAGTCTTCAACACTTGGTGTGTCCCATGTGGTTTGAGCTACCATAGCCTTCTTCTTCTTCTTCTCATTCTTGTCCTTCTTTTTCTTTTCTTTTTCCTCCTTCTTCTTTAGCTCCGGACAATTTGGCTTTATGTGCCCCTTCTTGTTGCAAGCATGGCAAATCACATTGTTATTGAAACTTGAATTACCACTAAACTTACTTTTTGAAGAATGAGACCCCTTCCTTGCTTCTCTACTCTTGAACTCATTTGATTTCTTATAGAGCTTCTTGACAAAATTGGCCATCTCACTAGATGAGTCTTCATCACTACTTGAGTTATGCTCCGATTCGGATGATGATGATACTTCTTTTCTTTTCTTCTTCTTCTTTTCCTTCTTTTCAACAAATAGAGCTAAACCCTTTTCCTTAGAGGACATTTTAGTTTGCTCATGTAATTCAAACTCACAAAATAATTCATCAATTTTAATTTGAGAAAGATCCCTAGTTACCTTAATGGCATTAACTATAGAAGTCCATAAAGAATTTCTAGGAAATGCTTGAAGTATGTATCTTACCAAGTCCCGGTTGTCAACTCGCTCACCTATGATGTGAAGGACATTTACAATCTCCTTGAACCTTCCATGCATTTGGCTTACGGTTTCATGCATTTTCATTTGGAAGGCTTGAAGTTGTCTGATTAGTAGGTCCTTCTTGGCCCTCTTTGACTCCTTGGAACCTTCATTTAGCTCAATGAGCTTTTCCCATAACTCCTTGGCGGATTCAAAAGGCCCCACCTTGTTGAGTTGTTCCATTGTAATGCCGCATTGGATGGTAAGTACTGCCTTGGCATTTGATTCGAACTTCCGGTTTATTTCCCTCGTCCAATCCTTACTTGGAATAGGGTTTCCATGTTCATCCACCGGTTCCTCGAAGCCATCTACAATACTATGCCAAATTTCAATGTTACTCATAAGATAGTACTTCATCCTACCTTTCCAATACGCAAAATGACTCCCATCGAAGAGCGGTGGCTTGGCGGTGCTATATCCCTCTTGAAGAGCCATTGATGCCTTGGTTGATGGTGAGATCTTCCAAGCTATCCGGGCTCTGATACCACTTGTTAGGACCCTTGTAATGGCTAGAGGGGGGGGGGTGATTAGCCTTTCTTCGATTCTACAAGTAAGTTAGTGGAAGCGATACAAATACGAAAACGAATACGAATAAGAAATAAGAAACCAAACGCTAACACCCGATGTACGTGGTTCGGAGATGACGCTCCTACTCCACGGCAATCCGTAAGGTGGATTAGTCCTAGCCAAGCTTCACTATATTCTCCTTTGGATGAACCAAGGTGGAGAACCCTTTCTTACAATGCTCTCCTCTTCTTTACAATGATGGATGATTAAGAACTAGAGAAGAGGAGGTTTTGAATTGCTAAAACACTTGGGAAAGCTTGGTGAGCACGAGGGTGTAGTTAGGAATGAGAGCACTAGCTTCACCAAGCTCCCCAAGACCCCTTTTTATAGAAGAGGGGCTGCTTTTCCCATTGGGCCTCGATCAGTCGACTGATGCTTTCCATCAGTCGACTGCCGCCGAAGCCAACGACTTCTGAATTGAGATCTCCGCGGAGATTCGTAGCCGCAATTTCCAACGGCGGTGATCGACCGATCCTCCATCACGATCGATGGAGTGATCGATCAGTGATCAAGGCGGCAATCGAGTGGGGTGCGTCGTAGCAATTTTCTCCTTGATCCGATCATTGCGCCCTTATCGATCGCAACATCTATCGATCGCTTCTTGGCAAGCGATCGGTGATGGCCAGTTTACGACTCGGTCGATCGCGACGGTCGGTCGATACATCATATCAGTCGACTGATACTCATCAAGTATGAGTAATTCACACTTGATTTTACACCCTAGACCTAGACTCAACCTTCTAGCTCCTCATTAAGCCTTGCGCCTTCAGGATCCTTCCGAGTCCGCGACTTGTTCATCCTTTGCACTTTGCTTCCAAGAGCTTCCTTCAGTTTCGTCATGTCTTGGGTTGTCAAATGCTTGGACTTTACGCTGCAAAGACTATAAGCTTGGACTTATGCTGTCAAGACCTTACTTTGGACTTCCTTTGCCAAGGTTCACTTGGACTTTATGCTGCCAAGACTACAAGCTTGGTCTTACGCTGCCAAGTCCATCCCTTGGACTTTCCTTGCCAAGATCATACTTGGTCTTCCTTTGCCAAGGTTCACTTTGGACTTTACGCTGCCAAGACTACAAGCTTGGTCTTATGCTGCCAAGTCCGTCCCTTGGACTTTCCTTGCCAAGATCATACTTGGACTTCTCTTTTACCAAGGTTTCATCCTTGGATTTCCCTGTCACTTAAATATATTTGCTATTAGATCACAAAATATTGTCTAACTTAGATGATTATCCAAACATCAAAACATATATAAATGCTTGGAGTATTGTTGCACCAACACCAAGTAGACTACACTAATCAAATGAGCTCAATATCTCATATTGACTTATTGGAGTATGACCATGCATTTTAGTAGTCCTACTTTGTCAAGGGGTCCATAGATATCACTTCCGTCATATGGAAGAGATATATCCCATCTACATCACTCACATCCTTCCACATAATTCATTGCATACCTAGTGATTGACTTTATAGTCCACCTTGTTACAAGTGACGTTTGACGATACTAAAGTATACAACTCCTTATGTAGGGAACTGTAGTGATTTTAGGTCTAAGGACTATTTATACCAATAATCACTATGAGAATGTTGGTGCAATCGACCCAGGTCACGATTGATCAGACTCGAGTTTGACTCGAGTAATGTTTTGATGTTTGACAAAGTAAGTTGACATTGATGTTTGACATTAATGTCTGTTGATGTTTTGGGGAGATTGTTTATACAATCAACCCGGGTTATGTTTAACTGGACTCGAGTTTGACTCGAGGGAGACTTTGATGGTTGACTAGGGTTGACCATGTGGTTTTGGGAAAGTCCAAGCATGGGTCTTGGCATGAAAAGTCCAACATGGGTTGGCAAGGGAAAGTCCAAGCTTGAGTCTTGGCATTTGAGAAGTCCAAGGGGTTTGATATTGGCGGCGTAAAGTCCAAGCGGGAGTCTTGGCAGCATAAGTCCAATGGTTTGGCGGCGTTAAGTCCAAGCGGAGTCTTGGCAGCGTAAGTCCAATGTGCCTTGACGGTGTAGACACCGTTAGCATGACATAACCGATGGAAGCACCTGAAGGCTAGCGCGATGGATGAACAAGTCATGGATGACTTGGAGGGATCCGAGAGGCGTAAGGCTGATGGAGGTGGCTAGAAGGCTTAGGTCTAGGCTAAAGGTGGTTTACAAAGTATGGGGGCACCATACTTGGGCTAAAACCTCATGTTTGAAGTGTGCCAGTCGACTGGTGCCATGTGGCAGTCGACTGGCGTAGTCAACTAGGGTTTGACTGTGGGAATTACCCTAGCAGTCGACTGCCATAGATAGGCAGTCGACTGAACTTGTGATCAGTCGACTGATGCTCGGATTTTAGGGCACAGAATGGAGTCTCACTCGACCGCTGGGACGAGCAGTCGAGTGATGTTTGATCAGTCGACTGATGCGGATGATCAATCGACTGATGTCCTAGCCGTTGGATTTTTCCAGCATGGATTACACCGTTGTCTCACAGACAGATGTGATCGATCGTGGTCCCGGGTCGATCGATTGACATTTTCCAAAGACCTGAGTTGAAGCTATAAAAGGAGCTCGTGATGGAGAAAAATGGATCTGGTTTTTGAGAGCTTTAGGGGCGATTTGTTGCTGCAAATCAGGTCTCCAAGTGTTAATCAAACAACCAAGCATTCAAGCAATCAAAAGCAAGTATTGTAAAGTTTTTCTTTACTTGTCTTTCACATTAATTGTTGTAATTGCTTGTTTTTGTTTCTTACTATTGTAAGATCGCTTGTAAGGGGTTTCTCCGCCTCCGACTTGTGTCAAGAAGGAGTGTTTATCATAGTGGTGTGTGATTGGCATCGCTAGGGTTCGTACGAACCCAATCCGTGGAGTAGGAACCGTTCGGTTTCGAACCACGTTAAATACTTGTGTTTGCGTGTTGTATATTTCGTTATCATTATTATTTTTTTATTTCTGCTGCGCTAACGAAATTGTAGAGACAAACGCAACGAATTCCATTATCGAACGAGCGCGACGCTATTCACCCCCCCTCTAGCGGCCTCAAATATCCTACAATTGGTATCAGAGCCCGGGGCTCTTCTACGGATTAACCGCCGGGAGCTAAAAAGCTAAAGGGAAGATGGAATTCCAAGGCAAGCTTGGATGAGACATCAACACTCCACCGCCATATGATCGAGAAGACTTTTCGGCGTGGAGAACAAGAATGGAGACATTCTTGATGATGGATATAGAGGATTGGTTCATCCTCGTAGAAGGTTTTGAACCTCCTCGGGATAGGAAGGGACAAGTCCTCAAGTTGAAGGAATGGACCCAAGAGCAACGGCAAAAATTTAAAACCGAAGCCAAGGTAACAAAACTTTTAGAAGATTTGATATCTAATGATGTTTTGTCTAGGCTAAGTGAATATCTTGATGCCAAGGAGCTATGAGACAAATTAGCCAAGTTCAATGAGAAGCTCCACTTGGCACAAGTAGAAGAAGATAAGGAAGAGGATGAAGAGAGTTCATCATCCTCACGAGCAACTGAGGAATCGAAAGTTGAAGAGGAGTCAACTTCCGGATTGGTGGAAGAAGTAGAAGACACCTCCATCTCTAGGATTGAGGGGGAGGAAAGAATTTCCACTCCGGAACAACAAGAGAAAGCCTCAACATCCAGTCAAGATGAAGAAGCTCCAATTCCGGCACCTACCACCACCATAGGTAACTCAAGCATGTCAATTGTAAATAAAAATCATATAATATGCTTTGAGTGTAGGGAATCCGAACACTACAAGAGTAAGTGTCCGAAAAGAGTTAAGAAGTTTCCTCCGGCACCAAAACTCAATGAAAAAGTCAAGGATGTCGGTGTCCCCACCAAGAAGAGCAAGGAGCACGTGGTGTGCTTCAAATGCCGACAACCGAGACACTATAAGAGCCAATGTCCTAGAAGAAAGGAGGGAGCTTCACAAGTAGGGGGAGTCTCTAAGACTAACCCTAAGGCATATTTTCATAATGCTCATTCTTTAAATTCTAAGCAAAAGCATGCTAGAATTAATTCAAATAATTTTGCTATTACTCATGAATCAAAGCATGCTAGAAATGATAACTCTAGGTCTACTTCAAAGAAGGAGAAATTTGAGACTAATGTCCCTAGAAATGTCCTTCCTAAGAAAACAATTAAAAAAATCGAAAATCATTTAGGCATCAATCCCAATAAGGGTAGACATATGCCTAAAGTGAATGGTAATGCCCAAAAACCTAATCAAAAATCATTTGGGCAATTAGAGTTAGAAAATCAAGCTTTGAGGTCAAGGCTTGTGAAATTGGAAAAGACCCTTGCAAATATGCAAAATCAATTTAAAGGGTCAAAGTGTCAAACTCTAGGATCTAGAAGTCAATAAAAAGGGTGTAAGAGGTAAGAATCATCTAGGAGACAAGGTTTGGATCACAAACCTATGTCTAAGAAAGTAATGCCTACTTATTACAATGTTCCATTTGATTATGGAACTAAACCTAGATCTAAGAAAATCAAGGTCTCTAGGGAAATTATTTACTGTATACCGACAAGGGGGCCTCGATAGGAAGCTAGCAATACGTAAAACCTAAGGAAGCCATTAAGAAGGTTATTAGGGAGGCAATCCTTAAGACTAACCATGTCAAGACCATAATGACCAATGCTAATAAGCCTAGAAGGGTCATTAGGAAGGTATCTAGGGAGGTTATCCCTAAGAAATATCTAATTAATTCAATGAGCTCAAATAGATTTTGGGTTCCAAAGTGCGTGATTGATTCACGTTAAATGAGTTAGAATGTGTCAATTTTGATTGGATGGGTAGTTAACTCAACCATAGCAAAGTTGACATTTTTAGGTTATTTTCAAGGTTATGGATACCTTGGAAATAGGTTTGATATTCTATCCTAAAAGATTTTAGGATGTGCCAATATATTTTTGAAATCATGAAAAATCAATAAAATTGGCACAATCTAGATTTAGAGGTCATAGTGTGTCATTTTGATCTTTGACACATTTTAGGAATTAATGTATCAAGAGAAGTGTTTTTAAGGTGTAGAAGTTACATCAAGAGTGATACTCAAGTGCCACACACCTTGATGTCTTGCACTTACCATGCTTCATGTGTTTCACCATGTGTTTGCTTGGAAGGAATGTCTAGGGTTGATTGTATCTCACAAAATAAGTCTTTTACCTTGATTGTGTATTTCAACACTTAGAAAGGGTGAGATGTTAGGATTTTGAAACCATTGGATGTTAATGTTTGCTAAAATGAAATAAAATATCAAAATGCATCAACGAATACATGAATATAAGCATAACATTAATATATTCGATATACAAGATTAAACATGAGAAAATGAAACAAGTTGGATAAAGAAATCGATATTTTACAAACTCGGATCCGAAATCGAGATATCGATCATTACATCGTAGCACGATATGATCGTCAGCGATCGAGTCTTGTTTCAGACTCGACCGCTTTGTACATCACGATCGCTAGGTTACATCACCGATCGATGGTATCGTTTCACCGAGGCGAGAGGATCATCGAGTGCTCACGAGCAGCAGTGGTGATCGCATCGGGCCGATCGATGAGCAACATCACCGATCGATGTTATCAGTAGCACGATACAGAATAATCACGATCGATTCTTTGAGCCGGCGAGTCAATCATTGTCGGTTTGTAAAACCGCCATAAATCAGAATCGATCGATGTTGCACATCAATCGACTGGAGGCGCGATTTTATAACGCCGAACCGCTAGGGTTCGACGTCTTCACACGTCGATCTCTCGCTTCTTCCTCCTCTCCGGTCGCCGCTTCCCTCTCCGACCAACTTTTTCGATCGCGCCGGCCACCTAAGCCCTATGTTTGACAGCCAAACTCATCCACTCACGTTTTTAGCATCTCATAGCCCTAATCTCCTCTTCTCCGGCGATTTTTCTTCTTTGATTAGGGTTTCGGCGATCCACTGCTTCGACGATCTCCTCAGCCGTGTCTGAGTACCCTCTCCTCATCATCCTAATGGCGCCAAAGTATAACCTTCTTACTCCACCAAAACCCTAAATTTTTTCCATTATAACTCATTATGATCTAATCGTGCATTTGTGTCTTTGCATTTCATGTCATTGCATTGCATTCATATAGGCGATCTCGTAAAAATGACCCGATTGAGGTTGAATCACGGTTGTACCAAACCATGTTGGTTAGGTACATTGATAGAGATTTCTTTAATCGTTACTGCGGTGACGTCATGGAAATTTTATCATATTATCATCTCATGAAGATAGTTTTATGCACTCATGCCATAAATGATGATCTCCTTAAGGAGTTCTATCAGAATTTAAAGAAGGTAGACGATGTTGGTGCAGGGGCACTAGATAATCGAACCTGTGTTTTGATTATGGCAAAGACACAAAGTTAAGTTTACATCGTTATCTCACGAGCTAAATCAAGTGTGCAGAAAAGTGCTAAAGCTGGAGCTAAAGGCTAGCGACACCCGGAGGAAGCCGCGGTGGTCGGGCGACACTCGAGTGACTTCGGAGGGAGCTGAAGGAATCGAGTGGAAGGCCGGAAGCGAGAGCTACTATCGAGGCAAGCTCGTGTGAGTGAGAGATTGTAAGGTCGTGTCCTCTTTACGAGGACGACCGTAGGCGGTGATCCGACTAAGACTTCCTGTGGAAGGTCTAGGTCGAGATCAGACGGTTAGAAATCGTCGTATTTATCATTTTTCGAGCTAACCTCTTACTACAGGGAAGTGGCCAGGCTGGCAGTCGACTGCTGGACGTTGAGCAGTCGACTGATGCTCATTAGTCGACTGATGGGAGTCATCAGTCGATTGATGGCGACGAATCAGCCTTTGCGTTAGGTCAAAACGGATAACGTTTGACGCGGCCACTTCGCGATAAATTTTGGACAATTTCGTAATCCGTTCCTAAAGATGTGGAGACAAATTCAAAGGCCAAAATCTATAAAAGGAGGGGAGGATTCCAACTCCAAATCACATCAAGTTTATTCATCAAGTGCTCCTACAACGCCAATGCTCCAATATCGTCATAACGCCGACGTGATGCCAAGTTCCGATCTTCTTCGTCGGCAGCAGAATCAAGTAATATTTTTGATATTGTATTCTTTGTTTTTCTTCATAACGAGGTGAGGTAGGCTTGTTGCATCATCCTTGTATATTCGATTTTGTGATCGTTGTCTCCTACCTCCAACGAGGAGGAAACATTATAGTGCTTTGTCCTCCGTACGCGGTCTAGGACCGATAGAGCCTTGGAGTAGCAACCGCTGGGTTGTGAACCAAGTAAAATAAACGTATTCATTTATTTTCCGTTGTGCTTACTCGTTTACTTGTGTATCAACGAACGAATTCGAACGAAAGCTTTACGATCGCTATTCACCCCCCCTCTAGCGACGCTTCTCGATCCAACAATTGGTATCAGAGCGGGGGCGCTAAGATTTGGTGAAACCACCAATCTAGCACGTTTTGGTTTTCTTTTCCTATTTTTCGATTCGTATCTTTCTTAGGTTTTTATTCCTCCCGGACTACTAATCCAAGACGAAGTCTTGGTACGTTTCTTTTGGTTGTGTGCTTGCAAGTATTCTCCCTTGGAGTAGTCGACGGTAAAACGGCCATAACTTTTCGCACAATCGGACTCACGTAACGATCTACCTACCAAATCGAAGCCCTCTGATAGATCTACATTTCTTACCAGGGTTTACCCTCGTAACAAGCTGTTTCCAGCCCCAAAATCCAACGTTCAGTAGCCTTTCGGGGACACCGAAGGTCGTAAGTTTCTAGTTTTTGTTAGTTTCTTATTCTTCTTATTTATTTCTGTTTATTTCCTATTATTTCCGGCACTACTAATCCAAGACCAAGTCTTGGAATTCTCTTTGATTTTTATTCGTGTTTTTGCAAGAGACTTAATGGCTCACATTGAGGGGTATAGCACCACTCGACCTCCGTTCTTTAACGGAAAGGATTTCCGTTATTGGAAAGGTCGGATGGAGTGTTTATTGAAAACACAAGTCGAGACTTGGATAATAATCTAAACCGGCTTTGCTCTACCCACCAATAATCAAGGAGAGCCCTTGGATTTCAATAAGTGGACAAATACAACCAAGAGGCAAATCGAAGCCGATGCAAGAGCAACTCAAATATTACAATGTGGCTTGTCCAAGGAGGAGCTCAACCGCATCGGTCCATTCATTAGCGCCAAAAACATCTAGAACAAATTGATTGATCTACACAAAGGGACGCCCGATGCTAAGGTATGTAAAAGAGATTTACTTTTAAATAAACTGTACAATCTAAAGATGCAGGATCGCGAGACCGCCACCCAATTACATGCGCGGATCCAAGACATTGTCAATGATCTTCACTCGATTGGGCAAGCCGTAGAGAATCGGGACCTTATAAGGTACGCTTTAAATGCTTTCCCTAGGACTACCTTGTGGGCATCCATTGTCGATGTCTACAAGGTCTCTAAGGACCTTTCAAAGCTTAGGTTAGACGAATTATTTTTCGAGTTTGAACTTCACGAGCAAACTAACGTGGTCCGGGCCGAGAGAGGTATTGCTCTACTTGCAGGACAAAGAAGCAAGCCACCTACTAGGCAAGTAGATGAACTCGAACCCGAAGACGAATCAGAGTCCGAATCAGAAGAGGTGGAAGCAATAGTAAACGTTGTGCGGAGAATAGTTCGAAAAGAAAGAAGGAAATTGAAGTACGAGAATCAAAAGAAAAAGGGAGCAAGGAAAGCCTTCCATGCAACTTGGGACAATAAAGAAGACATAGCTTACATGGCAAGACCGGAGGAGTCCGAGTCAGAATCCGAAGCCGAGTCCAACTATAACACCGACTCCGAACTCGAGGACCACTTTGAGAAGCAACTCAAAGCCGGACCAAAAGAGAAAATTAAGGTTAGCCGCTCACTAATTCATACGCTTTACAATACAATTAAAATGCTTAATAGGAAATTAACTAAGTCCGAGTCCAGGGTTGAGTCGTTATTTGAGGAGGTTGAAACCCTCAAGCAAGAGGCTACTCTAACCTCTTCAACTAGTCAAGTTCAAGAGGGAAACTCAACCCAAATTGAAAAACTTGAGGAGGAGAATTCTCTCTTGAAAGACCGAGTTCAAGAGGTTGAGGCTAGGTTGGAAAGGTTCACATTGGGATCTAAGAACTTTAATCGACTACTTGGAACCCAAAGAGCCGTGTACAACAAAGCTGGACTCGGATTTAAGTCAAAGACTACGAATATGTCTTATATGTCTATCGTAAATCGTAGTCATCAAAGAGTCCAAGCATGAGTCCCAAAGGTTTTATTGAACTCACATATAAGGACTAATAAGGTTTGGATTCCCAGGATCAAGTTCATTATTTGAATAGACCATATTGGTTCAATGGTCCAGGGGGAGCTAACACTAAAATAGTATACCCGCTTACTTAACACAACCATTGCATATTTTACTTTAATTTTTAGAATGACTAGATAGGGTAAATGGTTAGTCAACTCTTGACAATATAGTATCAGGACGCGGCGAGATGATAGTACATTAGGGAAACAAAATCTCGTGTATTCGAGCTAGATAAGGCGTATCTAGCTTGGTGCACTTGACCGAGTGGAACTAGCTGAAGCTACCTCGCCGTATCCTAAACTAGTTAGACCAGGAAGTAACCCTAAGTGACTCAAGTGATATTTTCTTGAATTTGGCTTTGTCTAAGGAAGTGGTCGTTGTTCCGATCAAAGAAGGCCCATGTGCCTCGCCACGACCTGGAAGTCAGTTTCTCGAAAAGTTACTTAACGATCTAAAGGTTAAATCCGAATCTAACCCAAGGTTGACTATCTTTAATCAATTTAAAATCATCTCACAAAACATATAAGGTGAACAAATTCTAAGATACATAGAATGAGTGAGATGTTAAGGATAATTGAAATGTACTTAAAACAATCTCTTCAAAATACTACTTATTTTCTCAACTATTGTACTTAACAACTCTTAGGCCAAAGTTTAGCGCCCCCTACATCTCTTATACTTCATATATTTGACTAAGGGGGAGAGCAAACTAACCCTAAGGGTTATATTATAAATCTTTAGATTATTGGTGCAGAGGGACACACCTCGAACCAATCTATCTAACTACTGCTAGACGCATGCTTGGACTCATATTTGATTTTTCTAGATGCATGCATATACGATATTGTTTTCAAAACCCTATTTTATATAAAAACCCCAATTTTTTTTTGATTTATGGCAAAAGGGGGAGAAGAGCAAAAGTTAAGGGGGAGTAACATAAAATTTAATTTTGAAAATTAAATTATCTCCTTCAAAACTCACCTAGGGTTAAGGGGGAGTTTTGGTTGAGGGGGAGTTTTTGGAAATGATATTCATCTTCACATTCATCTTCTACTATATCTGTTTTCCTTGACTTTGTGTTGGTTTGCCATAGATCAAAAAGGGGGAGATTGTTGGTGCAGGGGCACTAGATAATCGAACCTGTGTTTTGATTATGGCAAAGACACAAAGTTAAGTTTATATCGTTATCTCACGAGCTAAATCAAGTGTGTAGAAAAGTGCTAAAGCTAGAGCTGAAGGCTAGCGACACCCGGAGGAAGCCGCGGTGGTCGGGCGACACTCGAGTGACTTCGGAGGGAGCCGAAGGAATCGAGTGGAAGGCCGGAAGCGAGAGCTACTATCGAGGCAAGCTCGTGTGAATGAGAGATTGTAAGGTCGTGTCCTCTTTACGAGGACGACCGTAGGCGGCGATCCGACTAAGATTTCCTGTGGAAGGTCTAGGTCGAGATCAGACGGTTAGAAACCGTCGTATTTATCATTTTCCGAGCTAACCTCTTCTTTGCAGGAAGTGGCGGTGCTGATCAGGACTTGGGCGTTGAAGCGATCGTGATGCTCATTAGTCGACTGATGGGAGTCATCAGTCGACTGATGGCGACGAATCAACCTTTGAGCTAGGTCAAAACGGATAACGTTTGACGAGGCCACTTCGCGATAAATTTTGGACAATTTCGTAATCCGTTCCTAAAGATGAGGAGACAAATTCAGAGGCCAAAATCTATAAAAGGAGGGGAGGATTCCAACTCCAAATCACATCAAGTTTATTCATCAAGTGCTCCTACAACGCCAACGCTCCAACATCGTCATAACGCCGACGCGACACCAAGTTCTGATCTTCTTCGTCGGCAGCAGAATCAAGTAATATTTTTGATATTGTATTCTTTGTTTTTCTTCATAACGAGGTGAGGTAGGCTTGTTGCCTCATCCTTGTATATTCGGTTTTGTGATCGTTGTCTCTTACCTCCAACGAGGAGGAGACATTATAGTGCTTTGCCCTTCATACGCGGTCTAGGACCGATAGGGCCTTGGAGTAGCAACCGTTGGGTTGTGAACCAAGTAAAATAAACGTGTTCATTTATTTTCCGCTGTGCTTACTCGTTTACTTGTGTATCAACGAACGAATTCGAACGAAAGATTTACGATCGCTATTCACCTCCCTCTAGCGACGCTTCTCGATCCAACAGATGATGACCCTACCTACACTACCCGCGTTGCAAAACGCGACTTAGAGTTCACTCCTGCGATATTGCAGGAGTTTCTCGAGTGTAAGCCATCGGCTGATACCCTCATTTTCTACCCTACCTTCGATGCCCCTTTACCTGAGCCCTTTGATCATATCTCCTTGGACTCCATGCATGAGCATGTCTTTCACCATCCTCGCCCACCAGCTCAGAACCTATTTCCTATCACTGAGTTATCTGCACCTGACAATGTACTCTACAAAGTCATTATTGGGTGTTTTCTTCCTATTGTGACTTAGGGTCTGGCTAAGATTTGGCCTCCCCATCTCTTTCTCCTGTATGTCATGCGTCATAGACTAGACATAAACATTGCATTGAACGTTTCATATTCCCTGTGCAGGGGAAAGTGCATATGCCTTTTGGCCACATCATCACTGCATGGTTAGAGTCTGTAGGCATAAACATTAACAGGGGATCGCTGAGGGCGCTATCTGAAGTCTACGACTGTATATCAGTTCGTAACTTCTCATTGGCGAAGCTGCGTATGGGACATGGGCAGATGGAGCTGGCACCTCGACCTCCGCCTAGGGCACGTGGGGAGCCACCTCTAGTGCCTAGAGAGGCTGCAGAGGATTATGAGGATCTAGATGCTGCTAATGAGGAGGACGGATGCGCCAGATGCATCGTGCCAGCAGTCCATCGGATCGGTTTGGACGGTGGAGGCGATTCCAGACTACCCGTGACGATCGACTCTCGGTGCCGAGCTTATAGTGGGGCAATCCTCCGTGGCGAGCATTTGATCGGATGGAGGCGCTACATTGATTGTGAGTCCCAGGCGCATCAGCGTCAGCTCGATATGTATGAGATGATGCGAGCTTGGACCTTGAGCCAGCAGCCTCCTCCACCTCCACCTTCTGCAGATGATTAGATCTAGAGGATGTTAGTTTTTTTGTTTTTAGTTTGTGTAGTGAGATTGAGCGTCTCAAATCTCTATTTTGGATGTAAAAAATTGAAGCTTTCTTAAATTGAATGAAATTTCTATTTATGAAAATCATTTGTATTTGATTATGTGCTTGTATTAATGTATTGGTTTATGGAAAATTACCACATCATGACATGAAATTTCATCTTATCATATAACATGTCATGCCATTGTTTAGGATTATTTTAGATGTCATGTTTGTTTTTAGATTATATCACATGTCATAACATCATGATCATTGGCCATGCGTTATTATTGATATCATTTATGCCATGATCATTCATGCATTGTATTTTGATTAAAATTGATTTAAGGAAAAATGACATGACTTGGAGTCCCATTTATAAGGGAATCAAGTAGGGTTGCCTAGAAAATGCATGAGACTATAATAATCCTAACTCCACATCTCACATCCAAATTGACATGTATGTATGTGTTTACATCTTAGATAACATGTGAGATGTTAGGATAATAAATTAGGTTCAAGGTGCATAGGTAGTGCATCTAGATGAACTTAACTTATTTCAATCCTCACTAAGAATTATGAGGAAAGCTAATATACAAGTTATGTATATTTAGCCAATAAATCATGGTTCAAAAATAGTTTTTCAAAAACATTTTAAAATCACTTTAGAAAACCTTGGTGAAGTCTATCTTTTGATAGCCATCATCATTATAGAAGTTGATACAAAGTAGATCAAAAACTTTAAATTTTTAGCAGTTTTTGAACTTTGTACCAATCTCCTATTTTAATGGTTAAAATATTTTTCTAAATTTTTTCACCGATTGTATGTGTGATAAGTAATATACGTATCAAATTTCGTGATTTTTTTGATATACGTAGAATTACTTATGAATTTTCAAAAGTCGAGTCTGATAACTGAAAATCAGGTTTTCAGTTATTAGTCGCTCCTCTGAAGCAAATCGATGGGCGTACTGGACTCGACTAGCAACGCAAAGATCACTCGATCGCGCTTCGGTGCCCGATCGATGGACACATCGATCGGTAGTAGAGTAGTCGATCGTCAATGCTGATTTTGGGAAAACTAGGTTTGTTTAGTCCGGTTTCAGCTAGTGTTAAGGTCCCTAATCACTCCTAACCCTAGGATATGCTTTGGGAAGCATTATAAAGGGTGAAAATCTATTGGATATGGATTTGGAGAGGTGTTTAGGGTTTGTATCAAATTTAAGGTGTTGGAAAGTTCAATGTTGAATTTCTAACCTTATCTTTGATGGTTTAGAGTTCCTATTGGCTTAGAGACTTCCCAAAGACATTGTTGGTGCAATGCTCAAGGGGGAGCAAGCCTTTAGGGGGAGGTATTCATCATGAGATGATGAATGATATTTTTTCTCATGAGGAAAATGAGATTTTGAGAGACCCAATTTGGAAATTGGGAGAGCATATAGGATTGCCTCTCTTAAGTGATATGAGACTTATCACTAGGAAGATGGTAGACATCCTAGGTATTTTTGGACCAAGGGGGAGATTGTCAGATCTCATTGGGACATGAGATATTGACCTCTTTGGAAAGATAACCTTTTTGATGTATGTCAAAAAGGGGGAGAACATTAAATTACCAATTTGGAAAATTGGTAAGGGAATTTGAGTTAGGGGCCTAACTCAAGGTTTGTTTTGTCAAACATCAAAAAGAGGGAGATTGTTGGTGCAATCGGCCCAGGTCACGATTGACCAGACTCGAGTTTGACTCGAGTGATGTTTTGATGTTTGACAAAGTAAGTTGACATTGATGTTTGACATTAATGTCTGTTGATGTTTTGGGGAGATTGTTTATACAATCAACCCGGGTTATGTTTAACTGGACTCGAGTTTGACTCGAGGGAGACTTTGATGGTTGACTAGGGTTGACCATGTGGTTTTGAGAAAGTCCAAGCATGGGTCTTGGCATGAAAAGTCCAACATGGGTTGGCAAGGGAAAGTCCAAGCTTGAGTCTTGGCATTTGAGAAGTCCAAGGGGTTTGATATTGGCGGCGTAAAGTCCAAGCGGGAGTCTTGGCAGCATAAGTCAAATGGTTTGGCGGCGTTAAGTCCAAGCGGAGTCTTGGCAACGTAAATCCAATGTGCCTTGGCGGTGTAGACACCGTTAGCATGACATAGCCGATGGAAGCACCTGAAGGCTAGCGCGATGGTTGAACAAGTCATGGATGACTTGGAGGGATCCGAGAGGCGTAAGGCTGATGGAGGTGGCTAGAAGGCTTAGGTCTAGGCTAAGGGTGGTTTAGCAAGTATGGGGGCACCATACTTGGGCTAAAACCTCATGTTTGAGTTGTGCCAGTCGACTGGTGCCATCTGGCAGTCGACTGGCATAGTCAACTAGGGTTTGACTGCGGGAATTGCCCTAGCAGTCGTTTGCCATAGATAGGCAGTCGACTGATTGGACGAGCAGTCGACTGATCTTGTGATCAGTCGATTGATGCTTGGATTTTAGGGCACAGAATGGAGTCTCACTCGACCGCTGGGATGAGCAGTCGAGTGATGTAATCGATCACCGATCGCGATGATCCGTCGATGTCCTAGCCGTTGGATTTTTCGGTGTGATTACACCGTTGTCTCATAGCAATAGTGTGATCGATTGATGGTCCCGGCGATCGGTGATCGATGACTCGAAAGACTGAGTTGAAGCTATAAAAGGAGCTAGTGATGGAGAAAAATGGATCCGATTTTTGAGAGCTTTAGGGGCGATTTGTTGCTGCAAATCAGGTCTCCAAGTGCTAATCAAACAACCAAGCATTCAAGCAATCAAAAGCAAGTGTTGTAAAGTTTTTCTTTACTTGTCTTTCACATTAATTGTTGTAATTGCTTATTTTTGTTTCTTACTGTTGTAAGATTGCTTGTAAGGGGTTTCTCCGCCTCCAACTTGTGTCGAGAAGGAGTGTTTATCATAGTGGTGTGTGATTGGCATCGCTAGGGTTCGTACGAACCCAATCCGTGGAGTAGGAACAGTTTGGTTCTGAACCACGTTAAATACTTGTGTTTGCGTATTGTATATTTCGTTATCATTATTATTTTTCTATTTCCGCTGCGCTAACGAAATTGTAGAGACAAACGCAACGAATTCCATTATCGAACGAGCACGACGCTATTCACCCCCCCTCTAGCGGCCTCAAATATCCTACAGAGAATGCTTACGACACTCACATGATGATCCATGAAATATTCTCATGGCGGGTTAGTTCAGTACATATTCTCTAATATATACCCATGTGTCAACTTAATATCCTATATCCATGACTTATAAGATTAAGTCATCAGTTAACCTACATGCTAGTCTCAACGTATTAATATTATCCTTGTATATTAATACTTGACTAAGAACAATTATGAGTAGTGTTCTATATATCTACAGTATCCCACTATCAAGTCACCATCTTGATATGTTGTAGACTAGAACCAACTACCCTAGGATATTATTATATTTATTCAAATGACACATCAATGAAGTAAATATAATAACCGTAAACTTTATCTTTATTATGAAATGTGATACAAAAATTCCCTTACCAATCATCTCATAATTACACTTAGGGCTAATACTAACAAGGGTATCCTCCTCTGAGAGATGATGATAATTTTCTGAGTGCCGAAGCTGCTATAGCCAAATATGTTGGAGATTTCGAGATCATGCGTAGCGGAATAAAGCGAATAAAAATAATTTTTATTACATCCCCTAGGGGTAAGGAAAACTTGCTTTGACATAATCGCATAAAAACACACAAGTAGAAGGAGAAATTATACCTTCGAGATTCTTTTGAATCCGTCGAAACCACAAGCAAGACCAACGAGTTTTGCCTCTATCAATATCCACGTCGGGATCACTTGAGACAACTCCTAGAGTAGCAAATCTTTGTCGCCGATTGGTGCTAGCCAACCAACGGAGACAATAGAAGAGGAGAGAGGAAGGAGCAAAAGCGGCTACCAAGGGAGAAATCTAAAAACCAAAACTTTAGCCAAAGATATTAAGGGATCCTTTTATAGATCTCTTGATTAGGTCATCTTATGAGGCTTAAACGGAACATATCTTACCATAATATAATTAAGGTAAGAACAACTCAGAAAATGTTCATAAGAGAAAATATCCAAAATCGATGGAGACGCGACACGACAGTGTGAATTCACATGGCCTGGCCGTGTGTCTCTCTGGGCACAACCTAGACTTTGCTAATTTTTGGCTAGAGCTAGGTGATGAGCGGTAATTTATTGTGTTACCATTTCAAAATAATTACCAAACCCTCTCTACACTACTATAGCATAGTGAATGACTCGGATCGTTTCCCAACGAGTGTAATCGATAGAATAGTAAATTTAGGATTTCTAATTATTGCTTTGGTTTTCAAATGGGGGTTGAAATTTACAAGACTAATCCTACTGAATGAAAGATGATGCAGGTAATTAAAACATTAATCTAACTAACTATGATGACAATGAAATTCAAGAAGATCTAAACTGAGCATTTGAAGAAAAGCATTCAGAAATATAAAGACAGTGTTGGAACGTCGGTGGCCGACTAGAGGGGATGAATAGCCCTAAGTCGTCGTAGAATGGAATTCGATCGTTCGTTTGTCTACACGTTAGGGTTAGCACAGCGGAAATAAAACTAAACAACAATAAAGATAAACAAGATAAAAACAATGCTAACAAAGAGATATAACGTGGTTCAGGGCCCTATGCCGCTAATCCACGATTCGATTCGTCTCCGGTGAATTACTCCGAAACCGATCCAATATGGTTTCTCCCTTTAGCCAAAGCAAGGTGGAGGTAAACCTTCTTACAACACAAAAACACTCTTTCTTACAATGAATTTGAAATAAGAACAAGAGAAAGAGTTTAAAGCTTGTGGGACACTTGGATGATCAATTTGAGCATAAGCATTGGACATCCCAAAGCCCACACCCTCTCTTTTTATAGAGAAGGCTGATTTCTTCCCATTGGCCGCCCATCAGTCGACTACTGCCTTTGACAGTCGACTACCATTGTTGCAACAGCTTCTGAACACGTCAGATCACGATCGTTATAGTCCAACGGGAAACTTGGCATCCATCAGTCGATTGATGCCTTTACATAGCAAACTAATCGATGTGGATATATACCGCTCTTGTCTTCATCGATCGACTACCGTCTTTGGATTGGTGGATCGATGGTTGAGCAAATGATCGCCATTGCGCGATCGGGCTGTAACAACTCACCAGTCGAACCTCCAGTCGACTTATAGCAGTCGATTGCCCATTCACAGCAGTCGATTGATATCGGGTAAACCTCAAACTTCACATCCGTTTGAGCGTCCAGCGGTCGGGTAAAACCTCAACCCTCACGGTTGAGTATCCGACACTCCACTTCGTCGGGTAAAACCTCAAACCAATGTTTGAGCATTCGACTAAACCATTCGTCGAGTAAAACCTCAACCCTTCGGTTGAGCATCCGATTTGTCGAGTAAAACCCTAACCAAGTTGGTTGAGCATCCGACTTAACTAAACATGTCGGGTATAACCTCAATAAACTCGGTCGAGCCTCCGACACTTAGTCATTTCGGCCAAGTTCACCTAATGAGTTATTTATATTTCACTCATTCTCTCATCTCACTTGAAGTCCCTCGCCGAAGCTCTCTTCATTCGCGGCCACGTCCCTCGGCAACACCAAGCACACGACTTTGCAATACTTCTTCGCGTCTCTTGCCCTCGAAGTCTGCTTCCTTAGCTTCGCTTCAAGTCATCTCGTCCGGCGGTCCCTCGGATGCATCAAGCGTACGACTTTACAATGCTCCTTCGCCGACTAAGCACGAGGTTGTGAGTTGGTGATCTTACCAACGCTATTCATCATATGTACGAATTACTAAGTCCTGCATGACTTCAACACATATATTAGATCCACAATAATATTCTAACTTAAATCTTTGCCACACACATTAAAATCATAATCCAAACCATAACTTGGGTCGATTGCCCTAACAATCTTCCCCTTTTTGATGTGTGACAACTACGTTTAAGTTAGGTAAATTATAAACAAAATAACATAAGAAAGGTAAGCATGTAAATCATTCATGAGCATCAAACTCTCCCTAAATACATGCAACTCCCCCTTAACCTATGCTAATCTCCTCCCTAGCATGATTAAACTTAAACATCCTTATTTCTCCCCCTTTGACACCATTAAAAATATTAACATAATGTCATAATCCAAGGCATCAAAGTTTAAGGGTTGAAAAACCATCAAAATAGCCTGAAAACACTGAAATTAATTTGTGAGCATAAGGTCACGATCATTGAATCGGACATCGATTGGTAGCACGTTGTTTCAAAGAATTTTGATTTTCGGATCAAAATTCAGAAATGCACCAGAAATTTCAAAAAATTGTGAAATTTTGAAAACACATTTATTTTAAAGTCCTTTATTAGTGAAAAATGAGTTTTCATGAAAATTATTATATTTTCAATGATTTGCCAAAAATCCAAAAGTTTCAAAAACAACTAGTATTTGATCAAGTTTGTATCAATTTTAACACCTAGTTTTGCTTTAGATTGTTTCAAAACATGAAAACACAGATTTTAAAGTAAGGAATGATTTTGGAAATATATGAAATATCCAACCATGATCTTTGGGCAATATGTCTATGAATTAAACATAAGCCTTCCCCATGATTCCTCTATTATTACTATTTTGATATTTTAAATGACTATCTAAATGCCATAGGCATTAGTGGACCATTAGTATCATCCTAACATTGTTAGTGAAAGCCTTAAAGCCAATCATGTGATGATTGTTGTATGACCTTTGTTGTATCATATTCCTATTTATAAAGGCATGATTATTATACTTACTTGTATTGGTGCCAAATAACTAAGTATAATAACGTTCTTGAGTAGAAGGTTCTTATCTATATCAATTGATTGGTTGAATCGATAATAAAATGATATAGAGAATACTACTCTTAATCATTCATAGTCAAGTATTAACATTTAGGGACAATATTAATGCGAAGAGACTAGCATGTAGGTCAACTCGATGACTTGATCTCACTAGTCATGGATATGTGATATCAAGTTGACACATGGGTATGCATTGGAGAATGTATACTGAATTACCCGCCATGAGAAAGTATTATGGATCGTTATATAAGTCTTATATACTTTCTCATGTGACTATTAGTATGACTATTAGTCCTTGGGTCTGAAGTCACCATGGATCCCTACATAAGGAGTTGCATACTTTGACTTCGTCAAACGTCACCCGTAAATGGGTGGACTATAAAGGCGATTACTGGTATGTAACAAATTATGCGGAGGGATGTGAGTGATATAGATGAGATCGATCCCTCCTATATGACGGGAGTGACATCGTTATTCTTGATAGAGTGAGATCATTACGTGCATGTCCATGCCCAAATGAGTCAATATGAGATATTGAGCTTATTTGATTAGAGTGAGTCTACTTGGAGCTCAAGATATAGATTGTACCGAGGATGACACGGTCTATGCCTCAATTGATCAATCTAGATGTCAAGGATAGAGTGACATTGTCACATATTGTGAGAGTCACAATTAGTAGTCACAAAGGTGATGTTGGATCTCAACATTCTTGTAACTTGTGTAGCAATGATGTGTTGCTAGATACCACTCATTGCTTATGTTCCTAAATCGGTGTAGGAGCATTGCCAACATTACAAGAACCTATAGGGTCACACACAAAGGGCGATTAGATGGAGATTAGGTTCATATGATGGACCATGAGGATTAGGTTCATGGGATGAACCAAATTGGATTAAGAGTAATCTAAATTAGACTAATTGAGTTAGACTCAATTTGATTCATCGAGTCAATTTAAACTAATGAATTGAGATTCATTAAATCAAATTAACTTGAATCAAATGGTTAGATTTGATCAACCATGGGAGATAAGAGGTCAAGTTTGACTTGACTTGAGAGGGAAGATGAATGGTTAATTTTGACTTGACCAATAGCTATGTCATGGTGACTTGGCATGGGGCCGACCAATGATGATGCTCCACATCATCATGGACACATCATGGGGTGCCACCTCATGAGGGAGACCATTGGCTCTTGGAGTTACATGCATGCATGTAACCCCCTTATAGTGATTGACCACTATTGATGGGTTATGAAAATGTGAAGTTAAGTTGTGTAACTTCATCTTCTTCCTCCTCTCTTCCCTCAAGCTCTCTTTTCCTCATCTTGCCGTGAGCCTCTAAGGGGTGCTAGCATACTCTAGGTTTCTTTTCTCCACCTATTGCTTGTGTGGATACCGATAGAGGAATGTACACTTGACACTCTCGAGTTTCAACAAGCTATTTGGATGAGCGGGATAAGCGAAGAGCGTCGCATCAAGGGTAAAACTCTTAACATGTAGATCTAGAGTAGATCTAAGGTTTTAAACACATACATGTAGTTTTGTTTATCTTCACACGGATCCGTGGCCAACTTCCGGGGTTTCTGCAATGCAAAAATCGATTTTTACGGCTCGGATAGTCCAACAGCGGTATCAGAGCCACGTGCAAAGCATGTATGTGTTTTATTTTTGTAATTTTTGTATTAGATATAAAAATTACAGATCTGTAAGTTTCTGTAAATTTTCTATTTTTATAGATTTTTTGGGTATTTTTCTCGAAGAGTCGAAGAAACAAGTGTTGGGACACTTGTAGGCTTCAACCACCGAGAAAACCTCTTCGGAACGGCGAATTCTCGCTTTAGGTTTTTGGGACAGCGACTTAAGTCGCTATAAGATCAAGATGGGACACTCGCAAAGTTCATTTTGCGAGTAGGGGCGCTGCCCCTAACCCCGAAAGGGGCATTGTCCCGCAATCGCGCTCGAAAATCGCTTAGTGGGACCGTTATGGAGATGTGACTCATAAAAATTGAAAAAAAAAATAAAGAAAAATTATAGAAATTTCTGTAAAATACATAATTTAGAATTATGTATAATATTGTGATGGTCATGACCCAAAAACCCCAATGTGATAGGATAAATATGTTGTAATTCATAATACGGCTTGCGCGCCGTTTTGTATTGTGCATGTTGTATAATGTGTGCGACCTGCGCGTCGTGCCTCTCTTTTTAATATTCTAGTTGTAAATAGTTTTAAGCTCGAATGTAACTCGAGTTTCATGTTTGTAATGTACAAAAATGGAGCGGTGGAAGGTCCACTAGTAGACGGAGTTACGAGGAGGGTGCTGACGACACATGATGGTCAAAGGAGGTGCTTGGAGAAGCCGCTAACCCTAGATTGACCGACCGATCTTCTTATTGGCTTGAGAAGATCGTAGTAGGGTCATAACCTCATCACAATTTATATATATATATATATATATATATATATATATATATATATATATATATATATATATATATATATATTATGCATGCTAGGATATTGTGCTTGTATGTATATGATGCATGCTAATATATTTTGCTTGTATGTATGTTATGCATGCTAGTGTAGGGTAATAAATGCCTTAATGTGTATATGAAACCCATTCACGATTAGATTAGATCTTAATCGAATCAACTCGAAAATGCCTACTAAGTTTTGATATCCATCACTACCTCGATCATTTGTTGTTGTTGAATCTGCCAAAGTAGAGCAACGCATATTATCTTGGTAGGGTGCGGAGAGACAATCTTGGTCCCGCCTATCACGACTTGGGTGAGAATAAGCTCAATTAGATTGAGTAAAACTAGTTAACTCAATTAGATCGAGTAAAACTATAATCATATTCCAACCGTTGGAAAGATAGGATAAGATCGCATTTACACTAAATTTTTGACGATTTAGCCAAAGCTAAGTCAAGGTCTTTTGTAAATATGGATCTTGATCTTATAAACAAGAGTTGCATAGAGATGTAATTGGTAATTTGTTACTTATCGATCATAATAAGTCTTGAGCGATTTAGCCAAAGCTAACTCAAGGCGTAGTATGATGTGGATCTTGTCCCGCGAGAATTATAGCTAGTTTGTATGAATCTAATAATGTGGTTTGACCACATCCATGACTCGATTATACAAAAGTCCTATAATTCAGTGAGAGCATCATTTGATTAAATGCTTAATTAAATGATATATGGAATATGATATTAATTTTCTGCATTGTGTATGTTGTAGATTACCATGTCGACAAACATGAACACTCTCTCCCTGTGTTCTGTCCTAGAGAAGGACAAGCTCAATGAAGCTAATTTCCTAGACTGGTACAGGAATCTGAGAATCCTTCTCACCTAAGAAAGAAAATTGTGTTAGTAATATATGAGAGATGTCCTAAGGCAATCGCCTTATGTATGAACCATTTATATGATAAATGAAGATTCACTATTTGAGTATACATGTTTCATGTATTTGATTGGATCTTAAACTCATTTATCAATGTCCACGATACGATTCACAAAGATGAGAGAATTTGTGATTGGATCACAACTAGTGAGTATCTCTACATGTGTAATTGTGATGTATCGGAATTATCCTAGTCGATGAATCGATGGATCCGACACCATCAATTCCGAGACTAGCACGAGGTATACTCTCGGTGTATCCAAGCACCGATTCTCACCGGGCCGAGACATAGTGATGTCCGAGTTAATCGTGGATGCTAGTTATGGTAACTAGTTCATCGAGTGACCACCGTAAGACTTCATATGGTTCTCTCAGCATATATAGATATGTCAATGAAGTTCTTACCGTGGCTTAAGTGCGATGTTCCTTTGACTTGCGGTATTCAAGTCATCTTGATCATGGAGACTTATGCTTTGACATCTTAAGCAAACATCTCTAAGGAGATGTGGACCCGGGATGATTGGGTATAAGTCGTGATCAAGGTGTTTGAATAGCCTATAAAGGATTCACCACTCCTTGCAGGAGATGTATACCCATGGCCTCTCGCCTGATTGTTACTAAAGTCTGCCAAAGCATTACATGTTTAGAGTAAGGTACTCTTCGATACATGTGGAGTAACTAGAACTGTGAGGACGAGGAAATGATACTTGGGCTAGGTGTGACGAGTCAACCTAGTGGGGATCACACTAATAGACCATGTCCTCAACCAAGTGGGTATAAGATGAGTGAAGGGAATGGGGCACGATTCATTCGAGCCATCAAGGGTTTCGTAAATAGTTCGATCAACCGCTGATCTTTTCTGCTAATTGGGGATCATGATGTACTACTAGGTGCCACTCATGATCGCTCTATAATTAATGGTTAATTATAGACGGCCAACATAAACCGAGAACCTATTTGGTCACACGACAACGAGTGTAATCCAAAGGATTTAAAACGAGCTTGAGAATGGGATTCTCGCATCGAGAGAAACTATGTTTGGTCGACCAAACATAAAGCGAGCATGAAATTGTTTCAATGCAATGGAAGCGTGGATGGGCCGTGTCTTATGAAGACATAATGGATGGACCAAAATGGTTTGGTTCTAATCCAATGGATGAGAATAAACCAAAGGGTTTGGTTTATTTTAAACGAATGAACCAAAAGTTGGTTCGGTTCGCTTTAACTTAAAATAAACCATCATGGTTTGGTTTATTTTAACTTATCTTAATGGAGCGGGTTAACGGGCTTTATGGATATGATCCATTAACCATTAAGAGAATTAGTTCTCTATAAAAGAGGGCTTAAGGGATAATTAAGCCCTAATCCAAACCCTAGCCCCCTTGAGTTGCCGCCCACCTCCACCTTGGAGTTAATTGGCGCCAACCCTAAAGTCGCCGCCCACTTGTGTGCGTACTGGCCCAAGTCTTTGCCGGCGTTGACCCTCGGCGTTCTCCTTTGGGTTCGGTGATAAGGTGAGCTTCCATCTTTCCTTAGCCGCCTCTATTCCTCCACCAAAAGCTGTCCAGTTTTTGGACAGCTTGTTTCTTGTTGTCGGGCGTCGTTTGGGCGACGACGGTTAGTGCTCCGGACAGTGGCTAACTTATCGGGATTTGATCTCGGTAATCCTCTGAGGTGGGGACGAAGGATTCGTCAAACGGTTGACGAATACCTCTCCGGAGAAGCGAGTTTTGAGAACTCGTTTTAGGATCCGAATTTGGATTCGGATCGTGATCATCTCTCGATCACGTCGTCTTCAACACGAGGCTAGTAACCCGTACGAAGACGAAGCTCGTGACTTAGCGAAGTCATCCCGAGGAGCTCGGCGTGGATACGGATAGAGACGATTCTTACGAGGATCGTTCCGGTTGATGCCGTTCCCGCTACACGTCATACGAAAGGTATAACGTAGATAAATTTCTTTTATTGCAAATTTTAATTTACGGTTATGTCTACACTTGTTGTAATATGCATGCGTGTGTTGTGTGTGTTGTAATAAATAGGAGTATTTTTTATTTTTAATTGCTTCCGCTGTGCTCATGTTTACGAAATATGATCGAACACACACACGCCGCGGTGCCGGAAACCCAACAAATTGTACGTCCTAGAGTAGCCCATTCCGGAGGCACCTCCTGCCACTGCCTCGTGAGCTGACCGAGATGCTTACAAGAAGCATCAAGATGATGCATTAGATGTGTCGTGCCTCATGCTCGCGACCATGAACTCTGAGTTTCTGAAGCAACATGAGTTCATGAATGCTTTTGATATGGTTAAACATCTTCGTCAACTGTATCAAGGATAAGCAAGGCACGAGAGATATGAGATCTCTAAGGCACTGTTTCAGTCCAAGATTCAAGATGGGACTCCCGTAGGTTCATATGTACTCAAGATGATTGGGTACATAGAGAACCTACAGAGGTTGGGAATCCCACTTGGCCAAGAGCTGGCCACTGACTTGATCTTGCAATCTTTGCCACAAAGTTATAATCAATTTGTCATGAATAACAACAAAAATTGATAAGCCACTGCCTGAGATGCTTAGCATGTTGAGAACTGCTGAGCTCAACCTTAAGAAGGAAAAACCTGACTCCATTTTGATGGTGCAAAAGAAGAAAGACAAGGGCAAGCCTAAAGGTAAGGGAAAGTCCCAAGCCAAGGCCAAAGGCAAAACACTGAAACTGAAAAGGAGGGGTGGCCAAGGAAGGGACTTGCTTCCACTGTAAGGAAGCTGGACACTGGAAGCATAACTGCAAAGCATACCTGGAAGATCTTAAGAAGAAGAGAAGTGAGACTTCTACTTCAGGTATAAATGTTATAGAAGTCAATCTATCTATTTCTTCATTATGGGTATTAGATATCATATGTACATCTCACATTTGTACTAATGTATAGATGCTGAGAAATAACAGGGCATTGACAAAGGGCGAAGTGGACTTACGAGTAGGCAATGGAGCAAGAGTTGCTGCTGTTGCTGTAGGAACTTATTTTCTATCTCTGCCCTTTGGGCTTGTACTAGAACTAGATAAATGTTGTTATGTGCCTGCTTTGACGAAGAACATAATTTCAGTTTCTTGTTTGGACAAGAAAGAATTTTCATTTATAATAAAGAACAAATGTTGTTCAGTTTATTTAAATGATATGTTCTATTGTAGTGCACCTCTAATGAACGGACTCTACATTCTAGACTTAGAGAACACCATCTATAACATAAGAAGCAAAAGATTCAAGTCAAATGAGTTGAACCAAAACTATTTCTGACATTGTCGCTTAGGTCACATAAATGAGAGTCGCTTATCCCAGCTCCATAAGGATGAGCTGCTGGACTCATTTGATTTTGAATCATATGAGACATATGAGTCTTGCCTTCTAGGCAAGATGACCAAGACTCCCTTTAGTGGACACAAAGAAAGAGCAATAGACTTGTTAGAACTTATACATAGTGATGTATATGACCCTTTCAATGTTGGTGCTAGAGGTGGTTACAGGTACTTCATTACATTTACTGATGACTTCAGTAGATATGGTTATGTGTATCTGATGACACATAAATCAGAATCCTTTGAAAAGTTCAAAGAATTCAAGAATGAAGTACAAAACCAACTTGGCAAGAGTATTAAGATACTTCGATCAGATCGAGCTGGTGAATACCTTAGCCATGAGTTTCGTGACTATCTAGCTGAGTGTTGGATTCTATCCCAACTCACTCCTCTTGGAACACCACAGTGGAATGGTGTATCCGAAAGGAGGAATCGTACCATATTAGATATGATATGATCTATGATGAGTCACACAAATCTTTTTATATCCTTTTGGGGATATGCTCTAGACACAACAACCTTCACACTTAACCGTGTACTATTTAAGGCTGTGATAAATACACCATATACGATATGGACAGGGAGAAATCCCAAGATGTCTTTCATGAGGATTTGGGATTGTGAGGCTTACGTTCGACGTCATGTCTCAAACAAACTGGGACCCAAATCTGATAAGTGTTATTTTGTTGGATATCCCAAGGAAACGAAGGGATATTACTTCTACATTCCCAGTCAGCACAAAGTGTTTGTGGTAAAGACTGAGGTATTTCTAGAAAGGGATTTTGTTTCTAGAAAAACTAGTGGGAGTACGTTCGATCTTGAAGAAATTCAAGATAAGGACCATAACACTGAGGCCTTAATGGAGGTTGAACAGGAACCACAAAGTATTGTGGGTGATGAGATTGTTGCACAAAGAGTTGTGGAACAACAACCTGTTCAGGTAGACCTACCTCTTCGCAGGTCTGATAGGGTGTGTCATCAACCTAAGAGATACTCATTTCTCTTGTCTGACCATGATGACGTTATGCTCGTTGAGAATGAGCCTATCTCCTATCAGAAAGCTGTGATGAGCCCAGATTCTGAGAAATGGCTAGAGGCCATAAGATCCGAGATGGAATCCATGTACACCAACCAAGTATGGACTTTGGTTGATCCACTTGAAGGCATCAAACCCATTAGGTGTAAGTGGGTCTTTAAGAAAAAGACTAACATGGATGAACTTACGCATACCTATAAGGGACGATTGGTGGCTAAAGGTTTCAAGCATATTCATGGTATTGACTATGTTGAAATCTTTTCTCCAGTGGCGATGTTTAAGTCCATTCGGATCATGCTTGCTATTGCAGCATACCACAATTATGAGATTTGGCAGATGGATGCCAAAACTGCATTTCTGAATGGAAACTTACTCGAGGACACAGCCTGAGGGTTTTTTGGATCCACAACATACTGGGAAGGTATGCAAGCTGCAAAGGTCTATTTATGGGCTAAAGCAAGCTTCTCGGAGTTGGAATCTTCGATTCGATGATGCGATCAAATAGTTTGGTTTCATCAAGAATGAAGATGAACCCTGTGTCTACAAGAGGGTTAATGGAAACACAGTTGTCTTCCTAGTATTGTATGTGGATGACATACTACTCATTGGGAATAACATTCCTTCGCTACAATCTGTGAAGACTTGGCTGGGGACGTGCTTCTCAATGAAGGACTTAGGTGAAGCAGCTTGTATTCTAGGCATCAAGATCTATAGAGATTGCTTGGCCTAAGTCAGAGTACATAGATTGACACGGTATTACTACGGTTTGCCATGCAGAATTCCAAGAAGGGACTTCTACCGATGTCACATGGTGTGAGTCTTTCGAAGACTCAAAGTCCCTCTTCTAGAGAGGAGAAAGACCGCATGGATAAGATCCCTTATGCATCGGCCATATGATCTATCATGTACGCCATGCAATGTACTCGTCCTGATGTCTCATATGCTTTGAGCATAACGAGTAGATACCAGTCAGATCCAGGTGAGCGTCACTGGATAGCAGTCAAGAATATTTTTAAGTACTTGAGAAGGACTAAAGAATATTTCTTGATATTTGAAGGCGATGAGGAGCTAACTGTAAAGGGTTACAGCGATGCCAGCTTCCAAACTGACCAGGATGATCATAGATCACAGTCAGGGTTCGTATTTTACTTGAATGGTGGTGCTGTGAGCTGGAAGAGTTTGAAGCAGGACACAATTACTGATTCTACAACAGAGGCCGAGTATATTGTTGCATCAGAGGCAGCAAAGGAGATAGTTTGGATTCGCAAGTTCATTACTGAGCTTGGAGTGGTTTCTAGCATAACAGATCCTATAGAGCTCTATTGTGACAACAATAGAGCGATTGCGCAGGCTAAGGAACCTCACTCATACCAGTGGACCAAACACATACTACGACGCTTCCATCTCATTCGAGAGATTATCGATAGAGGAGATGTGAAGATTTGCAGAGTACCCAAAGAGGTTAACGTCGCAGATCCCTTGACCAAGCCTTTGGCACAAAAAAAGCATGATGGTCACACTAGGTCATTGGGTATTAGATACTACAGTGATTGACGCTAGTGTTAGTGGGAGATTGTTAGTGAAAGCCCTAGAGCTAATCATGTGATGATTGTTGTATGGACTTTATTGTATCATATTCCTATTTATAAAGACATGGTTATTATACTTGTATTGGTGCCAAATAACTAAGTATAATAACGTCCTTGAGTAGAAGGTTTTTATCTATATCAATCGATTGATTGAATCGATAATGAGATAATATAGAGAATACTACTCTTAATTATTCCTAGTTAAGTATTAACATTCAGGGACAATATTAATGCGAAGAGACTAGCATGTAGGTCAACTCGATGACTTGATCTCACTAGTCATGGATATGTGATATCAAGTTGACACACGTGTATGCATTGGAGAATGTATACTGAATGACCCGCCATAAGAAAGTATCATGGATCGTTATATGAGTGTCATATACTTTCTCATGTGACTATTAGTATGACTATTAGTCCTTGGACTTGAAGTCACCATGGATCCCTACATAAGGAGTTGTATACTTTGACTTCGTCAAACGTCACCCGTAAATGGGTGCACTATAAAGGCGATTACTGGGTATGTAACAAATTATGCGGAGGGATGTGAGTGATGTAGATGGGATCTATCCCTCCTATATGATGAGAGTGACATCGTTATTCTTGATAGAGTGAGATCAATAAGTACATGACCATGCCCAAATGAGTCAATATGAGATATTGAGCTCATTTGATTAAAGTGAGTCTATTTGGAGTTCAAGATATAGATTGTACCGAGGATGACACGGTCTATGCCTCAATTAGTCAATCTAGATGTCAAGGATAGAGGGACATTGTCACATATTGTGAGAGTCACAATTAGTAGTCACAAAGGTAATGTTGGATCTCAACATTCTTGTAACTTGGGCAGCAATGATGTGTTGCTAGATATCACTCATTGCTTATGTTCCTAAATCGGTTTAGGAGCATTGCCAACGTTACAAGAACCTATAGGGTCACACACAAAGGACAATTAGATGAAGATTAGGTTCATATGATGGACCATGAGGATTAGGTTCATGGGATGAACCAAATTGGATTAAGAGTAATCTAAATTAGACTAATTGAGTTAGACTCAATTTGATTCAAGTGTTGAATGAGTCTAATTTAGATTTGATTCATCGAGTAAATTTAAACTAATGAATTGAGATTCATTAAATCAAATTGACTTAAATCAAATGGTTAGATTTGATCAACCATGGAAGATAAGATGTCAAGTTTGACTTGACTTGAGAGGGAAGATGAATGGTCAATTTTGACCTGACCAATTGCCATGTCATGGTGACTTGGCATGGGGCCGGCTAATGATGATGCTCCACATAATCATGGACACATCACGGGGTGCCACCTCATGAGGGAGATTGGCTCTTGGAGTTACATGCATGCAGGAAACTCCCTTATAGTGGTTGGCCACTATTGATGGGTTATGAAAATGTGAAGTTAAGTTGTGTAACTTCATCTTCTTCCTCCTCTCTTCCCTCAAGCTTTCTCTTCCTCATCTTGCCGTGATCCTCTAAGGGGTGCTAGCACACTCTAGGTTGCTTTTCTCCACCTATTGCTTGTGTGGATACCGATAGAGGAGTGTACACTTGACACTCTCGAGTTCCGATAAGCCATTTGGACGAGCGGGATAAGCGAAGGGCGTCGCATCAAGGGTAAAACTCTTAACATGTAGATCTAGAGTAGATCTAAGGTTTTAAACACGTACATGTAGTTTTGTTTATCTTCGCACGGATCTGTGGCCGACTTCCGGGGTTTTCGCAACGCAAAAAGTGGTTTTTGCGGCTCGGATAGTCCAACAAACATTTCACCCATGCTAAGTTTTCAATCAAGGTTATCCTTATGGTGAGTGTGAGATGTTCCTAAAGGTATTTATATACTTAACCTTCAAATTCATGCAATTCTACACAAGACTAAGTATCATACTAACATACCACATGATCATAAAGACATATATGCATTGATTTCACATTATGATCATGAAACAAGTGTATCAATCAATTTGTAATCATGCATTAAGTATAAAATTATGATAATAATTTAAGTATCACCCAAAGTATGATTTAAGCTATTTATGAGTGCATTATCATCACCCAATACTATTTCAAAAATTAAGTCCCGATCATTCTAAGTCATAAGCATGTGTCATTATTCAAATCAAGTATATGATTCTAACATTATAATCACTTCATCCATCATGCTTATAAATCAAATTTCACTATCCACATCATCCTAAGTCAACCATATAATATGACATAAGTGAAGTTCACTTATGGTTGACTATCCTAGGGTTTTCCTAACCCTTAAGGATAAACTTAGGAATCCAATATAGATTCTTTCCAATAGGGTTTACTAAGTATTCCTTTGGGATCCATTTCCTAGCTATCATTGTTGTTTTATATTGACCCCTAGTAATTAAACAATGATATGCTTTCTCATTCTTGGATCCCTTGTAACCTAACCCCTTCTTGTTAAAGCTAGTCCTTTGGCTCCCTATGTAGCCAATGGTAAATTTTTCTAGGGCCTTAGTTAAATGATCTACCTTTTCCCTTAAAGCTTTGTTTTCATCTATACATGCTGTTAGTTATAGCCCTAGAACCAATCATGTGATGGTTGAATAGGGAACATTTTGTATCATATTCTATAAAGGCAAAGGATTGGTTATTATATTTACGTCTTGCTTGTGCCAGCTAAATTAAATATAATAATGCCCTAGAAAAGTAGGTTCTTATCTACATCACATCAATTGGCAGAATTGATTATGAGAGGCTGTAGAGAACACTTTCCTAAATGTTCCTAGTCAAGTATTAATATGCAAGGGCAATATTAATACATAAAGACTAGCATGTAGGTCAATTGATGACTTGATCTCACAAGTCATGGATATATGATATCAAGTTGACACATGGGTATATATTAGAGAATATATACTGAACTGACCCGCCATGAGAAAGTTTCATGGATCGTCATATGAGTGTCATAAACTTTCTCATGTGACTATTGGTATGAATAGTCCTCAAACCTGAAGTCACTACGGTACCCTACATAAGGAGTTATGTACTTTGGTATCGTCAAACGTCACCCGTAATAGGGTGGACCATAAAGGTGATTATTGGGTATATAACAAATTATGCGGAGGGATGTGAGTGATATAGATGAGATCTATCCCTCCCATATGACGGGAGTGATATCTGTGGGCCCCTTGATTGAGTAGAACTACTAAAACGCATGGCCATGCTCGAATGAGTCAATATGAAATATTGAGCTCATTTGTTTGAGTTAGTTTACTCAGGGATCAAGAAACACATAGATTGATCGAGGATGACACGGTCTATGCCTCATTGGTCAATCTGAAATCAAGGATAGAAGGACACGGTCATATATTATAGTAGTCACGGAAAGGTTAGTCGGATCTTGACTTATTTTGTAACTTGGGTAGCAATGATGTATTGCTAGATGCCGCTCATTGCTTGTGTATCTAAAAGAGTTTAGATCCACTGCCAACGTTATGAGAGCCTATAGGGTCACACACAAAGAGCATGATGATTAGAAGAATTAGTGCATTCTAGTTTGACTAGAATAATTTGGGAATAAGCTTAAGTACAAAATAGTTTTTTGGACTTTAAGCTTAAAGAGAATTTTAACATATTGATTTAATGAGATTAATTCAATATGCTAAGCTTATTAATTTAATAAGATTAAATAAATATGTTATCATGATATCCTAAGCTAAATTGATTTAATAAGATTAATTCAATATGTTACCTTATTGATTTAATGAGATTAATTCAATATGATAACATAAACTTATTGAATTAATAAGATTAATTCAACATGCATGAATGCCACATAAGCATGCCACATAAGCATACCACATAAGCATGCCACCTAAGCTTGATGAGGTGGAAGGAGACAAAGGGTTTTGACCTTTGGATTTCCTCCACATGTGGCCGCCCAAACAAGGAGTGTGATTGTTTTTCAATGCAATTGATTGCATTGAATGTGATAGGAGGTGAAAGGTTTTTCCAATCCTATAAAACACTCCAAGGGGTGGCCGGCCAAGTAGAGGGTAGCTTGAGGCTTGGAGAGAGCTTGGTGGTGAGAGGCTTTGGTTGTGTGGCTTTTGTGAGTGTAGCAAGAAGAGTGGTCTTCTTCTTCCTTTCTCTTTTTCCCTACCTTCCTCTCCTTTAAGGACTTCTCTAGCAAGAAGTAAAGGAGAGCTCTTCTAGTTTCTTTTGTGAGACAAGAGCTTGCTCGTGTGGATACATATAGAGGCACGGACATTTGAACGTGCTAAAAGATCCAAAAAATCCAAGGAGAAGCGGGATTTAAAAAGGGCACGCAACAAAGGTAATATTCTCCTATAAGATAGGTTTTGAGAAATTTATTTTTGTACGAGGTTTTCTTTTGCAAGGATCACTTGGAAGTGATCCTATTTTTCCGTTGCGCATATGCTATTTTGCATAAGAAATCCCTACAGTGGTATCAGAGCCACTTGCGAAAGATCGTATAAAAATAGGTTTTCTCTATTTTATATATGATATAGAAGTAGGATAAATTTTATTATGATTTGATAATTGAATTAGCAATTTTTCAAACATAATAAAATATCCGATGTCTTTTAAAAGTTAAAATTGACATGGTGCATGGTTATGGCCTAGTCCCAAAAAGTTTGTGAATGTGTGTGTTGTAATTCTTAATACGGCCTGCGTGTCGTGCCTTTCTCCTAAAATTCTTGTTGTAAAATTAGTTTTAGACTCGAATGTAACTCGAGTATTTCTCCTTTTGTAATATACAAAATAAAGATGGAGGGTCCATTGGAAGATGACGTTACAAGGAGGAAGTCAACAACACAAGACAACCAAAAGGAAGCACTTGGGAGAAGATGCTATCCCTAGGTTGACCAATCAATCTTTTCATTGGCTTGAGAAGATTGTAGAATAAGGGTCATAACCATGACACGCTTAGTTTAATATGTATGTGATGCATGTTAATTTAGCTTATATGTGATGTATGCTAATATGTATGTGATGCATGTTTATGTTTATTTCTTAATAAGTCAAAAACGATATGCCTACCAAAGTTTGGTACTCACTACTTCCTCGATAATTTGTTGTTGGGTTTGCCAAAGCAAAGCAATGCATTTTATCTTGAAAGAGTGCGAGCGGACAATCGTGATGTCCCGCTATCAAACTTGGTTATGACTTAATTAAGTTTTTCTGAATTAATTAAGAAAGTAGAGGCATATATTAGCTTTGAACATAAGTTTTAAAAATTAGTTTTGTGTGATTTCCGAACATCAGCTTTGTCTTAGAAAGTGGTCGTTGCTCCGATATCAAAGAAGGCCTCGTGTTCTCGCCACTACCGAAGCTGGTTTAGGAATAAGCACTAAACTAATCCAAACTTAACCAAAGCTATTAAAGAGTTACATCAGATGTAATTGGCAAAAGATTGCCTACCTAATCATACTACGTCTTGGACGATTAGCCAAAGCTAACTCAAGACGAAGTATGATGTGGATCTTTATCCCATATAAATTTATAGCTAAATAGAAGCTAATGATGTAAGCAAAATGTGTTTGCATACATCAATGATTAGCTCATATCAAAGCTATGAGAATTTAGTGGGAGCCTCATTTAATTAAAGGCCTAATTAAATGACTTAGGTATGATACTTAATTTTGCATTTTGATGTTGTAGATCACCATGTCATCTAACACGACACACCCCCTCAACTTGCGATCTGTCCTTGAGAAAGACAAGCTCAATGGAGCTAACTTTCTAGACTGGTATAGGAACTTGAGGATTATCCTCAAGCAAGAACGTAAACTGTATGTCCTAGAGCAATCTATCCCTGAAACACCCGCCCCTGCGGCCACTCGTGCCGAAAAGGATGCTTATAAGAAGCATCAAGATGACGCATTAGATGTGTCATGTCTTATGCTTGCCACCATGAACTCTGAGCTTCAGAAGCAACATGAGAACATAGATGCCTATGGTATGGTTGAGCATTTGAAATAACTATATCAAGGACAAGCCAGGCACGAGCGTTTTGAAGTGTCTAAGGCTCTTTTTGCATGCAAGATGCAACAAGGAACATCTGTAGGAACTCACATACTTAAAATGATAGGGTACGTTGAGAACCTTGAAAGACTAGGTTTTCCACTGAGCCAAGAATTGGCAACCGATGTTATCCTGCAATCGTTGCCGGAAGCATATAATCAATTCGTCATGAATTATAACATGAATGAAATTGATAAGCCTTTGCCTGAGATTCTCAGCATGTTAAGAACTGCTGAACCAAATCTCAAGAAGAAAGTTAGTAACGTACTAATGGTCAAGAAGGGCAAAGGTAAGCGCAAAGGCAAGGGTAAGACCCAAGCCAAAGGCAAGGCCAATTCATCCACTTCAAAGGGTAAAGGTAAAGTACCTAAGGAAGGGGACTGCTTTCATTGCGGTGAGACTGGACACTGGAAGCGGAACTGCAAAGTCTACCTTGAGGAAGTAAAGAAGAAAAGAAGTGGGACTTCTGCCTCAGGTATACACGTTATAGAAGTTAATCTATCTATTTCTTCTACATGAGTATTAGATACCAGATGTGCATCTCACATTTGTACTAATGTGCAGGGATTGAGAAATAGTAGACTAATGGCAAAGGGCGAAGTGGACCTACGAGTAGGCAATGGCGCAAAAGTTGCTACTGTAGCTGTAGGAACATATTCTTTGTCTTTGCCCACTGGGCTTATCTTAGAACTAGAGGAGTGTTTTTATGTACCTGCATTAACGAAGAACATAATTTCTGTATCTTGTTTAGACAAGAAAAACTTTTTTTTTATAATAAAGGACAAATGTTGTTCCATTTATTTGAATGAAATGTTCTATTGTAATGCACCACTTATGAATGGTCTCTATGTTCTAGATTTAGAAAACCCAATTTATAACGTAAATACCAAACGATTCAAATCGAATAAATTGAACCAAACATATCTCTGGCACTGTCGCCTAGGTCACATAAATGAAAAACGCATATCCCAACTCCATAAAGATGGATTGTTGCACTCATTTGATTTTGAATCATATGAGGTATGCGAATCTTGTCTTTTAGGAAAGATGACTAAAACTCCATTTAGTGGACATGGCGAGAGAGCGACGGACTTGTTAGGACTCATACATACTGATGTATGTGGCCCTTTCAATGTCGAAGCCACAGGAGGCTATAAGTACTTTATTACTTTCACTGATGATAAGAGTAGATTTGGCTACTTATATTTGATGAGACATAAGTCAGAATCCTTTGAAAAGTTCAAAGAATTCAAGAATGAAGTACAAAACCAACTTGGTAAGCGTATTAAGCTACTTCGATCAGATCGAGGCAGTGAATACCTTAGTCAAGAGTTTCGTGATCACCTGGCTGAGTGTGGGATAATATCCCAACTCACTCCACCTGGAACACCACAATGGAATGGTGTATATGAGAGGAGAAATCGTACTCTATTAGATATGGTACGATCAATGATGAGCCAGACTGATCTACCTACTTCCTTTTGGGGTTTAGCTCTAGAGACAGCTGCTTTCACACTTAATCGCATCCCATCAAAAGCCGTAGAAAAGACACCATATACGTTATGGACTGGGAAGAGTCCCAAAATGTCTTTTATAAAGATTTGGGGTTGTGAAGCTTATGTTAGACGTCAAGTCTCAAATAAACTAGGACCCAAATCAGATAAGTGTTATTTTGTAGGATATCCCAAGGAAACTAAGGGATATTACTTTTACAATCCCACACTTGGCAAGGTGTTTGTTGCCAGAAATGCTGTCTTTCTAGAAAGAGAATTTATTTCTAGAAAAACTAGTGGGAGTAAAATTCATCTTGAAGAAATTCAAGATGAAGATAACACTAAGGCTTCGATGGAAAATGAACAGGCACCACAAAGTGTTGTGGATGAGAAAATTGTTGCCCAAAGAGTTGTGGAGCAAACACCTGTTCAAGTAGACCAACCTCTTCGTAGATCTGATAGGATCCGTCGTCAACCCGAGAGATATTCTTTTCTCTTGAATGACAATGGTGAGGTATTGCTTGTCGATCTTGACGAGCCTACATCCTATCAAGAAGCTATGATGAGCTCAGATTCCGAGAAATGGCTAGAGGCCATGAGATCCGAAATGGAATCCATGTACACTAACCAAGTATGGACTTTGGTTGATCCACCTGAAGGGGTAAAACCCATTGTGTGTAAGTGGGTCTTTAAAGTAAAGACTAACATGGATGGTAATAAGCATACCTATAAAGGTAGATTGGTGGCTAAAGGATTCAAACAAATTCATGGTATTGACTATGATGAAACTTTTTCACCAGTTGCGATGCTTAAATCAATTCGGATCATACTTACTATTGCAGCCTACCACGATTATGAGATCTGGCAGATGGATGTCAAAACTGCTTTTCTGAATGGAAAGCTACTCGAGGATGTGTACATGACACAACCTGAGGGTTTTGAAGATCCAAAGCATCCTGGAAAGGTATGCAAACTGCAAAGGTCCATTTATGGACTAAAGCAAGCCTCTCGAAGCTGGAATCTTCGATTCGATGATGCAATCAAGGAGTTTGATTTCATCAAGAATGAAGATGAACCTTGTGTCTACAAGAGAAATAGTGAGAGCACAATTATATTTCTTATCTTGTATGTAGATGACATACTTCTCATCGAAAATGATATTCCCTCACTCCAGTCTGTGAAGATGTGGTTAGGGAATTATTTCTCGATGAAAGACTTAGGTGAAACTGCCTATATACTAGGCATCAAGATCTATAGAGATAGATCTAAAAGATTACTTGGCCTAAGTTAGAGTACATACATTGATAAAGTGCTAGATCGTTTTGCTATGCAAAATTCCAAGAAAGGATTTCTGCCTTTATCACATGGTGTGAGTCTTTTGAAGACTCAATGTCCCTCTTCTAAGGAGGAGAGAGATCGCATGAATAAGATCCCTTATGCATCTGCTATAGGGTCTATCATGTACGCCATTCTTTGTACTCGTCCTGACGTCTCGTATGCTTTATGCATGACGAGTAGATACCAGTCGGATCCAGGTGAAAGTCACTGGATAGCAGTCAAAAATATTCTTAAATACTTACGAAGAACGAAAGAATATTTTTTGATATTTGGAGGCAATGAGGAGCTAACTGTAAAGGGTTACAGTGATGCAAGCTTCCAAACAGACAAGGATGACTATAGATCGCAATCGGGGTACGTGTTTTGCCTGAATGGTGGAGCTGTGAGCTGGAAGAGTTCGAAGCGAGACACTTGTTGATTCTACAACAGGTCGAGTATATTCTTTGCGTCGATGCGTGAAAGGAGGTTGTTTGGCTCGCAAGTTCATCGCTGAACTTGGGGTAGTTCCTAGCATTGCAGATCCAATAGACCTCTATTGTGACAACAATGGGGCTATTGCGAGCTAAGGAACCTCGATCACATCGTGGACCAAACACATCTGCGGTGCTTCCATCTCATTCGAGAGATCATCGATAGAGGAGATGTGAGGATATGCAGAGTACCGAAGCTAACATCGCAGATCCATCACCAAGGCTTTGGCACAGAGGAAGCATGATGGTCACACTAGGTCACTAGGTATCAGATATTATAGTGATTGGTACTAGTGCTAGTGGGAGATTGTTAGTTATAGCCCTAGAACCAATCATGTGATGGTTGAATAGGGAACATTTTGTATCATATTCTATAAAGGCAAAGGATTGGTTATTATATTTACGTCTTGCTTGTGCCAGCTAAATTAAATATAATAATGCCCTAGAAAAGTAGGTTCTTATTTACAAAGACACATCAATTGGCGTAATTGATTATGAGAGGTCAGAGAGACACTTTCCTAAATGTTCCTAGTCAAGTATTAATATGCAAGGGCAATATTAATACATAAAGACTAGCATGTAGGTCAATTGATGACTTGATCTCACAAGTCATGGATATATGATATCAAGTTGACACATGAGTATATATTAGAGAATATATACTGAACTGACTTGCCATGAGAAAGTTTCATGGATCGTCATATGAGTGTCATAAACTTTCTCATGTGACTATTGGTATGAATAGTCCTCAAACCTGAAGTCACTACGATTCCCTATATAAGGAGTTATGTACTTTGGTATCGTCAAACGTCACCCGTAATAGGGTGGACCATAAAGGCGATTACTGGGTATATAATTATGCGGAGGGATGTGAGTGATGTAGATGAGATCTATCCCTCCCATATGACGGGAGTGATATCTGTGGGCCCCTTGATTGAGTAGAACTACTAAAACGCATGACCATGCTCGAATGAGTCAATATGATATATTGAGCTCATTTTTAGTTTACTCAGGGATCAAGAAACACATAGATTGATTGAGGATGACATGGTCTATGCCTCATTGGTCAATCTGATATCAATGATAGAAGGACACAGTCATACATTATAGTAGTCACGGAAAGGTTAGTCGGATCTTGACTTATTTCATAACTTGGGTAGCAATGATGTATTGCTAGATGCCGCTCATTGCTTGTGTATCTAAAAGAGTTTAGATCCACTGCCAACATTATGAGAGCCTATAGGGTCACACACAAAGAGCATGATGATTAGAAGAATTAGTGCATTCTAGTTTGACTAGAATAATTTGGGAATAAGCTTAAGTACAAAATGGTTTTTTGGACTTTAAGCTTAAAGAGAATTTTAGCTTATTGATTTAATGAGATTAATTCAATATGCTAAGCTTATTAATTTAATAAGATTAAATAAATATGTTATCATGATATCCTAAGCTAAATTGATTTAATAAGATTAATTCAATATGTTACCTTATTGATTTAATGAGATTAATTCAATATGATAACATAAGCTTATTGAATTAATAAGATTAATTCAACATGCATGAATGCCACATAAGCATGCCACCTAAGCTTGATGAGGTGGAAGGAGACAAAGGGTTTTGACCTTTGGATTTCCTCCACATGTGGCCGGCCAAACAAGGAGAATTGTTTTTCAATGCAATTGATTGCATTGAATGTGATAGGAGGTGAAAGGTTTTTCCAATCCTATAAAACACTCCAATGGGTGGCCGACCAAGTAGAGGGTAGCTTGAGGCTTGGAGAGAGCTTGGTGGTGAGAGGCTTTGGTTGTGTGGCTTTTGTGAGTGTAGCAAGAAGAGTGGTCTTCTTCTTCCTTTCTCTTTTTCCCTACCTTCCTCTCCTTTAGGGACTTCTCTAGCAAGAAGTAAAGGAGAGCTCTTCTAGTTTCTTTTGTGAGACAAGAGCTTGCTCGTGTGGATACATATAGAGGCACGGACAATTGAACGTGCTAAAGGATCCAACAAACCCAAGAAGAAGCGGGATTTAAAAAGGGCACGCAACAAAGGTAATATTCTCCTATAAGATAGGTTTTGAGAAATTTATTTTTGTACGAGGTTTTCTTTCGCAAGGATCACTTGGACGAGATCCTATTTTTCCGTTGCGCATATGCTATTTTGCATAAGAAATCCCTACACATGCATCACTAATATTTAGAGGCATATAATCATTATGTGAGCATGTATTATGATTAACATTTAAACATGCTTTTTCTAGTTTTTCTTCTAGGACCTTAATTTGATCAAGCATACTCTTATTTTTCTTTTTAGCCCTAAACAAATCCTTGGTTAAGCTAGAAATCATGACAACTACTTTTTGAGTGGGATGATGTTTTACCATAGTTAACATGTCTTCTTCTTCGGATGATGAGGATGATGATGAGCCTCCCCCTTCACTTGAACTCTCCTCACTTGAGTTTCTTTCTTCTTTTCAGAGGAAGTTGTGTCCACATCTTCTATTGCCATTAGAGCTAGATTTGTGACAAAGACATTTTCTTCCTCCGATGATGATGATGAAGGATCATCCCATGTCCTTGCTTTGAGTGTTTTGGCATTCTTCTCCTTTTCTTTTTCCTTGGACTTCTTCTCTTCTTTCTTTTTCTTTCTCCCCTTCTTCTTTTCTTCTTTATTCTTTGCTCTTGTTCAAGAGGGGACAATCATCCCTCATGTGTCCTTCTTGTTGACAATTATAGCAAATGAACTTCCTCTTGTGCCTTCTCCTATCATAAGATTTGTTAAATTTTACATTTCTTAAAGCGCGCCTTACCTTCCTTACCATATAAGCATCTTCATTGCTATTCATGAAGGATGAGGAGGATGCTTCATCGGAGGAGGAAGGTGGTGTCTTCTTCTTCTTCTTCCCATTTTTGGCTATCAAGGCTACTCTTTTTGATGGTTGAATTCTTGGCTCTTCTACTACTCCTTCAAGCCTTATTTCGTGGAGCTCCATGGTTGAGAAGAACTCCTTTAAGGTGCTAACTTCTAGGTTCTTTGAGATGTAGAAGGAGTCTACCATTGAGCTCCATTTTGATGATCGAGGAAAGGCGTCGATTTCTTTCATAATCATATCCCGGTTCGAAAGTTTTTCTCCTACACTCGTTAGTCCATTTAAAATTTCTTTAAAACGAGAGTGTAATAAGGTTACCTTTTCTCCCTTTTCAAGTTTGATATTAGTTAGTTGGGAGCAGAGGAGGTCTCTTCTTGCAAGCTTGGCCTTCGAGGTGCCTTCATGAAGCTCTATCAATCTCTCCCACATCTCTTAGGCGCTCGCACACTCCCCTATCCGGTTGATTTCTTGTTGAGGGAGTACGTTGTAGAGATGATGTTTGGCTCTTGAGTTTGCCAAGTACTCCTCCAGTTGCTTTTTGGTCCATATTGTCTTCTCTATTTGCTCCCTATCTTCATCCCTAGGTATCTCGAAATCATTTTTCATTATCATTAAAATTTCGAAGTCGATTTCGAAAAATACTTTCATTCATTTTTTCCACCAAGCGAATTCCCCCTCGAACTTTGGCGGATGAATATTTGAGCCGGCCATCCTTGATATAGTGCTTGTTGCGGCGGTGAGTCCGTTGACAAGTGACCTTGCTCTGATACCACTTGTTGGAATGTCAGTGGCCAGCTAGAGAGGGTGAATAGCCCTAAGTCGTCGTAGAATGGAATTCGATCGTTTGTTTATTTACACGTTAGGGTTGTTGGGTTTCCAGCACCGCGGCGTGTGTGTGTTCGATCACGTTTCGTAAACATGAACACAACGGAAGCAATAAAAATAATAAATCTATATTTATTACAACACACACAACACACGCATGCATATTACAACAAGTGTAGACATAACCGTAAATTTAAATTTGCAATAAAAGGAAATTTATCTACGTTATACCTTTCGTATGACGTGTAGCGGGAACGACATCAATCGGAACGATCCTCGCTAGAATCGTCTCTATCCGTATCCACGCCGAGTTCCTCGGGATGACTTCGCTAAGCCACGAGCTTCGTCTTCGTACGGGTTACTAGCCTCGTGTTGAAGACGACGTGATCGAGAGATGATCACGATCCGAATCCAAATTCGGATCCTAATACGAGTTCTCAAAACTCGCTTCTCCGGAGAGGTATTCGTCAACCAATTGACGAATCCTTCGTCCTCCACCTCAGAGGATTACCGGAGATCGAATCCCCGGTAAGTTAGCCGCTGTCGGAGCTCTAACCGTCGTCCAAACGACGCTCCGACGAGAGGAGAACAAGCTGTCCAGAAAACTGGACAGCTTTGGTGGAGGTGATAGGCATCGGCCAACCAAGGAAGATAGAGCTCACCTTGATGCCAAACCTGAAGGAGATCTCCGGAGCACTAACCGGCAGCAGCTCGACGCCGGAGAGGGGGAAGGAAGCTACCTTCTGGACGCCGGTTGGAGGAGCTATGGGCGGCGGCAAGAGGTTGGCGCCGAAAACTCCAATAAGGAGGTGGGCGGCAACTTTAACCTAGGGGTTTTGGATTAGGGCTTAATTATCCCTTAAGCCCTCTTTTATAGAGAACTAATTCTCTTAATGGTTATTGGATCATAACCATTAGGCCCGTTAACCCGCTCCATTAAGATAAGTTAAAATAAACCAAACCATGATGATTTATTTTAAGTTAAAACGAACCGAACCAATTTTTGGTTCATTCGTTTAAAATAAATCAAAACCTTTGGTTTATTCTCCTCCATTGGATTAGAACCAAACCATTTTGGTTCATCCATTACGTCTTCATAAGACTCGACCCATCCACGCTTCCATTGCGACTGAAACGATTTCATGCTCGCTTTATGTTTGGTCCAACCAAACCTAGTTTCTCTCGGTCTGAGAATCCCATTCTCAAGCTCGTTTTAAATCCTTTGGATTACGCTCGTTGTGCGTGTGACCAAATAGGTTCTCGGTTTATGTTGGCCGTTTATAATTAACCATTAATTATAGAACGATCATAAGTGGCACCTAGTAGTACATCATGATCCCCAATTAACCGAAAAGATCAACGGTTGATCCAGAACTATTTCTGAAACCCTTCAGTAGCTCGAATGAATCGTGCCCCATTCCCTTCACTCATCTTATACCCACTTGGTTCAGGACATGGTCTATTGTGTCAGTCCCCACTAGGCTGACTACGTTACACCTAGCCCAAGTATCATTTCCTCGTCCTACGGATTCTAGTTACTCCACATGTATCGAAGAGTACCTTACTCTAAACATGTAATGCTTTGGCCAAAGACTTTAGTAACAATCCGACGAGAGGCCATGGGTATACATCTCCTCGCAAGGAGTGGTGAATCCTTTATAGGCTATTCAAACACCTTCGATCACTTCGACTTATACCCAATCATCCCGGGTCCACATCTCCTTAGAGATGCTTGCTTAAGATGTCAAAGCATAAGTCTCTATGATCAAGATGACTTGAATACCACAAGTCAAAGGAACATCGCACTTAAGCCACAGTAAGAACTTCATTGACATATCTATATATGCAGAGAACCATATGAAGTCTTACGGCTGGTCACTCCAATGAACTAGTTACCATAACTAGCATCCACGATTAACTCGGACATCACTATGTCTCCAAGGAGAATCATTGCTTGGATACACCAAGGAGTATACCTCGTGCTAGTCTCGACAGAATTGATGGTGTCCAAATCCATCAATTCATCGACTAGGGATAATTCCGATACATCACAATTACACATGTAGAGATACTCACTAGTTGTGATTCAATCACAAATTCTCTCATGCTGTGAATCGTATCGTGGACATTCAATAAATGAGTTTAAGATCCAATCAAATACATAAAAACATGTATACTCAAATAGTGAATCTTCATTTATCATATAAATGGTTCATACATAAGGCGATTGCCTTAGGACATCTCTCATATATTACTAACAAGGGTTAGCACAGCGGAAATAAAACTAAACAACAATAAAGATAAACAAGATAAAAACAATGCTAACAAAGAGATATAACGTGGTTTGCAACCCTATGCCACTAATCTACGGTCTGATTCATCTCTTGTGAATCACTCTGAAACCAATCCAATATGGTCTCTCCCTTTAGCCAAAGCAAGGTGGAGGTAAACCTTCTTACAACACAAAAACACTCTTTCTTACAATGGATTTGAAATAAGAACAAGAGAAAGAGTTTAAAACTTGTGGGGGCATTTGGATGATCAATTGGAGCATAAGCATTAGGCATCCCAAAGCCCACACCCTCTCTTTTTATAGAGAAGGCTGATTTCTTCTCATTGGTCGCCCATCACGATCAGCTTTGTGACAATGATCACGCCGTAACGACCACGAACACGCCGATCCCGACCGTTATAGTCCAATGGGAAACTTGGCAGTCGACTAATGTATCCATCAGTCGACTGATGCCCTTATAGCCGACTGATCAGTCGGCTATGGGAGGTTCTGTGCCCACAACTATCTTCATCAGTTGACTACCGTCCTTGGCAGTCGACTGCTATTCCTTGGCAGTCGACTATTGGGCCAGAAATCCACCAGTCGAACACCAGTCGAACCTCCAATTGACTTAGAGCAGTCGACTGCCCATTCACAGCAATTGACTGATGTCGGGTAAACCTCAAACTTCACATCCATTTGAGCGTCCAATGATCGGGTAAAACCTCAACCCTCACAGTTGAGCATCCGACTAAACCATTCGTCAGGTAAAACCTCAACCCTTCGGTTGAGCATCCGACTTGTTGGGTAAAACCCCAACCAAGTTAGTTGAGCATTCGACTTAACTAAACATGTCGGGTATAACCTCAACCAACTCGGTCGAGCCTCCGACACTTAGCCATTTCGGCCAAGTTCACCTAATGAGCTACTTACATTTCACTCATTCTCTCATCTCACTTGAAGTCCTTCGCTAAAGCTCTCTTCGTTCGCGGCCACGTCCCTCGGTAACACCAAGTACACGGCTCCGCAATACTCCTTCGCGTCTCTTCCCCTTGAAGTCTACTTCCTTGACTTCGCTTCAAGTCATCTTGTTCGGCGGTCCCTCGGATGCATCAAGCGCATGGCTTCGCAATGCTCCTTCGTCGACTTAAGCATGAGGTTGTGAGTTGGTGATCTTACCAATGCTATTCATCATATATGCGAATTACTAAATTCTACATGACTTCAACACACATATTAAATCCACAATAATATCCTAACTTAAACCTTTGCCACACATATCAAAACTATAATCCAAACCATAACTTGGGTCGATTGCCCTAACAGACAGTGCATGAAAAACATAAAGACAGTGCAGGAAATTAAACAACAACTCAAATGCAGAGTAACATAAATGTAAAGCAAAGCATAAAATAAATCTAACCTAGAATTAAATACGTCTAACTAAAGAAATAACTCTTAAACAAACAAGTAATCAAACTAAGCATCATAATTAAACTACAACTAAACTATCAAATGAAACTACTAATTAACTCTAAGACAAACTAAGAATTAACTACAATTTAAACTGCAAGACAAATTATAAATTAACTACAAATTAAAATACAACTAACTACATATTAAATTACAACTAACTACAAATTAAACTACAGATTAAACTACAACTGATTACAGATTAAATTACAACTAACTATAAACTAATTACAAACTAAACTACAGAGTCAATAACTAACTACAAATTAAACTACAACAACAATTTTGGGGTTTTTTGACAAGTTCAATTCGCGAATCCAAACATAATGTAAAGTAAACAAACAATTCAATAACTGTAATAAAATGTGGATGAAAATGAAATGTGAATTCCAAATATAAAGATCGATGATCCACTACACACGGAGTAGGGACTTCCCTCTCTGTCGACAACAACAACCCAAACAGCTTCCTCCGGCGGTGGATGTAGAATTTCTTGTCGGAAATCCTCCGACAAGTGCTGAATTGATGGATGAAGCGGACCCTTTTCTCCGGTGGATGGTGCAGAGCTACCGAAGGCTGGTGCGTTTGCCGGGAGCCGAACCCAAGTCTCTTGGGTGTCAGTCGAGTATCCTGACCGTTAGACTACAACCTTACCGAAACCTGACAGCCTATGGATGACTCTGTGAAGGTGGAGTAGCCCATGATTCCGTTGCCGGGACCCGAACCCGAGTCTCTCCGGTGTCAGCCGAGTATCCTGACCAACTAGACTACAACGGAATCTCCGGGTCTGTGGGAAGGGATGGAAATCAAAGTACAGTGGTTGTGGAGCTCTTCACTGGCGGTGGACTGGAGCTTTACTGTTGGAATTGGATGTCAAACTCGTTGTTGGAGCTGGAAAATAAATTTGCCGAACCACCGCAGTTTGAAGTTGCTCTCAACCTTTCGAACCACGTCCAGCCGAGGCATCTCAGCTCTGGTCGTTGGCAATGGATAGTTCACCGGTGAAGAGGATGGACCAGAATCCCTGCCTCCGCTCGCTACAACCCAAGCTGTCGAACCACCACATCTCTGGCTACCGCTGCGGAATGGAAAGGGATCTACGTCGGAGGATGGACGGTAGTGGTCGTCGGAGTCTGCTGCCGACGTTGTCGCCGCCGAGAGGAGGGAACGCTCTGTCGCTCGCGTGTGGAAGGAAGGCATCCATCGACTCGCACGATGAAAGGGGAGCTCACTGTGCTGCGCATTATTCTATTCGAAGATGAGAAATGTTGGTTTTTAATGGGCAATTTCCGTGACCATCCGATCGAAGCCCATTCAATCTCAGCCCTCAATTCAAGTTAGGTTTTAATGAATCATATATTTGCTTAATTAAGCTGCTCCATCCAACAGTGGTGATCAATTCGAATCTGGATGGTCGGATCTGATAAATCTGAAGGGACGATCGAGATCCAACGGTCCGGATGAACGACCAAGACGTGTAGATCTTAATGTATGGGTCGGATTGCTCTTGATTTCGATTAATGGATCAGATTGAGCCATCACATTGGATAGTCAAGATTGAATAGATCAGAATCCTTTTATTAAATTACTTTTGATCTTGATGAAAGGTCTAGATTAATCCAGTTTGAAATGCCCATTATAACATTGGAGTAGGCCACATTTGATTTAACTTGAGTCTAATCCATTGGGTCATCTTGATCTCCTACAAATAATGTATAAAATGCTTCCACTATAGATATCTCTGTTTTCTTAGCAAAAATAGCCTCACAGAGTAAATCTAAGCCACCAACATCATTCTCTGCATCACCTGCATTTCAACCAATGTCTCCCAATGAAATATCTGAACTGTCAAACATGCCCACCCAATTTGTGTCAACATGCTCAACCTATCACAATCTAACTCATCTAGCACGTCTATGCTAAAGAGTGAATGATCCTCAGTGGGATATCTCATTGCATCTGGAATGCTGAACTGAATAACTGTGTCACCAAACTCTATTGTAAGCATTCCTGCATGTATGTCAATTATTGTCCTTACGATCTTCAGGAATGGTCGTCCAAGAATCAGTGGAGGTTGACCTGAATCTGCATCCCCCTCCATATCCAAAATAAAGAAATCCACTGGAGAAATTAACTCTTTTACCTTGACTAATACATCTTCTATCACTCCTGCTAGATGCGTGAAACTGCGGTTGGCCAACTATATAACAATTCCGGTGGACTACAGTGGACCAATACCAAGTGCCTGAAAAATAGACTTTGGCATAACATTAATGGAAGCTCCTAGGTCTGGCATAGCATCTCCGAAAGTGCTATCTCCAATCACACATGACACAATAAATTCTCCAGGATCCTTGCACTTCTGAGGTATTGGCTGTATCAGACTTGATACATTCTTCCCCATGCTGACCAACTCGTTCCCCTTAAGCTTCCTCTTATGAATGCATAGATCTTTCAGGAACTTGGCGTATTTTGGGATGTGCTTGATGACTCTCAACAATGGAATGTTCACTTCCACCTTACTAAATGTGTCCACAAGCTCCTGAAGTTCCTCTGTATTGTCTGCATCAGTGTTTCTTCTTGAAGGTACTGGCCTATGAGGAAATGGTGATGTGAGCAAAATATATAGGGTTTTAAGAATAGTTTTCACTCACATCTCATTACATTTTAGACTTGTTTCATGCCTGTTGTTGTGCTTGTAATGTTGTGATGGTCTTGGCATCCTCTTTCTCCTGGCGATGAGCTTCTATTAGCTGCTCCTGACATTGCGTCAATTGTTGAGATAGAAGGTGCTCTCGGCTCCTTGTAGCAGCTTGATATTCCAGTTGTTGTTGCTTCTACTGCAGAAACTGAGCTCGGTATTGTGTGAAGGAGTGGTCTAGTTCTTGATAGTTTGTTAAGGCCTGGAGGTCATTAATCAGAAAGAAATCGTTAGATGAAAGGGATCAGCGAAGTCAGTTTGGGGAGCTTATCAATTCCAGAACGTGGCACAAACTCTCCATCCGTGGAGTCAATTCTTCTAAGTTTAGGATTTGAAGACCACGGTTGGAAGAGGAAGAAGGCATAGATGACACTAGGGGAGAAAGTTTGCTCATGATGGGGTTGTGAAAGGTGGAAACAATGGGTTGTACAGGGGGTTCGGAAGGAGGAGAGGTGGTGTTTAAAGGAATGGAAGGCGACATGGAGGTAGCCAAATGGGGTGGAGAGGCTGCGAATAGAGCTCTTGCTAAGAGCCTCGAGGAAACTGGCATAGAAAGAGGGAAAATGTACGTGGGCTGTGAAATGTCAGAAATTGCTTGTTGTGCGACAGGAGCAGAAGACTCCGTAGGAAGTAACCGGTCTGGTGAGGTACTTGGGGAGGAAGATATGGAGAGCACTGTAATTGAAGGTTCTATGCTGGTGGGAGGAAGATCAGGGGAGTCATGTGCTATATCTAATGGAGGAGAAATGCCTCTTGAACTCGAGGCGACAGGGGAAGGCAGTGGGAAGGCGACTAGGAGAGGCAGAGGAGAAGATGGGGGAATCTCAACCATCATGGGTTCTGATGTTGAAGAATGCTTCGGAGAAGGAGAAGGAGTGGAAGCAGAGATGTCTTCTACCTGCAGACGTTGACGTGCAGCGCCCCTTAGTTTAACCTGATGTTGCAAGAAAGGAGGGGGCGATTTGCGGATTCCCAGGATGGAAGGTGAAGGGACGGGCGAGTTAGGGTTTTCAAGCAGCATCGAAGATGAGGATGGACAGGTTATGCTAAGCGTATTCGACGTTGTTGAGACGGAGATTTCAGATGAACACAGAGGAGAAGGGGGCGCTGGAATAGGAGCAGCGGAAATGGGTGAAGGCAAAAGAGGAGATGAATGTGTAGGCGCTGTAGGCTGTTGGCCCTACCTTTGCTCGTACCCTTGGCGGCACTTTGCCAGTGCTTGCTGAAAAAGAGAATACATCCTGCCCCTTGAGGAAGAGAAGAAGCGCAGAAGCTAGTCGCTGGAACACTAGGGAGTGGTTGTGGCCAAAGAAGAAGAAGAAGAAGAAGAAGAAGAAGATTGAAAGTCAGACAAAGAAGATGAAAATGGAAAAGAGAGAAGACGACACACTTTTGGAGCAAAAGGAAGACATTTGGCAGCTGGAACAGAAGAACACATAACCTGACCATGTAGATCCACACGACCGACCCCAGATCACGAACCAGCGCTACACATGTCTTGGCCGTGTGAATCCACACTGTCGTGTGGTGCTGGGATGATTTCGACGAGATTAGGTTTTTTCTAGGTTTTGGGAAGATCTAGCCTAATGTCTATATAAAGGAAGCTACGCTCAAACCCTAGGGAGGAGGCCCGACGACCGGGAGGGCACACCGGTGCCCTAAAAAGCATCGGAAACTCGCAACGGAGAAGAAGGAAGTCGCTCGAGGATCAAGTTCTACACTTCAACGCTAGAGAAAAGAGCCAGATTGCATTGTAATTCATGTTCCTTGCGCAATTTCCATTATTCCTATGAATTCGATTATGCTTTGTGTTTCTCTTCTCATATTTATGGAGTAGATTCTCCTATTCTAGGATTATGGAGTAGTTTGTGTGCGTAGAACATGTTATTTCAAATATATTTTTGTTCTTAAAATCATATTTGCAATTGGTGATTGTTTAGATTGATAGCTATTTGTTTTGGTCTTCTATTTATTATGCGTAGCCGATACGAGGGGTGACAGTCCTCGTATCAAAGATTTAGGAGAATTAAGGAGAAACTTAGGAGTTGGCCTAATCTTTGATAACCATAGATAGAAGGGTGTGATAGAGTCAAAAACGGGACACGTTCTAACTCGTCATAGGGATTGATCTGACATCCTCGTATCGCCTATCCCGTTCTAAAGCCAGGGGTCGACTTTGTATGCCAGAGGTAGTTCCCGATAGATGCGAAGGCTTATCTGAGAAGTGTATGATGTCCCTTCCACAAGACAATAATTAGACATCTAGATAATACCCATTTTTTTCGATGAAGGGTAAATATATATCATCAAAGAAAAACACAAACATACAGTAGCCTAGGGTTAATGTCATGTCATGTCTGATGAAGTGTCAGATCTGAAATGTACCCCGGCGCAGTGTACAAGTGATCTCATGGATCCCATCTCTCTCATGGGCTCTATCCCTCTCACTCAATACATCAACATCTACATGTCTCATCCTTGTCTCTTTACCTGCGTGTGGCATCTAGATGTGGCTTGCTCTTCATGTGTACCTCTTTACATCTTCTTACCTTCTTTGTCCATCTGTCATTCTAGCATCACGATCCTCCAGTGTTGTCACTTTTGGCAAGTGATCAGCCAATAACGAATTTGCCATGTCTTTACCGTAGCCATTTGCTACGGACTAGATAGGCCATTCAGGTGGACCTATTCACCTTTAGTAGGCTTTTTGGCTAAGCCTCAGCCATAAACGGATTTATCGCGTCTTTATCGTAGCCGTTTGCTACGGACTAGATAGGTCATTGTGGGTGGGCCTATTCACCCTTCCTCATCCAAAATCCATATTTGCCAGAACCTGTAAATTTTTTTTTTGACCTCACTGGATACCTTAGCTCTCCTTGGACCACCCTGGATCGGCCTGGGCCTGGTGTTTGCCATGCTTTGTTGGACCGCCTTAGCCTGCCCTGATCCTTCCTGGCACCGCTGACCAGACAATGGCGGGCCCATCTAGATCACCCTTGAGCATCGCGGAGCTACCATGCTTAGGAGGTCTGCCCTTGGGCCGCCTAAGGACTGGCCTGGCCCAGGGAAACAACTCTATCGAAGCTGAACCCACCCTGAGCCTTCGAAACTGCCCTGGTCGCCCTGCGCTTGAGGAGCTTGCTCTGGGGGCAAAACCACCCTGGGTCTGGGGAACTACCCTGATCGCCTTATATCTGAGGAGACTGTCCTGGAGTAAAAACCACCCTAGCCTGAGAAGACTGCCCTGATGACCTTGAGGGTAAGACCACCCTGGGCCTGGAGAAACTGCCCTGATTTTTTTTTTGAGTACATCCTGGTAGGGGAAAACTGCCCTGGATGCGACAAAACCACCCGGGGATAGAAAAATGCCCTGGAGTAAGGGAGGTGGTATGGGGAGGTGAAGAAACTGCCCTGGTGAAGTGTAGGAGAGCTACCCTGGCAGAGACTACTCTATCCCAAGGGAAAACTACCCTAGCAAACCCTGCCCTGGCTCAAAGGGGGAAGAAGAGGAGCTGCCCTGGAGAGGTCTGCCTTGTGAAGGTATAAGGGGAAGGTACCCTAGGGAGGTACAAGGAGGACTGCCCTGTCATAGGGGACATGGTTCTCATCGAAGGAGGATATTAGGGGAAGTACTCTTATGCAAAAAGGGGGGGGAAGAAAGCTAGTAGTGCAAGGGTAAGGGGGGGTTGCCCTGGAGAACTTCCTTGGAGGGTAGGGGGAGAGAGAGAGAGAGAGAGAGAGAGAGAGGGGAGGGGGGGGGGGACTGCCCTGGCTTCATGTGATTCATGTAATTCACAAGGGAAACTACCCTGGCTCAAAGGGAAAGAGGAAATTTCCCTGGAGTGGCCTGCCTTGTGGACGTATAAGGGAAACTACCCTGGGGGGGGGGGTTAAGGAGGACTGCCTTGGCATAAGGGAAACGGAGGGGGGGGGGGGAAGGATATTAGGGGAAGTGCCATAGGGAATTGCCCTGATGCAAGGGGAAGAGGGCTAGTTGGGGGGGGGGGGGTTGGGTTGCCCTTGAGGGTAAGGACACAGAGAGAGGGAGAGAAGAGAAGGGGGGGGGGGGGCAAACTGTCCTGGTAAGCCAAGAAGTGGTGGGGGACTAGCCTGGAAAGCCACGAGGTGGTGGAGGACTGCCCTGGGGAGGCAGGTATCAGGGAACTAGGGCACAGAGATTGAGCCCTAGGCGTAGGAGGGGGTGTACTGCCCTGGCTTCATGTAACTCCTGTTGGGCGCTGTATGTTGTTGTCTTCTATTGCCCTGTAGACATGGATCTATACCTTGCGGAAGATCAGGTCCCCATCAAACCTTGTCCCTTGAAACCTGCTGGAATTTCTTTGCCTCCAAACAATATGAATCAGGGATGACATGGCTAGGTGACGGGCACGATTCCAAGCAGTGGCCTTGTATCGCGTTTTGAAAACTCTGAACATACACCGGTAGGTTGCTATCTCCTCCCTCATCCTTAGCCATCTTCTAAGTCTGCCCCAAAGTTGCCGAATTTGCTCACATATGAAGAATATGTGGTCTATAGTTTCCTCCTCCTGGCTGCAGAAAATGCATTCCCTGTCCTCCAAGTACTCCTTGCCTTGCTCGCACTGGGAGCTTATCGTGAGCTAGCATCCACAACATAAATCTATGACTTGGTTGTATATCCCTCTGCCAAACTGTCACCACCCAAGGTTTCCTGGTTCCACCCTGCCTGAAGTGGTCATATGCCCTTTTAACTCCACCCTTGGCTTGTCCAAATCATGCTGCTAGAAGTTGGCTTGCTCCCTCTGCGTTAGTTGCAGTGGTTAGGATGTCATTTTTGATGAGGATCAGTTTCTTTATGAGCGGGGAGTCCTTATGCTTGCTTTGCCACCCCCAAATGTCCCCTTGCTGTATGTATGTGTGATGGACCCAACGAATCCATAGGGTGTCCTATTTTTCTTGTATCCGCCATAGGACCTTGGCCAATAGTGCCGTGTTCCATGCCCTTAGATCCCGCAGCCCCAGTTCTCCTTCGTCTTTGGGTTTGCACATATCATTCCATGCTATCGGAGGGCTCTTCGTGCTCCACATAAGTGAACGACAGATGCTATAAATTCTATCTATTACTCCTATCGGGAATGGCAAGATTGACATCCAGTAGCATTCAACTCCTTGTAAAATTGAGGATATAAGTTGGCTTCTCCTTGCATATGACAGTGTGGTCTTTGGCCAAGAGCTGACTCGCCTTGTGAGAGCATCCAGTAGTGTGCAGTAATCAACAACTCTTAACTTCTGCGACGCTATTGGGACCCCTAAGTACCTAAATGGCATCTCCCCTTCATGGAAACCAGTGATATCTAGCAGTCTTTCCCGGGTACTTGGATCCACTCTTGCCATGTAAATATTTGATTTAGCCATGTTAGCACACAACCCTGCCATACTAGAAAATTGCGTTAGACAGTCCTTCAAGACCCCCACCGATGATACACCCCCATGGCTTAGGAGTAGGAGATCGTCAGCATACATTAGGTGGGATATCCTCAGTTGTTTACACTTTGGATGGAACTGAAAATCAGACCTGCTAGTGCGCTTGGCGAGCAACCGGGAAAGGTATTCCATGCATATCCCAAATAGATATGGGGAGAGGGGATCCCCCTGTTTGAGACCTCTGCCACCCCTAAAGAAGCCATGCGTGTTGCCGTTAATTGCCACTGAGTATGTCGGGCTGGTGATGCTCTCCCGGATCCACGTTATGAATTTGTCTGGAAACTACAGTGATCTGAGGATGTCTTGGAGAAAACCCCAGTGAACCGAGTCAAATGCTTTCTGTAGGTCTACTTTAAGTATGCACCTTGGAGAGATTGTTTTTCTTGTGTAGTTGCGTATGAGCTCTTGGGCTAGATGTATATTATCTACAATGTTACGACCCTCTACAAATGTAGTTTGTGTTTGGTGTAGTAAGTGATCCGCAACTTCTGACAATCTACCCGCTAGGATTTTGGCAAGAATCTTATAAAAAATTGTGCAGAAGGAGATTGGTCTATAATCTTGGACCTTGCTTGCATGAGGGGATTTTGGAACTAGGGAAAATAGGGTGTGATTCCAGGATTTTAGGAGTTGACCGTTCATGAAGAATTCCAGGATAGCTACTACAATATCGTGCTTAACTATGTCCCATGAGTGCTTGAAGAATTTAGAATTATATCCATCTGGTCCTGGGGCTTTGAGATCTCCAATATCAAACAGGCTCCTTTGATTTCTTCCTTGGTTGGTAGTCGGACTATCTGATTCTGTTGTGCTTTTGTTAGTTTCGTGCCAAACTGCATGCATTCTTCTTTGAACTGAGCCCTCGCCCCTTCATTTCCCAATTGATTCTGAAAGTATGTCAATAATTCATTTATTACTTCCTCCGATGAGCTTGTGGGTTCCCCATTACTCTTCTCAATGGCCACTACTTCTCTCCTTTTGTTGTTCCGCTTTACCAGAGCATGGAAAAAGGAGGTGTTCCTATCTACTCCATGGAAATATTCATGCTTTGCTCGCTGTAAGTAGAATAGGTGTTCTGCACGTTCAAGCAATTCCACTTTTTTCCTTGTTGAATTGTAGTTATCATCCATATGTCCTCCCATAAGCCCTTGCTGTTGCATTATTTCCAATTGTTGCTGTGCCTGTTTGACCCTTTCTTGGATGTGTTGGTAGTGAAGGCGATTGAGCTGTCTAAAGTGAGTTTTGAGGAGTGTGAGCTTTAATCTCAGCTTGTATTGCACCGTGCCATTCATAGTGCTGGGGATAATAGTATTCCATCTTTCCTCCACTAGTTGTCTGTATTCAGGATGTGTTGTCCACATGTTGTAAAATTTAAATGGCTTGGCTTTCTGCCTTGAGCTTCCTAGCACAGAGACAATACATGCAACATGATCCGAGACTGTCCCTGGGGTTCGGAAGTCAGCATAACTGCTCTGGTTCTGCTCCATCCATATCGTATTGACCATTGCACGATCTAATTTGCTCACTATGTGGCCATTTGTCCATGTGTATTGGCACCCTATGGAGTGTAAATCTTCAATTCCCGCCTCAATTGTGAAGTCCTGGAAATCAGCTGTGGCGTAAGATGTAACTGCCATTCCTCCTTGTTTGTCTGCCAGGGAGAGAGGGGAGTTGAAATCTCCTAGGATTAGCCATGCCATCTCCATTGTTTTAGCAATCTGTGATAATGCTGCCCACATGACTTTCCTACTCAGAATGGAAAGCAGGCCATAGATGAATGTGACTGCATAGGTGCACCCTGTAGTTTTGCATTTGATTCTGGTGTGTATCAGCTGTTCTTCCCATATTTTGATATCAAGATCAATGAGTTGTGGGTCCCATATAAGTAGCATTCTACTTCTGGAGGAACTGCCCAGCTGCTGCTCCATCTCCCATTTCTGAAATCTTTTATTTTTCAGCGTCTGATAATACTGTTGGGTTAACTTTGCCTCTAGTATCCATAGAACGCCCATCCTTTGTTTCAAAAGGAGGTCTGCCACCACCTTCTGTTTGAGGCCCTTATTTAGGCTTATAATGTTCCATGCTCCAATCTTCATGCTTGTGCAGTCGGCTTTCGCCGTCTAGCAGTGATGGTCTTCCCTTTCTTTTCATGTTTCTACTCCTTGTCCAGACTTGTTCCATTCTCTGTTTGTCCCAGGCAATCTCCTTGATACTCCATTTCTGTTGGCCTGATGCCATCTGCTTTTGTTGATATCCCCTTATTGCACCATCGAGTAGTCGGTAGGGCTAGAATGATTGGTGGAAAGATGCTTGCAGTCACCCCTTGCATTGTTGCTTTCCCGCTGCTTGTCCTTTTACTAGTCCCTTGATTGTGCTCTTGTGTTTTGCTGATGGGTGAATGTTGGAACTGATGTGTTTCCTGATGTGTTGGCTCATACTCTTCCATTTCTTCTATTGGCTCCTCCTGGGTTCCTCTATTGATTAGGCTCAAAGTAGTTGCCTCTTTGCCACCTGTATCTGATTCCCCATTATCCAGTCTCCCTACATACGACCTTATCTCTGGTTGTGTGCTCACCAACAGTGCAGCTGGTTGGGTTGCAGTCTCCCCATTGCCCACTATGTTTATGCTTATATGTTTCCTTTGAGACATCTCTATTTGGTCATCTTTGTTTTTCCCCCTCTTTCTAGTGCTCCGTCTAAGGCTCCCTTGCATATCATTTTCCTCCATGGGGCACAGTGTTTCAGTGTTTCCAGTAATGCAGGCTAGCATGCCAGTCTGCATGCCAATCTCCACAGTGTCATTTCCCATATAGCCTATTAGTGTTACAATGTCCCAGTTGTTGGCCCAACTGTCCCATGATTGCTACTGGTTGTTTTTGTGCCTGATTAGCCCCAGCAGCCAAAAAGTAGCCTGCTTGATTTTGCTTGACAGATTCCACCATGGTACTTCCTACATTGTCTGTGTTGGTTCTAGATGGCACCACCTATTTATCAGGCTTCTCCTTCATTGCTTCCATCTGGTTTTGTGCTTTCTGCCCTTGGACCATGTCTGATGTATCTTGTCTTTGATGCATTTGTTCTTGTTGTTGTTGTTGTTGTGGTGGTGGTTGTCTACTTTTATTTTCACATTGCTTCCATTTCTGCTTTTGCATTTGCCTTGTCAGTACTGATGTGAAGTCCGACATCCCCTTTCCCTGATGTTTCCTCTGCATTATTACTGTCTGAGCTCCAGTCTGAACCTTTCCCACCCTGATTTGCAGCAATTCAACATTTTCAGTATTTCCCGAGATGTGCCTTTGCGTGCCAGTTTGCATGCCATTCCCCATAGTTGCTTTCCCACCTTTGTCTGGTGTGGTTGCACACGAGACCATCTGTCGATCTGACTGTGCCTTGATTACTGTTGGTTGTCTTTGTATCTGTTCTTCAGCATTTCCAACAGCATCCACCATTTCCTTTGGCTCTACTATCTGTGGTATACTGGCCGAATTTTCCCCCGCATTGTGTAGTATGCCCGTGATACTCTCCTGCCCATGCGTGCCATTTTCTGTGCCAGTTTCCACTGTACCTTTCTCTTTATTACTTGTGCCTGCCTGATAATCCTTTTTACCTTGGCTTAATTGTTCCCCTGCTATTGTCACATGTTGCTGCACTTGTTCCCTGTTGTTGTTGTTGTTGTTCCCTCTGGGACTACCCTGGTTGGAGTGATTATGCAGTATCTCTGATTTATCCACTGTGTAACCTTTCTGACTCTTCTCACTTCCCTGGATTTTCTGACTTTTCTGACTTTTTGAGCTCCCTGGTGTATTTGCATACTCCTGCCTTTGTTGCATTTGGTCATGCTACTGCTTCTTCCTTTTGCTGTTATAGTGGTCCCATCTTCCTCTTGTCTCAGTTGCGATATGTTCAGAATTCCACTCTTCCTCTTGCCCTTGCTTCCTCTGTCCCATTTCCAAAGCTAGCTGAGGCCCAGTTACATCTCCTCCCTGGGTATCAGATATTATTTGTGTGCTCTCTTGTGTGCCATTTCCAGTGCCACTGCTTCCTGCACAATTCCTTCCAACGCTGGCACTGCTCGTGTTAGCTATGTAAGCTACCATATGGTATCCTGTTATATCTGTGGTCCCTGGTGCTTCCGGCCTTCGTGTGGTTATTGGGCAGTCTGTCTAATGATGTCCCAACTGCTTACAGGCAACACAGAGTTTCAGGCTGGATTCAAACTTAACCTCAAGATCCGTGTCTGTTCCATCCGGGAGGGTAACCGCTATAGTTGCAGGCAAGTCCTTGGAAATGTCCACCTCCACTAGCACTCTCGCATAGTTCACCCGCTCCCTCACTTTGGTGTATCTATCAGTGTATAACGGTGTGCCTATCTGTGAGGCAACCTTGCTTAGGCCAGAGGTGGACCAGCAGTCCAACGACAATCCATGGATTTGCATCCACACTGGAATGTGAGCATGAGTCTCCGTCTTAAAGGCGAAGCAAGGCGGCAATGTCTTGAGGTATAGCGGACTCCCATATGCAATATATGGCCCCCCTGTTAATACATCATCCCTTAGTTCCTTGGTTGCAAATTTAAATACCATCCATAACGAGTTAAGCGTGAGGAGTTTGTGCGGCGCCCTCCATCTTGTTGTGATCTCTTTTAAAGCCCTCCATCCCGGAAACCTTCCTAGGAACCTACTAATTAGACAGAATCCCACTGTTGCCTCCAAAGCTTCTAGATCCTCAACTGCTAGCTTTGCCCGCCCTTCTTGTTTCTAGAAGTGAATCAGGGCAGTGTCGTCAGCACACACTTTGTTTTTCTTGAAAAGGTCAGTCCATGCCCCTGGCTTCTATGTATGCAGTTGAGGTATCTGTGGCAATTCTCGTTCACCTCCTGCATCTTCTGTCATCACCGAGTTTGCCTTGTTCCCCTGCTGGGAGATTCCCTTTCCCTTCGCTGGCATAGCTTCGGCCAGTGGCTCAGTATTTGGCCGATGTGAGTTAGCCAAATTGCCTCCAGGGTTTTCTGTTTTGTCAAGGTGGAGGACTTTCCATCCACGTCGGGCATTTTCCCCCCTACCTCTCATATCTGGTGCCCTAAGCTAAACGGGTTATCGGGTTGGGGGAGATTTAAGTGAAGTGGTCCCGGGTGAAGCTTCAGTAGATTTTGACTCCGCCATTTTGAAAACAGTAACAACATTCGTTTGGTCTCCTCATACTCTGCACCAGTCGGACGGTACGGATGTCTGCTCCCCACCTACCAACTGTCCTTGTCTTCTTCTTCCTCCCACTGTCGGAGAAAGCAAACCCTAGGTCTGTTGAACGTCTAATTAACCTGTGTCAGCTTCCTTTCAGGCTTTCAGGCTTTGCATTCCAAACTACATCGAGCTTCTAGCCGTAGGGCCTCTTCACAGCTCGCTTTTGCTCTTGTTTTTGCTGGCTTACTCCTCAGTCTCTGGTTGTTGGTTATCCTTGCCTGCATGCATAGACATCAAAAACTCTCACATACCTTTCATCGCGTCAGGGCTGCTCGCTGTGCAGTTCAGTGGTTGCTAGCTGCAGGTTGTAGGTTTTCGTTCTCGGACTCGGGCCCCCTACGGTTTACTGGTTGCTCGCGTTGAGCTACCTTCTGGTCCACCCTCCGCCTATACTAGCTTCCCTTGCCCCACCTCTGGCCCCTAGCTGTATCTCCCTGAGGCAGTAATCTTCGAAATTCCCCCAGTGAACCTGCCCTCCACTTTCGTCTCAGAGCCTCCTCTCAGCTATCTCAGGCTAGCGATCACCTCTTGCTGACTACTGGGTCTTCACTCTCTGATTGTACCACCAGATTTGCACTTCGTTGCCGTGAACCTGTTGATTTCACCGGTGAAACAAACACACTACTGTAGCTCCATAGTAAAAAACTGTGGTGGTAAACTTTTTAACGTGACCGACTCCACCGCCGAAGCGGCCCATTATCAGAAACCCCCGAAGGAATTTTTGGAGGCACGTGTAGGGATCCCGAGCGATAAACAAAATTCGCAACGGAAAACTTAGGATCCCTCTAGAGATCCAAGCAAAAAAAATATACTCGTTTCAATTATCGATTCTATTCTACAGGAATCGAGATTACCTTTGAAGCGTGCCCTTCGAATTCCAGTCAGCAACACTTGCAGATCTCAGCGTGGTCAGAATGTCCATGCCTCTACGGTGCACACACACACGATCTTAGAGATAAGAAGTAAGCCCTTTCGGTTGTGCTAGCAACCACTCCAAGGTCTCACTTTTCCACTCTATACTTGGCCCTCTTGTGTTGTGAACGAAAAAATAAAATCTAATTTACTTTTTATTGTCCACGTTGAAGAAGAAGAAGCAACCATAATACACCTTAATGAGACATTAAATGCACTTCCTTATTCTTCATGGTAAAAGAAAGGAAGTCAATTAATGCTCATTAAATGCACATTAATGAGTTTTAAATCCCATTTAAAACCCCATTTATTAATTTGTGTATTATATTATTAATTCGTGTATTATTCATTTTAGCCTTCTTCTCTTGGTTTGACTTGAGTCTAACTCAACATAAACCAATTTGAGTCCAACTCAAATTTAGCTAAGTAATGATTCTTACTCATTCTAGTTAATCCAATTAACTAATAATTCATTTTAGTCAAACCAAAATGATTTCCTCTCCAAAATAATATGTTCTTTGTGTGTGACCCTATAGGCTCTCATAACGTTGGCAATGCATCCAAAACCATTTTAGATACATAAGCAATGAGCGACATCTAACAATACATCATTGTTACCCAAGTGATGAGAATGTCGAGATCCGACAACCTCTTCCGTGACTATTATCATATGACAGTGTCCTTCTATCCTTGATATCTCAGATCGATCAATGAGGCATAGACCGTGTCACCCTCTTATCAATCTTTATGTTTCTTGATCCCCAAGTAGACTCACTCAAACAAATGAGCTCAATATCTCATATTGACTCATTTGAGCATGGCCATACATTTCGTGGTCCTACTCTATCAAGAGGCCAAAGATATCACTCCCGTCATATGGGAGGGATAGATCTCATCTACATCACTCACATCCCTCCACATAATTCATTACATACTCAGTGATCGCCGTTATAGTCACCCAATTACGGTGTGACGTTAGACGATACCAAAGTACATAACTCCTTATGTAGGGAACCATAGTGACTTCAGGTCTAAGGACTATTCATACTAATAGTCACATGAGAAAGTATATGACACTCATATAACGATCCATGATACTTTCTCATGGTGGGTCAATTCAGTATATATAGTCTCCAATATATATACCCATGTATCAATGTGATATCACATATCCATGACTTGTGAGATCAAGTCATCCATTGACCTACATGCTAGTCTCAATGTATCAATATAGCCCTTGTCTATTAATACAATACTCGACTAGGAATATTTAAGAATAGTGTTCTCTACAGCTTCTCATAATCAATTCTACCAATTGATATACTTTAGATAACAACCTACTATTCATGGGCATTATTATATTTATTTAGCTGACACACGCATAAAGAAATATAATAATCAATCTTTGCCTTTATTAATGCAAGAATATAATACAAAAGTCTCCCTCACCAATCATCTCATAATTGACACTAAGGGCTCATACAAACAATCTCCCACTAGCACTAGTGCCAATCACTGTAATCTCTAAGACCCAGTGACCTAGTATGACCATCATGCTTCCTCTGTGCCAAAGCCTTGGTCAAGGGATCCGCAATGTTAGCATCAGTGTCTACTCTGCATATCTGAACATCTCCTATATTGATGATCTCTCGAATGAGGTGATACCGCCGCAGTATGTGTTTGGTCCTCTGATGAGAGCGAGGTTCCTTAGCCTGAGCAATAGCCCCATTATTGTCACAATAGAGGTCTATTGGGTCTGCTATGCTAGGAACCACCTCAAGTTCAGTGATGAACTTTCGGATCCAAACAGCCTCCTTTGCTACAGAAGACGCAGCAATACACTCGGCTTCTGTTGTAGAATCTGCAACTGTGTCCTGCTTCGAACTCTTCCAGCTCATAGCGCCACTATTCAAGCAAAATACATACCCTGACTACGATCTGGAGTCATCCTTGTCAGTTTGGAAGCTCGCATCACTGTAACCCGCCCTTATTGCCTCGAATATCAAGAAATATTCTTTTGTCCTTACAGTACTTAGAATATTCTTGTGATTAATCGATGACATTCACCAGGGATCGTGATACACCGTCATGCTTAAAGCATACGAGACATCGAGCGAGTCTGAATCATGGCGTATATGATAGATCCTATAGCTGATGCATAAGGGATCTGATCCATGCGATCTCTCTCCTCCTTAGAAGAGGGAGATTGAGTCTTCGAAAGACTCATACCATGTGACATTGACAAAAATCCCTTCTTGGAATTCTGCATGGCAAAACGGCAAGCACCTTGTCCACATATGTACTCGACTCAAGCGAGCAATCTCTTAGATCTATCTGTAGATCTTGATGCACTAGAATATGTCGCTTCACCTAAGTCTTTCATTGAAAAACAATTCCCAAGCCAAGTCTTCACAGACTGCAGCATAGGGATATCATTTCCAATGAGCAGTATGTCATCTACATACAATATGAGGAAAACAATTGAGCTCCCACTAACCTTATTGTAGACACAAGGTTCATCTTCGTTCTTAATGAAACCAAACGTTTTGATCGCATTATCGAAACGAAGATTCCAGCTTCTAGAAGCTTGCTTTAAATCATAAATGGACCTAAGCAACTTACAAACCTTTCCAGCATCCTTTGGATCGACAAAACCCTCAGGTTGTGTCATATACACATCCTCGAGTAGATTTCCGTTAAGAAATGCTGTTTTGACATCCATATGCCAGATCTCATAGTCATAGTAAGCTGCAATAGCAAGCATGATCCGAATGGATTTGAGCATCGTAACTGGAGAAAAGGTTTCATCATAGTCAATACCATGAATCTGCTTGAATCCTTTGTTGGAGATTTAAGGCCGCTAGAGGGGGGGTGAATAGCGATGTGCCCGTACAAAGATGGAAATCGTTCGCGATCGTCTCTACAAAACTCGTTATGCGCAGCGGAATAGAAATAATAAAAGCAATAACGAAAAGATAACCAATCACGAACACAAGAATATAATGTGGTTCGGAACCAAACGGTTCCTACTCCACGGATCGAGCTCTAAAGAGCCCTAGTGATGCACACGCACTCACTAATCAATAATAACTCCTTCTCGAAACAATCCGGAGGCGGAGAAACCTCGTACAAGGATTACACTAAGTAATACACAAGATACAAGCAAATACAAGTAAGAAATACAATGCAAGTAAAGGAAAAACAACTTTACAAGAGCTTTGGATTGCTTGATCTTTGATTGCCTTGAACTAGCTTTGAAGGTGAAAGCACCAACTTCCCCCTTGATTTCGCCCAAGAAAATCTGCTAAAACCCTTCTTGAAGCTGCCTTTATAACTGCGTCGGTTTGAATTTCCGCTTTATCGGTCATTGCCATAAGTCACCGATCGTGATGCCCCTTTGTCGTGAGACAACGGATCGATCCATGTTGGAAAAACTCAGCGGATCTCTTGGCGGTCGGCCAACATTGGCGATCAGCGCCCGTAATCGATTGCCCGGTCGGCTCACGGGCGTTCTGTGCTCGACACTCGGCTCATTGCCATCCCTCGGCGGTCGGCGCGAGCATTTCGGCCTCAAGGCGGCGGTCGAACTCAAGTCGACTCACGGCGGTCAGGCGCCATAATGCGGTCATTGCCAGCCTCAGAATGAGGTTTTAACCCAGTATGGTGCCCCAGTACTTGCTAGACCCTATAGCCCTAGACCTAAGCCTTCTAGCCACCTCCATCAGCCTCACGCCTCTCGGATCCCTCCAAGTCATCCATGACTTGTTCATCCATCGCGCTAGCCTCCAGGTGCTTCCCTCGGCTATTGTCATACTAACGGTGTCTACACCGCCAAGGCACATTGGACTTACGCCGCTAAGACTCCGCTTGGACTTTACGCTGCCAACCATTGGTCTTATGCTGCCAAGACTCCCGCTTGGACTTTACGCTGCCAATATCAAACCCTTGGACTTCTCAAATGCCAAGACTCAAGCTTGGACTTTCCCTTGCCAATCCATGTTGGACTTTTCATGCCAAGACCATGCTTGGACTTTCCATGCCAAGACCCATGCTTGGACTTTCCATTTGCCAAGACCCATGCTTGGACTTCTCATGCCAAGTACTCAAGACTTGGACTTTCCTTGCCAACCCATGTTGGACTTTTCATGCCAAGACCATGCTTGGACTTTCCTTGCCAACCCATGTTGGACTTTACATTGCCAAGACCCCCGCTTGGACTTTTACATTGCCAAGACCCATGCTTGGACTTTTCATGTGCCAAGTGTCCCACTTGGACTTTTCATGCCAAGTACTCAAGACTTGGACTTTACCAAATGCCAAGTGTTCCACTTGGACTTTCCCATGACAATTACATTGTCATATGTTTTTGTCGAAACATCAAAACATCACTCGAGTCAAACTCGAGTCTTGGTCAATCGTGACCTGGGCCGATTGCACCAACAATCTCCCCCTTTTTGATGTTTGACAAAAACCAAACAAATCATTTGAGTTAGACCACTAACTCAAATCCCTTACCAATTATCCCAAATTGGTAAACACTCTCCAAATGTTCTCCCCCAAACATTGGACTTCTCATTTAAATGTTCTCCCCCAAACATTCTCCCCCTTTTTGACTAACATCAAAAAGGTTATCTCTCCAAGGAGGTCAATGTCTCATGTCCCAATGAGATCTTACAATCTCCCCCTTTTTTGACCTAAAAATATCTAGGATGCCTACCATCGTCCTAGTGATAAGTCCCATATCACTCAAGAGAGGCAATCCTATTCACTCTCCCAATTTCCAAATTGGGTATCAAAAACCTATCAATTTTCCCAATTGATGATACTCTCCCAATTAACTTCTCCTCTCCAAGGAGAAAAACACATCCATCATCCCAAGATGGATAACTCCCCCTAAAGGCTTGCTCCCCCTTGACCATTGCACCAACAATGTCCTTGGGAAGCCCCTAAGCCAATAATAACTCTAAACCATTAAAATTAAGGTTCTAAGTTCAACATAGAACTTTCACTCACCCTAAATTTGATACTTTGACCTAACACTTCTCCTAATCCATATCCAATGGATTTTCACCCTTTATAATGCTTCCCAAAGCATATCCTAGGGTTAGAATTGGTTAGGGACCTTTACCATGGCTGAACACGGGTTAAACAAACCTTGTTAACCCGAAATCAGACCTGGCAATGACTCTGACAAGAATCGATGTCGATCATTACACACGATCGCCACATTAGAGGCCGATCGATAATCAAAATCTCGATTTTCAGCTATCAGAAATGAATTTTGAAAATTTATAAATAATTATACGTAATTCAAAAAATCATGAAAATTCATACGTATAATACTTATGACACACACAATGGGTGAAAAATATTTGAAAATTATTTTACCCATAAAATAGTGAGTTTGATACAAAACTCAAAACCATTGAAATTTTCAATGTTTTGGCCCTATTTTGTATCAACTCTATTAATGGTGATTGCTATCAAAAGATAGACTTCACCAAGGTTTTTCAAAATGATTTTAAAATGTTTTTAAAACCTTATTTTGGATCATATTCCTTGGGCTCTATGCACATGACTTGTACACATGCTCTCCCAATGATCCACAAATGAAACAAGATGAGTTTTAGTTCATCTAGATGCAAAAACTATGCACCTTGAACTCAACTCATATCCTAGCATCTCACATGTATCTAAGGTGTATAAATACACATACATGTCAATTGGATGTGAGATGTGGGTTTTGTTCATCCTAATCTAGGGTTTCATGCATTCTCTAAGGCAACCATACTTGATTCCCTTATAAATGGGACTCCAAGTCATGCCATTGTCCTTAAATCAATTTCAATCAAATTGTCTTAAATGCATGAATGATTATGGCATTTGAGATGATATAGATAAACACATGCTCATAATCATGATGTCATGGCATAAGATGAAATCTAAAAACACATGACATTTAAAGCCTTAATCCTAAACATGTACATGACATATAGAATGATTAAAAATAAGCATGATGTCATGGCATGTTATATGACAAACAAAATATGGCATATAAAATATATAGGTATAGTAATACCTAAATTTTAATATTAATTGCCATTTCATATAATTAATTATATTTTGCCATATTTCTATTTTTCTCCCAAATGTGCCAAAAACCCAAAATGGCACACTAACCTCTAAACCTAAATTGTGCCAAAATGATCATTTTATCAAACTTCATAATTAATATTGGCACATCCTAAAATCCTTTTAGGATTAAAATCAAATCTATTTCCAAGGTATCCATAACCTTGAAAATAACCTAAAGTGCCACCTTTGCTATGGTTGAGTTAACTACCCATCCATTTAAGGTTGACACACCCTAACCCATCTAGTGTGAATCAATCACGCTCTTAGGAACCCAAAACCGATTTGAGCTCCTAGGGTTAATTAGGTATTCCTTAGGGATAACCTCCCTAGATACCTTCCTAATGACCCTCCTAGGCTTATTAGCCTTGGTCATTTGGGTCTTACCTAGGTTGACTCTAGGGGTAACTCCCCTTGCAACCTTCTTAGTGGCCACCCTAGGTTTCCTTGAAACCCTAGCCACTAGGCACACCCTTTGGTCAATTCTAGGGATGACTTCCCTATTGACCTTGGTCTTCCTAGACCTAGTTTGTGTTCCATAGTCAAATGGAACACTATGGTAAGCCACCTTAGGCTTAGGTTTGTGACCCAAACCTTGCTTGCCCTTGGTTGACTTTTGACTCTTAGGTCCTAGGTGTTGACTTTGACTTTTGGACCTAGAAGTTTGACTAATTGACCCTTGCATTTGATTTTGCATAACCTTAAGGGTCTTTTCAAGTTTTTCAAGCCTTGACCTCAAGGCTTGGTTCTCTAATTCTAATTGCCCAATTTTAGAATTTTGATTTAAATCTTGGGCATTGGACTTCCTAGGCATATGCCTCATCCATTTAGGGTTTAGACCTAGGTGCTCTTGCACCTTTCTAATTGTCTCCCTAGGTAAAAATTTTCTAGAGTTATTTGACCTAGATTTGTCCTTAGATAAGTTGTTTTTAGGGACATTAGTCCCAAATTTCTCCCTATTATCTAAGTAAATATTTTTAGCTCCTAAACAAAAGTATTTATTTCTATTAGCATGCTTTTCATGGCAAATTGCTAGGGAATTGAAATTTCTAGCATGCTTTTGTCTATTAACTAAAGAAAGAGCATTATTAACTTGATATACCTTAGGGTTAGCCTTAGTAGCTCCCCCTACTTGTGATGCTCCTCTTTGCCCCTTCTTCTCCCCCTTCGGGCATTGACTCCGGTAATGACCCGGTAGTCGGCATTTGAAGCAAATCACTTGCTCCTTGCTCTTTTTCATTGAGGCACCGGTCTCCTTGACTTTTGGCATGGGTGGAGTCTTCTTAACCCGTTTAGGACACTTACTCTTGTAGTGTCCTTTCTCCCTACACTCAAAGCATATAATATTCATTTTATTATTAATTGACATGCTTGAGTTACCTAGGGTGGTTGTGGTGGTCGGAGTGGATTCTTGAGCTTGCTCTTCCTCTCTACCGGATGTAGATGATTTTTCTTGTTGCTCCGGTATCGAGGATGGCCTAATCTCCTCCCCTTCTATCCTAGAGGTGGAGGTCTCCTCTTCTTCCATCACTTCTACCTCTTCCGATCCGGATGTTGATTCCCTATCAACCTCTGAATCCTCTAGCTCTTTGGATGTTTCTTCTTGAGCTTGAGAGGGTGATGGTCCTTCTTCTTGGACGGGTGATAGACTTTCATGGAGCTTGGCCAAATCGCTCCATAGCTCCTTGGCATCCACGTAGTCACCTAGGCTACACAAGAGATCATTAGGAATTAAATCAAAAATGAATTTGATTACCTTCTTGTTTTTATCGAATTGTTGGAGTTGCTCCTCACTCCATCTCTTCTTCTTGAGAAACCCTCCCTTTGGTCCCTTAGGATATTCAAATCCTTCCATCAACGCGGACCACTCCTCAAGGTCTCTCATCATAAAAAAATCTTCAATTCTCGCCTTCCAAGAATTGAAACCTTCTCGTCCATAGAAGGAATAGGGAATTGGGGTGTTGATGTCCCATCCCAATTGTCCTTGAACTTCCATCTTTTCCTCTAGCGTCTTGCTCCCGGTTGTTAATCCGTTGAAGGGCCACCGAGCTCTGATACCACTTGTTGGAGATTTGAGGCCGCTAGAGGGGGGGTGAATAGCGATGTGCCCGTACAAAGATGGAAATCGTTCGCGATCGTCTCTACAAAACTCGTTATGCACAACGGAATAGAAATAATAAAAGCAATAACGAAAAGATAACCAATCACGAACACAAGAATATAACGTGGTTCGGAACCGAACGGTTCCTACTCCACGGATCGAGCTCTAAAGAGCCCTAGTGATGCACACACACTCACTAATCAATAATAACTCCTTCTCGGAACAATCCGGAGGCGGAGAAACCTCGTACAAGGATTACACTAAGTAATACACAAGATACAAGCAAATACAAGTAAGAAATACAATGAAAGTAAAGGAAAAACAACTTTACAAGAGCTTTGGATTGCTTGATCTTTGATTGCCTTGAACTAGCTTTGAAGGACTGGAAAGCACCAACTTCCCCCTTCAATTTCGCCCAAGAAAATCGCTGCTGAAACCCTTCTTCCGAGCTGCCTTTATAACTCGCTCGGCCGATTTCCGCCTATCACGATCGCTGCCATAAGTCACGATACAACGGATCGATCCATGCCGAAAAACTCCAACGGATCTCTTGGCGCGCCGATCGCCAACATTGGCGGGCCGATCGCTAACGCTCGTAGTCGACGCCTACGGCTATGGAGCGCTCGTGCTCGACACTGACCGGGCAATGACCGCTGCGAGCATTTTCACCTCGCCGGCAAATAAACTCGTCGACTCACGGCAATGAACCGCCATAATGTCAGTCGACTGCCAACCTCAAGAATGAGGTTTTAACCCAAGTCTGGTGCCCCCATACTTGCTAGACCACCCTTAGCCTAGACCTAAGCCTTCTAGCCACCTCCATCAGCCTCACGCCTCTCGGATCCCTCCAAGTCATCCATGACTTGTTCATCCATCGCGCTAGCCTCCAGGTGCTTCCCTCGGCTATTGTCATGCTAACGGTGTCTACACCGCCAAGGCACATTGGACTTACGCCGCCAAGACTCCGCTTGGACTTTACGCCGCCAACCATTGGTCTTATGCTGCCAAGACTCCCGCTTGGACTTTACGCTGCCAATATCAAACCCTTGGACTTCTCAAATGCCAAGACTCAAGCTTGGACTTTCCCTTGCCAACCCATGTTGAACTTTTCATGCCAAGACCATGCTTGGACTTTCCATGCCAAGACCCATGCTTGGACTTTCCATTTGCCAAGACCCATGCTTGGACTTCTCATGCCAAGTACTCAAGACTTGGACTTTCCTTGCCAACCCATGTTGGACTTTTCATGCCAAGACCATGCTTGGACTTTTCTTGCCAACCCATGTTGGACTTTACATTGCCAAGACCCCCGCTTGGACTTTTACATTTCCAAGACCCATGCTTGGACTTTTCATGTGCCAAGTGTCCCACTTGGACTTTTCATGCCAAGTACTCAAGACTTGGACTTTACCAAATGCCAAGTGTTCCACTTGGACTTTCCCATGACAATTACATTGTCATATGTTTTTGTCGAAACATCAAAACATCACTCGAGTCAAACTCGAGTCCTGGTCAATCGTGACCTGGGCCGATTGCACCAACATCCTTTTGCTACCAATCGCCCTTTATAGGTATGCACATTACCTTCCATGTCAGTATTTCTTCTAAAGACCCACTTACACCCAATGGGTTTGACCCCTTCAGGTAGATCAACCAAAGTCCAGACTTGTTTAGTGTACATGGATTCTATTTCGGATCTCGTGGCCTCGAGCCATTTCTCATAATCTGGGCTCATTACAGCTTCCTGATAGGATGTCGGCTCATCAAGCATGATACCATCGTTATCATCCAAGAGAAAAGAATATCTCTCAGGTTGATGACGTATCCTATCAGACCTGCGCAGAGCTTGGTCTACCTGAATAGGTTGTATCACAACTCCTTGTGATGACTGTTCTTGTTCCATTAAGGTATCAGTGCTATTTTGTGTATCTTGAACTTCTTCAAGATCAATTTTACTCCCACTTATTTTTCTAGAAATAAATTCCCTTTCTAGAAAAACACCATTTATGGCAACAAACACTTTGCCTTGTTTGGGGTTGTAAAAGTAATATCCCTTAGTTTCCTTGGGATATCCAACGAAATAGCATCTATCTGATTTGGGGCCTAGTTTATCTGATACTTGACGTCGTACGTAAGCCTCACAACCCCAAATCTTCATAAAATACATCTTGGGACTCTTCCCAGTCCATATCTCATATGGTGTCTTCTGTTGCCTTAGAAGGAACACGGTTAAGTGTGAAAGCGGCGGTCTCTAGAGCATATCCCCAGAAGGAAGGAGGAAGTTCTGTATGACTTATCATTGATCGTACCATATCTAATAGAGTACGATTTCTCCTCTCAGATACACCATTCAACTGTGGTGTTCCAGGTGGAGTGAGCTGAGATTTTATCCCACACTCAACTAGATAGTCACTAAACTCTTGGCTTTAGGTATTCCCCACCTCGATCTGATCGAAGCATCTTAATACTCTTACCAAGATGGTTCTGTACTTCATTCTTGAATTCTTTGAACTTTTCAAAGGATTCTGATTTGTGTCTCATAAGATACACATATCCATATCTACTGAAATCATTAGTAAATGTGATGAAGTATTGATAACCTCCTCTGGCTACGACTTTGAAAGGACCGCATACATCACTATGTATGAGGCCTAACAAATCTGTCGCTCGTTCACCTTGTCCACTAAATGGAGTCTTGGTCATCTTGCCTAAAAGACAAGATTCACATACCTCATATGATTCAAAATCAAATGAGTCCAGTAATCCATCTTTATGGAGCTGGGCTATGCGACTCTCATTTATGTGACCCAAGCGACAATGCCAAAGATATGTTTGATTCAAATGATTAGATTTGAATCGTTTGGTATTTATGTTATAGACTGGGTTTTCGAGGTCTAGAACATAGAGTCCATTCATCAAGTGTGCATTGCAATAGAACATTTTATTTAAATATACAGAACAACACTTGTCCTTAATTATAAATGAAAAACCTTTCTTGTCCAAACAAGATATAGACATAATGTTCTTAGTTATTGCAGGTACGAAATAACACTCTTCAAGTTCTAGAATTAAACCACTGGGTAATGATAAGGAATATGTTCCTACAGCTATAGCAGCAACTCTTGCGCCATTGCCAACACGTAGGTCCACTTCTCCTTTTGTCAAAGATCTACTTCTTCTCAAGCCCTGCACATTGGTACAAATGTGAGAAGCACAACCGGTATCCAATACCCATGAGGAAGAAATAGATAGATTGACTTCTATAACATGTATACCTGAAGTGGAAGTCTCACTTCCTTTCTTCTTCTGAACTTCCTCGAGGTACTTTTTACAGTTCCTCTTCCAATGTCCAGCTTCTTTGCAGTGAAAGCAAGTCCCTTCCTTGGCCACCCCACCTTTAGGCTTCAATGCTTTGTCCTTATCTTTATTCTGGGTCTTACCCTTGCCTTTAGACTTTTTCTTACCCTTGCCCTTTTTAACCATAAGTACATCATTAGTACCAGGTTGCATCTTCTTAAGATTGCTCTCAACATGCTTAAGAGCTCAGACAATGGTTTGTCAATTTCGCTCATGTAATAATTCATGACAAATTGACTAAAGCCTCTAGACAGCGAATATAGAATAAGGTCAGTGGCCAACTCTTGGCCTAAAGGAAACCCCAATCTTTCAAGGTTCTCAACATACCCAATCATCTTGAGTACATGAGTTCCTACGGGTGTTCCTTCTTGCATTTTGCATGAAAATAATGCCTTAGATACCTCAGATCTCTCGTGCCTGCCGCCCTTGATATAGTTGCTTCAAGTGTGCAACCATATCGAAGGCATCCATGTTCTCATGTTGCTTCTGAAGCTCAGAGTTCATGGTTGCAAGCATAAGGCATGATGCATCTAATGCATCATCTTGATGCTTCTTGTATGCATCCTTATCTGCATGAGTAGCATTATTGGCGGGTGGTTCAGAAATGGGTTGCTCTAGGACATAGAGTTTCCGCTCCTGTTTGAGAACTATTCTCAAATTTACGAACGATCCAATGAAGTTTGCTCCATTGAGCTTGTCCTTCTCAAGGACTGATCGCAGAGAGAGGGTATTTGTCGTATTTGAAGACATAGTAATCTACAACAGAAATGATATGCAGAAATAAGTATTATATCTGAAATCACTTAATTAGGCCTTTAATTAAATGAGACTCCCACTGATTCCCTTAGCTTCAATAGGAGCTAGTCATACCAGTTCTATTGAGCTTCAAGTTCATGTGGGACAAGATCCACATCATACCTCACCTTGAGTTAGCTTTGGCTAATCACCCAAGATTTAGTATCACTAGGTAGGTAACATTTTACCAATTGCATCGTATGCAACTCTTGGAATAAAGGATCAAGATTCACATTATACATCATCTTGAGTTAACTTTGGCTAATCGCCCAAGACTTAGTATAAATGTTCTCTTATCCGTGTCTCCTAACTATTAGGAAATGCCTCTAAGTATTTCTCAATCTAATTGAGACACTTAGTGAAGTCTCATCCAAAGTTTGATAGCGGGACATCACAATTGTCCTCTCGCACTCTACCAAGATAAAATGCACTGCTTTGCTTTGGCAAACCCAACACAAATGATCGAGGTAGTTTATGAGTACCAAACTTTGGTAGGCATATTCATTTGACTTAATTTTAAGATAACAGATTATCTAGCATGCATCACATACACACAAAATATATCACATATACGCTAAACGTGACATGGTTATGACCCTTATTCTACGATTTCTCAAGCCAATGAAAAAATCGATTGGTTACCCTAGGGATAACATCTTCTCCAAGCGCTTTCTTTGGTCAGCATGTGTTGTCAGCATCGTCCTTGTAACATCCACCTTCAATGGACTTTCATTGCTTATTTATTTTGTACATAACAAAATGAGAATACTCGAGTTGCATTCGAGTCTAAATCTATTTTACAACTAGAAAATAGAAGTGAAGGCACGACACACAGACCGTGTAAACAAAATACAACACCCACATACATATGACAGCACGCAGGTCGTATTATGAATTACAACACATAACCACAATCATATTGGGTCCTAGGCCATAACCATGCATCATATACAAATCATTCACAATGATTTAATAAATTATTTTATTTATCAGTTATATTATGTGCAATTTTTTAAGCCGCTATGCCGATTAGCCGCAACACCACGGCGGTCCCGCTAGTCGGTTAGCGGGCGGGGTCAAGGGGCAGCGCCCCCCGGCAAAATTTTTTTTTGCTAATTCATCTTATGAGTCGCTGCCCATTTTGTCCATCTCTATGAACCCGAGACCTCCAGATGGCTAGGTGTGTTCGGCACCGTCCGACTTGAACCAGCCCACTTGGCAGACCATCTGCTTGGCTGAATCAACTCGGACACAGGCGGAGTCGGCACCATCCGACTTGATTCAGCCCACTCGGCAGACTATCTGCTTGGCTAAATCAACTCAGACATAGACCGAGTTGGCACCATCCGACTTGATTCAGCCCACTCGGCAGACTATCTGCTTGGCTAAATCAACTCGGACATATACCGAGTTGGCAAAAAAAAAACAAAATAAAACTAATCTCATGTTTATATCACATAAAACATCCAAAAAAAATGTGTACATTTTTTTTACAAGTGGCTCTGATACCACTGTAGGGATCCCGAGCGATAAACAAAATTCGCATCGGAAAACTTAGGATCCCTCCAGAGATCCAAGCAAAAAAAATATACTCGTTTCAATTATCGATTCTATCTTATAGGAATCGAGATTACCTTCGAAGTGTGCCCTTTGAATTCCAGTCAGCAACACTTGCGGATCTCAGCGTGGTCAGAATGTCCATGCCTCTACGGTGCACACACACACGATCTTGGAGAGAAGAAGTAAACCCTTTCGGTTGTGCTAGCAACCACTCCAAGGTTTCACTTTTCCACTCTATACTTGGCCCTCTTGTGTTGTGAACGAAAAAATAAAATCTAATTTACTTTTTATTGTCCACGTTGAAGAAGAAGAAGCAACCATAATACACCTTAATGAGACATTAAATGCACTTCCTTATTCTTCATGGTAAAAGAAAGGAAGTCAATTAATGCTCATTAAATGCACATTAATGAGTTTTAAATCCCATTTAAAACCTCATTTATTAATTCGTGTATTATATTATTAATTTGTGTATTATATTATTAATTCGTGTATTATTCATTTTAGCCTTCTTCTCTTGGTTTGACTTGAGTCTAACTCAACATAAACCAATTTGAGTCCAACTCAAATTTAACTAAGTAATGAGTCTTACTCATTCTAGTTAATCCAATTAACTAATAATTCATTTTAGTCAAACCAAAATGATTTTCTCTCCAAAATAATATGTTCTTTGTGTGTGACCCTATAGGCTCTCATAACGTTGGCAATGTATCCAAAACCATTTTAGATACATAAGCAATGAGCGACATCTAACAATACATCATTGTTACCCAAGTGATGAGAATGTTGAGATCCGACAACCTCTTCCGTGACTATTATCATATGACAGTGTCCTATCCTTGATATCTCAGATCGATCAATGAGGCATAGACCGTGTCACCCTCTTATCAATCTTTATGTTTCTTGATCCCCAAGTAGACTCACTCAAACAAATGAGCTCAATATCTCATATTGACTCATTTGAGCATGGCCATGCATTTCGTGGTCCTACTCTATCAAGAGGCCAAAGATATCACTCCCGTCATATGGGAGGGATAGATCCCATCTACATCACTCACATCCCTCCGCATAATTCGTTACATACTCAGTGATCGCCGTTATAGTCACTCAATTACGGTGTGACGTTAGACGATACCATAGTACATAACTCCTTATGTAGGGAACCGTAGTGACTTCAGGTCTAAGGACTATTCATACCAATAGTCACATGAGAAAGTATATGACACTCATATAACGATCCATGATACTTTCTCATGGTGGGTCAATTCAGTATATATAGTCTCCAATATATATACCCATGTATCAATGTGATATCATATATCCATGACTTGTGAGATCAAGTCATCCATTGACCTACATGCTAGTCTCAATGTATCAATATATCCCTTGTCTATTAATACAATACTCGACTAGGAATATTTAAGAATAGCATTCTCTACAGCTTCTCATAATCAATTCTACCAATTGATATACTGTAGATAACAACCTACTATTCATGGGCATTATTATATTTATTTAGCTGGCACACGCATAAAGAAATATAATAATCAATCTTTGCCTTTATTAATGCAAGAATATAATACAAAAGTCTCCCTCACCAATCATCTCATAATTGGCACTAAGGGATCATACTAACAGCACGGTACTACGATGTTGATAAGAGCCTACCTGGGGCGGCCCAGTATCTCAGTCAACAGCACCTACCGCAACATGTACTTCCATGCTTACCAATTTGGTAACAACACTTCAGTAGATAATACCCAATTGATAGCGTGTTCTGTGACACACAAGCGAAATTGAAATCCTAGAATCTCCTCAAAAGACTCATAGCAACCATTCTCTTCGTTCATGTGACACCGTACTAGAGTTAGGATCGCCAACAACCCTCGTCATTACAACCATTAGAACGAAACTCCGAACAATAACGTCCACTAAATCAATCGGTACTCGAATCTCAGTTCCTGTGGGATCGATAATCTTTTTATTACTTGACGACATCCGTGCACTTGCGGGTGTTGAGCGCGAGCATGTTCTTCGAGTCCTCAATGGTTCCCATCGCGAGATTTGAGGTCGCGTTCATGTGCATCAAGTTTTTGGCGTCGTTGTCGGGGAATGTTGATTCGATATCGAATCGAAAGTGAACAGTTGGATCGGACCTAGTTTAGGTTTATTTCCCTAGTTTTTATTGTTTTCCAATTTAATTTGGTTCTAATTTAGATTTTAGTTTTCTTCTAGCTTTAGTTCTTTTTTAACACTTTTTCTTTTAGATTAATCATAGTTTTGGCAGCTTTAGTCTCTTGTTATGACACTGATGTTCCTTTCCTTATTCCTATTTTCTTGTAGATAAACATGCATGCTTTTTCTCATGATTATGGTTAATTTAATGTTGTAAGTTTTGGTAACATTTATTGTGAGTATTGTGGTGAAACATGACATACCATTAACGATTGTCCGGATATATTTGAACCTTCACAATTTGAACAAGAAGATGCCATCTACAATTACAACCAGTGGCCATAAGATGATTCCTATTCATATAGTTATGACCCCGACTACTTAAACTCTCAATATTGTCCGACTAAATCCCAACTTGAGCAAATGATAGAAAATTTCATTCAAACGCAACAAGCGGCGAATACTAAATTTCGGCTGCGACATTTGCAGACAGAGACTCGATATTGTTTCCCAAATGAGAACGAGAGCTATGAATCATCATGTGAATTTTATCCAGAACCAAGTCCCCGCTTAGAAGCCTTGCTAGCTGATTTTACTAGGGACTATGAGGAGCATAGCGGACAATTTGCAAAGATTATGCAACGAGATCTAGCAAGAGAAGAAACCAAATGACAAGAAGGTGACTTTGATGACTGGATTACACCTAATATGACGGAGACTCACTTTGAGCAAATAGATGAGGAAGACATAGATGACATAGGAAGTAAAGAAGGAAAATCCATGCAATCACCACTTGAAGGAGAATTTGAGGATTATATAAATGATATGTTAATCGAGAAGTGCATTGCTTCAATTAAAATACCTCATAACCTCAATGACCCAGAAGAGTCTGCCTTAACCCTCACCGAAACTTTAGTTGGCAATAACGAAGCCCTTCTAGTGATTGGTAATGATAAAGTTTCATTCGACATAATAGAATATGTTAATCAATCTTTTGGTGCGGATATTTGTGGTTAGTTATATTAATTACAACATATGGATGAAATGAAATATTATGATAAAACTCCTGATAATTTTGTGAAGATAAGCATGTTCAATCTTGAACCAAGGAAGGCAGCTAATAAATATCTGACTCCTCCACGAGCAAAATTTAAGAGATATGGTGATGAGGGACCACACAACAAGAGGCATAAGGTGAGCAAATATCTTGCTCCCCCATGAGCGAGATTCAAATGTATCGAGAAGGGGAGGGAGAAAAATCTCCTTGGGCCACTAGAGCCGAGATGAAGCGATGGAATGTGGTCAAGCTAAAAGACCTTAAACAAAGCACTTCTTGGGAGACAATCCATGTTTAGTTTTTACTTGATTTTGACTTTATTGCAGTCGTTAGATTTTAATTTATGGCATTTAGCATTTTTGGCAAATAAAATCGGATTAGAAAGAACTTGCTAGGTAGAAGCAAAAATCGTTTTGAGCCCACCTAGTCCACGACAAGAGCCTACAACTGCACTACCATCTTTTTCTACTTTTGAGCAGGATGTAGGTACATCCACCTACGATTTCTCCGAGTTTCGATCGCACTTCGATGACATTTATGTCGATCAGCAGATGTAGAGGCAGCGATGGGAGGAGCAAAGCGCCTACACCCAGGCAGAGTTTCAGGGCTTACGGGAGCATTTCAAGCAGGCCAAGGAGTTCTACGACGAGGCCCGAGTTTATTTTTAGGAGGAGGCTGCCTGTTGCTAGGAGGAGGCTGCCTACTGTCAGGAGGTCAGGCAACACATGTGCGCCCAGTAGGTATAGTGGGCTAAGGAGGAGCACAGAGCAGCCGCTGCATCCTCCAGCTCTCTGATCGACCACATGTACATGTGGCATCAACGGTTGAGCACCAGATTTACCCAGGAGCTCGACATGCCGAAGCTACCAGATTTTCCACCTCGGCTACCCTATTAGAGGTATAACTTCATACAAGTCTGGGGGGGGGGGATGACCCCAAGTTTTGATTTATTTTGTTTCTAGCAGTAGTTTCTTTCTTGATACTTGCATGCTTAGTTTTAGTTTGCATACATTTGTTTATGCATAGAGTGTCTAGTTTCTTTCAGCACTTAGTTTTTGCTATCTTTAAGCTACCTCAGTAGTATTTTTAAGATCTCCTTGTAAATTGTATCCATAGGTAGCTTAACTTTATTTATCTTTTGGTATTTTATTTTATTTGCTCTAATGAATGTTCTAGACTTATACTGGTTAGCTTTTATTTTACACCTACACATGATGAAAATTTTAAAAGGGAAAATCTAGTACGTACTTAGTTATGATTTATCTCAATAGTCTAGTACTTTGGAATCCATATGTGACTCTAGATTTAGCATTTTAATTACTGGAGATACTCGGGTTGTGGAAGCCCATTCGAAAAAATCAAAATCCAAAAAAAAAATGAAAATAGAAAAGAAAAAGAAAGAAAGAAAAAAAAAAGAGTAAGAAAAAAAAATTTGAAAAAGATTATGAGGGATAAAAAAATAGTTGTCATGGGTGGAAATGGTTAGGTGCCCCTTTGAGACCGAGTTAGGTTACTAGAGAAACACCTGTCAATTTCTCTCAATACCGAGCATGTCTTTGAGACTTTGTGCTAGATCTAGGGAATGACCCTTTCTTAGGGCAGACCAGTGCTTAAAAGTTGGAGACCATAAGGAAGCTATAAGATGACGACTTAACTTACTTTGGAATGAGTATCCCTTAAGAAGAGTCGCTTAGCATATGCACGAGAAGCTAACTTAGTGAATCTTTAGAATATATCTATTTTGCTTTGATTGAAAATATCATTTGATAAATCTAGTTAGCATGCTAAGTATGGAACAATATTTTTTTTTAAAATTTCATGCCGCTGAGGTTTGCTTGAGGACAATCAAAAATTTAAGTATGGGGGAATTGATGTGAGCAAAACATATATGATTTTAGGAGTAGTTTTCTCTCACATCTCATTACATTTTAGACTTGTTTTATGCATGTTTCACTTGTTTTGCATGCATTTTCTATTTTCTAGTTCGGAGATATGTTCTTTGTATTTTTATATGCAGGATAGCATTTCATGGGGAAAACGGTGCACTTTTGGAGCAAAAGGAAGGCATTTGACAGCTGGAATAGAAGGACACATGACCTGGCCCTGTAGATCCACACGGTTGGCCCCAGATCACGAACCAGCATTACACACGACATGGTCATGTGAATCCACATGGTCATGTGGCGCTGGGATGATTTCGACGAGATTAGGTTTTTTTTGGGTTTCGGGAAGATCCAACCTCATGTCTATATAAAGGAAACTATGCCCAAAACCTAGGGAGGAGGCTCGACAGTCGGGATGACACACCAGTGCCCTAAAAATCACCAGAAACTCATAATGGGGGAGGAAGGAAGTCGCTCGAGGATCAAATTTTGCACTTCAACGCCAAAGAGAAGAGCCACATTGCATTGTAATTCATGTTCCTTGCACAATTTCCATTATTCCTATGAATTCGATTATGCTTTGTGTTTCTCTTCTCGTATTTATGGAGTAGATTCTCCTATTCTAGGATTAGGGAGTAGTTTGTGTGTGTAGAACATGTTATTTCAAATATATTTTTGTTCTTGAAATCATATTTGCAATTGATGATTGATTAGATCGATAGCTATTTGTTTTGATCTTTTATTTACTGTGTAGCCGATACGAGGGTTGACAATCCTCGTACCAACGATTTAGGAGAATTAAGGAGGAACTTAGGGGTTGGCCACATCTTCGATAATTGTAGATAGAAGGGTGTGATAGAGTCGGTACTCGAATCTCAGTCCCTGTGGGATTGATAATCTTTTTATTACTTGACGACATCCGTGCACTTGCGGGCGTTAACCGTAAGTGCGCGCTTCGAGTCCTCGATGGTTCTCATTGCGAGATTTGAGGTCGCATTCGCGTGCATCAAATGGTAAAGGCACTGAGGTATCCGGTATGGTCCATGAAACATCTCTCTGCTCTTCACATATCAGATCTGGAATTGACATTGGTGTAGATGCTTGATTGACAGTATTAATTTTCATGGTACTGTTTCAAATTAATTACCTAACCCTCTCTACACTAATATAGCATAGTGAATGACCCGGATCGTTTTCTAACGAGTGTAATCGGTAGAATAGTAGTCTTAGGATTATTAATTATTTCTTTGGATTTTCCATTTTAAATTGGAGTTTGGAATTTAAAAGACTATCCTACTGCATGAAAAACAATGCAAGTAATTAAAGAATTAATCTAACTAAACTATGATGGTAATGAAATTAAAGAAGATATAAGCTAAGCATTTAAAGAAAAGCATTCAAAAACATAAGGACAGTGCAAGAAATTAAATAACAATTTAAATGCAAAATAACATGAGTGTAAAGTAGAACATGAAATAAATCATACCTAGTATTAAACACTACTAACTAATGGAAATAACAATTAAACAGGCAAGTAATCAAACTAACAAACAATTAAGCTAAGAAACCATTAACCTAATGACAACTAAGCAAAGTTACGACGAGCACAAATAATTCATGAATAATAAAATAAACTACAGCTAAACTCCTAATTAAACAGCAGGATAAAATAACTGAATTAAAACCTTGAATCAAATATCACAATTATGCATTAAAGGAAAAAACAAGATAAACATTCAAATGAAACCACTAATTAAACTCTAAGACAAACTACAAATTAACTACAATGTAAACTACAAACTAAACTACATGTCAAACTACAAACTACTACAGATTAAACTACATGTCAAACTACAAGTTAAACTATAAACTAACTACAAACTAAACTATAAGTCAATCTACAAACTAAACTACAAGTCAATAACTTAGGCTACATATGAGCCTACAATAACAACAATTTGGGGGATGATTACAAGTTAATTCACTAATTCCAAATGTAACGTAAACAAACAATGCAATTTTAACGTAAACAAACTATATAAATTAATTCCAAATATAGTGAATCGATGATCCTCAACACTCGGAGAAGGGACCTCCTTCTCCGACGACGGCAATGAACCGAACAGTTTCCTTCGGCAATGGATGTGGAGCTGCCTAGTCCCGATAGCCGATGGATGGAAAACTGGATGGATGCGAACCTACTGCTCCGGCGATGGATGCAGAGCTTCCTAGTCCTGGCAGCCAAGGGATGGACTACAGAGGCGGAGCTGCCCAATCGATGCAGCCTACGGAGGAAATGGAGTGCCGAACAGTGGCTGAACAACCTCTTCACAGGCAATGGCAGGCGAAGCTATTGAATCCCAGCAACCGATGGATGATTCTGGAGATGGAGTGACCGAATCCTGACCGCGGTAAGGGAGTGGAATGTTAGTGAAGAAGGTGGAATCACTGGAATCTCTACCTCTCCTTGCTGCCAATGAGCCGACCGAATCTCGACATCTCGATCTGTCGGCGAGGATGAGATGGGATTGCCGCTAGCTCTCAGAAGGGAGGTCGTCGAAAGGAGCTGCCGGAGTTGTCGCCACCACCGAGAGGAGGAAGACCCGCCTCTCACAAGTGAGGAGAAGTGTCGCAGTCGACTGCGCTGCGCGTCGCGAAAGAAGTAGACTTTTGTCGTCGATTTGGGCGAGCGAGGGAAAATGTTGGATTTTTAAGGCCCAATTTCCTTAGCCGTTCGATTGAAGCCCCTTCAATCTCAGCCTTCCATTAGAGCTAGGGTTTAAGTAATCTGATTAATCTTTAAACTAGGTAATGCATCCAACGGTGGTGATCGATCCAACTTTGGATGGCCAGATTTGATCAATCTGAAGGGACGATCACGATCGATCGAATCTGGATGAAGGGCACAGATGTCCAGATCTAAATGTACAAACTGGATCTCTTCAGATCTGGATAGATAGCTCAGAATCAACCGCTTTCATCTGACGGTCCATATCGCTCAAATCTGATCTTTTGATTGAATTGCCTTCAATTCTGATGAAGGGCTCAGATTAAGTCAGCTTGAAATGCCCATTATGGCCCTAGATGAAGCCATATTTGATCCATCTTGAGTCTAGTCCATTAGCTTATCTCGATCTTCTACAAACAAAGATCAAATTTGCATATAAGTCCAACATTTAGGAGAATTTACAAAAAGGTCCAAAATGAATCTAAATTCATAAAACATGTTAATAATTAACAATAAGTCACTTGATAGGATAAATATATTAATATTAAGGACCAAAATAATACGACAAAATGGTGGTTATCAATTCCCCCACACTTATTCTTGTGAGTCTCGAGCAAGCAAAGAAACTCAAAGTAAACTGAAGGCATATTTCCCTAGTAATTCCCAAGCATACATAGAAAATTGTGAAAGAAAGTTACTTAGGATTGTCAAATCTCAAAGACTCAAGTAATCATGGACTTAAATCTTACATATGTTAACAAACATGGTGACTTCAATCCATCCTGCATAGTCTATGAATGATTAAGCCTCACAAGATAAGTGGTGATTTCTCTCGCTCTCATAAGCATATAATAGTGGAGTTCACTCAAGCTACTTATGGTTTATGCACTACCACATGCTTGCTTTTCTTCTACCTTCACCATTATATGCACATAAGAATACACAATCATAGAAGACTTATTAGGAATGTAAGGAAAACATGAATACGAGAAAATGATAGTATGTGTGAAAGGAAAGAAAGGTAAGAAATGAGATAGCTATAGAAATGCAAGAAGATATGGAAATACTGGAATGCTACATAGATGAGTACAAGAAAGCAATGCTCCAAAAGTTTTCATCCAAGCTAGCTTTTTACAATTCACTAAACATGTAAACAACCCCTATCACTTCCACAATACCAATCCATATATGATATACAATAAATCTCTCAATAGTTGCAATAAGGGATGTCTATCACAAAAAATACTATCACACATAAAAAATTGCACAACATGTCAAAGATTTTTTTTATTTCCTTTATTGTTTTGGCCAAATGTTTTTTTTTCAACTTTTGTTTTTCATTTTTTTTCAATTTTTTTTCTTGATATGCAATGCTCTTCACTATGCTCTAAAAAAAAATGCATCAAGCTCAGCTATAAAAATAAGAACATAGCTTGTCCATGGTGATCAAGCACGATATGTCTATGCTTATATTGAATTCTCCTGAGCTACTCTATTCCTTACACTTAAACTTTTGTTCATCCTGGGCAAAATACTCATCATAGAACATCCAAATATTCCACATCCAGAAGAGTAACAAAGAAGAAAGTAATGGAAGGAAAGAAAAATGACATGATGAACTGCTATAATATTATTCAGTAACCATGTGGCGATAAAAGAAGTAAAGGGAAATATGGGAGAAATTCCTTCATAATAATCATGCAAACCTATGGTTGTGTAGCCTCGAAAGAATCAAAGCAAGTTCTAGAGTTACAATAACTACAAGTGCACCACACACAAGCAATAAAAACAGGCACAATCCTCACTAGGAATGAAAAAAACCATCTAAATCTATCAATACATAATCCATCAAGTAGTAACCATATACAATCAAATAATCCATTCATGATAATAAATCCCCGAAACTTGACAATCAAATTTAACTAGTTTTCACGACTTCTAAGATGATATAAAGGAATGCATATAAAATTTATTTCAAAATGCTGACAAAACAAAAACTCAACAAATGAAACATAACACATAAAACAAGAACAAATAAAGTAATATATATATATATATATATATATACAATGAAAAGAAAAGAAGATGAGATGGAGGAAACTCCCCTGAGGTCCTGGTGGTTGGAGGTAGTTCAGTAAGAATATCCAGGCTGGGAGTGGAGTAAAAGTCCTCCTCGGCGGTTGAAGATGGTTCAGAAGTAAAATCCACGCCGGAGGTGGGATGGACCAATAGAAAGTGAGTACCTTCTTCATGTGATCAGAATAAACATGTGATGATCTCTCTAATATGATTGCCTCCTTATATGTCTTCTCTGAAGGTCGGAGGCAATACAATAGAAGTTTCTAGCTTGGGGGCTAGATTATTGCATTATCTGTCAGGGCCTTCATCAACAACATTCTTGGAGATTCGATCTCAGGTGGGAGTGTCCAGTCTGGGGGTGTCCAGCTATCCACCACTCCCATGTCATCATCCTCAACATCTGACACAACAACAACTTCAACAATGAATTCAAATCCATCAGTGTCTGAAATCACATCACAGCACAATGGTTCATAAGAGTCCTGTGGAGTAGTTGAATCATATACATGCTCATCACTCACTTCACAATCCATCTCCCTAAGCGCATCAATATCCATAGAAATGGTCTCTAACGAAGGCTGAATGAACTCTTGTGCTTGCATCTAGCTGATGGGTGTTGCAATTTGATCCACTGTAGTCTCCATAATGTTAATAATACAAATCCATGTTTATCAAAAAGATAATTCCTAATCTTTCCTGAAACTCCAACAAACAAATCAAAAGATACAGGAAGTAGACATGAAAAAATACATGGATATACAGAAAATGACAGAATGAAGTCCTAAACAATTTTTTTTTTGTTTTTTTTTTAGAAAAATGGATAAATAATCCTAAGTTTGCTAAACATCATTACACTCCCAGGAAACGATGCCTAAATTTAATTGAACAGTATTAATTATCGTGGTACAATTCCAAATTAATTATCAAACCCTCTCTACACTAATATAATATAGTGAATGACCTAGATCGTTTCCCAATGAGTGTAATCGGTAGAATAGTAGTCTTAGGATTATTAATTATTTCTTTGAATTTTCCATTTTAAATTGGGGTTTGGAATTTAAAAGACTATCATATTGCATGAAAAACAATCATTAATCTAACTAAACTATGATGGTAATGAAATTAAAGAAGATATAAGTTAAGCATTCAAAGAAAAGCATTCAAAAATATAAGGACAATGCAGGAAATTAAAAAACAATTTAAATGCAAAATAACATGAGTGTAAAATAGAACATGAAAAAAATCTAACCTAATATTAAACATTGCTAACTAATGGAAATAATACTTAAATAGGCACGTAATCAAACTAACAAACAATTAAGCTAGGGAACCATTAACCAAATGACAACTAAGCAAAGTTACAATGAGCACAAATAATTCATGAACGATAAAATAAACTACAGCTAAACTCCTAATTAAATAGCAGGATAAAATAACCGAATTAAAACCTAGAATCAAACATCACAATTATGCATTAAAGCAAACAACAAGATAAACATCCAAATGAAACTACTAATTAAACTCTAAGACAAACTAGGAATTAACTACAATGCAAGCTACAAACTAACTACAAACTAAACTACATGTCAAACTACAAACTACTACAGATTAAACTACATGTCAAACAACAAGTTAAACTACAAACTAACTACAAACTAAACTACAAGTCAATCTACTAAATAACTATAAACTAAACTACAAGTCAATAACTTAAGCTACAGATGAGCCTACAACAACAACAATTTGGGGGATGATAACAAGTTAATTCACTAATTCCAAATGTAACGTAAACAAACTATCTAAATTAATTCCAAATATAGTGAATCAGCGATCCTCAACACTCGGAGAAGGGACCTCCCTCTCCGACGATGACAATGACCTGAATAGTTTCCTTCGGCGGTGGATGCAGAGCTACCTAGTCCCGATAGTCGATGGATGGAAAACTGGATGGATGCGAACCTACTGCTCCGGTGATGGATGCGGAGCTGCCTAGTCCCGGCAGCCAAGGGATGGATTACGGAGGCGAAGCTGCCAAATCGGCGTTGCCTATGGAGGAAATGGAGTGTCGGAACAGTGGCTAAACAACCTCTTCACTGATGATGTGGGCAGACCTGTCGAATCTTGGTAGTCGATGGATGATTCTGGCGACAGAGCAGCCGAATCTGACCATTGGAAGGGAATGGTGTTAGTGCAATCGACCCAGGTCACGATTGACTAGACTCAAGTTTGACTCGAGTGATGTTTTGATGTTTGACATAGTATGTTTGACATTGATGTCGGTTAATGTTTTGGGGAGATTATTTATACAATCGACCCAAGTTATAATTGACCAGACTCGAGTTTGACTTGAGGGAGACTTTGATGGTTGACTGGAGTTGACCACGTTAAAGGAAAAGTCCAAGCATGGGTCTTGGCAAGGAAAAGTCCAAGCATGGGTCTTGGCATGGAAAGTCCAACATGGGTTGACAAGGGTAAGTCCAAGCTTGAGTCTTGGCATTTGGAAAGTCTAAGGGTGTAATCTTGGCCACGTAATTCCAAGGGTGTAGTCTTGGCGGTGTAAGTCCAGGTCATGGGTACTTGGCATTTGAGAAGTCCAAGGGGTTTGATATTGGCGGCGTAAAGTCCAAGGGTGAAGTCTTGACAACATAAGTCCAATGGTTGGCGGCATAAAGTCCAAGCAGAGTCTTGGCGGCGTAAGTCCAATGTGCCTTGGCGGTGTAGACACCGTTAGCATGACATAGCTGAAGGAAGCACCTGAAGGCTAGCGCGATGGATGAACAAGTCATGGATGACTTGGAGGGATCCGAGAGGCATGAGGCTGATGGAGGTGGCTAGAAGGCTTAGGTCTAGGCTAAGGGTGGTCTAGCAAGTATGGGAGACCATACTTGGGCTAAAACCTCATGTTTGAGGTGTGCCAGTCGACTGGTGCCATATGGCAGTCGACTGGTGTAAGTCAACTAGGGTTTGACTGTGGAAATTGCCCTAGTAGTCGACTGCCATAGGTGGGCAGTCGACTGATTGGCCGAGCAGTCGACTGATAGTGTGATCAGTCGACTGGTGCTCGAGAAATCGAGCACAGAATGGAGTCTCACTCGATCGCTGCGGTCAACAGTCGAGTGATGGCTTGATCAGTCGACTAATGGTCATAATCAGTTGACTGATGATGGATTCGTTGGCCTTTTCCAGCGTGGATCTAGCCGTCGTCTCACGACAATAGTGGCATCAGTCGACTGATGGTCCCGATCAGTCCACTGATCGACTTTTTTCAGCACAGGTTGAAGCTATAAAAGGAGCCCGTGATGGAGGAAAAAGACATGGTTTCTTGAGGGCTTTTGGGGCAATTTGCTGTTGCAAATCAGGGTCTCCAAGTTGATTTCAAGTAACCAAGTGATCAAGCATTCAAAGAGCAATTGTAAAGTAGTTTTCTTTACTTGCATTGTATTTTATTGTTGTAATTGCTTGTATCTATTTCTTATTGTTGTAAAAATAGATTGTACAAGGTTTCTCCACCTCCGACTTGTGTCGAAAAGGAGTATTTATGATTAGTGAGTGCGTGTGCATCACTAGAGCTCATCCGAGCTCGATCCTTAGAGTAGGAACAGTTCGGTTCCGAACCACGTTATATGATTGTGTAGTGCTTGTGTTTGTGTTGTATTTGTTTTATTATTTCTAATTCCTCTACGCTAACACTAATTGTAGACAAGCACGCGATCGAATTCCATCGACATACGAGCACATCGCTATTCGCCCCCCCTCTAGAGGGCACATAGGTCCTAACAAGTGGTATCAGAGCGAGACCGCTCTTCAAGGTTTAACAACTAAGGGAGCACGCTAGACGAAGAAGATGGATTTTCAAGGAAGATTGGGCGACGACGTCAACATTCCACCGTCCTTCGACCGCGAAGATTATGCATATTGGAAAGGTAGAATGATGCACTTTTTGATGTGTGACTTTGACAATTGGATTAGTGTCTTAATAGGCTTTGACACTCCAAAAGACGACGAAGGAAGAAAAATCAAGAATAAGAATTGGAGCCAAGACCAACTACGATATTACAATATCAATAATAAGGTAATGGGTATTTTGCTTAATGTAATCCCTAATGATATTTTGATCAAGATAGGGGATTGTAAAGACGCCAAGGAGCTATGGAGCAAATTGGCGAAACATTATGAAAACCCATCACCGGTCCAAGAAGAAGAGTGCTCATCGGCTCAAGAGGAGGAGACCGAAGATGAAGAGAGTTCATCCTCCTCACGAGCAAGTGAGGAGTCGGAAGTTGAAGAGGAGTCAACTTCCGGATCGGTGGAAGAGGAGGTGGAAGAAGTAGAAGAAACCTCCACCTCTAGGATTGAGGGGGAGGAAAGAATTTCCACTCCGGAGCAATAAGAAGAAGCTTCCACATTCGGTCAAGATGAAGAAGCTCCAACTCCGGTACCTACCACCACAAATACCCTAGGTAACTCAAACATATCAATTTGTAATAAAAATCATATCATATATTTTGAGTGTAGGGAAGTCGGGCACTACAAGAGCAAGTGCCCAAAGAGAGTAAAGAAAGCTCCTTCGGCGCCTAAAAGTCAACAAAAGTCAAAGGATGCCGGCCCCCCAACAACTAAAAGCAAGGAGCAAGTCATTTGCTTCAAATGCCGACAACCGGGACATTACCGGAATTAATGCTCGAAGGGGGAAAAGAAGAGGCAAAATGGAGCATCACAAGTAGGGGGAGCCACTAAGGCAAACCTGAAGGTATATCATGTTAATAATATTTTTTCTTTAGTTAAAAGTCAAAAGCATGCTAGGAATTTTAATTCTCTTGCAATTCATCATGAAAAGCATGCTAGAGATAAATACTTTTGTTTAGGAGCTAAAAGTGTTCACTTAGGAAATAAGGAGAAATTTGGGACTAATGTCCCTAGAAAAACCATACCTAGGGAATCTATTAGGAAGGTACAAGAGCATCTAGGTCTTAATCCTAAATGGACTAGACATATGCCTAGGAAGTCCCATGCCCAAAGACTAAATCAAAATTCTAAAAATGGGCAACTAGAATTAGAGAACCAAGCCTTGAGGTCAAGGCTTGAGAAATTGGAAAAGACCCTTAGGAATATGCAAAATCAAGTTAAGGGGTCTAGAAGTCAAAACCTAGGGTCAAATAGTCAAAGTCAAAGACCTAGGAAACAAGAACCATCCAAGGGCAAGTTTAAGCCTAAAAAGACCTACCACAATGTTTCATTTGATTATGGAATACAAACTAGGTCTAGGAAGACCAAGGTCAATAGGGAAGTCATCCCTAGAGTTGACCAAGGTATGTGCCTAGTGGCTAGGGTTTCATGGAAACCTAGGGAAGCCACTAAGAAGGTTGCAAGGGGAGTTACCCCTAGAGTCAACCTAGGTAAGATCACAATGACCAAGGCTAACAAGCCTAGGAGGGTCATTAGGAAGGTATCTAGGGAGGTTATCCCTAAGGAATACCTAGTAAACCCTAGGAGCTCAAATAGGTTTTGGGTTCCTAAGAGCATGATTGATTCACGCTAGATGAGTTTAGGGTGTGCCAACCTTGATTGGATGAGTAGTTAACTCAACCATGATAAAGGTGACACTTTAGGTAATTTTCAAGGTTATGAGTACCTTGAAAATAGATTTGATCTTATATCCTAAAAGATTTTAGGATGTGCCAATATATTTTGAAGTTTATAAAAAATCAATCAAATTGACACAATTTAGGATTAAAGGTCATATTGTGCCATTTTGAGTTTTTGGCATACTAGGGAGAAAAGTGATAATATGGCAAAATATAATTAATTATATGAAATGACAATTAATATTAAAATTTAGGTATTATTATACCTATACTTTTTATTTGCCATGTCTTGTTTGCTATATAACATGCCATGACATCATGTTTATTTTTATCATTTATATGTCATGATCATGTTTAGGATTAAGGATTAAATGTCATGTGTTTTTAGATTTCATCTTATGCCATGACATCATGATTATGAACATATGCTTATTTATATCATCATTAATGCCATAATCATTCATGCATTTGATTAAAATTGACTTAAGGACAATGTCATGACTTGGAGTCCCATTTATAAGGGAATCAAGTAGAGTTGCCTTAGAAAAATACATAAAACCCTAGATTAGGGAGAACAAAACCCACATCTCACATCACATTGACATGTATGTGTATTTATACTCCCTAGATACATGTGAGATGCTAGGATATGAGTTGAGTTCAAGGTGCATAGTTTTTGCATCTAGTTGAACCAAAACTCATCTTAATTCAAAGGTGGATCATTGGGAAAGCTTGTGTACAAGTCATGTACATTGAACCCAAGGAATATGATCCAAAATAAGGTTTTAAAAATATTTTAAAATCCTTTTGAAAAACCTTGGTGAAGTCTATCTTTTGATAGCAATCACCATTGATGAGATTGATACAAAGTGAGCTAAAACTTTGAAGTTTTTATTCACTTTTAGATTTTGTATCAATTTCGATATTTTATGGATAAAATAATTTTCAAATATTTTTCATCCATTGTACTGGTCACAAGTATTATACATATGAATTTTCATGATTTTTTGATATACGTATAATTATTTATGAATTTATGAATTTCATTTTTGATAACTGAAAATCAAAATTTTCAGTTATCAGTCGACTGCTCTTAGTGGTAGTCGACTGATGTGACTGGCAGTCGACTGGTAACTGACGGAGTCGACTGTCAATGCTGATTTCGAGAAAACAAGGTTTGTTTAACCCCGTGTTCAGCTGCGGTTAAGGTCCCTAACCACTCATAACCCTAGGATATGTTTTGGGAAGTATTATAAAGGGTGAAAATCCATTGAATATGGATTAGGAGAGGTGTTAGGATAATGTATCAAATTTAAGGTGGGGAGAGTTCATGTTTGAACTTTTAACCATATTTTTGATGGTTTAGAGTTCCTATTGGCTTAGGGACTTCCCAAGGATATTGTTGGTGCAATGGTCAAGGGGGAGCAAGCCTTTAGGGGGAGGTATCCATCTTGGGATGATGGATGTGTTTTTTCTTCTTGAAAGGGAGAAGTTATGGGGAGAAGGACATCAATTGGGAAAATTGATGGGTTTTTGAGAGACCCAATTTGGAAATTGGGAGAGTGAATAGGATTGCCCCTCTTGAGTGATATGTGACTTATCAGTAGGAAGATGGTAGACATCCTAGGTATTTTTTGGATAAGGGGGGAGATTGTAAGATCTCATTGGGACATGAGACATTGACCTCCTTGGAGAGAAGACCTTTTTGATGTATGTTAAAAAGGGGAAGAAAGTTAAATTACCAATTTGGAAAATTGGTAAGGGAATTTGAGTTAGGGGTCTAACTCAAGGTTTGTTTTGTCAAATATCAAAAAGGGGGAGATTGTTGGTTCAATCGGCCCATGTCACGATTGACCAGACTCGAGTTTGACTCGAGTGATGTTTTGATGTTTGAAATTGATGTCGGTTAATGTTTTGGGGAGATTGTTTATACAATCGATCCAGGTTATAATTGACCAAACTCGAGTTTGACTCGAGGGAGACTTTGATGGTTGACTGGAGTTGACCACGTTAAAGGAAAAGTCCAACCATGGGTCTTGGCAAGGAAAAGTCCAAGCATGGGTCTTGGTATGGAAAGTCCAACATGGGTTGACAAGGGTAAGTCCAAGCTTGAGTCTTGGCATTTAGAAAGTCCAAGGGTGTAGTCTTGGCGGTGTAAGTCCAGGTCATGGGTACTTGGCATTTTAGAAGTCCAAGGGGTTTGATATTGGCGGTGTAAAGTCCAAGGGTGAAGTCTTGGCAGCATAAGTCCAATGATTGGCGGCGTAAAGACAAAGCGGAGTCTTGGCGGCGTAAGTCCAATGTGCCTTGGCAGTGTAGACACCGTTAGCATGACATAGCCGATGGAAGCACCTGAAGGCTAGCGCGATGGATGAACAAGTCATGGATGACTTGGAGGGATCCGAGAGGCGTGAAGCTGATGAAGGTGGCTAGAAGGCTTAGGTCTAGGCTAAGGGTGGTCTAGCAAGTATGGGGGAACCATTCTTGGGCTAAAACCTCATGTTTGAGGTGTGCTAGTCGATTGGTGCCATATGACAGTCGACTGGTATAAGTCAACTAGAGTTTGACTGCGAAAATTGCCCTAGCAGTCGACTGCCATAGGTGGGTAGTCGAATGATAGTGTGATCAGTCGACTGGTGCTCGAGAAATCGAGCACATAATGGAGTCTCACTCGACCGCTGCGGTCAGCAGTCGAGTGATGTCTTGATCAGTGGACTGATGGTCATAATCAATCGACTGATGATGGATTCGTTGGACTTTTCCAGCGTGGATCTAGCCGTTGTCTCACGACAACAATGACATCAGTCGACTGATGGTCCCGATCAGTCCACTGATCGACTTTTTCTAGCACAGGTTGAAGCTATAAAAGGAGCTCGTGATGGAGGAAAAAGACATGTTTCTTGAGGGCTTTTGGGGTAATTTGCTGTTGCAAATCAGGGTCTCCAAGTTGATTTCAAGCAACCAAGTGATCAAGCATTCAAAGAGCAATTGTAAAGTAGTTTTCTTTACTTTCATTGTGTTTTATTGTTGTAATTGTTTGTATCTATTTCTTATTGTTGTAAGAATAGATTGTATGAGGTTTCTCCACCTCCGACTTGTTTCGAGAAGGAGTATTTGTGATTAGTGAGTGCGTGTGCATCATTAGAGCTCATCCGAGCTCGATCCGTGGAGTAGGAACTATTCGGTTTCGAACCACGTTATATGATTGTGTACTGCTTGTGTTTGTGTAGTATTTATTTTATTATTTCTATTTCCACTGCGCTAACACGAATTGTAGACAAGAACGCGATCGAATTCCATCGACATACGAGCAAATCGCTATTCACCCCCTCTTGCGGGCACACATGTCCTAACAAGTGGAATGCTGGTGAAGGTGGAATCACCGGAATCTCTACCTCTCCTCGCTGCCGACGAGCTGACCGAATCCTGACATCTCGATCTGTCGACGAGGATGGGATGGGATTGTCGCCGGATCTCGGAAGGGAGGTCGATGGAAGGAGTTGTCGTCGTCGCCGAGAGGAGGAAGACTCGCCGCTTGCCAGTGAGGAGAAGCATCGCCATCGGTTGCGCTGCACGTCGCGGAAGAAGAAGTTGACTTCTGTTGTGCGATTTGGGCGAGTGAGGGAAAATGTTGGATTTTTAAGGCCCAATTTCTTTAGCCGTTCGATCGAAGCCCCTTCAATCTCAGCCGTCCATTATAGCTAGGGTTTAATTAATCTGATTAATCTTTAAACTAGGCAATGCATCAATAGTGGTGATCGATCCAACTCTGGATGGCCAGATCTGATCAATCTGATGGGATGATCACAATCGGTCAAATTTGGATGAAGGACTCAGATGTCTAGATCTAAATGCACGGACTGGATCTCTCTGGATCTGGATAGATGGCTTAGAATCAGTCACTTTCATCGGACGATCCATATCGCTCAGATCTGATCACTCAAATAGTGAATTTTTATTTATCAAATAAATAGTACAACCATAAGGCGATTTCCTTGGGACAACTCTCAAACATAACAGACTCCCACTTAGCCTAAAGCTAATTGCCATGGTATCCAATACCATAGTCCTTGATGTGACTCTCAAACTTACTTTGTGATAGAGCCTTTGTCAAAGGATTCGCTAGGTTCCTTTATGTGGGAATCTTCTCGATTTGTATTTCTTTCCTACTAATGATTTCTCTGATTAGATGATATCACTGAAGCACGTGTTTGGATCGTTGGTGTAACCTGGGTTACTTTGCCTATGTGATAGCTCCAGTGTTGTCACAGTAAACTAATAATGGTTCGACAATTGATAGAACCACTCCAAGTTCGGAGATGAACTTCTTGATCCAAACTTCCTCCTTTGCTGCTTCAGAAGCTGCAATGTATTCTACCTCTATGGTAGATTCGACAATTGTGTCTTGTTTGGAACTTTTCCAACTCATTGCATCGACATTCAGGGTGAATATATACCCAGACTGTGACTTGAAGTCATCCTTGTTGGTCTGGAAGCTAGCATCTGTATACCCGCGTGTAACCATATCACCTTCTCCAAATACCAAGAACATATCCTTAGTTCTTCTCAAGTACTTAAGGATTGCCTTGACATCCATCCAATGATCCATTTTTGGATCAGACTAGTATCTACTCGTGATACTCAGAGCATATGATACGTCGAGCCTTGTACATAACATAGCATATATAATAGATTCTATTGTTGAAGCATAAAGAATCTTATTCATGCAAATTCTCTCGTCTTCTGTGTGGGGATACATAGACTTTTTAAGGTGAATCCCATGTCACATGGGTATATAACCTTTCTTGGATTTAGACATGCTAAACCGCTTTAGTACTCTGTCTATATATGTAGACTGCGAAAGACCAAACAACCTTTTCGATCTATCTTTATAGATCTTAATCTCGAGGATGTAGGTCGCTTCTCCCATGTCTCGAGGAAAACGCTAGAGGGGGGGGGGTGGTGAATAGAATTCTAAAAACTCTTTTCTTTTCGTCGAAAATACAAAGCGCACCGCAGAAGTAAAAACAAGACAAAAGAGAGACATTTTTTCTTTTTACTTGGTTCACAACCAAAAGGTTACTAGTTCAAGGCCCCACGATCCTAGACCACTTTCGATGGGGCAATCCACTAGAAAGATCTCTTCCTCGTTGGAGGTAAGAGACAACGGTTACACAATAAATATAGAGGAAGAGGCAACAAGCATACCTCTCCTCTTAGTAATGGAAAACACAAGTAAAAGAATAAAGACAACAATTAAAGAATGCTACCGACTAAGGATTCGATGTTGGGTGTGATGTCAGCATTACGATGGCATAGTGTTGTCGAAGAAGGCTTGGATTCGTTGGAGCACTTTGGGAGCAAATTTAGATGATGAAAATAGGTGAAACCCTTCTTCTTTTATAGCCCTTTGAGCCCTAGTTTATTGAGATCTAGATTTGGGTCAAAGCTCCTCATCTCCCCTCATTTTTGTTGGGGATCGTATTACGCTAGAGGGGGTGAATAGCGTCGATGATGGAATTCGCTCGTGTTTGTCTCTACACAATCGTTAGTATGCAATGGAATATAGAAATACAATATGAAGACAAACACCAATACACAATCACAAGAACACCACGATATAATGTGGTTTGGAACCCTAGTTCCTACTCTATAGGGAGAGCTCGATAGCGAGCTCTAGTGATGCACACACAACTAATCAAAACACTCTTTCTCAGTGACACATCGGAGGTGGAGAAACTTCGTATAAGTGAATTATAACAGTAATGAAAGAATACAAGCAAATAGAAAGTAAATACCACAAACTATGTAAAGAACACTTTACAAATGTGAGCTTTAAATGTTTGCTTGTTTGATTTCTTCAGCTGCATTTGAAGACCCTGACTTGCACTAGCAAATCGCCCAAGAAATCACTGCAAAAATCCTCCCCTTCGGGCTCCTCCTAAAGCTGCAACTCGGGCTAATTTTCACCTAGCAATCGATTGCCCATACCTAGCAGTCGACTGCTCCTATAGTCGTTGTCTCACAACGACTCGATCCATGCTAGAAAAACTCCAACTGCTAACCCATCAGTCGACTGCCAAATCGTAGCAGTCGACTGTTAGGGCAATCAACCCATGTATGATGTGTTTTTGATGTGTGTGGCAAAGAGTTTAAGTTAGGTTGTTATGAGATTTGATGTGTGTGTTTGAGTTGTGCAGGACTTAAGTAAATCACACACGGGTTTAGCTTGATGAAAGCATTGGCGAGTTCACCATCTCATGGCTCGGGTCCTTGAGTCGGTGAAGGATGGCATTGTGGAAGTCATGCGCTTGGTGCATCCAAGGGACCACCGGACGAGGAGCATTGGAGTAAAGCCAAAGGAAGTAGACTTTAGGGCGAGACGTGAAGGATGACATTGCAGAAGTCGTGCACTTGGTGCATCCGAGGGACGTAGTCAGACGAAGAGAGCTTCGAGGCGAGGGACTTCATGGGAGATGAGAGTGAGCGATTGTAACACGGGATGAGGTATCTCATAGGTGAATTTGGCTGAATGGCTAAGTCAAGTGTCTGATGCTCAAACTTAGGTTTGAGGTTTCCTCGACGTTTGGTGGAGTCGGATGCTCAAACAAATGGTTTGTTTGAGGTTTTACCTGACACCAGTCGACTGCTCTGAGTCGATGACACTCGACTGGTGCTTGACCGATGTTTGACTGTTTGCTTTCTGGCCCAGTAGTCGACTACTAGGGTTTGTTAGTCAACTGTTGCTCCATCAGTCGACTACCAAGGGACTGCAGTCGACTGATGAAGGTGGTCACGGGCACAGAAGGTTTGAAAGTTGACTGTTTGCCAGGATCACTTGACTAATGGCTCAATCAGTCGACTGATAGGCTGATCAGTCGACTGATGAATGAGCCGTTGGATGTGACACCCATGATTTAGTCGGGTCAGAAGCCGTTGGAATGGCCATCAGTTGCCTGCCGCCTGCCCAATGGGAAGAAACCCTCCTTCTCTATAAAAAGAAGGGTTGGAGGCTTTTGGGAGGATAATGCTTCACTCATAATCATACTCCCAAGTGCCCTAAACGTTTTATACTCCTCTTACTTGTTCTTATCTCAATTTTATTGTAAGAGGGAGAGATTCTTGTAAAAATGTTACCTCCACCTACCTTGGGTTAAAGGAGAGACTAGTGGATTGTTGAGGGAGTGATTCTCCATACGAATCGTCTGTGGACTAGCGGCAAGGGTGGAAAAAGTGAATGGAGGTATTCTTCGAGAATGATTTTGATATCATGCTTATTATAGAAAACGGTTTCGAGTTGACTAGGGATGAAGAAGGGTAGCCATTAGAGAAGTCAAGATGAACTAAGAAGCAAAGGGAGGAGCACCTTGCAAATTTGAATGCAAAGCCCCATCTATTCAACGTGCTCCCTCAACAAGAAATCAACCAGATTGGTGAGTGCTGTAGCACCAAGGAGATGTGGGAGAAGCTAGTGGAGCTTTATGAAGGCACATCCGAAGCCAAGCTAGCAAGAAGGGATCTCCTCCGCTCTCAATTAAGCAATATCAAATTAGATAAGGGAGAAAAGATATTGTCACTACACTTTAGATTTAAAGAGATAATAAATGGTTTATCAAGTGTATGTGAGAAGCTCTCCAACCGGGACATGATAATGAAAGTCATAGATGCCTTCCCCCCATGATCCAAATGGATCTCCATGGTGGACTCCTACTACATATCAAAGAATCTAGAGGTAAGTACTCTGGAAGAATTTTTCTCCACCATGGAATTACATGAAACTAGACTTAAAGGCATAATTGAAGAACCAAGCACAAAGTCAAGGGGAGTAGCGCTTATGGCCGACAAAGGAAAGAAGAAGAAGGAGACTCCACCCTCCTCATCCGATGAAGAATCTTCCTCCTCCATGAATAGCAATGAAGAAGCGTATATGGTAAGGAAGGTAAGACATGCTTTAAAGAATCTTAAGTTTAACAAATCTTATGATAGGAGGAGGAAGATTATTTGCTATAATTGTCAAAGAGAGGGACATATGAGGGATGAATGTCCTCTCTTGAACAAAAACAAGGAAGAAAGGAGGAAGAATGACAAGAAGAAGAAGGGAAGAAGAAAGAAGAAAAGAAGTCAAAGGAGAAGGAGAAGAAGTCAAAGCCTCGGAACCTAAAAGTGACATGGGATGATCCATCATCATCGGAAGAAGAAGAGATCATCTCCCATTTTGCATTAATGGGAATGGATGATGTAGCCCCCACCTTATCTAAGCAAGAAGGAAGCACAAGTGAGGAGGAGAGCTCAAGTGTAGGGGAAGCATCATCATCTTCATCGGAATTGGAAGAAGAAGATATGGTAAGTATGGTAAGAAATCTCCCTACTCAAGAAATTGTTTCCATGATTTCAAGTCTTACTAGAGATTTATTTAGGAGTAAGAAGAAAAATAAATGCATGCTTGATGATATTAGGAAATTAGAAGAAAAACTTGAAAAAACATGTTCATATGATGATTGTATTTCTTCTAATATTAATGATGCATGTATTGAAGAAAACAAGGCCTTAAGGGAAAAGGTAGATTATTTAACTAAGGCCCTAGAAAAATTCACAATTGACTCTAATACCCTAAATATGATCATTGGGAGCCAAAGGACTAGTTTTAACAAGAAAGGCCTAGGTTACAAAGGATCAAAAAATGAGAAAGTCTATCATTGTTTAATAGCTAGAGGACAATCCAAAACAACAATGGTAGCTAGGAAATGGATCCCAAAAGAGTATTTGGTGAACCATATTAGAAAGAATTTGTATTGGGTTCCCAAGTCCATCCTTAGAGGTTAGAGAAACCTAGGATAGTCAACCATAAGTGAACTTATTTCATATCATGATTATTTGGTTGACTTATAATGATGTGGGTGTTAATTTTTGACCTATGATATTATAGTAACAATACTTGATTTATGATCATGATATGCAATTATAATCATGTTGGTTTTTTTAGATAATACTTAACCTTGGTAGAATTGCATGAAATTGATGGTTAAGTATAATACCTTAGGTACATCTCACACTAACTATAGGCTAACTTGATTAAAAACATAGCAATGGGTGAGATGTTAGGTTGATACAAATGACTCATTTATGCTTATGACATTTTAATAAGTCATTAAGAGTATCATAACATAGCAATTATAGACCAACTATGGGGAAAGAAAATATTTAATTAATGGATATATTATCCATAGATCATAATTGGATATTTTAAATTTTAAAATCATTTTATGTTTTATATACCGTGAGTACATGTTTTAAAACGTTTCAAGGCAAAACTAGGTCTTAAAGTTGATACAAAATTGAGACATTTTACAACTTTCGAGTTTTTGCCTAATTTTCTAAAATTGATTGAATTTTCATGAAATATAATTTTTCATTGATAAAGGGACTTATAAGAAATGTGTTCCCTAAATTTCATGATTTTTATAATTTTCTAAAATTTTTAGTGCATTTCTAAACTTGGGTCCGGAAATCAGAAAAGGCTGATTTTCAGATACCAGTCAACTGGTTATCTGAACCAGTTGACTAATGGAACTATGCACGAGCACAGAAGCCTGATTTATGGGTTTTTCAGGTAGTTTTTGGTATTTTTTCTTCCTTTGGACTTTAATGTCATATTGTATAACATATGTTAGATGTTTTTGATGGTGTCAAAGGGGGAGAAATATTGAGTTTAAGTTAATCATGCTAGGGGAAGAATTAACATGTGTTAAGGGAGAGTTGCATGTATTAAGGGGGAGTTTTTGATTTCCATGTTTGATTTCTATGCTTATCTTCCTTATGTATTTTTATGTTGTTTTACCTAACTTAAATATGTTGTCACACATCAAAAAGGGGGAGATTGTTACGGCAATCAACCCATTTATGATGTGGTTTTATGTGTGTGGCAAAGGGTTTAAGTTAGGTTGTTATGAGATTTGATGTGTGTGTTTGAGTTGTGCAAGACTTAAGTAAATCACACACAATTTAGCTTGATGAAAGCATTGGTGAGTTCACCATCGCATAGTTCAGGTCCTTGAGTCAGTGAAGGATGACATTGCGGAAGTCGTGCGCTTGGTGCATCCGAGGGCCGTCGGATGAGGAGCATTGGAGTGAAGCCAAAGGAAGTAGACTTCAGGGCGAGACGTGAAGGATGATATTGCAGAAGTTGTGCGCTTGGTGCATTCGAGGGACGTAGCCAGATGAAGAGAGCTTCGAGGCAAGGGACTTTATGGGAGATGAGAGTGAGCGATTGTAACCCAGGACGGGGTAGCTTTGAGTGTCGGATGCTCAAACTTAGGTTTGAGATTTTACCCGATGTTTGTTAAGTCGGATGCTCAAATAAATGTTTTGTTTGAGGTTTTACCCGACACCAATCGACTGCTATAGATAGCAGTCGACTGCTCTGAGTTGATGGCACTCGATTGGTGCTCGATCAGTATTCGACTGTTTGGTTTCTGGCCCAGTGGTCGACTGCTAGGGTTTGTCAGTTGACTCCTGCACCATCAGTCGACTGCCAAGGGACTATAGTCAACTGATGAAGATGGTCGCAGGCATAGAAGGTTTGAAAGTCGACTGATTGCCTGGATCACTCGACTGATGACTAGATCAGTCGACTAATAGGCTGATCAATCGACTGATGAAGGAGCTGTTGGATGTGACGCCCATGATTCAGTCGAGTCAGAAGTCGTTGGAATGACCATCAGTCAACTGATGCATGCATCAATCGACTGCGGCCTACCCAACGGGAAGAAACCCTTCTTCTCTATAAAATGAAGGGTTGGGGGCTTTTGGGAGGCTAATGCTTCACTCATAATCATACTCCAAAGTGCCCTAAATGTTTTCTACTCCAATTACTTGTTCTTATCTCAATTCTATTGTAAAAGGGAGATATTCTTGTAAAGAGGTTACCTCCACCTAGCTTGGGCTAAAGGAGAGACTAGTGGATTATTGAGGGAGTGATTCGCCAACCGAATCATCCATAGACTAGCGGCAAGGGTCGTGATCCACATTACATCTCGACGTTAGCATTTGCATTCTTTTCTTCTTGCTTTGTCTTAATTGTTTTTGTTTAGCTTTTATTTCCGCTATGCTAATCACTTTGTAGACGATTAAGAACGATCAAATTCCATCTACAAAACAGAGGATTACGCAGCAGAAATAGAAAAACAAGAACACAAAGCACAACACAACTAAACATAGGTATTTATGTGGTTTGGAACTCAGCAGTTCCTACTCCACGGGCAGCTCAAAAGGAAAGTCTACTATGAATTATCGGAATGGTTCCGGAGGTAAAAACTTCACCTCTTACAAGCTTACAATACAATGAATATACTTTAAGAATAGTAAGCTAAGTATTAAAAACCAGTTACAGATTATTGTTCAGCTTCTTGCTTTGAAGATGAAGTTGTAGCACTTGCAAGAAGATGATCAACAGCGCACTTGTTGGAGAGAAGGCCAGATGACAGCGTGGTTTCTTCTTCTTCTCCTTTAGTATGAATCACAGAGAGCTTGTTTTTCTCTAGATGAAAACTGGAGCTTTTGCGTTTTTTGAACAACTGCTAAACTTCTATTTTTTCTTCTTCTTTATATAGCCGTTTCTTCCAGCAAGCTTTCTATCTTCCACCGTTGAAGCCCTAGAGACCATGCCCAACCAAACTCTGGTCACCTGAGCTTGTCCCCGTAACTGCCTCCAACTTCTGGTAGTTTGGCAAGAACGGAGCCTGCTCCTCCAACCGGAAGTCGACGCATTTGAATCTTTACTCGAAACGGAAGCATCCCGTTGTCGCCTCCATCAGTCGAGCTCGCAGCCAAGTCTGACTCACGTCTGTGCTCGAAAAACACTTGTTAGTCGAGCCCGCAACCAAGCCGGGCTCGGTTCTGTGACTGAATCCATATCTACCAGTCGAGCTGCTACCAAATGGACTCGACTGAAAACTGCTCTGGTTGAAGTGCCCTGGCGACAATCTGCTCTGGCGACAAAGTGCCCTGGAGCAGTCGAGCCCGTAGTTGAGTTGGGCTCGGTTCTGTGTAGTTCCATGTAGTGAGCAGTCGAGCTGGTAGTCAAGCCAACTCGATTCTATGCCTTTGTGCAAGAGTTCCAGTCGAGCTGACCCCATGGTGGCTTGACTGATACTGAAAATATTTGAAGCACATGAGTATCTTTCCTAGTAAGCTGCCATTTCAAACACCCTAGTAAGAGAACAAGTACGTTACGGTGCCTTCTCCAACTAACTAATGCTCTAAGAACTCTAGGCAAAGAACGAGCGTGTTACTACCCCCTCCTTGCCTAACGAGTACTCCATGTATCCTAGACAAAGAACGAGCGTGTTACTATGCCCTCCTTGCCTAATGAGTACTCCATGTACCCTAGACAAAGAACGAGCGCGTTACTACGCCCTCCTTGCCTAACGAGTACTCCCAGTACCCTAGACAAAGAACGAGCTCGTTACTACGCCCTCCTTGCCTAACGAGTATTGGGTCCATGTACCCTAGTAAGAGACCGAGCACGTTACTGTGCCTTCTCTTACTAACGAGTACACTAGCTAGAGACCGAGCACTCCCTTGTACCCTCTCTAACTCCAATGGAGAATGAACACGTTACTATGCCCTCTCCATCACCAAGCTTCCGGACCTCCGTCCAGCTTGTACTCTTCCTTTACCAAGTTTTCCCCTTAGATTTCTCAATTGCCAAGACTCAAGCTTGGACTTTCCCTTGGCAACCCACGTTGGACTTCTCATGCCAAGACCCATGCTTGGACTTCCCGTGCCAAGTCCTAAGCTTGGACTTCTTATGCCAACTCCAGGATGGACTTTCCATGCTAAGACCTACCCTTGGATTTCTCATCCATGGGTCTATTGTCACTCTAAACATCTAACTTAGTGACCTTAGGTTTGAATCAGTTGAGGTAATGTCTTGACTACACTCTAGCTCAACCTAGATTTCAATTTCCTTGACTTAAACCTTGTTGTTAAACATTGAAACATTCGATGGGCTTGATTGCGCTAACAATCTTCCCCTTTTTGATGTTTGACAATGTGGTTTAAGTTTAGGTGATATAAATTCAGTTTGTCTCAAATTATGAAATATAGCATGAAGTACAGAAATAGTTCATATCAGTAATTTAGTATGAGGTGCAAAAATATTTCATATCAGTAACTTAGCATGAGGTGTAGAAATATTTTATATCAGTAATTTAGTATGAGGTGCAGAAATATTTTATATCAGTAATTTAGCATGAGTTGCAGAAATATTTCATATCAAAAATTTATCTTTCATGTAATAGGGATGATATAACTTGGAGTGCAGAAATTTTACATGTAATGGGTAGAAATTTTCCCCTTTGTTACACATCAAAAAACAAAGGCAATGTCTATTTGAATAATATCACAAATATCACTAATAACTTTAAACCCATACTCTCCCCCTTTTTCACACATCAAAAAAAATTTCCCTAAGGATGTCAACGTCTCATATCCAAATTGGGTATTCCAAGTTTTTCAATTTCTCTCCCTTATGAGGAAGAAACACTTCCATCATCCCATGATGGATAGTTCTTCCTAAAGACTTGCTCTCCCTTGACCATTGCATCAACCATGTCCGTGGGAAGTCCCTAAGCCTATATGAGCTTTAAACCATCAAGGTTAAGGTTAAAGGTTCAACATTGAATTTTCCCTCACCTTGAGTTTGATACATCATTCTGACAACCCTCCTAATCTATAACCAATGAATTTTCACCCTTTCTAATGCTTCCCAAAGCATATCTTAGGGTTAGGAGTGGTTAGGGAACTCAAACATAGGCAGTTGATTCTGACAGTAATCATTCGACTGCCACACACACATCAGTCGACTGATACCAAGCATCAGTCGACTGAAACTCCGAGTTTCAGGGCAATTTTCTGCCAGGGTAGTTCTTCGTCAGGGTAGTTCTCCGGTGCAGTTTGCCAGGGCAGTTTTGTGCCAGGGTAGTTTGTCGCCAGGGTGGTTTTGTCGTGCCAGGGCGGTTTTCCGCCAGGGCGATTTTGCTTGCCACCAGGGTAGTCTGCCTCCAGGGTAGTTTCGCCGTGCTAGGGCAATTTGCCGCCAGGGCAATTTTGCTTGTCGCTAGGCGCTATTGGCCAGGCGATCTACGCTAGGCGATCTATCACGAGCGTCGCCGCCAGTAGTCTCGCCACAGTGGCGGTTGCTAACCATCACCGAAAGTGCCATGGATGACACTCGACTGATAATTGAAATTTTTGAATTTCATTTTTTAGAAATTGAACTTCGAAAAAGCATAAGTAAATGTATGTAAGTTGAAAAATCACGAAATTTTATACGTACATTCCTTATCACAAATACAATGGGTGAAAACTGATTGAAAATTAATTTATCCATAAAATAGTGAGTTTGATACAAAACTCAAAACTATTGAAAATTTCAATATTTTGATCCTATTTTGTATCAACTCTCTCAATGGTGATTGCTATCAAAAGATAGACCTCACCAAGATTTTCTAAAATGGTTTTGAAATGTTATTCTAACATGGTGACACTCAAATCTTAGGGTATCTTAGGGTATTGTTAGGCTTGGGGTATAAAATATATGGAAATCTCCCACTAATACTGTGGATTTCCCAAACCGTAGCTCCCCCTCAATCAAACATTCTTTTAGGGTTGATTAGGTGCACACATAACGATTGCACTAACAATGGTGGGATGGAGGCAAGGTTTGAGTTGTTCGGGTGGTTCTAACAAGAATTGCACATACAACAAGAAGTTTGATAGATACTAACCGACTCAACCACACATAATCAATAACAGATCACACAACAAAAACAGATTGAACAAAAAGTTAACATTCCAAAATTGTTTCACAAAAACTATTTCACAGAAATAATCATAGTTAGAAGTTTGAACACACAATCAAATATCCATAGTACAACCATCCTAAGTGAATTGACACAATTTGAGATCATTAACGTGATTCTATTTGTTGGGGGCTGATGTAGAAGGTTCCTCCATGCTACTTCCCCAACTGATCATGATCTCCTTGATTTCCTTCTGCTCTTGAAGGATTTTATCTTGGGTGTCTTTGATTTGAGTCAATCGTAGGTTAGTTTGTAGATGGAAATCTGATATCATCATTGTGATTATGTTCACAAACGTCTCATGTGCTTCACGGAGTTGTGATAACTGCTCCGTGATAGTGGTCAATTGTTCAGCTTGGTTAGGAGCCGGATGGTGTGGTTCTTCAGTAAAAAGAGCAGGTTCTTCCTCAAGATCCCTATGCTCCTCACCTTGATGACCATCCTTCCATTGAATTTCTCGTGTACGCATGCGAATCATGCCAGCTAAAGATAAATTCCTCCAATGGATATAGTCCAACCTTTTTACCTGCCTTACTTTTCCCCTGGATGTGTTTATGCCTAGGGACTCTAACCAGGATGTGAGGATGTGACCAAAAGGCATATAAACCTTTTTCTTGACTGGAATGGAGAAATGGATAATACACAAAAACATGTTCAAAGCTATGTTAAAATCAAGGTGGTTTTTGAGATGATGGAGAGTCAATAAATGATGTGGCCTAACTTTGGCTTGCCCTTTGGTGACTATGGGTAAAATGCATCCGACAATGACTTTGTATAAGATATTGTCAGGAGCCGTTAGTGCCACGGCTGACACCAAATTTACTCCTTCATCTCTAGGACATCTAAATAAGGATTCGTGGATGGAATTGAGGTCAAAGCCTTCCAAATTTTCAAGAAGAGTTGGATAGCATTCTAGGTTAGAGGAGGACTCTCTACATCCTATAAATGATCTCCAGATGTCTGGAGTAAGAGTGACATCAGTTTTGCTATCCTAGACTTATAGATAAGCCTATCTTCAGTGGGTTGTAGGTTGTTATAGAATTTGATAAGTAAGTCTTCATTGATATCATGATCGTAGTAGACTAACTTACCGAGTCTATAGTGCTCAACCATCTCGCTAACATATGGTGCATTATTGGAGAAGAAATGACCATCTATGGACCGGATGCTTAGGAGTTCAAACTCGTGGGTCCTAAAGGTGTGCAAATGATATTCCGAGGGGAAACGATGGTCCGAGCAAGGCCTCTCCCGTGAGGGCCTAGAGGTGGAGGACTCGGGTTCCTTTCTTTTTAGTCTAGAATGACATGTGTCAAATATGTCATGTGCACAAGATTGACCCATGCATGAATGCAAGGAATGAAATGATGCATGTCAAGTGGGAAAAGTGATTAGTTGCTTAGAAATCCTCTAAAATCATAAGGAGAGTAAGGAAGAAGTCTTACTTGGGTGCCATAGAACCGAAAACAAGTGCTTGCTGTAGCAGACAAATTTTTCCTGCTAGAACCCTAGTTGTAGTTGAGTGGTCAGAGATTAGGGTTAGGGTTAAGAGAAAATGGCAAGGAGAAGGAAGAAGATCCTTACCCTAGTCTAGAGAAGGCTTGTCTTGAGGTTGTAAAGCTTGGATGGAGATGAAGAGCTCAACTGGCGCTTGTCGCAGTCGGGAGAGCACGATTGTTGGGAAGAAAGAATCGCGGAATGAAAGGGTTTAGGGTTTAAATCCGTGAGACACCAGTCGAGGCGATGAGTGGGTCGGCTCGACTGGTAACACCAATCGAGGCGACGGTCGAAGTGCATTTGGTTCTGAGCATGATCGGAATTGGTCACCGGCGCGGTCGGCGCACTCACTCCGAGTGTGATCGAATGGCCGAGGCGCTATAGTGCACTCGATTCTGAGTGTGATCGGATTTGGCCAGTCGAAGCGCACTCGATTTTGAGTGTTAAAAACTTGTGCCAGTCGGGGCGTTGGTCAAGTCTGTCTCGGTTGATAGGATTAAATAACTGGGTTTCAATATCTGAATATTCCAACTGAGTTTTGTGTAATTTCTAAGACTTAGGTAAGTGTTAAATACACTTGATATGATAACCTAAACACCCTTTTGATTGTTTTAAATAGTTGGTATCTATGTTCTTGGTCTCAAAGAGGATCCAACCAATTTTAATTGGTTGGAATGTCTAGTTATGATCTTGGAACCACAACACAAGAATGTGTAATGGTCTTCCCCATAATTAGTCACGTTAGTGATTTTTGTCTCGTCAACCTCTCTATCTCAGGGATGCAATGAGCATTTGAAATAGAGTGGTTGATTCTATCATCTCACCCCATTTCTAGCAATACAAAAACAATTTTGTGATCCTTATCGTTTTTGTGAGATGATCCCAGGTCTTCCCATTTTAAATTCCCATTTCTCTTGTTAAATGGATTTTTTTTTAACCTAAGATCATGGAGGGATCCTCCTTCATTTATCAGCACACATGCCCAACTCTCTTCTCAAATGACTAAACTCATTTTCAGGAAGAGGTTTTGTGAATATGTCGGCTAGGTTAGACTTAGACTCAACATGACTGAGTTCAATGTCTCCCCTAGATACATGATCTCTAATGAAGTGATGCCTCACTTCAATGTGCTTGGTCTTTGAGTGATAAACTGGATTTTTGGTGAGATGTATAGTGCTAATGTTATCACATAGCACTTGTACATTCCTATAGATCAGTCCATAATATTCTAAGGTGTGTGTTAGCCATAGCAATTATGATACACATTCTCCCATAGTTACATATTCAGCTTCGGTTGTGGAATGTGCTACACAATACTGTTTACGACTTGACCAACTAACCAAGGCCTAACCTAAAAAATGACAACCCCCACTAGTGTTTTTCCTATCCAACTTGCATCCAGCATAGTCGGAATCGGTATAGCCAACTAAATCAAAAGATTCAGTTCGGGGATACCACAATCCTACATTGATAGTGCCTTTTAAGTATCTCATGATTCTTTTTACAGCAATCATGTGAGACTCCTTAGCATAAGCTTGAAACCTAGAACACATACCAACAACAAATAAGATATTAGGTTGACTCACTGTTAAGTACAATAAACTACCTATTATACTCCTATAATTTTTCAAATCCACTGCCTTCCCTTTCTCATCACTATCTAGACGAGTATTGACAGCAATAGGTGTACTTACTTCCTTAGCTTCCTCCATATGAAACCTTTTCAGTAACTCCAATGCGTACTTAGATTGATGTATAAAAATTCCTTCCTTGGTTTGCTTTATCTCGAGTCCTAGAAAGAAGGTCAATTCTCCTACTAGACTCATCTCAAATTTACTTTCCATGTGACCAATAAACTCATTGAGATAATCCCTATTGTTTGAGCCACAGATAATGTCATCAACATAAACCTGGGATACAAATATGTATTCACCATCCCTTTTCAAGAATAGTGTGGGATCTATCTATCCTCTCCTAAAACCTTTCTCAATTAGGAAGGTTGACAACTGCTCATACCAAGCACGAGGTGCTTGTTTAAGCCCATAAAAAGCCTTTTTTAGTTTGTACATGTGGTCTAGGAATTGTGTATTCTCAAACCCCGGGGGTTGTTCAATATAGACTTCCTCCTTGATGACTCCATTCAAGAAGGCTGACTTCACATCCATTTGATATAGTTTGAAGCCTTTGTATGTTGCATAAGCAAGCATTAGTCTTATGGATTCTAACCTTGCTACAGGGGCATAAGTCTCATCATAGTCTAATCCCTCAATTTGGTTGTAGCCTTTGGCTACTAACCTTGCCTTATTTCTAACTATTTTTCCTCTATGATTTCTCTTATTCTTAAACACCCATGTAGTCCCAATAATGGAGGTTTGACCAGGTCTAGGGATTAAATCCCAAACTTGATTTCTCTCAAATTGGCCTAACTCATCTTGCATTGCAATGATCCATTCTGGATCAAGCAGAGCTTCATCCACTAACTTGGGCTCAATCTCAGAAATCAAGGCAACTTCATTTCCTTCATTTATGAAAAATGATCTAGTCCTAACCCCATGTTGGATGCCTCCAATAATCTAGTTTTGGGGATGGCTAGAATCATTTCTAGTGGATCTTGTTACTTGAGATGGTTCGAGTACTACTGAAATTTGTTCAGGTTCTCCATTCTCAAGTGATGACCCTTGAGCTCTCACTCTCTCTTCATCAGAATCCACTCTTGCTTCCCTTATAGGGTTGCTATCTCCCAATTCTAGCTTCCTCAATTCCAGCTCAAATTCAACCGATTTTCTGTTTGAATCAATATTCATTCCTTTTTCTTCAAACACAACATTAGTTGACTCTTCTATGAGCTTAGTCCTATGGTTGTAGACTCTATAAGCTTTGCTAGTGAGGGAATAACCAACAAGGATACCCTCATCAGCTTTTGTAGAAAATTTTCTTAAATGATCCTTGGTATTTAGGATATACACCATACAACAAATACTCTAAGTTGCTTGATTGTTGGTGGCTTTCCAAACCAAAGTTCATGTGGTGTTTTTCTTAAGAATCTATGTATCAAAACTCGGTTTTGAATATAGCACGCAGTGCTAACTGCTTCAGCCCATAGGTAGTTTGGTAATTGGTATTCGTTTAGCATACTCCTAGCTGCCTCTTGCAAGGCTCTATTTCTCCTTTCTACAATACCATTTTGCTGTGGTGTTCTAGGTGTGGAGAATTCATGTTTGTATCCTTTCTCTAAACAAAAGTCCTTAAGTTTAGCATTTTCAAACTCTCCTCCATGATCACTTCTAATGATTTTAATTGTTGAGTTTTTCTCATTCTCAACTCTTCTACAAAAGAAAATGAAGGTTTCTACTGTTTGGTCCTTATGTTTAAGAAAATAAGTCCAAGTATATCTAGTGTAATCATCCACAATAACTAAGCAATATCTACTACCATTGATAGATCTATTAGTGCTAGTATCAAATAAATCCATGTGTAGTAAATCTAATGCTTGTAAAGAACTTACAGAATTCTTCCCTTTGTGGGAAGATCTTACTTGCTTTCCTTTTTTGCACGCCCCACAAACCCTATCCTTCTCGTAGGTGATTGAGGGTAGTCCTCTTACAAGTTCCTTCTTGACCAAATTCTTGATGTTCTTTATGTTGACATGGGCCAATCTCCTGTGCCATAACCAAGAATCTTCTTCCTTGGATATGAAACACTTAAAAGACATGTTAGTAGCACTACTAAATCTAACTTGATAAATGTTTTCCTTCCTAGATCCTATTAGCATGGTTTCATTGGTGTCACTGTGGATCACAAGGCATTGAGTTGAGTGAAACTCAACCCTATACCCTATATCACACAATTGACTTACACTTAACAAGTTAAATGTCATTCCTTTAACTAACAATACATTTCTAATTATAAATTTTTCAGAAATGCTAATGTTACCTACTCCTACAACCTTCAATTTACCACTATTATCAAAGGAAACTGTACCTCGGTTTTTGGCATGAATTGAGGAAAACAAAGAGGAGTTTCCTGTCATATGGTTGGAGCATCCGCTGTCCACAAACCATGTAGTTGGATGCTCCCCCTTGATAGGTCCCTGCTAAACACGGAAAATTTGGTCTTTTGGAACCCACAAGTTGGGTCCCTCAGCATCTACTACAAATTTTCTAAGAATCCAAGCCATAGAAGTTCTAATAAAAGGTGATCTAGTAGAAACAAAACTAGCAGTGATAGTTCTACCATTATCAAATTTAGACCTAGCAATTCTTGCATTAACAAATTTTCCTTTAGCAGTTTTAGATCCATTAATTCCACCAAAAGAAACTTTGGATTTAGATGCAGGTTTTCTAGACACTAAGGACATATAACTAAGTTTCTTTTGTTGTGTATTGAACCCTAGTCCAGCCTTGTTATAGACTGAACGTTGGGCTCCTAGAATCATGTTTAATGTCTTTGATCCATTGGTGAATTTCTCAAGTCTGCACTTGAGATCTTCCACCTAAACCTTCAAGGATGTATTCTCATCCTTGATCTCCTCCAAATGAGGATTTCCTGCACCACTGCTATCGACAAAGGTATTAGAATTCTTAACTAATTCTAATTCAGTTTTCAGTAACTTAACCTTAGTTTTGGATTTTTTTCAGAGCATTTGTCAAACAAGCAATAGTTTCATATAATTTATCTAGATGTGGAGAGTTTACCTGATCATCATCAGAAGATGATGATGAAGAGTCCGAATTTGGTTGCTCCCCATCATAATGCTCCAGTTCCATCCAATTCAGAATTTTCAGAATTCTCCAATGCCATGACAGCCTTTTGCTTTGCTCCCTTCTCCTCACTTTCTTCTTCCGATGAGGAGGATGAGGATGAAGTATCATCCCAAGTAGCCTTCAATGCTTTCTTCCTCTTGGCCTTTTCTTCCTTCTTTTTGTACTTAGGGCATTCACTTTTGAAGTGACCTTTCCTACGACAATGAAAGCACTCTACATTAGATTTATCCTGATTAATTTTTGAACTTTTACCTTTCTTGGTGAAGTATTTCTTCACATCCTTCTTGTTGTATTTTTGGCTTCTTCTCATCAATCTCCTCACAAAGTTAGCCATCTTGCTAGAGGATGACTCATAATCTCCATCCGAATCTGATGATAAAGAGGAAGAAGCTTCCTTCTTCTTCTTGCTCTCCTTGCTACGATCTCCTGCAATAAAAGCTAGACCCTTCTCCTTTGGGCTTTGATTAGCTTGTTCATGCAATTCCAATTCACAAAACAATTCATCAATCTTAATTGTTGAAAGATCCCTTGATACTTTGTAGGCATCCACCATAGATGACCACAAAGTATTCCTAGGGAAAGATTTGAGTACATACCTGGCTAAATCCCTATTTTCAACAGCCTCTCCAACAGAATGGAGGCTATTGAGTATTTCTTTAAACCTACCATGCAGTTCACTTACAGTTTCAGTCTTCTTCATGCTGAAATTCTGAAGTTGGTTCAAGTAGAGATCCCTCTTCGCTGTCCTTGAATCTCTGGTTCCTTCATGTAGCTCCATTAACTTCCTCCAAAGTTCCTGAGCACTACTGAAGGGGCCAACTTTGTTGAGTTGGTCCTTGGCTACACTGCACTGCAGAGTTACGGTTGCTTTGGCATTGGCCTGGGCTCTTCTCCTTTGTTCTGGCGACCACAGAGAAGACACCAAAACCCTTCCTTCATCGTCGGTTGGTGGTGTGAATCCCTTTGAGACTGAGAACCACATATCCATGTCCATCATCAAGTAGTATTCCATCAGGATCTTCCAATACTGGAAGTTTTGGCCATCGAAATACGGGGGTCGAGTTGTGCTGAAACCCTCTTGCACTGCCATTCCTTGATGCTCTGGTGGAGGTGAATCTGGTGCAGAGCCCTTGCTATGATACCACTTGTTGAGATTGAGGCTCGCTAGAGGGGGGGGGGGGTGAATAGCAAGTTAAAAAAATTCTAACTCACTTTTGACTACAAAATAGAGGGCAGCGGAAATAGAAAAACAAGAACACAAAGCACAACACAACCAAACACAGGTATTTACGTGGTTCGGAACTCAACAGTTCCTACTCAACGGGCAGCTCAAAAGGAAATTCTACTATGTATGATCGGAATGGTTCCGGAGGTGAAAACTTCACCTCTTACAAGCTTACAATACAATGAATATACTTTAAGAACAGTAAGCTAAGTATTAAAAACCAATTACAGATTGTTGTTCAGCTTCTTGCTTTGAAGATGAAGTTGTAGCACTTGCAAGGAGATGATCGACAGCGCACTTGTTGGAGAGAAGCCCAGATGAGAGCGTGGTATCTTCTTCTTCTCCTTTAGTATGAATCACAGAGAGCTTGTTTTTCTCTAGATGAAAACTGGAGCTTTTGCATTTTTTGAACAACTGCTAAACCTCTGTTTTTTCTTCTTCTTTATATAGTCATTTCTTCCAGCAAGCTTTCTATCTTCCACCGTTGAAGCCCTAGAGACCACGCCCGACCAAACTCTGGTCACCTAAGCTTGTCCCCGTAACTGCCTCCAACTTCTGGTAGTTTGCCAAGAACGGAGCCTGCTCCTCCAACAGGAAGTTGACGCATTTGAATCTTTACTCAAAACGGAAGCATCCCATTGTTGCCTCCACGCAATGAGTCCGACCGTCGGTTCAGGCTCAAAACACTGTCGATTGAGCCCGGAACCAAGCCAGGCTTGGTTCTATGACTGAATCCATAGCTACCAGTCGAGCCACTACCAAATCGACTCGACTGAAAATTGCTCTGGTGGAAGTGCCCTGGCGACAATCTACCCTGGCGACAAAGTGCCTAGGAGCAATCGAGCCCGTAGTTGAGCTGGGCTCAGTTCTGTGCTGTTCCACATAGTGAGTAGTCGAGCTGGTAGTCGAGCCACCTCGATTTCGTGCCTTTGTGCAAGAGTGCCAGTCGAGCTGACCCCATGGTGGCTCGACTGATACTGGAAATATTTGAAGCACATGAGTATCTTTCCTAGTAAACTGCCATTTCAAGCACCCTAGTAAGAGACCAAGCACGTTACGATGCCTTCTCCAACTAACAAATGCTCTAAGTACCCTAGGCAAAGAACGAGTGCGTTACTATGCCCTCCTTGCCTAACGAGTACTCCATGTACCCTAGACAAAGAACGAGTGCGTTACTACGCCCTTCTTGCCTAACGAGTACTCCCAGTACCCTAGACAAAGAATGAGTGCGTTACTACGCCTTCCTTGCCTAACGAGTACTTCATGTTGTTGGGTTTTCCGAGCCGCAAAAACCGCTTTTTGTATTGCGGAAACCTGGAAAGCCTCGGCCATGGATCCGTGCGAAGTATAAAATATAAAACTAACATGTATGTGTTTAATACCTTTAGATCTACTCTAGATCTACATGATAAGAAGTTACCCTCGATGCGACGCCCTTCGCAAATCTCGCTCATCCAAAAGGTTCGTCGGAACTCGAGAGTGTCAAGTGCACACTCCTCTATTGGTATCCACACAAACAATAGGTGGAGAAAAATACCTTAGAGTGTGCTAGCACACTTTAGGAATTTTGGCCAAGGAGGTTGGGAGAGCTTGAGAGGGTGATCCAAGGAAGAAGATGAAGTTGTGTAACTCACAAAATGAATTCACCATCTAATGGTAATAGTGGCCAACCACTTTTCTTAGGGGGGGCGGGGGGTTACATGCATGCATGTAACTCCTCCAAGAGCCAATGGCTCTTGGTCTCCCTCATGAGGTGGCACCACATGCTAAGTCAATGATTATGTGGAGAATCATCATTGGCCGGCCATGCCAAGTCATCATCATGACATGACATTTGGTCAAGTCAAACTTGACCTTTCATCTTCCCTCTCAAGTCAAGTCAAACTTGACCTTTCATCTTCCCTCTCAAGTCAAGTCAAACTTGACCTTTCATCTTCCCTCTCAAGTCAAGTCAAACTTGACCTCTTATCTCCCATGGTTGATCAAATCCAACCATTTGATTCAAGTCAATTTAATTTAATGAATCTCTATTCATTAATTTAAATTGATTTGATGAATCAAATCTAAATTAGACTCATTCAACACTTGAATCAAATTGAGTCCAACTCAATTAGTCTAATTAGGATTACTCTTAATCCAATTTGGTTCATCCCATGAACCTAATCCTCATGGTTCATCATATGAACCTAATATCCATCTAATTGCCCTTAGTGTATGACCCTATAGGTTCTTATAACGTTGGCAATGTCCCTAAACCGATTTAGGAATATAAGCAATGAGCAGTATCTAGCAACACATCATTGCTACCCAAGTTACAAGAATGTTGAGCTCCAACATCACCTTTGTGACTACTAATTGTGACTCTCACAATATATGACAATGTCCCTCTATCCTTGACATCTAGATTGACCAATTGAGGCATAGACCATGTCATCCTTGGTACAATCTATATCTTGAACTCCAAGTAGACTCACTCTAATCAAATGAGCTCAATATCTCATATTGACTCATTTGGGCATGGCCATGCACTTCGTGGTCTCACTCTATCAAGAATATCGATGTCACCCTCGTCATATAGGAGGGATAGATCTCATCTACATCACTCACATCCCTCCGCATAATTTATTACATACCCAGTAATCGCCTTTATAGTCCACCCATTTACGGGTGACGTTTGACGAAGCCAAAGTATGCAACTCCTTATGTAGGAAACCATGGTGACTTCAGGTCTAAGGACTAATAGTCATACTAATAGCCACATGAGAAAGTATATGACACTCATATAACGATCCATGATACTTTCTCATGGCGGGTCATTCAGTATGCATTCTCCAATGCATACCCATGTGTCAACTTGATATATCATATCCATGACTTGTGAGATCAAGTCATCGTGTTGACCTACATGCTAGTCTCTACGCATTAACATTGTCCTGAATGTTAATACTCGACTAGGAATGATTAAGAGTAGTGTTCTCTATATCATCTCATTATCGATTCAACCAATCGATTGATATAGATAAGAATCTACTACTCAAGGATATTATTATATTTAGTTATTTGGCACCAATACAAGTAAATATAATAACCATGCCTTTATAAATAGGAATATGATACAATAAAGTCCATACAACAATCATCACATGATTGACTCTAGGGCTTTCACTAACACATGTACCCTAGACGAAGAACGAGCACGTTACTACACCCTCCTTGCCTAACGAGTACTCCCAGTACCCTAGACAAAGAACGAGCGCATTACTACGCCCTCCTTGCCTAACGAGTATTGGGTCCATGTACCCTAGTAAGAGACCGAGCACGTTACTGTGTCCTCTCTTACTAACGAGTACACTAGCTAGACACCGAGCACTCTCTTGTGCCCTCTCTAACTCCAATGAAGAATGAACACGTTACTATGCTCTCTCCATCACCAAGCTTCTGGGCCTCCGACCAGCTTGTACTCTTCCTTTACCAAGTTTCCCCCTTGAATTTCTCAATTGCCAAGACTCAAACTTGGACTTTCCCTTTCCAATCCATGTTGGACTTCTCATGCCAAGACCCATGCTTGGACTTCCCATGCCAAGACCTAAGCTTGGACTTCCCATGCCAACTCCAGGTTGGACTTCCCATGCCAAGACCTACCCTTGGATTTCTCATCCATGGGTCCAATGCCACTCTAAACATCTAACTTAGTGACCTTAGGTTTGAATCAGTTGAGGTAATATCTTGATTACACTCTAGCTCAACCTAGATTTCAATTTCCTTGACTTAAACCTTGTTGTTAAACATTGAAACATTCGATGGACTTGATTGCACTAACACAACATTAGTCGACTCTTACCAGTCGACTGATCATAACCCTAGTTAACTGCTCAGTGTCGACTAGGTTGTCAAGTGTCAAAACACTTGGCTAGTCGACTGATCCATACCCCCAATCGACTGATACACCTCAAATATGAGATTTTAACCCAAGTATGATGCCCTCATACCTACTAGACCACCCTTAGCATAGACCTAAGCCTTCTAGCCACCTCCATCAATCTCACGCCTATTGGATCCCTCCAAGTCATCCATGACTTGTTCATTCATACTCTAACCTTTAGGTGCTTCCATCGGCTATTGTCATGCTAACCGGGTCTACACCGCCAAGGCACATTGGGCTTCCACTGCCAAGACCCATGCTTGGACTTTACATCGCCAACCATTGGACTTATGCTACAAAGACTACCGCTTGAACTTTACGCCGCCAATATCATACCCTTGGACTTCTCAATTGCCAAGTACCCATGACCTGGACTTTCACCGTCAAGACTACACACTTGGACTTACGTGGCCAAGATTACACCCTTGGACTTTCCTTGCCAACTCCATGTTGGACTTTCCCATTGCCATGTACCCAAGACTTGGACTTTACCATTTCCAAGATCCATGCTTAGAATTTCCATGCCAAGTACTCATGACTTGGACTTTCCCAAGCCAAGTGTCCCACTTGGACTTCCCCATCATATGGTCAACCCCATGTGTAACGCCCATAAAATTCTAAGTTGTTCAAAGTGGTTATATAGATTATAACGCCCGTAAAAGGTTCAGAAATAAAAATAAAATATGGTTCATTATATCTAAGATTCAAACCATGAACCTTCTAATTGTGAGATCGCCTTGATACCACTATGCCATAAGATAATTCTTGGCTAGGATATACAAAGAATGTACAAAGAATATAAATGAGAAGATGAGGGGTTGTTTCATCTCCCCATGAGAGGATGCAGAGTTGTTTCATCTCCCTAGGTATTAAAGAGGAAATTAAAGAGAGGAAGAAAAAAAAAACCTCATCTTCCTTCTTCATTCTTCCTTCTTCCTCAATTTTTACCGAAACCTCCCCTCCTCCTTCCTCTCTCTCCATCCAAAGCTATAGGTATTCTTGTGTTGGGATTCTCAAGAAGGTTTTCAAGGGGATTTTCTCACAAGGCTTGGTATATGCTAGAGGATCACTCCTAAGGCTAAGGAATGAGTGAAGATCTTCATCTCACAAAACCCTAGCAGTATATTAGTAAAGATAACGAGAGGAAGTAAGTATTTCACACCTGCAGTATAAGTAGCTCTTCAATTTGTATATCTAGCTTCTATTACCATGTTTTGTTCAGATTATATGTGTTCAGATTTATAGGTATATTTCTTTTTGAAGCAAGACATAAGATCGCAAAGATGCTTCCCCTACGAGTTTTGAGGACGAAGAGCATGATTAAGTGTCTTGAAATGCTTCCTATATGAGTTTTGGGAGTAAGAGCATGTTAAGTGTTTGTTTAAATGAAAAAGTCAGTATGTCATATATAAAGAAAGTATTTTGCTTTAAATGGCATGTACCGGGCCATTATATCGCCCACGGGCTACTAGATCGCCCTTAGTAAGTTGCCATAATAGGTTCGGTGGCTAGCTACCCCGAATTCTATTAGGGATGCGCGCAATTGGTACTATGTCGGGCCCAACAAGGATGTTTACTATTTTAAAGTGTATATATATAGTACAAGTTTCCAAAGTTAATTATAGCACAATGTTTATAGGCTTAAGTATATCTCATGTGTATGTTTCTACAAGCGAAACATATTTAAAGATCAGGTATTGCAAGTTATGTATTTCAAGTTCAAGCATTTCAAGTTGAACCATTGTATTATGTACAAGTGTTTCTAAATGTTTTATGCAGAATTTTCTTAATGGCAAGTATGAGCATGTGTTTGTGTACAATTATTCTAATAGCATGTTTTCTTATAATGCGATGTTTTGTGAGAATAGGATGTACTTACTAAGCATTATTGCTTATAGTTTGCATTTCTTATAATGCAGATAAGGGTAAAGCAAGGTTTGAATAAGAGGGGGCAGCGGATGAAGTGCTTTGTGTGTGTAGCGGCGGAATAGTGGATTACGATTCTGAACTTGCTAAAGTTTATGTTGTCTAAGAACTCTGAATTTACTAGTGGTTATGTTGTGTCTAAGAATGTCGAACTTGCTAGTATTATGATATGTTAAAGACCTTTGAACTTGCTAGTGTCTATGTTATTTCAAAGATTCATGATTTCACTTCTTTTGCTTCCGTTGGTTAGAGTTAAGAGTTTTAAATTATGATACGACTATAATACTGGGTTTTTTTTAATTCGTGGTGTTTCTTTTTAGAATAGGGTATTAGGTTTAAAAGAAAATGAGTTATGGAATATTTTGAGTCATGTTTGGTTTCTTTAACTATTAGAGTAAGATGAAAATAATGATAGTAACGATCTCCCATATTAGAGTAAGAGAGGGAAGGATGTCACACCATGTCAACCATATAGTTAATCCATTGTCAAACAATGGTCAACTCATCGTCAAGAAATCAAAACACTACTCGAGTCAAACTTGAGTCCGATCAATCGTGACATGGGTCGATTGCACCAACAATCTTCTCCTTTTTGATGTTTGACAAAAACCAAACATCTTTGAGTTAGAACACTAACTCAATCCAATCCTCCCAATTGTCCAAATTGGAAAATCTCACATTCTCCCCCTTTTTGACATACATCAAAAAGGCTATTCCCAAGGGTATTAATGTCTCATATCCTAATGAGATCTTACAATATTTCCCTTGGTCCAAAAACATCTAGGATGCCTTCACTCTTCCTAGTGATAAGTCTCAAATAACTAAAGAGAGGCAATCCTTCAATTTCTCCCAATTCTCCAAATTATCTCCCTTATGAGGAAGAATACATCCATCATCTCATGATAGATAACCTCCCCCTAAAGGCTTGCTCCCCCTTAACCATTACACTAACAATGTCCTTGGAGAGTCCCTAAGCCTATAGGAACACTAACCAATCGAAATTAAGGGCAAAGATTCAACATTGAACTTTCACCTCCCTTAAGATTCGATAAACACCCTAAACAATTCTTCTAATCCATATCCAATAGATTTTCACCCTTTATAATGCTTTCCAAAGCATATCCTAGGGGTTGGAGCAGTTAGCGTAGCATAACATAGTTGAAACATGGGCTAAACATTCTTATTTACTAGAAATTAGCACTGGAAGTCGACTTTGTAGTCAATAGTCGACTGCCATCCATGGCAGTTGACTGATTTCTGCAAGTGCAGAAATCAGAGTTCAGAAATGAATTTGTGAAAAGAATAAGTAATTATATATAATTTGAAAAATAATGAAACTTTATACGTATAATACTAATATCAATCATAATGGGTAAAAAATATTTAAAAAATAAAATATCCATAAAATAGTGAGATTGATATAAAGTTCAAAAACAAGAAAAACTTTATTATTTTGAGCCTACTTTGTATCAACTTCTTCAATGGTGACTTTTATCAAAAGATAGACTACACTAAGATTTTTCAAAATGATTTTGAAATGATTTTAAAGACTTAAATTTAACCATAGTTTATGGGCTTAATGCACATGACTTGTACATAAGTTTTCCTCATGATTCATCCATGGTATAAGATGAGTTTGAGTTAATCTAGATGCAAGAACTATGCACCTTGAACTTAACTCATTTCCTAGCATCTCACATGTGTCTAGGGTGTATGAAAACACACACATATCAATTTGATGTGAGATGAGGGTTTTGTTCTTCCTAATCTAAGGTCTCATGTATTTTTCTAGGCAACACTATTTGATTCCCTTATACATGATACTTCAAATCATGTCATAGTCCTTAAATCAATTTCAATTAACTTAAATGCATGAATGATGATTATTACATAAATGATAGCATAATTAAGAACATGTGTCAATAATCATCATGTCATGGAATATGAATACAATCTAAACATGAACATGACATAAAAATTAACCCTAAGCATTATCATGACATTTAGATGATTAAGATGAGATATGATGTTATGACATGACATATGACAAATAAATCATGACACATGAGAAGTAAAGGTATAAAAACACCTAAATTTTAATATTAGTTGACATTTGTTGAGATTAAGTTCATTTTGCCATATTACTAACTTTCTCCCATGTGTGCCAAACCCAAAAATGACACACCAAGACCTCTATACCTAATCATGCCAATTTTGATCAATTTATCAAACTTCTCAATTTTTATTGGCACATCATAAAATCCTTTAGGATATAAATTTAAACTTATTTCCAAAGTATTCAATTACCTTGGAAATGCCCTAAAGTTCTAACTTTGCTATGGTTGAGTTAGCTACCCATCCATTCAAGGTTGACACAACTTAACCCATTTAGCGTGAAGGAATTACGCTCCTAGGAACCCAATACCTATTAGAGCTCCTTGGGTTAATTAGGTATTCACTAGGGATGACCTCTCTTGATGCCTTCCTAATGACCCTCCTAGGCTTAGAAGCCTTGGGTAACTCCCCTTGTAACCTTCTTAGTGGCTTCCCTAGGTTTCCTTGAAACCTTAGCTACTAGGCACACACCATGGTTAGTCTTATGGATAGCTTCCCTAGTAACTTGATTTTCCTAGACCAAGATTGAGTTCAATAATCACAGATCTGGATAGATGGCTTAGAATCAACCATATTCATCGGACGGTCCATATTGCTCAGATTTGATCTCTTGATTGAATTGCCTTCGATCATGCTGAAGGACTCAGATTAAGTCAGCTTGAAATGACCATTATGGCCCTAGATGAAGTCATATTTGATCCAGCTTGAGTCTAGTCCATTGGCTCATCTCGATCTTCTACAAACAAAGATCAAATTTGCATATAAGTAAAAAATTTAGGAGAATTTACAAAAAGGTCCAAAATGAATTCAAACTCATAAAACATGTTAATTATTAACAATAAGTCACTCGAGAGGATAAAAACATTAATATTAAGCACTAAAATAATACGACAAAATGGTAGTTATCAATGCTACTGGGTCAAAAGTAGACTTACCACTTCCTAATGTGATAACACTTACATTCTCCCAAGGTTTCGGAATGGTTTACAAAGGTAACTGACTAGACCCCTGTGATTGAGACTGAATAATGGTAGATGCTATCTGATTTGGTAGGCTGAGACTATTGTGGTCTAATTGGAGTTGCATTATGATGAACAATAGATGGTCTCTGAAATGCTAGAGGTGGTTGATATGACTGCTGTTGTTGTGGCTGATGCACATTTCTATACCTCAAATTTGGGTGATCTCACCATCCTGGGTTCTAGGTGGTAGACATGGGATCATATTTTTATACCTGTGTCATGCAGAAAGCGAGACCTTAGCAAAACATTTATCACGCTACTTGATCTGTTAGATTAGAACTTCCCTCTTGTTGTAACATGGGGCAAACATTTGTCAAATGAGTAGAACTAGAACAAATCCCATAGGTACTCACCGGCTGAATAGACTACATCAATGGTTGCTGAGCCTGCTTAAGAGCTATCTGTCAAACCATAGAAGTTAGCTCTTGCAATTCATCTTTGAGCTCCTGGTTTCCTGCTCTGGGCACTTGAATCTCACTCACCCCTCTAGTAAGCAACTGTTTACTCCCAAACTGCTGTGCATTGGCTACCATAATTGAGACGAGCTCTCTTGCTTCTTCAGGTGCCTTATTTACTAGTGCTCCCCCACTAGCTTCATCAATGATACATCGATCCATAGGAAGTAGCTTCATCAATCCTTGAATGAGTATCTGCTCACTGAGCTGGTGATGGGGATAATTGGTACACAACTTTTCAAAATGCTCCCAATACTCATGCAATGTTTCTCCTGATAGTTGTTGAATTGCATAGATGCTTCTTCTGATACCTACAGATCATGAAGCTGGAAAAAATTTCTCTAGAAATGATCTTTTCATCTTGGCCCAACATGTAATAGATCTAGGTGGTAAAGCATACAATAAATCTTTTTCTCCTCCCGCCAATGAAAATGGAAAGACTCTCAAGCTAATATCCTCCTCACTGATGCCAGGTGGTTTCATGGTGGAGCAAACCGCATCAAACTCTTGTAGGTGTCGGGTAGGATCTTCACTAGCTAATCCATTGAATTTAGCCAGAAGATGAATAATTCTAGATCACAACTCAAAATTTACATCAAGGTCTGGATACTAGATACACAATGAGTGATAAGAAATATCAGGCGCTGCAAGCTCCCTAAGTGTTCGATTGTTTGCCATATCTGAATCAAGACTTGCAAGACTACCACTCTGACTTGTAGTTGAAATCCTCTGGGCTCGCTGTAGTGCATGAAAAGTCTGATCAATTTCTGGGTCAAGCTCAAGTAAATCCATGTCGGATGATCTTGCCATGCACTGCACAATAGAAAAAGATTAGAAATCTCACAATAGAAAGAATAGCTAAAAGAAATTATTGCAACTCTAAAAACTAACAAACACCACTAACACTTTCCTCGGCAACGACACCAAAAATTGATAACGAGCATAGCGACAATGAATTGTTACTATCAATTTAATTACCAAACCCTCTCTATGCCAAAATAGCACAGGGAACGGCCTGAATTGTCTCCCACGGAAGGCAACGATGAAAGTCGGCTCTAGAGTAATGGTTTTTCTTAATAGGATGGGGGTTTGGATTTGAGGATTATGCAACTACACAAGTTAACAGAAATTAAAGAAATAAACTATAACAATGAAGGTAAATTCTACAAGTAACAATTAAATGTACTTGAAGTAAAGGCTATTCTAGGAAGCAATTCATCAAACACATTGAACGCAAAATAACTAAACAACTGAAATTCATCCAATTTCAAATGTAAAGGGATTGACAACTATAAAGTAAATGGAAAAATCAACAAAATGAAGTAAATGATCATCCCACTAAGATATGCTCGAATAATAGACAGAATACTCCAACTACATTAGACGGAGCTCAATCGAGTCTTCGAAGCAAAATGAATGGCGAAGATGATGCAAACTCCCAAATATGGAAGCTTGGTGGAGACTCCTTGCTCTCCCAAATCCGGTGATGCTTGGATGATGTCGTCGAGGAAGAACTCCTCCATGAATCCATAAGAGGAGGTGATGGTCTGCTGGAAGGTGAAGAACATCGTCTGATTCTTCTGATGGAGTGGTTCTTCATCGAATTCGATGAAGAAAGGGAGGTGGAGGGTTGTGACGGCGTGTGCTAGGGCTCAAAAGTGGAGAAGATGCCCTAAAAACCCCTAAAAATCCATTTTATAGTCGCCCAAACAAGGGTTTTGTCTGAGTTATACTCTTGGACTACTCGTTTGAAGTTAGTGATAGTTGGATTTGTGTATTATTTGTAGCTAGATAGCTACCTTACATCTTGACTGCCCACGAGACCCGATCATGGTAGCATGTTGTTGCATGCAGTCCATAGCTAGATTGCTATATACTCTATCTGTCCATGAGACCCGGTCGTGGTAGCATGTCATTGCCCGCAAACATAGTCTTTTATTGCCTGTCTACCCACGAGTCCCGTTCGTGGTACCATGTGGTTGCGCATAGACAGTGCTTTGTATATTACCTATCTGTCCACGAGTCCCGTTCATGGTAACATGTTGTTGTGCATAGATAATGCTTTTGTATTACCTCAAGAGCTATGAGGCTTTGTTGTGGTATTCTGATGTGTATTACTTGTAGATTGCAGTTGGTTGTATATGTTGCAGGTGTATTTGTTATACTGCTGACCAAGTTAGTTGCAGACTGATATTGGTACTCTGAGGTTTGGGTTACTCCAAATTTATTTCCTTTGACTTACATTATTTTCATTATGTCCATTATGATTATGTACTATTTTCTATCCACCCACTGAGTGGTTGTATCACCCCATCTTCTCTTATCCTCCAGGTTAGTTGATAGAGGACGTGTCCTGTTGACCTACCTTCGCGTCGCTCAGAAAGTTCCTTGCCGTGCTGGTCCCACTACATCGTCGAGATGTCGCTTTATTTGCTTTATTGTTATTGTATTTTGTTTATGCACTTTGGTTTTTGTCGCAATTTGATTTGGTGTCTTAAAACTAATTTACTTTTAATTGATATATATAGTTTAGTCATGCATGCATGCGGTTAATAAAATACTTATATTTCTATTATTATTTTGGGATTTTTACCAGTTCTGGTTCCAATATTGTATTTCTGAATATTGTCACTAAGGGACTCCTTTGTCATTTGGATGACGAAGATGCCCCCGGGGCATGACAATTCTATTGGTATCAGAGCCTAGTTTGCGATTTCGATTTGTGGGTTTTGTTTTTCGAGGTTTTCTTTTCCTTCGTTTTGGAGTTCTCGTGTTTTGGGACCTGACAAGCTGAAGGACATCTCTGAGCTATAGGAAAAGTCATCGTCTTTGGTGGTTACTGTACTTTCTCTATGTAATAGGAAGTTGTCATTATGTTCTTGTTAGATACATACTCATTGTAGGAAATGCTATCTAGGGAAATTGCCCCTACACATGGTCGTGGACAAGGTCAACCTCAAAGGCGACCTATTGATGTTGTGGGACCTACCCTCGAGGTTGAAAATGTAGATTCTTTAGAGGTGTCAACTAATGTCGAATTAGGAAGCTAGGGTTAGGCCCGCTAGCCACCCATTTGGAAGTCAAAGGAGTAATCCCTTAGAGAGTATCAGTCCCTACTACTAGTGATTTGGTCATAGATAAGGCATGTATACCTACACTGGCCAAGACGATGAAGGATCATTTTACCTTATTTTAGGGGATGTCAGTCTAGGGATTGCTCATGCATGGATGGAAGATGTAGAAGACTCACTTGGATGCATAACTTGCATGGATGCAGGGAAGATGGAGCTTGCGGTGTATCACTTATGAGGTCACACCATCACATGGTGAAAAATGTTATGGACGATTTTTCGGAGAGCAAAGTATCACTTGGATACTATTCCAAGAGACTTTTGAGAGAATATTTTCTGATCTCTTTCCATATAAGTTGTCGTAAGGAGTTTTTGAAGCAAGGCGATCGAAGCGTCATGGATCACATTGGAGAAATTTAATCAACTTGTAGAATTTTTACCCCATTAAGGAGCTCAGGACTATGATCGTATGCTCTAGGTTGTCCATGGTCTTACAACCTACATTCGGATTAGGATGTCCGCATCTTCCATTGGTATCTATCGAGAGGCACTAGGTCGAGTCTTATTGGTTGAGATGACCCAATGAGCCAGTGGGTTCAGTATACGAGGTATCATGTTGGTTTGTCCTGTTATAGCCGATATATTGATAGCTCACATTCCTTTATATCTTGATAATACTTGGGAAAATTAGTAGAACTCTAATACCTCGGTCTTGTAGATTAGTTATAATAACACTATCAAGGAAGACTTTAACATCTCATTATGAAGTAAAGGAGTAACCCTGGGATTTTGATAGTCATACCTTGACTTGAGATCAGACTACCATCAACATAGAGTATGAGACTCAACATACAAAAAGTTAGCATGAAGGCACTGAATCGTACACTTGCTAAAGATAAGGATACTAGTAATCGATTGAGATATGGATCAGAGTTGCGCAACGGAAGCATGGTGGGCTTATAACCCACAGAGAAGTTTACAATCTGACAATTGAAATGTGAAGGTTTAGAATGAGCTAGAAGAGAAACATAAGAATTAGGGTTATCTAACCATAGAAGTACATAATGACTTCCATATTTTGTTAATATGAGAGTATGTACTCAATTTATTTATGTTGTAAAGGATATAGTTGAAGTTCCAGATTATATTCCAGGCGCGAAGAATGTTGAGATGAAGCAAGGTCATCTACTGGATTGAAGTTGGATGGTAACGAGACTCTGATGAAGCAACTGTTTAGAGTAAAAGAACGACATGTAGATAGGATATCTTCATCAGGGTATATCGAGTAGGAAATTTGGGGACCAAATTTTTATTAGTAGGGGAGAATGTAATATACGAATATATATATATATATAGTTATGATAATAATAATAATAATGATATAAAATGAAATAAAAGAAAAATAATAATATAAATATAAATATACATATATACATATTTGTATATATATATAGATATTTTCGGGATAAACTTTTATCAGATTGGACTAAGTCTAATTAGCTTTATCCAATAATAAAGCTAATTGTTTCAAAAGCGGAGATTTAGTTATTTAGAAAAGTTATGGATAATTTTATTAGACTTTGAGATAGTCTATTTATCTTATCCGAATGATAGAAATTTTCGAGATAAATTTTAGGACTTGATTAAGTGAATTAATCAAGGGATTGATTAATTCAATATAAACTAGCTTATAAATAAGCCTAGGTTTAGATTTCAAGAGTGATTTTATTTATTTATCTATTTTTCTTTTTCCCTATTCCTCTTCCATGTGATGTCGCCTACAGTGCCACATCCCTCTTTCCCATGCCCTACCTCCGTACACCGCCATTTCCCCAATCCCGCTTCGCCGCTGCATGCTTCCCCGCGCCCCCTCTCCGCCGCTTCTCGCTCGAGCCACATGCGTCGACAGCCAAGCCACTGCTCGTGCCGTAGCAAGCATTCGTCGCACCCTGCTCGTTGCTGCTGCCACCTTCGGCGCGTCCAGATTTCGGCATGCATCGCCCCGTGCTCCAACTTCCCGATGGCCTCTTCATGTACGCTCTTCCCATCGCCGACATCCTCCAATCGGCCTCCGCCACAGCCCCAACCCTTGGGCACGTCGCGCTTTCCTCCGTCATCACTAACCTTCCTCCCTCACTACCAGCCATGAACGCCCTTGCACCATTCAACACTATTGAGTTGAAGAACATCCACCCTAGAATCCTCGAGCACTTGAGGAGACTCGATATAGATCTAGTGGAGTTAAAGTGTCGATGTTCCTCAAGCGGGTAGAACCGTTAGAGAAGATTGGGGATCAATTTCAGGTGGTTTAGGACATTGTCGACCAGTTGTAGTTTGTCAAGGTTCACCGGAGCTTTGATACCACTGTTATTGAGGAAGTCCAACCAGAGAAAGCAAAGTTTCAATTAAGATTGGGACAGAGTCAAATCAAGGAAGCTGTGAGTTTTGGATGCTACCAAGAAATTTTGAGAAATCGATTACTGATAAGAAGGAATTGTTACACATGTACATAAGTGAGGATTCTTTTGAAAAAGAAGCCAAAGAAATATTTCATGTCAAGTGATCCAGATTCAAAGCCAACCTTCTAAATGAGCAAACGACTCCACCAATGATTCTTTTAACAATTTAAATAGCTAGAAGCTGAAGCATCTTCAGGTTGAGAAAAAGCTAAGACGTTCTACAGATTAGGTGGGTGGATCATTAACTCTTTTTAGAATTTAGTGCATGGTTATATTGATTATGAGGTTTACTTATGTTATATTGTAGTTACCCTTTACGTTATTGCTAGACTTGCTTTGATACTATATTTGTTGAACCCTTGGATTCTAGGTTACTTGCTCATCATTTACATATAGTTATTGATTTATATTACTGTTATATGTGCCTATTTACTGCTGAGAAATAAATTGGTACATATTGCTGGTAGATACTTACCTATTATTTGTTGGATTGATATTATGATTGGACTAGTGAAGTAGTATAATTAAGATGAGATTAATCATTAGAGGATATAACATTTTTCCTATCTTGGCTGCAAGCTATGTTTCCCATTCATGGTTGAGAGGGTATGCAGTAGAGGATTTATAACTTTTCTTCTATCTCGATTGCTAGCTATGTCTCCCATTCATGGTTGAGAGAGTCTGCAGTAGAGGATTTATAACTTTTATTCTATCTCGACTGTCATCTATGTCTCCCATTCGTGGTTGAGAGGGTCTGCAGTAGAGAATTTATAACTTTTCTTCTATTTCGACTGCCAACTATATCTCCCATTCATGGTTGAGAGGGTCTGCAGTAGAGGTTCCCTACTTTTGAACTATGGTTGCATTTGTATACTTGTGGTCGATCATATCTCCCTTTCGTGGTTGAGAGAATCTACCGTGAAGTTATACTCTTGGACTACTTGTTCGGAGTTAGTGATAGTTGGATTCGTGTATTGTCTGTAGCTAGATAGCTATCTTACATCTTGATTTCCCACGAGACCCGGTCATGGTAGCATGTTGTTGTGTGGAGTCTATAGCTAGATAGCTATATACTCTGTCTTCCCACGAGACCCGGTCGTGGTAGCATATCGTTGCCCGCAGACATAGTCTTTTATTGCCTGTCTACCCACAAGTCCCATTCATGGTAGCATGTAGTTGCGCGTAGATAGTGCTCTGTATATTACCTATCTGCCCATGAGTCCCATTCTGTTAGTAATATATGAGAGATGTCCTAAGGCAATCGCCTTATGTATGAACCATTTATATGATAAATGAAGATTCACTATTTGAGTATACATGTTTAATGTATTTGATTGGATCTTAAACTCATTTACTGAATGTCCACGATACGATTCACAGCATGAGAGAATTTGTGATTGGATCACAACTAGTGAGTATCTCTACATGTGTAATTGTGATGTATCGGAATTATCCCTAGTCAATGAATTGATGGATTTGGACACCATCAATTCTGTCGAGACTAGCACGAGGTATACTCCTTGGTGTATCCAAGCAGCTGATTCTCACTGGCTGGAGACATAGTGATGTCCGGAGTTAATCGTGGATGCTAGTTATGGTAACTAGTTCATTGAGTGACCAGCCGTAAGACTTCATATGGTTCTCTGCATATATAGATATGTCAATGAAGTTCTTACTGTGGCTTAAGTGCGATGTTCCTTTGACTTGCGGTATTCAAGTCATCTTGATCATGGAGACTTATGCTTTGACATATTAAGCAAACATCTCCGAGGAGATGTGGACCCGGGATGATTGGGTATAAGTCGAAGTGATCGAAGGTGTTTGAATAGCCTATAAAGGATTCACCACTCCTTGCGAGGAGATGTATACCCATGGCCTCTCGTCGGATTGTTACTAAAGTCTTTGGCCAAAGCATTACATGTTTAGAGTAAAGTACTCTTCGATACATGTGGAGTAACTAGAATCCGTAGGACGAGGAAATGATACTTGGGCTAGGTGTGACGTAGTCAGCCTAGTGGGGACTGACACAATAGACCATGTCCTGAACCAAGTGGGTATAAGATGAGTGAAGGGAATGGGGCACGATTCATTCGAGCTACTGAAGGGTTTCAGAAATAGTTCTGGATCAACCGTTGATCTTTTCGGTTAATTGGGGATCATGATGTACTACTAGGTGCCACTCATGATCGTACTATAATTAATGGTTAATTATAGACGGCCAACATAAACCGAGAACCTATTTGGTCACACGCACAACGAGTGTAATCCAAAGGATTTAAAACGAGCTTGAGAATGGGATTCTCAGACCGAGAGAAACTATGTTTGGTTGGACCAAACATAAAGCGAGCATGAAATTGTTTCAGTCGCAATGGAAGCGTGGATGGGCTGCGTCTTATGAAGACGTAATGGATGGACCAAAATGGTTTGGTTCTAATCCAATGGATAAGAATAAACCAAAGGGTTTGGTTTATTTTAAACGAATGAACCAAAAGTTGGTTCGGTTTGTTTTAACTTAAAATAAACCATCATGGTTTGGTTTATTTTAACTTATCTTAATGGAGCGGGTTAACAGGCTTTATGGATATGATCCATTAACCATTAAGAGAATTAGTTCTCTATAAAAGTGGGCTTAAGGGATTGTTAAACCCTAATCATCCAAAACCCTAGCCTCTTAGAGTTGCCGCCCACTCCAATTGTTGGAGTTTTCGGCGCCAACCCTAAAGCTGCCGCCGCCCAGCTTTGTGCCGCCGTCCAAGACCCTTGCCGGCGTCCAAGCTCCAGCCGGTGAACCTCCGGCGACCCTCCAGTGATCTCCTATAGGTTTGGCATCAAGGTGAGGCTTTTCTCTCCTTGTTTTGGCCGGCACCTACTCCTCCACCAAGCTGTCCAGTTTTCTGGACAGCTTCTCCTCCTTTCGTCGGAGCGTCGTTTGGACGACGGTTAGTGCTCCGACAGCGGCTAACTTACCGGGGATTTGATCTCCGGTAATCCTCTGAGGTGGAGGACGAAGGATTCGTCAAACGGTTGACGAACACCTCTCCGGAGAAGCGAGTTTTGAGAACTCGTTTTGGATCCGAATTTGGATTCGGATCGTGATCATCTCTCGATCACGTCGTCTTCAACACGAGGCTAGTAACCCGTACGAAGACGAAGCTCGTGACTTAGCGAAGTCATCCCGAGGAGCTCAGCGTGGATACGGATAGAGACGATTCTTACGAGGATCGTTCCGGTTGATGCCGTTCCCGCTACACGTCATACGGAAGGTATAACGTAGTTTAAATTTCCTTTTATTGCAAATTTTAATTTACGGTTATGTCTACACTTGTTGTAATAGCATGCGTGTGTTGTGTGTGTTGTAATAAATAGGAGTATTTATTATTTTTATTGCTTCCGCTGTGCTCATGTTTACGAAACATGATCGAACACACACACGCCATGTGCTAAACCCAACAAAGGGTATCAGAGCCTGTGTTGTGTTTCGACATAATCGTAAAAATGGTTTTGCGATAGTCATAATGTATTTCTGGAAGTTTTCTAAATTTTGGAAATTTATAATTATTTATGGAAATTTTTCAATTTTGGAAAGTCTAGAAGTGTTTATGGAAATCTTCCACTTTTGGAAAGTTGGAAGTATTTATGGAAATTGATATTTTCCATAAATAAAATATTTGATTAGATTCTGGAAATTTGTTTCCTAATTTAATCATGATTTGATTTGGGAAATCAAATCTTAAAATATTTTATTTCCATAAGTAGTTTTAAAGATTTAGGAAATTGGTTTCCTAAATAGATTTTCCTTAATCAAATAATTCCATGAATAAAATATGTGATTAGATTTGGAAATTTGTTTCCTAATTTAATTATGATTTGATTTGGAGAATCAAATCTTAAACATATTTTATTTCCATAAATAGTTATGACATATAAGGAAATATATACATGACATAATTGTATGCCATGTAATTGCATTAGATGCATAACATTATGCCATGCGTGTCGTGACATGTAGATGTATGTCATGTATGCCATGCCATGTAGATAATAGTTATTTGCATGCAAAGAGGATGAGACATAAAAACCCTAACTCAATATTAAAGCCTACACCTTCCATTAATATGGTTAGAACCAGAGTTCTGTTTCTTGTTTGGGTTGTTGGACTCACTCCAAGCCCGGCTCGAACCTGAACATGTTCAAATCATTGGAATAGTTTAACTCTAATATGGTAAGAGTCAGAGTTCAATCGTTAGTTTGGGTTGTTGGACTCACTCCAAGCCTGGCTAATTGGTTGAATGCGCTCTAACCATATTAAAACTATTTCGCGATTAATGGGTCGGCTTTAACTTGGAGCATCGATTTGTTGGACTCACTCCAAGGTCGATGTGAAGAGAGGTGAAGTTGGGTGCTATGCATATGATGCATACTTGTTAATGTGTTAACAACCCAATGTATGTGTAAACATTCAATTAGTTGATAGCACATTGTGATAGTTACATATACATGATATGTAATCGGTATACTTGATACCCACCACCATAGCTAAGAATGGCTTGTTGGACTCACTCCAAGGTTGTTCTTATCTATGATGGATATCAGCCCATTCGGAGATGGACCTACGATCTCCCGAAGTGATTTTAAGGGTTTTTGAAATTCGAAAAATGAATGGGATTTATGAATGTATATTGATGCATTTTAAAATCATTTTCTCATATATGCTCGTTTTGTATTTCTAGGTCAATAAATTGATCATGACGTCTTTGAATTTGCGCACTATTTTGGATTCGAACAAACCGACCGGGCCTAACTTCGGATCGCTTAGAAACTCGAGAATTGTTCTCAAGGCGTAAAAGCTTGCATATGTCCTCAAGAGCCTCTTCCGACCGGCCCTAAGGACGATGCAACCTGCACAAATGTTGGTCTATCGTAAGCATGTGGCGATTCTCGAGCCGAAGTTGCATCATGCTAGCGGCGATGGTACCCGAGCCGCAGGCAGATGAGCATATGGATGCTAACACTATGGTCTTCCATCTTCATGAGTTGTTCGATGAGCAAGCGAGATCCGAAAGGTTCGAGGTCTCTAGGCTCCTCTTCACCACGAAGATGCAAGAAGGTTCGCCTCAGAGTCGCTTTGTGCTAAAGATGAACGGGTACATCGAGCTGCTAGCTACCTCGGTTTTGTGATGGATCATGAGTTAAGTATTGACTTAATTCGCATTGTTTGCCCAAGAGTTTCTCGCAATTTGTGATGAACTATCGATGAACAAATTGGAATCCACCATTCCCGAGCTCCTCAATATGTCAAGACCGTGGAGCCTTCGTGAAGCATGAGGAGAAGGCGGTTCGTTAGTTGATTCTCAAAGAAAGGTTCTAAGAGGAAGGCAAAAGAATGTAAGAAAGGAAGGAAAAAGGCAAAGAAGGCGGAACCAAGGTAAAAGGGCACTTGCCATCACTGTGGGCAAGGAAGGCCACCGGCGAAGAAATCGCAAGATTTATCTTGAGTCCATGAAGAAGAAGAAGGCATCCGATGCCCCATCCTCTTCGTATCTTCGTTATTGATTGTCATTCTATTTCCTTAGACACTTGGGTATTGATACCGGGTGTAGCTCACATATATGTAATGACATACAGGCTAAGGAATAGAAGAAGACTTGTCGAGGGGAGTCAAATTTGTGAGTTGGGCAATGGAGCAAAGGTTGCCGCTCCGCCATCTAACTTATTTGGTCAAGCTCCCTAGTGACTAGTCTTGAACCGACAATTGATATTATGTTCCTTCTCTAATAAAGAACATTGTTTCTATTTCGCTTAAATAGAAATGGTTTCCATTTAACGCTTAGTAACAATTGTTGTTATATAACTCAATGGCGATTTTATGGAACCGAACTTTGAGTAATGGCATTTATACGCTGGACGATTCAAAGGACATTTTCAATATCGGGCGAGCAACACGCGTGCTCGAAAGGATAATCACATAGACTCCTATATGTGGCATTGTCGTTTGGCCATATAAGCAAGAAACGCATGTCCGAATTACACCGATGTGGAATTCGAATCGCTTGAATTGGATTCATACGATACATAATCATGCTTAAAAGGCAAGATGACTAAGTTACCTTTACCGAAAAGGTGAACGAGTGGGAGAGTTACTAGGTTTAGTACATACCGATGTATGTGGACCTATGTCAACTCAAGCATTAGGAGGCTATAGCTACTTCATTACCTTCACCGATGATCACTACGGCTTGGGTATGTGTTCTTGATGAAACACAAGTCCAAGCCTTTGAAAGGTTCAAAGAATTCAGAAATGAAGTAGAGAAACAACATGACAAAAGTATTAAAATACTTCGATCGGATCGAGGTGGTGAATACTTAAGTCAAGAGTTTCTGATTATCTAAGAGACAATGGCATATTGTCTCAATGGACTCCCTATACACCACAAGATAATGGTGTATCCGAGAGGCGAATCGACCTTGTTGGACATGGTCGTCAATGATGAATCATGCAACTCTTCCCAAGTCCTTTGGGGTTATGCACTGCATACCGCTTACTTGTTAAATGTAATGCCTACCAAGGTAGTCTCTACTACTCCATATGAGATATGGGCTAGTAAGAAACCTCATGTATCTTACTTGAAGATATGGGGTTGTCTCGCTTATGTGAAGCTGATCAGACGCATAAACTGATGCTAAGTCCGATAAATGTCTATTTATTGGATACCCTAAGGAAACAAGGGGTTACCAATTCTATCATCCTGTGGAACAAAAGGTGTTTGTTTCAAGGCATGCTGTGTTTCTAGAGAAAGAGTTTCTCTTGCAAGAAAACAGAGGGAGTGTCGTCGAGCTTGAGGAGGCTCGAGAGACTCAAATAGACATTGATGAGATACCTGGTGAAGCACAACAACCGACAACTCATAGTGATGAGCAATCGGCTGGACCTATTGTAACACCACATCTTCGTAGATCTGGTAGAACACGCAATATTCCTGAGAGATATGGATTTCTCGTAAGTGAATCGAACGACGTGTTACTCATTGATGATGAGGAGCCTACCAGCATTATGAAGAAGCGCCGACAAGTTCGTAGAAGGGATAAGTGGCTTGGTGCCATGAAGTCGAAATGGATTCCATGTACGAAAACCAAGTTTGAACTCGTCGACCCACCAAGGCATAAAGCCTATAGGGTGCAAGTGGTTTTCAAGAAGAAAACCGACATGGATGGTAATGTGATTACCTATAAGGTTAGATTGGTGGCGAAAGGATATCGCCAAAAGCAAGGTGTTGATTATGACGAAACCTATTCACGTAGCTATGCTTAAATCCATTCGGATGCTCCTGGCCATAGCGGCTCATTATGATTATGAGATATGGCAGATGGATGTGAAAACAGCTTTCCTTAATGGAAACCTGCTCGAGGACGTGTATATGATACAACCTGAGGGTTTCACATCGGTTGATAAAACCAAGGTATGCAAATTGCGACGATCCATTTATGGATTGAAGCAAGCATCCAGGAGCTGGAATATCCGTTTTGATGAGACAATCAAAAGGTTTGATTTCTCACAAAATCCAAACGAACCTTGTGTGTACAAGAAGGTTAGTGGGAGTGCAGTCGTGTTCCTAGTATTGTATGTCGATGACATACTACTTATAGGAAACGATGTGTCAATCTTACAGTCAGTTAAGGTTTGGTTATCCAAGACATTCTCCATGAAAGACCTGGGAGAAGCAACCTACATCCTTGGGATTAAGATCTATAGAGATAGATCGAAACGGTTGTTTGGTCTTTCGCAGTCTACATATATAGACCGAGTGCTAAAGAGGTTTAGCATGTCGGAATCCAAGAAAGGTTATCTGCCCATCAGGCATGGGGTACACCTTTCGAAGTCTATGTGTCCGCGCACAGAAGACGAGAGGATTTGCATGAGTAAGATTCCCTATGCATCCGCAATAGGATCTATCATGTATGCTATGTTATGTACAAGGCCCGATGTATCGTATGCTCTGAGTGTCACGAGCAGATACCAGTCTGATCCAGGAATGGATCATTGGGCGGATGTTAAGACGATCCTTAAGTACTTGAGAAGAACTAAGGATGTGTTCCTAATATATGGAGAAGGGGACATGGTGATACGCGGGTATACGGATGCCAGCTCTAGACAGACAAGGATGATTCCATGTCTTAGTCTGGGTATGTATTCACCTAGAATGGAGGCGCAATAAGTTGGAAAGGTTCCAAGCTTGACACTATAGCGGATTCTGCCACTAAGGCAAAATACATTGCAGCTTTGGAAGCAGCAAAGGAAGCGGTTTGGATCAAGAAGTTCATCTTTGAACTTGATGTGGTCTCATCAATGATCCAAACATGTGCTTCGCCGCTATCATCTTATCAGAGAGATCATCAGTAGGAACGAAATAGAAATCGAGAAAATTCCCACTGAAAGGAACTTAGCGGATCCTTTGACTAAGGCATTACCTCAAAGTAAGTTTGAGGGTCATGTTAGAGCTTATGGTATTGGATACCGTAGCGATTGACATTAGGCCAAGTGGGAGTCTGTTAGTAATATATGAGAGATGTCCTAAGGCAATCGCTTTATGTATGAACCATTTATATGATAAATGAAGATTCACTATTTGAGTATACATGTTTAATGTATTTGATTGGATCTTAAACTCATTTATCAATGTCCACGATACGATTCTACAAAGATGAGAGAATTTGTGATTGGATCACAACTAGTGAGTATCTCTACATGTGTAATTGTGATGTATCTAATTATCCTAGTCAATGAATTGATGGATTTGGACACCATCAATTCACGAGACTAGCACGAGGTATACCTTGGTGTATCCAAGCACCGATTCTCACCGGGCCGAGACATAGTGATGTCCGAGTTAATCGTGGATGCTAGTTATGGTAACTAGTTCATCGGAGTGACCAGAAGACTTCATATGGTTCTCTGCATATATAGATATGTCAATGAAGTTCTTACTGTGGCTTAAGTGCGATGTTCCTTTGACTTGCGGTATTCAAGTCATCTTGATCATGGAGACTTATGCTTTGACATATTAAGCAAACATCTCTGAGGAGATGTGGACCCGGGATGATTGGGTATAAGTCGAAGTGATCGAAGGTGTTTGAATAGCCTATAAAGGATTCACCACTCCTTGCGAGGAGATGTATACCCATGGCCTCTCGTCGGATTGTTACTAAAGTCTCGCCAAAGCATTACATGTTTAGAGTAAAGTACTCTTCGATACATGTGGAGTAACTAGAACTGTGAGGACGAGGAAATGATACTTGGGCTAGGTGTGACGAGTCACTTAGTGGGGATCGACACAATAGACCATGTCCCAACCAAGTGGGTATAAGATGAGTGAAGGGAATGGGGCACGATTCATTCGAAGCCATCAAGGGTTTCGTAAATAGTTCGATCAACTGCTGATCTTTTCTGCTTAATTGGGGATCATGATGTACTACTAGGTGCCACTCATGATCGCTCTATAATTAATGGTTAATTATAGACGGCCAACATAAACCGAGAACCTATTTGGTCACACGACAACGAGTGTAATCCAAAGGATTTAAATGAGCTTGAGAATGGGATTCTCGCATCGAGAGAAACTATGTTTGGTTGGACCAAACATAAAGCGAGCATGAAATTGTTTCATGCCGCAATGGTAGCGTGGATGGGCAAGTCTTATGAAGACGTAATGGATGGACCAAAATGGTTTGGTTCTAATCCAATGGATAAGAATAAACCAAAGGGTTTGGTTTATTTTAAACGAATGAACCAAAAGTTGGTTCGGTTCGTTTTAACTTAAAATAAACCATCATGGTTTGGTTTATTTTAACTTATCTTAATGGAGCAGGTTAACGGGCTTTATGGATATGATCCATTAACCATTAAGAGAATTAGTTCTCTATAAAAGTGGGCTTAAGGGATTGTTAAACCCTAATCATCCAAAACCCTAGCCTCTTAGAGTTGCCGCCCACTCCAATTGTTGGAGTTTTCGGCGCCAACCCTAAAGCTGCCGCCGCCCAGCTTTGTGCCGCCGTCCAAGACCCTTGCCGGCATCCAAGGTGGGCTTTTTCTCTCCTTGTTTTTGGCCGGTGAACCTCCGGCGACCCTCCGGTGATCTCCTATAGGTTTGGCATCAAGGTGAGGCTTTTCTCTCCTTGTTTTGGCCGGCGCCTACTCCTCCACCAAGCTGTCCAGTTTTCTGGACAGCTTCTCCTCCTCTCGTCGGAGCGTCATTTGGACGACGGTTAGTGCTCCGACAGCGGCTAACTTACCGGGGATTTGATCTCCGGTAATCCTCTGAGGTGGAGGACGAAGGATTCGTCAATTGGTTGACGAATACCTCTCCGGAGAAGCGAGTGTTGAGAACTCGTTTTGGATCCGAATTTGGATTCGGATCGTGATCATCTCTCGATCACGTCGTCTTCAACACGAGGCTAGTAACCCATACGAAGACGAAGCTCGTGACTTAGCGAAGTCATCCCGAGGAGCTCGGCGTGGATACGGATAGAGACGATTCTTACGAGGATCGTTCCGGTTGATGCCGTTCCCGCTACACGTCATACGGAAGGTATAACGTAGTTTAAATTTTCTTTATTGCAAATTTTAATTTACGGTTATGTCTACACTTGTTGTAATAGCATGCGTGTGTTGTGTGTGTTGTAATAAATAGGAGTATTTATTATTTTTATTGCTTCCGCTGTGCTCATGTTTACGAAACATGATCGAACACACACACGCCGCGGTGCCGGAAACCCAACACATTCATGGTAGCATGTTGTTACGCGCAGATAGTGCTTTTGTATTACCTCGAGACCCATAAGGCTTTGTTGCGGTATTCTGATGTGTATTGCTTGTAGATTATAGTTGGTTGTATATGTTACAGGTGTATTTGTTATACTGCTGACCAGGTTAGTTGTTGACTGATATTGGTACTCTGAGGTTTAGGTTACTCCAAATTTATTTCCTTTGACTTACATTATGTTCATTATGTCCATTATGATTATGCACTATTTTCTATCCACCCACTGAGTGGTTGTATTCACCCTCTCTTCTCTTATCCTCCAGGTTAGCTGATAGAGGACGTGTCCTGTTGACCTACCTTCGCGTCACTCAGAGAGTTCCTTGTCGTGCTGATCCCACTGCATCATCGAGATGTCGCTTTATTTGCTTTATTGTTATTGTATTTTGTTTATGCACTTTGGTTTTTGTCGCAATTTGATTTGGTGTCTTAAAACTAATTTACTTTTAATTGATATATATAGTTTAGTCATGCATGCATGCGGTTAATAAAATACTTATATTTATATTATTATTTTGGGGGTTTTACCAGATCTGGTTCCAATATTGTATTTCTAAATATTGTCACTAAGGGGCTCCTTCGTCATTTGGATGACGAAGATGCCCTCGGGGTGTGACAGTAATATTTCAATCCAGGTCAAGAAGAGCTTGCTCTATGGTTTTGGGTTCGATTTTAGATATGAGTTAGATTTGACTTAAGTTCTTATAGGATGCTCTAGTTCGAACCCCTAAATTTCGATCACCTATTACATGGTCAATTGGATGATTCACTTGTAATCTAGATTGATTTGGGTTAGGGTCTACACTAGATTCGTTTTGTGGGGTAGGTTCAGGTCTAACGTCATTTTCTACTTGCTCATTAATAAATTTTACTTCGGATTTTGTAGTCTTGTTTTCTTCATCAAACACTACATTAATTATTTCTTCTATTTTTAGGGTTTCATTGTTGTATACCCTATAGACTTTACTAATGGTTGAATATCCTAGAAATGTTTCGATAGTTGTTTTAGAAGTAAATTTTTTTAAGTAATCTTTAGTATTTAGTATGTGTACCCTACATCCAAAGACCCTAAAGTACTTAATGTTAGGAAACTTTTCGTAATAAATTTCATATGACATTTTTTGGTGTCATTTAACTAATAAAATCCTATTTTGGACTTAGTAGGCAGTATTGACCGCTTTTGCCCAAAACCTATTAGGTAGATGGTATTCGTTTAGCATGGTTCTAACGGCTTCTTGTAGGGTTCTATTTTTACGTTAAACTAGCCTGTTTTGTTGAGGGGTCCTAGGGTAGGAGAATTCATGGTGGTATCCGTTTTGACTACAAAAATCGATGAGCTTATGACTTTCGAACTCACCACCATGATCACTTCTAAATCTCTTAATCTTTAGGTTCTTTTAATTTTCTATTAATTTACAAAAATTAGTGAGTTGATCTAAGGTTTCACTCTTATGTTTTAAAAACTTAACCCATGTGAACCTAGAGTAGTCATCTATTATTACTAAGCAATACTGACTTCCATTTAGTGACTTGGCTACATGAGAGTCAAAAAGATCTAAGTGTAGGAGCTCAAGCACACTTTTAGTTCTCTCTTGATTAGTTAGTTTATGTGAAGTCCTAGTTTATTTTCCTTGTTGACAAGTATTACATATTTTATTTTCTAGGTTACCTAGGTTGGGTAGACCTCTAACTAAACCCTTTTAACTCATTTTATGTATGAGTCTTGGATGGAAGTGGCTGAGTCGTTGGTGCCACAACCATGATTCTTCTTGCTGTGTCATTAGACACTTGGTTTAGGAGTTAAGTAGATCGATTGTATAAATGCTATTATTCCTAGTTCCCTTAAGTATAGTTTTTGAACAATCACTATTTTTAATCAAGCATTTATTTGGTAAGAAAATAACCTTATAATTATTATCACACAATTGACTAACACTTAGAAGATTAAATTCGAAGTTTTCAACTAAAAGTACTTGATGTATTATAAAGTTTGAGTTTAGCTCAATATCACATGATCTGATGATTTTGAGCTTCCTGTTGTTTTCGAAGGCTACCGATCCTTGGTTTTTGAATTTGAGCTTTGTAAACTTTAGTCGGTCTTTAGTCATATGTTGGGAGCACTCACTGTACAACATCCATTTTTTTTTATGAAAGGTAAATATATATCATCAAAGAAAAACACAATCATACAATAGCCTAGGATTCATGCTCATGTCATGTTTGACGAAGTGTCAGATCTGAGATGTATCCAAGGTGCGGCGTACATGTGCTCTCGTGGGAACTGACACTCTTGCTTGATACCTTCATTTCTTTCCTTCTCACGTCCAAAACTTGCCACCGACACATGTGTACCATCCATGTATCATGACTCCTGTGTATCATCCATGTATACTCAAATCCTGTTGTGTACGTCCTTCCTTGTGTCATCCAGCGCAATGCTTATCCTCCAATGTCTGCCTAGCTGCATGTCCTCCAATGATTGTCACTTTTAGCAAGTGATCAGCTGATAACGGATTTGATGTGTCTTTACCGTAGCCATTTGCTACGGACTAGATAGGCCATTTAGGTGGGCCTATTCACCTCTGTTAGGCTTTTTGGCCAAGCCTCAGCCGTAAACAGATTTGCAACGTCTTTACCGTAGCCGTTTGCTATTGGGAAATCGTCCAGATTTGATGTTCACAACGTCACAGGCGAATACTTCGCACAACCGCAGCGGAAATAAATAATTAAACCAGATCCCATAAGAGATCCATGCAAAACTATATAAATCGTTTTCTAGTCTAGATCTAATCTAGAGGAGGATTATACCTTCGGTGCGTGCCCTTCGTAATCCCACTTTTTCAAACGTTGTTGGATCTCAATACGATAAGGGTAATCATATATCTATGGTATCTACACTGACACTCACACGATTTGGAGTCACATTGTGCTAGCAACCCCTAGCAAAATGCCAAGACCTCTTTGGAAGAAGAAGGAATGGAAGGAGGAGATGAGAGAACTCTTTCTTTCTTGGCCTTCTTTTGCTTGCACGCCGAAACACAACACCCTCAAGTGAAGTCCACGTGAAAAACCAAAAGACAAGCCTTTTAATCCCATAGCAACCATTGCCATTAACTCCCATTAAGACATCTCTTAATACCAAGACTCTTGGTATTCTCCTTCATGAATTCTCATCATGAATACCAAGGCTCTTGGTATTCCCATGCATGATTAATCAAATTAATCATGCATGATGATGAATCATTTTCCATGGTTCAACTTGAGTCTAACTCAAGTTTAACCAGTTTGAGTCTAACTCAAATCTTGGCCATATGCTTAATTGTCCTTTTAGTCCAACTAAAAGAAACCATCTCCAAAATAGAATGCCATTTGTGTGTCCCCCTATAGGCTCTTGTAACATTGGTAATGTATCTAAAACTCTTTTAGATACATAAGCAATGAGCGACATCTAGCAATACATCATTGCTACCCAAGTTACAAGATCGTCGAGATCCGACAACCTTTCCGTGACTATTATCATGTATGACGGTGTCTTTCTATCTTTGATATCTTAAATCGATCAATGAGGCATAGACTGTGTCATCCCCTTATCGATCTGTATGTTTCTTGATCCCCAAGTAGACTCACTCAAACAAATGAGCTCAATATATTATATTGACAGATTTAAGCATGGGCATGCATTTCGTGGTCCTACTATATCAAGATGTCACGCCCTGAGAGCATGCCTTGCCAAAAAGCAAACGAACGACATCTCCCCTGTACGTGGCAACATTTCGGGTTAATACAAGGCCCGTAGGCCACAACAACAACAATATACATATATATATGAAAACAACAACTACACAAAACACAGCGGAAACATAATACCACATCTCAAACTACACACATGCATACCTGTATGACTAACACATCACAACATAACGAAACCTTGAAAAAATCTGAATCCACAACATAGTACATCAAGAAAACTTCAAATACAATACACTCATACGGAAAGCTCAACACAACCACCAGAGTCTCGGAGATGAGATGTCAGCCAGCGGTGCTCCAAGCCATCACGAAGACTTCTACCTGTTACCTAGGCGACAGAAAAACCCAGGGTCCGTAGTGGTGGTGAGTAAAACTCAGCAGGTAATAAGATAGAACATGTAAATATATGTATCAATATTACATATCATTCAACAGTTTAATCTACTCGTACAATAGGTATACATCAGCATAACAAGTATAAATGCATGCATACACTAAAATAAATTGAACAACAAACGATGCTGACATACCTGACAGTCAGCTACTCTATTCTCATCCAACCTGGGCATATATCCATAACATAAGGTATAAAGAATAATACTAACTCACACTATATCATGATATGGGTCGAGGGTAACACAGTGAATAACCAACAAGTATACAAGTACCGGCCTACTACCATACAGAAAATACAATAGCATGTATGAATATGTACAGACAAATGCAACAAGCATAGTATATACAAATGCATCATCAAAGTGAGTATACATCAAGACTGTATCTGTTTGTATACTAATCACTATCATCTATGTATATATATATACAAGCATGTATGTATATATATATATATATATATAACCATATGCAAAACACTGTATGATACGACGATGCAGCATGCATGGTCATGCCTGCGCACCCCTACTCGCTACCACGACCCCAGTGTGGCCTAGGTGGCATGACATGACAACTGTCCAAACTCACACCAACCACTTCTCTAGAGTGGCCGAGTGGTCAGTATGATCAAGTAGCATATGAGCGTAAAGAGCTCTCTACGCAACGGGGGTCCCTGCTGCTGGCCACTCCGACTGACACTACCAATGAGTGGTCGAGTGCCACACACCCAGGACAACTGCACGCACCTCAACTACCATCGTCTATAATGGTAGAGTGCGGCACAACAAATGCTCTACCCTCACACCAGTTACTCCCCTGGGAGTAACCTGGGAGGCAGGATGATTGATGACTCTCTCAACCCCAAGGGAGACAATGTTGTCAATATGCATGCAATGTGATGAAGGTACTGTCTCACATACAAACATCTACCACAGACTCTCTGTTCAACAGAGAGTCACATCCCTTGATTAGTACACTCTCTATCATGTAAAGAGCCGTATTCAACTAATCATGGCAAGCTAGGACCACCGGTCCATAGCGACGCACTATTTACGACTCACCTAACCATTTACACAACATGTGGTTGGTAAATAAGTGTACAACATACGAGTGTTGGTATAACTCCTATATTTAGGGCATTACCTACGCACGGATGACCTTTTTGCCAATTTATAAATTTAGTCATCAATCGTAGTCTAACATCCACACCCTACTAAACATCTAGGCCTATTTACATCACATCTATAACCCTAAATCATAATAAAAGGGAATGTGATTGTTGAATCGATTTGAAACACTAGAGGGGGGGTGAATAGCGTTAAAACTTTCTTTTTTTGTTCGTTCATTTAAAATCCGAGTAGATAATTAATTTTCAACGAAAAAGATAAGCAATAAGTAAAAGAGACAATTCTTTTTACTTGGTTCGTAGCCTTCGGCTACTACTCCAAGGCCCTAGTGGTCCTTGACCACGTACGGAGCGTAAAAGCACTAAAGGAACTCCTCCTCGATGGAGGTAGGAGTTAATCGATACAAGAAGGAACAAAAACTTGAGGTAGAGGGACACTCCGCCTCTCCTCGTATACGATAAAAGCTCCGAAAGATTAAAGTAATGAACTTAAAATAAAAGCTAAAACCGACGTTACAATAAGAGAGAAATTAAGACCTAGACGTCGGAGAGAAAGCACTTCGTTGTCGAAAAAGTTGTAGCTTGGCAGAGGCTTTTGGAAGCTTTAGAATTGATGATGAAACCCTAGGATTCGCCCTCCTTTTATAGCCTTTGAGCCCCTTTTCGAGAGGAACCCTAGACAATAACAATTGAGCACCAATCTCTTTGAAATGGAGTGATAAGCCTTGACTCCTCAAAGTTGATCAATCGATCGATCGAATCGACCTCGAGCCGATCGTTTGACGAATGAGTCCTCCAAGCTGGCAGTCGACTGATGCTTGCTGCAAGTCAAAGTTAGCTCAAAGAAAACATTATTTCGACGGCCTTCGACCGTCCGATCTCAACCTAGACCATCGATGGGATGTCTTTGGTCGGATCTACGCTTAAGACCATCCCCGTAAGGAGGATACGACCTCACTTACGCTCGCACACATGAGCTTACCTCGATACTTACCATGTCGCTTTTGCTTCCGACCTTCCACTCGATTCCTTCGGCTCCCTCCGAAGTCACTCGAGTGTCGCCCGACCACCCGACTTCCTCCGGGTGTCGCTAGCCTTCAGCTCCATCTTTAGCAATCTTCTGCACACTCGATTCAGCTCGTGAGATAACGACATGAGCTTAACTTTGTATCGTTTGCTAAAATCAAAACTTAGGTTCGACTTAGGTGCCTACTGCACCAACAATCTCCCCCTTTTTGATTTATGGCAAACCCACATACAAAGTTAAGTAAATAGCAAGCATGAAGAATAATGTGCATTAGAAACAAACAAAAAATAAAGAAGATTAAGTTGGAGTAGTAAGGATTTTCTTCAAGTACTCCCCCTTGAGGAAACCTCCCCCTTGACCGAGGGTGAGTCTTGAAGAAAGACCTTAATCCTCCCCTTGAGGGTTGCTTTAAGTAATTAACATTACTTAAAGTTGGCCTTAGTAAAACGTTTAAGTTAAGAGTTCTTCTTAACTTGGCCCTTTCTCCTCCTTAAGTAAAACATTAAGGGCATAATGTTTAAAATAGGTAAAACGTTGATGGCACAAATAAGTTTAAGTTAAGAATTCTCTTAACTTGGACTTTAATAAGTTTTCAAAACTTAAAGTTAACTTTTGGTTTAAATATAACCTTTCTCCTCCTTAAGTAAAACATTAAGGGCATAATGTTTAAAATAGGTAAAACGTTGATGGCACAAATAAGTTTAAGTTAAGAATTCTCTTAACTTGGCCTTTAATAAGTTTTCAAAACTTAAAGTTAACTTTTGGTTTAAATATAAAGTAAGAGTTAAATCACTTAATTTGACCCCTTAACTTTGGCCTTTTTCTCCCCCTTTTGCCATATATAGAAAAGAGTGAGGGTGTGTGTGGAAAACAAAAATAAATGTTAAATTTAAAGTCCAAGCATGTTCCACATTATTTTGAAAATAATATACTGAAAATAAGTTCATCTATAAAATGTTCGACTCATATTTGGCTTGTTTGATATAAAAGATCAACCAGTCCTGGTCAGAGTCGGTTAGTATGTATGATTATACTCCGTGGTTCATGGCGATGCACTAGCTCTACATATGGAACCAGGAGTAAGACTCTAACATCTCATGCCCATCTACGTGCCTAAGTACACAAACACATTAGTCCTATGTGTTGTGAGATGTATTGGCTCCTTAAATCTATAGGTGCATGATACTAAGGTATGTCCTATGCTAGTTCCATAAAAATGGAATTAAAGAAATAGTAGTAAGAACATATAATTTGCAAGTTCCTATTCTATTACGCACATGCCCAATTTTCATCTTAATAGACTAAATTCGACTTCGGATAGGGGTTTAGTAAATAGGTTTGCTAAGTTAGACTTTGATTCGACGTATTCGAGTTGTATGGCTCCGTTGGCCACATGTTCTCGAATGAAATGGTGTTTGACCTCTATATGTTTGGTTCTAGAGTGACATATCGGATTCTTAGTAAGATTAATTGAACTAATGTTATCTACGTGAAGTTTAGTATTCGTAAAGTCTAACTTAAAGTCGCGGAGAGTGTGCTTCATCCAAAGAAGTTGAGTGACACACTCACCCATCGCGATGTATTCGGCTTCGGTGGTAGATAAGGCAACACAGTGTTGCTTCCTACTGCACCAACTCACTAGACTCGAGCCGAGAAGTTGACAACAACCACTCATGCTCTTTCTATCGAGCTTACTACCGGCATAGTCCGAATCGGAGTAGCCGGTTAGTTCGAACTCGGTAGATCTAGGATACCAAATACCGACATTAAGTGTACCCTTTAAATATCTAAGGATATGCTTGACTAGAGTTAGGTGAGACTCCTTGGCACAGGTTTGAAACCTTGCGCACATACTCACTGCAAATAAGATATCAGGTCGGCTTGCAGTTAAGTAAAGGAGACTCTCTATTATGCTCCTATAGTATTTTAAATCAATTTTGTTTCCAATTACTTCTTCTATATTAACATTAGTTTCCATTGGGGTATTAATAATTTTAGCGTCTTGTATTCCAAAGCGTTTAATTAATTCCCTAGTATATTTGCGTTGATGCAGATATATTCCATCTTTAGCTTGTTTAATTTGTAATCCTAAGAAGAAACTTAATTCACCTACTAAATTCATTTCAAATTCACTTTCCATAAGTGAAATAAACTTATTTAGTAGGATTGAGTTGGTGGTTTCGAAAATAATATCATCTACGTAGATTTGGGCTATGAATATGTCTTTACCTAAGGTTTTTACAAAAAGGGTTGGGTCAACTACACCTTGGTTAAAGCCTTTGGACGTAAGATAAATCGAAAGTCTCTCGTACCAAGCTCGCGGAGCTTGTTTAAGTCCATAAAGCGCTTTCTTTAATCTAAGGACATGATCGGGTTTGTCTAAACTTTCGAAACCGGGGGGTTGACTAATGTAAACTTCTTCTTTAATGTATCCATTTAAGAATGCAGATTTCACATCCATTTGAAACAATTTAAATCCTCGATGTGCTGCATATGCTAATAGCATTCGAATGGACTCTAATCTAGCTACTGGGGCATAAGTCTCGTCGTAATCTAAACCTTCGACTTGACTAAACCCTTTAGCAACTAGTCTATCTTTATTTCTAACTACTTCACCTTTATCATCAATTTTATTTCTAAACACCCACCTTGTTCCAATGATTGTTTTATCTTTAGGTGGTGGTACTAATTCCCATACTTCGTTCCTAGTGAATTAAGCCAACTCTTCTTGCATTGCAATAATCCAATCGGGATCAAGAAGAGCTTGGTCAATAGTTTTGGGTTCAATTTTAGAAATCAATGATATTTGACTAAGGTTTCTGTATGAGGCTCTAGTTCGAACTCCTAGACTTGGATCACCTATCACTTGGTCGATAGGATGATTCGTTTGAGTCCTAGTTGGATTTGGATTTGAGTCTACAACTTGATCCATAGGATGGCTTGTTTGAGTTGTAGTTTGGTTGGAGTCATCTATCACTTGATCAATAGAGTGACTTGGTTGACTTAGGTTAGGATTAACACTAGACCTGATCTCCGGATCAGAGTTAGGTCTAGTATGAATCGGCTCACTAATTGGGGTTGCCGGGGGTTTTGTAGGTTCGTGTCCTTCATCGAATACTACATTGATAGTTTCCTCGACTCTAAGGGTGTCATGGTTATATACTCTATAAGCTCTACTTGTAGTCGAGTATCCTAGAAAGATTCCGATCGTAGTTTTGGATGTAAATTTCCCTAGGTAATCTTTAGTGTTTAGGATATGTACCTTACACCCAAATACCCTAAAGTACTTGATGTTAGGTATTTTATCGTGATAAATCTCGTATGAGGTCTTAAGGTGCCTCTTTACCATAAGGATCCTATTCTGGACATAGCATGTCGTACTCACGGCTTCGGCCCAAAACCTATCGGGTAGGTTATACTCATTAAGCATTGTCCTAGCGGCTTCTTGTAGGGTTCTATTTTTGCGTTCTACTAGGCCATTTTGTTGTGGAGTTCTAGGGAAAGAGAACTCATGTTTGGTATCCATTTAGGTTACAGAATTCTGTAAACCTATGATTTTCGAATTCACCACCATGATCAGTCCTAAGTCTTTTGATTTTAATGCTTTGTTGATTTTCTATTAACTTAAATAGGTTGATTAATTGATCTAGGGTATCACTTTTGTGTTTGATGAACCTAACCCAAGTAAATCTAGAGTAGTCATCAATAATGACTAAACAGAATTTACTTCCGTTAAGTGACTTAGCTCCGTGTGAATCAAATAGATCCATGTGTAGGATCTCAAGCACACTTTTGGTTCGTTCTTGACTAGTTAGTTGATGTTGTGTCCTAGATTGTTTACCTTGTTGACAAGCATTACATATTTTATTATCCAAGTTGTTGAGGTTAGGCAAACCTCTGACTAAATCACTCTGACTCATCTTGTGGATGAGTCTTGGGTGTGAGTGATCGAGTCGTTGGTGCCACAACCATGATTCCTCTTGCCGTGTCATAAGACACTTAGTTGAGGAGTTAATTAAGTTGATAGTGTAAATGTTGTTATTTCTAGTCCCTTTAAGAATTGTTTTAGAGGTTTCGTTTGTATTAATTACGCATTCATTTTCTAGAAATATGACCTTATAGTTATTATCACACAATTGGCTTATCGAGAAGATTATATTGAAAATTTTCTACTAATAAAACGCTTTTGAATGACAAAATTTGAGTTAAGCTCAATATCACCTGATCCGATGATTTTGAGCTTGCCGTTATTTCGCTGCGGCTACCGATCCTTGTCGTTTGAATCGAAGCTTCGAAAACTTGAGTTGATCCCCGGTCATGTGTCGGGAGCAACCACTGTCCAACATCCATTGATCCTACACGCAAGGTAGTTGGATTGGATATTGGATTTATTAAAAATTGGTTGAAAATTATTAACCTAAATCATCTCACCCATGTCTACATGATCAAACATGTTAATCCTATATGTTCTTGTGAGATGACTTCCAATTTTAGTTGAATTAAATTTAATGACTTAAACACTTGTCAACCTTGCGTTAGATTCGGATTTGACCTTAGGCTCATCAAGTCACCTTTTCAAGATCATGGCTTCCAGGTCGTGGCGAGGCACAGAGGCCTTCTTTGATCGGAAAAATGACCACTTCCTTAGACAAAGCCATTTTCAAGAAAATAGAGACTTGACTCACCTAAGACCACTTCCTGGTCTAACTAGTCTAGGATACGACGAGGTAGCTTTAGCTAGTTCCGCTCGGTCAAGTGCACCGAACTAGATACACCTTATCTAGACCGAATACACAAGACTCTGCTTTCCTAGTGTACTATCATCTCGCCGCATCCTGGTACTATGTTATCAAGTATTGACGAGTTATAGTTCTATCTAACCATTCTAAAAAGAAAAATCAAACTAAATAAAAACCTAAGCATGCAATTTCTAAGTTAAAACACAAACAAATTTCGTACTAGCTCCCCCTGGACCGTTGAATCGATTCGGTCTCTCCACATAGTGGATTTGGTCCTTGGGAACCCAGTACTGGTTTGATCCTAAGTTTAAAATCAAGGTGGTCTTAGGGACCCATGCTTGGACACACTTTTTATGTCGACTTACGATTGACATATACGACTTATTGGTCGTGTTTGAGCTAAACCCTAGCCCGACCTTGTTGTACACGGCCCTTTGCGATCCAAGTAGGAGGTCAAGTCCTTTGGATCCCAAAGTAAACCTTTCCAACGTATTCCTAAGATCTTCGACTTGACTCTTCAAGAGTGAGTTCTCAACTTCGAGTTTCTCAACCCGAGTTGAGTCCTTCTCTTGAACTCGATTAGTCGAAGAGGTTAGGGAGACCTCGTGTTTGAGGAGTTTAACTTCCTCAACCAGGGTCTCGACCTTGGACTCGGACTTAGCTAACTTTCTATTTAAAAACTTAATTGCACTATAAAGTGTAGTAATAAGAGAGCGACTTACCTTGAGTGTATCTTTTGAACCGGATGCGTATCCGTGGCTTGTCTTGAATAGTGTTTTACAGTCCGACTTGTCTTCGGTTTTCGATTCAGGTTTCGGTTCCGACTCCGTCTCCGATTTCACCGGTTTATCCATAAGGACTCGATCATTGTCTTCTTCCTCGGAAGCTTCTTCCCAAGTAGCGTTGAGTGCCTTTTTATGTTTTGGTGCCTTGCTCTTGAGTTTTAGGCATTCGGACTTAATGTGTCTAAACCTGTTGCATTCATAACATCTTGTTGGAATGTATACTGAAAGCCTAGCTCTTTTTGTATGAACATTTTATTTTGGAATAAGAATCACATGATCATTGTTTGCACTTTATATATTTATTATATGTGTGTGCATATTGTCTAATATTTTACATTGTAGATAACATGGTACTTGGTGTGGCACAGAAGATCATGTTATCAGTCCCTTGTAAAATATAAGTAGAGGCTCACAACCAAGATGGTTTTGGACAAACCATTGGCATGGTTGTAGTGTAGCTTGGTATTGTTTTGTCTTGAACATAAAGTTACACTAGTACACTTAGGTGTATTGAGCAGGACCGACATAGAGGTGATTCAATTAATTGCTGACTACATAATTGAATCGGATCTCGAATATTATGTTGTACATGCTCTTAATCCCGATATAATAATGGGCACATGTACTTATTATTTATTTCTTTGATTTACCAGAGGGTGAGATTTAGATGGATTAAATCAATATGCCCGGTAAGTTGGGAAATGATATTATTTACATGGTGTGTCGTTGATTATAGGAGGAAACTGTGTCCTATATATTAGGTTGATGATGTCCCCTTGAGGAGCTCATAAGGTTCATCATGTAAACCCAGCTGGTTGACTTAGTCAACATGATGATAAGGTTGAGTGGTACTACTCGAGAAATTAGATGTTAATTAATTGATGGTCAGTAAATCAATTAATTGACGGACATTCGATATCTTAAACACGGGGAGATGAATGTACAAATAATATATGGAGCCCATATTAATTTATGGGGGTTGGTGAGGTAGTTCAATGATGATCCTCTAGTGGAATGGAACATCATTGATGGATCAAGTTTGTGTGGTTCCGATCCATCGGGTGGCCAAGATCCAACTCCTCCTTATGGTCTCTATCGTAGCCTAATATAATCTTCATGAAATCTAGATCCAAGAATGTAAAACAAAACTCTAGAACCAACGGTTGGGATTAAATCCCTAGATCTGATGGTTGGGATGAAACCCTAGTACCAACGGTTGGGATTAAATCCCTAGATCCGATGGTTGGGATGAAACCCTAGAATCGACGGTTGGGATTAAATCCCTAGATCCGACGGTTTGGATGAAACCCTAGATCCGACGGTTGGGATGAAACCCTAGATCCGACGGTTGGGATGAAATCCTAGATCCGACGGTTGGGATGAAACCCTAGATCCGATGGTTGGGATAAAACCCTAGATCCGACGGTGGAGATTAAATCCCTAGATCCGACGGTGGAGATTAAAGGAGGCTTAAGCCCAATTCTATAAATAGAGGGCTTAGGTTGGGCGGCAAAGGGAATTGGTTCAATTGGAAATTAGGATTTTGCTCATCTTAAAGTGGGCGGCAACAAACCCTAGAGGAGCTAGGGTTTTGGGCAGCTAGAAGTGGGCGGCAAGCTTGGTTCTCCCTAGGGTTTTTGGCCGGTGCCCCTCATCCTTTTCTCATCCATTGCCGGTGCTCCTCTCTTCGTCCTCCTTTGCTCCTTGGTTGTCGGCGGTTCTCCAACTCCTTGGTGGCCGACACTTCTACAACTTCTAGTTGGCCGGCGGCAACATTGCAACAAGTTGGCCGGTGCTCATCCATTCACTCCTTGGCCGACGGTTACATCGAGCTCTTTTGATTGGTGGCCAGTTCTAGAAAGGAGGAGTTTTTTGTTTTGTTCTTCTCTTTGTTCGCAATGAACAAGGAAGGGAAGAACGCGATCTAGAAGGCTTCTACTCGTGGAGGATCTTCGCCCACACGTCGTCCACGAGGAGGATAGGACATACGGTAGAAGATCGTAAGGTATAAAAGTTTTACAACTTTATATTCTTATCTTAGCATGTTCTTTTATGTGTTGATTATACAAGTGTGCATTAGTATATATTTTGTATAATCATGGACCCCGAATACAAACACAAAAACCGGCGATTCGTCCGTCGTCTCTTCCGTGGCTAACCAACTAGAAGAGTTGTGTTGCTTGAACAACTAGTTTGTTCAAGCGATCACTCAAGTTGTTAGCACGACGACGAATTGGTTGTGCGAAGGAAACTCATCCCATCCGGATTAATTCTTTCATTAGTGAAAATTTTAATCCGGGGAGATGGGAGCCAATGAGCCTCCGAAGCAACTCCCTACAAGCGGTATCAGAGCCACGGTTTTCGATTTTGTGTGTTTTGGATTCGGTTACTTTCATGCACATATCATATATTGAGTATGCCGGATAATAGTAGGATGTGCGTAGGCTAACTTTTTGGTTGCAGGCATAAGATCTGACTATTATGGCTATTTGGTTGTATGTGATTGTTTTGTGTGTGATTGTATGTATATTATTTGAATCCTCGGGGTTGACGAGGCTAGATTAGTATTTAATTTTTGTAATTAAATATGGCATTGTTTAGCCGCTCATTTTAGTTTACTTTCGATCTAGATTATTTGTACACTCCTTCGTGGAGTATAGGATCGATGGATGTAAATTAAAATGATATATCTCGGCTCGGATCTCTTTAGTGACTTATGCACAGGAAAAGGTGGAGCGGACGAGGTGGCGACACGACGGGATGCGTATTGGAGAACAATGCCATAATAGTTGGAAAAATTCTGTTTTTTTTTTCATATTTATTGCTGATTTGTTTTATATGCATGTTGTGTATGCTTTAAAATTCCTCAATTGCAATTTACTAAGTGGGAGAGGGATATTTTAATTAATTCCCGCGGCCTCCATTACAATTTGACGTATGATGCAACAAACTTGTGCGTTGGATCTGAGTGCCTTCCTCCCCATCGGATGGGTTTGTTTGCGGATCACTAGGTCAAATAATGGTTATAGGAAATTATTTAGGAGCGTGTGTACTTCCCCATCGGGTGGCACATAATCCGAAATAATTCCCTTAGTATCGTGTAATGGTGCACACTTAGATGCAAATAAAAAGTATCCTCCCCATCGGAGTCACTGCTTTTATTTGTAGGGCTAAAGAGGAACCAACTATTAATTTTATTTGTCAAAAAGTAAGGTTGACAAGATAATAAAATTAATGGGTAAAACCTCCTCTTACAAATGTAGAATTCGTATACGTCCACACTATCGTGGCATGCAATATTCTCGGTGTTTTGAGGTGTTGGTTGATTTCGGAATTTTATTGTTTTGAGGAATCAATAATATTTGAAATCTAATATTTTTATCATTGTGATTCTTAGGTTTTTCAAATGGTTTTCAACCCACTTGCTGTGATTTTAAAAGAAAATAAGCTTACTGGACCAAACTATATTGATTGGAAAAGAAATTTGGATATTGTCTTAACTGCGGAGGAGTACAAATTTGTACTCTTCGAGGTCTGTCCTCCTAATCCCTCCGATGACTCTGATGAAAAGGAGAAAGAACGTTATAAGAAATGGGTCAAGGCAGATGAGATGACGTGGTGTTACATTTTGGCATCTATGTCAAATGTGCTGCAACATCAGCATCAGGCCATAGCCACAGCTTATGACATGATGTTCAATCTCAAGGAACTTTTCGGACATCAGAGTAGGGCGGCTAGACAGGAGGCAATGAGAAACTTGATGATGACCACCATGATCGAGGGAACACCCGTTAGGGATCATGTTCTCAAGATGATGGCTCATCTTAATGAGATGGAAGTCCTCGGAGCTGAGATCGATGGGGAAACCCAGGTCGATATCATTCTCCGCCGCTTAGGATTTTTTGAGCGTCTCAATTACAACATGAACAAGAGGTTGTATTCGTTGGCGGAGCTTCTGACAGAACTCCAGGCGGCAGAGGGGATTTTTCGTCAAAGTGCTCAAGCCATGGTCGCTCAGAAGGTTTCTTCCTCTAAACCGAAAGGTAAGAAGAAGAAGAAGCAAGGTGGAGCGAAGAAAGTGGCAGTGGGACCTCAGGCAGGAGTGAAGAAGCCGAAAGGCAAGTGCTTCACTTGCAAGCAGACTGGACATTGGAAGGCGAACTGTCCTCGCCGAAAGAACAAAGGTATATCTTCTTGTTTAGTTGTTGAAACATGTTTAGCGGTGTTATCTACTAGTGCCTGGTGTGTAGATACAGGAGCCACTGATCATGTCTGCAATACTTTGTAGGGGTTCCAGGAAACCCGACGACTAGCTGAGGGAGAGATTACCGTCTTCATGGGCAATGCTTTAAAGGTGGCGGCTATTGCAATGGGAGACGTTTATTTATCTTTTGATAGGAATAAAGTTTTGGTTTTGAGAAATTGTCTTTATGTACCTACTTTTAGAAAGAATTTAATTTCAGTTTCTAAATTGTTTATGGATGGATATTCTGTTTCTTTTAATGACAAAGTGGTTATAAAAAGGAATAGGGAGATTATCTGTTCTGGTACATTGGTTGGCAATTTATATACTCTAGAACCGAAAACTCCCACGATGCATATTGAAGTAAATAACTCATCTTCTAAATCTAATAAGAGAAAAGAACCTTCACAAATGAACCAGACATATCTTTGGCATCTAAGACTTGGTCATATTAACCTAAGCAGAATTCAAAGGTTGATAGCTGATGGACCTTTGGGTTCATTAGTGGTGGAGGATCTCCCAACCTGCGAATCTTGCTTGGAAGGTAAAATGACCAAGAGGCCTTTCAAGGCCAAGGGGTATAGAGCCAAAGCTGTGTTAGAATTGGTTCATTCTGATCTGTGCGGTCCTATGACTATCCAGGCTAGAGGTGGCTTTGAATACTTCGTCTCTTTTATAGATGATTATTCAAGGTATGAATACATTTACTTGATGCGCCGCAAGTCTGAATGCTTTGACAGGTTCAAAGAATTCAAGGCTGATGTGGAGAACCGTTAAGGTAAAAGTATCAAGACACTACGATCTGATCGTGATGGCGAGTACCTCTTGGGAGAGTTTAGGAGTTACTTATCAGAGTCTGGGATTCAATCCCAATTATCCGCACCTGGCACACCCCAGCAGAATGGTGTGGCGGAGAGAAGGAACAAGACTCTTATGGAGATGGTCAGATCTATGATGAATTACTCTGAGTTACCTGATTCGCCTGGGGTTTGCCAAACGGACACATTCTCAACTTGGTTCCATCTAAATCGCACTTCTACCCCAGAATTGTGGATCGGGCAAAGCCTAGTCTAAGACATATTCAGATTTAGTAGTCCAAAGACATGTCAAGGAGATGTCCGGTAAGTTGGAATCTCGCATGTACGCTTTGTTTGTTGGCTACCCTAAGGGAATGAAGGGTGGTTTATTCTATAGTCCTAGAGATCAAGGTGATCGTAGTACGAATGCCGATTTCTAGAGGAGGACTATGTAATGAACCACAAGCCCACGAGTAGGATTGTTCTTGAGGAGTTGAGGGGAAGTCCCGACTTCAGCATCACACCGTGACAAGAGGAGATACCTACAAGTCATTGCACCGCGTGTCACAGAGCATACACAGGAGGCACCTCGTCAGAGTGGGAGGCTGTTAGACAACCCGAGAGATTCATGTTTTTGGGAGAGTCTTCTGACTTAGTCCCCGGTGAACATGAACTCGATCCTGGACATATGACGAGGCACTCCAAGATAGAGATGCGTATCTTGGCAAAGAGCGATGGATTTAGATAGAATCTATGGATTCTAATCAGTCCGTGAAGCTAGTAGAACCACCCGATGGTGTAAAAGCCATTGGATGCAAGTGGATCTACAAGAGAAAGAGAGGAGTAGACGGAAGGTTGAGACCTTCAAAGCTAGGCTTGTGAAAGGGTATACTGTAAAGAGGGCATCGATTATGAGGAGACCTTTTGCCGGAGCTATGCTTAAGTCTATCCGGATTCTCTTATCTATAGCGCCATATGGATTATGAGATTTGGCAGATCGATGTCAAGACAGCTTTCCTTAACGGAAGTCTTGAGGAGAACATCTATATGCAAAAACCAGAGGGATTCATTGCTAAAGGCAAAGAGCATCTTGTATGTAAGCTTAATCGGTCCATTTATGGATTGAAGCAAGCTTCTAGATCTTGGAACATCCGCTTTGATGAGGTAATCCAGACATATGTATTTATTCAAAGTCCTGATGAGCCTTGTGTATACAAGAGATGTGGAAAACGTAGTGGTGTTCTTGTACTATACGAGATGACATTTTGTTAGTTGGCAACAATATCAAAGTGTTATCAGACGTAAGGGTATGGTTGTCCAAACAGTTTGACATGAAGGACTTGGGAGAAGTGGGACACATCCTTGGGATCAAAGTTATAAGGGATCGCAAGAAAAGGATGTTGTGCTTATCTCAAGCTTCATACATTGACACTATCCTTGCTCGTTTAATCTTGAATAACTCTAAGAAAGGTTTTTTACCTATTAGGCATGGAGTTCCTTTATCTAAAGAGATGTGTCCAAAAAAAACAAAGGAGATAGAGGACATGAAGGCGGTTCCTTATGCTTCGGCAGTAGGAAGCCTTATGTATGCTATGCTATGTACGAGACCGGATATCTGCTTTGCCGTGGGCATGGTTAGCAGATATCAGAGTAATCCTGGACAGGGACATTGGACTGCGGTAAAGCATATATTGAAGTACCTGAGAAGGACTAGGGATTATATGATAGTTTACCGGGCAGATAAATTAGTCCCTGTGGATTACACGGATTCGAATTTCCAATCAGATAGGGACAAGAGTAAGTCTACCTCGGGGTTTGTGTTTACTTTTGGAGGTGGAGCCATAGTATGGAGGAGTGTCAAGGTAAATGCATGGCGGACTCTACCATGGAAGCCGAGTATGTGGCACCTCTCGAGGCACCAAAAAGTGTATGGCTCAGAACTTCTTGATGGACTTGGATGTGATTCTGGTTTGCCTAACTATCACAATTTATGGTGCAGTTGCAAACTCGAAGGAACCACGAGCCCATAAGGCGAGTAAACACATAGAGCGCAAGTACCACCTTATACGAGAGATCGTAAAGCGAGAAGTAGTTGTTGCCAAGATTGCATCAGAGGATAACCTGGCGGATCCATTCACTAAGGCCCTTCCAGCGAAAGCGTTTGATAGGCATGTGGAGGACATGGGGATCAGATGTATGGCAAGTGATGACGCATAGTCTTTAGTATAAGTGGGAGATTGTTGGAATGTATAACAAAGCCTAGCTCTTTTGTATGAACATTTTATTTTGGAATAAGAATCACATGATCATTGTTTGCACTTTATATATTTATTATATGTGTGCATATTGTCTAATATTTTACATTGTAGATAACATGGTGCTTGGTGTGGCACAGAAGATCATGTTATCAGTCCCTTGTAAAATATAAGTAGAGGCTCACAACCAAGATGATTTTGGACAAACCATTGGTATGGTTGTAGTGTAGCTTGGTATTGTTTTGTCTTGAACATAAAGTTACACTAGTACACTTAGGTGTATTGAGCAGGACCGACATAGAGGTGATTCAATTAATTGCTGACTACATAATTGAATCGGACCTCGGATATTATGTTGTACATGCTCTTAATCCCGATATAATAACGGGCACATGTACTTAGTATTTATTTCTTTGATTTACCAGAGGGTGAGATTTAGATGGATTAAATCAATATGCCCAGTAAGTTGGGAAATGATATTATTTACATGGTGTGTCGTTGATTATAGGAGGAAATCATGTCCTATATATTAGGTTGATGATATCCCCTTGAGGAGCTCATAAAGTTCATCATGTAAACCCAGCTGGTTGACTTAGTCAACATGATGATAAGGTTGAGTGGTACTACTCGAGGAATTAGATGTTAATTAATTGATGGTCAGTAAATCAATTAATTGACGGACATTCGATATCTAAAACACGGGGAGATGAATGTACAAATAATATATGGAGCCCATATTAATTTATGGGGGTTGGTGAGGTAGTTCAATGATGATCCTCTAGTGGAATGGAACATCATTGATGGATCAAGTTTGTGTGGTTCCGATCCATCGGGTGGCCAAGATCCAACACCTCCTTATGGTCCCTATCGTAGCCTAATATAATCCTCATGAAATCTAGATCCAAGAATATAAAACAAAACTCTAGAACCAACGGTTGAGATTAAATCCCTAGATCCGATGGTTGGGATGAAACCCTAGTACCAACAGTTGGGATTAAATCCCTAGATCCGATGGTTGGGATGAAACCCTAGAATCGACGGTTGGGATTAAATCCCTAGATCCGACGGTTGGGATGAAACCCTATATCCGACGGTTGGGATGAAACCCTAGATCCGACGGTTGGGATGAAATCCTAGATCTGACGGTTGGGATGCAACCCTAGATCTGACGGTTGGGATAAAACCCTTGATCCGACGGTGGAGATTAAATCCCTAGATCTGACGGTGGAGATTAAAGGAGGCTTAAGCCCAATTCTATAAATAGAGGGCTTAGGTTGGGCGGCAAAGGGAATTGGTTCAATTGGAAATTAGGGTTTTGCTCATCTCAAAGTGGGCGACAACAAACCCTAGAGGAGCTAGGGTTTTGGGCGGCTAGAAGTGGGCGGCAAGCTTGGTTCTCCCTAGGGTTTTTGGCCGGCGCCCCTCATCCTCTTCTCATCCATTGTCGGTGCTCCTCTCTTCGTCCTCCTTTGCTCCTTGGTGGCCGGCGGTTCTCCAACTCCTTGGTGGCCGACACTTCTACAACTTCTAGGTGGCCGGCGGCAACATTGCAACAAGTTGGCCGGCGCTCATCCATTCACTCCTTGGCCGGCGATTACATCGAGCTCTTTTGATTGGTGGCCGGTTCTTGAAAGGAGGAGTTTTTTGTTTTGTTCTTCTCTTTGTTCGCAGCGAACAAGGAAGGGGAGAACGCAATCTAGAAGGCTTCTACTCGTGGAGGATCTTCGCCCACACGTCGTCCACGAGGAGGATAGGACATACGGTAGAAGATCGTAAGGTATAAAAGTTTTACAACTTTATATTCTGATCTTAGCGTGTTCTTTTATGTGTTGATTATACAAGTGTGCATTAGTATATATTTTGTATAATCATGGACCCCGAAGACAAACACAAAAATCGGCGATCCGTTCGTCGTCTCTTCTGTGGCTAACCAACTAGAAGAGTTGTGTTGCTTGAACAACTAGTTTGTTCAAGTGATCACTCAAGTTGTTAGCACGACGACGAATTGGTTGTGCGAAGGAAACTCATCCCATCCGGATTAATTCTTTTATTAGTGAAAATTTTAATCCGGGGAGATGGGAGCCAATGAGCCTCCGAAGCAACTCCCTACACGTCTTATGTTTGAACTTTTAGGCTTACCTTCGTTGGGTCGAGTGACGGCTCATTTTCGGCCCTTGACTATCCTCCGAACTAGGTTGACTAGTTCGGCTTCCATTTCCGAGTCGACCTCCGAATCCGACTCATCCTCTTCTTCCTTCGGGGGTGGCTTGCTTGCAGTTTTCTTCCTCGAACCTGCAAAAAGTGCTATACCCTTCTCGGGTTCCGAGTTAGACTGCTCATGAAGTTCAAAATCAGAAAAGAGTTCATCTAACCTAAGTTTAGAAAGATCCTTGGAGACCTTGTAGGCATCGACCATGGATGCCCACAAGGTAGTGCTCGGAAAAGAGTTTAGGACATATCTTATAAGGTCGCGGTTTTCGACCTTTTGCCCGATTGCATGTAGGTTGTTGACTATGTCTTGGACACGGGCGTGGAGTTGCGTCGCGGACTCGTGTTCCTGCATTTTTAGGTTATATAGTTTATTGAATAGAAGATCACGCTTACATACCTTGGCTTCATCGGTCCCTTCGTGTAGCTCCACTAGTTTTGTCCAAAGGTCCTTTGCGCTTATGAAGGGGCCGACGCGATTTAGCTCTTCCTTGGATAAGCCGCATTGAAGGATTTGAGTTGCCTTAGCATTGGCTTCGACTTGTCTTTTTGTTGCAATGGTCCATTGGTCATAATCCAAGGATTCACCCACTTCGTTAGTCGGAAGTGTGAATCCCGTTTGGATTATGATCCACATCTCGATTTGGGTTTTGAGAAAGCATTACATCCGACCCTTCCAATAACGGAAGTCATCTCCATTGTAAAATGGAGGCCGGACGGTGCTAAAACCCTCGAGATGGGCCATTAGAACAAAAGACACAAGGAGACGAAGACGAAAAACCTAGCAACGACAAAAACACACAAGAAGGTACCAAGACTCGCGTCTTGGATTAGTAGTGCGGGAAAAAAATTAACAAAACGAAATAAATCTGAAATAAACAGAATTAAAAAGAAAACAAATCTGTAAAATGGATAGATTGGTGGTTTCACCAAATCTTAGCAACCCCTAGCTCTGATACCAATTGTTGGATCGATTTGAAACGCTAGAGGGGGGGGTGAATAGCGTTAAAACTTTCTTTTTTTGTTCGTTCGTTTAAAATCCGAGTAGATAATTAATTTGCAGCGGAAAAGATAAGCAATAAGTAAAAGAGACAATTCTTTTTACTTGGTTCTTAGCCTTCGGCTACTACTCCAAGGCCCTAGTGGTCCTTGACCACGTACGGAGGGCAAAAGCACTAAAGGAACTCCTCGTTGAAGGTAGGAGTTAATCGATACAAGAAGGAACAAAAACTTGAGGTAGAGGGACACTCCCCCTCTCCTCGTATACGATAAAAGCTCTGAAAGATTAAAGTAATGAACTTAAAATAAAAGCTAAAACCGACGTTACAATAAGAGAGAAATTAAGACCTAGACGTCGGAGAGAAAGCACTTCGTTGTCGGCAAAGTTGTAGCTTGGCGGAGGCTTTTGGAAGCTTTAGAATTGATGATGAAACCCTAGGATTGGCCCTCCTTTTATAGCCTTTGAGCCCCTTTTCGAGAGGAACCCTAGCCAATCACAATTGAGCACCAATCTCCTTGAAATGGGGTGATAAGACTTGACTCCTCGAAGCTGATCATTGACCATGAGTCGACTGATGGCCATCATCAGTCGACTTATGGCAACATCAGTCGAATCTTCGACCTCGGCGATCATTTGTTTGACGATGATCAGTCCTCCAAGTAGCGGTCGTGATGCTGCAAGTCAAAGTTAGCTCAAAGAAAACATTATTTCGACGGCCTTCGACCATCCGATCTCGACCTAGACCATCGATGGGATGTCTTTGGTCGGATCTACGCTTAAGACCATCCCCATAAGGAGGATATGACCTCACTTACGCTCGCACACACGAGTTTACCTCGATACTTACCATGTCGCTTTTGCTTCCGGCCTTCCACTCGATTCCTTCGGCTCCCTCCGAAGTCACTCGAGTGTCGGCCGACCACCCGACTTCCTCCGGGTGTCGCTAGCCTTCAGCTCCAGCTTTAGCAATCTTCTGCACACTCGATACAGCTCGTGAGATAATGACATGAGCTTAACTTTGTATCGTTTGCTATAATCAAAACTTAGGTTTGACTTAGGTGCCTACTGCACCAACAGTGATATCAACCTTTGAGTAAATATAGTCAACGACAAGTTCAAGCATAAGATAATAAGAGTAGGGTCAAGATAATATGAACACCCAACATGCTCATATCTACGACTAAATCTGAAAACCATTACATCTACCTGACCAGGGTAGGAAATTACCCACCTACTATAAATGCTCGTAGTATTAGAGTCCTCACGTCCGTGGACCTGTCTCGTATCCATGTCCTGCAAATATCATCAATTACAATCAAATTCAAGCATACGACAATATATATAAATTCGCTATTCTCCTGTTTCTATATTCACGTACCTTAATCGAATACAAATTAGAAACCCAAATAGCCAGACTTCACCATTTAATTTAAACCCATCGGTTTCAATTAGCAAAAGTGCTAACTTCCTCATCAAATTCTATATCTAACTTAACATCGTCTCCTATTACATGATATGCATCTAATGCAATTACATAGCATACAATTATGTCATGTACAAAATTTCCTTATATGTCATAACTACTTATGGAAATAAAATATATTTAAGATTTGATTCTCCAAATCAAATCATGATTAAATTAGGAAACAAATTTCCAAATCTAATCACATATTTTATTTGTGGAAATAGTTGATTAAGGAAAGTCAATTTAGGAAACCAATTTTCTAAATCATCAAAACTACTTATGGAAATAAAATATTTAAAGATTTGATTTTCCAAATCAAATCATGATTAAATTAGGAAATAAATTTTCAAAATCTAATCAAATATTTTATTTATGGAAAATATCAATTTCCATAAATACTTCCAACTTTCCAAAAGTAGAAGATTTTCATAAATACTTCTGGACTTTCCAAAATTAAAAAATTTCCATAAATACTTCTAACTTTTCAAAAGTAGAAAATTTCTAGAAATATCATTATGACTATCACAAAATAATTTTACGATTATGTCGAAACACAACCTGGGCTCTGATACCACTGTTGGGTTTCCGGCACCGCGACGAGTGTGTGTTCGAACATGTTTCGTAAACATGTGCACAACGGAAGGAATAAAATAATAAATCTAATTTATTACAATACACACATCACACGCATGTATAGTACAATATGTGTAGACATAACCGTAAATTCAAATTTTGCAATAAAAAGAAATTTATACTATGTATACCTGACGTATCACGTGTAGCGGGAAAGGCATCAACCGAAACGATTCTCGCTAGAATCGTCTCTATCCGTATCCACGCCGAGTATCTCTGGGATGACTTTACAAATTCACGAGCCTCGTCTTCGTACGGGTTACTAGCCTCGTGTTGAAGACGATGTGATCGAGAGAAGATCACGATCCGAATCAAAATTCGGATCCAAAATGAGTCCTCAAAAACTCGCTTCTCCGGAGAGGTATTCGTCAACCGTTTGACGAATCCTTCGTCCTCCACCTATGAGGATTATTGGAGATCAAATCCCCAGCAAGGCTACCGCTGTCGGAGCTTCAAACGTCGTCCAAACGATGCTCCGACGAGAAGGAAAACAAGCTGTCCAGAAAATTGGACAGCTTTGGTGGAGGAATAGGGGCCGGCCAAAAAAGGAAGGTTGAGGCTCACCTTGTCGCCGGACCCAAAGGAGATCACCGGAGCTCCTCCGGCAGCAGCTCGACACCGGCAAGAGGGAAGGACAACACCTTCTGGACGCCAGCAAGGGAGCTGGGTGGTGGTGGGCGGCGGCAAGGTGGGGTTGGCACCGACTACACCAAGGAGAAGGAGGGGGCGGCAACTTAGGGTTGCAAGGACTTGGATTAAGGCTTAACAAAACCCTTATGCCCTATTTTATAGAGAACAAATTCTCTTAATGGTTATCGGATCATAACCAAAGGCCCGTTAACCCGCTCCATTAATTTAAGTTAAAATAAACCAAACCATGATGGTTTATTTTAAGTTAAAACGAACCGAACCAACTTTGGTTCATTCGTTTAAAACAAACAAAACCCTTTGGTTTATTCTCCTCCATTGGATTAGAACCAAACCAATTTGGTTCATTCATCATGTCTTCATAAGACACAACCCATCCACGCTTCCATTGCGACTGAAACAATTTCATGCTCGCTCCTTGTTTGGTCCAACCAAATCTAGTTTCTCTCGGTCTGAGAATCTCATTCTCAAGCTCGTTTTAAATCCTTCAGATTACGCTCGTTGTGCGTGTGACCAAATAGCTTCTCGGTTTATGTTGGCCATCTATAATTAACCATTAATTATAGAACGATCATGAGTGACACCTAGTAGTACATCATGATCCCCAATTAACCGAAAAGATCAACGGTTGATCCAGAACTATTTCTGAAACCCTTCAACAGCTCGAATGAATCGTGCCCCATTCCCTTCACTCATCTTATACCCACTTGGTTCAGGACATGGTCTATAGTGTCAGTCCCCACTAGGTTGACTACGTCACACCTAGCCCAAGTATCATTTCCTCGTCCTACGGATTCTAGTTACTGCACTTGCATCGAAGAGTACCTTACTCTAAACATGTAATGCTTTAGCCAGAGACTTTCGTAATAATCCGACGAGAGGCCATGGGTATACATCTCCTCGCAAAGAGTGGTGAATCCTTTATAGGCTATTCAAACACCTTCGATCACTTCGACTTATACCCAATCATCCCGGGTCCACATCTCCTTAGAGATGCTTGCTTAAGATGTCAAAGCATAAGTCTTTATGATCAAGATGACTTGAATACCACAAGTCAAAGGAACATCGCACTTAAGCTGCAGTAAGAACTTTATTGACATATCTATATATGCAGAGAACCATATGAAGTCTTACGGCTGGTCACTCCAATGAACTAGTTACCATAACTAGCATCCACGATTAACTCCGGACATCACAATGTCTCCAGCCAGTGAGAATCAGCTGCTTGGATACACCAAGAAGTGTACCTTGTGCTAGTCTCGATAGAATCAATGGTGTCCAAATCCATCAATTCATCGACTAGGGATAATTTTGATACATCACAATTACACATGTAGAGATACTCACTAGTTGTGATCCAATCACAAATTCTCTCATGCTGTTAATCGTGTCGTGGACATTCAGTAAATGAGTTTAAGATCTAATCAAATACATGAAAACATGTATACTCAAATAGTGAATCTTCATTTATCATACAAATGGTTCAAACATAAGGCGATTGCCTTAGGACATCTCTCATATATTACTAACAAACTCGCACTTGGCCTAATGTCAATCGCTACGGTATTCAATACCATAAGCTCTAACATGACTCTCAAACTTACTTTGAGGTAATGCCTTAGTCAAAGGATCCGCTAAGTTCCTTTCAGTGGGGATTTTATCGATTTGTATTTCCTTCCTACTGATGATCTCTCTGATAAGATGATAGCGGCGAAGCACATGTTTGGATCATTGATGAGACCACATCAAGTTCATAGATGAACTTCTTGATCCAAACCGCTTCCTTTTCTACTTCCAAAGCTGCAATGTATTCTGCCTTAGTGGCAGAATCCGCTATAGTGTCATGCTTGCAACCTTTCCAACTTATTGCGCCTCCATTCCAGGTGAATACATACCCAGACTGAGACATGGAATCATCCTTGTCTGTCTGGAAGCTGGCATCCGTATACCCACATATCACCATGTACCCTTCTCCATATATTAGGAACACATCCTTAATTCTTCTCAAGTACTTAAGGATTGTCTTAACAGCCGCCCAATGTTCCATTCCTGGATCAGACTGGTATCTACTCATGATACTCAGAGCATATGATACATCGGGCCTCGTACATAACATAGCATACACGATAGTGTTGGTGCAGTGGGCACCTAAGTCGAACCTAAGTTTTGATTATAGAAAACGATATAAAGTTAAGCTTATATTGTTATCTCACGAGCTAAATCAAGTGTGCAGAAAAGTCTCAATGCTGGAGCTGAAGGCTAGCGACACCCGGAGGAAGCCGCGGTGGTCGGGCGACCCTTGAGTTACTTCGGAGGGAGCCGAAGGAATCGAGTGGAAGGCCGGAAGTAAAAGCGACACGTAAGTATCGAGGTAAGCTCGTGTGTGCGAGCGTAAGTGAGGTCGTATCCTCTTTACGGGGATGATCTTAGGCGACGATCCGACCCAAGACTTCCCACGGAAGGTCTATGTTGAGATCGGACGGCAAGTGGCCGTCGAATCCACTTATATTTTGAGCTAACTCTTTATTGTAGTAAAAAATCATGGCCATCAGTTCAACTGGCCAGTTCAACCGGCCAGTTCAACCGGTGGTCAAAAATCAGCCTCGAGGAGTCAAGCTTTATCACCATTTTTCAAGGAGTTTTGTGCCCATTTGTGATTGGTTGAAGACCCATTCGTTGAGGGGCTTAAAGGCTATAAAAGGAGGGCCAAACCTAGGGTTTCATCCTCAATTCTAAGTGCTCAAAAGCCTCCGTTACGCTGCAACTCTTCGACGACTCTACAACAACGAAGTGCTGTCAACAACCCTAGCTTAAAGTTTCTTTTGTTTAGTTGTTGGTATAATCTTAATTTGTTATTGCTTTCAATATTGCAATTCTTTTTAATCGAGGCTTTTCGTTGCATTTTACTTTAATAGAAGAGAGGGTTTGTCTCTCTATCTTTTTGCTTCGAAGGCTTTTGTAATCGTAAAACTCCTACCTCCAACGAGGAGGAGTGTTTTAGTGAATTGCCCTCCGTCCACGATCTAGGACCGTTAGGGCCTTGGAGTAGTAGCCAAAGGCTACGAACCAAGTAAAAAAACTATTTGTCTCATTTAGTTTTTATTTACATTTCCGCTGCGTTTAATTTTCTATCGAACGATTTAAAAGAAAAGTTTTTATCGCTATTCACCCCCCCTCTAGCGATCCGCTTCGATCCAACAATTGGTATCAGAGACGGGGGTTGCTAAGATTTGGTGAAACCACCAATCTATCCATTTTTCACAGATTTATTTTTCTTTTATTTCTGTTTATTTCGCTTTGTTAAATTTACTCCCGCACTACTAATCCAAGACGCGAGTCTTGGTACTTTGTTTTGTGTTTTTGTCGTTGCTAGTTTCTTCGTCTTCGTCCCTTTTTGTCTTTTGTTCTAATGGCCCATCTCGAGAGTTTTAGCACCGTCCGACCTCCGTTTTACAACGGAGATGACTTCCGTTATTGGAAGGGTCGGATGGAATGCTTTCTCAAAACCCAAATCGAGATGTGGATCATAATCCAAACGGGTTTCACACTTCCGACTAATGAAGTGGGTGACTCCTTGGATTATGATCAATGGACCATTGCGACAAAACGACAAGTCGAAGCCGATGCCAAGGCAACACAAATCCTCCAATGCGGCTTGTCCAAGGAGGAGTTAAATCGCGTCGGCCCCTTCATTAGCGCAAAGGACCTTTGGACGAGTTACACGAAGGATCAGATCAAGCTAAGGTTTGCAAACGTGATTTGTTGTTCAATAAATTGTACACACTAAAAATGCAGGAACACGAGTCCGCGACGCAACTCCACGCCCGTGTCCAAGACATAGTCAACAACCTACACGCAATCGGCCAAAAGGTCAAAAACCGCGACCTTATAAGGTATGTTCTAAACTCTTTTCCGAGGACTACCTTGTGGGCATCCATGGTCGATGCTTACAAGGTCTCCAAGGACCTTTCTAAACTTAGATTAGATGAACTCTTTTTGGATTTTGAATTACATGAGCAGTCCAACTCGGAACCCGAGAGGGGTATAGCCTTGTTTGCAGGTTCAAAGAAGAAGTAAATCGCAAGCAAGCCACCACCAACCGAGGAGGAAGATGAGTCCGAAGAAGTTGACCGAATTGGTGCCGAACTAATGAACCTAGCTCGAAGGATAGCCAAGGGACGAAAGAGAACCACAACTCGACCCAACCAAGGTAAGCCTAAAAGTTCTAATATTAGGTGTTATGAGTGTAACAGGTTTGGACATATAAAGTCCAAGTGCCCCAAGCTCAACCACCAAGCACCTAAGCACAAGAAGGCCCTCAATGCGACATGGGAAGAAGCATCATCCGAAGAAGACGAAGACCACGTCTTCATGGCGAAATCGATTGAGTCCGACACGGAGACCGAACCTGAACTTGAGTCAGAACCTGAGGATGACTCGGACTACGAAGCTACCTTCAATTCAAGCCACGGATACGCATCCGGTTCAAAAGATACCCTTAAGGTGAGTCGAACCTTATTTAATACTTTACATAATATGGTTAGGTTTTTGTCTAGGAAGTTAGCTAAGTCCGAGTCCAAGGTCGAGACCCTGGTTGAGGAAGTTAAACTCCTCAAACATGAGGTCTCCCTAACCTCTTCGACTAGTCGAGTTCAAGAGAAGGACTCAACTCGGGTTGAAAAACTCGAAGTTGAGAATTCACTCTTGAAAAGTCAAGTCGAAGATCTTAGGAATACGTTGGAAAGGTTTACTTTGGGATCCAAAGGACTTGACCTTCTACTTGGATCGCAAAGGGCCGTGTACAACAAGGCCGGACTAGGGTTTAGCTCAAACACAACCAATAAGTCGTATATGTCAATCGTAAGTAGACATAAAAAATGTGTCCAAGCATGGGTCCCTAAGACCACTTTGATTTCAACTCTAGGATCCAACTCGTACTGGGTTCCCAAGGACCAAATCCACTATGTGGATAGACCGAACCGATTCAACGGTCTAGGGGGAGCCAGTACAAAACATGTTTGTGTTTTAACTTAGAAATTGCATGCTTAGATTTTTTTTTTCTTTCGTGAACTCACTTAGAACACGTAAATAATCAACTAAAATCTTTCGAAAAGATTGAGCCTCGGGGAGCCTCTTTTCAAAAATAACTAGTTAGACGAGGAAATAATTTTAGGTGAGTCAAGTCATCATTTTCTTGAAAATGGCTTTGTCTAAGGAAGTGGTCGATGATCCGATAAAAGAAGGCCCCTGTGCCTCACCACGACCTGGAAGCCATGATCTTGAAAAGGTAAACTTGACAAGCCTAGGGTCAAATCCAAATCTAACATTACTTAAACATAAATGCACTTAATCACCTTAATTGGAAGTCATCTCACAAAGAACACATAAGTATAACATGCTTGATCATATAGACTCCGGTGAGATGACCTAGGTTTAACAACTTACAACCAATTTTTTTTTTTTAAAAAAAATATAATAATCTAACATCCAATCCAACCACCTTGTGTGTAGGATCAATGGATGTTAGGCGTGATTACTCGACACATGGCCGGGATCAACTCAAATTCGCAAAGCACAAGGATCGGTAGCCTTTGGGAATAACGGCAAGCTCAAAATCATCGGATCAGGTGATATCGAGCTTAACTCGAATTTTGTTATTAAAAATGTATTACTTGTAGAGAATTTTGAATATAACCTGCTTAGCGTAAGCCAATTATGTGACAATAATTATAAGGTCATATTTTTAGAAAATGAATGTGTAATTAAAACCAAATGTCTTATGACACAGGAAGAAGAATCATGGTTGTGGCACCGACGACTCGGTCACTCGCACCCAAGACTCGTCCACAAGATGAGTCAGAGTGGCCTAGTCAGAGGCTTACCCAACCTTAACAATTTGGTTAATAAAATCTGTAATGCTTGTCAACAAGGAAAACAACCTAGGACACAACACAAGTTAACTAACCAAGAACGAACCTCAAGTGTACTTGAGCTCCTGCATATGGATCTATTCGATTCACATGGAGCCAAGTCACTCAATAAAAGTCAATATTGCTTAGTCATAATTGACGACTACTCCAGGTTTACCTGGGTTAGGTTCATCAAACATAAAAATGATACCCTAGATCAATTAATCAATTTATTCAAATTAATCGAGAATAAAAAAAACCTTAAGGTTAAAAGAATTAGAAGCGATCATGGTGGTGAATTCGAAAATCAAAGGTTCACTGACCGTAACCTAAACGGATACCACCATGAATTCTCTTGCCCTAGGACCCCTCAACAAAATGGCCTAGTGGAGCGAAAAAACCGAACTCTACAAGAAGCCGCTAGGACCATGTTGAACGAATACGACCTACCCGATAGGTTTTGGGCAGAAGCCGTGAGTACAGCATGCTATGTCCAAAATAGGATCCTTATGGTAAAAAGGCACCTTAAGACCTCATACGAGATTTATCACGATAAAATACCTAACATCAAGTACTTTAGGGTATTTGGGTGTAAGGTACATATCCTAAACACTAAGGATTACCTAGGGAAATTTACATCCAAAACCACGACCGAAATCTTTCTAGGATACTCGACTACAAGTCGAGCTTATAGAGTATATAACCACGACACCCTTAGAGTCGAGGAGACTATCAATGTAGTATTTGATGAAGGACATGAACCTACAAAACCCCCAGCAACCCCAATTAGCGAGCCGATTCATACTAGACCTAACTCTGATCCGGAGATCAGGTCTAGTGTTAATCCTAACCTAAGTCAACCAAGTCACTCTATTGATCAAGTGATAGATGACTCCAACCAAACTAATGTTCAACCAAGTCACCCCATTGATCAAGCATTAGGTGACACAAACCCAACCCAATCTAGGATTCAGACTAACCACCCTATCGATCAAGTGATAGGAGATCCTAATCTAGGAGTTCGAACTAGAGCATCCTATAGGAACCTTAGTCAAATTTCCTTAATTTCAAAGATAGAATCCAAATCAATTGAACAAGCTCTTCTTGATCCCGATTGGATTATTGCAATGCAAGAAGAGCTAGCTCAATTTACTAGGAATGAAGTGTGGGAATTAGTACCACCACCTAAAGACAAAACGATAATTGGAACAAGGTGGGTGTTTCGAAATAAGCTTGATGATAAAGGTGAAGTAGTTAGAAACAAGGCTAGGTTAGTCGCCAAAGGGTTTAGTCAAGTCGAAGGCTTAGATTACGACGAAACCTATGCCCCAGTAGCTAGACTCGAATCCATTCGAATGTTGCTAGCTTATGCCGCACATCGAGGATTTAAGCTGTTTCAAATGGATGTTAAGTCGGCATTCTTAAATGGATACATTAAAGAAGAAGTTTATGTTAGCCAACCCCCCGGATTCGAAAATCTAGATAAACCCGACTATGTTCTAAAACTTAAGAAAGCTCTCTATGGACTTAAACAAGCTCCTCGAGCTTGGTATGAGAGACTTTCAATCCATCTTAAGTCAAAAGGGTTTAACCAAGGCTTAGTTGACCCAACTCTCTTCATAAAAACCTTAGGTAAAGAAATATTCATAGCTTAAATTTACGTAGACGATATAATTTTTGGAACCTCTAACTCAGTCTTACTAAACGAGTTCGTTTCACTCATGGAAAGTGAGTTTGAAATGAACTTGGTAGGGGAGTTAAGTTTCTTTTTAGGTCTACAAATTAAACAAACTAAGGATGGTATATACCTATATCAACAAAAATACACTAAGGAGTTAATTAAAAGATTTGGAATGCAAGACGCTAAGATAATAAACACCCCAATGGCGATTAATGTTAACATAGGAGAAGACCTAGAAAGTAAGTCCATTGACTTAAAGTACTATAGGAGCGCGATAGGAAGTCTCCTATACTTAACTGCGAGTTGACCCGACATCCTATTCGCAGTAAGTATGTGCGCCAGGTTTCAAACCTGTGCTAAGGAGTCTCACCTAACCCTAGTTAAGCGTATCCTTAGATATCTTAAGGGTACACTTAACGTTGGTATTTGGTACCCTAGATCTACGGAGTTCGAACTAATCGGCTACTCCGATTCGGATTATGCCGGTAGTAAACTCGATAGAAAGAGCACGAGTGGTTGTTGTCAACTACTCGACTCAAGTCTAGTGAGTTGGTGCAGTAGGAAGCAACATTGTGTTGCCTTATCTACCACCGAAGCCGAATACGTTGCGATGGGTGAGTGTGTAACTCAGCTTCTTTGGATGAAGCACACTCTCCGAGACTTTAGGTTGGACTTCACCAAAACTAAAATTTTTGTAGACAACATAAGTTCGATAAATCTAACTAAGAACCCTATATGCCATTCAAGGACAAAGCATATAGAGGTAAAACACCATTTCATTCGAGAACATGTAGCCAACGGCTCCATACAACTTCGAATATGTTGACTCAAGTCTAACCTAGCGTACATATTTACTAAACCACTACCCGAAGCCGAATTTAGTCTCTTGAGACGAAGATTAGGCATGTGCGTAATAGAATAGGAACTTACAAATTATATTTTCTTACTACTATTTCTTACTTTTTTTTCATGGAACTAGCATAGGACATACCTTAGATATCATGCACCTATAGATTTAAGGAGCCAATACATCTCACAACACATAGGACTAATGTGTTTGTGTACTTAGCCATGTAGATGGGCGTGAGATGTTAGGACCTTACTCCCGGTTCCGATGTAGAGCTAGTGCATCGCTATGAACCACGAGTATAATCATACATACTAACCGACTGATCAGACTGGTTGATCCTTCATATCAATCAAGCCAAATATGAGTAACATTTTATAGATGAACTTATTTTCAGTATATTATTTTTAAAAATAAAATGTGGAACATGCTTGGACTTTAAATTTAACATTTATTTTGTTTTCCACACACCCTTACTCTCGATATACCAAAAGGGGAGAAAAAGGAGAAAAGGACAAAAGTTAAGGGTCAAAAAAATTTTTGTTTGATAACTTAACTCTTACTTCATAATTAAACCAAAAGTTAACTTTAAGTTTTGAAAACTTATTTAACTTTTAACAAAGGCCAAGGTTAAGAAATCATTTGGTTTCTTAACTTAAAACTTATTTTAAACACTATAGCCAATATTAAGTAATTTTTACTTAATTCTTTTCTTAGTAGCACATATCAAGGGAGAGTTAAAACCCTTTCTCAAGTACTCACCCTCGGTCAAGGGGAGGATTCTCAAGGGGGAGCACTTGAAAAGAATTTTTATACTCCTACTCATTCATGCATAATCTCATACTTATTTTTGTCTTAACTTTGTATGTGGGTTTGCCATAAATCAAAAAGGGGAGATTGTTGGTGCAAGAGGCACCTAAGTCAAAACCTAAGCTTTGATTTGATAGCAAACGATATAAAGTTAAGCTTATATTGTTATCTCACGAGCCATAATCTAAGTGTGCAGATTGCTATAATGGTTGCTGGGCACCGTCCTTTAGGAGGAAGCCGTGGTGAGGCCCAAGTACACCCGAGTGCACGCGGTGAGTCACGCGAATCGAGTGTTACTTAGAGGGAGCAACAAGTGGAGATCGAGTGGTAAGCCTGTGCGTGCAGCCGTGAAGTGAGGCAGCACATAAGATCTTAGGCGACGATCCGACCAAGACTTCCCATGGAAGGTCTATGTTGAGATCGGACGGCAAGTGGCCGTCGAATCCACTTATATTTTGAGCTAACTCTTTATTGTAGTAAAAATCATGGCCCAGTTCAACCGTATGAAGTTCAACCGGCCAGTTCAACCGGTGGTCAAAAATCAGCCTCGAGGAGTCAAGCTTTATCACCATTTTTCAAGGAGTTTTGTGCCCATTTGTGATTGGTTGAAGACCCATTCGTTGAGGGGCTTAAAGGCTATAAAAGGATGGCCAAACCTAGGGTTTCATCCTCAATTCTAAGTGCTCAAAAGCCTCAACCCAACTCTCAAGCGACTCTACAACGAAGTCATCAACAACCCTAGCTTAAAGTTTCTTTTGTTTAGTTGTTGGTATAATATTAATTTGTTATTTCTTTCAATATTGCAATTCTTTTTAATCGAGGCTTTTCGTTGCATTTTACTTTAATAGAAGAGAGGGTTTGTCTCTCTATCTTTTTGCTTCGAAGGCTTTTGTAATTGTAAAACTCCTACCTCCAACGAGGAGTGTTTTAGTGAATTGCCCTCCGTACACGGTCTAGGACCGTTAGGGCCTTGGAGTAGTAGCCGAAGGCTACGAACCAAGTAAAAAAACTATTTGTCTCATTTAGTTTTTATTTATATTTCCGCTGCGTTTAATTGTCTATCGAATGATTTAAAAGAAAAGTTTTTATCGCTATTCACCCCCCCTCTAGCGATCCGCTTCGATCCAACAGATAGATCCTATTGCGGATGCATAGGGAATCTTACCCATGCAAATCCTCTCGTCTTCTGTGCACGGACACATAGACTTCGAAAGGTGTATTCCATGCCTGATGGGTAGGAAACCTTTCTTGGATTCCGACATGCTAAACCTCTTTAGCACTCGTTCTATATATGTAGACTGCGAAAGACCAAGCAACCGTTTCGATCTATCTCTATAGATCTTAATCCCGAGGATGTAGGTTGATTCTTCCAGGTCTTTCATGGAGAATGTCTTGGATAACCAAATCTTAACTGACTGTAAGACTGAAACATCGTCTCCTATAAGTAATATGTCATCGACATACAATACTAGGAACACGACTGCACTCCCACTAACCTTCTTGTACACATAAGGTTCGTCTAGATTTTGTGAGAAATCAAACCTTTTGATTGTCTCATCAAAACGGATATTCCAGCTCCTGGATGCTTGCTTCAATCCATATATGGACTGTCGCAATTTGCATACCTTGGTTTTATCAACCGATGTGAAACCCTCAGGCTATATCATATACACGTCCTCGAGCAGGTTTCCATTAAGGAAAGCTGTTTTCACATCCATCTGCCATATCTCATAATCATAATGAGCCGCTATGGCTAGGAGCATCCGAATGGATTTAAGCATAGCTACAGGCGAATAGGTTTCTTCATAATCAACACCTTGTTTTTGACGATATCCTTTGGCCACTAATCTAGCCTTATAGGTAATCACATTACCATCCATGTTGGTTTTCTTCTTGAAAACCCACTTGCACCCTATAGGCTCGATGTCTTCAGGTGGGTCAACCAAGTTCCAAACTTGGTTTTCATATATGGAATCCATTTTCGACTTCATGGCATCAAGCCACTTATCCCTTTCTGAACTTGTCAGCACTTCTTCATAATTGGTAGGCTCCTCATCATCAATGAGTAACACGTCGTTCGATTCACTTACGAGAAATCCATATCTCTCGGGAATGTTGCGTGTTCTACAAGATCTACGAAGATGTGGTGTTTCAATAGGTCCAGCAGATTGCTCTTCACTATGAGTTGTCGGCCATTGTGCTTCACCAGGTATCTCATCAATGTCTATTTGAGTCTCTCGAGCCTCCTCAAGCTCGACAACACTCCCACTATTTTCTTGCAAGAGAAACTCTTTCTCTAGAAACACAGCATGCCTTGAAACAAACACCTGTTGTTCCATAGGATGATATAATTGGTAACCCCTTGTTTCCTTAGGGTATCCAATAAATAGACATTTATCAGACTTAGCATCCAATTTGTCTGATACAGTCCGCTTCACATAAGTAGGATAACCCCATATGTTCAAGTAAGATACATGAGGTTTCTTACCATTCCATATCTCATATGGAGTAGTAGAGACTACCTTGGTTGACATTCTGTTTAACAAGTAAATAGCTGTCTGAAGTGCATAGCCCCAAAAGGACTTGGGAAGATTCGCATGATTCATCATTGACCTGACCATGTCCAACAAGGTCGGGTTACGCCTCTCAGATACACCATTATGCTGTGGTGTATATGGCAGAGTCCATTGAGACAATATACCATTGTCTCTTAGATAATCAAGAAACTCTTGACTTAAGTATTCACCACCTCGATCTGATCGAAGTATTTTAATACTCTTGTCATGTTGTTTCTCTACTTCATTTTTGAACTCTTTGAACCTTTCAAAGGCTTCAGACTTGTGTTTCATCAAGAACACATACCCAAACCGTGAGTGATCATCGGTGAAGGTAATGAAGTAGCTATAGCCTCCTAAAGCTTGAGTTGACATAGGCCCACATACATCAGTATGTATTAGACCTAGTAACTCTCCCACTCGTTCACCTTTTCCTGAAAAAGGTAACTTAGTCATCTTGCCTTTTAAGCATGATTCACATGTATCGTATGAATCCAATTCAAACGATTCCAGAATTCCACATCGGTGTAATTCGGACATGCATTTCTTGCTTACATGGCCAAGACGACAATGCCACATGTAGGAGTCTAATTGATTATCCTTTCGAGCACGCTTGTTGCTCGCTTCGATATTGAAAATGTCACTGGATACATCCAACGTATAAATGCCATTGCTCAAAGTTCCAGTTCCATAAAGTACGCCATTCAAAGTTATATAACAACAATTGTTACTAAACGTCAAATGGTAACCATTTCTATTTAAACAGGAAATAGAAACAATGTTCTTTATTAGAGAAGGAACACAATAGCAATTGTCCAGTTCCAAGACTAGTCCACTAGGGAGCTTCAGCAAATAAGTTCCGATGGCGACCGCAACAACCTTTGCTCCATTGCCAACTCGTAAATTTGACTCCCCTCTGACGAGTCTTCTTCTATTCCTTAGCCCCTGTATGTCATTATATATATGTGAGCCACACCCAGTATCCAATACCCAAGTGTCTGAGAAAATAGAATGACAATCTATAACGGAGATATATGAAAAAGATGGAGCATCTTATGCCTTATTCTTCTTCACGGACTCAAGATAAATCTTGCAATTTCTTCGCCAATGGCCCTACTTGCCATAATGATGGCAAGTGCCCTTTTGAGATGGTTCTGCCTTTTTAGCCTTTTTCTTCTTCCCCTTCTGTTGTTCCTTTAACTCCCTCTTAGAACCTTTCTTTGATGAATCAACTAACAACACCATCCCCTGCTCATGCTTCTCAGAAGACTCTACAGTCTTCAGCATGTTGAACAGTACCACAGATGAACCTTCTTGCATCTCAGAGGTGAAGAGGAGCTTGGAGACTTCGAACCTTTCGAATCTCACTTGCTTATCAAACAACTCATAAAGATGAAGGACTACGATATGAGCATCCATATGCTCATGCTGCTTCCGTAGCTTGGGTTCCATCATGGATAGCATGATGCAACTCATTTGTTCAGAATCACTCACATGTTTCTGATAGGCCAATAATTGGTCCAGAGTTGCATTGTCACTAGGACGAGCGGGAAGAGGCGCTTCGAGGACATTTGCAAGCTTTTCAACCTTGAGAATAATTCTCAAGTTTCTAAGCCAGTCCAAAAAGTTCGGCCCAGTCAATTTATTCGAATCCAAAATGGAACGCAAATTCAAAGACATCATGATCAATCTTAGAAATACAAAACGAGCATATATGAGAAAATGATTTTAAAATGCATCAACATACATTTATAAATTCCATTCATTTTTTGAATTTAAAAAAAAACCTCAAAATTACTTCGAGAGATCGTAGGTCCATCTCCGAATGGGCTGATATCCATCATAGATATGAACAACCTTGGAGAGAGTCCAACAAGCCATTCATAACTATGATGGTAGGTATCAACTATACCCATTGCATATCACGTATATGCAACTATCACAATGTGCTATCAACTAATTAAATGTTCACACATACATCAGGTTGTTAGCACATTAACAAGTATGCATCATATGCATAGCACCCAACTTCACCTCCCTTTACATCGACCTTGGGGAGAGTCCAACAAGCTGATGCTCTAGGTTAAAGCCAACTCATTAATCGAGAAATAGTTTTGATATGGTTAGAGTGAATTCAACCAATTAGCCCGGCTTGGAGAGAGTCCAACAACCAAAGCTAACGATTGACCTCTGACTCTTACCATATTAGTATTAAACTATTCCATGGTTTGAACATGTTCGGGTTCGAGCCGGGCTTGGAGAGAGTCCAACAACCCGAACAAGAAACGGAACTCTGGTTCTAACCATATTAATGGAAGGTGTAGGCTTTAATATTGAGTTAGGGTTTTTATGTATCATCCTCTTTGTATGCAAATAACTATTATATACATGGCATGACATACATGACATACATCTATATGTCACGACACGCATGACATAATGATATGCATCTAATGCAATTACATGACATACAATTATGTCATGTACAAAATTTCCTTATATGTCATAACTATTTATGGAAATAAAATATATTTAAGATTTGATTCTCCAAATCAAATCATGATTAAATTAGGAAACAAATTTCCAAATCTAATCACATATTTTATTTGTGGAAATAGTTGATTAAGGAAAGTCAATTTAGGAAACCAATTTCCTAAATCATCAAAACTACTTATGGAAATAAAATATTTAAAGATTTAATTTCCCAAATCAAATCATGATTAAATTAGGAAACAAATTTCCAAAAACTAATCAAATATTTTATTTATGGAAAATATCAATTTCCATAAATACTTCCAACTTTTCAAAAGTAGAAGATTTCCATAAATACTTCTGGACTTTCCAAAATTGAAAAATTTTCATAAATACTTCTAACATTTTAAAAGTAGAAAATTTCCAGAAATATCATTATGACTATCACAAAATAATTTTACGATTAAGTCGAAACACAACCTGGGCTCTGATACCACTGTTGGGTTTCCGGCACCACGGCGAGTGTGTGTTCGAACATGTTTCGTAAACATGTGCACAGCGGAAGGAATAAAATAATAAATCTAATTTATTACAACACACACATCACACGCATGCATAGTACAACATGTGTAGACATAACCGTAAATTCAAATTTTGCAATAAAAAGAAATTTATACTACGTATACCTGACGTATCACATGTAGCGGGAAAGACATCAACCGGAACGATTCTCGCTAGAATCGTCTCTATCCGTATCCACGCCGAGTATCTTCGAGATGACTTCACAAAGTCATGAGCCTCATCTTCGTACGGGTTATTAGCCTCGTGTTGAAGACGATGTGATCGAGAGAAGATCACGATCCGAATCAAAATTCGGATCCAAAACGAGTCCTCAAAAACTCGCTTCTCCGGAGAGGTATTCGTCAACCGTTTGACGAATCCTTCGTCCTCCACCTATGAGGATTACCGGAGATCGAATCCCCGGCAAGGCTACCGCTGTCGGAGCTTCAAACGTCATCCAAACGATGCTCCAATGTGAAGAAAACAAGCTGTCCAGAAAATTGGACAGCTTTGGTGGAGGAATAGGGGCCGGCCAAATAAGGAAGGTTGAGGCTCACCTTGTTGCCGGACCCAAAGGAGATCACCGGAGCTCCTCCGGTAGCAGCTCGACGCCGGCAAGAGGGAAGGACAACACCTTCTGGACGCCGACAAGGGAGCTGGGTGGTGGTGGGCAGCAGCAAGGTGGGGTTGGCGCCGACTACACCAAGGAGAAGGAGGGGGCGGCAACTTAGGGTTGCAAGGACTTGGATTAGGGCTTAACAAAACCCTTATGCCCTATTTTATAGAGAACAAATTCTCTTAATGGTTATCGGATCATAACCAAAGGCCTGTTAGCCCGCTCCATTAATTTAAGTTAAAATAAACCAAACCATGATGGTTTATTTTAAGTTAAAATGAACCGAACCAACTTTGGTTCATTCGTTTAAAACAAACAAAACCCTTTGGTTTATTCTCCTTCATTGGATTAGAACCAAACCAATTTGGTTCATCCATCATGTCTTCATAAGACACGACCCATCCACGCTTCCATTGCGACTGAAACGATTTTATGCTCGCTCCATGTTTGGTCCAACCAAACCTAGTTTCTCTCGGTCTGAGAATCTCATTATCAAGCTCGTTTTAAATCTTTCGGATTACGCTCGTTGTGCATGTGACCAAATAGGTTCTCTGTTTATGTTGGCCATCTATAATTAACCATTAATTATAGAACGATCATAAGTGGCACCTAGTAGTACATCATGATCCCCAATTAATCGAAAAGATCAACGGTTGATCCAGAACTATTTCTGAAACCCTTCAGCAGCTCGAATGAATCGTGTCCCATTCCCTTCACTCATCTTATACCCACTTGGTTCAGAACATGGTCTATAGTGTCAGTCCCCACTAGGTTGACTATGTCACACCTAACCTAAGTATTATTTCCTCGTCCTACGAATTCTAGTTACTGCACATGTATCGAAGAGTACCTTACTCTAAACATGTAATGCTTTGGCCAAAGACTTTAGTAACAATCCGACGAGAGGCCATGGGTATATATCTCCTCGCAAGGAGTGGTGAATCCTTTATAGGCTATTCAAACACCTTCGATCACTTCGACTTATACCCAATCATCCCGGGTCCACATCTCCTTAGAGATGCTTGCTTAAGATGTCAAAGCATAAGTCTTTATGATCAAGATGACTTGAATACCGCAAGTCAAAGAAACATCACACTTAAGCTGCAGTAAGAACTTCTTTGACATATCTATATACGAAGAGAACCATACGAAGTCTTACGGCTGGTCACTCCAATGAACTAGTTACCATAACTAGCATCCACGATTAACTCCGGACATCACAATGTCTCCAGTCAGTGAGAATCAGTTGTGATCCAATCACAAATTCTCTCTTGCTGTGAATTGTATCGTGGACATTCAGTAAATGAGTTTAAGATCTAATCAAATACATAAAAACATGTATACTCAAATAGTGAATCTTCATTTATCATACAAATGGTTCAAACATAAGGCGATTGCCTTTGGACATCTCTCATATATTACTAACAACCTGAAATTGAACTTCACCGGCAATTAGAATCCCCAACAACCGGCAGCCACCCCTGTTCACCGGAATCCACTACCCAAATCACCAATTAGGTCATACAAGGGAAATCACAGCTAGGAGTTGTATCCTCATCCCAAAAGGAAAAGAAAATGATCAATTCTTATTGATCTCAGATCTCCACTGGCAGCCCTTCCTTGTCTCCTGTTCACGGCGCAATCAAATCCCCAATCATTGCCCAAATCAAATCTGGTTAACAACGACCACCAAAGCATCAGGAACCATCACGAAACACCGATCAGTGATGAAGGATGGCCTCGACTTACCCAATTCCGACAGCGATCCCCTGTTCACCGGCGAACTCCTTGCTGCCCTAACCCCACAGAACCGATCTAATGGCAGCGAATAACATGATTGAAGATGGATCTCCTTCAAAAATTAGGGAAATGAGTTTAACCACTTACCTAACTACGATAGAGATTGTGAAGCATCGAAAATCAGGAAGGAATCACCGCCGATCTCCGAACTCCCTGTGAAGGCACTTGCTCCCCTGCAACGACACACACCGAAATCCCGCACGAGGAAGCTGCGATCGGTGGTCTTCTAGCGAGATGAAACTCCACCGCGAGCATGTCGATAGCCGTGGATTTCGGAAGGGAAGAGGAGAAGACGAGTTCTCTCTTTCTCCCTCTTGCACATGATGGGAAGAAGAACTCGAGCAGGGAAATGGAAATGTCGTAAGAAAACACTCGGAAAGAAAGAGCCAGCGTGAGTAAATACAGAACGGTAAAGAAACGGGTCGGTTTAAGCTTTTAAACGGATCCATTTAAGAGAAATTAAACTTAGGTTAGTTTTAATTAATCCCAAAAGCTTTAACCTAGGTTAGGTTTGATTTATCCCTAACCATCCATCATTTTTTTTTTCACTTTTTAGCCAATTATTTGCGCTATTTTACATTCTCCCCCACTTAACAAAATTGGTCCCCAAATTTCGTACTTAAATATGAGAACCAACTCAATAAATTTTCGGAACCATCACATACCCTAAGTGAAAGGATGAGGATGTCAAGCTCGGATAGTATCTTTCAGCTCCCACGTAGCCTCCTAATCTTGTATGATGCTGCCATCCAACCTTTACGAGTCAAATGGTTTTGTTCCGCAACTGACGCTCCTTGCGACCAAGAATCCGCACTGGAATCTCCTCATAAGTCGCATTAGACTGAGGTGGAATTGGTACCTCCTTCAGAACATGATCAGAATGCAACATGTATTTCCTCAGCATAAAAATATGAAATACGTTGTGAACACCCGTAAGTGTCGGAGGTTAAAGCCAACCATTAAGCTACACCTCCCATCCCCTCCACTATCTCAAATGGGCCAATATAGTGTGGAACTAATTTCCCTTTTAGCCCAAATCGTTTCACCTCTTTCGTAGGTGAAACATGCAGAAATACTTGTTCCCCAACTGAGAACTCTTAAGGCCTTCGCCTCCGGTCTGTGTAACTCTTCTGTTGACCCTGTACCTCTAATAACCATCATCCGATGACATGCACCAACTATGCATCATGTTGGATACTCTGTGGCCCCCAACAGCTGGCATTCCGCAACTTTCTCCCAGAACACAGGAGATCTACAGAGTCTACCGTATTGGGCCTCAGAAGAAGTCATCTGAATGGATGAGGGATAACTATTCTTATAGTCAAATTCCACTAAAGGAATGTAATTCTCCCAACTACCTACTTAATCCATGACACAGGATCTTAATAGATCCTCCATAGTTTAAATGGTATGCTCAGACAGTTTATCAGTCTGCGGATGAAATGTTGCACTAGGCCGAAGCTTTGTGCCCATAGTCTGATGCAGACTCTGTCAAAATCGCGAGGTAAATCGCGGATCTCCATCCGATATGGTACTTAAAAGTACCCCACACAATATGATAATCTTTCCGCAATACAACTCTGTCGGACGATCCAACAAGTTCATTCCACGCATAGGCAGAAAGTGAGCTGATTTGGTTAGTCGATCCATGATCACCCAAATCACATCATGTCTTTTACGGGTTCTAAGCAATCCCATAACGACACCAATAGTGATATGCTCTCACTTCCATTCTGGAATCGAAATTTTCTGAAGCAATCCAGCGGATTCTTGATGTTCAGCCTTCACTTGCTGGCATTCAAAACATCGAGCAGCAAAATCTGCTATATCTCTCTTTATACCATTCTACCAGCATAAACGTTTCAACTCTCGGTACAACTGAGTACCATCAGGATGAACAACAAATCTCAAATGATATGCCTCCTGTAGCAACTCTTTCTAAAGTGGATGCGTGTCCAGAACACATATCCATATTGGAGACGGAAAATTATCTTCTCACAAGAGAAGTCCATCTACCATCCAAAATCCAATCTACCACACACTCTGTAAGTGCATGGAAGATTATAATGATCAATCTCTCAAGTTGCAACTGTTCGCGTTCCAGCAACTCTATAGTAGCTACCCAGTAGCTAGTTAAATTCAATGAGCACTTTTTCTCCATACATCCATAAATCTAGATAATAACTACCAAAGCCACGTCATGTATATGACAACCCATCTCGTAGTTTCTTAACCATCGTAAGCATAAGATACATCTCATGCAACTGCATCAGAATCTCTCCGATCCCTGAAACGATGCATTTGCGTACATCCTTTTATCCACTCCGAAAGGATTAACCAATACTCATGTAAAAGTTAACCGCCGTCTAGGTCTTGTAACTGGTTTCACCAGCTTCCCACTAAAAGATTTCCATCATCACCTTTATCAAACAAGTCCGTGGTATAGTAATGTCAAACATTCTATCCCCATTTACGAAATTAACCAAAACATACAAGGAAAACCACCACCTACGGTGGTTGAGTGCGCAACTCCAACTACCACAATCAACATTGGCCAGGTTATGCAACTCCAACAACCACAAACTGATCCAATCGTGTCCAAGATACACGATTCTCAAACCCAGTGGCGACTAAATCGTTAATTAGTCTCACAACTTAATCAAAACTCATAAAATTCATACTAAGTATGAAATTATCATCTTTACACACCTGCATCCTCTTTACTCTTCACTGATGATATATCAATCATCACAATGACCTTGATAATTGTATGGCATCCTGTCACTACAATATTAATACTCCAGCCGTAAATCAACCCTAGAGTATACACAGGTGTCATTGGCTGATCTAAATAGATCATTCATCCTCAATGAAGGATATTTACTTTCAACAACTATCGCATTCCATCATCGATAATCGATGCATAATTTCAAAGGTTCATCTTTCTTTCAACAAAGAGTTCTGGATCTTCTCCAAGAGAAATACTGGGACAGATAAATATCCCTTCCAACATCTCATATAATTGCAACTTACATTCTTCCAATTTCCATAGTGTTTAGTAACACTTACACCAGCAAAATTATTCCTCGTATGAGGTATTCAATATCGACACTATCTACGAAAATCACTTCAATCGCCTACTCCACTTGCCTATGCAACGACAAGACTAGGAGTTCATCCGAAACTACATCCGAATATTCTCAGATTATTCGCACCTCTTAGATACATAATTATACCATACTCTCAAAAATTTGACCATCCGTAAGGATATGTCTACAGTAAAAGTATGTCTATCAAAGTCTAAGAGCATCCCTTGACTTTTTAATTGTTGGTCCACATCTCACCTGACAGTAGAGATACCACCGACCCACAAGTCGATGTATAGGAACCCTTCTAATCCAACTGAGAATGTTCTAGACAAAGATATCTATAAACTATAAGTATCTCCCAATATATTAACCCAGAGGGTAAACTAAAGTAATACCCATAACGATTAATTATTTGCCGATCTGATCCAAAGGCTCCTCGCAGGTCTCAGCCTTTCTCCGAAGAGAACCAGATCAGAACCAATAGTTCGTGACAAAGCGATCACATTTCTGCGATGAATGATCCGGGGATTTTTCCTAGAACATTCATCCTATCACTTAATCCTACGAGATACAACTGTAGAATACAAAATAGATATGACAACCATCGTATACTCTCTTCTCTGTACCAAGCCAATCCACATCTGAGGGTAACTGTTATCGTTGTCATATGCATGAGTCTTCTACGATGTCTTCTGCTGATGCTGCTTCTGTGCTGATCTCTGCTGAAGGGGAGTATCAAGGAACTCCAACCACGCCTGAGGTAGTAGGTTGTTGCTAATAAGATAACCAAATCTTCGGTACTGATCTCTACTGTCGAGATGGTGCATCATCCTCCCGGAATACCATTGATAGTCTTCAACTGAGTCTTCAAAGTATAGCTCCTCAAATGTATTGGTTGCTTACAATAGCAATAGATGAACTGATCCAATAGATGATCTGACTTCACATGTCTTCGTGATCTATACCGCACACACATAATCTCTTCGGAGTCTTTGTCCTGATTTTTTTTCTGATATGCATGAGAACATTCTGATGATCTGCGGTTGGTCTTCTATAATCGACAAGTAGCTCAAGGCCTGTGACCCTGATCTTACTCCTTTTATCAAACAGTCGGAGACTTCTGACCCTATTAAGTTGACCTGCAATATTTGCTTATCGGTCTCCAACTCTTAAACCCTTGTACGGAGTCATTTCTAAACTCCTGTCTCAATCCAACATCTTCTGGCAGGATCTGGTAGAAGATCCCAGCATCTTAATCCAACTATAAGCCAATAACTCTGGGTGACTTAAATCATCCATTCATCTTCTTGAGCTATTAGGTGGTCGTAACCTCTGTAAGTCTTACGACTCTGCATAGTACACTATTACTAACTGATCACCCTTTCTGGAAGCTCAAGAATTCCTTACAATGTGTCACTAAAAGTGACACGGGAAAATACTCTCTTTCAACATCACTAAACCATGATCAAGTGATATATTATTTCTCGAAGATTATTTTATGCATTTATCACCAAATATCGGTTTTATCCCGATAATGGTATGCAAACAACTCTTCTTTCTCGGTATAATATGAGTTAAGTACTCTCAAAGTTATACATCTCAGTACGAACAAATCAGGGATAAAAATCCCTATAAGACACCGTAACTAGCCTTCCGCTACCTGCATCAACAATAGCCAACTTGTCTTGTCCATTACCCAACAGGTAATGATATGACTAGCATAATTAGTGGAAATTTCTAAGACTGTAGTCTCTGATTTCCACAAGAAATGTGACGACTTGACCACTATTTTCCGACTCAGTATCAGTCAACCCTCAAAGGTAAATCACCTTTTCGACACAGGTTCAAGACTCACAGACTTAATAGGTCATTTCCGGGGTCAACTCATACCACAGTTACGAACAATAACCAACACACTATAGGTTATTCCTTGTTATTAACATTAAAAGCATAGTCAACTAAAACTGGGAGTATAAACCCTAAAGATAACTCCGGTTGACCGCCCCGGTGGACGACCCCTACTACAAGTCTACACAGGTGTCATAACTCTACTGTATACACCTATTGATCAAGTTTAGATAAATATCTACTAAACCATAAGTTTTAAGGAATTCTTACCTCATGTTTCTTGGAGCTCAGGCCGCTGTCCATCTCATCTCGAAAAACCAAAACCGAACAAATCGACTCCCGAGAATCCAAGACTCGACACAAAAACAACATTGTATGGCATCGCAGAACCTAGGGCTCTGATACCACTAAAGTTGTCATACCCCAAGAGCATGCCGTGCCAAAAGCAAACGGACGACATCTCCCCTATACGTGGCAACATTTCGGGTTAATACAAGGCCCGTACGCCACAACAACAACAATATACATATATATATGAAAACAACAACTACACAAAACACAACGGAAACATAATACCACATCTCAAACTACACACATGCATACCGGTATGACTAACATATCACAACATAATGAAACCTCGACAAAATCCGAATCCACAACATAGTATATCACGAAAACTCCAAATACAATACACTCATACGGAAAGCCCAACACAACCACCAGAGTCTCGAAGATGAGCTGAGATGTCAGCTAGCGGTGCTCTAAGCTATCACGAAGACTTCTACCTATTACCTGGGCGACAGAAAAACCCAGGGTCCGTGGTGGTGGTGAGTAAAACTCAGCAGGTAATAAGATAGAACATGTAAATATATGTATCAATATTACATGTCATTCAACAGTTTAATCTACTCGTACAAAAGATATACATCAGCATAACAAGTATAAATGCATGCATACACTAAAATAAACTAAACAACAAACGATGCTGATATACCTGACAGTCAACTACTCTATTCTCATTCAACCTGGGCATATATCCACAACATAAGGTATAAAGAATAATACTAACTCACACTATATCCTGATATGGGTCGAGGGTAACACAGTGAATAACCAACAGGTATACAAGTACCGGCCTACTACCATATAGAAAATGCAATAGCATGTATGAATATATATAAACAAATGTAACAAGCATAGTACATACAAATGCATCTTCAAAGTGAGTATACATCAAGACTGTATCTATATGTATACTAATCACCATCATCCAAGTATATATATATATACAAGCATGTATGTATATATATATATAACCATATGCAAAACACTGTATGATACGGCAATGCAGCATGCATGGTCATGCCTGCGCACCCCTACTCGCTACCATGACCCCAGTGTGGCCTAGGTGACACGACATGACAACTGTCCCAACTCACACCAACCACTGCTCTAGAGTGGTCGAGTGGGCAGTATGATCAAGTAGCATATGAGCGTAAAGAGCTCGCTATGCAACGGGGGTCCCTGCTGCTGGCCACTCCGACTGACACTACCAATGAGTGGTCGAGTACCACACACCCAGGACAACTGCACGCACCTCAACTACCATCGTCTATAATGGTAGAGTGCGACACAACAAATGCTCTGCCCTCACACCAGTTACTCCCCTAGGAGTAACCTGGGAGGCAGGATGACTAACGACTCTCTCAACCCTAAGGGAGATGATGTCGTCAATATGCATGCAATGTCATGAATGTATTGTCTCACATACAAACATCTACCACAGACTCTCTGTTCAACAGAGAGTCACATCCCTTGATCAATACACTCTCTATCATGTAAAGAGTCGTACTCAACTGATCATGACAAGCTAGGACCACCGGTCCATAACGACACACTATTTATGACTCACCTGACCATTTACACAACATGTGGTTGGTAAATAAGTGTACAACATATGAGTATTGGTATAACTCCTACATTTAGGGCATTACCTACCCACGGATAACCTTTTTGCCAATTTATAAATTTGGTCATCAACCGTACTCTAACATCCACACCCTACTAAACATCTAGGCCTATTTACATCACATATATAACCCTAAATCATAATAAAAGGGAATGTGATATAAACCTTTGAGTAAATATAGCCAACGACAAGTTCAAGCATAAGATAATAAGAGCAGGGTCAAGATAATATGAACACCTAACATGCTCATATCTACGACTAAATCTGAAAACCATTACATCTACCTGACTAGGGTAGGAAATTACCTACCTACTGTAAATGCTCGTAGTACTAGAGTCCTCACGTCCACGAACCCGTCTCGTATCCACGTCCTGCAAATATCATTAATTACAATTAAATCCAAGCATACGAAAATATATATAAATTCGCTATTCTCCCGTTTCTATATTCGCATCCCTTAATCTAATATGAATTTGAAACCCAAATAGCCAAACTTGACCATTTAATTTAAACCCATCGGTTTTAATTAGCAAAAGTGCTAACTTCCTCATCAAATTCTATATCCAACTTATCAACATTAATCTCGTAAAGATTTAACTTTTTACCCCCAATCTATTGTAATAGTATCACCAAAAGAATCAGTTATAAATCTAATTCATAAACACAACACTTAAATTACAGTTGCCCATACTATAATTAACTCTATAATTAACATCCATCATTCCCGGTTAACAAGTATGCTAACCTACAACCGTTTACAGCCATCCCTACCTATTTTATTCACCGGGACAGGACACACACATCCTCTCCTTTTGCTCACAGCCAATACAACAAATTGAACTGGACTGATAAAACAAAAGGTAGGGAATCGGGCTTACCAACAATTGGAGTCTCCACCGGCAGCAACTCCCCTAAAATTGGCAACCCCGTTCAATTGCTCGAGACCACTGCCCAAACACAAACAACCATCAACACATGAAATCTTTACCGAGAAGAATTCATAGAAAAAAAAGGAAAATTTCTCTTCCTTACCTGAAATTGAACTTCACCGGCAATTAGAATCCCCAACAACCGGCAGCCCCTGTTCACCGAAATCCACTTCCCAAATCACCGATTAGGTCATACAAGGGAAATCACAGCTAGGAGTTGTATCCTCGTCCCAAAAGGAAAAGAAAATGATCAATTCTTACCGATCTCAGATCTCCACCGGCAGCCCTTCCTTGTCTCCTATTCACGGCGCAATTAAATCCCCAATCACTGCCCAAATCAAATCCGGTTAACAATGACCACCACAACATTAGGAACCATCACGAAACACCGATCAACGATGAAGGATAGCCTCGACTTACCCAATTCTGACGGCGATCCCCTGTTCACCTGCGAACTCCTTGCTGCCCTAACCCCACATAACCGATCTAATGGCAATGAATAACATGATTGAGGATGGATCTCCTTCAAAAATCAGGGAAATGAGTTTAACCACTTACCTAACTACGACAAAGATCGTGAAGCATCGGAAATCAGGAAGGAATCACCACCGATCTCCAAACTCCCTTTGAAGGCACTCTCTCCCATGCAACATCACACGCCGGAATCCCGCATGAGGAAGCTGCGATCGGTGGTCTTCCAACGAGATGAAACTCCACCGTGAGCATGTCGGCAGTCATGGATTTCGAAAGGGAAGAGGAGAAGACGAGCTGTCTCTTTCTCCCTCTCGCCCGCGATGGGAAGAAGAACTCGAGCAGGGAAATGGAAATGTCGTAAGAAAACACTCGGAAAGAAAGAGTCAACGCGAGTAAATACAGAACGGTAAAGAAACGGGTTGGCTTAAGCTTTTAAATGGATCCATTTAAGAGAAATTAAACTTAGGTTAGGTTTAATTAATCCCAAAAGCTTTAACCTAGGTTAGGTTTGATTTATCCCTAACCATCCATGATTTTTTTTTCACTTTTTAGCCATTTATTTGCGCTATTTTACACAAGAGGCCAAAGATATCACTCCTGTCATATAGAAGGAATATATCCCATCTACATCACTCACATCCCTCCGCATAATTCGTTTCATACCCAGTGATCGCTGTTATAGTCACCCTGTTACGGTGTGACGTTAGACGATACCAAAGTATATAACTCCTTATGTAGGGAACCGTAGTGACTTCAAGTCTAAGGACTATTCATACCAATAGTCACATGAGAAAGTATATGACACTCATATAATGATCCATGATACATTCTCATGGTGGGTCAATTCAGTATATATATTCTCCAATATATATACCCATGTGTCAATGTGATATCACATATCCATGACTTGTGAGATCAAGTCATCCATTGACCTACATGCTAGTCTCAATGTATTAATATTGCCCTTGTATATTAATACTTGACTAGGAATATTAAGAATAGTTTTCTCTATAGATTCTCATAATCAATTCTACCAATTGATATACTGTAGATAAGAACCTACTATTCAAGGATATTATTATATTTATTTTAGCTGGCACATGTATAAAGTAAATATAATAAACAATCTTTGCCTTTTATTAATGAAATATGATACACATGATCCCTAATCTATCATCTCATGATTGACACTAAGGGTTGACACTAACATTTGCTACGGACTATATAGGCCATTATAGGTGGGCCTATTCACCATCCCTTATCCTAACAGCAATGCCGAAGATTTTTTTTTTCCCTATAAACTACCCTGGAGAAGGTGATCCCCCCTGGAGTTGGTAGCTTCCTTGTGCTGCCCTAGAGCTGCTGAACCGCCCTGGAGCTGCCCCTGAACCGCCCTTGTGAAGGTGACTAGAAGAGCGCGGGTCCGCCCTGATCCACCCTCTCAGATGTAAAACCACCCTGAATCCCTGTGTTGCCCTGGAGCTGCTGAACCGTCCTGGAGCCGCCCTGGAGCCGCCCTGGAGCCGCTGAGCCGACCCAAAACCGTCCTGGCGAAGGCGACTAAAAGAGCCATCGAATCGCCAGAGGCCGCCTGAGCCATTGAACCACGAATCGCCAACCACCATGGAGCTAGCGGCTTCCTGTATTGCCCTGGAGCCACCTCGAGGCCGAATCGCCTTGCGAAGGTGACTAGAAGAGCGCGGGTCCGCTCTGGAGCCACCCTGGAGTCGCTGAACCACCCTGATCCTCCCTGAATCATACTGCCCAACATCCATTGATCCTACACATATAGTAGTTGGATCAGATATTGAAATTTTAAATTTGTTTAAAAATTTTAAACTTAGAAATCATCTCACCCTTTGTACATGATCAAACATGTTAACCTTATATGTTTTGTGAGATGACTTCAATGTTATTTGATTAAACTTAATGATTTGAAGATTAATCAACCTTGGATTAGATTCGGATTTAACCTTTTGTTAATTAAGTGAACCTTTCAAAAGATGGCTTCTAGGTCATGGCGAGGCACAGAGGCCTTCTTTGATCGGAACAACGACCACTTCCTTAGATAAAGTCAATCTTAAGAAATTGCTCATTTAATTCACTTAGGGTTACGTCCTAGTCTAACTAATTTAGGATGTGGTGAGGTAGCTTCAGCTAGTTCCACTTAACCGAGTGCACCAAGCTAGATAAGCCTTATCTAGCTCAGATACATAAGACCTTATTTCTCTAACATACTCTCATCTCACCGCGTCTTGATACTATGTTGTCAAGGTTCATTAACTATTGGTCCTATCTAGCCGTTCTAAAAATTAAAACAAAAGGAAAACTAAGCATGCAAAGTAACACTAATAAGGAGATTGATCACACAAGTTTAGTATTGTCTCTCCCTAGATCATTGAACCGATATGGTCTATCCACATAGTGGATTTGATCCTCGGGGATGTTAGTGAAAGCCCTAGAGCCAATCATACGATGATTGTTGTATGGACTTGTTGTATCATATTCCTATATATATAAAATAATTTTTTTATGGTTATTATACTTACTTGTATTGGTGTCAAATAACTAAGTATAATAACGTCCTTGAGTAGAAGGTTCTTATCTATATCAATCGATTGGTTGAATCAATAATGAGATGATATAGAGAATACTATTCTTAATCATTCCTAGTCAAGTATTAACATTCAGGGACAATGTTAATGTGAAGAGACTAGCATGTAGGTCAACTCGATGACTTGATCTCACAAGTCATGGATATGAGATATCAAGTTGACAATGGGTATGCATTGGAGAATGTATACTGAATGATCCGCCATGAGAAAGTATCATGGATCATTATATGAGTGTCGTATACTTTCTCACGTGACTATTAGTCCTTGGACCTGAAGCCACCATGGTTCCCTACATAAGGAGTTGCATACTTTGGCTTCGTTAAATGTCACCCGTAAATAGATGGACTATAAAGGCGATTATTGGGTACGTAACAAATTATGCGGAGAGATGTGAGTGATGTAGATGAGATCTATCCCTCCTATATGACGGGAGTGACATCATGATTCTTGATAGAGTGAGACCACTAAGTGCATGGTCATGCCCAAATGAGTCAATATGAGATATTGAACTCATTTAATTAGAGTGAGTCTAATTGGAGTTCAAGATATAGATTGTACAGAGGATGACACGGTCTATGCCTCAATTGGTCAATCTAGATGTCATGGATATAGGGACATTGTCACATATTGTGAGATTCACAATTAGTAGTTACAAAGGTGATGTTGGATCTCAACATTCTTGTAACTTGGGTAGCAATGATGTGTTGATAGATACCGCTCAATGCTTATGTTTCTAAATCGGTTTAGGAACATTGCCAATGTTACAAGAACCTATAGGGTCATACACAAAGGGTAATTAGATGGAGATTAGACTCATATGATGGACCAAGAGGATTAGGTTCATGTGATGAACCAAATTGGATTAAGAGTAATCCAAATTAGACTAATTGAGTTGGACTCAATTTGATTCAAGTGTTGAATGAGTCTAATTTATATTTGATTCATTGGGCCAATTTTAAACTAATGAATAGAGATTCATTAAATTAAATTGACTTGAATCAAATGGTTGAATTTGATCAACCATGGGAGATAAGAGGTCAAGTTTGACTTGACTTGAGAGGGAAGATGAAAGGTCAAGTTTGACTTGACCAAATGCCACATCACGGTGACTTGGCATGGGGTCGGCCAATGATGATGTTCCACATCATCATGGTTTCATCATGGGGTGCCACCTCATGAGGAAGACCAAGAGCCATGTCTCTTGGTATTACATGCATGTATTTAACCTTCATGTAGTGGTCGGCCACATGAAGGTGAATTAGTAGTGAATTGATTTCATCTTCTTCCCTCTCCCTTCTTGCTCTCTCCCTTTCCTCGATTTCCATGACCTCCAAGGATGCTAGCACACTCTTAGTGGTTCTCTCCACCCTTTTGTCCATGTGGATACGTGTAGAGGAGTGTACACATGACACTCTATGAGATCCGGCAACCATTTGGACGAGCGGGATAAGCGAAGGGCGTCGCTATAAGGGTAACACTCTCGCCATGTAGATCTAAGGTAGATCTAGTGTTTCTAAACATGTACATGAATTTATTTTATTTATCTTCACATGGATCTATGGTTGACTTTCGAGGTTTCCGCAATGCAAAAAGCGGTTTTTCCGGCTCGGAGAGTCCAATAGTGGTATCAGAGCCACATGCAAAGCATGTACGTGTTTGGTTTTGTAATTTTTTGTATTAGATAAGAAAAATTATAGATCTGTAAGTTTCTATAATTTTTCTAATTTTATAGATTTTTGTGAGTATTTTTCTCCAAGAGTTGAAGCAATAAGTGTTTGGACACTTGTCGACTTTAACCACCGAGAAAAACTCTACGAAACGGGGAAGTCTCGCTTTAGTCTTTTGGGAAAGTGGATTAAGGCGCTGTAAAATCAAGATGATACACTCGCAATATTAATTTTGTGAGTAGGGGCACTGCCCCTAACCCCGCAAGGGGCATTGTCCGGTGATTGCGCTTGGAAATTGCTTAGCAGGACTGTTGCGGAGATGTAACTCATAAAATTGAAAAAAAATAGAAAAATTATAAAAATTTATGTAAAATACATAATTTAGAATTATGTATGATACTGTGATGGTCATGGGCCACAAACTCCAATGTGATTGGATAAAATGTGTTGTAATTCATAATACGGCTTGTGCGCCGTTTTTGTATTGTGTATGTTGTATATCATATGCGACTTGTGCGTTGTGCCTCTCCTTTTTATATTCCTGTTGTAAATAGTTTTTAGACTCGAATGTAACTCGAGTTTCATGTTTGTAATGTACAAAAATGAAGAGGTGGAAGGTCCACTAGTAGACGGAGTTACGAGGAGGGTGTCGACGACACATGACGGTCAAAGGAGGCGCTTGAAGAAGCTGCTAACCCTAGGTTGACCGTCCGATCTTCTCATTGGTTTGAGAAGATTGTAGTAGGGCCATGATCTCATCACATATTAATTAAATACTATATATATATATATATATATTTGTTTCTGCTCGTATGTATGTGATGCATGCTAGTATGTTTTTTTTTTAGCTTGTATGTATATAATGCATGCTAGTATGTTTTTTTTTTTTGCTTGTATGTATATGATGCATGCTAGTATATTTTGCTTGTATGTATGTGATGCATGCTAATATAGGGTAATTAATGTCTTAATGTGTATATGATATGCATTCATGATTAGATTATATCTTAATCAAATTAACTCGAAATGCCTACCAAGTTTTTATACCCATCACTACCTCGATCATTTGTTGTTGTTGAATCTGCTAAAGCAGAGCAATGCATATTATCTTGATAGAGTGTGGAGGGACAATCTTAGTCCCGCCTATCATAGCTTGGGTGAGAATAAGATCAATTAGATTGAGTGAAACTAGTTAACTCAATTGGATCGAGTAAAACTATAGGCATATTCCAACGGTTGGAAAGATAGGGTAAGATTACATTTACAATAAATCTTCGGCGATTTACCCAAAGCTAACTCAAGTTCTTTTGTAAATGTGGATCTTGATCCTATAAACAAGAGTTGCAGAGAGATGTGATTGGTAATTTGTTACCTACCGATCATACTAAGTCTTGGGCGATTTAGCCAAAGTTAACTCAAGGCATAGTATGATGTGGATCTTGTCCCGCGAGAATTATAGCTTGTTTGTATGAATCTAGTAATGTGGTTTGACCACATCCATGACTCGATTCTATAAAAGTCCTATAATTCAGTGGGAGCATCATTTAATTAAAGGCCTAATTAAATGATAAATGAAATATGATATTTACTTTCTGCATTGTTTATGTTGTAGATTGCCATGTCGTCAAACACGAACACTCTCTCCCTGCGTTCTGTCCTTGAGAAGGACAAGCTCAATGGAGCTAATTTCTGGTGATACAGAATAGAATCGTTCTCACCCAAGAAAGAAGTATGCGTCCTGGGCGGCCCATTCGGAAGCACCTCCGCCTTGCTTGCCTCACAGATGCTTACAAGAAGCATCAAGATAATGCATTAGATGTGTCATTCCTCATGCTCGCGACCATGAACTCTGAGTTTCAGAAGCAACATGAGTTCATGAATGCTTTTGATATGGTTGAACTTCTTCGTCAACTGTATCAAGGACAAGCAAGGCATGAGAGATACGAGATCTCTAAGGCACTGTTTCAGTCCAAGATGCAAGATGGGACTCCCGTAGGTCCATATGTACTCAAGATGATTGAGTACATAGAAAACCTACAGAGATTGAGATTCCCACTTGGCCAAGAACTGGCCACTGACTTGATCTTGCAATCCTTGCCAGAAAGCTAAATCAATTTGTCATGAATTACAACATGAATGAAATTGATAAGCCACTGCCTGAGATGCTTAGCATGTTGAGAATTGCTGAGCTCAACCTTAAGAAGGCAAAACCCGACTCCATTTTGATGGTGCAAAAGAAGAAAGGTAAGGGAAAGTCCCAAGCCAAGGGCAAGGACAAGGCACTGAAACCGAAAGGATGGGTGGCCAAGGAAGGGACTTGCTTCCACTGTAAGGAAGCTGGACACTGGAAGTGTAACTGTAAAGCATACCTGGAAGATCTTAAGAAGAAGAGAAGTGAGACTTCTACTTCAGGTATATATGTTATAAAAGTCAATCTATCTATTTCTTCATCATGGGTATTTGATACCGGATGTGCTTCTCACATTTGTACTAATGTGCAGGCACTGAGAAATAGCAAGGCATTGACAAAGGGCAAGGTAGACCTACGAGTAGGCAATAGAGAAAGGGTTACTACTGTTGCTGTAGGAACTTATTTTCTATCTCTGCCCTCTAGGCTTGTACTAGAATTAGATGAATGTTGTTATGTGCCTACTCTTACAAAGAACATAATTTCAATTTCTTGTTTAGACAAGAAGGGCTTTTCATTTATAATAAAGAACAAATGTTGTTCAGTTTATTTAAATGATATGTTCTATTGTAGTGCACCTCTGATAAACGGACTCTACATTCTAGACTTAGAGAACCCCATGTATAACATAAGTACCAAAAGGTTCAAGTTAAATGAGTTGAACCAAATCTATCTCTGTCATTGTTGCTTAGGTCACATAAATGAGAGTCGCTTATCCCAGCTCCATAAGGATGGGTTGCTGGACTCATTTGATTTTGAATCATATGAGACATGTGAGTCTTGCCTTCTAGGCAAGATGACCAAGACTCCCTTTAGTGGACACAGCAAAAGAGCAACAGACTTGTTAGGACTTATACATAGTGATGTAGGTGGCCCTTTCAATGTTGCTGCTAGAGGTGGTTACAGGTACTTCATTACATTTACTGATGACTTCATCAAATATGGTTATGTGTACCTAATGACACATAAGTCAGAATTCTTTGAAAATTTCAAAGAATTCAAGAATGAAGTACAAAACCAGCTTGGCAAGAGTATTAAGATACTTTGATCAGATCGAGGTGGTGAATACCTTAGCCATGAGTTTCGTGACTATCTAGCTGAGTGTGGGATTCTATCTCAACTCACTCCTCCTGGAACACCACAGTGGAATGGTGTATCCGAAAGGAGGAATCGTACCCTATTAGATATGGTACGATCTATGATGAGACACAGATCTTCCTATATCCTTTTGGGGATATGCTCTAGACATAGTAGCCTTCACACTTAACTGTGTTCCATCCAAAGTTGTGATAAAGACACCATATACGATATGGACAGGGAAAAATCCTAAGATGTCTTTCATGAGGATTTGGGATTGTGAGGCTTATGTTCGACGTCAAGTCTCAGACAAACTGAGACCCAAATCCGATAAGTGTTATTTTGTTGGATATCCCAAGGAGACGAAGGGATATTACTTCTACATTTCCAGTCAACACAAAGTGTTTGCGGCAAAGACTGGGGTATTTCTAGAAAGGGACTTTATTTCTAGAAAAACTAGTGGGAGTACGTTTGATCTTGAAGAAATTCAAGATATGGACCATAACACTGAGGCCGAGATGGAGGTTGAACAGGAACCACAAAGTGTTGTGGATGATGAGATTGCTGCACAAAGAGTTGTGGAACAACCTGTTCAGGTAGACCTACCTCTTCGTAGGTCTGATAGGGTACGTCGTCAGCCTAAGAGATACTCATTTCTCTTATCTGACCATGATGATGTTATGCTCATTGAGAATGAGCCTACCTCCTATCAGGAAGCTGTGATGAGCCTAGATTTTGAGAAATGGCTAGAGGCTATGAGATCCGAGATGGAATCCATGTACACCAACCAAGTATAAACTTTGGTTGATCCACCTGAAGGCGTCAAACCCATTGGGTGTAAGTGGGTCTTTAAGAGAAAGACTGACATGGATGGACTTACACATATCTATAAGGGTCGATTGGTAGCTAAAGGTTTCAAGCAAATTCATGGTATTGACTATGATGAAACCTTTTCCCCAGTTGCGATGTTTAAGTCCATTCGGATCATGCTTGCTATTGCAGCGTACCACGATTATGAGAACTGGTAGATGGATGTCAAAATCACATTTCTGAATGGAAACTTGCTCGAGGATGTGTACATGACATAACCTGAGGGTTTTGTAGATCCACAGCATACTGGCAAAGTATGGAAGCTATAAAGGTCCATTTATAGGCTAAAGCAAGCTTCTCAGAGCTGTAATCTTTGATTCGATGATGCGATCAAACAATTTTGTTTCATCAAGAATAAAGATGAACCCTGTGTCTATAAGATGGTTAATGGGAATATAGTTATCTTCCTTGTATTGTATGTGGATGACAAACTACTCATTGAGAATGACATCCCTTTTCTATAGTCTGTGAAGACTTGGCTGGGGAAGTGTTTCTCAATGAAGGACTTAGGTGAAGCAGCCTGTATTCTAGGCATCAAGATCTATAGAGATAGATATAAGAGATTGCTTGGCCTAAGTCAGAGTACATATATTGACACAGTATTACTACGGTTTGCCATGCAAAATTCCAAGAAGGGACTTCTGCCGATATCACATGGTGTGAGTCTTTCGAAGAATCAAAGTCCCTCTTCTAGAGAGGAGAGAGACCGCATGGATAAGATCTCTTATGCATTTGCCATAGGATTTATCATGTACGTCATGCTATGTACTCATCCTGATATCTCATATGATTTGAGCATGACGAGCATATACCAGTCAGATCCAGGTGAGCATCAATGAATAGCAGTCAAGAATATTCTGAAGTACTTGAAAAGGACTAAAGAATATTTCTTGATATTTGGAGGCGATGAGGAGCTAGCTGTAAAGGGTTACAGCGATGCCAGCTTCCAAACTGACCAGGATGATTATAGATCGCAGTCAGGGTTTGTGTTTTGCTTGAATGGTGGCGCTGTGAGCTGGAAGAGTTCGAAGTAGGATACAGTTGTTGATTCTACAACAGAGGACGAGTATATTGCTGCATCAGAGGCAGCAAAGGAGGCAGTTTGGATCCACAAGTTCATTACTAAGCTTGGGGTGGTTCCTAGCATAGCAGATCCTCTAGAGCTCTATTGTGACAACAATGGAGCGATTGTGCAGGCTAAGGAACCTCGCTCACACCAGCGGACCAAACACATACTATGACACTTCCATCTCATTCGAGAGATTATCGATAGAGGAGATGTGAAGATTTACAGAGTACCCACAGAGGCTAACATAGCAGATCCCTTGACCAAAGATTTGACACAGAAAAAGTATGATGGTCACACTATGTCATTGGGTATTAGATACTACAGTGATTGACACTAGTGCTAGTGGAAGATTGTTAGTGAAAGCCCTAGAGTCAATCATGTGATGATTGTTGTATGAACTTGTTGTATCATATTCCTATATATATAAAGGAATTTCTTTATGGTTATTATACTTATATTGGTGCCAAATAACTAAGTATAATAACGTCCTTGAGTAGAAGGTTCTTATCTATATCAATCGATTGGTTGAATCAATAATGAGATGATATAAAGAATACTGCTCTTAATCATTCCTAGTCAAGTATTAATATTCAGGGACAATGTTAATACAAAGAGACTAGCATGTAGGTCAACTCGATGACTTGATCTCACAAGTCATGGATATGAGATATCAAGTTGATACATGGGTATGCATTGGAGAATGTATATTGAATGACCCGCCATGAGAAAGTATCATGGATCATTATATGAGTGTCATATACTTTCTCATGTGACTATTAGTATAACTATTAGTCCTTGGACCTGAAGCCACCATGGTTCCCTACATAAGGAGCTGCATACTTTGGCTTCGTTAAACGTCACCCGTAAATAGATGGACTATAAAGGCGATTATTGGGTACGTAACAAATTATGCGGAGAGATGTGAGTGATGTAGATGAGATCTATCCCTCCTATATGACGAGAGTGACATCATGATTCTTGATAGAGTGAGACCACTAAGTTCATGGTCATGCCCAAATGAGTCAATATGAGATATTGAACTCATTTGATTAGAGTGAGTCTACTTGGAGTTCAAGATATAGATTGTACAGATGATGACACGATCTATGCCTCAATTAGTTAATCTAGATGTCATTGATAGAGGGACATTGTCACATATTGTGAGAGTCACAATTAGTAGTCACAAAGGTGATGTTGGGTCTCAACATTCTTGTAACTTGGGTAGCAATGATGTGTTGCTAGATACCGCTCATTGTTTATGTTTCTAAATTGGTTTAGGAACATTGCCAATGTTACAAGAACCTATAGGGTCACACACAAAGGGCAATTAGATGGAGATTAAGCTCATATGATGGACCAAGAGGATTAGGTTCATGTGATGAACCAAATTGGATTAAGAGTCATCCAAATTAGACTAATTGAGTTGGACTCAATTTGATTCAAGTGTTGAATGAGTCTAATTTATATTTTATTCATTGGGCCAATTTTAAACTAATGAATAGAGATTCATTAAATTAAATTGACTTGAATCAAATGGTTGGATTTAATCAACCATGGGAGATAAGAGGTCAAGTTTGACTTGACCAAATGCCACGTCACGGTGACTTGGCATGGGGTCGGCCAATGATGATGTTCCACATCATCATGGTCACATCATGGGGTTCCACCTCATGAGGAAGACCAAGAGCCATGTCTCTTGGTATTACATGCATGTATTTAACCTTCATGTAGTGGCCGACCACATGAAGGCGAATTAGTGGTGAATTGATTTCATCTTCTTCCCTCTCCCTTCTTGCTCTCTCCCTTTCCTCAATTGTCGTGACCTCAAAGGGTGCTAGCACACTCTTAGTGGTTCTCTCCACCCTTTTGTCCATGTGGATACATATAGAGGAGTGTACACTTGACACTCTACGAGATCTGGCAACCATTTGGACAAGCGGGATAAGCGAAGGGCGTCGCTACAAGGGTAACACTCTTTCCATGTAGATCTAAGGTAGATCTAGTGTTTCTAAACATGTACATGAATTTATTTTATTTATCTTCGCATGGATCCATGGCTGACTTCTGAGGTTTCCGCAATGCAAAAAGCGGTTTTTGCGGCTCGAAAATTCCAATAGGGGACCCAATACTTAGTAGCACCTATTTGTGAAATAAAAAAAAGCCTTAGGGACCCATGCTTGTACTTTTTGATTATTACGATTAACAATTGACATATAGAATTTGTTTATTGTTGTTATTCTAAATCCGAATTTGGCCTTGTTGTACACGACTCTTTGCGATCCAAGTAGTAGGTCAAGACCCTTGGACCCCAAAGTAAACCTTTCCAACAACTTCCTAAGCTCTTGAACTTGTCCTTTCAAGAGAAAATTCTCTTACTCAAGTTTTTCAACTTGTGTTGAGTTTCCCTCGTGAACTTGACTAGTCGAAAAGGTTAGGGTAGCCTCATGCTTAAGGAGTTTAACCCCCTTATGAAAGGACTTAACCTTAGACTCAGACTTAGCTAACTTCTTATTTAAGTACTTAATTGCATTATACAAAGTATTGATTAAGGATTGACTTACCTTGATAGAATCTTTTGAACCGAATGCAAATCTGTGGCTTGTCTTGAATTGAAGCTCAGTGTCAGATCCGGAGTGGGACTTGGTCTCGAACTTGTAGTTGGCCTCAGGTTCAATTTTGAACTCGGACTTGGTAGGTCTCTCCATGAACGCCAAATTATTTAGTTCTTCTTCTTCCTCCAAGGACTCTTCCCAAGTCGTGTTGAGAGCTTTCTTGTTTTGTGGTTGCATGTTTTTTAGCCTCGGACACTCGGATTTGATGTGACCTCTCTTATTGCATTCATAGCATTTGTAATTTGGATTTTGATTGAGTCTTTTCTCCTTAGTTTGCTTGATGGGTCACCTTCTACTCTTGATCATCTTCTGAACTAGATTGACTAGCTCGATCTCCATTTCATCGTCTACCTCCGATTCTTACTCTTCTTCTTCGAGAGGTGGCTTGCTCTTTTCCTTTCTTTTTTGTCATGCAACCAAAGCAACACTTTTCTCGACTGGGGTCGAGTTAAACTGTTAATGCAATTCGAATTCTGAAAATAACTCATCTAATATAATTTTTGAAAGATCTCTAGATACATTATAGGCATCAACCATGGATGCCCACAAAGTGGTCCTAGGGAAAGCATTTAAAGCGTACCTTATAACGTCTCAGTTTTCTACCTTTTTTCCAATGGAATGAAGGTCGTTCATTATATCTTGGATCTGCACGTGAAGTTGAGACGTCGTCTCATTGTCCTGCATCTATAAATTAAATAACTTATTTAAAAGTAGGTCTCGTTTACATACCTTCGTGTCGGCCCTCCCTTCATACAACTCGATGAGTTTGTTCCAAAGGTCCTTGGTGCTGATGAAGGGGCTAGCGCGGTTGAGTTCTTCGTTGGAGAGACCGCACTGTAGGATTTGAGTGGCTTTCGCATCGGCCTCTACTTGTCGCTTCATCGCGTTTGTCCACTTATCGCAATCCATGAACTCTCCATCTCCATTTGTTGGTAAAGTAAAGATCATTTGGATGACAATCCACATCTCAACTTGATTCATAAGATAGCATTCCATCCGACCCTTCCAATAACGGAAGTCATCTCCATTGAAGAATGGAGGTCGGGTGGTGTTATACCCCTCAAGATGGGGCATCAAAAAGAATCTTGCACAAAACACGAACGACGAAAAACTTCCCAAGACTTTGTATTGAATTAGTAGTGCGGGATAAAAAAAAACTTAAATTAAATTAAGAAACAAAAAATACAAAAAGAATAAAAAAAAAACTTGTTACCAGTGGTTGCATCGAATCTGAGCGCCCCCGCTCTGATTCCAATTGTTGGATCGAGGAAAACACTAGAGGGGGGTGAATAACGTTCTAAAAACTCTTTTGTTTTCATCGAAAACACAAAGTGCACATCAAAAGTAAAAACAAGACAAAAGAGAAAGACATTTTTCTTTTTACTTGGTTCACAATCAAAAAGTTGCTAGTCTAAGGCCCCGCGATCCTAGACCACTTTCGATGGGGAAATCCACTAGAAAGATCTCTTCCTCGTTGGAGGTAAGAGACAACAGTTACACAAGAAATATAGAGGAGGAGGCAACAAGCCTACCTCTCCTCTAAGTAATGAAAAACACAAGTAAAAGAGTAAAGACAACAATTAAAGAATGCTACCGACTAAGGATTCGAAGTTGGACGTGATGTCGGCGTTACGACGCGTAGTGTTGTCGAAGAAGGCTTGGATTCGTTGGAGCACTTTGGGAGCAAATTTAGATGATGAAAAAGATGAAACCCTTCTTTTTTTTGTAGCCCTAGTTCACTGAAATCCATATCTGGGTCAAAGCTCATCATCTCCCCTCATTTTGTGGCTCTTATCTTGACTATCTTCAAAGTGATCAGCTTGACCAGCAGTTGACTTATGCCCTACAACAGTTGAATGATGGTAAGTTCAGTCGACTGCCACTAGCCTCTAGTCGACTATTAGCTTGATCACTCACCTACAATACAAGGTTAGCACAAAATACTTCATTGATGGTAAATTCGACGGTTCCTTACCGTCCGACCTCGACCTAGACCTTCCTCCGGAAGACTTAATCAGATCGCCGCCTACGGTTGTCCTTGTAGGGTGGACACGACCTTACCATCACTCCGTGCCCGGTGCTTACCTTTAATCCTCCTGAACTGTCGCTTACCTTCCAGCCACCACTAAGGTTCCTCAACTCAGCGAGATTCTCTTGGTGTCACCCGACCGCCGAGGTTTCTCCTCCCAAGATTCTCTTGGTGTCATTGGCATTAGCAGAGGTTAATACACTACCTGCACACTCAACACAACATGTGAGATAACAATAATGACTTAACTTTGAACCTTTTCCATTATCAAAATCTAGGTTCGATTATCTTGTGCCCCTGCACCAATAAAATAGGTATATTGTTTCCTATGAGTAATATGTCATCGACATATAGTACTAGGAATATGATCGCACTCCCACTAACCCTCTTGCACACATGATGTGAGAAAAACATATAGGGTTTTAGGAGTAGTTTTCGCTCACATCCCATTGCATTTTATACTTATTTCATGCATATCGTACTTTGTTTTGCATGCATTTCCTATTTTCTGGTTCGTAGAGCTGCTCTTTGTACTTTTGTGTGCAGAATAACATTTCATGGGGAAAACGACACACTTTCGGTGCGAAAGAAGGGCATTTGGAAGCTGGACACAGAAGGGACACGGCTAGGGTGTGTGGCTACACACGGCCGTGTCCGAGGCTCGAGATCGGCCACCACAACACTACACATGGCCATGTCCGAGGCTCGAGATTGGCCACCACAGTGCTACACACAGCTTGGCCTTGTGGAAACACACAGTCATGTGGCATTGGGCGATTTTGACATGATTCAGTTATTTTTCAGGTTTCGGGGAGATCTAGCTTGATGTCTATATAAAGGAAGTTGCACCCAAACCCTAGGGAGGAGGCACAACGGTTGGGACTGCCCTCCAATACTCTAAAAACCTTCAGGAACTTGCAACAGGGAGGAAGAAAGTCGCTTGAGGATCAAGTTCTGCACCTCAACGCTAGGGAGAAGAGCCACATTGCATTGTAACTTACTTTCCGTGCATAATTTCCATTGTATATCTGAACATGATCATGCTTTGTGTTTCTCCTCTTATATTCATGGAGTAGATTTTCTGATTCTAGGATTATGGAGTAGTTTGTGTGCATAGAACATGTTATTCCAAATATATTTCTAATTCTTGAGTTTATATTTGCAATTGGTATTGGTTTAGATTGATAGTTACGTGTTTTGGTTTTCTCTCTATTGTGCGTAGTCGATACGAGGAGTGACAACCCTCATATCTATTAAGAAAATTTATTTTCATATCCATCTACCATATATCATAATCATAATGAGCTACTATGGATAGGAGTATCCGAATGGATTTAAGCTTAGCAACTGGCGAGAAGGTCTCGTCATAGTTAACACCTTGCTTTTGACGATAACTTTTGCCACCAATCTAGCTTTATAGGTAATCACATTACCATCCATGTCAGTTTTCTTCTTGAAAATCCACTTGTACCCAATAGGCGTGATGCCTTCAGGTGGATCCACCAAGTTCCAAACTTGGTTTTCAAATATGAAATTCATTTCCAACTTCTTGGCTACTAGGTATTTATTCCTTTCTGAACTTTTCGAAACTTTTTCGTAACTAGTAGGTTCCTCATTCTCAATGAATAATACATCATTAGATTCACTTACGAAAAATCCATATCTCTCAGGAATCTTATATGACCTACTAGATCTGCGAAGAGGTGGTGTAACGATAGGTTCAGTCATTATCTCATCATCATGAATAATCGACTGTGGTTCCGGTATAGACGTCTCTTTAGTGTCTATTGGAGTTTCTTGAACTTCCTCAAGTTCAACCTGACTCCCACTATTTTCTTGCAAGAGAAACTCTTTCTCTAAAAATACAGTATTTCTTGAAACAAACACCTTTTGTTCCAAGGGATGATAGAATTGGTAACCCCTCGTTTCCTTGGGATATCCAATAAATAGACACCTATCAGACTTAACATCCAACTTGTTTGATGTAGTCCTCTTCACGTAAGCAAGACATCTCTTTGTCTTCAAATAAAACAATTGAGGTTTCTTACTAGTTCATATCCAATATGGAGTAGCAGAGACTGTCTTGGTCGGGACTCTATTCATCAAGTGAATAGATGTCTCGAGTGCGTAGCCCCAAAAGGATTTGGGAAACCATGTATGATTCATCATCGATCTCACCATGTCCAACAAGGTTCGATTTCACCTTTCAGATACTCCATTATGTTGCGGTGTATAAGGCGGAGTCCATTAAGACAATATACCATTTTCTCTTAGATAATCCTGAAACTCTTGGCTTAAGTATTCACCACCTCGATAAGATCAAAATATCTTAATACTTTTACCAAGTTGTTTCTCTACTTCATTTATGAATTCTTTGAACTTTTCAAAGACTTCAGATTTATATCTTATAAGATATACATACCCAAATCATGAGTGATCATCGATAAAGGTAATGAAGTAGCTATAATCTCCTTGAGCATGAATTAACATTGGTCCACATACATATGTATATATGAGACCAAGTAACTCTTCCACTAGATTACCCTTTTCAGAAAAGGGTAACTTTGTCATCTTGCCTTGTAAGCATGATTCACATTTATCAAATAAATCCAATTCAAATGATTCTAGAATTCCACTCTTGTGTAACTCTTATATGTGCTTCTTTCTTATATGGCCAAGGCGACAATGCCATGTGTAGGAGGTTAACTAATCATCCTTTCGAGCACGCTTGTTGCTTGCTTTGATATTGAATGCATCACTGGATGTATCTAACACATAGATGTCATTGCATAAAGTTCTGGTGCCATAAAGAATGTCATTCAAAGTTATATAACAACAATTGTTATTGAACGTTAAATGGAAACCCTTTCTATTTAAACAAGAAATAGAAACAATGTTCTTTATTAATGTAGGAACAAAATAACAATTGTCCAGTTCTAAGACAAGTCCACTAGGAAGTTTCAACGAATATGTTTCGACGGCGATAGCTATAACCTTTGCTCCATTTCCAACTCGCAGATTCGCTTCTCCCTTGACAAGTCTTCTGCTATCCCTTAGCCCATATATGTGCGGTATCCAATATCCATGCATCAAAGGAAATAACATGACAGTCAATAACGAAGATACTTGAAGAGGATGGGGCATTAAATGTCGACTTCTTCTTTATGGACTCAAGATAGATCTTGCAGTTCTTTTGCCAATGACCCATCTTGCCACAGTGATGGCATGTGCCCTTTGGAGATGACTTTTCAGTCTTGGCCTTCTTCTTCTATCCCTTTAGTTGTTGCTTTTGACTTCCTTTTAGAACCTTTCTTCGAGGAGTCAAACAACATCATCGTCTTCTATTTTTTAGTCACAGTGTTGGGAAACTGGTCCAGATCTGATGTTCACAACATCGCGGGCGAATACTTCGCATAACCGCAGCGGAAATAAATAATTATACCGGATCCCACCATAGATCCATGCAAAACTATATAAATCGTTTTCTATCTAGTCTAGATCTTATCTAAAGGAGGAATATACCTTCGGTGTGTGCCCTTCGCAATTTCTCTTTTCCAAACGCTGTCGGATCTTAATACGGTAAGGGTAACTGTATAACTATGGTATCTGTTAGGTGGCCGCATCGGAGGCTCATTGGCTCCCATGTCCCCGGATTAAAATTTTCACTAATGAAAGAATTAATCCGGATGGGATGAGCTTCCTTAGCACAACCTATTCGTCGTCGTGCTAACAACTTGAGTGGTCGCTTGAACAAACTAGTTGTTCAAGCAACACAACTCTTCTAGTTGGTTAGCCGCGGAAGAGACGACAGATGGATCGCCGGTTTTTGTGTTTGTCTTCGGGGTCCATGATTATACAATACATATTCATACACACACATGCATAATCAAAATATTAAAGAATATGGTCAGATCTATAAATAAAGTTAAAATAACTTTATACCTCACGATCTTCTACCGTATGTCCTATCCTTCTCGTGGACGACGTGTGGACGAAGATCCTCCACGAGTAGAAGCCTTCTAGATCGCTTTCTTCTCTACCTTGTCCTCTGCGAACAAAGAGAAGAAACAACAAATACCTTTCCTATCTAGAACCGGCCACCAAATTAGGGAATTTGGTACAACCGCCGGCCAAGGAACAATTGGATGAATCGCCGGCCAACTTGAAGATGAGTTGCCGCCGGCCACCAAGGAGAAGGGGAGGAGGAAGAGCACCGGCCACCAATGGAAGGAGAACCGCCAGCCAAGGAAGAAGGGAGAGTCCTCTTGGATGGGCGCCGGCCAAGTCTTGATAGAGGAGGATGGGCGCCGGCAACAATCTAGAAGGAAGATAAGTTGCCGCCAACTTCTTTGCTCCAAAACCCTAGCTGCCCAAGGAACCCTAGCCTCCCACTTGTGGATGAGCCAAACCCTAACTCCAATTCGAAATCAATACTTGCCGCCCAACCCTAAGCTTTCCTTTTATAGAGTTAGGCTTAGGACTCCTTTAATCTCCACCGTCGGATCTAGGGATTTAACCTCCACCGTCGGATCTAGGGTTTTATCCCAACCGTCGGATCTAGGGTTTCATCTCAACCGTCAGATCTAGGATTTCATCCCAACCGTCGGATCTAGGATTTATCCCAACCGTCGGATCTAGGGTTTTATCCCAACCGTCGGATCTAGGGATTTAATCTCAACCGTCGATTCTAGGGTTTCATCCTAACCATCGGATCTTAGGGATTTAATCCCAACCATTGGTTCTAGGTTTTGTTTTACATTCTTGGATCTAGACTTCACAAGGATTATATTAGGCTACGATAGGGACCATAAGGAGGAGTTGGGTCTTGGCCACCCGATGGATCGGAACCACACAAACTTGATCCATCAATGATGTTCCATTCCACTAGAGGATCATCATTGAACTACCTCACCAACCCCATAAATCAATATGGGCTCCTTATATTATTTGTACATTAATCTCCCCGTGTTTAAGATATCGAATGTCCGTCAATTAATTGATTTACTGACCATCAATTAATTAACATCTAATTCCTCGAGTAGTACCACTCAACCTTATCATCATGTTGACTAAGTCACCCAGCTGGGTTTACATGATGAACCTTATGAGCTCCTCAAGGGGACATCATCAACCTAATATATAGGACACGGTTTCCTCCTATAATCAACGGCACACCATGTAAATAATATTATTTCCCAACTTACCGGGCATATTGATTTAATCCATCTAAATCTCACCCACTGGTAAATCAAAGAAATAAACACTAAGTACATGTGCCCGTTATTATATCGGGATTAAGAGCATGTACAACATAATATCCGAGGTCCGATTCAATTATGTAGTCAGTACTAAATTGAATCACCTCTATGTCGGTCCTACTCAATACACCTAAGTGTACTAGTGTAACTCTATGTTCAAGATAAAACAATACCAAGCTACACTACAACCATGCCAATGGTTTGTCCAAAACCATCTTGGTTGTGAGCCTTTACTTATATTTTACAAGGTACTGATAACATGATCTTCTGTGTCACACCAAGCACCATGTTATCTACAATGTAAAATATTAGACAATATGCACACATATATAATGAATATATAAAATGCAAATAATGATCATGTGATTCTTATTTCAAAATAAAATGTTCATACAAAAAGAGCTAGGCTTTTAGTATACATTCCAACAATCTCCCACTTATACTAAAAGACTATGCTGTCATCACTCTGCCATACATCTGATCCCCATGTCCTCCACATGCCTATCAAACGCTTTCGCTGGAAGGGCCTTAGTGAATGGATCCACCAGGTTATCCTCTGATGCAATCTTGGCGACAGCAACTTCTCCTCGCTTTATGATCTCTCGTATGAGGTGGTACTTGCGCTCTATGTGTTTACTCGCCTTATGGGCTCGTGGTTCCTTCAAGTTTGCAACTGCACCACTGTTATCACAATAAATTGTGATAGTTCTGGGCAAACCAGGAATCACATCCAAGTCCATCAAGAAGTTCCTGAGCCATACAGCTTCCTTAGTCGCCTCAGGTGCCACATACTCAGCTTCCATGGTAGAGTCCGCCACACATTTCTGCTTGACACTCCTCCATACTATGGCTCCACCTCCAAAAGTAAACACAAACCCCGAGGTAGACTTACTCTTGTCCCTATCTGATTGGAAATCCAAATCCGTGTAACCCATAGGGACTAATTGATCTGCCCGGTAAACCAGCATATAATCCCTAGTCCTTCTCAGGTACTTCAATATATGCTTTACCGCAGTCCAATGTCCCTGTCCAGGATTACTCTGATATCTGCTAACCATGCCCACGACAAAGCAGATATCCGGTCTCGTACATAGCATAGCATACATAAGGCTTCCTACTGCCGAAGCATAAGGAACCGCCTTCATGTCCTCTATCTCCTTTGATGTTTTGGGACACATCTCTTTAGATAAAGGAACTCCATGCCTAAAAGGTAGAAAACCTTTCTTGGAGTTCTGCATGCTAAAACGAGCAAGGATAGTGTCAATGTATGAAGCTTGAGATAAGCACAACATCCTTTTCTTGCGATCCCTTATAACTTTGATCCCAAGGATGTGTCGCACTTCTCCCAAGTCCTTCATATCAAACTGTTTGGACAACCATACCCTTACGTCTGATAACACTTTGATATTGTTGCCAACTAACAAAATGTCATCTACATATAGTACAAGAAACACCACTACGTTTCCGTCACATCTCTTGTATACACAAGGCTCATCCGGACTTTGAATAAATCCATATGACTGGATTACCTCATCAAAGTGGATGTTCCAAGATCTAGAAGCTTGCTTCAATCCATAAATGGACCGATTAAGCTTACATACAAGATGATCTTTGCCTTTAGCAATGAATCCCTCTGGTTGCCGCATATAGATGTTCTCCTCAAGACTTCCGTTAAGGAAAGCTATCTTGACATCCATCTGCCAAATCTCATAATCCATATGAGCAGCTATAGATAAGAGAATCCGGATAGACTTAAGCATAGCTACCGGCGAAAAGGTCTCCTCATAATCGATACCCTCTTTCTGAGTATACCCTTTCGCAACAAGCCTAGCTTTGAAGGTTTTAACCTTCCCGTCTACTCCTCTCTTTCTCTTGTAGATCCACTTGCATCCAATGGTTTTTACACCATCGGGTGGCTCTACTAGCTCCCAGACCTGATTAGAATCCATAGATTCTATCTCTGAATTCATCGCACTTTGCCAAGATACCGCATCTCTATCTTGGATTGCCTCGTCATATGTCCAGGGATCAGGTTCATGTTCACCAGGGACTAAGTCCGAAGACTCTCCCAAAAACATGAATCTCTCGGGTTGTCTAACAACCCTCCCACTACGACGAGGTGCCTCCTGTGTATGCTCTGTGACACGCGGTGCAGTGACTTGTGGTGTCTCCTCTTGTACCGGTGGTACTGAAGTCGGGACTTCCCCTGTCAACTCCTCAAGAACAATCCTACTCTTGGGCTTGTGGTTCATTACATAATCCTCCTCTAGAAATCTGGCGTTCGTGCTAACGATCACCCTCTGATCTCTAGGATTATAAAACAAACCATCTTTCGTTTCCTTAGGGTAGCCAACAAACATGCACACTTCTGTACGAGGTTCCAACTTACCAACATCAGCCTTCAGCACATGTGCTGGACTCCCCCATATCCGAATATGTCTCAGACTAGGCTTTCGCCCAGTCCACAATTCTACAGGGGTAGAAGGTACTGATTTAGATGGAACCAAGTTCAGAGTGTACATTGTCGTATCCAGTGCATACCCCCAGAACGAAATAGGTAACTCAGAATAACTCATCATCGATCTGACCATCTCCATAAGAGTCCTATTCCTTCGCTCCGCTACACCATTCTGCTGGGGTGTGCCAGGTGCAGACAATTGGGATTGAATCCCAGCCTCTGATAAGTAACTCCTAAACTCTCCCAAGAGGTACTCGCCACCACGATCAGATCGTAATGTCTTGATACTTTTACCTTGACGGTTCTCCACATCAGTCTTGAATTCTTTGAACTTGTCAAAGCATTCAGACTTGCGGCGCATCAAGTAAATGTATCCATACCTTGAATAATCGTCTATAAATGAGACGAAGTATTCAAAATCACCTCTTGCCTGGATAGACATAGGACCGCACAAATCAGAATGAACCAATTCTAACACATCTTTGGCTCTATACCCCTTGGCCTTGAAAGGCCTCTTGGTCATTTTACCTTCCAAGCAAGATTTGCAGGTTGGGAGATCCTCCACCACTAATGAACCCAAAGGTCCATCAGCTATAAACCTTTGAATTCTTCTTAGGTTAATATGACCAAGCCTTAGATGCCAAAGATATGTTTGGTTCATTTGCGAAGGTTCTTTTCTCTTATTAGACTTAGAAGATGAGTTATTGATTTCTATATGCATCGTGGAAGTTTTTGGTTCAAGAGTATATAAATTGCCAACCAATGTACCAGAACAGATAATCTCCCTATTTCTTTTTATAACCACTTTGTCATTAAAAGAAATAGAATACCCATCCATAAACAATTTAGAAACCGAAATTAAATTCTTTCTAAAAGTAGGTACATAAAGACAATTTCTCAAAACAAAAACTTTATTCCTATCAAAAGATAAATAAACATCTCTCACTGCAATAGCCGCCACCTTTGAAGCATTGCCCATGAAGACGGTAATCTCTCCCTCAGCTAGTCATCGGGTTTCCTGGAACCCCTGCAAAGTATTGCAGACATGATCAGTGGCTCCTGTATCTACACACCAGGCACTAGTAGATAACACCGCTAAACATGTTTCAACAACTAAACAAGAAGATATACCTTTGTTCTTTCGGTGAGGACAGTCCGCCTTCCAATGTCCAGTCTGCATTCAAGTGAAGCACTTGCCTTTCGGCTTCTTCACTCCTGCCTGTGGTCCCACTGCTACTTTCTTCGCTCCACCTTGTTTCTTCTTCTTCTTACCTTTCGGTTTAGAGAAAGAAACCTTCTGAGCGACCATGGCTTGAGCACTCGAAAAGCCCCTCTCACGCTGGAGTTACGGAAGCTCCATGAATACAACCTTTTGTTCATGTTGTAGTTGAGGCGGAACTGCTCAAAACTCCTAGGCAGAGACTGGAGAATGATATTGACCTGGGTTTCCCCATCGATCTCAGCTCCTAGGACTTCCATCTCATTAAGATGAGCCATCATCTTGAGAACATGATCCCTAACGGGTGTTCCCTCGATCATGGAGGTCGTCATCAAGTTTCTCATAGCCTCCTGCCTAGACGCCCTACTCTGATGTCCGAAAAGTTCCTTGAGATTGAACATCATGTCATAAGCTGTGGCTATGGCCTGATGTTGATGTTGCAGCACATTTGACATAGATGCCAAAATGTAACCATCTCATACGCCTTGATCCATTTCTTATAACGTCTTTCTCCTTTTCATCGAGTCATCGGTGGGCTTAGGAGGAGACCTCGAAGAGTACAAATTTGTACTCCTCCGCAGTTAAGACAATATCCAGGTTTCTTTTCCAATCAATGTAGTTTGGACCAGTAAGTTTGTTTTCTTTTAAAATCACAGCAAGTGGGTTGAAAGCCATTTGAAAATCCTAAAAATCACAAAGATCAAAATATTAGATTTCAAAAATTATTGATTCCTCAAAACAATAAAATCCTGAAATCAACCAACACCTCAAATCACCGAGAATGTCGCATGCCACTCTGTGTGGACGTATACGAATTCTACATTTGTAAGAGGAGGTTTTACCCATTAATTTTATTATCTTGTCAACCTTACTTTCTGACAAATAAAATTAATAGTTGGTTCCTCTTTGGCCCTACAAATAAAAGCAGTGACTCCTATGGGGAGGATACTTTTATTTGTATCTAAGTGTGCACCATTACACGATACTAAGGGAATTATTTTGGATTATGTGCCTTACCTCTGTGGAAGTACACATGCTCCTAGATAATTTCCTATAACCATTATTTGACCTAGTGATCCGCAAACAAACCCGTCCTCAGGGAGGAAGGCACTCAGAGCCGACACACAAGTTTGTTGCATCACACGTCAAATTGTAATGGAGGCCGCGGGAATTAATTAAAATGTCCCTCTCCCACTTAGTAAATTGCAAATGAGGAATTTTAAATCATACACAACATGCATATAAAACAAATAAGCAATAAATATGGAAAAAACAGAATTTTTCCAACTATTATGGCATTGTCCTCCAATATGCATCCCGTCGTGTCGCCACCTCGTCCGCTCCATCTTTTCCCGTGCGCAAGTCACCAAAGAGTTCCAAGCCGAGATAAATCATTTTATTTACATCCATCGATCCTATACTCCACGAAGGAGTGTACAAATAGTCTAGATCGAAAGTAAACTAAAATGATCGGCTAAACAATGCCGTATTTAATTACAAAAATTAAATACTAATCTAGCCTCGTCAACCCCGAGGATTCAAATAATAAATTTTTACACACATCCATTCACATACACACACATGGTCATAATAGTCGGATCTTATGCCTGCAACCAAAGAGTTAAACTACGCATATCCTACTATTATCCGGCACATATAATATATGAAAAATGCATAAAAAATTAACCGAATCCTAAACACACAAAACCGGAAACCGAGGCTCTGATACCAATTGTTAGGTGGCCGCATCGGAGGCTCATTGGCTCCCATGTCCCCGGATTAAAATTTTTACTAATGAAAGAATTAATCCAGATGGGATGAGCTTCCTTAGCACAACCTATTCGTCGTCGTGCTAACAACTTGAGTGGTCACTTGAACAAACTAGTTGTTCAAGCAACACAACTCTTCTAGTTGGTTAGCCGCGGAAGAGACGATGGATGGATCGCCGGTTTTTGTGTTTGTCTTCGGGGTCCATGATTATACAATACATATTCATACACACACATGCATAATCAAAATATTAAAGAATATGGTCAGATCTGTAAATAAAGTTAAAATAACTTTATACCTCACGATCTTCTACCGTATGTCCTATCCTTCTCGTGGACGACGTGTGGATGAAGATCCTCCACGAGTAGAAGCCTTCTAGATCGCTTTCTTCTCTACCTTGTCCGCTGCGAACAAAGAGAAGAAACAACAAATACCTTTCCTATCTAGAACCGGCCACCAAATTAGGGAATTTGGTGCAACCCCCGGCCAAGGAACAATTGGATGAATCGCCGGCCAACTTGAAGATGAGTTGCCGCTGGCCACCAAGGAGAAGGGGAGGAGGAAGAGCACCGGCCACCAATGGAAGGAGAACCGCCGGCCAAGGAAGAAGGGAGAGTCCTCTTGGATGGGCGCCGGTCAAGTCTTGATGGAGGAGGATGGGCGCCGACAACAATCTAGAAGGAAGATAAGTTGCCGCCAACTTCTTTGCTCTAAAACCCTAGCCGCCCAAGGAACCCTAGCCGCCCACTTGTGGATGAGCCAAACCCTAACTCCAATTCGAAATCAATACTTTCCGCCCAACCCTAAGCTTTCCTTTTATAGAGTTAGGCTTAGGACTCCTTTAATCTCCACCGTCGGATCTAGGGATTTAACCTCCACCGTCGGATCTAGGGTTTTATCCCAACCGTCGGATCTAGGGTTTCATTTCAACCGTCGGATCTAGGATTTCATCCCAACCGTCGGATCTAGGATTTCATCCCAACCGTCGGATCTAGGGTTTTATCCCAACCGTCGGATCTAGGGATTTAATCTCAACCATCGATTCTAGGGTTTCATCCTAACCATCGGATCTTAGGGATTTAATCCCAACCGTTGGTTCTAGGTTTTGTTTTACATTCTTGGATCTAGACTTCACAAGGATTATATTAGGCTACGATAGGGACCATAAGGAGGAGTTGGATCTTGGCCACCCGATGGATCGGAACCACACAAACTTGATCCATCAATGATGTTCCATTCCACTAGAGGATCATCATTGAACTACCTCACCAACCCCATAAATCAATATGGGCTCCATATATTATTTGTACATCCATCTCCCGTGTTTAAGATATCGAATGTCGTCAATTAATTGATTCTTGACCATCGATTAATTAACATCTAATTCCTCGAGTAGTACCACTCAACCTTATCATCATGTTGACTAAGTCAACGGTGGGTTACATGATGAACTTATGAGCTCCTCAAGGGACATCATCAACCTAATATATAGGACACGGTTTCCTCCTATAATCAACGGCACACCATGTAAATAATATTATTTCCCAACTTACGCATATTGATTTAATCCATCTAAATCTCACCCATCGCAAATCAAAGAAATAAACACTAAGTACATGTGCCCGTTATTATATCGGGATTAAGAGCATGTACAACATAATATCTGAGGTCCGATTCAATTATGTAGTCAGTACTAAATTGAATCACCTCTATGTCGGTCCTACTCAATACACCTAAGTGTACTAGTGTAACTCTATGTTCAAGATAAAACAATACCAAGCTACACTACAACCATGCCAATGGTTTGTCCAAAACCATCTTGGTTGTGAGCCTTTACTTATATTTTACAAGGTACTAATAACATGATCTTCTGTGCCACACCAAGCACCTTGTTATCTACAATGTAAAATATTAGACAATATGCACACATATATAATGAATATATAAAATGCAAATAATGATCATGTGATTCTTATTTCAAAATAAAATGTTCATACAAAATGAGCTAGGCTTTCAGTATACATTCCAACAGTATCCACACTGACACCCACACTAGCTTTGGAGTCACGTTGTGCTAGCAACCCCTAGCAAAACGCCAAGAATTCCTTTTGGAAGAAGAAGGAGAGGAAGGAGGAGATAAGAGAACTCTTCTCTTGGCCCTTTTGGCTTGCACGCCCAAAACAAAAAACACACCCAAGTAAGTCCATGTGAAACACCAAAAGAGGCCTTTTAATCCTTAGCCATCAATGCCAACATCTCCTCATCAAGACATCTCTTAATACCAAGACCCTTGGTATTCTCCTTCATGAATTCTCATCATGAATACCAAGGCTCTTGGTATTTCCATGCATGATTAATCAAATTAATCATGCATGATGATGAATCATCTTCCATGGTTTAACTTGAGTCTAACTCAAGTTTAACCAGTTTGAGTCTAACTCAAATCTTGGCCATATGCTCAATTGTCCTTGTAGTCCAACTAAAAGAAACCTTCTCCAAAACAGAATGTCATTTGTGTGTGACCCTATAGGCTCTTGTAACGTTGGCAATGTATCTAAAACTTTTTTAGATACATAAGCAATGAGCGACATCTAGCAATACATCATTGCTATCCAAGTTACAAGATCGTTGAGATCCGATAACCTTTCTATGACTATTATCATGTATGACGATGTCCTTCTATCTCTGATATCTTAGATCGATCAATGAGGCATAGACCGTGTCATCCCTTTATCGATCTTTATGTTTCTTGATCCCCAAGTAGACTCACTCAAACAAATGAGCTCAATATCACATATTGACTCATTTGAGCATGGTCATGCATTTCGTGGTCCTACTCTATCAAGAGGACAAAGATATCACTCCTATCATATAGGAGGGATAGATCCTATCTACATCACTCACATCCCTCTGCATAATTTGTTACATACCCAGTGATCACCATTATAGTCACCCTGTTATGGCGTGACGTTAGACGATACCAAAGTACATAACTCCTTATGTAGGGAACCGTAGTGACTTCAGGTCTAAGGACTATTCATATCAATAGTCATATGAGAAAGTATATGACACTCATATAACGATCCATGATACTTTCTCACGGTGGGTCAATTCAGTATATATATTCTTCAATATATATACCCATGTGTCAATGTGATATCACATATCCATGACTTGTGAGATCAAGTCATCCATTGACCTACATGCTAGTCTCAATGTATTAATATTGCCCTTGTATATTAATACTTGACTAGGAATATTAAGAATAGTGTTCTCTACTGCTTCTCATAATCAATTCTACCAATTGATATACTGTAGATTAGAACCTACTATTCAAGGGCATTATTATATTTATTTTAGCTGGCACATGCATAAAGTAAATATAATAAACAATCTTTGCCTTTTATTAATGAAATATGATACACATGATCCCTAATCAATCATCTCATGATTGCCACTAAAGGCTGACACTAACACAGAAGGTTCTACAGTCTTGAGCATATTGTTTAGCTCAGGAATGATGGATTTAAGATTGTTCATCAAAAATTGTATGTAACTCTTAAACAAACTATGCAGAATTAAGTCAATACTTAATTTGTGATCCATTGCAAACCCTAGTGATCCTAGCCGCTCGATGTACCCGTTCATCTTCAGTACAAATTGTACTGCAGATGAACCCCCCTCCATCTTCGAGCTAAAGAGAAGCTTCGAGACTTCGAACCTTTCAGATCTCGACTGCTCATCGAAGAGTTCACGAAGATGGTAAATGATCGTGTAAGCATCCATATGCTCCTGCTACTTTTGCAACTCAGGAGTCATCGTCGCTAGCATGATGCAACTGGCAAGCTCAAAATCAATCGTATGCTTCTGATGGGCTAACATTTGGTCTAGAGTTGCATCATGGTCAAGACTGGTGGGAAGAGGCTCTTCAAGGACATTAGCAAGCTTCTCAACCTTGAGAACGATTCTCAAGTTTCAAAGCCAGTCCAAGAAGTTGGACCAAGTCAGTTTGTTCAATTCCAAAATTGAATGCAAATTAACAGACAACATTATCAAATGATTAATCTAGAAATACAAAATCGAGAATGTGAGAGAGATGATTTGCTATGTAAACAATTTACATATTAGGCTCTCACTCACTTTTCAAATTCAAGAGCCCTTACTTTAAATTCGAGAGATCATAGGATTTTCTCCAAGTGGGTTGATATCCACTATAGATAAGAACAACCTTGACGTTAGGCCAACAAGTCATTCTTAGCTATAGTGGTTGGTATTAAGTATACCGATTACATATCGCGTATATATAACTATCACATTATGCTATCAACTATTTAAATGTTCACATAAACATGGAATTGTTAACACATTATCTAGTATACATCAAATGTATATCACCGGACTTCACCTCTATGCACATTTACCTTGCCGTTAGGTCAACAAGCCATTGCTTCAAGTTAAAGTCAACCCGTTAATTATGAGATCGTATCTTTATGGTTCGAACATATCTAATTTCAAGTCAAGCTTGACTTGGGCCAACAACTCAAATAAGGAATTAGACTCTGGTTCTTACCATATTAATAGTAGTTGTAAGCTTTAAAATTTATATAAGGGTTTTAGGTCTCATCCTCATGTATATGTTCTACCTATATGACATCTCACACATGACATATATAATGACATGTCACAACACACGCATGACAAAATGCATATAATATTTTTGTTGTCATTATATTATTTTAGAATTAAAATATGTTTAGGAATTTGATATCCATAAATCAACATTCCGTTGATTAAATTAGGAAATAATTTTCAAATTTAATCTCATATTTTTGTTTGGGAAATATATTAAAGATAAAATATATTTTAGAATCTTGATTTCATAAATCATGATTCTTTAATTAAATAAGGATTTAAATTCGAATTTAATATTATATTTTATCCAAGAAATATATTAGAAATAAAATATAATTTAGAATCTTGATTTCCATAAATCATGATTATCTAATTAAATAAGGAATTAATTCCAAATTTGATTTCATATTTTATTTGGTAAATATTTTTCAGAAATAAAATATATTATAGAATATCGATTTCCATAAATCAAAATTCCATAATTAAATTAGGAAATAATTTCCAATTTAATCACATACTTTATTTAAGGAAATAAATACCTATCAAGAAAATCCAAGTAATTAGGAAACATTTTCCATAGTAATATTTCTTGATCAAATATTTTCAAAAATATAATTTCCTAAATTTTCCAAATCTAGATTTTTTTCTAACAAATTATAAAACTTTCCAAAAATGGAAATTTTTCCAAAATAGGAAAATTTCCAAAATACTTCTATGAACAACTATGACTTCGTAAAACCTATTTTATGAATATGTAGAAGCACAGTCAGGTTCTAATCCCACTGTTGGGTTAGGACCAACGTGTAGATGTGTTTTTGTCATTTTACAAATGAACGCAGCAGAAGAAAAACGTAATAATTTCCTAAATTATTACAATACTCACACCCACGCATGCAGGATTACAACACGTGCGGACATATCCATCAAATAAAATTTTACATACAACAAGAATAAAATAAATTTTACTCTAGGTATACCTTTTAGATGATTGGAAGCCGGAAGGGCATTAACCGTACGATGCTCGCGGAGCTTCGACTCTACTTGTATCCACGCCGAATCTTCGGAGGGACAAATTTTCAAAGCCACGAGTTTGACCTTCTCTTCGCTACTAGACGAAGCAAGAAGGTTGGGTGATCGAAGAGCAATCGCCGACTCATTTTGCTACACAAATGAGTCCTTGAACAACCTTCGTAAGGTTATCGATTCGTGTCAGAATTAACTGATGATTTTGAAGCTTCAATAAGCCACAATAACAGTCCTAAAACTTAGAGTGGTCGACCTCTAAAGTGGTGGAAACAACCCTTGTTTCCTTGATGGCCAGCAGAACACCAAACCGTAATTCTCCTAGGTTCGGCTAGGTTGAGGAAGAGGGTCTTAAGGACTTCTATTATTAGGTTTAGCCTTTATAACTCTTTATATAGGCACTAATCCTAATGGGTTATAGGTTAGTGGATCACATCCATAAGCCCATAATTATTAAGGCTTAATCTCATCCATTAAACCCTAATTGGGCCCTTAACCAAAAGAGGACCCTTTTAATTAAAACCAAATGGGTTTGGTTTATAATTAAACCTTTTAAGGCCCAACCCGTCCTCTTAAGATGTGCTCATTTTGTATTTCCAACTTGACAAATGTTTCTATATTTGTCATGTGTTTGGTCCAACCAAACTTGATCTCTCTCGATCTTGAGAATCCAATTTTTAAACTTGTTTTAAGTCTCTTTGAAGGATTCATAGTGCGTGTAACCTAATAGGTTATGATGGTCATTCATAATTAACCATTAATTATGGAATGATCATGATTGACACCTAGTAGTACATCATGATCCCCAATTAATCAAAAAATCAACGGTTGATCTTGGAACCATTTCCGAACCCTTCAGCAGCTTCACTGAATCGTGCCTCGTTCTTTTCACTCATCTTATACACACTTGGTTTAGGACATGGTCTGTTGATGTAGTAAGCATCACTCCTTAGTTTTGATGTATGAACTACAATTAACAGTTAGGACTCACGTGTGATCTAATATAAGTATTAAGTGTGTAGGCTTAACAGGAAGTTCTAGTAGGTCTTGTTGACCGGATACTAGGCATGAATCTTGACAGATCAGAAGGATCGGACACCAAGCATGAAGTCCAGATGGGTCACGTGGACCGAACATCTAGCATGAAGACCGGCTGGGTCAGGAGACCGGACAATCGACAAAAAGTCTAGTTGGCTCAGGCAGATCGGACACTTGGTGGAAGCCCTGGTGGGTTAGATCAGATGTCAAGGATGGTAAGTCCGACAGGTAGCCGACAGGTAAGCCTCGAGTGAAGAGGTGAGGCCGAGTCCTCTGTAGGGGGACAAAGCTAGGTGCCGATCCGACGAAAAAGTCCACGTGAAACTTAGTAGTCGAGATCGAGCAGTATTAATACTGCTATTACATTGCATATTATTTGTTTTGTACTAATCCTGTTTTCCAAGAATCAGTCGACTGAATGGACTCAAGTCAACTGAAGTCCAATCGACTGGATATGTATCAGTTGACTGGATACCTATTTGGCAGGATCAGCTGGTGATCGATCAAAGATCCTGCGACGCAGATGGAAAGGGTTTGAGTCGACAGAAGAGTTTGAGTCGACTGAAGAGAGAAATTTCCCGATGCGGAACCGAGTGACTTGGAGTCGACTGAAGGGGATTCAGTCGACTGGAAGACCACGAATACCATATCGACGGGTTGATGTGGAGTCGACTGGAAGGTATTCCAGTCGACTGGAAAGAGTTTATAAAAGTCGTGCTCGACCAGAACTCGATATCAACATTCAATCAACGTCGAAGTGCTACCGAAATACTTGCTCGTCCACTAAATTTTCATTCCATAACAAGGCGACCTTACGACACACTGCAACTATCTCTACAATCTCTTAGTGTCGGTATAAAGCCTTGTACTTTATTTTTAGTTTATTATTTCGCTTTTGCACTTAATTTTAAGAAGAGTGGGCAGTGTGTTACTCGTCTTCATTATTTGTAAAAAGCGAAACCCTACGAAGTTGAGAGTTCTCGAGTCGGACGGTATTTAGTGAATTGTCCATCGAGGTAGCTCACGGGAGAGCTACGAGTCTTGGAGTAGCAACCCTGTCCAGGTTGTGAACCAAGTAAATTGCCTATGTCAAAAATTATCTTTATATTCCACTGCATACTTTGATTAGAATAAATAATATAAAATTAATTTAAAAATATAAAATATCGAGATTCACCCCCCTCTCTCGGTTCACTCGATCCTACAATTAGCATCAGAGCAGGGGCACTCCGAGTTGGTGAAACCACCATCATGAGCTTTTTATTGCTTTAATATAATTTTTATTACATTAGAATAATTTTTATTGCTTTAATATAATTTTTATTGCATTAGAATAATTTTTATTGCATTAGAATAATTATTGTTGCTTTAGAATAATTTTTATTATAGTAAAATAATTTTCTGCACATTAAATTAATTTTTAGAATTTTAAAATTACTTAAAATAATTTTCTACACATTAAATTAATTTTCAGCATTTTAAAATTACTTAAAATAATTTTCTACATATTAAATTAATTTCCAGCATTTTAAAATTACTTAAAATAATTTTCTGCACATTAAATTAATTTCAAACATTTTTAAATTACTTAAAATAATTTTTTGCACATTAAATTAATTTCCAGAATTTTAAAATTACTTAAAATAATTTTCTGCATATTAAATTCATTTTCAACATTTTAAATTACTTAAAATAATTTTTTTCATATTAAATTAATTTTCAGTATTTTAAAATTACTTAAAATAATTTTTAGCATATTAAATTAATTTCAAGAATTTTTAAATTACTTAAAATAATTTTTTTTCATATTAAATTAATTTCTAGCATTTTAAAATTACTTAAAATAATATTCTGTATTTTAAATTCTTTTTCAGCATATTTAAATTTGGTAAATTAGTTTTCTACATATTAGATTCTTTTTAAAACCAATTTTTGTCCTTAAAAAAAATAGTTTTCATTGATAATGTCACACTTAGAGGGATACAATACCGTTTGCCCTCCTCTCTTTAACGGAGAGGACATTTCCTACTGGAAAAGGCGAATGAAATATTATCTGATGACCGACCTAGAGGTCTGGTTTTCAATTAGGAAAGGATTTATAGCTCCGGTAGACGACTCGGGGGAGTTGTTAGAACCGAAGAAATGAACCTCGGATATTAGGAAGAGAGCTCAAGTCGATTACAAGGTACTTAACACCTTGCAATGTGGACTTACTAAAGAAGAGCTAAATATGGTAGGTCCATTTGAAAATTCTAAAGAATTATGGGAGAAGTTAATTGAATTGTATGAGGGTACAAATGACACTAGGATAGTCAAAAGGGACATGCTTTTAAATAAATTATTTAATTGTAAAATAAATAAAAACGAAAACGCTAGTCAACTTCATACTAGGATTAAGGATATATTAAATGCATTACATTTAATAGGACACTAAATAGAGAATAGGGATTTAATTAGGTATATTGTCACGCCCCGAGAGTATGCCGTGCTGAAAAGCAAACGGACGACATCTCCCCTGTACGTGGCAATATTTCGGGTTAATACAAGGCCCGTAGGCCACAACATATATATATATATATATGAAAACAAACCACAGCAGAAAATAACCACAATAACATAACAAACTAAACTATAACAAATACTCACAATGCATACTGGTATGACTGACCACATCACACATAACGAAACACCAACAAAAGCCCAAATCCACGTGTGTACATCACATGACAAGTTCACATCACTTTACACCACGAAAAACTTCAAATACATAACACAATAATACGGGAAGCCCAAAACAATCACGGGAGTCTCAGAGGTGAGATGAGATGTCAGCTAGCCAGCAGTGCTCCAAGCCGTCATGAAGACTTCTACCTGTTACCTGGGCGACAGAAAAACCCAGGGTCTGTGGTGGAAAGTAAAACTCAGCAGGTAATAATATAGAACATGTAAATATATATCAATATCACATGTCATTCAACAGCATGACCTAATGGTACAACAGGTATAACAACACAGTATATAAATACATGCATATACCATCTAACCAAATAAACAATGTATAACATAGACATATCTGAACGTCTGCTACGCTACTCTGATCCAACCTGAGAATATATCCAACATATATAACAGGAAGAGTAATACTACTCACAATCTACTCATGATACAGGTCAAGGTATCTAATGGTCTGTCCAACAAATATACAAGTATCCGACACAACCGTATAACAAATGCAAGAAGCATGCATGAATATGATGTACAACCAAATGCAACAAGCATAGTACAATCAAATGCATCATCACAATAAGCATATATATATATATAGACTGCATCTATATATATATATTAATCACAACCATTCATATATATATATATATACATGCATATATGTATATATATAGTAATATGCAAAGCACCATAAGATATGGCAATGCAGCATGCATGGTCATGCCTGCGCACCCCTACTCGCTACCATGACCCCAGTGTGGCCTAGGTGGCACGACATGACAACTGTCCCAACTCAACACCTACCACCACTCTAGAGTGGCCGAGTGGGCAGTGTGATCAAGTAGCATATGAGCGTAAAGAGCTCACTACACAATGGGGGTCTCTACTGCTGGCCACTTCGACTGACACTACCAATGAGTGGGCGAGTGCCAAACACCCAAGACAATTGCACGCAACTCCAACTACCACCGTCTATAGTGATAGAGTGCGGCACAACAAATTTTCTGCCCTCACACTAGTTACTCCTCGGAGATTATCCTGGGAGGCAAGATGACTGACGACTCTCTCAACCCCAAGGGAGACTATGTCGTCAGAATGTATGCAAATGACATGAATGTATTGTCACCCATACATACATCTACCACAGACTCTCTGTTCATCAGAGAGTCATACCCATCTGATCAATACACTCTCAATCTTGTAGAGAGTCGATCAACTGATTGACAGACTCTCTCTCCTGTAGAGTCGTACTTAACTGATCATAACTCATTATCCAATAGAGAGTCGTACTCAACTGATCGATGCACTCTCTATCCTATAGAGAGTCGTACTCGACTAATCATATCAAGCTGTGACCATCGGTCCATAGCGACATACTAATCCCCCTTCACTTAACCATTATACAACACATGGTTGGTAATAAACATGCAACATACGGGTATTAGAATAAATCCTATATTTAAAGCATTACCTATCCACGGATGACCTTTTTGCCAATTTATAAATTGGGTCATCACCCGTACTCTAACATCTACACCCTACTAAACATCTAGGCCTATTTACATCACATATATAACCCTAAATCATAATAAAGGGAATGTGATATCAACCTTTGAGTAAATATAGTCAACGACAAGTATCAAGCATAAGATAAATAAGAGCAGGGTCAAGATAATATGAACACCTAACATGCTCATATCTACGACTAAATCTGAATGCAATTACATCTACCTGACCAAGGTAGGAAATTACCCACCCGATACGAAGCTTGAAATAATCCTCACAGTCGTGGACCTGCTTCGTATCCCAAACCTGCACATAATAGCAACTATGATTAAGTACAAGTATACAACGAATGATCAAATCGAACCCTACATCAACTTCGTATCCCGATCAACTAGATTGATCTAGTTATCCAATTAACTTAATCAATCTTCCACATTAATCCTTATCAACTATTAGGCCACTTAACAACCTATTATGCATTTATAACCACCCATATCGGAACTTACCATCCACAACTCCCTTTACCAGAACTGAGCTTCCCCAGCTCGTTCCCAACTCACACAGAAAACGCACAACTCTCACATCCCACACAACCCATTTACAACTCAATTTAACATATAATCTCACATTTAACACATACAAAGCATACCCACAACCAATACAGCCCTTCACAACTTCACAGTCGTTCACAACCCTTACAGAGCATAAACAAACATACTCCAATTAACCTGCCACAACAATTATGCACCGAGAGAAAATAGGGATCCAATTGAACCCTGAATGAGTACACACTCAACTCACTGATCAACACCATATCCACACTAAATATTGTTGTGAACCACCGTAACCCAAATAACCTACCTATAATGCCAAAATCACAGATCCGTAATGAAAACTTACTTCAACATGACTTCACTGCTTCGTTCCACTCTTCTGTTTCACACTGCTACCGACCTATCAATACAGAACACAGTCCATTCACAGCAAGAATAGAGCAGCTCGTTCCACAACCCACAGTTTACATGAATTCAAGGGCCTAACCAACCCTATTTGAACTCCTCAACTCAACCCAACTCCATCCACTCCCCCACAGCCGGCCAATTCTCCCAAACAACACCATCCCACATGCTCCATTGAAAGAAACCCAACGTCCAGATCAAATCACATTGATACACAAACAACTAAAGTCACACACACCAATTGTTAGATGGAAAGCAAGGGTTAGATCAAGCTTACAGTCCCCAAATCTCCACCGGCAGTAAATCTCCTCCTTCCATCCTCAGTTCACTGGCCAAAGACCTTGCCTAATTTAAATGGATCAAGCTCAAATCTGAAACAAAATCACTGCTTGACCTTATATCTCATCCAAGATCGAAGAAAATAGCACCTACTCACCCGACTCCGACCGATCCTTGAACTCACGGGATGGAGGATCTGAATTGGCGTCGGTGTTGTCCATCGGGCAGCAGAGGTCAAACCCTAATCATCGAGATAGAAGAGATCAGTAACTATCGGCCTACCGTAAGTGCTCGCAGTGGAGATCAGCGGCGATGGCCGAGCATGGTGGTCACCAGTCGTCCGCGCAGGAGTGGCGACTATTGATCCTGTGCGCGCGTCGAGCATGGCGATTGGAACAGGTGTTGCTCTGCCCAAGGGTCGTCGGCGGTCGTGGATGGTTGCGGGGGCGACAAGGTGAGGAGGGTGGCGCGCGAGGTGAGGAGGTGGTGCGATCGGGAAAGAAGAGGAGTGGGATCGGAATGGAGAAGAAGAGTCGCGCCCTGAAAGAAATGAGAATGAATCGGTTTTTAATAAAACACATTAACTCTTCCATAACGGGTAATCCAAATAGGCTTTGTAAAATCCTATTAAATCTCTCCTTACATAGTATCATAAGAATTCCGTTTAAATCCAGAAAAATTTCTAAAAAATCATAAAAAATCCTGAAAAATTCTATAAGATAATTTATTAATTAATGAGGAATATTTTATTTTATTTTATTTATTATTATTTTTCAATATTTTATATTCTCTCCCACTAATAAAAATTTGGTCCCCAAATTTCGTACTAACATGCAAAAATTACTTCAAGTAAGTTTTCGAAAAGGACCACATACATTCTTCAAGTGAACAGATGAGGCTATCAAGCTTGGATAGTATCTTTCAGCTCTCACGTAGCCTCCTCATCGGCATGATGCTGTCATCCAACCTTTACGAGTCAAATGGTTTTGTTCCGCAACTGACGCTCCTTGCGACCAAGAATCCACACTCGAATCTCCTCATAAGTCACATTAGACTGAGGTAGAATCGGAACCTCTTTCAGAACATGATTTGAATGAGGAATGTATTTCCTCAGCATAGAAACATGAAATACGTTATGAACACCCGCAAGTGTCGGAGGTAAAGCCAATCGGTAAGCTATACCCCCAATCTGCTCTAATATCTCAAATGGACCAATGTAGTGTGGAGCTAATTTTCCTTTCAACCTAATCGTTTCACCCTTTTCGTAGGTGAAACATGCAGAAATACTTGTTCCCCAACTGAGAACTCCAAAGGCCTTCACCTCCGGTCTGCGTAACGCTTCTATTGACCATGTACCTTTAATAACCATCATCCGATGACGCGCACCAACTCTGCATCATGTTGGATACTCTGTGGCCCCAATAGCTGTTGTTCCCCGACTTCCTTCCACAATACGGGAGATCTACAGGGTCTCAGAAGGAATCATCTGAATGGAAGAGTGATAACAATTCTTATAGTCAAATTCCACTAAAGGAATGTGATTCTCCCAACTACCTCCATAATCCAGGATACAAGATCTTAATAGATCCTCCAGAGTCTGAATGTTACGCTCAAACTGTCTATCTGTCTGTAGATGAAACGTTATACTAAGCCAAAGCTCTGTGCCCATAGCTTGCTGCTGACTCTGCCAACATCGCAAGGTAAATCATGGGTCTCTATCAGAAATGATACTTAAAAGTACCCTATGCAGTCTAATAATCTCTCGGCAGTACAACTCTGCTAGACGATCCAATGGATCTGACCTACGAGTAGGCAGAAAGTGAGATGATTTGGTCAGTCAATCCACAATCACTCAAATTGCATCATGTCCTTTACGGGTTCTAGGGAATCCCATAATGAAATCAATAGTGATATGCTCCCACTTCCATTCCGGGATCGGAATTTCCTAGAGCAATCTAGCGAGTTTTTGATGTTCAACTCTTACCCGCTGGCATACTGAACATCGAGCAGCAAAATCTGATATACCCCTCTTCATATCGTTCAACCAGTATAAACCTTTCAACTCTTGGTACATCCCAATACCATAAGGATGTATAGCAAATCTCAAATAAGGTGCCTCTGGTAGCAACTCTATAGTAGCTACACAGTAGCTAGTCAAATTCAATGAGCACTTTTGCTCCATACATTTATAAATCCAGATAATAACTACTAAGTCCACGTCATGTGTATGTCTCGTAGTTCACCAACTATCGTAAGCTTAAAATATATCTCCTTTAAATACATCGGGATCGCTCCGATCCCTGAAATGATACATTTTCGTACAACATCCTTCCATCCTCATTGGAAGGATTAACTAACACTTATGCAAAAGTCCACCATCGACTGAGCCCTGAAAACTAGTTTCACAAGCTTCTGACCAAGTGAATTCCATCACTCTCTTGGTCAACCAAGTCTGTGGTATAGTAATGCCAAACATTCTACCCACATCTACGGAATTAACCAAAACATACAAGGAAAACCACCCTCTACGGTGGTCGAGTGCGTAACTCCAACTACCACAATCAACAGCGGCCTGGTTACACAACTCCAACAACCACAACTGATCCAATCGTGTCCAGGATACACGATTCTCAAATCGAGTGGCGACTAATTCTTTAATTAGTCTAACAACTTAATCAAAACTCATAAAATTCATACTAAGTATGACATTGTCGTCTCTACACACCTACATCCCCTTTACTCTAAGCTGATAATATATTAATTATCACAACGACAATGATAATTGTATGACACCATCTCACTACAATATTAAAACTCCAGTCGTAAATCAACCTTAGAGTATACACAGGTGTCCTTTGCTGATCTAGACAGATCATCTATCCCAAACGGAGGTTATTCACTTTCAACAACTATCGCATTCCATCATCGATAATCAATGCATAATTTTAAAGGTCCATCTCTCTTTTAACAAAGAGTTCCGGATCTTCTCAATGAGGAATACTGGGATAGATAAATATCCCTTCCAACATCTCCTATAATTGCAACTCACGTTCTTCTAATTTCCATAGTGTTTAGTAACACTTATATCAACAAAAATACCACTCGTATGAGGAATTCAATATCGACACTATCTTTGAAATCACTCTGATCGCCTACTCCACTTGCCTATGCAACGACAAACCTTGGAGTTCATCCGAAACTACATCCGAATACTCTCAGATTATACGTACATCCGAGAGACATATCGTACCATACTTCTAACAATTTAACCATCCGTAAGGATATGTCTACAGTGAAAGTATGTCTATCAAAGTCTAAGGGCATCTCTTGACTTCTTAATTGTTGATCCCCATCTCACCTGACAGTAGAGATACCATCGACCCACAAGTCGATGTAAAGGACCCTTCTAATCCAAACTAAGAATGTTCTAGACAAAGATACCTGTAAACTACAAGTAACTCTCAATATATTAACCCAGAGGGTAAACTAGAGTAATACCCTGAACGATCAAATATCTATCGATCCAATCCAAAAGGCTCCACGTAGGTCTCGACCTTTCTCCGAAGAGAAAAAGATCAGATCCAACAGTCTGCGACAAAGCGGTCGCATATCTGCGACGAATGCCTCGGGGATTTTTCCTAGATCATTTGATCCCATCCCTAAATCCTACGACCTACAACTGTAGAATACAAAATAGATACGACCATCATCGTATACTCTCTCCTCTGTACCAAGCTAATCAACATCTGGGGGTAACTGTTGTTGTCTGCTTGAGTCTTCTGCTGATGCTGCTTCTGTGCTGATCTCTGCTGAAGGGTAGTATCAAGGAACTCCAACCACGCCTGAGGTAGTAGGTTGCTGCTGATGAAATAACCCAATCTTCTGTGTTGATCTCTGCTGTCGCGATGATGCATCTTCCTCCCGGAATACCATCGGTAGTCTTCAACTGAGTCTTCAAAATACAACTCTTCAATTTGTACTGGTTGCTTACAACATATGAACTGATCCAACTGATAATCTGACTTCGCATGTCTTCGTGATCCGCACTGCATGCACATAATCCCTTCAGAGTCTTTATTCTGATTTCACTGATGTGCACGAGAACATCCTGATGATCTACGGTTTGTCTTCTATAATTGGAAAATAGCTCAAGGCATATGACTCTGATCTTGCTCCTTTTATCCAATAGCTAGAGACTTCAGACTCTAATAGGTTGACCTGCAATAACTTCTTATTGGTCTCCAACTCTTAAACACTTGTACGAAGTCATTTCTAATTCCTGACTCAATCCAACGTCTTCCGACAGGATCTGATAGAAGATCCTATCTTCTTAATCCAACAGTAAGCCAACAATCGTGGGTGGCTTAAAACATCCATTCACATTCCTGAGCTATTAGGTGAGCGTAACTCTGCAAGTCTAATGACTTTGCATGGAATTCCCGTTATCGACGATCACCCTACTTGAAGCTCAAGAATTCCCTATAATGTGTCACTAAAAGTGACACGGGGAAATACTCTCTTTCTACATCACTAGACCATGATCAAGTGATATATTATTTCCCGAAGATTATTTTCTGCATTTACCACCAAATACCTGCTTGATCCCGATAATGGTATGCAAATAACTCTACCTTCTCTGTATAACCCGAGTTAAGTACTCAAAAGTATCCTCAAAGTTATACAACCCAGTACGAACAAACTCAGGGATCAAAATTCCTATGAAACACCGTAAACTAGCCTTCCTCTATCTGCATCAACAATAGCCTACTTGTCTTATCCATTACCCATCAGGTAATGATCTGACTAGTACCGTTAGTGAAAATCCCTAAGACTATAGTCTTTGATTTTTTTTCACAAGAAATGTGATGACTTGACCCCTATTTGAAAGGTTTTGCCCGGAAGCTCTGATACCAATTGTTGGGTTCCGATCCGTGAGGGGAAACTTCGCTTCCCCTTCACCTCGGTTGCTTGACCATGGTGATCCCTTCGATGTACCCAGATTAAAAATTTTAATCCTAGACAAAAGGGATTCCCAAAGCAACCAAGTCATCGTCGTGCTATTCGTTTAGAGAGGTCACTTGAACAAACTAGTTGTTCAAGCGACCATTCTCTATTCTACGAGTAGCCGTGGAATAGAACATGTCCGGATCGCCGGTTTTTGTATTTATACTCGGGATCCAAGTATTATTTAGCCTATTTACAGAAATATAACATGCTTATATTTTGAAAAACAAACACAAGCAATGAATAAAAGAGATAGAAGAATAGTTATACCTCTTGGTCTTCTAATGTATGACCCTCCTCCTTTTGGATGTCGTGTGGGCGACGATCCACCAAAAGTCGAAGCTCCTAGATCGCAAAACTTCCTTCCTTGCTTTTCCCAAGCAAGAGGAAGAAGAGAAACAATGTTTTTCTCCTTCAAAAACTCAACCAACAAAGAACTATAGAAGTTCTTGCCGCCGGCCAACTAGAAGGAGAAGAAGATGATGGAAAACTACCAAGACACCAAGGGAAACCCTATATCTTGTTTCCACCACCTAAGGAGAAGAGAGGGGAGTGTTTTTGGGCGTGGCCAAGGGCTGGGAAGGGCTGGAATAGCTGCTGGACGTTGGCCACAAGGCAAGGAAGAAGAAGGAAAACTTGCCTTATTTGGTGCCACCCTTGCTTCCAAACCCTAACCCTAATTCCAATCCTATCTCAACTAGGATTGCCCTATTCTTGCCGCCCAAGCCTTGCTCCCTCCCTTTCATGTATGTCACGACCACTCCCCATGCCCTCCTTTTATAGAGTTAGGGATAAGTCATGAATTAATCTCCTCCATTGGTTCTAGGGATTTAATCTCAACCGTCGGATCTAGAGATTTAATCTCAACCGTCGGATCTTAGAGATTTGATCTCTACCAATGGATCTTAGAGTTTTGTTTCTATCCATTGGATCTAAGCATCTTGAGGTGTTAATGGGCTACATTAGGGACCATGAGGAGGAGTTGGGTCTTGGTCACCCATGGATCAAGCCCACATAAAGTCCGATCCACTAATGATGGTCCAATCCACTAAAGGTCCATCATTGATCTACCTCACCAACCCCCATATGATAATATGGGCTCCATATATTATTTGTACATTTTCTCCCCGTGTTTAAGATCTCCAATGTCCGTCAATTAATTAATTTACTGACCATTAATTAATCGACATCTAACTCCATGAGTAGTACCACTCAACCTTTTCATCATGCCGGACCAAGTCCACCTGCAGGGTTTACATGATGAACCTTATGAGCTCCTCAAGGGGACATCATCATCCTAATATATAGGACACGGTTTCCTCCTATAATCAACGGCACACCATATAAATAATATCATCTTCCAACTTACCGAGTCTATCGATTTAATCTATAAATCTCGCCCATTGGTAAATCAAAGAGATGAGTACCAAGTATATGTGCCCGTTATTATATCGGGATTAAGAGCATGTACTAAATAATATCTGAGGTCCAATTCGATTATGTAGTCAGCAATAAATCGAATCACCTCTGTGTCGGTCCTTCTCAATACACACAAAGTGCACTAGTGTGATTCTATGGTCAAGACAAACCAATACCAAATCACACTACAACCATTCCGATGGTTTGTCCAAAGCCATCTCGGTTGTGAGCCTTTACTTATACTTTACAAGGAGCCGATAACATGATCTCCCGTGTGACACTACACACCATGTTATCTACAATGTAAGGTATTAGACAATATTGCATAACCATAAAAATATGCAAACAATGATCATGTGATTCTTATTTCAAAATAAAGATGTTCATACAAAAAATAGACTTTTAAGTATACATCCCTACAATCTCCCACTTATACTAAAAGACTATGCTGTCCTTATACTGCCATACATCTGATTCCACTTCCCTCCACATGTCTATCAAAGCTCTCGCTAGAAGGGCCTTAGTGAAAGGGTCTACCAGGTCATCCTCTGATGCAATCTAGGCGACAACAACTTCTACCTCCTTTACGATTTCTCGTATCAGGTGGTACTTGCGCTCTATGTGTTTACTAGCCTTATGGGCTCGTGGTTCCTTCGAGTTTGCAACTGCACCACTATTATCACAATAAATTGTGATAGTTCTGGGCAAACCAGGAATCACATCCAAGTCCATCAGGAAGTTCCTGAGCCATACAGCTTCTTTGGCCGCCTCAGAGGCCGCCACATACTCAGCTTCCATGGTGGAGTCTGCCACGCACTTTTGCTTGACACTCCTCCATACAATGGCTCCACCTCCCAAAGTAAACACAAAACCTGAGGTAGACTTACTGTTATCCCTATCAGATTGGAAGTCGGAATCCGTGTAACCCACAGGGAGTAATTGGTCTGCCCGGTAAACCAGCATATAATCCCTAGTCCTTCTTAGGTACTTCAATATATGCTTTACCGCAGTCCAATGTCCCTGTCCTGGATTACTCTGATATCTACTGACCATGCCCACGGCAAAACAGATATCTAGTCTCGTACAGAGCATCGCATACATGAGGCTTCCTACTGCCGAAGCATAAGGAACCGCCTTCATCTCCTCTATCTCCTCAGATGATCTAGGACACATCTCCTTAGATAGAAGTACTCCATGCCTGAAAGGTAGAAAACCCTTCTTGGAGTTCTGCATGCTAAAACGCTCCATAATCGTGTCTATGTATGAAGCTTGGGATAAGCACAACATCCTTTTCTTGCGATCCCTTATAACCTTGATCCCAAGGATGTGTCTCACCTCTCCCAAGTCCTTCATATCAAACTGTTTGGACAACCATACCCTTACGTCCGATAACACTTCGATGTTGTTGCCAACCACCAAAATGTCATCTACGTATAGTACAAGAAATACCACTACGTTTCCGTCACATCTCTTGTATACACAAGACTCATCCGGACTTTGAATAAATCCATAAGACTGGATTATCTCATCAAAGCGAATGTTCCAAGATCTTGAAGCTTGCTTCAATCCATAAATGGACCGATTAAGCTTACACACAAGATGCTCTTTGCCCGTAGCAATGAATCCCTCTGGTTGCTTCATATAGATGGTTTCCTCAAGACTTCCATTAAGGAAAGCTTTCTTGATATCCATATGCCACACCTCATAATCCATATGAGCTGCTATGCATAAGAGCTCTCAAACCTGACTTGAATCCATAGATTCAATCTCAGTATTCATTGCACTTTGCCAAGATAGTGCATCTTTATCTTGGATTGCCTCGTCATATGTCCAGGGATCAGGTTCATGTTCGCCAGGGACCAAATCGAAAGATTCTCCCAAGAACATGAATCTATCAGGCTGTCTCACAACCCTCCCACTACGACGAGACATCACTTGTGTATCCTCTGTGACACGCGGTGCAGTGACATGTGGTATATCCTCTTGTACCGGTGGTACTAAAGAAGTGACTTCCCCTTTTAACTCCTCCAGAAAAATTTTACTCTTGGGCTTGTGGCTCATCACATAGTCTTCCTTTAGAAATCTAGTGTTCGTGCTAACGATCACTCTCTGATCTCTAGGACTATAAAACAATCCACCCTTCGTTCATCTAGGATAGCCAACGAACAAGCGCACTTCTGTACGAGGTTCCAACTTACCAGCATCTGCCTTCAGCACATGTGTTGGACTCCCCCATATCCGAATATGTCTTAGACTAGGCTTTCGCCTAGTCCACAACTCTGTGGGAGTAGAAGGCACCGATTTATATGGAACCAAGTTCGTAATGTACACCAGATCTAGAGCATATCCCGTAACGAGTCCGCAAGTCGTAATAACTCATCATCGATCTAACCATCTCTATAAGAGTCCTATTCCTTCGCTCTTCTACATCATTCACTGGGTGTGCCAAAGTGCATAATTGGGATTGAATCCCAACCTCTGATAGGTAATTCCTAAACTCTCCCAAGAGGTACTCGTCACCACGATCAGATCGTAGTGTCATCTTGAATAATTGTCTATGAAAAAGACGAAATATTCAAAACTACCTCTTGCCAGGATAGACATAGGACCATACGAATCATAATGAACCATTTCTAACATATCTTTGGCTCTATACCCCTTGGCCTTGAAATGCCTCTTGGTCATCTTACCCTCCAAGCAAGATTCGTAGGTTGGGAGATCCTCCACCACTAATGAACCCAAAGGTCCATCAGCTATCAACCTTTGAATTCTGCTTAGGTTAATGTGACCAAGACTAAGATGGCAAAGATATGTTTGGTTCATCTTCGAAGGTTCTTTTCTCTTATTAGACTTAGAAGATGAGTTAATAACTTCTATTTGCATCGTGGGAGCTAGTGGTTCAAGTTATAAATTTCCTATCTATGTACTAATAGATAATGTCCCTATTCCTTTTATAACAAATCGTCATTAAAAGAAATAGATTATCCATCCATAATTTAGAAACCAAATCAATTCTTTCTAAATAAATGTACATAAAGAAAATTCTAAGAACCAAAAACTTTATTTTTCTCAAAAGATAAATAAAACATCTCCCATCGCAATAGCCGCCATCTTCATGGCATTGCCCAAGTAAATGGTAATATCCCCTTTAGCTAGTCGTCGTTTCTCGAACCCGCAAAGTATTGCGCATACATGATTAGTGGCTCTCAGATCTACACACCGTGCACCGTGAGATAACACCGCTAACCATGTTTCAACGACTAGTTCAAAGGATGTATCTTTGTTCCGCTGGATTGGGACATTCTTCTTCCAATGTCCATCCTTCTTGTAAGTGAAGTACTTGCCTTTCGCTTCTTCACTCCTCACTCGAGATCCTCCCACCACATTTGCTACAACTTGTTTATCCTTCTTCTTGCCTTCGCTTAGAAGTAGAAACCTTTTGAGCAACTATGGCTTGGAGGACACTCTTCGAAGAGTGCATACTTGTACTCCTTAGCAGATAAGACAATATCTAGATTCTTTTCCAATCAACATTATTTGGGTACAGTAAGTTTATTTCTTTTAGTATCACAACAAGTGGACTGAAAGTCATTTTGAAAATCCTAAGAATCACATAGATCATTACTTTAGATTTCAAAAAATTATTGATTCCTCAAACAATAAAATTTTGATATCAACCAACACCTCAAAACACCGAGAATATCGCATGCCACGCAGTGTGGACGTATACGAATTCTACATTTGTAAGAGGAGGTTTTACCCATTAATTTTATTATCTTGTCAACCTTACTTTTTGACAAATAAAATTAATAGTTGGTTCCTCTTTGGCCCTACAAATAAAAGCAGTGACTCCGATGGGGAGGATACTTTTTATTTGCATCTAAGTGTGCACCATTACACGATACTAAGGGAATTATTTCGGATTATGTGCCTTACCGCTGTGGAAGTACACACGCTCCTAGATAATTTTCTATAACCATTATTTGACCTAGTGATCCGCAAATAAACTCATCCGCAGGGAGGAAGGCACTCAGAGCCGACACGCAAGTTTGTTGCATCACACGTCAAATTGTAATGGAGGCCGTGGGAATTAATTAAAATATCCCTCTCCCACTTAGTAAATTGACAGTGAGGAATTTTCAAGAATCCCATAGATTATTATTTTAGATTTCAAAAAATTATTGATTCCTCAAAACAATAAAATTTTGAAATCAACCAACACCTCAAAACACCGAGAATATCGCATGCCACGCAGTGTGGACGTATACGAATTCTACATTTGTAAGAGGAGGTTTTACCCATTAATCTTGTCAACCTTACTTTTTGACAAATAAAATTAATAGTTGGTTCTTCTTTGACCCTACAAATAAAAGCAGTGACTCCGATGGGGAGGATACTTTTTATTTGCATCTAAGTGTGCACCATTACACGATACTAAGGGAATTATTTCGGATTATGTGCCTTACCGCTGTGGAAGTACACATGCTCCTAGATAATTTCCTATAACCATTATTTGACCTAGTGATCCGCAAACAAACTCGTCCGCAGGGAGGAAGGCACTCAGAGCCGACACGCAAGTTTGTTGCATCACACGTCAAATTGTAATGGAGGCCGCGGGAATTAATTAAAATATCCCTCTCCCACTTAGTAAATTGAAAATGAGGAATTTTACTAGCCAACGACATGCATATCAAACAAAAAGCAATAAATATGAAAAATAAAAAATTTTCCAACTATTATGGCTTTTGTCTTCAATATGTCTTCCGTCGCATCGCCATCTCGTCCGCTCCTCCTATGCCATGTACAAGCCCTCCGGAGATCCGAGCCGAGACTAAAACCTATTTTAATTTACATCCATCGATCCTATACTCCACGAGGGAGTGTACATGAATCTAGATCGAAAGTAAAATAAAATAAAGAGTGGCTAAACAATGCCGTATTTAATTTACAAAAACTAAATACTAACCTCGTCAACCCCGAGGATTCAACAAAATAAATATTTACACACATACAATCACATACACACACATGGCCATAATAGTCGGATCTTATGCCTGCAACCAAAGAGTTAAACTACGCATATCCTACTATTATCTGGCACATATAATATATGAAAAAGTGCATAAAAATTAACCGAATCCTAAACACACAAAACCGGAAACCTTGGCTCTGATACCAATTGAAAGGTTTTGCCCGGAAGCTCTGATACCAATTGTTGGGTTCCGATCCGTGAGGGGAAACTTCGCTTCCCCTTCACCTCGGTTGCTTGACCATGGTGATCCCTTCGATGTACCCGGATTAAAAATTTTAATCCTAGACAAAAGGGATTCCCAAAGCAACCAAGTCATCGTCGTGCTATTCGTTTAGAGAGGTCACTTGAACAAACTAGTTGTTCAAGCGACCATTCTCTATTCTACGAGTAGCCGCGGAATAGACGATGTCCGGATCGCCGGTTTTTGTATTTATACTCGGGATCCAAGTATTATTTAGCCTATTTACAGAAATATAACATGCTTATATTTTGAAAAACAAACACAAGCAATGAATAAAAGAGATAGAAGAATAGTTATACCTCTTGGTCTTCTAATGTATGACCCTCCTCCTTTTGGACGTCGTGTGGGCGACGATCCACCAAAAGTCGAAGCTCCTAGATCGCAAAACTTCCTTCCTTGCTTTTCCCAAGCAAGAGGAAGAAGAGAAACAATGTTTTTCTCCTTCAAAAACTCAACCAACAAAGAACTATAGAAGTTCTTGCACCAACTAGAAGGAGAAGAAGATGATGGAAAACTACCAAGACACCAAGGGAAACCCTATATCTTGTTTCCACCACCTAAGGAGAAGAGAGGGGAGTGTTTTTGGGCGTGGCCAAGGGCTGGAATAGCTGCTGGACGTTGGCCACAAGGCAAGGAAGAAGAAGGAAAACTTGCCTTATTTGGTGCCACCCTTGCTTCCAAACCCTAACCCTAATTCCAATCCTATCTCAACTAGGATTGCCCTATTCTTGCCGCCCAAGCCTTGCTCCCTCCCTTTCATGTATGTCACGACCACTCCCCATGCCCTCCTTTTATAGAGTTAGGGATAAGTCATGAATTAATCTCCTCCATTGGTTCTAGTCTAGAGATTTAATCTCAACCGTCGGATCTTAGAGATTTGATCTCTACCAATGGATCTTAGAGTTTTGTTTCTATCCATTGGATATAAGCATCTTGAGGTGTTAATGGGCTACATTAGGGACCATGAGGAGGAGTTGGGTCTTGGTCACCCATGGATCAAGCCCACATAAAGTCCGATCCACTAATGATGGTCCAATCCACTAAAGGTCCATCATTGATCTACCTCACCAACCCCCATATGATAATATGGGCTCCATATATTATTTGTACATTTTCTCCCCGTGTTTAAGATCTCGAATGTCCGTCAATTAATTAATTTACTGACCATTAATTAATCGACATCTAACTCCATGAGTAGTACCACTCAACCTTTTCATCATGCCGGACCAAGTCCACCTGCAGGGTTTACATGATGAACCTTATGAGCTCCTCAAGGGGACATCATCATCCTAATATATAGGACATGGTTTCCTCCTATAATCAACGGCACACCATATAAATAATATCATCTCCCAACTTACCGAGTCTATCGATTTAATCTATAAATCTCGCTCATTGGTAAATCAAAGAGATGAGTACCAAGTATATGTGCCCGTTATTATATCGGGATTAAGAGCATGTACTAAATAATATCTGAGGTCCGATTCGATTATGTAGTCAGCAATAAATCGAATCACCTCTGTGTCGGTCCTGCTCAATACACACAAAGTGCACTAGTGTGATTCTATGGTCAAGACAAACCAATACCAAATCACACTATAACCATTCCGATGGTTTGTCCAAAGCCATCTCGGTTGTGAGCCTTTACTTATACTTTACAAGGAGCCGATAACATGATCTCCCGTGTGACACCACACACCATGTTATCTACAATGTAAGGTATTAGACAATATTGCATAACCATAAAAATATGCAAACAATGATCATGTGATTCTTATTTCAAAATAAAGATGTTCATACAAAAAATAGACTTTTAAGTATACATCCCTACACTATTTTCCGACTCGGTATCAATCGGCTCTCAAAGAAAATTTCCCTTTTTGACACAGGTTCAAGACTCACAGACTCAATAGGTCGTTCCCGTGGTCAACTCAAACCACGATTATGAATAATAACCAACATACTATAGGTTATTCCCTGTTATATACACTAACTGCATAGCCAACAAAACCGGGAGTATAAACACTAAGGTAACTCCGATTGGTCGCCACGGTGGGCGACTTCCACTACGAGTCTGTACAGGTATAATAACTCTAATAGTATACACTTGTTAATCAAGTCCAGATAAGTATCCAACTAGAAAATAAGTCATCAGGAATACTTACATCGTGCTTCTTGGAGCTCAGGCCGCTGTCCATCTCATCTTAGAAAACCAAAACCGAATAAATCGACTCCCAAAAATCCAAGACTTGACACAAAAATAACATTGTATGGCATCGCAGAACCTAGGGCTCTGATACCACTAAAGTTGTCACGCCCAGAGAGTATGCTATGCCGAAAAGAAAACGGACGACATCTCCCCTGTACGTGGCAACATTTCAGGGTAATACAAGGCCCGTAGGCCACAACAACACAACAACATATATATATATATATATATATATATATATATATATATATATATATATATATATATATGAAAACAAACCACAACAACATAACAAACTAAACTACAACAAATACTCACAATGCATACAGGTATGACTGACCACATCACACATAACGGAACACCAACAAAAGCCCAAATCCACATGTGTACATCACATGACAAGTTCACATCACATTACACCGCGAAAAACTTCAAATACATAACACAACAATACGGGAAGCCCAAAACAATCACGGGAGTATCGGAGGTGAGATGAGATGTCAGCTAACCAGTGGTGCTCCAAGCCGTCACGAAGACTTCTACCTGTTACTTGGGTGACAGAAAAACCCAGGGTCTGTGGTGGTGAGTAAAACTCAACATGTAATAAGATAGAACATGTAAATATATATCAATATCACATGTCATTCAACAGCATAACCTAATGGTACAACAGGTATAATAGCATAGTATATAAATACATTCATATACCGTCTAACCAAATAAACAACGTATAACGCAGACATACCTGAACGTCTGCTACACTACTCTGATCCAACCTGAGAATATATCCAAAATATATAACAGGAAGAGTAATACTACTCACAATCTACTCATGATATAGGTCAAGGTATCTAATGGTCTGTCCAACAAATATACAAGTATCCGACACAACCATATAACAAGTGCAAGAAGCATGCATGAATATGATGTACAACTAAATGCAACATCATAATAAGCATATATATATAGACTGCATCTATATATAAATTAATCACAACTATCCATATATATATATATATATACACATGCATACATGTATATTTATGGTCATGCCTGCGCACCCCTACTCGCTACCACGACCCCAGTGTGGCCTAGGTGGTACGACATGACAACTGTTCCAACTCAACACCAACCACCGCTCTAGAGTGGCCGAGTGGGCAGTATGATCAAGTAGCATATGAGCGTAAAGAGCTCGCTACACAATGGGGGTCCCTGCTACTGGCCACTCTGACTGACATTATCAATGAGTGGTTAAGTGCCACGCACCCAGGACAACTGCACGCAACTCCAACTACCACCGTCTATAGTGGTAGAGTGCGACACAACAAATGCTCTGCCCTCACACCAGTTACTCCTCGGAGAGTAACGTAGGAGGCAAGATGAATGACAACTCTCTCAACCCCAAGGGAGACTATGTCGTTAGAATGCATGAAAATGACATGAATGTACTGCCACCCGTACAGACATCTACCATAGACTCTCTGTTCAACAGAGAGTCATACCCATTTGATCAATACACTCTCTATCCTATAGAGAGTCGTATTCAACTGACCGACGAACTCTCTCTCCTGTAGAGAGTCGTACTCAACTGATCATAACTCTCTATCCAATAGAGAGTCGTACTCAATTGATCGACGCACTCTCTATCCTGTAGAGAGTCGTACTCGACTAATCATATCAATCTGGGACCACCGGTCCATAGTGACACACTAATCACCTTTCACTTAACCATTACACAACACATGGTTGGTAATAAGTATGCAACATACGGGATTGGAATAAATCCTATATTTATGGCATTACCTACCCACAGATGACCTTTTTGCCAATTTATAAATTGGGTCATCACCCATACTCTAACATCTACACCCTACTAAACATCTAGGCCTATTTACATCACATCTATAACCCTAAATCATAATAAAGGGAATGTGATATCAACCTTTGAGTAAATATAGTCAACGACAAATATCAAGCATAAGATAAATAAGAGTAGGGTCAAGATAATATGAACACCTAACATGCTCATATCTATAACAAAATCTGAATTCAATTATATCTACCTGACCAGGGTAGGAAATTATCCACCTGGATACGAAGCTCAAAATAATCCTCACAGTCATGGACCTACTTTGTATCCCAAACCTGCACATAATAGCAACTATGATTAAGTACAAGTATTCAACGAATGATCAAATTGAACCCTACATCGACTTCGTATCCCGATCAACTAGATTGATCTAGTTATCCAATTAACTCAATTAATCTTTCACATTAATCCTTATCAACTATTAGGCCACTTAACAACCTATTATGCATTTATAACCACCCATATCGGAACTTACCAACCACAGCTCCCTTCACCGAAACTGAGCTTCCCCAGCTTGTTCCCAACTCACACAGAACACGCACAACTCTCACATCCCACACAACCCATTTACAACTCAATTTAACATATAATCTCACATTTAACACATACAAAGCATACCCACAACCAATACATCCCTTCATGACTTCACAGTCGTTCACAACCCTCACAGAGCATAAACAAACATACTCCAATTAACCTGCCACAACAATTCTGCACCGAGAGAAAATAGGGATCCAATTAAACCCTGAATGAGTACACACTCAACTCACTGATCAACACCAGATCCACACTAAACATTGTTGTGAACCACCGTAACCCAAATAACCTACCTATAATGCCAAAATCACAGATCGGTAATGAAAACTTACTTCAACGTGACTTCACTGCTTTGTTCCACTCTTCTGTTTCACACTGCCACCGACCTATCCATATAGAACACAGCCCATTCACAGCCAAGAATAGAGAAGCTCATTCCACAACCCACAGTTTACATGAAATCATGGGGCTAACCAACCCTATTTGAACTCCTCAACTCAACCCAACTCCATCCACTCCCCCAAAGCCGACCAATTCTCCCAAACAACACCATCCCACATGCTCCATCGAAAGAAACCCAACGTCCAGATCAAATCACGTTGATACACAAACAACTAAAGTCACACACAACAATTGACAGATGGAAAGCAAGGGTTAGATCAAGCTTACCGGCCCCAAATCTCCATTGCAGTAAATCTCCTCCTTCCATCCTCAATTCACCGGCCAAGGACCCTGCCCAATTTCAACGGATCATGCTCAAATCTGAAACAAAATCACAGCTTGACCTTATATCTCATCCAAGATCGAAGAAAACAACACCTACTCACCCGACTTTGACCGATCTTTGAACTCATGGGACGGATGATCTGAATTGGAGTCAGCGTTGTCCATTGGGCAGCGGAGGTCCAGCCCTAATCATCGAGACCGAAGAGATCAGCAACTGTCGGCCTACTGTAAGTGCTCACAGTGGAGATCAGCGGCGATGGCCAAGCGTGGTGGTCGCCGGCCGTCCGTGCAGAAGTGGCGACTGTTGATCCTATGTGCGCATCGAGCAGGGTGATTGGAACGGATGCTGCTCTGTCCAAGGGCCACTGGCGGTCGTGGATAGTTGCGGGGGCGGCGAGGTGAGGAGGACGGCGCGCGAGGTGAGGAGGTGTTGCGATCGGGAAAGAAGAGGAGCGGAATTGGGATGGAGAAGAAGAATCGCGCCCTGAAAGAAATGAGAATGAATCAGTTTTTAATAAAATGCACTAACTCTTCCGTAACGGGTAATCCAAACAGGCTTTGTAAAAGCCTATTAAATCTCTCCTTACATAGTATCATAAGAATTCCATTTAAATCCAAAAAAAATTCTAAAAATTCATAAAAATTCCTGAAAAATTCTATAAGATAATTTATTAATTAACGAGGAATATTTTATTTTATTTTATTTATTATTATTTTTTTCGGTATTTTACATATACCCTTAAGGCATTCCCGAGAAATGCTTTATGGACATCGATTGTCGATGCCTATAAGGTATTTAGGGATCTCTCTACAATTAGGTTAGATGAACTATTTTCTGAACATGAACTACACGAACAAGCTAACTCAGGTCAAACTGAGAATGGTATAGCTTTGATGGCAGGTTCAACTAAAAAGGAAAGAAAAGTGAAGGTTGAGTCCGAAGATGAGTCAGAGTCGGAAACAAACGGAGAAGAGGAGATTGTAAACATGGTAAGAAAAATGTTGAACCGAAAGAAGAGATTTACAAAGAAAGACACCAAAAAGGTGGCCGACAACAAGCCGAGACCTCGATCGGAAGTAACCTGCTACGAATATAACGAAAAAGGACATTACAAGTCGGAGTGCGCAAATTTGAAAAAGGAAGAAAAACCGAAAAAGGAAAAGAAGAAGAAGGCTCTTAAGGCAACATGGTATGAGTTGTCATCTGAGGAGTCGGATGCGGAAGAGATGAAGAGAAGCTTCGTCACATTTATGGCCGAATAAAGATCCGTAGTCGAGTCGAGTTCCGAATATGAGTCCGATTCCGAATCCGAGAGAAGCCATAGATCTATATCCATTTTCGAAGGTTCAAATGATGTAACTTCTCCATTAGAAAATAAATTATATAATATCATTGCATGCTTAGGTAGGAAGTTAGCTAAGTCCAAAAATCGAGTTGACTCGCTACATAAGGAAGTCCAAGTACTTAAGGAGCAAGTCAACTCGAAGACTTCAACTTGCCAATTTTAGGATGGAGACTCAACTCAAGTTGGAAAGTTTAAGGAAGAGAACTCAATCCTAAAAAAGGCAAGTAGAAGATCTAACTGGATCTTTGGAAAAGTTCACTTCGGGTTCCAAGTATCTCAACATGATGCTTGGATCTCAGAGAGCTGTGTACAACAGATTCGAACTCAGGTATAAGGTTAAGTCCACCCATAAATCTTACATGTCATTACTTAGTCAAAATGCTAAAAATAGAGTCCAAGCATGGGTTCCTAAGTCTAGCTTAGTCAACCAAGTTGGACCAAATCAATTTTGGGTTTCCAAGAGTCAAGTTCATTTAGTGAACAAAACTCAAACTAGCTACCATTTAGGGGGAGCTAACACCTTGCTTGTTTCCTTGTTTAGTTAAACACCTGCATGTTTTAGTTAACTTTTCTTGTTTAACACTTGATTGCTTTAGTGTACTTTCCTTGTTTGTAGTTAAACACTTGAATGTCTTAGTCTTGTTTACTTGCTCAATGTAGAATGGACTAGATAGGAAATAAAGTAACTTAAACTTGAATAACCTAGTACTAAGACAAGTGAACTGATAGTAAGTTGGGGAAGCTCTTCGAAGTGCATGTCTAGGAAGTGGTCATTGCTCCGATAATCAAGAAAGCCATGTGCCTCGCCACGACCTGGTGCACTAAGTCGAGTGGAACTGACCGAAGCTAACTCACTAAGTCTTTGACAAGTTAGACCAAGGCTTAACCTAAAGTGAATCAATTACTTGATTACTTTATTGACTTTGTCTAGGAAGAGGTCATTGCTCAAATAATCAAGAAGGCCATGTGCCTCGCCACGACCTGAAAGTCAATACTGGAAAAACCTACTTGACTAGCTCAAACTAAGCCCTAATCTAACACAAGTTTAAACACTTTGAAATTGCTCATTTAATTTAATAAAGATAAAAGGAATTCTCATCTCACAAAACTCATAAGGATAAGTGTATTTAAAACCTAGCTTGGGTTAGATGATTTAGGATTAAAATACACTTCAACCAATTTTTTTAACAACATACTCTAGTTAACCTACCTTAATTAACTCAAACTAAACAAATTTACCTAACTAAAACAAATTAGGTTAACCAAATTTAAGTCAACACAACCTAATTTACTTAAACTTAACTAAATCTAACTTATTAAATTTATATTAACAAAACTTAACCCAAACTAATAAACTCAACTATAACTTACTTGCTCAACAAATTTACAACTATATAAATAAATATATATATTTTCATCCTACTCATGGTTTGAATTATCTTAAATTTTTAATCCATGTAGGACTCCAGAATGGACCAATGGATTATGGATAGTGGCTGCTCCAGACATATGATTGGAGATAGTCAAAAGTTCTCGGAATTAATCTACAAGAACCTAGGAACAGTTGCCTTTGGAAACAACGGTAAACTTAAGGTAATTGGATTAGGTAATATTGAATTAGAATCTAATTTTATTATACAAAAAGTTCTGCTAGTAGATAATTTTAAATTTAATTTGCTTAGTATAAGTCAATTGTGTGATGCTGGTTATGTAGTAAAATTTTTATCTAATGAATACTTGATTAAAGATATTGAAAATTAAAAAATATTACTTAAGGGAGTTAGGGATAAAAATATATATTCAATAAGTTTAGATCCTCAATTAAATGTCATATGACACAACAAGAGGAGAGCTAGTTGTGGCATAGGTGACTTGCTCACACCAACTTTAGGAATATATCGAAGTTAAGTGAAACTAATCTAGTTAGAGGATTACCCAAACTTAAAATTGAAAATAAAATTTTTAATGCTTGCCAACAAGGGAAACAAACCAAGTCTCAACATAAATTAACCGATCAAGGTAGAACAAGCTCAATACTTGATTTAATACACTTAGATTTATTCGATTCACATGGAGTAAAATCACTAAGTGGTAATCTATATTGTTTAGTAATAATAGATGATTACTTTAGGTTTACATGGGTAAAATTTTTAAAATATAAAAATGAAACATTTGAGGTATTTAAAAATTTTAGCAAACAAATAGAAAATGAAAAAGATCGTAAGATAAAAAGAATAGGAAGTGATAATGGAGGAGAATTTAAAAATGATAAATTTACATTAATGTGTTTAGGAAATGGATAACATCATGAGTATTCATGCCCTAGAACTCCTCAACAAAATGGTATAGTAGAAATAAAAAATAGAACTTTACAAGAAGCTGCTAGGTCAATGATAAATGAATATAATCTACCCAGTTACTTATGGGCCGAAGCTATAAACACTGCATGTTATGTGCAAAATAAAGTAATAATTAATAAAATACATGACAAAACATCTTATGAAATTTTTAACAATAAAATACCTTTAATAAAATATTTTAAGGTATTTGGATGTAAAGTATTTATTTTAAATACGAAAGACCATTTAGGTAAATTCTCTTCAAAAACTGATGAAGGAATATTTTTAGGATACTCAAACACTAGTCGGGCCTATAGGATTTATAATAAGAAAACCCTAAAAATTGAAGAAATAATAAATGTAAAATTTGATGAGGAAGAAACCACTAATAAACAATCGAACACATTGAAAAATAATCAAAATGGTCTAAATAAAACTACACATGATGAAGAAGAACAACTTAATCCTAATCAATGTGAAGAAAATCTAAAGACATCTATAATTAATCCTAACCATCCAATAGATCAAGTATTGGGAAATCCAACCTTAGGAGTTCAAACCAGATCAACTCTAAGAAACTTAAGTCAAATCTCATTAATATCAAAAATAGAACCAAAAACAATAGAGGAAGCCTTACCAGAGACTTATTGGATAATAGTCATACAAGAAGAATTAGCACAATTCGATAGAAATGAAGTATGAGATTTGGTTCCTCCACCTGCAAATAAATCAAAAATAGACACTAAATGGGTGTTTAGAAATAAATTAAATGATCAAAGGAGAAATAGTAAGGAATAAAGCTAGATTAGTAGCTAAAGGGTTCAGTCAGGTAGAAGGGCTAGATTATGATGAAACCTACGCACCAGTAGCTAGACTTGAGTCAATTAGAATGTTGCTAGCGTATGCGGCAAATAAAGGCAAGTTATACCAAATGGATGTAAAATCCGCATTCTTAAATGGAGTAATAAAAGAGGAAGTATACATAGGTCAACCTCCTGGTTTTGAATGTCACGCCCCGAGAGTATGTCATACCAAAAAGCAAATGGATAGTATCTCCCCTGTACATGGCAACATCTCGTGTTAATACAAGGCCCGTAGGCCACAACAACAACAACATATACATATATGTAAACAAACCACAATGGAAATTAAAACACAACATCACAAACTACACACATGCATACCGGTATGACTAACACCGACTCAGAACACCATAATAAAACCAGAAAAAGAAAGGTACAACATTTACAACGTTTAATCACTACAAAACATCACATAAACCAAATCCATATTAGAACACCAATGAAAACCCAAAAACCTGGACTCTCGGAGTTGAGATGAGACGATGCTAGCCAGCGGTGCTCCAAGTCCATCACAAAGTTGGCTACCTGTTACCTGGGCGACAGAAAAACCCAGGGTCTGTGGTGGTGAGTAAAACTCAGCAGGTAATAGGAAATATATATATATATATATATCAAATATCACATGTAATTCAACAGCATAACCTAAAGGTACCACAGGTATAACATCACAGTATGCAAATACATGCATATACCATCTAACCAAATAAACAACGTATAACGCAGACATACCTGAAAGTCTGCTATGCTACTCTGATCCAACCTGAGAATATATCCAACATATATAACAGGAAGAGTAATACTAACTCATAATATACTCATGATACAGGTCAAGGTATCTAATGGTTTGTCCAACAAATATACAAGTATCCGACACAATCGTATAACAGATGCAAGAAGCTTGCATAAATATGATGTACAACCAAATGCAGCAAGCATAGTACAATCAAATGCAACATCACAATAAGCATATATATATATAGACTATATCTATATATATATATATATTAATCACAACCATCTATATATATATATATATATACACATGCATATATGTATATATATGTCAATATGCAAAAATGCCATAAGTCACGGCAATGCAGCATGCATGATCATGTCAGCTCACCCTAAAGCTACCACGACTCCAGTGTGGCCTCGGTGGCTCGAGCATGACAACTGTCCCAACTCAACACCAATCACTACTCTTAAGTGGCCGAGTGGGCAGTATGATCGAGTAGCATATAAGCGTGAAGAGCAAGCTACACGATGGGGGTCCCTACTGTTTGCCACTCCGACAGTCACTACCCATGAGTGGTCGAGTGCCACACACGTAGGACTATGGCACGCAAATCCCACTACCACCATCTATAGTGGTAGAGTGCGGCACCATAATGCTCTGCCCTCACACTGATTACTCCTCCTATGAGTAACCGTGGAGGCAGGATGACTGGCGATTCTCTCAACCACAAGGGAAACCACGTCGCCAGCATGCATGCAAATGACATGAATGCAATGTCTCACATACAGACATCCACCACAGACTCTCTATTCTATAGAGAGTCATACTAATCAGATCAACGCACTCTCTATCCTGCAGAGAGTCATACTCAATTGATCATAACACTCTCTATCATATAGAGAGTCATACTAATCTAATCGAGACACTCTCTATCCTGCAGAGAGTCGTACTAAACTGATGGACGCACTCTCTATCCTGTAGAGAGTTGTACTCATCTAATCGATGCACTCTCTATCCTGTAGAGAGTCGTATTTACTGATCGATGCACTCTCTATCCTGTAGAGAGTCGTACTCAAACTGATTATATCAAGCTAGGACCACCGGTCCATAGCGACACACTAAATACCATTCACCTGACCATTTACCTAATACATGATTGGTGGTAAACATGCAACCTAAGAGTACTGGAATTAACTCTAGGTTCAAGACATTATCTACCTACGAATGACCTTTTTGCCCAATTTACAGTCAGGTTGTCATCCGGACTTTACTATTTTCACTTAACTAAACAAATTCTAGGTTACTTACATCACCTATATATATAACTTCTAATCATGATAAAATCAAACATGATAGCAGCAATGGAGTTAACAGCCAAGGTAAAGTATCAAGCACAAGAGTAAATAAGAACAGAGTCAAGGTAACATGATCATATAAGATGATCATGCATCTAAATTTGTATGCATTAAAACTACCTGACCAGGGTAGGAATTACCCACCTATTATGTAGTTCATGCTGATTGTATTCACATCTGCGAACCTGCCTCGTATCAAGTCCTAAAACCGTAGAATACCAATATAATCAGAAGAACCCTAGTCTCCACTAACTACTAATATAATCCAATAATGACATATCCAGATCACTTTACTAATTAAACTGATACACAACTATGAACAATCAAATCTCACTTACCAAGCCTCACTTCCATTAGCTCAACTTCTTGATCCTCATCAGATCTACTCAACTGCCCAAAAACATGATATGTAAATCTACAATTAACTCTAACATCTGAAATCACAATATACAAGTTTACATCCAACCTGCAAATTCTCAGATTTCCTTATCTAAAGAAGTAGAGAGGTCTTTTACCACAAATCGAAGGTGAAGACTAAATGGAAACCCATGGTAGATTCCCTGATCTAGCCTCTCGAACCTGCAATATGTGTTGTTAGGGTTCTTCCCGTTCACGACGACAACTCCAGCTGAAATCCCAGTCTAAGCAATAGGAAGATAAACAAAATTACCCAAATAAATTGTATAGGCTATCACAATAGGAAATAGTTAATCGGCAAGACTATATGCCTTAAAGAATCTGTATAATGATTTAGCGATGCAGCTGATGGTGAGATAGAGCTCAGAACGATTGACGCAACAACAATCGTGAGGAGCACAACAAGCGACAGCGTTGATCTTACCGAGGTAAGTTTGCGTGAATAAATCCGACGGTAGAAACAACATTGTGTGAGCTCTAGGTCGACAGGTGGGAGGAGTGGCGGTGGTGCTTGTGTGGCTGGCCACGCTGCCATGACCGGAATCGAGAGAAGGACAGACCATCGAAGGGGTCGACGACATCCCGTGATCCAGCTTAGCCGGCGGTGATGGAGCAGTGACCAGATCCAGTGGCGACGAGTTGCCAAGCAACGGAGTTTGGCTGCATGATGACTGACGAGAGAAAGGCTATGTGCAATGACAGATTGATCTCGCGTCAAGCGGGGACGGCGACGACAGCGAGCTCGAGCAACGATCGGGTGAAGGTAGAGTGGAGATCAGCTAGATCGGGCGGAGATCGGCTAGATCGAGCGGAGATCGACACCGGCGGTAGTAGCTTTCTCTCTCTCTCTCGCGACGGCGGCGGGCGGCGAGTGGCGACGAGCGGCACGACGAGCGATGGAGAGCGGCGCGGTGAGCAGCATGGAGGTGGAGATGTGGAAGGGATCATGAATGAGAAGAGAAGGAGGAACGTCGATCAGGAGAAAGGAGAAGGGTCGCACGGTGAAAAAGGAAAATCGGCAAGAAAAAAAAATAACGTTTAGCATTTAAACCTATTAATTTCTTAATATCAGATAGTCTAAATAGGCTTTACAAAAGCCTATCCGTTTTATCGCCATGAAATGTCCATAACACTTCCGTTTAAATCTAGAATTTTGTTTAAAAATTCCTGAAAAATTTCATAGGGTATTTTTCATAATTAATAAGCATTATTTTATTTTTTTATTATTATTTTTCAATATTGTATTTTTCGGTATCTTACATTGAAAGCTTAAAAAATCCTAATCATGTATATAGATTAAAAAAGGCACTATATGGATTAAAACAAGCTCCTAGAGCCTGGTACGAAAGACTATCCTCATACTTAAGCTTCAAAGGTTTCAGACAAGGTCAAATTGATTCAACATTTTTCGTAAAAACCTTAAACAACGATATTTTTATTGCTCAAATTTATGTAGATCACATAGTTTTTGGATCAACAAATTCAAATTTGTTTAAGGAATTTATCACCCTAATGGAACAAGAATTCGAAATGAGTTTAGTAGGTGAGTTAAACTTCTTCCTAGGTTTACAAATAAAACAAACAAGAGATGGTAATTATATATATCAAAATAAGTATGCAAGAGAGTTAATTAAGAAATTTGGTATGGAAAATGCGAAAGACATTAAAACACCTATGGCTACGAATGTAATATTAAATAAAGACAAAGATGGAAAATCTGTAGATCTAAAGTACTATAGGAGTGCCATAGGTAGTTTACTTTATTTAACTGCAAGTAGACCCAACATACTATTTGCAATAAGCATGTGCGCCAGATATCAAACATGTGCTAAGGAGTCACATTTAACACATGTTAAAAGGATATTAAGATACATTAAAGGAACAATTAATATAGGAATGTGGTACCCAAGATCTAGTACCTTTGAGTTAATAGGATATTCTGACTCGGACTATGCAGGATGTAAACTAGATAGAAAAAGTACCAGTTGAGGATGTCAGCTCTTAGGATCTTGCTTAGTAAGCTGGTTCAGTAGGAAGCAACACTGTGTTGCACTTTCCACAACTGAAGAAGAATACATAGCATTAGGTGAATGTGTAGAACAACTATTATGGATGATGCATACACTTAAGGACTTTGAACTAGATTACAAAAAAGTAAAGACTTTAGTTGATAATATAAGTTCAATAAATTTAACAAAAAATCCAATTCATCACTCACGTACTAAACACATTGATGTTAAACATCACTTTGTAAGAGATCATGTGGCAAAAGGTAACATTGAACTCAACTATATTGAGTCCAAATCAAACCTTGTCGACATATTCACTAAACCACTTCCGGAAGCTGAGTTTAGTATGCTTAGAAGACAATTGGGGTTATGCTTGGTAGACTAGGAATTTTCTTTTTTCTTACCATTTCAAATTATTTTGAAAAGTAATATTATATTATTTTTGTAAGAAAATTAAAAAATTATTCTAGAATAGGTCAATCTAGAATTCATGATCCTATAGATCTAGGTAGCCTTCGCATCTCACAAATACCTAGGTTTACCTATTTGTGTACTGAGCCATGAAGATGGGCGTGAGATGTTAGAATTGCACCCCTAGGTTCCAGATGTAGATCAAGTGCATCGACATGAACTAACATGGGGTTTACAAAAGCAAATCGATCACTTCGGTGACTGACTGCAATTCAAAGCTTGATGATTTACTCTATATCATTTGAGCTAGAAAAAGTTGGACATTTGCTTTAAGGACAATTTTTATATGTGTATCTTCAAAAGCTAAATGTAATAGGAATTCATGCTTGGGCTTACTCCCTATCATTTGTGCATCAAATTTAAAAAAAAAAATTGTTTGAAATTTTTTAAATTATTAAATTTTTCAGGGGGAGTTTGAAAATTTTTGAGGAGTTTTTTAAATGTTTGAAAATTTTGAATTTTTCATGTGAACTTGTGAATACTTTGAAATTTTTAAGGTGGAGTTCTGAAAATGTTTGGAAGATTTTGAATGAAAGTTTTTGAAATTTTTGAATATTTCATGTGAACTTGTGAATACTTTGAAATTTTTAAGAGGGAGTTCTGAAAATGTTTGAAAAATTTTGAATGAAAGTTTTTTTAAAATGTTTGAAAATTTTGAATTTTTCATGGGGACTTATGAATACTTTGAAAAACTTTTTTAAATTATTAAATTTTTCAGGGGGAGTTCTGAAAATGTTTGAAAATTTATTATTCAAGGAAAAATTGTTAATTCTTGAATTTTTTTTTTGAAAAGGATAAATTGTTCAAGGGTAGTTTTTGAAAATGTGATAAATCTTTAATTTCACCTTTATTTTGATGTATGCCAAAGGGGGAGAGAAGAGATATAATTAGAGAAGATGCAAAAATTTGATAAGAATTAATGCATGTTATACATGGTTAAATTTATGCATTAATATTCATTACAAAAGCTATAAGTTCATTATTTATACATGTTAAATATGGAGATAGGTATTTAATTCTTCTAACTTTAACTAATGTATTGTCATACATCAAAAAAGGGGGAGATTGTTGATGCAGTAAGCATCACTCCTTAGTTTTGATGTATGAACTACAATTAACAGTTAGGACTTACGTGTGATCTAATATAAGTATTAAGTGTGCAGGCTTAACAGGAAATCCTAGTAGGTCTTATTGACCGGATACTAGGCATGAATCTTGACAGATCAGGAGGACCGGACACCAGGCATGAAGTCCAGATGGGCCGTGTGGACCGAACATCTGGCATGAAGACTGGTTGGGTCAGGAGACCGGACAATCAGAAAATAGTCGAGCTGGGTTAGGCAGATCGGACAGCTGGTAGAAGCCCTGGTGGGTCAGATCGGATGTCAAGGATGGTAAGTCTGGCAGGTAAGCCTCGAGTGAAGAGGTGAGACCGAGTCCTCTATAGGGGGACAAAGTTAGGCGTCGATCCAACGAAAAAGTCTGCGTGGGACTTAGTAGTCAAGATCGAGCAGTATTACTACTGCTATTACATTGCATATTATTTGTTTTGTCCTAATCATGTTTTGCAGGAATTAGTTGACTGGATGGACTCAAGTCGATTGAAGTCCAGTCGAATGGAAACCTATTTGGAAGGATCAGCTGGTGATCGATCAAAGATCGTGCGACGCAGATGGAAAGGGTTTGATTCGACTGAAGAGAGAAATTTTTCGATGCAGAGCCGAGTGACGTGGATGTGAGCGATCGGATGGCCGGCTAGAGGGGGGTGAATAGCCCTTTTCGTTTGGATGGCGGTATTTTGCTCGTCTACAAAATGTTAGCGCAAGCGGAATATACAAATATAAATAAAGACAAGCAAAATAGAAACAAGCAATACAAACACCAAGATATAACGTGGTTCACGGCTACGCCGCTAATCCACGGTCCGATTCGTCCACGGTGAATCACTCCGCCAAAACCAATCACTATCGGTCTCTCCTTTGCACAAAGCTAGGTGGAGGTAACCTTTACAACCAAGATCACTCTTCTTACAAATAGAATGGAGTAAAAGCGAGTAAGAAGAGTTTAGAGCTTGTGGGGCACTAGGAAGATTGTTTGGAACTTAAGCATTTTTTTTTTCTCAAAGGCTCACACCCTCTCTTTTTATAGAGATCACGCCATGGCGGGCGATCGGCTGTTACTACAACGGCCCTCCGAACACGTCGGATGCCGACCGTTGTTGTCCAATCGGAACTCTTGGCGATCCGATGGACCTCACTACCCGATCGGCGACCGTAGTCGATCGCCCGATCGGCTACGAGCGGTTCTGGGCCAAAACCCTATTGACTACCGATCGCGCGCCAGCTGATCGATTAGTCTTGGCGATCGGCCGACAACGATATGGCCGATCGGCTGCGCCACAAACCGATCGTCGATAGCGCTCGAGCTACACTCGATTAAGCGATCGCCATGACATGGCAATGATCGCGTGTCGAAAACCCATCCGACACTTGGCCAAATGGCCAAGTTTCACCTAAGAGCTACCCTTCCCCGGGTTACAATCGCTCACTCTCATTTCTCGGAGTCCCTCGCCTTCGAAGTTCTCTTCGTTCTCGGCCACGTCCCTCGGCAGCATCAGGCGCACGGCTCTGCAATGCTCCTTCGCGTCTCTTGCCTCGAAGTCTACTTCCTCCGGCTTCACTCCAAGCTTCTCGTCCGGCGGTCCCTCGGATGCTCCAAGCGCACGGCTTTCGCAAAGCTATCCTTCACCGACTCAAGGCACGAGTCATGAGATGTGAAACTCGCCACGGCTCCATGTGCGAATTACTAAGTCCTGCACGACTTCAACGCACATATCAAATCAACATATCAAACTAACTTAAACCCTTTGCCACACCATCAAAACCATATCACGGCAAGAGATTGCCCTAACAATCTCCCCCTTTTTGATGTGTGGCAATCCGTTTAAGTTAGGTAAAAACATTTGATATAATTTCTAAGGTAAGAAAAGCATGTAAAGATAAACATGATATAACAACATGCAATTCCCCCTTAATCCATGAAATTCTCTATGCAATTTCTCCCCCTATCATATATTTCTCCCCCTACATATATTTCTCCCCCTACATGTATTTCTCCCCCTAATGTGATTAACTTAAACATACTTATTTCTCCCCCTTTGACACCATCAAAAAGATTAACACTAAGTTATAAGCTCATGGCATCAAGTATAATGGAGGAAAAAATATGTCAAGTTGATTTAAAAACTGTCGGAGGCATCAAGTATATTTCTACCACTTGTAGGAGGTTTACAAACTGAATTCAACCTTCAATATTCTGATTTACAGGCCACCAGTCGACTGCTATCAGTATGGCAGTCGACTGGCACAAAGGAAGCCGAATTTCTGATTTTCTGGATGAAATTCAGAAATGCATTAAAAATTCCAGAAAATTCTAAAAATCATGAAATTCGAGGAACATATTTCTCTTAAGTATATCTTTAAAGGAAAAATAGTTTTTCATGAAAAATCATTATATTTTACAAGATTTGCCAAAAATCCAAACACTTGAAAAACCACTAGTTTTTGAGCATTCTAGTATCAAGTTAGCTACCTAGTTTTGCATCTAATTGTTTCAAAACATGAATGCATGTATTTTAAGGTAAGAAATTGTTTTGAAAACATTAGAAATATCCAACCATGATCTTTGGGCAATATGTATATTAATTAAACATAAGCCTTCCCCATGATTGGTCTATTATTGATATTTTGATACTTTAAATGACCATCTAAATGCCATAGGCATTAGTGGACATTTGTATCATCCTAACATCTCACCCATGCTAAGTTTGCAATCAAGTTAGCCTATAGTGAGTGTGAGATGCATCCTAGGGGGGTATTTGTATATATTTAACCAATATATTCATGTAATTCTATCAAGGTTAAGTGTCAATCTAACAACCTACATGATCATAATGATATATATGATTTAATTTCACATTATGACCATGAAATACATGTTTTCATCAAATTATAACCATGCCTTAGGCATTATATGATGATAATAAATAAGTTATCACCTAAAGCATGATTTAAACCTATTTTTCATGATAATGTGCCCAATATCAAAATCATAAATCATGATTACACATATGCATAGAAATTACATTAATCATCATGATTTTAAGCATTATTACCTATTTATGGGCACGTTATCATCACCCAACACTATCTAAAAATGTTGTCCCGTCATCCTAAGTCAACCAAAATATGATATAGATTAGGTTCATATGGTTGACTACCCTAGGGGTTTTCTAACCCTTAAGGATGGATTTTGGAACCCAAAATAGATTTTTACCTATGGGGTTCACTAGAAATTCCTTGGGGATCCATTTCTTAGCTATTACTTTGTTTTTGTCTTGTCCCCTAGCTATTAGGCATCTATAGGCCTTCTCATTTTTCTTCTCTTTATATCCTAGGCCTTTCTTGTTAAAACTTGCCCTTTGGCTCCCTATGATCATATTCAAAGTGTTGGAGCCAATTGTGAATTTTCCTAGGGCTTTAGTTAAATAATCTACCTTTTCCCTTAATGCCCTATTTTCCTCTATGCATGCATCACTAACATCTAAAGGCACATAATTATCATGTGAGCATGCATCATCATGGCAAGAAGAAGTATCATTATTATTTAAGCATGCATTTTCTAACTTATTTTCTAAGTCTTTAATTTGATTAAGCATGCTTTTATTTTTCTTCTTTACTCTAAACAAATCCCTAGTTAAACTAGAAATCATAGAAACTATTTTACTAGGAGAGGCTTTCGTTACCATAGTTTCCATGTCCTCTTCTTCTTCTTCGGATGATGAGGAGGATGATGATGGAGGAGGCTCCCCTTCACTTGAGCTCTCTCCTCTTGAGCTTGATCCTTCATTTCGGAGGAGGAGGAGCAATCCAAGTCGCCAAAGGCCATCAAGGCCAAATTGGCGAAAGGCATTCTCCTCATCCGATGATGAGGAGGAGGATGAGGAAGGATCATCCCATGTCTTGGCCTTGAATGCTTTGGCCTTCCCCTTTTCTTTTGTCTTCTTCTCTTCTTCCTTCTGTTTCTTGCTCCCCTTTTTCTTCTTCTTTTCTTCTTTCTTTTTCTTCTCTTCCTTGCTTTTGTTTAGGAGGGGACAATTGTCCCTTATGTGTCCCTCTCCTTGGCAATTGTAGCATATGACCTTCCCCCTTGGTCTTCTATTCCTATCATTAGATTTATCAAATCTAAAGTTCTTAAAAACACGCCTCACCTTCCTTACCATGTAGGCTTCCTCGGTGCTATCCATGGAGGAGGAGGAGGCTTCTTCATCGGAGGAGGAGGACTTCCATCTTCTTCTTCCCCTTGTTTGCCAACAATGCTACTCCTCTTGAGGGTTGAATTCTTGGCTCTTCTTGAATTCCTTCAAGCCTCGTTTCGTGGAGTTCCATCGTTGAGAAGAACTCCTCCAAGGTACTCACTTCTAGGTTCTTGGACATGTAGAAGGAGTCCACCATGGAGCTCCACTTTGAGGACCGGGGAAAGGCATCTATAGCCTTCATGAGCATGTCCCGGTTCGATAGCTTCTCACCTACACTTGTTAGCCCAATTAAAATTTCCTTAAACCTAGAGTGTAGAGAGATTACCTTTTCCCCCTTTCTAATTTAATGTTGGATAGTTGAGAGCGGAGGAGATCTCTCCTAGCTAGCCGCCTCGGATGTGCCTTCATGGAGCTCAATTAGTTTCTCCCACATCTCCTTGGCGCTTAGGCATTCTCCTATTCGGTTGATTTCTTGTTGAGGAAGCACATTGTAGAGATGGTGCTTGGCTTTGGAGTTTGCAAGGTGCTCCTCTCTTTGCTTCTTGGTCCACCTAGATTTCTCTATTGGCTTCCCCTCTTCATCCCTAGGCAAAATGAAACCGGATTCCATTGTAATCATTATATCAAAATCCGTTTCGAAAAATACCTCCATTCGCTTCTTCCACCAAGCGAATTCTCCTTCAAACTTCGGAGGATGGATGTTGGAGCCGGCCATTTTTGATGTAGGGCTTGTTGCGGCGGTTAGTCCGGTGACAAGCAACCTCGGCTCTGATACCACTTGTGAGCGATCGGATGGCCGGCTAGAGGGGGGTGAATAGCCCTTTTCGTTTGGATGGCGGTATTTTGCTCGTCTACAAAATGTTAGCGCAAGCGGAATATACAAATATAAATAAAGACAAGCAAAATAGAAACAAGCAATACAAACACCAAGATATAACGTGGTTCACGGCTACGCCGCTAATCCACGGTCCGATTCGTCCACGGTGAATCACTCCGCCAAAACCAATCACTATCGGTCTCTCCTTTGCACAAAGCTAGGTGGAGGTAACCTTTACAACCAAGATCACTCTTCTTACAAATAGAATGGAGTAAAAGCGAGTAAGAAGAGTTTAGAGCTTGTGGGGCACTAGGAAGATTGTTTGGAACTTAAGCATTTTTTTTTTCTCAAAGGCTCACACCCTCTCTTTTTATAGAGAGGGCTAACTTCTTCCCGTTGTCGCCATCACGATCCGCCCATGGCAGCCGATCGCCGCCACTACAACGGCCTCGAACACGTCGGATGCCGACCGCTGTTGTCCAATCGGAACTCTTAGCCGATCGATGGACCTCACCCCGATCGGCCGACCCGTAGTCGATCGCCTGGCGGCTACGAAGCGGTCTGCGGGCTAAAACCCTATTGACTACCGACCGTCGCCAAAGAATGATCGTTAGTCTTGGCAATGATCGACAACGATGGCGTCGCACAAACCCAATCGATACCGGTCGAGCTACACTCGATTCGGAAGCGACCGCCATGACATGGCTCGATCGGTGTCGAAACCCATCGACACTTGGCCAAATGGCCAAGTTTCACCTAAGACTACCCTTCCCGGGTTACAATCGCTCACTCATTTCTGAGTCCTCGCCTTCGAAGTTCTCTTCGTTCTCGGCCACGTCCCTCGGCAGCATCAGGCGCACGGCTCTGCAATGCTCCTTCGCGTCTCTTGCCTCGAAGTCTACTTCCTCCGGCTTCACTCCAAGCTTCTCGTCCGACGGTCCCTCGGATGCTCCAAGCGCACGGCTTCCGCAAAGCTATCCTTCACCGACTCAAGGCACGAGTCATGAGATGTGAAACTCGCCACGGCTCCATGTGCGAATTACTAAGTCCTGCATGACTTCAACGCACATATCAAATCAACATATCAAACTAACTTAAACCCTTTGCCACACCATCAAAACCATATCACGGCAAGAGATTGCCCTAACAGTGGAGTCGACTGAAGGGGATTCAGTCGACTGGAAGACCATGAATACCATATCGACGGGCTGATATGGAGTCGACTGGAAAGAGTTTATAAAAGTCGTGCTCGACCAGAACTCGATATCAACATTCAATCAACGTTGAAGTTCTAAAGAAATACTTGCTCGTCCACTAAATTTTCATTCCACAACAAGGCGACCTTACGACACACTGCAACTATCTCTACAATCTCTTAGTGTCGGTATAAAGCTTTGTACTTTATTTTTAGTTTATTATTTCGCTTCTACACTTAATTTTAAGAAGAGTGGGTAGTGTGTTACCCATCTTCATTATTTTTAAAAAGAAAAACCCTCCGAAGTCGAGATTTCTCGAGTCGAAGGGTATTTAGTGAATTTCCCATCGAGGTAGCTCATGGGAGAGCTACGGGCCTTGGAGTAGTAACCCAGTTCGGGTTGTGAACCAAGTAAATTGCCTGTGTTGAAAATTATCTTTACATTCCACTGCGTACTTTGATTATAATAAATAATATAAAATTAATTTAAAAATATAAAATACCGAGATTCACCCTCTCTCTCAATTCACTCGATCCTACAATTGGTATTAGAGAGGGGCGCTCCGAGTTGGTGAAACCACCATTGTGAGCTTTTTATTGTTTTAGAATAATTTTTATTGCTTTAGAATAATTTTTATTGCTTCAATATAATTTTTATTGCATTAGAATAACTTTTATTGCATTAGAATAATTGGTGTTGCTTTAGAATAATTTTTATTACAGTAAAATAATTTTATGCACATTAAATTAATTTCCAGCATTTTAAAATTACTTAAATAATTTTTTGCACATTATATTAATTTTCAGCATTTTAAAATTATTTAAAATAATTTTTTGAATATTAAATTAATTTCCAGCATTTTAAAATTACTTAAAATAATTTTCTGCACATTAAATTAATTTTCAGCATTTTAAAATTACTTAAAATAATTTTCTGCATATTAAATTAATTTCTAGCATTTTAAAATTACTTAAAATAATTTTATGCATGTTAAATTCATTTTCAGCATTTTAAATTACTTAAAATAATTTTATGCATATTAAATTAATTTCAAGCATTTTAAAATTACTTAAAATAATTTTCTGTATATTAAATTCATTTTCAGCATTGTAAAATTAATTTCTAGTATTTTAAAATTACTTAAAATAATTTTCTGCATATTAAATTAATTTTTAGCATTTTAAAATTACTTAAAATAATATTCTATATTTTGAATTCTTTTTCAGCATATTTAAATTTGGTAAATTAGTTTTCTACATATTAGATTCTTTTTAAAACCAATTTTTGTCCTTTAAAAAAAATATTTTTCATTGATAATATCACACTTAGAGGGATACAGTACCGTTCGCCCTCCTCTCTTTAACGGAGATGACTTTTCCTACTGGAAAAGGCGAATGAAATGTTATCTGACGATCGACCTAGAGGTCTGGTTTTCAATTACGAAAGGATTTATAGCTCCAGTAGACGACTCAAGGGAGTTGTTAGAACCGGAGAAATGGACCTCGGATATTAGGAAGAGAGCTCAAGTCGATTACAAGGCACTTAATACTTTGTAATGCGGACTTACTAAAGAAGAGCTAAATAAGGTAGGTCTATTTGAAAATTCTAAAGAATTATGGGAGAAGTTAATTGAATTGCATGAGGGTACAAATGACACTAGGATAGCCAAAAGGGACATGCTTTTAAATAAATTATTTAATTGTAAAATGAACGAAAACGAAAACGCTAGTCAACTTCATACTAGGATTAATAATATATTAAATGGATTACTTTTAATAGGACACCAAATAGAGAATAGGGATTTAATTAGATATACCCTTAAGGCATTCCTGAGAAATACTTTATGGACATCGATTGTCGATACCTATAAGGTATCTAGGGATCTCTCCACAATTAGGTTAGATGAACTATTTTGTGAACTTGAACTACACGAACAAGCTAACTCGGGTCAAACCGAGAATGGTATAGCTTTGATGGTAGGTTCAACTAAAAAGGAAAGAAAAGTGAAGGTTGAGTCTAAAGACGAGTCAGAGTCGGAAACAAACGGAGAAGAGGAGATTGTAAACATGGTAAGAAAAATGTTCAACCGAAAGAAGAGATTTATAAAGAAAGATGCCAAAAAGTTGGCCGACAACAAGCCGAGACCTCGATCGGAAGTAACCTGCTACGAATGTAACGGAAAAGAACATTACAAGTCAGAGTGCGCAAATTTGAAAAAGGAAGAAAAACTGAAAAAGGAAAAGAAGAAGAAGTTTCTCAAGGCAACATGGGATGAGTCGTCATCTGAGGAGTCGGATGCGGAAGAGACGAAGAGAAGCTTCGTCGCATTTATGGCCGAATAAAGATTCGGAGCCGAGTCGAGTTCCAAATATGAGTCTGATTCCGAATCCGAGAGAAGCCACAGATTCATATCCATTTCCGAAGGTTCAAATGAGGTAACTTCTCCATTAGAAGATAAATTATATAATATCATTGCATGCTTAGGTAGGAAGTTAGCTAAGTCTGAAAATCGAGTCGACTTGCTACTTAAGTCCAAGTACTCAAGGAGCAAGTCAACTCAAAGACTTCGACTTGCTAATTTAAGGATGGAGACTCAACTCAAGTTGGAAAGCTTGAGGAAGAGAACTCAGTTCTAAAAAGGCAAGTAGAAGATCTAACTAGATCTTTGGAAAAGTTCACTTCCGGTTCCAAGTATCTCAACATGATGCTTGGATCTCAGAGAGTTGTGTACAACAGATTCGGACTCGGGTATAAAACTAAGTCCACCTATAAATCTTACATGTCATTACTTAGTCGAAATACTAAAAATAGAGGCCAAGCATGGGTTCCTAAGTCTAGCTTAGTCAACCAAGTTGGACCAAATCAATTTTGGGTTTCCAAGATTCAAGTTCATTTAGTGAACAAAACTCAAACTAGCTACCATTTAGGGAGAGCTAACACCTTGCTTGTTTCCTTGTTTAGTAAAACACCTGCATGTTTTAGTTAACTTTTCTTGTTTAACACTTGATTGCTTTAGTATACTTTCCTTGTTTGTAGTTAAACACTTGAATGTCTTAGTCTAGTTTATTTGCTCAATGTAGAATGGACTAGATAGGAAACAAAGTTGCTTAAACTTGAACAACCTAGTACTAAGACAAGTGAACTGATAGTAAGTTGGGGAAGCTCTTCGAAGTGCATGTCTAAGAAATAGTCGTTGCTCCGATAATCAAGAAGGCCATGTGCCTCGCCATGACCTGGTGCACTAAGTCGAGTGGAACTGACCGAAGCTAACTCACTAAGTCTTTGACTAGTTAGACCAAGGCTTAACCTAAAGTGAATCAAGTATTTGATTCCATTATTGACTTTGTCTAGGAAGTGATTGTTGCTCCGATAATCAAGAAGGTCATGTGCCTCATCACGACCTGGAAGTCAATATTAGAAAAACCTACTTGACTAGATCAAACCAAGCCCTAATCTAACACAAGTTTAAACACTTTGAAATTGCTCATTTAATTTAATAAAGATAAAAGAAATCCTCATCTCACAAAACTCATAAGGATAAGTGTATTTAAAACCTAGCTTGGGTGAGATGATTTAGGATTAAAATATACTTCAACCAATTTTTTTAATAACATACTCTAGTTAACCTACCTTAATTAACTCAAACTAAACAAATTTGTAGGGTAGATGGTGGCCGGCTAGAGGGGGGTGAATAGCCTTTATCATAGACGGTGGAAATCGTTCGTTGATTGCTCGTCTACAAGTAACGTTAGCGCAAGAGGAATATACTAATAAAGACAATTAAGAAACAAACAAAAGATAAACAATGCTAACAAGAGAATATAACGTGGTTCACGGCCTTGCCACTAATCCACGACTCGATTCGTCCAAGGTGAATCACTCCTTTGCAAAATCCATTAGATCTCTCATTTGCACCAAGCTAGGTGGAGGTAACCTTTTACACAAAAACACTCCTCTTACAAATATAATGTAAATAAACTCAAGTAAGAGGATGGAAAAACTTTAGGGCACTTTGGTAGAGTTTAGAGCATGAACATTAGCCTCCCAAAGGCCCTCACCCCTCCCCTTTATAGAGGAAGAGGGTTTCTTCCCGTTGACACAGGACGGTCGGTGATGCCGATCGGTCGGTGATCCCGTAATCGTTGCCCAATAACTTCTTCCGCGTTGGATTTCCATCCAGCGGCTCCCACATCGATCGGTGATCTTACCATCGGTCGATTGATGGAGCTATTAATCGAGTCTTAGGAGGCGAGACACTCCATTTTGTGCGGAACCCTTGCGACCCGGTCGGTGATGCCTTCATAAGTCATTGGTGGTCTCATAGTCAGCTGCCAATCCATGGCGGTCATTTAGTTGGCATGAACTGACTCGAGACGGACTTCGAACACTAATTGAGTCACGATCGAGTAGTCGACTACCATTACATGGCAGTCGACTGGTGTCGAGAAATCACATCCGACACTTAACCAATTGGCAAAGTTTCACCTAAGCATACTACCCCTTCCCGGGTTACATTCGCTCACTCTCATCCCTTGGAGTCCCTCGCCTTTGAAGTTGTCTTCGTCCGACCACGTCCCTCGGATGTGCCAAGCGCACGACCCTGCAGCGCCATCCTTCGCGTCTTGCCCTGAAGTCTACTTCCTCTGGCTTCACTCCAATCTTCTCGTCCGGTGGTCCCTCAGATGCTCCAAGCGCACGGCTTCCGCAAAGCCATCCTTCACCGACTCAAGGACCGAGTCATGAGAGGTGAAACTCACCAATGCTCCATGTGTGAATTACTAAGTCCTGCAAGACTCCAACGCACATATCAAATCCAAACATCCTAACTTAAACCCTTTGCCACACACATCAAAACCATATCACGGCTTGATTGCCCTAACAATCTCCCCCTTTTTGATGTGTGGCAATATGTTTAAGTTAGGTAAATATTTGATAAAAATACTAAGGTATGAAAGCATGTAAATAAACATGATTATCAACTCTCCCCCTTAATACATGAAACTCCCCCTAAATGCAATTCCCCCTACTTAAACATATATATTTCTCCCCCTTTGACACCATAAAAAATATTTAAACAAAGTTTATATAAGTATGACATCAAGTTTAGAGGGAAAAAAAAGCCAAAACATGATTTAAAATAGGATAAAAGAAGTTACTGGGCATGTTATCAGTCGATCAGTCGACTAGTTCAGATTGCCAGTAGACTGACACTCTGTTTTCGGATTTTTCTGATTTGCATGGTGAATTTCAGAAATGCATTATAAATTCTATAAAATTCAAAAAATCATGAAATTTGGGGAACACATTTATTTTAAGGTCCTTTATCAGTGAAAAATAGTTTTTCATAAAAAATCATTATATTTACAAGATTTTGCCAAAAATCCAAAAGTTTCAAAATCAACTAGGTTTTTGATCAAGTTAGTATCAATTTTAACACCTAGTTTTGCTTTAGATTGTTTCAAAACATGAACACACAGATTTTAAAGTAAGAAATTATTTTGAAAACATATGAAATATCCAACCATGATCTTTGGGCAATATGTCTATGAATTAAACATAAGTCTTCCCTATGATTGGTCTATTATTACTCTTTAGATACTTTAAATGACCATCTAAATGCAATAGGCATTAGTGGACCATTTGTATCATCCTATCATCTCACTCATGCTAAGTTTTCAATCAAGGTAGCCTATAGTGAGTGTGAGATGTTTCCTAAAGGTATTTGTATATACTTAACCTTCAATTTCATGCAATTCTACCCAAGGTTAAGTATCATCCTAACAACCCACATGATCATAAAGACATATATGTGTTGATTGTTAGGGCAATATCTTGCCATGATAAGGTTTTGATGTGTGTGGCAAAAGGTTTAAGTTAGGTTGTTATTATGATTTGATATGTGCGTTGGAGTCTTGCAGGGCTTAGTAATTCGCACATGGAGCCTTGGCGAGTTTCACCTCTCATGACTCGGTCCTTGAGTCGGTGAAGGATGGCTTTGTAGAAGTCGTGCGCTTGGAGCATCCAAGGGACCGCCGGACAAGGAGCTTGGAGTGAAGCCGGAGGAAGTAGAATTCAGGGTGAGATGCGAAGGATGGCGCTGCAGAGACGTGCGCTTGGCGCATCCGAGGGGCATGGCCGGACGAAGATAACTTCAAAGGTGAGGGACTCCGAGGGATGAGAGTGAGCGAATGTAACCCGGGAAAGGGGTAGTGCTCTTAGGTAAAACTTGGCCATTTGGCTAAGTGTCGGATGGGATTTCCCGACATCAGTTGACTACCAAGTTATGGTAGTCGACTACTCTAAGTCGATTGTGACTCGACTAGTGTTTGAGTCTGGTTCAAGTGTCAACAGTCGACTGCCATGGATTGATAGTCGACTGAGACACCACCAGTCGACTGATGAAGGCATCAGTCGACTAGTCGTAAATGTTTCAAGCACAGAATGGAGTCGAGATCGCTAGCACTCGACTGATCGAGCATCAGTCGACTGATATCGGTACCGTTAGATGAAATCCAACATGGAAAGCAGCCGTTATTGGGCAACGGCTACAGGACCAGTCGACTGATAGGGACATCAGTCGACTGCTCCTGTGTCAACGGGAAGAAACCCTCTTCCTCTATAAAGAGGAAGGGTGTGGGGCTTTGGGGGCCTAATGTTTATGCTCTAATCTTCTCCCAAAGTGCCCTAAAATATTCCCACTCTTCTTACTTGCTATTATTCCATTCTATTGTAAGAAGAGGGATTGTAAAGAGGTTACCTCCACCTAGCTTGGTGCAAAGGAGAGATCTAGTAGATTTGGCAAAGGAGTGATTCACCTTGGAAGAATCGGTATCGTGGATTAGCGGCGTAGCCGTGAACCACGTTACGACTTGGTGTTAGCATTGGTTTTTATTCTTGTTGCTTTGATTTGCTTGTTTAGTTTTGTTTTCCGTTGCTCTAATTATATTTGTAGACAAGCGAATCATGTCATCGAACGAAAGAGGGCTATTCACCCCCTCTCTAGCCGGCCAACACGACACCTCATCGATCCTACAAGTGGTATCAGAGCCGAGGAAAGCTTGTCGAGGACTAACCGCCACAACAAGCACATTCAAGAATGGTCAGCTCCAACATTCACCCACCAAAGTTTGAAGGAGAATTCTCTTGGTGGAAAAAGAGAATGAAGGTATTCTTTGAAACCGATTTCGATATTATGCTTATAATGGAAAACAGTTTTGAGATGCCTAGGGATGAAGAGGGTGAACAAATAGAGAAGTCAAGGTGGGAGAAAAAGCAAAGGGAAGAGCACCTTTCAAACTCAAAAGCCAAGCACCATCTCTTCAATGTGCTCCCTCAACAAGAGATCAACCGGATTGGGGAGTGCTCAAGTGCCAAGGAGATGTGGGAGAGATTGGTTGAACTTCATAAAGGCACTTCGGAAGCCAAGCTTGCAAGGAGAGACCTCTTCCGCTCCCAATTAAGCAACATCAAATTAGAAAAGGGAGAAAAGGTAACATCATTACATTCTAGGTTTAAAGAAATTTTAATTGGGCTAACAAGTGTAGGAGAAAAACTTTCGAATCAGAATATGCTTATGAAAGCAATCGATGCTTTTCCCCAGTCATCGAAATGGAGTTCAATGGTGGACTCCTTCTACATGTCAAAGAATTTAGAAGTGAGCACCTTGGAGGAGTTCTTCTCAACAATGGAACTCCACGAAACAAGGCTTGAAGGAATAGTTGAAGAGTCTAGAATTCAACCTTCAAGAGGAGTAGCACTTTTGGCCAACAAGGGGAAGAAGAAGATGGAGATCCCCTCCTCCTCCGACGAAGCTTCCTCCTCCTCCATGGATAGCACGAAAGAAGCTTATATGGTAAGGAGGGTAAGGCGTGCATTAAAAGGTTTTAGATTTAATAACTCTAATGATAGGAGAAGAAGACCAAGGGGGAAGGTGATTTGTTATAATTGCCAAGGAGAGAGACATATAAGGGACAATTGTCCCCTCTTGAACAAAAGCAAGGAGGAGAAGAGAAAGAAGGAAGAAAAGAAGAAGAAGGGGAGCAAGAAGAAAGAAGAAGAGAAGAAGGCCAAAGAGAAAGGGAAGGCAATGGCATTAAAAGTAAGGACTTGGGATGACCCTTCCTCCTCCTCCTCATCATCATCCGAGGAAGAAAATGCCTTTGTCACAAATTTGGCATTGATGGCCTTTGACGACCTAGACTCATCCTCCTCCGAAAATGAAGGATCAAGAACAAGTGAGGAGAGCTCGAGTGAAGGGGGAGCTTCTTCACCATCCTCATCCGAAGAAGAAGAAGACATGGAGACTATAGTAACGAATCTCTCACCCCATAAGATAGTTTCCATGAAGGATTTATTTAGAGCCAAGAAAAAGAACAAAAGCATGCTTGAGCAAATTAAAGATCTAGAAAATAAATTAGAACAAGCATGTCTAAATATTAATGATGATGATGCATGCTCACATGATCTTTATATGTCATTTGATGTTAATGATGCATGCATAGAGGAAAATAGGGCTCTAAGGGAAAAGGTAGACCATTTGACCAAAGCCCTAGAAAAGTTTACAATAGGCTCCAATACCCTTGACATGATAATTAGGAGCCAAAGGGCAAGCTTCAACAAGAGAGGCCTAGGTTATAAGGAAAAGAAAAATGAAAAGGCCTATAAATGTCTAATAGCTTGGGGTCAAGACAAAAAGAAGGAAATTGCTAGAAAATGGATCCCTAAGGAGTATTTAGTGAACCCCATAGGTAAGAACTTATTTTGGATTCCAAAATCCATCCTTAAGGGTTAGGAAAACCCTAAGATGGTCAACCATATGCAATTTACCTATATCATATGTTGGTTGACTTAGGATGGCGGGACAACATTTTTGAAATAGTGTTAGGTGATGATAATGCACCTATAAATAGATAAATCATGCTTTAGGTGATATTTGCTTTATTATCATGATGTAATACCTAATGCATGATTATAAATTTATGAATACATGTGTTTCATGATCATAATGTGAAATTAATTCATACATGTCTTTATGATCATGTGGGATGTTAGGATGATACTTAACCTTGTATAGAATTGCATGAAAATAATGGTTAAGTGTATACAAATACCTTTAGGATACATCTCACACTCACCATAGGCTACCTTGATTGAAATGATAGCATGGGTGAGATGATAGGATGATACAAATGTCCACTAATGCCTATGGCATTTAGATGGTCATTTAAAATATCAAAATAGCAATAATAGATCAATCATGGGGAAGACTTATGTTTAATTCATAGACATATTGCCCAAAGATCATGGTTGGATATTTCATATGTTTTCAAAATAATTTCTTGCTTTAAAATCTATGTATTCATGTTTTGAAACAATCCAAAGCAAAACTAGGTGTTAAAATGGAGACAAACTTGATCAAAAACCTAGTTACTTTTGAAACTTTTGGATTTTTAGAAAATACTTGAAAATATAATGTTTTTTCATGGACAACTATTTTTCATTGATAAATATACTTACAAGAAATATGTTCCCCAAATTTCATGATTTTTTGAATTTTATAGATTTTCTAATGCATTTCTAAAATCCACCCTGAAAACTTGAAAAACCCGAAATGCATGTGTCAGTCGACTGGTAGTCTGAACCAGTCGACTGATAGCCTGATAACATGCCCAGTAACTTCTTTTATCCAATTTTTAGGCATGTTTTGGCTTGTGTTTTTCTCTAAACTTGATGTCATGTGTGTATAAACTTTGTTTAATATTTTTTATGGTGTCAAAGAGGGAGAAATGTATATGTTTAAGTAAGGGGGAATTGTATTTAGGGGGAGTTTCATGTATTAAGAGGGAGAGTTACTAATCATGTTATTCACATGTTGTCTTTCCTTAATAGTTTATCAAATATTTTTACCTAACTTAAACGGATTGCCACACATCAAAAAGGAGGAGTTTGTTAGGGCAATCTCTTGCCATGATAAGGTTTTGATATGTGTGGAAAAGGGTTTAAGTTAGGTTGTTATTATGATTTGATACGTGCGTTGGAGTCTTGCAGGGCTTAGTAATTCACACATGGAGCCTTGGCGAGTTTCACCTCTCATGACTCGGTCCTTGAGTCAGTGAAGGATGGCTTTGCAGAAGCCGTGCGCTTGGAGCATCCGAGGGACCGCCGAACGAGGAGCTTGGAGTGGAAGCCGGAGGAAGTAGACTTCAGGGTGAGACGCGAAGGATGGTGTTGCAGAGCCATGCGCTTGGCGCATCCGAGGGACGTGGCCAGACGAAGATAACTTCAAAAGCGAGGGACTCCGAGGGATGAGAGTGAGCGAATGTAACCCGGGAAAGGGATAGCGCTCTTAGGTAAAACTTGGCCATTTGGCTAAGTGTCGGATGGGATTTCCCGACATCAGTTGACTACCATGTTATGGTAGTCAACTACTCTAAGTTGACTGTGACTCGACTAGTGTTCGAGTCCGGTTCAAGTGTCAACAGTCGACTGCCATGGAATGACAGTCGACTGCGAGACCACTAGTCGACTGATGAAGGCATCAGTTGACTAGTCGCAAATGTTTCGGGCACAGAATGGAGTCGAGCTCGCGAGCACTCGACTGATCGAGCATCAGTCGACTGATGGCAATATCAGTCAACTGATGTCGGTACCGTTGGATGAAATCCAACGTGGAAAGCAGTCGTTATTGGGCAACGACTACAGGACTAGTCGACTAATAGGGACATCAGTCGACTGCTCCTATGTCAACGGGAAGAAACCCTCTTCCTCTATAAAGAGGAAGGGTGTGGGGCTTTGGGGGCCTAATGTTTATGCTCTAATCTTCTCCCAAAGTGCCATAAAATATTCCCACTCTTCTTACTTGCTATTATTCCATTCTATTGTAAGAAGAGGAATTATAAAGAGGTTGCCTCCACCTAGCTTGGTGCAAAGGAGAGATCTAGTAGATTTGGCAAAGGAGTGATTCACCTTGGACGAATCGGAATCGTAACGTAGCCGTGAACCACGTTACGACTTGGTGTTAGCATTTATTTTTATTCTTGTTGCTTTGATTTGCTTGTTTAGTTTTGTTTTCTGTTGCGCTAATTATATTTGTAGACAAGTGAATCACGTCATTGAACGAAAGAGGGTTATTCACCCCCCCTCTAGCCGGCCAACACGACACCTCATCGATCCTACATTGATTTCATATTATGATCATGAAACAAATGTATTTATCAATTTTTAATCATGCATTAGGTATAATGTCATGATAAAAAGTCAAGTATCACCTAGAGCATGATTTGAACCCTAATGCCCATGGCTATGTGCCAAATATCAAGATCATAAATCATGATTGCAAACATATATAACAATTACATTAACTATCATGATTTAAGCATTATTATCAATTTATGGGCACATTATCATCACCCAACACTATGCTAAAAATGTGTATCAACATACATAACACTAAGTGTTGAGCATGATCTAAACTATTTATGGGTGCATTATCATCACCCAACACAATTTCAAAAACTTAGTCCCGCCATCCTAAGTCAACCAAAATATGATATAGGTAAATTCCATATGGTTGACTATCCTAGGGTTTTCTTAACCCTTAAGGATGGATTTAGGAACCCAAAACAAGTTCTTTCCTATTGGGTTCACTAAAAATTCCTTAGGGATCCATTTTCTAGCTATTGTTTTCTTTTTATCTTGACCCATAGCAATTAAGCATTTATAGGTCTTTTCATTTTTATTTTCCTTATATCCTAGTCCTTTCTTATTGAAGCTTGCTCTTTGGCTCCCTATGATCATATTAAGAGTGTTGGAGCCTATGGTGAATTTTTCTAGGGCCTTGGTCAAGTGATCTACTTTCTCTCTTAAAGCCCTATTTTCCTCTATGCTTGCATCATTAACATCAAATGGCATATAAAGATCATGTGAGCATGCATCATCATGACTAGAAGAAATATTATCATTAATAGTTAAGCATGCTTTTTCTAATTTTGCTTCTAAGTCCTTAATTTGATCTAGCATTCATTTATTCTTTTTCTTTGCCCTAAACAAGTCCTTAGTACGGCTAGAAATCATGGAAACTATTTTATGGGGTGAGAGGTTCGTTGTCATAGTCTCCATGTCCTCTTCCTCCGATTCCGATGATGATGAGGATGAAGTTCCCCCTTCACTTGAGCTCTCCTCACTAGTGCTTCTTTCTTCTTGCTCGGAAGAGGAGGTGTCTAGGTCATCAAATGCCATTAGTGCCAAATTTATGACAAAGGCATTTTCTTCCTCCGATGATGATGAGGAGGAGGAAGGGTCATCCCAAGTTCTTGCTTTTAGTGCCTTGGCCTTCCCCCTTTCTTTTGTCATTTTCTCATCTTCCTTCTTCTTGCTCCCCTTTTTCTTCTTTTCTTCTTTATTTCTCCTCTCTTCTTTGCTCTTGTTTAGGAGGGGACTGTTAGTGAAATCCCTAGAGCCAATCATGTGATGATTGTTGTATGAACTTTATTGTATCATATTCCTATTTATAAAGGCATGGTTATTATATTTACTTGTATTGGTGCCAAATAACTAAATATAATAATGTCCTTGAGTAGTAGGTTCTTATATATATCAATCGATTGATTGAATCTGTTAGTTATAGCCCTAAGAACCAATCATGTGATGGTTGAATAGGGAACATTTTGTATCATATTCTATAAAGGCAAAGGATTGGTTATTATATTTAAATCTTACTTGTGCCAGCTAAATTAAATATAGTAATGCCCTAGAAAAGTAGGTTCTTATCTACAGCACATCAATTGGCAGAATTGATTATGAGAGGCTATAGAGAACACTTTCTAAATGTTCCCAGTCAAGTATTAATATGCAAGGGAAATATTAATACATAAAGACTAGCATGTAGGTCAATTGATGACTTGATCTCACAAGTCATGGATATATGATATCAAGTTGACACATGGGTATATATTAGAGAATATATACTGAACTGACCCGCCATGAGAAAGTTTCATGGATCGTTATATGAGTGTCATAAACTTTCTCATGTGACTATTGGTATGAATAGTCCTCAGACCTGAAGTCACTACGGTTCCCTACATAAGGAGTTATGTACTTTGGTATCGTCAAACGTCACCCGTACAGGTGGACCATAAAAGCGATTCGGGTATATAACAAATTATGCGGAGGGATGTGAGTGATGTAGATGGGATCTATCCTCTCATATGACGAGAGTGATATCGGTGGGCCTTGATTGAGTAGAACTACTAAAACGCATGGCCATGCTCGAATGAGTCAATATGAGATATTGAGCTCATTTGTTTGAGTTAGTTTACTCAGGATCAGAAACACATAGATTGATCGAGGATGACACGGTCTATGCCTCATTGATCAATCTGATATCAAGGATAGAAGGACACGGTCATATATTATAGTAGTCACGGAAAGGTTAGTCGGATCTTGACTTATCTCGTAACTTGGGTAGCAATGATGTATTGCTAGATGTCACTCATTGCTTGTGTATCTAAAAGAGTTTAGATCCACTGCCAACGTTATGAGAGCCTATAGGGTCACACACAAAGAGCATGATAATTAGAGGAATTAGAGTATTCTAGTTTGACTAGAATAATTTGGGAATAAGCTTAAGTACAAAATGGTTTTTGGACTTTAAGCTTAATGAGAATTTTAGCTAATTGATTTAATGAGATTAATTCAATATGTTACCTTATTGAATTAATAAGATTAATTCAATATGATAACATAAGCTTAATTGAATTAATAAGATTAATTCAATATGATAACATAAGCTTAATTGAATTAATAAGATTAATTCAACATGCAGGAATGCCACATAAGAATGCCACATAAGCATGCCACCTAAGCATCCACCTAAGCTAGATAAGGTGGAAGGAAACAAAATGGTTTTGTCTCCTTAAGTGGCCGGCCAAACTTGTGTCCCAATGCAATGGATTGCATTGAATGTGTGGAGGTGAAAGGGTTTTTCCAACCCTATAAAAGACCCCATGAAGTGGCCGGCCAAAGCAATTGTTGTTGTGGTTGTGAGAGAGCTTGGTGGAAGCTTTGGTTGTGTGGGTTTGTGAGTGTAGGCTAGCAAGAAGAGGAGTCTTCTTCTTCCTTTCTCCTTTTCCCTCTCTTCCTCTCCTTTAGGGACTTCTCTAGCAAGAAGTAAAGGAGAGCTCCTCTAGTTTTTCTTTTGTGAGACAAGAGCTTGCTCGTGTGGATACATATAGAGGCACGGACGTTTGAACGTGCTAAAAGATCCAACACATCCAAAGAAAAGCGGGATTGCAAAGGGCACGCAACAAAGGTAGAACTCTCCTATAAGATAGGCTTGGTTTAGAGAAATTTATTTTATACGAGTTTGCTTTCGCATGGATCACTTGGAAGGGATCCTAATTTTTCCGTTGCGCATATGCCATTTGGCATAAAGAATTCCCTACAGTGGTATCAGAGCCACTTGCGAAAGATCGTATAAAATAGGTTTTCTCTATTTTATATGTGATATAGAAGTAGGATAAATTTTATTATGAGTTGATAATTGCATTAGCAATTGTCAAACATAATAAAATATCCAATGTCTTTTAAAAGTTAAAATGACATGGTGCATGGTTATGGCCTAGTCCCAAAAAGGTTTGTGAATGTGTGTGTGTTGTAATTCTTAAATACGGCCTGCGTGTCGTGCCTTCCTCCTAAAATTCTTGTTGTAAAATTAGTTTTAGACTCGAATGTAACTCGAGTATTTCTCCTTTTGTAATGTACAAAACAAAGATGGAGGGTCCATTGGAAGAAGAGGTTACAAGGAGGAAGTCAACACACAAGACAACCAAAAGGAAGCACTTAGGAGAAGATGCTGTCCCTAGGTTGACCAATCAATCTTTTCATTGGCTTGAGAAGATTGTAGAATAAGGGCCATAACCATGACACGCTTAGTTTAATATGTATGTGATGCATGTTAGTTTAGCTTGTATGTGATGCATGATTAGTTTAGCTTATATGTGATGTATGCTAATATGTATATGATACATGTTTATTTCTTAATAAGTCAAAACGCTATGCCTACTAAAGCTTGGTACTCACTACTTCCTCGATCATTTGTTATTGGGTTTGCCAAAGCAAAGCAATGCATTTTATCTTGGAAGAGTGCGAGTGGACAATCGTGATGTCCCGCTATCAAACTTAGTTAAGACTTAATTAAGTTTTCTTAATTAGTTAAGAAAGTAGAGGCATATATTAGCTTTGAACATAAGTTTTAAAATTAGTTTTATGTGATTTCCGAACATCAGCTTTGTCTTAGAAGTGGTCGTTGCTCCGATATCCAAGAAGGCCCCTGTGCCTCGCCACAGCCTGGAAGCTGGTTTAGGAATAAACACTAAACTAATCTAAAACTTAACCAAAGCTATTAAAGAGTTACATCAGATGTAATTGGCAAAAGATTGCCTACCTAATTATACTACGTCTTGGGCGATTAGGCAAAGCTAACTCAAGACGAATTATGATGTGGATCTTTATCCCATATAAATTTATAGCTAAATAGTAGCTATGAGAATTTAGTGGGAGCCTCATTTAATTAAAGGCCTAATTAAATGATTTAGGTATGATACTTAACTTTGCATTTTAATGTTGTAGATCACCATGACATCTAACACGACACACCCCCTCAACTTGCGATCTGTCCTTGAGAAGGACAAGCTTAATGGAGCGAACTTTCTTGACTGGTATAGGAACTTGAGGATTATCCTCAAGCAAGAACGCAAACTGTATGTCCTAGAGCAGTCTACCCCTGAAACACACCATGCGACCACTCGTCTTTGAAAAGGATGCTTATAAGAAGCATCAAGATGGCATTAGATGTGTCATGTCTTATGCTTGCCACCATGAACTCGAGCTTGAAGCAACATGAGAACATGGATGCCTATGATATGGTTGAGCATTTGAAACAACTATATCAAGGACAAGCTAGGCACGGCGTTTTGAAGTGTCTAAGGCTCTTTTTGCATGCAAGATGCAAGAAGGAACACCTGTAGGAACTCACGTACTCAAAATGATTGGGTACGTTGAGAACCTTGAAAGACTAGGTTTTCCACTGAGCCAAGAATTGGCAACCGATGTTATCCTGCAATCGTTGCCGGAAGCATATAATCAATTCGTCATGAATTATAACATGAATGAAATTGATAAACCTTTGCCTGAGATTCTCAGCATGTTAAGAACTGCTGAACCGAATCTCAAAAGGAAGTTAACAGCGTACTAATGGTCAAGAAGGGCAAAGGTAAGCGCAAAGGCAAGGGTAAGACCAAGCCAAAGGCAAGGCCAATTCATCCACTTCAAAGGGTAAAGGTAAAGTACCTAAGGAAGGGACTCCATTGCGGTGAGGCGACACCGAAGCGGGCAAAGTCTACCTTGAGGAAGTAAAGAATAAAGAAGTGGGACTTACGCCTCGGTATACGTTATAGAAGTTAATCTATCTATTTCTTCTACATGGGTATTAGATACGGATGTGCATCTCACATTTGTAATAATGCGAGGATGAAATAGTAGACAAATGGCAAAAGCGAAGTAGACCTCTGAGTAGGCAATGGCATAAAAGTTCTTCTTGTATTGTAGGAACATATTCTTTGTCTTTGCCCGCCTTATCTTAGAACTAGAGGAGTGCTTATATGTACCTGCATTGACAAAGAACATAATTTCTGTATCTTGTTTAGACAAGAAAAACTTTTCTTTTATAATAAAGGACAAATGTTGTTCCATTTATTTGAATGAAATGTTCTATTGTAATGCACCACTTATGAATGGTCTCTATGTTCTAGATTTAGAAAACCCAATTTATAACGTAAATACCAAGCGGTTCAAATCGAATGATTGAACCAAACATATCTCAACCGCTCGCCTAGGTCACATAAATGAAAAGCATATCCCAACTCCATAAAGATGGATTATTGGACTCATTTGATTTTGAATCATATGAGGTATCGAATCTTGCCTTTAGGAAAGATGACTAAAACTCCATTTAGTGGACATGGAGAGAGAGAGACAGACTTGTTAGGACTCATACATACTGATGTATGTGGGCCTTTCAATGTCGAAGCCAGAGGAGGCTATAAGTACTTTATTACTTTCACTGATGATATGAGTAGATTTGGCTACTTATATTTGATGAGACATAAGTCAGAATCCTTTGAAAAGTTCAAAGCATTCAAGAATGAAGTACAAAACCAACTTGGTAAGCGTATCAAGCTACTTCGATCAGATCGAGGTGGTGAATACCTTAGTCAAGAGTTTCGTGATCACCTGGCTGAGTGTGGGATAATATCCCAACTCACTCCCCCTGGAACACCACAATGGAATGGTGTATCTGAGAGGAGAAATCGTACTCTATTAGATATGGTACGATCAATGATGAGCCAGACTGATCTACCTACTTCCTTTTGGGGACTAGCTCTAGAGACAACCGCTTTCACACTTAATCGCGTCCCATCAAAAGCCGTAGAAAAGACACCATATACGATATGGACTGGGAAGAGTCCCAAAATGTCTTTTATAAAGATTTGGGGTTGTGAAGCTTATGTAAGACGTCAAGTCTCAGATAAACTAGGACCCAAATCAGATAAGTGTTATTTTGTCGGATATCCCAAGGAAACTAAGGGATATTACTTTTACAATCCCACACTTGGCAAGGTGTTTGTTGCCAGAAATGCTGTCTTTCTAGAAAGAGAATTTATTTCTAGAAAAACTAGTGGGAGTAAAATTCATCTTGAAGAAGTTCAAGATGACGATAACACTAAGGCTTCGATGGAAAATAAACAGGAACCACAAAGTGTTGTGGATGAGGAAATTGTTGCCCAAAGAGTTGTGGAGCAAACACCTGTTCAAGTAGACCAACCTCTTCGTAGATCTGATAGGATCCGTCGTCAACCTGAGAGATATTCTTTTCTCTTGACTGACAACGGTGAGGTATTGCTTGTCGATCTTGACGAGCCTACATCCTATCAAGAAGCTATGATGAGCCCAGATTCCGAGAAATGGCTAGAGGCCATGAGATCCGAAATGGAATCCATGTACACTAACCAAGTATGGACCTTGGTTGATCCACTGAAGGGTAAAACCCATTGGGTGTAAGTGGGTCTTTAAAGTAAAGACTGACATGGATGGTAATAAGCATACCTATAAAGGTAGATTGGTGGCTAAAGGATTCAAACAAATTCATGGTATTGACTATGATGAAACCTTTTCACCAGTTGCGATGCTTAAATCCATTCGGATCATACTTGTTATTGCAGCCTACCACGATTATGAGATCTGGCAGATGGATGTCAAAACCGCTTTTCTGAATGGAAAGCTACTCGAGGATGTGTACATGACACAGCCTGAGGGTTTTGAAGATCCAAAGCATCCTGGAAAGGTATGCAAACTGCAAAGGTCCATTTATGGACTAAAGCAAGCCTCTCGAAGCTGGAATCTTCGATTCGATGATGCAATCAAGGAGTTTGGTTTCATCAAGAATGAAGATGAACCTTGTGTCTACAAGAGAAATAGTGGGAGCACAGTTGTATTTCTTGTCTTGTATGTAGATGACATACTTCTCATCGGAAATGATATTCCCTCACTCCAGTCTGTGAAGATGTGGTTAGGGAATTGTTTCTCGATGAAAGACTTAGGTGAAGCTGCCTATATTCTAGGCATCAAGATCTATAGAGATAGATCTAAAAGATTACTTGGCCTAAGTAGAGTACATACATTGATAAAGTGCTAGATCGTTTTGCTATGCAAAATTCCAAGAAAGGATTTCTGCCTTTATCACATGGTGTGAGTCTTTCGAAGACTCAATGTCCCTCTTCTAAGGAGGAGAGAGATCGCATGGATAAGATCCCTTATGCGTCTGCCATAGGGTCTATCATGTACGCCATGCTTTGTACTCGTCCTGACGACTCGTATGCTTTGAGCATGACGAGTAGATACCAGTCGGATCCAGGTGAAAGTCACTGGATAGCAGTCAAAAATATTCTTAAATACTTACGAAGAACGAAAGAATATTTCCTGATATTTGGAGGCAATGAGGAGCTAGCTGTAAAGGGTTACAGTGATGCAAGCTTCCAAACAGACAAGGATGACTATAGATCGCAATCGGGGTACGTGTTTTGCCTGAATGGTGGAGCTGTGAGCTGGAAGAGTTCAAAGCAGGACACAGTTGCTGATTCTACACAAGCGAGTATATTCTTGCATCGATCCGATGCAGGGAGGCTGTTTGGCTCGTAAGTTCATCGTGAACTTGGGGTAGTTCCTAGCATTGCAGATCCAATAGACCTCTATTGTGACAACAATGGGGCTATTGCACAGGCTAAGGAACCTCGATCACATCAGCGGACCAAACACATACTGCGGCGCTTCCATCTCATTCGAGAGATCATCGATAGAGGAGATGTGAGGATATCTGAGTAGCAAACGTAAGCTAACATCGCAGATCCATTGACCAAGGCTTTGGCACGCAGAGGAAGCATGATGGTCACACTAGGTCACTAGGTATTAGATATCATAGTGATTGGTACTAGTGCTAGTGGGAGATTGTTAGTTATAGCCCTAAGAACCAATCATGTGATGGTTGAATAGGGAACATTTTGTATCATATTCTATAAAGGCAAAGGATTGGTTATTATATTTAAATCTTGCTTGTGCCAGCTAAATTAAATATAGTAATGCCCTAGAAAAGTAGGTTCTTATCTACAGCACATCAATTGGCAGAATTGATTATGAGAGGTCAGAGAGAACACTTTCTAAATGTTCTAGTCAAGTATTAATATGCAAGGGCAATATTAATACATAAAGACTAGCATGTAGGTCAATTGATGACTTGATCTCACAAGTCATGGATATATGATATCAAGTTGACACATGGGTATATATTAGAATATATCCGAATCGACCCGCCATGAGAAAGTTTCATGGATCGTTATATGAGTGTCATAAACTTTCTCATGTGACTATTGGTATGAATAGTCCTCAGACCTGAAGTCACTACGGTTCCCTACATAAGGAGTTATGTACTTTGGTATCGTCAAACGTCACCCGTAACAGGGTGGACCATAAAGGCGATTACTGGGTATATAACAAATTATGCGGAGGGATGTGAGTGATGTAGATGGGATCTATCCCTCTCATATGACGAGAGTGATATCGGTGGGCCCCTTGATTGAGTAGAACTACTAAAACGCATGGCCATGCTCGAATGAGTCAATATGAGATATTGAGCTCATTTGTTTGAGTTAGTTTACTCAGGGATCAAGAAACACATAGATTGATCGAGGATGACACGGTCTATGCCTCATTGATCAATCTGATATCAAGGATAGAAGGACACGGTCATATATTATAGTAGTCACGGAAAGGTTAGTCGGATCTTGACTTATCTCGTAACTTGGGTAGCAATGATGTATTGCTAGATGCCGCTTATTGCTTGTGTATCTAAAAGAGTTTAGATCCACTGCCAACGTTATGAGAGCCTATAGGGTCACACACAAAGAGCATGATAATTAGAGGAATTAGAGTATTCTAGTTTGACTAGAATAATTTGGGAATAAGCTTAAGTACAAAATGGTTTTTGGACTTTAAGCTTAATGAGAATTTTAGCTAATTGATTTAATGAGATTAATTCAATATGTTACCTTATTGAATTAATAAGATTAATTCAATATGATAACATAAGCTTAATTGAATTAATAAGATTAATTCAATATGATAACATAAGCTTAATTGAATTAATAAGATTAATTCAACATGCATGAATGCCACATAAGAATGCCACATAAGCATGCCACCTAAGCATCCACCTAAGCTAGATAAGGTGGAAGGAAACAAAATGGTTTTGTCTCCTTAAGTGGCCGGCCAAACTTGTGTCCCAATGCAATGGATTGCATTGAATGTGTGGAGGTGAAAGGGTTTTTCCAACCCTATAAAAGACCCCATGAAGTGGCCGGCCATAGCAATTGTTGTTGTGGTTGTGAGAGAGCTTGGTGGAAGCTTTGGTTGTGTGGGTTTGTGAGTGTAGGCTAGCAAGAAGAGGAGTCTTCTTCTTCCTTTCTCCTTTTCCCTCTCTTCCTCTCCTTTAGGGACTTCTCTAGCAAGAAGTAAAGGAGAGCTCCTCTAGTTTTTCTTTTGTTAGACAAGAGCTTGCTCGTGTGGATACATATAGAGGCACGGACGTTTGAACGTGCTAAAAGATCCAACACATCCAAAGAAAAGCGGGATTGCAAAGGGCACGCAACAAAGGTAGAACTCTCCTATAAGATAGGCTTGGTTTAGAGAAATTTATTTTATACGAGTTTGCTTTCGCATGGATCACTTGGAAGGGATCCTAATTTTTCCGTTGCGCATATGCCATTTGGCATAAAGAATTCCCTACAGAATCGATAATGAGATGATATAGAGAACACTACTCTTAATCATTCCTAGTAGAGTATTAACATTCACGGACAATGTTAATGCGTAGAGACTAGCATGTAGGTCAACACGATGACTTGATCTCACAAGTCATGGATATGAGATATCAAGTTGAAACATGGGTATGCATTGGAGAATGTATACTGAATGACCCGCCATGAGAAAGTATCATGGATCATTATATGAGTGTCATATACTTTCTCATGTGGCTATTAGTATGACTATTAGTCCTTAGACCTGAAGTCACCATGGTTCCCTACATAAGGAGTTGCACACTTTGGCTTCGTCAAACGCCACCCGTAAATGGGTGGACTATAAAGGCGATTACTGGGTATGTAACAAATTATGCGGAGGGATGTGAATGATGTAGATGGGATCTATCCCTCCTATATGACGGGGGTGACATCGATATTCTTGATAGAGTGAGACCACGAAGTGCATGGCCATGCCCAAATGAGTCAATATGAGATATTGAGCTCATTTGATTAGAGTGAGTCTACTTGGAGTTCAAGATATAGATTGTACCGAGGATGACACGGTCTATGCCTCGATTGGTCAATCTAGATGTCAAGGATAGAGGGACATTGTCACATATTGTGAGAGTCACATAGTAGTCACAAAGGTGATGTTGGAGCTCAACATTCTTGTAACTTGGGTAGCAATGATGTGTTGCTAGATACCGCTCATTGCTTATGTTTCTAAATCGGTTTAGGGACATTGCCAACATTACAAGATCCTATAGGGTCACACACTAAGGGCAATTAGATGGAGATTAGGTTCATATGATGAACCATGAGGATTAGGTTCATGGGATGAACCAAATTGGATTAAGAGTAATCCTAATTAGACTAATTGAGTTGGACTCGATTTGATTCAAGTGTTGAATGAGTCTAATTTAGATTTGATTCATCAAATCAATTTAAATTAATGAATAGAGATTCATTAAATTAAATTGACTTGAATCAAATGGTTGGATTTGATCATCCATGGGAGATAAGAGGTCAAGTTTGACTTGACTTGAGAGGGAAGATGAAAGGTCAAGTTTGACTTGACCAAATACCATGTCATGATGATGACTTGGCATGGCCGACCTCCACATCATCATTGACTTAGCATGTGGTGCCACCTCATGAGGGAGACCAAGAGCCATTGGCTCTTGGAGGAGTTACATGCATGCATGTAACCCCCCTAAGAAAAGTGGTCGGCCACTATTCTCATTAGATGAGAATTATTTGTGTGAGTTACACAACTTCATTTTCTTCCTTGGATCATCATCCTCTCAATCTATCTCCCTCTTCTTCCTCATCTTGCCGTGAGCATCTAAGGAGTGCTAGCACACTCAATATTGCTTTTCTCCACCTATTTCTTGTGTGGATACCAATAGAGGAGTGTGCACTTGACGCTCTTGAGTTCCGGTGAAGCTTTTGGACGAGCGGAATTTGCGAAGGGCGTCGCATCGAGGGTAATGATCTCACCTTCTAAATCTAAGGTAGATCTAGGGTTTTTAGTAAACACATACATGTTTTAATTTTAATACATCTTCGCACGGATCCGTGGCCGGACTTCCGGGGTTTCCGCAACGCAAAAAGCAGTTTTTGTGGCTCGGAAAGTCCAACAGTGGTATCAGAGCCACGTGCGAAGCATGTATGTGTTTCATTTTTGTAGTTTTTATATTAGATATAAAATTTACAGATTTTTATGTTTCTGTAAATTTCCTATTTTTATAGAATTTTTGGGTATTTTTCTCGAAGAGTCGAAGCAACGAGTGTTGGGACACTTGTCGGCTTCAACCACCAAGAAAAACTCTCCGAAATGGCGAGTTTTCGCTTTAGATTTTTGGGAAAGTGACTTAAGTCGCTGTAAGATCGTAGTAGGGACACTCGCAAAGTTTATTTTGCGAGTAGGGGCGCTGCCCCTATCCCCGAAAGGGGCCTTGTCCCGCGATCGCGCCCGGAAATGGCTTAACGGGACCGTTACGGAGAGGTGACTCATAAAATTGAAAACAAATAGGAAAAATTATAGAAATTTTCTGTAAAAATACATAATTTAGAATTATGTATAATTATATGATTGTCATGGCCCAATGACCCCAATTTTATTGGATTATGATGTGTTGTAATTCATAATACGGCTTGTGTGTCGTTTTTGTGGTTGTGCGTGTTGTATAGTGTATACGACCTACGCGTCGTACCTCTTCTTTTGAAATTCTAGTTGTAAATAGTTTTAGACTCGAATGTAACTCGAGTTTCATATTTGTAATGTATAAAATGGAGCGGTGGAAAGTCCACTTGTAGACGAAGTTACGAGAAGGGTGCCGACGACACATGGCGGTCAAAGGAAGCGCTTGGAGAAGCCGCTAGCCTTAGGTTGACCGTCCGATCTTCTCATTGGCTTGAGAAGATCGTAGTAGGGCCATGACCACATCACATTTAATTTTATATATATATATATATATTTGATTTTGGTTGTATGTATGTGATGCATGCTAGTAGAATAATGCTTGTATGTATATGATGCATGCTAGGATATTTTTCTTGTATGTATATAATGCATGCTAGAATAATGCTTGTATGTATGTGATGCATGCTAATATAAGATAATAAAGGCCTTAATGCGTATATGATACACATTACAATTAGATTAGATCTTAATCGAATCAACTCGTAAATGCCTACCAAGTCCTTGATACCCATCACTACCTCGATCATTTGTAGTTGTTGAATCTGTCAAAGCAGAGCAACGCATATTATCTTAGTAGGGTGCGGAGGGACAATCTTGGTCCCGCCTATCACGGCTTGGGTTAGAGTAAGCTCAATTAGATTGAGTAAAACTAGTTAACTCAATTGGATCGAGTAGAACTATAGGCATATTCCAATCGTTGGAAAGATAGGATAAGATCGCATTTACACTAAATCTTGGGTGATTTAGCCAAAGCTAACTCAAGGTCTTTTGTAAATGTGGGTCTTGATCCTATAAACAAGAGTTGCATAGAGATGTAATCGGTAATGTGTTACCCACCGATCGTACTAAGTCTTGGGCGATTTAGCCAAAGCTAACTCAAGACTTAGTATGATGTGGATCTTGTCCCGCAAGAATTATAGCTAGTTTGTATGAATCTAGTAATGTGGTTTGACCACATCCATAACTCAATTCTACAAAATTCCTATAATTTAGTGGGAGTATCATTTGATTAAAGGCCTAATTAAATGATAAAAGGAACATGATATTAATTCTCTGCATTGTATGTTGTAGATTACTATGTCGACAAACACGAACACTCTCTCTCTGCGTTCTGTCCTTGAGAAGGACAAGCTCAATGGAGCAAATTTCCTGGACTTGTACAGGAACATGAGAATTGTTCTCACCCAAGAAAGGAAGTTGTACATCCTAGAACAGCCCATTCCGGAGGCACCTCCTGCCACTGCCTCGCAAGCTGACAAAGATGCTTACAAGAAGCATCAAGATGATGCATTAGATGTGTCATGTCTAATGCTCGCGACCATGAACTCTGAGCTTCATAAGCAACACGAGTTCATGAATGCTTATGATATGGTTGAACATCTTCATCAACTATATCAAGGACAAGCAAGGCACGAGAGATATGAAGTCTCTAAGGCATTGTTTGGGTCCAAAATGCAAGAAGGGACTCCCGTAGGTCCATATGTACTCAAGATGATTGGGTACATAGAAAACCTACAAAGGCTGGGATTCCCACTTGGCCAAGAGCTAGCCACTGACCTGATCTTGCAATCTTTTCCATAAGCCTACAATCAATTTGTCATGAATTATAACATGAATGAAATTGATAAGCCACTGCCTGAGATGCTCAGCATGTTGAGAACTGCTGAGCTTAACCTTAAGAAGGAAAAATCTGACACCATTTTGATGGTGCAAAAGAAGAAAGGCAAGGGCAAGCCTAAAGGTAAGGGAAAATCTCAAGCCAAGGGCAAAGACAAAGAACTTAAACCCAAAGGAGGGGTGGCCAAGGAAGGGGCTTACTTCCACTGTAAGGAAGTTGGACACTGGAAGCGTAACTGCAAGGCATACCTGGAAGATCTTAAGAAGAAGAGAAGTGAGACTTCTACTTCAGGTATAAATGTTATAAAAGTCAATCTATATGTTTCTTCATCATGGGTATTAGATACCGGATGTGCATCTCACATTTGTACCAATGTACAGGCGCTGAGAAATAGTAGGGCATTGACAAAGGGAGAGTTGGACCTACGAGTAGGCAATGGAGCAAGAGTTGCTGCTGTTGCTGTAGGAACTTATGATCTATCTCTGCCCTCTGGGCTTGTACTAGAATTAGATGAATGTTGTTATGTGCCTGCTTTGACTAAGAACATAATTTCGATTTCTTGTTTGAACAAGAAAGGATTTACATTTATAATAAAGAACAAATGTTGTTCAGTTTATTTAAATGATATGTTCTATTGTAGTGCACCTCTAATGAACGGACTCTACTTTCTAGACTTAGAGAGCCCTATCTATAACATAACTACCAAAAGGTTCAAGTCAAATGAGTTGAACCAAACCTATCTCTGGCATTGTCGCTTAGGTCACATAAATGAGAGTCGCTTATCTCAGCTCCATAAGGATGGACTGCTAGACTCATTTGATTTTGAATCATATGAGACATGCGAGTCTTGCCTTTTAGGCAAGATGACCAAGACTCCCTTTAGTGGACACAGCGAAAGAGCAACTGATTTGTTAGGACTTATACATAGTGATGTATTTGGCCCTTTCAATATTGCTTCTAGAGGTGGTTACAAGTACTTCATTATATTTACTGATGACTTCAGTAGATATGGTTATGTGTATCTTATGACACATAAATCAAAATCCTTTGAAAAGTTCAAAGAATTCAAGAATGAAGTACAAAACCAGCTTGGAAAGAGTATTAAGATACTTCGATCAGATCGAGGTGGTGAATACCTTAGCCATGAGTTTCATGACTATCTAGCTGAGTGTGGGATTCTATCCCAACTCACTCCTCCTAGAACACCACAGTGGAATGGTGTATCCGAAAGGAGGAATCGTACCCTATTAGATATGGTACGATCTATGATGAGTCACACAGATCTTCCTATATCCTTTTGGGGATATGGTCTAGACACAACAACCTTTACCCTTAACCGTGTACCATCCAAGGCTGTGATAAAGACACTATATACGATATGGATAGGGAGAAATCCCAAGATTTCTTTCATGAGGATTTGGGGTTGTGAGGCTTAGGTTCGACGTCAAGTCTCAGACAAACTGGGACCCAAATCCGATAGGTGCTATTTTGTTGGATATCCCAAGGATACAAAGGGATATTACTTCTACATTCCCAGTCAGCACAAAGTGTTTGTGGCAAAGACTGAGGTTTTTCTAGAAAGGGATTTTGTTTCTAGAAAAACTAGTGGGAGTACGTTTGATCTTGAAGAAATTCAAGATAAGGACCATAGCACTGAGGCCTTGATGGAGGTTGAACAGGAACCACAAAGTGTTGTGGGTGATGAGGTTGTTGCACAAAGAGTTGTGGAACAACCACCTATTCAGGTTGACCTACCTCTTCGCAGATCTGATAGGGTACGTCGTCAGCCTGAGAGATACTCATTTCTCTTGTCTGACCATGATGACGTAATGCTCATTGAGAATGAGCCTACCTCCTATCAGGAAGCTGTGATGAGCCCAGATTCTGAGAAATAGCTAGAGGCCATGAGATCCGAGATGGAATCCATGTACACCAACCAAGTATGGACTTTGGTTGATCCACCTGAAGGGGTCAAACTCATTGGGTGTAAGTGGGTCTTTAGGAGAAAGACTGACATGGATGGACTTACGCATACCTATAAAGGCCGATTGGTGGCTAAAGGTTTCAAGCAAATACATGGTATTGACTATGATGAAACCTTTTCTCCAGTGGTGATGTTTAAGTCCATTCGGATCTTGCTTTCTATTGCAGCATACCACGATTATGAGATCTGACAGATGGATGTTAAAACCGCATTTCTGAATGGAAACTTACTCGAGGATGTGTACATGACACAACCTGAGGGTTTTAAAGATCGACAACATACTGGGAAAGTATGCAAGCTGCAAAGGTCCATTTATGGGCTAAAGCAAGCCTCTTGGAGTTGGAATCTTCGATTCAATGATGCAATCAAACAGTTTGGTTTCATCAAGAATGAAGATGAACCCTGTGTCTACAAGAGGGTTAATGGGAACACAGTTGTCTTCCTTGTATTGTATGTGGATGACATACTACTCATTGGGAATGACATCCCTTCGCTACAGTCTGTGAAGACTTGGCTAGGGATGTGCTTCTCAATGAAGGACTTAGGTGAAGCAACCTGTATTCTAGGCATCAAGATCTATATAGATAGATCTAAGAGATTGCTTGGCCTAAGTCAGAGTACATACATTGACACGGTATTACTACGGTTTGCCATGCAGAATTCCAAGAAGGGACTTCTGCCGATGTCACATTGTGTGAGTCTTTCGAAGACTCAAAGTCCCTCTTCTAGAGAGGAGAGAGACCGCATGGATAAGATCCCTTATGCATCTGCTATAGGATCTATCATGTACGTCATGCTGTGTACTCATCCTGATGTCTCGTATGCTTTGAGCATGACAAGTAGATACCAGTCAGATCCAGGTGAGCGCCACTGGATAGCAGTCAAGAATATTCTTAAGTACTTGAGGAGGACTAAAGAATATTTCTTGATATTTAGAGGCGATGAGGAGCTAGCTGTAAAGGGTTACAGCGATGCCAGCTTCCAAACTGACCAGGATGATTATAGGTCGCAATCAGGGTTCGTGTTTTGCTTGAATGGTAGCGCTGTGAGCTGGAAGAGTTCGAAGCAGGACACAATTGCTGATTCTACAACAGAAGCCGAGTATATTGCTGCATCAGAGGCAGCAAAGGAGGCAGTTTGGATCAGCAAGTTCATTACTGAGCTTGGGGTGGTTCCTAGCATAGCAGATCCCATAGAGCTCTATTGTGACAACAATGGAGCGATTGCACAGGCTAAGGAACCTCGCTCACACTAGCGGACCAAACACATACTACGGCGCTTCCATCTCATTCGAGAGATTATCGATAGAGGAGATGTGAAGATTTGTAGAGTACCCACAGAGGCTAACATCGCAGATCCCTTGACCAAGGCTTTGGCACAGAAAAAGCATGATGGTCACACTAGGTCATTGGGTATTAGATACTACGGTGATTGACACTAGTGCTAGTGGGAGATTGTTAGTGAAAGCCCTAGAGCCAATCATGTGATGATTGTTGTATGGACTTTATTGTATCATATTCCTATTTATAAAGGCATGGTTATTATATTTACTTGTATTAGTGCCAAATAACTTAATATAATAATGTCCTTGAGTAGTAGGTTCTTATTTATATTAATCGATTGGTTGAATCGATAATGAGATGATATAGAGAACACTACTCTTAATCATTCCTAATCGAATATTAACATTCACGGACAATGTTAATGTGTAGAGACTAGCATGTATGTCAACACGATGACTTGATCTCACAAGTCATGGATATGAGATATCAAGTTGACACATGAGTATGCATTGGAGAATGTATACTGAATGACCCGCCATGAGAAAGTATCATGGATCGTTATGTGAGTGTCATATACTTTCTCATGTGGCTATTAGTATGACTATTAGTCCTTAGACCTGAAGTCACCATGGTTCCCTACATAAGGAGTTGCATACTTTGGCTTCGTCAAACACCACCCGTAAATGGGTGGACTATAAAGGCGATTACTGGGTATGTAACAAATTATGCGGAGGGATATGAGTGATGTAGATGGGATCTATCCCTCCTATATGACGGGGGTGACATTGATATTCTTGATAGAGTGAGACCACGAAGTTCATGGCCATGCCCAAATGAGTCAATATGAGATATTGAGCTCATTTGATTAGAGTGAGTCTACTTGGAGTTCAAGATATAGATTGTACCGAGGATGACACGGTCTATGCCTCGATTGGTCAATCTAGATGTCAAGGATAGAGGGGCATTGTCACATATTGTGAGAGTCACAATTAGTAGTCACAAAGGTGATGTTGGAGCTCAACATTCTTGTAACTTGGGTAGCAATGATGTGTTGCTAGATACCGCTCATTGCTTATGTTCCTAAATCGGTTTAGGGACATTGCCAACGTTACAAGAACCTATAGGGTCACACACTAAGGGAAATTAGATGGAGATTAGGTACATATGATGAACCATGAGGATTAGGTTCATGGGATGAACCAAATTGGATTAAGAGTAATCCTAATTAGACTAATTGAGTTGGACTCGATTTGATTCAAGTGTTGAATGAGTCTAATTTAGATTTGATTCATCAAATCAATTTAAATTAATAAATAGAGATTCATTAAATTAAATTGACTTGAATCAAATGGTTGGATTTGATCAACCATGGGAGATTAGAGGTCAAGTTTGACTTGACTTGAGAGGGAAGATCAAAGGTCAAGTTTGACTTGACCAAATGCCATGTCATGATGATGACTTGGCATGGCCGCCCAATGATGATGCTCCACATCATCATTGACTTAGCATGTGGTGCCACCTCATGAGGGAGACCAAGAGCCATTGGCTCTTGGAGGAGTTACATGCATACATGTATCCCCCCTAAGAAAAGTGGTCGGCCACTATTCTCATTAGATGAGAATTATTTGTGTGAGTTACACAACTTCATCTTCTTCCTTTGATCATCATCCTCTCAAGATCTCTCCCTCTTCTTCCTCATCTTTCCGTGAGCATCTAAGGAGTGCTACCACACTCAAGATTGCTTTTCTCCACCTATTGCTTGTGTGGATACCAATAGAGGACTGTGCACTTGACGCTCTTGAGTTCCGGCGAAGCTTTTGGACGAGCGGGATTTGCGAAGGGTGTCGCATCGAGGGTAATGATCTCACCTTCTAGATCTAAGGTAGATCTAGGGTTTTTAGTAAACACATACATGTTTTAGTTTTAATACATCTTCGCACGGAACCGTGGCCGGACTTCTGGGATTTCCGCAATGCAAAAAGCGGTTTTTGCGACTCAGAAAGTCTAACAGGGACAATTATCCCTTATGTGTCCCTCTTCTTGGAAATTGTAGCAAATTACCTTCCCCCTTGGTCTTCTCCTCCTATTATTAGATTTATTAAATTTAAAATTTTTCAAAGCACGCCTTACCTTCCTTACCATATAGGCTTCTTCCGTGCTATCCATGGAGGAGGAAGAGGATGATTCATCGGAGGATGAGGGAATCTCCATCTTCTTCTTCCCTTTGTTGGCCAATAGTGCCACTCCTTTTGATGGCTTGATGCTTGGTTCTTCACTTATACCCTCAAGCCTTGTTTCATGTAGCTCCATGGTGGAGAAGAACTCTTCCAAGGTGCTCACTTCTAGGTTCCTCGACATGTAGAAGGAGTCCACCATTGAGCTCCATTTCGATGACCGGGGAAAAGCATTGATTGCTTTCATAAGCATGTCCTGGTTCGAAAGTCTTTCTCCTACACTTGTTAGCCCAATTAAAATTTCCTTAAATCGAGAGTGTAGTGAGGTTACCTTTTCTCCCTTTTCAAGTTTGATATTCGTTAGTTGGGAGCAGAGAAGGTCTCTTCTTGCAAGCTTGGCCTCCGAGGTACCTTCATGAAGCTCTACTAGCTTCTCCCACATCTCCTTGGCACTTGCACATTCCCCTATCCTATTCACTTCTTGTTGGGGAAGTACATTGTAGAGATGGTGCTTTGCCTTTGAGTTTTCTAGGTACTCTTCCCTTTGTTTTTTAGTCCATCTAGACTTCTCGATTGGCTTCCCCTCTTCATCCTTGGGTACCTCAAAACCATTTTCCATTATCAATAAAATTTCGAAATCGGTTTCGAAAAATACCTCCATTCTCTTCTTCCACCAAGAGAATTCTCCCTCGAACTTCGACGGATGAATATTAGAGTCGGCCATCTCTTGACGAAGTGTTTGTTGCGATGGTTAGTCCTCGACATATTACTTGGCTCTAATACCACTTATAGGGTCGATGGTGGTCGACTAGAGGGAGGTGAATAGCCTTTATCGTAGACGATGGAAATCATTCGTTGATTGCTCGTCTACAAGTAACGTTAGCGCAAGAGGAATATACTAATAAAGACAATTAAGAAACAAACAAAAGATAAACAATGCTAACAAGAGAATATAACGTGGTTCACGGCCTTGCCGCTAATCCATGACCCAATTCATCCAAGGTGAATCACTCCTTTGCCAAATCCACTAAATCTCTCCTTTGCACCAAGCTAGGTGGAGGTAACCTTTTACACAAAAACACTCCTCTTACAAATATAATGTAAATAAACTCAAGTAAGAGGATGGAAAAACTTTAGGGCACTTTGGGAGAGTTTAGAGCATGAACATTAGCCTCCCAAAGGCCCTCACCCCTCCTCTTTATAGAGGAAGAGGGTTTCTTCCCGTTGACACAGGATCAGTCGACTGATGCCCATAGTCGTTGCCCAATAACGACTTCTTCCATGTTGGATTTCACCCAACGACCCCACATCAATCGACTGATCTTACCATCAGTCGACTAATGGAGCTATTAGTCGAGTGCTGGAAGCGGACACTCCATTACGTGCTCGAACCGCGACCCGGTCGACCGATGCCTTCATCGATCAGGTGGTCTCGCAATGATCATCAATCCATGGTAGTCGACTGTTGGCACATGAACTGGACTCGAACACTAGTCGTGTCACAGTCTGTTAAATACTGAAAATTTAAAATATTAAATTAAATGGACAAATAATTAAGAAAATAATCCTTGAAATTTTTTGGGATTTTTAGGGAATTTTAGGAATTTTTTTGGAATTTTTTTGGATTTAAACGGAGTCCGTACGTGATTTTTACGGGGATAAAATAAATAGGCTTTTATGGAGTCTATTTAAGGGGTTTAATACGTGATGAAAACCTAAAATTTCTAATTTTATTTTTCCTTCCCTGCCGCGATACTTTCCTTCGGCAGTTTCTCACGCGATCTCTTCTTCCGCCCGAGCCTCTTCTTCCCCGCCGCGCTCGACGCCATCCCTCCTTTTCCGTCGGCGCCCTCTTCTCCGCCGACGGTCTCTTCTTCGCCGACGACCAGGCCGCCGCTGCCCTGGCGCGTGCTCCCCCTTCGCCGTCCGACGCCGCAACCTCCCTCCGCGGTCGTGCGACGCCCTTTTCTCCTCCGTAAGCGCCGCCTTCTCTTCACGTCTGCCGCCAGCAGCCCAACGTCGAGGTCACGCCGGCCTCCTCTGCCACAGCTGCACGCATCGGCTCCTCACACCTGCCACCGTTTCTCTTCACGTCTGCCGCCAGCAGCCCAACGTCGAGGTCATGGGCTCGCCGTTCACAGCCGACACCTCCTCTACCTTTTTTGGCCGAGCAACGCCAGAGGAGGTAAGAGTTGTTATTTTTCCTGTCTTAGATGATTTTGGTTTCCTTCGTTGAGTATGAGTTTGTGTTGGGCAGAATCGTAGTGTTGTTTGCTCTGGTGAACAGCGGATAAAGGACGGTTGCTGCCGAGGGATCTCTAAGTCCGGTAAGCTATGATTCACCCTTCTTGGTTCATTCGTAATTTGTTGTATTTGGTGGTGGGTTGATGGATTCAGGAGTGGCTCGGTTTAGGGCTGCCATTGGAGGTTCCCAGGGCTACAAGTTGGGGGTTTGGGTGTTAAAGTTGATTTTGATGTTCCTGTAGGGAGTTGTTGGCCGGTTGTGAAGGAGGGAGTGGTTATACAAGGTGTTTTGGGTGGTTTTGTACTAGGCTATAGATTTGGCTGTGAGGACAATAAATTAAGGTTGATGATAATATATTGATTGATTGATTGTTTCGAGGAGCAACCAAAGATTATATCATTGTAATATTATGGTGATTGTTGCCATTATGGATAATGTTTTCATATGATGAGTATTGATCATGGTGAGATTAATTGCAAGGATATGTTTTTGGATTTAAGAGTTAATCACAATTTGTAACCTACGGGTTGAGAGTCTACTTGGAGATACATAGTAGTAATTTAGCACGTTGTCGTGTGCTTGGATTTGATGGATTTACTTTGGGTTAATTGGTTATGTAGAAAAAAAATTCGATAAAGTATTCGATTTGACGGTGGATTTCATTTTTGGTGCTTAACAATAGTTATGCTATATGCAGATTTCGATCACGAGGCAGGTCCCTGGTCGTGACGATTTCATTCTTGCGGATATTTATATTCAGGCGAGTATTTTGACTTATCTTTTAGATATAGTCATTGTTGATATGCTAGTTAGGATAACATGCAATAATTTTCATGTTTATATGCCTAGTATATGGTTGGTGCCTACTTGATACATGCATGTGATAGGATATGATTTTATCTTTCCTGTTTTTATTTGGATCATAGTTACTTGGATTATGGATATGTACATATTGATTGTACATATTATTCGGATAGGTATTTTGAGTAGGATTGACATGCTTTAGTATCATGCATCATCTTGAATGATTGCATGCTGGCTGGATGGGGTTCCATTATTGTTGAGCATGCAGCCAGTTACATGGCCTGCACACACTGCCACTCATGGGTTAGTGGTACATCAGAAGGGTGTGTGCAGTTGCTCTGTCAGGCTCCGCTGGTTCGCTCATGGGTAGCGATGAGGCAGTGTGGTAGCGAGCAGGGATCCTTCCTCTGGTATATGACACCGGGAGATGAGAGCTTAGCTCCCCCACTCTGTTTGGGGCAGGAGGATTGTCACGCCCCGAGAGCATGCCGAACCGAAAATCAAACGGACGACACCTCCCCTGTACGTGGCAACATTTCGGGTTAATACAAGGCCCGTAGGCCCACAATAACAACAATATATATGTATGAAAACAAAAACTACACAAGACACAGCGGAAACAAACCACAACAATACAACAATCTCACACATGCATACCGGTATGACTAACACACCACAACAACACGAAATCTCGACAAAATCTGAATATACAACATATACATCACGAAAACTCCAACATACAATGCACAATGGACAACAGGCCCAAAACAAAACACGGGAGCCTCGTGAGATGAGATGACGTCAGCCGGCGGTGCTCCAATGTCATCACGAAGTCTTCTACCTGTTACCTGGGCGACAGAAAACCCAGGGTCCGCGGGGGGTGGTGAGTAAAACTCAGCAGGTAATAGAAAACATGTATATATGTAATATCACATGTATTTCGACAACATAATCTAGATGTACAACAGGTATATCAGCATAGTATATAAATACAAGCATATACCGTCTAACTGAAATGAATAACATAAAATGCAGACATACCTGAAGTCTGCTGCGCTACTCTGATCCAACCTGAACATATATCCAATATATATATAACAGGAAGAGTAATACCAACACATGATCTACTCGTGCTACAGGTCAAGGTATCTATGGTCTGTTCAACACATACCAATATCCGACACAACTGTATAACATATGCAAGAAACCTGCATGAATATGATGTCCACCCAAATGCAGCAAGCATAGTACAAACAAATGCAACATCACAATAATCATATATATATATAGACTGTATCTATATATATATATTAATCTCAATCATCCATATATATATATATACATGCATATATGTATATATATATGGTAATATGCAAAGCGCCATCAGATACGGCTATGCAGCATGCATGGTCATGTCGGCTCACCCTAAAGCTACCACGACCCCAGTGTGGCCTCGGTGGCTCGAGCATGACAACTGTCCCAACTCAACACCAACCACTACTCTCGAGTGGCCGAGTGGGCAGTATGATCGAGTAGCATATAAGCGTAAAGAGCAAGCTACACGATGGGGGTCCCTGCTGTTGGTCACTGCGACAGTCACTACCCATGAGTGGTCGAGTACCACACACGCAGGACTACAACACGCAAATCCAACTACCACCGTCTATAGTGGTAGAGTGCGGCACCTCAATACTCTGCCCTCACACCGGTTACTCCTCCTATGAGTAACCGTGGAGGCAGGATGACTGGCGACCCTCTCAACCACAAGGGAGACCTCGTCGCCAGCGTGCATGTAAATGCATGAATGTAATGTCTCACATACAGACATTCACCATAGACTCTCTATCCTGTAGTGAGTTATACCAATCTACTCGACGCACTCTCTATCCTGTAGAGAGTCGTACTCAACTGATCATAATACTCTCTATCCTGTAGAGAGTCATACTAATCTACTCGACGCACTCTCTATCCTGTAGAGAGTCATACTCATCTGATTATAACAAGCTAGGACCACCGGTCCATAGCGATACCCTAAGTATCATTCCTCTGACCATTTACACAACACATGTTCGGTGGTAACATACAACCTAAGGGTACTGGAACTAATCCTAGGTTAAAGTCATTATCTACCTACGGATGACCTTTTTGCCCAATGTGCAATCAGGTTGTCATCCGGACTTTACCATTTGCACTTAACTTAAACAAATTCTAAGTTACTTGCATCACCTATATGTATAACTCCTAATCATGGTAAAACAAACATGATATCAGCAATAGAGTTAATAGCCAACGGTAAAGGATCAAGCATACGATAAAAAGAACAGGGTCAAGGAAATATGAACACCTAACATGCTCATATCAATGACTAAATCTGAATGAAATACAACTACCCGGACCAGGTAGGAAATTACCCACCTGCTGTGTAGACACCAGTCGACTCCACGTCCACGGATATCTTGAACCAAAATCCTGCAAACAGACATATATGATTCAATCATATACCAATTCTAATATTAGGATCAAATCATAATCCTACATCAACTTTATATCCCGATCAACTAGATTGATCTAGTTATCCAATAAACCTAATCAACCCTCCCTATTAATTCCTATAACAAGGATCATAGAACGATATTACTACCGCACTTTATAGCATGATCAGGTCAAAACTCACCAAATCTCCAATTCAATTACAACTCAATTCACAGCTAAATCACCTACACAAAGCATAGCAGAGCATCATAGACACGACCTTGTTCACAGCTACTCCCATTACACCCAATTAGGGATCTAACACCCTAATTGGAACACCCCACTCCATATTAATCCCTTCTCACTAAATCACAGCCGACACACAACCAAATCACCATAAACAACCATGCTACAGCATACAACATGATAAAATCATGGGTCAACACAAACCTCACCTCAACCTCGATCCACATTCCCATCCACACTACCACCGAATATCAACATCCCACAACTAGAACAACAAATACAAATCTTACCCCCTTCAATCGCTCGATTACACCCAACTCATCCATGTGTTCTTCACCCTGTTGGGATGTATACTGAAAGCCTAGCTCTTTTGTATGAACATCTTTATTTTGAAATAAGAATCACATGATCATTGTTTGCATATATTTATGCATATTGTCTAATACGTTACATTGTAGATAACATGGTGTGTGGTGTCACACGGGAGATCATGTTATCGACTCCTTGTAAAGTATAAGTAAAGGCTCACAACCGAGATGGCTTTGGACAAACCATCGGAATGGTTGTAGTGTGATTTGGTATTGGTTTGTCTTGACCATAGAATCACACTAGTGCACTTTGTGTGTATTGAGCAGGACCCACGAGAGGTGATTCGATTTATTCGACTACATAATCGAATCGGACCTCAGATATTATTTAGTACATGCTCTTAATCCCGATATAATAACGGGCACATATACTTGGTACTCATCTCTTTGATTTACCAATGGGCGAGATTTATAGATTAAATCGATAGACTCGGTAAGTTGGGAGATGATATTATTTATATGGTGTGCCGTTAATTATAGGAGGAAACCGTGTCCTATATATTAGGATGATGATGTCCCCTTGAGGAGCTCATAAGGTTCATCATGTAAACCCTGCAGGTGGACTAGGTCCGGCATGATGAAAAGGTTGAGTGGTACTACTCAAGGAGTTAGATGTTGATTAATTAATGGTTAGTAAATTAATTAATCGACGGACATTCGAGATCTTAAACACGGGGAGAAAATGTACAAATAATATATGGAGCCCATATTATCATATGGGGTTGGTGAGGTAGATCAATGATGGACCTTTAGTGGATTGGACCATCATTAGTGGATCGGACTTTATGTGGGCTTGATCCATGGGTGGCCAAGACCCAACTCCTCCTCATGGTCCCTAATGTAGCCCATTAACACCTCAAGATGCTTAGATCCAATGGATAGAAACAAAACACTAAGATCCATTGGTAGAGATTAAATCTCTAAGATCCGACGGTTGAGATTAAATCTCTAGATCCGACGGTTGAGATTAAATCCCTAGAACCAATGGAGGAGATTAATTCATGACTTATCCCTAACTCTATAAAAGGAGGGCATGGGAAGTGGTCGTGGATAACATGATAGAGAGGGAGCAAGGCTTGGGCGGCAAGAATAGGGCAATCCTAGTTGAGATAGGATTGGAATTAGGGTTAGGGTTTGGAAGCAAGGGTGGCACCAAATAAGGCAAGTTTTCCTTCTTCTTCCTTGCCTTATGGCCAACGTCCAGCAGCTATTCCAGCCCTTCCCAGCCCTTGGCCAGTGCCCAAAACACTCCCCTCTCTTCTCCTTAGGTGGTGGAAACAAGATATAGGGTTTCCCTTGGTGTCTTGGTAGTTTTCCATCATCTTCTTCTCCTTCTAGTTGGCCGGCGGCAAGAACTTCTATAGTTCTTTTTTGGTTGAGTTTTTGAAGGAGAAAAACATTGTTTCTCTTCTTCCTCTTGTTTGGGAAAAGCAAGGAAGGAAGTTTTGCGATCTAGGAGCTTCGACTTTTGGTGGATCGTTGCCCACACGACGTCCAAAAGGAGGAGGGTCATACATTAGAAGACCAAGAGGTATAACTATTCTTCTATCTCTTTTATTCATTGCTTGTGTTTGTTTTTCAAAATATAAGCATGTTATATTTCTGTAAATAGGCTAAATAATACTTGGATCCCGAGTATAAACACAAAAACCGGCGATCCGGACATCGTCTATTCCGCGGCTACTCGTAGAATAGAGAATGGTCGCTTGAATAACTAGTTTGTTCAAGTGACCTCTCTAAACGAATAGCACGATGATGACTTGGTTGCTTTGGGAATCCCTTTTGTCTAGGATTAAATTTTTAATCCGGGGACATTGAAGGGATCACCATGGTCAAGCAACCGAGGCGAAGGGGAAGCGAAGTTTCCCCTCACGGACTCGACAAGGGAAATCCCTTAAATTGGTATCAGAGCTTCCGGGCAAAACCTACAATTGGTATCAGAGCCAAGGTTTCCGGTTTTGTGTGTTTAGGATTCAGTTAATTTTTATGCACTTTTTCATAAATTAAATGTGTCGGATAATAGTAGGATATGCGTAGCTTAACTCTTTGGTTGCAGGCATAAGATTCCACTATTATGGCATGTGTGTGTATGTGATTGTATGTGTGTAAATGTTTATTTTGTTGAATCCTCGGGGTTGACGAGGCTAGTATTTAGTTTTTGTAAATTAAATACGGCATTGTTTAGCCGCTCTTTATTTTATTTTACTTTCGATCTAGATTTCATGTACACTCCCTCGTGGAGTATAGGATCGATGGATGTAAATTAAAATAGGATTTAGTCTCGGCTCGGATCTCCGGATGGCTCGTACATGGCGTAGGATGAGCGGACGAGATGGCGATGCGATGGGAGTCATATTGAAGACAAAAGCCATAATAGTTGGAAAATAATTTATTTTTCATATTTATTGCTTTTTGTTTAATATGCATGTTGTAGGCTAGGAAAATTCCTCAATTTTAAATTACTAAGTGGGAGAGGGATAATTTTATAAATTCCCGCGGCCTCCATTAAATTTGACAAGTGATGCAAACAAACTTGCGCGTCGGCTCTGAGTGCCTTCCTCCACATCGGATGGGTTTGTTTGCGGATCACTAGGTCAAATAATGGTTATAGGAAATTATCTAGGAGTGTGTGTACTTCCACAGCGGTAAGACACATAATCCGAAATAATTCCCTTAGTACCGTGTAATGGTGCACACTTAGATGCAAATAAAAAGTAGTTTTATTTGTAGGGCCAAAGAGGAACCAACTATTAATTTTATTTGTCAAAAAGTAAGGTTGACAAGATAATAAAATTAATGGGTTAAACCTCCTCTTACAAATGTAGAATTCGTATACGTCCACACTATCGTGGCATGCAATATTCTCGGTGTTTGAGGTGTTGGTTGATTTCAAAATTTTATTGTTTGAGGAATCAATAATTTTTATTGAAATCTACAGTAATAATAAGCATGTTGTGTGTTCTTGAAAATTCCTCATTTTCAATTTACTAAGTGGGAGAGGGATATTTTAATTAATTCCCGCGGCCTCCATTACAATTTGACATGTGATGCAACAAACTTGCGCGTTGGCTCTGAGTGCCTTCCTCCCCATCGGATGAGTTTGTTTGTGGATCACTAGGTCAAATAATGGTTATAGGAAATTATTTAGGAGCGTGTGTACTTCCCCATCGGTAAGGCACATAATCCGAAATAATTCCCTTAGTACCGTGTAATGGTGCACACTTAGATGCAAATAAAAAGTATCCTCTCCATCGGAGTCACTGCTTTTATTTGTAGGGCCAAAGAGGAACCAACTATTAATTTTATTTGTCAAAAGTAAGGTTGACAAGATAATAAAATTAATGGGTAAAACCTCCTCTTACAAATGTAGAATTCGTATACGTCCACACTATCGTGGCATGCGATATTCTCGGTGATTTGAGGTGTTGGTTGATTTCGAAATTTTATTGTTTGAGGAATCAATAATTTTTTGAAATCTAAAGTAATGATCTATGTGATTCTTAGGATTTTCAAAATTGACTTTCAGTCCACTTATTTTGATACTAAAGGAAATAAACTTATTGTACCCAAATTATATTGATTGGAAATGAATCCAAATATTGTCTTATCTGCTAGTATGCACTCTTCGAAGAGTGTCCTCAAGCCATCATTGCTCAAAAGAGTTTCTACTTCTAAGCCGAAAGGCAAGAAGAAGAAGAAACAAGGTGAAGCAAAGATGGTGGGAGGATCTCAGGGAAGAGTGAAGAAGCCGAAAGGCAAGTACTTCACTTGCAAGCAAGATGGACATTGGAAGAAGGATTGTCCCAATCCAAAATAGAACATAGGTATATCTTTTGGACTAGCCATTAAAACATGATTAGCGGTAATATCTACCGGCACCTAGTGAGTAGATACAGGAGCCACTAATCATGTCTGCAACAATTTGCAGGGGTTCCAGGAAACCCGATGACTAGTTGAAGGGGAGATTACCATTTACTTGGGCAATGCCATGATGATGGCGGCTATTGCAGTGGGAGAAGTTTTATTTATCTCTTGAAAATAATAAAACTTTGGTTCTGGAAAATTCCCTTTATGTACCTTTATTTAGAAAGAATTTAGTTTCAGTTTCTAAATTATTATGGATGGATATTCTATTTCTTTTAATGACAGAGTTGTTATAAAAAGGAATAGGGAGAATATCTATTCAGGTACATTGAAAGGAAATTTGAACCAAAACCTCCCATGATGCAAATTGAAGTTAATAACTCATCTTCTAATTCCAATAAGAGAAAAGAACCTTCGAAGATGAACCAAACATATCTTTGGCTTCTTAGGCTTGGTCACATTAACGTAAGCAGAATTCAAAGGTTGATAGCTGATGGACCTTTGGGTTCATTAGTGATGGAGGATCTCCCAACCTACGAATCTTGCTTGGAAGGTAAGATGACCAAGAGGCCTTTTTAAGGCCAAGGGGTATAGAGCCAAAGATGTGTTAGAAATGGTTCATTCTGATTTGTGTGGTCCTATGGCTATCTAGGCAAGAGGTAATCTTGAATATTTCGTCTCTTTTGTAGATGATTATTCAAGATGTGGATGACACTACGATCTGATCATGGTGGTGACAACCTCTTGGGAGAGTTTAGGAACTACTTATCAGAGGTTGGGATTCAATCCCAATTGACTGCACCTGGCACACCCAAGCAGAACGGTGTAGCAGAGCGAAGGAATAGGACTCTTATGGAGATGGTTAGATCGATGATGAGTTATTCTGACTTGTTTTATAGTCCTAGAGATCAGAGGGTGATCGTTAACACGAATGCCGATTTCTAGAGGAAGACTATGTGTTAAGCCACAAGCCCAAAGGTAAAATTGTTGAGGAGTTAAAGGAAGTCACTTCTTAGTACCACCGGTACAAGAGGACATACCACATGTCATGCACGCGGTCACAGAGGATACAGAAGATACCTCGTCGTAGTGGGAGGGTTGTTAGACAACCTCTTAGATTCATGTTTTTGGACAAATCTTCTGATTTGGTCCCTAGCAAACATGAACCTGATCCCTAGACATACGACAAGGCAATCCAAGATATAAATACAACATCTTTGCAAAGTGCAATGTATCGAGATTGAATCTATGGATTCAAGGCAGTCCGGGAGCTCTTATGGATAGCAACTCATATGGATTATGAGGTGTGACAGATGGATATCAAGACAGCATTCCTTAGTGGAAGTCTTGAGGAATCCATCTACATGAAGCGACCAGACGGATTCATTGCTAAAGGCAAAGAGTGTATTGTATGTAAGCTTAATCGGTCCGCTGATGGACTGATGCAAGCTTTGAGGTCTTGGAACATCCGCTTTGATGAGGTAAATCCAGACTTATGGATTTATTCAAAGTCCGGATGAGTCTTGTGTATACAATAGATGTGACGGAAACGTATTGGTATTTCTTGTACTATACGTAGATGACATTTTGGTAGTTGGCAACAATATCAGAGTGTTATCAGACGTAGGGGTATGGTTGTCCAAACAGTTTTGAAGGACTTGAGAGAAGTGGGTCACAACCTTGGGATCAAGGTTGTTGTGCTTATCCCAAGCTTCATACATAGACATGATTTTGGATCATTTTAGCATGCAGAACTCCAAGAAGGGTTTTCTACCTTTCAGGCATGGAGTTCCTTTATTTAAGGAGATGTGTCCTAGATCATCTGAGGAGATAGAGAAGATGAAGGCGGTTCCTTATGCTTCGGCAGTAGGAAGCCTCATGTATGCGATGCTCTGTACGAGACCAGATATCTGCTTTGCCGTAGGCATGGTCAGCAGATATCAGAGTAATCCAGGACAGGGACATTGAATTGCGGTAAAGCATATATTGTAGTGCCTGAGAAGGACTAGGGATTATATGCTAGTTTACCGGGCAGACCAATTACTCCCTGTGGGTTACACGGATTCTGATTTCCAATCTGATAGGGATAATAGTAAGTCTACCTCAGGGTTTGTGTTTACTTTGGGAGGTGGAGCCATTGTATGGAGGAGTGCCCAGCAGAAATGCATGGCGGACTCCACCATGGAAGCTGAGTATGTGGCAACCTATGAGGCGGCCAAAGAAGCTGTATGGCTCAGGAACTTCCTGATGGACTTGGATGTGATTCCTGGTTTGCCCAGAACTATCACAATTTATTGTGATAATAGTGGTGCAGTTGCAAACTCGAAGGAACCACGAGCCCATAAGGCTAGTAAACACATAGGCGCAAGTACCACGATACGAGAAATCGTAAAGGAGGTAGAAGTTGTTGTCGCCTAGATTGCATCAGAGGATGACCTGGTAGACCCTTTCACTAAGGCCCTTCTAGCGAGAGCTTTGATAGGCATGTGGAGGGAAGGGGAATCAGATGTATGGCAGTATAAGGACAGCATAGTCTTTTAGTATAAGTGGGAGATTGTTGGGATGTATACTGAAAGCCTAGCTCTTTTATATGAACATCTTTATTTTGAAATAAGAATCACATGATCATTGTTTGCATATATTTATGCATATTGTCTAATACGTTACATTGTAGATAACATGGTGTGTGGTGTCACACGGGAGATCATGTTATCGGCTCCTTATAAAGTATAAGTAAAGGCTCACAACCGAGATGGCTTTGGACAAACCATCGGAATGGTTGTAGTGTGATTTGGTATTGGTTTGTCTTGACCATAGAATCACACTAGTGCACTTTGTGTGTATTGAGCAGGACCGACACAGAGGTGATTCGATTTATTGCTGACTACATAATCGAATCGGACCTCAGATATTATTTAGTACATGCTCTTAATCCCGATATAATAACGGGCACATATACTTGGTACTCATCTCTTTGATTTACCAATGGGCGAGATTTATAGATTAAATCGATAGACTCGGTAAGTTGGGAGATGATATTATTTATATGGTGTGCCGTTGATTATAGGAGGAAACCGTGTCCTATATATTAGGATGATGATGTCCCCTTGAGGAGCTCATAAGGTTCATCATGTAAACCCTGCAGGTGGACTAGGTCCGGCATGATGAAAAGGTTGAGTGGTACTACTCAAGGAGTTAGATGTTGATTAATTAATGGTTAGTAAATTAATTAATCGACGGACATTCGAGATCTTAAACACGGGGAGAAAATGTATAAATAATATATGGAGCCCATATTATCATATGGGGGTTGGTGAGGTAGATCAATGATGGACCTTTAGTGGATTGGACCATCATTAGTGGATCGGACTTTATGTGGGCTTGATCCATGGGTGGCCAAGACCCAACTCCTCCTCATGGTCCCTAATGTAGCCCATTTAAACCTCAAGATGCTTATATCCAATGGATATAAACTAATCAGTAAGATCCATTGGTAGAGATTAAATCTCTAAGATCCGACGGTTGAGATTAAATCTCTAGATCCGACGGTTGAGATTAAATCCCTAGAACCAATGGAGGAGATTAATTCATGACTTATCCCTAACTCTATAAAAGGAGGGCATGGGAAGTGGTCGTGGATAACATGATAGAGAGGGAGCAAGGCTTGGGCGGCAAGAATAGGGCAATCCTAGTTGAGATAGGATTGGAATTAGGGTTAGGGTTTGGAAGCAAGGGTGGCACCAAATAAGGCAAGTTTTCCTTCTTCTTCCTTGCCTTGTGGCCAACGTCCAGCAGCTATTCCAGCCCTTCCCAGCCCTTGGCCAGTGCCCAAAACACTCCCCTCTCTTCTCCTTAGGTGGTGGAAACAAGATATAGGGTTTCCCTTGGTGTCTTGGTAGTTTTCCATCATCTTCTTCTCCTTCTAGTTGGCCGGCGGCAAGAACTTCTATAGTTCTTTTTTGGTTGAGTTTTTGAAGGAGAAAAACATTGTTTCTCTTCTTCCTCTTGTTTGGGAAAAGCAAGGAAGGAAGTTTTGCGATCTAGGAGCTTCGACTTTTGGTGGATCGTCGCCCACACGACGTCCAAAAGGAGGAGGGTCATACATTAGAAGACCAAGAGGTATAACTATTCTTCTATCTCTTTTATTCATTGCTTGTGTTTGTTTTTCAAAATATAAGCATGTTATATTTCTGTAAATAGGCTAAATAATACTTGGATCCCGAGTATAAACACAAAAATCGGCGATCCGGACATCGTCTATTCCGCGGCTACTCGTAGAATAGAGAATGGTCGCTTGAATAACTAGTTTGTTCAAGTGACCTCTCTAAACGAATAGTACGATGATGACTTGGTTGCTTTGGGAATCCCTTTTGTCTAGGATTAAATTTTTAATCCGGGGACATTGAAGGGATCACCATGGTCAAGCAACCGAGGCGAAGGGGAAGCGAAGTTTCCCCTCACAGACTCGACAAGGGAAATCCCTTAAATTGGTATCAGAGCTTCCGGGCAAAACCAACAATTGGTATCAGAGCCAAGGTTTCCGGTTTTGTGTGTTTAGGATTCAGTTATATTTTATGCACTTTTTCATATATTAAATGTGTCGGATAATAGTAGGATATGCGTAGCTTAACTCTTTGGTTGCAGGCATAAGATTCCACTATTATGGCATGTGTGTGTATGTGATTGTATGTGTGTAAATGTTTATTTTGTTGAATCCTCGGGGTTGACGAGGCTAGTATTTAGTTTTTGTAAATTAAATACGTCATTGTTTAGCCGCTCTTTATTTTATTTTACTTTCGATCTAGATTTCATGTACACTCCCTCGTGGAGTATAGGATCGATGGATGTAAATTAAAATAGGATTTAGTCTCAGCTCGGATCTCCGGATGGCTCGTACATGGCGTAGGAGGAGCAGACGAGATGGCGATGCGACGGGAGTCATATTGAAGACAAAAGCCATAATAGTTGGAAAATAATTTATTTTTCATATTTATTGCTTTTTGTTTAATATGCATGTCGTAGGCTAGGAAAATTCCTCAATTTTAAATTACTAAGTGGGAGAGGGATAATTTTATAAATTCATGGCCTCCATTACAATTTGACAAGTGATGCAAACAAACTTGCGGCCTCGAGTGCCTTCCTCCACATCGGATGGGTTTGTTTGCGGATCAAAATGTCGAATATGGTTATAGGAAATTATCTAGGAGCGTGTGTACTTCCACAATGCAGTAAGACACATAATCCGAAATAATTCCCTTAGTACCGTGTAATGGTGCACACTTAGATGCAAATAAAAAGTAGTTTTATTTGTAGGGCCAAAGAGGAACCAACTATTAATTTTATTTGTCAAAAAGTAAGGTTGACAAGATAATAAAATTAATGGGTTAAACCTCCTCTTACAAATGTAGAATTCGTATACGTCCACACTATCGTGGCATGCAATATTCTCGGTGTTTGAGGTGTTGGTTGATTTCAAAATTTTATTTTTTGAGGAATCAATAATTTTTATTGAAATCTACAGTAATAATAAGCATGTTGTGTGTGCTTGAAAATTCCTCATTTTCAATTTACTAAGTGGGAGAGGGATATTTTAATTAATTCCCGTGGCCTCCATTACAATTTGACATGTGATGCAACAAACTTGCGCGTCGGCTCTGAGTGTCTTCCTCCCCATCGGATGAGTTTGTTTGTGGATCACTAGGTCAAATAATGGTTATAGGAAATTATTTAGGAGCGTGTGTATTTCCCCATCGGTAAGGCACATAATCCGAAATAATTCCCTTAGTACCGTGTAATGGATGACCTTTTTGCCCAATGTGCAATCAGGTTGTCATCCGGACTTTACCATTTGCACTTAACTTAAACAAATTCTAAGTTACTTGCATCACCTATATGTATAACTCCTAATCATGGTAAAACAAACATGATATCAGCAATAGAGTTAATAGCCAACGGTAAAGGATCAAGCATACGATAAAAAGAACAGGGTCAAGGAAATATGAACACCTAACATGCTCATATCAATGACTAAATCTGAATGAAATACAACTACCCGGACCAGGTAGGAAATTACCCACCTGCTGTGTAGACACCAGTCGACTCCACGTCCACGGATATCTTGAACCAAAATCCTGCAAACAGACATATATGATCCAATCATATACCAATTCTAATATTAGGATCATATCATAATCCTACATCAACTTTATATCCCGATCAACTAGATTGATCTAGTTATCCAATAAACCTAATCAACCCTCCCTATTAATTCCTATAACAAGGATCATAGAACGATATTACTACCGCACTTTATAGCATGATCAGGTCAAAACTCACCAAATCTCCAATTCAATTACAACTCAATTCACAGCTAAATCACCTACACAAAGCATAGCAGAGCATCATAGACACGACCTTGTTCACAGCTACTCCCATTACACCCAATTAGGGATCTAACACCCTAATTGGAACACCCCACTCCATATTAATCCCTTCTCACTAAATCACAGCCGACACACAACCAAATCACCATAAACAACCATGCTACAGCATACAACATGATAAAATCATGGGTCAACACAAACCTCACCTCAACCTCGATCCACATTCCCATCCACACTACCACCGAATATCAACATCCCACAACTAGAACAACAAATACAAATCTTACCCCCTTCAATCGCTCGATTACACCCAACTCATCCATGTGTTCTTCACCCATCTATAATCGTTCAACCTCCAAAATCAAACACGACAGCTTGTTCCACCGAGGAATCCACACTCCAAGTCAACACTTCGGCAATCAACTAACACTAACAACAACCCTCACCAACCGGCCACACCTCCAGCCATCTCCACCGAGCAATGTTTTTATCGACAAGAAATTCACAGACAAAAAGGCAATTAATCTTGCTTACCCGAAGTTGAACCCCGTCGATAGCAAAATCCCCAACCACCGACAGCCAACCTTTGTTCACCGGAATCCTCGATCACTGTCCAAACAAGGTCCACGCTCATCTACAAGGAGGAACATAGTGGTAATCATCCGAGATTCCCATCAGCAAGGAGAAGAAGGAAATAGGTCACACTTACCTGCCCTAGTAACCCCACCGGCAGCAAACCCCTAATTCGGTCCTGTTCGCCGGGGAGGACTCATCGGCACGGCTGTCGGCGCTAACTGTCGCGTGTGACGACAGCACCTGCGGTGGAATGGAGGAGAGTGATTGGCCGGCCGGCGACGCATACAGAAGGGAAGGGAACCAGTCGATACCGTTCGGGTGGAAAAAGGGGCGACGATCGACAAAACTCCATCGAGGGAAGTAACTCCGGCGTCGGAAACTGAGCGGGGCGCAGCGGGAGGATGCGATCCCCTGCTCCCAGCCGCCGTCCAGCCGTAGTCACCGCTTCTCCATGCTCTGGCGAGTCACGGTCTCAAAATCAAGCGGTCGCGAGATCGCGAGAAGGAGAAAAAGAGTCGTCGCGGGGTAAATGAAACCGACGGGGAAAACGGAAATTAATTAAACTCATTTAATACCTCAATATAAACAGGCTTTACAAAAGCCTGTTCATTTTATCCCCACGAAATATCCATAGAACCTCCATTTAAATCCAGAAAAATATCTATAAATTCCTGAAAAATTCTATATGACAACTTCTTAATTAACAAGGGTATTTTCTATTATTATTATTTTATTTTATTTTTTGGTATTTTACAAGGATAGGTGTACTCCGACAGCATCCTGTCCACTCGGTCACTCAGGAGCAGTTATGGTAGAGTGCACAGTTGTCATAGCCCTACCCACTCGGCTTCACCATCGCGTGTGAGGCGGCTGACTGGCGTCAGGGGTGACCATGTCATTGGCACGACATGCACTTTGCACGGATCACATTTGTATTGTGTTTGCTGCATTTTTATTGATGTCTTGGATGTGCATATGATTATCATGCATACATGATACATATTTATATATATGGTGAGGACTTTATTACTTCCAGTCAAGCACATGCTCCTATATCAGGGTAGGAGATTCAGGTAAGTACAGTCCTTTTGTATTTCTTGCTTGCATACCCTATTTATTTGAGACTATACTAGCATGATTTTTATTGTTAGCTATACCTTACTTTGCATATCTACTATACCCGCTGAGTTCTTTGAACTTACCCCGTTGATTTATATCTATTTTAGGATGAATCTGTCAGGAGAGTGCAGCTGCCAAACCCCACACGTGAAAGTTTTTATTTGTTATTTGTTTATATGGTTTGGACATTTTGATTAGAGGACATGTTTAGGTTTGGAGATTGATATTTGTATTTCGTGGATTTTTGGTGTCCTTATGGACCTTTTTTTTGTTTTGTTTGGATTAGTTTTTGGTTGAGTATTCCTGCCAAGATGGCAGAAGGGGTAAGTCTAGTTGTGATAGATGTTACTCATTTATTTTGGTTGATGGCCAGAGGCCTATTTTATTACCTGCGTGTGTGTTTGGATTGTGGTCGTGTTGACCGATGTATAGTGGTCGTGTATGCCTTGTATGTAAATTGGCTTTGTCACCCGTACAGGGGAGATGCTGCCGGATTTTCGTCTGGCGGGGTCTCCTTCGGGGCATGACACAGTCGACTTAGAGTAGTCGACTACCATTACATGGCAATCGACTGGTGTCGGAAAATCACATCCGACACTTAGTCAATTGGCCAAGTTCCACCTAAGCATACTACCCCTTCCCGGGTTACATTCGCTCACTCTCATCCCTTGGAGTCCCTCACCTTTGAAGTTGTCTTTGTCCGACCACGTCCCTCGGATGCGCCAAGCGCACGGCTCTGCAGCGCCATCCTTCCCGTCTTGCCCTGAAGTCTACTTCCTCTGGCTTCACTCCAATCTCCTTGTCCGGCGGTCCCTCGGATGCTCCAAGCGCACGACTTTCGTAAAGTCATCTTGCACTGATTCAAGGACAGAGTCATGAGAGATGAAACTCGCCAATGCTCCATATGCGAATTACTAAGTCTTGCAAGACTCCAATGCACATATCAAATCCAAACATCCTAACTTAAACCCTTTGCCACACACATCAAAACCATATCACGGGTTGATTGCCCTAACAAAATTTACCTAACTAAAACAAATTATGTTAACCTAATTTAAGTCAACATAACCTAATTTACTTAAACATAACTAAATCTAACTTATTAAATTTATATTAACAAAACTTAACCCAAACTAATATACTCAACTATAACTTACTTGCTTAACAAATTTACAACTATATAAATAAATATATATATATTCATCCTACTCAAGGTTTGAATTATCTTAAATTTTTAATCCATGTAGGACTCCAGAATGGACCAATGGATTATGGATAGTGGCTGCTCCAGACATATGACTAGAGATAGTCAAAAGTTCTTGGAATTAAGCTACAAATATCTAGGAACAATTGCCTTTGGAAACAACGGTAAACTTAAGGTAATATTGAATTAGAACCTAATTTTATTATACAAAAAGTTTTGCTAGTAGATAATTTTAAATTTAATTTGCTTAGTATAAGTCAGTTGTGTGATGCTGGTTATGTAGTAAAATTTTTATCTAATGAATGCTTGATCAAAGATATTGAAAATTCAAAAATATTACTTAAGGGAGTTAGGGATAAAAATATATATTCAATAAGTTTAGAAAGATCCTCAATTAAATGTCATATGACACAACAAGAGGAGAGCTGGTTGTGGCATAGGTGACTTGCTCACACCAACTTTAGGAATATATCGAAGTTAAGTGAAACTAATCTAGTTAAAGGATTGCCCAAACTTAAAAATATTGAAAATAAATTTTTTAATTCTTGCCAACAAGGGAAACAAACCAAGTCTCAACATAAATTAATCGATCAAGGTAGAACAAGCTCAATACTTGATTTAATACACTTAGATTTATTCGATTCACATGGAGTAAAATCACTAAGTGGTAATCTATATTGTTTAGTAATAATAGATGATTACTCTAGGTTTAAATGGGTAAAATTTTTTAAAATATAAAAATGAAACATTTGAGGTATTTAAAAATTTTAGCAAACAAATAGAAAATGAAAAAGATCGTAAGATAAAAAGAATATGAAGTGATAATGGAGGAGAATTTAAAAATGATAAATTTACATTAATGTGTTTAGAAAATGGATATCATCATGAGTATTCATGCCCTAGAACTCCTCAACAAAATGGTATTGTAAGATACGGGAAAATAATAATAATAATAATAAATACCCTTGTTAATTGAGAAATTACCTTATAGAATTTTTCAAGAATTTTCCTAGACTTAAACGGAATTCTATTGGGTTTAATTAAACCAAATGTTAATTGGTTATAGATTAAATCTGACCCGGTTGTTTCCCAAACCCGATCTATTTGCTTAAGCCGAGCGGTTTTGCTTCGGTTTCTTTTCCTCTCCGCCGAATGCTTTATCCCGAGCATTTTCTCGCATTTTCTCCTTTCTCCTGATCGCCCGTTCCTCCTGTTCCCATTCGCGATCCTTTCCTCTTCTCTTCCCAAACATCTCCGCCTCCACGCTCGAGCTCGCCCCAGCGCCTCCGCTCCGCCTGATCTCCGCCCGATCGTCGCCCGAGCCCAAGTTCGACCGGCCGCTGCACAAGCCCCATCGCATGCAACCATCAGCCGCCGTTCCTGAAGCCAGCTTGGTGGGGTTGTCATCGACGTTGCTGTCGCCTGCAACCCTTCATGATCTTTGCCCTATCGTTGCTCGAGCTCGCTATCGCTGCCATCCCTGCTCGATGCGAGATCGATCTGCCATCGCGCTGCCACCTTTCGCTCACCGACCGTCACGCGGCTAGACTCCACCGTCGGATCTGGTCGCTGCTCCATCACCGATGGCCGCTTTCTCTTCTGTGGATGCTCTCCCTCATTATCGCCCTCTGTCGATCCAAGCCGCAGCGAGCTCAGATCGGTAAGATCTGTGTCACGTCTTCTTGCTGTGTTCCCCTGATCGTGTGGTGGACATCACCAACTTGGATCGACACCAGCCCTTCTATTCACACAACGTAGCCATCATTCTAGCCTTCTGCCGCCGGAGATCTTACCGATCAGCTACTGGATTATGCGATCACAATGGCGCTGCTATCCTAGCCACTACCTGCTGCGTCGATTCGTCTTCGGTGCAATGGGTTGCTCAACATCCTTGTTGTGGTTTACCGATGTGCAGATCATCTTGAGCGTATTCGTGTTGTAAATTGCACTATCAATGGCCGGACAAATCCTCCAACATCCTAAACATCCAGTTCAAGTAATCTCATTGTTTCCTTGCTATTTTGGATTTATGGACTCTAGAGATGGGTTAGAAGGGAAGCTTATGTCTCTATGATTATAGGTTATGAGGGTGTTGGGATTGGGTTTCTTTTACATCCAATCCGACAATGGACCCAAATCTAATACCCTTAAGTGGAGCAGGAAACTATGCAAGGAAAGTTAAGTGTGGTAAGTTCAAATCTAGATGTTTATGGATGCATACTGTTGTTGCAATTGATCTGGTGGTTATGAATATTGGATTGTATCTATTATATAGATTGTGGTGAAATTTCAAGAACTTGGATCAAGAAGCTAGTGCCATGGATTTGGAGCTGGGTAAGTCTTGATTTGTATATGATAGCTATGTAATAAGTTGATACAATAGTGTTAATTGGAGAGTTGATTTAGTAATAATGAATGGTAGGAGATTGTACAACTATGAGAATTAGTTGATCGATCAGGGATTAGGATTGTATTAGACTCATATTTCTATAGATTGATTATGTTAGTGTTGAGTTATGTTTGTATGTTAAATTGTAGGACCTGAATTTAGGACAGTCCTTTGGATGTGAAGACTCCTCAATAAGTCTTCGAATCAGGTAGGTAATTCCTACCCTAGTCAGGTAGTTTTAATGCATGTAGATTTAGATGCATGATCATCTTATATGATCATGTTACCTTGACTCTGTTCTATTTACTCTTGCGCTTGATACTTTACCGTTGGCTGTTAACTCCATTACTACTATCATGTTTGATTTTATCATGATTAGGAGTTATATATATAGGTGATGTAAGTAACCTAGAATTTGTTTAGTTAAGTGCGAATAGTAAAGTCCGGATGACAACCTGACTGTAAAATTGGATAAAAAGGTCATACGTGGGTCGATAATGTCTTGAACCTAGGGTTAATTCAAGTACCCTTAGATTGCATGTTTACCACCGACCATGTATTGTGTAAATGGTCAGGTGAATGGTATTTAGTGTGTCGCTACGGACTGATGGTCCTAGCTTGATATAATCAGTTTGAGTACGACTCTCCATAGGATAAAGAGTGCGTCGATCAGATGAGTACGACTCTCTACAGGATAGAGAGTGCGTCCATCAGTTGAGTATGACTCTATGCAGGATAGAGAGTGCGTCGATTAGATTGGTATGACTCTCTACAAGATAGAGAGTGTTATGATCAATTGAGTATGACTCTCTCCAGGAGAGTGCATTGATCTAACTAGTATGACTTTTTGTAGAATAGAGAGTCTATGGTGGATGTTTGTATATGATACATTGCATTCATGTCATTTGCATGCACGCTGGCGATGAGGTCTCCCTTTTGGTTGAGAGGGTCGCCAGTCATCCTGCCTCCACGGTTACTCATAGGAGGGGTAACTGGTGTGAGGGTAGAGAATTGCGGTGCCGCACTCTACCACTATAGACGGTGGTAGTGGGATTTGTGTGTCGTAGTTATGCATGTGTGGCACTCGACCACTCATGGGTAGTGACTGTCAGAGTGGCCAATAGCAGAGACCCCCATCGTGTAGCTTGCTCTTCACGCTTATATGCTACTCGATCATACTGCCCACTCGGCCACTCGAGAGTAGTGGTTGGTGTTGAGTTGGGATAGTTGTCATGCTCGAGCCACCGAGGCCACACTGGGGTCGTGGTAGTTTTAGGGTGAGCCGACATGACCATGCATGCTGCATTATCGACTGATGACATTTTTGCATGTATATATATATATATATATATATATATATATATATATATATATATATATATATATATATATATATATTTATATATATATATATATATATATATATATATATGGATGATTATGATTAGTATACATATATAGATGCAGTCTATATATATATGCTTATTGTGATGTTGCATTTGTATGTACTATGCTTGTTGCATTTGTTTGTACATATTCATACATGTTATTGCATTTTTCTGTATGATAGTAGGCTGGTACTTGTATACTTGTTCATTATTCACTGTGATACCCTCGACCCATATCAGGATGTAGTGTGAGTTAGTATTATTCCTTATACCTTATGTTGTGGATATATGCCCAGGTTGGATGAGGATAGAGTAGCTGACTGTCAGGTATGTCAGCATCATTTGTTGTTCAATTTACTTAGTGTATGCATGCATTTATACTTGTTATGCTGATGTATACCTGTTGTACGAGTAGATTAAACTGTTGAATGACATGTAATATTGATACATATATTTACATGTTCTATCTTATTACCTGTTGAGTTTTACTCGCCACCACGGACCCTGGGTTTTTCTGTCGCCCAAGTAACAGGTAGTCGACTTCGTGATGGACTTGGAGCACCGCTGGCTGGCATCATCTCATCTCAACTCGGAGAGTCCAGATTTTTGTGTTTTCATCGGTGTTCCGATATGGATTTGATTTATGTGATGTTTGTTGTGATTGGACACTGTAAATGTTGTACCTTTCTTTTTCTGGTTTTGTTATGGTGTTCTGAGTCGGTGTTAGACATACCGGTATGCATGTGTGTAGTTTGTGATGTTGTATTATGTTTCCACTGTGTTTTGTGTATTTGTTGTGTTTACATATATATATATATATATATATATATATATATATATATATATATATATATATATATATATATATATATATATATATATATATATATATATATATATATATGTTGTTGTTGTTGTGGCTTACGGGCCTTGTATTAACACGAGATGTTGCCACTTTCAGAGGAGATGTTGTCCGTTTTCTTTTCGGCACGGCATACTCTCGGGGCATGACAACTTTAGTGGTATCTGAGTCCTAGGTTCTGCGATGCCATACAAGGTTATTTTGAGTCAAGTCTTGGATTCTCGGGAGTCGATTTATTTGGTTTTGGTTTTTTGAGATGAGATGGACAACGGCCTGAGCTCCAAGCAACATGAGATAAGAATTCCTGAAAAACATATGGTTTAGTAGATATTTATCAAAACTTAATCAGTAGGTGTATACAGTAGAGTTATGACACTTGTGTAGACTTGTAGTAGGGGTCATCTACCGAGGCGGCCAACTGGAGTTATCTTTAGGATTTATACTCCCGATTTTAGTTGACTATGCTTTTAATGTTAATAACAAGGAATAACCTGTAGTGTGTGTTGGTATATGTCGCTTCGGAGGCTCATTGGCTCCCATGTACCCGGATTAAAATTTTCACTAATGAAAGGATTAATCCGGATGGGATGAGCTTCCTTAGCAACACCATTTCGTCATCGTGCTAACAACTTGAGTGGTCGCTCGAACAAACTAGTTGTTCAAGCAACTCTACTCTTCTAGTTGGTTAGCCGCGGAAGAGACGACGGACGGATCGCCGGTTTTTGTGTTTGTCTTCGGGGTCCATGATTATACAATATATTTGCACACACACACATGCATAATCAAAACAAATAAGAACATGCTCAGATCTGTACATAAAAGTTAAAATAACTTTATACCTCACGATCTTCTACCGTATGTCCTATCCCTCTCGTGGACGACGTGTGGACGAAGATCCTCCACGAGTAGAAGCCTTCTAGATCGAGTTCTCCTCTACCTTGTCCGCTGCGAACAAAGAGAAAAACGAACAAAACCTTTTCCTTTCTAGAACCGGCCACCAAGTAAAGAAGTTTGATGTAACCGCCGGCCAAGGAACGAATGAATGAACTCCGGCCAACTTTGAAACAAAGTTGCCCGTCCTGACCAATGGATGGCGCCGCCACCAAGAAGCTTGGAACCACCGGCCACCAAGGATTAAAGGAGAAGAATGAGAGCTGGCCAAGGAAGAAAGGAGAGGTCTATAAGATGGATGCCGGCCAAGCCTTGATGGAGAAGAATGGGCGCCGGCAACAATCAATAAAGGAGAAAGGTTGCCGCCCAAGCTCTATCTCCAAACCCTAGCCGCCCACCTTGATAAGAGCCAAAACCCTAACTTCAATTCGAACCAACTCCTATGTCCTCTTTCGCCCAACCCTAAGCCATATATTTATAGAATTTAGGAGAAAGTTGGTTAGCCTAAAATATAGGAACTAACTCCTATATTCTTGCCGCTCAACCCCTAACTCCTCTAGGGTTTGTTGCCGCCCAACCCATGGATGAGCCAAACCCTAATTCTAGAATTTAGGCTTAAGCCTCCTCTAATCTCCACCGTCGGATCTAGGGATTTAATCTCCACCGTCGGATCTAGGGATTTAATCTCCACCGTCGGATCTAGGATTTCATCCCAACCGTAGGATCTAGGATTTCATCCCAACCGTAGGATCTAGGATTTCATCCCAACCATCGGATCGAGGATTTCATCCCAACCGTCGGATCAAGGATTTCATCCTAACCATCGGATCTATGGATTTAATCCAACCGTTGGTTCTAGGGTTTCATCCTAACCATCGGATCTATGGATTTAATCCAACCGTTGGTTCTAGGTTTTGTTTTACATTCTTGGATCTAGACTTCATAAGGATTATATTAGGCTACGATAGGGACCATAAGGAGGAGTTGGGTCTTGGCCACCCGATGGATCGGAACCACACAAACTTGATCCATCAATGATGTTCCATTCCACTAGAGGATCATCATTGAACTACCTCACCAACCCCCATAAATCAATATGGGCTCCATATATTATTTGTCCATCAATCTCCCCGTGTTTAAGATATCGAATGTCCGTCAATTAATTGATTTACTGACCATCAATTAATTAACATCTAACTCCTCGAGTAGTACCACTCAACCTTATCATCATGTTGACTAAGTCAACCAGCTGAGTTTACATGATGAACCTTATGAGCTCCTCAAGGGGACATCATCAACCTAATATATAGGACACGGTTTCCTCCTATAATCAACGGCACACCATGTAAATAATATTATTTCCCAACTTACCGGGCATATTGATTTAATCCATCTAAATCTCACCCACTGGTAAATTAAAGAAATAAATACTAAGTACATGTGCCTGTTATTATATCGGGATTAAGAGCATGTACAACATAATATCCGAGGTCCGATTCAATTATGTAGTCAGCACTAAATTGAATCACCTCTATTTCAGTCCTGATCAATACACCTAAGTGTACTAGTGTAACTCTATGTTCAAGATAAAACAATACCAAGCTACACTACAACCATGCCAATGGTTTGTCCAAAACCATCTTGGTTGTGAGCCTCTACTTATATTTTACAAGGTACTGATAACATGATCTTCTGTGCCACACCAAGCACTTTGTTATCTACAATGTAAAATATTAGACAATATGCACACATATATAATGAATATATAAAATGCAAACAATGATCATGTGATTCTTATTTCAAAATAAAATGTTCATACAAAAAGAGCTAGGCTTTCAGTATACATTCTAATAGTGTGTTGATTATTGTTCATAACCGTGGTATGAGTTGACCCTGAAAATGACCTGTTAAGTCTGTGAGTCTTGAACCTGTGTCAAAAAGGTGATTTACCTTTGAGGGTCGACTGATACCGAGTCGAAAAATAGGGGTCAAGTCGTCACATTTCTTGTGGAAATCAGAGACTACAGTCTTAGAGATTTTCACTAATTATGCTAGTCAGATCATTAACTGTTGGGTAATGGATAAGACAAGTAGACTATTGTTGATGCAGATAGCGGAAGGCTAGGTTACGGTGTTTCATAGGGATGTTATCCCTGAGTTGTTCGTACTGAGTTGTATAACTTTGAGAGTACTCTTGAGTACTTAACTCAGGTTATACCGAGAAAGAAGAGTTGTTTGCATACCATTATCGGGACCAAGCTGGTATTTGGTGATAAATGCAGAAAATAATCTTCGAGAAATAATATATCACTTGATCATGGTTTAGTGATGTTGAAAGAGAGTATTTCCTCGTGTCACTTTTAGTGACACATTGTAAGGAATTCTTGAGCTTCAAAAAAAAAGGGTGATCGGTTAGTGATAGTGTACTGTGCAGAGTCGTGAGACTTGCAGAGGTTATGACCACCTAATAGCTCGAGAAGATGAATGGATGATTTAAGCCACCCAGAGTTATTGGCTTATAGTTGAATTAGGATGTTGGGATCTTCTATCAGATCCTGCCGGAAGACGTTGGATTGAGACAAGAGTTTAGAAATGACTCCGTACAAGGGTTTAAAAGTTGGAGACCGATAAGAAAATATTTCAGGTCAACATAATAGAGTCAGAAGTCTCCGATTGTTGGATAAAAGGAGCAAGATCAGAGTCATAGGCTTCGAGCTATTTTTCGATTATAGAAGACCAACCGCAGATCATCAGGATGTCTCATGGATATCAGCAAAATCAGAACAAAGACATCGAAGGGATTGTGTGCGTGTAGTGCATATCACGAAGACACATGAAGTCAGATTATCCGTTGGATCAGTTTATCTGTTGAAGACTCAGTTGAAGACTATCGATGGTATTCCGGGAGGATGATGCACTGTTTCGACAGCAGAGATCAGCACAGAAGATTGAGTTATCTCATCAGCAACAACCTACTACCTCAAGCGTGGATGGAGTTCCTTGATACTACCCTTCAGCGGAGATCAACACAGAAGCAGCATCAGCAGAAGACATCGCAGAAGGCTTATGCAGACAACAACAGTTACCTTCAGATGTGATTTGCTTTGTACAGAGGAGAGAGTATACGATGATGGTCGTATCTATTCGGTATTCTACAGTTGTAACTCGTAGGATTTAGTGATGGGATCAAATGATCTAGGAAAAATCCCCGAGGCATTCATTGTAGAAATGTGACCGCTGGTCACGGACTGTTGGATCTGATCTTGTTCTCTTCGAAGAAAGGTCGAGACCTACGGGGAGCCTTTGGATCGGATCGACAGATAATTGATCGTTAAGGGTATTACTTTAGTTACCCTCTGGGTTAATATATTGGGAGATACTTGTAGTTTACAGGTATCTTTGTCTAGAACATTCTTAGTTCGGATTAGTAGGGTTCCTATACATCGACTTGTGGGTCAATGGTATCTCTACCGTCAGGTGAGATGTGGACCAACAATTAAGAAGTTAAGGGATACCCTTAGACTTGGATAGACATATCTTTACTGTACACATATCCTTACGGATGGTCAAATTGTTGAGATTATGGTATGATTATGTCTCTAAGATGTGCGAATAATCCGAGAGTATTCGAATGTAGTACGGATGAACTCCTAGTCTTGTTGTTTCATATGAAAGTGGAGTAGGCGATCAAAATGATTGCGGAAATAGTTCTGATATCGAAGATTCCATGTTGGGTGATAATTTGACTGGTATAAGTGTTACTAAACACTATGAAAATTGGAAGAATGTAAGTTGCGATTATAGAATATATTGGAGGGGATAATTATCTGTCCCAGTATTTCTCCTTGAGAAGGATCCAGAACTCTTTGTTAAAGAGAGATGGACCTTTGAAATTATGCATCAATTATCGATGATGGAATGTGATAGTTGTTGAAAGTAAATATCCTTCGTTGTAGATAGAGGATCTATTTAGATCAGTTAAGGACACCTGTGTATACTCTAGGGTTGGTTTATGACTGGAGTATTGATATTGTAGTGACATGGCGTCATATAATTATCAATGTCATTGTGATGATTAATATATATCATCAGCTTAGAGTAAAGGGGATGCAGGTGTGTAGAGATGACAATTTCATACTTAGTATGAATTTTATGAGTTGTGATTAAGTCATTAGACTAATTAAGGATTTAGTCACCACTGGATTCGAGAATCATATTTCCTGGACACAATTGAATCAGTTTGTGGTAGTTGGAGTTGCACACTCGGCCACCGTAGATGGTGGTTTCCTTGTATGGATTTGGATATACCACGGACTTGTTTGACAAAGGTGATGATGGAAATCATTTAGTGGGAAGCTAGTGAAACCAGTTTATAGGACCTAGACGGCGGTTAACTTTTACACAAGTATTAGTTAATCCTTCCGGGGTGAATAAAAGGATGTTGTATGCAAATGCATCATTTCAGGGATCGGAGTGATTCCGATGCAGTTGCATGAGACGTACCTTATGCTTACGACAGTTAAGAAACTACGAGATAGGCTGTCATATTCATGACGTGACTTTAGTAGTTATTATTTGGATTTGTGAAGGTATAGAGCAGAAGTGCTCATTGAATTTAACTAGCTACTGGGTAGCTACCATAGAGTTGCTAGAGCACGAACAGTTGCAACAATTGCAACTTGTGAAATTGATCACTATAGTCTTCCATGCACTTACAGAGTGGGTGGAGTGGATTTTGGACGGTAGATGGACTTCTCTTGTGAAAAGATAATTCTCCGTCTCCGATAAGGATAGTGGGTCTCAGAGTTGTATTGTTTAAGGAGGAGTTGTTACATGAAGCACATCATTCGAGATTTGTTATACATCCTGGTAGTACTGGGATGTACCGAGATTTGAAATGTTTATACTGGTAGAATGGTATAAAGAGAGATATAGCAGATTTTGCTGCTCGATGTTTAGTATGCCAGTAGGTAAAAGCTGAAGATCAGAAACTCGCTGGATTGCTCTAGGAAATTTCGATTTCAGAATGGAAGTGGGAGCGTATTACTATGGATTTCGTTACGGGATTGCCTAGAACCCGTAAAGGACATGATGCGATTTGGGTGATTGTGGATCGACTGACCAAATCAACTCACTTCCTGCTTATTCATGGGATGGACTTGTTTGACCGTCTAACAGAGTTGTACTGCCGAGAGATTATCAGACTGTATGGAGGACTTTTGAGTACTATATCTGATAGCGACCCACGATTTACCTCGCAATTTTGATAAAGTCTGCATCAGACTATGGGCATAGAGTTTCGGCTCAGTATAACATTTCATCCGTAGATAGATAGACAGTCTGAGCATACCATTTAGACTCTGGAGGATCCATTAAGATCTTGTGTCATGGAAAAAAAAAGAAAAAAAAGTTGGTGAAACGACAGTGGCTGGGGCCACAGAGTGTCCAACATGATGAGAGTTGGTGCAAGTCCTCAGACGACAGTTATCCGAGGCACACGATTGACAGAAGAGTTATGCAGACCGGAGGCGAAGGCCTTTGAAATTCTCAATTGGGGATTAGGTATTTCTGTGTGTTTCACTTACAAAAAGGGTGAAACGATTTGGGCTAAAGAGAAATTAGTTCCACGCTTTATTGGCCCATTTGAGATATTGGCGTGGATTGGAGGTGTAGCTTACCGGTTGGCTTTACCTCTGACAATGGAGGGTGTTCACAATGTATTTCTAGTTCCTATATTGAGGAGATACGTGTCGCATGTTGAGCTTGTTCTGAAGGAGATAGCAATTTCACTTTAGCCCGATGCGATTTATGAGGAGATTCCAGGGTGGATCCTGGGTCGCAAGGAGTGACAGTGGTGGGACAAAACCATCCGAGCTCGATACCCTCATGTGTTCACTTGAAGAATGTATGTGGTCATTTCAGAAACTTGCTTAAAGTAATTTTTGCATGTAAGTACGAAATTTGGGGACCCAATTTTTATTAAGTGGGGGAGAATGTAAGATACGAGAAAATAATAGTAATAATAATAAATACCCTTGTTAATTAAGAAATTATCTTATAGAATTTTTCAAAAATTTATAGAAATTTTCCTGAACTTAAATGGAATTCTATTGGGTTTAATTAATTGAATCTTGGTTTAATTAAACCAAAGGTTAATTGGTTATAGATTAAATCTGACCCGGTTGTTTTCCAAACCCGATCCGTTTGCTTAATCCGAGCGGTTTTTCTTCGGTTTCTTTTCCTCTCCGCCGAATGCTTTATCCCGAGCGTTTTCTCGCATTTTCTCCTTTCTCCCGATCGCCTGTTCCTCCTCTTCCCATTCGTAATCCGTTCCTCTTCTCTGCCCAAACGTCTCCGCCTCCACGCTCGAGCTCGCCCCAGCACCGCCACTCTGCCTGATCTCCGCCCGATCGCCGCTTGAGCCCAAGTTCGACCGGCCATTGTACAAGCCTCATTGCACGCGATCGTCAGCCGCCGGTCTAGGAGCCAGCTTGGTGGGGTTGTCACCGACGTTGCTGTCGCCCGCAACCCTTCATGATCTTCGCCCGATCGTTGCTCGAGCTCGCTGTCGCCATCGTCCCCGCTCGACGCGAGATCGATCTACCATCGTGCTGCCGCCTTTCGCTCGACAGCCATCACATAGCTAGACTCTGCCGCCGGATCTGGTCGCTACTCCATCACCGACGGTCGCTTTCTCTTATGTGTATGCTATCCCTCATACCACCCTCAGTCGATCCAAGCCGCAGCGAGCTCAGATTGGTAAGATCTGTGTCGCATCTTCTTGCTGTGTTCCCCTGATCGTGTGGTGGACATCACCAACTTGGAACGACGCCAGCCCTTCTGCTCACACAATGCAGCCATTATTCTAGCCTTCTGCCGCCGGAGATCTCACCGATCAGCTACCGGATTATGTGATCACAACGGCACTGCTGTCCTAGCCACTACCTGCTGCGTCAACTCGTCTCCGGTGCCATGGGTTGCTCAACATCCTTGTTGTGGTTTATCGATGTGCAGATCATCTTGAGCATATTCGTGTTGTAAATTGCACTATCAATGGCTGGACAAATCCTTCAACAGCCTATACATCCAGTTCGGGTAATCTCATTGTTTCCTTGCTATTTTGGATTTATGGACTCTATAGATGGGTTAGGAGGGAAGCTTATGTCTCTATGATTACAGGTTTTGAGGGTGTTGGGATTGGGTTTCTTTTACATCCAATCCGACAATGGACTCAAATCTAATACCCTTAAGTGGAGCAGGAAACAATGCAAGGAAAGTTAAGTGTGGTAAGTTCAAATCTAGATGTTTATGGATGCATACTGTTGTTGCAATTGATCTGGTGGTTATGAATATTGGATTGTATCTATTATATAGATTGTGGTGAAATTTCAAGAACTTGGATCAAGAAGCTAGTGCCATGGATTTGGAGTTGGGTAAGTCTTGATTTGTATATGATAGCTATGTAATAAGTTGATACAATAGTGTTAATTGGAGAGTTGATTTAGTAATAATGAATGGTAGGAGATTGTACAACTATGAGAATTAGTTGATCGATCAGGGATTAGGATTGTATTAGACTCATATTTCTATAGATTGATTATGTTAGTGTTGAGTTATGTTTGTATGTTAAATTGCAGGACCTGAATTCAGGACGGTCCTTTGGATGTGAAGACTCCTCGATAAGTCTTCGAATCAGGTAGGTAATTCCTACCCTGGTCAGGTAGTTTTAATGCATGCAGATTTAGATGCATGATCATCTTATATGATCATGTTACCTTGACTCTATTCGATTTACTCTTGCGCTTGGTACTTTACCGTTGGTTGTTAACTTTATTGCTGCTATCATGTTTGATTTTATCATAATTAGGAGTTATATATATAGGTGATGTAAGTAACCTAGAATTTGTTTAGTTAAGTGCAAATAGTAAAGTCCGGATGATAACCTGACTGTAAAATTGGGTAAAAAGGTCATCCGTGGGTCGATAATATCTTGAACCTAGGGTTAATTCTATTATCCTTAGGTTGCATGTTTACCACCGACCATGTATTGTGTAAATGGTCAGGTGAATGATATTTAGTATGTCGCTATGGACTGGTGGTCCTAGCTTGATATAATCAGTTTGAGTACAACTCTCCACAGGATAGAGAGTGCATCAATCAGATGAGTACGACTCTCCACAGGATAGAGAGTGCGTCGATTAGATTGGTTTGACTCTCTACAGAATAGAGAGTGTTATGATCAGTTGAGTATGGCTCTCTACAGGATAGAGAGTGTGTTGATCTGACTAGTATGACTTTCTGTAGAATAGAGAGTCTATGGTGGATGTCTGTATGTGAGACATTGCATTCATGACATTTGCATGCACGCTAGCGATGGGGTCTCCCTTGTGGTTGAGAGGGTCGTCAGTCATCCTGCCTCCACGGTTACTTATAGGAGGGGTAACTGGTGTGAGGGCAGAGCATTGTGGTGCCGCACTCTACCACTATATATGGTGGTAATGGGATTTGCGTGTCGTAGTCCTGCGTGTGTGGCACTCGACCACTCATGGGTAGTGACTGTCAGAGTGGCCAACAACAGGGACCCCCATCGTGTAGCTTGCTCTTCACGCTTATATGCTACTCGATCATACTGCCCACTCGACCACTCGAGAGTAGTGGTTGGTGTTGAGTTGGGACAGTTGTCATGCTCGAGCCACCGAGGCCACACTGGGGTCGTGGTAGCTTTAGGGTGAGCCGATATGACCATGCATGCTGCATTGCCGACTGATGGCATTTTTGCATATTGTCATATATATACATATATGCATGTATATATATATATATATAGATGATTGTGATTAGTATACATATATAGATTCAATCTATATATATATGCTTATTGTGATGTTGCATTTGTATGTACTATGCTTGTTGTATTTGTTTGTACATATTCATACATGCTATTGCATTTTTCTGTATGATAGTAGGTCGGTACTTGTATACTTGTTGGTTATTCACTGTGATACCCTCGACCCATATCAGAATGTAGTGTGAGTTAGTATTATTCCTTATACCTTATGTTGTGGATATATGCCCAGGTTGGATGAGGATAGAGTAGCTGACTGTCAGGTATGTCAGCATCGTTTTTTGTTCAGTTTACTTAGTGTATGCATGCATGTATACTTGTTATGTTGATGTATACCTGTTGTACAATACTCGACCCATTCATGAATGGGCCGAATAATAGACACTAAATGGGTGTTTAGAAATAAATTAAATGATCAAGGAGAAATAGTAAGGAATAAAGCTAGATTAGTAGCTAAAGGATTCAGTCAGGTAGAAGGGCTAGATTATGATGAAACCTATGCACCAGTAGCTAGACTTGAGTCAATTAGAATGTTGCTAGCGTATGTGGCAAATAAAGGGTTCAAGTTATACCAAATGGATGTAAAATCCGCATTGTTAAATGGAGTAATAAAAGAGGAAGTATACGTAGGTCAACTTCCTGGTTTTGAAAGCTTAGAAAATCCTAATCATGTATATAGATTAAAAAATGCACTATATGGATTAAAACAAGCTCCTAGAGCCTGGTACGAAAGACTATCCTTATATTTAAGCTCTAAAGGTTTCAGACAAGGTCAAATTGATTCAACATTTTTCGTAAAAACCTTAAATAACGATATTTTTATTGCTCAAATTTATGTAGATGACATAGTTTTTGGATCAACAAATTCAAATTTGTTAAAGGAATTTATCACCCTAATGGAACAAGAATTGGAAATAAGTTTAGTAGGTGAGTTAAACTTCTTCCTAGGTTTACAAATAAAACAAACAAGAGACGGTAATTATATATATCAAAATAAGTATGCAAGAGAGTTAATTAAGAAATTTGGTATGGAAAATGCGAAAGACATTAAAACAACTATGGCTATGAATGTAATATTAAATGAAGACAAAGAAGGAAAATCTGTAGATCTAAAGTACTATAGGAGTGTCATAGGTAGTTTACTTTATTTGACTGCAAGTAGACCAGACATACTATTTGCAGTAAGCATGTGCACCAGATATCAAACATGTGCTAAGGAGTCACATTTAACACTTGTTAAAAGGATATTAAGATACATTAAAGGAACAATTAATGTAGGAATGTAGTACCCAAGATCTAGTACCTTTGAATTAATAGGATATTCTGACTCGGACTATGCAGGATGTAAACTAGATAGAAAAAGTACTAGGGGAGGATTGCCGGAGATCCAATCCTCGACAAGTACATCACTGTAGGAGTGCAAAATGTCGACCAAATGATCTCTCCATGAAGAGGATAGCAAGTTGTCAAAAATTGGACAGTTTGTTTTGGTGGAGGAGATGGCCGACCAAAGACTTGGTTGGCTGCCCTTGATGGCCGGCCAACCAGGGGAGGATGGTTGGAGGAGTTGCCGACGGTTGGTGGATGGCCGGTGGCACAAGGAGATTGGCCGACCAATGAAGTGGGCGGCAACCACAACTCTCTTAGGGTTGGGCGGCAACAATAAGGGAGAAGAAGAGAAAAACGGCTCAGGTTTCAAAAACCTAAGTTATTCATTTTTCACAAAACCCTTAAGCCATATTTTTATAGAGAACATATTCTCCTAACGATTATTAGTTCATAACCAAAATCCATTAACCCACTCCAATAACTTTAGTTAAAATAAACCAAATCGCGTTGGTTTATTTTAAGTTAAAAATGAACCGAACCAATTTCGATTCATTCGTTTAAAACAAACCAAACCCCTTTGGTTTATTTTCCACAATTAGATTAGAACCAAACCGATTTGGTTCATTCATCATGTCTTCATAAGACTCGGCCCATTCATGATTCCAATGCGACAGAAACAATTTCAAGCTCGCTCTTCATTTGGTCCAACCAAACCATGTCACTCTCGATCTGAGAATCCTATTCTCAAGCTCGTTTTAAATTCTTCGGATAACACTCGTAGTGCGTGTGACCAAATAGGTTCCCGGTTTATATTTGTCATCTATAATTAACCATTAATTATAGAATGATCATGAGTGGCACCTAGTAGTACATCATGATCTTTAATTAATCGAAAAATCAAAGGTTGATCCAAGAAGGCTTCTGAAACCCTTCAACAGCTATAGTAAATCATGCTCCATTCTCTTTATTCATCTTATACCTGTTAGGGAAATCTCTTGCCATGATTAGGTTTTGATGTGTGTGGCAAAGGGTTTAAGTTAGTTTGTTATGTTGATTTGATATGTGCGTTGAAGTCGTGCAGGACTTAGTAATTCGCACATGGAGTCGTGGCAAGTTTCACATCTCATGACTCGGGCCTTGAGTCGGTGAAGGATAGCTTTGCGGAAGCCGTGCGCTTGGAGCATCCGAGGGACCGTCGGACGAGGAGCTTGGAGTGAAGCCGGAGGAAGTAGACTTCGAGGCAAGAGACGCGAAGGAGCATTGTAGAGCTGTGCGCCTGATGCTGCCGAGGGACGTGGCCGCGAACGAAGAGAACTTCGAAGACGAAGGACTCCGAGGGATGAGAGTGAGCGAATGTAACCCGGGAAGGGGTAGTAGCTCGTGAGTGAAACTTGGCCATTTGGCTAAGTGTCGGATGGGATTTCCCGACACCAGTCGACTGCCATGGAATGGCAGTCGACTGCTCTGAGTCGATTGGGTTCGACTGGTGTCTGACTCATGGGCATTTGGCCGCGCGCCGCGGATCGGGTAGCGATCATTGCCGACATCACCGACCGCTAAGGGACGGCACGATCGATGTCACCGCACGGGCACAGAGTGGAGTCGATCTCGTTGAGCACTCGACTGATTGACATCAGTCGACTGATGGGTTACATCAGTCGACTGATGCCAATACCGTTGGAGAGAATCCAACGTGGAAAGCGGTCGTTATTGGGCAATGGCTACAGGACCAGTCGACTGATCGAGGGCATCAGTCGACTGCTCCTGTGTCAACGGGAAGAAACCCTCTTCCTCTATAAAAAGGAAGGGGATGGGGCTTTGGGAGGTTAATGCTTGAACGCCTAACTACTCCCAAAGTGCCCTAAACGGTTTTCCACTCTTCTACTTGCTCTAATCTTCATTCTATTGTAGAAGAGTGATCTTGATTGTAAAGGTTACCTCCACCTAGCTTGGTGCAAAGGAGAGACCAATAGTGGATTGGTTTTGGCGGAGTGATTCACCGAGGATGAATCGGGTCGTGGATTAGCGGCGTAGCCGTGAACCACGTTACATCCTTGTTAGCATTGTTTGTTTATCTTTTGCTTTGTCTATTTGTATTTGTATATTCCGCTTGTGCTAATCTTTTGTAGACGAGCAATTTACGACATCCATCGTATGAGGGCTATTCACCCCCCTCTAGCCGGCCGTCCCGATCCCCCAACAATACCCACTTGGTTCAGGACATGGTCTATGTGTCAGTCCACACTAGGCTGACCACGTCACACCTAGCCCAAATATTACATCCTCGTCCTATGGATTCTAGTTACTGCACATGTATCCAAGAGTATCATACTCTAAACATGTAATGCTTTGGCTAAAGACTTTAGTAACAATCCAACGAGAGGCCATAGGGTATACATCTCCTTGCAAGGAGTGGTGAATCCTCTGTAGGCTATTCAAACACCTTCGACCACTTCGACTTATATCCAATCATCCTGGGTCCACATCTCCTCAGAGATACTTGCTTAAGATGTCAAAGCATAAGTCTCCATGACCAAGATGACTTAAATACCACAAGTTAAAGGAACATCGCACTTAAGATGCAGTAAGTACTTCATTGACATATCCATATATGCAGAGAACCATATAAAGTCTTACAGCTAGTCACTCCAATGAACTAGTTATCATAATTAGCATCCACGATTAACTCTGAACATCCTAATGTCTTCAGTCAGTGAGGAACAACTGCTTGGATAAACCAAAGAGTATAACTTGTGCTAGTCTCAACAGAATTGTTGGTGTTCGAATACATCAATTCATTGACTAGGAATAATTCCAATACATCATAATTACACATGTAGAGATACTCACTAGTTGTGATCAAATCACAAATTCTCTCATGCTGTGAATCGTATTGTGAACATTCAGCAAATGAGTTTAAGATCCAATCAAATAATGAAAATATATATACTCAAATAGTGAATCTTCATTTATCAAATAAATGGTACAACCATAAGGCGATCGTCTTAGGATATCTCTCATATATCACTAAAACCTCTGTAGAGATGTATCGACTAAGATGTCAAAGTATAAGTCTCCATGAACAAGATGACTTGAATACCTCAACTCGAAGGAAACTCGCACTCGAGCTACAGTAAGAGCTTCACTTGCATATCTTATATGCAGAGAACCATATGAAGTCTTACAGCAGGTCACTCCAATGAACTAGTTACCATAACTAGCATCCACATTAAACTCTTGACATCTCAATGTCTCCAGCCAGTGAGGAGCAGCTGCATGGAAAACCAAGGAGTATAACCCATGCTAGTCTCCTAGAATCGATGATGTCTGAACTCATCAATTTATCGACTAGGGATTATTTCAATACATTTATAATTACACATGTAGAGATACTCACTAGTTGTGATCCAATCACAAGTTCTCTCATGTTATCAATCGTATCGTGGACATTCAGTAAATGAGTTTAAGATCCAATCAAACACATATGACATATGCACTCAAATAGTGAATCTTTATTTATCAAATAAATAGTACAACCATAAGGTTCTTGCCTTAGGACTCCTCTTGAACATAACAATGAAATGGTTACCTAGAGTATCGATCGACTACAAGGGCTGGTTTGTTTTGATTAATGTCAGTGCCAATCTGTTAAGTAGTTGATTCAGACTAAATTGTTCTTCTGCTAATGATAAGGTGATCTGTTGGTATTCCATGTTATCTCGATAATGACCCAGAGGAGGACGAGGTGGAAGAGTGTGTAGCCAAGTGGAAGGGAAAGTGAAAGGGGAAGGACGATGTATAAAGAGAAAATGTTTGTTCCATCCTTTATGTGAAGAAGGGATGCCAGTGGGATAGAGATCTACATCGATCACTTGTTACTTTGGAGTGAGTAGATGTGAACCATGGACGAGAGTTTGGGGAAGGAGGAGACTGCATCTATGTGGGTTGTGTTTTCAGGAAAAATGAAACAGGGAGATAGGAAGGTAAGAAGGGTTGGTTCTATATATATAGTGAAGGATGTTGGTGCAATCGGCCCAGCAGTACCTTGATGGTATTTTGATGATAGACAAAACTCATGACATGGGATTGTCATGGGAAAGTCCAACATGGTGTTGGCATGGAAAATCCAAGCATGGAGCTTGGTGTGGGAAAGTCCAACATGGGGTTGGCATGGAAAATCCAAGCATGGAGCTTGGTGTGGAAGTCCAAGGGGGAAGCCTTGGCATGGGAAAGTCCAAAGCATTGCGAAGCCGTGCGCTTGGTGCTTGGTGAGAAATGCATTGCGAAGCCGTGCGCTTGGTGCATTTGGGAAGTCTTTAGAACTTGGCAAGTTCACTAGGCTCGGGTCCTTGAGTCGGTGAAGGATGGCATTGCGAAGCCGTGCGCTTGGTGCATCCGAGGGACCGCCGGACGAGGAGCGAATGGAGTGAGCCCAAAGGGAAGCATACTTCTAGGGCATGAGACGCGAAGGATGGCGTTGCGAAGCCGTGCGCTTGGCGCATCCGAGGGACGTAGGCCGAGGGAAGAGAGCTTTGGTGGGGAACTCCATGAGGGATAAGGTGGACTTGGCCAAGTGGCTAAGACTGAGGGTCGGAGGCTCAAACTTGATGTTTGAGGGTTTACCCGACGGTCGGATGCTCAAATAACTTGGTGTTTGAGGTTTTGCCCGACATCAGTCGACTGGCATAGGTGCCGGTTCGACTGATCCAAGTCGACTAGAGTTCGACTGGTGTAAGGCTAGGGTTTTGTGCTTGGCAGTCGACTGCCATGAACATGTGATCGTGAAGTCGGTGATGGGAGTGTCGCGAAACGCGAGAATGCTCCGTAGCCGTGGGCGATCGACCTCGAGTCACCCGATCGGTGATGGGCATCATCGATCGGGTAGGTGATCCGTTGGAACTTGTCCGACGTGGATCTGGCCGTTGTGAGACAACGGCTACAGGGGCAGTCGACTGGGGCCTTTTGGCAGTCGACTGCTAGGCGCGAAAATAGCTCGATGCAGGTTATAAAAGGAGCTTGAGATGGAGGTTTTTGCAATGGTTTTTTGTGGAGCTATTGGAGGGGAATTGCTGCTGCATTCCAGTCCTTCAAAAGCCAATCAAAGCAAGCAACAAGAAAGCGATCAAAGCAATTGTGTAAAAGTTCTCTTTTGTATTGTCTTTGTATTTCTATATTACATTGTAATTGCTTGTGAGAGGTTTCTCCACGTCCGACGTGTTGTCGAGAAGGAGTGTTATAGTTAGTGTCGTGCGCATAACTAGAGATCGGTGAGCTCGCCTGTGGAGTAGGAACCATTCGGTTCCGAACCACGTATATCTTGTGTTGTGTGATTGTGTATTGTTATTAGTTTCATTATTATTGTTATTCCGCTGCGCTAACGACAATCATAGACAAGCAACGCAAGAAGAACGAACGAATTACGACATCCAACGAACGAGGGCTATTCACCCCCCTCTAGCTGGCCGTAATCGATCCCCTACAAGTGGTATCAGAGCCGAGGTCGCTCTTCAAGGACTAACCGCCGCGAGAGCACTACAAATGGCCGGCTTCATCCATCCACCGAAATTCGATGGAGATTTTGCTTGGTGGAGGAAACGGATGGAGGTATATTTAGAAATCGATTTTGATTTTATGATTATTATAGAAAACGGTTTTGAAATGCCTAGGGACAAGTACAACAAGCCAATTGAGAAGTCAAAATATACCCAAGACCAAATCAAAGACTTCAAGATAAATCTCAAGGTAATCAAGTTGATTAGTGATTTGTTGCCTAACACTATTTGGTCTAGATTGGGTGATAATAGGGATGCAAGGGAATTATGGAATAAGGTAATGAAATTCCAAGAAAATTCCCAATCGATACAAGTAGAGGAGAATGCCGAAGAAGAAGCACCCACAACATTTGAAGATGTTGATGATTTGGTGGAGACCTCCACCTCTAGCATTGAGGGGGAGGAAAGGCAATCTTCCATCCCAGAGCAAGAACAAGAAGCATCTACATCCGGGAGAAGTGAAGATCATGAAGAGGCCTCCACCACCTCCCTAGGTAACTCAAGTGTTATTATTTTAAATAAAAATCACATAATATGCTTTGAGTGTAGGGAGAAAGGGCATTATAAGAGCAAATGCCCTAAATTGGCTAAGGGAAGGGCATCAACACCAAAAGTCAATCCAAAGTCAAAGGATGCCGGTGTTCCCAAAATCAAGAGCAAATAGCACATTGTGTGCTTCAAATGCAATCAAAAGGGACACTACCGAAGCCAATGCCCTAGGGGGAGGAAGAAAGGGCAAGAAGGTGCAATTCATGTAGGGGGAGCTCCTAAAGCTAACCCTAAGGTACATTTAGTTAATGCACCTTTAATTCCTAAAGTCAAAAAGCATGCTAAAAATTATTTTAGTTCTCTTGCTATTATCAATGAAAAGCATGCTAAGAGAAATAATAAGGTGTATTGTCTAGGTGCCAAGCATGTTCATATAACTAAGGACAAACCTAGGACTCAAAACACTAGATCTATCCTACCTAGGAAATCAATTAGAAGAATTGAAGAGAATTTGGGTATTAATCCCAAGAAATCTAGGCATATGCCTAAGAAGAAAACCAACTCCCAAAAATCTAATGAAAATTCAAAATTGAAGAAATTAGAGCTAGAAAACCAAGCCTTGAGGTCAAGGCTAGAAAAATTGGAGAAGACCCTAGAAATAATATCAAATTCGGTTAAGGGGTCAAATGTCCAAAAATCAAGACCTAGGAAGCAAGAAATATCTAAGGGCAAGAAGGGTTTGGGTCACAAACCTATGTCCTACCATAATGTTCCATTTAATTATGGAACAACATCTAGGTCTAGAAAAACCAAGGCTAATAGGGAAGTTATCCCTAAGTCTAGCCATGGTGTATGTTTAGTGGCCAAGGACTTAAGAAAAACCAAGAAGGCCACTAGGAAGGTCAATGGAGGAGTCACCTCTAGAGTTGACCCAAGTAAGACCCAAAAGACTATGGCTTTAAAGCCTAAAAGGGTCATTAGGAAGGTATCTAGGGAAGTTATCCCTAGGGAATACCTTGTTAACCCAAGGAGCTCCAATAGGTATTGGGTTCCTAAAAGCGTGATCGATTCACGCTAAATGGGTTAGGGTGTGTCAACCCTAAGTGGATGGGTAGTTAACCTAACCATAGTAGAGTTGACACATTAGGGTGTGCCAATATGCTTGAGAAGTCAAAAATAATTAAATTGGCAAAATTAGGTCATAGAGGTATTGGTGTGCCATTTTGGGTTTTTGGCACACTAGGGAAATGAATGGCAATAAGGCAAAATAGAATTAATCCCTAAAAATGGCAAATTGATTTTCACACTTAGGTATTCTATACCTTAGTATATTTTACTTGCCATGTTTTGTTTGCCTTGCCATGTCATGACATCATTTTCATTTTTATCTATAAAATGTCATGATCATGTTTAGATTTATGTTTAGATATCATGTGTGCTTAAGTTTCATTCACATGCCATGACATCATGATATTGGCATATGTTTTTATCTATATCATATCTATGCCATAATCATATCATGCATGAATTAAAATGGAGTTAAGGACTATGGCATGATTTGATGGGAATCAAATAATATTGCCTAGAAATATGCATGAGACTGTTTTAAAGAACAAAAACCCACATCTCACTAGATTAATTGCCTTGAATGTGTTTTTTACACATCTAGATATAAGTGAGATGTTTAAGGAAAATAAATTAAAGGTTTTGAAAACTTTTTGAAAACATTTTGAAAAACCTTGGTGAAGTCTATTTTTTTATAGCTATCACCATTGAATGGGATGATACAAAGAGGGCTCTTTATTGAAGCTTTTCTAAACTTTTGAACTTTGTATCAATCTCCTAATTTAGTGGGTAAAATAATTTTCCAATATTTTTCACCCATAGTGTTTAGGATAAGTATTATACGTATGCATTTTCAAGATTTTTAAAATTACGTATATTTACTTATGGATTTCAGAAATCCATTTACAAATCTTTTCTAAATCGATTATCGATCATTGCCATGGATTGGCGTGATCGATGATGCAAATTTGACCGTGATTTGATTTGTTGGTTAGGCCCATGTTCAGCTAGGTTAAGGTCCCCTAACCACTCCTAACCCTAGGATATGCTTGGGAGAGCATTAGAGAGGGTGGAAATCCATTGGATATGGATTAGGAGTTGGGTTGAGGGTGAGTATCAATTTTAAGGTGGAAGAGAGTTCATTGTTGAACTTTGCCTTAATTTTGATTTGGTTAATGTTCCTATTGGCTTAGGGACTCTCCAAGGACATTGTTGGTGCAATGGTCAAGGGGGAGGTATCCATCATGGGAAGATGGATGTGTATTTCCTCATGGGAGGAAAATTGGGTTGCCTCTCTTTAAGTGATATGGGATCACTAGAAAGATTGTAGGCATGTGTTCCTCCAAGGGAGAGATTGTAAGATCTCATTGGGATATGAGACATTCATACCCTTGGGGAGGACCTTTTTGATGTAATGTCAAAAAGGGGGAGAAGTTACCAAGTTACCAATTAGGGTTCGTTGGAATTCTCATTGGGATATGAGAATTGCCAATATGGGAGAATTGGTAGACTTGAGATGGTAGTTTTGTCAATCATCAAAAAGGGGGAGATTGTTGGTGCAATCGGCCCAGCAGTACCTTGATGGTATTTTGATGATAGACAAAACTCATGACATGGGATTGTCATGGGAAAGTTCAACATGGTGTTGGCATGGAAAATCCAAGCATGGAGCTTGGTGTGGGAAAGTCCAACATGGGGTTGGCATGGAAAATCCAAGCATGGAGCTTGGTGTGGAAGTCCAAGGGGGAAGCCTTGGCATGGGAAAGTCCAAAGCATTGCGAAGTCGTGCGCTTGGTGCTTGGTGAGAAATGCATTGCGAAGCCGTGCGCTTGGTGCATTTGGGAAGTCTTGAGAACTTGGCAAGTTCACTAGGCTCGGGTCCTTGAGTCGGTGAAGGATGGCATTGCGAAGCCGTGCGCTTGGTGCATCCGAGGGACCGTCGGACGGGGAGCGAATGGAGTGAGCCCAAAGGGAAGCATACTTCTAGGGCATGAGACGCGAAGGATGGCGTTGCAAAGTCGTGCGCTTGGCACATCCGAGGGACGTAGGCCGAGGGAAGAGAGCTTTGGTGGGGAACTCCATGAGGGATAAGGTGGACTTGGCCAAGTGGCTAAGACTGAGTGTCGGAGGCTCAAACTTGATGTTTGAGGGTTTACCCGACGGTCGGATGCTCAAACAACTTGGTGTTTGAGGTTTTGCCCGACATCAGTCGACTGGCATAGGTGCCGGTTCGACTGATCCAAGTCGACTAGAGTTCGACTGGTGTAAGGCTAGGGTTTTGTGCTTGGCAGTCGACTGCCATGGACATGGCGATCGGCGAAGTCGGTGATGGGAGTGTCGCGAGCATGAGCGCGCTCCGTAGCCGGCAAGGCGCGACTCTTTGGGTCACCCGATCGGTGATGGGCATCATCGATCTCGTAGGTGATCCGTTGGAACTTGTCCAACGTGGATCCGCCGCGTTGTGAGACAAGCGACTCTGAGAGCGATCGGGGGCCTTTTGGCGATCATTGCTAAGCAATAGCTCGGAGCTTGAGATGGAGGTTTTTGCAATGGTTTTTTGTGGAGCTATTGGAGGGGAATTGCTGCTGCATTCCAGTCCTTCAAGAGCCAATCAAAGCAAGCAACAAGAAAGCGATCAAAGCAATTGTGTAAAAGTTCTCTTTTGTATTTTCTTTGTATTTCTTCTTGTATTTCTATATTACATTGTAATTGCTTGTGAGAGGTTTCTCCACCTCCGACGTGTTGTCGAGAAGGAGTGTTATAGTTAGTGTCGTGCGCATAACTAGAGCTCGGTGAGCTCGCCCGTGGAGTAGGAACCATTCGGTTCCGAACCACGTATATCTTGTGTTGTGTGATTGTGTATTGTTGTTAGTTTCATTATTATTGTTATTCCGCTGTGCTAACGACAATCGTAGACAAGCAACGCAAGAAGAACGAACGAATTACGACATCCAATGAACGAGGGCTATTCACCCCCCTCTAGCTGGCCGTAATCGATCCCCTACAAAGGAGAATGGAAAAAAGGGGGGAAATAACAGTTTTTCCTTCTTATTCTTTGCAGAAGAAAAGATGGGGTTAGGGAGTCAAGGTAGTCAGTTATGGTGGGAGTAATGGGTAAGTAGGTGGTTATGGAGGGGCCCATTTTTAGTTATCAGAATAGTTGAAGTGTGTTGTTAATTTTAGGTGATGACATGGGTTGAGTGAATATGATGTGTAAAGAATTATTTGCATTATGATGTGGAGAAATATGCACATTACACCACAATGATAAGGGTGAAAATATAAAAGCATTGCAAGAACAATTATATTGGATATAAGTAGAATATGTTCAAAATCATTCCAAGTACATATAAATGACAGAAATGGAAAATGACTGCACTCATTATAGAAGTGGAAGTTATAATATTATTGATCTGAGTCAGTATCATACTTAATGTCAAAAGTTTTTGGCAGGAATTTGTTGAATACAACCTCCATATCTAAGGTGATAGTGGGTTGGTCAAAGGAGAGAATACCTTTATCATTAGCTTCTTGAATGGCTTCTTTGAATCCACTTTGGAAATACTTCTCATGTTTGGAGGCCATTTTAGTTAATAATTGAGTTTCTTGGGCCATCTAGCGGTCTGCTTCGATTTCCTGCAAGGTGGATAATTCACTATGGAGTTGTGCAGCGCGACCAATTTGTTCATTGTAGACCTCTGATATCCGTTGGAAATGTTGGGTCAATATAGAGAAGTAAAACTGGAACTCTGCTATGCTATGGGTGGTACTCTGATTGAGTTCGTCAAAGGCATTTCTGAGTTCATGAAGGGGTTTAAAACATTGGCCCGACTAAAAGTGCTAGTCTTTTTCTTTCTGTGACAATTTTTGGATTTTCTCTTGGGTTGTAGTTAATTCTGATTTTAGTGGTTCTATTTGCTACTTGTAGAAGTCTACCCTTTCTCGGAGCATTCAAATTGTGGTGTCTTTGTAGGCACTTCTCCATTTCACCTCGCGCATTTCATGTCTGTGTTGAATAAAGGTGTTTTCTTTTTCTTCTAGTAGTTGATCTCTCTCTCTCTGCAGTAAGGGCTTGTATTTGAGCTTACAGTGTTTGTTGTTGTTAGAGATATATTTCTTCTTTTTTAGCCCATTCATTGGATTGAGAGGGGCTAGTTTTTATGCCCTTTGAGGAAGAAGAGGGATATGAGGAAGGAATGGTAGGTGGGGGTGTTTCTGTAGATGGGGGTGGAGGTTGAAAATGGTGAGTCTGAAATTTTGAAAACCATTGACTAAAGATGTATAATTTGTAAGTACTCTATAAGTGAACAAATGAAAGTAATATTAGAAATATATTTGTACATTTGTATGAATTAATAAAAAGAAGGGAAGCATACCATAGCAAGAGTCTGATGGAGTTCTTGTAAAAGCTGCGGGATATCAGAATTGGTAATGGAAGGAATGGCTTAGGGTTGTGGGGAGTCGACAATGGAGATTTCTGGAAGACTTGAGGAGGATAAGAAGGGTATGTTGGGAGAGCTAGGACTTGATGGGGGCTTAGGGAGTGCCTTGGGAGAGCTTGGAGGATTGGTTGTGTATGTGTCTGATACGGGTTGTATCAGTAGGTCAAGGGGAGATGAGGTTGTGTTGTCAAGGATTATGGGTCTCGAAGGAGGAGATGAATGTTGATGTTGTGTAGTAGGAAAAAGGGAGACTAAGGGAATATTGTTTGCGAAGGAAGTTAGAGAAGGGGAGGAGGAAAGGTCAATAGGAGTATTAGAGGGGTATATTTTGTTATATAGAAAATTCTACTCTCAATTTTCCTAGTCAAGTATTTGTTGGTGCAGGGGCATCGGATAATCGGACTTAAGTTTTAATAATAGCAAAGGTTCAAAGTTAAGTCATAATATTATCTTATATGTTATGTTAAGTTTGTAGAACTTGATACCCCTGATACTATCATCATTCTAACAAAATCGATTCCCAAACCTTGTAGCTCGGAGAGGTCCCACTACAGCCAGATCCCAAACCTCACAAAACCAAAATCGAATAAAATAAAACTTGATGTCCGAACGAAATAAACTCCAAAAGTGGACTCACAACCTGGGGCTCTGATACTAATAAAATTGTCTCCTGGTAAAATCGTCATTCTAACAAATACCACCTGTGCATCATCAACCTTGCCAACTTTGCAAAACCCGAATAAAGTTGTCACCCTGTATGAGGTCTTCAATACCTAAACTATTCCCAAAATCACTCCGATCGCATACTCCACTTGCCTATGTAGTGGCAAGCATGGGAGTTCATCCGAAACTACATCTGAATACTCTCGGATTATACGTACATCCGAGAGACCTATCATACCATAATTTCAACAATTTAACCATCCGTGAGGATGTCTATAGTAAATGTATGTCTATCAAAGTCTAAGGGCATCCCTTGACTTCTTAATCGTAGGTCAAGATCTCACCTGGCAGTAGAGATACCACCAACCAACAAGTCGATGTATAGGAACCCTTCTAATCCTATCTAAGAATGTTCTAAACATAGATACCTACAAACTACCAGTATCTCTCGTTATATCAGCAAATAGGATAACCTAAAGTAATACCTAAAAGTATCAATCCTTCGGCCCGCTATGTCTCTTCTCGTGTAATCAAGTAAACTCGTCCAACTTCTGTTCTTGACGGCTGAGTTCTTGCAAGTGCAAGAGACTACCGCAGAGGCACTAAAATCTACTGCTTAGACTAAGATACAAACCAAAAGAACTGCAATAGAGGTGGTAAACACTATTGCATTGGTAAAGAGTACACCACCAACATTAAATACTGAATAACTACCATTATCATGGCATGCTTCATACTCTGCAAATGGTATAGCTGCACCTGGGAAGGTAACAATTACTGATGTCTGGACATTTGAGTCTTCTAGATGTCTTTTGTTGATGCTACTGAGTAAATCACTTCCCCTGGAAGGAAGTATCTAGGAACTCCAACTATGCCTGAGGTAGTAAATCGTTGTTAGTGTGATAACACAATCTTTTGTGATGATCTCTACTGTCGAGATTGCGCATCATCCTCTCGAAACAATATCGACAGTCTTTGTTGAGTTTTCAGCACCGCGGCGAGTGTGTATTCGAATATGTTTCATAAACATGTGCGCAGTGGAAGAAATAAAAAGCAATAAATCTAATTTATTACAACACACACACACCACACGCATGCATAGTACAACATGTGTAGACATAATCGTAGTTTCAAATTTTGCAATAAAAGGAAATTACTCTATGTATACCTGACCTATCACGTGTAGCGGAAAAGGCATCAACCAGAGCGACCCTCGCTAGAATCGCCTCTATCCGTATCCGCGCCGAGTACATTCGGGATGACTTCACAAAGTCACGAGCCTCGTCTTCGTATGAGTCACTAGCCTCGTGTCGAAGACAATGTGATCGAGAGAAGATCACAATCCGAATCAAAATTCGGATTCAAAACTGAGTCCCCAAAACTCGCTTCTCCAGAGAGATATTCGTCAACCATTTGATGAATCCTTCGTCCTCCACCTATGAGGATTACCGGAGATCGAATCCCCAGCAAGGAATCCGCTTTCGGAGCTCCAAACATCGTCCAAACAACTCTCCGACAAGAAGGAAACAAGTTATCCATAAAACTGGACAGCTTTGGTGGAGGATGTTGCGCCGGCCAAATAAGGAAAGCTAGATGCTCACCTTGTTGCCAGAGCCAAGGAAGATCACCGGAGGGTCGCCGGCAAGAGCTTGGATGCCGGTACAACGGGTGGGCAGCGGCAAGGGCTTAGGCGCCGACTACAAGGAGAGGAGGGAGAGGGGCAGCAAGATTAGATTAGGTTTTCACAAAACCCTTAAGCCCTATTTTTATAGAGAACAAATTATTCTAATGGTTATTAGTTCATAACCAAAAACCCGTTAACTCGCTCCATTAATTTAAGTTAAAATAAACCAAACCGATTTGGTCTATTTTAAGTTAAAACGAACCGAACCAACTTTGGTTCATTCATTTAAAACAAACCAAACCCCTTTGATTTATTCTCCACCATTAGATTAGAAACAAACCAATTTGGTTCATCCATCATGTCTTCATAAGACACGGTCCATCCACGCTTCCATTGTGACTTAAACGATTTCATGCTCGCTCCTTGTTTGGTCCAACCAAACCTAGTTTCTCTCGGTCTGAGAATCTCATTCTCAAGCTCATTTTAAATCTTTCGGATTTTGCTCGTTGTGCGTGTGACCAAATAGGTTCTCGGTTTATGTTGGTCGTCTATAATTAACCATTAATTATAGAATGATCATGAGTGGCACCTAGTAGTACATCATGATCACCAATTAATCGAAAAGATCAACGGTTGATCCAAAACTATTTCTGAACCCCTTCAGCAGCTATAATGATTCGTGACTCATTCCCTTCACTCATCTTATACTCACTTGGTTCAGGACAAGGTCTATAGTGTCAATCCCCACTAGGTTGACTACGTCACACCTAGCCCAAGTATCATTTGCTCGTCCTACGAATTCTAGTTACTGCACATGTATCCAAGAGTACCTTACTCTAAACATGTAATGCTTTGGCCAAAGACTTTAGTAACAATCCGACGAGAGGCCATGGGTATACATCTCCTCGCAAGGAGTGATGAATCCTTTATAGGCTATTCAAATACCTTCGATCACTTCGACTTATACCCAATCATCCCGGGTCCACATCTCCTCAGAGACGCTTGCTTAAGATGTCAAAGCATAAGTCTTCATGATCAAGATGACTTGAATACCGCATGTCAAAGGAACATCGCACTTAAACTGCAGTAAGAAATTCATTGACATATCTATATATGCAGAGAAGCATATGAAGTCTTACGGCTGGTCACTCCAATGAACTAGTTACCATAACTAGCATCCACGATTAACTCCGGACATCACAATGTCTCCAGCCAATGAGAATCAGCTTCTTGGATACACCAAGGAGTATACCTTGTGTTTGTCTCGACAGAATTGATGTTGTCCAAATCCATCAATTCATCGACTAGGGATAATTCCGACACATCATAATTACACATGTAGAGATACTCACTAGTTGTGATCCAATCACAAATTCTCTCAAGCTGTAAATCATATCGTGGACATTCAGTAAATGAGTTTATGATCTAATCAAATACATGAAAACATGTATACTCAAATAGTGAATCTTCATTTATCATATAAATGGTTCAAACATAAGACGATTGTCTTAGGACATCTCTCATATATTACTAACAATCTCCCTCTTGGCCTAATGCCAATCGCTACGGTATCCAATACCATAAGCTCTAACATGACCCTCAAACTTACTTTGAGGTAATGCCTTAGTCAAAGGATCCGCTAAGTTCCTTTCAGTGGGGATTTTCTCGATTTGTATTTCCTTCCTACTAATGATCTCTCTGATCAAATGATAGTGGCGAAGCACATGTTCGGATCATTGATGAGACCTTGGCTCTTTCGCCTATGCAATTGCTCTATTGTTGTCGCAGTAGACTGGTATTGTTTCAACAATGGTTGGAACCACACAAAGTTCATAAATGAACTTCTTGATCCAAACCGCTTCCTTTACTACTTACAAGGCGCAATGTATTGCCCTCGGTGGTAGAATGCACTCTGATGTCTTGTTTGGAACTTTTTCAACTCACTGCGCCCCCATTCAAGGAGAACATGTACCCATACTGAGACCTAGAATCATCCTTGTCTATCTAGAAGCTAGCATCCGTATACCCGCGTATCACCATGTCCCCTTCTCCATATATTAGGAACACATCCTTAGTTCTTCTTAAATACTTAAGGATCATCTTAACAGCCGCCCAATGATCCATTCCTGGATCAGACTAGTATCTATTCGTGACACTCAGAGCATATGATACATTGAGCCTCGTACATAACATAGCATACATGATAGATCCTATTGCGGATGCATAGAGAATCTTACTCATGTAAATCCTCTCGTCTTCTATGCGCGGACACATAGACTTCGAAAGGTGTATCCCATGCCTAATGAGTAGGAAACCTTTCTTGGATTCTAACATGCTAAACCTCTTTAGCACTCGGTCTATATATATAGACTGTGAAAGACCAAGCAACCATTTCGATCAATCCCTATAGATCTTAATCCCGAGGATGTAGGTTGCTTCTCCCAGGTCTTTCATGGAGAATGTCTTGGACAACCAAATCTTAACTGACTGTAAGACTGAAACATTGTTTCCTATAAGTAATATATCATCGACAGACAATACTAGGAACACGACTGCACTCCCACTAATCTTCTTGTACACACAAGGTTCGTCTGGATTTTGTGAGAAATCAAACTTTTTGATTGTCTCATCAAAACGGATATTCCAGCTCCTGGATGCTTGCTTCAATCCATATATGGACCGTCACAATTTGCATACCTTGGTTTTATCAACCGATGTGAAACCCTCAGGTTGTATCATATACACGTCCTCGAGCAGGTTTCCATTAAGGAAAGTTGTTTTCACATCCATCTTCCATATCTCATAATCATAATGAGCTGCTATGACCAGAAGCATCCGAATGGATTTAAGCATAGCAACAGACGAATAGGTTTCGTCATAATCAACAACTTGCTTTTGACGATATCCTTTCGCCACCAATCTAGCCTTATAGGTAATCACATTACCATCCATGTCGATTTTCTTCTTGAAAACCCACTTGCACACTATAGGCTTTATGCCTTCAGGTGGGTCAACCAAGTTCCAAACTTGGTTTTCATACATGGAATCCATTTCCGACTTCATGGCTTCAAGTCACTTATCCCTTTCTGAACTTGTTAGAACTTCTTCATAACTGGTAGGCTCCTCATCATCAATGAGTAATACGTCATTCGATTCACTTACTAGATATTCATATCTCTCAGGAATATTGCGTGTTCTACCAGATTTACGAAGATGTGGTGTCTCAATAGCCAGCCGATGGCTCATCACTATGAGTGATTGGCTGTGATACTTCACCAGGTATCTCATCAATATATATTTGAGTCTCTCGAGCCTCCTCAAGCTCAATGACACTCCCACTGTTTTCTTACAAGAGAAACTCTTTCTCTAGAAACACAGTATGCCTTGAAACAAACACCTTTTGTTCCACAGGATGATAGAATTGGTAACCCCTTATTTCCTTAGGGTATCCAATAAATAGACATTTATCAGACTTAGCATCCAATTTATCTAATACAGTCCGCTTCACATAAGCAGGACAACCCCATATATTCAAGTAAGATACATGAGGTTTCTTACTATTCCATATCTCATATGGAGTAGTTGAGATTACCTTGGTTAGCATTCTGTTTAACAAGTAAACAGCTGTCTGAAGTGCATAGCCCCAAAAGGACTTGGGAAGATTCACATGATTCATCATTGATCTGACCATATCCAACAAGGTCTGGTTACGCCTCTCAGATACAACATTATGTTGTGGTGTATATGGCGGAGTTCATTGAGACAATATACCATTGTCTCTTAGATAATCTAGAAACTCTTGACTTAAGTATTCACCACCTCGATCCGATCGAAGTATTTTTAATAATCTTGTCATGTTGTTTCTCTACTTCATTTATGAATTCTTTGAATCTTTCAAAGGCTTCAGACTTGTGTTTCATCAAGAACACATACCCAAACTGTGAGTGATCATCGGTGAAGGTAATGAAGTAGCTATAGCCTCCTAAAGCTTGAGTTGACATAGGTACACATACATCAGTATGTATTAGACCTAGTAACTCTCCCACTCGTTCACCTTTTCTTGTAAAAGGTAATTTAGTCATCTTGCCTTTTAAGCATGATTCGCATGTATCATATGAATCCAATTCAAATGATTCCAGAATTCCACATCGGTGTAATTTAGACATGCGTTTCTTGCTCACATGGCCAAGACGACAATGCCACATGTAGGAGTCTAATTGATTATCTTTTCGAACATGTTTGTTGCTCGCTTCAATATTGAAAATGTCACTGGATATGTTTAACGTATAAATACCATTGCTTAAAGTTCCAGTCCCATAAAGAACACCATTCAAAGTAATTGTTACTAAAACTTAAATGGTACCCATTTCTATTTAACTAAGAAATAGAAATAATATTCTTTATCAACGAAGGAACATAAAAGCAATTGTCTAGTTCTAAGATAAGTCCTGTAGGGAGTTTCAATAAATACGTTCCGATGGCGAGTGCAGCAACCTTTGCTTCATTCCCAACACGTAAATTTGACTCTCCCTTGATGAGTCTTCTTCTATTCCTTAGCCCATATATGTCATTACATATATGTGAGTCACACCCAGTATCCAATACCCAAGTGTCTGAGGAAATAGAATGACAATCAATAATGAAGATATCTGAAGAAGATGGGAGATCTGATGCCTTATTCTTCTTTACGGACTCAAGATAAATCTTGTAGTTTCTTCGCCAATGGCTCTCCTTGCCATAATGATGGCAAGTGCCCTTTTGAGCTGGTTCTGCCTTTTTAGCCTTTTTCTTCTTCCCCTTCTGCTGTTCCTTTGACTCCCTCTTAGAACCTTTATTCGAGGAATCAACTAACAGCATCGTCCCCTGCTCATGCTTCTCAGAAGGCTCCACAGTCTTCAACATGTTGAGCAGTACCATAGATGAACCTTCTTGCATCTTAGAGGTGAAGAGGAGCTTGGAGACTTCGAACCTTTCGAATCTCACTTGCTCATCAAACAACTCATAAAGATGAAGGACTATAGTATGAGCATCTATATGCTCATGCTGCTTCCGCAGCTCAGGTACCATCGCGACTAGGATGATGCAACTCACTTATTCAGAATCACTCATATGTTTCTGATAAGCCAACAATTGGTCCAAAGTTGCATTATCACTAGGAGGGGAGGAAGAGGTTCTTCGAGGACATACACAAGCTTTTCCACCTTGAGTAAAATTCTCAAGTTTCTAAGCCAGTCCAAGAAGTTCAGTCCAGTCAATTTATTCAAATTCAAAATAGAGCGCAAATTCAAAGACATTATGATCAAGCGATTAATCTAGAAATACAAAACGAGCATATATGAGAAAGATGATTTAAAATGCATCTACATACATTTACAAAATCCCATTCATTTTTCGAATTTCAAAAACCCCAAAATCACTTCGAGAGATCATAGGTCCATCTCCGAATGGGCTGATATCCAACATAGATATGAACAACCTTGGAGAGAGTCCAACAAGCCATTCATAGCTACGATGGTAGGTATCAAATATACCGATTGCATATCACATATATGCAACTATCACAATGTACTATCAACTAATTGAATGTTCACACATACATCGGATTGTTAACTCATTAACAAGTATGCATCACATGCATAACACCCAACTTCACCTCCCATCACATCGACCTTGGAGAGAGTCCAATAAGTCGATGCTCCAGGTTAAAGCCAACCCATTAATCGAGAAATAGTTTTAATATTGTTAGAGTACATTCAACCAATTAGCCTGGCTTGGAGAGAGTCCAACAACCAAAGATAACGATTGACCTCTGACTCTTACCATATTAGTATTAAACTATTCCAAGGTTTGAACATGTTCGGGTTCGAGCCGGGCTTGGAGAGAGTCCAACAACCCAAACAAAAAACGGAACTCTAGTTCTAACCATATTAATGGAAGGTATAGGCTTTAATATTGAGTAAAGGTTTTTATGTCTCATCCTCTTTGCATGCAAATAACTATTATCTACATGACATACATCTACATGTCACGACACGCATGACATAATGATATGCATCTAATGCAATTACATGACATATAATTATAGCATGTACAAAATTTCCTTATATGTCATAACTATTTATGGAAATAAAATATGTTTGAGATTTGATTTTCCAAATCAAATCATGATTAAATTAGAAAACAAATTTTCAAATCTAATCACATATTTTATTTGTGGAAAGTGTTGATTAAGGAAAGTCAATTTTAATTTAGGAAATAAATTTCTTAAATTGTCAAAACTATTTATGGAAATAAAATATATTTAAGATTTGATTCCCAAATCAAATCATGATTAAATTAGGAAACAAATTTCCAAATCTAATCAAATATTTTATTTATGGAAAATATTAATTTCCATAAATACTTCTAACTTTCCAAAAGTAGAAGATTTACATAAATACTTCTAGACTTTCCAAAATAAAAAATTTTCATAAATACTTCTAACTTTCCAAAAGTAGAAAATTTCCATAAATACAATTACGACTATCGTAAAAAATTTTTACGATTATGTCGAAACACAACCTGGGCTCTGATACCACTGTTGGGTTTCCAGTACCGCGGCGAGTGTGTGTTCGAACATGTTTCGTAAACATGTGCGCAGCGGAAGAAATAAAAAGCAATAAATCTAATTTATTACAACACACACACCACACACATGCATAGTACAACATGTGTAGACATAATCGTAGTTTCAAATTTTGCAATAAAAGGAAATTACTCTACGTATACCTGGCGTATCACGTGTAGCGGGAAAGGCATCAACCAGAGTGACCCTCGCTAGAATCGCCTCTATTTGTATCCACGCCGAGTACCTTCGGGATGACTTCACAAAGTCACGAGCCTCATCTTCGTACGAGTCACTAGCCTCATGTCGAAGACGATGTGATCGAGAGAAGATCACAATCCGAATCAAAATTCGGATTCAAAATCGAGTCTCCAAAACTCACTTCTCCGAAGAGGTATTCGTCAACCATTTGACGAATCCTTCGTCCTCCACCTATGAGGATTACCGGAGATCAAATCCCCGACAAGGAAGCCGCTATCGGAGCTCCAAACATCATCCAAACGACGCTCCGACAAGAAGGAAACAAGCTGTCCAGAAAACTGGACAGCTTTGGTGGAGGATGTTGCGTCGGCCAAATAAGGAAAGCTAGATGCTCACCTTGTCGCCGGAGCCAAGGAAGATCACCGGAGGGTCACCGGAGGATCGCCGGCAGGAGCTTGGATGCTGGCAACAACTTGGACGGCGGCACAATGGGTGGGCGGCGGCAAGGGCTTGGGCGCCGACTACAAGGAGAGGAGGGAGAGGGGCGGCAAGATTAGATTATGTTTTCACAAAACCCTTAAGCCCTATTTTTATAGAGAACAAATTCTCCTAATGGTTATTGGTTCATAACCAAAAGCCCGTTAACCCGCTCCATTAATTTAAGTTAAAATAAACCAAACTAATTTGGTCTATTTTAAGTTAAAACGAACCGAACCAACTTTGGTTCATTCGTTTAAAACAAACCAAACCCCTTTGGTTTATTCTCCACCATTGGATTAGAACCAAACCAATTTGGTTCATTCATCATGTCTTCATAAGACACGGCCCATCCACACTTCCATTGCTACTGAAATGATTTCATGCTCGCTCCTTGTTTGGTCCAACCAAACCTAGTTTCTCTCTGTCTGAGAATCTCATTCTCAAGCTCATTTTAAATCCTTTGGATTACGCTTATTGTGCGTGTGATCAAATAGGTTCTCGGTTTATGTTGGTCATCTATAATTAATGATTAATTATAGAATGATCATGAGTGGCACCTAGTAGTACATCATGATCCCCAATTAATCGAAAAGATCAACGGTTGATCCAAAACTATATCTGAAACTCTTCAGCAGCTATAATGATTCGTGCCCCATTCCCTTCACTCATCTTATATCCACTTGGTTCAGGACATGGTCTATAGTGTCAGTCCCCACTAGGTTGACTACGTCACACCTAGCTCAAGTATCATTTTTTCGTCCTACGAATTCTAGTTACTGCACATGTATCCAAGAGTACCTTACTCTAAACATGTAATGCTTTGACCAAAGACTTTAGTAACAATCCGACAAGAGGCCATGGGTATACATCTCCTCACAAAGAGTGGTGAATCCTTTATAGGCTATTCAAACACCTTCGATCATTTTGACCTATACCCAATCATCCTGGGTCCACATCTCCTCAAAGATGCTTGCTTAAGATGTCAAAGCATAAGTCTTTATGATCAAGATGACTTGAATACCGCAAGTCAAAGAAACATCTCACTTAAGCTGCAGTAAGAACTTCATTGACATATCTATATATGCAGAGAACCATATGAAGTCTTATGACTGGTCACTCCAATGAACTAGTTACCATAACTAGCATCCACGATTAACTCCGGACATCACAATGTCTCTAGCCAGTGAGAATCAACTTCTTGGATACACCAAGGAGTATACCTCGTGCTAGTCTCGACAGAATTGATATTGTCCAAATCCATCAATTCATCAACTAGGGATAATTCCGATACATCACAATTACACATGTAGAGATACTCACTAGTTGTGATCCAATCACAAATTCTCTTATGCTTTGAATCGTATCATGGACATTCAGTAAATGAGTTTAAGATCTAATCAAATACATGAAAACATGTATACTCAAATAGTGAATCTTCATTTATCATATAAATCGTTTAAACATAAGGCTATTGCTTTAGGACATCTCTCATATATTACTAACAGTCTTCAACTGAGTCTTCAAAGTACACCTCCTCAAATATACTGGTTGCTTACAATAGCAACAGATGAACTGATCTAACGGATAATTTGACTTCGCGTGTCGTTGTGTCCCGAACTACACGCATATAATCAAGAGCCTCTCCTCTGATTTCATTGATGTGCACGAGAACCTCTTGATGCTCTGCGGTTGGTCTTCCATGGTTGGAAAGTAGCTCATGACCCATGACTCAAATCTTTCTCCTTTTGTCCAACATTCGGAGGCTTCTCATTCTAACATCTGACTTGCAATGTTTGCTTATCGATCTTCAACTCTTATAACACTTGTACGGAGTCATTTCTAAACTCATGACTCGATCCAATGTCTACTGGTAGGATCTGATAGAAGATCCAACCATCCTGATCAAAATGTAAGCCAATAACTCCTGGGTGGCTTAAGACATTCATTTACACTCTTGAGCTATTAGGTGGGCGTAAACTCTACAAGCCTAATAACTCTGCATGGTATTCCCGTTATCGATGATCACCCTACTTGATGCCCAAGAATTCTCTGACAACGCACCAAAAATGACGCGAGGAATTACTCTCTCTCTCTCAACATCACTACACCATGACCAAGTGATGTGTTATTCCCCGAAGGTTATTTCCTACATTTTCTATCAAGTACCGGCTTGATCTCGATAATGGTATGCAACCAACTCTACTTTCTCTATATAACACGAGTTAAGTACTCAAAAGTACCTTCAAAGTTATACAACCCAACACGACCAACTAAGGGATCAAAATACCTATGACACACCATATACTAGTCCTCTACCGTCTGCATCAACAATAGTATACTCGTTTGTCCATTACCCCATGGTGATCCGACTAAGACTTCTAATGGAAGGTCTAGGTCGAGATCGGACGGTAAAAAACCATCGCATTTACCATTTTTCGTGCTAACCTCTTCGCAGGAAGTGGCGGTGACGATCATTGCTATTGGCGATCACGTGCATATCAATCGACTGATGAAGGGCATCATTCGACTGATGGTGACAAATCAACCTTTTGTGCTAGGTCAAAAAGGATAATGCTTGACGCCGCCACTTCGCGATAAGATAAGGTGCCACCTCATGATAAGTTCCAAAAGTTGAGGATCTGCATCTAGACTTATTCCAAGGCACAAGTCTATAAAAGGAGGGGAGGATTCTAACCCAAAGATCATCAATCTTATTCTCAAGTGCTCCTACAACACTAAAGCTCTAATGTTGTGATAACGCCGACGCAACGCTAAACTTACAACTTCTTCTTCGGTAGTAGCAAGTTTGTTTCTATTTAGTTATTGTATTCACAGTTTTAATCGTAACGAGGTCAGGTAGGCTTGTTGCCTCATCCTCATGCTTTCGGTTTTTGTGATCGTTGTCTCCTACCTCCAATGAGGAAGAGACTCTATAGTGGATTGCCCCTTCGTAAGTGGTCAAGGATCGCGGGGCCTTGGATTAGCAACCGTTGGGTTGTAAACCAAGTAAAAACAAACTTGTGTTATTTATTTTTTTCACTGTGCATCTCTGTGTTTTAATCGAATGAACGAAAAGATGAAAAGATTTTACGCTCGCTATTCACCCCCCTCCCCTCCCCTCTAGCGACGCTTTCAATCCAACATAAGTCTTTCTAGCCTTTATGGGAGGTAGGCATATCAGTGATAAATTGGCAATCTTGGTGTGCCATGAAATAGAAAATTCTAGTGTCAACCATCTTGAGTTGATATAAGCAGTGGAAGATATGGGGAGTTTGGGGGTTGTTAAGATGTTTGAAGACAATTAAGGTTCCGACGAGGATTCGAATGGAGTTGGGAGTCAGTTGATTAATGGGGAGACCATAGAATACCATAATGTCAAAAAAGGATTTAGGGATAGGAAGACAGAGGCCTCCTTCGAGTTTGCCTATGAAGAGGGTGCTGGTGTCGATTGGGGGTCGATGAGGTCGCTGATGAGGAGCAGGGATGATGGAGGAGAAGCCCTCTAACCAAATATGGATGATAAACGACTGGTACCAAGAAAGTCCAAGGGTGAAGTTTGGCAAGAAAAGTCCAAGAATGAGGACTTGACGGCGTAAGTCCAAGTGTGTAGCTTGGCGTCATAAGTCTATGTTGATCTTGGCATAGAAATCCAAGAATCGAGTTTTGGAAACGTAAAGTCCAAGTGTGTAGTCTTGGTGTCCAAATGAACCTTGGCAAAGGAAGACCTTAAAGCATGACAAAATCGAAGGAAGCTTTTGAAGGCAAATGAAAAGTTGAAGAAGTCGTGGACTCGGAGGGATCCTGAAGGCACGAGGTTGATGGAGAAGCTTGAAGGTGTTAGTCTAGGCTTAGGGTTAGTTTTTAAGTATGTGAGACTCATACTTGAGGTGTACCAATCGACTAGCTCTTGGACCAGTCGATTTGTTTGGGCGCTTGACACTTGAAGGGCCCAGAAGACTCGAGCAGTCGATTGGGGTTATGACCCAGTCGACTGATGAGTAATCGACTGAGGGTCACTGTTGAATTGTTCTCTAGCAGTTGACTGGGACTTTATACCAGTCGACTGGCCACTGATAGTTGATTGGTTTAAGTTGACAAGAGCATAGAAGGGTTTGGAGTTGAATGTCGACTGTTGGCTCAGATAGTCGACTGTTATTATGAGCAATAGACTGATCAAGTGATCGTTGAGTGGTGATGATAGCAATCAGGCTTTGTCAGAAGTCATTGGATGCGGTCAATAGTGACACTAGTCGACTGCTGTATGCAAATGTTGACTAGCAAAGCCTTCAACGAACAAAAATGGGCAGATGCCTAAAACTCTATAAAGGGGAGGCTTTGGGATCTTGAAGAAGCTAATACTTTCATATGAAATTCTCATCGTCTAAGCTCTCTAAGCCTTCTCCTAAGTTCTTAAGCTTTCAATCTCTTCTTCCTAAGCTCTTCTTTCAAATCTTGTAAGGAGAAGAGCGTCTTGTTGTAAGAAAAGGTTTCTTCACCTTGGGTTCATCCAAATGAGATAATGAAGGCTTGAAAGGAGTGATCCATCTCAAGGATCGCCGTGGAGCAAAAGTGGATCTTCGACCCACGTTAAATCTCTTATTAGCATTTTTTTTATTTGTCTTTCATTATTATCATTACTTCCACTAACAACTATTGTAGAAATCGAAAGTGGCTATTCATCCCCTCTAGCCATCCAAAAGATCACCACCCCTTATCACGACCATGACCATGTCCATGATGACCATCCATGGACCACCAAGATAACTCTGTAATTTGTTTTTGTAGATCCTTGATGAGCTCGTACGATCTTCAATCTTGGTGCGAGGCTTCCTCAGTTGGAACCTACCTATCATGACCATGACCATGACCACGATGACCCTCCATGGATCTAGGGCTCATATACCAACTAACGTAGGGTGTGTTTGGGATGAACTCCTTCCACGTGTGTTATTAGAAGAGAGATTACAGAGGAATCAAAGGAGGGAATTCACAAACAAAGAGGATGCACTTCTAGGTTTAATTGAAAAGAAATATTATTAACCAAAACAAAAATCAATCCATCAATACAAAGAGTCTTAGCCCATGTTTAAATAGCTTAGGAAAGGAGAAAAGTTTGAAACAAATAAGAAAATTTCAAACAAATAAAAATAATACGAACCCTTAAATTAACATATGTTGCGGTGGCGGTGTGGCACAATCATGGTGTGGACCATAGCCTGGCCATGGTGGAGACCACAGGCAGACCGTTAGAGCTTTGGATGACATGTTTCTTTCTTTCTGAGGTTCAAAATATGATATACTCATGTTAGGAGGCTATGGGGGTATCGAGTGTTAGTGCCAACTCTAACTGAAAATCATGAGATGATTAATATGAGACTTGTATATTATATTTTAATAGAGACAACTTTTTGTGTTTATTGTATTTATGTTATATCTGTGCAACTTTGAATAAATATAATAATGCCTTAGAGTGGTATATTTTGTTATATAGAAAATTCTACTCTCAATTTTTCTAGTCAAGTATTTGTTGGTGCAGAGGCATCGGATAATCAGACCTAAGTTTTGATAATGGTAAAGGTTCAAAGTTAAGTCATAATGTTATCTTATATGTTATGTTAAGTGTGCATAATTTGAGTAGGCTTAGCTAAGGTCAAAGACGCCAGGAGAATCTCGGAGGGTCAGTGAAGTCTAGACATTGGAGAGAGCCACAGTGTTCAAAGGATCAAATACTAAGCAATAGGTAAGAGGACAAAGGTTAAGCAAAGGTAAGCTCATTATGAGGAGTGATGGTAAGGTCGCGTCCTCGGTATGGGACAACCCTAGGCGTCGATCCGACTAAGGGTTCCGAGGGAAGGCTGAAGTCGAGATCGGACGATTAAAAGACTGTCATGATTATTATTTGTTATATACACTATGCTAATCTTATACTACTGGTGAAGACTAGATGAGGATGCTTACTCTATAATAGTTGACTAAAACTGAGCATCATGTTCTCCATCCGAGCACTATATGACAGTCGACTGAGCCATTCTGCCCTAGCACCATGCTTTGTAGCTAAGCACCTTGTTCTCTAGCTGAGCACCATGTATCAGTCGACTGATACACTTTGACCGAGCACTATGCCTTCTAACCGAGCACCCAGTACAAATACCGAGCACCAAGTGTCATTATCGAGCACCTAGTACAAATACCGAGAACCCTGTTCACCAACCGACTACGAAAGATCTATGATTCAACATCAGTCGACTGGGATGGACAAGTAGTCGACTGATACATACAAATCAATCAAAACGGCAAGGTGTTTTGTATCTGTCAAGAGCAAGATGCCACCTCAGGATAAGTTCCCATTAAGTTAGATCCAAATTTGAACTTCATCAAAGCTGCTGATCTATAAAAGAAGGGTTGGACACAAACCATAATTCATCAATTTTTGCTCAAGTGCTCTTGCTCTCATAACTTCACAAACAACAATCCCTCGTGCCTGAACGTTACAATTCCAAACATGCCTCTTCACTTTATTTTTTTGTCAGTATAAGTTTGTTGTTTATTTTTTTTGTACTAAATTTCATAAAGGGAGCGGTAAAGTTCTTACTGTCTCCTTTACATTTTGTAAGAATGACATCTCTTACTTCCAACGAGGAAGAGATCACTTAGTGAATTGCCCAACGAAAGTGATCAAGGATCGCAAGCCTTGGACTAGCAGTCATTCGGCTGTGAACCAAGTAAAATAGCTGTGTCTTTAGTTGTCTTTACTTTATTTTTTTCTGCTAGATATGCTTTGATAATCACGTGAGTTTTACGAAAGAAAAAGTTTTAAAAATGCTATTAACACCCCCTCTAGCATCTTTCGATCAAACAATTGGTATCAGAGTTGAGGGTGCTCAATTTTGGTGCAACCACCATTTTGAGCAACTTTTATTTTCTTTTTCTTTTTGGTTTTTGTTTCTATGCATTTTATTATATTTTCTTATCTCCCGCACTACTAATCCAAGATTAAGTCTTGGAAGTTTCTTTTGTGTTTTTGTCTCTAAGAGGTGATTGAAATGATCCATCAAGAAGGATTTTGCACCGTTTGAACTCCGTTCTTTAGCGGAGATGACTTCCGTTACTGGAAGAGTCAGATGGATTGTTTCCTAAAGACACAAGTCGATATGTGGATTATCCTCCGGACCGACTTTGTTCTACTAACCAACGATCAAGGTGAACTCTTGGATTGTGATAAGTGGACCAATACGATGAAGCGACAAATCGAAGTTGATGCAAAAGCCATTCAAATTTTGCAGTGTGGTCTATCCAAGGAGGAGCTCAACCTCATCGACCCATTCATCAACGGAAAGGACCTTTGGAACAAGCTCACCGAACTACACAAAGGGACTTCCAACACCAAGGTATGTAAGCACAATCCATTGGTTAATAAATTGTATAATCTAAAAATGTAGGATAATGAGACTGCAAGCCAACTCCATGCTCGCATCCAAGATATATTAAATGACATTCACGCCATCGGACAGAAGGTGGAGAACCACAACATCATAAGGTACACTCTAAGAGCTTTTCCAAAGATTACGTTGTGGCCATCCATGATTAATGCTTACAAAGTATCTAGGGATTTATCTAAAATTAGGTTAGATGAAATATTTTCTGAGTTTGAATTACATGAGCAGTCTAATTTGGCCTCAGTCGGGAAGAATTTTTCTTTGTTTGCAGGAAAAATGAAGGGAAAAAGCAAGCCAACTCCCAAATGTGATGAATTTGACTTAGAACTAGATGAAGAGTTAGAAACGGAGCTGGTAAACCTTTATTTGAAAATTGATCAGGAAAAGAAGACGGACAACTAAACACACCAAAGAGAAGAAATCTGATACAAGTCAAAACACAAGATATACACAAGACTACAAGTGCTACGAATGCAACAAGAAGGGACACTTCATAGTAGAGTGCCCGGATCTAAAGACTAAGTGGCATCAATCCAAGAAATCACTCAAAGCTACATGGGAAGAGTCATCGGATGAGAAGAACAAGATTAGGTCAACAACTTAGTTCTAATGGCAAGACCATTCTGTTGGGTTTCCGGCACCGCGGCGTGTGTGTGTTCGATCATGTTTCATAAACATGAGCACAGCGGAAGCAATTAAAATAATAAATACTCCTATTTATTACAACACACACAACACACGCATGCATATTACAACAAGTGTAGACATAACCGTAAATTTAAATTTGCAATAAAAGGAAATTTATCTACGTTATACCTTTCGTATGACGTGTAGCGGGAACGGCATCAACCGGAACGATCCTCGCTAGAATCGTCTCTATCCGTATCCACGCCGAGTTCCTCGGGATGACTTCGCTAAGCCATGAGCTTCATCTTCGTACGGGTTACTAGCCTCGTGTTGAAGACGACGTGATCGAGAGATGATCACGATCCGAATCCAAATTCGGATCCAAAACGAGTCCTCAAAACTCGCTTCTCCGGAGAGGTATTCGTCAACCGATTGATGAATCCTTCGTCCTCCACCTCAGAGGATTACCGGAGATCGAATCCCCGGTAAGTTAGCCACTGTCGGAGCTCTAACCGTCGTCCAAACGATGCTCCGACGAGAGGAGAACAAGCTGTCCAGAAAATTGGACAGCTTTGGTGGAGGTGATAGGCGCCGGCCAACCAAGGGAGATAGAGCTCACCTTGATGCCAACCTTGAAGGAGATCACCGGAGCACTAACCGGCAGCAGCTCGACGCCGGCGAGGGGGAAGGAAGCAGCCTTCTGGATGCCGGTTGGAGCCTCAAGGTGGGCGGCGGCAAGGAGGAGGAGAGTTAGCTCCGAATTTCTCCAAGGAGAGGTGGGCGGCAACTTAGGGTTGTGGATTAGGGCTTAAACCATCCCTTAAGCCCTCTTTTATAGAGAACTAATTCTCTTAATGGTTATTGGATCATAACCATTAGGCCCGTTAACCCGCTCCATTAAGATAAGTTAAAATAAACCAAACCATGATGGTTTATTTTAAGTTAAAACGAACGAACCAACTTTTGGTTCATTCGCTTAAAATAAACCAAACCCTTTGGTTTATTCTCCTCCATTGGATTAGAACCAAACCATTTTGGTCCATCCATTATGTCTTCATAAGACACGGCCCATCCACGCTTCCATTGCGACTGAAACAATTTCATGCTCGCTTTATGTTTGGTCCAACCAAACATAGTTTCTCTCGGTCTGAGAATCCCATTCTCAAGCTCATTTTAAATCCTTTGGATTACACTCGTTGTGCGTGTGACCAAATAGGTTCTCGGTTTATGTTGGCCGTCTATAATTAACCATTAATTATAGAACGATCATGAGTGGCACCTAGTAGTACATCATGATCCCCAATTAAAGATCAACTGATTGATCCGTAACTATTTCTCAAAACCCTTCAAGAGCTCGAATGAATCGTGCCCCATTCCCTTCACTCATCTTATACCCACTTGGTTGGACATGGTCTATTGTGTCACCCCCACTAGGTGACTCACGCCACACCTAGCCCAAGTATCATTTCCTCGTCCTACGGATTCTAGTTACTGCACATGTATCGAAGAGTACCTTACTCTAAACATGTAATGCTTTGGCCAAAGACTTTAGTAACAATCCGACGAGAGGCCATGGGTATACATCCCCTCGCAAGGAGTGGTGAATCCTTTATAGGCTATTCAAACACCTTCGATCACTTCGACTTATACCCAATCATCCCGGGTCCACATCTCCTTAGAGATGCTTGCTTAAGATGTCAAAGCATAAGTCTCCATGATCAAGATGACTTGAATACCGCAAGTCAAAGGAACATCGCACTTAAGCCACAGTAAGAACTTCATTGACATATCTATATATGCAGAGAACCATATGAAGTCTTACGGCTGGTCACTTCAATGAACTAGTTACCATAACTAGCATCCACGATTAACTCCGGACATCACAATGTCTCCAGCCAGTGAGAATCAGCTGCTTGGATACACCAAGGAGTATACCTCGTGCTAGTCTCGACAGAATTGATGGTGTCCAAATCCATCAATTCATCGACTAGGGATAATTCCGATACATCACAATTACACATGTAGAGATACTCACTAGTTGTGATCCAATCACAAATTCTCTCATGCTGTGAATCATATCGTGGACATTCAGTAAATGAGTTTAAGATCCAATCAAATACATAAAATATGTATACTCAAATAGTGAATCTTCATTTATTATATAAATGGTTCATACATAAGGAGATTGCCTTAGGACATCTCTCATATATTACTAACAGACTCCCACTTGGCCTAATGCCAATCGCTACGGTATGCAATACCATAAGCTCTAACATGACCCTCAAACTTATTTTGAGGTAATGCCTTAGTCAAGGGATCCGCTAAGTTCCTTTCAGTGGGAATTTTCTCGATTTGTATTTCGTTCCTACTGATGATCTCTCTGATAAGATGATAGCGGCGAAGCCCATGTTTGGATCATTGATGAGACCACATCAAGTTCATAGATGAACTTCTTGATCCAAACCACTTCCTTTGCTGCTTCCAAAGCTGCAACGTATTCTGCCTTAGTGGCAGAATCCGCTATAGTGTCAAGTTTGGAACCTTTCCAACTTATTGCGCCTCCATTTTAGGTGAATACATACCCGCATCGACATGGAATCATCTTTGTCTCGAGCCGCATTCGTATACCCACGTGTCACCATGTACCCTTCTCCATATATTAGGAACGCATCCTTAGTTCTTCTCAAGCACTTAAGGATCGTCTTAACAGCCGCCCAATGATCCATTCTGATCGGGATCGTATCTGCTCGTGACACTCAGAGCATACGATACATCGGGCCTCGTACATAACATAGCATACATGATAGATCCTATTGCGGATGCATAGGGAATCTTACTCATGCAAATCCTCTCGTCTTCTGTGTGCGGACACATAGACTTCGAAAGGTGTACCCCATGCCTGATGGGTAAGAAACCTTTCTTGGATTCCGACATGCTAAACCTCTTTAGCACTCGGTCTATATATGTAGACTGCGAAAGACCAAGCAACCGTTTCGATCTATCTCTATAGATCTTAATCCCAAGGCTGTAGGTTGCTTCTCCCAGGTCTTTCATGGAGAATGTCTTGGATAACCAAACCTTCACCGATCAGAAGATCAAATATCGCTTTCCTATAAGTAGTATGTCATCGACATACAATACTAGGAACACGATCGCACTCCCACTAACCTTCTTGTACACACAAGGTTCATCCGATTTTGTGAGAAATCAAACTTTTGATCGTCTCATCAAAGCGGATATTCTAGCTCTGGATGCTTGCTTCAATCCATAAATGGACCGTCGCAATTTGCATACCTTGGTTTTATCAACCGATGTGAAACCCTCGGTCGTATCATATACACGCCTCGAGCGGTGTTTCCATTAAGGAAAGTTGTTTTCACATCCATCCGCCATATCTCATAATCATAATGAGCCGCTATGGCCGGAGCATCCGAATGGATTTAAGCATAGCTACAGGCGAATAGGTTTCGTCATAATCAACACCTTGCTTTTGACGATATCCTTTCGCCACCAATCGAGCCTTATAGGTAATCACATTACCATCCATGTCGGTTTTCTTCTTGAAAACCCACTGGCACCCTATAGGCTTTATGCCTTCAGGTGGGTCAACCAAGTTCCTCACGTGGTTTTCATACATGGAATCTATTTCACTTCATGGCACCAAGCCACTTATCCCTTCTCAACTTGTCAAGACACTTCTTCATAACTGGTAGGCTCCTCATCATCAATGAGTAACACGTCGTTCGATTCACTTACGAGAAATCCATATCTCTCAGGAATATTGCGTGTTCTACCAAATCTACGAAGATGTGGTGTTACAATAGGTCCAGCCGATTGCTCATCACTATGAGTTATCTCAGTGCTTCACTGTATCTCATCAATGTCTATTTGAGTCTCTCGAGCCTCCTCAAGCTCGACGACACTCCCACTGCTTTTCTTGCAAGAGAAACTCTTTCTCTAGAAACACAAAGATGCCTTGAAACAAACACCTTTTGTTCCATGAATGATAGAATTAGTAACCCCTTGTTTCCTTAGGGTATCCAATAAATAGACATTTATCGACTTAGCATCCAATTTACGTCCGATCAGCTTCACATAAGCAGACAACCCCATATCTTCAAGTAAGATACATGAGGTTTCTTACTATTCCATATCTCATATGGAGTAGTTGAGACTACCTTGGTAGGCATTCTGTTTAACAAGTAAACAGCTGTCTGAAGTGCATAACCCCAAAAGGACTTGGGAAGAGTCACATGATTCATCATTGACCTGACCATGTCCAACAAGGTCCGGTTACGCCCCTCAGATACACCATTATGCTGTGGTGTATATGGTGGAGTCCATTGAGACAATATGCCATTGTCTCTTAGATAATCAAGAAACTCTTGACTTAAGTATTCACCACCTCGATCCAATCGAAGTATTTTAATACTTTTGTCATGTTGTTTCTCTACTTCATTTCTGAATTCTTTGAACCTTTCAAAGGCTTCAGACTTGTGTTTCATCAAGAACACATACCCAAACCGTGAGTGATCATCGGTGAAGGTAATGAAGTAGCTATAGCCTCCTAAAGCTTGAGTTGACATAAGTCCACATACATCAGTATGTATTAGACCTAGTAACTCTCCCACTCGTTCACCTTTTCCCGTAAAAGGTAACTTAGTCATCTTGCCTTTTAAGCATGATTCGCATGTATCGTATGAATCCAATTCAAACGATTCCAGAATTCCACATCGGTGTAATTCGGACATGCGTTTCTTGCTTACATGGCCAAGACGACAATGCCACATGTAGGAGTCTATTTGATTATCCTTTCGAGCACTGTTGTTGCTCGCTTCGATATTGTAAATGTCACTGGATACGTCCAACGTATAAATACAATTGCTTAAAGTTCCTGTCCCATAAAGAACCCCATTCAAAGTTATGTAACAACAATTGTTACTAAACGTCAAATGGAAACCATTTCTATTTAAACAAGAAATAGAAATGATGTTCTTTATCAACAAAGGAATATAAAAGCAATTGTACAGTTCTAAGACAAGTCCTGCAAGGAGTTTCAACAAATACGTTCCGATGGCGAGTGCAGCAACCTTTGCTTCATTCCCAACACGTAAATTTGACTCTCCCTTGACGAGTCTTCTTCTATTCCTTAGCCCATGTATGTCATTACATATATGTGAGCCACACCCAGTATCCAATACCCAAGTGTCTAAGGAAATAGAATGACAATCAATAAAGAAGATTTCTGAAGAGGATGGGGCATCCGATGCCTTATCCTTCTTCACGGACTCTTGATAAACCTTGCAATTTCTTCGCCAATGACCCTCCTTGCCATAATGATGGCAAGTGCCCTTTTGAGCTGGTTCTGCCTTTTAGCCTTTTTTCTTCTTCCCCTTCTGTTGTTCCTTTGACTCCCTCTTAGAACCTTTCTTCGAGGAATCAACTAACAACACTGTCCCCTACTCATGCTTCTCAGAAGACTCCACAGTCTTCAGCATATTGAGCAGTACCACAGATGAACCTCCTAGTATCTCAGAGGTGAAGAGGAGCTTTGAGACTTCGAACCTTTCGAATATCACTTGCTCATCAACCAACTCACAAAGACGAAGGACTACGATATGAGCATCCATATGCTCATGCTGCTTTCGTAGCTTGGGTTCCATCGTGGCTAGCATGATGCAACTCATTTGTTCAGAATCACTCACATGTTTCTGATAGGCCAACAATTGGTCCAAAGTTGCATCGTCACTAGGACGGGCGGGAAGAGGCGCTTCGAGGACATACACAAGCTTTTCACCTTGAGAACAATTCTCAAGTTTCTAAGCCAGTCCAAGAAGTTCAGCCCAGTCAATTTATTTGAATCCAAAATGGAACGCAAATTCAAACACATCATGATCAATATATTAACTTAGAAATACAAAACGAGCATATATGAGAAAGATGATTTTAAAAATGCATCAATATACATTTATAAATCCCATTCATTTTTCGAATTTCAAAAACCCCAAAATCACTTCGGGAGATCGTAGGTCCATCTCCGAATGGGCTGATATCCATCATAGTTATGAACAACCTTGGAGAGAGTCCAACAAGCCATTCATAACTACGACTGTAGGTATCAACTATACCGATTGCATATCACGTATATGCAACTATCACAATGTGCTATCAACTAATTGAATGTTCACACATACATCGGGTTGTTAACACATTAACAAGTATGCATCATATGCATAGCACCCAACTTCACCTCCCTTTACATCGACCTTTGAGAGAGTCCAACAAGCCGATGCTCCAGGTTAAAGCCAACCCATTAATCGGGAAATAGTTTTAATGTGGTTAGAGCGCATTCAACCAATTAGCCCAGCTTGGAGAGAGTCCAACAACCAAAGCTAACGATTGACCTCTGACTCTTACCATATTAGTATTAAACTATTCCATGGTTTGAACATATTCGGGTTCGAGCCGGGCTTGGAGAGAGTCCAACAACCCAAACAAGAAACGGAACTCTGGTTCTAACCATATTAATGGAAGGTGTAGGCTTTAATATTGTTTAAGGGTTTTTATGTCTCATCCTCTTTGCATGCAAATAACTATTATCTACATGGCATGGCATACATGGCATACATCTACATGTCACGACACGCATGGCATAATGTTATGTATCTAATGCAATTACATGGCATACAATTATGTCATGTATATATTTCCTTATATGTCATAACTATTTATGGAAATAAAATATGTTTAAGATTTGATTCTCCAAATCAAATCATAATTAAATTAGGAAACCAATTTCCAAATCTAATCACATATTTTATTCATGGAATTATTTGATTAAGGAAAATCTATTTAGGAAACCAATTTCCTAAATCATTAAAACTACTTATGGAAATAAAATATTTTAAGATTTGATTTCCCAAATCAAATCATGATTAAATTAGGAAACAAATTTCCAGAATCTAATCAAATATTTTATTTATGGAAAATATCAATTTCAATAAATACTTCCAACTTTCCAAATGTTGAAGATTTCCATAAATACTTCTAGACTTTCCAAAATTGAAAAATTTCCATAAATACTTCTAAATTTCCAAAATTAGAAAATTTCCAGAAATACATTATTACTATCGCAAAACCATTTTTACGATTATGTCGAAACACAACCTGGGCTCTGATACCACTGTTGGGTTTCCGGCACCGCGGCGTGTGTGTGTTCGATCATGTTTCGTAAACATGAGCACAGCGGAAGCAATTAAAATAATAAATACTCCTATTTATTACAACACACACAACACACGCATGCATATTACAACAAGTGTAGACATAACCGTAAATTTAAATTTGCAATAAAAGGAAATTTATCTACGTTATACCTTTCGTATGACGTGTAGCGGGAACGGCATCAACCGGAATGATCCTCGCTAGAATCGTCTCTATCCGTATCCACGCCGAGTTCCTCGGGATGACTTCGCTAAGCCACGAGCTTCGTCTTCGTACGGGTTACTAGCCTCGTGTTGAAGATGACGTGATCGAGAGATGATCACGATCCGAATCCAAAATGAGTCCTCAAAACTCGCTTCTCCGGAGAGGTATTCGTCAACCGATTGACGAATCCTTCGTCCTCCACCTCAGAGGATTACCGGAGATCGAATCCCCGGTAAGTTAGCCTCTGTCGGAGCTCTAACCGTCGTCCAAACGATGCTCCGACGAGAGGAGAACAAGCTGTCCAGAAAACTGGACAGCTTTGGTGGAGGTTATAGGCGCCGGCCAACCAAGGGAGATAGAGCTCACCTTGATGCCAACCTTGAAGGAGATCACCGGAGCACTAACCGGCAGCAGCTCGACGGCGAGGAAGGAAGCAGCCTTCGGGCGCGGTTGGAGCCTCAAGGTGGGCGGCGGCAAGGAGGAGGAGAGTTAGCTCCGAATTTCTCCAAGGAGAGGTGGGCGGCAACTTAGGGTTGTGGATTAGGGCTTAAACCATCCCTTAAGCCCTCTTTTATAGAGAACTAATTCTCTTAATGGTTATTGGATCATAACCATTAGGCCCGTTAACCCGCTCCATTAAGATAAGTTAAAATAAACCAAACCATGATGGTTTATTTTAAGTTAAAACGAACCGAACCAACTTTTGGTTCATTCGTTTAAAATAAACCAAACCCTTTGGTTTATTCTCATCCATTGGATTAGAACCAAACCATTTTGGTCTATCCATTATGTCTTCATAAGACACGGCCCATCCACGCTTCCATTGCGACTGAAACAATTTCATGCTCGCTTTATGTTTGGTCCAACCAAACATAGTTTCTCTCGGTCTGAGAATCTCATTCTCAAGCTCGTTTAAATCCTTTGGATTACACTCGTTGTGCGTGTGACCAAATAGGTTCTCGGTTTATGTTGGCCGTCTATAATTAACCATTAATTATAGAACGATCATGAGTGGCACCTAGTAGTACATCATGATCCCCAATTAACCGAAAAGATCAACGGTTGATCCAGAACTATTTCTGAAACCCTTCAGTAGCTCGAATGAATCGTGCCCCATTCCCTTCACTCATCTTATACTCACTTGGTTCAGGACATGGTCTATTGTGTCAGTCCCCACTAGGCTGACTACGTCACACCTAGCCCAAGTATCATTTCCTCGTCCTACGGATTCTAGTTACTGCACATGTATCGAAGAGTACCTTACTCTAAACATGTAATGCTTTGGCCAAAGACTTTAGTAACAATCCGACGAGAGGCCATGGGTATACATATCCTCGCAAGGAGTGGTGAATCCTTTATAGGCTATTCAAACACCTTCGATCACTTCGACTTATACCCAATCATCCCCGGTCCACATCTCCTTAGAGATGTTTGCTTAAGATGTCAAAGCATAAGTCTCCATGATCAAGATGACTTGAATACCGCAAGTCAAAGGAACATCGCACTTAAGCCACAGTAAGAACTTCATTGACATATCTATATATGCAGAGAACCATATGAAGTCTTACGGCTGGTCACTCCAATGAACTAGTTACCATAACTAGCATCCACGATTAACTCCGGACATCACAATGTCTCCAGCCAGTGAGAATCAGCTGCTTGGATACACCAAGGAGTATACCTCGTGCTAGTCTCGACAGAATTGATGGTGTCCAAATCCATCAATTCATCGACTAGGGATAATTCCGATACATCACAATTACACATGTAGAGATACTCACTAGTTGTGATCCAATCACAAATTCTCTCATGCTGTGAATCATATCGTGGACATTCAGTAAATGAGTTTAAGATCCAATCAAATACATAAAATATGTATACTCAAATAGTGAATCTTCATTTATCATATAAATGGTTCATACATAAGGCGATTGCCTTAGGACATCTCTCATATATTACTAACACATTCGAGTTCGAGTCCGAATCCTAGCCCGACACCAAGTCCGAGTCTGAGTTAGAGTCAAGTCACAGATCAATATCCGGTTAAAAAGGATCCATCAAGGTGAGTCACTCTTTAATCAAAAATTTGTTTGATGCAATTAAATTTTTAAATAAAAAATTAACTAAGTCCAAGTCTAAGGTCGAGTCTTTACTTGAGGAAGTTAAAATCCTTAAGAATAAGGCTAGCCTAACCTCTTCAACTAGTCAAGTTCAAGAGGAAAACTCAACTCAAGTAAAAAAAACTTGATGAAGAGAATTCTCTCTTTAAAGGGAAAGTTCAAGATCTTAGGACAACGTTGGAAAGGTTCACATTGGGCCCCAAGGGTCTTGACCTAATCCTTGGATTTCAAAAAGCCATGTACAACAAGACCGGATTCGGATTTAGATCGACAAATAGATCATTTCTTTTGCTTGTAAGTCGTAATCGTAGAAGAATCCAAGCATGGGTCCCTAAGTCAAGTCTAAAAACAAAATTAGGTTCAATCAAGTATTGGGTTCCTAAGGATCAAATTCACTATGTGGTTATCGATTCAATGGTCTGGGGGAGCCAATACTAAACTTGTTTGCATGATTACATGAATAACTTTATTAATTTAGTCTTGCATACTTAGTTTAATTTAATTGCTCAAAGTAGAATGGTTAGATAGAAAATGGTTAATTAACTTGACAACATAGTATCAAGATGTGGTGCATATATCCAAGAGTATCATACTCTTGACATGTAATACTTTGGTCAAAGACTTTGAGTAACAATCCTAATGAGTGGCCATAGGGTGTACATCTCCTCACAAGGAGTAGTGAATCCTTTGTTGGTTAATCACCTTCGGGCACTTCAACTTATACCCAATCATTCTGTACCCACACTTCTATAGAGATGTATCGACTAAGATGTCAAAGTATAAGTCTTCATGACCAAGATGACTTGAATACCTCAAGTCGAAGGAAACTTACACTTGAGTTGCAGTAAGAGCTTCACTAACATATCTTATATGCAGAGAACCATGTGAAGTCTTACAGTAGGTCACTTCAATGAACTAGTTACCATAACTAGCATCCACGTTTAACTCTCGACATCTCAATATCTCTAGCCAGTGAGGAGCAACTGCTTAGATAAACCAAGGATATAATCCGTGCTAGTCTCCTAGAATTGATGATGTCCAAAGACATCAATTCATCGACTAGGGATTATTTCAATACATTCATAATTACACATGTCAAAGAAGTTCTTACTGCAGCTTAAGTGCGATGTTCCTTCGACTTGGGATATTCAAGTCATCTTGGTCATGGAGACTTATGCTTTGACATCTTAAGCAAGCATCTCTGAGGAGATGTGGACCCGGGATGATTGGGTATAAGTCGATGTGTCCGAAGGTGTTTGAGTAGACTACAGAGGATTCACCACTCCTTGCGAGGAGATGTATATCCTATGGCCTCTCGTCGGATTGTTACTAAAGTCTTTGGGCAAAACATTACATTTTTAGAGTATGGTACTCTTGGAAACATGTGTCGTAACTAGAATTCGTAGGACGACAAAGTAATACTTGGGTTAGGTGTGATGTGGTCAGCCTAGTGGGGACTGACACATAGACCATGTCCTGAACCAAGTGGGTATAAGATGAGTAAAGGAAACGGGGCACAATTTACTATAGCTGCTGAAGGATTTCAGAAGCATTCTGGGATCAACCGTTGATTTTCCGGTTAATCTAGGAGTTGTGATCCAATCACAAGTTCCCTCATGCTATGAATTGTATCGCGGATATTCAGTAAATTAGTTTAAGATCCAATCAAACATATATGACTTGTGCACTCAAATAGTGAATCTTTATTTATCAAATAAATATTACAACCATAAAGTGATTGCCTTAGGACACCTCTCAAACATAACAAACTCCCACTTAGCCTAAAGTCAATTGCCATGGTATCCAATACCATAGTCCTTGACGTGACTCTCAAACTTACTTTGTGATAGAGCCTTTGTTAAAGGATCTATTAGGTTCCTTTCTGTGGGAATCTTCTCAATTTGTATTTCTTTCCTACTGATGATTTCTCTGATTAGATGATATCGCCGAAGCACGTGTTTGGATCATTGGTGAGACTTGGGTTCCTTTGCCTATGCGATAGCTCCAGTGTTGTCGTAGTAAATTGATAATGCTTCAACAACTGACAGAACCACTCCAAGTTTGGAGATGAACTTCTTGATCCAAACTGCCTCCTTTGCTGCTTCAGAAGCTGCAATGTATTCTTCCTCTATGGTAGATTCGACAACTATGTCTTGTTTGAAACTTTTCCAACTCAATGCACCGACATTCAGTGTGAATATATACCCAGACTGTGACTTGAAGTCATCCTTGTTGGTCTGGAAGCTAGCATTCGTATACCCGCGTGTAACCATATCACCTTCTCCATATACCAAGAACATATTCTTAGTTCTTCTCAAGTACTTAAGGATTGCCTTGACAGCCACCCAATGATCCATTTTGGGATCAGACTGGTATCTGACAAGGCGAATCCCTTGATCAGATCGTCACTCTTTCTTACAGCTTCGCCTTAACCGAAGCTCTTATCCCCATGCGGTGGAAGATTGGAGGGGTAGGGTTCAAGGTAGATACACTGTTAAAGATGATGGAAGTAAAAAATTATTCCAATCTGACAAGGTGAAGGTCTTAGGTCAGATCGTTACTATTTTTGTAGCTCGACTTTAGTCAAAGTTCTTATCCCCGTGCAATGGCGAATCGGAGTTGGGGTCAATGTAGATAAACTTTTGAAGATGACGAGAGTAAAAAATTATTCCAATCTGACAAGACAAAGCACTCTTTTTTATAGTTTTATCCCCATGCGATGGTGGATCGGAGGAGTAGGGTTCAAGGTAGATACACCGTTAAAGATGACGGAAGTAAAAAATTCATTCCGATATGACAAGGCGAAACCCTTGATCAGATCGTTACTCTTTTTTACAACTTCGCATCAACCGAAGCTCTTATCCCTGTACGGTAGCGGATCGGAGGAGTAGGATTCAAAGTAGATACTGTTGGAGATACCGGGATCATGCGCAATGAAATAAAATGAATAAAATAATTTTTATTACATCTCAGACATCCCCTGGGGGCTAAGAAACTTGTTTTGGCATAATCACATGAAAACACACACAAGGAGAAGGAGAAGTTATACCTTCGAGATTCTTTTGAATCTGTCGAAACCACAAGAAAGACCAATGGGCCTTGCCTCTATTAGTATCCATGCCGAGATTACTTGAGACAACTCCTAGAGCAGCAAGCCTTTGTCTCCGATTGGTGCTTAGCCAACTAGTGGAGACAAGAGAAGAGGAGAGAGGAAAGACGGCTACCAAGGGAGAAACATAAAACCACCACACCTCTAAAGATTATCAAGGGATCTATTTATAGATCACTTGATTAGGTCATCTTAGGAGGATTAAATGGAACATATCTTACCATAATTATCCCATAATTAAGGTATAAACAACTAAGAAAATTTTCATAAGAGAAATCTCCAAAATCAGCAGAATCGCAACACGACTGTGTGTTTTACACATGGTCGTCCGTGCCAAAAAGACACGGTCGTGCCAGGATACATGGTCGGTCGTGCCAGGACACATGGCCGGTCGTGTGTCCTTCTGGGCATAGCCCAGTTTTAGCCATTTTTTGGCCAGAGCTAGGCACAACCCTTGCCAAGTAAGGTACGACCGTGTGAGGCTTTGTATGGTCCGTTTGAGTTCGTTTCGGTGTGATATGGTCATGCTAATTCCAACAAGGCCATAGGAGGTTCCATAGCCTCCGTTTCGCACCCCCTTGGTTTGGTTCAACCAGATATATCCTCTCTCAACGAGAATCTCATTCTCAGATTTGTTTTACATCTCGAGATCACCCGTAGTGTGTGTAACCCAATAGGTTCCCGGTTATGTTGGTCATTTATAATTAACCCCTTAATTATGAATAGATCATGAGTGGTACCTAGCAGTACATCATGACTCCCAATTGACCGAAAAGTAAAAATCGACTCCAAAACATTTTCTGAAACCTTCAGCAACTTCAGTTGTACGTGCCTTGTTCCTTTCACTCATCTTATACCCACTTGGTTCAGAACACGGTCTATGTGTTCGTCCCTACTAGGTTGACTACGTCACACCTAGCCCAAGTTAGTTTCCTTGTCCTATGAATTCAAGTCACTCCTACAAGTTCCCAAGAAGACCATCTTCTTAACATGCTTGCTCTGCTCAAAGACTTCTGAGTAACAATCTTGACAAGAGACCTAGGGTATACATCTCCTTTATCAGGAGTGGTGAATACTCTGTGGGCTATTCAAATACCTTCGATAACTTTAGCTTATACCTAATCATCCCGAAGTTACACCTACTATATAGATGGCTGCGAAGAATTCAAAGTATAAGGCTCCATGATCAAAGTGACTTGAATACCTCAAGTCTAATGAAGCTTGCACTCAAGCTGCAATGAGATCTTCAACGACATATAGAACCATATGAAGTCTCATAGCAGGTCACTCAAATGAACTAGTTACTATAACTAGCATCCACATGTTTGTTGGGAATCGGCTTCGGAGGCTCGTCGGCTCCTATATCCCCAGATTAAAATTTTCACTAATGAAAACTAATCCGGATGGGATGAGTTTCCTAAGCTCGACCAATTCATCGTCGTGCTATCGACTTGACCGATCGCTTGAACAAACCAGTTGTTCAAGCAACACAACTCTTCTAGTCGGTTAGCCGCGGAAGAGACGACGGACGGATCACCAGTTTTTGTGTTTATCTTCGGGGTCCATGATTATACAAATACATACACGTGCAAACTAGTATAATCAACACATACTAATCAAAATAATAAGAACATGCAAAGATCAATAATAAAAGTTATAAAACTTTTATACCTCTTGATCTTCTATCGTATGTCCTAACCTCCTTGTAGACTTCGTGTGGGCGAAGATCCTCCACAAGTTGAAGCTTCCTAGATCTTCTTCAATCCAAAGAAAGAAGAACTCTCCTTCCCTTCTTACTTGAGCCAACCACCAATCCACAAAGGATTGATGCCGTCGGCCCCAAGAATAGAGAGAACTAAATGGAAACCACCAAGGAACCAAACTAGGGACAAACCCTAGCTTCTAGTGCTGCCGGCCAATAGGGAGTGAAGAGGATAAAAGGAATATGTTGGGCGCCGGCCAAGGTATAGGGAAAAGAGAAGGAGCCGGCAACACCCTAGGAAGAAGAAGAGCACTTCCCCTATAGTTGCCGCCCAACCAAGCTTTCAAACCCTAGCCGCCCAACCTTTCTTCCTTTGGATTTCTTGCCGCCCAAGCAATGAGAGGCTAAACCCTAATTTCCAAAAACCAAATCCTTGTTGCTACCCAACCCATTCTCCCATATATATAGAGTTAGGTTTAGGCCTAGGTTTAATCTCCTCCATTGGTTCTAGAGATTTAATCTCAACCGTTGGATCTTAGAGATTTAATCTCAACCGTCGAATCTTAGAGATTTAATCTCCACCTAGAGATTTAATCTCAACCGTCGGATCAAGAGATTTAATCTCAACCGTCGGATCTAGAGATTTAATCTCAATCGTCGGATCTAGAGATTTAATCTCAACCGTCGGTTCTAGAGATTTAATCTCCACCGTCGGTTCTAGAGATTTAATCTCAACCGTCGGTTCTAGAGATTTAATCTCAACCGTCGGTTCTAGGGATTTAATCCCCACCGTCGGTTCTAGAGATTTAATCTCCACCGTCGGTTCTAGGGATTTAATCCCAACCGTCGGATCTAGAGATTTAATCTCAACCGTCGGATCTAGAGATTTAATCTCAACCGTCGGTTCTAGAGATTTAATCTCCACCGTCGGTTCTAGAGATTTAATCTCAACCATCGATTCTAGAGGTTTAATCTCAACCGTCGGTTCTAGGGATTTAATCTCCACCGTCGGTTCTAGAGATTTAATCTCAACCGTCGGTTCTAAGCATTTAATCCCAACCGTCAGATCAAGAGATTTAATCTCAACCGTCGGTTCTAGAGTTTTGTTTTACATCCTTGGATCTAGAGCTTCATGAGGATTATATTAGGCTATGATAGGGACCATGAGAAGGAGTTGGATCTTGGCCACCCGATGGATCGGAACCACACAAACTTGATCCATCAATGATGTTCCATTCCACTAGAGGATCATCATTGAACTACCTCACCAACCCCCATAAATTAATATGGGCTCCATATATTATTTGTACATCCGTCTCCCCATGTTTAAGATATTGAATGTCCGTCAATTGATTGATTTACTGACCATCAATCAATTAACATCTAACTCCTCGAGTAGTACCACTCAACCTTTGTTGGCAATGTGCTAGTCCTCGGAATGCTCATAGGCTCCCATGTCCCCGGATTAAAATTTTCACTAATGAGAACTAATCCGGATGGGATGAGTTTCCTAAGCACAACCAATTCGTCGTCGTGCTAACGACTCGAGTGATCGCTTGAACAAACTAGTTGTTCAAGCAACCAACTCTCCTAGTCGATTAGCCGTGGAAGAGACGACGGATGGATCGCCGGTTTTTGTATTTCTTATTCGGGGTCTATGATTATACAAATACATGCAAATGCAAACTAGTATAATCAACACATACATAAAGTAAACATCCACATAATAATAGAAACATGCAAAGATCATAAATAAAAGTTATAAAACTTTTATACCTCTTGATCTTCTATCGTATGTCCTAACCTCCTTGTAGACTTCGTGTGGGCGAAGATCCTCCACAAGTTGAAGCTTCTTAGATCCTCTTCAATCCAAAGAAAGAAGAACTCTCTTTCCCTTCTTGCTTGAGCCAACCACCAATCCACAAAGGATTGATGCCGCCGGCCCCAAGAATAGAGAGAACATAATGGAAACAACCAAGAAACCGAACTAGGGACAAACCCTAGCTCCTAGTGCCGCCGGCCAAGAGGAAAACAAAAGGAAAAGAGGAATAGGTTGGGCACCACCAAAGGTATAGGAAAAAGGATAGGAACCAGCCAACACCCTAGGAAGAAGAAGAACACTTTCCCTATAGTTGCCACCTACCTTTCCTTCCAAACCCTAGCCGCCCAACCAAGCTTCCTTTGGATTTCTTGCCGCCCAAGGTAGAGGAAGACAAAGTAGTGGCCGGCCAACCCTTAGAAGGAAGAAGATGAGCCCTTCCCCTATAGTTGTCGCCCAACCTAACTTCCAACCTTGCCGCCCAATCCAAAGAGTCAAACCCTAATCTAATTAGGGTTTCCTCCATAGGTTTCTTGCCGCCTAAGCATGGTGGAGAAGAGAGAACTATGAGCTAGCTACCTCCAAGGAAGAAGACAAGCTTCTCCATAGGTTGCCGCCCAATCCAAATCATCACCTTGGCCGCCCAACCTAAGGAGCCAAAACCCTAATTAGGGTTTCCTCCTTGAGGTTGCTTGCCGCCCAAGCAAACTAGGCAAAACCCTAATTTCCTTAGCTTCCATCATGAACCATTGAAAGGATGGAGAAGCTTGGGCGCCGGCCAAGTTAAGGAGGAAAAGGGAGGAAAGGTTTTGCCGGCCATCATTGGGAAGAAGAAGAAGAGAAGCCTCCTTCATGTTGCCGCCCAACACCATGAACCAAAACCTAACCCTAGCCTCCTCCTTGTTTCTTGCCGCCCAAGCCATCCAACTCCATCTCCAAAAACCTTAGTTGCCGCCCAACCCAAGCCACCCTTTTTATAGAGTTAGGTTTAGGCCTTGGTTTTATCTCCACCGTCGGTTCTAGGGTTTTAATTCCAACCATCGGATCTAGAGATTTAATCTCAACCGTCGGTTCTAGGATTTTAATCCAACCGTCGGATCTAGAGATTTAATCTCCACCGTCGGTTCTAGGGATTTAATCCCAACCGTCGGATCTAGAGATTTGTTTTCCATCATTGATCTAGACTTCATGAGGTTTATATAAGGCTACGATAGGGACCATGAGGAGGAGTTGGGTCTTGGCCACCCGATGGATCGGAACCACACAAACTTGATCCATCAATGATGTTCCATTCCACTAGAGGATCATCATCGAACTACCTCACCAACCCCCATAAATTAATATGGGCTCCATATATTATTTGTACATTTATCTCCCCATGTTTAAGATATCGAATGTCCGTCAATCGATTGATTTACTGACCATCAATCAATTAACATCTAACTCCTCGAGTAGTACCACTCAACCTTATCATCATGTTGACTAAGTCAACCTGCGGGGTTTACATGATAAACCTTATGAGCTCCTCAAGGGGACATCATCAACCTAATATATAGGACATGGATTCCTCCTATAATCAACGGCACACCATGTAAATAATATCATTTCCCAACTTACCGGGCATATTGATTTAATCCATAGAAATCTCACCCTCTGGTAAATCAAAGAAATAAATACTAAGTACATGTGCCCGTTATTATATCGGGATTAAGAGCATGTACAACATAATATCCGAGGTCCGATTCAATTATGTAGTCAGCAATAAATTGAATCACCTCTATGTCGGTCCTGCTCAATGCACCTAAGTGTACTAGTGTAACTCTATGTTCAAGACAAAACAATACCAAGCTACACTACAACCATGCCAATGGTTTGTCCAAGACCATCTTGGTTGTGAGCCTCTACTTATACTCTACAAGGGACTGATAACATGATCTTCTGTGCCATCACCTAAGCACCATGTTATCTACAATGTAAAGTATTAGACAATATGCACAACATATAATAAATATAAAAGTGCAGACAATGATCATGTGATTCTTATTTCAAAATAAAGATGTTCATACTAAAGAGCTAGGCTTTCAGTATACATCCCAACAATCTCCCACTTATACTAAAAGACTATGCTGTCATTATACTGCCATACATCTGATTCCCTTTCCCTCCACATGCCTATCAAAGTTCTCGCTAGAAGGGCCTTAGTGAAAAAGGTCTACTGGTCATCCTCGATGCAATCCAGCGGCAACCTTCTACCTCCTTAACGATTTCTCGTATCAGGTGGTACTTGCACTCTATGTGTTTACTAGCCTTATGGGCTCGTGGTTCCTTCGAGTTTGCAACTGCACCATTATTATCACAATAAATTGTGATAGTTCTGGGCAAACCAGGAATCACATCCAAGTCCATCAGGAAGTTCCTGAGCCACCCAACTTCTTTGGCCGCCTAAGAGGCTGCCATACAGTCAGCTTCCATGGTAGAGTCCACCACGCTTTTCTGCTTGACACTCTTCCATACTATGGCTCCACCTCGATAGTAAACACAAAACGAGGTAGACTTCTTTATTATCCCTATCAGATTGGAAATCAGAATCTATGTAACCCACAGGGAGTAATTTGTCTGCCCGGTGAACTAGCATATAATCCCTAGTCCTTCTCAGGCACCACAATATATGCTTTACCGCAGTCCAATATCCCTGTCCTGGATTACTCTGATATCTGCTGACCATGCCCACGGCAAAGCAGATATCTGGTCTCGTACAGAGCATCGCATACATGAGGCTTCCTACTGCCGAAGCATAAGGAACCACCTTCATCTCCTCTATCTCCTCAGATGATCTAGGACACATCTCCTTAGATAAAGGAACTCCATGCACAGTAGAAAACCCTTCTTGGAGTTTTGCATGCTAAAGCGATCCAAAATCATGTCTATGTATGAAGCTTGGGATAAGCACAACAACCTTGATCCCTAGGTTGTGACCCCTTCTCCCAAGTCCTTCATACCATCTTTGTTTGGACAACCATACCCTTATGTCTGATAACATTTCGATGTTGTCGCCAACCACCAAAATGTCATCTACGTATAGTACAAAAATACCACTATGTTTCCGTCACATCTCTGATATACACAAGACTCATCCGAACTTTGAATAAATCCATAAGACTGGATTTACCTCCTCAAAGCGGATGTTCCAAGACCTCGAAGCTTGCTTCAATCCACAAATGGACTGATTAAGCTTACATACAAGATACTTTTTGCCTTTAGCAATGAATCCCTCTGGTCGCTTTATATAAATGGATTCCTCAAGACTTCCACTAAGGAAATCTGTCTTGACATCCATCTGTCACACCTCATAAATTCATATGAGCTGCTATACATAGGGGCTCCCAGACCTGATTTGAATCCATAGATTCAATCTCAGTATTTATTGCACTTTGCAAAGATGTTGCATCTATATCTTGGATTACCTCGTCATATGTCCAGGGATCAGGTTCATGTTCTCCAGGGACCAAATCAGAAGATTCTCCCAAGAACATGAATCTATCAGGCTGTCTCACAACCCTCCCACTACGAGGTATCACTGTATATCCTCTGACATGCGGTGCGTGCAGTGTCATGTGGTATATCCTCTTGACTGGTGAATGCAAGTCGGGACTTCCCCTATCAACTCCTCAAGAACAATCCTACTCGTGGGCTTGTGGTTCATCACATAGTCCTCCTCTAGAAATCTGGCATTCGTGTTAACGATCACCCTCTGATCTCTAGGACTACAAAACAAACCACCCTTTGTTCCCCTAGGATAGCCAACGAACATGCATACTTCTGTATGAGGTTCCAACTTATCAGCCTTCAGCACATGTGTTGGACTCCCCATATCCGAATATGTCTTAGACTAGGCTTCCGCCTAGTCCACAAATGGGAGTAGAAGGCACTGATTTAGATGGAACAAGGTTCAGAATGTATACCGTCGTATCTAGGGCATATCCCCAGAACGAATCTGGCAAGTCAGAATAACTCATCATCGATCTAACCATCTCCATAAGAGTCCTCTTCCTTCGCTACGCTACACCATTCTGCTGGGGTGTGCCAGGTGCAGACAATTGGGATTGAATCCCAGCCTCTGATAAGTAATTCCTAAACTCTCCCAAGAGGTATTCACCACTACGATCAAATCGTAGTGTCATCTTGAATAATTGTCTATGAAAAAGATGAAATATTCAAAACTATCTCTTGCTGGATAGACATAGGACCATACGAATCGTAGAATGAACCAATTCCAACACATCTTTGGATCTATACCCTTGGCCTTGAAAGGCCTCTTGGTCATCTTACCTTCCAAGCAAGATTCGGTTGGGAGATCCTCCACCACTAATGAACCCAAAGGTCCATCAGCTATCAACCTTTGAATTCTGCTTAGGTTAATATGACCAATCCTAAGATCCCAAAGATATGTTTGGTTCATTTTCGAAGGTTCTTTTCTCTTATTGGAATTAGAAGATGAGTTAATAACTTCTATTTGCATCGTGGGAGCTCGTGGTTCAAGTCATAAATTTCCTATCTATGTACCTGAATAGATAATGTCCCTATTCCTTTTATAACAAATCTGTCATCAAAAGAAATAGATTATCCATCCACAATTTAGAAACTGAAAGCAATTCTTTCTAAACAAAAGCACATAAAGAAAATTTCTAAGAACCAAAAACTTTATTTTTCTCAAAAGATAAATAAAACATCTCCCACTGCAATAGTCGCCATCTTCATGGCATTGCCCAAGTAAATTGTAATATCCCCTTTAGCTAGTCGTCGGGTTTCCTGGAACCCCTGCAAAGTATTGCAGACATGATTAGTGGCTCTCGTATCTATACACCAGGTGCCGATAGATAACACCGCTAACCATGTTACAACGACTAGACCAAAAGATATACTTTTGTTCTTGCTTCGGATTGGGATAATCCTTCTTCTCATGTCCGGTCTGCTAGTAAGTGAAGTATTTGCCTTTCGGCTTATTCACTCCTCCCTGAGATCCTCCCACCACCTTTGCTCCACCTTGTTTCTTCTTCTTCTTGCCTTTCGGCTTAGAAGTAGAAACCTTTTTGAGCAACCATGGCTTGAGGACACTCTTTGAAGAGTGTATACTTGTACTTCTTAGCAAAGGACACTCTTTGAAGAGTGTATACTTGTACTTCTTAGCAAATAAGACAACATCTAGATTCTTTTCCAATCAACATTAACTAGGAACAGTAAGTTTATTTCCTTTAGTATTACAACAAGTGGACTGAAAATCAATTTTTGAAAATCCTAAGAATCACATAGATCATTGCTTTAGATTTCAAATATTATTGATTCCTCAAAACAATAAAATCCCGAAATCAACCAACACCTCAAAACACCGAGAATATCGCATGCCACGATAGTGTGGACGTATACGAATTCTACATTTGTAAGAGGAGGTTTTACCCATTAATTTTATTATCTTGTCAACCTTACTTTTTGACAAATAAAATTAATAGTTGGTTCCTCTTTGGCCCTACAAATAAAAGCAGTGACTCCGATGGGGAGGATACTTTTTATTTGCATCTAAGTGTGCACCATTACACGATACTAAGGGAATTATCTCGGATTATGTGCCTTACCGATGGGGAAGTACACACGCTCTAAATAATTTCCTATAACCATTATTTGACCTAGTGATTCGCAAACAAACTCATCCGATGGGGAGGAAGGCACTCGAGCCGACGAAGTTTGTTGCATCACATGTCAAATTGTAATGGAGGCCGCGGGAATTAATTAAAATATCCCTCTCCCACTTAGTAAATTGAAAATGAGGAATTTTCAAGCACACACAACATGCATATAAAACAAATCAGCAATAAATATGGAAAAATCAGAATTTTTCCAACTATTATGGCATTGTTCTCCAATATGTCGTCATTATCGCCACCTAAATCCGCTCCTCCTACGCCATGTACGAGCCATCCAGGAGATCCGAGAGTATAAAACCTATTTTATTTTACATCCATCGATCCTATACTCCACGAGGGAGTGTACATGAAATCTAGATCGAAAGTAAAATAAAATAAAGAGTGGCTAAACAATGCCGTATTTAATTACAAAAATTAAATACTAATCTAGCCTCGTCAACCCCGAGGATTCAAATAATATACAATCATACACAAACAATCACATACACACATATAGCCATAATAGTCGGATCTTATGCTTGCAACCAAAAAGTTAGCCTACGCACATCCTACTATTATCCGGCATACAAAATATATGATATGTGCATGAAAGTAACCGAATCCAAAAACACACAAAACCGGAAACCATGGCTCTGATACCATTTGTTGGCAATGTGCTAGTCCTCGGAATGCTCATAGGCTCCCATGTCCCCGGATTAAAATTTTCACTAATGAGAACTAATCCGGATGGGATGAGTTTCCTAAGCACAACCAATTCGTCGTCGTGCTAACGACTCGAGTGATCGCTTGAACAAACTAGTTGTTCAAGCAACCAACTCTCCTAGTCGATTAGCCGCGGAAGAGACGACGGACGGATCGCCGGTTTTTGTATTTCTTATTCGGGGTCTATGATTATACAAATACATGCAAATGCAAACTAGTATAATCAACACATACATAAAGTAAACATCCACATAATAATAGAAACATGCAAAGATCATAAATAAAAGTTATAAAACTTTTATACCTCTTGATCTTCTATCGTATGTCCTAACCTCCTTGTAGACTTCGTGTGGGCGAAGATCCTCCACAAGTTGAAGCTTCTTAGATCCTCTTCAATCCAAAGAAAGAAGAACTCTCTTTCCCTTCTTGCTTGAGCCAACCACCAATCCACAAAGGATTGATGCCGCCGGCCCCAAGAATAGAGAGAACATAATGGAAACAACCAAGCAACCGAACTAGGGACAAACCCTAGCTCCTAGTGCCGCCGGCCAAGAGGAAAACAAAAGGAAAAGAGGAATAGGTTGGGCACCACCAAAGGTATAGGAAAAAGGATAGGAACCGGCCAACACCCTAGGAAGAAGAAGAACACTTCCCCTATAGTTGCCACCTACCTTTCCTTCCAAACCCTAGCCGCCCAACCAAGCTTCCTTTGGATTTCTTGCCGCCCAAGGTAGAGGAAGACAAAGTAGTGGCCGGCCAACCCTTAGAAAAAAGAAGATGAGCCCTTCCCCTATAGTTGCCGCCCAACCTAACTTCCAACCTTGCCGCCCAATCCAAAGAGCCAAACCCTAATCTAATTAGGGTTTCCTCCATAGGTTTCTTGCCGCCTAAGCATGGTGGAGAAGAGAGAACTATGAGCTAGCCACCTCCAAGGAAGAAGACAAGCTTCTCCATAGGTTGCCGCCCAATCCAAATCATCACCTTGGCCGCCCAACCTAAGGAGCCAAAACCCTAATTAGGGTTTCCTCCTTGAGGTTGCTTGCCACCCAAGCAAACTAGGCAAAACCCTAATTTCCTTAGCTTCCATCATGAACCATTGAAAGGATGGAGAAGCTTGGGCGCAGGCCAAGTTAAGGAGGAAAAGGGAGGAAAGGTTTTGCCGGCCATCATTGGGAAGAAGAAGAAGAGAAGCCTCCTTCATGTTGCCGCCCAACACAATGAACCAAAACCTAACCCTAGCCTCCTCCTTGTTTCTTGCCGCCCAAGCCATCCAACTCCATCTCCAAAAACCTTAGTTGCCGCCCAACCAAAGCCACCCTTTTTATAGAGTTAGGTTTAGGCCTTGGTTTTATCTCCACCGTCGGTTCTAGGGTTTTAATCCCAACCGTCGGATCTAGAGATTTAATCTCAACCGTCGGTTCTAGGATTTTAATCCAACCGTCGGATCTAGAGATTTAATCTCCACCGTCGGTTCTAGGGATTTAATCCCAACCGTCGGATCTAGAGATTTGTTTTCCATCATTGATCTAGACTTCATGAGGTTTATATAAGGCTACGATAGGGACCATGAGGAGGAGTTGGGTCTTGGCCACCCGATGGATCGGAACCACACAAACTTGATACATCAATGATGTTCCATTCCACTAGAGGATCATCATCGAACTACCTCACCAACCCCCATAAATTAATATGGGCTCCATATATTATTTGTACATTTATCTCCCCGTGTTTAAGATATCGAATGTCCGTCAATCGATTGATTTACTGACCATCAATCAATTAACATCTAACTCCTCGAGTAGTACCACTCAACCTTATCATCATGTTGACTAAGTCAACCCGCGGGGTTTACATGATAAACCTTATGAGCTCCTCAAGGGGACATCATCAACCTAATATATAGGACACGGATTCCTCCTATAATCAACGGCACACCATGAAAATAATATCATTTCCCAACTTACCGGGCATATTGATTTAATCCATAGAAATCTCACCCTCTGGTAAATCAAAGAAATAAATACTAAGTACATGTGCCCGTTATTATATCGGGATTAAGAGCATGTACAACATAATATCCGAGGTCCGATTCAATTATGTAGTCAGCAATAAATTGAATCACCTCTATGTCGGTCCTGCTCAATGCACCTAAGTGTACTAGTGTAACTCTATGTTCAAGACAAAACAATACCAAGCTACACTACAACCATGCCAATGGTTTGTCCAAGACCATCTTGGTTGTGAGCCTCTACTTATACTCTACAAGGGACTGATAACATGATCTTCTGTGCCATCACCCAAGCACTATGTTATCTACAATGTAAAGTATTAGACAATATGCACAACATATAATAAATATAAAAGTGCAGACAATGATCATGTGATTCTTATTTCAAAATAAAGATGTTCATACTAAAGAGCTAGGCTTTCAGTATACATCCCAACAACCTTATCATCATGTTGACTAAGTCAACCTGCAGGGTTTACATGATGAACCTTATGAGCTCCTCAAGGGGACATCATCAACCTAATATATAGGACACGGTTTCCTCCTATAATCAACGGCACACCATGTAAATAATATCATTTCCCAACTTACCGGGCATATTGATTTAATCCATAGAAATCTCACCCTTTGGTAAATCAAAGAAATAAATACTAAGTACATGTGCCCGTTATTATATCAGGATTAAGAGCATGTACAACATAATATCCGAGGTCCGATTCAATTATGTAGTCGGCAATAAATTGAATCACCTCTATGTCGGTCCTGCTCAATACACCTAAGTGTACTAGTGTAACTCTATGGTCAAGAAAAATCAATACCAAGCTACACTACAACCATACCAATGGTTTGTCCAAAACCATCTTGGTTGTGAGCCTCTACTTATATTCTACAAGGAACTGATAACATGATCTTCTGTGTCACACCAAGCACCATGTTATCTACAATGTAAAATATTAGACAATATGCACACATATAATAAATATAAAGTGCAAACAATGATCATGTGATTCTTATTTCAAAATAAAATATTCATGAAAAAAGAGTTAGGGTTTCAGTATACATTCCAACAATCTCCCACTTATACTAAAAGACTATGTTGTCATCACACTGCCATACATCTGATTCCCCTTCCCTCCACATGCCTATCAAAGCTCTTGCTAGAAGGGCCTTAGTGAAAGGGTCTACCAGGTCATCCTCTGATGCAATCTTGGCAATAGCAACTTCTACCTCCTTTACGATTTCTCGTATCAGGTGGTACTTGCGCTCTATGCATTTACTTACCTTATGGGCTTATGGTTCCTTCGAGTTTGCAACTGCACCATTATTATCACAATAAATTATGATATTTCTGGGCAAACCAGGAATCACATCCAAGTCCATCAGGAAGTTCCTGAGCCACCCAGCTACTTTGGCCGCCTTAGAGGCTGCCACATACTCAGCTTCCATGGTGGAGTCCGCCACGCATTTCTGCTGGACACTCCTCCATACAATGGCTCCACCTCCCAAAGTAAATACAAAACCTAAGGTAGACTTACTGTTATCCCTATCAGATTGGAAATTGGAATCTATGTAACCCACAGGGAGTAATTGGTCTGCCCGGTAAACTAGCATATAATCCCTAGTCCTTCTCAGCCACTACAATATATGCTTTACCGCAGTCCAATGTCCCTATCCTGGATTACTCTGATATCTGCTGACCATGCCCACGGCATAGCAGATATCGGGTCTCGTACATAGCATCGTATACATGAGGCTTCCTACTGCCGAAGCATAAAGAACCGCCTTCATCTCCTCTATCTCCTCAGATGATCTAGGACACATCTCCTTAGATAAAGGAACTCCATGCCTGAAAGGTAGAAAACCTTTCTTGGAGTTTTGCATGCTAAAACGATCCATATTCGTGTCTATGTATGAAGCTTGGGATTAGCACACTAACCTTGATCCCAAGGATGTGTCCCACTTCTCCCAAGTCCTTCAAAACTGTTTGGACAACCATACCCTTACGTCTGATAACACTCTGATATTGTTGTCAACTACCAAAATATTATCTACGTATAGTACAAGAAATACCACTACGTTTCCGTCACATGTCTTATATACACAAGACTAATCCGGATTTTGAATAAATCCATAAGTCTGGATTTACCTCATCAAAACGGATGTTCCAAGATCTCGAAGCTTGTTTCAATCCATATAAGGACCGATTAAGCTTACACACTAGATGCTCTTTGCCTTTAGCAATGAATCCCTCTGGTTGCCGCATATAGATGTTCTCCTCAAGACTTCCGTTAAGGAAAGCTGTCTTGACATCCATCTGCCAAATCTCATAATCCATATGAGCAGCTATAGATAAGAGAATTCGGATAGACTTAAGCATAGCTACTGGCGAAAAAGTCTCCTCATAATCGATACCCTCTTTCTGAGTATACCCTTTCGCAACAAGCCTAGCTTTGAAGGTCTCAACCTTCCCGTCTACTCCTCTCTTTCTCTTGTAGATCCACTTGCATCCAATGGCTTTCACACCATCGGGTGGTTCTACTAGCTCCCAGACATGATTAGAATCCATAGATTCTATCTCTAAATTCATCGCTCTTTGCCAAGATATCGCATCTCTATCTTGGAGTGCCTCGTCATATGTCCAGGGATCAGGTTCATGTTCGCCAGGGACCAAATCAGAAGATTCTCCCAAGAACATGAATCTCTCGGGTTGCCTAACAACCCTCCCACTACGACGAGGTGCCTCCTGTGTATGCTCTGTGACACGCGGTGCAGTGACTTGTGGTATCTCCTCTTGTACCGGTGGTACTGAAGTCGGGACTTCCCCTGTCAACTCCTCAAGAACAATCCTACTCGTGGGCTTGTGGTTCATCACATAGTCCTCCTCTAGAAATCTGGCATTCGTACTCACGATCACCTTCTGATCTCTAGAATTATAAAACAAACCACCTTTGGTTCCTTTAGGGTACCCCACGAACATGCACACTTCTGTACGAAGTTCCAACTTACCAACATCAGCCTTCAGCACATGTGCTGGACTAGCCCAAATCCGAATATGTATTAGACTAGGCTTTTGCCCAGTCCACAATTCTGTGGGAGTAGAAGGTACTGACTTAGATGGAACCAAGTTTAGATTGTGTACTATCATTTCCAGAGCAAACCCCCAGAACGAATCAGGTAACTCAGAATAACTCATCATCAATCTGACCATCTCCATAAGAGTTCTATTCCTTCGCTCCGCCACATCATTCTGCTGGGGTGTGCTAGGTGCGGACAATTGGGATTGAATCCCAGCCTCTGATAAGTAACTCCTAAACTCTCCCAAGAGGTTACTCGCCACCACGATCAGATCGTAGTGTCTTGATACTTTTACCTTGACGGTTCTCCACATCAGCCTTGAATTCTTTGAATCTGTCAAAGCACTCAGACTTGCGGCGCATCAAGTAAATGTATCCATACCTTGAATAATCGTCTATAAAAGAGATGAAGTATTCAAAGCCACCTCTAGCCTGGATAGACATAGGACCACACAGATCAGAATGAACCAATTCTAACATATCTTTGGCCCTATACCCCTTGGCCTTGAAAGGCCTCTTGGTCATTTTACCTTCCAAGCAAGATTCGTAGGTTGGGAGATCCTCCACCACTAATGAACCCAAAGGTCCATCAGCTATCAATCTTTAAATTCTACTCAGGTTAATATGACCAAGTCTTAGGTGCCAAAGATATGTCTGGTTCATTTTCGAAGGTTCTTTTCTCTTATTGGACTTAGAAGATGAGTTATTCACTTCTATATGCATCGTGGGAGCTTTTGGTTCAAGAGTATACAAATTGCCAACCAATGTACCTGAACAGATAATCTCTCTATTTCTTTTTATAACAACTCTGTCATTAAAAGAAACAAAATATCCATCCATAAACAATTTAGAAATCGAAATCAAATTCTTTCTAAATGTAAATACATAAAGACAATTTCTCAAAACCAAAACTTTATTTCTATCAAACGATAAATAAACGTCTCCCACTGTAATAGCCGCTACCTTTGTAGCATTGCCCATGTAGACGGTAATTTCTCCTTCAGCTAGTCGTCGGGTTTCCTGGAACCCCTGCAAAGAATTGCAGACATGATCAGTGGCTCTCGTATCTATACACCAGGTACCGGTAGATAACACCACTAAACATGTTTCAAAGACTAAGGCAGAAGATATACCTATGTTCTTCTTTAGGAAGGGGAAGTCTTTCTTCCCATGTTCAGTCTGTCTACAAGTGAAGCACTTGTCTTTCGGCTTCTTCACTCCTCCCTGAGGTCCACCCGCCATTTTTGCTCTACCTTGTTTCTTCTTCTTATTCCCTTTCGGCTTAGAAGTAGAAACCTTCTGAGAAATCATAGCTTCCTGCCTAGCAGCTCGATTCTGGTATCCGAAAAGTTCCTTTTCCCCAGAATCATCCGCAGGCCTAGGAGGACACTCATCGACAGTTAAGACACTATCCATATTTCTTTTCCAATCAATATTATTTGGGTACAGTAAGTTTGTTTCCTTTAGCATTATAGTAAGTGGGTTGAAAGCCATTTGAAAATCCTAAGAATCACAATGATCAAAATATTAGATTTCAAATATTATTGATTCCTCAAAACAATAAAATTCCGAAATCAACCAACACCTCAAAACACCGAGAATATCGCATGCCACGATAGTGTGGACGTATACGAATTCTACATTTGTATGAGGAGGTTTTACCCATTAATTTTATTATCTTGTCAACCTTACTTTTTGACAAATAAAATTAATAGTTGGTTCCTCTTTGGCCCTACAAATAAAAGCAGTGACTCCGATGGGGAGGATACTTTTTATTTGCATCTAAGTGTGCATCATTACACGATACTAAGAGAATTATCTCGGATTATGTGCCTTACCGATGGGGAAGTACACACGCTCCTAAATAATTTCCTATAACCATTATTTGACCTATTGATCCACAAACAAACTCATCCGATGGGGAGGAAGGCACTCAGAGCCGACACGCAAGTCTGTTGCATCACACGTCAAATTGTAATGGAGGCCGCGGAAATTAATTAAAATATCCCTCTCCCACTTAGTAAATTGAAAATGAGGAATTTTCAAGCACACACAACATGCATATAAAACAAATCAGCAATAAATATGGAAAAAACAGAATTTTTCCAACTATTATGGATTTGTTCTCCAATATGCGTCCCGCCGTGTCGCCACCTCGTCCGCTCCACCTTTTCCATGCACAAGCCACATAAAGAGATCTGAGCCGAGATATATCATTTTAATTTACATCCATCGATCCTATACTCCACGAAGGAGTGTACAAATAATCTAGATCGAAAGTAAACTAAAATGAGCGGCTAAACAATGTCGTATTTAATTACAAAAATTAAATACTCACAACCTCCGAGGATTCAAATAATAAATATTTACACACATACAATCACATACACACATATGGCCATAATAGTCGGATCTTACGCCTGCAACCAAAAAGATAAACTACGCATATCCTACTATTATCCGACACATATAATATATGAAAAAGTGCATAAAAAATTAACCGAATCCTAAACACACAAAACCGGAAACCTGGGCTCTGATACCAGTTGTTGGGAATCGGCTTCGGAGGCTCGTCGGCTCCCATGTCCCCGGATTAAAATTTTCACTAATGAAAACTAATCCGGATGGGATGAGTTTCCTAAGCTCAACCAATTCGTCGTCGTGCTATCGACTTGAGCGATCGCTTGAACAAACTAGTTGTTCAAGCAACACAACTCTTCTAGTCGATTAGCCGCGGAAGAGATGACGGACAGATCACCGGTTTTTGTGTTTATCTTCGGGGTCCATGATTATACAAATACATACACATGCAAACTAGTATAATCAACACATACTAATCAAAATAATAAGAACATGCAAAGATCAATAATAAAAGTTATAAAACTTTTATACCTCTTGATCTTCTATCGTATGTCCTAACCTCCTTGCAGACTTCGTGTGGGCGAAGATCCTCCACAAGTTGAAGCTTCCTAGATCTTCTTCAATCCAAAGAAAGAAGAACTCTCCTTCCCTTCTTGCTTGAGCCAACCACCAATCCACAAAGGATTGATGCCGCCGCCCCAAGAATAGAGAGAACTAAATGGAAACCACCAAGGAACCAAACTAGGGACAAACCCTAGCTTCTAGTGCCGCCGGTCAATAGGGAGTGAAGAGGATAAAAGGAATATGTTGGGCGCCGGCCAAGGTATAGGGAAAAGAGAAGGAGCCGGCAACACCCTAGGAAGAAGAAGAGCACTTCCCCTATAGTTGCCGCCCAACCAAGCTTTCAAACCCTAGCCGCCCAACCTTTCTTCCTTTGGATTTCTTGCCGCCCAAGCAATGAGAGGCTAAACCCAAATTTCCAAAAACCAAATCCTTGTTGCCGCCCAACCCATTCTCCCATATATATAGAGTTAGGTTTAGGCCTAGGTTTAATCTCCTCCATTGGTTCTAGAGATTTAATCTCAACCGTCGGATCTTAGAGATTTAATCTCAACCGTCGGATCTTAGAGATTTAATCTCCACCTAGGGATTTAATCTCAACTGTCGGATCAAGAGATTTAATCTCAACCGTAGGATCTAGAGATTTAATCTCAACCGTCGAATCTAGAGATTTAATCTCAACCGTCGGTTCTAGAGATTTAATCTCCACCGTCGGTTCTAGAGATTTAATCTCAACCGTCGGTTCTAGAGATTTAATCTCAACCGTCGATTCTATGGATTTAATCTCCACCGTCGGTTCTAGAGATTTAATCTCAACCATCGGTTCTAGGGATTTAATCCCAACCGTCGGATCTAGAGATTTAATCTCAACCGTCGGATCTAGAGATTTAATCTCAACTGTCGGTTCTAGAGATTTAATCTCCACCGTCGGTTCTAGAGATTTAATCTCAATCGTCGGTTCTAGAGGTTTAATCTCAACCGTCGGTTCTAGGGATTTAATCTCCACCGTCGGTTCTAGAGATTTAATCTCAACCGTCGGTTCTAGGGATTTAATCCCAACCGTCGGATCTAGAGATTTAATCTCAACCGTCAGTTCTAGAGTTTTATTTTACATCCTTGGATCTAGAGCTTCATGAGGATTATATTAGGCTACGATAGGGACCATGAGGAGGAGTTGGATCTTAGCCACCCGATGGATCAGAACCACACAAACTTGATCCATCAATGATGTTCCATTCCACTAGAGGATCATCATTGAACTACCTCACCAACCCCCATAAATTAATATGGGCTCCATATATTATTTGTACATCCGTCTCCCCGTGTTTAAGATATCGAATGTCCGTTAATTGATTGATTTACTGACCATCAATCAATTAACATCTAACTCCTCGAGTAGTACCACTCAACCTTATCATCATGTTGACTAAGTCAACCTGCAGGGTTTACATGATGAACCTTATGAGCTCCTCAAGGGGACATCATCAACCTAATATATAGGACACGGTTTCCTCCTATAATCAACGACACACCATGTAAATAATATCATTTCCCAACTTATCGGGCATATTGATTTAATCCATAGAAATCTCACCCTTTGGTAAATCAAAGAAATAAATACTAAGTACATGTGCCCGTTATTATATCGGGATTAAGAGCATGTACAACATAATATTCGAGGTCCGATTCAATTATGTAGTCAGCAATAAATTGAATCACCTCTATGTCGGTCCTGCTCAATACACCTAAGTGTACTAGTGTAACTCTATGGTCAAGAAAAACCAATACCAAGCTACACTACAACCATACCAATGGTTTGTCCAAAACCATCTTAGTTGTGAGCCTCTACTTATATTCTACAAGGAACTGATAACATGATCTTCTGTGTCACACCAAGCACCATGTTATCTACAATGTAAAATATTAGACAATATACACACATATAATAAATATAAAGTGCAAACAATGATCATGTGATTCTTATTTCAAAATAAAATGTTCATACAAAAAGAGCTAGGCTTTCAGTATACATTCCAACAATGTTCACTCTCAGCATCCCTATGCTTCCATTCAGGGAGTACCAAATGCTTGGATAAACCAAGGAGCATAACATGTGCTAGTCTCACAAAATTAATGATGTCCAATCTTATCAATTCATCGACTAGGGATAGTTTCAATACTTGCATATTTACACATGATGAAGTACCCACTATTTTTGATTCAATCACAATTTCTCTCATGTTATGCATCGTATTGTGGACTTCAGTATATGAGTTTATGATCCAATCAAATACATAGATAATGTATACTCAAATAGTGAATTTTATTAATAACTTCTAAGGAGATTGCCTTAGGACACCTCTCAATTACATCAAACTCCCACTTGGCCTACAGTCAATCGCCTTGATATCTAATACCATAGGCCTCTATATGCCTCTCGAACTTTTCTTGGGGAAGAGGCTTTGTCAGGGGATCTACTAGAATCCTATCAGTGCGAACTTTCTCTATTTGTACGTCTCTTCTACCTATGATCTCTCTTATCAGATGGTAACGACGTAGTACATGCTTGGATCGCTGATGAGACTGTGGTTCCTTTGCCTGTGCAATAGCGTTATTGTTGTCACAGTAAACTGGTAATGCTTTAACAATGCACGAAACTACTCCAAGTTCAGTAATGAACTTCTTGATCCAGACTGCCTCCTTTACTGCTTCAGAAGTTGTAATGTACTCTGCCTCCGTAGTAGAATCAGCAACGGTATCTTATTTGGAACTTTTCCAACTCACCGCACCTCCATTCAAGATGAATATGTATCAAGACTGAGATTTTGAATCATCTTTATCTGTCGTGAAGTTGGCATTAGTATACCCGCTTACTACCATATCACCTCCTCTATATACCAAGAATAAATCCTTAGTCCTTCTCAAGTACTTAAGGATTGTCTTGACAGACACCCAATAGTCTATACTAAGATCCAACTAGTATCTACTCGTAACGCTCAAAGCATACGATACATCTAGCCTCGTACATAGTATAGCATACATGATCGATCCTATAGTTGACACATATGGGATTTGACGCATGTGAATCCTCTCGTCTTCAGTGCGCGGGAACATAGACTTCGAAAGGTTAATCTCATGCCTCATGGGAAGAAAGCCTTTCTTGGATTTTTCCATGCTAAACCGTTTTAGCACTTTGTCTATGTATATAGACTGCGAAAAACTAAGCAACCGATTCGATCTATTTATATAGATCTTAATCTCCAAAATATGGGTTGCTTCTCCCATGTCTTTCATGGAGAACATTCTGGACAACCAGACCTTGACTGTTTGCAAAATAGGAATATCGTTTCCTATAATTAATATGTCATCGACATACAATACTAGGAACACGATCACACTCCCACTAACCTTCTTATACACACAGGGCTCCTCAGGATTTTGTGAGAAATCAAACTGTTTGATTGACTCATCAAAACGGATATTTCAACTCTTGGATGCTTGCTTCAATCCATAAATGGAACGTTGAAGCTTGCATACTTTGTTCTTGTCAATGGATGTGAAACCCTCAGGTTGTATCATATATACATCCTCAGACAGGTTTCCGTTAAGGAAAGTTATTTTCACATCCATCTGTCATATCTCATAATCAAAAAGAGTCATCATGGCTAGGAGTATCTGAATGGATTTAAGCATAGCTAATGGTGATGTTATATATGAGAGGTGTCCTAAGACAATCGCCTTATGGTTGCACCATTTATTTGATAAATGAAGATTCACTATTTGAGTGTATATGTTTTCAAGTATTTGATTAGATCTTAAACCCATTTACTGAATGTTCGTAATATGATTCACAGCATGTGAGAATTTGTGACTGGATTACAACTAATGAGTATCTCTACATGTGTAATTGTGATGTATTGGAAATATACCTAGTCGATGAATTGATGCATTCGAACGCAATCAATTCTATTGAGACTAGCACGAGTTATAGTCTTTGGTTTATCCAAGCAGCAGTTTATCACTTGTTAGAGACATTGGGATATCCGGAGTTAACCGTGAATGCTAGTTATGGTAACTAGTTAATTGGACAGACCAGGTGTAAAACTTCATATGGTTCTCTGTATATACAGATATGTCAATAAAGTCCTTACTGCAGCTTAAGTGCAATGTTCTTTCGATTTGGGGTATTCAAGTCATCTTGGTCATGAAGACTTATGCTTTGACATCTTAAGCAAGCATCTCCGAGGAGATGTGGACCCGGGATAATTGGGTATAAGTCGAAGTGGCCGAAAGTGTTTGAATAGCCTACAGAGGATTCACCACTCCTTGTGAGGAGATGTATACCCTGTGGGCTCTCGTCGGATTGTTACTAAAGTCTTTGGTCAAAGCATTACATGTTTAGACTATAGTACTTTTGGATACATGTGCAATAACTAGAATCCACAGGACGAGGACATGATACTTAAGCTAGGTGTGACGTAGTCAGCCTAGTGGGGATTGACACAATAGAACAAGTCCTGAACCAAGTGGGTAGATAAGGCGTATCTAGTTCGGTGCACTTGACCGAGCGGAACTAGCTGAAGCTACCTCGCCGTATCCTAGACTAGTTAGACCAGGAAGTGGTCTTAGGTAAGTCAAGTCTCTATTTTCTTGAAAATGGCTTTGTCTAAGGAAGTGGTCATTTTTCCGATCAAAGAAGGCCTCTGTGCCTCGCCACGACCTGGAAGTCATGATCTTGAAAAGGTGACTTGATGAGCCTAAGGTCAAATCCGAATCTAACGCAAGGTTGACAAGTGTTCGAATCATTAAATTTAAATCAAGTAAAATTGGAAGTCATCTCACAAGAACATATAGGGTTAACATGTTTGATCATGTAGACATGGGTGAGATGATTTAGGTTAATAATTTTCAACCAATCTTTAATAAATCCAATATCCGATCCAACTACCTTGCGTGTAGGATCAATGAATGTTGGACAGTGGTTGCTCTCGACACATGATCGGGGATCAACTCAAGTTTTCGAAGCTTCGATTCAAACGACAAGGATTGGTAGCCTTCGAAAATAACGGCAAGCTCAAAATCATCGGATCAAGTGATATTGAGCTCAACTCTAACTTTATTATTCAAAATGTCTTATTAGTAGAAAATTTTCAATATAATTTACTTAGTGTAAGCCAATTGTGTGATAATAACTATAAAGTCATATTTCTAGAAAATGAATGCGTAATTAATACAAATGAAACTTCTAAAACAATCCTTAAGGGAACCAGAAATAACAATATTTATACTATTAATTTAACTAAGTCTTCAACCAAGTGTCTTATGACATGGCAAGAGGAATCATGATTGTGGCACCGACGACTCGGTCACTTACACCCAAGAGTCATCCACAAGATGAGTCAGAGTGACTTAGTCAGAGGTTTGCCTAACCTCAATAACTTGGATAATAAAATATGTAATGCTTATCAACAAGGTAAACAATCTAGGACACAACATCAACTAACTAATCAAGAATGAACAAAAGGTGTTCTTGAGCTTCTACACATAGATCTATTTGATTCACGCGGAGCTAAGTCACTTAATGGGAGTAAATTCTGCTTAGTCATAATTGACGACTATTCTAGATTTACTTGGGTTAGATTCATCAAACACAAAAGTGATACTCTAGATCAATTAATCAACATATTTAAACTAATAGAAAATCAACAAAACATTAAAATCAAAAGACTTAGGATTGATCATGGTGGTGAATTCGAGAACCACAGGTTTACAGAATTCTGTAACCTAAATGGATACCACCATGAGTTCTCTTGTCCTAGAACCCCACAACAGAATGGTCTAGTAGAACGTAAAAATAGAACCCTACAAGAAGCCGCTAGGACAATGTTAAACGAGTATAACCTACCCGATAGGTTTCGGGCGGAAGCCGTAAGTACGGCATGCTATGTCCAAAATAGGATGCTTATGGTAAAGAGGCACCTTAAGACCTCATACAAGATTTATCATAATAAAATACCCAACATCAAGTACTTTAGGATATTTGGGTGTAAGGTACATATCCTAAACACTAAGGATTACCTAGGATAATTTATATCCAAAACCTCGACCGGAATCTTCCTAGGATACTCGACTACAAGTAGAGCTTATAGAGTGTATAACCATGATACCCTTAGAGTCGAGAAGACTATCAATGTAGTATTTGATGAAGGACATGAACCTACAAAACCCCCGGCAACCCCAATTAGCGAGCCGATTCATACCAGACTCAACTCCAATCCGGAGATTAAGTCTAGTATTAATCCTAACCTACATCAACCAAGTCAGTCTATCAACCAAGTGGTAGATGACCCTAACCAAACTAGGACTCAAACGAGTCATCCTATTGACCAAGTGGTAGATGACTCAAACCCAAATCAAACTAGGACTCAAACGAATCATCCTATCGACCAAGTGATAGGTGATACAAGCCTAGGAGTTCGAACTAGAGCCTCATACAGAAACCTTAGTCAAATCTCCTTGATTTCCAAAATTGAACCCAAAACTATTGACCAAGCTCTTCTTGATCCTGATTGGATTATTACAATGCAAGAAGAGCTGGCTCAATTCACTAGGAACGAAGTGTGGGAATTAGTGCCACCACCTAAAGATAAAACAATCATTGGAACAAGGTGGGTGTTTAGAAATAAACTTGATGATAAAGGTGAAGTAGTTAGAAATAAAGTTAGACTAGTCGCTAAAGGGTTTAGTCAAGTCGAAGGTTTAGATTACGACGAGACCTATGCTCCAGTAGCTAGGTTAGAATCCATTCGAATGTTATTAGCATATGTTGCACATCGAGGATTTAAGTTGTTTCAAATGGATATAAAGTCAGCATTCTTGAATGGATACATTAAAGAAGATGTTTATGTTAGTCAACCCCCTAGTTTCGAAAGTCTAGATAAACCTGACCATGTTCTTAGGTTAAAGAAAGCTCTCTATGGACTTAAACAAGCCCCTCGAGCTTGGTACGAGAGGCTTTCGGTTTATCTTAAGTCCAAAGGATTTAACCAAGGTGTAGTTGACCCAACCATTTTCGTAAAAACTATAGGTAAAGACATATTCATAGCCCAAATCTACATAGATGATATTATTTTCGGAACCACCAATTCGATCCTACTGAATGAATTCATTTCACTTATGGAAAGTGAATTTGAAATGAATTTAGTAGGTGAGTTAAGTTTCTTCTTAGGTCTACAAATTAAACAAACTAAAGATGGAATATACCTACATCAACGCAAATATACTAGGGAATTAATTAAACGCTTTGGAATGCAAGATGCTAAAATTATTAATACCCCAATGGCAACTAATGTGAATATAGAAGAAGATGCAATCGGAAATTCAATTGATTTAAAATACTATAGGAGCATAATAGAGAGTCTCCTTTACTTAATTGCGAGCTGACCTGATATCCTATTTGCAGTAAGTATGTGCGTAAGGTTCCAAACCTGTGTCAAGGAGTCTCACCTGACTCTAGTCAAGCGTATCCTTAGATATCTAAAGGGTACACTTAATGTCAGTATTTGGTACCCTAAATCTACCGAGTTCGAACTAACCGGCTACTCCGATTCGGACTATGCCGGTAGTAAGCTCGATAGAAAGAGTACGAGTGGTTGTTGTCAACTTCTCGGCTCGAGTCTAGTGAGTTTGTGTAGTAGGAAGCAACACTGTGTTGCCTTATCTACCACCGAAGCCGAATACATCGCGATGGGTGAGTGTGTTACTCAGCTTCTTTGGATGAAGCACACTCTCCGATACTTTAAGTTAGATTTTACGAACACTAAACTCCACGTAGATAACATTAGCTCAATTAACCTAACTAAGAATCCGATATGTCATTCTAGGACCAAACATATAGAGGTCAAACATCATTTCATTCTAGAACATGTGGCCAACGGAGTCATACAACTAGAATACGTCGAATCGAAGTCCAACTTGGCAGACCTATTTACTAAACCCCTACGCGAAGTCGAATTCAGTCTATTAAGATGAAAATTGGGCATGTGATAGTAGAATAGGAACATACAAATTATATTTTCTTACTACTATTTCTTACTTTTCATTTTCATGGAACTAGCATAGGACATACCTTAAATATCATGCACCTATAGATTTAAGGAGCCAATACATCTCACAACACATAGGACTAACGTATTTGTGTACTTAGCCACGTAGATGGGCGTGAGATGTTAGGACCTTACTCCTGGTTCCAGATGTAGAGCTAGTGCATCGCCATGAACCACGGAGTATAATCATATATATTAACCGACTCTGACCAGGACTGGTTGATCTTTCATATCAATCAAGTCAAATATGAGTCGAACATTTTATAGATGAGTTTATTTTCAGTATATTATTTTCAAAATAATATGGAACATGCTTGGACTTTAAATTTAATACCTATATTTGTTTTTCACACACCCCCACTCTTTTCGATATATGGCAAAAGGGGGAGAGAAAGGCCAAAGTTAAGGGATCAAATTTTTGATAACTTAACTCACTCCATATTTATTCACATGGCCAAAGTTAGTTAAGGGATCAATTTTTTGATAACTTAACTCACTTCATATTTATTCACATGGCCAAAAGTTAAGTAAATGTTTACTTAATTTTAAGTTTTGAAAATTTACTTAACTTGTTTGAGTTAACAAAAAGGAAATAAAGGCCAAGTTAAGAGAATTCTTAACTTAAACTTATTTTTGACACTATGGCTAAATGTTAATGTTTTACTTAAGAAAGGGGGAGAAAGAGCCAAGTTAAGAATTCCTCTTAACTTAAACATTTCACTAAGGCCAACTTTAAGTAATGTTAATTACTTAAACTCTTCCTAAATAGCAACCATCAAGGGGGAGGATTAAGGTCTTCTTTCAAGACTCACCCTCGGTCAAGGGGGAGGTTTCTCCAAGGGGAGTACTTGAAGAAAATCCTTACTACTCCTACTTAATCTTTATTATTCTTGTTTCTCATGCACATTATTATTCTTTATGCATGCTATTTTCTTAACTTTGTATGTGGGTTTTCCATAGATCAAAAATGAGGAGATTGTTGGTACAGTAGGCACCCAAGTCGAATCTGAGTTTTGAATATAGCAAACGATACAAAGTTAAACTTATATTGTTATCTAACGAGCTAAATCGAGTGTGCAAAAAAGTGTCAACACTGGAGCTAAAGGCTAGCGACACCTGGAGGAAGCCGCGGTGGTCAGGCGACACTCGAGTGATTTCAGAGGAAGCCGAAGGGATCGAGTGGAAGGTCGGAAGCGAAAGCGACACAGTAAGTATCGAGGTAAAGTTCGTGTGTGTCTGAGAGTAAGAGAGATCGTATCCTCCTTACGGGGATGATCTTAAGCATAGATCTGACCAAAGACATCCTATAGATGGTCTAGGTCGAGATCGGACGGTCGACGGACATCAAAATAATGTTTTTGTTAAGCTAACTTTGCCTTGCAGCTAGCATCAGTCGACTGCCAGCTTGGAGGACTCGACTACCGTCCATCAGTCAACTATCTGCGGTCAGCATTCGACTGATGCTTCCATCAGTCGACTGATGATGGCCATCAGTCGACTGATGGTCAAGGATCAGCTTCGAGGAGTCAAGGCTTATCACCTCATTTCAAGGGGGGTGGTGATCAAATCTTATTGGCTGAAGTTCCTCTCGAAAAGGGGCTCAAGGGCTATAAAAGGAGGGCCTCTCCTAGGGTTTTTCTCATCAATTCCAAGCTTCCAAAAGCCTCCGCAAAGCTACAACTCTCTGACAATGAAGTGCTACCTCTCCGACGCTCTAGGTTTATTTGTTTATTCTTTTCCGTCGGTATAAACTTCAATTCATTTTGTCTTTTCTATATTATTGTCTCGGAGTTTTTATCGTAACGAGGAGAGGGGGAGTGTCCCTCTACCTCAAGCTTTGTGATTTTTTTGGTATTTGTCTAACTCCTACCTCCAACGAGGAGGAGTTCATTTAGTGTTTTGCCCTCCGTGCGTAGTCAAGGACCACTAGGGCCTTGGAGTAGTAGCCGAAGGCTACGAACCAAGTAAAAAATCCATTTGTCTTGTTTATTTGTCATTTATTTTTTCGCTGCATTTAATTGTCTACTCAACGAATTCGTACAAAAATTTTATCGCTATTCACCCCCCCCTCTAGCGATCCGCTCGATCCAACAAAAAATTCACTAAGTTAGCTTCTCGTGCATATGCTAAGTGAATCTTCTTAGGGGATACTCGTTCCATGATAAGTTAAGTCATCATCCTATAGCTTTCCAAAGGTCTCCGGCTCTTAGGCACTTACTTGCCTAAAGTGAGGGTCATTCCCTAGATTTATCACAAAGTCTTAAAGTCATGCTCGGTATTGAGAGAAATTGATAGGTGTTTCCTCAGTAACCTAACTTGGTCTCAAAGGGGCACCTAACCATTTCCACCCACAACAATTATTTTTTATCCCTCATAAAATATTTTTCTCTTTTTTTTTCTTCTTTCTTTTCTTTTTCATTTCATTTTCTTTTCTCTCTTTTACTTTTTTTTCGGCTCACTGGGATTTTGATTTTTTTCGATCCGAGCATCTCCAGTAACTGAAATGCTAAATTTAGGGTCACATGTGGATTCCAAAGTACTAGACTATTGAGATGAATCATAACTAGGTATGTACTAGACTCTCCCTTTCAGAAAGTTCGTCATGTGTATGTGTAAAATAAAATCTAACCGATGTAAGTCTAGAACATTCACTCAGAGCAAATAGAATAAAATACTACGAGGTAAATGAAGTTAAGCTATCCATAGAAACAACTCATGAAGAAAACTTTTAAAAACACTACTGAGACAGCTTATAGCAAAAACTAAGTGCTGAAAGAAATTGAACAACCTATGCATGAACAAATGAATTCTAACTAAAATGCAAACATCAAGAAAGAAACTATTGCTAGAAATAAAATAAAACAAAACTTGGGATCCCCCCAGACTTAAATGAAAGTATACCTCTAGTATAGTGGACGAGGTGGAAAGTCTGGAAGCCTCGACATCTCGGGATTCTGGGAGAACCTGTTGCTGAGCCGCTGATGCCACATGTACATGTGGTCGATCTGAGAGCTGGTGGATGTAGCGGCTGCTCGATGCTCCTCCTCCCTAGCCCACTACGCCTGCTGGGCTCGCATGTGTTGCCGCACCTCCTAGAAGTAGTTACGGGCCTCGTCATAGAACTCCTCGGATCGCTGGAAATGCGCCCGAAAGCCCTGAAACTCTGCCTGAATGTAGGTGCTCTGCTCTTCCCATCGTTGCCTCTGCGTTTGTTGCTCGGCATATATATCGTCGAGGCACAATTGGAACTCTGAAAAATCGTAGGCAGATTTACCTACATCCTGCTCAAAAGTAGAATTGGTGGTGATACAAGTGCAGGCTCATGTCGACATGGACTAGGTGGGCTCCTATACATGTGCGGACTGGAGGAGAGTGATGAATAGGGGCAAAATGCACGATGTGGTGCTCTTCATCCCTTGCCCAATATGGCCGTGTGAAAACACATGACCAGGCCATGTGCACTGCTGGAATGTGGGCCACGGTCGTGTGAAACCACATGGCTTGGTCGTGTGCCCCCCTATTTCTCTCTCGAAGTGCACTACGGTCTGAATTCTCCCACACGCATCGCCGTGTAGGCTCAAAATGATTTTTGTTTCTACCTAGCAAGTTCTTTCCAACCCTAAACTACTTGCAAAGATGTTAATGGACAAAAATTAAATTCTAAACTATACACATGAATGCAGAAAGATTAAGAACATATAAAATTTAACTTGGGTTGCCTCCCAAGAAGCGCTTTGTTTAAGGTCTTTTAGCTCGACCTTATTCCTATGTTTCATTCGATGTGTTTGAATCTTGCTCGTGGGGGAGCAAGATATTTTCTCACCTTATGCCTCTTGCCTTGTTGTCCCCCACGCTATATCCCTTAAATCTTGCTCGTGGAGGGGCTAGATACTTTCTCACCTTTCGCTTCCTGCCTTTTGGTCCTTCATCGCTATATTTTTTAAATCTTTCTCATGGAGGGGCAAGGTACTTGGGCTCTGCTTTCCTTGGCTCGAGGTTAAACAAGCTTAGCCTCCACAAATCATCAAGAGCTTGATCATAATATTTTGTTTCATCCATATGCTGTGAATAATGTAACTCACCACAAATATCCTCACCAAAAGATTGATAGCCAATTCTATTATGTCAAATGAAATTTTATCATTACAAATCACTAAATGGGCTTCGTTATTGGTAGCTAAAGTTTCGATGAGAGTTAAGGTAGGCTCTTCTAGACCATTGAGGTTATGAGGTGTTTTGATTGAAGCAATGCACTCCTCGATTAAAGTATCGATTGTATAATCCTCAAATTCTTCTTCCAGTGGTGATTGAATGGATTTTTCTTCTTCACTTCCTATGTCATCTACGCCCTCCTCATCCATTTGCTCAAAGTGAGTCTCTACCATATTAGGGGTAATCTAGTCATCAAAGCCACCTTCTAGTTGTTTGGTTTCTTCTTTTGATAGATCTCGTTGCATAATCTCCGTAAATTGTCGGTTATGCTCCTCGTATTCCCTAGTAAATTTATCTAGCGGGGCTTCTAAGTGGGGACTTGGTTCTGGATAAAATTCACATGGCGATTCATAGCACTCGTTCTCACTTGGGAAGCAATATTGAGTCTTTGTCTGTGAATGCCACCGTCGGAATTCATCATTCGCTGCATGTTGTGTTTTAATGAAATCTTCCATCATCTGTTCAAGTCGGGATTTAGTCAGACAATATTGAGGGTTTAAGTAGCCAGGGTCATAACTATATAAATAGGAATCATCTTGTGGCCACTAGTTGTAATTGTAGTTGACATCTTCTCGTTCAAATTGTGAAGGTTTAAATATATCAGGACAATCATTTATGGTATGCCATGTTTCACCACAATACTCACAATAAATGTTACCAAAACTCACAACATTAACTTGATCATAATCATGAGTAAAAGCATGCATCGTTATACACAGGAAATTATAGGTAAGGAAAGGAATAGCAATGACTTGGCAAGAGTATACTTTTTTTTATATATTAAACTGAAGCACTAAAAAAACTAAAAACTGAAAGAAAGATAGATGTAATTAATCAAAACAGAAAATTGAATAGAAAATAAATAAAATAAAATAAAACAAGAAAATAAATCTAGCCTAAGTCCGATCCAATTGTCCACTTTCGATTCGATATCGAATCAATCAATCCCCATCAACGGCGCCAAAAACTTAATGCACACGACTGTAGTTGGGATTTTTCGAGCCACAAAAACCGCTTTTTGCGTTGCAAAAACCTCAGAAGCCCGGCCACAGATCCGTGTGAAGATATATAAAAATAAAATATGTATGTGTTTAAAGAAACCTAGATCTACCTTAGATCTACAAGATGAGAGCATTACCCTCGTAGCGATGCCCTTCGCTTATCCCGCTCGTCCAAATGCTTTACCGGAACTCAAAAGTGTCAATTGTACACTCCTCTATTGGTATCCACACGGACAAATGGTGGAGAAAAACAACCTAGGGTGTGCTAGCACTCATGGAAGTTTCGGCCAAGGAGGTTGGGAGAGCTTGAGAGGAAGAATATCCAAGGAAGAAGAAGATGGAGTTACTCACCAAATCAATTCCATCTAATGGAATAAAGTGGCCGGCCACCATATCTTGGGGGGTTACATGCATGCATGTAACTCCAAGAGCCAATGACTCTTGGTCTCCCTCATGAGGTGACACCACATGATAAGTCCATGATGATGAAAAACATCACCATTGGCCGGCCCCATGCCATGTCACCATGACATGGTAATTGGTCAAGTCAAAATTGACCATTAATCTTCCCTCTCAAGTCAAGTCAAACTTGACCTCTTATCTCCCATGGTTGATCAAATCCAACCACTTGATTCAAGTCAATTTGATTTAATGAATCTCTATTCATTAATTTAAATTGACTCAATGAATCAAATCTAAATTAGACTCATTCAACGCTTGAATCAAATTGAGTCTAACTCAATTAGTCTAATTTGGATTACTCTTAATCCAATTTGGTTCATCCCATGAACCTAATCCTCATGGTTCATCATATGAACCTAATCTCCATCTAATTGCCTTTGTGTGTGACCCTATGGGTTCTTGTAATGTTGGCAATGCTCCTAAACCGATTTAGGAACATAAGCAATGAGCGGTATCTAGCAACACATCATTGCTACCCAAGTTACAAGAATGTTGAGCTCCAACATCACCTTTGTGACTACTAATTGTGATTCTCACAATATGCGACAATGTCCCTTTATCCATGACATCTAGATTGACCAATTGAGGTATAGACTGTGTCATCCTCGGTACAATCTATATCTTGAACTTCAAGTAGACTCACTCTAATCAAATGAGCTCAATATCTCATATTGACTCATTTGGGCATGGTCATGCACTTCGTGGTCTCACTCAATCAAGAATATCGATGTCACTACCATCATATAGGAGGGATAGATCCCATCTACATCACTCATATCCCTCCGCATAATTTGTTACATACCCAGTAATCGCCTTTATAGCCCACCCATTTACGGTTGACGTTTGATGAAGCCAAAATATGCAACTCCTTATGTAGGGAACCATGGTGACTTCAGGTCTAAGGACTAGTAGTCATACTAATGGCCACATGAGAAAGTATATGACACTCATATAACGATTCATGATACTTTCTCATGGTTGGTCATTTAGTATACATTCTCCAATGCATACTCATGTGTCAACTTGATATCTCATATCCATAACTTGTGAGATCAAGTCATCGAGTTGACCTACATGCTAGTCTCTACGCATTAACATTGTCCCTGAATGTTAATACTTGACTAGGAATGATTAAGAGTAGTGTTCTCTATATCATCTCATTATCGATTCAACCAATCGATTGATATAGATAAAAACCTTCTACTCAAGGACGTTATTATACTTAGTTTATTTGGCACCAATACAAGTAAATACAATAACCATGTCTTTATAAATAGGAATATGATATAATAAAGTCCATACAACAATCATCATATGATTGGCTCTAGGACTTTCACTAACAATCTCCCACTAACACTAGTGTCAATCACCGTAGTATTTAATACCCAATGACCTAGTGTGACCATCATGCTTTTTCTGTGCCAAAGCCTTGGTCAAGGGATCTGTGATGTTAGCCTCTGTGGGTACTCTACAAATCTTCACATCTCCTCTATCGATAATCTCTCAAATGAGATGGAAGCGCCGTAGTATGTGTTTGGTCCGCTGGTGTGAGCGAGGTTCCTTAGCCTGCGCAATCGCTCCATTGTTGTCACAATAGAGCTCTATGGGATCTGCTATGCTATGAACCACCCTAAGCTCAGTAATGAACTTGCGGATCCAAACTGCCTCCTTTGCTGCCTCAGATGCTGCGATATACTCGGCTTCTATTGTAGAATCAGCAACTGTGTCCTGCTTCGAACTCTTCCAGCTCACAGCACCACCATTCAAGCAAAACATGAACCGTGACTGCGATCTATAATCATCCTGGTTAGTTTGGAAGCTGGCATCGTTGTAACCCTTTACAGCTAGCTCCTCATCGCCTCCAAATATCAAGAAATATTCTTTAGTCATTCTCAAGTACTTAAGAATATTCTTGACTGCTATCCAGTGACGCTCACCTAGATCTGACTGGTATCTACTCGTCATGCTCAAAGCATACGAGACATCAGGACAAGTACATAGCATGGCGTACATGATAGATTCTATAGCAGATGCGTAAGGGATCTTATCCATGCGGTCTCTCTCCTCTCTAGAAGAGGGACTTTAAGTCTTCGAAAGACTCACACCATGTGACATCGGCAGAAGTCCCTTCTTGGAATTCTGCATGGCAAACCGTAGTAATACCGTGTCAATGTATGTACTCTGACTTAGGCCAAGCAATCTCTTAGATCTATCTCTATAGATCTTGATGCCTAGAATACAGGCTACTTCACCTAAGTCCTTCATTGAGAAGTACATCCCCAACCAAGTCTTCACAGATTGTAGCGAAGGGATGTCATTCCCAATGAGTAGTATGTCATCCACATACAATACAAGGAAGAAAATTGTGTTCCCATTAACCCTCTTGTAGACACAGGGTTCATCTTCATTCTTGATGAAACCAAACTTTTGATTGCATCATCAAATCGAAGATTCTAGCTCCGAGAAGCTTGCTTTAGCCCATAAATGAACCTTTGCAGCTTGCATACTTTCCCTGTATGCTGTGGATCTACAAAACCCTCAGGTTGTGTCATGTACACATCCTCGAGTAAGTTTCCATTTAGAAATGCGGTTTTGATATCAATCTGCCAGATCTCATAATCGTGGTATACTGCAATAGCAAGCATGATCCGAATGGACTTAAACATTGCCACTAGAGAAAAGGTTTCATCATAGTCAATACCATGAATTTGCTTGAAACCTTTAGCCACCAATCTGCCCTTATAGGTATGCGTAAGTCCATCCATGTCAGTCTTTCTCTTAAAGACCCACTTACACCCAATGGGTTTGACCCCTTCAAGTGGATCAACCAAAGTCCATACTTGGTTGGTGTACATGGATTCCATCTCGGATCTCATGGCCTCTATCCATTTCTCAGAGTCTGGGCTCATTACAGCTTCCTGATAGGAGGTAGGCTCATTCTCAATGAGAATAACGTCATCATGGTCAGACAAGAGAAATGAGTATCTCTCAAGCTGACGACGTACCCTATCAGACCTGCGAAGAGGTAGGTCTACCTGAACAGGTGGTTGTTCCACAACTCTTTGTGCAACAATCTCATCACCCACAACATTTTGTGTTTCCTGTTCAACCTCCATCAAGGCCTCAGTGCTATGGTCCTTATCTTGAATTTCTTCAAGATCGAACGTACTCCCACTAGTTTTTCTAGAAACAAAATTCCTTTCTAGAAAAACCCCAGTCTTTACCACAAACACTTTGTGCTGACTGGGAATGTAGAAGTAATATCCCTTAGTCTCCTTGGGATATCCAACAAAATAACACTTATCGGATTTGGGTCCCAGTTTGTCTGAGACTTGACGTCGAACGTAAGCCTCACAACCCCAAACTCATGAAAGACATCTTGGGATTTCTCCCTGTCCATATCGTATATGGTGTCTTTATCACAACTTTGGATGGTACACGGTTAAGGGTGAAGGCTGCTGTGTCTAGAGCATATTCCCAAAAGGATATAGGAAGATTTATGTGACTCATCATAGATCGTACCATATTTAATAGGGTACGATTCCTCCTTTCGGATACATCATTCCTCTGTGATGTTCCAAGAGGAATGAGTTGGGATAGAATCCCACACTCAGCTAGATAGTCACGAAACTCATGGCTAAGGTATTCACCACCTCGATCTGATCGAAGTATCTTAATACTCTTGCCAAGCTGATTTTGTATTTCATTCTTGAATTCTTTGAACTTTTCAAAGGATTCTGATTTATGTGTCATGAGATACACAAAACCATATCAACTGAAGTCATCAGTAAATGTAATGAAGTACCTGTAACCACCTCTAGCTGCAACATTGAAAGGGCCACATACATCACTATGTATAAGTCCTAACAAGTCTGTTGCTCTTTCGCTGTGTCCACTAAAGAGAGTCTTGGTCATCTTGCCTAAAAGGCAAGACTCGCATGTCTCATATGATTCAAAATCAAATGAGTCTAGTAGTTCATCCTTATGGAGCTGAGATAAGCAACTCTCATTTATGTGACCTAAGCGACAATGCCAGAGATAGGTTTGGTTCAACTCATTTGACTTGAACCTTTTGGTACTTATTTTATAGATGGGGCTCTCTAATTCTAGAAAGTAGAGTCCGTTCATTAGAGGTGCACTACAATAGAACATATCATTTAAATAAACTGAACAACATTTATTCTTTATTATAAATGTAAATCCTTTCTTGTCCAAACAAGAAACCGAAATTATGTTCTTAGTTAAAGCGGACACATAACAACATTCATCTAGTTCTAGTACAAGCCCAGTGGGCAGAGATAGATCATAAGTTCCTACAGCAACAGCAGCAAACCTTGCTCCATTGCCTACTCGTAGGTCCACCTCGCCCTTTGTCAATGCCCTGCTATTTCTCAACGCCTGCACATTGGTACAAATATGAGATGCACATCCGGTATCTAATACCCATGGTGAAGAAATAGATAGATTGACTTCTATAATATTTATACCTGAAGTAGAAGTCTCACTTCTCTTCTTCTTAAGATCTTCCAGGTAAGCTTTGCAGTTACGCTTCCAGTGCCCAGCTTCCTTGCAGTGGAAGCAAGCCCCTTCCTTGGCCACCCTTCCTTTGGGTTTAAGTTCTTTACCTTTGCCCTTGGCTTGAGACTTTCCCTTACCTTTAGGCTTGCCCTTGCCTTTCTTCTTTTGCACCATCAAAATGGAGTCAGATTTTCCCTTCTTAAGGTTGAGCTCAGCAGTTCTCAACATACTGAGCATCTCAGGCAGTGGCTTATCAATTTCATTCATGTTATAATTCATGACAAATTGATCGTAGCTTTGTGGCAAAGACTGCAAGATCAAGACAGTGGCCATCTCTTGGCCAAGTGGGAATCCCAATCTCTGTAGGTTTTCTACGTACCCAATCATCTTGAGTACATAGGAACCTACGGGAGTCCCATCTTGCATTTTGGACCCAAACAATGCCTTAGAGACTTCATATCTCTCGTGCCTTGCTTGTCCTTGATATAGTTGACGAAGATGTTCAACCATATCATAAGCATTCATGAACTCGTGTTGATTCTGAAGCTCAGAGTTCATGGTCGTGAGCATTAGACATGACACATCTAATGCATCATCTTAATGCTTCTTGTAAGCATCTTTGTCATCTCGTGAGGCAATGACAGGCAGTGCCTCCGGAATGGGCTGCTCCAGGACGTACAGTTTCCTTTTTTAGGTGAGAACGATTCTCAGGTTCCTGTACCAGTCCAGGAAATTTGCTCCATTGAGTTTGTCCTTCTCAAGGACAGAACGCAGGGAGAGAGTGTTCGTGTTTGTCGACATAGTTATCTACAACATACAAAATGCAAAAAATTAATATCATATTCCTTTTATCATTTAATTAGGCCTTTAATCAAATGATACTCCCACTGAATTATAGAAATTTTGTAGAATCGAGTTATGGATGTGGTCAAACTACATTACTAGATTCATACAGACTAGCTATAATTCCTGCGGGACAAGATCCATATCATACTAAGCATTGAGTTAGCTTTGGCTAAATCGCCCAAGACTTAGTATGATAGTGGGTAACATATTACTGATTACATCTCTATGCAACTCTTGTTTATAGAATCAAGACCCACATTTACAAAAGACCTTGAGTTAGCTTTGGCTAAATCGCCGAAGATTTAGTGTAAATGCGATCTTATCCTATCTTTCCAACGGTTGGAATATGACTATAGTTCGACTCGATCCAATTGAGTTAACTAGTTTTACTCAATCTAATTGAGCTTACTCTAACCCAAGCCGTGATAGGAGGGACCAAGATTGTCCCTCCGCACCCTACCAAGATAATATGCGTTGCTCTGCATTGGTAGAATCAACAACTACAAATGATCGAGGTAGTGATGGGTATCAAGGACTTGGTAGGCATTTTCGAGTTGATTCGATTAACATCTAATCTAATCGTAATGTGTATCATATACGCATTAAGGCCTTTATTATCCTACACTAGCATGCATCACATACATACAAGCATTATTCTAGCATGCATCATATACATACAAGAAAAATATCCTAGCATGCATCATATACATACAAGCATTATTCTACTAGCATGCATCACATACATACAAGCATTATTCTACTAGCATGCATCACATACATACAAGCATAACAAAAAAAATAAAAAAAAAAAAAATATATATATATATATATATATATATATATATATATATATATATATATATATATATATATATATATATATCAACATATATACATATATATAAATTAATTGTGATTAGGTCATGGCCCTACTAGGATCTTCTCAAGCCAATGAGAAGATCGGACGGTCAACCTAGGGTTAGCGGCTTCTCCAAGTGCCTCCTTTGACCGCCATGTGTCGTCAGCACCCTTCTCGTAACTCTGTCTAGAGGTGGACCTTCCACCGCTCCATTTTGTACATTACAAACATGAAACTCGAGTTACATTCGAGTCTAAAACTATTTACAACTAGAATTTAAAAAAAAAAAGAGGCACGACACGTAGGTCGCATACCCTATACAACAAGCACAATCACAAAAACGGCAGGCAGGCTGTATTATGAATTACAACATATTAACGTCCAATCATATTGGGGTTCTTGGGCCATGACCATCACAGAATTAAACATAATACTAAATTATATATTTTACAGAAAATTTCTATAATTTTTCCTATTTTTTTCAATTTTATGAGTCACCTCTCCGTAATGGTCCCGCTAAGCGGTTTCCGGGCGCGATCGTTGGACAAGGCCCCTTTCGGGGATAGAGGCAGCACCCCTACTCGCAAAAATAAACTTTGCGAGTGTCCCTACTAGATCTTACAGCGACTTAGTCGCTGTCCCAAAAACCTAAAGCGAGAACTCGCCGTTTCGGAGAGTTTTTCTCGGTGGTTGAAGCCTACAAGTGTCCCAACACTCGTTGCTTCAACTCTTCGAGAAAAATACCCAAAAATTCTATAAAAATAGGAAATTTACAGAAACTTAAAAATATGTAATTTTTATATCTAATACAAAAACTACAAATATGAAACACATACATGCTTCGCACGTGACTCTGATACCACTGTTGAGATTTCGAAAGCCCGGCCACGGATCCGTGCGTAGATATATAAAAATAAAACATGTATGTGTTTAAAGAAACCTAGATCTACCTTAGATCTACAAGATGAGAGCATTACCCTCGTAGCGATGCCCTTCGCTTATCCTGCTTGTCCAAACACTTTGTCGAAACTCAAGAGTGTCAAGTGTACACTCCTCTATTGGTATCCACACGGACAAATGGTGGAGAAAAATAACCTAGAGTGTGCTAGCACTCATGGAAGTTTTGGCCAAGGAGGTTGAGAGAGCTTGAGAGGAAGAAGATCCAAGGAAGAAGAAGATGGAGTTACTCACCAAATCAATTCCATCTAATGGAATAAAGTGGTCGGCCACCATTTCTTGGGGGGTTACATGCATGCATGTAACTCCAAGAGCCAATGGCTCTTGGTCTCGCTCATGAGGTGGCACCACATGATAAGTCCATGATGATGTGGAACATCATCATTGGCCGGCCCTATGTCATGTCACCATGACATGGCAATTGGTCAAGTCAAAATTGACCATTCATCTTCCCTCTCGAGTCAAGTCAAATTTGACATCTTATCTCCCATGGTTGATCAAATCTAACCACTTGATTCAAGTCAATTTGATTTAATGAATCTCTATTCATTAATTTAAATTGACTCGATGAATCAAATCTAAATTAGACTCATTCAACACTTGAATCAAATTGAGTCTAACTCAATTAGTCTAATTTAGATTACTCTTAATCCAATTTGGTTCATCCCATGAATCTAATCCTCATGGTTCATCATATGAACCTAATCTCCATCTAATTTCCCTTTGTGTGTGACCCTATAGGTTCTTGTAACGTTGGCAATGCTCCTAAATTGATTTAGGAACATAAGCAATGAGCGGTATCTAGTAACACATCATTGCTACCCAAGTTACAAGAATGTTGAGCTCTAACATCACCTTTGTGACTACTAATTGTGACTCTCACAATATGTGACAATATCCCTCTATCCATGACATCTAGATTGACCAATTGAGGTATTGACCGTGTCATCCTCGGTACAATCTATATCTTGAACTTCAAGTAGACTCACTCTAATCAAATGAGCTCAATATAACATATTGACTCATTTGGGCATGATCATGCACTTCGTGGTCTCACTCTATCAAGAATAACGATGTCACTCCCATCATATAGGAGGGATAGATCTCATATACATCACTCACATCCCTCCGCATAATTTGTTACATACCCAGTAATCGCCTTTATAGTCCACCCATTTACGGGTGACGTTTGACGAAGCCAAAGTATGCAACTCCTTATGTAGGGAACCATAGTGACTTCAGGTCTAAGGACTAATAGTCATACTAATTGTCACATGAGAAAGTATATGACACTTATATAACGATCCATAATACTTTCTCATGGCGGGTCATTCAGTATACATTCTCCAATGCATACCCATGTGTCACCTTGATATCTCATATCCATGACTTGTGAGATCAAGTCATCGAGTTGACCTACATACTGGTCTCTACGCATTAACATTGTCCCTGAATGTTAATACTTGACTAGGAATAATTAAGAATAGTGTTCTCTATATCATCTCATTATCGATTCAACCAATTGATTGATATAGATAAGAACCCTCTACTCAAGGACATTATTATATTTTGTTATTTGGCACCAATACAAGTAAATATAATAACCATGCCTTTATAAATAGGAATATGATACAATAAAGTCCATACAACAATCATCACATGATTATCTCTAGGGCTTTCACTAACAAATGCGACCTCAAATCTCGCGAAGGAGACCGTCGAGGACTCGAAGCACGCGCTTGCGCTCAACACCCGCAAGTGCACGGATATCATCAAGTAATAAAAAGATTATCGATCCCACAGGGACTGAGATTTCAAGTATTGGTTTGTCCAGTGGACATGTTGTTGTTTGGATTGGGAATCCTAGAGTGTCAGTGAGAGCCCTAGAGCCGATCATGTGATGATTATTGTATAGACTTGTTGTATCATATTCCTATATATATCTATAAAGGCATTGCTTTATGGTTATTATACTTACTTGTATTGGTGCCAAATAACTAAGTATAATAGCATCCTTAAGTAGAAGGTTCTTATCTATATCAATCAATTGGTTGAATTGATAATGAGATGATATAGAGAATATTACTCTTAATCATTTCTAGTCAAGTATTAATATTCAGGGACAATATTAATACGAAGAGACTAGCATGTAGGTCAACTCGATGACTTGATCTCAAAAGTCATGGATATGAGATATCAAGTTGACACATGGGTATGCATTGGAGAATGTATACTGAATGACCCTCAATGAGAAAGTATCATGGATCGTTATATGAGTGTCATATACTTTCTCATATGACTATTTGTCCTTGGACCCGAAGTCACCATGGTTCCCTACATAAGGAGTTGCATACTTTGGCTTCGTCAAACATCACCCGTAAATGAGTGGACTTATAAACGATTACTAGGTATGTAACAAATTATGCAGAGCGATATGAGTGATGTATATGGGATCTATCCCTCCTATATGACGGGAGTGATATCATGATTCTTAATAGAGTGAGACCACTAACTACATGGTCATGTCCAAATGAGTCAGTATGAGATATTGAGCTCATTTGATTAGAGTGAGTCTACTTTGAGTTCAAGATATAGATTGTACAGAGGATGACACGATCTATGCCTCAATTGGTTAATCTAAATGTCAATGATAGAGGGACATTGTCACATATTGTGAGAGTCACAATTAGTAGTCACAAAGGTAATGTTGGATCTCAACATTCTTGTAATTTGGGTAGCAATGATGTGTTGCTAGATACCGCTCATTACTTATGTTTCTAAATCAGTTTAGGAGGATTGTCAACGTTACAAGAACCTATAAGGTCACACACAAAGGGTAATTATATGGAGATTAGATTTATATGATGGACCAAGAGGATTAGGTTCATGTGATGAACCAAATTGGATTAAGAGTAATCCAAATTAGACTAATTGAGTTGGACTCAATTTGATTCGAGTGTTGAATGAGTCTAATTTAGATTTGATTCATTGAGTCAATTTAAACTAATGAATAGAGATTCATTAAATTAAATTAACTTGAATCAAAGTTTGGATTTGATCAACCATGGGAGATAAGAGATCATGTTTGACTTGACTTGAGAGGGAAAATGTAGGGTCAAGTTTGACTTGACCACATGCCACTTCATGGTGACTTGGCAAAGGGGCCGACCAAGGATGATGTTCCACATCATCATGGACACATCATGGTGTGTCACCTCATGAGGAAGATCAAGAGTCATGGCTCTTAGTATTACATGGATGTATTTAACCCTCCATGAAGTGGTCAGCCAAATGAAGGAGTTAGTGTGGTGAATTGAATGTTGGATTGAATTCATCTTCTTCCTTCTCCTCTTCTTGCTCTCTCCCTCATCCTCCATTACCGAGACTTCCTAAGGGTTCTAGCACACTCTAAGTGGTCTTCTCCACCTTTTGTCCGTGTGGATACGTGTAGAGGAGTGTACACTTGATACTCTACGAGATCCGGCAACCATTTGGACGAGCGGGATAAACGAAGGGCTTCGCTACAAGGGTAACGCTCTTCTCATGTAGATCTAAGGTAGATCTAGATTTTCTAAACATGTACATGAATTTATTTTTATTAATCTTCGCACGGATCCGTGGCCGACTTCCGAGATTTTCGCAACGCAAAAAGCGATTTTTGCGGCTCGGAGAGTCCAACAGTGGTATCAGAGCCATGTGCGAAGCATGTACATGTTTGTTTTATAATTTTTTTTATATTTGATACGAAAAATTATAGATCTGTAAGTTTCTATAATTTTCCTAATTTTATCGATTTTTGTGAATATTTTTCTTGTAGAGTCGATGCAACAAGTGTCATGCCTCAAGAAGCATCAAGATGATGCATTAGATGTGTCATGCCTCATGCTCGCGATCATGAACTCTAAGCTTCAGAAGCAACACGAGCTGATGAATGCTTTTGATATGGTTGAACATCTTCGTCAACTGTATCAAGGACAAGCAAGGCACAAGAGATATGAAATCTCTAAGGCACTATTTCAGTCCAAGATGCAAGATGGGACTCCCGTAGGTCCATATGTACTCAAGATAATTGGGTACATAGAAAACCTACAGAGGTTGGGATTCCCACTTGGCCAAGAACTGACCACTGACTTGATCTTGCAATCCTTGCCAGAAAGTTACAATCAATTTTTCATGAATTACAACATGAATGAAATTGATAAGCCACTGCTTGAGATGCTCAGCATGTTGAGAACTGTTAAGCTCAACCTTAAGAAGGCAAAGCCCGATTCCATTTTGATGGTGCACTAAACCTATAGGAGGGGTGGCCAAGGAAGGGACTTGATTCCACTGTAAAGAAGCTGGACACTGGAAGCGGAACTACAAAGCATACCTAAAAGATCTTAAGAAGAATATAAGTGAGACTTCTACTTCAGTTATATACGTTATAGAAGTCAATCTATCTATTTCTTCATCGTGGGTATTTGATACCGGATGTTCAGACGTTGAGAAATAGCAGGGCATTGACGAAGGGCGAGGTAGACCTATGAGTAGGCAATGGAGCTAGGGTTGCTGCTGTTGCTGTAGGAACTTATTTTCTATCTCTGCCCTCTAGACTTGTACTAGAATTTGATGAATGTTGTCATGTGCTTGCTCTCACAAAGAACATCATTTCAGTTTCTTGTTTAGACAAGAAAGGCTTTTCATTTATAATAAAGAACAAATGTTATTCCATTTATTTAAATAATATGTTCTATTGTAGTGCACTTATGATGAATAAGCTCTACATTCTAGTCTTAGAGAATCCAATCTATAACATAAGTACCAAAAGGTTCAAGTCAAATGAGTTGAACCAAACCTATCTCTGGCATTATCGCTTAGGTCACATAAATGAGAGTTGCTTATCCTAGCTCCATAAGGATGGGTTACTGGACTCATTTGATATTGAATCATATGAGACATGCGAGTCTTGCCTTCTAGGTAAGATGACCAAGACTCCCTTTAGTGGACACAGCGAAAGAGCAATAGACTTGTTAGGACTTATACAAAGTGATGTATGTGGCCCTTTCAATGTTGCTGCTAGAGGTGGTTATAGGTACTTCATTACATTTACTGATGGCTTCAGTAGATATGGTTATGTGTATCTGATGACACATAAGTCAAAATCCATTGAAAAGTTCAAAGAATTCAAGAATGAAGTACAAAACTAGCTTGGCAAGAGTATTAAGATACTTCGATCAGATCAAGGTGGTGAATACCTTAGTCATGAGTTTCGTGACTATCTAGCTGAGTGTGAGATTCTATCCCAACTCACTCCTTCTGGAACACCACAGTGAAATGGTATATCCGAAAGAAGGAATCATACCCTATTAGATATGGTACGATCTATGATGAGTCACACAGATCTTTCTATATCCTTTTGGGGATATGCTCTAGACACAGCAGCCTTTACACTTAACCGTTTTCCATCCAAAGTTGTGATAAAGACACCATATATGATATAGACAGGGAAAAATCCCAAGATGTCTTCCATGAGGATTTTGGATTGTGAGGCTTACGTTCGATGTCAAGTCTCAAGTAAACTGGGACCCAAATCTGATAAGTATTATTTTGTTGGATATTCCAAGGAAACAAAGGGATATTACTTCTACATTCCCAGTCAGCACAAAGTGTTTGTGGCAAAGACTGAGGTATTTCTAGAAAGGGACTTTGTTTCTAGAAAAACTAGTGGGTGTACATTCAATCTTGAAGAAATTCAAGATATGGACCATAGCACTGAGGTTGAGATGGAGGTTGAACAGGAACCACAAAGTGTTGTGGATGATGAGATTGTTGCATAAAGAGTTGTGGAACAATAATCTGTTCAGGTAGACCTACCTCTTCGCAGGTTTGATAGGGTATGTCGTCAGCCTGAGAGATACTCATTTCTCTTGTCTGACCATGATGATGTTATGCTCATTGAGAATGAGCCTACCTCCTATCAGGAAGCTATGATGAGCCCAGATTATGAGAAATGGCTAAAGGCCATGAGATCCGAGATGGAATCCATGTACACCAACCAAGTATGGACTTTGGTTGATCTACCTGAAGGCGTTAAACCCATTGGGTGTAAGTGGGTCTTTAAGAGAAAGAGTGACATGGATAGACTTACGCATACCTATAAGGGACGTTTGGTAGTCAAAGGTTTCAAGCAAATTCATGGTATTGACTATGATGAAACCTTTTCTCCAGTTGTAATGTTTAAGTCCATTCGGATCATGCTTGCTATTGTAGCATACCACGACTATGAGATATGGCAGATGGATGTCAAAACAGCATTTCTGAATGGAAACTTGCTTGAGGATTTGTACATGACACAACCTGAGAGTTTTGTAGATCCATAGCATACTGGCAAAGTATGCAAGCTGCAAAGGTCCATTAATGGGCTAAAGCAAGCTTCTTGGAGTTGGATTCTTTGATTCGATGATGCGATCAAACAGTTTGATTTCATCAAGAATAAAGATGAACCCTGTGTCTACAAGAGGGTTAATGGAAACATAGTTATCTTCCTTGTATTGTATGTGGATGACATACTACTCATTGGAAATGTCATACCTTCGCTACAGTCTATGAAGACTTGGCTGGGGAAGTGTTTCTCAATGAAGGACTTTGGTGAAGTAGCCTGTATTCTAGGTATCAAGATCTATAGAGATAGATCTAAGAGTTTGTTTGGCCTAAGTCAGAGTACATATATTGACACGGTATTACTATGATTTGCCATGCAGAATTCCAAGAAGGGATTTCTGTCGATGTCACATGGTGTGAGTCTTTCGAAGACTCAAAGTCCCTCTTCTATAGAGGAGAGAGACAGCATGGATAAGATCCCTTATGCATCTGTCATAGGATCTATCATATATGTCATGCTATATACTCGTCCTGATGTCTCGTATGCTTTGAGCATGACAAAAAGATACCAGTCAGATCCAGGTGAGCATCATTGGATAGCGATCAAGAATATTCTTAAGTATTTAAGAAAGACTAAAGAATATTTCTTGATATTTGGAGGCAATGGGGAACTAGCTGTAAAGGGTTACAGTGATGCAAACTTCCAAACTGACAAGGATGATTATAGATCACAGTCAGGGTTCGTGTTTTGCTTGAATGATGGCGCTGTGAGCTGGAAGAGTTCGAAGCAGGACAGTTGCTGATTCTACAACAAAGGTCAAGTATGTTGCTGCATCAGAGGCAGCAAAGGAGGCAATTTGAATCCGCAAGTTCATTACTGAGCTTGGGGTGGTTCCTAGCATAGCAGATCCTATAGAGCTCTATTGTGACAACAATGGAGCGATTGCACGGGCTAAGGAACCATGCTCACACCAGCGGACCAAACACATACTACGGCGCTTCCATCTCATTCGAGAGATTATCGATAGAGGAGATGTGAAGATTTGCAGAGTACCCAAAGAGGCTAACGTCGCAGATCCCATGACCAAGGCTTTGGCACAGAAAAAGCATGATAGTCACACTAGGTCATTGGGTATTAGATACTACAGTGATTTGCACTAGTGCTAGTGAGAGATTGTTAGTGAAAGTCCTAGAGCCGATCATGTGATGACTGTTGTATGGACTTGTTATATTATATTCCTATATATATCTATAAAGGCATTGCTTTATGGTTATTATACTTACTTGTATTGGTGTCAAATAACTAAGTATAATAGCGTCCTTGAGTAGAAGGTTCTTATCTATATCAATCAATTGGTTGAATCGATAATGAAATGATATAGAGAATACTACTCTTAATCATTCCTAGTCAAGTATTAATATTCAGGAACAATGTTAATGCAAAGAGACTAGCATGTAGGTCAACTCAATGACTTGATCTCACAAGTCATGGATATGAGATATCAAGTTTACACATGGGTATGCATTGGAGAATGTATACTGAATGACCCGCCATGAGAAAGTATCATAGTCGTTATATGAGTGTCATATACTTTCTCATGTGACTATTAGTATGACTATTAGTCCTTGGACATGAAGTCACCATGGTTCCCTACAAAAGGAGTTGCATACTTTGGCTTCGTCAAACGTCACCCGTAAATGGGTGGACTATAAAGGCGATTACTAGGTGTATAACAAATTATGCGGAGGGATGTGAGTGATGTAGATGGGATCTATCCCTCCTATATGACAGGAGTGATATCATGATTCTTGATAGAGTGAGACCACTAAATGCATGACCATGCCCAAATGAGTCAATATGAGATATTGAGCTCATTTGATTATAGTGGGTCTACTTGGAGTTCATGATATAGATTGTACAGAGGATGACATGGTCTATGCCTCAATTTGTCAATCTAGATGTTAAGGATAGAGAGACATTGTCACATATTGTGAGAGTCACAACGGTGATGTTGGATCTCAACATTCTTGTAACTTGGGTAGCAATGATGTGTTGCTAGATACCGCTCATTGCTTATGTTTCTAAATCTGTTTAGGAGCATTTCCAAGATTACAAGAACCTATAGGGTCACACACAAAGGGCAATTAGATGGAGATTAGGTTCATATGATAGACCAAGAGGATTAGGTTCATGTGATGAACTAAATTGGATTAAGAGTAATCCAAATTAGACTAATTGAGTTGGACTAAATTTTATTCAAGTATTGAATGAGTATAATTTAGATTTGATTCATTAAGACAATTTAAACTAATGAATAGAGATTCATTAAATTAAATTGACTTGAATCAAAGGTTGGATTTGATCAACCATGGGAGATAAGAGGTCAAGTTTGACTTGACTTGAGAGGGAAGATATAGGGTCAAGTTTGACTTGACCACATGCCACTTCATGGTGACTTGGCAAAGGGGCCGACCAATGATGATGTTCCACATCATCATGGACACATCATGGTGTGCCACCTCATGAGGGAGACCAAGAGCCATGACTCTTGGTATTACATGGATGTATTTAACCCTCCATGAAGTGGCCGGCCAAATGAAGGAGTTAGTGTGGTGAATTGAATGTTGGATTGAATTCATCTTCTTCCTTCTCCTCTTCTTGCTCTCCCTCCTCCTCTATTGCCGAGATTTCCTAAGGATGCTAGGACACTCTAAGTGGTCTTCTCCACCTTTTGTCTGTGAGGATACGTGTAGAGGAGTGTACACTTGACACTCTACGAGATCCGACATCCATTTGGACGAGCGGGATAAGCGAAGGGCGTCGCTACAAGGGTAACGCTCTTCTCATGTAGATCTAAGGTAAATCTAGGTTTTCTAAACATGTACATGAATTTTTTTTTTTTTAATCTTCGCACAGATCCGTGGCCGACTTCCGAGGTTTCCGCAATGCAAAAAGCATATTTTGTGGCTCGGAGAGTCCAACATAGAGTTCACGAATGAGAGGTTGACGGTGGTCCGAACTCAGTATGGTGTCACACGGAGGAAGAGAAGGATTTCTACAAGGATTTGGATGAGATTCTAGGACTTCGGTTTCATTTGTGTGTCGCACAACATGCTTTCAATTGAATGTATCCAGATTTTCTAGCTAGGGTTTTGTGGAAAGGACATCATACACTCTCTCGATGAGCCCTTCGCATCTATCGAGAGCTACCTTCTCCTAACAGACAAACCTTTTCGAATCATCAGAGCTCAGGGGGTTAATACCATTGGGAGCCCCCTATCACTAAGGTCCCTCAACCCTTCTAGAGTTAATTCATCTCCTACTTTAGTTGCCCATTTTGTTAAGATAGGATAAATGGTACGAGGATGTCGAATCAATCCCTGCGACGAGCTAGGAACGAGACACATTACAGACTCTATCGCATCCTTCTATCCATAGTTGCAGGCGATGAGGCCAACCCTTAGGTTCCTTTTAATATCCACTAAATCTTTGATACAAGGGTTGTCACCCCTCATATCATCTACGCACAGAAGAAAGAAAACCAAAACACAAAGCTATAGATCTAAACAATCATTCAACTACAAATACGATTTCAAGAATGGAAACATATTTAAAATAGCAATGTTCTACTCAACACAAACTACTCCCTAATCCTAGAATCGGAGAGTCTACTCCATGAATCCGAGAAGAGAATCACAAACATTATGGAATTCATCAATACAATAATAAACGAGTAAGAAATATGAATTACAATGCAATGCAACTCTTCTCTTTGGCATTGAGGTGCAGAACTTGATTCTCGAGCGACTCTCTTCCTCCCTGTTGTGAGTTTTCGGTGCTTTTTAGGGCATCGGTGTGTCATCCCGACTGTCGGGCCTCCCCCTAGGGTTTGGGTGTAGCCTCCTTTATATAGACATCAGCCTTGATCTCTCTGAAACCTAAAAAATAATCAACTCGCATCAGAATCGCGAAGTACCTCACGGTCGTGTGTTTCCACATGGCCAGGCCGTGTGTGGCGCTGGGGTGGCCGATTTCTCCCCTTGGACACAGCCGTGTGTAGCCACACGCCCTGGTCGTGTCCCCTTCTGTGTCTAGCTGCAAAATGCCCTTCTTTTGCTCTGAAAGTATGCTTTTTCCCCTGAAATGTTATCTTGCACACAAAAGTACAAAGAGAAAATCTCCGAACCAGAAAATAAGAAAAGCATGCAAAACAAAGTAACATATGAATGAAACTAACATAAAATATAATGAGATGTAAGCAAAATCTACTCCTAAAATCCTATATGTTTTGCTCACATCAACTTAGAAACCTGAGAATTGTTTTCAAGGTGAAAAAGCTTGTGTATGTCCTCGAAGAGCCTCTTCCCAACCATCCTAAGGATGATGTAACTCCGGACCAATTGTTGGTCTATCAGAAACATGTGTCTGATTCTGAACTGGCGAGTTGCATCATGCTAGCCACGATGGTACCCGAGCTTCAGAAGCAACATGAGCATATGGATACTAATACCATAGTCTTTCATTTTCATGAGTTGTTTGATGAGCAAGCGAGATCCGAAAGGTTCAAAATCTCCAAGCTCCTCTTCACCTCTAAGATGCAAGAAGGTTCATCTATGGTGCAATTTGTGCTAAAGACAAATGGGTACATCGAATGATTAGCTAAACTCGAATTTGTGATGGATCATGAATTAAGTATTGACTTAATTCTACATTGTTTTCCCAAGAGTTACTCACAGTTTGTGATGAACTACCGGAAGAACAAAATTGAATCCACAATTCCTGAACTCCTCAACATGCTGAAGACTATGGAGCCTACTGTGAAGTATGAGGATAAGATGGTGCTATTAGTTGATTCCTCAAAGAAAGATTCTAAGAGGAAATCAAAGGAACAACATAAGGGGAAGAAGAAGGCTAAGAAGGCAGAACCAGCTCAAAAAGGCACTTGCCATCATTCTGGCAAGAAGGACCATTGGCAAAGAAACTGTAAGATTTATCTTGAGTCCGTGAAGAAGAAGAATGCATATGATGCTCCATCCTCTTCAGGTATCTTCATTATTAATTGTCATTCTATTTCCTTAGACACTTGGGTATTGGATACTGGGTGTGGCTCACATATATATAATGACATACAGGGGCTAAGGAATAGAAGAAGACTCATCAATGGAGAATCAAATTTGCGAGTTGGTAATGGAGCAAAGGTTGCTGCAGTTGTCATCAGAACATATTTGTTGAAACTCCCTACAAGACTTGTCTTAAAACAAGATAATTGCTATTATATTCCTTCATTAATAAAGAACATTGTTTCTATGTCCTGCTTAAATAAAAATGGGTATCATTTGACTTTTAGTAACAATTGTTACATAAATTTGAATGGTGTTCTTTATAGGATTGAAACTTTATGCAATGATATATATACATTAGACGTATCCAGTGGCATTTTCAATATCGAAGCGAGCAACAAGCTTGCTCGAAAAAATAATCAATTAGCCTCCTACATGTGGCATTATCATCTTGGCCATGTAAGCAAGAAATACATGTCCGAATTACACAGATATGGAATTCTGGAATCGTTTGAATTTGATTCATTCGATACATGTGAATCATGCTTAAAAGGCAAGATGACTAAGTTACCTTTTACTGGAAAAGGTGAACCGGTGGGAGAGTTGTTTGGTATAATACATATTGATGTATGCGGATCTATGTCAACTCATGCTCTAGGAGGCTATAACTACTTCATTACCTTTATCGATGATCACTCACGATTTGGGTATGTGTTCTTGATGAAACACAAATCTGAAGTCTTTGAAAAGTGCAAAGAATTTAGAAATGAAGTAGAGAAACAACTTGGCAAAAGTATTAAAATACTTCGATCTAATCGAGGTGGTGAATACTTGAGTCAAGAGTTTCTGGATTATCTAAGGGACAATGGTATATTATCTCAATGGACTCCGCCGTATACACCATAGCATAATGGTTGTTAATGAAAGCCCTAGAGTCAATCATGTGATGATTGTTGTATGGACTTTATTGTATCATATTCCTATTTATAAAGGCATGGTTATTATATTTACATGTATTGGTGTCAAATAACTAAGTATAATAACGTCCTTAAGTAGAAGGTTCTTATCTATATCAATCGATTGGTTGAATCGATAATGAGATGATATAGAGAACACTACTCTTAATCATTCCTAGTCAAGTATTAACATTCAGGGACAATGTTAATATGTAGAGACTAGTATGTAGGTCAACTCGATGACTTGATCTCACAAGTAATGGATATGAGATATCAAATTGACACATGAGTATGCATTAGAGAATGTATATTGAATGACCCGCCATGAGAAAGTATCATGGATCATTGTATGAGTGTCATGTAGGGATTTTTTATGCAAAATAGAATATGCGCAACGGAAAAAATAGGATCCCTTCCAAGTGATCCTTGCGAAAGAAAACCTCATACAAAAAAATAAATTTCTCTAAAAGAAAAACCTATCTTATAGGAGAATATTACCTTTGTTGCGTGCCCTTTTTAATCTTGCTTCTCCTTGGGTTTGTTGGATCTTTTAGCACGTTCAATTGTCCGTGCCTCTATATGTATCCACACGAGCAAGCTCTTGTCTCACAAAAGAAACTAGAAGAGCTCTCCTTTATTTCTTGCTAGAGAAGTCCCTAAAGGAGAGGAAGGTAGGGAAAAAGAGAAAGGAAGAAGAAGACCACTCTTCTTGCTAGCCTACACTCACAAAAGCCACACAACCAAAGCCTCTCACCACCAAGCTCTCTCCAAGCCTCAAGCTTCCCCCCACCTTGGCCGGCCACCCCATGGAGTGTTTTATAGGATTGAAAAAACCTTTCACCTCCTATCACATTCAATGCAATCAATTGCATTGAAAAATAATCAACTCCTTGTTTGGCCGGCCACATGTGGAGAAATTCCAAAGGTCAAAACCCTTTGTCTCCTTCCACCTCATCAAGCTTAGGTGGCATGCTTATGTGGCATGCTTAGGTAGACATAAATATAACTGTGCTCCCACTATTTCTCTTGTAGACACAAGGTTCATCTTCATTCTTGATGAAACCAAACTCCTTGATTGCATCATCGAATCGAAGATTCCAGCTTCGAGAGGCTTGCTTTAGTCCATAAATGGACCTTTGCAGTTTGTATACCTTTCCAGGATGCTTTGGATCTTCAAAACCCTCAGGTTGTGTCATGTACACATCCTCGAGTAGCTTTCCATTCAGAAAAGCGGTTTTGACATCCATCTGCCAGATCTCATAATCGTGGTAGGCTGCAATAGCAAGTATGATCTGAATGGATTTAAGCATCGCAACTGGTGAAAAGGTTTCATCATATTCAATACCATGATTTTGTTTGAATCCTTTAGCCACCAATCTACCTTTATAGGTATGCTTATTACCATCCATGTCAGTCTTTACTTTAAAGACCCACTTACACCCAATGGGTTTTACCCCTTCAGGTGGATCAACCAAAGTCCATACTTGGTTAGTGTACATGGATTCCATTTTGGATCTCATGGCCTCTAGCCATTTCTCGGAATTTGGGCTCATCATAGCTTCTTGATAGGATGTAGGCTCGTCAAGATCGACAAGCAATACATCATCATTGTCAGTCAAGAGAAAAGAATATCTCTCGGGTTGACGACGGATCCTATCAGATCTACGAAGAGGTTGGTCTACTTGAACAGATGTTTGCTCCACAACTCTTTGGGCAACAATTTCCTCATCCACAACACTTTGTGGTGCCTGTTCATTTTCCATCGAAGCCTTAGTGTTATCTTCATCTTGAATTTCTTCAAGATGAATTTTACTCCCACTAGTTTTTCTAGAAATAAATTCTCTTTCTAGAAAGACAGCATTTCTGGCAACAAACACCTTGCCAAGTGTGAGATTGTAAAAGTAATATCCCTTAGTTTCCTTGGGATATCCTACAAAATAACACTTATCTGATTTGGGTCCTAGTTTATCTGAGACTTGATGTCTAACATAAGCTTCACAACCCCAAATCTTTATAAAAGACATTTTGGGACTCTTCCCAGTCCATAACGTATATGGTGTCTTTTCTACGGCTTTTGATGGGACGCGATTAAGTGTGAAAGCGGTTGTCTCTAGAGCTAAACCCCAAAAGGAAGTAGGTAGATCAGTCTGGCTCATCATTGATCGTACCATATCTAATAGAGTACGATTTCTCCTCTCAGATACACCATTCCATTGTGGTGTTCCAGATGGAGTGAGTTGGGATATTATCCCACACTCAGCCAGGTGATCACGAAACTCTTGACTAAGGTATTCACCACCTCGATCTGATCGAAGTAGCTTAATACGCTTACCAAGTTGGTTTTGTACTTCATTCTTGAATTCTTTTAACTTTTCAAAGGATTCTGACTTATGTCTCATCAAATATAAGTAGCCAAATCTACTCATATCATCAGTGAAAGTAATAAAGTACTTATAGCCTCCTCTGGCTTCAACATTAAAAGGGCCACATACATCAGTTTGTATGAGTCCTAACAAGTTCGTCGCTCTCTCACCATGTCCACTAAATGGAGTTTTAGTCATCTTTCCTAAAAGACAAGATTCGCATACCTCATATGATTCAAAATCAAATGAGTCCAATAATCCATCTTTATGGAGTTGGGATATGCGTTTTTCATTTATGTGACCTAGGCGACAGTGCCAGAGATATGTTTGGTTCAAATTATTCGATTTGAACCATTTGGTATTTATGTTATAAATTGGGTTTTCTAAATCTAGAACATAGAGACCATTCATAAGTGGTGCATTACAATAGAACATCTCATTCAAATAAATGGAACAACATTTGTCCTTTATTATAAAAGAAAAGTTTTTCTTGTCTAAACAAGATACAGAAATTATGTTCTTCGTTAATGCAGGTACATAAAAGCACTCCTCTAGTTCTAAGATAAGCCCAGTGGGCAAAGACAAAGAATATGTTCCTACATCTACAAAGAAGAACTTTTGCGCCATTGCCTACTCAGAGGTCCACTTTGCCCTTTGCCATTAGTCTACTATTTCTCACCCCTCGCACATTAGTACAAATGTGAGATGCACATCCCAGATCTAATACCCATGTAGAAGAAATAGATAGATTAACTTCTATAACGTGTATACCGAGGCGTAAGTCCCACTTCTTTCTTCTTTACTTCCTCAAGGTAGACTTTGCGGCTTCGATGTCGATCTCACAAGAATGGAAACAGTCCCTTCCTTAGGTACTTTACCTTTACCCTTCAAGTGGATGAATTGGCCTTGCCTTTGGCTTGGTCTTACCCTTGCCTTTGCGCTTACTACCTTTGCCCTTCTTGACCATTAGTACGCATTAACTTTCTTCTTGAGATTCGGTTCATTAGCTTAACATGCTGAGAATCTCAGGCAAAGGTTTATCAATTTCATTCATGTAATAATTAATAACGAATTTATTATATTCTTCCTTCAACGATTGCAGGATAACATTGGTTGCCAATTCTTGGCTCGTGGAAAACCTAGTCTTCAAGGTTCTCAACGCATCTATCATTTTAAGTATGTGAGTTCCTACAGTGTGTTCCTTCTGCATCTTGCATGCAAAAAGAGCCTTAGACACTCAGCTTTTGTCCTTGATATAGTTGTTTTAAATGCTCAACCATACCATAGGCATCCATGTTCTCATGTTGCTTCAAAGCTCGAGTTCATGGTGGCAAGCATAAGACATGACACATCTAATGTGTCATCTTGATGCTTCTTATAAGCATCCTTTTCAGCACGAGTGGCCGCAGGGGCGGGTGTTTCAGGGATAGACTGCTCTAGGACATACAGTTTATGTTCTTGCTTGAGGATAATCCTCAAGTTCCTATACCAGTCTAGAAAGTTAGCTCCATTGAGCTTGTCTTTCTCAAGGACAGATCGCAAGTTGAGGGGGTGTGTCGTGTTAGATGACATGGTGATCTACAACATTAAAATGCAAAATTAAGTATCATACCTAAGTCATTTAATTAGGCCTTTAATTAAATGAGGCTCCCACTAAATTCTCATAGCTTTGATATGAGCTAATCATTGATGTAGGCAAACACATTTTGCTTACATCATTAGCTTCTATTTAGCTATAAATTTATATGGGATAAAGATCCACATCATACTTCGTCTTGAGTTAGCTTTAGCTAATCGCCCAAGACGTAGTATGATTAGGTAGGAAATATTTTGCCAATTACATCTGATGTAACTCTTTAATAGCTTTGGTTAAGTTTAGATTAGTTTAGTGCTTATTCCTAAACCAGCTTCCAGGCCGTGGCGAGGCACAGAGGCCTTCTTTGATATCGGAGCAACGACCACTTTCTAAGACAAAGCTGATGTTCGGAAATCACACAAAACTAATTTTTAAAACTTATGTTCAAAGCTAATATATGCCTCTACTTTCTTAATTAATTAAGAAAAACTTAATTAAGTCTTAACCAAGTTTGATAGCGGGACATCACGATTGTCCACTCGCACTCTTCCAAGATAAAATGCATTACTTTTCTTTGACAAACCCAACAACAAATGATTGAGGAAGTAGTGAGTACCAAACTTTGGTAGGCATATCGTTTTTGACTTATTAAGAAATAAACTTAAACATGCATCACATACATATTAGCATACATCACATATAAGCTAAATTAACATGCATCACATACATATTAAACTAAGCGTGTCATGGTTATGGCCCTTATTCTACAATCTTCTCAAGCTAATGAAAAGATTGATTAGTCAACCTAGGGATAGCATCTTCTCCCAAGTGCTTCCTTTTGGTTGTCTTGTGTTGTTGACTTCCTCCTTGTAACGTCATCTTCCAATGGACCCTCCATCTTTGTTTTATATATTACAAAAGGAGAAATACTCGAGTTACATTCGAGTCTAAAACTAATTTTACAACAAGAATTTTAGGAGAAAGGCACGACACGCAGGCCGTATTAAGAATTACAACACACACATTCACAAACTTTTTGGGACTAGGCCATAACCATGCACCATGTCAATTTTAACTTTTAAAAGACATCGGATATTTTATTATGTTTGAAAAATTGCTAATGCAATTATCAACTCATAATAAAATTTATCCTACTTCTATATCATATATAAAATAGAGAAAACCTATTTTTTTATACGATCTTTCGCAAGTGGCTCTGATACCACTGTAGGGATTTTTTATGCAAAATAGCATATGCGCAACGGAAAAATAGGATCCCTTCCAAGTGATCCTTGCGAAAGAAAACCTCGTACAAAAATAAATTTCTAAAAGAAAAATCTATCTTATAGGAGAATATTACCTTTGTTGCGTGCCCTTTTTTAATCCCGCTTCTCCTTGGGTTTGTTGGATCTTTTAGCACGTTCAAATGTCCGTGCCTCTATATGTATCCACACGAGCAAGCTCTTGTCTCACAAAAGAAACTAGAAGAGCTCTCCTTTACTTCTTGCTAGAGAAGTCCCTAAAGGAGAGGAAGGTAGGGAAAAGAGAAAGGAAGAAGAAGACCACTCTTCTTGCTAGCCTACACTCACAAAAGCCACACAACCAAAGCCTCTCACCACCAAGCTCTCTCCAAGCCTCAAGCTTCTCACTTGGCCGCCACCCCATGGAGTGTTTTATAGGATTGAAAAAACCTTTCACCTCCTATCACATTCAATGCAATCAATTGCATTGAAAAATAATCACACTCCTTGTTTGGCCGGCCACATGTGGAGAAATTCCAAAGGTCAAAACCCTTTGTCTCCTTCCACCTCATCAAGCTTAGGTGGCATGCTTACGTGGCATTCATGCATGTTGAATTAATCTTATTAATTCAATAAGCTTATGTTATCATATTGAATTAATCTCATTAAATCAGCAAAATCAATTAAGCTTAGGCTATCATGATAACATATTTATTTAATCTTATTAAATTAATAAGCTTAGCATATTGAATTAATCTCATTAAATCAATAAGCTAAAATTCTCATTAAGCTTAAAGTCCAAAAACTATTTTGTACTTAAGCTTATATCCAAATTATTCTAGTCAAACTATAATGGACTAATTCTTCTAATCATCATGCTCTTTGTGTGTGACCCTATAGGCTCTCAAAACGTTGGCAGTGGATCTAAACTCTTTTAGATACACATGCAATGAGCGGCATCTAGCAATACATCATTGCTACCCAAGTTACGAAATAAGTCAAGATCCGACTAACCTTTCCGTGACTACTATAATGTATGACCATGTCCTTCTATCCTTGATATCAGATTGACCAATGAGGCATAGACCGTGTCATCCTCGATCAATCTATGTGTTTCTTGATCCCTGAGTAAACTAACTCAAACAAATGAGCTCAATATCTCATATTGACTTATTCGAGCATGGCCATGCATTTTAGTAGTTCTACTCAATCAAGGGGCCCATAGATATCACTCCCGTCATATGGGAGGGATAGATCTCATCTACATCACTCACATCCCTCCGCATAATTTGTTATATACCCAGTAATCGCCTTTATGGTCCACCCTGTTACGGGTGACGTTTGACGATACCAAAGTACATAACTCATTATGTAGGGAACCGTAGTGACTTCAGGTTTGAGGACTATTCATATCAATAGTCACATGAGAAAATTTATGACACTCATATGACGATCCATGAAACTTTCTCATGGCGGGTCAGTTCAGTATATATTCTCTAATATATACCCATGTGTCAACTTGATATCATATATCCATGACTTGTGAGATCAAGTCATCAATTGACCTACATGCTAGTCTTTATGTATTAATATTGCCCTTGCATATTAATACTTGACTAGGAACATTTTAGGAAAGTGTTCTCTACAGCCTCTCATAATCAATTCTGTCAATTGATGTGCTGTAGATAAGAACCTACTTTTCTAGGGCATTATTATATTTAATTTAGCTGGCACAAGCAAGACGTAAATATAGTAACCAATCCTTTGCCTTTATAGAATATGATACAAAATGTTCCCTATTCAACCATCACATGATTGGTTCTAGGGCTATAACTAACATGTCATATATTTTCTCATGTGACTATTAGTACGACTATTAGTACTTGAACCTGAAGTCACCATGGTTCCCTACATAAGGAGTTGCATACTTTGGCTTCGCCAAACGTCAGCCGTAAATGGGTGGACTATAAAGGCGATTACTGGGTATGTATCAAATTATGCAAAGGGATGTGAGTGATGTAGATGGGATTTATCCCTCCTATATGATGGGAGTGACTTCATTATTCTTGATAGAGTGAGATCACTAAGTGCATGGTCATGCCTAAATGAGTCAATATGAGATATTGAGCTCATTTGATTAGAGTGAGTCTACTTGGAGTTCAAGATATAGATTGTACCGAGGATGACATGGTCTATGCCTCAATTGGTCAATCTAGATGTTAAGGATAGAGGGACATTATCACATATTGTGAGAGTCACAATTAGTAGTCACAAAAGGTGATGTTGGATCTCAACATTCTTGTAACTTGAGTAGCAATGATGTATTGCTAGATACCGCTCATTGCTTATATTCCTAAATTGGTTTAAGAGCATTGCCAACGTTACAAGAACCTATAGAGTCACACAAAGGACAATTAGATAGAGATTATGTTCATATGATGAATCATGAGGATTAGGTTCATGGGATGAACCAAATTGGATTAAGAGTAATCCAAATTAGACTAATTGAGTTAGACTCAATTTGATTCAAGTATTGAATGAGTCTAATTTAGATTTAATCTATTGAGTCAATTTAAAACAATGAATAGAGATTCATTAAATCAAATTTACTTGTATCAAGTGGTTAGATTTGATCAACCATGGAAGAAAATATGTCAAGTTTGACTATACTTGAGAGGGAAGATGAATGGTCAATTTTGACTTGACCAATTGTCATGTCATGTTGACTTGGCATGGAGGTCGGCCTATGATGATGTTCCACATCATCATGAACACATCAAGGGGTGCCACCTCATAAGAGAGACCAATAGCCATTGACTCTTGGAATTACATGCATGCATGTAACCCCCCTCCATGAAGTGGACGGCCACTTTAGGAGGGGTTAGTGTGTGAAGTTATTTTGGGTGAACTTCATCTTCTTCCTTAGATCTTCCCTCAAGCTCTCTCCCTCTCCTCTTGCCGTGGGTTCCTTAGTGTGATAGCACACTCTAAGAGATATTCTCCACCTATTGTTCGTGTGGATACCGATAGAGGAGTGTACACTTGACACTCTCGAGTTCCAAAAACTCATTTGGACAAGCGGGATAAGCGAAGGGCGTCGCATCGAGGGTAAACTCTTAACATGTAGATCTAGAGTAGATCTAAAGTTTTTAAACACATACATGTAGTTCTATTTACCTTCGCATAGATCCGTTGCTGACTTTCGGAGTTTCCGCAACGCAAAAAGCGATTTTTGCAGCTCGGATAGTCCTACAGTGGTATTAGAGCTACGTGCGAAGCATGTATGTGTTTTTTGTTTTGTAGTTTTTGTATTAGATATAAAAATTATAGATCTGTAAGTTTCTATAAATTTCCTATTTTTATAGATTTTTTGGGTATTTTTCTCGAAGAGTCGAAGCAACAAGTGTTGGGACACTTGTAGGCTTCAACCACCGAGAAAAACTCTCCGAAACGGCAAGTTCTCGCTTTAGGTTTTTGGGACAGCGACTTAAGTCGCTGTAAGATCAAGATGGGACACTCTCAAAGTTCATTTTGCGAGTAGGGGCACTGTCCCTATCCCCGAAAGGGGCCTTGTCCCATGATCGCGCCCAGAAATCGCTTAGCGGGACCATTACGGAGATGTGACTCATAAAAATTAAAAAAAAAAGGAAAAATTATAGAAATTTCTGTAAAATACATAATTTAGAATTATGTATAATTCTATGATGATCATGGCCCAAGAACCCCAATATGATTGGATAAACGTGTTGTAATTAATAATAAGGCTTGCGCATCGTTTTTGTGGTTGTGCATGTTGTATAGGGTATGCGACCTACGCGTCGTGCCTCTCCTTTTAAAATTCCAATTGTAAATAGTTTTAGACTCGAATGTAACTCGAGTTTTATGTTTGTAATGTACCAAATGGAGCGGTGGAAGGTCCACTAGTAGACGGAGTTACAAGGAGGGTGCCGATGATACATGGCGGTCAAAAAAGGCACTTGGAGAAGCCGCTAACCCTAGGTTAACCGTCTGATCTTTTCATTGGCTTGAGAAGATCGTAGTAGGACCATGATCTCATCACAATTAATTTATATATATATATATATATATATATATATATATATATATATATATATATATATATATATATATATATATATATTTGTTTTGCTTGTATGTATATAATGCATGCTATGATATTTTGCTTGTATGTATATGATGCATGCTAGTATATTGCTTGTATGTATGTGATGCATGCTAGTGTAGGATAATAAAGGCCTTGATGCGTATATGATACATATTCACGATTAGATTAGATCTTAATCGAATCAACTCAAAATGCCTACCAAGTTTTGATACCCATCACTACCTCGATCATTTGTTGTTGTTGAATCTACCAAAGTAGAGAAACGCATATTATCTTGGTAGGGTGCAGAGGGACAATCTTAGTCCCGCCTATCACAGCTTGGGTGAGAATAAGCTCAATTAGATTGAGTAAAACTAGTTAACTCAATTGGATCGAGTAAAACTATAGGCATATTCCAACCGTTGAAAAGATAGGATAAGATCACATTTACACTAAATCTTGGGCGATTTAGCCAAAGCTAACTCAAGGTCTTTTGTAAATGTGGATCTTGATCCTATAAACAAGAGTTGCATAGAGATGTAATCGGTAATGTGTTACCTACCGATCAAACTAAGTCTTGGGCGATTTAGCCAAAGCTAACTCAAGGCCTAGTATGATATGGATCTTGTCCCGCAAGAATTATAGTTTGTTTGTATGAATCTAGTAATGCGGTTTGACCACATCCATGACTCGATTCTACAAAAGTCCTATAATTCAGTGGAAGCATCATTTGATTAAAGGCCTAATTAAATGATAAATGGAATATGATATTAATTTTCTGCATTGTGTATGTTGTAGATTACCATGTCGACAAACACGAACACTCTCTCCCTGTATTCTGTCCTTGAGAAGGACAAGCTCAATGGAGCTAATTTCCTGGACTAGTACAGGAACCTGAGAATCGTTCTCACCCAAGAAAGGAAATTGTACGTCCTAGAGCAGCACATTCCAGAGGCACCTCCTGCCACTGCCTCGCGAACTGACCGTGATGCTTACAAGAAGCATCAAGATGATGCATTAGATGTGTCATGTCTCATGCTCGCGACCATGAACTCTGAGCTTTATAAGCAACATGAGTTCATGAATGCTTATGATATGGTTGAACATCTTCGTCAATTATATCAAGGAAAAGCAAGGCACGAGAGATATGAGATCTCCAAAGCATTGTTTCAGTCCAAGATGTAAGATGGGACTCCCGTAGGTCCATATGTACTCAAGATGATTGGGTACATAGAAAACCTAGAGAGGTTGGGATTCCCACATGGCCAAGAGCTGGCCACTGACTTGATCTTGTAATTTTTGCCACAAAGCTACAAAAAATTTGTCATGAATTACAACATGAATGAAATTGATAAGTCACTGCCTGAGATGCTCAGCATGTTGAGAACTGCTGAGCTCAACCTTAAGAAGGGAAAATCTGACTCCATTTTGATGGTGCAAAAGAAGAAAGGCAAGGGAAAGCCTAAAGGTAAGGGAAAGTCCCAAGCCAAGGGCAAAGGCAAGGAACTGAAACCGAAAGGAGGGGTGGCCAAAGAAGGGACTTGCTTCCACTGCAAGGAAACTGGACACTGGAAGCGTAACTACAAAGCATACCTGGAAGATCTTAAGTAGAAGAGAAGTGAGACTTCTACTTCAGGTATAAATGTTATAGAAGTCAATCTATCTATTTCTTCATCATGGGTATTAGATACCGGATGTGCATCTCACATTTGTACCAATGTGAAGGCGCTGAGAAATAGCAGGGCATTGGCAAAGGGAGAGGTGGACCTACGAGTAGGCAATGGAGCAAGAGTTGTTGCTAGGAACATATTTTCTATCTCTGCCCTCTGGGCTTGTACTAGAACTGGATGAATGTTGTTATGTGTCTGCTTTGACAAAGAACATAATTTCAATTTCTTGTTTGGACAAGAAAGGCTTTTAATTTATAATAAAAAACAAATATTGTTCAGTTTATTTAAATGATATGTTCTATTGTAGTGCACCTCTAATGAACGGACTCTATATTCTAGACTTAGAGAGCCTCATCTATAACATAAGTACCAAAAGGTTCAAGTCAAATGAATTGAACTAAACATATCTCTAACATTATCACTTAGGTCACATAAATGAGAGTCGCTTATCCCAGCTCTATAAGGATGGGTTGCTGGACTCATTTGATTTTGAATCATATGAGACATGTGAGTCTTGCCTTCTAGGCAAGATTACCAAGACTCCCTTTAGTGGACACAGCGAGAGAGCTACAGACTTGTTAGGACTTATACATAGTGATGTATGCGGCCCTTTCAATGTTGCTGCTAGAGGTGGTTACAGGTACTTCATTACATTTATGATGACTTCAGTAGATTTGGTTATGTGTATCTGATGACACATAAATCAGAATCCTTTGAAAAGTTCAAAGAATTCAAGAATTAAGTACAAAACTAACTTAGCAAGAGTATTAAGATACTTCGATTAGATCGAGATGGTGAATACCTTAGTCATGAGTTTCATGACTATCTAGCTGAGTGTGGGATTCTATCCCAACTCACTCCTCCTAGAACACCACAGTGTAATGGTGTATCCGAAAGGAGGAATCGTACCCTATTAGATATGGTACAATCTATGATGAGTCACATAGATCTTCCTATATCCTTTTGGGGATATGCTCTAGACACAGCAGCCTTCACACTTAATCGTGTACCATCCAAGGTTGTGATAAAGAAACCATATACGATATGGACAGGGAAAAATCCCAAGATGTCTTTCATGAGGATTTGGGGTTATGAGGCTTACGTTCGACGTCAAGTCTCAGACAAACTGGGACCCAAATCCGATAAGTGCTATTTTGTTGGATATCTCAAGGAGACGAAGGGATATTACTTCTACATTCCCAGTCAACACAAAGTGTTTATGGCAAAGACTGGGGTATTTCTAGAAAGGGATTTGGTTTCTAGAAAAACTAGTGGGAGTACGTTCGATCTTGAAGAAATTCAAGATAAGGACCATAGCACTGAAGCCTTGATGGAGGTTGAACAGAAACCACAAAGTGTTGTGGGTGATGAGATTGTTGCACAGAGTTATGGAACAATAACCTGTTCAAGTAGACCTACCTCTTCGCAGGTCTGATAAGGTACATCGTCAGCCTGAGAGATACTCATTTCTCTTGTCTGACCATGATGACGTTATGCTCATTGAGAATTGTTGGTGCAATCGGCCCAGGTTGACTCGAGTTTGGCTCGAGCAGTACCTTGATAGTATTTTGATGATAGACAAAACTCATGACATGGGAAAGTCCAACATGGGGTTGGCATGGAAAATCCAAGCATGGAGCTTGGTGTGGAAGTCCAAGGGGGAAGCCTTGGCATGGGAAAGTCCAAAGCATTGCGAAGCCGTGCGCTTGGTGCTTGGCATGGGAAATCCAAAGCATTGTGAAGCCGTGCGCTTGGTGCTTGGTGAGAAATGCATTGCGAAGCCGTGCACTTGGTGCATTTGGGAAGTCTTGAGAACTTGGCAAGTTCACTAGGCTCGGGTCCTTGAGTCGGTGAAGGATGACATTGCGAAGCCGTGCGCTTGGTGCATCCGAGGGACCGCCGGACGGGGAGCGAATGGAGTGAGCCCAAAGGGAAGCATACTTCTAGGGCATGAGATGCGAAGGATGGCGTTGCGAAGTCGTGCGCTTGGCGCATCCGAGGGACGTAGGCCGAGGGAAGAGAGCTTCGGTGGGGAACTCCATGTGGGATAAGGTGGACTTGGCCAAGTGGCTAAGACTGAGTGTCGGAGGCTCAAACATCGTTATGTTTGAGGTTTTAGCAGACATCAGTCGACTGGCATAGGTGTCAGTCGACTGCTCTAGGTCATATAGGTTCAACCAGTGTTCGACTGAACCAAGTCTGGCTAATCACCGATCGTCGAGGGAGGGCAATGATCGTTAGGAGGATCGATCCGATCACGAGGGATGGCTGATCGATGACACTATGCACGGGCACAGAATGGAGTCGAGCTCGCCAGCACTCGACTGATGGATGATCAGTCGACTGATGGGTGCCATCAGTCGACTGATGTGTGATCCGTTGGAACTTAACCAACGTGGATCGGGCCGTTGTGAGACAACGGCTACGGGACCAGTCAACTGATGGTCACGATCAGTCGACTGATGGGCGCAAAAATAGCTTGATGCAGGTTATAAAAGGAGCACGAGTTGGAGGATTTCACCATGGTTTTTTGTGGAGCTATTGGAGGAGAATTGCTGCTGCATTCCAGTCCTTCAAGAGCCAATCAAAGCAAGCAACAAACAAGTGATCAAAAGCAATCGGTGAAAAGTGTTTCTTTTGTATTGTATTTATATTCTTGTTTGTATTTGTATATTACTGTTGTAATTGCTTGTGAGAGGTTTCTCCACCTCCGACGTGTAGTCGAGAAGGAGTTTGAGTATTGCTGTGTGCATCTCTAGAGCTCGAGGAGTTCGCCCGTGGAGTAGGAACCATTCGATTCTGAACCACATATATGCTTGCGTATTTGGTGTGCTTGTATTGTTGTTAGTATTATTGTTATTTCTATTGTTATTCCGCTGCGTATATTAACGACAATTGTAGACGAGCACACGAGAACGAATGAATTACGACATCCAACGAACGAGGGCTATTCACCCCCCTCTAGCCGGCCAATCGATCCCCCAACAAGTGGTATCAGAGCCGAGGTTGCTCTTCGAGGACTAACCGCCGCGAGAGCACTACAAATGGCCGGCTTCATCCATCCACCGAAATACAATGGAGATTTTGCTTGGTGGAGGAAACGGATGGAGGTATACCTAGAAATCAATTTTGATTTTATGATTATTATAGAAAACGGTTTTGAAATGCCTAGGGATAAAAACAACAAGCAAATTGAGAAGTCAAGGTGGACCCAAGACCAAATTAAGGACTTCAAGACAAATCTTGAGGTAATAAAATTACTTAGTGATTTATTACCTAACACTATTTAGTCTAGATTGGGTGACTATAAGGATGCGAAGGAATTATGGGAGAAAATAATGAAATTCCAAGAAAATTCCTAATCGGCACAAGTAGAGGAAGATGCCGTGGAAGAAAGCCCATCCACATTTGAAGATATTGATGATTTGGTGGAGACTTCCACCTCTAGCATTGAGGGGGAGGAAAGAATTTCAACTCCGGAGTCAAGCCAAAATGAAGCATCCACCTCCGGAAGAAGTGAAGAGGCCTCCACCAACTCCCTAGGTAACTCAAGTGTTGTAATTTTAAATAAAAATCACATAATATGCTTTGAGTATAGGGAGAAGAGGCATTACAAGAGCAAATGCCCTAAATTGGCTAAGAAAAAGGCATCAACACCAAAAGTCAATCCAAAGTCAAAGGATGCCGGTGTTCCCAAAATCAAGAGCAAAGAGCACATTATGTGCTTTAAATGCAACCAAAAGGGACACTATTGAAGCCAATGCCCTAGGGGGAGGAAGAAAGGGCAAGAAGGTGCAACTCATGTAGGGGGAGCTCCTAAAGCTAACCCTAAGGTAAATTCACTTAATGCACCTTCAATTCCTAAAGTCAAAAAGCATGCCAAAAATTATTTTAGTTCTCTTGCAATTATAAATGAAAAGCATGCTAGGAGAAACAATAAGGTCTATTGCTTAGGTGCTAAGCGTGTTAGTTTCTCTAAGGACAAACCTATGACCCAAAACACTAGACCTATCCTACCTAGGAAATCAATTAGAAGAATTGAAGAGAATTTGGGTATTAATCCCAAGAAATCTAGGCATATGCCTAAGAAGAAAACCAACTCCCAAAAACCAAATGAAAATTCAAAATTGAGGAAATTGGAGTTAGAAAACCAAGTCTTGAGATCAAGACTTGAGAGAATGGAGAAAACCCTTAGAATCATAGAAAACTCAATTCTAGGGTCAAATACCCAAAAGTCAAGACCTAAGGTTCACAAACGGTCTAAGGGCAAGGAGGGTTTGGGTCACAAACCTATGTCCTACCATAATGTTCCATTTAATTATGGAACCACATCTAGGTCTTGTTAGGAATCGTTGGAATAGCTAGAGGGGGGTGAATAGCGTTTTTCGGTTTCTACAAGAAGATTAGCGGAAGCAAACACAATAATATATGTAAAAACAAAATCAAACGCAAACAAGGCCTTTTACGTGGTTCGGAGATAACGCTCCTACTCCACGGCGATCCTTGAGGTGGATCAATCCAAGCAAATCCACTAATGAGCTTTCTTTACACCACAACTCCTCTTCTTTACAAAAGATGTTGATCTAAGCTTAGAGAGAAGAGGAGGAGATTTAAATCACTTAGAAAGCTAAAGAATTCGTGGAGGCTGTTGAGAAAGATTGGAGAATAAGCATTAACCCCAAAAACCTCCACCAGCCCTCTTTTTATAGAAAAGAGGCTGATTTTCCCGTTGAGCCCGATCACGATCGATGTACGATCACGATCATGCTATAAGATCGAATAGCCGGATTCGCGGGATTCAGAGTCGGTTCAGCCAACGGCACTTTCATCGATCGACCGATCCTCCATCACCGATCGGATGGTGATCGATCCGAGTGATCACGGCCGCAATGAGCGCGACTCCATTCTGGCTCGTTCGTCTATCACCGATCGTATCGCTGGCGATCGACTAATTGCAACATCACCGACCGTCTTAGTCACCGAATGATCACGTCGGTTTCATCCCGACTCGGCGAGCACTGACAGCGATCGATACATCGTATCAGTCGACCGATACTTATCAAGTGTGAATATTTCACACTTGATTTCACCCCCTAGACCTAGACTTAACCTCCTAGCTCTTCCTTAAGCCTTGCACCTCCAGGATCCCTCCGAGTCCGTGACTTGTTCGTCCTTTGCGCCTTGCTTCCAAGAGATTTCTTTGGTTTTGTCATGTCTAGAGTTTTCCTTTGCCAAAGCGTGCTTGGACTTTACGCCGCCAAGTCTACATGCTTGGACTTACGCTGCCAAGACTTGCTTTTGGACTCCCTTTGCCAAGATCCGTTTGGACTTAATGCTGCCAAGACAACATGCTTGGTCTTATGCCGCCAAACCTTTACCTTGGACTCTTCTTTCACCAAGTCTTCATACTTAGATTTTCCTGTTACTTAAACATCATCACAATTTAGATCTCAAATTGTTGCCTAACTTAGATGATTATCCAAACATCAAAACATAAAATGCTTGGGGCATTGTTGCACCAACAATCTCCCCCTTTTTTATGTTTGACAATCATTTAAGTTAGGTCTTTTAAAGATACGCATATTATCACATCATGTATTCAATTCCAATTCTAACTTAAACATTTCTTCTCCCCCTTTGACACACATCAAAAAGAGAAGAACGATAAAAACATATATATCATGAAGGAGTGTGTAACAATCTTGAACTAAGGCATAGATTTAAAGACTGAACTCCCCCTTAATCCAAGATATAAAATACATGTGGAGCTAAAGTCATCAAACAATTTGAAAGTTTAAAACCTAACTTTGCACCAACAATGTAAATTTTTAGAGGAGAAAGATATATTTTGTGAAACTCCCTCTAAAACATGGCATTAAACAGTCATATACGTTGTTTAGACTCAATACTATCATGCTATTGCTTTAGGATATCAGCACTACCCTAAACCTTAGAAAATGAGACTGATTTTCCAAAACCACAGTGTATCATGATCGGTCTGAACGATCGATATACTATATTTCTAAAATCACCTTTTCGGAACCAAATTCAGAAATGCATCAAAAATTCTAGAAACCTCGAAAAATCATGAAAATTTGTGTACACATTTCTGAAATCATACTTTATCAAAGAAAAATATTTTGAAAAATATATGTTTTCCAGATTTCAATATTGATACAAATTTGGAAACTAGCAAGAAGTTCTAAAATTTTGCAAACTTTGTATCACTTTTGTGTTTCACTTGAAAATAGTTTTGCAAAGTATGATAAACATAGTTTAAAATATGTTTTATTTGACATTTCCAATCATGTTCTTGGAGCTATATGCACATCAATTGTGTATAAGTCTTCCCAATGATTGGTCCAATTAAGGATTAATGTCTCTAGATGACACTTTGGTCCATAGTAATGCATCATAACAAGCATGATGAACCAAGTGCATCTTCCTATCATCTCACATGTTGTCTAGGTGGCTCAATACAAAAATCATGATTTCTTAGGTATTTTGTGAGATGGTTAAAGGTATAAAACCTAGTATTTCTATAGAATCATGCAAACCTACACCTTCACTCAACCAAGCACATTCCAAGTTCTCTCCTAAGTGATGAAAATTCTACTTCGGGGAGAGCCTTAGTAAATATATCGGCTAAGTTGGACTTGGATTCAATATAATTGAGCTCAATATCCCCCTTAGCCACATGGTCTCTAATGAAGTGATGCTTCACTTCAATGTGCTTGGTCCTAGAGTGATGCACCAGGTTTTTGGTCAAGTTAATGGTGCTTACATTATCACAAAATACTTTCATGTTGGAGTAATATAGCTCATAATCTTCTAGGGTATGTTTCATCCATAAGAGTTGAGCTACACAACCACCCATAGCCACATATTCGGCCTCGGTGGTGGATAAAGCAACACAAGGTTGCTTCCTACTACTCCAACTCACTAGGGAAGACCCAAGGAATTGGCATCCACCACTAGTACTCTTCCGATCCAATTTGCAACCGGCATAATCAGAATTGGTGTACCCAATTAAATCAAAAGACCTAGTCCTAGGGTACCATAGACCTACATTTAGTGTGCCCTTGACATATCTTAAAATTCTTTTAACGACAACTAAATGAGATTCCTTAGCACATGATTGATACCTAGCACACATACCAACCGCAAATAATATGTCGGGTCTACTAGCGGTTAAATACAAGAGGCTACCAATCATGCTCCTATAAAGGGTAAGATCTATTTGTTTTCCTTCACTATCACTATCTATTTTGGTATTGGTTGCCATTGGAGTTGACATTACCTTAGCATTTTCTAAACCAAATTTCTTAATCATTTCCTTAGCATATTTGGTTTGATAAATGTAAATTCCTTCACTAGTTTGTTTAACTTGCAAACCTAGGAAGAAATTTAATTCTCCAACTAGACTCATCTCAAACTCTTTTTCCATATTTCGAATAAAGTCTTGAAGAAGCTCATCATTTGTTGACCCAAAGATAATGTCATCAACATACACTTGGGCTACAAAGATGTCCTTAGATGTTGACTTTATAAAGAGAGTTTGATCTATACTACCCCTTTTGAAATCCTTAGAGATTAGGAAAGTTGATAATCTTTCATACCAAGCCCGGGGAGCTTGTTTCAAACCATATAAGGCTTTCCTAAGCTTGTAGACATGGTTTGGGTAGTCCATATTTTCAAACCCGGGAGGTTGTTCTACATACACCTCTTCCTTAATAAACCCATTTAGGAATACCGATTTGACATCCATTTGATGGAGTTTGAAAGCCATATAGGAGGCATATGCTAAAAGTATTCTAATGGACTCTAATCTAGCAACCGGGGCATATGTTTCATCATAATCAAGTCCTTCAACTTGATTAAAACCCCTTGCAACTAATCGTGCTTTATTTCTAGTGATATTCCCTTGGTCATCTAGTTTGTTCCTAAAAACCCATCTTGTAGTAATAATTGTGTTTTCACTTGGTCTAGGAACTAACTCCCACACTTGACTCCTATCAAATTGAGTCAATTCATCTTGCATTGCTAAGATCCAATCCGGATCAAGTAATGCATCTTTAATGGTTTTGGGCTCAATTTGAGAAATTAGAGCTATATGACTAGTGGGGTCCCTATGGAATGACCTAGTCCTAACTCCTTGAGATAACTTTGATCTAATGGGTGACTTTGATGAACTCTTATGGTTCTAGGAGGTGTATCAAGTTGAGTTTGATCATGATTAACTTCAATCCTAAGTTCATCATCGGAGTCATCCCTTACTCCCCCTTGATCCAATCCTCCCCCTTGATTAATACCTCCTAAGTTTAAATCTTGAAATTGTTTGGTAATTTCTTGATTTTCATTATTTATGTCATCATCAATAGGGGATTTTCTAGGGTATGTATTTGAAGTTTCATCAAATTGAACATTTGAAGATTCTTCAATCTTTTGAGTCCTTTTATTGTAAACTCTATATCCTACACTAGTGGATGAGTATCCAACTAGGATTCCCTCATCCGCTTTGGACTCAAATTTACTTAGGTTATCTTTGGTATTTAAGATATAGACTTTACATCCAAAGACCTTAAAATAATGAATTGTTGGAATTGTACCATTCCACAATTCAAATGGAGTTTTTCCTAAAAACCTATGAATTAATACCCTATTTTGGATATAGCAAGCGGTATTAACCGCTTCCGCCCACAAGTAGCTAGGTAAGGAATATGCATTAAGCATTGTCCTAGCCGCTTCTTGTAGGGCACGATTTTTTCTTTCCACAACCCCATTTTGTTGGGGTGTTCTAGGACAAGAAAATTCATGCTTGTACCCTTGTTCTAAGCAAAAAGTTGAAAAGTTAGAATTCTCAAACTCTCCACCATGATCACTACGGATCCGGTTGATTTTGAGTTTTCTTTCATTTTCTACTCTTTTGCTAAATCCTATGATTATTTCTAAGGTTTCATCCTTATTTTTCAAGAAAAACACCCAAGTAAACCTAGAAAAATCATCTACTATTACCAGCAATATTTACTACCAATTATAGATGGGGTACTATGGCAATCAAATAAATCCATATGTAGTAATTCTAATGGTAAAGCGGTACTAAGTAAATTTTACCTTTGTGTGATGTTTTGATTGTTTCCCTTCTTGACAAGCATCACACATCTTGTCCTTGAGATATTTGACTCTAGGCAATCCTTTGACTAGCTTCAATTTTGCTATTTTGGTTATATTCTTCATGTTTATGTGACCTAGTCTCCTATGCCAAAGTCAACTTTCTTCCTCTTTTGCAATAAGACACTTAGTGGAAGGATTAGTAGCATAAGATAAATCAACATAATATATATTTGATTTTCTAAAGCCTACTAACATGCAATCATTTATAGTTTTGTGTCTTATAAAGCATTTTGAGGAATCAAACTTAACATCAAAATTTGCATCACATAATTGGCTTACACTAAGTAAGTTAAATTTCATATTTTTAACTAATAGAACTTTATGAATAGCAAGATTTGGAGATACCTCAATGGTGCCCTTTCCTAGAATTTTAAGTTTACCGCTATTGCCAAATGACACTTTTCCTTTGCTAGTATGGTTGATAGTGGAGAATTTTCTCTCATCCCCGGTCATATGCTTTGAGCACCCACTATCAACTATCCATAAGCTTGGTTCTTCTACCTATATCACATGAAAAACACAATCCTTAGGTACCCAAATCTTAGGACCACTAGCATCAATTATAAATTTTTTAGGTACCCATGCTTTTCTCCCCTTGCTTTTAATCATGGATTTTCTACTAACTAGGGATGCAAATGCTACCTCTTTCTCCTTAGGTCTATATCCTAAACCGGCCTTATTGTAAATTGCCCTTTGGTCCTTAATAATCATATCTAGATATTTAGAACCATTGGTGAACTTTTCTAGGCATGTTCTTAATTTACTTATTTCTTTTCTTAACTCATCATTTTCATCCCTAAGAGTACAATCATTATCACTAGATGATTTATCACATGATGCATCTATATTCTTAAATGATTTGATTTCTAATTTTAGATCTTTAATCCTAGTTTTGGATCTATTTAAAGCATTTTGTAAACATGCAATAGTCTTATAAAGTAAATCTACTTTAGGTGAGTCATTTACCTCATCATCATCACTTGATGATGATTCATCACTTGAAGAGGAAGAAGACTCCTCGCTTGAGCTTCCGGTTTCTTCCAATGCCATGAGGGCTAAGTTCCGGGTTGAATGGCAAACTTCTTCATCGTCGGTAGACTCCTCCATACTTAGAGTATCCCACGTTTGTGCCATCATCGCCTCCTTCTTCTTCTTTTCCTTCTTTTCCTTCTTCTTCTTATCCTTCTCCTCCTTTTTCTTTAGTTCCGAGCAATTTGGCTTTATGTGCCCTTTCTTGTTGCAACCAAAACACGTCACGTTAGAAATAGAATTTGAATTGTTAGAAGATTTACCTCTTGAGGATTGAAACATCCTCTTCACATCTTTCTTGGTGAGCCTCCTTGACTTCCCACCAATTTCTTCGAGTGTGCTACCTCACTTGCCGACAACTCATCCTCACTACTTGATGAGTCCTCCTCGGATTCGGATGAGGAAGACACCTCCTTCTTTTCCTTTTTCTTCTTCTCCTTCTTTCCTACAAAAAGAGCTATACCCTTCTCTTTGGATGAAGTGTTAGCTTGTTCATGCAATTGAAATTCACAAAATAACTCATCTAATTTAACTAATGAAAGATCCCTAGAAACCTTATAGGCATCTACCATTGAGGCCCATAAGGTGGTCCTAGGGAAGGCTTGTAGTACATACCTCACAAGGTCTCTGCTTGTCGACCTTTTCACCTATAACGTGTAGTCCGTTGACTACTTCCTTGAAGCGCCTGCATTTGACTCACCTTCGCTTTGTCTTCATAGTGAAGCTTTGAGTTGGCCAATCAAAAGGTCCCTCTTGGCCCTTCTTGTCTCTTTGGATCCTTCATTGAGTTCGATGAGCTTCTCCCAAAGCTCTTTGCGGAATTGAATGGCCCGACCTTAGAAAGTTGCTCCTTGGATAGACCACATTGAAGTGTGGTCGTTGCTTTGCATTTGCTTGTGCTTTCTTGGCCATCTCTCTTGTCCAATCCTTTGTCGGTAGTGGTGCTCGAATTCGCCGATCGCTTCTCAAAATCATCTACAACACTAAACCAATTTTCAATATCGCTCATTAAATAATACTCCATCCTACCTTTCCAATATCCAAAATCGCTGCCGCCGAAGAACGGAGGCCTCGTGCTATACCCTCTTGAAATGCCATCTTTGCTTCGGTTGATTGCTAGATCTTCCGATGCGATCCGCTCGATACCACTTGTTAGGAATCGTTGGAATAGCTAGAGGGGGTGAATAGCATTTTCGGTTTCTACAAGAAGATTAGCGGAAGCAAACACAATAATATATGTAAAACAAAATCAAACGCAAACAAGGCCTTTTACGTGGTTCGAGATAACGCCCTACTCCACGGCGATCCTTGAGGTGGATCAATCCAAGCAAATCCACTAATAAGCTTTCTTTACACCACAACTCCTCTTCTTTACAAAAGATGTTGATCTAAGCTTAGAGAGAAGAGGAGGAGATTTAAATCACTTAGAAAGCTAAAGAATTCGTGGAGGTCTTGAGAAAGATCGAGAATAAGCATTAACCCCAAAAACCTCCACCACCCTCTTTTTATAGAGAAGAGGCTGATTTTCCGTTGAGCTGATCGACCGATCATGTACAAAGATCACGACCCATTTAACGCTGAATGGCGCGGATTCGGGATTCGAGTCGCTTCATCCAACGGCACTTTCATCACCGACCGATCCCTCCATCACCGATGATGGAGTGATCACGAGTGATCACGGCCGCAATGAGAGTGCGACTCCATTCTGTGCTCGCTTACGCCTATCACCGATCGTCATCCGGGCGCCGATCGATTGCAACATCGATCGCCTTGTCAGTCACAAAGATCACCGGGTCGTGGTTTCATCCTCGACTCGCCGAAGATTGATCCGACCGATCGATACATCGATCCGATCGATACTTATCAAGTGTGAATATTTCACACTTGATTTCACCCCCAAGACCTAGACTTAACCTCCTAGCTCTTCCCTGAGATCCCTCCGAGTCCGTGACTTGTTCGGCCTTTGCGCCTTGCTTCCAAGAGCTTTCTTTGGTTTTGTCATGTCTAGAGTTTTCCTTTGCCAAAGCGTGCTTGGACTTTACGCCGCCAAGTCTACATGCTTGGACTTACGCTGCCAAGACTTGCTTTTGGACTCCCTTTGCCAAGATCCGTTTGGACTTAATGCTGCCAAGACAACATGCTTGGTCTTATGCCGCCAAACCTTTACCTTGGACTCTTCTTTCACCAAGTCTTCATACTTGGATTTTCCTGTTACTTAAACATCATCACAATTTAGATCACAAATTGTTGCCTAACTTAGATGATTATCCAAACATCAAAACATAAAATGCTTGGGGCATTGTTGCACCAACAGGTCTAGGAAAACCAAGGCTAATAGGGAAGTCATCCCTAAGTCTAGCCATGGTATGTGTTTAGTGGCTAACACCTCAAAGAAATCAAATGTAGCCACTAAGAAGGTCAATGGAGGAGTCACCTCTAGAGTTGACCCAAGTAAGACCCATTTGACTAAGGCGTCAAAGCCAAAAAGGGTCATTAGAAAGGTATCTAGGGAAGTTATCCCTAGGGAATACCTTGTTAACCCAAGGAGCTCCAATAGGTATTGGGTTCCTAAAAGCGTGATTGATTCACGCTAGATGGGTTAGGGTGTGTCAACCCTAAATGGATGGGTAGTTAACCTAACCATAGTAGAGTTGACACATTAGGATGTGCCAATGTGTTTGAGAAGTCTAAAAATGATTAAATTGGCACAATTAGGTCTTAGAGGTATTGGTGTGCCATTTTGGGTTTTTGGCACACTAGGGAAATGAATGGCATTAAGGCAAAATGATTTTAATTCCTAGAAATGGCAAATTAATTTTAACACTTAGGTATTCTATACCTTAGTATATTTTACTTGCCATGTCATGACATCATTTTCATTTTCATCTATAAAAATGTCATGATCATGTTTAGATTTATATTTAGATGTCATGTATGCTTAAGTTTCATTCACATGCCATGACATCATGATATTGGCATATGTTTTTATCTATATCATATCTATGCCATAATCATATCATGCATGAATTAAAATGGAGTTAAGGACTATGGCATAATTTGAAAGGAATTAAATAATATTGCCTTAGAAATATGCATGAGAACATAAAGAAAACAAAACCCACATCTCACTAAAAACTTGACCTGTATATGTTTTACACATCTAGATATTGGTGAGATATTTAGGAAAAAGAAATTAATGGTTTGAAAAATATTTTGAAAACATTTTGAAAAACCTTGGTGAAACCTATCTTTTGATAGCTATCACCATTGAATGGGTTGATACAAAGATGACTCTTTATTGAAGCTTTTCTTAAATTTTGAACTTTGTATCAATCTCCTAATTTAATGGGTAAAATAAATTTCCAATATTTTTCACCCATAGTGTTTAGGATAAGTATTATACGTATGAATTTTCAAGATTTTTAAAATTACGTATATTTACTTATGGATTTCGAAAATCCATTTTCAAATCAAAAAAGCTGAATCGATTATCGATCGTACTGTAATGGCAATGATCGATGGTAAGTCCAATGATCGTATATAGTTAGGCCCATGTTTAGCCATGTTTTGGTCCCCTAACCACTCCTAACCCTAGAATATGCTTGGGAGAGCATTAGAGAGGGTGGAAATCCATTGGATATGGATTAGGAGTTGGGTTGAGGGTGAGTATCAATTTTAGGGTGGAAGAGAGTTCATTGTTGAACTTTGCCTTAATTTTGATTTGGTTAATGTTCCTATTGGCTTAGGGACTCTCCAAGGACATTGTTGGTGCAATGGTCAAGGGGGAGCAAGCCTCTAGGGGGAGGTATCCATCATGGGAAGATGGATGTGTATTTCCTCATGGGAGGAAAATTGGGTTGCCTTTCTTTAAGTGATATGGGATCACTAGAAAGATTGTAGGCATGTGTTCCTCCAAGGGAGAGATTGTAAGATCTCATTGGGATATGAGACATTCATATGCTTGGGGAGGACCTTTTTGATGTAATGTCAAAAAGGGGGAGAAGTTACCAAGTTACCAATTAGAGTTCCTTGGAATTCTCATTGGGATATGAGAATTGTCAATATGGGAGAATTGGTAGACTTGATATGGTAGTTTTGTCAATCATCAAAAAGGGGGAGATTGTTGGTGCAATCGACCCAGGTTGACTCGAGTTTGGCTCGAGCAGTACCTTGATAGTATTTTGATGATAGACAAAACTCATGACATGGGATTATCATGGGAAAGTCCAACATGGGGTTGGCATGGAAAATACAAGCATGGAGCTTGGTGTGGAAGTCCAAGGGGGAAGCCTTGGCATGGGAAAGTCCAAAGCATTGTGAAGCAGTGCGCTTGGTGCTTGGCATGGGAAATCCAAAGCATTGCGAAGCCGTGCGCTTAGTGCTTGGTGAGAAATGCATTGCGAAGCCGTGCGCTTGGTACATTTGGGAAGTCTTGAGAACTTGGCAAGTTCACTAGGCTCGGGTCCTTGAGTCGGTGAAGGATGACATTGCGAAGCCGTGTGCTTGGTGCATCCGAGGGACCGCCGGACGGGGAGCGAATGGAGTGAGCCCAAAGGGAAGCATACTTCTAGGGCATGAGATGCGAAGGATGGCATTGCGAAGTCATGCGCTTGGCGCATCCGAGGGACATAGGCCAAGGGAAGAGAGCTTCGGTGGGGAACTCCATGTGGGATAAGGTGGACTTGGCCAAGTGGCTAAGACTGAGTGTCGGAGGCTCAAACATCGTTATGTTTGAGGTTTTAGCCGACATCAGTCGACTGGCATAGGTGCCAGTCGACTGATCTAGGTCGTATGGGTTCGACCCGGTGTTATTGAACCAAGTTCGGTGATCGGTCATTTGCCGAGGGAGGGCAATGATCGTTGGGATCATCGATCGCCGAGGGATGGCGATCGGTGATGACCATCTGTGACACGCGGAATGGAGTCGAGCTCGTCGGCCTCGGTGATGGATGATGATCGGTCGGTGATGGGTGCCATCAGTCGACTGATGTGTGATCCGTTGGAACTTAACCAACGTGGATCGGGCCGTTGTGAGACAACGGCTATGGGACCAGTCGACTAATGGTCACGATCAGTCGACTGATGGGCGCGAAAATAGCTTGATGCAGGTTATAAAAGGAGCACGAGTTGGAGGATTTCGCCATGGTTTTTTGTGGAGATATTGGAGGGGAATTGCTGCTGCATTCCAATCCTTCAAGAGTCAATCAAAGCAAGCAACAAACAAGTGATCAAAAGCAATCGGTGAAAAGTGTTTCTTTTGTATTGTATTTGTATTCTTGTTTGTATTTGTATATTGCTGTTGTAATTGCTTGTGAGAGGTTTCTCCACCTCCGACGTGTAGTCGAGAAGGAGTTTGAGTATTGCCGTGTGCATCTCTAGAGCTCGAGGAGCTCGCCCGTGGAGTAGGAACCATTCGGTTCCGAACCACGTATATGCTTGCGTATTTAATGTGCTTGTATTGTTGTTAGTATTATTGTTATTTCTATTGTTATTCCGCTGCGTATATTAACGACAATTGTAGACGAGCACACGAGAACGAATGAATTACAACATCCAACGAACGAGGGCTATTCACCCCCCTCTAGCCGGCCAATCGATCCCCCAACAAGAATGAGCCTACCTCCTATCAGGAAGCTGTGATGAGCCCAGATTCTGAGAAATGACTAGAGGCCATGAGATCCGAGATGGAATCCATGTACACCAACCAAGTATGGACTTTGGTTGATCCACCAGAAGGCGTCAAACCCATTGGGTGTAAGTGGGTCTTTAAGAGAAAGACTGATATGGATGGACTTACGCATACCTATAAGGGTCGATTGGTGGCTAAAGGTTTCAAGCAAATTTATGGTATTGACTATGATGAAATCTTTTCTCCAATGGCGATGTTTAAGTCCATTCGGATCATACTTACTATTGCAGCGTACCACGATTATGAGATTTGGCAGATGGATGTCAAAACTGCGTTTCTGAATGGAAACTTGCTCGAGGATGTGTACATGACACAGCCTGAGGGTTTTATAGATCCACAACATGCTGGGAAAGTATGCAAGCTGCAAAGGTCCATTTATGGGCTTAAGCAAGCTTCTCGGAACTGGAATCTTTGGTTCGATGATGCGATTAAACAGTTTAGTTTCATCAAGAATGAAGATGAACCCTGTGTCAACAAGAGGGTTAATGGAAACACAGTTTTCTTCCTTGTATTGTATGTGGATGACATACTACTCATTGGGAATGACATCCCTTCGCTACAGTCTGTGAAGACTTGGCTGGGGAAGTGCTTCTCAATGAAGGACTTAGGTGAAGCAGTTTATATTCTAGGCATTAAGATCTATAGAGATAGATCTAAGAGATTGCTTGGCCTAAGTCAAAGTACATATATTGACATGGTTTTACTACGGTTTGCCATGCAGAATTCCAAGAAGGGACTTCTGCCGATGTCACATGGTGTGAGTCTTTCGAAGACTCAAAGTCCCTCTTCTAGAGAGGAGAGAGACCGCATGGATAAGATCTCTTATGCATCTGCTATAAGATATATCATGTACACCATGATGTGTACTCGTCCTGATGTCTCGTATGCTTTGAGCATGACGAGTAGATACCAGTCAGATCCAGGTGAGCGTCACTGGATAGCAGTCAAGAATATTCTTAAGTACTTGAGAAGGACTAAAGAATATTTCTTGATATTTAGAGGCGATGATGAGCTAGCTGTAAAGGGTTACAGCGATGTCAGCTTCCAAAGTGACCAGGATGATTATAGATCACAGTCAGGGTTCGTGTTTTGCTTGAATGGTGGCGCTGTGAGCTGGAAGAGTTCGAAGCAGGACACAGTTGTTGATTCTACAATGGAGGCCGAGTATATCGCTGCATCAGAGGCAGTAAAGGAGGCAGTTTGGATCCACAAGTTCATTACTGAGCTTGGGGTGGTTCCTAGCATAGCAGAACCTATAGAGCTTTATTCTGACAACAATGGAGCGATTGCGCAGGCTAAGGAACCTCGCTTATAGGGATCCCGAGCGATAAACAAAATTCGCAGCGGAAAACTTAGGATCCCTCCAGAGATCCAAGCAAAAAAAAACATACTCGTTTCTATTATCGATTCTATCCTATAGGAATCGAGATTACCTTCGAAGCGTGCCCTTCGAATTCCAGTCAGCAACACTTATGGATCTCAACGTGGTCAGAATGTCCACGCCTCTACGGTGCACACACACACGATCTTGGAGAGAAGAGGTAAACCCTTTCAATTGTGCTAGCAACCACGCCAAGGTCTCTCTTTTTACTCTATACTTGGCTTTTTGAGAACAAAAATAAAATCAGATTCAATTTGTTTTTCATTCTCACGTTGAAGAAGAAGAAGAAACAATAATACACCTTAATGAGACATTAAATGCACTTCCTTATTCTCCATGGTAAAAGAAAGGAAGTCAATTAATGCTCATTAAATGCACATTAATGAGCTTTTAAATATCATTTAAAAACCCATTTATTAATTCGTGTATTACATGATTAATTATGATTAATCATTTTAGCCTTCTTCTCTTGGTTTGACTTGAGTCTAACTCAACATAAACCAATTTGAGTCCAACTCAAATTTAGCCAAGTAATGAGTCTTACTCATTCTAGTTAATCCAATTAACTAATAATTCATTTTAGTCAAACCAAAATAATTTCCTCTCCAAAATAATATGTTTTTTGTATGTGACCCTATAGGCTCTCATAACGTTGGCAATGTATCCAAAACCATTTTGGATACATAAGCAATGAGCGGCATCTAGCAATACATCATTGCTACCCAAGTGATGAGAATGTCGAGATCCGACAACCTCTTCCGTGACTATTATCATATGACAGTGTTCTTCTATCTTTGATATCTCAGATCGATCAATGAGGCATAGACCGTGTCACCCTCTTATCAATCTTTATTTTTCTTGATCCCCAAGTAGACTCACTCAAACAAATGAGCTCAATATCTCGTATTGACTCATTTGAGCATGACCATGCATTTCGTGGTCCTACTCTATCAAGAGGCCAAAGATATCACTCCCGTCATATGGGAGGGATAGATCCCATCTACATAACTCACATCCCTCCGCATGATTCGTTACATACTCAGTGATCGCCGTTATAGTCACCCAATTATGGTGTGACGTTAGACGATACCAAAGTATATAACTCCTTATGTAGGGAACCGTAGTGACTTCAGGTCTAAGGACTATTCACACCAATAGTCACATGAGAAAGTATATGACACTCATATAACGATCCATGATACTTTCTCATGGTGGGTCAATTCAGTATATATAGTCTCCTATATATATACTCATGTATCAATGTGATATCACATATCCATGACTTGTGAGATCAAGTCATTCATTGACCTACATGCTAGTCTCAATGTATCAATATAGCCCTTGTCTATTAATACAATACTCAACTAGGAATATTTAAGAATAGTGTTCTCTACAACTTCTCATAATCAATTCTACCAATTGATATACTGTAGATAATAACCTACTATTCATGGGCATTATTATATTTATTTAGCTGGCACACGCATAAAGAAATATAATAATCAATCTTTGCCTTTATTAATGCAAGAATATAATACAAAAGTCTCCCTCACCAATCATCTCATAATTGGCACTAAGGGCTCATACTAACATCGCTCACACTAGTGGATCAAACACATACTACGTCGCTTCCATCTCATTCGAGAGATTATCGATAGAGGAGATGTGAAGATTTGCAAAGTACCCACAAAGGCTAACATCGCAGATCCCTTGACCAAGGCTTTGACACAGAAAAAGCATGATGGTCACACTAGGTCATTGGGTATTAGATACTACGGTGATTGGCACTAGTGCTAGTGGAAGATTGTTAGTGAAAGCCCTAGAGTCAATCATGTGATGATTGTTGTATGGACTTTATTGTATCATATTCCTATTTATAAAGGCATGGTTATTATATTTACTTGTATTGGTGCCAAATAATTAAGTATAATAACGTCCTTGAGTATAAGGTTTCTTATCTATATCAATCGATTGGTTGAATCGATAATGAGATGATATAGAGAATACTACTCTTAATCATTTCTAGTCAAGTATTAACATTAAGGGATAATGTTAATGCGTAGAGACTAGAATGTAGGTCAACTCGATGACTTGATCTCACAAGTCATGGATATGAGATATCAAGTTGACACATGGGTATGCATTGGAGAATGTATATTGAATGACCCGCCATGAGAAAATATCATGGATCGTTATATGAGTGTCATATACTTTCTCATGTGACTATTAGTACGATTATTAGTCCTTGGACCTGAAGTCACCATGGTTCCCTACATAAGGAGTTGCACACTTTGGCTTCGTCAAACGTCACCCGTAAATGGGTGGACTATAAAGGCGATTACAAGGTATGTAACAAATTATGCAGAGGGATATGAGTGATGTAGATGGAATCTATCCCTCCTATATGATGAGAGTGACATCGTTATTCTTAATAGAGTGAGATCACTAAGTGCATGACCATGCCCAAATGAGTCAATATGAGATTTTGAGCTCATTTGATTAGAGTGAGTCTACTTGGAGTTCAAGATATAGATTGTACCGAGGATGACATAGTCTATGCCTCAATTGGTCAATCTAGATGTCAAGGATAGAGGGACATTATCACATATTGTGAGTCACAATTAGTAGTCACAAAAGGTGATGTTGGATCTCAACATTCTTGTAACTTCGGTAGCAATGATGTGTTGCTAGATACTGCTCATTGCTTATGTTCCTAAATCGGTTTAGGAGCATTGCCAATGTTACAAGAACCTATAAGGTCACAAAGAAAGGGCAATTAGATGGAGATTAGGTTCATATGATGAATCATGAGGATTAGGTTCATGGGATGAACCAAATTGGATTAAGAGTAATCCAAATTAGACTAATTGAGTTAGACTCAATTTGATTCAAGTGTTGAATGAGTCTAATTTAGATTTGATTCATTGAGTCGATTTAAAATAATGAATAGGGATTCATTAAATTAAATTGACTTGAATCAAGTTGTTAGATTTGATCAACCATGGGAGATAATAGGTCAAGTTTGACTTGACATGAGAGGGAAGATGAATGGTCAATTTTGACTTGACCAATTGTCATGTCATGTTGACTTGGCATGGGGGTCGGCCAATGATGATGTTCCACATCATCATAGACACATCAAGGGGTGCCACCTCATGAGGGAGACCAAGAGTCATTGACTCTTGGAATTACATGCATGCATGTAACCCCTCCTCCATGAAATGGCAGACCACTTTAGGAGGAGTTAGTGTGTGAAGTTATTTTGGGTGAACTTCATCTTCTTCCTTGAATCTTCCCTCAAGCTCTCTCCCTCTCCTCTTTTCGTGGGTTCCTTAGTGTGCTAGCACACTCTAAGTGATCTTCTCCACCAATTGTTCGTGTGGATACCGATAGAGGAGTGTACACTTGACACTCTCGAGTTCTGGCAAGCCATTTGGACGAGCGGGATAAGCGAAGGGCGTCGCATCGAGGGTAAACTCTTAACATGTAGATCTAGAGTAGATCTAAAGTTTTTAAACACATACATGTAGTTTTATTTACCTTCGCACGGATCCGTGGCCAACTTCCGGGGATTCCGCAATGCAAAAAGCGGTTTTTACAGCTCGGATAATCCTACAGTGGTATCAGAGCTACGTGCGAAGCATGTATGTGTTTTTTGTTTTGTAGTTTTTGTATTAGATATAAAAATTATAGATCTGTAAGTTTCTATAAATTTCTTATTTTTATAGATTTTTTGGGTATTTTTCTCGAAGAGTCAAAGCAACAAGTGTTGGGATACTTGTAGGCTTCAACCACCGAGAAAAACTCTCCGAAACGGCAAGTTCTCGCTTTAGGTTTTTGGGACAGCGACTTAAGTCGCTGTAAGATCAATATGGGACACTCGTAAAGTTCATTTTACGAGTAGGGGCACTGTCCCTATCCCCGAAAGGGGCCTTGTCCCGCGATCGCGCCCAGAAATCGCTTAGCGGGACCATTACGGAGATGTGACTCATAAAAATTAAAAAAAAAAAGAAAAATTATAGAAATTTCTGTAAAATACATAATTTAGAATTATGTATAATTCTGTGATGATCATGGCCCAAGAACCCCAATATGATTGGATAAACGTGTTGTAATTCATAATAAGGCTTGCGCATCGTTTTTGTGGTTGTGCATGTTGTATAGGGTATGCGACCTACGCGTCGTGCCTTTCCTTTTAAAATTCCAATTGTAAATAGTTTTAGACTCGAATGTAACTCGAGTTTTATATTTGTAATGTACCAAATGGAGCGGTGGAAGGTCCACTAGTAGACGGAGTTACAAGGAGGGTGCCGATGATACATGGCGGTCAAAGGAGGCGCTTGGAGAAGCCGCTAACCCTAGGTTAACCGTCCGATCTTTTCATTGGCTTGAGAAGATCGTAGTAGGGCCATGATCTCATCACAATTAATTTATATATATATATATATATTTGTTTTGCTTGTATGTATATAATGCATGCTATGATATTTTGCTTGTATGTATATGATGCATGCTAGTATATTGCTTGTATGTATGTGATGCATGCTAGTGTAGGATAATAAAGGCCTTGATGCGTATATGATACATATTCACGATTAGATTAGATCTTAATCGAATCAACTCAAAATGCCTACCAAGTTTTGATACCCATCACTACCTCGATCATTTGTTGTTGTTGAATCTGCCAAAGTAGAGCAACGCATATTATCTTGATAGGGTGCAGAGGGACAATCTTGGTCCCGCCTATCACAGCTTGGGTGAGAATAAGCTCAATTAGATTGAGTAAAACTAGTTAACTCAATTGGATCGAGTAAAACTATAGGCATATTCCAACCGTTGAAAAGATAGGATAAGATCACATTTACACTAAATCTTGGGCGATTTAGCCAAAGCTAACTCAAGGTCTTTTGTAAATGTGGATCTTGATCCTATAAACAAGAGTTGCATAGAGATGTAATCGGTAATGTGTTACCTACCGATCATACTAAGTCTTGGGCGATTTAGCCAAAGCTAACTCAAGGCCTAGTATGATATGGATCTTGTCCTGCAAGAATTATAGTTTGTTTGTATGAATCTAGTAATGCGGTTTGACCACATCCATGACTCGATTCTAAAAAAGTCCTATAATTCAGTGGAAGCATCATTTGATTAAAGGCCTAATTAAATGATAAATGGAATATGATATTAATTTTCTGCATTGTGTATGTTGTAGATTACCATGTCGACAAACACGAACACTCTCTCCCTGTATTCTGTCCTTGAGAAGGACAAGCTCAATGGAGCTAATTTCCTGGACTAGTACAGGAACCTGAGAATCGTTCTCACCCAAGAAAGGAAATTGTACGTCCTAGAGCAGCACATTCCAGAGGCACCTCCACGCCCCCTTTGCCTCATGGTGGCAAGAAGCATCAAGATGATGCATTAGATGTGTCATGTCTCATGCTCGCGACCATGAACTCTGAGCTTCAGAAGCAACATGAGTTCATGAATGCTTATGATATGGTTGAACATCTTCGTCAATTATATCAAGGAAAAGCAAGGCACGAGAGATATGAGATCTCCAAAGCATTGTTTCAGTCCAAGATGTAAGATGGGACTCCCGTAGGTCCATATGTACTCAAGATGATTGGGTACATAGAAAACCTAGAGAGGTTGGGATTCCCACATGGCCAAGAGCTGGCCACTGACTTGATCTTGTAATTTTTGCCACAAAGCTACAAAAAATTTGTCATGAATTACAACATGAATGAAATTGATAAGTCACTGCCTGAGATGCTCAACATGTTGAATACTGCTGAGCTCAACCTTAAGAAGGGAAAATCTGACTCCATTTTGATGGTGCAAAAGAAGAAAGGCAAGGGAAAGCCTAAAGGTAAGGGAAAGTCCCAAGCCAAGGGCAAAGGCAAGGAACTGAAACCGAAAGGAGGGGTGGCCAAAGAAGGGACTTGCTTCCACTGCAAGGAAACTGGACACTGGAAGCGTAACTACAAAGCATACCTGCAAGATCTTAAGTAGAAGAGAAGTGAGACTTCTACTTCAGGTATAAATGTTATAGAAGTCAATCTATCTATTTCTTCATCATGGGTATTAGATACCGGATGTGCATCTCACATTTGTACCAATGTGAAGGCGCTGAGAAATAGCAGGGCATTGGCAAAGGGAGAGGTGGACCTACGAGTAGGCAATGGAGCAAGAGTTGTTGCTGTTGCTATAGGAACATATTTTCTATCTCTTCCCTCTGGGCTTGTACTAGAACTGGATGAATGTTGTTATGTGCCTGCTTTGACAAAGAACATAATTTCAATTTCTTGTTTGGACAAGAAAGGCTTTTAATTTATAATAAAAAAAAATATTGTTCAGTTTATTTAAATGATATGTTCTATTGTAGTGCACCTCTAATGAACGGACTATATATTCTAGACTTAGAGAGCCTCATCTATAACATAAGTACCAAAAGGTTCAAGTCAAATGAATTGAACTAAACATATCTCTGACATTGTCACTTAGGTCACATAAATGAGAGTCGCTTATCCCAGCTCTATAAGGATGGGTTGCTGGACTCATTTGATTTTGAATCATATGAGACATGTGAGTCTTGCCTTCTAGGCAAGATTACCAAGACTCCCTTTAGTGGACATAGCGAGAGAGCAACAGACTTGTTAGGACTTATACATAGTGATGTATGCGGCCCTTTCAATGTTGCTGCTAGAGGTGGTTACAGGTACTTCATTACATTTATGATGACTTCAGTAGATTTGGTTATGTGTATCTGATGACACATAAATCAGAATCCTTTGAAAAGTTCAAAGAATTCAAGAATGAAGTACAAAACCAACTTCGCAAGAGTATTAAGATAATTCGATTAGATCGAGATGGTGAATACCTTAGTCATGAGTTTCATGACAATCTAGCTGAGTGTGGGATTCTATCCCAACTCACTCCTCCTAGAACACCATAGTGGAATGGTGTATCCGAAAGGAGGAATCGTACCCTATTAGATATGGTACAATCTATGATGAGTCACATAGATCTTCCTATATCCTTTTGGGGATATGCTCTAGACACAGCAGCCTTCACACTTAATCGTGTACCATCCAAGGTTGTGATAAAGAAACCATATACGATATGGACAGGGAAAAATCCCAAGATGTCTTTCATGAGGATTTGGGGTTATGAGGCTTACGTTCGACGTCAAGTCTCAGACAAACTGGGACCCAAATCCGATAAGTGCTATTTTGTTGGATATCCCAAGGAGACGAAGGGATATTACTTCTACATTCCCAGTCAACACAAAGTGTTTGTGGCAAAGACTGGGGTATTTCTAGAAAGGGATTTGGTTTCTAGAAAAACTAGTGGGAGTACGTTCGATCTTGAAGAAATTCAAGATAAGGACCATAGCACTGAGGCCTTGATGGAGGTTGAACAGGAACCACAAAGTGTTGTGGGTGATGAGATTGTTGCACAAAGAGTTATAGAACAATAACCTGTTCAAGTAGACCTACCTCTTCGCAGGTCTGATAAGGTACATCGTCAGCCTGAGAGATACTCATTTCTCTTGTCTGACCATGATGATGTTATGCTCATTGAGAATGAGCCTACCTCCTATCAGGAAGCTGTGATGAGCCCAAATTCTGAGAAATGACTAGAGGCCATGAGATCCGAGATGGAATCCATGTACACCAACCAAGTATGGACTTTGGTTGATCCACCAGAAGGCGTCAAACCCATTGGGTGTAAGTGGGTCTTTAAGAGAAAGACTGATATGGATGGACTTACGCATACCTATAAGGGTCGATTGGTGGCTAAAGGTTTCAAGCAAATTTATGGTATTGACTATGATGAAATCTTTTCTCCAATGGAGATGTTTAAGTCCATTCGGATCATACTTACTATTGCAGCGTACCACGATTATGAGATTTGGCAGATGGATGTTAAAACTGCGTTTCTGAATGGAAACTTGCTCGAGGATGTGTACATGACACAGCCTGAGGGTTTTATAGATCCACAACATGATGGGAAAGTATACAAGCTGCAAAGGTCCATTTATGGGCTTAAGCAAGCTTCTCGGAACTGGAATCTTTGGTTCGATGATGCGATTAAACAGTTTAGTTTCATCAAGAATGAAGATGAACCCTGTGTCAACAAGAGGGTTAATGGAAACACAGTTGTCTTCCTTGTATTGTATGTGGATGACATACTACTCATTGGGAATGACATCCCTTCGCTACAGTCTGTGAAGACTTGGCTGGGGAAGTGCTTCTCAATGAAGGACTTAGGTGAAGCAGTCTATATTCTAGGCATCAAGATCTAAAGAGATAGATCTAAGAGATTGCTTGGCCTAAGCCAGAGTACATATATTGACACGGTTTTACTACGGTTTGCCATGTAGAATTCCAAGAAGGGACTTCTGTCGATGTCACATGGTGTGAGTCTTTCGAAGACTCAAAGTCCCTCTTCTAGAGAGGAGAGAGACCGCATGGATAAGATCTCTTATGCATCTGCTATAAGATATATCATGTACGCCATGATGTGTACTCGTCCTGATGTTTCGTATGCTTTGAGCATGACGAGTAGATACCAGTCAGATCCAGGTGAGCGTCACTGGATAGCAGTCAAGAATATTCTTAAGTACTTGAGAAGGACTAAAAAATATTTCTTGATATTTGGAGGCGATGATGAGCTAGCTGTAAAGGGTTACAGCGATGTCAGCTTCCAAAGTGACCAGGATGATTATAGATCACAGTCAGGGTTCGTGTTTTGCTTGAATGGTGGCGCTGTGAGCTGGAAGAGTTCGAAGCAGGACACAGTTGTTGATTCTACAATGGAGGCCGAGTATATCGCTGCATCAGAGGCAGTAAAGGAGGCAGTTTGGATCCACAAGTTCATTACTGAGCTTGGGGTGGTTCCTAGAATAGCTGAACCTATAGAGCTTTATTCTGACAACAATGGAGCGATTGCGCAGGCTAAGGAACCTCGCTTGTAGGGATCCCGAGCGATAAACAAAATTCGCAGCGGAAAACTTAGGATCCCTCTAGAGATCCAAGCAAAAAAAAACATACTCGTTTCTATTATCGATTCTATCCTATAGGAATCGAGATTACCTTCGAAGTGTGCCCTTCGAATTCCAGTCAGCAACACTTGTGAATCTCAGCGTGGTCAGAATGTCCACGCCTCTACGGTGCACACACACACGATCTTAGAGAGAAGAGGTAAACCCTTTCAGTTGTGCTAGCAACCACGCCAAGGTCTCTCTTTTTACTCTATACTTGGCTTTTTGAGAACAAAAATAAAATCAGATTCAATTTGTTTTTCATTCTCACGTTGAAGAAGAAGAAGAAACAATAATACACCTTAATGAGACATTAAATGCACTTCCTTATTCTCCATGGTAAAAGAAAGGAAGTCAATTAATACTCATTAAATGCACATTAATGAGATTTTAAATCTCATTTAAAACCCCATTTATTAATTCGTGTATTACATGATTAATTATGATTAATCATTTTAGCCTTCTTCTCTTGGTTTGATTTGAGTCTAACTCAACATAAACCAATTTGAGTCCAACTCAAATTTAGCCAAGTAATGAGTCTTACTCATTCTAGTTAATCCAATTAACTAATAATTCATTTTAGTCAAACCAAAATAATTTCCTCTCCAAAATAATATGTTTTTTGTGTGTGACCCTATAGGCTCTCATAACGTTGGCAATGTATCCAAAACCATTTTGGATACATAAGCAATGAGCGGCATCTAGCAATACATCATTGCTACCCAAGTGATGAGAATGTCGAGATCCGACAACCTCTTCCGTGACTATTATCATATGACAGTGTTCTTCTATCCTTGATATCTCAGATCGATCAATGAGGTATAGACCGTGTCACCCTCTTATCAATCTTTATTTTTCTTGATCCCCAAGTAGACTCACTCAAACAAATGAGCTCAATATCTCATATTGACTCATTTGAGCATGACCATGCATTTCGTGGTCCTACTCTATCAAGAGGCCAAAGATATCACTCCCGTCATATGGGAGGGATAGATCTCATCTACATCACTCACATCCCTCCGCATGATTCGTTACATACTCAGTGATTGCCGTTATAGTCACCCAATTACGGTGTGACCTTAGACGATACCAAAGTATATAACTCCTTATGTAGGGAACCGTAGTGACTTCAGGTCTAAGGACTATTCACACCAATAGTCACATGAGAAAGTATATGACACTCATATAACGATCCATGATACTTTCTCATGGTGGGTCAATTCAGTATATATAGTCTCCTATATATATACTCATGTATCAATGTGATATCACATATCCATGACTTGTGAGATCAAGTCATTCATTGACCTACATGCTAGTCTCAATGTATCAATATAGCCCTTGTCTATTAATACAATACTCAACTAGGAATATTTAAGAATAGTGTTCTCTACAGCTTCTCATAATCAATTCTACCAATTGATATACTGTAGATAATAACCTACTATTCATGGGCATTATTATATTTATTTAGCTGGCACACGCATAAAGAAATATAATAATCAATCTTTGCCTTTATTAATGCAAGAATATAATACAAAAGTCTCCCTCACCAATCATCTCATAATTGGCACTAAGGGCTCATACTAACATCGCTCACACTAGCGGATCAAACACATACTACGTCGCTTCCATCTCATTCGAGAGATTATCAATAGAGGAGATGTGAAGATTTGCAGAGTACCCACAAAGGCTAACATCGCAGATCCCTTGACCAAGGCTTTGACACAGAAAAAGCATGATGGTCACACTAGGTCATTGGGTATTAGATACTACGGTGATTGGCACTAGTGCTAGTGGAAGATTGTTAGTGAAAGCCCTAGAGTCAATCATGTGATGATTGTTCTATGGACTTTATTGTATCATATTCCTATTTATAAAGGCATGGTTATTATATTTACTTGTATTGGTGTCAAATAATTAAGTATAATAACGTCCTTGAGTATAAGGTTTCTTATCTATATCAATCGATTGGTTGAATCGATAATGAGATGATATAGAGAATACTACTCTTAATCATTTCTAGTCAAGTATTAACATTCAGGGATAATGTTAATGCGTAGAGACTAGAATGTAGGTCAACTCGATGACTTGATCTCACAAGTCATGGATATGAGATATCAAGTTGACACATGGGTATGCATTGGAGAATGTATATTGAATGACCCGCCATGAGAAAATATCATGGATCGTTATATGAGTGTCATATACTTTCTCATGTGACTATTAGTACGATTATTAGTCCTTGGACCTGAAGTCACCATGGTTCCCTACATAAGGAGTTGCACACTTTGGCTTCGTCAAACGTCACCCGTAAATGGGTGGACTATAAAGGCGATTACAAAGTATGTAACAAATTATGCAGAGGAATATGAGTGATGTAGATGGAATCAATCCCTCCTATATGATGAGAGTGACATCGTTATTTTTAATAGAGTGAGATCACTAAGTGCATGACCATGCCCAAATGAGTCAATATGAGATTTTGAGCTCATTTGATTAGAGTGAGTCTACTTGGAGTTCAAGATATAGATTGTACCGAGGATGACATGGTCTATGCCTCAATTGGTCAATCTAGATGTCAAGGATAGAGGGATATTATCACATATTGTGAGTCACAATTAGTAGTCACAAAAGGTGATGTTGGATCTCAACATTCTTGTAACTTGGGTAGCAATGATGTGTTGCTAGATACCGCTCATTGCTTATGTTCCTAAATCGGTTTAGGAGCATTGCCAACATTACAAGAACCTATAAGGTCACACACAAAGGGCAATTAGATGGAGATTAAGTTCATATGATGAATCATGAGGATTAGATTCATGGGATGAACCAAATTGGATTAAGAGTAATCCAAATTAGACTAATTAAGTTAGACTCAATTTGATTCAAGTGTTGAATGAGTCTAATTTAGATTTGATTCATTGAGTCGATTTAAAATAATGAATAGAGATTCATTAAATTAAATTGACTTGAATCAAGTTGTTAGATTTGATCAACCATGGAAGATAATAGGTCAAGTTTGACTTGACATGAGAGGGAAGATGAATGGTCAATTTTAACTTGACCAATTGTCATGTCATGTTGACTTGGCATGGGGGTCGGCCAATGATGATGTTCCACATCATCATAGACACATCAAGGGGTGCCACCTCATGAGGGAGACCAAGAGTCATTGACTCTTGGAATTACATGCATGCATGTAACCCCTCCTCCATGAAATGGCAGACCACTTTAGGAGGAGTTAGTGTGTGAAGTTATTTTGGGTGAACTTCATCTTCTTCCTTGAATCTTCCCTCATGCTCTCTCCCTCTCCTCTTGTCGTGGGTTCCTTAGTGTGCTAGCACACTCTAAGTGATCTTCTCCACCAATTGTTCGTGTGGATACCGATAGAGGAGTGTACACTTGACACTCTCGAGTTCTGGCAAGCCATTTGGACGAGTGGGATAAGTGAAGGGCGTCGCATCGAGGGTAAACTCTTAACATGTAGATCTAGAGTAGATCTAAAGTTTTTAAACACATACATGTAGTTTTATTTACCTTCGCACGGATCCGTGGCCAACTTCCGGGGATTCCGCAATGCAAAAAGCGGTTTTACAGCTCGGATAGTCCTACAATGGTATATCTAAGAGGCAAAACCAAACCTTATTGGGCATGGTTAGGTCGATGATGAATCATGCAAATCTTTCCAAGTCCTTTTGGGGCTATGCACTTCAGATAGTTATTTACTTGTTAAACAGCATCCCGACCAAGGTAATCTCTACTACTTCATATGAGATATGGAATAGTAAGAAATCTCATTTATCTTACTTGAAGATATGGGGTTTTCCTGCTTATGTGAAGCGAACTGTGTCAGACAAATTGGATGTTAGGTCTGATAAATGTCTATTTATTGGATACCCTAAGAAAATAAGGGATTACCAATTCTATCATCCTGTGGAACAAAAGGTGTTTGTTTTAAGGCATGCTCTATTTCTAGAGAAAGAGTTTCTCTTGCAAGAAAACTTTGAGAGTGGCGTTGAGCTTGAGGAGGTTCAAAAGACTCCAATAGATATTGAAGAGATACCCGATCAAGCACCGTAATCGATAACTCATAGTGATGAGTCATCGACTGAATCTATTGTAACACTACATCTTCGTAGATCTGATAGAACATGCAACATTCCTGAGAGATATGGATTTCTTGTAAGTGAATAGAATGACGTGTTACTCATTGATGATGAGGAGTCTACCAGTTATGAAGAAGTTCTGAAAAGTTCAAAAAGGGATAAATGATTTGAAGCCATGAAGTCGAAAATGAATTTCATATATAAAAATTAAGTTTGGAACTTGGTGGATCTTCCTGAAGGCATTAAGCCTATAGGGTGCAAGTGGATATTCAAGAAGAAAACTGACATGGATGGTAATGTGATTACCTATAAGGCTAGATTAGTGGCGAAAGGCTATCGTCAAAAATAAGGTGTTGATTATGACGAGACCTATTCACCAGTAGCTATGCTTAAATCCATTCGGATGCTCCTGGCCATAGCAGCTCATTTTGACTATGAGATATGGCAGATGAATGTGAAAATGACTTTCCTTAATGGAAACTTACTCGAGGACGTGTATATGATACATCCCGAGGGTTTTACATCGGTTGATAAAACCAAGGTATGCAAACTTTGATGGTCCACATATGGACTGAAGCAAGCATCCAGGAGCTGGAATATCCGTTTTGATGAGACAATCAAAAGGTTTGATTTCTCACAAAATTCAGACGAACCCTTTGTGTACAAGAAGATTAATGGGAGTGCAGTCGTGTTCCTAGTGTTGTATGTCGATGACATATTACTTATAGGAAATGATATATCTGTCTTACCGTCAGTCAAAATTTGGTTATCCAAAACATTCACCATGAAAGTCCTGGGAGAAGCGACATATATCCTCGGGATTAAGATCTATAGAGATAGATCGAAACGGTTGCTTGGTCTTTCACAGTCTACATATATAGACCGAGTGCTAAAGAGGTTTAGCATGTCGGAATCCAAGAAAGGTTTCATTCCCATCGGGCATGGGATACACCTTTCGAAGTCTATGTGTCCACACATAGAAGACGAGAGGATTTGCATGAGTAAGATCCCTTATTAATCCGCAATAGAATATATCATGTATGTTATGTTATGTACGAGGCCCGATGTATCGTATGCTCTGAGTGTCATGAGCAGATACTAGTTTGATCCAAGAATGGATCATTAGGTGTTTGTTAAGACAATCTTTAAGTACTTGAGAAGAACTAAGGATATGTTTCTAATATATGAGGAAGGTGATATGGTAATACGCGGGTATATGGATGCCAGCTTCCAGACAGACAAGGATGATTTCAGGTCTCAATTTGGGTACATATTCACCTTGAATGGAGGCACAATAAGTTGGAAAAGTTCCAAGCAAGACACTATAGCGGATTCTGCCACTGAGACATAATACATTGCAACTTCGGAAACAGCAAAGGAAGAAGTTTGGATCAAGAAGTTCATCTCTGAACTTGGTGTGGTCTTATCAACGATCCAAACAAGTGCTTCGCCGCTATCATTTGATTAGAGATATCATCAGTAGGAAGGAAATACAAATCGAGAATATTCCTACTGAAAGGAACTTAGCGGACCCTTTAACTAAGGTTTTACCTCAAAGTAAGTGTGACGGTCATGTTAGAGCATATGGTATTGGATACCGTGGCGATTGACATTAGGCCAAGTGGGAGTTTGCTAGTTATATATGAGAGGTGTACTAAGGCAATTGCCTTATGATTGTACTATTTATTTGATAAATGAAGATTCACTATTTGAGTGTATATATTTTCATGTATTTGATTGGATCTTAAACTCATTTACTGAATGTCCGCAATACGATTCACAACATGAAAGAATTTGTAATTGGATCACAACTAATGAGTATCTTTATATGTGTAATTGTGATGTATTGGAATTATCCCTAGTCGATGAATTGATGCATTCAGACGCCATCAATTCTATTGAGACTAGCACGAGTTATAGTCTTTGGTTTATCCAAGCAGCAGTTTCTCACTGGCTGGAGACATTAGGATGTCCGAAGTTAACCGTGGATGCTAGTTATGGTAACTAGTTCATTGGAGTGACCAGCTGTAAGACTTCATATGGTTCTCTATATATACAGATATGTCAATGAAGTCCTTACTGCAGCTTAAGTGCGATGTTCCTTCGACTTGCGGTATTCAAGTCATCTTGGTCATGGAGACTTATGCTTTGACATCTTAAGCAAGCATCTCCGAGAAGATGTGGACCCGGGATAATTGGGTATAAGTCAAAGTGGCCGAAGGTGTTTGAATAGCCTATAGAGGATTCACCACTCCTTGCGAGGAGATGTATACCCTATCGCCTCTCGTCAAATTGTTACTAAAGTCTTTGGCCAAAGCATTACATGTTTAGAGTATGGTACTCTTGGATACATGTGAAATAACTAGAATCCTCAGGATGAGGAAATTATACTTGGGTTAGGTGTGACGTAATCAGCCTAGTGGGGACTGACATAATAGACCATGTCCGGAACCAAGTGGGTATAAGATGCGTGAAGGGAACGAGGCACGATTCACTGTAGCTATTGAAAGGTTTCAGAAGTTGTTCTGGGGTCAACCGTTGATTTTCCGAATAATTAGGGATTATGATATACTACTAGGTGTTACTCATGATCGTTCTATAATTAATGGTTAATTATAGATGGCCAACATAAATCGGGAACCTATTTGGTCACACGCACTATGAATGTGATCCGAAGGATTTAAAACGAGCTTGAGAATGAGATTCTCAGATCGAGAGAGACTTGGTTTGGTTGGACCAAACAAGGAGTGAACATGAAGTTGTTTCAATCACATCGGAAGCATGGATGGGCCGAATCTTTTGAAGACATGATGGATGAACCAAATTGGTTTAGTTCTAATCAAATGGTGGAAAATAAACCAAAGAGGTTTGATTTGTTTTAAACGAATGAACCAAAATTGGTTTGGTTTATTTTAACTTAAAATAAACCAACACAGTTTGGTTTATTTTAACTTAAATTAATGGAGTGGATTAACAAATTTTATTTGTGAACCAATAATCGTTGAGAGAAGGTTTCTTGATGGTCAAGAAACACATTCTCTATAAGTAAGAGGGTTGAGACAAATTTCGTGGACAAGTTAGAGTTTGTGAAACCCTAACGACCTTTCTCTTCCTCTCTTCCTCTCTTGTGCGTCGACCCTTTTGATGTCGCCGCCCAAGCCTTGGTTGCCTCCTCCTTCAGCTGCTAGCCACCCACCACCGCAGGCCAGCAACACCACCGTCGGCCATCTTGCTGCAGTCGGCTAAATTTGTTTGGTCGACACATTAAAGGAAACAAGTTCGTGGAACTTGTTTTGTGATCGTCTCTAGGATCACAACGTCTTCGATGCGAGACTAGTATCTCTCATGAAGACGGGGCTCGTAGCTTAGCGAAATTATCCCAACGATACTCATCGTGGACTCGGATAGAGGCGAAACTTGTGAAGGTCGCTAAGGTTGATGTCATTTCCGCTACACATAATTCGTCAGGTATACCTAGTATAAATTTCCTTTATTATAAAATTTAAATATGCGATTATGTCCACACTATTGTATCCTACATGTGTGTGGTGTGTGGTGTGTGTATTGTAATAAAATTAGTTTATTATCATTTTATTTGCTTCCGCTGTGCATGTTTACAAAATATGTTCAAACACACACCCACGTCAGTGCCCCGGAAACCTAACATTCGTCATAGTCAACACCTTGCCTTTGACGATAGCCTTTTGCCACTAATTTAGCTTTATAGGTAATAATATTACCATCCATGTCAATTTTCTTCTTGAAAACCCACTTGCACCCTATAGGTGTTATGCCTTCGGGTGGGTCTACTAAGTTCCAAACCTGATTTTCATATATGGAATATATTTCTTATTTCATGGATACTAGCCATCTATCCCTGTCTGAACTATTCAGTGTCTCTTCGTAACTAGTAGGTTGCTCATCATCTATGAGTAACACATTGTTAGATTCACTTATGAGAAATTCATATCTCTCAGGAATCATACGTGTCCTACTAAATCTACGAGGAGGTGGTGTATTATCAGGTTCAACTATTACCTCATCCAAATGAGTAATCAACTATGGTTCTTGACTAGGTATCTCTTCTGTGTTTATCGGAGCCTCTTGAACTACACGTAGTTCAACCTCACTCCCATTGTTTTCCTGTAAGAGAAACTCCTTTTTTAGAATTATAGCATGCCTTAAAATAAACACCTTTTTTTCCAAGGAAAGATAGAATTGGTAACCCCTCATTTCCTTAGGGTAACCAATAAATAGACACTTATCAAACTTAGCCTCCAGCTTGTCTGATATTGTCCTCTATGAAGATGGATGCAAAGAAATCAAAGTATAAGGCGTCATGATCAAGGTGACTTGAATACCTCAAGTCTCAAGAAGTTTGCACTCAAGCTGCAATGAGATCTTCAACAACATATAGAACCATATGAAGTCTTATAGTAGGTTACTTCAATGAACTAGTTACCTTAACTAGCATCCACATGTTTACTCTCAGCATCCCTATGCTTCCATTCAGTGAGTATCGAATGTTTGGATAAACCAAGGAGTATAACATGTGCTAGTCTCATAGAATTGATGATGTTCAATCTCATCAATTCATCGACTATGAATAGTTTCAATACTTACATATTTACACATGATGAGGTACCCACTATTTTTGATCCAATCATAATTTCTCTCATGTTATGCATCATATTGTAGACTCCAGTACATGAGTTTAAGATCCAATCAAATACATAGATAATGTATATTCAAATAGTGAATTTTATTAATAACTTCTAAGGCGATTGTCTTAGGACACCTCTCAATTACATCAAACTCCTACTTGGCCTACAGTTAATCGCCTTGATATCTAATACCATAAGCCTCTCGAACTTTTCTTGGGGAAGAGGCTTTGTCAAGGGATCTTTTAGATTCCTATCAGTGGGAACTTTCTCTATTTGTACATCTCTTCTACCTATGATCTCTCTGATCAGATGGTAATGACGTAGTACGTGCTTGGATCACTGATGAGACCGTGGTTCCTTCGCCTGTGCAATGGCGCTATTGTTGTCGTAGTAAACTGGTAATTCTTCAACATTGCTCGGAACTACTCCAAGTTCAATAATGAACTTCTTGATCCAGACTGCCTCCTTTGCTGCTTCAGAAGTCGCAATGTACTCTACCTCCATAGTAGAATCAGCAACGGTATCTTGTTTGGAACTTTTCCAACTCAACGCACCTCCATTCAATATGAATATGTATCCAGACTGAGATTTGGCATTATCTTTATATGTCTGGAAGTTGGCATTAGTATACTCGCTTACTACCATATCACCTCCTTCATATACCAAGAATAAATCTTTAGTCCTTCTCAAGTACTTAAGGATTGTCTTGACATCCACTCAATGGTCCATACCAGGATCCGACTGGTATCTACTCGTAACGCTCAAAGCATACGATACATCGAGCCTCGTACATAACATAACATACATGATCGATAATATAGCTGACGCATATGAGATCTAACTCATGCGAATCCTCTCGTCTTTAGTGTGCGGGCGCATACACTTTGAAAGGTGAATCCCATACCTTATGAGAATAAAACCTTTCTTGGATTCTTCCATGCTAAACCGTTTTAGCACTTTATCTATGTATGTAGACTGCGAAAGACCAAGCAACTGTTTCAATCTATCTCTATAGATCTTAATCTTCAAAATATGGGTTGCTTCTCCCATGTCTTTCATGGAGAACATTCTGGACAACCAGACCTTGACTGTTTTCACAACAGGAATATCATTTCCTATAATTAATATGTCATCGACATATAATACTAGGAACACAACCGTACTCCCACTAACCTTCTTATACACAAAGGGCTCCTCAGGATTTTGTGAGAAATCAAACTTTTTGATTGCCTCATCAAAATGGATATTCCAACTCTTGGATGCTTACTTCAATCCATAAATAGAACGTTGAAGCTTACATACTTTCTTCTTGTCAATTGATGTGAAACCCTCATGTTGTATCATATATACATCCTCAGACAAGTTTCCGTTAAGAAAAGTTTTTTTCACATCCATCTGTCATATTTCATAATCAAAATGAGTCGTCATGGCTAAGAGTATCTGAATGGATTTAAGCATAGCTAATGGTGAAAAAGTTTCGTCATAGTCAACACTTTGTCTTTGATGATAGCCTTTTGTCACTAATTTAGCTTTATAGGTAATAATATTACCATCCATGTAGGTTTTCTTCTTGAAAACCCACTTGAACCCTATAGGTGTTATGCCTTCGGGTGGGTCTATCAAGTTTCAAACCTAGTTTTCATACATGGAATTCATTTCTTATTTCATGGCTATTAGTCATCTATCCCTGTCTGAACTATTTAGTGTCTCTTTGTAACTATTAGGTTCCTCATCATCTATGAGTAACACATCATTAGATTCACTTATGAGAAATTCATATCTCTCAAGAATCCTACGTGTCCTACTAGATCTACGAGGAGGTGGTGTATTATCAGGTTCAACTATTACCTCATCTGAATGAGTAATTAGTTGTGGTTCTTGACTAGGCTTCTCTTCTGTGTTTACCGGAGCCTCTTGAACTTCCCTTAGTTCAACCTCACTCCCATTGTTTTCTTGTAAGAGAAACTCCTTTTCTAGGAATATAGCATGCCTTGAAACAAACACCTTTTGTTCCAAGGGATGATAGAATTGGTAACCCCTCGTTTCCTTAGGGTAACCAATAAATAGACACTTATCATACTTAGCCTCCATCTTGTCTGATACTATCATCTTCACATAGCAGGACAATCCCATATCTTCAAATGAGATTTTCTACTATTTCACATCTCATATGGAGTAGTAGATATTGCCTTAGTCGGGACTTTATTTAACAAGTAAACAGCGGTCTCGAGTGCGTAACTCCAAAAGTTTTTTGGAAGACTTGCATGTTGCATCATTGACCTACATGTCCAACAAGGTTCGGTTTCGCCTTTCATCCACACCATTATATTATGGCGTGTAAGGTGGAATTCTTTGGGACAAGATGTCATTGTCCCTTAAATAATCTTGAAACTCTTAGCTTAAGTATTCACCACCTCGATCCGATCGAAGTACTTTAACACTTTTCCCAAGTTGTTTCTCTACTTCCTTTCTAAAATCTTTAAACCTTTCAAAGAATTCAGATTTGTATTTTAACAGATACAAATATCCATATCATGAATAATCATAGATAAAGGTAACAAAGTAGCTATAAACTCCTATGACATAAGTTGACATTGGTCCGCATACATTGGTATGTATAAGGCCCAATACCTCAACTGCTCGTTCACCTTTTTCTCTGAAAGGTAGTTTAGTCATCTTTCCTTTTAAGCATGAAATACATGTGTCTAATGAATCTGATTCATAAAACTCCAAAATGTCAAGCTTATGCAGTATGGACATGCATTCATTGCTTATATGGCTAAGACGACAATGCCATAATTGTGAGGTTAATTGATTATCTGACTTAGCGCGTTTGCTATTTGATTCGATATTGAATATCTCGTTGGCTGCATCTAACGTGTAGATTCCATTATTTAACATCCCAGTAGCATAAAGAACACCATTTAACATAATGTAACAATAATTATTACTAAACGTCAAATGATAACCTTTCTTATTCAAACATGAAATAGAAACAATATTCTTTATTAATACAGGAATATAAAAACAATCATTCAACTCTAAAACTAGTCCCGTAGGAAGTCGCAACATATAAGTACCCTTGGCTACAATAGCAACTTTTGCTCCATTGCTAACCCTTAGACTTACTTCTCCCTTAACTAGTATTCTTCTGTTCTTAAGCTCCTGTATGTCATTACATATATATGAGACACACCCGGTATCTAATACCCAAGTGCTAAAAGAAACAATATGACATTCAATAACAAATATACCTAAAGTAGATTGGGCATCAGATGTTATTTTCTGCTTCAGTGACTCCAGATACTGCTTGCAATTTCTCTTCCAATGCCCATCCTTGCCACAATGATGGAAGGTGCCCTTGGGAGTTATTTCTTCCTTCTTTGCCTTTTCCTTCCATTTAGCTTTGGTTTTTGGCTTCCTCTTAAAACCTTTCTTTGAGGAGTCAAAAAACATCACCGCCTTCGGTTCTTTAACAACATATGACTCCACTGTTTTGAGCATATGATCAATTTAGGAATCGTCGACTCAATCTTATTCATCCAATAGTTCATCACAAATTGTGAATAGCTGCCAGTCAGATTGTGAAGAATTAAGTCAATACTTAATTCATGATCCATGAAAAACCCTAATGATCTCAATCTCTCAATATAACTATTCATCCTTAGTGAAAACTACACTGCAGATGAACTCTCCTGCATCTTCGAGCGAAAGAGGAGCTGGGTGACCTCGAACCTTTCAGAATGTGTCTGCTCATCGAACAACTCTCGAAGATGAAAGATAATTGTATTAGCATCCATATGCTCATGTTGCTTTTGTAACTCAGGAGACATCGCCGCTAGCATAATGCAACTGGTCATCTCAGAATCTGCAACATGCTTCTGGTAAATCAACTTTTGATCACCAGATGCATTGTCTGCTAGAGGTTGGGGAAGAACCTCTTCAAAGACATAAGCTAGCTTTTCAGCCTTAAGAACAATTCTCAGGTTGCAAAGTCAATCCAAGAAGTTTGGCTAAGTCAATTTGTTATTGTCCAAAATCGAACGTAAATTAATGGAGGTTGACATGTTGTTCTAATTAGTACCTAGACATACAAAAGGAGGTGTATAAGAGAGATGAATTTATAGTAATGTAAATAATTTACATTAACAAGAAACTCCTACTATTTTTATCAAATTCAATAGCCTTCACTTTGAATTCGAGAGATGGTAGGTGATCTCCTAGTGGGTTGATATCCATTATGACTAAGAGCAACCTTGGAGAGAGTCCAACAAGTCATTCATAGTCATAATGTTAGGTATCAACAGTACCCATTATATATCAAATATATAACTATCACTTTATGTTATCAACTAATTGAATGTTCACATATATATTAGGTTGTTAACTCATTAACATATATACATCTAATGCATATCACCTAATTGCACCTTTATCCACATTGACCTTGGATAGAGTCTAACAAATCAATTCTTTCAGTTAGGGTTGACCCATTAATCATGAGATCGAATTTAAATGATTTGAACATATTCAATTTACAAGTCATACTTAGAGAGAGTTCAACAACGCAAACTTGAAACTGGCCTCTAGTCCTTACCATTTAAAATAAACATCGAATCTCATATGAATTGATCATGCTCGATGTCATGTCAGGCTTGGAGAGAGTCCAACAACCCAAACACGAAAAAGAACTCTAGTTCAACCATATTAATGGAAGGTGTTAGCCCTAATATTTGCACGAGGGATTTCAGGTTATTATAAGTCTCATCTATAAAAGAAAATAAACCTAAATATGGAAAAACCAAGGTCACATTAGGAAATAAATTTTCCGATGTGAACGTGAGTCTAACAATTGACATGTCATTTTAGGAATTAGATACGTGAACCACGCAACCTATTCCCAACGCATGGCTAGTCTATGTCTAGGATCTAACGATGCGGCCAACACCTTTGGTGTTTCTAAGCACATCCTCGGTATTTCCCTTTTAGGTTACAAATATATCCTATATGTAAAATTAAGCATACTCTAATCTATCATATAGATAAACATGACACAGGTATATTAAAACATTAAACATGCTTTAAATATTGTCCTATAACATGCAATCTATGTCAAACAAACAAGGTGGCTCTGATTTCACTTGTTAGGGATTCCGGGATCATGCGCAGCAGAATAGGGCGAATAAAATAATTTTAATTACATCCCAGACATCCCCTAGGGACCAAGAAAACTTGCTTTGGTATAATCACATGAAAACACACACACGGAAAAGGAGAAGTTATACCTTCGAGATTCTTTTGAATCCATTGAAACCACAAGCAAGACCAACGGGCCTTGCATCTATCAGTATCCATGTCAGGATCACCTGAGACAACTCCTAGAGCAGTAAGCATTTGTCTCCAATTAGCGCTAGCCAACTGGTGGAGAAAAGAGAAGAGGAGAGAGAAAAGACGGCTACCAAGGGACAAACCTAAAACCACCACCACTCCAAAGATTATCAAGGGATCTATTTATAGATCTTTTGATTAGGTCATCTTAGGAGGCTTAAACGGAACATATCTTACCATAATTATCTCATAATTAAGGTAAGAACCCAAGAAATTTTCATAAGAGAAATCTCCAAAATTGACGGAACCGCGACACGACCGCATGTTTTACACATGGTAGACCATGCCAAAAAGGCATGATCGTGCCAGGACACACAGTCGGTCGTGTGCTCTTCTGGGCACAACCCAATTTTAGCCGTTTTTCTGCCAGAGCCAGGCATGGCCCGTGCCAAGTAAGGCACGACCATGTGAGACTCTGTATAATCCGTTTGACTTCATTTATGTGTGATATGGTCGTGCTAAATCCAACAAGGTCATAGGAGGTTTCATAGCCTCTGTTTTGCACCCCCTTGGTCTGGTTCAACCATATATATCCTCTCTCAACGAGAATCTCATTCTCAGACGTGTTTATATCTCGAGATCACCGTAGTGCGTGTGACCCAATAGGTTCCCGATTATGTTGGTCATTCATAATTAACCCATTAATTATGAATAGATTATGTGTGGCACATAGCAGTACATCATGACTCCCAATTGATCGGAAAGTCTAAATCGACTCCAGAACATTTTCTGGACCCTTCAACAACTTCAGTTGTTCATGTCTTGTTCCTTTCACTCATCTTATACACAATTGGTTCAGGACATGGTCTATGTGTTCGTCCCCACTAGACTGACTACGTCACACCAAGCCTAAGTTAGTTTCCTTGTCCTGTGAATTTAAGTTACTCCTACATGTTCCCAAGAAGACCATCTTCATAACATGTTTGCTCTGGCTAGAAACTTTTGAGTAACAATCCTTGTAGGAACTTCGATGAGCGCTAAAGGGGGGGTGAATGGCACGTTTTTGTTCGTCGATGAAATTCGATCGCGTGTTTGCTATAATTATTAGTGTATGCAATGGAATATAAAATGATAGAAACAAATACACAACAACAATCACACGATACACAAGAATATATGTGGTATGGAACCTTAGGGTTCCTATTCCATGGGGCGAGCTCAACAAGCTGTATTGATGCACACGCCACTAATAAATCTCTTTCTCAGTGACACACCGGAGGTGGAGAAACCTCGTACAAGTGTTTATAACAATAAATAAAATATACAAGCAAATACAAATAAATACAACCGAAATGTAAAGAGCATTTTACAAACTAGGGCTTTGAATGCTTGCTTGTTGGTTGCTTAGATGAGCTTGAAGGACCCTGAAATGCGCCTACATTTCGCCTTCAAATCGCCGCAACAACCTCCCAAGTAACCATGGTCGAAATCATCCACGAACTGCTCCTTTTATCCCTGCATCAGGTCGATTCCGCGCCTGGCAGTCGACTACCATAAGACCCCAATCGATTGCCAACAGTGTCGTCTCACAACGGGCTTAATCCACGTTGGCATTCAAGCCAACGAATACACTGCAGTAGACTGCCATTAGCCACAGTCGACTCCCAAGCTTGTAGCTGACTGCTCAGTCAGCTACCGAGCATTCTGTGTTCATGACCAACACCTGCAGCAGTCAACTGCTCAAGGCCAGTCAACTACGCAATGCTGGCAGTCGACTGCCAAGGCCACTTGTCGCAGTTGACTCACGATAGTTCGACTAGTCATAATCCCAATCGACTGCTCAGTATCGACTCAACTGCCAAGTGTCAAAACACTTGACCAGTCGACTGGTCCATAATCCCAGTCGACTGCTACACCTCAACGATGAGGTTTATCCCAAGTATGATGCCCTCATATTTGCCAGATCACTTTTAGCCTAGACCTAAGTCTTCTAGCCACCTCCATCAGTTTCATGTCTATCGGATCCCTCCAAGTCATCCATAACTTATTAATCCATACGCTCGCCTTCAGATGCTTCCATCAATTATTGTCATGCTAATGGTGTCTACACCGACAAGGCACATTTAGGCTTACACTACCAAGACACACGCTTAGACTTTACGCCGCTAAGACTCCACCCTTGGACTTTCTAATTGCCAAGTACCCATGACTTGGACTTTCACCGCCAAGACTACACACTTGGACTTAGGTGGCCAAGACTACACCCTTAGACTTCCCAATTGCCAACTACCCATGACTTGGACTTTCACCGCCAAGACTACACACTTAAACTTACATGACCAAGACTACACCCTTGGACTTTCCTTGCCAACCTATGTTGGACTTTCCAATTACCAAGACTCATGCTTAGACTTTCTATGCCAAGTAACCAAGACTTGGACTTTCCCATTGCCAAGACCAATGCTTGGACTTGCCATTCCAAGTATCCCACTTGGACTTCTCCATCATATGGTCAACCCCATGTCAACTATATAGTCAACCCATTGTTAAACAATGGTCAACTCATCGTCAAACATCAAAACACTACTCGAGTCAAACTTGAGTATGGTCAATCGTGATATGGGTCGATTGCACCAACAATCTCCCCCTTTTTTATGTTTGACAAAAACCAAACACCTTTGAGTTAGGCCACCTAACTCAAATCTTCTAATTGGGAAAATTGGGAATTCTCACATTCTCCCATCAATTTTTCCATCAATTCTCTCCCTTTTTGACATACATAAAAAAAGCTCTCTCCAAGGGTGTCAATGTCTCATATCCCAATGAGATCTTACAATCTCCCCCTTAGTCCAAAAACATCTAGGATGTCTTCACTCTCCCTAGTGATAAGTCTCATATCACTAAAGAAAGACAATCCTCACTTCTCCAAATTCTCTAAATTCTCTCCCTTCTGAGGAAGAACACATCCATCATCCCATTGATGGATAATCTCCCCCTAAAGGCTTGCTCCCCTTGACCATTTCACCAACAATGTCCTTGAAGAGTCACTAAGCCTATAGGAACACTAACAAATCAAAATTAAGGGCAAAGATTCAACATTGAATTTTCACCTCCCTAAAGATTCGATACACACCCTAAATAATTTTTCTAATCCATATCCAATGGATTTTCACCCTTTATAATGCTTTCTAAACATATCCTAGGGTTAGAAGTAGTTATGGTAGCCTAACATAGCTGAAATCAAACTAAACAAACCTTGTTTATCCAAAATCGAATCGATCGACTCTTTCATTAATGATCATTTGCCATCCATGCGATCGTGATTCTAAGTGCAAAAATCAGATTCAGAAAATTGAAATTCAAAAAATCATAAATAATTATACATAAATCGAAAAATCATAAAACTTCATATGTATAATACTTAAGTCAATTATTATGAGTGAAAAATATTTGAAAAATAAAATACCCATTAAATATTGAGATTGATACAAAATTCAAAACCATTTATAACTTTAATATTTTTGACGTATTTTGTATCAACTTCTTTAATGGTAACTTCTATCAAAAGATAAACTACACCAAAGTTTTTCAAAATGATTTCGAAATATTTTAAAAACCTTATATTGAACCATGGTCTATAGGCTTAATGCACATGACTTGTACATAAGCTTTCCTCATGATTCATCCATGGTACAAGATGAGTTTGAGTTCATCTAAATGCAAGAACTATGCACCTTGAACTTAACTAATTTCCTAACATCTTACATGTGTCTAAGGTGTATGAAAATACACACATGTCAATTTGATGTGAGATGTGAGTTTTGTTCATCTTAATCTAAGGTCTCATGCATTTTTCTATGCAACTCTATTTGATTCCCTTATACATGAGACTTAAATTATGTCATAGTCCTTAAATCAATTTCAATTAGCCCTAAATGCATGAATGATGATTATGACATAATTGATAGCATAAATAAAATATGTGTCAATAATCATGATGTCATGACATATGAATATAATCTAAGTAACACATGACATAACAACTAACCCTAAGCATGATCATGACATTTTATAAGATTAAAAAGAAATATATGTCATGACATGACATATGACAAACAAATCATGGCAAATAAAATATAAAGGTATAAGAATACCTAAATTTTAGTATTAATTATCATTTGTTATGATTAAATTCAATTTGCCACATTACCACTTATCTCAAGTGTGTTAAAAACTCAAAAATGACACACTAAGACCTCTAAATATAATTGTGCTAATTTGATTCATTTTTCAACTTCCATGAATTATATTGGCACATCCTAAAGTCCTTTAGGATCAAATTCAACCTTATTTCCAAGGTATCTCATTACCTTGGAAGTGACCTAAAGTGCCAACACCACTATGGTTAGGTTAACTACTTATCTACTTAGGGTTAACACACCTTAACCCATTTAGAATGAATCGATCACACTCCTAGGAACCTAATACATATTAGAGCTTCTTGGATTTACAAGGTATTCATTAGGGATGACTTCCCTTGATACCTTCCTAATGACCCTTTTAGGCTTTAAAGCCCCGGTCATTTTGGTCTTACCTAGGTTAAATCTAGGGGTAACTCCCCTTGTAACTTTCTTAGTGGTTTCCCTAGGTTTCCTTGAAACCTTAGCCGCTAGGCACACACCATGGTTACCCTTAGAGATAACTTTCCTAGTAACCATGGCTTTCCTAGACCTAGATTGAGTTCCATAATCGAATGGAACATGGTGATAGGTAGGTTTATTTACCTTGGACTTAGGCTTGTGGATCAAGCCTTTCTTGCCTATAGATGAGTCTTGCCTCCTAGACCCTTTAATTGAATTTGTCATTCTTGCAAGGGTCTTTTCAAGTTTCTCAAGTCATTTTTTAACTCTAATTTTTCCAATTTCGATTTTTCATTAATCTTTTGAGAAAAATTCTTTCTCTTAGGCATATGTCTACCCTTCTTAGGGTTAATACCTAAATGCTCCTCTACCCTCCTAATAGTTTCCCTGGGTAGAATCGTTTTAGGGGTATTTGATCTAGATTTGTCCTTAGCCCCAAAATTATAAGATTTTGCAACTAAGCAATAAAATCTATTATTTCTAGCATGCTCCTTATGATTATGCACAATTGCAAGAGTATTAAAAGCATGCTTTTTAACATAAGGATTTGAAGGTGCATTACTAAAATATATCTTAGAGTTTGCTTTAGAAGCTCTACCTACATTTGATGCTCCTTCTTGCTTTTTCTTCCTCCCCCTAGGGCATTGGCTCCTATAATGTCCCTTTTGATGATACTTGAAGCAAATTACATGCTCCTTGCTTTTAATTGTTGGGACACCGGCATCCTTGACTTTTGGTGTCGATTGAGCCTTCTTAGGGCACTTACTCTTATAGTGCACATATTCTCTACACTCAAAACACATAATATGATTTTTATTATTTATTAAGGTGCTTGAGTTACCTAGGTGAATGGTGGAATTTTGAGCTTCTTCATCTTCTCGATCAGCGGTAGATGGTTCCTCTTGAGTTTGTTTCGGTGTGGAAGTTCTCTCCTCCCCCTCAATCCTAGAGGTGGAGGCTTCTCCTACTTCTTCTACCTATCCGAATGTCGAACCCCTCTCGACCTCTGAATCCTCATTTTCTTGTGAGCATGAGCACTCCTCTTCAAACTCTCTTTCTGCTTGAGCCATGGATGGTTCTTCATGGAACTTGCCCAATTTTTCTCATAGCTCCTTGACATCTTGAAATTTACCTAACCTAGACAAAACATCATTAGGAATTAAATCACTTAAAAATTTTATTACCTTCCTATTTTTCTCGAACTTTTGGAGTTGTTCCTCGATTCATTTCTTCATCTTGAGGAATCCTCCTTTTGACCTTCTAAGATATTCAAATCCTTCCATCAAGGCGGACCAATCTTCGATGTTCATCATCATCATGAAGTCTTCAATCCTTGTCTTCTATTAATTGAAGCCTTCTCGTCCATAGAGGGTGTATGGAATTGGCATGTTGATGTCCCTTGCAAGTCCATCGTTCGGCAACTCCATCCTCTAGCGCATTTGCTCCCAGTTGTTAATCCATAGAAGAGCTCCTAGCTCTGATACTAATTGTAGGAACTTCCGTGAGTGCTAGAGCGGGGGTCAATAGCGCGTTTTCATTCGTCGATGAAATTCAATCTCGTGCTTGCTACAATTGTTAATGTACACAGTGGAATATAAAATAATAGAAACAAATACACAACAACAAGCACACAATACACAAGAATATATGTGGTTCGGAACCTTAGGGTTCCTACTCCACGAAGTGAGCTCAACGAGCTCTAGTGATGCATACACCACAAATAAATCTCTTTCTTGGTGACACACTGGAGGTGGAGAAACCTCATACAAGTGTTTACAACAATAAAAAAAATATACAAGCAAATACAAAGAAATACAACCGAAATGTAAAGAGCACTTTACAAACTAGGGCTTTGAATGTTTTGCTTGTTGGTTGCTTGGATGAGCTTGAAAGACCTTGAAATGTACCTGCACTTCGCCTTCAAATCGCCTCAACAGCCTCCCAAGTAACCATGGCCGAAATCCTCCATGAACTGCTCCTTTTATCCCTGCATCGGGCTGATTCTGCGCCTGACAGTCGATTGTCATAAGGCCCCAGTTGATTGACAACAGTGTCATTGTCTCACAACGAGCTCAATCCACATTGGCATTCAAGCCAACGGATACACTGGCAGTCGACTGTCATTACCCGTAGTCGACTACCAAGCTCGTAGCCAACTGCTCAGTCGACTATCGAGCGTTCTGTGTTTGTGACCAATACCATCAGCAGTCAACTACCCTCAATGGCAGCCGACTAATCATGGTCAGTTGACTGTCCAATGCTGGCAGTCGATTGCCAAGGTCACTTATCGCAGACGAATGTCAGTCGACTCACGGCAGTTCGACTGGTCATAATCTCAGTCGACTGCTCAGTGTCGACTCGATTGCCAAGTGTCAAAACACTTGACCGGTCGACTGGTCTATAACCCCAGTCGACTACTACACCTCAACCATGAGGTTTATCCAAGTATGATGCTCTCATACTTGCTAGACCACCCTTAGCCTAGATCTAAGCCTTCTAGCTACCTTCATCAGCCTCACGCCTATCGGATCCCTTTAAGTCATCCATGACTTGTTCATCCATACGCTAGCCTTCAGGTGCTTCCATCAACTATTGTCATGTTAACGGTGTCTACACCGCCAAGGTACATTTGGGCTTACGCTGCCAAGACACACACTTGGACTTTACACCGCCAAACATTAGACTTATGTTGTCAAGACATCACCCTTTGACTTTACACTACCAATATCAACCCTTGGACTTTCCAATTGTTAAATACCCATGATTTAGACTTTCACCGCCAAGACTACACACTTGGACTTACGTGACCAAGACTACACCCTTAGACTTCCCAATTGCCAAGTACCCATGACTTGGACTTTCACCACCAAGACTACACACTTAGACTTACATGGCCAAGACTATAACCCTTGGACTTTCCAATTGTCAAGTACCCATGACTTGGACATTCACCGCCAAGACTACACACTTAGACTTACGTAGCCAAGACTACACTCTTGAACTTTCCTTGCCAACCCTTGGTGGACTTTCCAATTACCAAGACTCATGCTTAGACTTTCCATGCAAAGTACCCAATACTTGGATTTTCCCATTGCCTAGACCAATGCTTGGACATTCCATGCCAAGTGTCTCACTTGGACTTCCCCATCATATGGTCAACCCATTGTCAAACAATAGTCAACTCATCGTCAAACATCAAAATACTATTCGAGTCAAATTCGAGTCTGGTCAATTGTGAACTGAGTCGATTGCACCAACAATCCTGACAAGAGACCTAGGGTATATATCTCCTTTATCAGGAGTGGTGAATCCTCTGTGGATTATTCAAACACCTTCGATCACTTTGGCTTATACCTAATCATTCCGGAGTTACACCTACTATGTAGATGGCTGCGAAGAAGTCAAAGTATAAGACGTCATGATCAAGGTGACTTGAATACCTCAAGTCTAAGAAAGCTTGCACTCAAGCTGCAATGAGATCTTCAACAACATATAGAATCATATGAAGTCTCATAGCAGGTCACTCTAATGAACTAGTTATCATAACTAGCATCCACATGTTCACTCTCAGCATCCATATACTTCTATTCAGTAAGTATTGAATGCTTGGATAACCCAAGGGGCATAACATGTGCTAGTCTCACAGAATTGATGATGTTCAATCTCATCAATTCATCGACTAGGGACAGTTTCAATACTTGCATATTTACACATGATGAGATGCCCACTAATTTTGATCCAATCACAATTTTTCTCGTGCTATGCATCGTATTATGGACTTCAATACATGAATTTAAGATCCAATCAAATACATAGATAATGTATACTCAAATAGTGAATTTTATTAATAACTTCTAAGGTGATTGCCTTAGGACATCTCTCAATCACATCAGATACACTGTTGAAGATGACGGAAGTAAAAAATTCATTCTGATCAGACAAGGCGAAGCCCTTGATCAAATCGTCACTCTTTGTTACAGCTTCGCCTTAGCTGAAACTCTTATCCCCGTGTGGCGGCGGATTGGAGGATTAGGGTTCAAGGTAGATACATTGTTGAAGATGACGGAAGTAAAAAATTCATTCCGATCTGACAAGGCGAAGCCCTTGATCAGATCCTCACTGTTTTTTACATCTTTGCCTCAACCGAAGCTCTTATCCCCGTGCAATAGTGGATAGGAATAAGGTTCAAGGTAGATGCACTATTGAAGATGACGGAAGTAAAAAAATTCATTCCGATCTGTCATGGCGAAGCCCTTGATCAGATTCTTACTTTTTTTTATAGCTTCGCCTCAGCCGGAGATTTTATCCCCGTGAGGTAGTGGATCGGAGGAGTAGAGTTCAAGCTAGATACACTGTTGAAGATGACGGAAGTAAAAAAATTCATTCCGATCTGACAAGGCAAAACCCTTGATCAGATCCTCACTCTTTTTTATAGCTTGTCTCAGCCGAAGCTCTTATCCCTATGCGGTGGTAGATCGGAGGAGTAGGATTCAAGGTTGAAACACTGTTGAAGATGATGGAAGTTAAAAAATCATTCCAATCTGACAAGGCGAATGCCTTAGGTTATATCTGTTGGGTTTTTTAGCCAGAAAATCGCTTTGCTAAAACCTCGAAGCCCGACCGTATAAAATTATAATTACATGTATGTGCTTACAAAAAATCCTAGATCTACCTTAGATCTAAGAGGTTAGAACGTTACCCTCGTTGCGACGCCCTTCGCTTATCCCGCTCGTCCAAAAGTTCGCCGGAACTCGAGAGTGTCAAGCGCACACTCCTCTATGGTATCCACACAAGCAATAGGTGGAGAAAAAGACACTTGAGTGTGCTAGCACTCCTCTATGGTGTCTCGGCAAGATGAGGTTGGAGAGGGAGAGCTTGAGAGGAAAAATTCCAAGGAAGAAGATGAAGTAATGGAGAGTTACTCACAAAATGAATTTCACCCATGAAACCCCTAAAGTGTTGGCCGGCCACATTATGGAGAGGGGGGGGGGGGTTACATGCATGCATGTAACTCCCATGACCCTTGGTCTCCCTCATGATGTGGCACAAATTGACCAAGTCAATGATGATGTGGAGCACCATCATTGGCCGGCCATGCCTAGTCATTATCATGACATGGCATTTGGTCAAGTCAAACTTGACTTTTCATCTTCCCTCTCAAGTCAAGTCAAACTTGACCTCTAATCTCCCATGGTTGATCAAATCTAACCACTTGACTCAAGTCAATTTAATTTAATGAATCTCTATTCATTAATTTAAATTGATTTGATGAATCAAATCTCAATTAGACTCATTCAACACTTGAATCAACTTGAGTCTAACTCAATTAGTCTAATTTGGATTACTCTTAATCCAATTTGGTTCATCCCATGAACCTAATCCTGATGGTTCATCATATGAACCTAATCTCCATCTAATTGCTCTTATGTGTGTGACCCTATAGGTTCTTGTAACGTTGGCAATGTCCCTAAACCGATTTAGGAACATAAGCAATGAGCGGTATCTAGCAACACATCATTGCTACCCAAGTTACAAGAATGTTGAGCTCCAACATCACTTTTGTGACTACTAATTGTGACTCTCACAATATGTGACAATGTCCCTCTATCCTTGACATCTAGATTGACCAATCGAGGCATAGACCGTGTCATCCTCGGTACAATCTAAATCTTGAACTCCAAGTAGACTCACTCTAATCAAATGAGCTCAATATCTCATATTGACTCATTTGGGCATGGCCATGCACTTCGTGGTCTCACTCTATCAAGAATATCAATGTCACCCCCGTCATATAGGAGGGATAGATCCCATCTACATCACTCACATCCCTCCGCATAATTCGTTACATACCCAGTAATCGCCTTTATAGTCCACCCATTTACGGGTGACGTTTGACGAAGCCAAAGTATGCAACTCGTTATGTAGGGAACCATGGTGACTTCAGGTCTAAGGACTCATAGTCATACTAATAGCCACATGAGAAAGTATATGACACTCATATAACGATCCATGATACTTTCTCATGGCGGGTCATTCAGTATACATTCTCCAATGCATACCCATGTGTCAACTTGATATCTCATATCCATGACTTGTGAGATCAAGTCATCTTGTTGACCTACATGCTAGTCTCTACGCATTAACATTGTCCCTGAATGTTAATACTCGACTAGGAATGATTAAGAGTAGTGTTCTCTATATCATCTCATTATCGATTCAACCAATCGATTGATATAGATAAGAATCTACTACTCAAGGACATTATTATATTTAGTTATTTGGCACCAATACAAGTAAATATAATAACCATGCCTTTATAAATAGGAATATGATACAATAAAGTCCATACAACAATCATCACATGATTGGCTCTAGGGCTTTCACTAACAATCTCCCACTAGCACTAGTGCCAATCACCGTAGTATCTAATACCCAATGACCTAGTGTGACCATCATGCTTTTTCTGTGCCAAAGCCTTGGTCAAGGGATCTGCGATGTTAGCCTCTGGGTACTGCAAATCTTCACATCTCCTCTATCGATGATCTCGAGATGGAAGCGTCGTAGTATGTGTTTGGTCCGCTGGTGTGAGCGAGGTTCCTTAGCCTGTGCAATCGCTCCATTGTTGTATCAATAGAGCTCTATAGGATCTGCAATGCTAGGAACCTCCCCAATCTCAGTAATGAACTTGCGGATCCAAATCGCTTCCTCACGCCTCGATGCTGATATACTCCCTCTTGTAGAATCAAAGAATCGTCTCCGCCGAACTCTTCCACCACGCCACCATTCAAGCAAAACACGAACCCCGATCGCGATCCGTAATCATCCCGGCCGGGCTTTGGAAGCCGCATCACAGAACCCTTTATAGCTAGCTCCTCATCGCTCCAAATATCAAGAAATATTCTTTAGTCCTTCTTAAGTACTTAAGAATATTCTTGATCGCTATATCGATGGACGCCACCGGATCCGAGTATCTACTGCCATGCTCAAGGCATACGAGACATCGATGAGTACACAAGATGCGCATACATGATAGATCCTATAGCGGATGCGTAAGGGATCTTATCCATGCGTCTCTCTCCTCTAGAAGAGGGACTTTGAGTCTTGAAAGACTCACACCATGTGACATCGTGAAGTCCTTTCTTGGAATTCGCATGGCAAAACCAAGTAATACCGTGTCAATGTATGTACTCGACATAGGCCAAAGCAATCTCTTAGATCTATCTCTATAGATCTTGATGCCTAGAATACAGTCGCTTCACCTAAGTCCTTCATTGAGAAGCACGTCCCTGCCAAGTCTTCACAGATCAGAGCGAAGGGATGTCATTCCCAATGAGTAGTATGTCATCCACATAATACAAGGAACACAACTGTGTTCCCATTAACCCTCTTGTAGACACAGGTTCATCTTCATTCTTGATGAAACCAAAGCATTTGATCGCATCATCGAATCGAAGATTCGACTCGAGAAGCTTGCTTTAGCCCATAAATGGACCTTTGCGGCTTGCATACCTTCCCGATATCTTTGTGGATCTCAGAACCCTCGGTTGTGTCATGTACACATCCTCGAGTAAGTTTCCATTCGAAATGCGGTTTTGACATCCATCCGCGGATCTCATAATCGTGGTATCTGCGATAGCAAGCAAGATCGAATGGACTTAAACATCGCCATCGGAGAAAAGGTTTCATCATAGTCAATACCATGAATTTGCTTGAAACCTTTAGCCACCAATCGGCCCTTATAGGTATCGTAAGTCCATCCATGTCGTCTTTCTCCTAAAGACCCACTTACACCCAATGGGTTTGACCCTTCGTGGATCAACCAAAGTCCATACTTGGTTAGTGTACATGGATTCCATCTCGGATCTCATGGCTCTAGCCATTTCTCGAACTGGGCTCATCACAGCTTCTCGATAGAGGTAGGCTCATTCTCAATGAGCATAACGTCATCATGGTCGACAAGAGAAATGAGTATCTCTCGGTGGCTGACGTGCCCTATCGGACCTGCGAAGAGGTAGGTCTACTTGAGCATGGTTGTTCCACAACTCTTTGTGCAACAACCTCATCACCCACAACACTTTGTGGTTCTGCTCAACCTCCATCAAGGCCTCGCTATGGTCCTTATCTTGAATTTCTTCAAGATCGGCGTACTCCCACTAGTTTTTCTAGAAACAAAATCCCTTTCTAGAAAAACCCCAGCCTTTGCCACAAACACTTTGTCGCCGGGAACGAATGAAGTAATATCCCTTTGTCTCCTTGGGATATCCAACAAAATAGCACCTATCGGATTTGGGTCCCAGTTTGTCTGAGACTTGACGTCGAACGTAAGCCTCACAACCCCAAATCCTCATAAAAGACATCTTGGGATTTTTCCCTGTCCATATCGTATCTGGTGTCTTTACTACAGCCTTGGCTGGTACACTTAAGGGTAAAGGTCTGTGTCAGAGCATATCCCCAAAGGATATAGGAAGATCTATGTGACTCATCATAGATCGTACCATATCCAATAGTACGATTCCTCCTTCGGATACACCATTCCACTTTGTGGTGTTCCAGAGGAGTGAGTTGGGATAGAATCCCACACTCGCCTAGATAGTCACGAAACTCATGGCTAAGGTATTCACCACCTCGATCCGATCAAGTATCTTAATACTCTTGCCAAGTGGTTTTGTACTTCATTCTTGAATTCTTTGAACTTTTCAAAGGATTCTGATTTATGTGTCATAAGATACACATAACCATATCTACTGAAGTCATCAGTAAATGTAATGAAGTACCTGTAACCACCTCTAGCAGCAACATTGAAAGGACCACATACATCACTATGTATAAGTCCTAACAAATCTGTTGCTCTTTCGCTATGTCCACTAAAGGGAGTCTTGGTCATCTTGCCTAAAAGGCAAGACTCGCATGTCTCATATGATTCAAAATCAACCCATCCTTATGGAGCCGAGATGTTTACTCATTTATGTGACCTGCGACAATGCCAGAGATAGGTTTGGTTCAACTCATTTGACTTGAACCTCTTGGTACTTATGTTATAGATAGGGCTCTCTAAGTCTAGAAAGTAGAGTTCTTTCATTAGAGGTGCACTACAATAGAACATATCATTTAAATAAACTGAACAACATTTGTTCTTTATTATAAATGAAAATCCTTTCTTGTCCAAACAAGAAATCAAAATGATGTTCTTAGTTAAAGGGCACATAACAACATTCATCTAATTCTAGTACAAGCCCAGAGGGCGAGATAGATCATAAGTTCCTACAAAGAATAAAAGAACCCTTGCTCCATTGCCTACTCGTAGGTCCACCTCGCCTTTGTCAATGCCTGCTATTTCTCACCGCACATTGGTACAAATGTGAGATGCACATCCGGTATCTAATACCCATGATGAAGAAATAGATAGATTGACTTCTATAACATTTATACCTGAAGTAGAAGTCTCACTTCTCTTCTTCTTAAGATCTTCCAGGTATTTCTTGCAGTTACGCTTCCAGTGTCCTGCTTCCTTGCAGAAGAAGCAAGCCCCTTCCTTGGCTACCCCTCTTTGGGTTTAAATTCTTTGCCTTTGCCCTTGGCTTGGGACTTTCCCTTACCTTTAGGCTTGCTCTTGCCTTTCTTCTTCTGCACCATCAAAATGGTGTCAGATTTACCCTTCTTAAGGTTAAGCTCATAGCTTCTCAACATGCTGAGCATTTCAGGCAATGGCTTATCAATTTCATTCATGTTATAATTCATGACAAATTGATTGAAGGCTTGTGGCAAAGATTGCAAGATTAGGTCAGTGGCCAGCTCTTGGCCAAGTGGGAATCCCAGCCTTTGTAGGTTTTCTACGTACCCAATCATCTTGAGTACATATGTACCTACGGGAGTCCCTTCTTGCATTTTGGACCCAAATAATGCCTTAGAGACTTCATATCTCTCATGCCTAGCTTGTCCTTGATATAGTTGACGAAGATGTCCAACCATATCATAAGCATTCATGAACTCGTGTTGCTTCTGAAGCTCAGAGTTCATGGTCGCGAGCATTAGACATGACACATCTAATGCATCATCTTGATGCTTCTTGTACCATCTTTGTCCACCGCAAGGCATTGGCGGGAGGTGCCTCGGAATGGGCTGCCCAGACGCATGCCTTCCTTTCTTGGGTGAGAACAATTCTCAAGTTCTGCATCACCCAGAAATTTGCTCCATTGAGCTTGTCCTTCTGGACGGATCGCAGAGAGAGAGTGTTCGTGGTTGTCGACATAGTTATCTACAACATACAATGCAGAGAATTAATATCATATTCCTTTTATCATTTAATTAGGCCTTTAATCAAATGATGCTCCCACTGAATTATAGGAATTTTGTAGAATCAAGTTATGGATGTGGTCAAACCACATTATTAGATTCAAACAAACTAGCTATAATTCTTGTGGGACAAGATCCACATCATACTAAGCCTTGAGTTAGCTTTGGCTAAATCGCCCAAGATTTAGTACGATCGGTGGGTAACACATTACCGATTACATCTCTATGCAACTCTTGTTTATAGGATTAAGACCCACATTTACAAAAGACCTTGAGTTAGCTTTGGCTAAATCGCCCAAGATTTAGTGTAAATGCGATCTTAACCTATCTTTCCAACGATTGGAATATGCCTATAGTTCTACTCGATCCAATTGAGTTAACTAGTTTTGCTCAATCTAATTGAGCTTACTCTAACCCGAGTCGTGATAGGCGGGACCAAGATTGTCCCTCTGCACCCTACCAAGATAATATGCGTTGCTCTGCTTTGGCAGATTCAACAACAACAAATGATCGAGGTAGTGATGGGTATCAAGGCTCGGTAGGCATTTTCGAGTTGATTCGATTATGATCTAATCTAATCGTAATGTGTATCTTATACGCATTTAGGCCTTTATTATCCTATATTAGCATGCATCATATACATACATTAATTATTCTACTAGCATGCATCACATACATACAAGCAAAAATCAATTAAATATATATATATATATATCAACATATATATATATATATAATTAAATGTGATATAGTCATGGCCCTACTACGATCTTCTCAAGCCAATGAGAAGATCGGACGGTCTACCTAAGGCTAGCAGCTTCTCCAAGCGCTTCCTTTGACCGCCATGTGTCGTCGTCACCCTTCTCGTAAGCTCGTCTTCAAGTGGACTTTCCACCGCTCCATTTTTGTACATTACAAATACGAAACTCGAGTTACATTCGAGTCTAAAACTATTTACAACTAGAATATTAAAAGAATAGGTGTGACGCGCAGGTCGCAAACACTTTACAACACGCACAACCACAAAGCGCACGCAGTAGTATTATGAATTACAACACACATAATCCAATCCAATTGGGTTATTGGGCCATGACAATCACAGAATTATACATAATTCTAAATTATGTATTTTTTACAGAAATTTCTATAATTTTTCCTAATTTATTTCGAATTTATGAGTCAACTCTCCGTAACGGTCCCGGTTAAGCGGTTTTCAAGGCGATCAAGGACATGGTCCTTTCGGGATAGGGGCAGCTCTACCGCAAAAATAAACTTCGCGAGTGTCCCTACAATGATCTTACAGTGACTTAAGTCGCTGTCCCAAAAACCTAAAGCGAGAACTCGCCGATTCGGAGAGTTTTTCTCGACGGTTGAAGCCTACGAGTGTCCCAACACTCGTTGCTTCGACTCTACGAGAACAATACCCAAAAATTCTATAAAATAAGAAAATTTACAGAAACATATAAATCTGTAATTTTTATATCTCATATAAATACTACAAAAACGAAACACATACATGCCATGACGTGGCTCGATACCCTTTGTTGGGTTTTTCCGAGAGCAAAACCGCTAGCGTTGCGAAACCTCGGAAGCCCGGCCCGCGGATCCGTCGCGAAGTATAAAAATTATAATTACATGTATGTGCTTACAAAAATCCTAGATCTACCTTAGATCTAAGAGGTTAGAACGTTACCTCGCTATGACGCCCTTCGCTTATCCCGCCATTCAAAAGTTCGGAACTCGAGAGTGTCAAGCGCACACTCCTCTATGGTATCCACACAAGCAATAGGTGGAGAAAAAGACACTTGAGTGTGCTAGCACTCCTCTATGGTGTCTCGGCAAGATGAGGTTGGAGAGGGAGAGCTTGAGAGGAAAAATTCCAAGGAAGAAGATGAAGTAATGGAGAGTTACTCACAAAATGAATTTCACCCATGAAACCCCTAAAGTGTTGGCCGGCCACATTATGGAGAGGGGGGGGTTACATGCATGCATGTAACTCCCATGACCCTTGGTCTCCCTCATGATGTGGCACCAATTGACCAAGTCAATGATGATGTGGAGCACCATCATTGGCCGGCCATGCCTAGTCATCATCATGACATGGCATTTGGTCAAGTCAAACTTGACTTTTCATCTTCCCTCTCAAGTCAAGTCAAACTTGACCTCTAATCTCCCATGGTTGATCAAATCTAACCACTTGACTCAAGTCAATTTAATTTAATGAATCTCTATTCATTAATTTAAATTGATTTGATGAATCAAATCTCAATTAGACTCATTCAACACTTGAATCAACTTGAGTCTAACTCAATTAGTCTAATTTGGATTACTCTTAATCCAATTTGGTTCATCCCATGAACCTAATCCTCATGGTTCATCATATGAATCTAATCTCCATCTAATTGCTCTTATGTGTGTGACCCTATAGGTTCTTGTAACGTTGGCAATGTCCCTAAACCGATTTAGGAACATAAACAATGAGCGGTATCTAGCAACACATCATTGCTACCCAAGTTACAAGAATGTTGAGCTCCAACATCACCTTTGTGACTACTAATTGTGACTCTCACAATATGTGACAATGTCCCTCAATCCTTGACATCTAGATTGACCAATCGAGGCATAGACCGTGTCATCCTCGGTACAATCTAAATCTTGAACTCCAAGTAGACTCACTCTAATCAAATGAGCTCAATATCTCATATTGACTCATTTGAGCATGGCCATGCACTTCGTGGTCTCACTCTATCAAGAATATCGATGTCACCCCCGTCATATAGGAGGGATAGATCCCATCTACATCACTCACATCCCTCCGCATAATTCGTTACATACCCAGTAATCGCCTTTATAGTCCACCCATTTACGGGTGACGTTTGACGAAGCCAAAGTATGCAACTCGTTATGTAGGGAACCATGGTGACTTCAGGTCTAAGGACTAATAGTCATACTAATAGCCACATGAGAAAGTATATGACACTCATATAACGATCCATGATACTTTCTCATGGCGGGTCATTCAGTATACATTCTCCAATGCATACCCATGTGTCAACTTGATATCTCATATCCATGACTTGTGAGATCAAGTCATCTTGTTGACCTACATGCTAGTCTCTACGCATTAACATTGTCCCTGAATGTTAATACTCGACTAGGAATGATTAAGAGTAGTATTCTCTATATCATCTCATTATCGATTCAACCAATCGATTGATATAGATAAGAACCTACTACTCAAGGACATTATTATATTTAGTTATTTGGCACCAATACAAGTAAATATAATAACCATGCCTTTATAAATAGGAATATGATACAATAAAGTCCATACAACAATCATCACATGATTGGCTCTAGGGCTTTCACTAACAATATCGTCACTATTTTTATAGCTCAGCTTTAGTCGAAGCTCTTATCCCCGTGCGATGGCGGATTGGAGGAGTAAGGTTCAAGGTAGATACACTGTTGAAGATGACAGGAGTAAAAATTTCATTCCGATCTAACAAGGCGAAGCTCTTGATCAGATCGTCACTCTTTTTTACAGCATCGCTTCAGCTGAAGCTCTTATCCCCATGTGGTGGTCGATCCGAAGAGTCGAGTTCCAACTCGATTGTAATTGAAGTCTTTATCCCTGTGTGGTGGTGGATCCGAAGAGTCGGGTTTCAACTCGGCATTAATTGAAGTCTTTATCCTCGTACGGTGGTGGATCGGTTGAGTCGGGTATAAGCTCGGCTATAATTGAATTGTTCATTTCGGTGACGTGGTAGATCGGAAGATTTGATCTTATTTCGTAAGAGCGACAAAATACATTTCAGTCCCTAAGAACAGCGAGATGGAGTAATGGAGGACGTCAGGAAATACATTGGCAAATGAAGGATGCTACTACACATAATGAATGTGGGGCTCGGAGGAAGGATTATGAAGGCACATTTTATTAAGGGAGATATGTTGTTTAATTGCATTAAGAGTAAAATTTTCTTATGAAGCACCATGTACTTTTGAAATAAGATAGAAATGCTTACACAATGTATTTATTCAAAGTTCTAGCAGTCATTACAGTCATGCTAAAAAAGAAAATGCTAGGGTGCTTCTTAGATGATCTTTTCTTCTATAGAAATGCTAAGGGGTGAATTAGTAGCGCGGAGAGAGGCAGCTAGTATATAACGATTGCTAAGATCTCAGTGGGTTGCACGAAGTCTTACTAAACTACGCTAAGCAATGAGCAGCTCCTAACTAAGGGTGTAAGTTTGTGTGGAGGAAACTTGAAGGTGATTTCTCAAATCTATTGTTATATTTTCTAGCTCTGCTATACGTTGTTGGTCTTCCATGAGGGGTTCTGAAGCAAGAGTCATATCTTCTGGTTCGAAAGAGTTAGCCATTGGAAGAGTCGAAAGGAGGAGGTAGTATGAAGGCAAAAGGTTGCACAGGAGGTATTTGTAGAAGAAAAGGGGCATTAATTTATTCATTTTCTTGAAAAAAAGGAAAAATATAGAATGGTGAGATGGGTAATTAAAGAGTTGGTGTTGGGAATGGCCAAAGTGTTAACAAAGAGATGCCTAATCATATTCCCAATGAAGGGGATAAATGCTCGCCAAACATGATTCGACTTCGGTGCAATGTGTCTTAGAAGGAGTGGATTTTGCCTACCTGGGTGATGGCCCATGATAACTTGAAGGTATATTATTATTGAATTTATCATAGTAACTCTTATGACAGAAGAGTGTCAGTCGATTAGCACCAAGAGAGTATCTAGTAAGAGTTAGTTAAGCATAAAAAGAGGAGGGTATCCACTCAAAAGATAAAATATAGTCATTAATACAATAACAATTCGACATCTTAAGAAAGGAGAGAAATAAAAAATACTTTATAAGAAATTCAGTAATTCACACATATCTTGTTTTAGTTCTTGGAAAAGATATTCATTACAATGTAAAGAGGGGAGGCTTCACAAGTCGAAGATAATGTTAGGATAATCATCTATAGTAGCTTCCATGCTTAAAAAGCTGGTATATATGCCTGGAGGGGGATACCCAAGTGTGGCGTGCTGCTTGTTGGATCCCTTAAAACCCAAGATGAATAGCTCGGCTGTCTTGTCGCCAAATTTTGTTAATAATTCTTTCTCCCGCGCCTTCCACCGAGCCTCCTCAGTGGTTATTTGGGTAGCCAGAGCAATCTTTAGTTCATCCCTTTCTTTGGCAATGGCTACAGTGTGCTGGCTCAGAGAAGTCATGGCATGGGCGTGCTTCAGTTGGAATGCCTGCATTCGCTCAGTAATTTCTGTCAGAGCCCCCAGGAATGTAGATACTTTGGAGGAAAGATCTTCCAGCTGTGTCCGACTTAATTATCAAGAGGCCTCCAAAGTTTTGATAAGAGATTGAGCCTTTAGCAGTTCAGCAAAAGACTCAGATCCTCTAGTATGTGTTTCTCGGAGTTGAACTTGACATTCTGACAGTTCTTGAGCTAAGGCATTAACATATTGAATCTTTTTAGTTTGGAGGAATAGTTGAACCCTAAGGGAGTCGGCTGTCCTGAGGGCTTCCTCTTTGTCATGCCCATCCTCCGTGAGTTGAGTCTTCAACTCTGCACAAGAAATTTTCAAATTTTCCTCAGAAGCGGCTAAAACAGCTTCTCGTTGTTTGCTTTCAGCAAGTTGTTAAGCCATTTGTTTCAGTTTGGTTTCAGAGGCACTATGGCGAGCCGCCATATTTGATTGATAATCAGCTAAATATTGAGCTACTTCATTATAACTCATGGTTACTTGTGTAAGGAGAAGACATATTCTAGAAGTAAATATTGAGATATTTTAAGTATGGTAAGATTAAGGAGGATACCTCCGACAAATATGTACGCAAACGTTCGAAGAGGCCTTGTACTCCTGACTGATTGAAGAGTTTTACTTTCTAGGGAGTACGAAGCCTAAGTACAAACCTGAGGGTAATAGATGGGGAGGTAAGAGGCAGAATATCCCCCATGATAAGAGGAGGTTCGTCCCTAAGAGAAGAGGGTTAAGGGGGAAGGGAGCCATGAGAGGAAGGGGCAGTGGGTGGTTTTCGAGGGGGGGGGGGATGGAGCTGGAGAACTTCCTTCATTTCTGAGAGGAGAATTTTCTGAGGCGGGGGTCAAGGATAGGGACATATCGGTGCGTGCGACGGTGAAGGGAGGAGGACTAGGGGAGTGAGAAGGAGAATCGATAGAGATAGTCAAGGGTTTGGAAGGGCCTTCTCGGAGTCAGAGGGGTCTTCGAGAAGGGGAAGTAACAGGACCCTCCCGAATTAGTTCTTCGGAGGGTGCCAGCGATGTGTCTAGGGGAGGGGAAGAAGGGATCACAGGGGATTTCCCTCGTTTGTGTTTCCCCTTGTCTTTTTCTGTTATGGTTGTTTCCACACTTACCATGACCCTCTGCATCAGGTCATTTGTAGCATAGCATATATGAAACTATAAACAATAGTATTAAAGATTAGCGAACAGCGAGTAATAACAAAGATTTACATTATTGAAGGGGGGAGGGTGATGTCCTACCTATTACAACAGGGTCATCTAGAGGGAAAGGGGAGGGAAAGGGGATAATCCATGATAACTCAAAAGAGAAGGTTTCAATAGGATGTTAGAATTGTAATGGTGATCCTGCAACACCTTGTGGACTTCGGCGAAGGGGCATTTGAGCCAGTAGTCATGGAAGGAGGGTAGGTTATGAAGCTTCATCTTCCAAGTGTTGGAATAAGGAAGGGGAGTGGCAAGTCAGGCAAAAAAGTAGGACTCTCGCTAGCCTTTGTGAGAGGTAGGTTTGTTGGTCAAGAATTCACAGTCTGTACGACTAGCGAAGAAAAAAATACCTACCTTCGAAGACTTTAGTTGGAACAAGTAGTGAAACATTAGAGGGGATAAGGGAATGCTTAAATGCCTAAAAACTATGAAAGTGCCTGCTAACAACTGAAAGATGTTGGGGGCTAATTAGTTAACAACAATTTTATAGAAGTCCAGAAGTTCAAAATAAATTAAGGGAACTAGAAGGCGGAGGTCATTCTCTAACTAGTCCAGAAAGAAGCAATGATGGTCATGGGGAAAGATGCGGTCGGTAAGAAGGGGAATCGAAGACATTTTATAGAAAAATCCATATACAACTCCTTAACATCACGAAAATAGTGGCGGCTATCTATAATGGAAAAGGTAGTTTCGAACCAGGGGGTTTCGCTAGGGTTCTGAAGAGCTAAGGTCATAGTAGAAATGGTAAGGTGTTACTTACTTGGGGATAAAAGGTGATGATTATGGGGAAGGGAGGAAACCTCTAGATGTTGAAGGTCAAGGAATGAGACGTCTGTCGTTGAGGGCTATCGGGAGAGAGCGAAAGGAGGAGCATCGAAGAAGGTGAAGTTACTACACCGAAATAGGGCTTCGGGGTTTGTAAGTTTTTTGAAAAAGCTTTACAAATGGAAAACGGGGCTCACTAGCCAGTAAGGCAATTAGCGTTTTTAAAAATAAGTAGCGGGGAGAGGTATCTCATCCTAACAAACCTGGTGAAAACCAAGAAGAGTCAAGAGTTGGGTAAATCATTGCCGAGGTAGAAAGGTGGCACAGTAAGTAAGCACCCATAATATCTAAGTCAGACTCAAGGCTTCGTCTAACTATTTTGGGGGGTGACTAATGATACTGCTATAATATGACTTAGGAGATAGAGAAAGGAATCATGGCTTGGAGGGTGAAATTGGAGGGAAGGGGTCACCATGCAGGATATCTGGCCGAGTCAAGTGAGACCCGGTTCAGAGAATTGGGCCGAGTTGGTGAGGTGGCTACTTGAGAAGGGAAGAGGAAGTGAGAGTATATTAGTCCGATGGTTAGAGCAAAACCAGATAGCGACTCGGGGAAATGAGTCGAGTTGGGGAGGTGGCGACTCGAGAAAGGAAGAGGAGGTATGAGTAGATCAATCCGGTGATCAAAGTGAAATCGGACAGTGACTCGGGGAAATGAGCTGAGTTAGTAAAAGGGTAACTCGGAAAATAGAGCAGGGTTTGGGTAGGGATAAGAAGGATTGATTAAGGGGAAGAGGGGCCCAGTGGTAAAATGAAGGTTAAGAGGGGGGAGGGTCCCTACTATGCTTTCTCATGAGAGTTTGTTACGCAGCATAACAAACCAAGGCACCTGGTAGACCCCACTGAAGATTCTTAGTAGCTCTCATTCGTTAACATCATAACAACATTATTCTTAAGATTGGCATTACCCTCCATGTGAATGGTGATCCAGGTGATTTGTTACGCGACAGCTGGCTCCAGGAGTGGCAAGGATAAAAGGAGGGTAGGACGGAAGAAGAAGGGGGCTCTCTCTCACTCTCTGATTAGCTTTCTCAATAAGGACTCACTACTAGAGAGGGAGATCATCCTCGACGGAGCAGAAAGGAGAAGAACCATACGAGTTTTATTTTACCTTTACCTTGTACAAGCTCTTCTCTGTAAGGGGTTTCTCCTCCTCCATAAGTACTTCCGAGAAGAAGGGATTATAATGAAGGTGTATAGCGCTAGAACTCACCTATAAAGTAGTAATTTGAATTCCGAACCACGTTAAATCTCTTATCTATTGTTACGGTCGGAGATGACCCCAAGTCTCTTCAACACCTTCGTTCTAAAGAGACAGAAAATCCGTGCCGCATCACTTATAAACTCTTCTAATCTTTTATGTTTGTAAGACATTTTTCCACCTTTATTAGTTGATCGAGACGAAAATGTTGGTGCAGGGGCACTAGATAATCGAACATAGGTTTTAATTATGACAAAGATCCAAAGTTAAGGTCATATTGTTATCTCATGAGCTGAATTAAGTGTGCAGGATGGTTAAGCTAAGCCGAAGGTCAGCGACACCTGGAGAATCCTAAGTCGGGAAACCGTGGTAGTCGGGCGACACCGAGGGAACTTCGTGGGAGTCGAAGAACCTAGGTGAAGACCGGAAGCAAATCGATAGGTCATAAAGGACCAGAGGTAAGCTCGTGTGAGTGAGAGATGGTAAGGTCGTTGTTGGGATGTATACTGAAAAGTTTATCTTTTGTATGAACATCTTTATTTTGAAATAAGAATCACATGATCATTGTTTGCATATTTATGGTTATGCATATTGTCTAATACATTACATTGTAGATAACATGGTGTGTGGTGTCACACGGGAGCATGTTATCGGCTCCTTATAAAGTATAAGTAAAGGTTCACAACCGAGATAGCTTTGGACAAACCATTGGTATGGTTATAGTGTGATTTGGTATTGGTTTGTCTTAACCATAGAATCACACTAGTGCACTTTGTATGTATTGAGCAGGACCGACTTAGAGGTGATTCGATTTATTGCTGACTACATAATCGAATCGGACCTCAGATATTATATTGTACATGCTCTTAATCCCGATATAATAACGGACACATATACTTAATATTCATTTCTTTGATTTACCAATGGGCGAGATTTATAGATTAAATCGATAGGCTCGGTAAGTTGGGAAATGGTATTATTTATATGGTGTGTCGTTGATTATAGGAGGAAACCGTGTCCTATATATTAGGATGATGATGTCCACTTGAGGAGCTCATAAGGTTCATCATGTAAACCCTGCAAGTGGACTTCGTCCGACATGATGATAAGATTGAGTGGTACTACTCATGGAGTTAGATGTTGATTAATTAATTGTCAGCAAATTAATTAATCGATGGACATTCGAGATCTTAAATATGGAGAGAAAATGTACATATAATATATGGAGCCCATATTAACTTATGGGGGTTGGTGAGGTAGATCAATGATAATCCTTTAGTAGATTGGATTATCATTAATGGATCGGACTTTATGTGGACTTGATCCATTGGGTGGCCAAGATCCAACTCCTCCTCATGGTCCCTATTGTAGCCTATTAATACCTCATGAAGCCTAGATCCAATGGATGAAAACAAAACTCTAGATCTAAAGGTAGAGATTAAATCTTTAGATCCAACGGTTGAGATTAAATCTCTAGATCCGACGGTTGAGATTAAATCCCTAGAACCAATGGTGGAGATTAAAACAAGGCTTATCCTTAACTCTATAAAAAGGGGCTTAAGGGTTGGCGTGGAGAATTAATGAGAAGCAAGGGAGATTAGGGTTGGGCGGCAAGAGACTTGGAGTTAGGGTTTGTGCTTGGGTGTCCACAAATAAGGAAAGAGTTTCCTTTCTTCTCTTCTTCCTCAAGGTGGTTGGCGCCCATAATCTTCTTTCCATCTCTTGGCCGGCGTCAAAACCACTTGATCCTCTTCTCCTTGGCCGGTGGAAACATAGCTTAAGGTCTTCTCTTGGAGCTTTTGGCCGGCATCCATCCTTCTCATCCCTTTCATTGTTGGCCGGCGGCAAGCATCTTGCTTGGTGCTTGTTGGTTGGCTAAAGGAAGGAGAAGGGCCTTGTTTCTATACTTCCTCTTGTTCGGAGCGAGCAAGGAAGGAAGATTGGTGATCTAAGAGCTTCGACTTTTGGTAGATCGTCGCCCACACGACGTCCAAAAGGAGAAAGGTCATACAATAGAAGATCGAGAGGTATATCACTTATCTATCTTCATATGTAACATGTTTGTAATTGTTTTTCAATTATATATGCATGATATATTCTGTTTTGTGGCTAATATAACTTGGACCCCGAACATAAACACAAAAGCCAGCGATCCGCACATTGTCTATTCCGCGACTATTCGTAGAATAGAGGTTGGTTACTTGAACAACAAGTTTGTTCAAGTGACTACTCTAATCGAATAGCACGACGATGACACGGTTGCTTGGGTAATCCCTCTTGTCAAGGATAATTTTTTTTTATCCGGGGACGTAGAAGGGATTGCCATGAACAAGCGACCAAGTTGAAGTGGGAAGCGACGTTTCCTACCTTCAAGTGGTATCAGAGCCACGGTTTCCGATTTTGTGTGTTTAGGATTCGGTTACTTTTATGTACTTTTCATATATTATATGTGTCGGATAATAGTAGGATATGCGTAGGTTAACTTTTTGGTTGCAGGCATATGATCCAACTATTATGGCCATATGTGTGTATGTGATTGTATGTGTGTAATTGTATATTTTGTTAAAACCTCGGGGTTGACGAGGCTAGTATTTAATTTTTTGTAAATTAGATACGGCATTGTTTAGCCACTCTTTTTATTTTAGTTTACTTTCGATCTATATTTCATGTACACTCCCTTGTGGAGTATAGGATCGATGGATGTAAATTAAAATATTTTTTTCTCGGCTCGGATCTCCGGATGGCTCGTACATGGCGTAGGAGGAGCGGACGAGATGGCGATACGACGGGAGACATATTGAAGACAAAAGCCATAATAGTTGAAAAAAAATTATTTTTCATATTTATTGCTTATTGTTTAATATGCATGTCGTAGGCTAGAAAATTCCTCAATTTTAAATTACTAAGTGGGAGAGGGATATTTTTATAAATTCTCACGGCCTCCATTACGATTTGACATATGATGCAAGCAAACTTGTGCGTCGGCTCTAAGTGTCTTCCTCCACATCGGATGAGTTTGTTTGTGGATCACAGGGCCGGATATGGTTATAGGAAATTATTCAGGAGCGTGTGTACTTCCCTATCGGATGGCACATAACCAGAGATAATTTCCTTGGTATCGAGTAATGGTGAACACTTAGATTCAAATAGGAGTATCCTCCCCATCGGAGTTACTGCTTTTATTTGTAGGGCCGAAGAGAAACCAACTATTAATTTTATTTGTCAAAAAGTTAGGTTGACAAGATAGTAAAATTAATGGGTAAAACCTCCTCTTACAAATGTAGAATTCGTATACGTCCACACGATCGTGACATACGATATTCTCGGTGTTTTGAGGTGTTGGTTGATTTTAAAATTTTATTGTTTGAGGAATCAATAATTTTTTGAAATCTAAAGTAATGATTTATGTGATTCTTAGGTTTTCTTTCAAAATGACTTTCAGTCCACTTGCTATGATACTAAAGGAAAATAAACTTACTATACATAATTATGTTGATTGGAAAAAGGAATCTTGACATTGTCTTAATTGTTGAGGAGTACAAATATGTACTCTTCGAAGAGTGCCCTCCTAAGCCTGCGTATGAGCTGGAAGTCCTTGGAGCTGAAATCGATGGGGAAACCCAGGTCGATATCATTCTCCAGTCGACAGAAAGGTTTGCTCAGGCTCAGGCCATGGTTGCTCAGAAGGTTTCTACTTCTAAGCCGAAATGCAAGAAGAAGAAGAAATAATGTGGAGCAAAGGCGGTGGGAGAAACTCAGGGAGGAATGAAGAAGCCGAAAGGCAAATACTTCACTTGCAAGCAGGATGGACATTGGAAGGTCTGTCTCAATCCGAAGCAGAACAAAGGTATATCCTTTGGTCTGGTCGTTGAAACATGGTTAGCGGTATTATCTACTGGCACCTGGTGTGTAGATACGGGAGCCACTGATCATGGGTTCCAGGAAACTCGATGACTAGCTGAGGGGGAGATTACCGTATACTTGGGCGATGCCACGAAGGTGGCGGCTATTGCAGTGGGAGACGTTTATTTATCTTTTGAGAAAATAAAGTTTTGGTTCTTAAGAATTGCATTTATGTACCTTTATTTAGAAAGAATTTAATTTCGGTTTCTAAATTGTTTATGGATGGATATTCTATTTCTTTTAATGACAGAGTTGTTATAAAAAGGAATAGGGACATTATCTGTTCGGGTGCATTGATAGGAAATTTATACACACTTGAACCAAAAGCTCCCACGATGCAAATAGAAGTTAATAACTCATCTTCTAATTCCAATAAGAGAAAAAAACCTTCAAAGATGAACCAAACATATCTTTGGCATCTTAGGCTTGGTCATATTAACCTAAGCAGAATTCAAAGGTTGATAGCTGATGGACCTCTAGGTTCATTAGTGGTGGAAGATTTCCCAACCTACGAATCTTGCTTGGAGGGTAAAATGACCAAGAGGTCTTTTAAGACCAAGTGGTATAGAGCCAAAGATGTGTTAGAATTGGTTCATTCTGATTTGTGTGGTCCTATGTCTATCCAGGCTAGAGGTGGTTTTGAGTATTTCATAGACGATTATTCGAGATATGGATACATTTACTTGATGCACCGCAAGTCTGAATGCTTTGACAAGTTCAAAAAATTCAAGGCTGATGCGAAGAAACGTCAAGGTAAAAGTATCGAGACACTACGATCTGATCGTGGTGGTGAGTGTTAGGATCTTTGTAATGGCTAGAGGGGGGGTGATTAGCCTTTCTTTGTTTCTACAAAAACGTTAGCGGAAGCAATACAAATATAAACACAAATAAGAACAAGAAACAAGAATACAATGCTAACACCCGATGTACGTGGTTCGGAGATGACGCTCCTACTCCACGGTAATCCGTAAGGTGGATTAGCCCTAGCCAATCTTCACTAAAACCTCCTTTGGATGAACCAAGGTGGAGAAACCTTGTCTTGCAATGCACTCCTCTTCTTTACAATGATGGAAGAATAAGATTAGAGAAGAGGAGGTTTAGAATCATAAAAACACTTGGAGAAAGCTTGGTGAGCACAGGGGTGTATGAGAGCACTAGCTTCACCAAGCTCCACAAGGCCCCTTCTTATAGAAGAGGGGATGTTTTTCCCGTTGGGCTTCGATCAGTCGACTGATGCTCACCATCAGTCGACTGCCGCCGAAGCCAACGGCTTCTGGACAAGCAGATCCGCGGAGATACGTAGCCGCAATTTCCAACGACCAAGTGATCGATCCGATCGATCCTCCATCACCGATCGATGGAGTGATCGATCGATCGAGGTCAGTCGAGTGCGACTACACTCGGCTCATATTTGCGTTAATCGCCGATCGTCATCGGCTATGGGCCGATCGCAACATCACCGATCGCCATTGCTAAAGCAAGCCGATCGATGGTCGTGGTTTCACCTCGACTCCCGAGCATTTGACGGGCCGATCGATACATCGATCCGATCGATACTCATCAAGTATGAGTAATTCACACTTGATTTTACACCCTAGACCTAGACTCAACCTTCTAGCTCCTCATTAAGCCTTGCGCCTCCAGGATCCCTCCGAGTCCGCGACTTGTTCATCCTTTGCGCTTTGCTTCCAAGAGCTTCCTTCAGTTTCGTCATGTCTTGGGTTGTCAAATGCTTGGACTTTATGCTGCCAAGACTACAAGCTTGGACTTATACTGCCAAGGCTTTACTTTGGACTTCTTTTGCCAAGGTTCACTTGGACTTTACGCTGCCAAGACTATAAGCTTGGTCTTACGCTGCCAAGTCCATCCCTTGGACTTTCCTTGCTAAGATCATACTTGGACTTCTCTTTTACCAAGTCTTTATCCTTGGATTTCCCTGTCACTTAAACATATTCGCAATTAGATCACAAAGCATTGCCTAACTTAGATGATTATCCAAACATCAAAACATATAACTGCTTGGGGCATTGTTGCACCAACAATCTCTCCCTTTTTGATGTTTGGCAATCATTTAAGTTAGGTCTTTTAAAGATACACAAATAATCATATTTTTAATGTGAAATTCTAACTTAACCATTCCTTCTCCCCCTTTGACATACATCAAAAAGAGAAGTTCTCATAAATGAAAGAATTAAAGGTGTTGGATCTTGGACTAAGGTATAAGATTGATCTTAAGCTCCCCCTTAATCCAAGATATGCTTCATGATGTGTAAATAATATTTGAGGCAAAGCATAACAAAAATTCAAAAATTAAGTCCTAACTTTGCACCAACAATAGAAGTTTAGGGATGAAAAGATATATTTTATGAAACTCCCCCTAAAATACTGCATAAAATAGTCCTAAAAATTTATTTATGCTCAATATTATCATGCTATAGTTTTAGGACATCAAAGATACACTAAATATCAGAAAATGGAGCTATTTATCATAAAACACAGCGTAGCAGTCGACTAAATATTATCTGCTTTGCCGTGGGGATGGTCAGCAGATATCAGAGTAATCCAGGACAGGGACATTGGACTGCGGTAAAGCATATATTGAAGTACCTGAGAAGGACTAGGGATTATATGCTTATTTACCATGCAGACCAATTACTCCCTGTGGGTTACACAGATTTTGACTTCCAATCAGATAGGGATAACAGTAAGTCTACCTCAGATTTTGTGTTTACTTAGGGAGGTGGAGCCATTATATGGAGGAGTGTCAAGCAGAAATGCGTGGCGGACTCTACCATGGAAGCTGAGTATGTGGCAGCCTCTAAGGCGGCCAAAGAAGTTGGATGGCTTAGGAACTTCCTAATGGACTTGGATATGATTCCTGGTTTGCCCAGAACTATCACAATTTATTGTGATAATAGTGGTGCAGTTGCAAACACGAAGGAACCACGAGCCCATAAGGCAAGTAAACACACAGAGCGCAAGTACCACCTGATACGAGAAATTGTAAAGGAGGTAGAAGGTGTTGTCGCCTAGATTACATCAGAGGATACCCTAGTAGATCCTTTCACGAAGGCCTTTCTGGCGAGAGCTTTTGATAAGCATGTGGAGGGAATGGGAATCGGATGTATGGCAGTAAGAGGACAGCATAGTCTTTTAGTATAAGTGAGAGATTGTTGGGATGTATACTGAAAAGTCTATTTTTTGTATGAACATCTTTATTTTGAAATAAGAATCACATGATCATTGTTTGCATATTTATGGTTATGCATATTGTCTAATACATTACATTATAGATAACATGGTGTGTGGTGTCACACGAAATATCATGTTATCGGCTCCTTGTAAAGTATAAGTAAAGGCTCACAACCGAGATGGCTTTGGACAAACCATTGGTATGGTTGTAATGTAATTTGGTATTGGTTTATCTTGACCATAGAATCACACTAGTGCACTTTGTATGTATTGAGCAGGACCGACTTAGAGGTGATTCGATTTATTGCTGACTACATAATCGAATCGGACCTCAGATATTATATTGTACATGCTCTTAATCCCGATATAATAACGGGCACATATACTTAGTATTCATTTCTTTCATTTAACAATGGGCGAGATTTATAGATTAAATCGATAGGCTCGGTAAGGTGGGAAATGATATTATTTATATGGTGTGCTGTTGATTAAAGGAGGAAACCGTGTCCTATATATTAGGATGATGATGTCCCCTTGAGGAGCTCATAAGATTCATCATGTAAACCCTGCAGGTGGACTTCGTCTGGCATGATGATAAGATTGAGTGGTACTACTCATGGAGTTAGATGTTGATTAATTAATTGTCAGTAAATTAATTAATCGACGGACATTCGAGATCTTAAACACGGGGAGAAAATGTACATATAATATATGGAGCTCATATTAACTTATGGGGGTTGGTGAGGTAGATCAATAATAATCCTTTAGCGGATTGGATTATCATTAATGGATCGGACTTTATGTGGACTTGATCCATTGGGTGGCCAAGATCCAACTCCTCCTCATGGTCCATATTGTAGCCTATTAATACCTCATGAAGCCTAGATCCAATGGATGAAAACAAAACTCTAGATCTAAAGGTAGAGATTAAATCTCTAGATCTGACGGTTAAGATTAAATCTCTATATCCGACGGTTAAGATTAAATCTCTAGAACCAATTGTGGAGATTAAAACAACGCTTATCCCTAACTCTATAAAAAGGGGCTTAAGGGTTAGCGTAGAGAATTAATGAGAAGCAAGGGAGATTAGGGTTGGGCGGCAAGAGGCTTAGAGTTAGGGTTTGTGCTTGGGCGACCACAAATAAGGAAAGAGTTTCCTTTCTTCTCTTCTTCCTCAAGGTGGTCGGCGCCCATAATCTTCTTTCCAGCTCTTGGCCGGCGTCAAAACCACTTGATCCTCTTCTCCTTGGCCGGTGGAAACATAGCTTAAGGTCTTCCCTTGGAGCTTTTGGTCGGTATCCATCCTTCTCATCCCTTTCATTGTTGGTCGGCGGCAAGCATCTTGCTTGGTGCTTGTTGGTTGGCTAAAGGAAGGAGAAGGGCCTTGTTTCTATACTTCCTCTTGTTCGGAGCGAGCAAGGAAGGAAGATTGGTGATCTAGGAGCTTCGACTTTTGATAGATCGTCGCCCACACGACGTCTAAAAGGAGGAAGGTCATACAATAGAAGATCGAGAGGTATACCACTTATCTATCTTCATATGTAACATGTTTGTAATTGTTTTTCAATTATATATGCATGATATATTTTGTTTTGTGGCTAATATAACTTGGACCCCGAACATAAACACAAAAGTCGACGATCCGTACATCGTCTATTCCGCGGCTATTCGTAGAATAGAGATTGGTTACTTGAACAACAAGTTTGTTCAAGTGACTACTCTAATCGAATAGCACGACGATGACATGGTTGCTTGGGTAATCCCTCTTGTCAAGGATAATTTTTTTTTTATCTGGACACGTAGAAGGGATTGTCATGAACAAGCGACCAAGTTGAAGTGGGAAGCGAAGTTTCCTACCTTCAGTCGTGTCCTCTGTACGGGGACGAACGTAGGCCGCGATCCGACTTAGACTTCCTATGGAAGGTCTAGGTCGAGATAGGACGGTAAGAAACCGTCGCATTTACCATTTTCCGTGCCAACTTCTTACTGTAGGGAAGTGGCCAGGCTGGCAGTCGACTGTTGGTCATTGGGCAGTCGACTGATGCACATCAGTCGACTGATGGAAGGCATCGGGCGACTGATGGCAACGAATCAGCCTTTTGTGCTAGGTCAAAACGGATAATGTTTGATGCGGTCACTTCACGATAAAATATGGTACCACCTCGTGATCAGTTCCAAAAGATGAGGAGATTTATTCCAAGGCAAAACTCTATAAAAGAAGGGGAGGACTCCAACCCAAAAATCTATCAAGATTATTCTTAAGTGCTCTTACAACACCAAAGCTCCAACACCGTCATAACGTCGACGCGACGTCAAGCTTTCATCTTCTTCGTCGGCAACAATAGCAAGTATTATTGTTTACTATATTCTTTATTTTAATCGTAACGAGGTGAAGTAGGCTTGTTGCCTCATCCTCGTGCTTTCGATTTTGTGTTCGTTGTCTCCTACATCCAACGAGGAGGAAACCTTATAGTGGATTGCCCCTTCGTACGCGGTCAAGGATTGCGGGGCCTTGGAGTAGCAACCGCTGGGTTGTGAACCAAGTAAAAATAAACTTGTCCTTTTTATTTTTCCATTGTGCTTGCTCGTATATCGAACGAACGAAAAAAAAAATTTACGCTCGCTATTCACCCCCCCCCCTCTAGTAACGCTTCTCGACTAACAATTGGTATCAAAGCGGGGGGCGATAAGATTTGGTGAAACCACTAATATAGCACTTTTTGGCTTTCTTTTCGTATTTTTGGATTCGTGTTTTTTTTAGGATTTTTTTCTCCAGCACTACTAATCTAAGACGAAGTCTTGGTACTTTTCTTTTGGTTGTGTGTTTGCAAGTATTCTCTTTTAGAGTAGCCGACGGTAAAATTGCCATAACTTTTCCCACATTACTAATCCAAGATCAAGTCTTGGAATTCCTTTTGGTTTTTTTTTCGTGCTTTGCAAGATATTTAATGGCTCACATTGAGAGGTATAGCACCACCCGACCTCCGTTCTTTAATGGAAATGATTTCCGTTATTGGAAATGTCGGATGGAGTGTTTCTTGAAAACACAAGTCGAGACTTGGATAATAATCCAAATCGGCTTTGCTCTACCCACCAATAATCAAGGGGAGCCCTTGGATTTCGACAAGTGGACAAATGCAACCAAGAGGCAAATCGAAGCCGATGCAAAAACAACCCAAATATTGCAATGTGGCTTGTCCAAGGAGGAGCTCAACCGACTTGGACCATTCATTAGCACCAAATACCTCTGGAACAAATTAATTGATCTACACGAAGGGACGTCCGATGCTAAGGTATGTAAAAGAGATTTACTTTTAAATAAAATGTATAATCTAAAGATGTAGGATCACAAGACCGCTTCACAACTTCATGCACGGATCCAAGACATTTTGAATAGCCTACATGCCATCGGACAAAAGGTAGACAATCGGGATGTAATAATGTACGCTCTTAATGCTTTTCCTAGGACCACCTTGTGGGCATCCATGGTTGATGTCTACAAGGTATCTAAAGATTTATCTAAGATTAGGTTAGACGAATTCTTTTCGGAATTTGAGTTACATGAACAAACTAACGCAGTCTGGGTCGAGAGAGGTGTTGCTTTACTTGCAGGACGAAGAAGAAAGGAGAAGAGCAAGCCACCTCCCGAGCAAGAAGATGGATCCGAACCCGAGGATGAATCCGAATCCGAATCCGAAGAGAAGGTCGCAATAGTCAACATGGTGCAGAGAATAGTTCGACAAGAAAGAAGACAATTGAAGAACAAGAACAAAGAGCAATTCAAGTCAAGGAGGCGGCCAAAGCAAAAGGGAGCAAGATAAGCCTTCCATGCAAATTGGGACAACGGAGAAGAAGGCGTCGACATAGCTTACATGGCAAGACTGGAGGAGTCCGAGTCAGAATCTAAATTTGAGTCCAACTACAACTACGACTCCGACCCCGAAGACTACTTTGAGAGGAAACTCAAAGCCGGACCAAAAGGGAAAGTCAAGGTTAGCCGCTCTTTAATTAGTACATTTTACCTTACAATTAAAATGCTTACTAGGAAATTAACTAAGTCCGAGTCTAGGGTTGAGTCGTTACTTGAGGAGGTTGAAACTCTCAAGCAAGAGGCTACTCTAACCTCTTCAACTAGTCAAGTTCAAGAGGGAAACTCAACCCAAGTTGAAAAACTTAAGGAGGAGAATTCTCTCTTGAAAGACCGAGTTCAAGAGGTCGAGGCTAGGTTGGAAAGGTTCACGTTGGGATCTAAGAATCTTAACCAACTACTTGGAACCCAAAGAGCCGTGTACAACAAAGCCGGACTCGGATTTAGGTCAACGACTACGAATAGATCTTACATGTCTATTGTGAATCGTAGTCATCAAAAAGTTCAAGCATGGGTCCTAAAGGTTTTATTGAACTCACATATAAGGACTAATAAGTATTGGATTCCCTAGGATCAAGTTCATTATTTGAATAGACCATATTGGTTTAATGGTCTAGGGGGAGCTAACACTAAAATAGTATACCCACTTCCTTAGCAAAATTATTGTATGATTAGTTATTTAATTTTAATTTTTAGAATGGCTAGATAAGGAAAATAGTTAGTCAACTCTTGACAATATAATATCAGGACGCAACGAGATGATAGTACGTTAGGGAAACAAAGTCTCATGTATTCGAGCTAGATAAGGCGTATCTAGCTTGGTGCACTTGACCGAGTGGAACTAGCTGAAGCTACCTCGCCGTATCCTAAACTAGTTAGACCAGAAAGTAACCCTAAGTGACTTAAATGATATTTTCTTAAATTTGGCTTTGTCTAAGGAAGTAGTCGTTGTTCTGATCAAAGAAGGCCCCTGTGCCTCGCCACGAACTATAAGCCAATTTCTCAAAAAGTTACTTAACGATCTAAAGGTTAAATCCGAATCTAACCCAAGGTTGACTATCTCTAATTAAGTTCAAATCATCTCACAAAACATATAAGGTGAACAAATTCTGAGACACATAGAATGCGTGAGATATTAAGGATAATTGAAATATAACCTTTTCAAAATGCTACTTGTTTTCTCAACTATTATACTTAACGACTATTTACAACTCTCTAGGCTAAAGTTTAACGCCCCTTACATCTCTTATACTTCATATATTTGACTAAGGGGGAGAGCAAACTAACCCTAAGGGTTATATTACAAACCTTTAGATTATTGGTGCAGAGGGACACACCTCGAACCAATCTATCTAACTACTGCTAGACGCATGCTTGGACTCAGTTGATTTATCTATATGCATGCATATACAATGTTGTTTTTAAACCCCTATTTTATATAAAAAAAACCCTAACTTTTTTTTGATTTATGGCAAAAGGGGAAGAAGAGTACAAGTTAATGGGGAGTAACACAAAATTTAATTTTGAAAATTAAATTATCTCTTTCAAAACTCACCTAGGGTTAAGGGGGAGTTTTTGAAAATGACATTCATCATTTATTCTACTTGTTTTATGCTTTAATTTTTCCCTTAACTTTGTATTGGTTTGCCATAGATAAAAAGGGGAAGATTGTTGGTACAGAGGCACTAGATAATCGAACCTAAGTTTTGATTATGACAAAGATCCAAAGTTAAGGTCATATTGTTATCTCATGAGCTGAATTAAGTGTGCAGGATGGTTAAGCTAAGTCGAAGGTCAGCGATACCCAGAGCATCCCAAGTCCGAAAATCGTGGTGGTCGGGCGACACCGAGGAAACTTCATGGGAGTCGAAGAACCTAAGTGGAAGGCTGGAAGCAAAGCGACAAGTCATAAATGACCAGAGATAAGCTCGTGTGAGTGAGAGATGATAAGGTCGTGTCCTCTGTACGGGGACGACCGTGTTGGTGCACTCGGCCCAGGTCACGATTGACCAGGACTCGAGTTTGACTCGAGTGATGTTTTGATGTTTCGACAAAAACATATGACAATGTAATTGTCATGGGAAAGTCCAAGTCTTGTGCACTTGGCATGAAAAGTCCAAGTTGAACACTTGGCATGAGAAGTCCAAGCATGGGTCTTGGCAAATGAAAAGTCCAAGTGGAACACTTGACATTTGGTAAAGTCCAAGTCTTGAGTACTTGGCATGAAAAGTCCAAGTGGGACACTTGGCGCATGGAAAGTCCAAGTCATGGGTACATGGCATTTGGGAAAGTCCAAGTCTTGAGCACTTGGCATGAGAAGTCCAAGCATGGGTCTTGGCAAATGAGAAGTCCAAGCATGGGTCTTGGCAAATGGAAAGTCCAAGCTTGAGTCTTAGCATTTGGGAAGTCCAAGGGGATTGATATTGGCAGCGTAAAGTTCAAGCGGAGTCTTGGCGGCGTAAGTCCAATGTGCCTTGGCGGTGTAGACACCGTTAGCATGACATAGCTGAGGGAAGCACCTGGAGGCTAGCGCGATGGATGAACAAGTCATGGATGACTTGGAGGGATCCGAGAGGCGTGAGGCTGATGGAGGTGGCTAGAAGGCTTAGGTCTAGACTAAGGGTGGTCTAGCAAGTATGGGGGCACCATACTTGGGTTAAAACCTCATGTTTGAGGTTGGCAGTCGAATGACAATATGGCCGGTTCGACTGCCGTGAGTCGACTTAAGTTCGACTGCCAATTTAGAGCCAAATGATCGCCATCGAGCAAGCGATCGATGTCTAGCGAATGACCGCCAAGGGCCTGATCAATCGCTAGCTGTCGACATGTCGAGCCGAACGCCGTGACACCGCCACCGACTACGGGCATTGGCATTCGACTACCAATGTTGGCAGTTGACTGCCAAGAGTCCCGTTGGAACTTATCCAACGTGGATTGAGCCGTTGTCTCACAGCTATAGTGTTGGCAGTCGACTGGGGACTTATGACAGTCGACTGCTAGGCGGAAATCCAGCCCGATGGAGGATAAAAGCAGCTGTTCGTGGAAGGCTCAAGCATCAATTCTTTAGGGGGTTTGGTGAGGCGATTTGCAGGTGCATTTCAGGGTCCTTCAAGCTCATCCAAGCAACCGACAAGCAAGCGCTCAAAACCCTAGTTTATAAAGTGTTCTTTACATTTTCACTTGTATTTGCTTGTTTACTTTGTATTACTTGTTGTAATTCATTGTACGAGGTTTCTCCACCTCTGACTTGTTGTCGAGAAGGAGCTTTATTGCTTAGTGGTGTTTGTGGCATCGCTAGGGTTCGTACGAACCCAATCCGTGGAGTAGGAACCGTTACGGTTCCGAACCACGTTATATCCTCGTGTTGTGCTTGCGTTCGTGATTGTATCTTTTCGTTATTGCTTTTATTATTTCTATTCCGCTGCGCATAACGAGTTTTGTAGAGACGATCGCGAACGAATTTCATCTACGTACGGTCAACGCTATTCACCCCCCCTCTAGCGGCCTCAAATCTCCAACAAGTGGTATCAGAGCCCGGGGCTCTTCTACGGACTAACCGCCGGGAGCTAGGACAAAGAAGCTAGAGGGTGAAGATGGAAGAACAATTGGGATGGAATATTAACACACCGATCCCTTACTCCTTCTATGGACAAGAAGGGTTTAAGCAATGGAAGTCAAGAATTGAAGACTTCCTAATGATGAGGGACTTCGAAGAATGGTCTATCTTAATGGAAGGATATAGCTATCCAAGAGGACCAAAAGGTGGATTCCTCAAGAAAAAGAAATTGACCGAAGAGCAAGTCCAAGCCTTCGAAAAGAATGAGAAGGTAATGAAGTTGTTAATTGATTTAATACCTAATAATATCTTGTGTATGTTAGGTAATTATGTAGATGCAAACGAGCTATGGAGCCAAGTGGCCAAGCTCCATGAAAGCACATCAATGGTCCAAGAGAAAGAGACCGAAGAGGCTAATGCATCACCCTCACAAGGAAGTGAGGACTTAGAGGTTGAGAGATCATCAACATCCAAAGAGGAAGAGGAAGTAGAATCGGAAGTTGATAAGGAGTCAATTTCCAGGTTGGTGGAGGAAGTGGAAGAAGCATCCACTTCTAGGATTGAGGAGGAGATTAGAGTTTCCTCAACACCGGAGCATCAAGAAGAAGCTTCTACATCCAGTCAAGATGAAGAAGTGTCAATTCCGAACTCCACCACTAACCTAGGTAACTCAAACACTCTAATTTCAAATAAAAATAATATTATGTGTTTTGAATGTAGGGAATTTGGGCACTATAAGAGCAAGTGCCCAAAGAAGATTAGGAAAGCTCCACCGGCACCAAAAGTCAAGGATGTCGGTTCCCCAACACCTAAAGGCAAGGAGCACATCATATGCTTCAAGTGCAATTCAAAGGGGCATTATCGGAGTCAATGCCCTAGGGGGAAGAAGAAGGGGCAAGGAGGAGCATCACAAGTAGGGGGAGCTTCTATAGCTAACCCTAAGGTATATTTTAATAATGCACCTTCCAAATTTAAAAGTCAAAAACATACTAGAAATTTTAATTCTCTTACAATTCACCATGAAAAGCATGCTAGAGATAAATATATTTGTTTAGGAGCTAAAAGCGTTAACTTCAAAAGTAAGGAGAAATTTGGGACTAATGTCCCTAAAAACAATTTAACTAAGGACAAACTTAGGTCAAATAACTCAAGATCAATTTTACCTAGGGAGACAATTAGAAAGGTTCAAGAGCACCTAGGTCTAAACCCTAAATGGACTAGGCATATGCCTAGAAAGTCTCATGCCCAAGAATTTAATCAAAAATCAATTGGGCAATTAGAATTAGAAAACCAAGCCTTGAGGTCAAGGCTTGAGAAACTAGAAAAGACCCTTAGGAATATACAAAATCAAGTTAAAGGGTCTAATGATCAAAAGTCTAGGTCTAGATCTCAAAGTCAACACCTAGGACCTCAAAGTCAAAAGTCAACCAAGGGCAAGCAAGGTTTGGGTCACAAACCTAAGCCTAAGGTGGCTTACCATAGTGTTCCATTTGATTATTGAACACAAACTAGGTCTAGGAATACCAAGGTCAATAGGGAGGCTATCCCTAGAGTTGACCAAAGGGTGTGCCTAGTGGCTAGGATTTCTAGGAAACCTAGGGTGGCCACTAAGAAGGTTGCAAGGGGAGTTACCCCTAGAGTCAACCTAGGTAAGATCCAAATGACCAAGGCTAACAAGCCTAGGAGGGTCATTAGGAAGGTATCTAGGGAGGTTATCCCTAAGGAATACCTAATTAACCCTAGGAGCTCAAATAGGTTTTGGGTTCCTAAGAGCGTGATTGATTCACGCTAGATGGGTTTGGAGTGTGTCAATCTTAATTGGATGGGTAGTTAACTCAACCATAGCAAAGGTGGCACTTTAGGTTATTTTCAAGGTCATGGTTACCTTGGAAATACATTTGATTTGAATCCTAAAGGGTTTTAGGATGTGCCAATATTAGTTATGAAGTTTGATAAAATGATCAAATTGGCACAATTAGAGTTTAGAGTGTTAGTGTGTCATTTTGGATTTTTTTTTTTTGCACACTAGGGAGATTAATGATAATATGACAAAATATATCTAACTATATCAAATGACAATTAATATTAAAATTTAGGTATTACTATACCTATATATTTTATATGTCATACTTTGATTGTCATATGTCATGTCATGACATCATGCCTAGTTCTATGATTTTATATGTCATGTTTATGTTTAGGATTAAGGTTTCAAATGTCATGTGTTTTTAGATTTCATCTTATGCCATGACATCATGATTATGAGCATATGCTTATTTATATCATCATTAATGCCATAATCATTCATGCATTTAAAGAAAAGAAAAATTTCGATTGAAATTGATTTAAGGACTATGGTATGACTTGGAGTCTCATTCATAAGGGAATCAAGTAGGGTTGCCTTAGAAGATGCATGAAACCCTAGTTTTAAATGAACCAAAACCCACATCTCACATTCAATTGACATGTATGTGTATTTATACACCCTAGATACATGTGAGATGCTAGGAAATGAGTTAAGTTCAAGGTGCATAGTTTTTGCATCTAGATGAACTAAAACTCATCTAATTTCTTTTGTGGATCATTGGGAGAGCATGTGTACAAGTCATGTACATAGAGCCCAAGAAATATGATCCAAAATAAGGTTTTGAAAACATTTTAAAATAATTTTGAAAAATCTTGGTGAAGTCTATCTTTTGATAGCAATCACCATTGATAGAGTTGATACAAAATAGGGCCAAAATATTGAAAATTTCAATAGTTTTGAGTTTTGTATCAAACTCACTAGTTTATGGGTAAAATAATTTTCAAATATTTTTCACCCATTGTATTGACTATAAGTAATATACGTATCAAATTTTATGATTTTTCAAATTACGTAGAATTACTTATGCTTTTCCAAATCTCGATTGATGGTAAATTGAAATTCAATTATCGATCACGACTCGCCAGTGTGATCGGTGATATGGTGCATCGATCGATCGTGATTCTTTGTCGAGTTTGTTTAGCCCGTGTTCAGCTATGGAAAATATTCCTAATCACTCCTAACCCTAGGATATGCTTTAGGAAATATTATAAAGGGTGAAAATCCATTGGATATGGATTAGGAGCTGTGTTAGGTCAAAGTATCAAATTTAGGGTGAGTGAAAGTTCTATGTTGAACTTAGAACCTTAATTTTGATGGTTTAGAGTTCCTATTGGCTTAGGGGCTTCCCAAGGACATTGTTGGTGCAATAGTTAAGGGGAAGCAAGCCTTTAGGGGGAGGTATCCATCTTGGGATGATGAATGTGTTCTTTCTCCTTGAAGAGGAGAAGTTATTGGGAGAGTATCATCAATTGGGAAAATTGATGGGTTTTTTATACCCAATTTGGAAATTGGGAGAGAGTATAGGATTGCCTCTCTTGAGTGATATGTGAATTATCACTAGGAAGATGGTTGGCATCCTAGGTATTTATTTTTGGATCAAGGGGGAGATTGTAAGATCTCATTGGGACATGAGACATTGACCTCCTTGGAGAGAAAACCTTTTTGATGTTAGTCAAAAAGGGGGAGAATGTTTGGGGGAGAACATTTGGAGAGTATTTACCAATTTGGGATAATTTGTAAGGGATTTGAGTTAGTGGTCTAACTCAAATGATTTGTTTGGTTTTTGTCAAACATCAAAAAGGGGGAGATTGTTGGTGCAATCGGCCCAGGTCACGATTGACCAGGACTCGAGTTTAACTCGAGTGATGTTTTGATGTTTCGACAAAAACATATGACAATGTAATTGTCATGGGAAAGTCCAAGTCTTGTGCACTTGGCATGAAAAGTCCAAGTTGAACACTTGGTATGAGAAGTCCAAGCATGGGTCTTGGCAAATGAAAAGTCCAAGTTGAACACTTGGCATTTGGTAAAGTCCAAGTCTTGAGTACTTGGCATGAAAAGTCCAAGTGGGACACTTGGCGCATGGAAAGTCCAAGTCATGGGTACTTGGCATTTGGGAAAGTCCAAGTCTTGAGCACTTGGCATGAGAAGTCCAAGCATGGGTCTTGGCAAATGAGAAGTCCAAGCATGGGTCTTGGCAAATGGAAAGTCCAAGCTTGAGTCTTGGCATTTTGGAAGTCCAAGGGGATTGATATTGGCAGCGTAAAGTCCAAGCGGAGTCTTGGCGGCGTAAGTCCAATGTGCCTTAGCGGTGTAGACACCGTTAGCATGACATAGCTGAGGGAAGCACCTAGAGGCTAGCGCGATGGATGAACAAGTCATGGATGACTTGGAGAGATCCGAGAGGCGTGAGGCTGATGGAGGTGGCTAGAAGGCTTAGGTCTAGGCTAAGGGTGGTCTAGCAAGTATGGGGGCACCATACATGGGTTAAAACCTCATGTTTGAGGTTGGCAGTCGACTGGCAATATGGCTGGTTCGACTGCCGTGAGTCGACTTAAGTTCGACTGCCAATTTAGAGCCGAATTGCTCAGCAATGTTGCTCATTGGAGCGATCGTGATGTCTACGGGCCGATCGCGCCAGTCGGTGATCGCTAGTTACTGGTTACGAGCCGAACGCCAGAGCCGCAGCGGTCACGACAATGTTGGCGATCGATCGCCAAGAGTCCCGTTGGAACTTGTCAAACGTGGATTGAGATTGTCTCACGCTACGATCTTGTGGCGATTATTTGCGGGGACTTATGGCAGTCGACTGCTAGGCGGAAATCCAGCCCGATGGAGGATAAAAGCAGTTGTTCGTGGAAGGGTCAAGCATCAGTTCTTTGGGGGCTTTAGTGAGGCGATTTGAAGGCGATTTGCAAGTGCATTTCAGGGTCCTTCAAGCTCATCCAAGCAACCGACAAGCAAGCGCTCAAAACCCTAGTTTGTAAAGTGTTCTTTACATTTTCACTTGTATTTGCTTGTTTACTTTGTATTACTTGTTGTAATTCATTGTACGAGGTTTCTCCACCTCCGACTTGTTGTCGAGAATGAGCTTTATTGCTTAGTGGTGTTTGTGGCATCGCTAGGATTCGTACGAACCCAATCCGTGGAGTAGGAACCGTTACGGTTCCGAACCACGTTATATCCTCGTGTTGTGCTTGCGTTCGTGATTGTATCTTTTCGTTATTGCTTTTATTATTTCTATTTCGCTGCGCATAACGAGTTTTGTAGAAACGATCGCGAACGAATTCCATCTACGTACGGTCAACGCTATTCACCCCCCCCCCTCTAGCGGCCTCAAATCTCCAACAGACCGTAGACTGCGATCCGACTTAGACTTCCTGTGGAAGGTCTAGGTCGAGATCGGACGGTAAGAAACCGTTGCATTTACCATTTTTCGTGCTAACTTCTTATTGCAAGAAAGTGGCCAGGCTGACAGTCGACTGTTGGCCATTGGGCAATCGACTGATGTGAGGAAGTCTAAGTCGAGATCGGACGATAAGAAACCGTCGCATTTATCATTTTTCGTGCTAACTTCTTATTGCAGGAAAGTGGCCAAGCTGACAATCGACTGTTGGTCATTGGGCAATCGACTGATGCACATTAGTCAACTGATGGAAGGCATCAGTCTACTGATGACGACGAATCAGCCTTTTGCGCTAGGTCAAAATAGATAATGTTTGACGCGGTCATTTCACGATAAAATATGGTACCACCTCGTGATCAATTCCAAAAGATGAGGAAACTTATTCCAAAGCAAAACTCTATAAAAGGAGGGGAGAACTACAACCCAAAAATCTATCAAGATTATTCTTAAGTGCTCCTACAACACCAAAGCTCCAACACCGTCATAACATCGACGCGACGGACGTCAAGCTTTCATCTTCTTCGTCGACAACAACAGCAAGTATTTTTGTTCACTGTATTCTTTGTTTTAATCGTAACGAGATGAGGTAGGCTTGTTGGCTCATCCTCGTGCTTTCGGTTTTGTGTTTGTTGTCTCCTACCTCCAACGAGGAGGAGACCTTATAGTGGATTGCCCCTTCGTACGCGGTCAAGGATCGCGGGATTTTGGAGTAGCAACCGCTGGGTTGTGAACCAAGTAAAAGTAAACTTGTCCTTAGTTTTTTTTTTTTCCGCTGTGCTTGCTCGTATATCGAACGAACGAAAAAAAAAAAGGTTTACGCTCGTTACCCCCGCCCTTTCCCTCCCAAATTTGTAGGAGTGATCCATCAACAATCATAAGTCATAGAGTAGAAGTATAGGGGATTTAATACTTGTCACGTGGTAGTGATTTAATACGCTTGTTTTATGTTAATTTTACTTTCATTATTTAAATTGTGTTACCTTACAAAAGTAATTGGCAAGAGTAGCATCGCGATCCTAATATAAAGAAAGGATAAAGAAAGAGAAAAGAAAGATCACCTCTAGTAGTTGTGACCAATGATCAAAACGCGATCAAACCACAAGCGATTCACAGCCTGATTGCAAACTCATGACCATAGCGATTCATAGCTAGGTCGCTAGCTCAGAATCACCGTGAGCTATCCACGGCTACATGGAGCTAGCTTGCAGATACAACGATCATGATTTATAGACTGTAAGCTTGCAATGACCGCAATTCATAGCAACTCTTGAGATCTTCCGACTAGATGCAATTGTTCTAGAGTTCACAATCATCGATTGGTCAAGTTCACGATTCACTGTTGGAATTCCCATTCGTTTGACTAACAGACGAAAACATTAATGTTCCTCTCGATTTTGGGTGAATGATAAAACGTCGCAAAAGTGACCTGAGGACAAGTTTAGAATCCATGTATAATAGGCCATATAGCATGTTGGTTCAATTGAGTTTGGGCAAGCAATGAGTGATTCCACATTTTAGTTTGGGCAATGCCAAGGGCAGTTCAGCGGATTGATTCATGTGGGCGAAGAATGATATGACACTTTGATTCAGGCAAGTGGATACAAATGCAGCGCTTCTTTTTCACGCATGCAAAGGGATAGAAGGGTACGTGGAAAAACGGATGTGGCCTTTAATAAATATCAAATATTTAATAACGTTGAGGACATCTTCTAGTTGATCACGACTCAAGCAAGTAGAATCACTAACTCCATCCACATAATTTACTAATGGAACAATAATAAGATTTTTGCACTAGCAAACTATGCAATGATTTTTAAGGAAATGAACGACATACCTCTTTTTCATCTGGTGTCTTCAGCAGTCGTGGACATTTGACTAGTAAGGATTTATTTGGGAGGAGATGAAGGAGGTGTAAATAATGGAAAGGTAAGGGTAAATAAGAAAGAAAAAAAGACTATCTTTGTTTGGAAAGAAGTGAGGGAAGGGAAAGGGAGTGGAATGAGAGTGAATTTATACCCCTCCTCATAAAAATTGGACATTTCTTACACCCCAATTTGAAGGGTAAATCTCCTTTATCCTCCCCTTCATTCCCCTTCCATTACTTACACTCCCTTCATCTCCTCCCAAACAGGCCCTAAGATGAGTGCGGTCTCAGCTCCAGAATCCCCCTAAAGCATGATTCACTAAATCTGTTGCTCCTTGGTCAGTCCAAGGTTAAATTCTTCCAACATATTTTCAAGAAACGATCCAGCTATGCCCAGTGGGCTTTCTCATCCCTGATTTCTCCCATGCAATCTTTAGCTCTGCAGCATCGTTCCATCTCTCAGCCGCAGCATATAAGTTCCTGAGAATCATATTACGACCAGAACTCCCAAAGTGTAGCCCAACCAATTCCTTCCGGACATTATCCACAAGTCGTGCATCTTCATGGACCTTGCAAGACCCCAAAAGTGCACCCCAAACTGACGCATCGGCCTCAAAAGGCATCCTCCTAATAAACTCAACTGCCTCCTTCATGAAGCCAGCCCTGGCCAAAAGATCAACGACGCACCCATAGTGCTCCATCAATGGTACCACTCCAAATCTGGAATGCATCGCCTTGAACCACTCTAAACCGGTTTCTACTAGCTTTTGTCTGGAACAAGCAGTCAAAACTGCAACAAATGTGATGTGATTGGGATGCATGTCTGCAGCTCTGAATTCTTCAAACAAGATCAGGGCTTCAGTCGCCTTACCATTGCAAGCAAGAGCCGAGATCATTGCATTCCATGTGCAGACTTCCTTCTCCACTGTCGCTTTAAATATGCTTGTGCAATAAGACAAAAAGCCGTGCTTGTTGTACATGTCGATCAATGCAGTCCCTAGGAATGCTGTCAAATGGGCTTCATTTCGAATGATGTAACCATGAATCTCCCGGCCGTTCAACTGAGCACTAAGACCATCCAAATTGGCGGACGCAGAAAGGACGCTGACCAACATAGCTTCATTCGGTGTCAAAGGAACATCCTTCTGCATAATCCATCCCTTGAAGAGGGCAATTGCCGAACGGAACTCACAATTCTTGGCGTAGCCATTGATGAGGCTGGTCCACGTAACGATGTCTCTATCGACCATTCTATCGAACAGTCTAAGGGAAGAAGTGAGGTCGCCGTGGAGGCAGAGCGCATGGAGGATTGAGTTGCAGGAAGCCAGGTCCGGATATGACAATTCGTCGAACATCTTTCGTGCAGAATCAAGATCGTGAGCACGTGCGTAAAAGTTGACGATGGAGCAGTTAATGAAGCCGTCAAGGTTGAGACCGCGGCGGAAGGCCTGGGAGTGGAGGGCTGGGACGGAGTAGGTACAGGAGTAGGCGGCGGCGGCGGCTTTTATAAGTGAAGGAAACGTGTGGCGATTGGGTGGGACGCCGTGGGAGAGCATTTGGGAGAAAAGAGTGAGGCATGCGTGGGGGAGGTCTTGGCAAGCCCGTATCAGGCTGTTGTAGACGAAGGTGGTGGAGGTGCGCCCGGGAATGGGAACGCCGGTGTCGGAGAATGGGGAAGGAAGGAGGTAGCCAGAGATGATGACAGCGGCGTGGATTTGCGGCAGCAGCAACGGAGGCTGACAGCGGTTGCGCAAGTATCCGAGTAGTAACTTGAGATCTGGCATTCAGCGGCAGCGCCGAGCAGACGTCGCGGGAACACGTTTCCTCTCCTCTGTGTTTTGAAAAGGCAATCTCAATCCAGGGCGCTTTTTTTTTGTAAACCAAATAATTATTATTATAATGAATAAACAAAACAACTAGTAGATTTTTTTTAATGCTCTAAAGTGATAAAAATAACCTGGCAGCCTGCATTAGTTATTGAAGCTATTGAGCAAAATTACACGATGAAGAAGCATTCGTAATTTTAATAAAATTTAGAAAACTTCTATTGATAAAAAATATATTATAGCATGGGAAAATAAAGACTTTCACAACTTGACTATTGGAATGATAGTTCTTATTCATTGTGAAAATTTTATGTCCCATGATCAAAATATTTAAGATTTTTTTGCTTACGAGAGTTTTTTTTTTCAATGTTTTTATGTTGGCATTAATTACTGGTTCAAATTTTATAAAAAAATATTATATTTTTGAGGAACTTATGGGAATGTATTTTTATTTATTAATAGGATTTTTGATGCGGCAATGGATTTTTCACCTCCTTTTAGGACGCAGAGCGCAAGAAGATTTTAGGGTTCTCTCCGAGCTTAAAAGTAAGAAATGAATGCAAAGAATGACAGAGAGCAATGACAAGAGATTTAACGTAGTTCGAAAATTTAATTCCTACTCCACGGGATAAGCTCTCAAAGGAGCTCCAGCGCTTGACACCTTTACTATAAAATCTCTCATTCTTGGAAGGGCTTCCGGAGGTAGAGAAAACCTCTTACAAAATGGATACAAAGTAAAGAGACCAGTAAAGCTAATAAGGCTCTCTGCCTTCTTCCTTCGTCTCCAATAGACCTGGCCACGGTCCGGGTTCGGTCCGGGTCCGGGTCGAAATCGCCGTGTCCGGGTTGACAAAATACCGACCCTTAATCGGCCCGCTCGTGGCCGGTTACAGTCCGGGTCGTGGAACCGCCGGTTCCGGTCCGGGTCCGGGTCCGGGTCAAGTCCGGGTCGGGTTCGGGTTCGGATCCGGGTTCGGGTCCGATCCGGTTAATCGTCGTCTTAGTTAAATAAATAAATAAATAAAAATTGATGTAAATAATTAAAATAAAAAAAATTGCACAATTAAACTTATAAAAACTCTATCAAATATTTCATTATCTCAATACAAAATATATTACATCTTGGACTTAAATAAAAAAATCTATTACAATAAAAAAATCAAATACATTTCAGTCGTATTCGGTATTTCCTCCCGTCGTCGTAGTTCCGGATGTTCCTTCTGTTTCGTCTTGGTCTTCTTCGTCACTTTTAATATGTTGGGTTCGACTTGCAGCTTTTGACCAATCATTGAGTAAACATTGCGCTTCCAAATTTTTCGGCCTTAAGCTAGAACGTCTCTCGTCCAATGTATTTCCTCCGATACTAAAAGTTTGTTCCACTGCAATAGTTATTGGACAAGCTAGAATTTCTTTTGTCATTATAGATAAGATTGGAAATAATTGAGTTCTTTGCGACCACCATTTTAGAATGTCGAAGCTTTCTTCATCTGCATCACTAAAATCAAAAGAAGTGGTCAAATAATTCTCAAGTTCCTGACTGGAACTTGAGGATCCTCGTGGATGTTTAGTCCGTTGCCTTAATAACAATTGTGCTTTAGTGAGTTTAGAAGTAATAATACTAGTTGTAGTGGATTGATGTACTTCATGTCCAATAATTTGTTCACCATATTTAATGTTATATTCATTATAAATATCATGTAAATGTGTTTTAATATTAAACAAAATCAAAGGAATATTAGGAGCAGTTTCGGTAATAGGGCTTAAAGATTCATAATATAATGCTAACATATCTTGCAAACCATCTAATTTAAGTCTATGATCTAAAACAAAAGCACATAAAAATATTTCAGGAATGTTTAAGAAATATTTTTCCTATTTTTCTTTCATTACATAAATACATTGAGATAAATAAGTATCATTTGATTGAATATGTTCATTAAAAATACATGCAATATTACAACAATGTGTTAAAACTAAATGTGAAGTTGGATAATAAACACCTGATAATTGGTCACTAGCATCACTAAAAACTTTTAAAATTTCACAAATACTAGTGCATATATTCCATCTTGAACACACAAATTTAAAATGTGACATGTACACCTAATATGAAAAAATCTTCCACCTATTGATGGTTTACATATATCAATAAGTTCACTAATACTAGAGGTATTTGCACTAGCATTATCAAAAGAAATTGAAAAAACTTTAGAAGTTAGACCATATTCTTCTAAAATAATAAAAATAAGTTGTGAAATATTTTGTGTCGTGTGTGTTTCGTTAAAACATCTATATGCTAGCAATCTTTTTTGAATGTCCCAATTATTATCAATCCAATGACAAGTAATACCCATATATGAACAACTTTGCCAATGATCACTCCAAATATCGGAACACAAAGAAACTTTACTGTTTAAACTAGAAAATTCTTTAATCAATTCTTGTTTTTGTTCTAAGACTAATTTTAAAAGTGTACGTTTTAGAGTATTTCTTGGGATACGTTTAATAGAAGGATTTGCACTTGTAGAAAGCCAATTTTCAAAAGATAATTTATCACTAAAACTAAAAGAAAGTTGTTCAATTGCACAAAATTTAGCAGTTTCTTCTCTAAATCTAGTTTCGTCAAATTTAAAGAGTTTAGATTCGTTACCCCAACCCGATTGAGAAGAGAATGTCGGAATTTGAGTTTGAGAACGATCAATACCAATTTCCACCGGATGATTTCTCTCCACATGTCGAGTAAGGGTTCCGTAACCTCCTCCTTGTTGAAATTTGTAACATTTCGAACAATATTTGCATTTTGCTTGCATATCACCGGAAGGGAGCGTTACTTTTTCGAAATGTTTGGTGAAGATATCGGATGCGGGGCGAGGCACTCGAGTTGGTTTTGTAGTCGTAGAACCCGCCATCGTACTGGATGTATTGCTCCTACTTTCTTGACTTTGATGATGATGACGTATTTGAAATTCATCACCGGAAATATCAAGATCATAGTCGGCGCCGATATCGAATGGAGGTGAATCGCCGCCTTGCTCGAACTCGAACTCGGGCGGTGGTGGCATTATGCTCTTTCCCTTTCTGGCACCGGCCGCACCCTTACGACTTGATCCGGCTCCAGACATTTGTAAAAATATGACTTGAGAGTTGAGACTTGAAAGCAAATGAGGGAATGAGAATTAGAGAAGAGAAGTTGTGATTTGTGAAAAAATGAAAGGGAATGGAGGTGTATTTATAGGAAAAAAAAACATAAAAAAAAAATTCCAACGGCCGACCCGCCGGGTCCGGGCCGGGCCGACCCGGCGGGTCGGCCGTTGCACAACGGCCACGAAATCGTGGCCGTTGATGATCAACGGCCACGAAATCGTGGCCGTCGATTTTTTTGCTTTAAAAAACTCGACCAGCGGGTCGGTCGACCGTGAGTCGCCCGTTGCACCCCAACGGCCACGAAATCGTGACCGTTGATGATCAACGGCCACGAAATCGTGGCCGTTAATTTTTTTTTTTAACTGCTGGTTTTTTGGTTTTCCGATTCGGTTTTTTAAAAAACCGAGACCGGACCGCCTAATAGGTGGTCCGGTCATGGGTCCAGGTTTGACCCGGGCCTTGGCCAGGTCTAGTCTCCAATATCCTTTCCTCCCCTGATGCTTAGTCTCCATTCAGAAAGCTCTTCTGCTTTGGACGGTGAAAGAGAGAGAGCTCCTGTGTCTAGAGATTGAAGCCGAAGTTGAATTCGAAGAAGTCCCCCCTTCTTCCATCATTCTTTCCTTTTATACATGTTGTCCCTGGAGCCAACTGTTGTGTAACAAATTATCATGATCATCATCCACGTGGAGGGCCCTTCCAGCCTGAAGAATAATTTTGTTATGATATTAGTGTGTGGAGACTCTTAAGAATCTTATGTGGGGTCCTAGTCTATTATACTACATAACGAACTCTCATGAGCAAACGTAATGGGGTCTTCCCCTTTTCTCTACCCCCATTTCTCCCAAGGTCCTTATTTTCCCTAGTTACCTCTCCTGACCTTTACTTCAACTCGACTATATTTCTCGAATGACCCTTGTATTGTTCCTTCGACTGGCTTCCCTTCACACTTCTAATTTGTTTAAGCCGAGATGCCTATAACTCAACTCATCTTTTCGAGTTGATATTTTGTCTTTCTTCTGGCCACAAGGCACTTACGCTTATAACTCACCTTGAATTTTCGAGTTGTTCCCCATCTTTACCCCGACTCACTTCCTAGAGTCACTTATCTAGTTTCCTTTAGACCCTTAGACTTCTCCGTCCTTCCTCGAATTTCCCTCTCATCAATTCGGTCTATTTCCCCGAGTCAGATTTAATTGGGCTAGATCGTAGATCTTACATTAGACTCCTTCCCTCAGATTATGTTAGTGCAATCAATCCTAGATATGGTTTTGATGTGTGTGGCAAAGGGTTTAAGTTAGATTGATATTGTGATTTGATATGTGTGTTGGAGTCTTGCAGGACTTAGTAATTCACACATGAAGCTTTGGCGGGTTCATCACTCACAACCTTGTGCTTGAGTCGGAGAAGGAGCATTGCAGAGTCGTGCGTTTGATGTTGCCGAGGGACCGCCGGACGAGATGACTTGAAGCGAAGACAAGGAAGCAAACTTTGAAGGCAAGAGACGCGAAGGAGCATTGCAGAGTCGTGCACTTGATGCTGTCGAGGGACGTGGCCGCGAACGAAGAGAGCTTCGGCGAGGGACTTCAAGTGAGATGAGAGAATGAGTGAATTGTAAGTAGCTCATTAGGTGAATTTGGCTAAATGGCTGAGTGTCGGAGGCTCGACCGTAAGGGTGGAGGTTTACCCGACCGCCAGAAGCTCAAACGAATGTTAAGTTTGAGTTTCACATGGCACCAGTCGACTGCCATGAAATGACAGTCCACTGCTCTGAGTCGAACGGGTTCGACTGGTATCCGAATGAGTGGTTTTTGGGCCAATAGTCGACTGCCATATGTTGGCAGTCGACTGCCAAGACCATCAGTCGACTAATGATGGCAGCAGTCGACGTGTCAAGAGGGTTTGGGCCACAGAACCGCTCGTAGCCGACTGGGTAGTCGACTACGAGGCATCAGTCGACTGATGGATACATCAGTCGACTGCCAAGGGTTCCGTTAGACTGCAAAGGTCAGGATCTGACGTGTTAAGAGGTCGTTGTAGTGATGGCAGTCGACTGCCAAGGGCAGCAGTCGACTGGTAGTGGCCAACAGGAAGAAATCAACCCTCTCTATAAAAATAGAGGGTGTTGAGCTTTGGGAGGCTTATGCTTATCCTCTAACCTTCTCCCAAAGTGCCCTAAAGAATTCTCACTCTACTTACTTGCTATTATTTCATTCTATTGTAAGAAGAGGGATTGTAAAGAGGTTACCTCCACCTAGCTTGGTGCAAAGGAGAGATCTAGTGGATTTGGTAAAGGAGTGATTCACCTTGGACGAATCGGGATCGTGGATTAGCGGCGTAGCCATGAACCATGTTATATTCTCTTGTTAGCATTGTTTTTATCTTTGCATTGTTTATTTGCTTGTTTAGTTTTGTTTCCATTGCGCTAATCATATTTGAAGACAAGCGAATTCCACCATCGAACGAAAGAGAACTATTCGCCCCCCCCCTCTAACCGGTCAATACACACCGATCGATCCCCTACAAGTGGTATCAGAGTCAAGTTGCTTGTCGAGGACTAGCCGCTGCAACAAGCACTTCATTCAAGAATGGCCGGCTCCAATATTCACCCACCAAAATTTGAAGGTGAACTCTCTTGGTAGAAAAAGAGAATGGAGGTATTTTTCGAAATCGATTTCGAAATTATTTTAATTATGGAAAACGGTTTTGAATTGCCTAGGGATGAAGAAGGGGAGTCATTGGAAAAATCAAGGTGGAGCAAGAGGCAAAGGGAAGAGTACTTGGCAAACTCAAAAGTCAAACATCATCTCTACAACGTACTCCCCCAACAAGAAGTGAATAGGATAGGGGAATGCTCTAGTGCCAAGGAGATGTGGGAGAAGCTAGTAGAGCTTCATGAAGGTACCTCGGAGGCCAAGCTTGCAAGGAGAGACCTCCTCTGCTCCCAACTATCAAACATCAAATTAGAAAAGGGAGAAAAGGTAACCTCACTACACTCTAGATTTAAAGAGATAATAACCGGTTTATCTAATGTAGGAGAGAAGCTTTCAAATAGGGACATGCTCATGAAAGCTATAGATGTCTTTCCCCGGTCATCAAGATGGAGCTCTATGGTGGATTCCTTTTACATCTCTGAGAACCTAGAAGTTAGCACCTTGGAGGAATTTTTCTCAACTATGGAGCTCCACGAAACAAGACTTGAAGGAATAATAGAGGAGCCAAGAATTCAACCTTCAAGAGGAGTGACACTTTTGGCCAACAAGGGGAAGAAGAAGATGGAGATTCCCTCCTCCTCCGATGAAGCATCCTCCTCCTCCTCCATGGATAGAACGGAAGAAGCCTATATGGTAAGGAGGGTAAGGCGTGCATTAAAAAGTTTTAAATTTAATAAATCTAATCATAGGAGGAGAAGACCAAGGGGGAAGGTGATTTGTTATAATTGCCAAGGAGAGGGACACATAAGGGACAATTGTCCCCTTCTAAACAAGAGTAAAGAGGAAAGGAAAAAGAAAGAAGAAAAGAAGAAGAAGAAGGTGAGCAAGAAGAAAGAAGTGTTGGTGCAGGGGCACTAGATAATCGAACCTATGTTTTGATTATGGCAAAGACACAAAGTTAAGTTTACATCATTATCTTACGAGCTAAATCGAGTGTGCAGAAAAGTACTAAAGCTGGAGCTGTAGGCTAGCGACACCCGGAGGAAGCCGTGGTGGTCGGGCGACACTCGAGTGACTTCAGAGGGAGCCGAAGGAATCGAGTGGAAGGCCGGAAGCGAGAGCTACAAGGTAAGTATCGAGGAAAGCTCGTGTGAGTGAGAGATTGTAAGATCGTGTCCTCTTTACGGGGATGACTGTAGGCGGCGATCCGACTAAGACTTTCTGTGGAAGGTCTAGGTCGAGATCGGACGGTTAGAAACCGTCACATTTATCATTTTCTGAGCTAACCTCTTACTGCAGGGAAGTGGCCAGGCTGGCAGTCGACTGCTGGACATTGGGAAATCGACTGATGCTCATTAGTCGACTGATGGGAGTCATCAGTCGACTGATGGAGATGAATCAGCCTTTACGCTAGGTCAAAATGGATAAGGTTTGATGCGGCTACTTCGCGATAAAAATTATATAACTTCGTGATCTGTTCCAAAAAAAAGAGGAGACATATTCAGAGGCCAACATCTATAAAAGGAGGGGAGGATTCCAACTCCAAATCACATCAAGTTTATTCTCAAGTGCTCCTCTGGCGCCGTCATACTTGCGACCACGGACAAGTTCAAATCTCCTTCGGCGTGTGATGGCAAGTAATTATTTTTATTGTATTCTTTGTTTTAATCGTAACGAGGTGAGGTAGACTTGTTGCCTCATCCTCGTACTTTCAGTTTTGTGATCGTTGTCTCCTACCTCCAACGAGGAGGAGACGTTATAGTGCTTTGCCCTCCGTACGCGGTCTAGGACCGATAGGGCCTTGGAGTAGCAACTGCTAGGTTGTGAACCAAGTAAAAATAAACGTGTCTCTTTATTTTCCGCTGCTCTTACTCATTTAATTATCTACTTGAACGAAACATCGAAAAGATTTACGATCGCTATTCACCCCCCCTCTAGCGACGCTTCTCGATCCAACAATTGGTATCAGAGCAGGGGCGGTAAGATTTGGTGAAACCACCGATCTAGCACGTTTTGGTTTTCTGTTCGTATTTTTCGATTCATATTTTTTTTAGGTCTTTTTCCTCCCGCACTACTAATCCAAGATGAAGTCTTGGTACGTTTCTTTTGGTTGTGTGCTTGCAAATATTCTCTCTTGGAGTAGCCGACAGTAAAACGGTCATAACCTTTCGCACAAGTGGACTCACATAACGATCTACCTACCAAATCGAAGCTCTTTGAGAGATCTATATTTCTTACGAGGGTTTACCCTCGTAACAAGCTATTTCCAGACTCAAAATCTAACGTCTAGTACCCTTTCGGGGACATCGAAGGTCGTAAGTTGTTAGTTTTTGTTAGTTTCTTATTTTTCTCATTTAATTCTGTTTATTTCCTATTTATTTCCCACATTACTAATCCAAGACCAAGTCTTGGAATTCCCTTTAGTTTTTATTCGTGTTTTTTAAGATACTTAATGGCTCACATTGAGGGGGTATAGCACCACCCGACCTCCGTTCTTTAACGGAGATGATTTCCGTTATTGGAAAGGTCGGATGGAGTGTTTCTTGAAAACATAAGTCGAGACTTCGATAATAATCCAAATCGGCTTTGCTCTACCCACCAATGATCAAGGAGAGCCCTTGGATTTCAACAAGTGGACAAATGCAACCAAGAGGCAAATCGAAGCTGATGCAAGAGCAACCCAAATATTGCAATGCGGCTTGTCCAAGGAGGAACTCAACCGCATCGGACCATTCATTAGCGCCAAGGACCTATGGAACAAATTAATCGAGCTACACGAAGGAACGTCAGATGCTATGGTATGTAAACGTGACCTTCTTTTCAATAAGTTGTATAACCTTAAGATGCAGGAACATGAGACGGCGACGCAACTACATACCCGCGTCTAGGACATTGTCAACGGCCTGCACACCATCGAACACAAGGTCGAAAACCGCGACCTACTAAGGTACATTCTTAATTCATTTCCTAGGACTACCTTGTGGGCATCCATGGTCGATGCCTACAAGTTCTCTAAGGACCTTTCGAAGCTTAGGTTAGACGAATTATTTTCTGAGTTTAAACTTCACGAGCAAACTAATGTGGTCCGGGCCGAGAGAGGTATTGCTCTACTTGCAGGACAAAGAAGCAAGCCACCTACCAGGCAAGAAGATGGACTCGAACCCGACGACGAATTAGAGTCTGAATCCAAAAAGGTGGAAGCAATAATGAACGTAGTGCGAAAGATCGTTCGGAGGGAAAGGATGCTACTAAAGAATCAAAAGAGGGCACAATTCAAATCAAATCAAAAGAAGGCTTTTCATGCAACATGGGACAACGAAGAAGGCGGCGGCATAGCATGCATGGCAAGACCCGAAGAGTCCAAATCCGAATCCAATTACAACACCGACTCCGAACTCGAGGACTACTTCGAGAAGCAACTCAATGCTGGACCAAAAGAGAAAATTAAGGTTAGCCGCTCACTAATTCATACGCTTTATAATACAATTAAAATGCTTAATAGGAAATTAACTAAGTCCGAGTCTAGGGTTGAGTCGTTACTTGAGGAGGTTGAAACCCTCAAGCAAGAGGCTACTCTAACCTCTTCAACTAGTCAAGTTCAAGAGGGAAACTCAACCCAAATTGAAAAACTTGAGGAGGAGAATTCTCTCTTGAAAGACCGAGTTCAAGAGGTTGAGGCTATGTTGGAAAGGTTCACGTTGGGATCTAAGAATCTTAACCGACTACTTGGAACCCAAAGAGCTGTGTACAACAAAGCCGGACTCGGATTTAGGTCAACGACTATGAATAGGTCATATATGTCTATCGTAAATCGTAGTCATCAAAGAGTCCAAGCATGGGTCCCAAAGGTTTTATTGAATTCACATATAAGGACTAATAAGTTTTGAATTCCCCAGGATCAAATTCATTATTTGAGTAGACCATATTGGTTCAATGGTCCAGGGGGAGCTAACACTAAAATAGTATAGCCGCTTACTTAGCAAAACCATTGAATATTTTACTTTAATTTGTAGAACGGCTAGATAGGGAAAATAGTTAGTCAACTCTTGACAACATAGTATCAGGACGAGGCGAGATGATAGTACGTTAGGGAAATAAAGTCTTGTGTATTCGAGCTAGATAAGGCGTATCTAGCTTGGTGTACTTGACCGAGTGGAACTAGCTGAAGCTACCTCGCCGTATCCTAAACTAGTTAGACCAGGAAGCAACCCTAAGTGACTTAAGTGCTATTTTCTTGAATTTGGCTTTGTCTAAAGAAGTGGTCGTTGTTCCGATCAAAGAAGGCCCCTGTGCCTTGCCACGACCTGGAAGCCAATTTCTCGAAAAATTACTTAACGATCTAAAGGTTAAATCCGAATCTAACCCAAGGTTGACTATCTTTAATCAATTTAAAATCATCTCACAAAACATATAAGGTAAACAAATTCTGAGACACATAGAATGGGTGAGATGTTAAGGATAATTGAAATATAACCTCTTCAAAAGACTACTTATTTTCCCAACTATTGTACTTAACAACTCTTAGGCCAAAGTTTAGTGCCCCCTACATCTCTTATACTTCATATATTTGATTAAGGGGGAAAGCAAACTAACCCTATGGGTTATATTACAAACCTTTAGATTATTGGTGCAGAGGGACACACCTCGAACCAGTCTATCTAATTACTGCTAGACGCATACTTGGACTCATAGTTGATTTATCTTGATGCATGCATATACCATATTATTTTTAAACCCCTATTTTATATAACAAACTTCAATTTTACATAAAAAACCCCAACATTTGTTTTGATTTATGGCAAAAGGGGGAGAAGAGCGAAAGTTAAGGGGGAGTAACACAAAATTTATTTAATTTTGAAAACTAAAGTATCTCTTTCACAACTCACCTAGGCTTAAGGGGGAGTTTTGGTTAAGGGAGAGTTTTTGAAAATGACATTCATCATTTACTATACTTGTTTTATGCTTTAATTTCCCTTAACTTTGTGTTGGTTTGCCATAGATAAAAAAGGGAGAGATTGTTGGTGCAGGGGCACTAGATAATCGAACCTGTGCTTTGATTATGGCAAATACACAAAGTTAAGTTTACATTATTATCTCACGAGCTAAATCGAGTGTGCAGAAAAATACTAAAGCTGGAGCTATAGGCTAGCGACACCCGGAGGAAGCCGTGGTGGTCGGGCGACACTCGAGTGACTTCGGAGGGAGCCAAAGGAATCGAGTGGAAGGCCGGAAGCGAGAGCTACAAGGTAAGTATCGAGGAAAGCTCGTGTGAGTGAGAGATTGTAAGGTCGTGTCCTCTTTACGGGGATGACCGTAGGCAGCGATCCGACTAAGACTTCCTGTGGAAGGTCTAGGTTGAGATCGGACGGTAGAAACTGTCGCATTTATCATTTTCTGAGCTAACCTCTTACTACAGGGAAGTGGCCAGGCTGGCAGTCGACTGCTGAATATTGGACAGTCGACTGATGCTCATCAGTCGACTGATGGGAGTCATCAGTCGACTGATGGCGACGAATCAGCCTTTGCGCTAGGTCAAAACGGATAAGGTTTGACGCGGCCACTTCGCGATAAAAATTATACAACTTCGTGATCTGTTCCAAAAAAAAGAGGAGACATATTCAGAGGCCAACATCTATAAAAGGAGGGGAGGATTCCAACTCCAAATCACATCAAGTTTATTCTCAAGTGCTCCTACAACGCCAATGCTCCAATGCCGTCATAACGCCGACGCGACGACAAGTTCAAATCTCCTTCGTCGGCAGCAGTAGCAAGTAATTGTTTTTATTGTATTCTTTGTTTTAATCGTAACGAGGTGAGGTAGGCTTGTTGCCTCATCCTCGTACTTTCAGTTTTGTGATCGTTGTCTCCTACCTCCAACGAGGAGGAGACGTTATAGTGCTTTGCCCTCCGTACGCGGTCTAGGACGAATAGGGCCTTAGAGTAGCAACCGCTGGATTGTGAACTAAGTAAAAATAAATGTGTCTCTTTATTTTTCGTTGCTCTTACTCATTTAATTATCTACTCGAATGAAACGTCAAAAAGATTTACGATCGCTATTCACCCCCCCTCTTGCGACGCTTCTTGATCCAACAAGAAGAAGAGAAGAAGGCTAAAGAAAAGGGAAAGGCCAAAGCACTAAAGGCAAGGACACGGGATGATCCCTCTTCATCATCATCATCATCATCCGAAGAGGAAGAACATGTCTACTCCAACCTTGCCCTAATGGCCTTTGACGACCTAGACTCCTCCTCCTCCGAAAATGAAGAAGCAAGCTCAAGTGAGGAGAGCTCGAGTGAAGGGGGAGCTTCTTCTACATCCTCATCATCGGAAGAGGATTTGGTAAGTGAGGTAACAAATCTTTCTTCCAAGAAAGTTATGTCAATTATTTCTAGCCTCACTAAGGATTTATTTTAAGCCAAGAAAAAGAACAAAAGCATGCTTGATCAAATTAAGGATCTAGAAAATAAATTAGAACAAGCATGTTTAAGTATTAATAATGATGATGCATGCTCACATGATTATATGCCTCTTGATGTTAATGATGCATGTATTGAGGAAAATAGGGTCCTAAGGGAAAAGGTAGACCACTTGACCAAAGCCCTAGAAAAATTCACAATTGGCTCAAATACATTGAACATGATCATAGGGAGCCAAAGAGCTAGTTTCAACAAGAAAGACCTAGGATATAAGGAAAAGAAAAATGAAAAGGCCTATAAATGCTTAATTGCTAGGGGTCAAGATAAAAAGAAAACAATAGCTAGAAAATGGATTCCTAAGAAATTTTTAGTGAACCCAATAGGCAAGAATTTATTTTGGGTTCCTAAATCCATCTTAAAGGGTTAGGAAAACCCTAGGATAGTCAACCATATGGATTTTATCTATATCATATATTTTTGGTTGACTTAGGATGGCGGGACTAAGTTTTTGAGATAGTGTTGGGTGATGATAATACACCCATAAATGGATAAATCATGCTTTAGGTGATATTTGCTTTATTATCAAGATATAATATCTAATGCATGATCACAAATTGATAAATACATTTGTTTCATGATCATAATGTAAAATTAATCCATATATGTCTTTATGATCATGTGGTATGTTAGGATGATACTTAACCTTGATAGAATTGCATGAAAATAGGATGCATCTCACACTCACCATAGGCTACCTTGGTTGAAAACTTAGCATGAGTGAGATGTTAGGATGATACAAATGTCCACTAATGCCTATGACATTTAGATGGTCATTTAAAGTATCAAAATAGCAATAATAGACCAATCATGGAGAAGACTTATGTTTAATTCATAGACATATTGCCCAAAGATCATGGTTGGATATTTTATATGTTTTCAAAATAATTTCTTACTTTAAAATCTGTGTATTCATATTTTGAAATAATCCAAAGAAAAACTAGGTGTTAAAATGGATACAAACTTGATCAAAACACTAGTTGTTTTTAAAGCTTTTGGATTTTTGGCAAATCTTTGAAAATATAATATTTTTTCATGAAAAACTATTTTTCATTGATAAAGAACCCTAAAAGAAATGTGTTCCCCAAATTTCACTATTTTTTGAATTTTCTGAAATTTATAGTGCATTTTTGAAATTCATCCAGAAAATTAGAAATTCGGATTTCATTGTGCCAGTCGACTGCCATACTGATAGCAGTCGACTGCTCACCTGAAAAACTGCCCAACAACTTTTGATACACGATTTTAAGGCATGTTTTTGGTTTATGTTTCTCTCTAGACTTGATGCCATGCTGTATAAATTTTGTTAATTATTTTTTATGGTGTCAAAGGGAGAGAAATATATATGTTTAAGTAAGGGGGAATTATATTTAGGGGGAGTTTCATGTATTAAGGGGGAAAGTTTCTAATCATGTTATTCACATGCTTTCTTTCCTTAATATTTTATCAAATGTTTTTACCTAACTTAAACGGATTGTTACACATCAAAAAGGGGGAGATTGTTAATGCAATCAATCCTTGATATGGTTTTGATGTGTGTGGAAAAGGGTTTAAGTTAGGTTGATATTATGATTTGATATGTGCGTTGGAGTCTTGCAGGACTTAGTAATTCGCACATGAAGCTTTGGCAGGTTCATCACTCACAACTTCGTGCTTGAGTCGGAGAAGGAGCATTGCAGAGTCGTGCGCTTGATGCTGCCGAGGGACCGTCGAACGAGTTGACTTGAAGCGAAGCCAAGGAAGCAGACTTCGAAGGCAAGAGACGCGAAGGAGCATTGCAGAGCCGTGCGCCTGATGCTGCCGAGGGACGTGGCCGCGAACGAAGAGAGCTTCGGCGAGGGACTTCAAGTGAGATGAGAGAATGAGTGAATTGTAAGTAGCTCATTAGGTGAACTTGGCTAAATGGCTGAGTGTCGGAGGCTCGACCGCAAGGGTTGAGGTTTACCCGACCGTCGGAAGCTCAAATGAATGTTAAGTTTGAGTTTCACATGGCACCCGATCATTGCCATGAAATGGCGATCGCTTCTAGTCGAACGAGTTCGGGTATCCGGCCCGAGTGGTTTTTGGGCCGATCATTGCCATATGTTGGCGATCATTGCCAGACCATCGATCGGCGATCGATGATGCGACGGTCGGTAGTCGAGAGTTTAGACCTGAACCGCTCGTGGCCGGTGGGCGGTCGACTACGAGGCATCGGATCGGCGATGGATACATCGATCGGCGCCAAGGGTTCCGTTGATCTTGTTGATAGTGGCGATAGTCAAGAAATCAACCCTCTCTATAAAAAGAGAGGGTGTTGGGCTTTGGGAGGCTTATGCTTATGCTCTAACCTTCTCCCAAAGTTCCCTAAAGAATTCCCACTCTTCTTACTTGCTATTATTTCATTCTATTGTAAGAAGAGGGATTGTAAAGAGGTTACCTCCACCTAGCTTGGTGCAAAGGAGAGATCTAGTGGATTTAGCAAAGGAGTGATTCACCTTGGACGAATCGGGATTGTGGATTAGCGGCGTAGCCGTGAACCACATTATATTCTCTTGTTAGCATTGTTTTTATCTTTGCATTGTTTATTTGCTTGTTTAGTTTTGTTTCCGTTGTGCTAATCATATTTGTAGACAAGCGAATTCCACCATCGAACGAAAGAGGGCTATTCACCCCCCTCTAGCCGGCCTATACACACCGATCAATCCCCTACAGATTCCACCTTACCGGTCGTAATTCCTCTATCCAACTCCTAATTCATATTATAGCAGTATCATTATGTTAGTAATATATGAGGTGTCTTAAAGCAATCGCCTTATGGTTGTACCATTTATTTGATAAATGAAGATTTACTATTTGAGTATACATATTTTTATGTATTTGATTTGATCTTAAACTCATTTACTGAATATCCACAACACGATTCACAACATGAGAGAATTTGTGATTGGATCACAACTAGTGAGTATCTCTACATATGTAATTGTGATGTATTAGAATTATCCTTAGTCGATGAATTGATGTATTCGAACACCATTAATTTTGTTGAGACTAGCACAAGTTATACTTCTTGGTTTATCCAAGCAGCTATTCCTCACTGGATGGAGACATTGAGATGTCCGGAGTTGATCATGGATGCTAGTTATGGTAACTAGTTCATTGGAGTGACTAGCTGTAAGACTTCATATGGTTCCCTACATATATAGATATGTCAATGAAGTTCTTACTGCAGCTTAAGTACGATGTTCCTTCGACTTGCGGTATTCAAGTCATCTTGGTCATGAAGACTTATGCTTTGATATCTTAAGCAAGCATCTCCGAAGAGATGTGGACCTGGGATGATTGGGTATAAGTCGAAGTGGCCGAAGGTGCTTGAATAGCCTACAGAGGATTCACTGCTCATTGCGAGGAGATGTATACACTATTGCCTCTCGTCAGATTGTTACTAAAGTCTTTGGCCAAAGCATTACATGTTTAGAGTATGATACTCTTGTATACATGTGCAGTAACTAGAATCCGGAGGACGAGGAAGTAAATACTTGGGCTAGGTGTGACGTAGTCAGCCTAGTGGGGACTGATACAATAGACCATGTCCTGAACCAAGTGGGTATAAGATGAGTGAAATGAATGGGGCACAATTTATTATAGCTGCTGAAGGGTTTTAGAAATGGTTCTAGGATCAACCGTTGATTTTTTGATTAATTGGGGATCATGATATACTACTATGTGCCACTTATGATCGTTCTATAATTAATGGTTAGTTATAGATAGGCAACATAAATCGGGAACCTATTTGGTCACATGCACAACAAGTGTAATCGGAAGGATTTAAAACGAGTTTGAGAATAGGATTCTCAGATCGAGAGAGACTTGGTTTGGTTGGACCAAACAAAGTGCGAGTATGAAATTGTTTCAGTCGCATAGGAAGCATGGATGGGCGGAGTCTTATGAAGACATGATGGATGAACCAAATTGGTTTGGTTCTAATCCAATGGTGGAAAATAAACCAAAGTGGTTTGGTTTGTTTTAAACGAATGAACCAAAGTTGGTTCGGTTCATTTTAACTTAAAATATACCAACGCGATTTGATTTATTTTAACTTAAGTTATTAGAGTGGGTTAACGGATTATTAGTTATGAACCAATAAGTGCTAGGAGAAGGTTTCTTGATGGTCAAGAAATATACTCTCTATAAAACATGACTTTAGGGTTTTTCGTGGAGAACTTTTGGTTATTGGAAACCCTAGCCACCCAAGCCCTCCTCCTTGCTTCTTGCTGCCCAAGAGCTCTTGCCGCCCAAGAGCTTTAGCCGCCCAAGAGGAGCTGCCTCCCAGGTTTTGCTGCTGCCCAAGTCATTGCCAGCCAGCACCAGGCGCCGCCGACTCCTCCGGCCATCCTCCCTTGGCCGCCGACAACCAAGGAGTAGCCGACCATTAATTGGCCGGCCATATCTTCCACCAAACAAGCTGTCCAGATTCTGGATAGCTTGTTCTCCTCTTTGTGGAGAGGCCATTTGGTCGGTGTTTTGTGCTCCGATAGCAATCTACTTGTCAGGGATTGGATCTCTGACAATCCTCATTGGTGGAGGGTTAAGTTTTCGTCAAACGGTTGAAAAAAACCACTTCCGACAAGCGAGTTTGTGAAACTCGTCTTGGGATCCAAATTTATTTCGGATTGTGATTGTCTCTCGGATCACATCGTCTTCGACTCGAGGCTAGTGACTTTTGCGAAGATGAGGCTCGTGACTTTGGGAAGATTCCCACTGAAAGGAACTTAGAGGACCCTTTAACTAAGGCCTTGCCTCAAAGTAAGTTTAAGGGTCATGTAAGAGCCTATGGTATTGGATACCGTGGCGATTGACATTAGTCTAAGTGAGAGTTTGTTAGTAATATATGAGAGGTATCCTAAGACAATCGCCTTATGATTGTACCATTTATTTGATAAATGAAGATTCACTATTTGAGTATACATTTTTTCATGTATTTGATTGGATCTTAAACTCATTTACTGAATATCCACAACACGATTCACAACATGAGAGAATTTGTGATTGGATCACAACTAGTGAGTATCTCTACATATGTAATTGTGATGTATTGGAATTATCCTTAGTCGATGAATTGATGTATTCAAACACCATTAATTTTGCTGAGACTAGCACGAGTTATACTCCTTGGTTTATCCAAGCAGCTATTCCTCACTGGATGGAGACATTGGGATGTCCGGAGTTGATCATGGATGCTAGTTATGGTAACTAGTTCATTGGAGTGACTAGCTGTAAGACTTCATATGGTTCTCTACATATATAGATATGTCAATGAAGTTCTTACTGCAGCTTAAGTGCGATGTTCCTTCGACTTGCGGTATTCAAGTCATCTTGGTCATGAAAACTTATGCTTTGACATCTTAAGCAAGCATCTCCGAGGAGATGTGGACCCGGGATGATTGGGTATAAGTTGAAGTGGCCGAAGGTGCTTGAATAGCCTACAGACGATTCACCGCTCCTTGCGAGGAGATGTATACACTATCCTCTCGTTGGATTGTTACTAAAGTCTTTGGCCAAAGCATTACATGTTTAGAGTATGGTACTCTTATGTATATGTGCAGTAACAAGAATCCGGAGGATGAGGAAGTAAATACTTGGGCAAGGTGTGACGTCGTCAGCCTAGTGAGGACTGACACAATAGACTATGTCCTGAACCAAGTGGGTATAAAATGAGTGAAAGGAATGAGGCACGATTCATTGTAGTTGCTGAAGGGTTTCAGAAATGGTTATGGGATCAACCGTTGATTTTCTGGTTAATTGGGGATCATGATTTACTACTAGATGTGTCACGCCCCAAGAGTATGTCGTGTCGAAAATTAAACGGATGACATCTCCCCTGTACGTGGCAACATTTCGGGTTAATACAAGGCCCGTAGGCCTACAACAACAACATAACATAAATATAACAACCACAGCGGAAACATAAACCACATACCCACAACAAACATACTAAAAACATACAGGTGTACATCACCTGACAAGTCCACAGTAATAAAATCGTACATAAAACATCGAATACAGAAATAAAGTCCACGACATCATGACCAAGACTATAATAAAACAAGTCCATAACATAATCAAAATCCAAGACATAAAATGGATTCCTCGGGAGACTCGGAAAATGGAGATGGGATGGATCGTCGGTAGCGACTCCAAGTAAATCCAAGTCTTCTACATTACAGGAGACAGAAAAACCCGAGTGCGTGGTGGTGAGTAAAACTCGTGAGTAATAAGATAGAACATGTAAATATATGTATCAATATTACATGTCATTCAACAGTTTAATCTACTCGTACAATAGGTATACATCAGCATAACAAGTATACATGCATGCATACACTAAATAAACTGAACAACAAATGATGCTGACATACCTGACAGTCAGCTACTCTATCCTCATCCAACCTGGGCATATATCCACAACATAAGGTATAAAGAATAATACTAACTCACACTACATCCTGATATGGGTCGAGGGTATCACAGTGAATAACCAACAAGTATACAAGTACCAGCCTACTACCATATAGAAAATGCAATAGCATGTATGAATATGTACACAAAAATGCAACAAGTATAGTACATACAAATGCATCATCAAAGTGACTATATATATATAGATTGTATTTATATGTATACTGATCATCATCATTCATGTATATATATATATACAAGCATGTATGTATATATATATAGCAATATGCAAAACACCATATGATACGACAACACAGCATGCATGGTCATTCCTGCGCACCCCTACTCGCTACCACGACCCCCAGTGTGGCCTAGGTGGCACAACATGACAACTATCCCAACTCACACCAACCACTACTCTAGAGTGGCCGAGTGGGCAGTATGATCAAGTAGCATATGAGCGTAAAGAGCTCGCTACGCAATGGGGGTCCCTGCTACTAGCCACTCCGACTGACACTACCAATGAGTGGTCGAGTGCCACGCACCTAGGACAACTGCACGCACCCTAACTACCATCGTCTATAATGGTAGAGTGCGACACAACAAATGCTCTGCCCACGATTACTCCTCAGGAGTAACACGGAGAGCGAGATGACGACTATCTCAACCCCAAGGGAGACAATGTCGTCAGTATACATGCAATGACATGAAGGTACTGTCTCACATACAGACATCTACCACAGATTCTCTGTTCAATAGGGAGTCACGCCTATTTTATCAGTACACTCTTTATCCTGTAGAGAGGCGTACTCAACTGATCATGGCAAGCTAGGACCATCGGTCCATAGTGACACATTATCCACTACTCACCTGATCATTTACTCAACACGTGGTTGGTAAATAAGTATATAACATACAAGTATTGGTAATAACTCCTACTTTTAGGGCATTACCTACCCACGGATGACCTTTTTGCCAATTTATAAATTTGGTCATCACCCATACTCTAACATCCACAGCCTACTAAATATCTAGGCCTATTTACATCACATCTATAACCCTAAATCATAATAAAGGGAATATGATATCAACTATTGAGTAAATATAGCCAACGACAAGTTCAAGCATAAGATAATAAGAGCAGGGTCAAGGTAACATGATCATATAAGATGATCATGCATCTAAATCTGTATACATTAAAACTACCTGACCAGGGTAGAAATTTCTCACATGTTATAAATGCTCGTAGTACTAGAGTCCTCACGTCCGCCGACCTGTCTCGTATCCATGTCCTATAAATACAACATACATAAACAAATGCCAGCATAATCAAACTGTAGGTATAGAAATCTAATCCAACCTAAATCTTTAGCTGATTCGCTATTATCTGCAAGGGTAGCTCCATACACTTCCATACTAATCCCTAATTACATCCTAACCCTTGATTAGTCAATTCAATCATGTAGTAGTGTAATCCTCTACACTTCATTTACTAATCATATTCAATCTATGATTACTTGACACATAATACTACCATAACATATCACATCGGGTCAATAACCATATCCAAATTCAGTTTACTAAACAGAACGGATACACAACTATGAAAAACCAAATCTATACTTACCAAGCCTTGTTTCCATCTGCTCAACTTCTTGATCCTCATCAGATCTGACTCCAACATCATAATGTCAAATCTAAACCACCATTCTTTGATCCCCACATAGGCATCCAATCTAGATCAATCAAGTTAGTTTGGATTAAATTCCTAACCCAAACATTTACCTAAAATCTCAATTCAAACCTTACCTTCTTTCTGGCACAATCCCGAACCACAGATTTGCTTGTCGGATGTCAAACAACCAACCATCTCTACCAATCCAAATAATAATCTGACCTACTAATCTCCAATTCAACAACAACATCAACACATCGGTTCATCAATTAAACCATGATATACCTTCACAAAGATTCAAATCCAGACTTACCTCTCATAACCAATCCAATAGTCAATTTACAACTTATATCCAATCACCATACAACTCAACAGCCACACAACCGGCATATCGTCAACAAAAACCTAACAAGAATCACACACTGAAATTGATATATGCCAATAGGAAAATTAGATCCCACTTACTTGCCCTAAATCCCTCGGCAGCCACCCCATTACTTCCATCCTCAGTTCACCGCCAAGGACCCTGCCCTAGCAATCTCCACCGTCGGCAGTGGCTATGCTTCGCAATGGAAATCTCACGATCCAAGTCAGAAAGCTGCATTCGGAGTGATCACTGGCCTGCGGCTTGCCTCAGTGGTCGGAGAGAAACCCCATGGCACCAGAGATGAGTTGACGTATCAAACCATTGCTAGGACAGTAGCGTCGCACGAGGATCATCGCCGATCGCGATCGATATTGGCCGCAAAGCAGCGGCGTCGGACGTTGGCGATGGAGTTGTAGCTACGATGAGGCAGCACCACCTACTGCTGCCAGATCGAAAGAAGCAGAAGGAATTCGGTCGGTGGAAACGAGCTTGAGCAACGATCAGGTGAAGATGGAGTGGAGATCGGCTGGATCGGGCGGAGATCGACACCGGCGACAGCAGCTCTCTCGCGGCGGCGGCGAGTGGCGTGGCGAGCGGCGAGAGGCAGAGAGATCGCGAGGAGTCATGGTTGGGAACTAAAGGACGCGGTGGAGGAACGCTCGGGAGAAGGAAAACCGAAAGAAATTAATGATCGACGTTAATAAAAGAGAAACGGGTCGGGTTTGGCAGATAAACGGGTCGAATTTCAGACCCGTTAAGTCTTTTAACTCCTCATAAGCAAAGAGGGTCTTGGAAATCTCCATTTAAGTCCAGAAAAATTTCTAAAAATTCCTGGAAAATTTCATAGGGTATTCTCCCAATTATCCAACATTTATTTTTTTTTATTTTTTATTTTTTTCTGTGGTATTTTACATTCTCCCCCACTTATAAAAATTTGGTCCCCAAATTTTGTACTAACATGCAAAAATTACTTCAAGCAAGTTTCCGAAAGGACCACATACTTTCCTCAAGAGAACAGATGAGGGTATCGAGCTCGGATAGTATCTTCCAGCTCCCACATAGCCTCCTCATCGGTATGATGCTGTTATCCAACCTTTACGAGTCGGATGGTTTTCGTCCCACTACTGTCGCTCCTTACGACCTAGGCTCCACCCTGGAATCTCCTCGTAAGTCGCATTAGACTGAGGTAGAATCGAAACCTCTTTCAGAATATGGTCAGCTTGCGACACGTATTTCCTCAGCATAGAAACATGAAATACATTGTGAACATCCGCAAGTGCCCGAGGTAAAGCCAACCGGTAAGCTACACCCCCAATCTGCTCCAATATCTTAAATGGACCAATGTAGCGTGGAGCTAATTTTCCTTTCGACCTAAATCGTTTCACCCTTTTTCGTAGGTGAAAAACGCAGAAATACTTGTTCTCCAACTGAGAACTCCAAAGGCCTTCACCTCTGATCTGCGTAACCCTTCTGTTGACCCTGTACCACTAATAACCATCACTCGATGACGCGCACCAACTCCGCATCATGTTGGATACTCTGTGGCCCCCAATAGCTATCATTCCCCGACTTCCTCCCACAACACGGGAGATCTACAGGGTCTACCGTATTGGGCCTCAGAAGAAGTCATCTGAATGGATGAGTGATAACTGTTCTTATAGTCAAATTCTACTAAAGAAATATATTTCTCCCAACTACCTCCATAATCCATGACACAAGATCTTAATAGATCCTATAGAGTTTAAATGGTACGCTCCAATTGTCTGTCTATCTGCGGATGAAATGTTGCACTAAGCCGAAGCTCTATGCCCATGGTCTGATGCAGACCCTGCCAAACTCGCGAGGTAAATCACGGATCTTTGTCAGATATGGTACTCCGAAGTACCCCATACAATCTAATAATCTCTCGGCAATACAACCCTGCCAGACGATCCAACAAGTCCATTCCACGCATAGGCAGAAAGTGAGCTGATTTGGTTAGTCGATCCATGATCACCCAAATCGCATCATTTCTTTTATGGGTTCTAGGCAACTCCGCAACAAAAATCCTTCGGGTTTCTAATGTTCAACCTTCACCTGCTGGTATACTAAATACCCAACAACAAAGTCTACGATATCTCTCTTCATACCGTTCCCACCAGTATAAACATCTCAAATCTCGGTACATCCGAGTACCACTAGGATGCATAGCAAATCTCAAATGATATGCCTCCTATAGCGACTCTTCCTTAACTGAATGCGTGTCTGGAACACACATCCATATTAGAGACAGAAAATTATCTTCTCACAAGAGAAGTCCATCTACCATCCAAGATACACTTCACCACACACTCTGTAAGTGCATGGAAGACTATAGCGACAAATCTCCCTTGTTGCAACTGTTCGTATTCCAGCAACTCAATAGTAGCTACTCAAAATCTCATAAGCATTCCTGCTCCATACATCCACAAATCCAGATAATAACTACTAAAGCCACGTCATGTATATAACAGTCTATTTCGTAGTTCCTTAACTGATGTAGGCATAAGATACGTCTCATGCAACTGCATCGGAATCGCTCTGATCCCTGAAATAATGCATTTGTGCACAATATCCTTTTATCCACTTAGGAAGGATTAACTAATACTCGTGTAAAAGTTAATCACCGTCTAGGTCCTGTAAACTGGTTTCACCAGTTTTCGACTAAATGATTTCCCTCGTTACCTTTGTCAAACAAGTCCGTGGTATAGTAATGCTAAAACATTCTATCCACATCTATAGTAATAACTAAATCATACAAGGTAAACCCCATCTACGGTGGTCGAGTGCACAACTCCAACTACCACAATCAATAGTAGCCAGGTTACACAACTCCAACCACCACAAACTGATCCAATCGTATCCAGGATACACGATTCTCAAATCCAGTGGTGACTAAATCGTTAATTAGTCTAACAACTTAATCAAAACTCATAAAATTCATACTAAGTATGAAATTATCATCTCTACACACCTGCATCCCCTTTACTCTAAGATGATGATATTGTTGGATCGAAAGTGTCGCTAGAGGGGGGGGGGGGTGAATAGCGATACGATGTCGTTAAAAAACTTTTGCAATAAGTAAAAAGCAAGTAGAGAGTGCACAACGGAAATATAAAGTAGACAAGATATTTTTACGTGGTTCACAATCTTTCGATTGCTAATCCATGGCCCTAGTGATCCTTGATCACGTACGGAGGGCAATTCACTAAAACCACTCCTCCTCGTTGGAGGTAGGAGCAACGATTACAAAAAGAAATCAAGGCAAAGGGACACTCCCCCTTTCCTTGTTACGATTAAAGCACAAAGACAATTTAAAGAAGTAGAACTTAAATAAATATACCGACAACTCTTATAAGTAGAAGATGTAGCTTTCGTTGTCGGCGGCACTTCGTCGTAGCAAATGTGAGTAGTAGTAGCGGCGTTACGACGGCGTGTTGAGAGCTCTTGAATTCTTGTTATTTGCTTGGCTTGAACATGTCTATTTATGGATATTGATCTATGAATTTAGACATAGGTAGTGTCCAAGGTGAGGTTCTTATCCCCAAGACTTGTTCATCCACATCCTTCATACTAACTCAAGGATGAGGTGTTTCATCCAACCACCTTGTGCCACCTCCAACCTCCTTGTGCGCTAACTCAAGGATGAGGTGTTTCATCCAACCACCTTGTGCCACCTCCAACCTCCTTGGGCGCTAACTTGAGGATGAGGTGTTTCATCCAACCACCTTGTGCCACCTCCAACCTCCTTGGGCGCCAACTTGTTGGAGCCATTCAACTTGTGCCACATCATGGGAGCCAACCATCTTGTGCCAACTCACCTTATTTTGGGCGCCCACCAAGGAAGCTTGGTGATGGTTTGATGTCCACCTTGATGCCACATCACCCTTTGTACCAAAAACACGAGTCAAGTCCAAATTCACCCTTGAAATTCGAGCCTTCTCGAGGTCGAACTTGACTAGCAAATGACCGTAGTCAAAGGGTTTTGGACCGCAGCATAAGTTAGCTTAAAATATAAAGTACGATGGTTCTAACCATCCGATCTCGACCTAGACCTTCCATTGGAGGTATTGGGTCGGATCTACGCTAACGACCTTGCTTCGCTTTCACACGAGCTTACCTTGTAGCCTCGCTCGCCTTCACCCGAGTACCCCTGGCCTCCAAGTCCTCTGGCGCTGTCGACCACCCTCGGTTCCCACCGGTGTCGCAGACCTTCCGCCAACTTTAGCATTTCGCACACTTAATCGAGCTCGTAAGATAACAATATACCCTTAACTATTGAGTTTTGCCATAATCAAAATATCGTTCGACTTTGGTGCCCACTCGCACCAACAATCTCCCCTTTGATTCATGGCAAACCGACACAAAAGTTAAGGAAAAATTAAGATAATAAAGAAGCTAGCATAATGATTAAGCATGAATGAGCTAGCATAAAGATTAAATATGAATGAGCTAGCATAATGATTAAGCATGAATGAGCTAGCATAAAGATTAAATATGAATGAGCTAGCATAATGATTAAATATGAATGAGCTAGCATAATGATTAAGTATGAATGAGCTAGCATAAAGATTAAGCATGAGTGAGCTAGCATAAAGATTAAGCATGAGTGAGAAATATTATTGTTTCAAGTTCTCCCCTTTGAGGTAACCTCCCCCTTGACCGAAGGTGAGTTCTTGAAAAATAATTTTTACTCCCCCTTAATAGTTGCTTAAGTAAACGGAATTACTTAATATAAAAGGTAATAATTTTGTTTACTTTCTTCCTTACTTTTGTGACTTTCTCCCCCTTTTGCCTTAACTCAAAAAGTTTGTAAATATATTTTAAGGTTTGTAAGTCCAAGCAAGTTCCCAATATAAATATATTTTTTTTTTTTAAAATAATAATAAGCTTGAAAATATGTTCATCTAAAATGTACAACTCCGGTTGGACTTGATACAATCAAAGATATCTCCATTGGTAAGACATGGAAAAGATCATGTGCTTATAAGAAAAAAGATATCTCCATTGGTATGAGGCCTTTTGGGTAAAGCCCAAAAACAAAACCATGAGGGCTTGGGCCCAAAGTGGACAATATCATATCATTGTGGAGATATATGAATCTTATAGGCACTAACAATTGGTATCAGAGCCATGGTCCATGTCAAGCCATGAACCTCGAACGAAGGAAGTTGAACTCCCACGTCCGGATCAAGAGAACTAGAAATCAGGCAGGAAGTCTAGTTGGGTCGGGAGGACCGAACAACTGACAGGAAGTCCTGGTGGGTTGAAGATCGGACATCAAGTAGAGAAAATCCTCCGAGGAGGGATAGGCTTGAGGGGGGGCCCAATGTGGTCCTTCGTTTGAGGGGGGGATTGTTGGAGTATTGGGAATACAATCAAAGTCCCACATTGGTAAGACATGGAAAAGATCATGTGCTTATAAGATGAAAAGATATCTCCATTGGTGTGAGGCCTTTTGGGTAAAGCCCAAAAACAAAACCATGAGGGCTTGGGCCCAAAGTGGACAATATCATACCATTGTGGAGATATGTGGATCTTATATGCACTAACAGATATATATTAATCATCACAACGACACTGATAATTCTATGACACCATGTCACTACAATATCAATGCTCCAGTCGTAAATCAATCCTAGAGTATACACAGGTGTCCTTAGTTGAGCTAAATAGATCATCCATCCACAACGAAGGATATTTACTTTCAACAACTATCTCATTCCATCATCGATAATCGATGCATAATTTCAAAGGTTCATCTCTCTTTCAACAAAGAGTTCCCGATCTTCTCAAAGAGAAATACTGGGACAGATAAATATCCCATCCAACTTCTCCTATAATCGCAACTCACAATCTTCCAATTTCTATAGTGTTTAAAAACACTGATACCAACAAAATTATCACTCATATGAAGTATTCAATATCGACACTATCTCCAAAATCACTCTGATAGCCTACTCCACTAGCCAATGCAACGGCAAGGCTAGTAGTTCATCCGAAACTACATCCGAAGGCTCTTGAATTATACGCACATCTGAGAGACATATCATATCATAATCTCAACAATTTGACCATCCGTAAGGATATGTCTACAGGAAAGATATGTCTATCCAAGTCTAAGGGCATCCCTTAACTTCTTAATTGTTGGTCCACATCCCACCTGACAGTAGAGATACCACTGACCCACAAGTCGATGCATAGGAACCCTTCTAATCCAACTGAGAATGTTCTAGACAAAGATACCTGTAAACTACAAGTATCTCCCAATATATTAACCCAGAGGGTAACTAAAATAATACCCTTAACGATCAATTATCTGTCGATCCGATCCAAAGGCTCCCCGCAGGTCTCAGCCTTTCTCCAACGAGAACCATATCAGATCCAACAGTTCGCAACAAAGCGGTCACATTTCTACGATGAATGATCTGAGGATTTTTCCTAGATCATCCGGTCCTATCACTTACTCCTACGAACTGCAACTGTAGAATATCGAATAGATATGACCATCGTCGTATACTCTCTCCTCTGTACAAAGCAAATCACATCTGGAGGTAACTATTGTTGTCTACATGAGTCTTCTACGATGTCTTCTGCTGATGCTGCTTCTGTACTGAAGGGTAGTATCTGTTAGTGAAAGCCCTAGAGCCAATCATGTGATGATTGTTGTATGGACTTTATTGTATCATATTCCTATTTATAAAGGCATGGTTATTATATTTACTTGTATTGGTGCCAAATAACTAAATATATGTCCGAAGTCCAAAAAGGGTATCGAGAGCCAAGAAGCATGTATGTCATTTTTTGTAGTTTTTATATTAGATATATAAAATTACAGATTTATATGTTTCTGTAAATTTCTATTTTATAGAATTTTTGGGTATTTTTCAAGAGAGTCAACGAGTGTTGGGACACAGGCTTCAACTGAGAAAAACTCTCCGAATCGGGTAGTTCTCGCTTAGGTTTTTGGGACAGCGACTTAAGTCACTGTAAGATCATTGTAGGACACTCAAAGTTTATTTTATGCAGGGGCGCTGCCCCTATCCTGAAAAGGGCCATGTCCCGATCGATCGCCCAAAATGAGCTAACCGAGCTACGAGAGGTGACTCAAATTGAAAATAAATTAGGAAAATTATAGAAATTTCTGTAAAATACATAATTTAGAATTATGTATAATTCTGTGATTGTCATGGCCCAATACCCCAATTGATTGGATTATGTGTTGTATTCATAATAATCACGGCGGCCGCTTTTGTGGTCAGGCGTGTTGTAAAGTGATATGACTGCCGCACACCTCTTCTTTAATATTCTAGTTGTAAATAGTTTTAGACTGAATGTAACTTGAGTTTCATATTTGTAATGTACAAAATGGAGCGTGGAAAGTCCACTTGAAGACGAGATTAGAAGGGTGACGGGTGATTACACATGGTCCAAAGGAGAGAGCGCTAATTAGAAGCCTTAGGATCCGATCTTCTCATTGGCTTGAGAAGATCTAGTAGGGCCATGACTATATTAATTTAATTATATATATATATATATATATATATATATATATATATATATATATATATATATATATTTGATTTTGCTTGTATGTATGTGATGCATGCTAGTAGAATAATGTTTGTATGTATATGATGCATGCTAGGATAATTTTCTTGTATGTATATGATACATGCTAGAATAATTATTTTATGTATGTGATGCATGCTAATATAGGATAATAAAGGCCTAAATGCGATAAGATACACATTACGATTAGATTAGATCATAATCTAATCAACTCGAAAATGCCTAACGAGCCTTGATAGCCATCACTACCTCGATCAGTTGTGGTTGTAGAATCTGCCAAAGCAGAGCAAAGCATATTATCTTGGTCGGGTGCGGAGGGACAATCTTGGTCCCGCCTTATCACGCTGGGTTAGAGTAAGCTCAATTAGATTGAGCAAAACTAGTTAATTCAATTGGATCGAGTAGAACTATAGGCATATTCCAATCGTTGGAAAGATAGGTTAAGATCGCATTTACACTAAATCTTGGGCGGTTTAGCCAAAGCTAACTCAAGGTCTTTTGTAAATGTGGGTCTTAATCCTATAAACAAGAGTTGCATAGAGATGTAATCGGTACTGTGTTACCCACCGATCGTACTAAGTCTTGGGCGATTTAGCCAAAGCTAACTCAAGGCTTAGTATGATGTGGATCTTGTCCCGCACGAGTTATAGCTAGTTTGTATGAATCTAGTAATGTGGTTTGACCACATCCATAACTCGATTCTACAAAATTCCTATAATTCTGGGAGCATCATTTGATTAAAGGCCTAATTAAATGATAAAAGGAATATGATATTAATTCTATGCATTGTATGTTGTAGATTACTATGTCGACAAACACGAACACTCTCTCTCGCGATCGTCTCGAGAAGGACAAGCTCAATGGAGCAAATTTCCGGACTCGCACAGAACTCGAGAATTGTTCTCACCCATGAAAGGAAATTGTACATCCTGGAGCATCCCATTCTGGAGGCACCTCCTGCCACTGCCTCACGAACTGACAAAGATGCTTACAAGAAGCATCAAGATGATGCATTAGATGTGTCATGTCTAATGCTCGCACCATGAACTCGAGCTTCGTAAGCAACACGAGTTCATGAATGCTTATGATATGGTTGGACATCTTCGCCAACTATATCAAGGACAAGCTAGGCATGAGAGATATGAAGTCTCTAAGGCATTATTTGGGTCCAAAATGCAAGAAGGACTCGTAGGTACATATGTACTCAAGATGATCGGGTACGTAGAAACCTACAAAGGTCGGGATTCCCACTTGGCCAAGAGTCGCCACCGACCTAATCTTGCAATCTTTGCCACAAGCCTTCAATCAATTTGTCATGAATTATAACATGAATGAAATTGATAAGCCATTGTTCAAATGCTCAAAGATGTTGAGAATCACGAGCTTAACCTTAAGAAGGGTAACTGACACCATTTTGATGGTGCGTAAAGAAGAAAGGCAAGGGCAAGCCTAAAGGTAAGGGAAAGTCCCAAGCCAAGGGCAAAGGCAAAGAACTTAAACCCAAAGGAGGGGTAGCTGAAGGGGCTTGCTTCTCGCAAGGAAGCAGACACCGGAAGCGTGAATCGCAAGGCATACGAAGATCTTAAGAAGAAGAGAAGTGAGACTTCTACTGTATAAATGTTATAGAAGTCAATCTATCTATTTCTTCATCATGGGTATTAGATACCGGATGTGCATCTCACATTTGTATTAAATGTGCCTAACGCGCAGCGCCGAGAAATAGCAGGGTGTATCGGCTGAAGGTATGCAGGTGGGACCTACCAGCAGGCAATTGAGCAAGGGTCAGCTGGGCCACTGGCCATTTGTCAGGGAACTTATGATCTATCTACGCCTCCCGGGCTTGTACTAGAATTAGATGAATGTTGTTATGTGCCGCTTAAGCAATACGCAACTGAACGAAGTCTTGTTCGACAAGAAAGGATTTTCATTTATAATAAAGAACAAATGTTGTTCAGTTTATTTAAATGATATGTTCTATTGTAGTGCACCTCTAATGAACGGACTCTACTTTCTAGACTTAGAGAGCCCTATCTATAACATAAGTACCAAGAGGTTCAAGTCAAATGAGTTGAACCAAACCTATCTCTGGCATTGTCGCTTAGGTCACATAAATGAGAGTCGCTTATCTCAGCTCCATAAGGATGGGCTGCTAGACTCATTTGATTTTGAATCATATGAGACATGCGAGTCTTGCCTTTTAGGCAAGATGACCAAGACTCCCTTTAGTGGACATAGCGAAAGAGCAACAGATTTGTTAGGACTTATACATAGTGATGTATGTGGTCCTTTCAATGTTGCTGCTAGAGGTGGTTAAGGTGTACTTCATTACATTTCATCGATGACTTCAGATATGGTTATGTGTATCTTATGACATAAATCTGAATCCTTTGAAAAGTTCAAAGAATTCAAGAATGAAGTACAAAACCAGCTTGGCAAGAGTATTAAGATACTTCGATCAGATCGAGGTGGTGAATACCTTAGCCATGAGTTTCGTGACTATCTAGCTGAGTATGGGATTCTATCCCAACTCACTCCTCCTGGAACACCACAGTGGAATGGTGTATCCGAAAGGAGGAATCGTACCCTATTGGATATGGTACGATCTATGATGAGTCACACAGATCTTCCTATATCCTTTTGGGGATATGCTGTGGACACAGCAGCCTTTACCCTTAACCGTGTACCATCCAAGGCTATGGTAAAGACACCATATACGATATGGATAGGGAAAAATCCCAAGATGTCTTTTATGAGGATTTGGGGTTGTGAGGCTTACGTTCGACGTCAAGTCTCAGACAAACTGGGACCCAAATCCGATAGGTGCTATTTTGTTGGATATCCCAAGGAAAAAAAGGGATATTACTTCTACATTCCCAGTCAGCACAAAGTGTTTGTGGCAAAGACTGGGGTTTTTCTAGAAAGGGATTTTGTTTCTAGAAAAACTAGTGGGAGTACCTTCGATCTTGAAGAAATTTAAGATAAGGACCATAGCACTGAGGCCTTGATGGAGGTTGAACAGGAACCACAAAGTGTTGTGGGTGATGAGGTTGTTGCACAAAGAGTTGTGGAACAACCACCTGTTCAAGTAGACCTACCTCTTCGCAGGTCTGATAGGGTACGTCGTCATCCTGAGAGATACTCATTTCTCTTGTCTGACCATGATGACGTTATGCTCATTGAGAATGAGCCTACCTCCTATCAGGAAGCTGTGATGAGCCCAGATTCTGAGAAATGGCTAGACGCCATGAGATCCGAGATGGAATCCATGTACACTAACCAAGTATGGACTTTGGTTGATCCACCTGAAGGGGTCAAACCCATTGGGTGTAAGTGGGTCTTTAGGAGAAAGACTGACATGGATGGACTTACGCATACCTATAAGGGCTGATTGGTGGCTAAGGTTTCAAGCAAATTCATGGTATTGACTATGATGAAACCTTTTCTCCAGTGGCGATGTTTAAGTCCATTCGGATCTTGCTTGCTATTGCAGCATACCACGATTATGAGATCTGGCAGATGGATGTCAAAACCGCGTTTCTGAATGGAAACTTACTCGAGGATGTGTACATGACACAACCTGAGGGTTTTGTAGATCCACAAGATATCGAAGGTATGCAAGCGCAAAGGTCCATTTATGGGCTAAAGCAAGCTTCTCGAGCGGAATCTTCGATTCGATGATGCGATCAAACAGTTTGGTTTCATCAAGAATGAAGATGAACCCCGTGGTCTACAAGAGGGTTAATGGGAACACAGCTTGTGTTCCTTGTATTGTATGTGGATGACATACTACTCATTGGGAATGACATCCCTTCGCTACAGTCTGTGAAGACTTGGCTGGGGACGTGCTTCTCAATGAAGGACTTAGGTGAAGCAGCCTGTATTCTAGGCATCAAGATCTATAGAGATAGATCTAAGAGATTGCTTGGCCTAAGTTAGAGTACATACATTGACACGGTATTACTTCGGTTTGCCATGCAGAATTCCAAGAAAGGACTTCTGCCGATGTCACATGGTGTGAGTCTTTCGAAGACTCAAAGTCCCTCTTCTAGAGAGGAGAGAGACCGCATGGATAAGATCCCTTACGCATCTGCTATAGGATCTATCATGTACGCCATGCTGTGTACTCGTCCTGATGTCTCGTATGCCTTGAGCATGACGAGTAGATACCAGTCAGATCCAGGTGAGCGTCACTGGATAGCAGTCAAGAATATTCTTAAGTACTTAAGAAGGACTAAAGAATATTTCTTGATATTTGGAGGCGATGAGGAGCTAGTCAGAAGGGTTACAAATGATGCGGCTTCCAAACCCACTGTGATGATTACAGATCGCAATGTGGTTCGTGTTTTGCTTGAATGGTGGCGCTGTGAGTGGAAGAGTTCAAGCAGACACGCTTGCCGATTCGATTCTAGAGGAGTATATCGCCAGATCTGAGGCAGCAAAGGAGGCAGTTTGGATCCGCAAGTTCATTACTGAGCTTGGGGTGGTTCCTAGCATTGCAGATCCTATAGAGCTCTATTGTGACAACAATGGAGCGATTGCACAGGCTAAGGAACCTCGCTCACATCAGCGGACCAAACACATACTACGGCGCTTCCATCTCATTCGAGAGATCATCGATAGAGGAGATGTGAAGATTTGCAGAGTACCCACAGAGGCTAACATCGCAGATCCCTTGACCAAGGCTTTGGCACAGAAAAAGAATGATGGTCACACTAGGTCATTGGGTATTAGATACTACGGTGATTGGCACTAGTGCTAGTGGGAGATTGTTAGTGAAAGCCCTAGAGCCAATCATATGATGATTGTTGTATGGACTTTATTGTATCATATTCCTATTTTTAAAGGCATGGTTATTATATTTACTTGTATTGGTGCCAAATAACTAAATATAATAATGTCCTTGAGTAGTAGGTTATTATCTATATCAATCGATTGGTTGAATCGATAATGAGATGATATAGAGAACACTACTCTTAATCATTCCTAGTCGAGTATTAACATTCAGGTACAATGTTAATGCGTAGAGACTAGCATGTAGGTCAACAAGATGACTTGATCTCACAAGTCATGGATATGAGATATCAAGTTGACACATGGGTATGCATTGGAGAATGTATACTGAATGACCCGCCATGAGAAAGTATCATGGATCGTTATATGAGTGTCATATACTTTCTCATGTGGCTATTAGTATGACTATTAGTCCTTAGACCTGAAGTCACCAAGGTTCCCTACATAAGGAGTTGCATAATTTGGCTTCACAAACATCACCGTAAATGGGTGGACTATAAAGGCGACATCGGGTATGTAACATATTATGCGGAGGGATGTGAGTGATGTAGATGGGATCTATCCCTCCTATATGACGGGGGTGACATCGATATTCTTGATAGAGTGAGACCACGAAGTGCATGGCCATGCCCAAATGAGTCAATATGAGATATTGAGCTCATTTGATTAGAGTGAGTCTACTTGGAGTTCAAGATTATTGAGGATGACACGGTCTATGCCTCGATTGGTCAATCTAGATGTCAAGGATAGAGGGACATTGTCACATATTGTGAGAGTCACAATTAGTAGTCACAAAGGTGATGTTGGAGCTCAACATTCTTGTAACTTGGGTAGCAATGATGTGTTGCTAGATACCGCTCATTGCTTATGTTCCTAAATCGGTTTAGGGACATTGCCAACGTTACAAGAACCTATAGGGTCACACAGATAAGAGCAATTAGATGGAGATTAGGTTCATATGATGAACCATGAGGATTAGGTTCATGGGATGAACCAAATTGTATTAAGAGTAATCCAAATTAGACTAATTGAGTTAGACTCAAGTTGATTCAAGTGTTGAATGAGTCTAATTGAGATTTGATTCATCAAATCAATTTAAATTAATGAATAGAGATTCATTAAATTAAATTGACTTGAGTCAAGTGGTTAGATTTGATCAACCATGGGAGATTAGAGGTCAAGTTTGACTTGACTTGAGAGGGAAGATGAAAAAATCAAGTTTGACTTGACCAAATGCCATGTCATGATGATGACTAGGCTTGGCCGGCCAATGATGGTGCTCCACATCATCATTGACTTGGTCAATTGGTGCCACATCATGAGGGAGACCAAGGGTCATGGGAGTTACATGCATGCATGTAACCCCCCCCTCTCCATAATGTGGCCGGCCAACACTTTAGGGGTTTCATGGGTGAAATTCATTTTGTGAGTAACTCTCCATTACTTCATCTTCTTCCTTGGAATTTTTCCTCTCAAGCTCTCCCTCTCCAACCTCATCTTGCCGAGACACCATAGAGGAGTGCTAGCACACTCAAGTGTCTTTTTCTCCACCTATTGCTTGTGTGGATACCATAGAGGAGTGTGCGCTTGACACTCTCGAGTTCCGGCGAACTTTTGGACGAGCGGGATAAGCGAAGGGCGTCGCAACGAGGGTAAAGTCTAACCTCTTAGATCTAAGGTAGATCTAGGGTTTTTTGTAGCACATACATGTTTTTATATTTTATACTTCGCACGGATCCGTGGCCGGGGCTTCCGAGGTTTCCGCAATGCAAAAAGCGGTTTTTGCGGCTCGGAAAAACCCAACAGTATCAAGGAACTCCAACCACGCCTGAGGTAGTAGGTTGCTGCTTATGAAATAGCACAATCTTCTGTGTTGATCTCTGCTATCGAGATGATGCATCTTCCTCATAGAATACCATCGATAGTCTTCAACTGAGTCTTTAAAGTACACCTCCTCCACTGTACTGGTTGCTCACAATAGCAACAGATGAACTGATCCAATGGATAATCTGACTTTACGTATCTTCGTGATATGCACTACATGCACACAATCCCTTCGAAGTCTTTGTTCTAATTTTGCTGATATCCCGAGAACATCCTGATGATCTGCGGTTGGTCTTCTATAATCGGAAAATAGCTCGAAGCCTATGACTCCGATCTTGCTCCTTTTATCCAACAGTCGGAGACTTCTGACTCTATTAAGTTGATCTGCAATATTTGCTTATCGGTCTCCAACTCTTAAACCCTTGTACGGAGTCATTTCTAAACTCCTGACTCAATCCAATATCTTCCGGTAGGATCCGATAGAAGATCCCGACATCCTATTCCAACTATAAGCCAATAACTCTGGGTGGCTTAAAACATCCACTCACATTCTTGAGCTATTGGGTGAGCGTAAACTCTGCAAGTCTAACGACTTTGCATGGTATTCCCATTACCGACGATCACCCTACTTGAAGCTCAAGAATTTCTTACAATGTGTCACAGGAAGTGACATGGGGAATTATTCTCCCTCAACATCACTACATGATCAGGTGATATATTATTTCCCGGAGATTATTTTTTGCATTTACCACCAAATACCGGCTTGATCCCGATAATGGTATGCAAATAACTCTACCTTCTCTGTATAACCCGAGTTAAGTACTCAAAAGTACCTTCAAAGTTATACAACTCAGTACGAATAACTCCTATGAAACACCGTAACCTAGCCTTCCGCTATCTGCATCAACAATAGTCTACTTGTCTTGTCCATTACCCAATAGGTAATGATCTGACTAGCATAATTAGTGAAACTCTCTAAGACTATAGTCTCTGATTTCCACAAGAAATGTGACGACTTGACCCCTATTTTTTGACTCGGTATCAGTCGGCTCTCAAAGGTAAATCACCTTTTCGACACAGGTTCAAGACTCAGACTTAACAGGTCATTTTCGAGGTCAACTCATACCACAGTTACGAACAATAACCAACACACTACAGGTTATTCCCAGTTATATACACTAAAAGCATAGCCAATAAAACTGGGAGTATAAACCCTATCAACAACTCCGGTTGGTCGCAACGGTGGGCGACTTCCACTACGAGTCTGTACAAGTATAATAAGTCTAACAGTATACACTTGTTAATCAAGTTTAGATAAATATCTACCACTATGAGTTATCAGGAATTCTTACCTCGTGCTGCTTGGAGCTCAAACCGCTATCCATCTCATCTCAAAAACCAAAACCGAATAAATCGACTCCCGAGAATCCAAGACTCGACACAAAAACAACATTGTATGACATCGCAGAACCTAGGGCTCTGATACCAATAAAGTTGTCATGCCCCGAGAGTATGCCGTGCCAAAAAAAAACGAATGACATCTCCCCTGTACGTGGCAACATTTCGAGTTAATACAAGGCCCGTAGGCCCACAACAACAACATAACATAAATATAACAACCACAGCATAAACATAAAGCACATACCCACAACAAACATACTAAAAACATACAGGTGTACACCACCTGACAAGTCCACAGTAATAAAATCGTACATAAAACATTGAATACAAAAATAAAGTCCACGACATCACGACCAAGACTATAATAAAACAAGTCCATAACATAATCAAAATCCAAGACATAAAACGGATTCCCTGGGAGACTCAGAAAATGGAGATGGGATGGATCGTCGGTGCAGCTCCAAGTCATCACGAAGTCTTCTACCTGTTACCTGGGCGACAGAAAAACTCAGGGTCTGTGGTGGTGAGTAAAACTCAGCAGGTAATAAGATAGAACATGTAAATATATGTATCAATATTACATGTCATTCAATAGTCTAATCTACTCGTACAATAGGTATACATCAGCATAACAAGTATACATGCATGCATACACTAAATAAACTGAACAACAAACGATGCTGACATACCTGACAGTCAGCTACTCTATCCTCATCCAACTTGGGCATATATCCACAACATAAGGTGTAAAGAATAATACTAACTCACACTACATCCTGATATGGGTCGAGGGTATCACAGTGAATAACCAACAGGTATACAAGTACCGGCCTACTACCATACAGAAAATGCAATAGAATGTATGAATATGTACAAACAAATGCAACAAGCATAGTACATACAAATGCATCATCAAAGTGAGTATACATATAGACTGTATCTGTATGTATACTGATCACCATCATCCATGTATATATATATATACAAGCATGTATGTATATATATAGTAATATGCAAAATACTGTATGATACGGTAATGCAGCATGCATGGTCATGTCTGTGCACCCCTACTCGCTACCACGACCCCAGTGTGGCCTAGGTGGCACGACATGACAACTATCCCAACTCACACCAACCACTTCTCTAGAGTGGTCGAGTGGGCAGTATGATCAAGTAGCATATGAGCGTAAAGAACTCGCTACACAACGGGGGTCCCTGCTGCTGGCCACTCCGACTGACACTACCAATGAGTGGTCGAGTGCCACGCACCTAGGACACCTGCACGCACCCCAACTACCATCGTCTATAATGGTAGAGTGCGGCACAACAAATGCTCTGCCCTCACACCAGTTATTCCTCTAGGAGTAACCTGGGAAGCAGGATGACTGACGACTCTCTCAACCCCAAGGGAGACAATGTCGTCAGTATGCATGCAATGACATGAAGGTACTGTCTCACATACAGACATCTACCACATACTCTCTGTTCAACAGGGAGTCACGCCCATTTGATCAGTACACTCTCTATCCTGTAGAGAGGCGTACTCAACTGATCATGGCAAGCTATGACCACTGGTCCATAGCAACACATTATCCATGACTCACCTGATCATTTACTCAACACGTGGTTTGTAAATAAGTATATAACACATGAGTATTAGTAATAACTCCTACTTTTAGGGCATTACCTACCCACGGATGACCTTTTTGCCAATTTATAAATTTGGTCATCACTCGTACTCTAACATCCACACCCTACTAAACATCTAGGCCTATTTACATCACATATATAACCCTAAATCATAATAAAGGGAATGTGATATCAACCTTTGAGTAAATATAGCCAACGACAAGTTCAAGCATAAGATAATAAGAGCAGGGTCAAGGTAACATGATCATATAAGATGATCATGCATCTAAATCTGTATGCATTAAAACTACCTGACCAAGGTAGAAATTACCCAACTATTGTAAATGCTCGTAGTACTAGAGTCCTCACGTTCGCCGACCTATCTCGTATCCACGTCCTGCAAATACAACTTACATAAACAAATGCCAGCATAATCAAACTGTAGGTATAGAAATCTAATCCAACCTAAATCTTTAGCTGATTCGCTATTATCTACAAGGGTTGCTCCATATACTTCCATACTAATCCCTAATTACATCTTAACCCTTGATTAGTCAATTCAATCATGTAGTAGTGTAATCCTCTACACTTCATTTACTAATCATATTCAATCTATGATTACTTGACGCATAATACTACCATAACATATCACATCGGGTCAATAACCAAATCCAAATTCAGTTTACTAAACAGAACGGATACACAACTATGAATAACCAAATCTATACTTACCAAGCCTTGTTTCCATCTGCTCAACTTCTTGATCCTCATTAGATCTGACTCCAACATCATAATGTCAAATCTAAACCACTATTCTTTGATCCCCACATAGGCATCCAATCTAGATCAATCAAGTTAGTTTGGATTAAATCCCTAACCCAAACATTTACCTAAAATCTCAATTCAAACCTTACCTTCTTTCTGGCATAATCCCGAACCACAGATTTGCTTGTCGGATGTCAAACAACCAACCATCTCTACTAATCCAAATAATAATCTGACCTACTAATCTCCAATTTAACAACATCAACACATCAGTTCATCAATTAATCCATGATATACCTTCACAAAGATTCAAATCCATACTTACCTCTCATAACCAATCCAATAGTCGATTCATAGCTTATATCCAATCGCCATACAGCTCAACAGCCACACAACCGACATATTGTTAATAAAAACCTAACAAGAATCACACACTGAAATTGATATATGCCAATAGGAAAATTAGATCCCACTTACCTGCCCTAAATCCCTCGGCAACCACCCCCTTACTTCCATCCTCAGTTCACCGCCAAGGACCCTACCCTAGCAATCTCCACCGGCGGCAGTGGCTATGCTTCGCAATGGAAATCTCACGATCCAAGTCAAAATGCTGCGTCCAGAGCGATCACTAGCCTGCGGCTTGCCTCAGTGGTCGGAGAGAAACCCCATGGCACCGGAGATGAGTCGACGCATCAAACCATTGCTAGGACAGCAACGTCGCATGAGGATCATCGCCGATCGTGATCGATATTGGCCGCAAAGCAGCGGCGTCGGACGTCGGCGATGGAGCTATAGCTGCGATGGGGAAGCACCGCCTACTGCTGCCAGATCGGAAGAAGCAGAAGGAAATCAGTCGGCAGAAATGAGCTCGAGCAATGATCTGGCAAAGATGGAGTGGAGATCGGCTAGATCGGGCAGAGATCGACACCGGCAATAGCAGCTCTCTCGCGGTGGCGGCGAGTGGCGTGGCGAGCGGCGAGAGGCAGAGAGATCACCAGCAGCAGAGAGATCGCGAGGAGTCACGGTTGGGAACTAAAGGATGTGGTGGAGAATGCTCGGGATAAGGAAAACCGAAAGAAATTAACGCTCGGTGTTAATAAAAGAGAAACGGGTCGGGTTTGGCAGATAAACGGGTCGAATTTCAGACCCGTTAAGTCTTTTAACTCATAAGCAAAGAGGGTCTTGGAAATCTCCATTTAAGTCCAGAAAAATTTCTAAAAATTCCTGGAAAATTCCATAGGGTATTATCCCAATTACCCAACATTTATTTTATTTTATTTTTTTTTCTGTGGTATTTTACAAGGTCCCACTCATGATCGTTTTATAATTAATGGTTAGTTATAGACAACCAATATAAATCAGGAACCTATTTGGTCACACGCATAACGAGTGTAATTCAAAGGATTTAAAACGAGTTTGAGAATAGGATTCTCAGATCGAGAGAGACTTGATTTGGTTGGACCAAACAAAGAGTGAGTATGAAATTGTTTTAGTCGCATTGGAAGCATGGATGGACGGAGTCTTATGAAGACATGATAGATGAACCAAATTGGTTTGGTTCTAATCTAATGGTGGAAAATAAACCAAAGTGGTTTGGTTTGTTTTAAACGAATGAAGCAAAGTTGGTTCGGTTCGTTTTAACTTAAAATAGGCCAACACAGTTTGATTTATTTTAACTTAAGTTATTGGAGCGGGTTAACAGGTTATTGGTTATGAACCAATAAGTGCTAGGAGAAGGTTTCTTGATGGTCAAGAAATATGCTTTCTATAAAACACGGCTTTAGGATTTTTTTATGGAGAATTTTTGGTTATTGGAAACCCTATCCACCCAAGCCCTCCTCGCTTCTTGCCGCCCAAAACCTTTAGCCACCCAAGAGGAGATGCTGCCCAAGTTTTGCTGCTGCCCAAGTTGCTACTGGCCACCCACCAGCCGTTGGTGACTTCTCTGGCCATCCCCCCTTGGCCACCGACGACCAAGGAGTAGCCGACCATTGATTGGCCGGCCATATCTTCCACCAAACATTCTGGACAGCTTGTTCGCCTCTTTGTGAAGAGGCTGTTTGGTCGGTGTTTTGTGCTCCGACAACGCTCTACTTGTGGGGGATTGGATCTCCGACAATCCTCATAGGTGGAGGGTTAAGTTTTCGACAAACGGTTGATGAAAACCACTTCCGACAAGCGAGTTTGTGAAACTCATTTTGGGATCCGAATTTATTCCGGATTGTGATTGTCTCTCGGATCACATTGTCTTCGACTTGAGGCTAGTGACTTTTGCGAAGACGAGGCTCATGGCTTTGTGAAGCTATCCCAGCGATACTCGGCATGGATACGGATAGAGGTGATTCTAGCGATGGTCGCTACGGTTGATGTCATTCTCGCTACACATGATCATTCAGGTATACCTTGTATAAATTTCCTTTCATTTCAAAATTTTAAATAGCGATTATGTCTACACATGTTGTATCCTGCATGCGTGTGATGTGTGTGTTGTAATAAATTAGATTTATTTCTTTTATTGCTTCCGCTGTGTGCATGTTTACGAAACATGTTCAAACACACACTCATCGCGGTGCCGAGGAAACCCAACACATTAGTCCCCCAAATAGTCAAATGAAACTTTGAGTTTGACTTTCTAAGTGAGAAACCCCCTTTAATCATCATTCTTCGGTCATACCCTACTTATCTTCTCCTTTTGTTACCGGTCTTATTCAACTTATCGGGCCAGGATTTTTCCTTTCCTTACTTTCCTTAAACGTATTAATCATCTTACTTAGCTAATGGGTCCTTCTTTCTCATTTTTAGGGAAAAGTTTAAAAGGCAAACACTCGGACACCTATTCGTCTTACGAGAACTTCTTCTCCTTATGTTCCGACTCTTCTTCTTCTGTCCAATGACTCTTGCCGATGACTATCCTACGCCTAAACCTTCAACACCTAGGAGTCTCTTTTCTTCCACATACCGTCCTCCTTCAATCACAAGTAAGTGCCCCCCTACCTCTTCTATTTTGGCTCCTTCTCCGACAAACCCTAGCTCGACCCCTTGGTATGAAGATACCTTCACACAGCTAAACAGAGACCACCACTTCCTAGATTCCAAAGATTTGTTTATAGACCCTTCAGTAAAATGCCTTTTCTCTTCTACTTCTTATCGACCACATCTTTCCCCTCCCCACCTTCACTGTTTCTTCTCCAAACAGCTAATAAATGGCCTTCGACTTCCGGTACCTACTATCTACTTTGAACTGCTAGCGTTTTATAGACTACCTATCAACCAGTTAGCTCCTAATGCCTTCCGAGTATTGACAGACACAGTTGCGGTATTTAAACACCTAGAACTTCCCCTATCTCCGTTGATGCTTCATTTCCTTTTTCAATTGAAATCTTCAAAGGAGGGTATTTTTTATTTTGCTAGTCATCCTGACTGTCAATTCTTACTGAATGTGTCATCCTCCCACAAAGGTTAGAGGGATCTATACTTTTTTGCCAAACTCCCTGCTCCACTCCCTTACTCCAATACTTGGAAGATTGATCTCCCAGAGTTACCCCTCTTCAAAGATTGTAGACTCCAATGCCCCTTTGCTGAGGTCCACAAGGTGTTGAAAAAACACCACTACAACTTCAACCTCTTGTTGGACGTTCACATCCAGAGCCATTATGGGTTATCCCCCTTCTACTTGGTTGACCCCATCATCATAGGTAGAGTGCCAACCAAATCTTATATATAATGCTTGCTAACCGTTATTACTGTTGTCTATTGTTGGAGGATCGTGGCCCGGCTAGAAAGGGGGTTGAATAGCCCATGTACGTTGATGGAAATCGTTCGCTTCTTAATCGTCTACAAGATTGTCAGTGCAGTGGAATATACTAATTAAGAGAATTAAAACAAAACAAAAAGTGAAGAGAAAAGACCAATTCACAAACTCAAGGGTGTAACGTGGTTCATGGCCCTTGCCGCTAATCTACGGATGATTCATATGGCGAATCACTCCCTCAAATCCAATCACTAGTCTCTCCTTTAGCCCAAGCAAGGTGGAGGTAAACCTTCTTACAAGAACTCACTCCCTCTTACAATAGAATAGAGGTAAGCACAAGAAGAGGAGTGGAAAATCGTGTAGAGCACTTAGGGAGCACTTAGGAGTAGAAGCATTAACATCCCCAAGGCCCTCACCCCTTCTCTTTATAGAGAGAAGAGATTTTTTCCCGTTAATTGAGATCGTCGATACATGCCATCGATCATTGCTCCTCTAACGACGATTACAACGACTTCGATTTGTCGTCATCAGTCAACAGCGGGCTTAGCGATCGGCTCGCTGCGTAGCCGACTGATCAATCGGCTATGAGCGGTTCTGTGCCCGCGACCACCTTCAAGATCATGATCGTTGTCCCTTGGTAGTTCGATCGATGGTGCTGATCGCCAAACTCGCAATCGACTCCTTCGAGAACCCTTCATCGAACACGGTCGATGTTCGATCGACTCGAGAAGCGATCGATTACTATATATAACAGTCGACTGGTGTCGGGTAAAACCTCAAACAAATACTTGCTTGAGCATCCGACGATCGGGTAAACCTCAAACCACTTGTTTGAGCATCCGACACTTCCATTCGTCGGGTAGAAACCTCAAACTCATGTTTGAGCATTCGACTTATCCAATTATCGGGTAAAACTTCAAACAAAAGTTTGAGCGTCCGACTTGTCGGGTAAAATCTCAAACCTAAGTTTAAGCACCCGACACTTGACTTAGCCACTTGGCCAAATTCACATAGGTGAGCTACCCCATCCAGAGTTACAATCGCTCACTCTCATCTCCCATGAAGTCCCTCGCCTTGAAGCTCTCTTCGATCTGCATCCCTCGGATGCACTAAGTGCTCGACTCCTCCAGTGCCATCCTTCGCGTCTCGCCACGAAGTTTGCTTCCTTCAGCTTCACTTCATTTGCTCCTCGTCCGGTGGTCCCTCGGATGCACCAAGTGCACGACTTCCACAATGTCATCCTTCACCGACTCAAGGACCCAAGCCATGAGATGGTGAACTCGCCAATGCTTTATCAAGCTAACATATGTGTGATTCAATTAAGTTCTGCACAACTTAAACACACATATCAAATCTCATAAACAACCTAACTTAAACCCTTTGGCACACAAATCAAAATCAAACCATACTTGAGTTGATTGCCCTAACAATCTCCCTCTTTTTGATGTGTGACAACATGTTTAAGTTAGGTAAAATATTAACAATAACACTAAGGAAGGAAAGCATGTAAACATACCATGAGTATGAAAACACTCCCCCTCAATACATGCAACTCCCCCTTAACACATGCTAATTCCCCTCCTAGCATGATTAACTTAAACGTCACATTTCTCCCCCTTTGATACCATCAAAAACATTAAACATATATCATATAACATGACATCAAGGTCTAATGGAAGAGAAACACCAAAAACTACCTGAAAAACCCAAAAATCAGGCTGTTGTGCTCATGCACAGTTTCACCAGTCGACTGGTACATGAATATCAACCTTTTTTAATTTCCGAACCTAAGTTCAGAAATACATTACAAATTATAGAAAATTTGAAAAATCATGAAATTCGGCGAACACATCTTTTATGAATCCCTTTATCAATGAAAAATGTTTTTTTCAAGAAAAAGCATTCATTTTTCAAACATTTGGCAAAAACTCAAAAGTTGTAAAAACCTTCAATCATTTTATCAACTTTGAAACCTAGTTTTGCCTTGAGTTGTTTTAAAACATCAATTCACTTTTTGCAAAACATAAAATGGTTTAAAATCATTTAAAATATCCAACTATAATATATGGGAAATATATCCATTGATTAAATATTTGTTTTCCCCATAGTTGGTCTATGATTGCTCTATTATGATACTCTAAGTGATGTATCTAAATGTCATAAGCATTAGTGAATCGCGTGTATCATCCTAACATCTCACCCATTGCTATGTTTTCAATCAAGTTAGCCTTATGGTGAATTGTGAGATGTAACTAAAGGTAATTATACTTAACCAAAATTGCATGCAATTCTATCCAAAGTTAAGTATCATCCATAAACACCCATCATGATCATAAAATAAGGATTATTCATAATTGCACATTATGATCATAAATCAAATATATCCTCAAGTATCACAAATCATGATTCAAACATAATTACCCAAATCATCCACCATGCTCATGATAAGTCAACCAAATAACATGATATAAAATAAGTTCACTTATGGTTGACTATCCTAAGGTTTTCCTAACCCTTAAGGATTGACTTGGGAACCCAATATACATTCTTTCTAATAGGATTCACCAAGTACTCTTTTGAGATCCATTTCCTAGCTACCATTGTTGTTTTGGATTGTCCCCTGACAATTAGATAATGGTAGTCCTTTTCATTTTTGGTTCGCTTATATCCTAGGCCCTTCTTATTGAAACATATTCTTTGACTCCCAATGATCATATTTAATGTGTTTGAGTCAATTGTGAATTTTTCTAGGACCTTAGTGAGAAATTCTACCTTTTCCCTTAATACCTTATTTTCTTCTACACATGCATCATTAGTACTAGAAGAAATAACATTATAATCATGTGAGCATGCATTCTTCAATTTTTCTTCTAGATCCTTAATTTCATTTTGCATGCATTTGTTTTTCTTTTTCATTCTAAATAAATCCCTAGTTAAACTAGAAATCATGATAATAACCTTTTTAGGAGGGAGATTTGTTACCTCATTTACCCAATCTCCTTCTTCCGATTCCAATGAGGATGCTCCCCCTACACTTGAGCTCTCCTCCTCACTTGTGCTTCCTTCTTCTTGCTCGGATGAGGTGGAGGCCAAGTCGTCTATCCCCATGAGTGTTAGGTGTGTGAAGACTTCTTCTTCTGATGAAGACAAGTCATCCCACTTAGCTTTTAGGTTCTGGAGCTTTGACTTCTCCTTTTCCTTAGACTTCTTCTCTTCTTTATTTTTGCCTTTCTTCTTGCTATCCTTTTTCTTCTCTTCCTTGCTCTTGTTTAATTAGGGACACTCATCCCTCATATGTCCCTCTCCTTGGAAATTATAGCAAATGATCTTCCTTTTCCTTCTTCCCCTATCATGAGATTTGTTAAATTTAAAATTTTTTAATGCATGTCTCACCTTTCTTACCATATACGCCTCCTCATTGCTATCCATTGAAGAAGATGATTCATCGTTCAATGAGGAGGGTGTGCTCGTCTTCTTCTTCCCTTTGTTTGCTACTAGAGCCACTCCCCTTAATTGAATTGTTGGCTCTTCTACTATACCTTCAAGTCTAGTCTCATGAAGTGTTGGTGCAATCGGCCCAGGTCACGATTGACCGGACTCAAGTTTGACTCAAATAGTATTTTGATGTTAGACAAAACGTATGACATATGAGTGTCATGGGAAGTCCAAGCATAGGGCTTGGCATTGAAAGTCCAACATGGGTTGGCCACGTAAGTCCAAGTGTGTAGCCATGATGGTGAAAATCCAAGCATGGGGCTTGGTGTTGGGAAAATCCAAGCATAGGGCTTGGTGTTGGTAAAATCCAAGTGTGTAGCCTTGGCATGGAAAATCCAAGCATGGGGCTTGGTGTTGGTAAGTCCAAGTGTCTAGCCTTGGCAATGAGAAGTCTTGAGGACTTGGCAAGGCACTAGTCTCATAAGCTCAGGGTCCTTGAGTCGGTGAAGGATGACATTGCAGAAGTCGTGCGCTTGGTGCATCTGAGGGACCGTTAGATAGGGAGCGAATGGAGTGAGGCCAAAGGGAAGGAGATTTCGAGGGCAAGACGCGAAGGATGACATTGCGAAGCCATGTGCTTGGTGCATCCGAGGGACATAGGCCGAGGGAAGAGAGCTTCGGAGAGGAACTCCATGAGAGGATGAGGTGGACTTGGCCAAGTGGCTAAGACGAAGTGTCGGATGCTCAAACATGATGTTTGAGGTTTTACCTGATGGTCGGATGCTCAAACAAAGTGTTTGTTTGAGGTTTTACTCGACAGCAGTCGATTGGTATAGGTGCCGGTTCGACTGATCCATGTCGATGGCAATTGACTGGTGTGTGACTAGTGGTTTTTGGCCTAGCAGTCGACTACCAAGGGATGTCAGTTGACTGCTAGACCATAGGTCGACTTCTAAGGGATGGTAGTCAATTGATGAAGGTGAATGCGGGCACAAAACCATTTTGAGTCGACTGATTGCCTAGATCACTCGACTGATGGTTAGATCAGTCGACTGATGGGCATGATCAGTCGACTGATGGTCTCGATCAGTCGATTGATTGATGTGAAATCAGCTCGATACAGGTTATTTAAGGAGCTCGAGATGGAGAATTTTGTAACCATTTTTGGGGAGATTTTAAAGGGGAATTGCTGCTGCATTCCAGACCTTCAAGGGCAAACCAAAGCAAGCAACAAGCAAGTGATCAAAGAAAAGTGTTGTAAAGTTTTATTTACTTGTATTCATATTATCTTTATATTTTGGCATGTACTTTTGTATTACTGTTGTAATTTCTTGTACGAGGTTTCTCCACCTCCGACTTGTTGTCGAGAAGGAGTTTGAGTAGTGGTATGATCATCACTCGAGCTCGTTGAGCTCACCCCGTGGAGTAGGAACCCTAAGGTTCCAAACCACATATATCATGTTGTTCTTGTGTGTTGTGATTGTCTCTTGTATTTGTATTTTTTATTTGTATTTATTCTGCGTATTAATGAATATTGTAGACAAGCACACGATGAGCGAACGATTTCCATCATCTATGTCGAATTGGGCTATTCACCCCCCTCTAGCTGGCCATTGATCCACCAACATGAAGTTCCATAGTTGAAAAGAATTCTTCTAGAGTACTTACCTCTAGATTCCTTGAGATATAGAAGGAGTGTGTTGGATCGATTTGAGCGCTAGAGGGAGGGGGGGGGGGGGTGAATAGCGCAAAATAATTTTCGTTCGTTCGTTCGATATAAAATGCGAGTGAGAGTAAATGCAGCAGAAAAAAAAATATGGCCCGTTTGTTTTTACTTGGTTCACAGCCTTCGGCTGCTAGTCCAAGGCCCTAATGGTCCTAGACCACGTACGGAGGGCAAAATACTAAAAACACTCCTCCTCATTAGAGATAGGAGTAAGCGAATACAATCGATACGAAAAAGCTCAAGGTAGAGGGACACTCCCCCTCTCCTTGTTACGATTAAAACTCGATAAGTACAAATTTAAAGACAACAATAAAGAATATACCAACAACTAATAAAGAAATGGAACTTGGGCTCTTGTCGTCGGAGATGCGGTAGCACTTCGTCGTCGTAAGGTCATCGTAAAAGAGTATTTTAGCGGAGGCTTTTTTGAGAGCTTTTGATGATGGAAATGGGGTGGAGAACCTCTACTTTTATAGCCTTGGAAACCCTAGATGTTCATATCTTCAACCAATGAGAGCAAGCCTCCTAGCCCTTGAGAAATGGAGATAAGCTTTGACTCTCCTCGAAGCTGATCCTTGACCAACAGTCGACTTCTACCCTTACCGATCGGTGATTGAAGCATCGATCATTGCAAGCCACGGATCGGTGATGGCAGTGGTTTCAGTACAATGAAGATTTAGCTCAAAAATATAGTTAATATAAGTAAATTAAATGGCCATTTACCATTAGATCTCGATGGGAGGTCTTGGTCGGATCGTCGCCTAAGAACGTCCCCGTATAGAGGACACGACCTTACTCGCGCTCACTCACACGATCTTACCTCAACATTTACCTTGTAGCTTTTGCTTTCAGTCTTCCACCTGATTCCTTCGGCTCCCTCCGAAGTTATCTCGATGTCGTCCGACCACCACGGCTCCCTCTGGGTGTCACTAACCTTCAACTCTAGCTTTAGCACTTTCTGCACACTTGATTTAGCTCATGAGATAACAAAGTGAGCTTAACTTTGTATCGTTTTATATAATCAAAACTCAGGTTCGACTTAGATTCCTATTGCACCAACAATCTCCCCCTTTTTTATCTATGACAAGCCCATACAAAGTTATGGAAATAATATGCATGAAGAATTAAAAATTAAGTAGGAGTAATAGAGACTTTCTTTCAAGTACTTCCCCTTGAGGAAACCTCCCCCTTGACTGAGGGTGAGTCTTTGAAAGAAGGTCTTAACCCTCCCCCTTGATGTTTGCTACTTAGGAAGAGTTTAAGTAATTAATAATTACTTAAAGTTGGCCTTAGTATTAAAAATAAGTTCAAGTTAAGAAGATTTCTTAACTTGACCTTTCTCCCCCTTTTTCAACTAATAGAAATAAATTTGCAAACATTATGTTAAGTAAAATATTAACTTTTGGCCATGAGAATATAGAATTAAGTTACTAAGTTAAGTTATCAAAAAATGATCCCTTAACTTTGGCCTTTTCTCCCCCTTTTTCCATAAATCGGAAAGAGTGGGGAGTATTGAGAAATCTAGTTTTAAGTTTTAGTTCCAAGTCCAAGCATGTTCCATATAATTTTGAAAATAATATATTAAAAATAAGGTCATCTATTAAATGTTCAACTCTATTTGACTTGATTGATATGAAAGATCAACAAGTCCTGGTTAGAGTCGATTAATATATATATGATTATACTCCGTGGTTCATGGCGATGCACTAGCTCTACATATGGAACCAGGAGTAAGACTCTAACATCTCATGCCCATCTACGTGCCTAAGTACACAAACACATTAGTCCTATGTGTTGTGAGATGTATTGGCTCCTTAAATCTATAGGTACATGATATCTAGGGTATGCCCTAAGCTAGTTCCATTAACATGAAAAGAAAAGTAAATACTAGAGTATATAAAAAGAATGTAGGTCCTACTCTATTATGCACATGCCTAATTTTCATCTTAGTAGACTAAATTCGACTTCGGGTAGCGGCTTGGTAAAAAGATCGGCTAGGTTTGACTTGGATTCCACATATTCGAGTTTAATGGTTCTGTTAGCTACATGTTCTCGAATAAAGTGGTGTTTAACTTCTATATGTTTGGTCCTAGAATGGAAAATAGGATTTTTGGTTAAGTTGATGGAGCTAATATTATCTATGTGAGTTTTAATATTATTGAAGTTCAAGTTAAAATTTTAGAGAGTGTGCTTCATCCAAAGAAGTTGAGCCACACACTCACCCATCGCGACGTATTCGGCTTCGGTGGTAGATAAGGCAACACAGTGTTGCTTCATACTACACCAACTCACTAGACTCGAGTCGAGAAGTTGACAACAACCACTCGTGCTTTTCCTATCGAGTTTACTACTGGCATAGTCCGAGTCGGAATAGCCGATTAGTTTGGACTCGGTAGATCTAGGGTACCAAATACCTATGCTTAGCGTGCCCTTTAAATACCTAAGGATACGCTTGACTAGGATTAGGTGAGACTCCTTGGCACAGGATTGAAATCTTACGCACATACTTACTGCGAATAAAATATTGGGTCAACTCACAGTTAAGTATAGAAGACTCCCTATCGCACTCCTATAGTATTTTAGGTCGATGGGCTTTCCTTCTAAGTCCACTCCTATATTGACATTAGTTGCCATGGGTGTATTGATGGTTTTGGCATCTTGCATTCCAAAACGTTTAATTAATTCCCTAGTATATTTTTGTTGATGTAAATATATTCCATCCTTAGTTTGTTTAATTTGCAGTCCTAGAAAGAAACTTAATTCACCTACTAAATTCATTTCAAATTCACTTTCCATAAGTGAAATGAATTCGTTTAGTAGAATTGAATTGGTTGTTCCGAAAATGATATCGTCTACGTAGATTTGGGCTATAAAGATCTCCTTACCTACGGTTTTTACGAAGAGGGTCAGATCGACTAGGCCTTGGTTAAATCCTTTTGACTTAAGATAAATTGAAAGTCTCTCGTACCAAGCTCGAGGAGCTTGTTTGAGTCCATAAAGAGCTTTCTTTAGTTTTAGGACATGGTCGGGTTTATCTAGACTTTCGAATCCTGGGGGTTGACTAACATACACTTCTTCCTTAATAAGTCCATTCAAAAACGCTGACTTGACATCCATTTGAAATAATTTAAAGCCTCGATGTGCAGCGTATGCTAACAACATTCGAATGGATTCTAGTCTAGCTACGGGGGCATAGGTTTCATCGTAATCTAATCCTTCGACTTGACTAAAACCTTTGGCGATTAACCTTGCTTTATTTCTAACTACTTAACCTTTGTCATAAAGTTTGTTTCGGAAGACCCACCTTGTTCCAATAACTGATTTATCTTTAGGTGGTGGTACTGATTCCCAAACCTCGTTCCTAGTGAATTGAGCTAGCTCTTCTTGCATTGCAATAATCCAATCGGGATCAAGAAGAGCTTGTTCAATGGTTTTGGGTTCGATTTTTGAGATCAAGGAGATTTGACTAAGATTTCTATAAGATGATCTAGTTCGAACCCCTAAGCTAGGATCACCTATCACTTGGTCAATAGGATGATTCATTTGAATCCTAATTTGACTTGGGTTAGGGTCACCTATCACTTGGTCGACATGATGACTCGTTGGACTCGGGTTAGGATTAATACTGGACTCGATCTCAGGGTCAGAGTTGAGTCTGGTATGAGTCGGTTTGCTAGTTGGTGTTGCTACGGATTTTGTAGGTTCTTGTCCTTCATCGAACACTACATTAAAGGTCTCTTCAACTCTAAGGGTGTCATGGTTGTATACCTATAGGCTCTACTTGTAGTTGAGTATCCTAAGAAGATTCGGGTAGAGGTTTTGGAGGTGAACTTTCCTAGGTAATCCTTAGTGTTCAGGATATGTACCTTACATCCAAATACCCTAAAAATACTTGATGTTAGGTACTTTGTCGTGATAGATTTCGTATGAGGTCTTAAGGTGTCTTTTTACCAAAAGGATCCTATTTTGGACATAGCAAGCCGTACTAACGGCTTCTGCCCAAAACCTATCAGGGAGGTTATATTTGTTTAGCATTGTCCTAACGACTTCTTGTAGGGTTCTATTTTTACGTTCGACTAGGCCATTTTGTTGTGGGGTTATATGACATGAGAATTCATGGTGATATCCATTTAGGTTACAGAAATCTGTAAACCTGTAGTTTTCGAATTCACCACCATGATCGCTCCTAAGTCTTTTAATTTTAAGGTTCTTTTGATTTTTGATTAGTTTAAACAAGTTGATGAATTGATCTAGGGTATCACTTTTATATTTGATGAACCTAACCCAGGTAAATCTAGAATAGTCATCAATTATGACTAAGCAGAATTGACTACCATTAAGTGACTTAGCTCCATGTGAATCGAATAGATCCATATGTAGGAGCTCAAGAACACTTTTGGTTCGTTCTTGATTAGTTAGTTGATGTTGTGTCTTAGATTGTTTATCTTGTTGATAAGCATTACAAATTTTATTGTCTAAGTTGTTAAGGTTGGGCAAACCTCTGACTAAGCCACTCTGACTCATCTTGTGGACGAGTCTTAGGTGCGAGTGTCCGAGTCATCGGTGCCACAACCAAGATTCCTCTTGCTGTGTCATAAGACACTTGGTTGAGGAGTTAGGTAGATTAAATGTATAGATGTTGCTATTCCTAATTCCTTTAAGGATTGTTTTAGAGGTTTCATTTGTTTTAATTACACATTCATTTTCTAGAAATATGACCTTATAGTTATTATCACACAATTGACTTACGCTAAGTAAATTATATTCGAAATTTTCAACTAGTAAAACATTTTGAATGATAAAGTTTGAGTTGACCTCAATATCACATGATCCGATGATTTTGAGCTTGCCGTTGTTTTCAAAGGCTACCGATCCTTGTCGTTTGAATCGAAGCTTTGAAAACTTAAGTTGATCCCCGGTCATGTGTCGGGAGCAACCACTATCCAACATCCATTGATCCTACACACAAGGTAGTTGGATCAGATATTGGAATTTAAGGGTTAGTTGAAGATTATTAGTCCTAGGTCATCTCACCCATTTCTACATGATCAAACATGTTATCCTTATATGTGTTCTTGTGAGATGAATTCAATTTTACTTGATTAATTTTAATGAATCAAAACTAGTCAACCTTGTGTTAGATTCGGATTTGACCCTAAGCTCATCAAGTCACCTCTTCAAGATCTTAGCTTCCAGGTCGTGGCGAGGCACAGATGCCTTCTTTGATCAGAAAAATGACCACTTCCTTAGACAAAGCCAATTTCGAGAAAATAGTAACTTGACTCACTTAAGACCACTTCCTGGTCTAACTAGTCTAGGATACGGCAAGGTAGCTTCAGCTAGTTCCATTCGGTCAAGTGAACCGAACTAGATACGCCTTATCTAGCTCGAGTACCCAAGACTTCGCTTTCCTAGCATACTATCATCTCGCCGTATCTTAGTACTATGTTATCAAGTATTGACGAGTTATAGTCCCTATCTAACCATTCTAAAAAGAAAAGAAAAAAAAAACTAAGCATACAATTTCTAAGTAATAGCACCAACAGGTTTTGTACTAGCTCCCTTGGGACCATTGAATCGGTTCAGTCTTTCCACATAGTGGATTTGGTCCTTGGGAACCCAGTACTGGTTAGATTCTAATTGAGAAATCAAATTGGTCTTAGGGACCCATGCTTGGACATGTATTCTATTTCGACTTACGATTGACATATATGACTTGTTAGTTGTATTTGAGCTAAACCCAAGCCCGACCTTGTTGTACACGACCCTTTGCGATCCAAGTAAGAGGTCAAGTCTCTTGGATCCCAAAGTGAACCTTTCCAACATGTTCCTAAGATCTTCGACTTGACTTTTCAAAAGTGAGTTCTCAACTTCGAGTTTTTCAACTCGAGTTGAGTCCTCCTCTTGAACTTGACTAGTCGAAGAGGTTAGGGAGACCTCGTGTTTAAGGAATTTAACCTCCTCTAACAGGGTCTCGACCTTGGACTCGGACTTAGCTAACTTCCTAGTTAGAAACTTAATTGCATTATATAAAGTACTAATGAGGAAGTGACTTACCTTGAGAGTATCTCTTGAACCGGATGCGTATATGTGGCTTGTCTTGAATAGAGATTCATAGTTCGACTCATCCTCGGGTTCAGAGTCTTGGTCAGATTCGGACTCCGGCTCCGATTTAGTTGGTTTAGCCATGAAGACGAGGTCATCGTCTTCTTCCTCCGATGCCTCTTCCCACATAGCATTGAGCGCCTTCTTGAACTTCGGTGCTTTGTTTTTGAGCTTCGAACATTCCGACTTGACATGTCCGAACTTGTTGCATTCATAACATCTAATGTTAGAACTAGCTTTAGATTTACCTTCCTTGGGTTGAGTGACGGGTCTTTTTCGGCTCTTAATCATCCTCCGAACTAGGTTGACTAGTTCGGTCTCCATCTCCGGATCGACCTCCGACTCGTACTCGTCTTCTTCTTCCTTCGGGGGTGGCTTACTTGCGGGCTTCTTCTTTTGACCTGCAATAAGAGCTATATCTTTCTTGGGTACCGAATTAGACTATTCGTGGAGTTCGAATTCTGAAAATAATTCATCTAACCTAATTTTTGATAAGTCCTTAGAGACCTTGTAGGCATCGACCATGGAGGCCCACAAGGTAGTCCTAGGAAATGAATTCAAAACATACCTTATTAGGTCGCGATTTTCGACCTTTTGTCCGATGGCATGCAAATTGTTGACAATGTCTTATACACGGGCATGTAATTGAGTCGCCATCTCATGTTCCTATATTTTTAAATTATATAATTTATTACAGAGAAGATCCCGTTTGCATACCTTTGCTTCATCGATTCCTTCATGTAATTCCACTAATTTGGTCCATAAGTCCTTTGCACTGATGAAGGGCCCAACACGATTGAGCTCCTCCTTGGACAAACCGCATTGGAGGATTTGAGTCGCCTCGGCGTCGACTTTGACTTGTCTTTTTGTAGCATTGGTCCATTGGTCATAATCCAAGGATTCACCCACTTCGTTAGTCGGAAGTGTGAATCCTGTTTAGATGATGATCCACATCTCGATTTGGGTCTTAAGAAAGCACTCCATCCGACCCTTCTAATAACGGAAGTCATCTCCATTGTAAAACAGTGGTCGAACGATGCTAAAACCCTCAAGATGGGCCATTGACACAAAAAGGCCAAGTAAAATGAAGAAATCTAGCAACGACAAAAACAAACGAAATGTACCAAGACTTGTGTCTTGGATTAGTAGTGCGGGAGAGAATTTAAATGAACGAAAAAGACTCGAAAAAATTTAAAATAAATCTGTAAAAAAAACTAGATTGGTGGTTTCACCAAATCTTAGCACCCCCATCTATGATACCAATTGTTGGATTGATTTAAGCGCTAAAGGGGGGGGGTGAATAGTGCAAAATAATTTTCGTTCGTTCGTTCAATATAAAATACGAGTGAGAGTAAATGCAGTGGAAAAAAAATATGGCTCGTTTGTTTTTTACTTGGTTCACGGCCTTCGACTGCTAGTCCAAGGCCCTAACGGTCCTAGACCATGTACGGAGGGCAAAACACTAAAAACACTCCTCCTCATTAGAGGTAGGAGTAAGAGAATACAATCGATACGAAAAAGCTCAAGGTAGAGGGACACTCTCCCTCTCTTTGTTACGATTAAAACTCGATAAGTACATATTTAAAGACAACAATAAAAATATACCAATGACTAATAAAGAAATGGAACTTGGGCTCTTGTCGTCGGAGATGCAGTAGCACTTTGTCGTCGTAAGGTCGTCGTAGAAGAGTATTGTAGCGGAGGCTTTTTGGAGAGCTTTTGATGATGAAAATGGGGTGGAGAACCCCTACTTTTATAACCTTGGAAACCCTAGACGTTCAGATCTTCAACCAATGAGAGCAAGCCTCCTAGTCCTTGAGAAATGGAGATAAGTTTTGACTCTCCTCGAAGCTGATCCTTGACCAACAGTCGACTGATTGAAGCATCAGTCGATTGATGCAAGCCACTAGTCGACTGGTAAGGGTAGCAGTCGAATTTCAGAAATACATAAGTAATTATATGTAATTTGAAAAATCGTGAAACTTCATACGTAAAATATTTATTACCAATACAATGTGTGAAAAATATTTGAAAAAATAATTTACTCATAAAATAGTGAAATTAATACAAAGTTCAAAAGTGAAGAAAAACTTCAATGTTTTAGCTCACTTTGTATCAACATCATCAATAATGATTGCTATCAAAAAATAGACTTCACCAAGGTTTTTCAAAATGATTTTAAAATGTTTTTAAAACCTTATATTGGATCATATTCTTTGGGTTTAATGTACATGGCTTGAACATAAACTTTCTCAATGATACACCAATAATATAAGATGAGTTTGAGTTCATCTAGATGCAAAAACTATGCACCTTGAACTTAACTCATTTCCTAACATCTCACATGTATCTAGGGTGTATCAATATACATACATGTCAATGTAATGTGAGATGTGGGGTTTGTTCATCCTAATCTAGGGTTTCATGCATTTTCTAGGGCAACACTACTTGATTCCCTTATACATGGGACTTCAAGTCATGCCATAGTCCTTAAATCAAATTTAATTACTTTAAATGCATGAATGATCATGACATAAATGATAGCATAAATAAACATTGTCAATGATCATGATGCCATGACATATGATTAAATTTAAATCTACATGACACTAAAAGATAAACCCTAAACATAATCATGACATTTATATGATTTAAATGAATATGATGTCATGACATGTTATATGACAAATCAAGCATGGAAAATACAATATAAAGGTATATAAATACCTAAATTTTAATGTTAATTGTCATTTGTTATTATCAAGTTCATTTTTCCATATTGTCAATTATCTCCCAAGTGTGCCAAAAACCCAAAATGGCACACCTCAACCTCTAAACCTAAATTGTGTCAATTTTATTGATTTTTCATAATCCCAAAAATATATTGGCACATCCTAAGATCTTTTAGGATTTAAAATCAAACCTATTTCCAAGGTATCCATAACCTTGAAAATGACCTAAAGTGCCACTTTACTATGGTTAGGTTAACTATCCATTCATTCAAGGTTGACACACCTAAACCCATTTAGCGCGAATCGATCACGCTCTTAGGAACCCAATACCTATTGGAGCTCCTTGGGTTAACTAGGTATTCACTAGGGATAACTTCCCTAGATACCCTCCTAATGACCCTCCTAGGCTCAGAAGCCTTGGTCATTTGGGTCTTGCCTAGGTCAACTCTAGAGGTAACTCCTCCTTTGACCTTCTTAGTGGTCTCCCTAGGTTTCCTTGAAACCCTAGACACTAGGCACACACCTTGGTTACCCTTAGGGATGACTTCCCTAGTAACCTTGGCCTTTCTAGACCTATGTTGTGTTCCATAATCGAATGGAACACTATGGTTGGTCTCCTTGGGCTTAGGTTTGTGACCCAAATCTTTCTTGCCCTTGGTTGGATCTTGTCTCCTAGATCCTTGACTTTGACCATTTAACTCCTTAAATTGATTTTGTATATTCCTAAGGGTCTTTTCCATTTTCTCAAGCCTTGACCTCAAGACTTGATTTTCCTTTTCTAATATCTCAATTTTTGATTTTTCATTAACTCTTGAGATATTCTTATTTCTAGGCATGTGTCTAATCCATTTTGGGTTGATGCCTAGGTGATCTTCTATCTTCCTAATGGTCTCCCTAAGAAGGATAGGTCTAGAATTGTTTGATCTAGGTTTGTCCTTAGGTAAAATTATTTTAGGGACATTAGTCCCAAATTTCTCCTTATTTGAAATGTTATATGATTTGACACCTAGATAATAAAATCTATTTCTATCATGCTTTTGTTCATGAGTAATAGCAACAAAATTACTAGCATGTCTTTGCCTATTAATTAAAGAAAGTGCATTATTGACTTTTACCTTGGGGTTTACCGTAGAGGTTCCCCCTACTTGTGATGCTCCTTCCGGTAGTGTCCCGGTTGTCAACATTTGAAGCACACCACGTGCTCTTTGCTTTTTCTTGTGAGGGCACCGACATCCTTAGCTTTCTCTTGACTTCTAGGCGTCGGTGGAGTCTTCTTAACTCTTTTTGGACACTTACTCTTGTAGTGTCCTTGCTCCCTACACTCAAAGCATATAATATGAATTTTATTCTTAATCGAAATGCTTGGGTTACCTAGGTCAATGGTGGTAGAAAGGGACTCTTGAGCTTGTTCATCACTTCTCCCAGAAGTAGATGACTCTCCTTGCTCTTGCCCTTGTTTCGGAGTAGACGGTCTCTCCTCCCCCTCAAACCTTGATGTGGAGGCTTCTTCCATCTCTTCTTCCTCTTTCAATCCGGATGTTGATTCCCTATCAACCTCTGAATCCTCAAGTTCTTGGGATGAAGATGTGCTTGCTTCTTCTTGAGCTTGAGAGGATGAGCACTCCTCTTCTTCTTCTTCTTCTTGGACCGGTGATAGATTTTTGTGATATTTTGTCAATTCGCTCCAAAGCTCCTTAGCATCCTTATACTCACCTAAGCTACATAATATATCGTTAGGAATCAAATCAACCAAAGATTTTATTACCTTCTTATTTATCTCGAATTCTTGGATTTGTTCTCCAGTCCACTTTTTCATTTTGAGGAAACCTCCCTTTGGCCCTCTCAGATACTTGAATCCTTCCATCAATGCGGACCATTCTTCGAAGTTCCTCATCATAATAAAGTCTTCAATCCATATCTTCCATGAATTGAAGCCTTCTCATCCATAAAGTGCATACGGGACCGGTGTGTTGATGTCTCATCCTAGTTGTTCTTCAAAATCCATCTCTTCACCCTCTAGCGGTGCTCTCTTGGTTATTAATCCTTGAAGAGCGGCCTCTCTCTGATACCAATTATAGGAACGTTCATGACCACTAAAGGGAGGGGTGAATAGCATCATCACTTGTCGATGGATTACGATCGTATTCGTCTCTACAACACTTGTTAACGCAGCGGAATCTATAATAATAAAAGTAAATACAACACAAGCACAAGAGACAACATGATATAACATGGTTCAGAACCGAATGGTTCCTACTCCACGGATTGGGCTCGTAAGAGCCCTAGTGATGCCAATCACACATCACTACTGAATAAACTCCTTCTCGACAACAAGTCGGAGGTGGAGAAACCTCGTACAATGTATTACAACAACAATAAAGACAAATACAAGCTAATACAAGTAAACTACACAAATACAAGTAAAGAAACACTTTACAATTGTGAACTTGTATGCTTGCTTTGTGTTTACTTGAGTTTCATTTGGAGACCCCAAATTGCAGCAGCAAATCGCCCCAAAGAAACTCAAGAAACCTTGCCAAAAATCCTCCCCATGAACTGCTTTTATAACCTTCATTCGGGCTAATTTTTCTCCTAGCAGTCGACTAATCGAGACCATCAGTCGACTGCCCCTGTAGCTGTCGTCTCACAACGGCATGAGCCATGTTGGATAAGTTCCAACGGATAGACCATCAGTCGACTGATCATACCCATCAATCGACTTATGGCTCAATCAGTCGAGTGCTCGGACTGATCACTCGATTGGAGAGCTTTCTATGCTCGAATTCTCGACCAGCAATCGACTGATCTCTAGATCAATCGACTGTTCAGGACATCAGTCAACTGTTCAATGTTGGCCATCGACTGCTAGGCCAATTCCAGCAATCGAACACTAGTCGACTCCCATCAATTAACTGACCATAGTCCCAGTCGATTGATGCACCTCAAACATGAGGTTTTAACCCAAGTATGGTGCCCTAATACTTGCTAGACCACCCTTAGCCTAGACCTAAGCCTTCTAGCCACCTCCGTCAGCCTCACGCCTATCAGATCCCTCCAAGTCATCCATGACTTGTTCATCCATACACTAGCCTTCAGGTGCTTCCATCAGCTATTGTCATGTTAATGTGGTCTACACCGCCAAGGCACATTGGACTTACGCTACTAAGACTTCGCTTGGACTTTACGTCGGCAACCATTGGACTTATGCTGCCAAGACTCCACTCTTGAACTTTACGCATCCAATATTCTCCTTGGACTTCTCAATTGCCAAGTACTCATGACTTGGACTTTCACCGCCAAGACTACACCCTTGGACTTACGTGGTCAAGACTACACCCTTGGACTTCCTTGCCAACCCAATGTTGGACTTTCCATACCAAGACCCATACTTGGACTTTTCCTTGCCAAGACCCACGCTTGGACATACCTTTACCAAGACCCATGCTTGGACTTTCCTTGCCAACCCAAGTTGGAATTTCCATGCCAAGACTCAATCTTGGACTTTTCATGCCAAGTACACAAGACTTGGACTTCTCCCATGACAATGGTCAAACCATCGTCAAACATCAAATACTAACCTGTATCAATTGCATCAGCAATCTCCCCAACACATGTTAGACATCAATGTCATACATTAACGTCAAAAATCAAAACACTACTTGAGTCAAACTCGAGTCTGGTCAATTTTGACTTAGGCCGATTGCACCAACATAAACTCCTCATATAGGGCAAAGAAAATTTTTGTTGTAAAATACTTATAAAATTTTATTCGACTTCGCTCTTCAATTTTAATAAAGCGGGGGAACTTATGATGGGTGTGGGGTCTTTTTCAGCTAAGGCAAAGAAATTTTTTATTGAAGACACTTGTAAAACTTCACTCGACTTCGCTCTTCAGTTTTACTAAAGAAGGGGAACTTATTATGGGATGGGGTTTTCAGAGCAATTAAAGATTTCCCGAACTATTTGTGTTTCCTGGGCAGTTTAGATAGTTGTCGAGCAGTGTATGTGATCCCCGATCTTAGAGAGGAAGAACAATGTAGAGGGGTTCAGTGACTAAGTATCAGGATTGGCAGAGTAGTATGTTAAGTTTCAAAGTTGTGTGTATTTCCAGAGTGGTATGTATGGTTCCTGAGCACGGTAGGGGTGATAGGACAGTGTAGTGCAGTGATTAAGTATAGTGATAGCGAAGCAGTCTATGTAGAGTCTTGAGCAGTTGTCATTTCCAAAGTGGTATGTTCATTTTTCCAGAGCAGTATGTTTAGTTTTAGAGCAGTATGTGCATTTCCAGAGTTGTATGTATGATTCCTGAGCACGATAGGGGTGAATAGGGCAGTGTAGGGCAGTGATTAAGTATAGTACTAGCGAAGCAGTCTATATAGAGTCCTGAGAAGTTAAGTCATTTTCAGAGCAGTATGTTCATTTCTCGAGCAGTATGTTCATTTTTCGAATAGTATATTCATTTCCATAGCGGTATATTCATTTTTCGAGTGGTATATTCATTTCCCGAGCCGCTTAGGAATTTCAGGATTTCTTTCTAATATGGTGAAATAAGGAGGAAGGGGGTATGCCAGAGGATGGGAAGTAGTAGGGGGAAGTTGATGATGGTTAATTTAATATAACTGCCTTTATGTTTGTATTTTATTTAAACTAATATGTGGTAGGGGGACATAAGGAGATATTTTAAATTGAGACAGGAAAAGCGGTTACAAGGACAGCTTGACAAAGGGCATTAAAGTAAATTCATCTCCAAGAGAGGGTGGTTAATCCGTCTTTAAAAGGGGCAGAGGAAGACAAAGTAGGGGATGGTTATTTCTTCGCTATTCAGTACCTCAAAGATCTCCTTCTCACTTCTCCTTTTACGTTCCATTTGTGTTGTGTCCTCTTTATACTCTTACTAACTTGAGCGTTAGAGTGGCAGCGTCGGGCAGCCGGTCCACGTCTCCTTCTTCGAGTAGAAGATCTAATTCTATTTCTAAGATCCAAGGTGATTTCTAGAGCAAATCTCTCTTTATCTCATTTCTAACCTTCTTTGATATCAGATCTAGCAATCCCCAAGAAGGGGGAGGGAGGTCTTAGTCGGCCGAAGAAGTTAACACCATCACTCATAGTTTAATATATTTTTCTAATATGTCCTGTGGTTTCATGGTTGAACACACCACATGGAATTTCTGAAGATGTCTACTAGGATCTTCACTAGCAAGACCATGGAATTTCAGCAACAAATGTATGATCATAGATTTCAATTCAAAATATACAGCCAACTCAAGACACTAAATGCATAAAGATTGATAAATTACATCCGGTGTTGCGAGTTCCTTAAGAGTTCAATTGTTGTTGCTTGCCATGTTGCTAACAAGATCTAAGAAACTAGGAATAGAAATGTCAGATAATCTCCTCTGAAATCTGTGTTGACTATGAAAAGTTCTATTAATTTCTAGATTGAGCTCACACAAGTCTCCATAAGAAGTTATGGTCATACACCGAAACACTAAGAGGAAAAAGGTTAAAAGACGAACAAAATAAAATAAAATACATAAAAACTCAAAGAACAATCTCAAGATTATAAAACACCATTACTAATCCCTTGGCAATGATGCCAAAAACTTATTAACGCACTGTCGTGATATGACTAAATTATTATTGAACCCCCTATTATAATGCAGTATAGGAATGTCTGGATTATCTCTCAACGAATGCAATGGTGAGTGTAATCTCAAGATTAAGTTTGCAACATGGATTCTCTTTTTAAGGATTGAATGCTATGAATTGGTGAATAATAAGTAATGTAGGAATTAAATTGAAAACGCTGTAGGAAATTAATGGAAAGTTAACACTCTAATGAATAATGGAAAACTCAACATTCAATTATAACACAATATTTTAGGAATTAAACCAACTGAATTGCATCAATAACAGTAAAAGTAGAGCAAGAAAATTAACTCAAATATTCAAATGTAATAAGAACTTTGTAGAATTAAACATAGCAACAAATAAACAGAGCAGTAAAAATAGAGTAAGCAATTAAAATAAGTGCATCTAAAATTAAATGCCCAAGTAACAATAGTGTAAATAATTAACTGAACTAAGCTCTAATTTAAATGTTATAGAGCGTCTACCCTTCTCAATTTCCAAGTACTCATGACTTGGACTTTCACCGCCAAGACTATACCCTTGAACTTACGTGGCCAAGACTACACCCTTGGACTTCCTTGCCAACCCAATGTTGGACTTTCCATACCAAGACCCATACTTGGAATTTTCCTTGCCAAGACCCACGCTTGGACTTACCTTTGCCAAGACCCAAGCTTGGACTTTCCTTGCCAACCCATGTTGGACTTTCCATGCCAAGACTCAATCTTGGACATTTCATGCCAAGTTCACAAGACTTGGACTTCTCCCATGACAATGGTCAAACCATCGTCAAACATCAAATACTAACCTGTATCAATTGCATCAGCAATCTCTCCAACACATGTTAGACATCAATGTCAGACATTAATGTCAAACATCAAAACACTACTTGAGTCAAACTCGAGTCTGGTCAATTTTGACTTAGGCCGATTGCACCAACATAAACGCCTCATATAGGGCAGAGAAATTTTTTGTTGTAAAATACTTATAAAATTTTATTCAACTTCGCTCTTTAATTTTACTAAAGTTGGGGAACTTATGATGGGTATGTGGTCTTTTTCAGCTAAGGCAGAGAAATTTTTTATTGAAGACACTTGTAAAACTTCACTCGACTTCGCTCTTCAGTTTTACTAAAGAAGGGGAACTTATTATGGGGTCGGGGTTTTCAGAGCAATTAAAGATTTACCGAACTATTTGTGTTTTTTGGGCAGTTTAGATAGTTGTCGAGCAGTGTATGTGATCCCCGATCTTAGAGAGGAAGAACAATGCAGAGGGGTTCAATGACTAAGTATCAGGATTGGTAGAGTAGTATGTTAAGTTTCAAAGTTGTGTGTATTTCCAGAGCGGTATGTATGGTTCCTGAGCACTGTAGGGGTGATAGGATAGTGTAGTGCAGTGATTAAGTATAGTGATAGCGAAGCAGTCTATGTAGAGTCTTGAGCAGTTGTCATTTCCAAAGTGGTATGTTCATTTCCAGAGTAGTATCTTTAGTTTTAGAGCAGTATGTGCATTTTCAGAGTGGTATGTATGATTCCTGAGCACGGTAGGGGTGAATAGGGCAGTGTAGGGCAGTGATTAATAGAACTAGCGAAGCAGTCTATATAGAGTCTTGAGAAGTTAAGTTATTTTCAGAGCAGTATGTTCATTTCTCGAGCAGTATGTTCATTTTCCGAATAGTATATTCATTTCCATAGCGGTATATTCATTTTTTGAGTGGTATATTCATTTCCCGAGCCGTTTAGGAATTTTAGGATTTCTTTCTAATATGGTGAAATAAGGAGGAAGGGGGTATGCCAGAGGATGGGATGTAGTAGGGGGAAGTTGATGATGGTTAATTTAATATAACTGCCTTTATGTTTGTATTTTATTTAAACTAATATGTGGTTGGGGGACTTAAGGAGATATTTTAAATTGAGACAGGAAAAGCGGTTACAAGGATAGCTTGACAAAGGACATTAAAGTAAATTCATCTCCAAGAGAGGGTGGTTAATCCGTCTTTAAAAGGGGCAGAGGAAGACAAAGTAGGGGATGATTATTTCTTCGCTATTCAGTACCTCAAAGATCTCCTTCTCACTTCTCCTTTTACGTTCCATTTGTGTTGTGTCCTCTTTATACTCTTACTGACTTGAGCATTGGAGTGGCAGCGTCGGGCAGCCGGTCCACGTCTCCTTCTTCGAGTAGAAGATCTAATTCTATTTCTAAGATCCAAGGTGATTTCTAGAGCAAATCTCTCTTTATCTCATTTCTAACCTTCTTTGATATCAGATCTAGCAATCCTCAAGAAGGGGGAGGGAGGTCTTAGTCGGCCGAAGAAGTTAACACCATCACTCGTAGTTTAATATATTTTTCTAATATGTCCTGTGGTTTCATGGTTGAACACACCACATGGAATTTCTGAAGATGTCTACTAGGATCTTCACTAGCAAGATCATGGAATTTCAGCAACAAATGTATGATCATAGATTTCAATTCAAAATATACAGCCAACTCAAGACACTAAATGCATAAAGATTGATAAATTACATCCGGTGTTGCGAGTTCCTTAAGAGTTCAATTGTTGTTGCTTGCCATGTTGCTAACAAGATCTAAGAAACTAGGAATAGAAATGTCAGATAATCTCCTCTGAGCTCTGTGTTGACTATGAAAAGTTCTATTAATTTCTAGATTGAGCTCACACAAGTCTCCATAAGAAGTTATGGTCATACACCGAAACACTAAGAGGAAAAAGGTTAAAAGACGAACAAAATAAAATAAAATACATAAAAACTCAAAGAACAATCTCAAGATTATAAAACACCATTACTAATCCCTTGGCAATGATGCCAAAAACTTATTAACGCACTGTCGTGATATGACTAAATTATTATTGAACCCCCTATTATAATGCAGTATAGGAATGTCTGGATTATCTCTCAACGAATGCAATGGTGAGTGTAATCTCAAGATTAAGTTTGCAACATGGATTCTCTTTTTAAGGATTGAATGCTAAGAATTGGTGAATAATAAGTAATGTAGGAAATTAAATTGAAAACGCTATAGGAAATTAATGGAAAGTTAACACTCTAATGAATAATGGAAAATTCAACATTCAATTATAACACAATATTTTAGGAATTAAACCAACTGAATTGCATCAATAACAGTAAAAGTAGAGCAAGAAAATTAATTCAAATATTCAAATGTAATAAGAACTTTGTAGAATTAAACTTAGCAACAAATAAACAGAGCAGTAAAAATAGAGTAAGCAATTAAAATAAGTGCATCTAAAATTAAATGCCCAAGTAACAAATAGTGTAAATAATTAACTGAACTAAGCTCTAATTTAAATGTTATAGAGCGTCTACCCTTCTACAGAACTTGAATTCATGTTCCATAGAATATGATGGATGGATGCCGAAGGCATCGGAGATCTCCTATGCTTGTGGCCAAGCGAAGGGGTTGTTGTGGAAATGCAGATGAATTTTGAGTTCCCAGAGCTCGTGGATGAAGTAGATGATGGATGACCTTACAACGGTGAAGAAGATGTGATATCTCCACACCTTCAACTCCTCTGCAAATGATGCCTTAGAACCTTCTGTGAACGAAGTTGACCACCAGCAGATGGAAAAACTTGCCAAGACAACTACCGAGAGATTCTTGATGATCACCGGTGATGGAGGTGGCTTGTGGATGAAGTGGAGGCTCCCTTTTCGTGGTTGGAAGATGATTTATATCCCTGAAAACACTTGGATGCACTTTTTTACTCTTCTCCAAGTGAATTGCCACCACACACCATGGTTGTGGTGGTTACCATGGCCAGGCTATGGTGGCTACTGTGGGATGATCTGGCAAGGGGCAATAAGAACTACGATCGTGGTAAACACCTTGACCAAATTGTGCTTCTTGCCACGAAGAACTTTTGGTCTCTAGATCAGATCAACAAGAACCGCAACCATAGCAGGTGCCACGGTCAAACCATGGTTCTTGTTGTGGAGAATTTAGTCTGGTCCAGCAAGCACCACAACTGTGGTAAGAGGCATAGACAATCCCTATAGTTCTTGATGGAATTACGATTGACACCCTCTTTTAATTTTGTGCAAGATCACATTCACAAATTCTTTAGGGATAATGATTTATTATAGAAAAAATTGCAATAAGCTCGAAATGAGTTCTTACTTGTAAAACATGATATAAAGTACGAAATTAAACATACGAGAGGACTAAAACATCAAGTTTGAACACAAAATAATATGCAAAAATATCGGTTATCACTTACTAACACACTTCCTAGTATTCAATCAATCTAGTTGACCTACTTGGATCGTCTTCTATTAAACCTTAGGAATTGATTGCTTCAGCAATCTTTCTATTGACCATATGAACAAATATATTATCCAAACATCAAACTCATACGAGGTCGATTGCACCAATAATTTTTTCATTTTTCATATTTTACAATATATTCAAGTTAGACTACTTCATAACCTAACTTTCCATGACTTAAAAAAAAATCTAACTTAAGCTCTCAAATCTCTCTCCCTTTGTCATACATTAAAAAGAAATTTAGAAGAAATTTAGAGTCTATGTCTATTTAAAATGAAAAGCTACTAAGGTCTTCCCTCTCACTTATTGCACCAACAATTGATGTTTAAAAATCTCTCCCTTTTGAAAAACTTAAAACGTTATTTTTAAAAAATAGATTTTTTAAAGAATTTCAAATACAGTCCATTTCAAACATTTCTAAAGTATATTTTCAAAGTCCATTTCAAATATTTTAACAAATAATTTCAAAGTCCATTTCAAAAATTTTCAAAATATAACTTTTAATGGCAGAATATTCAAGTCTTTCTAAACATTATTTTTCAATTTGTCATTCAAAGAATCATTTTAAAAGTCTTTTTCAAATTTTCAATATTTTTAAAGAAAATTTTTAAAATGTCAAACATATTTTTCAAGAATATTTACAAAATATAAATTTTGAAAGGAATTTACTTTTTTCATTAAAAGCATTTGAAAATTTAAAATTATTTTTTAAAATTACTCCTTTTATTTTCATAAATTTTCAAAAATATTTAAAAGTTATTTTCAAAATTAATTTTAAAAACTTCCCCTTTAAAGATTAGTCTTTCAATATGGCTCCTTTAATCTAACACTCTTTAGATCAAACTATGAACTTATGTGTCTTGAAGCTAGGATTTTATGATTGACCTAAGTGATCAAGAGTTTTTATCTTGATCAATACTTATATTTTTTAAAAAATAAATAATTCTTGAAAAAGAATTATAGTTAAATAGCAATCAAATAATCATGAAATATCATTCAACATTATTTTATTAATGACTATTTTAAAAATAATTTTTTACAAAAATAGTTCTATAAATTTTTGAAAATAATTTTAAAATAATTTCTATTTAATTAACCTAAATATCTCACACATTCCATGTGTGTCATGATGAGATTTACAGAGGGCATTCACAATGCCATCAATCCCTTGCTTATAGAGATGAAGAGAAAGACGATCATACCTTCGAGATTCTATTGAATCTGTCGAAACCATAAGCAAAACCAACATATCTTGCCTCTATTAGTATCCACGTTGATATCACTTGAGACAACTGCATAAACTGCAAGTCTTCGTCTCCGAATGGTGCTAGCCAATCGACGGATACGAGAGAACAAGAGAAGAAGAAGTCGGCCACCCAAAAAGAATCCTTCAAATTTGGTCACCTCCCAAGATTATCAAGAGATCTATTTATATATCTCTTGATTAGGGTATCTTAGGAGGCTTAGATGGAACCTATTTTACTATAATTATCCCATAATTAAGGTAAGAAAATCCAGAAAATTTCTAAATTTGAATGCACCAAAATCGACAGTCCACGACACGGTCGTGTTTGGGACACACGACCTGATCGTGTGTCCTGGGCATGACTATGCCTGGACACATGGTCAAACCATGTGTCCCTCTTGGCATAGCCTCAGCCCTGGTCGTCTTCAGTCAGGGCTAGGTATGGTTGTGTGAGGCTCTGTATGGTTCGTTTCATTTTGTTTAAGTGTGATATGGTCGTGCTAAATCCCGACATGGTCATGAGCCCTATTTCACACTCTTATGGCCTAGTCCAACTAGGTATAATCTCTCTCTTTAAGAATCTCATTCTTTGACTTGTTTTACATCTCTATATCACCTGTATTGCATGTGACCCAATAGGTTTCTGGCTACGCCAGTCATTTATAATTAACTTATTAATTATGAATAGATCATGAGTGACACCTAGCAGTACATCATGACTCTCAATTGACCAGAAAGTTAAATATTGACTTCAGAATGTTTCTAAATCCTTCAGCAACTACAGTTATATCGTGCCCTTGTTCCTTTCACTCTTCTTATACCAACTTGGTTCAGGACATGGTCTATGTGCTCGTCCCCATTAGGCTAACTACGTCACACCTAGCCCAAGTATAGTTTCTTGTCCTATGGATTCAAGTTACACCGTATATGTTTTCAAGAAGACCTTTCTTCTTTACATGTGTGCTTTGGCCAAAGACTTCTATGTAACAATCCTGACAAGAGGCATAGGGTATACATCTCCTTTAACAAAAGTGGTTAATCCTCTGTTAGCTATTTAAACATCTTCGATCACTTTTACTTATACCCAATCAACCCGAAGTGACACCTCCTATATAGATGGCTGCGAAGAAGTTAAAGCATAAGTTGTCATGATCAGGATGACTTGAATACCTCAATTCTGAGGAAGCTCGTACTGGAGTTGCAATGAGGCCTTCATCAACATGAATAACCATATAAAATCTCATAGCAAGTCACTCAAATGAACTAGTTACCCTAACTAAAATTTAAATATTCACTCTCAGCATCCCTATGCTTTCATTCAGTGAGTACCAAATGCTTGAATAAACCAAGGAGCATAACATGTTCTAGTCTCATAACCTGGTCCAACCAGGTATAACTTCTCTCTTTGACAATCTCATTCTCAAATGTGTTTTACATCTCAAGATCACCCGTATTGCGTGTGACCCAATAGATTCTCGGTTATATTAGTCATTCATAATTAACTCATTAATTATGAATAGCACCTAGCAGTACATCATGACCCCTAATTGACCAAAAAGTCCAATATTGACTTCAAAATGTTTTTAAACCCTTCAACAGCTATAATTATTTCTTGTCTTGTTCCTTTCACTCTTCTTATACTCACTTGGTTCAAGACATGGTTTATGTGCACGACCCATGAGGTTGACTACGTCACACCTAGCCCAAGTATAATTTCTTATCCTATCGATTCAAGTTACACCATACATGTTTCCAAGAATATCATTCTTCTTGACATGTGTACTTTGACTAAAGACTTCTGTGTAATAATCCTGACAAGAGACCTAGGGTATACATCTCCTTTAACAGGAGTAGTGAATCCTCTATTGACTATTCAAACATCTTCATTCACTTTGACTTATACCCAATTAACCCGGAGTGACACCTCCTATGGAGATGGCTACGAAGAAGTCAAAGCATAAGTCGTCATGATCAAGATGACTTAAATAGCTTAAGTCTAAAGAAGCTCGCACTCGAGCTGCAATGAGATTTTCATTGACATGAATAACCATATGAAGTCTCATAGCATGTCACTCAAATGAACTAGTTACCCTAACTAGCATCCACATGTTCATTCTCAGCATCCCTATGCTTCCATTCAGTGAGTACCAAATGTTTGGATAAACCAAGGAGCATAATATGTGCTAGTCTACAGAATTGATGATGTTCATTCGCATCAATTCATCGACTTGGGATTGTTTCAATACATACATAATTACACATGATGAGATACTCACTAATCATGATCCAATCATCATTTCTCTCATGCTATGGGTCGTATTGTGGACTTAAGTAAATGAATTTAAGATCCTATTAAATACCTATAAAATGTACACTCAAGTAGTGAATTATATTAACATATAAGGCGATTGCCTTAGGACACCCCTCAATTACATCATGATACACCCGGAGGGTATATTTGTCTGTCCGTCGGACGGTACCCCCTTGTGACAATATGAGATACAACACTGTTATGGGCCCAAATAGCTACTGGCACACACAAGCCATATAAAATTGATGGTTCTTACTTCTTTAGACTACCAAGACCTCCCTCCCCCTCCTTATGGATCGCTGGATCTGTCACCGAGAGAGGCTTAAAGAAAAGAAGATTAGCTGTTGAAACAACCCCGGGCCTTAGGAATTAAGCTAGATCTTCCACACTAAGAAAGAGCATTAAGGGTTGGTCGGCTTCCAGGCACGGTCACTCCGACGATCAAGTCAGTACGAGTATGAGGAAAATAATGAATTGGAGAAGAAGAGAGATCTTGGGAATACCAAATGGCGAAGAAACAACCATCCCTGATCTCGTTGTCCTCTACCCCTTTTATAGATGAGTTATCCTGCCTTCTTCTTGGAGTGCATTTACCTGAATGCCCTTTGCCAAGCTGTCCTCATAATCATTTTTCCAGCTCCTAATTCAAAATATCTTTTGCCACGTGTTAATTTAAATAAAATACAAAGATAAATGTGATTATATTAAACTAACCACCTTTAACCTCCCACTGTTACTTCCTATCCTCCAGCGTAGCCCTTTTCTCCTTATTTCATCATGCCGAGGAGAGAATCTTGAAATTCACCGACGTCTTGGGAAATAAACATATAGCTCATGAAATGAATCTACTGCTCGGGAAATAAACATACCGCTCGACAGATATAATAATCACCCTGGAAGCAAATAAACTGCCTTGGAAAACACATAAACTACTCTGAAAACATATGGACTGTCCTGCTAACGCCCCCTACATCATCCTTCCTTTATGAAAACAGGAACCACATACACTATCCTACAAATATACTAACTACCCTGGAAGCACATAAACTGCTCGGGAAGTACACTAACTGCTCTGAAAACATATGGACTACCCTACTAATGCCCCCTACATCATCCTTCCTTATCGAGAACAAGAACAACATATACTACCCTGCAAATGTACTAACTACCCTGGAAACACATAAACTGCTCGGGAAGTACACCAACTACCCTGGAAACATATGGACTGCCCTGCTAATGCCCCCTACATCTGTTGGAACGTCGGTGGACGGCTAGAGGGGGAGGTGAATAGCCTTTCTTTCGTGTACGATGGTGATCGTTCGTTGATTGCCTACGAATATGATTAGTGCAATGGAATAATAAAAGACAATACAAGAGGCAATGCTAACAAACCGATATAACGTGGTTCACGACCCTTGCCGCTAGTCCATGACCCGATTCATCCAAGGTGAATCACGCCTATAACACTTCCACTAATCTCTCCTTTGCACAAAGCTAGGTGGAGGTAATCTTTCTTACACAAGATCTCTCTTCTTACAATAGAATGGAAATAAGAGCAAGTAAGAAGAGTAGAAACGTTTAGGCACTTGGGAGTATGTTTGGAGTTCAAGCATTAACCCTCCCAAGTCACCCAAGGCCCCTTCTTATAAGGAAGAAGCTATTATTCCCATTGGGCCTCGAGCAGTCGACTGATGAAGCCATTAGTCGACTGATGAAGCCATCAGTCGACTGCTGCTGTGGCCGTTGCATCGCAATGACTCTTTCCACGTTGGATTTTAACCAACGGCTCCTACATCAGTCGACTGATGGGAAGATCAGTCGACTGATGTAGGAGCCATCAGTCAAGTGGTCAATGCGATCACTCGATTCAAGCTTCGTGCTCGAAACCCTCGACATCGATCAGCTCCCTTAGCGGTCGGTGATGGAGCTAACGATCGACCGCCACAAGCCGGCTGATTGGTGATCGGCTAGAACCGACTCGAACACCATTGAGTCTTGATTGACTTAGGCGATCACGCTACCTATAGCAATCGACTGGTGTCGGGAAACCCCATCCGACACTTACCCAATTGGCTAAGATCACCTAAGAGCTACCCGTCCTGAGTTACAATCGCTCACTCTCATTCCCTTGGAGTCTCTCGCCTTTGAAGTTCTCTTCGTCCAGCCACATCCCTTGGATGCGCCAAGCACAAGGCTTCGCAGTGCCATCTTTCGTGTCTCGCCTTGAAGTCTACTTCCTTTGGCTTCACTCTAATACTCCTCGTCCGGTGGTCCCTCAGATGCACCAAGCGCATGGCTTCCATAATGCATCTTTCACTGACTCAAGGACCGAGTTATGAGAGGTGAATCTTGCCAATGCTATCGTCCATGTGCGAATTACTAAGTCCTGCATGACTTCAATGCACATATCAAATCCATAACAAACCTAACTTAAACCCTTTGCTACACATATCAAAACCACATCACATGGGTTGATTGCCCTAACAATCTCCCCTTTTTTGATGTGTGGTAATCCGTTTAAGTTAGGTAAAAATATTAACACAAATATATAAGGCAAGAAAACATGTAAATAACATGAGTGTAAAAACTCCCCCTTAAACATGCAACTCCCCCTTAAGACATGCTAAATTTTCCCCGTTAGCATGATTAAGTTAAACTCATCATTTCTCCTCCATTGACACCATCAAAAACATCATACAAATATTGTACAAGCATGACATCAAATCTAACGGAAGAAAATACCAAAAACCAAGTTAAAAACCTGATATAGCAGTTTACTGTGCCAATGCACAGTACATCAGTCGACTGAATCAGACATCAGTTGATTGGCACCAAGTTTTCAGATTTTCTGATTTTCGAAGTTTAGTTTGAGAAATGCATTAAAATTTTTAGGAAATTCGAAAAATCATGAAATTTGGAGTACATATTTCTAATGAGTTCCTCTATTAGTGAAAAATTGCTTTTCATGAAAATTCATTTTATTTTTGAAAATTTGGCAAAAACTCAAAAGTTATAAAAAGTCTCAATTTTGTATCAACTTGAAAACTAGTTTTGCCTTAGAAACTTTTCAAAATGTGAACTCACTATTTATGAAACATTGAATGTTTTTAAATCATTTAAAATATTCAACTATGATATATGTGTTAGTTATAGCCCTAAGAACCAATCATGTGATGGTTGAATAGGGAACATTTTGTATCATATTATATAAAGGCAAAGGATTGGTTATTATATTTAAGTCTTGCTTGTGCCAGCTAAATTAAATATAGTAATGCCCTAGAAAAGTAGGTTCTTATCTACAGCACATCAATTGGCAGAATTGATTATGAGAGGTCAGAGAGAACACTTTCTAAATGTTCTAAGTCAAGTATTAATATGCAAGGGCAATATTAATACATAAAGACTAGCATGTAGGTCAATTGATGACTTGATCTCACAAGTCATGGATATATGATATCAAGTTGACACATGGGTATATATTAGAGAATATATCTTTGGCCCGACCCATGAGAAAGTTTCATGGATCGTTATATGAGTGTCATAAACTTTCTCATGTGACTATTGGTATGAATAGTCCTCGGACACAAGTCACTACGGTTCCCTACATAAGGAGTTATGTACTTTGGTATCACAAACGTCACCCGTAATAGGTGGACCATAAAGGCGATTCGGGTATATAACAAATTATGCGGAGGATGTGAGTGATGTAGATGGGATCTATCCCTCTCATATGACGAGAGTGATATCGGTGGGCCCCTTGATTGAGTAGAACTACTAAAACGCATGGCCATGCTCGAATGAGTCAATATGAGATATTGAGCTCATTTGTTTGAGTTAGTTTACTCAGGGATCAAGAAACACATAGATTGATCGAGGATGACACGGTCTATGCCTCATTGATCAATCTGATATCAAGGATAGAAGGACACGGTCATATATTATAGTAGTCACGGAAAGGTTAGTTGGATCTTGACTTATCTCGTAACTTGGGTAGCAATGATGTATTGCTAGATGCCGCTCATTGCTTGTGTATCTAAAAGAGTTTAGATCCACTGCCAACGTTATGAGAGCCTATAGGGTCACACACAAAGAGCATGATAATTAGAGGAATTAGAGTATTCTAGTTTGACTAGAATAATTTGGGAATAAGCTTAAGTACAAAATGGTTTTTGGACTTTAAGCTTAATGAGAATTTTAGCCAATTGATTTAATGAGATTAATTCAATATGTTACCTCATTGATTTAATAAGATTAATTCAATATGATAACATAAGCTTAATTGAATTAATAAGATTAATTCAATATGATAACATAAGCTTAATTGAATTAATAAGATTAATTCAACATGCATGAATGCCACATAAGAATGCCACATAAGCATGCCACCTAAGCATCCACCTAAGCTAGATAAGGTGGAAGGAAACAAAATGGTTTTGTCTCCTTAAGTGGCCGGCCAAACAAATGTCCCAATGCAATGGATTGCATTGAATGTGTGGAGGTGAAAGGGTTTTTCCAACCCTATAAAAGACCCCATGGAGTGGCCGGCCAAAGCAATTGTGGGTGTGGTTGTTGGGAGCTTGAGAGCTTATTGTTGTGTGGCTTTTGTGAGTGTAGCAAGAAGAGTAGTCTTCTTCTTCCCTTCTCTTTTTCCCTAGCTTCCTCTCCTTTAGGGACTTCTCTAGCAAGAAGTAAAGGAGAGCTCCTCTAGTTTTCTTTTGTGAGACAAGAGCTTGCTCGTGTGGATACATATAGAGGCACGGACACTTGAACGTGCTAAAGATCCAACAAACAAAAGGAAGAAGCGGGATTAACAAGGGCACACAACAAAGGTAATCCTCTCCTATAAGATAGGCTTGGTTTAGAGAAATTTATTTTATACGAGTTTGCTTTCGCATGGATCACTTGGAAGGGATCCTAATTTTTCCGTTGCGCATATGCCATTTGGCATAAAGAATTCCCTACAATATGGGCAATATATCCATTGATTAAACATTTGCTTTCCCCATAGTTGGTCTATGATTAATCTATTGATACACTTAATGACCCATCTAAATGCCATAAGCATTAGTGGACCATTTGTATTATCCTATCATCTCACCCATGCTATGTTTTCAATCAAAGTAGCTTATAGTGAGTGTGAGATGAACCTAAAGGTATTTATACTTAACCAAAATTTCATGCAATTCTATCAAGGTTAAGTGTCATGCATCCTAAAACCATCGATATGATCATAAAAATACACATTATCAATCATGATCAAATATTTTCAATTATTGCATATCATGAACAAATATTATTATGATTCCATATTATGATCATATTATCATCACCCAACACTCAATTCAAAAACTTACAACCCTCATCCTTACAAGTCAACCATTTTTCATGATATAAGTTAAGTCCACTATGGGTGACTATCCTAGGGTTTTCCTAACCCTTAAGGATGGATTTAGGAACCCAATTTAAATTCTTTCCTATAGGGTTCCCTAAATATTCTTTAGGGATCCATTTTCTAGCTACCATTTTATTTTTAGCTTGACTCCCAGCAATTAAATAATGATAGACCTTTTCATTTTTGTTTCCCTTATATCCTAGGCCTTTCTTATTAAAGCTAGCCCTTTGACCCCCTATAATCATGTTCAATGTGTTGGAGCCAATTGTAAACTTTTCTAAGGCTTTAGTTAAGAAATATACCTTTTCCCTTAATGCCTTATTTTTCTCAATACATGCATCATTAACATCTAGAGGAATATAATCTTTAACATTTAAGCATGCATTTTCTAGTTTTTCTTCTAATTTTCTAATATCACCAAGCATGCATTTATTTTTCTTCTTAGCCTTAAATAAATCCCTAGTAAGGCTAGAAATCATAGAAATAATTTTCTTAGGGGAAAGATTCGTTACCATAGTTTCCATATCTTCTTCCTCTGATTCCGATGAGGATGAAGATGAAGCTCCCCCTTCATTTGAGCTCTCCTCACTTGAACTTCTTTCTTCTTGCTTGGAGGAGGAGGTGGAGTCCAAGTCTTCTATTGCCATTAGGGCAAGGCTTGTGAATGCTTCTTCTTCTGATGAGGATGATGGATCATCCCATATGACCTTGTGTACCTTTGTCTTCCCTTTCTCCTTGGTTTTCTTTTCATCCTCCTTCTTCTTGCTCCCCTTCTTCTTTTCTTCTTTCTTCCTCCTTTCTTATTTGCTCTTGTTCAAGAGGGGACAATCATCCCTTATATGTCCTTATCCTTGGAAATTGTAAAAAATAATATTTTGCCTTGGCCTTCCCCTCCTATCATTAGATTTGTTAAATTTCAAACTTTTCAAAGCACATCTTACCTTCCTTACCATGTAGGCTTCTTTCGTGCTATCCATGGAGGAGGAGGAGGAGTCTTTATCCGATGATGAAGGTGGTGTCTCCTCCTTCTTCTTCCCCTTGTTGGCCATTAATGTAACTCCCCTTGTTGGCTTGATTTGATCTTCTACTATTCCTTCAAGCCTAGACTCATGTAATTCCATAGTGGAGAAGAATTCATCTAGAGTACTTACTTCTAGATTCTTTGAGATATAAAATGAGTCCACCATGGAACTCCACATTGATGATCATGTCCCTATTGGAGAGCTTCTCCCATACACTAGATAAACCGTTAAGAATTTCTTTAAACCGAGAAGGTAAAGATGTTACCTTCTCCCCTTTATCGAGTTTGATATTATTGAGTTGGGAGCAGAGGACATCATTTCTTGCTAGCTTGACCTCGGATGTGCCTTCATGAAGTTCTATAAGCTTCTCCCACATCTCTTTAGCGCTAGCACATTCTTCCATTCGGTTGACTTCTTTTTGAGGGAGTACGTTGAATAGATGATGCTTGGCTTTCGAATTCACCAAGTACTTCTCTCTTTGTTTTTTTGTCCATCTCGATTTTTCCAATGACTCCCCTTCTTCATCCCTAGGAACTTCGAAACCATTTTCCATGATTAACATTATTTCAAAATCCATTTCGAAGAATACCTCCATATTCTTCTTCCACCATGCAAATTCCCCCTTGAACTTTGGCGGATGGATGTTGGAGTCGGCCATCGTTGTTGTCGTGCTTATTGCGGCGGTGAGTCCAGTGACAAGCAACCTTGCTCTGATACCACTTGTTGGAACGTCGGTGGCCGGCTAGAGGGGGGTGAATAACCTTTCTTTCATGTACGGTGGAGATCATTCGTTGATTGCCTACAAATATGATTAGCGCAGCGGAATAATAAAAGACAATACAAGAGGCAATACTAACAAACCGATATAACGTGGTTCCCGACCTTTGCTACTAGTCCACGACCCGATTCATCTAAGGTGAATCACGCCTATAACACTTCCACTAATTTCTCCTTTGCACAAAGCTAGGTGGAGGTAACCTTTCTTACACAAGATCTCTCTTCTTACAATAGAATGGAAATAAGAGCAAGTAAGAAGAGTAGAAACGTTTAGGCACTTGGGAGTATGTTTGGAGTTCAAGCATTAACCCTTCCAAGTTACCCAAGGCCCCTTCTTATAGGGAAGAAGCTATTCTTCCCGTTGGACCTCAAGCAGTCGACTGATGAAGCCATCAGTCAACTACTGCTGTAGCCATTGCCTCGCAACGACTCCTTCCACGTTGGATTTTAATCAATGGCTCCCACATCAGTCGACTGATGGAGCCATCAGTCGAGTGGTCAACGCGATCACTTGACTGCTGAAGCTTTTGTACCGGAAACCCTCGACATCAGTTGACTGCTCTCCTTGGCAGTCGACTGATGGAGCTTGCAGTCGACTGCCACAAGCTGGCAGTCGATTGATCGGCCAGAACTTTGACTCAAACACCAGTCGACTTGGAGCACTCGACTGCTACCTATAGCAGTCGACTGGTGTCAGGAAAACCCATCCGACACTTAGTCAATTGGCCAAGATCACCTAAGAGCTACCCGTCTCGGGTTATAATCGCTCACTCTCATTCCCTTGGAGTCCCTCGCCTTTGAACTCCTCTTCGTCCAGCCACGTCCCTCGGATGCGCCAAGCACACTGCTTTGCAGCGCCATCCTTTGCGTCTCGCTCTGAAGTCTACTTCCTTCGGCTTCACTCCAATGCTCCTCATCCGATGGTCCCTCGGATGCACCAAGCACACGGCTTCCGCAATGCATCTTTCACCGACTCAAGGACCGAGTCATGAGAGGTGAATCTTGCTAATGCTATCGTCCATGTGCGAATTACTAAGTCCTACATGACTTCAACGCACATATCAAATCCATAACAAACCTAACTTAAACACTTTGCCACACACATCAAAACCACATTACATGGGTTGATTATCCTAACAACATCATCCTTCCTTACCGAGAATAAGAACCACATACACTGCCCTACAAATATACTAACTGCTATGGAAGTCAACCAACTGCTCTGGAAATACACATACTGCTCTGCAACTAAACATACTGCTTTAGAAATACACATACTAGTCTGGAAATATATGGACTTCCCTGCTAATGCCCCTACATCATCCTTCCTTACCGAGAACAAGAACCACATACACTGCCCTGCAAATATACTAACTGCCCTAGAAGTCAACCTGCTGCTATGGAAATACATATACTTCTATGAAAATACACATACTATTCTACAAATATCTCTACTGCCCTGGAGCTGGACATACTACTCTAGAAATACAGATACTGCTCTGGAGATACACATACTGTTCTTGAAATACCCATACTTCTCTAGGACTGAACCTACTTTTTTGAAAAGTACACATACTACTCTAAAACTGAACATACTGCTCTAGAAATATCCCTACTACCCTGGAGCTAAACATATTGCTCTAGAAATACACATACTACTCTGGAGACACACATACTATTCTAGAAATACCCATACTGCTCTGGGACTGAACATACTTTTTCGAAAAGTACACATACTGCTCTGAAGTTGAACATACTGCTATGGAAATATCCCTATTGCCTTGGAATTTCTCTGCCTTAGCTGAAAAAGACCCCACACCCATCATAAGTTCCCCCTCTTTAGTAAAACTGAAGAGCGAAGTCGAGTGAAATTTTACAAGTATCCATAAACGCATAACCCCTTTTCATATCAACCTCCTATACCCACCTATATCACTCTGTTATATTTAGGTACCTTGTACATTGCATTCTGATCACTATATGAGCCACTGAACTTTAACACTGCACGAGATGCCTACAATATTACATTAGGCATTTTATGCCTTAGAATGCAATAACATGCATTTTATGCCTTAGAATATTGTAAGAGGCATTTTACGCCTTTGTAAGAGGCATTTCATGTCTTAGAATACTATAAGAGGCATTTTATGCCTTAGTAAGAGGCGTTTCATGTTAGGGCAATCTCTTGCCGTAATATGGTTTTGATGGTGTGGCAAAGGGTTTAAGTTAGTTTGATATGTTGATTTGATATGTGCGTTGAAGTCGTGCAGGACTTAGTAATTCGCACATGGAGCCGTGGCGAGTTTCACATCTCATGACTCGTGCCTTGAGTCGGTGAAGGATAGCTTTGCGGAAGCCGTGCGCTTGGAGCATCCGAGGGACCGCCGGATGAGAAGCTTGGAGTGAAGCCGGAGGAAGTAGACTTCGAGGCAAGAGACGCGAAGGAGCATTGCAGAGCCGTGCGCCTGATGCTGCCGAGGGACGTGGCCGAGAACGAAGAGAACTTCGAAGGCGAGGGACTCCGAGAAATGAGAGTGAGCGATTGTAACCCGGGGAAGGGTAGCTCTTAGGTGGAACTTGGCCATTTGGCCAAGTGTCGGATGGGTTTTCCCGACACCAGTCAACTGCCATGTCATGGCAGTCGACTACTCTGAGTCGAGTGAGTTCGACCGTATACAATCGACCGGATTAGGCGGCAATGATCGCCATACGTAAGGGCCGATCGCTAAGATCATCGATCACCGGCGGCCGATCGGGTCAATAAGGTTTCGACCATTGGTTCGTAGCCGATCGCGGGCGATCGACTACGGAGCAGCGATGATCGATGAGGTCCATCAGTCGACTGCCAAGAGTTCCGTTGGACTACAACGGTCGGGATCCGACGTGTTCGGGAGTTGTAGTGATGGCTGATCGCCAAGGGCGGCAATGATCGTGGCGGCCAACGGGAAGAAGTTAGCCCTCTCTATAAAAAGAGAGGGTGTAAGCCTTTGAGAGGCTAATGCTCATACTCCAAACAATCTTCCTAGTGCCCCACAAGCTCTAAACTCTTCTTACCTGTTCTTACTCCATTCTATTTGTAAGAAGAGTGTGCTTGATTTGTAAAGGTTACCTCCACCTAGCTTGGTGCAAAGGAGAGACCATTTAGTGGATTGGTTTAACGGAGTGATTCACCGAGGACGAATCAGGGACCGTGGATTAGCGGCGTAGCCGTGAACCACGTTATACCATCGTGTTAGCGTTTGTTTTATTGTTTGTCTTTTGCTTTGTATTTGTATATTCCGCTTGCGCTAATCTTTTGTAGAGGAGCAATTTATGACGTCCAACGTACGAGGGCTATTCACCCCCCTCTAGCCGGCCATACCGATCCCCAACAAGTGGTATCAGAGCCGAGGAAAGCTTGTCGAGAACTAACCGCCACAACAAGCAACTTTTAAAATGGCCGGCTCCAACATCCATCCTCCGAAGTTTGAAGGAGAATTCGCTTGGTGGAAGAAGCGAATGGAGGTATTTTTCGAAATAGATTTTGATATAATGATTACAATGGAATCCGGTTTCGTTTTGCCTAGGGATGAAGAAGGGAAGCCAATAGAGAAATCTAGGTGGACCAAAAGGCAAAGGGAAGAGCACCTTGCAAATTCAAAAGCCAAGCATCATCTCTTCAATGTGCTCCCCCAACAAGAAATCAACCGAATAGGAGAATGCCTAAGCGCCAAGGAGATGTGGGAGAAGCTAATTGAACTTCATGAAGGTACATCCGAGGCAAAGCTAGCAAGGAGAGATCTCCTCCGCTCCCAACTATCCAACATCAAATTAGAAAAGGGAGAAAAGGTAATTTCTTTGCATTCTAGATTCAAAGAAATTTTAAATGGACTAACAAGTGTAGGTGAGAAGCTATCAAACCGGGATATGGTAATGAAGGCCATAGATGCCTTTCCCCGGTCCTCAAAGTGGAGCTCCATGGTGGACTCATTCTATATCTCAAAGAATCTAGAAGTGAGCACCTTGGAGGAGTTCTTCTCAACAATGGAACTCCACGAAACTAGGCTTGAAGGAATACTAGAGGAGCCTAGAATTCAACCCTCAAGAGGAGTAGCCTTGATAGCGAACAAGGGGAAGAAGAAGATGGAAATCCCCTCCTCATCCGATGACGAAGCGTCTTCCTCCTCCTCCATGGATAGCACCGAAGAAGTCTATATGGTAAGGAGGGTAAGACGTGCATTTAAGAATTTTAGATTTGATAAATCTAATGATAGGAATAGAAGACCAAGGGGGAAGGTCATATGCTACAATTGCCAAGACCAAGGGGGCACATAAGGGACAATTGTCCTCTCCTAAACAAGAGCAAGGAAGAGAGGAAAAAAAAAGAAGAAAAGAAGAAGAAAAAGGGGAGCAAGAAAAAGAAGGAAGAGGAGAAGAAGACAAAAGAAAAGGGAAAGGCTAAAGCTTTCAAGGCCAAGACATGGGATGATCCTTCCTCATCCTCCTCCTCATCATCGGATGAGGAGAATGCCTTTGTCACCAATTTGGCCTTGATGGCCTTTGATGACTTGGATTGCTCTTCATCCGAAAATGAAGAATCAAGCTCAAGAAGAGAGAGCTCAAGTGAAGGGGGAGCTTCTACATCCTCCTCATCCGAAGAAGAAGAAGAAGATATGGAAACTATGGTAACGAAAGCTTCTCCTAAGAAAATAGTTTCCATAATTTCTAGTTTAACTAAGGACTTATTTGGCATGAAAAAGAAAAATAAGAGCATGTTAGATGAAATTAAGGCATTGGAAAATAAGCTAGAAAATGCATGCTTAAATGATAATATTTCTTCTAGCTTAAATGATGATGCATGCTCACATGATTATATGCCTTTGGATGTTAATGATGCATGCATAGAGGAAAATAGGGCATTAAGGGAAAAGGTAGATTATTTAACCAAAGCCCTAGAGAAATTCACAATTGGCTCCAACACCTTAAATATGATCTTAGGGAGCCAAAGAGCTAGTTTCAACAAAAAGGGCCTAGGCTACAAGGAAAAGAAAAATGAAAAGGCCTACAAATGCCTTATAGCTAGGGGACAAGATAAAAAGAAGGTAATTGCTAGGAAATGGATCCCCAAGGAATATTTAGTGAACCCAATAGGAAAGAACTTATTTTGGGTTCCAAAATCCATCCTTAAGGGTTAGAAAACCCCTAGGGTAGTCAACCATATGGAATTGACCTATATCATATTTTGGTTGACTTAGGATGACGGGACAACATTTTTTAGATAGTGTTGGGTGATGATAACGTACCCATAAATAGGTAATAATGCTTAAATCATGATGATTAATGTAATCCCTATGTATATTTGCAATCATGATTTATGTTTTTGAAATTTGGCACGTTATCATGAGAAATAGGTTTGAATAATGCTTTAGGTGATACTTTGTTTATTATCACCACATAATACCTAATGCATGATTATAATTTGATGAAAACATGCATTTCATGATCATAATGTAGAATTCATTCATATATGTCATTATGATCATATAGGTTGTTAGGATGATACTTAACCATGATAGAATTGCATGAATATATTGGTTAAGTATATACAAATACCCCCTAGGATGCATCTCACACTCACTATAGGCTAACTTGATTGCAAACTTAGCATGGGTGAGATATTAGGATGATACATATGTCCACTAATGCCTATGGCATTTAGATGGTCATTTAAAGTATCAAAATAGCAATAATAGACCAATCATGGGGAAGGCTTATGTTTAATTCATAGACATATTGCCCAAAGATCATGGTTGGATATTTCATATGTTTTCAAAACAATTCCCTAATCTAAAATCTATGTATTCATGTTTTGGGACAATTCAATGCAAGACTAGGTGTTAAAATGGATACTCTTATGATAAAAAACCTAGTAGTTTTTAAAGCTTTTGGATTTTTGGCAAATATGTGGAAATATAATGATTTTTCACGAAAACATATTTTTCACTGATAGATATACTTAAAGGAAATATGTTCCCCAAATTTCATGATTTTTTGAATTTTCTGGAATTTTTAATGCATTTCTGAAATTCGCCTTTAAAATCGTAATTGAAATCAATTAGGCTACGACCGCCATACCGATAAGAATGATCGATCACCTGAAAATCAGCCTGCAATTTTCTGATTTCAGATTTTATTCATGTTTTTGGTATTTTCCCTCCATTATACTTGATGCCATAAGCTTATAACTTAGTGTTAATCTTTTTGATGGTGTCAAAGGGGGAGAAATAATTATGTTTAAGTTAATTATTTTAGGGGGAGAAATATATGATAGGGGGAGGAGAAAATTTGTATAGAGAGTTTCATGGATTAAGGGGGAGTTGCATGTTGTTATATCATGTTTATCTTTACATGCTTTCTTACCTTAGAATTTATATCAAATGTTTTTACCTAACTTAAACGGATTGCCACACATCAAAAAGGGGGAGATTGTTAGGGCAATCTCTTGCCGTAATATGGTTTTGATGGTGTGGCAAAGGGTTTAAGTTAGTTTGATATGTTGATTTGATATGTGCGTTGAAGTCGTGCAGGACTTAGTAATTCGCACATGGAGCCGTGGCGAGTTTCACATCTCATGACTCGTGCCTTGAGTCGGTGAAGGATAGCTTTGCGGAAGCCGTGCGCTTGGAGCATCCGAGGGACCGCCGGACGAGAAGCTTGGAGTGAAGCCGGAGGAAGTAGACTTCGAGGCAAGAGACGCGAAGGAGCATTGCAGAGCCGTGCGCCTGATGCTGCCGAGGGACGTGGCCGAGAACGAAGAGAACTTCGAAGGCGAGGGACTCCGAGAAATGAGAGTGAGCGATTGTAACCCGGGGAAGGGTAGCTCTTAGGTGGAACTTGGCCATTTGGCCAAGTGTCGGATGGGTTTTCCCGACACCAGTCGACTGCCATGTCATGGCGGGCCGATCGCTCGAGTCGAGTGAGTTCGGTGGTATACGATCGATCGATTAGGCGCTCGATCGCCATACGTGGCGGCCGATCCAAGATTATCACCGATCCCAAGGCGCAGCGATCGTCAATAAGGTTTCGGCCAGGCGTTCGTAGCCGATCGGCGGTCGACTACGGTAGCGCCGATCGATGAGGTTCATCAGTCGACTGACAAGAGTTCCGTTGGACTACAATGGTCGGGATCCGACGTGTTCGGAGGCCGTTGTAGTGACGGCAGTCGACTGCCAAGGGCGGAAGTCGACTGGTGGCGGCCAACGGGAAGAAGTTAGCCCTCTCTATAAAAAGAGAGGGTGTAAGCCTTTGAGAGGCTAATGCTCATACTCCAAACAATCTTCCTAGTGCCCCACAAGCTCTAAACTCTTCTTACCTGTTCTTACTCCATTCTATTTGTAAGAAGAGTGTGCTTGATTTGTAAAGGTTACCTCCACCTAGCTTGGTGCAAAGGAGAGACCATTTAGTGGATTGGTTTAACGGAGTGATTCACCGAGGACGAATCAGGGACCGTGGATTAGCGGCGTAGCCGTGAACCACGTTATACCATCGTGTTAGCGTTTGTTTTATTGTTTGTCTTTTGCTTTGTATTTGTATATTCCGCTTGCGCTAATCTTTTGTAGACGAGCAATTTACGACGTCCAACGTACGAGGGCTATTCACCCCCCTCTAGCCGGTCATACCGATCCCCAACATTTCATGCCTTAGAATACTATAAGAGGCATTTTATGCCTTAGAATATTGGAGGCGTCAAGCCTTGTTAGCATGCTACCTGCCCATTATAACCGGCATTATAATTCCCCGTGGGGAAAAATAGCTATCTAGCCCTTAAGCTTTTATAGGAGAACCACGAGAATATTTACATATGCCATATAGAGGCGTTATAGTTTCTCGTGGGAAAAATAGCATGTCTAGCCCTTAGGCTGTTATAATAGGCGCAGAGCCTGAATTAGTTTTCTATACTTAGAAAAAATAACACCAAACTTACCATACCTTAGAAAGAATACCATTGAAAAGAGAAATTTCGAACAAACATAATATCCTTCAATATGAATTCCATTAACAACATTTAGAAGAATTAAATAGCATCCCTCAATGAAGGAATATAAGGAACCCTTCCACTTCACTAGATAGCCCAAAAATCCCCTAGCAAAATTGATGACCTTTACAAGAATCCCTTCATTAACCCTTAGCCTCCATAATAAGCGCAGAATGACACACCCCTTCACCACAAATCACATTTAGCCATCATAACCACATACAAAGACCCCTGCCCTTGTTAACACCTTACCACACAACTACAACTCTCACCGAAAAAGCCTAACTCTTTTCTCCGACATCTTCATTTCTCCTGCAACCCTTTCCTCCCAATGGCCTCCTCTTCCAGCACCCCCTGGTACAAGACCACGCCTAGCCAACTCACCTTCAACCATCCCTTTTTTTGCCACAACCCCAAATACCTTTCCGAAGACTCCACTATCGTCATCACTAATTGCTCCCAACACCCCCACTACCTCTGCCTGGGACCAACACCCTATTCATAGGGCAGTTGGAAGGATGCCTCCGTCTCCCCCTCCCACAACCTCTCTACTATATTCTCTTCTACTATGGCCTCCCCGTCAACCAACTGACTCCCAATTCTCTCCGCATCCTTATAGGCACTATCATCGTCTTCCAGCATCTCAATATCCCACAAACTCCCCATATATTCCACTGCCTCTATCAACTAAAAATGGTCGACCATGGCATTTTCTACTTCATGGCCCGCCAAGGTTATCAATCCCTGACTGACATACCCTCCTCTCATAAAGACTAGAAAGAGCTCTACTTCTTCATTGCTGCGGAACCCCCCTTCCATTTTCTTCTTGCTGGAAAACTGTCCTTCTAGATCTCCCCTACCCAAAAATCATCAAAGCTACCATCGACTTCCCCTCTGTTGAAGCCAAACTGAAGAACAAGTATTTTAGCATCAACGAACTCTTAAAAGAGCCCATTCTATCCTACTACAGGCTATCACCAATTACCTCACTAGATGCACATCCCATCGGTAAGATCTTTCTATTTTTATTGTCATTATATCTATACTTATACCAATATTGTTTCTTATTTCTTAACCTGCACACCCTCACCATATCCTACCCCCTTACCATACCCATTTAGAAGCATTTACCAACACCTTGTCTTACATGCCCCAAAATATACTGATGTCCCAATTTACATATTCTCAATGCCCAACTTTCCATAACCTTTAATTAACTGCCCTGCATAAACACTGAATCTGATACTGTAACCCTGCTCCAAATAGCTACTATTTCCTATTTACTATATATACTGATATCAACTTTTGCACATTCATTATATTTATCTTAACATGTTTATCCATACTTTGCTTTGTAGGGGAAATAATGAACATAGTTATATCCAGAACTCTGGCCAAACAACAAAGGAAGAAAAGAAAAAGAGTTGAAACAGTAACCACCTCTTCTTCCACCGAGGAACCCCCTCTTCCAGTAAATAACTCCTATTTAACTACTTTACTATCCTCTGCATATCTCGATTTAAACTTACCTAGCATTATTTATACTTCCTTGTCATAGGTTCCCCCTACACCTCATGAAGCCCCCCTTTTAATTATTAATGAACTAAATCAACCAACCATTACCCTATCTAGTAACTTCCGACATTACCCCTCCTCCAACAGAACCAAATCCCAACCTCTTCCCTCTTCTTGTCCATGCACCTTCCACAGAACCACCCTCTTCACCTTCTTCAGCATTTCAACCCCCTTACAATGCTTAAGTAGGAAAAGTTGTTATTTTCCTCCCATTCAACCCTCTTCTTCCCCTATAAATATAGAAGCAACCTCCTCTCCTTCGAGCTAACTAGATACTCATCAAAATTACTTTCCATCCCATACTTTTCACAAAATGTAGCCCCTTGCCTTAATACCCCGTCCATGGTTTGCTTCCACACGTTCCAAAATGACAGGAGAACAATGTCAATCCCTCTCCTCTCGGATACAACTTCCCTCCAATTACCATCATATCACAGCAAACTCCACCGAGCATCCTCACCTACCTCCTGGTTGCACTAAAGCTTTCTTCTTCGATCAAATAGAGGCTCGTCTATTTTTCCCCATCCATCCTTTCTTCCTAGAAGTTTCTAAATATTTTTCTATCCTCCTAAATCAACTAAGCCCCAACTCATTCCACTTAATGCTAAGATTTTATCTTATCACTTCTTTTTTATCCATTACTCCTTCAACCTTTCTCTTCCACTGCTTTTTCCAAATACAATCTTCTGAAATAAGCATCTTCTACTTCCAAGCCCGATAGAACTTTCAATTCCTCATAGGTATCCCCTCTTCATACTAAGGATGAAAGGAACATTACTTCTTTATACATTCTCCCTCTCCCTTTCCTTTTTCCTCTACATGGTTAACGGATCTTCCTCTCCACCCTTCTCTGGGCTCTTACCGTGATAACAAAGGGTATCAAGCGATGATTCTATCGTTATCAGAAGAATGATTCAACCTGAATCAGCTATTGACCAGATCGACACTATTGCTAATCAGAACCAGCTATCCTCTCCAGTCGACTGATACACTCGGTAACAACTATTGTACCCCTATATATTTGTCAAGACTTATGCAAGTGTTTAATTGTTTCTTTTTCAAAATCACTACTACTACAAGCTGCCGACCATACTCCCCCGTCTTCCCGTATAAACCTCATTCAACTCTGTCCTCGTCAACCAACACTTACCCTTCCACCTCCTCCTTGTCAGACTCCACCAATACTTCTCTCCTCCCCCTCTTTTCATGATCCACCAGATTCCATGTTATCCAGTATTAATGAGGTTAGCACATTATTTTCATGTTTTCCTCTTTCTTAATACTGATACCTCCTTTCTTAGGGCATCATCGACATCCATCACCTGAACAACCAATGATTCAATACACTAACATTCTAAAAAAAGAACTACAAGAGTATCAAGCCAGAGAATTATCACTACAACAAGCATGCCAACGACTCGAAAGAGAATTACAAGCTTCTTTCATAAAAGCCCAAGATGACCGAGCAAAATTATCAACCCTCCAATTCCAGACCACTTATCTACAAAATACCCTAGACATTTTAAAGTCTCGACCACTTCCAGAAGGAACCAACACTTCTCATGAAAACTCCTGGACCTCTGCTACCATCAATGACATGTTCTTGGACAAAGGTTTTGCATTCCTTCACTGGGGCTTTCAAGACTACAACGCTCAATTCAAGGCAGCTGGTTATCCTCCTCCAGGACACTCTAATCACTTTTTAGACATAGGCAATACCATTGATTGAACTCCTCCCCAAATTACTATCTTTTCCATTCCCTCCTGATGAAAAAATGTAACTTGTATTTTTCGTCATACTTGCAATATAATGCTAAACTTGTCTTTATTACCTATTTTTCCTAAAAATAAAACATGTATTTCATAGTGTTTTATTTTTTGAAACAAGGACACCAATAATTTATATTCTATTCATATGATTATCGCTCGAGGAATAAGCTATCGTTCGAACACTCTTTTTTTCCAAAAACAACCCTTCTTTCCCTGGCCACTACCACCCAGGTCATTAAAATGCTTTCTCACCCTCCTTACTTAAAAACCCCTCGGTACTAGTTCCACTCCTCGGGAATTTATACTTGCCCCTTCATTTTCCCCTTCTTTTCTTCTATAAAAACTGAACTCTCTATATTCCTTTATCCCTACTTTCCTTCTTCCATGACTTCTCCATCCCAACCTATTCTCAAAAACTCTGATACAAACTCCACCATTGACTCAGAGACTCAATCTATGACAACTTCTATATATCACCCCTTGCCCCTCATGGGACCCTTCTGTTGGGAGTATTGAGAATACAATCAAAGTCTCACATTGGTAAGACATGGAAAAGATCATGTGCTTATAAGATGGAAGATATCTCCATTGGTATGAGGCCTTCTGGGTAAAGCCCAAAAACAAAACTATGAGAGTTTAGGCCCAAAGTGGACAATATCATATCATTGTGGAGATATATGATTCTTATAGGCACTAACAAGTGGTATCAGAGTCATGGTTCATGTCAAACCATGAACCTCGAATGAAGGAAGTAGAGCTCCTATGTCCGGATCAAGAGAACCAGACAGTTAGCAGGAAGTCCAGTTGGGCTAGAAGGGTTAGACAATTAGCAGGAAGTCCAACTGGATCAGGACGACCAGATAGTTGGCAGGAAGTCCTGGTGGGTTGAGGATCGGACATCAAGCAGAGCAAGTCCTTCAAGGATGCGGGGTGAGGGGGGGTCAATGTGGTCCTTCGTTTGAGGGGGGATTATTGGGAGTACTGAGAATACAATAAAAGTTCCACATTGGTAAGATATGGAAAAGATCATGTGCTTATAAGATGGAAGATATCTCCATTGGTATGAGGCCTTTTGGGTAAAGCCCAAAAATAAAACCATGAGGGCTTAGACCCAAAGTGGACAATATCATATCATTGTTGAGACATATGATTCTTATAGGCACTAACACCTTCAACTCTCCCTTTCCTTCCTTTGGCAACCTCTTATGGTGCCCTCCAACACCCCAACAACAACCCTAGCTAGTTCCTCCTCCTCCAGCTAACCCTCATCTAGAAGCTCCACCAACATTCCAAGGAGAAGATATTTTTGTGATGATCATGGGAGACTCCTCTACAGATTCTTCTACCCCATAGTTTTTTTTTCAAATAAAGATGTTCCTATCTGTATTTCCATTTAACTTTTATGAAGAATCTTGTATCTTTCTTTTTCCATGCATAATGAGAAAGAAGTTCTAATATAAAATCATCCCCATGGAATGTCTGAACTAGTGTAATAACTGTATGATTCAACATTGCACAATGTTGGAGGATCATGGCCTGGCTAAAAGGGGGGTTGAATAGCCTTGATCGTGCTCGATGAAATTCGGTCGTGCTTATTCGTCTATAATATCATTAGCGCAATGGAATATGCTAATTAAGATAATTAAGCTAAGCAAAAGTATAGAGAAAGAGAAAATGCTAAGACAAATAATGTAATGTGGTTCACGTCCCTTGCCGCTAATCCACGGATGATTCGTTCGGCGAATCACTCCCTCAACCAATGCACTAAGATTCTCCTTTGATCAATCAAGGTGGAGAAGAAACCTTCTTACACAATCTCTCCCTCATATAATAAAATAGAGATAGAAACAAGGAAGAGGAGAGTAAAATGTTTAGGGCACTTGGAGAGCACTTAGGAGTTTAAGCATTAACCTCTCCAAGGCACCCAAGCCTTCTTCTTATAGAGAAGGAGGCTTTCTTTCGGTTGGGCATGCGGCAGTTGACTACTGCATGCCAATAGTCGATTGTTGTTGTAGCCATTGTCTCACAATGACTTCATCCACATTGGCATCCCAACCAACGGATAGCCAATTATTCGACTGTCAAACTCTAGCAGTCGACTGATGCCCGTAAAGTCGAGCCGCTGGTCGAGCTGCCTCGCTTCTATGGTCGTTTCCACCTATATCAGTCAACTGTCATCCCTTAGCAGTCGACTGATGGCCATAAAACCCTAGTTGACACCGGTCAACTAGTAGTCGACTCGTACCAGTCGACTGTTATCGAGTAAAACCTCAAACAACATGTTTGAGCATCTGACCATTGGGTAAACCTCAAATACTATGTTTGAGCATCTGACACTTGATCTTAGCCACTTAGCCAAGTTCACCTACTTGAGCTACCCCATCCCACGTTACAATCGCTCAATCTCTCATCTCCCATGGAGTCCCTCACCGAAGCTCTCTTCGTCTGGCCTGTGTCCCTTGGATGCACTAAGCCCGTGGCTTCTCCTGTGCAATCCTTCGTGTCTTGCCCTGAAGTCTGTTTCATTTGGCTTCACTCCATTTGCTTCTCATCTGGCGGTCCCTCGGATGCACCAAGCTCACGACTTCTCCCCGTGCCATCCTTCACTGACTCAAGGACCCGAGCCATGAGATGATGAACTCGCCAATGCTTCATCAAGCTAACCATGTGTGATTTACTAAGTCCTACACAACTTAAACACACACATAAAAACACATAACGACCTAACTTAAACCCTTTGCCACACACATCAAAACCAATAACATACTTGGGTTGATTGCCCTAACAATCTCCCCCTTTTTGATGTGTAACAATATGTTTAAGTTAGGTAAAACATTCAAAAACACTTAAAGGAAAGTGAGCATGTAAATCAAACATGGATATCAAAACTCTCCCTTAACACATGCAAACTCCCCCTTAACTCATGCTCTAATCATGATTAACTTAAACTCTAACACTTCTCCCCCTTTGACACCATCAAAAATATCATACATATGTTATTCAACATGACATCATTATCTAAGGGAATAAAAATACCAAAAACTGACTGAAAAACACTCAAAACAAGCTGTTGTGCCCGTGCGCAGTTCCAATAGTCGAGTGTTTCAGAGCACTCATCTATTGGCACATGATAACTTCGATTTCTGATTTCTAAAGCCAACTTCAAAAATGCATTAAAAAATCAGAAAAATTTGAAAAATTATGAAATTTTGGGAACACATTTATAATGATTTCCTCTATCAAGGAAAAATGATTTTTTAAAATGAAAATTCATTTAATTTTTGAAAATTAGGCAAAAACTCAAAAGTTTGAAAAGTTCTCAAATTTGTATCACCTTTGAAAGCTAGTTTTGCCTTAAAAATTTTCAAAACATAAACCCTCAGTTTTCAAAACATAAAATGTTTTTAAATCATTAAAAATATCCAACTATGATCTTTGGGCAAGATGTCCATGAATTAAACATTTTCTTTCCCCATAGTTGGTCTATGATTGCTATGTCATGATACACATAATGATTCATCAAAATGCCATAAGCATTAGTGAATCACTTGTATCAACCTAAAATCTCACCCATTGCTATGTTTTCAATCAAGTTAGCCTTATAGTGGGTTGTGAGATGTAACTCAAGTATTTATACTTAATCAAAAATTTTCATGCAATGTTACCCAAGGTTAAGTATCATCCATCATGATCACAAGTCAAATATTATCACCCAACATCATCATAAGTCAACCAAATAACATGATATGAAATAAGTTCACTTATGGTCGACTTTCCTAGGTTTTTCTAACCTTTAAGGATTGACTTGGGAACCCAACATAGGTTCTTTCCAATAAAGTTCACCAAGTATTCCTTAAGGATCCATTTCCTAGCTACCATTGTGGTTTTTGATTGCCCCCTATCAATTAGATAATGATAGGCCTTTTCATTTTTAGATCCCTTGTATCCTAGTCTCTTTTTTGTTAAAGCTTGCCCTTTGGCTCCCAATGATCATATTCAAGGTATTTGAGCCTATAGTAAATTTTTCAAGGGCCTTAGTTAGATAATCTACCTTTTCCCTTAAAACCTTATTTTCTTCAATACATGCATCATTTAAACTAGAAGAAGAAATATTATCATGTGAGAATGCATTTTCAAGTTTTTCTTCTAGGGCCTTAATTTCATTTAGCATGCATTTATTTTTCTTCTTTATTCTAAACAAATCCCTAGTTAAGCTTGAAATCATAGAAATAACATCTTGAGAGGGTAGTTTCTTTACCTCATATACCCAATCTTCTTCTTCCGAATCCAAGGTAGATGCTCCCCTCCTCACATGTGCTTCCTTCTTCTTGTTCGGATGAGGTGGAGGCAATGTTGTCAATTCCCATAAGTGAAAAAAGTGAGGCGATTTCTTCTTCCTTCAATGAAGATGGATCGTCCCATGTGACCTTCATGGGTTTTTGACTTCTTTTCCTTCTCCTTTGACTTCATTTCTTCTTTCTTCTTCCCTTCTTTCTTCTTGTCATTCTTCTTCCTTTCTTCCTTGCTCTTGTTTAATAGAAGACACTCATCCCTCATGTGTCTCTCTCCTTGGCAATTGTAGCATATAACCTTCCTCCTCCTTCTCCTATTAGTGATATATGAGAGATGTCCTAAGGCAATCGCCTTATGGTTGTACCATTTATTTGATAAATGAAGATTTACTATTTGAGTATACATGTTTTCATGTATTTGATTGGATCTTAAACTCATTTGCTGAATGTCCACAATATGATTCACAACATGAGAGAATTTGTGATTAGATCACAACTAGTGAGTATCTCTACATATGTAATTGTGATATATTGGAATTATCCCTAATCAATGAATTGATTTATTCGGACACCATCAATTCTGTTGAGACTAGCACTAGTTGGAGACATTGGAATGTCCGAAGTCAATCGAGGATGCTAGTTATGGTAACTAGTTCATTGGAGTGACTAGCTGTAAGACTTCATATGGTTCTCTGCATTTATGGATATGTCAATGAAGTTCTTACTGTAGCTTAAGTGCGATGTTCCTTAGACATGCGATGTTTAAGTCATCTTGGTTATGGAGACTTATGCTTCGACATCTTAAGCAAGTATCTTTGAAGAGATGCAGACCCGGGATGATTGGGTATAAGTTAAAGTGGCTGAAGGTGTTTGAATAGCCTACAGAGGAATCACCACTCCTTGCAATAAGATGTATACCCTATGGCCTCTCGTCGGATTGTTACTAAAGTCTTTGGCCAAAGCATTACATGTTTAGAGTATGGTACTCTTTGATACATGTGCAGTAACTAGAATCCGGAGGATGAGGAAGTAATACTTGGGCTAAGTGTGATGTGGTCAGTGATGCAAGCGAATGCGACCTCAAATCTCATGACGGAGACCATCGAGGACTCGAAGCGCGTGCTCGCGCTCAATGCCCGCAAGTGCACAGATGTCGTTAAGTAATAAAAAGATTATCGATCTCATAGGGATTGAGATTCGAGTACCGATTTGGTAAGTGGAGGTTATTGTTCGGAATTTAGATTTAAAGGGTTTTAAATGCGAGGGTTGATGGTGGTCTCAACTCAATACGGTGTCAAATTGAAGAAGAAAGAAACTATGTTGCGAGATTTTGGAAGGTATTCTAGGATTTCAGTTTCATTTATGTGTCATAGAACACGTTGTCAATTGGGTTTCGTCTAGGGTTCTAGCTACAGTTTTGTGGAAAGGACATCATACACTCCCCTGATGAGCCTTCGCATCTATCGGAAGCTACCTCTGCCATTACCAGGTCGACCCCTGGACTTAGGATGAGATAGTCAGTATGAGGATGCCGAATCGATCCCTACGACGAGTTGAAAACGGGACACGTTTCCTACTCCATCGCATCCTTCTACCCACGGTTACGGGAGATGAGGTCAACCCCTAGGCGCCTCCTTGATTCTCCTAAATCTTAGATACAAAGGCTATCACCCCCTCATATTGGCTAGCATAGTAGATAGAAAACCAAAACAATAACTATAGAGCTAAAATCAAATGCCAATTGCAAATAGAAATTCAAGAACAGAATTCAAATTTGGAATAACATGTTCTATGCATACAAACTACTCTCTAATCCTAGAATCGGAAAGTCTACTCCATAGATAGGAGAGGAGAAACACAAAACACGATCATGTTCATATAAACAATAGAAATTAAGCAAGAAACAGAAATTACAATGAAATGTGACTCTTCTCTCCGACGTTGAAGTACAGAATTTGGATCTTCGGTGACTTTCTTGCTCCCTGATGCGAGTTCCCGAAGCTTTTTAGGGTGTCGGGGTGTCGTCACTGCCGTCGTGCCTCCTCCCTAGGGTTTGGGCATAGCCTCCTTTATATAGATATCAGCCTGGATCTCTCTAAAACCTAGAAAATAATCGAATCATGTCAGAATCACGCAGCACCACATGGTTGTGTGTTTCCACACGGCCAGGCTGTGTGTGGCGCTGGGGTGGCCATTTTCACCTCTTGGACACAATCGTGTGTAGCCACACGCCCTAGTAGTGTCCCTTTCTGCGTCCAGCTATAAAATGCCCTTCTTTTGCTCCGAAAGTGTGCCTTTTCCCCATGAAACACTATTCTACACACAAAAGTACAAAGAGCAAATCTCCAAACCAGAAAATAGGAAATGCATGCAAAACAAAGTGAAATGTGCATGGAACAAACATAAAATGTAATGAGATGTGAGTGAAAACTACTCCTAAAACCCTATACATTTTGCTCACATTAATTCTTCCAAACTTAAATCTTTGCTTGTCCTCAATCAAACCTCAGTGCCATGAAATTTTAAAAAGGTATTGTTCCATACTTAACATGTTAACTAGATTTATCAAGTGGTATTTGCAATCAAAGCAAAATAGAGATGTTCTAGAAATTCACTAAGTTAGCTCCTCGTGCTTGTGCTAAGCGAATCTTCTTAGGGGATACTCGTTTCATGGTAAGTTAAGTCATCATCCTATAGCTTTCCTAAGGTCTCTGGCTCTTAGGCACTTACTTGCCCAAAGCGAGGGTCATTCCCTAGATCTAGCACAAAGTCTCAAAGGTATGCTCGGTATTGAGAGAAGTTAGTAGGTATTTCCCCAGTAACCTAACTCTGTCTCAAAGGGGCACTCAACTATTTTCACCCACGTCAACTATTTTTTTATCTCTTATAATTTTTTTTTTTGGATTTGGATTTTTCCAAATGGGCTTCCACAATCCGAGCATCTCCAGTAACTAAAATGCTAAACTTAGGGTCACCTATGGATTCCAAATTACTAAACTACAGAGATGAATCATAACTAGGTACGTACTAGACTCTTCCTTTCAGAATGTTTGTCATGTGCAAGTGTAAATATAAAAGCTAACAGTGCAAGACTAGAACATTCATTAGAGCAAATAAAATAAAATACCACGAGGTAAATGAAGTTAAGCTACCCATGGAAACAACTCATAAAAGAAAACTCTAAAAATACTACTAAGGTAGATTAAAGATAACAAAAATTAAGTACTGACGAAACTAAAAACTCTATGTATGAACAAATGAATGCTAACTAAAACAAATGCAAATGACAGGAAAGAAACTACTGTTAGAAACTAAATAAATCAAAACTCAGGGCCCCAAGACTTATATGAGACCGTATCGCTAATATGGTGGCCGAGGTGGGAAGTCCGGTAGTCTCGGCATGTTAGCCTCCTAGGAAAATCTGGTGCTCAGCCGCTGATGCCACATGTACATGTGGTCAATATGAGAGTTAGTGGATGGAGCGGCCGCTCTGTGCTCCTCCTCCCAGGCCCAATGTGCCTACTGGGCATGCATGTGTTGTCGCATCTCCTGACGGTAGGTGGCCTCATCCTGGCGACGGGCAGCCTCCTCCTGAAAGTAGACGCGGGCCTCGTTGTAGAACTCCTCAGCCCACTGGAAGTGCTCCCGAAAGTCCTGAAACTCAGCCTGCATGTAATCGCTCTGCTCCTCCCATCGCTGCCTTTGCGTCTGCTGCTCGGCATATATGTCGTCGAGGCACGATTGAAACTTCAAAATATCATAGGCAGATGTACCTGCATCCTACTCAAAAGTAGAAAAAGGTAGCGGTGCAGGTGCAGACTCAGGTCTATGTGGACTAGGCGGGCTCCTATGAATGCGTGGAATAGAGGGAGAGTGATGTAAATGGGGGAGAGATGGGTGCCGATGTGGATGGTCCCACATATGGCAGGGACTCCACTATCAGGTCTAAGCACCAGTTGGCACGTGTGGTGATGGTGGTACGATCAAGGTCGGGGAGCCTAAGGGATGATAGGTTTTTCCTTAAAAAGCACAAGGAGTGTCTCTCTCTCACTATCATCTTCATGGCCATACACACTCCTAGGTCGATCCTAGGGCTCCCCTCTATGCTATCTAGTACAGTGTAGTCGTACCCCATCCTATGACATATGTGGGTAAGTAGACCCCCCACAATGATCTCTCCTCTCGCTGCTTTGCCCATTTTCACTAGGTGTCTAATGAAATGGGACTCTACATCAATGCTACTCCTTTCTTGTAGCATGTCCCACAAGCAAAGCAGCTCACTAGCTTGCACTACACTGTCACTCTCCCCACGATAAAAAATAGTACTTGCCATGATTCAATGTAGGTACCAAAAAATGGGGTTTTGGAGGCACGCCGCTTTGGCCCTAGAAGGGTTGTACGTGTGCTCTCCTGTCAATTCAGTTCAAAAAATCCGAGAGTTGAACCCAATAGGGGTTCTTCTCTCTCCCCCACTAGGCAAGCTAAAATATGTGTTCTATTGGTGTAGTGTCCATTCATGCTCAATGTTAAATAACCTAAAGGTAATCCTACCCTCTTCGCTCTCTCTACCCGTTAAAACCTCAGCTTCTAAAGAACTTAAAAACTCTAAAACTATCTTAGGGTAGGTTAGGTGTCTTATCCCCATTATCTCTCCCTGCCCCATTTTCACAAATAGAGCTTGAATATCACCAAATAAACCTAAGGATTCTAGTAAATCTTCATCAAGATATCTAGTTGTGGTGATTCTTCTAGTAGCAAGCATGTTATATCTATCCATATGCTCATTATTTTGAAAAAAAAGGGTTGGAAGAACATTACCTTCCTCCAGAGCTTGAGGGGCATCCATTCTCCTTGTCCTTCACTCTGAAGCACTAGATCAAGATGTCACTTGTTTGGTTCTCCTCATCCTTACTTCTTTTGAGCTTCCTTGAAGGTTGGAAAGGCTTCTAGGTGGTGGGGAAGAAGGATTCACACGGCTAGGGCAAGAGTAACCAAAGCACATGGTGCATTTGGGGTGAAAACGCACGACTTGACCATTTAACCCCTGCATGACATGGCCGTGTGAAAAAACATGGCTAGGCCGTGTGCGCCGTTGGAAAAAGGGGCATGACCGTGTGAAAACACACGACTAAGCCGTGTGTCCCCCATTTCTTTCTCACAGTGCACAACGGTCTGCATTCTTCTTACTCGTGCAGTCGTGTGAGTTCAAAGTGATTTTACTTTTACCTAGCAAGTTCTTTCTAATCCTAATTCATGTTAAAATGCTAAATGAACGGAAATCAAAGTTCAAAACAAACGAATACAACAAACTAATAAAAAATAAACACAAAATCTAAACTTGGGTTGCCTCCCAAGAAGAGATTTGTTTAAGGTATTTTAGCTCAACCCTACTCCATGGTCACAACTTGACTCTGGAGGTTATGTGAACCTCCATTCTGTTGGACTATCTGAGCCGCAAAAATCGCCTTTTGCATTGCGGAATCCTCGAAAGTCGACCACGGATCCGTGAGAAGGTAAATAAAACTACACGTATGTGTTTAAAAAAACTTTAGATCTACTCTAGATCTACATGTTAAGAGTTTACCCTCGATGCGACGCCCTTCGCTTATCCCACTCATCCAAATGGCTTTTCGAAACTCGAGAGTGTCAAGTGTACACTCCTCTATCGGTATCCGCACGAACAATAGGTGGAGAAGATCACTTAGAGTGTGCTAGCACACTAAGGAACCCACGACAAGAGGAGAGGGAGAGAGCTTGAGGGAAGATCCAAGGAAGAAGATGAAGTTCACCCAAAATAACTTCACACACTAACTCCTCCTAAAGTGGCCGGCCACTTCATGGAGGGGGGGTTACATGCATACATGTAATTCCAAGAGTCAATGGCTCTTGGTCTCCCTCATGAGGTGACACCCCATGATGTGTCCATGATGATGTGGAACATCATCATTGGCTGGCCCCCATGCCAAGTCACAATGACATGGCAATTGGTCAAGTCAAAATTGATCATTCATCTTCCCTCTCAAGTCAAGTCAAACTTGACCTATTATCTCCCATGGTTGATTAAATCTAACCACTTGATTCAAGTCAATTTGATTTAATGAATCTCTATTCATTATTTTTAAATTGACTCAATGAATCAAATCTAAATTAGACTCATTCGATACTTGAATCAAATTGAGTCTAACTCAATTAGTATAATTTGGATTACTCTTAATCCAATTTGGTTCATCCCATGAACCTAATCCTCATGGTTCATCATATGAACCTAATCTCCATCTAATTGCCCTTTGTGTGTGACCCTATAGGTTCTTGTAACGTTGGCAATGTTCATAAACCAATTTAGGAACATAAGTAATGAGCGGTATCTAGCAACACATCATTACTACCCAAGTTACAAGAATGTTGAGATCCAACATCACCTTTGTGACTACTAATTGTGACTCTCACAATATGTGACAATGTCCCTCTATCCTTGACATCTAGATTGACCAATTGAGGTATAGACCATGTCATCCTCGGTACAATCTATATTTTGAACTCCAAGTGGACTCACTCTAATCAAATGAGCTCAATATCTCATATTGACTCATTTGGGCATGGCCATACACTTCGTGGTCTCACTCTATCAAGAATAACGATGTCACTACCGTCATATAGGAGGGATAGATCCCATCTACATCACTCACATCCCTATGCATAATTTGTTACATACCCAGTAATCGCTTTTATAGTCCACCCATTTACGGGTGACGTTTGACGAAGCCAAAGTATGCAACTCCTTATGTAAGGAACCATGGTGACTTCAGGTTCAAGGACTAATAGTCACATGAGAAAGTATATGACACTCATATAACGATCCATGATACTTTCTCATGGCGGGTAATTCAGTATACATTCTCCAATGTATACCCATGTGTCAACTTGATATCTCATATCCATGACTTGTGAGATCAAGTCATCGAGTTGACCTACATGCTAGTCTCTACGCATTAACATTATCCCTGAATGTTAATACTTGACTAGGAATGATTAAGAGTAGTGTTATCTATATCATCTCATTATCGATTCAATCAATCGATTGATATAGATAAGAACCTACTACTCAAGGACGTTATTATACTTAGTTATTTGGCACCAATACAAGTAAATATAATAACCATGCCTTTATAAATAGGAATATGATACAATAAAGTCCATACAACAATCATCACATGATTGACTCTAGGGCTTTCACTAACAATCTCCCACTAGCACTAGTGCCAATCACCGTAGTATCTAATACCCAATGACCTAGTGTGACCATCATGTTTTTTCTATGCCAAAGCCTTGGTCAAGGGATCTGCGATGTTAGCCTCTGTGGGTACTATGCAAATCTTCACATCTCCTCTATGGATAATCTCTCGAATGAGATGGAAGCGCCGTAGTATGTGTTTGGTCCGCTGGTGTGAGTGAGGTTCCTTAGGCTGCGTAATCGCTCCATTATTGTCACAATAGAGCTCTATAGGATCTGTTATGCTAGGAACCACCCCAAGCTCATTAATGAACTTGTTGATCCAAACTACCTCCTTTGCTGCCTCTGATGCAGCGATATACTCGACCTCTATTGTAGAATCAACAACTTAGTCTTGCTTCGAACTCTTCCAGCTCACAGTGCCACCATTCAAGAAAAACACGAATCCTGATTGTGATCTATAATCATCCTGGTTAGTTTGGAAGCTGACATCGCTATAACCCTTTACAGCTAGCTCCTCATCGCCTCCAAATATCAAGAAATATTCTTTAGTCCTTCTCAAGTACTTAAGAATATTCTTGACTGCTATCCAGTGATGCTCACCTGGATCTGACTGGTATCTACTTGTCATGCTCAAAGCATATGAGACATCATGACGAGTAGACAGAATGGCGTACATGATAGATCCTATAGCAGATACATAAGAGATCTTATCCATGTAGTCTCTCTGCTCTCTAGAAGAGGGATTTTGAGTCTTCGAAAGAATCACACCATGTGACATCGACAGAAGTCCCTTCTTGGAATTCTGCATGGCAAACCGTAGTAATACCGTGTCAATATATGTACTCTGACTTAGGTCAAGCAATCTCTTAGATCTATCTCTATAGATCTTGATGCCTAAAATACAGGCTGCTTCACCTAAGTCCTTCATTGAGAAGCATGTCCCCAGCCAAGTCTTCACAGACTGTAGCGAAGGGATGTCATTCCCAATGTGTAGTATGTCATCAACATACAATACAAGGACGACAACTGTGTTTCCATTAACCCTCTTGTAGACACAGGGTTCATCTTTATTCTTGATGAAACCAAACTATTTGATCGGATCATCGAATCAAAGATTCCAGCTCTGAGAAGCTTGCTTTAGCCCATAAATGGACTTTTGTAGCTTGCATACTTTCCCAGTATGCTTTGGATCTACAAAACCCTCAGGCTGTATCATGTACACATCCTCGAGCAAATTTCCATTCAGAAATGCGATTTTGACATCCATCTTCCAGATCTCATAATCGTGATATGCTGCAATAACAACCATGATCCGAATGGACTTAAACATCGCCACTGGAGAAAAGGTTTCATCATAGTCAATATCATGAATTTGCTTGAAACCTTTAGCCACCAATCATCCCTTATAGCTATGCGTAAGTCCATCCATGTTAGTATTTCTCTTAAAGACCCACTTACACCCAATGGGTTTGACGCCTTCAGGTGGATCAACCAAAGTCCATACTTGGTTGGTGTACATGGATTCCATCTCAGATCTCATGGCCTCTAGCCATTTCTCAGAATCTAGGCTAATCATAGCTTCCTGATAGGAGGTAGGCTCATTCTCAATCAACATAACGTCATCATGGTCAGACAAAAGAAATGAGTATCTCTCAGGCTGACAACGTACCCTATCATACCTGTGAAGAGGTAGGTCTACCTGAACAGGTTGTTGTTCCACAACTCTTTGTGCAACAATCTCATCACGCACAACACTTTGTGATTCCTGTTCAACCCCCATCAAGGCCTCATTGCTATGATCCTTATCTTGAATTTCATCAAGATCGAACATACTCCCACTAGTTTTTCTAGAAACAAAATCCCTTTCTAGAAATACCCCAGTCTTTGCCACAAACAATTTGTGCTGACTGGGAATATAGAAGTAATATCCCTTCGTTTCCTTGGGATATCCAACAAAATAGCACTTATCGAATTTGGGTCCCAGTTTGTCTAAGACTTGACATCGAACGTAAGCCTCACAACTGTTAGTAATATATGAGAGATGTCCTAAGGCAATCGCCTTATGTATGAACCATTTATATGATAAATGAAGATTCACTATTTGAGTATACATATCTTCATGTATTTGATTGGATCTTAAACTTATTTACTGAATTCCACGATACGATTCACAGCATGAGAGAATTTGTGATTGGATCACAACTAGTGAGTATCTCTACATGTGTAATTGTGATGTATCGGAATTATCCCTAGTCGATGAATTGATGGATTTGGACACCATCAATTCTGTGGAGACTAGCACGAGGTATACTCCTTGGTGTATCCAAGCAGCTGATTCTCACTGGCTGGAGACATTGTGATGTCCGGAGTTAATCGTGGATACTAGTTATGGTAACTAGTTCATTGGAGTGACCAGCCGTAAGACTTCATATGATTCTCTGCATATATAGATATGTCAATGAAGTTCTTACTGTATCTTAAGTGCGATGTTCCTTTGACTTGCGGTATTCAAGTCATCTTGATCATAAAGACTTATGCTTTGACATCTTAAGCAAGCATCTCTGTGGAGATGTGGACCCGAGATGATTGGGTATAAGTCGAAGTGATCGAAGGTGTTTGAATAGCCTATAAAGGATTCACCACTCCTTGCGAGGAGATGTATACCCATGGCCTCTCATCGGATTCTTGCTAAAGTCTTTGGCCAAAGAATTACATGTTTAGAGTAAGGTACTCTTCGATACATGTGTAGTAACTAGAATCCGTAGGATGAGGAAATGATACTTGGGCTAGGTGTGACGTAGTCAGCCTAGTGGGGACTGACACTATAGACCATGTTCTGAACCAAGTGGGTATAAGATGAGTGAAGGGAATGGGGCATGATTCATTCGAGCTGTTGAAGGGTTTCAGAAATAGTTCTGGATCAACCGTTGATCTTTTCGGTTAATTGGGGATCATGATGTACTACTAGGTGCCACTCATGATCGTTCTATAATTAATGGTTAATTATAGATGGCCAACATAAACCGAGAACCTATTTGGTCACACGCACAACGAGCGTAATCCGAAGGATTTAAAACGAGCTTGAGAATGAGATTCTCAGACCGAGAGAAACTAAGTTTGGTTGGACCAAACAAGAAGCGAGCATGAAATCGTTTCAGTCGCAATGGAAGCGTGGATGAGCCGTGTCTTATGAAGACATAATGGATGAACCAAAATGGTTTGGTTCTAATCCAATGGAGGAGAATAAACCAAAGGGTTTGGTTTATTTTAAACGAATGAACCAAAGTTGGTTCGATTCGTTTTAACTTAAAATAAGCCATCATGGTTTGGTTTATTTTAACTTATATTAATGGAGCGGGTTAACGGGCCTTATGGTTATGATCCAATAACCATTTAGAGAATTAGTTCTCTATAAAAGAGGGCTTAAGGGTTTGTTAAGCCCTAATCCAAAAAAAACCCTAGCCTTAAGTTGCCGCCCACCTCCTCCCCTTGGAGATTTCGGTGCCAACTCTAGGCTGCCGCCCATCTTCTCCAACCGGCCACCAGCTGTTGCCGTCTTCTCCCATTGCTGGCGTCGAGCTGCTGCCGGAAGAGTTCCGGTGATCCTCCTTGGCTCCGGCGACAAGGTGAGCAAGCCGCTTTCCTTATTTGGCCGGCGCAAGGTCTCCACCAAAACTGTCCAGTTTTCTAGACAGCTTGTTTCCTTCTCGTTGGAGCATCGTTTGGACGAAGTTTGGAGCTCCGAGAGTGCCTTACTTACCGGGAATTCGATCTCCGGTAATCTTCAGAGGTGGAGGACGAAGGATTCGTCAAACGGTTGACGAATACCTCTCCGGAGAAGCGAGTTTTGAGGACTCATCTTTGGATCCGAATTTGGATTCGGATCGTGATCCTCTCTCGATCACGTCGTCTTCAACACGAGGCTAGTAACCCATACGAAGACGAAGCTCGTGACTTTGTGAAGTCATCCCGAAGATACTCGGTGTGGATACGGATAGAGATGATTCTAGCGAGGATCGTTCCGGTTGATGTCGTTTCCGCTACACGTGATACGAAAGGTATACGTAGTTAAATTTCCTTTTATTGCAAATTTAAATTTACGGTTATGTCTACACATGTTGTACTATGCATGCGTGTGATGTGTGTGTTGTAATAAATGTAGATTTATTATTTTTATTTCTTCCGCTGTGCACATGTTTGCGAAACATGTTCGAACACACACTCGCCGCGGTGCCGGAAACCCAACAGTGGTATCAGAGCCCAGGTTGTATTTCGACATAATCGGAAAATTGTTTTGCGATAGTCATAATGATATTTCTGGAAATTTTATACTTTTGGAAAGTTAGAAGTATTTATGGAAATTTTTCAATTTTAGAAAGTCTAGAAGTATTTATGGAAATCTTCCACTTTTGGAAAGTTGGAAGTATTTATGGAAATTGATATTTTCCATAAATAAAATATTTGATTAGATTTAGAAATTTGTTTCCTAATTTAATCATGATTTGATTTGGGAAATCAAATCTTAAAATATTTTATTTCCATAAGTAGTTTTGATGATTTAGGAAATTAGTTTCCTAAATTGACTTTCCTTAATCAACTATTTCCACAAATAAAATATGTGATTAGATTTGGAAATTTGTTTCCTAATTTAATCATGATTTGATTTGGAGAATCAAATCTTAAACATATTTTATTTCCATAAATAGTTATGACATATAAGGAAATATTGTACATGACATAATTATATGCCATGTAATTGCATTAGATGCATATCATTATGCATGCGTGTCGTGACATGTAGATGTATACCATGTATGCCATGCCATGTAGATAATAGTTATTTGCATGCAAAGAGGATGAAACACAAAAACCCTAACTCAATATTATGTTGGATCGAGTGGATCGCTAGAGGGGGGGGGTTGTTAGTGCATATAAGATCCACATATCTCCACAATGACATGATATTGTCCACTTTGGGCCTAGACCCTCATGGTTTTATTTTTGGGCTTTACCCAAAAGGCCTCATGCCAATGGAGATATCTTTTTTCTTATAAGTACATGATCTTTTCCATGTCTTACCAATGTGGGACTTTGATTGTATTCCCCATACTCCCAACAATCCCCCCCTCAAACGAAGGACCACATTGGGCCCCCCCTCAAGCCTATCCCTCCTCGAAGGATTTTCTCTGCTTGATGTCCGATCTTCAACCCACCAGGACTTCCTGTCAGTTGTTCGGTCCCCCCGACCCAACTAGACTTCCTTCCTGATGTCTGGTTCTCTTGATCCGGACGTGGGAGCTCAACTTCCTTCGTTCGAGGTTCATGGCTTGACATGGACCATGGCTCTGATACCAATTGTTAGTGCATATAAGATCCACATATCTCCACAATGACATGATATTGTCCACTTTGGGCCTAGACCCTCATGGTTTTATTTTTGGGCTTTACCCAAAAGGCCTCATGCCAATGGAGATATCTTTTTTCTTATAAGCACATGATCTTTTCCATGTCTTACCAATGTGGGACTTTGATTGTATTCCCCATACTCCCAACAGGGGTGAATAGCGATAAACACTTTTACTTTTAAATCGTTCGGTAGACAATTAAATGCACCGAAAATGTAAAACTAAATGAGACAAATAGGTTTTTTACTTGGTTCATAGCCTTCGGCCACTACTCCAAGGCTCTAACGATCCTAGACCGTGTACGGAGGGCAATTCATTAAAACACTCCTCCTCGTTGGAGGTAGGAGTTTTACGATTACAAAAACCTTCGAAGCAAAAGATAGAGAGACAACCCCTCTCTTCTATTAAAATAAAATGCAACGGTAGAAAACCTCGATTAACAAACGAATTGCAAGATTAAGAGAAATGACAAACTAAGATTATACCAACAACTCGAAGATAGGACTTAAACTAGGGTTGTTTGCAGCACTTTGTTGTTGTAAAGAGTCGCCAGTTGCGGAGGCTTTTGAGCACTTAGAATTGATGAGAAAACCCTAGGTTAGGACCTCCTTTTATAGCCTTTGAGCCCCTTTTCGAGAGGAACCCTAGCCAATCACAATTGAGCACCAATCTCCTTGAAATGGGGTGATAAGCCTTGACTCCTCGAATCTGATCATTGACCATCACGATCGATGGCCATCATCGATCGATGGTAGCATCATCAGTCTTTGACCTCGACGGTCGGTGATTGGCGGTCGAGTCCTCAAGCGATCGTGATGCTTGCTGCAAGTCAAAGTTAGCTCAACAAAAACATAATTTCGACGGTCGTCGACCGTCTGATCTTGACCTAGACCATCTATAGGATGTCTTTGGTCGGATCTACGCTTAAGATCATCCCCGTAAGGAGGATACGACCTCACTTACGCTCGCACACACGAGCTTACCTCCCGCTTTTGCTTCTGGCCTTCCACTCGATTCCTTCGGCTCCCTCCGAAGTCACTCGAGTGTCGCCCGACCACCGTAGCTTCCTCTGGGTGTCACTAGCCTTCAGCTCCAGCTTTAGCACTTTTCTACACACTCGATTCAGCTTGTGAGATAACGATATATCCTTGACTTTGCGTCTTTTGCCATAATCAAAATATAGGTTCGACTTAGGTGCCCCTGCACCAACAATCTCCCCCTTTTTGATCCTATGACAAATTTACGCAAAGTTAAAGGAAAATATAAAAAATGAGTAATTGTAGTGAACTCCTTCGGTGAGTTTTAAAACAAAAGTTTAATTTTCAAAAATTTAAATTTTGTTCTCCCCCTTAACTTATGCTCTTAAATTTTGTTCTCCCCCTTAACTTATGCTCTTCTCCCCCTTTTGCCATGAATCAAAAAAGGTATGGGGTTTTATATAAAAAGTAGGGGTTTTTTAATAGAAAAGGTAGCATGCATAAAGATTATCTAACATGAGTCCAAGCATGTGTCTTGATTTAATTTGGTTCGAGGTATAGCCCTCTGCACCAACAATGTAGATTTTTGGAAACTAAGTTTGATTTTCAAAATACTTATAAAATTAGCTTTGAGTTCCACAATACTTATACGTTATTAAGTTTTGAAAATATATATAACCCTTAGGGTTAGTTTGCTCTCCCCCTTAATCAAATATATAAGGTATAGAAGAGTTAGGGGGCGCTAAACATTGGCCTAGAAGGTTGTATATTTCGAATTTTGTCCGAGTATAAGTACACGTTTAAGCTCAATAGTTTGAAAAATAGATAGCATTTTTGAAAATATTATGCAAATTGAAATTTTTCCTTAGTCATCTCACCCATTCTAAGTGTCTTAGAATTGGTCACCTTATATGTTGTGTGAGATGATTCCAATTTTATCTTGATTAAGTTTTAATGATTTGAAACTAGTCAATCTTGCGTTAGATTCGGATTTGATCCTAAGCTCATCAAGTCACCTTTTCAAGATCTTGGCTTCCAGGTCGTGGCGAGGCACAGGGGCCTTCTTTGATCGGAAAAACGACCACTTCCTTAGACAAAGCCAATTTCGAGAAAATAGTAACTTGACTCACCTAAGACAACTTCCTGGTCTAACTAGTCTAGGATACAGCGAGGTAGCTTCAGCTAGTTCCACTCGATCAAGTGCATCGAACTAGATACGCCTTATCTAGCTCGAATACACAAGACTCCGCTTTCCTAGCGTACTATCATCTCGCCGCGTCCTGGTACTATGTTATCAAGCATTGACGAGTTATAGTCCTATCTAACCATTCTAAAATAAATAAGAGTTTTAGGTTACCGGATATACTATTTTGGTATTAGCTCCCCCTGGATCATTGAACCGATATGGTCTGGTCAAGTAATGAACTTGATCCTTGGGAATCCAAAACCTATTGGTCCTTATATGTGAGTTTAATAAAGTTTTCGGGACCCACGCTAGAACTCGATGATGACTACGATTTACGATAGACATGTAAGATATATCATAGTCTTTGAGCTATATCCGAGTCCGGCTCTATTGTACACGACTCTCTGAGTTCCAAGAAGTCGGTTAAGATTCTTGGACCCCGTCGAGAACTTGTTCAACCGAGCTTCGAGCTCTTGGACTTGCCCTTTCAAGAGAGAGTTCTCTTCTTCGAGTTTTTTAACTCGAGTTGAGTCCTCCTCTTGAACTCGACTAGTCGAGGAGTTTAGGGGTGTCTTTTGTTTGAGGGTTTCAACCTCCTCAACCAAGGACTCGACCCTAGACTCGGATTTAGCTAATTTTCTAGTTAGCAATTTAATCGTATTGTAAAGCGTATGAATTAGTGAGCGGCTAACCTTAATTTTATCTTTCGGTCCAGCTTTGAGTTGCTTCTCGAAGTAGTCCTCGAGTTCGGAGTCGGTGTTCTAGTTTGATTCAGATTCGGACTCGGACTCTTCAGGTCTTGCCATGCATGATATGCCGACGCCTTCTTCGTTGTCCCATGTTGCATGAAACGCCTTCTTTTGATTTGATTTGAATTGTGCCCTCTTTTTGTTTTTTAGTAGCCTCCTTTCCCTCCGAACGATCTTCTGCACTACGTTCACTATTGCTTCCATCTTTTCGGATTCGGACTCTGATTTGTCTTCAGGTTCGAGTCCATCTTCTTGCTTGGTGGGTGCCTTGCTTCTTTGTCCTGAAAGTAGAGCAATACCTCTCTCGGCCCGGACCATGTTAGTTTGCTCGTGAAGTTCAAACTCGGAAAATAACTCGTCTAACCTAAGCTTTGAAAGGTCCTTAGAAACCTTGTAGGCATCATGTTGGGTTTTCGACACCGCGGCGTGTGTGTGTTCGATCACGTTTTGTAAACATGAACACAGCGGAAGCAATAAAAATAATAAATCTACATTTATTACAACACACACAACACACGCATGCATATTACAACAAGTGTAGACATAACCGTAAATTTAGATTTGCAATAAAAGGAAATTTATCTACGTTATACCTTTCGTATTACGTGTAGCGGGAACGACATCAACCGGAACGATCCTCGCTAGAATCGTCTCTATCCGTATCCACGCCGAGTATCCTTAGGATGACTTCGCTAAGCCACGAGCTTCGTCTTCGTACGGGTTACTAGCCTCGTGTTGAAGATGACGTGATCGAGAGATGATCACGATCCAAATCCTAATACGAGTCCTCAAAACTCACTTCTCCGGAGAGGTATTCGTCAACCAATTGACGAATCCTTCGTCCTCCACCTCAGAGGATTACCGGAGATCGAATCCCCGGTAAGTTAGCCGCTGTCGGAGCTCTAACCGTCGTCCAAACGATGCTCCGATGAGAGGAGAAGAAGCTGTCCAGAAAACTGGACAGCTTGGTGGAGGAGTAGGCGCCGGCCAAAACAAGGAAGCCAAGTGCTCACCTTTTCACCGAGGCCTAAGAAGATCATGTTAGTGAAAGCCCTAGAGCCAATCATGTGATGATTGTTGTATGGACTTTATTGTATCCTATTCCTATTTATAAAGGCATGGTTATTATATTTACTTGTATTGGTGCCAAATAACTAAATATAATAATGTCCTTGAGTAGTAGGTTCTTATCTATATCAATCGATTGGTTGAATCGATAATGAGATGATATAGAGAACACTACTCTTAATCATTCCTAGTCGAGTATTAACATTCAGGGACAATGTTAATGCGTAGAGACTAGCATGTAGGTCAACAAGATGACTTGATCTCACAAGTCATGGATATAAGATATCAAGTTGACACATGGGTATGCATTGGAGAATGTATATTGAATGACCCGCCATGAGAAAGTATCATGGATCGTTATATGAGTGTCATATACTTTCTCATGTGACTATTAGTATGACTATTAGTCCTTAGACCTGAAGTCACCATGGTTCCCTACATAAGGAGTTGCATACTTTGGCTTCGTCAAACGTCACCCGTAAATGGGTGGACTATAAAGGCGATTACTGGGTATGTAACAAATTATGCGAAGGGATGTGAGTGATGTAGATGAGATCTATCCCTCCTATATGACGGGAGTGACATCGATATTCTTGATAGAGTGAGACCACGAAGTGCATGGCCATGCCCAAATGAGTCAATATGAGATATTGAGCTCATTTGATTAGAGTGAGTCTACTTGGGGTTCAAGATTTAGATTGTACCGAGGATGACACGGTCTATGCCTCGATTGGTCAATCTAGATGTCAAGGATAGAGAGACATTGTCACATATTGTGAGAGTCACAATTAGTAGTCACAAAGGTGATGTTAGAGCTCAAAATTCTTGTAACTTGGGTAGCAATGATGTGTTGCTAGATACCGCTCATTGCTTATGTTCCTAAATCGATTTAGGGACATTGCCAACGTTACAAGAACCTATAGGGTCACACACATAAGAGCAATTAGATGGAGATTAGGTTCATATAATGAACCATGAGGATTAGGTTCATGGGATGAACCAAATTTGATTAAGAGTAATCCAAATTAGACTAATTGAGTTAGACTCAAGTTGATTCAAGTGTTGAATGAGTCTAATTTAGATTTGATTCATCAAATCAATTTAAATTAATGAATCGAGATTCATTAAATTAAATTGACTTGAGTCAAGTGGTTAGATTTGATCAACCATGGGAGATTAGAGGTCAAGTTTGACTTGACTTGAGAGGGAAGATGAAAGGTCAAGTTTGACTTGACCAAATGCCATGTCATGATGATGACTTGGCATGGCCGGCCAAAGATGATGCTCCACATCATCATTGACTTTGTCAATTGGTGCCACATCATGAGGGAGACCAAGGGTCATGGGAGTTACATGCATGCATGTAACCCCCTTCCTTGAAGTGGCCGGCCACTTTAGGGGTTTGAAAGTGGGAATTCATTTTGGTGAGTTACTCATTCCATCATCTTCAACCTTGGATCATCTTCCTCTCAAGCTCTCTCCCCCTCCCAACCTCCTTGGCCGAAATTCCTAAAGGAGTGCTAGCACACTCTAAGGCATTTTTCTCCACCTATTGCTTGTGTGGATACCAATAGAGGAGTGTGCACTTGACACTCTCGAGTTCCGGTAACCTTTTGGACGAGCGGGATTTGTGAAGGGCATCGCATCGAGGGTAATGATCTCACCTCTTAGATCTAAAGTAGATCTAGGGTTTTAGTAAGCACATACATGTTTTATAATTTTTATACTTCGCACGGATCCGTGGGCGGGGCTTCTGAGGTTTCCGCAACGCAAAAAATGGTTTTTGCGGCTCGGAAAAACCCAACAGATCACCAGAGGGTCGCCGGAGGGTTCACCGGCTGAAGCTTGGACGCCGGCAAGGAGCTGGACGGCGGCACAAGGAGATGGGCGGCAAGCTTAGGGTTGGCGCCGAAAAACTCCTTCAATGGGGTGGGCGGCAACTTTTGCTAGGGCTTGGATTAGGGCTTAATTATTCCTTAAGCCCTCTTTAATAGAGAACTAATTCTCTTAATGGTTATTGGATCATAACCATTAGGCCCGTTAACCCGCTCCATTAAGATAAGTTAAAATAAACCAAACCATGATGGTTTATTTTAAGTTAAAACGAACCAAACCAACTTTTGGTTCATTCGTTTAAAATAAACCAAACCCTTTGGTTTATTCTCCTCCATTGGATTAGAACTAAACCATTTTGGTTCATCCATTACGTCTTCATAAGACGCGGCCCATCCATGCTTCCATTACGACTGAAACGATTTCATGCTCGCTTTATGTTTGGTCCAACCAAACCTAGTTTCTCTCGGTCTGAGAATCCCATTCTCAAGCTCGTTTTAAATCCTTCGGATTACGCTCGTTGTGTGTGTGACCAAATAGGTTCTCGGTTTATGTTGGCCGTCTATAATTAACCATTAATTATAGAACGATCATGAGTGGCACCTAGTAGTACATCATGATCCCCAATTAACCGAAAAGATCAACGGTTGATCCAGAACTATTTCTGGAACCCTTCAGCAGCTCGAATGAGTCGTGCCCCATTCCCTTCACTCATCTTATACCCACTTGGTTCAGGACATGGTCTATAGTGTCAGTCCCCACTAGGCTGACTACGTCACACCTAGCCCAAGTATCAATTCCTCGTCCTACGGATTCTAGTTACTCCTCATGTATCGAAGAGTACCTTACTCTAAACATGTAATGCTTTGGCCAAAGACTTTAGTAACAATCCGACGAGAGGCCATGGGTATACATCTCCTCACAAGGAGTGGTGAATACTTTATAGGCTATTTAAACACCTTCGATCATTTCGACTTATACCCAATCATCCCGGGTCCACATCTCCTTAGAGATGTTTGCTTAAGATGTCAAAGCATAAGTCTCCATGATCAAGATGACTTGAATACCGTAAGTCAAAGGAACATCGCACTTAATCCACAGTAAGAACTTCATTGACATATCTATATATGCAGAGAACCATATGAAGTCTTACGGCTAGTCACTCCAATGAACTAGTTACCATAACTAGCATCCACGATTAACTCCGGACATCACAATGTCTCCAGCCAGTGAGAATTAGCTGCTTGGATACACCAAGGAGTATACCTCGTGCTAGTCTCGACAGAATTGATGGTGTCCAAATCCATCAATTCATCGACTAGGGATAATTCCAATACATCACAATTACACATGTAGAGATACTCACTAGTTGTGATCCAATCACAAATTCTCTCATGCTGTGAATCGTATCGTGGACATTCAGTAAATGAGTTTAAGATCCAATCAAATACATAAAACATGTATACTCAAATAGTGAATCTTCATTTATCATATAAATGGTTCATACATAAGGCGATTGTCTTAGGACATCTCTCATATATTACTAACAGACTCCCACTTGGCCTAATGCCAATCGCTACGGTATCCAATACCATAAGCTCTAACATGACCCTCAAACTTACTTTGAGGTAATGCCTTAGTCAAGGGATCCGCTAAGTTCCTTTCAGTGGGAATTTTCTCGATTTGTATTTCGTTCCTACTGATGATCTCTCTGATAAGATGATAGCGGCGAAGCACATGTTTGGATTATTGATGAGACCACATCAAGTTCATAGATGAACTACTTGATCCAAACCGCTTCCTTTGCTGCTTCCAAAGCTGCAACGTATTCTTCCTTAGTGGCAGAATCCGCTATAGCGTCAAGCTTGGAACCTTTCCAACTTATTGCGCCTCCATTCTAGGTGAATACATACCCAGACTGAGACATGGAATCATCCTTGTCTGTCTGGAGCTGGCATCCGTATACCCACGTATCACCATGTACCCTTCTCCATATATTAGGAACGCATCCTTAGTTCTTCTTAAGTACTTAAGGATCGTCTTAATAGCCACCCAATGATCCATTCCTGGATCGAACTGGTATCTGCTCGTGACACTCAGAGCATACGATACATCGGGCCTCGTACATAACATAGTACACATGATAGATCCTATTGCGGATGCATAGGGAATCTTACTCATGCAAATCCTCTCGTCTTCTGTGCGTGGACACATAGACTTCGAAAGGTGTACCCCATGCCTGATGGGTAGGAAACCTTTCTTGGATTCCGACATGCTAAACCTCTTTAGCACTCGGTCTATATATGTAGACTGCGAAAGACCAAGCAACCGTTTCGATCTATCTCTATAGATCTTAATCCCGAGGATGTAGGTTGCTTCTCCCAGGTCTTTCATGGAGAATGTCTTGGATAACCCACTGATCCGTAAGATTGAAACATCGTTTCCTATAAGTAGTATGTCATCGACATACAATACTAGGAATACGACTGCACTCCCACTAACCTTCTTGTACACACAAGGTTCGTTTGGATTTTGTGAGAAATCAAACTTTTTGATTGTCTCATCAAAACGGATATTCCAGCTCCTGGATGCTTGCTTCAATCCATAAATGGACCGTCGCAATTTGCATACCTTGGTTTTATCAACTGATGTGAAACCTCAGTGTATCATATACACGCCCTCGAGCGTGTTTCCATTAAGGAAAGCTTTTACATCCATCCGCCATATCTCATAATCATAATGAGCCGCTATGGCGGGAGCATCCGAATGGATTTAAGATAGCTACAAAGTAATAGGTTTCGCCATAATTAACACCTTGTTTTGACGATATCCTGTCGCCACCAATCTAGCCTTATAGGTAATCACATTACCATCCATGTCGGTTTTCTTCTTGAAAACCCACTTGCACCCTATAGGCTTTATCCCTTCAGGTGGGTCAACCAAGTTCCAAACTTGGTTTTCATACATGGAATCCATTTCCGACTTCATGGCACCAAGCCACTTATCCCTTTCTGAACTTGTCAGCACTTCTTCATAACTGGTAGGCTCCTCATCATCAATGAGTAACACGTCATTCGATTCACTTACGAGAAATCCATATCTCTCAGGAATATTGCGTGTTCTACCAGATCTACGAAGATGTGGTGTTACAATAGGTCCAGCCGATTGCTCATCACTATGAGTTGTCGGCTGTTGTGCTTCACCAGGTATCTCATCAATATCTATTTGAGTCTCTCGAGCCTCCTCAAGCTCGACGACACTCCCACTGTTTTCTTGCAAGAGAAACTCTTTCTCTAGAAACACAACATGCCTTGAAACAAACACCTTTTGTTCCACAGGATGATAGAATTGGTAACCCCTTGTTTCCATAGGGTATCCAACAAATAGAAATTTATCAGACTTAGCATCCAATTTGTATGATACCGTCCGCTTCACATAAGCAGGACAACCCCATATCTTCAAGTAAGATACATGAGGTTTCTTACCATTCCATATCTCATATGGAGTAGTTGAGACTACCTTGGTAGGCATTCTGTTTAACAAGTAAACAGCTGTCTGAAGTGCATAGCCCCAAAAGGACTTGGGAAGAGTCGCATGATTCATCATTGACCTGACCATGTCCAACAAGGTCCGGTTATGCCTCTCAGATACACCATTATGCTGTGGTGTATATGGCGGAGTCCATTGAGACAATATACCATTGTCTCTTAGATAATCAAGAAACTCTTGACTTAAGTATTCACCACCTCGATCCGATCGAAGTATTTTAATACTCTTATCATGTTGTTTCTCTACTTCATTTCTGAATTCTTTGAACCTTTCAAAGGCTTCAGACTTGTGTTTCATCAAGAACACATACCCAAACCGTGAGTGATCATCGGTGAAGGTAATGAAGTAGCTATAGCCTCCTAAAGCTTGAGTTGACATAGGTCCACATACATCAGTATGTATTAGACCTAGTAACTCTCCCACTCGTTCACCTTTTCCAGTAAAAGGTAACTTAGTCATCTTGCCTTTTAAGCATGATTCACATGTATCGTATGAATCCAATTCAAACGATTCCAGAATTCCACATTTGTGTAATTCGGACATGCGTTTCTTGCTTACATGGCCAAGACGACAATGCCACATATAGGAGTCTATTTGATTATCCTTTTGAGCACGCATGTTGCTCGCTTCGATATTGAAGATGTCACCGATACGTCCAACGATAAACACCATTGCTTAAAGTTCACCATAAAGAACTCCATTCAAAGTTATGTAACAACAATTGTTACTAAAAGTCAAATGGTATCCATTTCTATTTAAACAAGAAATAGAAATGATGTTCTTTATCAACGAAGGAACATAAAAGCAATTGTCCAATTCTAAGACAAGTCCTGTAGGGAGTTTCAACAAATGTGTTCCAATGGCAATGACAACCTTTGCTCCATTCCCAACACGCAAATTTGACTCTCCCTTGACGAGTCTTCTTCTATTCCTTAGCCCATGTATGTCATTACATATATGTGAGCCACACCCAGTATCCAATACCCAAGTGTTTGAGGAAATAGAATGACAATCAATAACGAAGATATCTGAAGAAGATGGGGCATCCGATGCCTTATTCTTCTTCACGGACTCAAGATAAATCTTGCACTTTCATCAAGAATGTCTCTCCTTGCCATAATGATGGCAAGTTTCCTTTTGTGCTAGTTCTACCTTCTTAGCCCTTCTCTTCTTTCCCTTCTGCTGTTCCTTTGACTTCCTCTTAGAACCTTTCTTCGAGGAATCAACTAACAGCATCGTCCCCTGCTCATGCTTCTCAGAAGACTCCACAGTCTTCAGCATATTGAGCAGTACCACAGATGAACCTCCTAGCATCTCAGAGGTGAAGAGGAGCTTTGAGACTTCGAACCTTTCGAATCTCACTTGCTCATCAACCAACTCACAAAGATGAAGGACTACGATATGAGCATCCATATGCTCATGCTGCTTTCGTAGCTTGGGTTCCATCGCGGCTAGCATGATGCAACTCATTTGTTCAGAATCACTCACATGTTTCTGATAGGCCAACAATTGGTCCAGAGTTGCATCGTCACTAGGACGGGCGGGAAGAGGCGCTTCGAGGACATTTGCAAGCTTTTCAACCTTGAGAACAATTCTCAAGTTTCTAAGCCAGTCCAAGAAGTTCGGCCCAGTCAATTTATTCGAATCCAAAATGGAACGCAAATTCAAAGACATCATGATCAATCTTAGAAATACAAAATGAGCATATATGAGAAAATGATTTTAAAATGCATCAATATACATTTATAAATCCCATTCATTTTTCGAATTTCAAAAACCCCAAAATCACTTCGGGAGATCGTAGGTCCATCTCTGAATGGGCTGATATCCATCATAGTTATGAACAACCTTGGAGAGAGTCCAACAAGCCATTCATAACTACGACGGTAGGTATCAACTATACCGATTGCATATCACGTATATGCAACTATCACAATGTGCTATCAACTAATTGAATGTTCACACATACATCGGGTTGTTAACACATTAACAAGTATGCATCATATGCATAGCACCAACTTCACCTCCTTTACATCGACCTTGGAGAGAGTCCAACAAGCCGATGCTCCAGGTTAAAGCCAACCCATTAATCGGGAAATAGTTTTAATATGGTTAGAGCGCATTCAACCAATTAGCCCAGCTTGGAGAGAGTCCAACAACCAAAGCTAACGATTGACCTCTGACTCTTACCATATTAGTATTAAACTATTCCATGGTTTGAACATGTTCGTGTTCGAGCCGGCTCGAGAGAGTCCAACAACCCAAACAAGAAACGGAACTCTAGTTCTAACCATATTAATGGAAGGTGTAGGCTTTAATATTGTTTAAGGGTTTTTATGTCTCATCCTCTTTGCATGCAAATAACTATTATCTACATGGCATGACATACATGACATACATCTACATGTCACGACACGCATGGCATAATGTTATGCATCTAATGCAATTACATGACATACAATTATGTCATGTATATAATTTCCTTATATGTCATAACTATTTATGGAAATAAAATATGTTTAAGATTTGATTCTCCAAATCAAATCATAATTAAATTAGGAAACAAATTTCCAAATCTAATCACATATTTTATTCATGGAATTATTTGATTAAGGAAAATCTATTTAGGAAACCAATTTCCTAAATCATTAAAACTACTTATGGAAATAAAATATTTTAAGATTTGATTTCAAATCAAATCATGATTAAATTAGGAAACAAATTTCCAATCTAATCAAATATTTTATTTATGGAAAATATCAATTTCATAAATACTTCCAACTTTCCAAAAGTGGAAGATTTCCATAAATACTTCTAGACTTTCCAAAATTGAAAAATTTCCATAAATACTTCTAAATTTCCAAAATTAGAAAATTTCCAGAAATACATTATGACTATCGCAAAACCATTTTTACGATTATGTCGAAACACAACCTGGGCTTTGATACCACTGTTGGGTTTCCGACACCGCGGCATGTGTGTGTTCGATCACGTTTCGTAAACATGAATACAGTGGAAGCAATAAAAATAATAAATCTACATTTATTACAACACACACAACACACGCATGCATATTACAACAAGTGTAGACATAACCGTAAATTTAAATTTGCAATAAAAGGAAATTTATCTACGTTATACCTTTCGTATGACGAGTAGCGGGAACGACATCAACCGGAACGATCCTCGCTAGAATCGTCTCTATCCAGATTCCACGCCGAGTATCCTCGGATGACTTCGCTAAGCCACGAGCTTCATCTTCGTACGGGTTACTAGCCTCGTGTTGAAGACGACGTGATCGAGAGATGATCACGATCCGAATCCAAATTCGGATCCTAATACGAGTTCTCAAAACTCGCTTCTCCGGAGAGGTATTCATCAACCAATTGACGAATCCTTCGTCCTCCACCTCAGAGGATTACCGAGATCAAATCCCGTAAGTTAGCCGCTGTCGGAGCACCAACCGCCGCCCAAACGACGCCCGACGAGAGGAGAAGAAGCTGTCCAGAAAACTGGACAGCTTGGTGGAGGAGTAGGCGCCGCCAAAACAAGGAAGATGGAAGCTCACCTTGATGCCAAACCTAAGGAGATCACCGAGGGTCCCGGAGGTTCACCGCTGAAGCTTGACGCAAGGAGCTGACGGCGCACAACAAGTCAAGGCTGGGCGGCACCTAGGTTGGCGCCAAAACCTCCAACAAGAGGTGGGCGGCAACTCAGGGCTAGGGTTTTGGATTAGGGCTTAATTATCCCTTAAGCCCTCTTTATAGAGAACTAATTCTCTTAATGGTTATTGGATCATAACCATTAGGCCCGTTAACCCGCTCCATTAAGATAAGTTAAAATAAACCAAACCATGATGGTTTATTTTAAGTTAAAACGAACCGAACCAACTTTTGGTTCATTCATTTAAAATAAACCAAACCCTTTGGTTTATTCTCCTCCATTGGATTAGAACTAAACCATTTTGGTTCATCCATTACGTCTTCATAAGATGCGACCCATCCATGCTTCCATTGCGACTGAAACGATTTCATGCTCGCTTTATGTTTGGTCCAACCAAACCTAATTTCTCTCGGTCTGAGAATCCCATTCTCAAGCTCATTTTAAATCCTTCGGATTACGCTCGTTGTGCGTGTGACCAAATAGGTTCTCGGTTTATGTTGGCCGTCTATAATTAACCATTATTTATAGAACGATCATGAGTGGCACCTAGTAGTACATCATGATCCCCAATTAACCGAAAAGATCAACGGTTGATCCAGAACTATTTCTGGAATCCTTCAGCAGCTCGAATGAGTCGTGCCCCATTCCCTTCACTCATCTTATACCCACTTGATTCAGGACATGGTATATAGTGTCAGTCCCCACTAGGCTGACTACGTCACACCTAGCCCAAGTATCAATTCCTCGTCCTACGAATTCTAGTTACTCCTCATGTATCGAAGAGTACCTTACTCTAAACATGTAATGCTTTGGCCAAAGACTTTAGTAACAATCCGACGAGAGGCCATGGGTATACATCTCCTCGCAAGGAGTGGTGAATCCTTTATAGGCTATTCAAACACCTTCGATCATTTCGACTTATACCCAATCATCCCGGGTCCACATCTCCTTAGAGATGTTTGCTTAAGATGTCAAAGCATAAGTCTCCATGATCAAGATGACTTGAATACCGCAAGTCAAAGGAACATCGCACTTAAGCCACAGTAAGAACTTCATTGACATATCTATATATGCAGAGAACCATATGAAGTCTTACAACTGGTCACTCCAATGAACTAGTTACCATAACTAGCATCCACGATTAACTCCGGACAGCACAATGTCTCCAGCCAGTGAGAATCAGCTGCTTGGATACACCAAGGAGTATACCTCGTGCTAGTCTCGACAGAATTGATGGTGTCCAAATCCATCAATTCATCGACTAGGGATAATTCTGATACATCACAATTGCACATGTAGAGATACTCACTAGTTGTGATCCAATCATAAATTCTCTCATGCTGTGAATCGTATCGTGGACATTCAGTAAATGAGTTTAAGATCCAATCAAATACATAAAACATGTATACTCAAATAGTGAATCTTCATTTATCATATAAATGGTTCATACATAAGGCGATTGCCTTAGGACATCTCTCATATATTACTAACACATCAACCATGGATGCCCACAAGGTAGTCCTAGGAAATGAATTAAGAACGTACCTTAGGAGGTCGTGGTTTTCGACCTTGTGTCCGATGGTGTGCAATCCGTTGACAATGTCCTGGACGCGAGCGTGTAGTTGCGTTGTCGTCTCACATTCCTGCATTTTTAGATTATACAATTTATTAAGTAGTAAGTCACGCTTACTTACCTTCGCGTCGTTAGTCCCTTCGTGTAGTTCTATGAGTTTTGTCCATAGATCTTTTGCGCTGATGAAGGGTCCAATGCGGTTGAGCTCTTCCTTAGACAATCCGCATTGCAATATTTGGGTTGCCCTTGCATCGACTTCGATTTGCCTCTTGGTTGCATTATTCCACTTGTCGAAGTCCAAAGGCTCGCCTTGATCATTAGTGGGTAGAGCAAAGCCGGTTTGGATGATTATCCAAGTCTCGACTTGTGTTTTTAGAAAACACTCCATCCGACTTTTCCAATAACGGAAATCATCTCCGTTAAAGAACGGAGGCCGGATGGTGTTGTACCCCTCAATGTGGGCCATAAAAAAAAACTTGCACACACAAAAAAAACAACAAAACTTGCCAAGACTTGGTCTTGGATTAGTAGTGCGGGAAATAAAAAGAAACAAACGAAAAATAGAAAGTTAAGCAAAGAAATAAGAAACTAAATGAAAAGTAAGTACTCACAACCTTTGATGTCCCCGAAAGGCTACTAAACGTCGATTTTTGAGGATGAAAACAGCTTGTTACTGGGGTAAACCCCTCATAAGAAGTGTAGATCTCTGCGAAAGCTTCGATTTGGTCGGTAGATCGTTTCATGAGTCCACTTGTAGCAAAAGTTATGCTCGTTTGATCGTGAGGTACTCCGAAGGCGATCAATACTTGCAAAAACACAACCAAAAACTATGTACCAAGACTTGGTCTTGGATTAGTAGTGTGGGAGAAATCTTAAAACGATAAATACGAAAATAAAAAATGCTCGACCGGTGGTTGCACCGAATCTGAGCGCCCCCGGCTCTAATACCAATTATTGGATCGAGTGGATCGCTAGAGGGGGGGGGTGAATAGCGATAAACACTTTTACTTTTAAATCGTTCGGTAGACAATTAAATGCAGCATAAATGTAAAACTAAATGAGACAAATAGTTTTTTTACTTGGTTCGTAGCCTTCGGGCACTACTCCAAGGCCCTAACGATCCTAGACCGTGTACGGAGGGCAATTCACTAAAACACTCCTCCTCGTTGGAGGTAGGAGTTTTACGATTACAAAAACCTTCGAAGCAAAAGATAGAGAGACAACCCCTCTCTTCTATTAAAATAAAATGCAATGGTAGAAATCTTCGATTAACAAACGAATTGCAAGATTAAGAGAAATGACAAACTAAGATTATACCAACAACTTAAAGATAGGACTTAAACTAGGGTTGTTGGCAGCACTTCGTTGTTGTAGAGTCGTCGGAGAGTCGCAGTGTTGTGGAGGCTTTTGAGCACTTAGAATTGATGAGAAAACCCTAGGTTAGGACCTCCTTTTATAGCCTTTGAGCCTATTTTCGAGAGGAACCCTAGCCAATCACAATTGAGCACCAATCTCCTTGAAATGGGGTGATAAGCCTTGACTCCTCGAATCTGATCATTGACCATCAGTCGACTGATGGCCATCATCAATCGACTGATGGCAGCATCAGTCGAGTGCTGACCTCCGGCAGTCGACTGATTGATGGCAGTTGAGTCCTCCAAGCTAGCAGTCGACTGATGCTTGCTGCAAGTCAAAGTTAGCTCAACAAAAACATAATTTCGACGGTCGTCGACCGTCCGATCTCGACCTAGACCATCTATAGGATGTCTTTGGTCGGATCTAAGCTTAAGATCATCCCCGTAAGGAGGATACGACCTCACTTACGCTCGCACACACGAGCTTACCTCCCGCTTTTGCTTCTGGCCTTCCACTCGATTCCTTCGGCTCCCTCCGAAGTCACTCGAGTGTCGCCCGACCACCGCGGCTTCCTCCGGGTGTCGCTAGCCTTCAGCTCCAGCTTTAGCACTTTTTTGTACACTCGATTCAGCTCGTGAGATAACGATATATCCTTGACTTTGCATCTTTTGCCATAATCAAAATATAGGTTCGACTTAGGTGCCCCTGCACCAACATATTAAAGCCTACACCTTCCATTAATATGGTTAGAACCAGTGTTCTGTTTCTTGTTCGGGTTGTTGGACTCTCTCCAAGCCCGGCTCGAACCCGAACATGTTCAAACCATGGAATAGTTTAATACTAATATGGTAAGAGTCAGAGGTCAATCGTTAGCTTTGGTTGTTGGACTCTCTCCAAGCTGGGCTAATTGGTTGAATGTGCTCTAACCATATTAAAACTATTTCTTGATTAATGGGTTGACTTTAACCTTGAGCATCGGCTTGTTGGACTCTCTCCAAGGTCGATGTAAAGGGAGGTGAAGTTGGGTGCTATGCATATGATGCATACTTGTTAATGTGTTAACAACCCGATGTATGTGTGAACATTCAATTAGTTGATAGCACATTGTGATAGTTGCATATACGTGATATGCAATCAGTATAGTTGATACTTACCATCGTAGTTATGAATGGCTTGTTGGACTCTCTCCAAGGTTGTTCATATCTATGATGGATATCAGCCCATTCAGAGATGGACCTACGATCTCCCGAAGTGATTTTGGGTTTTTTTGAAATTCGAAAAATGAATGGGATTTATAAATGTATATTGATGCATTTTAAAATCATCTTTCTCATATATGCTCATTTTGTATTTCTAAGATTGATCATGATGTTTTTGAATCTGCATTCCATTTTGGATTCGAATAAATTGACTGGGCCGAACTTCTTGGATTGGCTTAGAAACTTGAGAATGGTTCTCAAGGTTGAAAAGCTTGTAAATCTCCTCGAAGTGCCTCTTCCCGCCCATCCTAGTGACAATGCAACTCTGGACCAATTGTTAGCCTATCAGAAACATGTGAGTGATTCTGAACAAATGAGTTGCATCATGCTAGCCATGATGGAACCCAAGCTACGGAAGCAGCATGAGCATATGGATGCTCATATCGTAGTCCTTCATCTTTATGAGTTGTTTGATAAGCAAGTGAGATTTGAAAGGTTCGAAGTCTCCAAGCTCCTCTTCACCTCTGAGATGCAAGAAGGTTCATCTGTGGTATTGCTCAACATGCTGAAGACTGTGGAGCCTTCTGAGAAGCATGAGCAGGGGACGGTGTTGTTAGTTGATTCCTCGAAGAAAGGTTCTAAGAGGGAGTCAAAGGAACAACAGAAGGGGAAGAAGAAAAAGGCTAAAAAGGCAGAACCAGCTTAAAAGGGCACTTGCCATCATTATGGCAAGTAGGGCCATTGGCGAAGAAATTGCAAGATTTATCTTGAGTCCGTGAAGAAGAATAAGGCATAAGATGCTCCATCTTTTTCATATATCTTCGTTATTGATTGTCATTCTATTTCCTCAGACACTTGGGTATTGGATACTAGGTGTGGCTCACATATATGTAATGACATACATGGGCTAAGGAATAGAAGAAGACTCGTCAAGGGAGAGTCAAATTTACGTGTTGGGAATGGAGCAAAGGTTGCTGCACTCCCCATCGGAACGTATTTGTTGAAACTCCCTGCAGGACTTGTCTTAGAACTGGACAGTTGCTTTTATGTTCCTTCGTTGATAAAGAACATCATTTCTATTTCTTGGTTAAATAGAAATGGGTACCATTTGACTTTTAGTAATAATTGTTGTTACATAACTTTGAATGGAGTTCTTTATGGGACTGGAACTTTAAGCAATGGTGTTTATATGTTGGACGTATCCAGTGATGTTTTCAATATCAAAGCGAGCAACAAGCGTGCTCGAAAGGATAATCAATTAGACTCCTACATGTGGCATTGTCATTTTGGCCATGTAAGCAAGAAATGCATGTCCGAATTACACCGATGTGGAATTTTGGAATCGTTTGAATTGGATTCATACGATACATGCGAATCATGCTTAAAAGGCAAGATGACTAAGTTACCTTTTACTGGAAAAGGTGAACGAGTGGGAGAGTTACTAGGTCTAATACATACTGATGTATGTGGACCTATGTCAACTCAAGCTTTAGGAGGCTATAGCTACTTCATTACCTTCACCGATGATCACTCACGGTTTGGGTATGTGTTCTTGATGAAACACAAGTCTGAAGCCTTTGAAAGGTTCAAAGAATTCAGAAATGAAGTAGAGAAACAACATGACAAGAGTATTAAAATACTTTGATCGGATCGAGGTGGTGAATACTTAAGTCAAGAGTTTCTTGATTATCTAAGAGACAATGGCATATTGTCTCAATGGACTCCGCCATATACACCACACCATAATGGTGTATCTGAGAGGCGTAACCGGACCTTGTTGGACATGGTCAGGTCAATGATGAATCATGCGAATCTTCCCAAGTCCTTTTGGGGCTATGCACTTCAGACAACTGTTTACTTGTTAAACAGAATGCCAACCAAGGTAGTCTCTACTACTCCATATGAGATATGGAATAGTAAGAAACCTCATGTATCTTACTTGAAGATATGGGGTTGTCCTGCTTATGTGAAACGGACTGCATCAGACAAATTGGATGCTAAGTCTGATAAATGTCTATTTATTAGATACCCTAAGGAAACAAGGGGTTACCAATTCTATCATCCTGTGGAACAAAAGGTGTTTGTTTCAAGGCATGCTGTGTTTCTAGAGAAAGAGTTTCTCTTGCAAGAAAACAGTGGGAGTGTCGTCGAGCTTGAGGAGGCTCGAGAGACTCAAATAGACATTGATGAGATACCTGGTGAAGCACAATAGCCGACAACTCATAGTGATGAGCAATCGGCTGGACCTATTGTAACACCACATCTTCGTAGATATGGTAGAACACGCAACATTCCTGAGAGATATGGATTTCTCGTAAGTGAATCGAACGACGTGTTACTCATTGATGATGAGGAGCCTACCAGTTATGAAGAAGTGCTGACAAGTTCAGAAAGGGATAAGTGGCTTGAAGCCATGAAGTCGGAAATGAATTCCATGTATGAAAACCAAGTTTGGAACTTGGTTGACCCACCTGAAGGTATCAAGCCTATAGGGTGCAAGTGGTTTTCAAGAAGAAAACCGACATGGATGGTAATGTGATTACCTATAAAGCTAGATTAGTGGCGAAAGGATATCATCAAAAACAAGGTGTTGATTATGACGAAACCTATTCGCCTGTATCTATGCTTAAATCCATTCGGATGCTCCTGGCCATAGCGGCTCATTATGATTATGAGATATGGCAGATGGATGTGAAAACAGCTTTCCTTAATGGAAATCTGTTCGAGGACGTGTACATGATACAACATGAGGGTTTTACATCGGTTGATAAAACTAAGGTATGCAAATTGCGACGGTCCATATATGGATTGAAGCAAGCATCCAGGAGCTGGAATATCCGTTTTGATGAGACGATCAAAAAGTTTGATTTCTCACAAAATCCAGACGAACCTTGTGTGTACAAGAAGGTTAGTGAGAGTGCAGTCGTGTTCCTAGTATTGTATGTTGATGACATATTACTTATGGGAAACGATGTTTCAATCTTACAGTCAGTTAAGGTTTGGTTATCCAAGACATTCTTCATGAAAGACCTGGGAGAAGCAACCTACATCCTCGGGATTAAGATATATAGAGATAGATCGAAACGGTTTCTTGGTCTCTCACAGTCTACATATATAGACCGAGTGCTAAAGAGGTTTAGCATGTCGGAATCCAAGAAAGGTTTCCTACCCATCAGGCATGGGGTACACCTTTCGAAGTCTATGTGTCCGCGCACAGAAGATGAGAGGATTTGCATGAGTAAGATTCCCTATGCATCCGCAATAGGATCTATCATGTATGCTATGTTATGTACGAGGCCCGATGTATCGTATGCTCTGAGTGTCACAAACAGATACCAGTCTGATCCAGGAATGGATCATTGGGTGGCTATTAAGATGATCCTTAAGTAGTTAAGAAGAACTAAGGATGTGTTCCTGATATATGGAGAAGGGTACATGGTGATACGTGGGTATACAGATGCCAGCTTCCAGACAGACAAGGATGATTCCAGGTCTCAGTCTGGATACGTGTTCACCTTGAATGGGGGCGCAGTGAGTTGGAAAAGTTCCAAACAAGACACTGTAGCGGATTCTACCACTGAGGCAGAATACATTGCAGCTTCGGAAGCAGCAAAGGAAGCAGTTTGGATCAAGAAGTTCATCTTTGAACTTGATGTGGTCTCATTAATGATCCAAACATGTGCTTCGCTGCTATCATCTTATTAGAGAGATCATCAGTAGGAATGAAATACAAATCAAGAAAATTCCCACTGAAAGGAACTTAGCGGATCCTTTGACTAAAGCATTACCTCAAAGTAAGTTTGAGGGTCATGTTAGAGCTTATGGTATTGGATACCGTAGCGATTGGCATTAGGCCAAGTGGGAGTCTGTTAGTAATATATGAGAGATGTCCTAAGGCAATCGCCTTATGTATGAACCATTTATATGATAAATGAAGATTTACTATTTGAGTATACATGTCTTCATGTATTTGATTGGATCTTAAACTCATTTACTGAATGTCCACGATACGATTCACAGCATGAGAGAATTTGTGATTGGATCAAAACTAGTGAGTATCTCTACATGTGTAATTGTGATGTATCAGAATTATCCCTAGTCGATGAATTGATGGATTTGGACACCATCAATTCTGTTGAGACTAGCACCAGGTATACTCCTTGGTGTATCCAAGCAGCTGATTCTCACTGGCTGGAGACATTGTGATGTCCGGAGTTAATCGTGGATGCTAGTTATGGTAACTAGTTCATTGGAGTGACCAGCCGTAAGACTTCATATGGTTCTCTGCATATATAGATATGTCAATTAAGTTCTTACTGTAGCTTAAGTGCGATGTTCCTTTGACTTGCGGTATTCAAGTCATCTTGATCATAAAGACTTATGCTTTGACATCTTAAGCAAGCATCTCTATGGAGATGTGGACCCGGGATGATTGGGTATAAGTCGAAGTGATCGAAGGTGTTTGAATAGCTTATAAAGGATTCACCACTCCTTGCGAGAAGATGTATACCCATGGCCTCTCGTCGGATTGTTGCTAAAGTCTTTGGCCAAAGCATTACATGTTTAGAGTAAGGTACTCTTCGATACATGTGCAGTAACTAGAATCCGTAGGACAAGGAAATGATACTTGGGCTAGGTGTGACATAGTCAGCCTAGTGGGGACTGACACTATAGACCATGTCCTGAACCAAGTGGGTATAAGATGAGTGAAGGGAATGGGGCACGATTCATTCGAGCTGCTGAAGGGTTTCAGAAATAGTTCTGGATCAACCGTTGATCTTTTCGGTTAATTGGGGATCATGATGTACTACTAGGTGCCACTCATGATCGTTCTATAATTAATGGTTAATTATAGACAGCCAACATAAACCGAGAACCTATTTGGTCACACGCACAACGAGCGTAATCCGAAGGATTTAAAATGAGCTTGAGAATGAGATTCTCAGACCGAGAGAAACTAAGTTTGGTTGGACCAAACAAGAAGCGAGCATGAAATCGTTTCAGTCGCAATGGAAGCGTGGATGAGCCGTGTCTTATGAAGACATAATGGATGAACCAAAATGGTTTGGTTCTAATCCAATGGAGGAGAATAAACCAAAGGGTTTGGTTTATTTTAAACGAATGAACCAAAGTTGGTTCGGTTCGTTTTAACTTAAAATAAACCATCATGGTTTGGTTTATTTTAACTTATATTAATGGAGCGGGTTAACGGGTCTTATGGTTATGATCCAATAACCATTAAGAGAATTAGTTCTCTATAAAAGAGGGCTTAAGGGTTTGTTAAGCCCTAATAAAAAAAAAAACCCTAGCCTTAAGTTGCCGCCCACCACCTCCCCTTGGAGATTTCGGCGCCAACCCTAGGTCGCCACCCATCTTCTCCAACTAGCCACCAGCTACTGCCGTCTTCTCCCATTGCTGGCGTTGAGCTGCTGCCGGAAGAGTTCCGGTGATCCTCCTTGGCTCCGGTGACAAGGTGAGCAAGCCGCTTTCCTTATTTGGCCGGTGCAAGGTCTCCACCATAGCTGTCCAGTTTTCTGGACAGCTTGTTTCCTTCTCGTCGGAGCATTGTTTGGACGACGTTTGGAGCTCTGACAGCGCCTTACTTACCGGGGATTCGATCTCCGGTAATCCTCAGAGGTGGAGGATGAAGGATTCGTCAAACGGTTGACGAATACCTCTCCGGAGAAGCGAGTTTTGAGGACTCATCTTTGGATCCGAATTTGGATTCGGATCGTGATCCTCTCTCGATCACGTCGTCTTCAACACGAGGCTAGTAACCCGTACGAAGACGAAGCTCGTGACTTTGTGAAGTCATCCCGAAGATACTCGGCGTGGATACGGATAGAGATGATTCTAGCGAGGATCATTCCGGTTGATGCCGTTTCCGCTACACGTGATACGAAAGGTATACGTAGTTAAATTTCCTTTTATTGCAAATTTAAATTTATGGTTATGTCTACACATGTTGTACTATGCATGCGTGTGATGTGTGTGTTGTAATAAATGTAGATTTATTATTTTTATTTCTTCTACTGTGCACATGTTTGCGAAACATGTTCGAACACACACTCGCCGCGGTGCCGGAAACCCAACAACAACCCCAAATCCTCATGAAAGACATCTTGGGATTTCTCCCTGTCCATATCATATATGGTGTCTTTATCACAACCTTGGATGATATACGGTTAAGTGTGAAGGCTACTGTGTTTAAAGTATATCCTCAAAAGGATATAAGAAGATCTGTGTGACTCATCATAGATCATACCATATCTAATAGGGTATGATTCCTCCTTTCGGATACACCATTCTACTGTGGTGTTCTAGGAGGAGTGAGTTGGTATAGAATCTCACACTCAGCTAGATAGTCACGAAACTCATGGCTAAGGTATTCACCACCTCGATCTGATCGAAGTATCTTAATACTCTTGCCAAGATGGTTTTGTACTTCATTCTTGAATTCTTTAAACTTTTCAAAGGATTCTGACTTATGTGTAATCAGATACACATAATCATATCTACTGAAGTCATCAATAAATGTAATGAAGCACCTGTAACCACCTCTAGCAGCAACATTGAAAGGGCCGCATACATCACTATGTATAAGTCCTAACAAGTCTTTTGCTCTCTCACTGTGTCCATTAAAGGGAGTCTTGGTCATCTTGCCTAGAAGGCAAGACTCGCATGTCTCATATGATTCAAAATCAAATGAGCCCAGCAGCCCATCCTTATGGAGCTGAGATAAGCGACTCTCATTTATGTGACCTAAGCGACAATACCAGAGATAGGTTTGGTTCAACTCATTTGACTTGAACCTTTTGATACTTATATTATAGATGGGGATCTCTGAGTCTATAATGTAGAGTCCGTTCATTAGAGGTACACTACAATAGAACATATCATTTAAATAAACTAAACAATATTTATTCTTTATTATAAATGAAAATCCTTTCTTTTCCAAAAAAGAAACCAAAATTATGTTCTTAGTCAAAGCAGGCACATAACAACATTCATCTAGTTCTAGTACAAGCCCAGAGGGCAGAGATAGAAAATAAGTTGTTATAGCAACAGCAGCAACTCTTGCTTCATTGCCTACTCGTAGGTCCACCTCGCACTTTGTCAATGCCCTGCTATTTCTCAGCGCCTGCACATTGGTACAAATGTGAGATGCACATCCGGTATCTAATACCCATGATGAAGAAATAGATAGATTGACTTCTATAACATTTATACCTGAAGTAGAAGTCTCACTTCTCTTCTTATTAAGATCTTCTAGGTATGCTTTGTAGTTACGCTTCTAGTGTCCAGCTTCCTTGCAGTGGAAGCAAGTCCCTTTTTTAGCCACCTTTCCTTTCAGTTTCAGTTCCTTGCCTTTGCCCTTGGCTTGGGACTTTCCCCTTACCTTTAGGCTTGCCCTTGCCTTTCTTCTTTTGCACCATCAAAGTGGAGTCAGATTTTCTCTTCTTAAGGTTGATCTCAGCAGTTCTCAGCATGCTGAGCATCTCAGGAAGTGGCTTATCAATTTTATTCATGTTGTAATTCATGACAAATTGATTGTAGCTTTATGGCAAAGATTGCAAGATTAAGTCAGTGGCAAGCTCTTGGCCAAGTGGGAATCCCAACCTCTGTAGGTTTTCTATGTACCCAATCATCTTGAGTACATATGGACCTACAAGAGTCCCATCTTGCATCTTTGACTGAAACAATGCCTTAGAGATCTCATATCTCTCGTGCCTTGCTTGTCCTTGATATAGTTGATGAAGATGTTCAACCATATCATAAGCATTCATGAACTCGTGTTGCTTATGAAGCTCAGAGTTCATGGTCATGAGCATGAGACATGACACATCTAATGCATCATCTTGATGCTTCTTGTAAGCATCACAGTCAATTCGCGAGGCAGTGGCAGGAGGTGCCTCCGGAATGGGCTGCTCCAGGACATACAGTTTTCTTTCTTGGGTGAGAACGATTCTTAGGTTTCTGTACCAGTCCAGGAAATTAGCTCCATTGAGCTTGTCCTTCTCAAGGACAAATCACAGGGAGAGAGTGTTCGTGTTTGTTGACATGGTAATCTACAACATACATAATGCAACAAATTAATATCATATTCCATTTATCATTTAATTAGGCCTTTAATCAAATGATGCTCCCACTGAATTATAGGACTTTTATAGAATCGAGTTATGGATGTGGTCAAACCACATTACTAGATTTATACAAACTAGCTATAATTCTTGCGGGACAAGACCAACATCATACTACACCTTGAGTTAGCTTTGGCTAAATCGCCCAAGTCTTAGTATGATCGGTAGGTAACAAATTACCAATTACATCTCTATGCAACTTTTGTTTATAGGATCAAGATCCATATTTAAAAAAGACCTTGAGTTAACTTTGGCTAAATCACCCAAGATTTAGTGTAAATGTAACCTTATCCTACCTTTCCAACGGTTGGAATATGCCTATAGTTTTACTCAATCCAATTTGTTGGGGGATCGATTGGCCGGCTAGAGGGGGGTGAATAGCCCTCTTACGATGGATGGCGTAATTTGCTCGTCTGTAAAAAGATTAGCGCAACGGAAATAACAAAGACAAGAAAATTAAACAAAGAGAAATACAAATAATACAAACACCGAGATTTAATGTGGTTCACGGCTACACCGCTAATCCACGACCCGATTTGTCCTCGGTGAATCACTCCGCCAAAACCAATCCACTATTGGTCTCTCCTTTGCACCAAGCTAGGTGGAGGTAACCTTTACAATCAAGATCACTCTTCTTACAATAAGAATGAAGTAAAAGCAAGTAAGAAGAGTGAGAAGATGTTTGTAGCACTTTGGGAAAAGATTAGAGTTGAAGCATTAACCTCCCAAAGGCCCATCCCCTTCCTTTTTATAGAGGAAGAGGGTTTCTTCCCGTTGACACAGGAGTAGTCGACTGATGTCCCAATCAGTCGACTGGTCCTGTAGCAGTTGCCTAATAACGGCCGCTTTCCACGTTGGATTTCATCCAGAGATCGCATCGATCGATTGATATTACCATCGATCGATGCTCGATTAGTCGAGTGCCCGCCGAAGTCGACTACATTCCGCGGCTCGCACGCGGCCGATCAATGACCGCCATTCCTAGCAATCCATCGACGTCGACATCGATCATTGCCACCCATGGCACGATCGCCAAGCACTAGAACCCTAGTCTTAAACCACCGATCCGAGTTCGATTCGAGCGATCACCGCCGCGGTCCATGGCAATGATCGGGTGTCGAAAACTCATCCGACACTTAGCCAAATGGCCAAGTTTCACCTAAGAGCTACCCCTTCCCGGGTTACATTCGCTCATTCTCATCCCTTGGAGTCCCTCGCCTTCGAAGTTCTCTTCGTTCGCGGTCACGTTCCTCGGCAGCATCAGGCGCACGACTCTGTAATGCTCCTTCACATCTCTTGCCTTGAAGTCTACTTCCTCCGGCTTCACTCCAAGCTTCTCGTCCGGCGGTCCCTCGGATGCTCCAAGCGCACGGCTTCCGCAAAGCAATCCTTCACCGACTCAAGGACCGAGTCATGAGATGTGAAACTTGCCATGGCTCCATGTGCGAATTACTAAGCCCTGCAAGACTCCAACGCACATATCAAATCACAATAACAACCTAACTTAAACCCTTTGCCACACACATCAAAACCTTATCATGGCAAGAGATTACCCTAACAATCTCCCCCTTTTTGATGTGTGGCAATCCGTTTAAGTTAGGTAAAAATATTTGATAGAAATTTTTAAGGTAAGAAGGCATGTAAACATAAACATGATAAAGCAACATGCAACTCCTCCTTAATCCATGAAACTCTCATGCCTATTTCTCCCCCTATCATAATTTACTTAAACATAAACATTTCTCCCCCTTTGACACCATCAAAAAGATTAATACTAAGTTATAAACCGATGGCATCAAGTCTAATATAAGGAAAATACTAAAAATTGATTTAAAATGATCGTTCAGGACTACTATCGACCGCACTACATCGGAATTTCTGATTTTTCTGAATGAATTTTAGAAATGCGTTAAAAATTCCAAAAAATTCGAAAAATCATGAAATTTGGGAAACCTATTTCTTGTAAGTATATCTATCAATGAAAAATAGTTGTCTATGAAAAATCATTATATTTTCAAGTATTTTCCAAAAATACAAAAGCTTTAAAAACCACTAGGTTTTTGATCATTCTAGTATCAAGTTTACCACCTAGTTTTGCATCCAATTGTTTCAAAACATGAATACACAGATTTTAAAGTAAGAAATTGTTTTGAAACCTTATGAAATATCCAACCATGATCTTTGGGCAATATGTCTATGAATTAAACATAAGCTTTCCCCATGATTGGTCTATTATTGCTATTTTGATACCTTAAATGACCATCTAAATGCCATAGGCATTAGTGGACATTTGTATCATCCTAACATCTCACTCGTGCTAAGTTTTCAATCAAGGTAGCCTATAGTGAGTGTGAGATGCATCCTAGAGGTATTTATATATACTTAACCATTATATTCATGCAATTCTATCAAGGTTAAGTATCATCCTAACAATTCACATGATCATAAAGATATATATGAATTAATTTCACATTATGATCATGAAGCACATGTGTTCATCAAACAATAATCATGCATTAGGTATGATATCATGATAATAAACAAAGTATCATCTAAAACATGATTTAAATTTTATTTCTCATGATTATGTGGAAAAAATCCAAATCATAAATCATGATTGCAAACATGTATAACAAATATATTAGTCATCATGATTTAAGCATTATTATCTATTTATGGGCACATTATCATCACCCAACACTATTTCAAAAATGTTGTCCCGCCATCCTAAGTCAACCAACAATATAATATAGGTCAAGTCCATATGGTTGACTATCCTAGGGTTTTTCTAACCCTTAAGGATGGATTTTGGAACCCAAAATAAGTTCTTTCCTATGGGGTTCACAAGATACTCCTTGGGGATCCATTTCCTAGCTATTACCTTCTTTTTATCTTGTCCCCTAGCAATTAGGCATTTATAGGCCTTTTCATTTTTCTTTTCTTTATATCCTAGGCCCTTTTTGTTAAAGCTTGCTCTTTGGCTCCCAATTATCATGTTCAATGTATTTGAGCCAATAGTGAATTTTTCTAGGGCTTTGGTTAAATAATCTACCTTTTCCCTTAAAGCCCTATTTTCATCCATGCATGCATCACTAACATTAAATGGCATATATTCATGTGAGCATGCATCATCATGACAAGAAGAAACATTTTCATTTTCATTTAAGCATGCTTTTTCTAGTTTATTTTCTAAGTCCTTAATTTGATCTAGCATGCTCTTATTCTTTTTCTTAGCTCTAAATAAATCCTTAGTAAGACTAGAAATCATGGAAACTATCTTATGGGGTGAAAGGTTAGTTACCATAGTTTCCATGTCCTCTTCTTCTTCGGATGAGGAGGTAGAGGAGGCTCCCCCTTCATTTGAGCTCTCTCCACTTGAGCTTGATTCTTCATTTTCGGTGGAGGAGCAATCCAAGTCGTCGAAGGCCATCAATGCAAGGTTGGAGTAGACTTTTCCTCTTCTTCGGATGAAGATGAGGAAGGAAGATCATCCCATGTCTTTGCTTTGAACGCCTTGGCCTTCCCCTTTTCTTAAGACTTCTTCTCTTCTTCCTTCTTTTTGCTCCCCTTTTTCTTCTTCTTTTCTTCCTTCTTCTTCCTTTCTTCTTTGCTCTTGTTTAGGAGAGGACAATTGTCCCTTATGTGTCCCTCTCCTTGGCAATTGTAGCAAATAATTTCCCCCTTGGTCTTCTATTCCTATCATTAGATTTATTAAATCTAAAAGCTTTTAATGCATGCCATACCCTCCTTACCATATACGCTTCTTCCGTGCTATCCATGGAGGAGGAAGATTCTTCATCGAAGGAGGAGGGAATCTCCATCTTCTTCTTCCCCTTGTTGGCCATCAAGGCTACTCCTCTTGAAGGTTGGATTCTAGGCTCTTCAACTATTCCTTCAAGTCTTGTTTCATGAAGCTCCATTGTTGAGAAGAACTCCTCCAAGGTGCTCACTTCTAAATTCTTCGAAATATAGAAGGAGTCCACCATGGAGCTCCACTTTGAGGACCGCGGAAAGGAATCTATAGCCTTCATGACCATATCCCGGTTTGATAGCTTCTCACATACACTTGACAAACCGGTTATAATTTCCTTGAAACAAGAATGTAAGGAAAGTACCTTTTCTCCCTTTTCTAGTTTAATGTTGTTGAGTTGGGAGCGGAAGACATCTCTCCTTGCTAGCTTGGCCTCGGATGAGCCTTCATGGAGTTCTACAAGATTCTCCCACATCTCTTTGGCGCTAGCACATTCTCCGATCCGGTTGATCTCTTGTTGAGGGAGCACATTGAGAAGATGATGTTTTGCCTTTGAGTTTGTAAGGTGCTCCTCTCTTTGCTTCTTAGTCCATCGTGATTTTTCAATTGGTTCACCCCTTTCATCCCTAGGAAACTCGAAACCATTTTCCATTATAAGCATAATATCAAAATCAGTCTCGAAGAATACCTCCATTCGCTTCTTCCACCAAGCGAATTCCCCTTCAAACTTTGGAGGATGAATGTTCGAGTCGGCCATCTTTTGATGAAGTGCTTGTTGCGGCGGTTAGTCCTCGACAAGCAACCTGGCTCTGATACCACTTGTTGGGGGATCGATTGGCCGGCTAGAGGGGGGTGAATAGCCCTCTTATGATGGATGGCGTAATTTGCTCGTCTACAAAAAGATTAGCGCAACGGAAACAACAAAGACAAGCAAATTAAACAAAGAGAAATACAAACAATACAAACACCGAGATTTAACGTGGTTCATGGCTACGCCGCTAATCCATGACCCGATTCATCCTCAGTGAATCACTCCGCCAAAACCAATCCACTATTGGTCTCTCCTTTGCACCAAGCTAGGTGGAGGTAACCTTTACAATCAAGATCACTCTTCTTACAATAAGAATGAAGTAAAAACAAGTAAGAAGAGTGGGAAGATGTTTGTAGCACTTTGGGAGAAGATTAGAGTTGAAGCATTAACCTCCCAAAGCCCCATCCCCTTCCTTTTTATAGAGGAAGAGGGTTTCTTCCCGTTGATACAGGAGCAGTCGACTGATGTCCCAATCAGTCGACTGGTCCTGTAGTCGTTGCCTAATAACGGCTGCTTTCCACATTGGATTTCATCCAATGGTACTGGCATCAGTCGACTGATATTACCATCAGTCGACTGATGCTCGATCAGTCGAGTGCTCCGCGAAGTCGACTACATACATTCCCGTGCCTGCAGACGATCGACAATGCGATCGTGCCATTCCTCGGATCGATCGACGCCGATCGATCGTGCGATCCATGGCAGTCCACTGCCAAGCACTAGACCCTAGTCTTAAACCAGTCGATCCGAGTTCGACTCAGAACAGTCGACTGTCAGTCCATGGCAGTCGACTGGTGTCGGGAAAACTCATCCGACACTTATCCAAATGGCCAAGTTTCACCTAAGATCTACCCCTTCCCGGGTTACATTTGCTCACTCTCATCCCTCGGAGTCCCTCGCCTTCGAAGTTCTCTTCGTTCGTGGCCACGTTCCTCGGCAGCATCAGGCGCACGACTCTGCAATGCTCCTTCCCGTCTCTTGCCTCGAAGTCTACTTCCTCTGGCTTCACTCCAAGCTTCTCGTCCGGCGTTCCCTCGGATGCTCCAAGCGCACGACTTCCGCAAAGCAATCCTTCACCGACTTAAGAACCGAGTCATGAGATGTGAAACTCGCCATGGCTCCATGTGCGAATTACTAAGCCCTGCAAGACTCCAACGCACATATCAAATCACAATAACAACCTAACTTAAACCCTTTGCCACACACATCAAAACCTTATCATGGCAAGAGATTACCCTAACACAATTGAGTTAACTAGTTTTACTCAATCTAATTGAGCTTATTCTCACCCAATCCGTGATAGGTGGGACCAAGATTGTCCCTCCGTACCCTACCAAAATAATATGTGTTGCTCTGCTTTGGCAGATTCAACAACAACAAATGATCGAGGTAGTGATGGGTATCAAAACTTGGTAGGCATTTTTTAGTTGACTCGATTAAGATCTAATCTAATTGTGAATGTGTATCATATACGCATCAAGACCTTTATTACCCTACATTAGCATGCATCACATACATACAAGCAATATACTAGCATGCATCATATATATAGAAGCAAAATATCCTAGCATGCATCATATACATACAAGCAAAATTTACTAGCATGCATAACATACATACAAGCAAAATAAATAAATAAATAAATAAATAAATAAATAAATAAATATATAAATATATATATATATATATATATATATATATATATATATATATATATATATATATATATATATATATATATATATAAATTAATTGTGATGAGGCCATGGCCCTACTACGATCTTCTCAAGCCAATGAGAAGATCAGACGGTCAACCTAGGGTTAGCAGCTTCTCCAAGCGCCTCTTTTGATCGACATGTGTCGTCGACACCCTCCTCGTAACTCCGTCTACTAGTGGACCTTCCACCGCTCTATTTTGTACATTAAAAACATGAAACTCGAGTTACATTCGAGTCTAAAACTATTTACAACTGGAATTTTAAAAGAAGAGGCACGACGTGCAGGTCACATACCCTATACAACATGCACAAATACAAAAATGGCGTGCAAGCCGTATTATGAATTACAACACGTTTATCCAATCATATTAGGGTTCTTGGGCCATGACCATCATAGAATTATACATAATTCTAAATTATGTATTTTACAGAAATTTCTATAATTTTTCCTTTTTTTTCAATTTTATGAGTCACCTCTCCGTAACGGTCCCGCTAAGCGGTTTCTGGGTGCGATCGTGGGACAATGCCCCTTTCGGGGTTAGGGGAAGAGCCCCTACTCGCAAAATGAACTTAGCGAGTGTCCCATCTTGATCTTACAACGACTTAAGTTGCTGTCCCAAAAATCTAAAGCGAGAACTCACCGTTTCGGAGAGTTTTTCTCGGTGGTTGAAGCCTACAAATGTCCCAACACTTGTTGTTTCGACTCTTCGAGAAAAATACCCAAAAAATCGATAAAAATAGGATATTTACAGAAACTTACAGATCTGTAATTTTTATATCTAATACAAAAACTATAAAACAAAAATACATACATGCTTCGCACGTGGCTCTGATACCACTATTGGACTATCCGAGCCGCAAAAACTGCTTTTTGCATTGTGGAAACCCCGGAAGTCGACCACGGATCCATGCGAAGGTAAATAAAACTACATGTATGTGTTTAAAAAAACTTTAGATCTACTCTAGATCTACATGTTAAGAGTTTACCCTCGATGTGATGCCCTTCGCTTATCCCGCTCGTCCAAATGGCTTGTCGAAACTAGAGAGTGTCAAGTGTACACTCCTCTATCGGTATCCACACGAACAATAGGTGGAGAAGATCACTTAGAGTGTGCTAGCACACTAAGGAACCCACAGAAAGAGGAGAGGGAGAGAGCTTGAGGGAAGATCCAAGGAAGAAGATGAAGTTCACCCAATATAACTTCACACACTAACTCCTCCTAAAGTGGCCAGCCACTTCATGGAGGGGGGTTACATGCATGCATGTAATTACAAGAGTCAATGGCTCTTGGTCTCCCTCATGAGGTGGCACCCCATGATGTGTCCATGATGATGTGGAACATCATCATTGGCCGGCCCCCATGCCAAGTCACCATGACATGACAATTGGTCAAGTCAAAATTGACCATTCATCTTCCCTCTCAAGTCAAGTCAAACTTGACCTATTATCTCCCATGGTTGATTAAATCTAACCACTTGATTCAAGTCAATTTGATTTAATGAATCTCTATTTATTATTTTAAATTGTCTCAATGAATCAAATCTAAATTAGACTCATTCAACACTTGAATCAAATTGAGTCTAACTCAATTAGTCTAATTTGGATTACTCTTAATCCAATTTGGTTCATCCCATGAACCTAATCCTCATGGTTCATCATATGAACCTAATCTCCATCTAATTGTCATTTGTGTGTGACCCTATAGGTTCTTGTAACGTTGGCAATGCTCCTAAACCGATTTAGGAACATAAGCAATGAGCGATATCTAGCAAAACATCATTGCTACCCAAGTTACAAGAATGTTGAGATCCAACATCACCTTTGTGACTACTAATTGTGACTCTCACAATATGTGACAATGTTCCTCTTTCCTTGACATCTAGATTGACCAATTGAGGCATAGACCGTGTCATCCTTGGTACAATCTATATCTCAAACTCCAAGTGGACTCACTCTAATCAAATGAGCTCAATATCTCATATTGACTCATTTGGGCATGGACATGCACTTCGTGGTCTCACTCTATCAAGAATAACGATGTCACTCCCGTCAAATAGGAGGGATAGATCCCATCTACATCACTCTCAACCCTCTGCATAATTTATTACATACACAGTAATCGCCTTTATAGTCTACCCATTTACGGGTGATGTTTGATGAAGCCAAAGTATGTAACTCCTTATGTAGGGAACCATGGTGACTTCAGGTTCAAGAACTAATAGTCATACTAATAGTCACATGAGAAAGTATATGACACTCATATAACAATCCATGATACTTTCTCATGGCGGGTCATTCAGTATACATTCTCCAATACATACCCATGTGTCAACTTGATATCTCATATCCATGACTTTTGAGATCAAGTCATCGAGTTGACCTACATGCTAGTCTCTACGCATTAACATTGTCCCTGAATGTTAATACTTGACTAGGAATGATTAAGAGTAGTGTTCTCTATATCATCTCATTATCGATTCAACCAATCGATTGATATAGATAAGAACCTTCTACTCAAGGACATTATTATACTTAGTTATTTGGCACCAATACAAGTAAATATAATAACCATACCTTTATAAATAAGAATATGATACAATAAAGTCCATACAATAATCATCACATGATTGGCTCTAGGGCTTTCACTAAAACATTCATCCGTCTTGGAGTTGACATCCGATGGGTTTGGCTCTACCCTACTGAAAGTGTAGTTGTCTAGGAAGGGAGCTCTACATTCTGGTAGATTGAAAATGATGATCTCCCCGTCTACCTCCAAGGAGATCTTGTGCGCCTTTACGTCTATTAATGCTCCCGCAGTCGCCAGAAAAGGTCTTCCCAAAATGATGGGGTTCTAGAGATTTGGTCTTGTGTCTAATATAATAAAATTCGTGTGTATCCCAAAATTCTCAATGACCACAGACACATGTTTTAACATGCCAATGAGCTTCTTGATTGTGTCATCTGCCATGAAAATGCCTATGCCCATTGGTTATATACTGCCCAGCCCCATCTCTAGGTAGAATGCGTAGGGCATCATGCTAACTGATGACCCTAAGTTGCACAGTGCTGCATTGAAGCTTTCCCTATAAATCGAGCAGGGGATAACAAATTCACCAGGGTCCTCAAGCTGTAATGGAATTTTATCTTCAATTTCGGCTTGGTCGGGTAGTGTTGATATCATGGCTGCACACCCCTTGGCAGATTTGTTCTTCTGACCTACTCTTTCGCCGAATATTCCCTCCTCCTTGACTTGACTCGGCTCGGGTAGTGATGGAGAACTATCCATAGATTGTGACACGGTTTGGGTTATCTGGGCCACTTGTGTTTCCAACATCCTCATGTGACTTGTAAGACCATCAACAGTGGCCTTCAAATCCCTAAGTGACTCTTCTATTTTCTGATGTTGGCGTCAAAATTCTTCATTGTCCTTTGTTTGGGTAGTAATGAAGTCTTCCATCATAAATTCTAGCCTAGACTTTTGTGGTTGTTGCTGCCCATTGCCCTGTTGTTGCCCATACCTTCTTGATGGTTGGAAATTCCCTGAGTTATTCCGATAGGAAAAGTTCGGGTGGTTCTTTCATCTGGGATTGTAAGTACTGGAGTATAGGTTGTTGGGCCTTTGATTGTAATCCCCAACCACATCTACATGATCAATCTGCTCTTCTAAGCCTCCCTGGCTTTCATAGTAGTCCTCCCGATACGCTGCTGCTCTTTCTCCAAAGTCGTTGGTCGCACATGTAGAAGCAGTATTGAAAAAGTCGAACCATTTGCTAAGCGCATCCAACCTCGATACCATGTGGTCCACGGAGTTGACAACATATCGTCCCGCGACAGGAACTGGGTGACTATGTTCGGAAGCCCATTGATGGTGGTTTTGGGCCACCTCTTCTATTAGCTCTTCCGCTTCCTCGATAGTCTTGTTCATAAGCGCTCCTCCTGCGACAGAATCGAGGGACATCTTTATGGCGTACGTGATCCCATTATAGAAGAAGTGGATCACCAGCCACCTTTCAAGTCCATGATGCGGGCATTGGTAGGGTAGCTCCTTATAGTGATCCCAGGCTTCAAATATGGACTCTCCTTCCTTCTGACGGAAGCTCTATATTAGATGGCGCATGTGAGCAGTCTTGCTAGGTGGGAAGTATTTATTCAAGAACTGTTGCTCACATTACTCCCAGGTGGTAATGCTTCCTGAAGGTAGGGAGTGAAGCCATGCCTTAGCCTTATCCCTCAATGAGAACAGGAATAGGCTTAGGTGAATCGCATTTGTAGGGACTCCATTAATCTTCATTGTTGAGCATATTTCCTAGAATGTCTCTAGGTGTCGGTTCGGGTCTTTAGTCGCAGCTCCCCCAAATTGACTCTGCTGGACCATGTGAATCTGTGCCGGTTTCAGCTCAAAGTTGTTTGCTGAAATGGACGGTCTAGCTATACTTGGCCTAAACCTCTCGTACTAGGGGTTGCGTAATATCGCAAAGGTCGGCTACCTATATTCACATCAGATGCAGCTTGATCCTCCATCCTCTTCTGTTCAGCTCTTCGGCGATGATAGGTTCATTCAATTTCTAGATCGATCGAAATCAAGTCTCCCAATCTTAGGCGTCTAAGTATAAGAAGAACTGAGCCACAAAATTAGGAGTATTAGCTAATACTAAATTAAAACAGACAATAAACTGAACTAAATACTGAATCAAATTAAGAAATGCTAATTATAAAATAAAAATGTAAAAGTGCTGCTAAAATAAAAATAAAGATAAAAAAACTAAATCTAGATATGAAAAATCTAAAACTGCAGTAAATAAAATAAAATGAAAATAAAAGAAAGTAATAAAAGTAAAGAAAGAAAATAAATCTAATCCTAAGTCCGATTCAATTATCCACTTCTTGATTTGATATCGAATCAATCAGTCCCCGGAACGGCGCCAAAAACTTTATGCACGCGAATGTGACCTCAAATCTCATAGCAAAGACTGTCGATGACTCGAAATGCGTGCTCGTGCTCAACGCCCGCAAGCGCAAGGATGTCGTCAAGTAATAAAAATATTATCGATCCCACAGGGACTGAGATTCGAGTACCGATCGATCCCACAAGGACTGAGATTCGAGTACCGATTTGGTAAGTGGAGGTTATTGTTTGGAATTCATATTTAAAGGGTTGTAAATGCGAGAGTTGACAGCGGTCTCAACACAATACGGTGTCACACGGTAGAAGAAAGAAATTATGTTGCGAGATTTTGGAAGGGATTCTAGAATTTTGGTTTCGTTTGTGTGTCGCAGAACACATTGTCAATTGGGTTTCATCTAGGGTTCTAGCTATAGTTTTGTGGAAAGAACATCATACACTCCCCCGATGAGCTTTCACATCTATTGGAAGCTACCTCTGCCATTACTAGGTCGACCCATGGACTTAGGACGGGATAGTCGGTATGAGGATGCCGAATCGATCCCTGCGACGAGTCGAAAACGGGGCACATTTCCTACTCTATCGAATCCTTCTACCCACGGTTATGGGAGATGAGGTCAACCCCTAGGTGCCTCCTTGATTCTCCTAAATCATAGATACAAGGGTTGTCGCCCCTCGTATCGGCTAGCACAGTAGATAGAAAACCAAAACAATAACTATAGCGCTAAAACTAAACGCAAATTGCAAATAGAAATTCAAGAATAGAATTCAAATTTGGAATAACATGTTCTACGCACACAAACTACTCCCTAATCCTAGAATTGGAAAGTCTACTCCATAGATAAGAGAGGAGAAACACAAAACACGATCATGTTCATATAAACAATAGAAATTAAGCAAGGAACAGAAATTACAATGCAATGTGACTCTTCTCTCCGGCGTTGAAGTGCAGAATTTGGATCTCCGACGACTTTCTTCCTCCCCGGTGCGAGTTCCTGAAACTTTTTAGGGCGTCGAGGTGTCGTCCCGACCGTCATGCCTCCTCCCTTGGATTTGGGTTGTTAGAGCGTCAGTGGTCGGCTAGAGGGGGAGTGAATAGCCCTCTTTCACGTACGATGGATTTCGCTTGTTGTTTAATCTTCTACAAACTCGATTAGTACAGCGGAATACTAAAATCAAAGGCAATTAAGTAAATGCAAAGAAACAAGTAATGCAAACACTAACACGAAGTCGTAACGTGGTTCACTACCCTTGCTGCTAATCCACGGACCGATTCGTTCCAAGTGAATCATGCCTAAACCTTCACTAGTCTCTCCTTTGCACAAACCTAGGTGGAGGTAATCTCTTTACAACAATACACTCCTTCTTACAATAAGATTGAAGTAAGAACAAGAAGAAGGAGTAAAGCTCGTGTAGGGCACTTAGGGAATAGTTTGGAGCATGAAGATTAACCATTCCAAAGCCCATACCCTCTCTTTTTATAGAGAAGGCTGATTTCTTCCCGTTGGCCACCTATCAGTCGACTACTGCCTTTGGCAGTCGACTGCCACTGTTGCAATGGCTTCTGAACACATCAGATACCGACCATTGTAGTCCAACGAGAGACTTGGAAGTCAACTGATGTATCCATCAATCGACTGATGCCTCCGTAGTCAACTGATCAGTCGGCTTTGAAAGGTTTTGTGCCTGCGATTGCCTTCATCGATCATTGTCATCCTTAGCGATCGGTGATGGTCAAGCGATCGCCATTCCTTAGCGATTTGTTGGGCCAGAAACCCACTAGTCGGACACCAGTCGAACCCATTCAACTTGGAGCAGTCGACTGCCATATCATGGCAGTCGACTGATGTTAGGAAAACTCATCCGACACTTAGCCAATTGGCCAAGATCACCTAAGAGCTACCCCGTCCCGAGTTACAATCACTCACTCTCATTCCCTTGGAGTCTCTTGCCTTTGAAGTTCTCTTCGTTCGGCCACATCCCTTAGATGCGCCAAGCGCACGGCTTTGCACCGCCATCCTTTGCATCTCACCTAGAAGTCTACTTCCTCCAGCTTCACTCCAATGCTCCTCGTTTGGGGTCTCTCGGATGCACCAAGTGCATGGCTTCCGCAATGCATCTTTCACCGACTCAAGGATCGAGTCATGAGAGGTGAAACTTGCCAATGCTATCGTCATCCATGTGCGAATTACTAAGTCCTGCAAGACTTCAACGCACATATCAAATCCATAACAATCCTAACTTAAACCCTTTGCCACACACATCAAAACCTCATCACATGGGTTGATTGCCCTAACATGGGTGTAGCCTCTTTTATATAGATATCAGCTTGGATCTCTCTAAAACCTGGAAAATAATCGATTCGCATCAGAATCATGTAGCACCACACGGGCAGGCTGTGTGTGGTACTGGGGTGGCCAATTTTCCCCTTGGACATGACTGTGTGTAGCCACACGCCCTGGTCATGTCCCCTTCTGCATCCAGCTGCAAAATGCCTTTCTTTTGCATCGAAAGTGTACCTTTTTCCTATGAGATGCTATCCTGCACACAAAAGTACCAAGAGCAGATCTCCGAAATAGAAAATAGGAAATGCATGAAAAACAAAGTGAAATGTGCATGAAACAAACATAAAATGTAATTAGATGTAAGCGAAAAAAACTTCTAAAACCCTATATGTTTTGCTCACATCAGTCAGCCTAGTAGGGACTGACACATAGACTATGTCCTGAACCAAGTGGGTATAAGATGAGTGAAGGGAATGGGGCATGATTCAATGTTGCTGTTGAAGGGTTTCAGAAGCGTTCTGGGATCAACTGTTGATTTTCGGGTTAATTGGGGATCATGATGTACTACTAGGTGCCACTCATGATCATTCTATAATTAATGGTTAATTATATATGACCAATATTAACCGGGAACCTATTTGGTCACACGCACTATGAGTGTCAGATCGAGAGAGACATGGTTTGGTTGGACCAAACAAAGAGCGAGCTTGAAATTGTTTCAGTCGCATCGGAAGTATGAATGGGCCGAGTCTTATGAAGACATGATGGATGAACCAAATCGGTTTGGTTCTAATCCAATGGTGGAAAATAAACCAAAGTGGTTCATTTTGTTTTAAACGAATGAACCGAAATTGGTTTGGTTCGTTTTAACTTAAAATAGATAAACACGGTTTGGTTTACTTTAACTTAAGTTAATGGAGCGGGTTAATGGATTTTGGTTATGAACCAATAACCGTTAGGAGAATGCATTCTCTATAGAAACATGGCTTAAGGGTTTTGAGTGAGAACCCGGTTCACGACGACTTAGGTTTTGGAGACCCTAATCGTTTTTTCCCTCTTCTCCTCCCTAGGTGTTGCCACCCAACTTATTGTGGCCGCCCCTTCTCCTTGCCTTCGGCCAACCACCAACCGTCGGCAGCCCTCTGGCCATCCTCCCTTGGCTATGGTGACCAAGGACCAGCCGACCATCTTCTTTGGCCAGCACCAACTCCTCCACCACAAGTTGTCCGGTTTTGGACAGCTTGTTGTCCCTTGCATGGAGAGGTCGTTTGGTCGTTGTTTCATGCTCCGACAGCGATCTACTTGCCGGGGATTGGATCTTCGGCAATCCCCTTTGGTGGAGGACTAAGGTTTCGTTAATTGGTTGGCGAAAACCACTTTTGAGAAGCGAGTTCGTGGAACTCAGTATTTGGATACAAATTTTATTCAGATTATAATCGTCTCTCGGATCACAACGACTTCAACGTGAAGCTAGTACCTCTCGTGAAGTCGAGGCTCGTGGCTTTGTGAAGCTATACCGATGATACTCGACGTGGATACAAATAGAGGTGAAACTCGCGAGGGTCACGTGGTTGATGTCATTCCCACTTCACGTAATTAGTCAGGTATATGTTGGATCGAAGCGGATCGCTAGAGGGGGTGGGTGAATAGCGATAAAAACTTTTCTTTTAAATCGTTCGATAGACAATTAAACGCAGTGGAAATGTAAATAAAAACTAAATGAGACAAATAGTTTTTTTACTTGGTTCATAGCCTTCGGCTACTACTCCAAGGCCCTAATGGTCCTAGACCGTGTACGGAGGGCAATTCACTAAAACACTCCTCCTCGTTGGAGGTAGGAGTTTTACGATTACAAAAGCCTTCGAAGCAAAAAGATAGAGAGACAAACCCTCTCTTCTATTAAAGTAAAATGCAACGAAAAGCCTCGATTAAAAAGAATTGCAATATTGAAAGCAATAACAAATTAAGATTATACCAACAACTAAACAAAAGAAACTTTAAGCTAGGGTTGTTGGCAGCACTTCGTTGTTGTAGAGTCGTCGGAGAGTTGCAGCGTAATGGAGGCTTTTGAGCACTTAGAATTGAGGATGAAACCCTAGGTTTGGCCCTCCTTTTATAGCCTTTAAGCCCCTCAACGAATGGGTCTTCAACCAATCACAAATGGGCACAAAACTCCTTGAAAAATGGTGATAAAGCTTGACTCCTCGAGGCTGATTTTTGACCACCGGTTGAACTGGCCGGTTGAACTGGCGCCGGTTGAACTGGCGCCGGTTGAACTGGCCGGTTGAACTGATGGCCAGGATTTTTGACTACAATAAAGAGTTAGCTCAAAATATAAGTGGATTCGACGACCACTTGTCGTCCGATCTCAACATAGACCTTCCATGGGAAGTCTTGGGTCGGATCGTCGCCTAAGATCATCCCCGTAAAGAGGATACGACCTCACTTACGCTCGCACACATGAGCTTACCTCGATACTTATGTGTCGCTTTTGCTTCCGGCTTTCCACTCGATTCCTTCGGCTCCCTCCAAAGTAACTCGAGTGTCGCCCGACCACCGCGGCTTCCTCCGGGTGTCGCTAGCCTTCAGCTCCAGCATTGAGACTTTTCTGCACACTTGATTTAGCTCGTGAGATAACAATATAATCTTAACTTTATATCGTTTGCTATAATCAAAACTTAGGTTCGACTTAGGTGCCCACTGCACCAACAATCTCCCCCCTTTTGATTTATGGCAAACCCACATACAAAGTTAAGACAAAAATAAGTATGAGATTATGCATGAATGAGTAGGAGTATATAAAAATTCTTTTTCAAGTGCTCCCCCTTGAGGAATCCTCCCCCTTGACCGAGGGTGAGTACTTGAGAAAGGGTTTTAACTCTCCCCCTTGATATGTGCTACTAAGAAAAAGAATTAAGTAACCGAAATTACTTAATATTGGCCATAGCGTTTAAAATAAGTTTTAAGTTAAGAAACCAAATGATTTCTTAACCTTGGCCTTTTGTTAAAAGTTAAATAAGTTTTCAAAACATAAAGTTAACTTTTGGTTTAATTATGAAGTAAGAGTTAAGGGGTCAAAAAACCTTAACTTTTGTCCTTTTTATCCTTTTTCTCCCCCTTTTGCCGTATATCGAAAAGAGTAAGGGGTGTGTGGAAAACAAAATAAATGTTAAATTTAAAGTCCAAGCATGTTCCACATTTTTATTTTTAAAAATAATATACTGAAAATAAGTTCATCTATAAAATGTTCGACTCATATTTGGCTTGATTGATATGAAGGATCAACCAGTCCTGGTCAGAGTCGGTATGATTATACTCCGTGGTTCATAGCGATGCACTAGCTCTACATCTGGAACCAGGAGTAAGGTCCTAACATCTCACGCCCATCTACGTGGCTAAGTACACAAACACATTAGTCCTATGTGTTGTGAGATGTATTGGCTCCTTAAATCTATAGGTGCATGATATCTAAGGTATGTCCTATGCTAGTTCCATGAAAAAAAAGTAAGAAATAGTAGTAAGAAAATATAATTTGCAAGTTCCTATTCTATTACACACATGCCTAATCTTCGTCTCAAGAGACTAAATTCGGCTTCGGGTAGTGGTTTAGTAAATATGTCTGCTAGGTTAGACTTCGAGTCAACATATTCGAGTTGTATGGAGCCGTTGGCTACATGTTCTCGAATGAAATGGTGTTTTACCTCTATATGCTTTGTCCTTGAATGGCATATAGGGTTCTTAGTTAGATTTATCGAACTTATGTTGTCTACAAAAATTTTAGTTTTGGTGAAGTCCAACCTAAAGTCTCGGAGAGTGTGCTTCATCCAAAGAAGCTGAGTTACACACTCACCCATCGCAACGTATTCGGCTTCGGTGGTAGATAAGGCAACACAATGTTGCTTCCTACTGCACCAACTCACTAGACTTGAGCCGAGTAGTTGACAACAACCACTTGTGCTCTTTCTATCGAGTTTACTACCGGCATAATCCGAATCGGAGTAGCCGATTAGTTCGAACTCCGTAGATCTAGGGTACCAAATACCAACGTTAAGTGTACCCTTAAGATATCTAAGGATACGCTTAACTAGGGTTAGGTGAGACTCCTTAGCACAGGTTTGAAACCTGGCGCACATACTTACTGCGAATAGGATGTCGGGTCGACTCGCAGTTAAGTATAGGAGACTTCCTATCGCGCTCCTATAGTACTTTAAGTCAATGGACTTACTTTCTAGGTCTTCTCCTATGTTAACATTAATCGCCATTGGGGTGTTTATTATCTTAGCGTCTTGCATTCCAAATCTTTTAATTAACTCCTTAGTGTATTTTTGTTGATATAGGTATATACCATCCTTAGTTTGTTTAATTTGTAGACCTAAAAAGAAACTTAACTCGCCTACCAAGTTCATTTCAAACTCACTTTCCATGAGTGAAACGAACTCGTTTAGTAAGGCTGAGTTAGAGGTTCCAAAAATTATATTGTCTACGTAAATTTGAGCTATGAATATTTCTTTACCTAAGGTTTTTACGAAGAGAGTTGGGTCAACTAAGCCTTGGTTAAACCCTTTTGACTTAAGATGGATTGAAAGTCTCTCGTACCAAGCTCGAGGAGCTTGTTTAAGTCCATAGAGAGCTTTCTTAAGTTTTAGAACATGGTCGGGTTTATCTAGATTTTCAAATCCGGGGGGTTGGCTAACATAAACTTCTTCTTTAATGTATCCATTTAAGAATGCCTACTTAACATCCATTTGAAACAGCTTAAATCTTCGATGTGTGGCATAAGCTAGCAACATTCGAATGGATTCGAGTCTAGCTACTGGGGCATAGGTTTCGTCGTAATCTAAGCCTTCGACTTGACTAAACCCTTTGGCGACTAACCTAGCCTTGTTTCTAACTACTTCACCTTTATCATCAAGCTTATTTCGAAACACCCACCTTGTTCCAATTATCGTTTTATCTTTAGGTGGTGGTACTAATTCCCACACTTCATTCCTAGTAAATTGAGCTAGCTCTTCTTGCATTGCAATAATCCAATCGGGATCAAGAAGAGCTTGTTCAATTGATTTGGGTTCTATCTTTGAAATTAAGGAAATTTGACTAAGGTTCCTATAGGATGCTATAGTTCGAACTCCTAGATTAGGATCTCCTATCACTTGATCGATAGGGTGGTTAGTCTGAATCCTAGATTGGGTTGGGTTTGTGTCACCTAATGCTTGATCAATGGGGTGACTTGGTTGAACATTAGTTTGGTTGGAGTCATCTATCACTTGATCAATAGAGTGACTTGGTTGACTTAGGTTAGGATTAACACTAGACCTGATCTCCGAATCAGAGTTAGGTCTAGTATGAATCAGCTCGCTAATTGGGGTTGCCGGGGGTTTTGTAGGTTCATGTCCTTCATCAAATACTACATTGATAGTCTCCTCGACTCTAAGGGTGTCGTGGTTATATACTCTATAAGCTCGACTTGTAGTCGAGTATCCTAGAAAGATTAAGTCGTGGTCTTGGATGTAAATTTCCCTAGGTAATCCTTAGTGTTTAGGATATGTACCTTACACCCAAATACCCTAAAGTACTTGATGTTAGGTATTTTATCGTGATAAATCTCGTATGAGGTCTTAAGGTGCCTCTTTACCATAAGGATTCTATTTTGGACTCACGGCTCTCACGCCTAAAACCTATCGGGTAGGTCATATTCGTTCAACATGGTCCTAGCGGCTTCTTGTAGAGTTCGGTTTTTCCGCTCCACTAGGCCATTTTGTTGAGGGGTCCTAGGGCAAGAGAATTCATGGTGGTATCCGTTTAGGTTACAGAAGTCGATGAACCTTTGATTTTCGAATTCACCACCATGATCGCTTCTAATTCTTTAAACCTTAAGGTTTTTTTGATTCTCGATTAATTTGAATAAATTGATTAATTGATCTAGGGTATCATTTTTATGTTTGATGAACCTAACCCAGGTAAACCTGGAGTAGTCGTCAATTATGACTAAGCAATATTGACTTTTATTGAGTGACTTGGCTCCATGTGAATCGAATAGATCCATATGCAGGAGCTCAAGTACACTTGAGGTTCGTTCTTGGTTAGTTAACTTGTGTTGTGTCCTAGGTTGTTTTCCTTGTTGACAAGCATTACAGATTTTATTAACCAAATTGTTAAGGTTGGGTAAGCCTCTGACTAGGCCACTCTGACTCATCTTATGGAGGAGTCTTGGGTGCGAGTGACCGAGTCGTCGGTGCCACAACCATGATTCCTCTTCCTGTGTCATAAGACATTTGGCTGAGGATTTGATTAAGTTAATTGTATAAATGTTATTTGTCCTAGTTCCTTTGAGTATTGTTTTAGCTGTTTCATTTGTTTTAATTACACATTCATTTTCTAAAAATACGACCTTATAATTATTATTACATAATTGGCTTACGCTAAGCAGGTTATATTCAAAATTCTATACAAGTAATACATTTTTAATAACAAAATTCGAGTTAAGCTCGATATCACCTGATCCGATGATTTTGAGCTTGCCGTTATTCCCAAAGGCTACCGATCCTTGTTGTTTGAATCGAAGCTTCGCAAATTTGAGTTGATCCCCGTTCATGTGTCGGGAGCAACCGCTGTCTAACATCCATTGATCCTACACACAAGGTGGTTGGATTGGATGTTAGATTATTATATATTTTTTAAAAAAATTGGTTGTAAGTTGTTAAACCTAGGTCATCTCACCGGAGTCTATATGATCAAGCATGTTATACTTATGTGTTCTTTGTGAGATGACTTCCAATTAAGTTGATTAAGTGCATTTATGTTTAAGTAATGTTAGATTTGGATTTGACCCTAGGCTTGTCAAGTTTACCTTTTCAAGATCATGGCTTCCAGGTCGTGGCGAGGCACAGGGGCCTTCTTTTATCGGATCATCGACCACTTCCTTAGACAAAGCCATTTTCAAGAAAATGATGACTTGACTCACCTAAAATTATTTCTTCGTCTAACTAGTTATTTTTGAAAAGAGGCTCCCCGAGGCTCAATCTTTTCGAAGGATTTTAGTTGATTATTTGAAAAGAGGCTCCCCGAGGCTCAATCTTTTCGAAGGATTTTAGTTGGTTATTTACGTGTTCTAAGTGAGTTCACGAAAGAAAAAAAAATAAAAAATAAAAAAAATCTAAGCATGCAATTTCTAAGTTAAAACACAAACATGTTTTGTACTGGCTCCCCCTAGACCGTTGAATCGGTTCGGTCTATCCACATAGTGGATTTGGTCTTTGGGAACCCAGTACGAGTTGGATCCTAGAGTTGAAATCAAAGTGGTCTTAGGGACCCATGCTTGGACACATTTTTTATGTCTACTTACGATTGACATATACGACTTATTGGTCGTGTTTGAGCTAAACCCTAGTCCGGCCTTGTTGTACACGGCCCTTTGCGTTCCAAGTAGGAGGTCAAGTCCTTTGGATCCCAAAGTAAACCTTTCCAACGTATTCCTAAGATCTTCGACTTGACTTTTCAAGAGTGAGTTCTCAACTTCGAGTTTTTCAACCCGAGTTGAGTCCTTCTCTTGAACTCGACTAGTTGAAGAGGTTAGGGAGACCTCGTGTTTGAGGAGTTTAACTTCCTCAACCAGGGTCTCAACCTTGGACTCGGACTTAGCTAACTTCCTAGACAAAAACCTAACCGTATTATGTAAAGTATTAAATAAGGTTTGACTCACCTTAAGGGTATCTTTTGAACCGGATGCGTAACCATGGCTTGACTTGAAGGTAGCTTCGTAGTCCGAGTCATCATCAGGTTCTGACTCAAGTTCAGGTTCGGTCTCCGTGTCGGACTCAATCGATTTCTCCATGAAGACGTGGTCTTCGTCTTCTTCGGATGACGCTTCTTCCCATGTCGCATTGAGGGCCTTCTTGTGCTTAGGTGCTTGGTGGTTGAGCTTGGGGCACTAGGACTTTATATGTCCAAACCTGTTACACTCATAACACCTAATATTAGAACTTTTAGGCTTACCTTGGTTGGGTCGAGTTGTGGTTCGCTTTCGTCCCTTGGCTATCCTTCGAGCTAGGTTCATTAGTTCGGCAGTCAATTCCGGGTCAACTTCTTCTTCGGACTCATCTTCCTCCTCGGTTGGTGGTGGCTTGCTTGCGATTTTCTTCTTCTTTGAACCTGCAAACAAGGCTATACCCCTCTCGGGTTCCGAGTTGGACTGCTCATGTAATTCAAAATTCGAAAAGAGTTCATCTAATCTAAGTTTAGAAAGGTCCTTGGAGACCTTGTAGGCATCGACCATGGATGTCCACAAGGTAGTCCTCGGAAAAGAGTTTAGAACATACCTTATAAGGTCGCGGTTTTCGACCTTTTGCCCGATTGCGTGTAGGTTGTTGACTATGTCTTGGACACGGGCGTGGAGTTGCGTCGCCGACTCGTGTTCCTGCATGTTTAGTGTGTACAATTTATTGAACAACAAATCACGTTTGCAAACCTTAGCTTGATCCGATCCTTCGTGTAACTCGATCAGCTTTGTCCAAAGGTCCTTTGCGCTAATGAAGGGGCCAACGCGATTTAACTTCTCCTTGGACAAGCCGCATTGGAAGATTTGTGTTGCCTTGGTGTCGGCTTTGACTTGTCGTTTTGTCGCAATGGTCCATTGATCATAATCCAAGGAGTCACCCACTTCATTAGTCGGAAGTGTGAAACCCATTTGGATTATGATCCACATCTCGATTTGGGTTTTGAGAAAGCATTCCATCCGACCCTTCCAATAACGGAAGTCATCTCCATTGTAAAACGGAGGTCGGACGGTGCTAAAACCCTCGAGATGGGCCATTAGAACAAAAGACAAAAAGGGACGAAGACGAAGAAACTAGCAACGACAAAAACACAAAACAAGGTACCAAGACTCGCGTCTTGGATTAGTAGTGCGGGAGTAAATTTAACAAAGAGAAATAAATCAGAAATAAACAAAAATAAAAGAAAAATAAATCTGTGAAAAATGGCTAGATTGGTGGTTTCACCAAATCTTAGCAACCCCCGGCTCTGATACCAATTGTTGGATCGAAGCGGATCGCTAGAGGGGGGGGGTGAATAGCGATAAAAACTTTTCTTTTAAATCGTTCGATAGACAATTAAACGCAGCGGAAATGTAAATAAAAACTAAATGAGACAAATAGTTTTTTTACTTGGTTCGTAGCCTTCGGCTACTACTCCAAGGCCCTAACGGTCCTAGACCGTGTACGGAGGGCAATTCACTAAAACACTCCTCCTCGTTAGAGGTAGGAGTTTTACGATAACAAAAGCCTTCGAAGCAAAAAGATAGAGAGACAAACCCTCTCTTCTATTAAAGTAAAATGCAACGAAAAGCCTCGATTAAAAAGAATTACAATATTGAAAGCAATAACAAATTAAGATTATACCAACAACTAAACAAAAGAAACTTTAAGCTAGGGTTGTTGGCAGCACTTCGTTGTTGTAGAGTCGTCGGAGAGTTGCAGCGTAACGGAGGCTTTTGAGCACTTAGAATTGAGGATGAAACCCTAGGTTTGGCCCTCCTTTTATAGCCTTTAAGCCCCTCAATGAATGGGTCTTCAACCAATCACAAATGGGCACAAAACTCCTTGAAAAATGGTGATAAAGCTTGACTCCTCGAGGCTGATTTTTGACCACCGGTTGAAGCGTGGCAGTTGACCGCAGTTGAACTGGCCGGTTGAACTGATGGCCAGGATTTTTGACTACAATAAAGAGTTAGCTCAAAATATAAGTGGATTCGACGGCCACTTGCCGTCCGATCTCAACATAGATCTTCCATGGGAAGTCTTGGGTCGGATTGTCGCCTAAGATCATCCCCGTAAAGAGGATACGACCTCACTTACGCTCGCACACACGAGCTTACCTCGATACTTACGTGTCGCTTTTGCTTCCGGTCTTCCACTCGATTCCTTCGGCTCCCTCCGAAGTAACTCGAGTGTCGCCCGACCACCGCGGCTTCCTCCGAGTGTCGCTAGCCTTCAGCTCCAGCATTGAGACTTTTCTGCACACTTGATTTAGCTCGTGAGATAACAATATAAGCTTAACTTTATATTGTTTTCTATAATCAAAACTTAGGTTCGACTTAGGTGCCCACTGCACCAACAGTATACCTAGAGTAGTTTTCCTTTATTGTAAAATTTGAAATGATGATTATGTCTACATTTGATGTATCCTTGCATGCGTGTGGTGTGTGTGTTGTAATAAATTAGTTTATTACTTATTTTTTTCTTCGGCTGTGTGCATGTTTACGAAACATGTTTGAACGCACACCCACGTCGGTGCCGGGGAAACCCAACAATGAGCCCGACTGTGTTATGACATAATTGTAAAATTATTTTGTGATAGTCATAATTGTATTTTTGAAAATTTTCTACTTTTCGAAAGTTTAGAAATAATTATGGAAATTTTAATTAGTAAAGAAATTCAAATTGAAAATTTTGTAATGTGATTAGGAAATTACAATTTAGGAAATTTATTTCTAAATTAAATTTGAATTTTCTTAATTAATATTTTCTATAAATAAAATATGTGATTAGATTTGGAAATTTGTTTCCTAATTTAATCAATATTTGATTTGAGAAATCGAATCTTGAACATATTTTGTTTCCAAAATTAGTTATGACAAATAAGAAAACTATTTGTACATGCCATAATTGTATGTCATGTAATTGCATTAGATGCATATCATTATGTCATGCGTATCATGACATATAGATGCATGTCATGTGTGTCATGCCATGTAGATAATAGTTATTTGCATGAAAAGAAGGATGAGACCAGAAAACCCTTACACAATATTAAAGCCTAAACCTTCCATTAATATGGTTAGAACTAGAGTTTCGTTTCTTGTTTGAGTTGTTGGACTCACTCCAAGCATGGCTTAAACCTGAACATGTTCAAATCATTGGAATAGTTTAACACTAATATGGTAAGAGTTAGAGGTCAATCGTTAGTTTAGGTTGTTGGACTCACTCCAAGCCTGGCAAATTAGTTGAATGCTCTCTAACCATATTAAAACTATTTCGGGATTAATGGGTCGGCTCTAACTTGGAGCATCGATTTGTTGGACTCACTCCAAGGTCGATGTGAAGAGAGGTGAAGTTGGGTGCTATGAATATGATGCATACTTGTTAATGTGTTAACAACCCAATGTATGTGTGAACATTCAATTAGTTGATAGCACATTATGATAGTTACATATACGTGATATGTAATCGGTATACTTGATACCTACTGTCATAACTAAGAATGGCTTGTTGGACTCACTCCAAGGTTATTCTTATCTATGTTGGATATCAACCCATTTGGAGATGGACCTACAATCTCCCAAATTGCATATGCTAATAATATTCGGATGGACTCTAATCTAGCTACTAGGGCATAGGTTTCGTCGTAATCTAAACCTTCGACTTGACTAAACCCTTTAGCGACTAATCTAACTTTATTTCTAACTACTTCACCTTTATCATCAAGTTTATTTCGAAATACCCACCTTGTTCCAACGATTGTTTTGTCTTTAGGTGGTGGTACTAATTCCCATACTTCGTTCCTAGTGAATTGAGCTAGCTCTTCTTGCATTGCAATAATCCAATCGGGATCAAGAAGAGCTTGGTCAATGGTTTTGGGTTCAATTTTGGAAATCAAGGAGATTTGACTAAGGTTTCAGTATGATGCTCTAGTTTGAACTCCTAGGCTTGGATCACCTATCACTTGGTCAATAGGATGATTTGTTTGAGTCCTAGTTTGACTTGGGTTAGAATCACTTATCGCTTGGTCGATAGGATGATTCGTTTGAGTCCTAGTTTGACTTGGGTTAGAGTCAACTATCGCTTGGTCGATAGGATGACTCGGTTGACTTAGGTTAGGATTAATACTAGACTCGATCTCAAGATCGAAGTTGAGTCTGGTATGAATCGGCTCACTAATTGAGGTTGCTAGGGGTTTTCTAGGTTCGTGTCCTTCATCAAACACTACATTAATAGTCTCTTCAACTCTAAGGGTGTCATGGTTATATACCCTATAGGCTCTACTCGTAGTCGAGTATCCTAAAAAGATTCCGGTAGAGGTTTTGGATGTGAATTTTCCTAGGTAATCCTTAGTGTTTAAGATATGTACCTTACATCCAAATACCCTAAAGTACTTGATGTTAGGTATTTTATCGTGATAAATTTCGTATGAGGTCTTAAGGTGCCTCTTTACCATAAGGATCCTATTTTGGACATAGCAAGTCGTACTAACGGCTTCTGCCCAAAATCTATCGGGTAGGTTATACTCGTTTAACATTGTCCTAGCGGCTTCTTATAAGGTTCTATTTTTACGTTCTACTAGGCCATTCTGTTGTGGGGTTCTAGGGAATGATAACTCATGATGGTATCCATTTAGGTTACAGAATTCTGTAAACCTGTGGTTCTCAAATTCACCACCATGATCACTCCTAAGTCTTTTGATTTTAAGGTTTTGTTGAGTTTATATTAGTTTAAATAGGTTGATTAATTGATCTAGGGTATCACTTTTGTGTTTGATGAACCTAACCCAAGTAAATCTAGAATAGTTATCAATTATGACTAAGCAGAATTGACTCCCATTAAGTGACTTAGCTCCATGTGAATCAAATAGATCCATGTGTAGGAGCTCAAGAACACTTTTGGTTCATTCTTGATTAGTTAGTTGATGTTGTGTCCTAGATTATTTACCTTGTTGACAAGAATTACATATTTTATTATCCAAGATGTTGAGGTTAGGCAAACCTCTGACTAAGTCACTCTGACTCATCCTGTGGATGAGTCTTGGGTGCGAGTGACCGAGTCATCGGTGCCACAACTAAGATTCCTCTTGTCGTGTCATAAGACACTTGGTTGAGGAGTTAGTTAAATTAATAGTATAAATATTGTTATTTCTGGTTCCTTTAAGAATTGTTTTAGAGGTTTCATTTGTATTAATTACGCATTCATTTTCTAGAAATATGACCTTATAGTTATTATCACACAATTGGCTTACACTAAGTAAATTATATTGGAAATTTTCTACTAATAAGACATTTTGAATAATAAAGTTTGAGTTGAGCTCAATATCACCTGACCCGATGATTTTGAGCTTGCCGTTGTTTCCGAAGGCTACCGATCCTTATCGTTTGAATCGAAGCTTCGAAAACTTGAGTTGATCCTCGGTCATGTGTCGGGAGCAACCACTGTCCAACATCCATTGATCCTACACACAAGGTAGTTGGATCGGATATTGGAATTACTAAAGGTTGGTTCTAAATTATTAAACCTAAATCATCTCACCCTTGTCTACATGATCAAGCATGTTAACCTTATATGTTCTTGTCAGATGACTTCCAATTTTACTTGATTTAAATTTAATGATTTGAACACTTGTCAACCTTGTGTTAGATTCAGATTTGACCTTAAGCTCATCAAGTCACCTTTTCAAGATCATGGCTTCCAGGTCGTGGCGAGGAACAGGGGCCTTCTTTGATCGAAAAAATGACCAATTCCTTAGACAAAGCCATTTTCAAGAAAATAGAGACTTGACTCACCTAAGACCACTTCCTAGTCTAGGATACGGTGAGGTAGCTTCAGCTAGTTCCACTCGGTCAAGTGCACCGAACTAGATACGCCTTATCTAGCTCGAATACACGAGACTCCGCTTTCCTAGCGTACTATCATCTCGCCGCATCCTGGTACTATATTACCAAATATTGATGAATTATAGTCCTATCTAACCATTCTAAAAAGAAAAATCAAAATAAATAAAAGACCTAAGCATGTATTTTCTAAGTTAAAGCACAAACAAGCTTTGTACTGGCTCCCCTTGGACCGTTGAATCGGTTCGGTCTATCCACATAGTGGATTTGGTCCTTGGAAACCCAGTACTGGTTGGATCCTAAGTTTGAAATCAAAGCGATCTTAGGGACCCATGCTTGGACACATTTTTTATGTCGACTTACAATCGACATATATGACTTATTGGTCGTATTTGAGCTAAACCCTAGTCCGGCCTTGTTGTACACAACCCTTTGTGATCCAAGTAGGAGGTCAAGTCCCTTGGATCTCAAAGTAAACCTTTCCAATGTGTTCCTAAGATCTTCAACTTGACTTTTCAAGAGTGAGTTCTCAACTTCAAGCTTTTCAACCCGAGTTGAGTCCTCCTCTCGAACTTGACTAGTCGAAGAGGTTAGGGAGACCTCGTGTTTGAGGAGTTTAACCTCCTCAACTAGGGTCTCGACCTTGGCTCAGACTTAGCTAACTTCCTAGTTAATAATTTAATCACACTGTAAAGAGTACTAATAAGAGATCGACTTACCTTAAGTGTATCTCTTGAACCGGATGCGGATCCGTGGCTTGTCTTGAATAGAGCTTCGTAGTCCGATTTGTCTTCAGGTTCAGACTTGTGCTCCAGTTTAGACTCTGTCTCTGATTCAGCTGGTTTAGCCATGAAGACGTGATCATCGTCTTCTTCCTCTGACGCTTCTTCCCACGTAGCATTGAGTGCGTTCTTGAGTTTCGGTGCTTTGCTCTTGAGCTTCGGACATTCGGACATGATATGTCCAAACCTGTTGCATTCGTAACACCTAACATTATAACTTTTAGGCTTACCTTCATTGGGTCGAGTGACAGTTTGCTTTCAGCCCTTGACCATCCTCCAAACTAGGTTGACTAGTTCGGCCTCCATTTCCGGGTCGACCTCCGACTTGTACTCATCTTCTTCCTCCTTCGGGGGTGGCTTCCTTGCGATCTTCTTCTTCGATCCTGGAAAAAGTGCTATACCCTTCTAGGGTTTCGAGTTGAATTGTTCATGGAGTTTAAAATCCGAAAACAATTCATCTAATCTAAGTTTTGAAAGATCCTTAGAGACCTTGTAGGCATCGACCATGGATGCCCACAAGGTGGTCCTAGGAAATGAGTTTAGTACATACCTGATAAGGTCGTGGTTTTCGACCTTTTGTCCGATTGCTTGTAGGTTGTTGATGATATCTTAAATTCGAGCATGCAATTGTGTCACCGTCTCATGTTCATGCATTTTTAGATTATACAACCTATTGAAAAGGAGATCACACTTACATACCTTGGCTTCATCGGTCTCTTCATGTAGCTCCACTAGCTTTGTCCAGAGATCCTTTGCGCTGATGAAGGGGCCGACGCGATTAAGCTCCTCCTTGGACAAGCCACATTGGAGTATTTGAGTCACCTTGGCATCGACTTCGACTTGTCTTTTTGTAGCATTGGTCCATTGGTCATAATCCAAAGATTCACCCACTTCGTTAGTCAGAAGTGTGAATCCCATTTGAATTATGATCCACATCTCGATTTGGGTCTTAAGGAAGCACTCCATCTGACCCTTCCAATAACAGAAGTCATCTCCATTGTAAAACGGAGGTCGGACGGTGCTAAAACCCTTGAGATGGGCCATTGATACAAAAAGAGCAAGAAAATGAAGAAAAAAAACCTAGCAACTACAAAAACGAGTGGAATGTACTAAGACTCGCGTCTTGGATTAGTAGTGCGGGAGAAAAACTCAACGAATGAAAGAGCTTAAAAAAAAATCGAAATAAACAGAAATAAAAATAAAAAAAATCTGTAGAAAAGCTAGATTGGTGGTTTCACCAAATCTTAGCACCCCGGCTCTGATACCAATTATTGGATCGAGCGGATCGCTAGAGGGGGGGGGGGTGAATAGCGATAAAAACTTTCGTTCGTTTCGATACTTGAGTTACACAGCGGAAAGAATAAAACAATATAAAAATAAAGAAGACAAGATGGTTTTTTTTACTTGGTTCATAGCCTACGACTACTACTCCAAGGCCCTAGTGGTCCCTGACCACGCACGGAGGGAAAATCACTAACGAACTCCTCCTCATTGGAGGTAGGAGTTAATCAAATACAAAAACCATAAAAAGGATCGAGATAGAGGGACACTCCCCCTCTTCTCATTATGATGAAAGCACGATAATAAACTTAAGTACAGATTGAAACTATAAAAACACTTTTATCAACGACTCATAGATGAAGAAGATTGAGCTCTAGTCGTCGTTTCTACAGTGCTTCGTCATAAGGATGTCGGAGAGTCATAGCGTATTGGAAGCACTTGGAGGCTTTTAGAATTGATGAAAAACCCTTAGAGAAACCCCCCTTTTATAGCTTTTGAGCCCCTCATCGAGTGGGTCTTCAGCCAATCAAAATTAGGCACAAAGCTCCTTGGAATGAGGTGATAAGACTTGACTCCTCGAAGCTGGTCCTTGACCATCAGTCGACTGATGGCAGCGCCAGTTGAGTCGGAACACTCAGCAGTCGACTAATTTAAGGCAGTCGAGTGGCTCTTGTGGGCAGTCGACTGATGCTTGCTGAAATCATAAGTTAGCTTAATAAAAACATAATTTCGACGGTCGTCGACCGTCCGATCTTGACCTAGACCATCCATGGGATGTCTTTGGTCGAATCTACGCTTAAGACCATCCCCGTAAGGAGGATATGACCTCACTTATGCTCACACACACGAGCTTACCTCGTTATCACACACACGAGCTTACCTCGTTATCACACACACGAGCTTACCTCGATACTTACTTTGTAGCTCTTGCTTCTGGCCTTCCACTCGATTCCTTCGGCTCCCTCCGAAGTCACTCGAGTGTCACCCGACCACCATGGCTTCCTCCGAGTGTCGCCAGCCTTCAGCTCCATCTTTAGCACTTTTTTGCACACTGATTCAGCTCGTGAGATAACGATATGAGCTTAACTTTGTATCATTTGCTATAATCAAAACTCAGGTTCGACTTAGGTGCCCACTGCACCAACACCAATGTCTCCAGCCAGTGAGAAACAACTGCTTAGATAAACCAAAGAATATACCTCGTGCTAGTCTCAACAGAATCGATGGCGTCCGAATGCATCAATTCATCGACTAAGGATAATTCCAATACATCACAATTACACATGTAGAGATACTCACTAGTTGTGATCAAATCACAAATTCTCTCATACTGTGAATCGTATTGCGGACATTCAGTAAATGAGTTTAAGATTCAATCAAATACATGAAAACATGTATACTCAAATAATAAATCTTCATTTATCAAATAAATGGTACAACCATAAGGCGATTGCCTTAGGACACCTCTTATATATTACTAACAAAAGTAGAACTACTAAAATTCATGACCATGCTTAAATAAGTCAATATGAGATATTGAGCTCATTTGATTGGGGTAGTCTACTTGGAGATCAAGAAATACAAAGATTGATAAGAGGATGACACGATGTATGTCACATTGATCAATCTAGCTATCAAGGATAAAAGGATTGAGTCATACAAGATAATAGTCATAGACAGGTTATGTCAGATCTCAACATTCTCGTCACTTGGGTAGTAATGATGCATTGCTTGAAGTCATTCATTACTTATGTTTCTAAAAGGGGTTTTAGAGACATTGCCAATGTTATGAGAACCTATTGGGTCACACACAAAGAACATGTTGTTTTGGAGATGGATTCATTTTAGTTTGACTAAATGAACCATTAGGCTATTGAATTGGAATAATTTTGTTAGACTCATTTAAAGAGATGGATTTGAGTTAGACTCAAATTGGTTTAATTTGAGTTGGACTCAAATTAATTTGAAGAAGATGAATGATATGGATTCATCATGAATTCATCATGCATGATTAATATGAATTAATAATGCATTGAAGAGGGAAAAGCAAAGGCTGGAAGAAATCTCTTATCATGCATGATTAATGTGAATTAATCATGCATTGAAGTGGGAAAACCAAAGGTTGGAAGAAACATCTTTAAAAAGGTTTTCTTCTCCTCTTCTTGCATGAGAGACTTCTTCTTCTCATCTTTTTGGCCGAACATCTCTATTCCTCCTTCTTTTGGCTGAAAGTCTTTTGGGTGGTTGCTAGCACAACCAAAGACTTTGAATATCTAAAAGAGTGCTCATGTGGATACCATAGAGACGCGACCATCCGAATCATTGAGATCCATTGCAAAAGATTAGTGTCGAGATTGCGAAGGGCTACGCATCAAGGGTAATCTCCCAACTAGATGTTGTTATAAGAACGATCACGATACTATATACACATGGATCTTTAGAGGGATCCAATTTCCATTGCTTTATGTGACTATTTTTCGCATAAGATCCCTACAGTTTGGACATGTGATCTTTTCTTATATAGCTAAGACGACAATGCTACAATCGCGAGGTTAATTGATTATCTAACTTAGCACATTTACTATTCGATTCAATATTGAATATCTCATTGGATGTATCTAACGTGTAGATCCCATTATTCAACATTCCAGTAACATAAAGAACATCATTTAATGTAATGTAATAACAATAATTATTAAATATCAAATGATAATCTTTCTTATTCAAACATGAAATAGAAACAATATTTTTTATTAATGTAGGAATATAAAAACAATCATCCAACTCTAAAACTAGTTCCATAGGAAGTTGCAACATGTAAGTTCCTTTGACTACATTAACAACCTTTGCTCCATTGCCAACCCTTGATTTGCTTCTTCCTTAACTAATCTTCTTCTGTTTCTTAGCCCCTGTATGTCATTACATATTTGTCAGCCACACCCAGTATATAATACCCAAGTTTTCAAAGAAACAGTATGACATTCAATAACTAATATACCTGAAGTAGATTGGGCATTAGATGCCCTCTTCTACTTCATTGATTCCAGATATTGCCTGCAGCTTCTCTTCTAATGTTCATCCTTGCCACAATAGTGGCAAGTACCCTTGGAAGTTGATTCTTCCTTCTTCATCTTTTTCTTCCCTTTGGCTGTAGATTTTGACTTTCTCTTAGATACTTTCTTAGAGGAGTCAACTAGCATCACCGCCTTCTGTTCTTTTGCAACAGATGGTTCCAATATTTTGAGCATATTGATCAGCTCTAGTATCATGGACTCTATCTTGTTCATTTGATAGATCATCACAAATTATGAATATATATCAATCAAACTATATAGAATTAAGTCAATACATAATTCATAGTCCATGACAAACCCAAGTGATCCCAACCGATCAATATAGCCATTCATCTTTAGTGCATACTGCATTGCAAATGACCCCTCTTGCATCTTTGAGCGAAAGATGAGCCAAGTGATTTCTAACCTTTCAGATCTTACTTGCTCATCGAACAACTCACAAAAATGGAAGACAATTGTATTAGCATCCATATGCTCATGTTGCTTTTGTAACTCAAGAGACATCGATGCTAGCATAATGCAACTCGCCATGTCAGAGTCAACAACATATTTTTAGTAAGCCAACTTTTGGTCACCAAATGCATTGTCTCTAGGAGGTTGGGGAAGAACCTATTCAAGGACATAAGCTAACTTCTCAGCCTTGAGAACAATTCTCAGGTTACGAAGTCAGTCCAAAAAGTTTGGCCTAGTCAATTTGTTGTTGTCCAAAATAGAGCGTAAGTTAATAGGGGTCGACATGTTGTTCTATTAAGAAAACCTAGACATAGAAAAAGAATGTATAAGAGAGATGAATTTATAATGTAAACAATTTACATTAACTAATAACTCCCATAATTTTTGTCAAATTCAAGAGTCCTTACTTTGAATTCGAGAGATGGTAGGTTGTATCTTAGTGGGTTGATATCCACTTTGACTAAGAACGACCTTAGAGGTAGTCCAATAAACCATCCAGAGTTATAATGTTAGGTATCAACACTACCCATTATATATCAAATATATAACTATCACTTTATGCTATCAACTAATTGAATGTTCACGTATACATTAGGCTGTTAACTTATTAACATATATGCATCTTGTGTATATCACCTAATTGCGCCTTTGTCCACATTGACCTTGGAGGGAGTCCAACAAATCAATGCTTTCAGTTATGGCTGACCCACTAATCGTGAGATCAAATTTAAACGGTTCAAACACACCTAATTTTCAAGCTAGGTTTGGAAAGAGTCAAACAATCCAAACTTGAAAATTGAACTATTGTCCTTGCCATCTAAAGTGATTATCGAATCCCATATTAATTGAACATGTTCGATGTCATTCCAGGCTTTGAGGGAGTCCAATAACCCAAGCATGAAAAAGAACTCTGGTTCAACAATATTAATGGAAGGTGTTAGCCCTAATATTTGCATGAGAGATTTCAGGTTATTCTAGGTCTCATCTATTACAAAAATTAAACCTAAACAGGAAAAATTGATGTCACATTAGGAAACAATTTTTTCGACGTGAATGTGAGTCGAGCACTTGACACACATGTTGTTATTAAGAACTAGATATGCAAAATGCATTGCCTATTCTGTAATGCATGGATAGTCTATGCTACGGTTCTAACGATGCGGCCAACACCTTCGGTGTTGCTAGGCGCATCCTTAGGATTTTTTCCTTTTCGGTTACAAACACATCTAAGCATATATAATCAACAAACATTATATATACTATCATGTAAAGTTTTATCTATCCTATAGAAAAATTATCACATATGCATTTAAAACATCAAACATGCTTTAATAATTTCTCCTACATACATGTGATCTATGTTGAATAACAAGGTGGCTCTGATACAACTTGTTGGACATCGTGGGATTATGCGCAGTGGAAGCAAAGAGAATAAAATAATTTTATTTCATCCCAGGCATCCCCTGGGGCCAGGAATTCTTGCTTTGACATAAATACATGCAATAACGAAAGAAGGAGAAGAGTTATACCATCGGGATTCTTTTGAATCCATAGAAACCAATAGCTAAGCTCACAAGCCTTGCCTCTATCAGTATCTATGTCAGGATCACCTGAGACAACTCTTCGAGCAGCAAGTCTTCGTCTCCGATTGATGCTAGCCAACCGATGGAGATGACAAAGAGAGATACAGGAAGAAGACGACTACCAAGAATGAAAATCTTAGATTACCTCCAAAGAATATCAAGGGATCTATTTATAGATCTTTTGATTAAGGCATCTTAGGAGGCTTAAACGGAACCTATCTTACCATAATTATCCTATAATTTTGGTAAGAATAACCCAAAAAATTTTCTTTCAAGAACTCACCAAAATTCGACAGCTCGAGACACAACTGTGTGTCCTACACATGGCCGATCATGCCTAAAAGGCATGACCGTGCCTAGACACCCGATTTTATAGCTATTCGATTCAATATTGAATATCTCATTGGATAGGTTCAATATTGAACCTATCCTATACATAGCTACAATCACGAGGTTAATTGATTATCTAACTTAGCACATTTGCTTCGATTCAATATTGAATATCTCATTGGATGTATCGAACGTGTAGATCCCATTATTCAACATTCCAGTAACATAAAGAACATCATTTAATGTAATGTAATAACAATAATTATTAAATATCAAATGATAATCTTTCTTATTCAAACATGAAATAGAAACAATATTTTTTATTAATGTAGGAATATAAAAACAATCATCCAACTCTAAAACTAGTTCCGTAGGAAGTTGCAACATGTAAGTTCCTTTGACTACATTAACAACCTTTTCTCCATTGCCAACCCTTAGATTTGCTTCTTCCTTAACTAATCTTCTTCTGTTTCTTAGCCCCTGTATGTCATTACATATTTGTCAGCCACACCCAGTATCTAATACCCAAGTTTTCAAAGAAACAGTATGACAGTCAATAACTAATATACCTGAAGTAGATTGGGCATTAGATGCCCTCTTCTACTTCATTGACTCCAAATATTGCTTGCAGCTTCTCTTCTAATGTCCATCCTTGCCACAATAGTGGCAAGTACCCTTGGAAGTTGATTCTTCCTTCTTCATCTTTTTCTTCCCTTTGGCTGTAGATTTTGACTTCCTCTTAGATACTTTCTTAGAGGAGTCAACTAGCATCACCGCCTTCTGTTCTTTTGCAACAGATGGTCCACTATTTTGAGCATATTGATCAGCTCTAGTATCGTTGACTCTATCTTGTTCATTTGATAGTTCATCACAAATTATGAATATCTATCAATCAAACTATATAGAATTAAGTCAATACTTATTTCATAGTCCATGATAAACCCAAGTGATCCCAACCGATCAATATAGCCATTCATCTTTAGTGCATACTGCATTGCAGATGACCCCTCTTGCATCTTTGAGCGAAAGATGAGCAAAGTGATCTCGAACCTTTCAGATCTTACTTGCTCATCGAACAACTCACAAAAATGGAAGACAATTGTATTAGCATCCATATGCTCATGTTGCTTTTGTAACTCAAGAGACATCGATGCTAGCATAATGCAACTCCCCATGTCAGAGTCAACAACATATTTTTGGTAAGCCAACTTTTGGTCACCAAATGCATTGTCTCTAGGAGGTTGGGGAAGAACCTATTCAAGGACATAAGCTAACTTCTCAGCCTTGAGAACAATTCTCAGGTTACGAAGTCAGTCCAAAAAGTTTGGCCTAGTCAATTCGTTGTTCTCCAAAATAGAGTGTAAGTTAATAGGGGTTGACATGCTGTTCTATTAAGAAAACCTAGACATAGAAAAAGAATGTATAAGAGAGATGAATTTATAATGTAAACAATTTACATTAATTAATAACTCCCATTATTTTTGTCAAATTCAAGAGTCCTTACTTTGAATTCGAGAGATGGTAGGTTGTCTCTTAGTGGGTTGATATCCACTTTATATCCACTTTGACTAAGAACGACCTTGGAGGTAGTCCAATAAACCATCCAGAGTTATAATGTTAGGTATCAACACTACCCATTATATATCAAATATATAACTATCACTTTATGCTATCAACTAATTGAATGTTCACGTATACATTAGGCTGTTAACTTATTAACATATATGCATCTTATGTATATCACCTAAATGCGCCTTTGTCCACATTGACCTTGGAGGGAGTCCAACAAATCAATGCTTTCAGTTATGGCTGACCCACTAATCGTGAGATCAAATTTAAACGGTTCAAACACACCTAATTTTCAAGCTAGGTTTGGAAAGAGTCCAACAATCCAAACTTGAAAATTGAACTATTGTCCTTGCCATCTAAAGTGATTATCGAATCCCATATTAATTTAACATGTTCGATGTCATTCCAGGCTTTGAGGGAGTCCAATAACCCAAGCACGAAAAAGAACTCTGGTTCAACAATATTAATGGAAGGTGTTAGCCCTAATATTTGCATGAGAGATTTCAGGTTATTCAAGGTCTCATCTATTACAAAAATTAAACCTAAACAGGAAAAATTGATGTCACATTAGGAAACAATTTTTTCGACGTGAATGTGAGTCGAGCACTTGACACACATGTTGTTATTAAGAACTAGATATGCAAAATGCATTGCCTATTCTGTAATGCATGGATAGTCTATGCTATGGTTCTAACGATGCGGCCAACACCTTCGGTGTTGCTAGGCGCATCCTTAGGATTTTTTCCTTTTTGGTTACAAACACATCTAAGCATATATAATCAACAAACATTATATATACTATCATGTAAAGTTTTATCTATCCTATAGAAAAATTATCACACATGCATTTAAAACATCAAACATGCTTTTATAATTTCTCCTACATACATGTGATCTATGTTGAATAACAAGGTGGCTCTGATACCACTTGTTGGACATCGTGGGATTATGCGCAGTGGAAGCAAAGAGAATAAAATAATTTTATTTCATCCCAGGCATCCCCTGGGGCCAGGAATTCTTGCTTTGACATAAATACATGCAATAACGAAAGAAGGAGAAGAGTTATACCTTCGGGATTCTTTTGAATCCATAGAAACCAATAGCTAAGCTCACAAGCCTTGCCTTTGTCAGTATCTATGTCAGGATCACCTGAGACAACTCTTCGAGCAGCAAGTCTTCTTCTCCGATTGATGCTAGCCAACCTATGGAGATGAGAAAGAGAGATACAGGAAGAAGACGACTACCAATAATGAAAATCTTAGATTACCTCCAAAGAATATCAAGGGATCTATTTATAGATCTTTTGATTAAGGCATCTTAGGAGGCTTAAACGGAACCTATCTTACCATAATTATCCTATAATTTTGGTAAGAATAACCCAAGAAATTTTCTTTCAAGAACTCACCAAAATTCGACAGCTCGAGACACAACTGTGTGTCCTACACATGGCCGATCATGCCTAAAAGGCATGACCGTGCCTAGACACACGATTTTATAGCTATTCGATTCAATATTTAATATCTCATTGGATAGGTTCAATATTGAACCTATCCTACACATAGCTACAATCACGAGGTTAATTGATTATCTAACTTAGCACATTTGCTTCGATTCAATATTGAATATCTCATTGGATGTATCTAACGTGTAGATCCCATTATTCAACATTCCAGTAACATAAAGAACATCATTTAATGTAATGTAATAACAATAATTATTAAATATCAAATGATAATCTTTCTTATTCAAACATGAAATAGAAACAATATTTTTTATTAATGTAGGAATATAAAAACAATCATCCAACTCTAAAACTAGTTTCGTAGGAAGTTGCAACATGTAAGTTCCTTTGACTACATTAACAACCTTTGCTCCATTGCCAACCCTTAGATTTGCTTCTTCCTTAACTAATCTTCTTCTGTTTCTTAGTCCCTATATGTCATTACATATTTGTCAGCCACACCCAGTATCTAATACCCAAGTTTTCAAAGAAACAGTATGACAGTCAATAACTAATATACCTGAAGTAGATTGGGCATTAGATGCCCTCTCCTAGTTCATTGACTCCAAATATTGCTTGTAGCTTCTCTTCTAATGTCCATCCTTGCCACAATAGTGGCAAGTACCCTTGGAAGTTGATTCTTCCTTCTTCATCTTTTTCTTCCCTTTGGCTGTAGATTTTAACTTCCTCTTAGATACTTTCTTAGAGGAGTCAACTAGCATCACCGCCTTCTGTTCTTTTGCAACAGATGGTCCACTATTTTGAGCATATTGATCAGCTCTAGTATCGTGGACTCTATCTTGTTCATTTGATAGTTCATCACAAATTATGAATATCTATCAATCAAACTATATAGAATTAAGTCAATACTTATTTCATAGTCCATGATAAACCCAAGTGATCCCAACCGATCAATATAGCCATTCATCTTTAGTGCATACTGCATTGCAGATGACCCCTCTTGCATCTTTGAGCGAAAGATGAGCCAAGTGATCTCGAACCTTACAGATCTTACTTGCTCATCGAACAACTCACAAAAATGGAAGACAATTGTATTAGCATCCATATGCTCATGTTGCTTTTGTAACTCAAGAGACATCGATGCTAGCATAATGCAACTCGCCATGTCAGAGTCAACAACATATTTTTGGTAAGCCAACTTTTGGTCACCAAATGCATTGTCTCTAGGAGGTTGGGGAAGAACCTATTCAAGGACATAAGCTAACTTCTCAGCCTTGAGAACAATTCTCAGGTTACGAAGTCAGTCCAAAAAGTTTGGCCTAGTCAATTTGTTGTTGTCCAAAATAGAGTGTAAGGTAATAGGGGTCGACATGCTGTTCTATTAAGAAAACCTAGACATAGAAAAAGAATGTATAAGAGAGATGAATTTATAATGTAAACAATTTACATTAATTAATAACTCCCATTATTTTTGTCAAATTCAAGAGTCCTTACTTTGAATTCGAGAGATGGTAGGTTGTCTCTTAGTGGGTTGATATCCACTTTGACTAAGAACGACCTTGGAGGTAGTCCAATAAACCATCCAGAGTTATAATGTTAGGTATCAACACTACCCATTATATATCAAATATATAACTATCACTTTATGCTATCAACTAATTGAATGTTCACGTATACATTAGGCTGTTAACTTATTAACATATATGCATCTTATGTATATCACCTAAATGCGCCTTTGTCCACATTGACCTTGGAGGGAGTCCAACAAATCAATGCTTTCTGGTCAATTACTAATCGTGAGATCAAATTTAAACGGTTCAAACACACCTAATTTTCAAGCTAGGTTTGGAAAGAGTCCAACAATCCAAACTTGAAAATTGAACTATTGTCCTTGCCATCTAAAGTGATTATCGAATCCCATATTAATTGAACATGTTCGATGTCATTCCAGGCTTTGAGGGAGTCCAATAACCCAAGCACGAAAAAGAACTCTGGTTCAACAATATTAATGGAAGGTGTTAGCCCTAATATTTGCATGAGAGATTTCAGGTTATTCTAGGTCTCATCTATTACAAAAATTAAACCTAAACAGGAAAAATTGATGTCACATTAGGAAACAATTTTTTCGACGTGAATGTGAGTCGAGCACTTGACACACATGTTGTTATTAAGAACTAGATATGCAAAATGCATTGCCTATTCTGTAATGCATGGATAGTCTATGCTACGGTTCTAACGATGCGGCCAACACCTTCGGTGTTGCTAGGCGCATCCTTAGGATTTTTTCCTTTTCGGTTACAAACACATCTAAGCATATATAATCAACAAACATTATATATACTATCATGTAAAGTTTTATCTATCCTATAGAAAAATTATCACACATGCATTTAAAACATCAAACATGCTTTTATAATTTCTCCTACATACATGTGATCTATGTTGAATAACAAGGTGGCTCTGATACCACTTGTTGGACATCGTGGGATTATGCGCAGTGGAAGCAAAGAGAATAAAATAATTTTATTTCATCCCAGGCATCCCCTGGGGCCAGGAATTCTTGCTTTGACATAAATACATGCAATAACGAAAAAAGGAGAAGAGTTATACCTTCAGGATTCTTTTGAATCCATAGAAACCAATAGCTAAGCTCACAAGCCTTGCCTCTATCAGTATCTATGTCAGGATCACCTGAGACAACTCTTCGAGAAGCAAGTCTTCGTCTCCGATTGATGCTAGCCAACCGATGGAGATGAGAAAGGGAGATACAGGAAGAAGACGACTACCAAGAATGAAAATCTTAGATTACCTCCAAAGAATATCAAGGGATCTATTTATAGATCTTTTGATTAAGGCATCTTAGGAGGCTTAAACGGAACCTATCTTACCATAATTATCCTATAATTTTGGTAAGAATAACCCAAGAAATTTTCTTTCAAGAACTCACCAAAATTCGACAGCTCGAGACACAACTGTGTGTCCTACACATGGCCGATCATGCCTAAAAGGCATGACCGTGCCTAGACACACGATTTTATAGCTATTCGATTCAAAGTGCACTAGTGTGATTCTATGGTCAAGACAAACCAATACCAAATCACACTACAACCATTCCGATGGTTTGTCCAAAGTCATCTCGGTTGTGAGCCTTTACTTATACTTTACAAGGAGCCGATAACATGATCTCCCGTGTGACACCACACACCATGTTATCTACAATGTAATGTATTAGACAATATGTATAACCATAAAAATATGCAAACAATGATCATGTGATTCTTATTTCAAAATAAAGATGATCATACAAAAGGTAGACTTTTCAGTATACATCCCTACAATCTCCCACTTATACTAAAAGACTATGCTGTCCTCAAACTGCCATACATCTGATCCCCATTCCCTCCACATTCCTATTAAAAGCTCTCGCCGGAAGGGCCTTAGTGAAAGGATCTGTTAGGTTATCCTCCGATGCAATCTTGGCCACAACAACTTCTCCTCTCTTTACGATTTCTCGTATCAGGTGGTACTTGCGCTCTATGTGTTTACTAGCCTTATGGGCTCATGGTTCCTTCGAGTTTGCAACTGCACCACTATTATCATAATAAATTGTGATAGTTCTGGGCAAACCAGGAATCACATCCAAGTCTATCAGGAAGTTCCTGAGCCACACAGCTTCCATGGTGGAGTTTGCCACGCATTTCTGCTTGACACTCCTCCATACAATGGCTCCACCTCCCAAAGTAAACACAAAACCTGAGGTAGACTTACTGTTATCCCTATCAGATTGGAAGTCGGAATCTGTGTAACCCACAGGGAGTAATTGGTCTTCCCGGTAAACCAGCATATAATCCCTAGTCCTTCTCAGGTACTTCAATATATGCTTTACCGCAGTCCAATGTCTCTGTCCTGGATTACTCTGATATCTACTGACCATGCCCACGGCAAAGCAGATATCTGGTCTCGTACATAACATCGCATACATGAGGTTTCCTACTGCTGAAGCATAAGAAACCGCCTTCATCTCCTCTATCTCCTCAGATGATCTAGGACACATCTCCTTAGATAAAGGAACTTCATGCCTGAAAGGTAGGAAACCCTTCTTGGAGTTCTGCATGCTAAAACGATCCATAATCGTGTCTATGTATGAAGCTTGGGATAAGCACAACATCCTTTTCCTGCGATCTCTTATAACCTTGATCCCAAGGATGTGTCCCACCTCTCCCAAGTCCTTCATATCAAACTGTTTGGACAACCATACCCTTACATCCGATAACACCTTGATATTGTTGCCAATCAACAAAATGTCATCTACGTTTAGTACAAGAAATACCACTACGTTTCCGTCACATCTCTTGTATACACAAGACTCATCCGGACTTTGAATAAATCCATAAGACTGGATTACCTCATCAAAGCGGATGTTCCAAGATCTCGAAGCTTGCTTCAATCCATAAATGGACCGATTAAGCTTACATATAAGATGCTCTTTGCCTTTAGCAATGAATCCATCTGGTTGCTTCATATAGATGTTTTCCTCAAGACTTCCATTAAGGAAAGCTGTCTTGACATCAATCTGCCACACTTCATAATCCATATGAGCTGCTATACATAAGAGAATCCGGATAAACTTAAGCATGGCTACCGACGAAAAGGTCTCCTCATAATCGATACCCTCTTTCTGAGTATACCCCTTCGCAACAAGCCTTGCTTTGAAGGTCTCAACCTTCCCATCTATTCCTCTCTTTCTTTTGTAGATCCACTTGCATCCAATGGTTTTTACACCATCGGGAGGTTCTACTAGCTCCCAGACCTGATTTGAATCCATATATTCAATTTCGGCATTCATTGCACTTTGCCAAGATGCTGCATCTTTATCTTGGATTGCCTCGTCATATGTCCAGGGATCAGGTTCATGTTCGCCAGGGACCAAATCAGATGATTCTCCCAAGAACATGAATCTGTCAGGCTGTCTCACAACCCTCCCACTACGATGATGTATCACCTGTGTATCCTCTGTGACACGCGGTGCAGTGACATGTGGTATATCCTCTTGTACCGGTGGTACTAAAGAAGTGACTTCCCCTTTTAATTCCTCCAGAACAATTTTACTCTTGGGCTTGTGGCTCATCACATAGTCTTCCTCTAGAAATCTAGCGTTCGTGCTAACGATCACCCTCTGATCTCTAGAACTATAAAACAAACCACCCTTCATTCCTCTAGGATACCCAACGAACATGCGTACTTCTGTATGAGGTTCTAACTTACCAACATCTGCCTTCAGCACATGTGCTGGACTCCCCCATATCTAAATATGTCTTAGACTAGGCTTTCGCTCAGTCTACAATTCTGTGGGAGTAGAAGGCACTGATTTAGATGGAACCAAGTTCAGAATATACACCGCCGTATCTAGAGCATATCTCCAGAACAAATCTGGCAAGTCAGAATAACTCATCATCGATCTAACCATCTCCATAAGAGTCATATTCCTTCGCTCTACTACACCATTCTGCTGGGGTGTGCCAGGTGCAGTCAATTGGGATTGAATCTCAGCCTCTGATAAGTAGTTCCTAAACTCTCCCAAGAGGTACTCACCACCACGATAAGATCGTAGTGTCTTGATACTTTTACCTTGACGTTTCTCCACATCAGCCTTGAATTCTTTGAACTTGTCAAAGCATTCAGACTTGCGGCGCATCAGGTAAATGTATCCATATCTTGAGTAATTGTTTATGAAAGAGACGAAATACTCAAAACCACCTCTAGCCTGGATAGACATAGGACCACACAAATCAGAATGAACCAATTCTAACACATCTTTGGCTCTATACCCCTTGGCCTTAAAAGGCCTCTTGGTCATCTTACCCTCCAAGTAAGATTCGCAGGTTGGGAGATCCTCCACCACTAATGAACCCAAAGGTCCATCAGCTATCAACCTTTGAATTCTGCTTAGGTTAATATGACCAAGCCTAAGATGCCAAAGATATGTTTGGTTCATCTTCGAAGGTTCTTTTCTCTTATTGAAATTAGAAGATGAGTTATTAACTTCAATTTGCATCGTGGGAGATTTTGGTTCAAGTGTGTACAAATTTCCTATCAATGCACCCGAACAGATAATGTCCCTATTCCTTCTTATAAATACTTTGTCATTAAAAGAAATAGAATATTCATCCATAAACAATTTAGAAACCGAAATTAAATTCTTTCTAAATAAGGGTACATAAAGGCAATTCTTAAGAACCAAAAGTTTATTTTTCTCAAAAGATAAATGAACATCTCCCACTGCAATAACCGCCACCTTCGTGGCATCGCCCAAGTACACGGTAATCTCCCCCTCAGCCAGTCGTCTGGTTTCCTGGAACCCCTGCAAAGTATTGCAGACATGATCAGTGGCTCCTGTATCTACACACCAGGTGCCGGTAGATAACACCGCTAAACATGTTTCAATGACTAGACCAAAAGATATACCTTTCTTCTTGCGGTTGGGGCAGTCCTTCTTCTAGTGTCCAGTCTGCTTACAAGTGAAGCACTTGCCTTTCGGCTTCTTCACTCCTCCCTGAGTACCTCCCACCGCCTTCGCCCCAGTTTGTTTCTTCTTCTTCTTGCCTTTCGGCTTAGAAGTAGAAACCTTTTGGGTCACCACGGCATGCGCCTGAGCACTCTAACGAAATAGCCCCTCTGCCACCTGGAGTTCTGTCAGAAGTTTCGCCAACGAATACAACCTCTTGTTCATGTTGTAGTTCAGGCGAAACTGCTCAAAACTCCTAGGTAGAGACTGGAGTATGATATCGACTTGGGTTTCCCCATCGATCTCAGCTCCAAGGACCTCCAGCTCATTCAAATGAGCCATCATCTTGAGAACATGATCCCTTACGGGTGTTCCCTCGATCATGGTGGTCGTCATCAAGTTTCTCATGGCTTCTTGCCTCGTAGCCCGATTCTGGTGTCCAAAAAGTTCCTTGAGATTGAGCATCATATCATAAGCAGTGGGCATGGCTTGATGCTGATGTTGCAGTACATTTGACATAGATGCCAAAATATAACACCGCGCTATCTCATCGGCCTTGACCCACTTCTTATAGCTCTCTCTCTCCTTTTCCCTAGAATCATCTGCAGGCTTGGGAGGACACTCTTCGAGGAGTACATATTTGTATTCCTCAGCAGTCAAGACAATGTCAAGATTCCTCTTCCAATCAATATAGTTGGGTCTAGTAAGTTTGTTCTCTTTCAGTATCACAACAAGTGGGTTGAAAGTTATTTTGAAAGAAAACCTAAGAATCACATAAATCAAAATATTAGATTTCAAAAAATTATTGATTCCTCAAACAATAAAATTTTAAAATCAACCAACACCTCAAAACACCAAGAATATCATATGTCACGATAGTGTGGACGTATACGAATTCTACATTTGTAAGAGGAGGTTTTACCCATTAATTTTACTATCTTGTCAACCTAACTTTTTGACAAGTAAAATTAATAGTTGGTTCCTCTTTGACCCTACAAATAAAAGTAGTGACTCCGATGGGGAGGATACTTATATTTGTATCTAAGTGTTCACCATTACTCGGTACCAAGGTAATTATCTCGGGTTATGTGTCTTCCGATGGGGAAGTGCACATGCTCCTTGATAATTCCCTATAACCATATTTGACCTTGTGATCCACAAACAAACTCATTCGATGGGGAGGAAGGCACTCAGAGCCGACGCACAAGTTTGTTTGCATCACTTGTCAAATCGTAATGGAGGCCGTGAGAATTTTAAAAAAATTCCCTCTCCCACTTAGTAATTTGAAATTGAGGAATTTTCCTAGCCAACGACATGCATATCAAACAAAAAGCAATAAATATGAAAAATAAATTATTTTCCAACTATTATGGCTTTTGTCTTCAATATGTCTTCCGTTGCAACGCCATCTCGTCCGCTCTTCCTACGCACTGTACGAGCCATCCAGAGATCCGAGACGAGACTAAAACCTATTTTAATTTACATCCATCGATCCTATACTCCACGAGGGAGTGTACATAAAATCTAGATCGAAAGTAAACTAAAATAAAGAGTGGCTAAACAATGCCGTATCTAATTTACAAAAAATCAAATACTAGCCTCGTCAACCCCAAGGATTCAACAAAATACACACATACAATCACATACACACATATGGCCATAATAGTCGGATCTTATGCCTGCAACCAAAGAGTTAAACTACGCATATCCTACTATTATCCGACACATATAATATATGAAAAGTGCATAAAATTAACGGAATCCTAAACACACAAAATTGGAAACCTTGGCTCTGATACCAATTGAAGGGTTTTGCTTATTGAATCCGTGAGGGGAAACTTCGCTTCCCACTTCACCTCGGTCGTTTGTTCATGGCGATCCCATCGATGTCCCCAGATTAAAAATTTTAATCCTAGACACAAGGGATTGCCCAAACAACCAAGTCATCGTCGTGCTATTCATTTAGAGAGGTCACTCGAACAAACTTGTTGTTCAAGCGACCAACCTCTATTCTACGAGTAGCCATGGAATAGACGATGTCCGGATCGCCGACATTTGTATTTATGATCGAGATCCAAGTATTATTTAGCCACAAACATAATATTACATGCTCATAATTGAAAAACAAAAACAAACATGTTACAAAAGAGAATGAAGAATCGATATACCTCTCGATCTTCTAATGTATGACCTTCCTCCTTTCGGACGTCGTGTGGACGACGATCTACCAAAAGATGAAGCTCCTAGATTGCTAATCTTCCTTCCTTGCTCATTTCGAGCAAGAGGAAGAATAGAAACAAGGTTCTTCTCCTTCCTATAGCCAACCAACAAGCAACAAAGGGAAACCTTGCCGCTGGCCAACTAGGAGGAGGAGATGATGATGGAAACCGACCAAGACACCAAGGGAAACCCCTAAGTCTTGTTTCCACTACTCAAGGAGAAGAGAAGAGAGGCTTTGGCTGCCGTCCAATGGCTGGAAAAGGGCTGGATAAGCTGCTGGATGCTGACCACTTTGAAGGAAGAAGAAGAAAGGAAAAACTTCCTTATTTGGTGCCGCCCAAGCCTCCAAAACCCTAAGCCTCCAAACCCTAATCCTATCTCAATTAGGATTCCTCTCCTTGCCGCCCACCCCTTGCCCTCTTTTTATAGATTTAGGGATAAGCCATGATTTAATCTCCTCCATTGGTTCTAGGGATTTAATCTCAACCATCGGATCTAGAGATTAAATCTCAACCGTCGGATCTTAGAGATTTAATCTCTACCTTTGGATCTAGAGTTTGTTTATATCCATTGGATCTAAGCTTCATGAGGTGTTAATAGGCTACATTAGGGACCATGAGTAGGAGTTGGATCTTGGCCACCCATGGATCAAGCCCACATAAAGTCCGATCCATTAATGATAATCCAATCCACTAAAGGATTATCATTGATCTAGCTCACCAACCCCCATAAGATAATATGAGCTCCATATATTATTTGTATATTTTCTCCCCGTGTTTAAGATATCGAATGTCCATCGATTAATTAATTTACTGACCATCAATTAATCAACATCTAACTCCTTGAGTAGTATCACTCAACCTTTTCATCATGCTGAACCAAGTCCACCTGCAGGGTTTACATGATGAACCTTATGAGCTCCTCAAAGGGACATCATCATCCTAATATATAGGACACGGTTTCCTCCTATAATCAACGACACACCATATAAATAATATCATCTCCTAAATTACCGAGCCTGTCGATTTAATCTATAAATCTCGCCCATTGGTAAATCAAAGAGATGAATACTAAGTATATGTGCCCATTATTATATCGGGATTAAGAGCTTGTACATAATAATATTTGAGGTCCGATTCGATTACGTAGTCAGCAATAAATTGAATCACCTCTAAGTCGGTCCTTGCTCAATACACTCAAAGTGCACTAGTGTGATTCTATGGTCAAGACAAACCAATACCAAATCACACTACAACCATTCCGATGGTTTGTCCAAAGCCATCTCGGTTGTGAGCCTTTACTTATACTTGACAAGGAGCCGACAACATGATCTCCCGTGTGACACCACACACCATGTTATCTACAGTGTAATGTATTAGATAATATGCATAACCATAAAAATATGCAAACAATGATCATGTGATTCTTATTTCAAAATAAAGATGTTCATACAAAAGGTAGACTTTTCAGTATACATCCCTACATAGGTGAGGTGTTGATCATCAATCTGGAAGTCAAGGAATGCTCCTTAGACTTCGACAGACATTCCTTACCATAGATCTTCAAATTTTTTTTTAACTAGTGGAGTTTGACATCATCCTTGACATGGATTGGTTAACCACTTATTATGCAACAGTTGACTGCTGAGCAAGAGTGGTAACCTTCCAACCATTGAATTAACCTTTGTGGGAATTTGTTGGGACTAAGGATGATGAGATCTCTTTTATTTCAGAGGTACAAGCTTAAAGACTCTTATCCCATGGATATTAGCGATATTTATTGTCATTGACAAAGGTTGGAAATGATGGTACGTCATGCCTCTTGGATGAGCGTATAATCCAAGAGTACTCAGATGTATTTTTGGATGAATGCTTCATTTGTCACCTCATAAGCAAGTGGAATTTATGATCGAAGTAATTTTGGGAACAACTCTAGTATTGAAGGCCCCATACTGGATGTCACTAAAGGAATTAGAAGAACATAAGTTGTGACTATAAGAGATATTGGATGAAGTATTTGTCCGTCCCAGTGTTTCTCCTTGAGATCCAATTCTCTTTGTTAAAAAGAATGATGGATCTTTGAGGTTATGCATCAATTATCGACAATTGAATGCAGTAGCTGTTAAGAACAAATATCTGTTGCCATAGATAGAGAATTTATTAGATCGGCCAAAGAACACTTGTGTATACTCTAAGATTGATTTAAAATCATGATATCATCAACTTAGAGTAATAGATGCAGATGTACAGAAGATGACATTTCATACTCGATATGGACTTTATGAGTTCTTGGTAATGCTATTTGAACATACCAATGCTTTAGTTGTTCATAAACTTGATAAATCGAGTGTTCTTGGGAGTATTTGGATCAATTTGTGATTGTCTTTTTAGACAGTATCATGATTTATTCATAGTTTGAGGAAGGATATGAACATCATTTTCACATAGTATTGGAGGTTTTACAGCGAGAGCAACTCTACGTGAAGTTCAATAGATGCATAGTTTGGCTATCCTCTATAGGAATTCTCGGACACGTTGTTTGAGTAGAGACATTTTCGTGGACCCTTAGAAGATTGAAGAAATGAGCAACTTTTGGGTAGCAGAGGACTCAGGACAACAGACATAATTCTCTTGCAATAAGAATGAGATTCTCCATTTTCGAGAAAGATTGTGCATTTCTGAGATGCACCCTATTAAAGAAACACATTGATCTAGATTTGTGATTTATCTGGGTGGTATTCCGATGTATTAGGATTTCAAAATGCTTCTACTGGTGGATTGATATGAAGAAGGATATTGTCGATTTTGTGACTCGATTGTTGATATGTCAACAAGTAAAGGCATAACTTCGAGACCAATAGGGTTACCACAGGGGATTCTGATAGCGGAGTGAAAGTAGTAGCATATTATGATGGACTTTATTGTGGGATTACCTAGGACTCAAAGAGGATATGATGTGATTTGGGTAATCAGTGATTGATTAACCAAGTCCACTTATTTTCTACTGATCTATAAGATGGATTTGTTGGATCGCTTGGAGGAATTATACTACAAGGAGATTTTGACTTCTTGGAGTATCCTTGAGTATTATATCCAATAGAGATTTACGATTCACTTTATGATTCTGACAAAGTCTCCAACAAGCCATGGTTACAGAGCTCCACTTTGGTACAATTTTTCACCCTCAGATAGATGGTTAAACAGAATGCACTATTAGACTTTGGAAGGTCTATTGAGAGCAAGCATAATGAATTTTAGAGGCTATTTGGGAGCTAGGAAAATAATATCCTAACTCAATACCCTCACTTATTTACTTAAAATGCGTAACTCTTCTCAAAGTGCTTGAGTCGATCAATGTGACATTGTTTACTCACTGTACTTGGGTAGGAAATTTGGAGACCAAATTTTTATTAGTGAGGAAAAATATTAAATATGACAATAAAATAATAATAAAATAACACTTGTTAATTAATAAATTATCATATGGATTTTTTAAGGAATTTTAGATTTTTTTTGGGATTTAAAATGAATTTCTATGACATTTTTTAGGGAAAGATTTAATAGACTTTGAGAAAGTCTATTTATATTATCAATTTATTGAGGAGTTGATTGATTTCATCAACATAAGGTTTGATTATGAAAACCTTGGTTTTATATTTCTTCCTCTCATGTTTCTTCCAAATCACGCTTGACCTATTTCTCTCTTCTGCAGTTGCCTAAATCTCCCGATCTCTTCTTCTCCATCCATCACTGACTCTTCTTCCCGTCATCGCCTAAGAGCTCACCGGCAAGCATTCCTCTCTGGGCGAGTGTCGACGTTGCCCTGGTTGTGAGTAGTTCACCACAACCTTTCTCTTCTCATTGTGAGATCGATCTACTGCTGGCGGCTTCTCCTTCTTCCAACGACGATTTCTCTACCTCGAGTAGTGTCATCATCATCGCCCTTCCTGGTGTTCAGCTCGGTCAATCGTTGCCACATCAAGCCACCTCCTCTCTGTCGTGAGCTCGATCACATTGTGAGCTCAGTCGGTTGTTGTGTGTTCCCTCTTCCTCTCTCCATCAACATCACAATCTATCACGGTCCATGCCATCCAATTTTCGTGACCACTCGGCCACTCCTTTGTCATGGACAGAAGTAGTCTCCATCACTGAGGTCAGCTCTCCTCAACAGTCGACAACCCTTTGTCTCTGTGATGATCTCGGATCTGGAGCTTAGCTCTCCTCTCTTAAGGTGATCTTTGGTTTTTGGCTATTTTGTTGTTGCAATGGAGAAGAACGACACCATCAATAGCTTACGGTGGTTCAAGAGGTTGGATCAATGAATATGCCATGTGATTTCCTACAACCTATTCTGCCGATTCTGGTAACACCGTAGTTATAGTTCTGTTTCTTTAGATTAAGGTTTTGGATATTAATAGGGCATGGGAAACTTAGCTATTGTGCTATTTCAAGTGATGTGAGTTGTTGGAACTGGAATTGATTGTCTTTGATTTGGGTACTTGAGTTTGATCTGATAACAAGAAGTTGTGCAAGTGAAAATTAAGCTAGGTAAATTCGAATTGGGATACTTTAATGATGTATACTACTTTTACTGCTAAATTTGTAATTAGTTTGATGAGTAATAGTTGGTGTATGAAGTTGTTCTGTTGGGGGTTACAAGATATGGATTTGTGCTGAGGATTGATTAGGTCAATTATAAAATTAGACCAATCTGGTGAATAAGATGCTGATTGGAGAATGTTGGATTAGTTAGATATAAAGATCGATTAGGATTTGCTCTTATTTTTAATATAATTGAGTTACAAACATTTATTTTATCGTAGGACTTTGATTAGTGATGGATGCTTGTACGTGTGGACAACTAGCATGAGTTATATACCAGGTGAATAGTTCCTTCTTTGACTTCTATAGATCATTGATCTTAGCACATAAACCCGGATATGATGTTAGTTTTGCTATCTTGACTCCACTCATTTTCTTACTTGAGTTTGATACTTCCTGCTTGATCTTAGAGATGATCAACTTGATGTCTATACAATCTCTTTTGTTATCCATGTTGTTTAGTATTGCTTATATCAATTATTTGTTATGAACCTTGTTCACAGTTCATACTTCAGATTATGATCATAACATTGTTGTATAAAGATGACTATACTTGCATGAATGACTTAGTTATTTTTCTGTTCATCATCGCATTACATGCATGCTGGCGAACATTGTCTCCTTGTAGTCGAGAGAGTCACCAGTCATATCTACCCACCCGATGGCTCAGGGTAGTGGTAGCTGGAGGTGTTGGAGCTTGTCGTGTCATCCCCACTCGGCCATTCAGGGTAGTGGTAGCTAGAGTTGCGTAGCTAGATAGCTATTGTTCACACTTCCCGACAACTCGACCACTCGACCACTCGACCACTCGAAAGTAGTGGTATCTAGAGTTTGTTCAGTCGTCATGTCTTCCCACCCAGCCACTCTGAGGGAGTGGTGGCAGGAGTTGCGTGCTGACAATGACCATTCATATGCATTCGATGTGTGTTGCATGTGCTATTGTTATTTATTACATTACGCATATGATATGTGTCATATGTTTAAGATATGAATGTTGTATATGTGTGACATTGTTCATGTATGTTATTTGCATGTTATATATTATTATATGTTGCTCTTGTGGTTATGAATTGTATATATATGAGTAATATTGTTCATACAGTGTACTTGGATGCTATATGTTATTATATGTTGCTCATGTGATTATGAGTTGTACATATATGGGATATTGTTCATGCATGTTATTTGCATGATATATGTTGCTCATATGATTACGAGCAGCACTATTATAGATTCCTTATGTAGTTTCGTACATTATACTTGGAGGATCAGATTTGTATATGCATTTCGGTATATCCTTACTATTATTTACTGATATTACCTGTGAGACTGTATATCCTTTGATCTCTATATGTACTTAGTCCATGCATTATCTTTCCTTTACCTGCTGAGTATTTTTACTCACTACCCCGTCTATTTCATCCTCCCAAGTAGTAGATAAAGGATATATTACGATGCTCGAAGGTCCTATTTGTCAATCCCATCTCACATCAAGTGTTTTTTTTTATTTTATTCATATTGGTTCCACATTTTGGATTATGATTGTATTGTCATAAAATTTGGTCATTACTATGGATTTGGTAGTGATATTGGGTTCGATTATGTTTTCTTGTTGTGTCCAAGTCCTACGGGTAAACATATTGGAGTTCTGTATCTTTTTACTTGTCAGTGTAATTTTATTGTTAATGGGGTCAGGGTTTTCGAAGTAGTGAGAAGGTTTCGTGAGTTGTTTGTATATTTCCATAGCAGTATGTGTATCTCCAGAGCAGTATGTGTATTTCTAGAGCAGTATGTCAAGCTTCAGCGTAGTAGGGATATTTCCATAGTAGTATGTGTGTTTCTAGAGTAGTATGTTCAATTTTAGAGCAGTATGTGTACTTTTCGAAAAAGTATGTTCAGTCCCAGAGCAGTATGGGTATTTTCAGAATAGTATGGGTATTTCTAGAGTAGTATTTCTAGCTCCAAGGTAGTAGGAATATTTCCAGAGTAGTATGTGTGTTTCCAGAGCAGTATGTTCAGTTTCAAAGCAGTATGTGTACTTTTCGGAAAAGTATGTTTAGTCCCAGAGCAGTATGGGTATTTATAGAGTAGTATGTCCAGCTCCAGGGTAGTAGGGATATTTCTAGAATAGTATGTGTATTTCTAGAGCAGTATGTTCAGTTGTAGAGCAGTAGGTTGACTTCCAGGGCAGTTAGTATATTTGTAGGGTAGTGTATGTGGTTCTTGTTCTCAGTAAGGAAGGATAATGTAGGGGGCGTTAGTAGGGTATAGAGCTGTCAAGTTGGGTTAGGCCCGCCGGGTTGGCCCGCCCCGCCAAATAATTTAAGCAGATAGGTTGAACTTTTATCAATCCGCCATTTTGGCGGGCTTAAACGGAGCGACCCGCGTGGGTTACGGGTCTAGATGGGTTGGCCCGCCATGGGACGGGTTGGCCCGCGGGTTGAGAAATGTCAAAAGGTAAGTTTTTCACCATTACAATCTTCTTTTATTACACACACCTCAACAAAGTATAAAAGAAGTTAAGAGTAAAGAACAAATGAATATTTTTTATACCCTAATTATTTTTTATTATCTTGTCACTACTATTCTAATCAATATAGGAAATAATAACATATCAAAATCAAATAATTACCTAGGTTAAAAAATCTCAATTGAATCTCTATTTGAAAGAGCAAAAATTTACATTTACATATTATCAAGATTTGAATATTTGGAACATTGGAAAGGAATCAAAAATATCGGTACTCAATTTTGTAAGTCGATAATTGAATCTCAATTATAAGATTTTAGTTACTTCAAATACTTAATTTTTTAATCATGGTACTCTATCTAACAGATCATTACCTCAAGGCCTCAACACTTCAGTAATTTTAGATATATTTTTTAAATTTATGTGGCCCGTGGGTTGGCCTGCCTAATCCGCAACCCGCCTTGGGTTGGGTTGGGTTGGAAATTTCTCAACCCGTCGAGATGGCGGGTCGGCCCACCCCTCTTCGCTAAATATTGAATTTACGACGGATTGACCCGCCCCGCCATGGGTCGGCCCGTTTGACAGCTCTAGTAGGGTAGTGTAGGGGATCGATGTTGACCGGCTAGAGGGGGGTGAATAGCCTTTATCGTAGACGATGGAATTCGTTCGTTCTTGCGTTGCTTGTCTACAATTGTCATTAATATATGTAGCGGAAACAATAGAAATAATAACAACAATACAATAACACACAATACACAAAGATATACGTAGTTCGGAACCGAATGGTTCCTACTCCACGGGCGAGCTCACCGAGCTCTAGTTATGCGCACGACACTAACTAAACTCCTTCTCGACAATACGTCGGAGGTGGAGAAATCTCTCACAAGCAATTACAACAGTAATATAGAAATACAAACAAGAATACAAATACAATACAAAAGAACACTTTTCACCGATTGCTTTTGATCACTTGTTTGTTGCTTGCTTTGGTTGGCTCTTGAAGGATTGGAATGCAGCAGCAATTCCCCTTCAAGATCTCCCTTAAAGTCTTAGCGAAATCCTCCCTCTTGAGCTCCATTTATAACCGGCATCAAGTTGATTTCGCGCTCATCAATCGACTGATTGTGACCATCAATCGACTGGTCATGTAGTCGTTGTCTCACAACGGCCAGATCCACGTTGGTCAAGTTCCAACGAATCACCCATCAGTTGACTGATGATACCCATCAGTCGACTGGTAACACCATCAGTCGACTGCTAGCGCGAACACTCGACTGGAAACCATTATGTGGCTGAAAACACCCCGATCAGTCGACTGATGGTGTTGTCAGTCGACTGTCATCCCTCGGTAGTCGATTGATCAGCCATACCTTGTTCAGTCGAACACCAGTCGAACCCTAATCGACTTAGAGCAGTCGACTGGCACCTATGCCAGTCGACTGATATTGGGTAAAACCTCAAACCCAAGTTATTTGAGCATCCGACACTCAGTCTTAGCCACTTGGCCAAATCCACCTCATCCCTCATGGAGTTCCCCACCGAAGCTCTCTTCCCTCGGCCTACGTCCCTCGGATGCGCCAAGTGCATGGCTTCGCAACGCCATCCTTCGCGTCTCTTGCCCTTGAAGTATGCTTCCCTTGGGCCTCACTCCACTCGCTCCCCGTCCGGAGGTCCCTCAGATGCATCAAGCGCATGACTTCGCAATGCCATCCTTCACCGACTCAAGGACCCCAAGCCTAGTGAACTTGCCAAGTCCTCAAGACTTCCCAAATGCACCAAGCACACGACTTCGCAATGCATTTCTCACCAAGCACCAAGCATACGGCTTCGCAATGCTTTGGACTTTTCCTCACCAAGCCCCATGCTTGGATTTTTCCATGCCAACTCCATGTTGGACTTTCCTATGGCCATCCCATATCATAAGTTTTGTCTATCATCAAAATACTACTCGAGTCAAACTCGAGTCAACTTGGGTCGATTGCACCAACAATCTCCCCCTTTTTTATGATTGACAAAACTACCATCTCAAGTCTACCAATTCTCATATCCCAATGAGAATTCCAATGAACCCTAATTGGTAACTTGGTAACCTCTCCCCCTTTTTAACATAACAGCAAAAAGGTTCTCAAGGGTGTCAATGTCTCATATCCCAATGAGATCTTACAATCTTTCCCTTGACATTCCCTCAATCTTTATAGTGATAATCCCATATCACTTAAGAGAGGCACAATCCCTCAATTTTCCTCCCGTGAGGAAAAATACACATCCATCTTCCCATGATGGATACCTCCCCCTAAAGGCTTGCTCCCCCTTGACTATTGCACCAATAATGTCTTTGGAAAGCCCCTAAGCCAATAGAAACACAAAAACCATCAAAATTAAGGCAAAGTTCAACAATGAACTCTCATCCACCTTAAAATTGATACTCTCACTAAACACTTCTTCTAATCCATATCCAATGGATTTCCCCCCCTTCTAATGCTCTCCCAAGCATGTCCTAGGGTTAGGAGTGGTTAGGGGGCCAAAACATAGCTGAACATGGGCCTAACCACCAAGGTTTACCCAAAATCAGCAGTATCAGTTAACTCTCTCAGCTACCAGTCGACTCCTTCCCACATCAGTCGACTGGCCTCCCTAGCAGTCGACTGATAACTGCATTTGCAGTTTTCTGATTTTTAGAAATGAATTTTTGAAAATCATAAGTAAATATACATACGTTGATAAATCATGAAATTTTGTATGTATATTACTTATTACAATCATAATGGGTGAAAAATATTGGAAAATTATTTTACCCACAAATTAGTGAGATTGACACAAAATTCAAAAATTTAGAAAAGCTTCAATAATGAGCCCTCTTTGTATCATCCCATTCAATAGTGATAGCTATTAAAAGATAGACTTCACCAAGGTTTTTCAAAATATTTTTGAGACCTTTAATTCATTTTCCCTAAACATCTCACTTGTATCTAGATGTGTAAAATACATTTAAGGCAAATATTCTAATGAGATGTGGGTTTTTGTTCTTTAATGGTCTCATGCATATTTCTAGGCAATATTATTTGATTCCCATCAAATCATGCCATAGTCCTTAATTTCATTTTAGTTTATGCATGATATGATTATGACATATATGTGATATAACTTAAGCATGTGCCAAAATCATGATGTCATGGCATGTGAATGTAATTTTAGCATATATGACATATAAAGATAAGTCTAAAACATGATCATGACATTTTTAGAGATAAAAATGAAGATAATGTCATGTCATGGCAAGGCAAATAAATCATGACAAGTAAAACATATTAAGGTATAAAATACCTAAGTGTTAAATCCAAATTGTCATTTCTAGAAATTAATTCTATTTTGCCTTAATACCATTATCTCCCAAGTGTGCCATAAACCCAAAATGACACACCCATACCTCTAAGATTTATTTGTGTCAATTTAATCATTTTTCAACTTCTTAAAGCATATTGGCACATCCTAATGTGTCAACTCACCATGGCTAGGTTAACTACCCATCCACTTAGGGTTGACACACCCTAACCCATATAACATGAATCGATCACGCTCCTAGGAACCCAATACCTATTGGAGCTCCCTGGGTTAACAAGGTATTCACTAGGGATAGCTTCCCTAGTTACCTTTCCTAATGACCCTTTTAGGCTTTGAAGCCATTTTTTTGGGTCTTTCCTAAGTCAAACCTAGGGGTAACTCCCCCTTTGACCTTCTTAGTGGTTTTTCTTAAGTCCTTCGCCACTAAGCAAACACCATGACTAGTCTTTGGGATAGCTTCCCTATTAGTCTTGGTTTTCTTATATTTAGAGATTGTTCCATAATCAAATGGAACATTATGATAAGTCTTCTTGGGCTTAGGTTTGTGACCCAAACCTTCCTTGTCCTTAGACCATTTTTGAACCTTAGGTCTTGACTTTTGGGCATTTGACCATTGAATAGAATTTTCTATAATTTTAAGGGTCTTTTCCATTCTCTCAAGTCTTGACCTCAAGACTTGGTTTTCTAACTCTAATTTTCTCAATTTTGAATTTTCATTAGCTTTTTGGGAAGGCCTCTTCTTCTTAGGCATGTGCCTAGACTTTTTGGGATTAATACCCAAATTTTCTTCTATTCTCCTAATTGACTCCCTACGTAGGATTGGTCTAGTGTTATTGGTCCTAGGTTTGTCCTTAGGTAATTCTACATGCTTGGCACCTAAGCAATAAACCTTATTATTTCCACTAGCATGCTTTTCATTAATAATTGTAAGAGAACTAAAATAATTTTTAGCATGCTTTTTAACTTTAAAAATTGAAGGTGCATAATTTAAATATACCTTAGGGTTAGCTTTGGAAGCTCTCCCTACATGAGATACACCTTCTTGCCCCTTCTTCGTCCCCCTAGGACATTGGCTTCGGTAATGTCTCCTTTGATTGCATTTAAAGCACACAATGTGCTCTTTGCTTCTAGTTGTGGGAACTCCAGCATCCTTTGACTTTTGGTTGACTTTTGGTGCCGATGCCTTTTCCTTAGCCAATTTTGGGCATTTACTTTTGTAATGCCCTTTCTCCCTACACTCAAAGTAAATTATATAATCTTTATTTAAAATTATAATACTTGAGTTACCTAGAGAGGTGGTGGAGGCCTCTTCACTTCTTCCGGAGGTAAAAGCTTCATTTTGATCTTGCTCTGGAATGGAAATCCTTTCCTCCCCCTCAATGCTAGAGGTGGAGGTTTCCTCCAAGTCATCCACATCTTCGAATGTGGATGGTGCTTCTTCCTCGACATTCTCCTCTATTTATCCCGGTTGGGAATTTTCTTGGAATTTGATCACTTTATTCCATAATTCCCTCGTATCCCTATAGTCACCCAATTTAGACAAAATGGTGTTAGGAATCAAATCACTAAGTAATTCGATTACTTTGAGATATGTCTTGAAGTCCTTGATTTGGTCTTGGGCCCACATTGACTTCTCAATTTGCCTATTTATTTCATCCCTAGGCAATTCGAAATCATTTTCTAAGATTAGCATGAAATCAAAATTGGTTTCTAGATATACCTCCATTGTTCTTCTCCACCATTGAAAATCTCCTTCGAATTTTGGTGGTTGGAGGTTGTAGCCGGCCATCTTGTAGTGCTTGTGTCGACGGTTAGTCCTTGACAAGCTCCTAGATCTGATACCACTTGTAGGGGATCGGTGTTGGCCGGCTAGAGGGGGGGTGAATAGTCTTTATCGTAGACGGTGGAATTCGTTCATTCTTGCATTGCTTGTCTACAATTGTCATTAATATATGCAGTGGAAACAATAGAAATAATAACAACAATACAATCACACATAATACACAAAGATATACGTGGTTCGGAACCGAATGGTTCCTACTCCATGGGAGAGCTCACCGAGCTCTAGTTATGCGCACGACACTAACTAAACTCCTTCTCGACAATACATTGGAGGTGGAGAAACCACTCACAAGCAATTACAACAGTAATATAGAAATACAAACAAGAATATAAATACAATACAAAAGAATATTTTTCACCGATTGTTTTTGATCATTTGTTTGTTGCTTGCTTTGGTTGGCTCTTGAAGGACTGGAATGCTGCAGCAATTCCCCTTCAAGGTCTCCCTTAAAGTCTTAGCGAAATCCTCCCTCTTGAGCTCCATTTATAATCTACATCAAGCTGATTTCGCGCCCATCAGTCGACTGGTCCTGTAGCTATTGTCTCACAACAGTCAGATCCACATTGGTCAAGTTCCAACGGATCACCCATCAGTCGACTGATGATACCCATCAGTCGACTGGTAACACCATCAGTCGAGTGATGGTGTGAGCACTCGACTGGAAACCATTCTGTGGCTGAAAACACCTTGATCAATCGACTGATCTCCCTAATCAGTCGACTGATGTGTTGTCAGTCGGCTGCCATCCCTCGGCAGTCGATTGATCAGCCATACCCTGTTCAGTTGAACACCAGTCGAACCCTAATCGACTTAGAGCAGTTGACTGACACCTATGTCAGTCGACTGATGTCGGGTAAAACCTTAAACCCAAGTTGTTTGAGCATCTGACACTCAGTCTTAGCCACTTGGCCAAATCCACCTCATCCCTCATGGAGTTCTCCACCGAAGCTCTCTTCCCTCGGCCTACGTCCCTCGGATGCGCCAAGAACACGGCTTCGCAACGCCATCCTTTGCGTCTCTTGCCCTCGAAGTATGCTTCCCTTGGGCCTCACTCCACTCGCTCCCCATCCGGCAGTCCCTCGGATGCATCAAGCGCATGACTTTGCAATGCCATCCTTCACCGACTCAAGGACCCCGAGCCTAGTGAACTTGCCAAGTCCTCAAGACTTCTCAAATGCACCAAGCGCACGGCTTCGCAAACCATTTCTCACCAAGCACCAAGTGCATAGCTTCACAATGCTTTGGACTTTCCCACACCAAGCTCCATGCTTGGATTTTCCCATGCCAACTCCATGTTGGACTTTCCTATGACCATTCCATGTCATAAGTTTTGTCTATCATCAAAATACTGCTCGAATCAAACTCGAGTCAACCGGAGCCGATTGCACCAACAGGTAGGCCATATATTTCCATAGCAGTGTATGTCTTTCCAAAGCAGTATGTGTATTTCTAGAGCAATAGGTTGACTTCCAGGGTAGTTAGTATATTTGTAGGGCAGTGTATATGGTTCTTGTTCTCGGTAAGGAAGGATGATGTAGGGGGTGTTAGCAGGGCAGTCCATATGTTTCCACGGCAGTTGGTGTACTTCCCGAGCAGTTTATGTGTTTCCAGGGTAGTATATGTGGTTCTTGTTCTTGGTAAGGAAGGATGATGTAGGGGGCGTTAGCAAGGCAATCCATATGTTTCCAGGGCAGTTAGTCTACTTCCCAAGCGGTTTATGTTCTTCCAAGGCAGTTAGTATATTTGCAGGGCAGTGTATGTGGTTCTTGTTTTCAGAAAGGAAGGATGATGTAGGGGGCGTTAGCAGGAAAGTCCATATGTTTTCAGAGTAGTTTATGTATTTTATAGGGCAGTTTATGTGCTTCCAGGGTGGTTAGTATATCTGTCGAGTGGTATGTTCATCTCCCAAGCAGTAGGTTCATTTTGTGAGCCATATGTTTATTTCCCGAGCCGTCGGTGGATTTCGGGATTCTCTCCTCGGTATGGTGAAATAAGGACAAAAGGGCTATGCCGGAGGATAGGAAGTAACAGTGGGAGGTCAAAGGTGGTTAGTTTAATATAATCACATTTATCTTTGTGTTTTATTTAAATTAACATGTGGTAGAAGATATTTTGAATTAGGATTGGGAAAAATGGTTATGAGGACAGGTTGGCAAAGGGCATTCAAGTAAATGCACTACAAGAAGAAGGTGGGATAACCATCTATAAAAGGGGTAGAGGACAACAAGATCAAGGATGGTTGTTTCTTCGCCATTTGGTATTCCCAAGGTCTCTCTTCTATTGGATCGAAGCGGATCGCTAGAGGGGGGGGGGGTGAATAGCGATAAACCTTTTTTTTTAATTCGTTCGTTAAAACTCAAGTAGAAAATTAATTGCAGCGGAAAGATAAACTATAAATAAATGAGACAAATGTTTTTTTTACTTGGTTCGTAGCCTTCGGCTACTACTCCAAGACCCTAGTGATCCTTGATCATGCACGGAGGGCAATTCACTAAAAACACTCCTCCTCGTTGGAGGTAGGAGTTTTGACGATTACAAAAAAAACTTCGAAAGAAAAGATAGAGAGACAAACGCTCTCTTCTATTAATGTAAAGTGCAACGATAGAAAACCTCGATTAATAAAAGGAATTGCAATATTTAAAGAGATGACAAAATAAGAATATGAACAACTAAAAGAGTAGAAAGTAAACTAGGGTTGTTGACATCACTTCGTCGTAGAGTCGTCGGAAAATCGCAGAGTTGTGGAGGTTTGTGAGCACTTAGAGATGATGAAAAACCCTAGGAGAATCCCTCCTTTTATAGCCTTTAAGCCCCTCATCGAATGGGTCTTTAACCAATAGGAATTGGGCACAAAACTCCTTGAAAAATGGTGATGAAGCTTGACTCCTCGAGGGTGATTTTTGACCATCGGTTGAACTGGCCGGTTGAACTGATGGCCAGGATTTTTGACTACAATAAAGAGTTAGCTCAAAATATAAGTGAATTCGACAGCCACTTGCCGTCCGATCTCAACATAGACCTTCCATGGGAAGTCTTGGGTCGGATCGTCGCCTAAGGACGTCCCCGTACAAAGGACACGACCTCACTTCACTTTACTCACTCGAGCTTACCTCGATACTTACTATGTCGCTTTTGCTTCCGGCCTTACACTTGATTTCTTCGGCTCCTTCCGAAGTCACTCGAGTGTCGCCCGACCACCGCGGCTTCCTCCGGGTGTCACTAGCCTTCATCTCCAGCTATAGCAATTTTCTGCACACTCGATTCAGCTCGTGAGATAACGACATGAGCTTAACTTTTTATCGTTTGCTATAATCAAAACTCAGGTTCGACTTAGGTGCCTACTGCACCAACAATCTCCCCCTTTTTGATTTATGGCAAACCCACATACAAAGTTAAGAAAAATAAATTAAGTGCATTAAGCAAAATGAGCAAGAGATATGCATGAATGAGCAGGAGTATAAAAAAGCATGAATGAGCAAGAGTATATAAACACTTTTTTTTTCAAGTGCTCCCCCTTGAGGAATTCTCCCCCTTGACCAAGGGTGAGTACTTGAGAAAGAGTTTTAACTCTCCCCCTTGATGTTTGCTACTAAACAAAAGAATTAAGTAACCGCAATTACTTAATATTTGCCATAGTGTTTAAAATAAGTTTTAAGTTAAGAAATCAAAAAACTGATTTCTTAACCTTGGCCTTTACTTCCGTTTTGTTAACACGAACAAGTTAACTAAGCCGAACAAGTTAACTAAGCCTTGGCCATAAAAAAAAAATTATCCCTTAACTTTGGCCTTTTTCTCCCCCTTTTGCCATATATCGAAAAGAGTGAGGGTGTGTGTGGAATAAAAAAATAAGTATTAATTTGAAAATGTTCCACATTATTTTGAAAATAATATACTGAAAATAAGTTCATCTATAAAATGTTCGACTCATATTTGGCTTGATTGATATGAAAGATCAACCAGTCCTGGTCAGAGTCGGTTAGTATGTATGATTATACTTCGTGGTTCATATTGATGTACTAGCTCTACATCTGAAACCAGGAGTAAGGTCCTAACATCTCACGCCCATTTACGTGGCTAAGTACACAAACACATTAGTCCTATGTGTTGTGAGATGTACTGGCTCCTTAAATCTATAGGTGCATGATATCTAAGGTATGTCCTATGCTAGTTCCATAAAAATGAAAATTAAGAAATAGTAGTAAGAAAATATAATTTGTAAGTTTCTATTCTACTACGCACATGCCCAATTTTCATCTTAATAGACTAAATTCGGCTTCGGGTAGGGGTTTAGTAAATAGGTCTGCTAAGTTAGACTTTGATTCGACGTATTCGAGTTGTATGGCTCCGTTGGCCACATGTTCTCGAATGAAATGGTGTTTGACCTCTATATGTTTGGTCCTAGAGTGACATATCAGATTCTTACTAAGATTAATTGAACTAATGTTATCTACGTGAAGTTTAGTATTCGTAAAGTCTAACTTAAAGTCGCGGAGAGTGTGCTTCATCCAAAGAAGCTGAGTGACACACTCACCCATCGCGATGTATTCGGCTTCGGTGGTAGATAAGGCAACACAGTGTTGCTTCCTACTGCACCAACTCACTAGACTCGAGCCGAGAAGTTGACAACAACCACTCGTACTCTTTCTATCGAGCTTACTACCGGCATAGTCCAAATCGGAGTAGCCGATTAGTTTGAACTCGGTAGATCTAGGGTACCAAATACCGACATTAAGTGTACCCTTTAGATATCTAAGGATATGCTTGACTAGAGTTAGGTGAGACTCTTTGGCACAGGTTTGGAACCTTGCACACATACTTACTGCAAATAGGATATCAGGTCGGCTTGCAGTTAAGTAAAGGAGACTCCCTATTATGCTCCTATAGTATTTTAAATCAATTGAGTTTCCGATTAAATCTTCTTCTATATTAACATTAGTTGCCATTGGGGTATTAATAATTTTAGCGTCTTGCATTCCAAAGCATTTAATTAATTCCCTAGTATATTTGCGTTGATATAGGTATATTCCATCTTTAGTTTGTTTAATTTGTAGACCTAAGAAGAAACTTAACTCGCCTACTAAATTCATTTCAAATTCACTTTCCATAAGTGAAATGAACTCATTTAGTAGGATTGAGTTGGTGGTTCCGAAAATAATATCATCTACGTAGATTTGGGCTATGAATATGTCTTTACCTAATGTTTTTACGAAAAGGGTTGGGTCAACTACACCTTGGTTAAAGCCTTTGGACTTAAGATAAATCGAAAGTCTCTCGTTCCAAGCTCGAGGAGCTTGTTTAAGTCCATAAAGAGCTTTCTTTAACCTAAGGACATGATCGAGTTTGTCTAAACTTTCGAAACCGGGGGGTTGACTAACATAAACTTCTTCTTTAATGTATCCATTTAAGAATGTAGATTTCACATCCATTGGAAACAACTTAAATCCTCGATGTGCTGCATATGCTAATAGCATTCGAATGGACTCTAATCTAGCTACTGGGGCATAGGTCTCGTCGTAATCTAAACCTTCGACTTGACTAAACCCTTTAGCGACTAGTCTAGCTTTATTTCTAACTACTTCACCTTTATCATCAAGTTTATTTCTAAACACCCACCTTGTTCCAATGATTGTTTTATCTTTAGGTGGTGGTACTAATTCCCATACTTCGTTCCTAGTGAATTGAGCCAATTCTTCTTGCATTGCAATAATCCAATCGGGATCAAGAAGAGCTTCGTCAATAGTCTTGGGTTCAATTTTGGAAATTAAGGAGATTTGACTAAGGTTTTTGTATGAGGCTCTAGTTCGAACTCCTAGACTTGGATCACCTATCACTTGGTCGATAGGATGATTCGTTTGAGTCCTAGTTGGATTTGGGTTTGAGTCTATAACTTGATCAATAGGATGACTCGTTTGAGTTCTAGTTTGGTTAGAGTCATCTATCACTTGGTCATTAGAGTGATTTGGTTGACTTAGATTAGGATTAACACTAGACCTGATCTCCGGATCAGAGTTAGGTCTAGTATGAATCGACTCGCTAATTGGGGTTGCCGGGGGTTTTGTAGGTTCGTGTCCTTCATCAAATACTACATTGATAGTCTCCTCGACTCTAAGGGTGTCGTGGTTATATACTCTATAAGCTCTGCTTGTTGTCGAGTATCCTAGAAAGATTCCGGTCGTGGTTTTGGATGTAAATTTCCCTAGGTAATCCATAGTGTTTTGGATATGTACCTTACACCTAAATACCCTAAAGTACTTGATGTTAGATATTTTATCGTGATAAATCTCGTATGAGGTCTTAAGGTGCCTCTTTACCATAAGGATCCTATTTTGGACATAGCATGTCGTACTCACGGCTTTCGCCCAAAACCTATCGGGTAGGTTATACTCATTTAACATTGTCCTAGCGGCTTCTTCTAGGGTTTTATTTTTACGTTCTACTAGGCCATTTTGTTGTGGAGTTCTAGGGCAAGAGAACTCATGGTGGTATCCATTTAGGTTACAGAATTCTGTAAACCTATGGTTTTCGAATTCACCACCATGATCAGTCCTAAGTCTTTTGATTTTAATGTTTTGTTGATTTTCTATTAACTTAAATAGGTTGATTAATTGATCTAGGGTATCACTTTTGTGTTTGATGAACCTAACCCAAGTAAATCTAGAGTAGTCATAAATAATGACTAAACAAAATTTACTTCCATTAAGTGACTTAGCTCCGTGCGAATCAAATAGATCCATGTGTAGGAGCTCAAGCACACTTTTGGTTCGTTCTTGATTAGTTAGTTGATGTTGTGTCCTAGATTGTTTACCTTGTTGACAAGCATTACATATTTTATTATCCAAGTTATTGAGGTTAGGCAAACCTCTGACTAAGTCACTCTGACTCATCTTGTGGATGAGTCTTGGGTGTGAGTGACCGAGTCGTCGGTGCCACAACCATGATTCCTCTTGCCGTGTCATAAGACACTTAGTTGAGGAGTTAGTTAAGTTAATAGTGTAAATGTTGTTATTTCTAGTTCTTTTAAGAATTGTTTTAGAGGTTTCGTTTGTATTAATTACGCATTTATTTTCTAGAAATATGACCTTATAGTTATTATCACACAATTGGCTTACACTAAGTAGATTATATTGAAAATTTTCTACTAATAAAACATTTTGAATAAAAAAATTTGAGTTAAGCTCAATATCACCTGATCCGATGATTTTGAGCTTGCCATTATTTCTGAAGGCTACTGATCCTTGTCGTTTGAATCGAAGCTTCGAAAACTTGAGTTGATCCCCGGTAATGTGTCGGGAGCAACCACTGTCCAACATCCATTGATCCTACACGTAAGGTAGTTGTATCGGATATTGGATTTATTAAAGATTGGTTGAAAATTATTAACCTAAATCATCTCACCCATGTCTACATGATCAAACACGTTAACCCTATATGTTCTTGTGAGATGACTTCCAATTTTACTTGATTTAAATTTAATGACTTAAACACTTGTCAACCTTGCGTTAGATTCGGATTTGACCTTAGGCTTATCAAGTCACCTTTTCAAGATCATGGCTTCCAGGTCGTGGCGAGGCACAGAGGCCTTCTTTGATCGGAACAATGACCACTTCCTTAGATAAAGCCATTTTCAAGAAAATAGTAACTTGACTCACCTAAGACCACTTCCTGGTCTAACTAGTCTAGGATACAGCGAGGTAGCTTCACCTAGTTCCACTCGGTCAAGTGAACCGAACTAGATACGCCTTATCTAGCTCGAATACACGAGACTCCGTTTTTCTAGCATACTATCATCTCGCCGCATCCCGGCACTATGTTATCAAGTGTTGATGAGTTATATTCCTATCTAACCATTCTAAAAAGAAAAATCCAACTAAATAAAAACCTAAGCATGCAATTTCTAAGTTAAAACAAAAACAAGTTTCGTACTAGCTCCCCCTGGACCATTGAATCGATTCGTTCTCTTCACATAGTGGATTTGGTCCTTGGGAACCCAGTACTGGTTTGATCCTAAGTTTGAAATCAAGGTGGACCCATGCTTGGACACATTTTTTATGTCGACTTACAATCGACATATACGACTTATTGGTCGTGTTTGAGCTAAACCCTAGCCCGGCCTTGTTGTACACGACCCTTTGCGATCCAAGTAGGAGGTCAAGTCCTTTGGATCCTAAAGTAAACCTTTCCAACGTATTCCTAAGATCTTCGACTTGACTCTTCAAGAGTGAGTTCTCAACTTCGAGTTTTTCAACCCGAGTTGAGTCCTTCTCTTGAACTCGACTAGTCGAAGAGGTTAGGGAGACCTCGTGTTTGAGGAGTTTAACTTCCTCAACCAGGGTCTCGACCTTGTGTTGGGTTTCCGGCAATGCGACGTGTGTGTGTTCGATCACGTTTCGCAAACATGAGCACAGCGGAAGCAATAAAAATAATAAATCTACATTTATTACAACACACACAACACACGCATGCATAGTACAACAAGTGTAGACATAACCATAAATTTAAATTTGCAATAAAAGGAAATTTATCTACGTTATACCTTTCGTATGACGTGTAGCGGGAACGGCATCAACCGGAACGATCCTCGCTAGAATCGTCTCTATCCGTATCCACGCCGAGTTCCTCGGGATGACTTTGCTAAGCCACGAGCTTCGTCTTCGTACGGATTACTAGCCTCGTGTTGAAGACGACGTGATCGAGAGATGATCACGATCCGAATCCAAATTCGGATCCTAATACGAGTTCTCAAAACTCGCTTCTCCGGAGAGGTATTCGTCAACCAATTGACGAATCCTTCGTCCTCCACCTCATAGGATTACCGGAGATCGAATCCCTGGTAAGTTAGCCGCTGTCGGAGCTCTAACCGTCGTCCAAACGACGCTCCGACGAGAGGAGAACAAGCTGTCCAGAAAACTGGACAGTTTGGTGGAGGTGATAGGCGCCGGCCAACCAAGGAAGATAGAGCTCACATTGATGCCAAACCTGAAGGAGATCTCCGGAGCACTAACCGGCAGCAGCTCGACGCCGGCGAGGGGGAAGGAAGCTACCTTCTGGACGCCGGTTGGAGGAGCTATGGGCGGCGGCAAGAGGTTGGCGCCGAAAACTCCAATAAGGAGGTGGGCGGCAACTTTAACCTAGGGGTTTTGGATTAGAGCTTAATTATCCCTTAAGCCCTCTTTTATAGAGAACTAATTCTCTTAATGGTTATTGGATCATAACCATTAGGCCCGTTAACCCGCTCCATTAAGATAAATTAAAATAAACCAAACCATGATGGTTTATTTTAAGTTAAAACGAACCGAACCAACTTTTGGTTCATTCGTTTAAAATAACCCAAACCCTTTGGTTTATTCTCCTCCATTGGATTAGAACCAAACCATTTTGGTTCATCCATTATGTCTTCATAAGACACGACCCATCCACGCTTCCATTGCGACTGAAACGATTTCATGCTCGCTTCATGTTTGGTCCAACCAAACCTTGTTTCTCTCGGTCTGAGAATCCTATTCTCAAGCTTATTTTAAATCCTTTGGATTATGCTCGTTGTGCGTGTGACCAAATAGGTTCTCGGTTTATGTTTGTCGTCTATAATTAACCATTAATTATAGAACGATCATGAGTGGCACCTAGTAGTACATCATGATCCCCAATTAACCGAAAAAATCAACGGTTGATCCAGAACTATTTCTGAAACCCTTCAGCAGCTCGAATGATTTGTGCCCCATTCCCTTCACTCATCCTATACCCACTTGGTTCAGGACATGGTCTATAGTGTCAATCCCCACTAGGCTGACTACGTCACACCTAGCCCAAGTATCAATTCCTCATCCTACGGATTCTAGTTACTCCACATGTATCGAAGAGTACCTTACTCTAAACATGTAATCCTTTGGCTAAAGACTTTAGTAACAATCCGACGAGAGGCCATGGGTATACATCTCCTCGCAAGGAGTGGTGAATCCTTTATAGGCTATTCAAACACCTTCGATCACTTCGACTTATACCCAATCATCTCGGGTCCACATCTCCTTAGAGATGTTTGCTTAAGATGTCAAAGCATAAGTCTCCATGATCAAGATGACTTGAATACCGCAAGTCTAAGGAACATCGCACTTAAGCCACAGTAAGAACTTCATTGACATATCTATATATGCAGAGAACCATATGAAGTCTTACGGCTGGTCACTCCAATGAACTAGTTACCATAACTAGCATCCACGATTAACTCCGGACATCACTATGTCTCCGGCCCGGTGAGAATCACCGCTTGGATACACCAAGGAGTATACCTCGTGCTAGTCTCGGGAATTGATGGTGTCCAAATCCATCAATTCATCGACTAGGATAATTCGATACATCACAATTACACATGTAGAGATACTCACTAGTTGTGATCCAATCACAAATTCTCTCATCTTTGTGAATCGTATCGTGGACATTGATAAATGAGTTTAAGATCCAATCAAATACATAAAACATGTATACTCAAATAGTGAATCTTCATTTATCATATAAATGGTTCATACATAAGGCGATTGCCTTAGGACATCTCTCATATATTACTAACAGACTCCCACTTGGCCTAATGCCAATCGCTATGGTATCCAATACCATAAGCTCTAACATGACCCTCAAACTTATTTTGAGGTAATGCCTTAGTCAAAGGATCCGCTAAGTTCCTTTCAGTGGGAATTTTCTCGATTTGTATTTCGTTCCTACTGATGATCTCTCTGATAAGATGATAGCGGTGAAGCACATGTTTGGATCATTGATGAGGCCACATCAAGTTCAGAGATGAACTTCTTGATCCAAACCGCTTCTTATGCTGCTTCCAAAGCTGCAATGTATTCTTCCTTAGTGGCAGAATCCGCTATAGCGTCAAGCTTGGAACCTTTCCAACTTATTGCGCCTCCATTCTAGGTGAATACATACCCAGACTGAGACATGGAATCATCCTTGTCTGTCTGGAGCTGGCATCCGTATACCCACGTATCACCATGTACCCTTCTCCATATATTAGGAACACATCCTTAGTTCTTCTCAAGTAATTAAGGATCGTCTTAACAGCCACCCAATAATCCATTCCTGGATCAGACTGGTATCTGCTCGTGACACTTAGAGCATACGATACATCGGACCTCGTACATAACATAGCATACATGATAGATCCTATTGCGGATGCATAGGGAATCTTACTCATGCAAATCCTCTCGTCTTCTGTGCGCGGACACATAGACTTTGAAAGGTGTATCCCATGCCTGATGGGTAGGAAACCTTTCTTGGATTCCGACATGCTAAACCTCTTTGCTTTTCGGTCTATATATGAACTACAAAGACCAAGCAACCGTTTGATCTATCTATAGATCTTAATCCCGAGGATATAGGTTGCTTCTCCCAGGTCTTTCATGGAGAATGTCTTGGATAACCAAACCTTAACTGACTGTAAGACTGAAACATCGTTTCCTATAAGTAATATGTCATCGACATACAATACTAGGAACACGACTGCACTCCCAATAACCTTCTTGTACACACAAGGTTCGTCTGGATTTTGTGAGAAATCAAACTTTTTGATTGTCTCATCAAAACGGATATTCGACTCTGGATGCTTGCTTGATCCATAAATGGACCGTCGCGCAATTTGCATACCTTGGTTTTATCAGCGATGTGAAACCCTCGGTGTATCATATACACGTCCTCGAGCAGGTTTCCATTAAGGAAAGCTGTTTTCACATCCATCTGCCATATCTCATAATCATAATGAGCCGCTATGGCCAGGAGCATCCGAATGGATTTAAGCATAGCTACAGGCGAATAGGTTTCGTCATAATCAACACCTTGTTTTTGACGATATCCTTTCGCCACCAATCTAGCCTTATAGGTATTCACATTACCATCCATGTCGGTTTTCTTCTTGAAAACCCACTTGCACCCTATAGGCTTTATGCCTTCAGGTGGGTCAACCAAGTTCCAAACTTGGTTTTCGTACATGGAATCCATTTCTGACTTCGTGGCACCAAGCCACTTATCCCTTTATGAACTTGTCAGCACCTCTTCATAACTGGTAGGCTCCTCATCATCAATGAGTAACACGTCGTTCGATTCACTTACGAGAAATCCATATCTCTCAGGAATATTGCGTGTTCTACCAGATCTACGAAGATGTGGTGTTACAATAGGTCCAGCCGATTGCTCATCACTATGAGTTGTCATTTATTGTGTGCTTCACCAGGTATCTCATCAATGTCTATTTGAGTCTCTCGAGCCTCCTCAAGCTCGACGACACTCCCACTGTTTTCTTGCAAGAGAAACTCTTTCTCTAGAAACACAGCATGCCTTGAAACAAACACCTTTTGTTCCACAGGATGATAGAATTGGTAACCCCTTGTTTCCTTAGGGTATCTAATAAATAGATATTTATCAGACTTAGCATCCAATTTGTCTGATACTGTCCGCTTCACATAAGCAGGACAACCCCATATCTTCAAGTAAGATACATGAGGTTTCTTACTATTCCATATCTCATATGGAGTAGTAGAGACTACCTTGGTTGGCATTCTGTTTAACAAGTAAACAGCTGTCTGAAGTGCATAGCCCCAAAAGGACTTGGGAAGATTTGCATGATTCATCATTGACCTGACCATGTCCAACAAGGTCCGGTTACGCCTCTCAGATACACCATTATGCTGTGGTGCATATGGCGGAGTCCATTGAGACAATATGCCATTGTCTCTTAGATAATCAAGAAACTCTTGACTTAAGTATTCACCACCTCGATCCGATCGAAGTATTTTAATACTCTTGTCATGTTGTTTCTCTACTTCATTTCTGAATTTTTGAACCTTTCAAAGGCTTCAGACTTGTGTTTCATCAAGAACACATACTCAAACCGTGAGTGATCATCGGTGATGGTAATGAAGTAGCTATAGCCTCCTAAAGCTTGAGTTGACATAGGTCCACATACATCAGTATGTATTAGACCTAGTAACTCTCCCACTCGTTCACCTTTTCCAGTAAAAGGTAACTTAGTCATCTTGCCTTTTAAGCATGATTCACATGTATCGTATGAATCCAATTCAAACGATTCCAGAATTCCACATCGGTGTAATTCGGACATGCGTTTCTTGCTTATATGGCCAAGACGACAATGCCACATATAGGAGTCTATTTGATTATCCTTTCGAGCATGCGTGTTGCTCGCTTCGATATTGAAAATGTCACTGGATACGTCCAACGTATAAATGTCATTACTCAAAGTTCCAGTTCCATAAAGTACGCCATTCAAAGTTATATAACAACAATTGTTACTAAACGTCAAATGGAAACCATTTCTATTTAAGCAGGAAATAGAAACAATGTTCTTTATTAGAGAAGGAACATAATAGCAATTGTCCAGTTCCAAGACTAGTCCACTAGGGAGCTTCAGCAAATAAGTTCCGATGGCGACCGCAGCAACCTTTGCTCCATTGCCAACTCGCAAATTTGACTCCCCTCTGATGAGTCTTCTTCTATTCCTTAGCCCCTGTATGTCATTACATATATGTGAGCCACACCCAGTATCCAATACCCAAGTGTCTAAGGAAATAGAATGACAATCAATAACGAAGATACCTGAAGAGGATGGGACATCATATGCCTTCTTCTTTTTCATGGACTCAAGATAAATCTTGCAGTTTCTTCGCCAGTGGCCTTCCTTGCCACAGTGATGGCAAATGTCCTTTTGCGCTGGTTCTGCCTTCTTTGCCTTTTTCTTCTTTCCTTTCTTCTGTTCTTTTGCCTTCCTCTTAGAACCTTTCTTTGAGGAATCAACTAACAGAACCGCCTTCTCCTCATGCTTCACAGAAGGCTCCACAGTCTTCAGCATATTGAGGAGCTCAGGAATGGTGGATTCTAATTTGTTCATCCGATAGTTCATCACAAATTGTGAGAAACTCTTGGGCAAACAATGCAGAATTAAGTCAATACTTAACTCATGATCCATCACAAAACCGAGGGTTGCTAGCATCTCGATGTACCCGTTCATCTTTAGAACAAACTGCACTACAGATGAACCTTCTTGCATCTTCGTGGTGAAGAGGAACCTAGAGACCTCGAACCTTTCGGATCTCACTTGCTCATCGAATAACTCATGAAGATGGAAGACTATAGTATTAGCATCCATATGCTCATGCTGCTTTTGCAGCTCAGGTACCATCGCCGCTAGCATGATGCAACTCGCCAGCTCAGAATCTGCCACATGCTTTTGATAGACCAACATTTGGTCTGAAGTTGCATCGTCCTTAGGACGGTCAGGAAGAGGCTCTTCAAGGACATATGCAAGCTTTTCCGCCTTGAGAACAATTCTTAGGTTTCTAAGCCAGTCCAGGAAGTTAGGCCCAGTCAGTTTGTTCGAATCCAAAATAGTGCGCAAATTTAAAGACGTCATGATCAATTTATTGACCTAGAAATACAAAACGAGCATATATGAGAAAATGATTTTAAAATGCATCAATATACATTTATAAATCCCATTCATTTTTCGAATTTCAAAAACCCCAAAATCACTTCGGGAGATCGTAGGTCCATCTCCGAATGGGCTGATATTCATCATAGTTATGAACAACCTTGCAGAGAGCCCAACAAGCCATTCATAACTACGACGGTAGGTATCATCTATACCGATTGCATATCACGTATATGCAACTATCACAATGTGCTATCAACTAAATGAATGTTCGCACATACGTTGGGTTGTTAACACATTAACAAGTATGCATCATATGCATAGCACCCAACTTCACCTCCCTTTACATCGACCTTGGAGAGAGTCCAACAAGCCGATGCTCCAGATTAAAGCCAACCCATTAATCGAGAAATAGTTTTAATATGGTTAGAGCACATTCAACCAATTAGCCCAGCTTGGAGAGAGTCCAACAACCAAAGCTAATGATTGACCTCTGACTCTTACCATATTAGTATTAAACTATTCCATGGTTTGAACATGTTCGGGTTCGAGCCGGGCTTGGAGAGAGTCCAACAACCCAAACAAGAAACGGAACTCTGGTTCTAACCATATTAATGGAAGGTGTAGGCTTTAATATTGTTTAAGGGTTTTATGTCTCATCCTCTTTGCATGCAAATAACTATTATCTACATGACATGACATACATGGCATACATCTACATGTCACGACACGCATGGCATAATGTTATGCATCTAATGCAATTACATGACATACAATTATGTCATGTATATATTTCCTTATATGTCATAACTATTTATGGAAATAAAATATGTTTAAGATTTGATTCTCTAAATCAAATCATAATTAAATTAGGAAACAAATTTCCAAATCTAATCACATATTTTATTCATGGAATTATTTGATTAAGGAAAATCTATTTAGGAAACTAATTTCCTAAATCATTAAAACTACTTATGGAAATAAAATATTTTAAGATTTGATTTCCCAAATCAAATCATGATTAAATTAGAAACAAATTTCGAATCTAATCAAATATTTTATTTATGGAAAATATCAATTTCCATAAATACTTCCAACTTTTCAAAAGTGGAAGATTTCCATAAATACTTCTAGACTTTCCAAAATTGAAAAATTTCCATAAATACTTCTAAATTTCCAAAATTAGAAAATTTCCAGAAATACATTATGACTATCGCAAAACCATTTTTATGATTATGTCGAAACACAACCTGGGCTCTGATACCCTTTGTTGGGTTTATGTTCGATCACGTTTAGTAAACATGAATACAGCGGAAGCAATAAAAATAATAAATCTACATTTATTACAACACACACAACACACGCATGCATATTACAACAAGTGTAGATATAACTGTAAATTTAAATTTGCAATAAAAGGAAATTTATCTACGTTATACCTTTCGTATGACGTGTAGCGGGAACGACATCAACCGGAGCGATCCTCGCTAGAATCGTCTCTATCCGTATCCACGCCGAGTTCCTCGGGATGACCGCTAAGCCACGAGCTTTGTCTTCGTGCGGGTTACTAGCCTCGTGTTGAAGGCGGCGTGATCGAGAGATGATCACGATCGAATCAAATTCGGATCTAATCTGAGTTCTCAAAACTTCGCTTCTCCGGAGAGGTATTCGTCAGCCAATTGGCCAATCGCCATCCTCCACCTCAGAGGATTACGAGATCAGAATCCCGGATAAGTTAGCGCTTGCTGTCGGGCTCTAACCGTCGTCCAAGCGGCGCTCCGGCGAGAGGAGAACAAGCTGTCAGAAAACTGGACAGCTTTGGTGGAGAGATAGCGCCCGGCCAACAAGGAAGAGTGCTCACCTTGATGCCAAACCTAGGAGATCACGGAGCACTAGGCAGATCGGCGAAGCCGGCGAGGAAGGAAGCGGCCTTACGGCGCGGTTGGAGGAGCAAGGTGGCGGCAAGAGGTTGGGAGACTCTTAAGCCCTCTTTTATAGAGAACTAATTCTCTTAATGGTTATTGGATCATAACCATTAGGCCCGTTAACCGCTCCATTAAGATAAGTTAAAATAAACCAAACCGCGGGATCATAACCATTAGGCCCGTTAACCCGCTCCATTAAGATAAGTTAAAATAAACCAAACCATGATGGTTTATTTTAAGTTAAAACGAATCGAACCAACTTTTGGTTCATTCGTTTAAAATAACCCAAACCCTTTGGTTTATTCTCCTCCATTGGATTAGAACCAAACCATTTTGGTTCATCCATTATGTCTTCATAAGACACGGCCCATCCACATTTCCATTGCGACTGAAACGATTTCATGCTCGATTCATGTTTGGTCCAACCAAACCTTGTTTCTCTCGGTCTGAGAATCCTATTCTCAAGCTCGTTTTAAATCCTTTGGATTACGCTCGTTGTGCGTGTGACCAAATAGGTTCTCGGTTTATGTTGGCCGTCTATAATTAACCATTAATTATAGAACGATCATGAGTGGCACCTAGTAGTACATCATGATCCCCAATTAACCGAAAAAATCAACGGTTGATCCAGAACAATTTCTGAAACCCTTCAGCAACTCGAATGATTCGTGCCCCATTCCCTTCACTCATCTTATACCCACTTGGTTCAGGACATGGTCTATAGTGTCAGTCCCCACTAGGCTGACTACGTCACACCTAGCCCAAGTATCAATTCCTCGTCCTACAGATTCTAGTTACTCCACATGTATTGAAGAGTACCTTACTCTAAACATGTAATGCTTTGGCCAAAGACTTTAGTAACAATCCGACGAGAGGCCATGGGTATACATCTCCTCGCAAGGAGTGGTGAATCCTTTATAGGCTATTCAAACACCTTCGATCACTTCGACTTATACCCAATCATCCCGGGTCCACATCTCCTTAGAGATATTTGCTTAAGATGTCAAAGCATAAGTCTCCATGATCAAGATGACTTGAATACCGTAAGTCTAAGGAACATCGTACTTAAGCCATAGTAAGAACTTCATTGACATATCTATATATGCAGAGAACCATATGAAGTCTTACGGCTGGTCACTCCAATGAACTAGTTACCATAACTAGCATCCACGATTAACTCCGGACATCACAATGTCTCCAGCCAGTGAGAATCAGCTGCTTGGATACACCAAGGAGTATACCTCGTGCTAGTCTCGATAGAATTGATGGTGTCCAAATCCATCAATTCATCGACTAGGGATAATTCCGATACATCACAATTACACATGTAGAGATACTCACTAGTTGTGATCCAATCACAAATTCTCTCATGCTGTGAATCGTATCGTGACATTCAGTAAATGAGTTTAAGATCCAATCAAATACATAAAACATGTATACTCAAATAGTGAATCTTCATTTATCATATAAATGGTTCATACATAAGGCGATTGCCTTAGGACATCTCTCATATATTACTAACACCTTGGACTCGGACTTAGCTAACCTTCTATTTAAAAACTTAATTGCACTATAAAGTGTAGTAATGAGAGACCGACTTACCTTGAGTGTATCTTTTGAACCGGATGCGTATTCGTCGCTTGTCTTGAATAGTGCATCGCAGTCCGACTCGTCTTCGGTTTCTGATTCAAGTTCCGGTTCCGACTCCATCTCCGATTCCACCGGTTTAGCCATGAGGACTCGATCATCGTCTTCTTCCTCAGAAGCTTCTTCCCAAGTAGCGTTGAGTGTCTTTTTGTGTTTTGGTGCCTTGCTCTTGAGTTTTGGGCATTCGGACTTGATATGTCCAAACCTGTTGCATTCATAACATCTAATATTTGAACTTTTAGGCTTACCTTCGTTGGGTCGAGTGACGGTTCGTTTTCGGCCCTTGACTATCCTCCGAACTAGGTTGACTAGTTCGACCTCCATTTCCGAGTCGACCTCCGAATCTGACTCATCCTCTTCTTCCTTCGGGGGTGGCTTGCTAGCGGTTTTCTTCTTTGAACTTGCAAATAGTGCTATACCTTTCTCGAATTCCGAGTTTGACTACTCATGAAGTTCAAAATCAGAAAAAAGTTCATCTAACCTAAGTTTAGAAAGATCCTTGGAGACCTTGTAGGCATCGACCATGGATGCCCACAAGATAGTCCTCGGAAAGGAGTTTAGGACATACCTTATAAGGTCACGGTTTTCGACCTTTTGCCCGATTGTGTGTAGATTGTTGACTATGTTCTGGACGCGGGCGTGGAGTTGCGTCGCCGTTTCATGTTCCTGCATTTTTAGATTATATAATTTATTAAATAAAACGTCGCGCTTACATACCTTGGCTTCATCGGTCCCTTCGTGTAGCTCCACTAGCTTTGTCCAAAGGTCCTTTGCACTGATGAAGGGGCCGACGCAATTTAACTCCTCCTTGGACAAGCCGCATTGGAGGATTTGTGTTGCCTTGGCGTCGGCTTCGACTTGTCGTTTTGTCGCAATGGTCCATTGATCATAATCCAAGGAGTCACCCACTTCATTAGTCGGAAGTGTGAAACCCGTTTGGATTATGATCCACATCTCGATTTGGATTTTGAGAAAGCATTCCATCCGACCTTTCCAGTAACGGAAATCATCTCCGTTGTAAAACGGAGGTCGGACGGTGTTAAAACCCTCGAGATGGGCCATTTGGAAGGGAAACATTGCACAAAAAATACAAAAAAAAACACGAAAAAAAGGTTCCAAGACTTTGCCTTGGATTAGTAATGTAGGAAATGAAAAGAAACAAAAGGAATAAACGAGAAATAACCAACTAAAATAAAAGATGAGCACTTACAACCTTCGATGACCCAGAAATGGTACTAAACGATGGTTTTTCGGGATGCATACAGCTTGTTATGAGGGTTTATCCATGTAAGAAGTGTAGATCTTTCCGAGAGCTTCGTTTTGGTAGGTAGACCGTTTCGTGGGTCAACTTCTACAAAAAGTTATGCCCGTTTTACCGTCGGCTACTCCAAAAGCGAATACTTGCAAAACAAAACCAAACGAAGAGTACCATGACTTCGTCTTGGATTAGTAGTGCGGGAGAAAAATTTAAATGAACGAAAAATAAATCTGTAAAAAATGCTAGATTGGTGGTTTCACCAAATCTAAGCGCCCCCGGCTCTGATACCAATTGTTGGATCGAAGCGGATCGCTAGAGGGGGGGGGGTGAATAGCGATAAACCTTTTTTTTTTAATTCGTTTGTTAAAACTCAAGTAGACAGTTAATTGCAGTGGAAAGATAAACTATAAATAAATGAGACAAATGTTTTTTTTACTTGGTTCGTAGCCTTCGGCTACTACTCCAAGACCCTAGTGATCCTTGATCACGCACGGAGGGCAATTCACTAAAAACACTCCTCCTCGTTGAAGGTAGGAGTTTTGACGATTACAAAAAAAACTTCGAAAGAAAAGATAGAGAGACAAACCCTCTCTTCTATTAATGTAAAGTACAACGATAGAAAACCTCGATTAATAAAAGGAATTGCAATATTTAAAGAGACGACAAAATAAGAATATGAACAACTAAAAGAGTAGAAAGTAAACTAGGGTTGTTGACAGCACTTCGTCGTAGAGTCGTCGGAAAATCACAGAGTTGTGGAGGTTTGTGAGCACTTAGAGATGATGAAAAACCCTAGGAGAAGCCCTCCTTTTATAGCCTTTAATCCCCTCATCGAATGAGTCTTCAACCAATAGGAATTGAAAACAAAACTCCTTGAAAAATGATGATAAAGCTTGACTCCTCGAGGCTGATTTTTGACCATCGGTTGAACTGGCTGGTTGAACTGGCCCGGTTGAACTGGCCGGTTGAACTGGCCGGTTGAACTAATGGCCAGGATTTTTGACTACAATAAAGAGTTAGCTCAAAATATAAGTGAATTCGACGGTCACTTGTCGTCCGATCTCAACATAGACCTTCCATGGGAAGTCTTGGGTCGGATCGTCGCCTAAGGACGTCCTCGTACAAAGGACATGACCTCACTTCACTTTACTCACTCGAGCTTACCTCGATACTTACTATGTCACTTTTGCTTCCAGCCTTCCACTTGATACCTTCGGCTCCCTCCGAAGTCACTCGAGTGTCGCCCGACCACCGCGGCTTCCTCCGGGTGTCGCTAGCCTTCAGCTCCAGCTATAGCAATTTTCTGCACACTCGATTCAGCTCGTGAGATAACGACATGAGCTTAACTTTGTATCGTTTGCTATAATCAAAACTCAGGTTCGACTTAGGTGCCTACTACACCAACATCTTCTTCTCCAATTTATTGTTTTCCTCATACTCGTACTAACTTGATCGTTGGAGTGGCCGCACCGGGAAACCGGCCAACCCTTAACACTCTTTCTTGGTGTGGCAGATCTAGCTTAATTCCTAAGACCCGGGGTTGTTTCAGTAGCTAATCTTCTTTTCTTTAAGCCTCTCTTAGTGACAGATCTAGTGATCCATAAGGAGGGTGAGGGAGGTCTTGGCAGTCAAAAGAAGTAAGCACCATTAATTGACACTGTCTGTGGGAACTTGAACAAAAAGTCATGATGGTGAATACTAGGAGAATGTTGAAGGAGCCAGCGGAAGGGGAGAAGTCCATCTCCAGTACCTCCAAAGGGGGTACCAGCAAAAGGTGTCTGTTGGAACGTCGATGGCCATCTAGAGGGGGGTGAATAGCCCTCTTTCATCGTACGGTGGAATTTACTCATTGATTGCTCGCCTACAAATATGATTAGTGCAAGCGGAAATATAAACAATAAAGACAAAGCAATAAGTAAAGGAAATCAAAATGCTAACACCAAGATGTAACATGGTTCACGGTCGTGCCGTTAATCCATGATCCGATTCGTCCAAGGTGAATCATGCCTAGAATTTTCCACTAGTCTCTCCTTTGCACCAAGCAAGGTGGAGGTGACCTTTTCTTACAAAATCACTCCTCTTACAATAAGATGAATATAAGCACAAGGAAGAGGATTGAAAATGTTTGGGCACTTGAGAAGATGTTTAGAGTAGAAGCATTAGGCTCCCCAAGTGTCCAAAGGCCCCATTTTATAGAGAAGAACTCATTCTTCTCGTTAGGCGTCTGGCAGTCGACTGATGCCCTGATCAGTCGACTACTCCTGTAGCTGTTGCCCAATAACGACTTCTTCCATGTTGGATTTCATCCAATAGCTCCCACATCAGTGGACTGATCGTCCCATCAGTCGACTGATAGAGCTAACAGTCGAGTGCCGGAAGCGAGCACTCGATTGATCAACATTCTGTGCCCGAAACCTTTGCGATTAGTCGATCACCGCCATCGCCAGCCGAATGACTATCGGTTTCGCATTGATCACAACCCTTGGCGCTTAATCGCTAGACAAACTCGACTAACACCCCGAGTCACTCTGATTTGAGTAGTCGATCATTATGTCATGATAATGATCGATGTCGGGAAATCCCATCCGACACTTAGCCAAATAGTCATCCTTCATGTCTCACCCTAAAGTCTAATTCCTCCGACTTCACTCCAATACTTCTCGTCCGACAGTCCCTCGGATGCCCCAAGCGCACGACTTCCACAAAGCTATCCTTCACGACTCAAGGACCGAGTCATGAGAGGTGAAACTCGCCAATGCTCCATGTGCAAATTACTATGTCTTGCAAGACTCCAACGCACATATCAAATCCATAACAACCTAACTTAAACCCTTTGCCACACACATCAAAACCACATCACATGGGTTGATTGCCCTAACAATCTCCCCCTTTTTGATGTGTGGTAATCCGTTTAAGTTAGGTAAACAAATAACAGTAACAACATAAGGCAAGAAAGCATGTAAATAATATGAGTATCAAAACTCCCCCTTAAACATGCAACTCCCCCTTAAGACATGCTAAATTTTTCCTTTTACCATGATTAACTTAAACCTATCAATTCTCCCCCTTTGACACAATCAAAAACATTATCTAAATGTCATAATTATTGGTGCAAGGCACTAGATAATTGAACCTGTGTTTTGATTATGGCAAAGACACAAAGTTAAGTTTACATCGTTATCTCACGAGCTAAATCGAGTGTGCAGAAAAGTACTAAAGCTGGAGCTGAAGGCTAGCGACACCCGGAGGAAGCCGCGGTGGTCAGGCGACACTTGAGTGACTTCGAAGGGAGCCGAAGGAATCGAGTGGAAGGCCGGAAGTGAGAGCTACAAGGTAAGTATCGAGGAAAGCTTGTGTGAGTGAGAGATTGTAAGGTCGTTTCCTCTTTACGGGGATGACCGTAGGCGGCGATCTGACTAAGACTTCCTGTGGAAGATCTAGGTCGAGATCGGACGGTTAGAAACCGTCGAATTTATCATTTTCCGAGCTAACCTCTTACTGCAGGGAAGTGACCAGGCTGACAGTCAACTGCTGGCCATTGGGCAGTCGACTAATGCTCATCAGTCGACTGATGGGAGGCATCAGTCGACTGATGGCGACGAATCAGCCTTTGCGCTAGGTCAAAACGGATAACGTTTGACGTGGCCACTTCGCGATAAAATTTGGATAACTTCGTGATCTGTTCCAAAAAAAAAAGGAGACAAATTCAAAGGCCAAAATCTATAAAAGGAGGGGAGGATTCCAACTCCAAAGATCATCAAGTTTATTCATCAAGTGCTCCTACAACGCCAACGCTCCAACACCGTCAAACGCCGACGCGACAACAAGCTCAGATCTTCTTCGTTGGCAGCAGCATCTAGTAATATATTTTAATATTGTATTCGTTGTTTTTATTCGTAATGAGGTGAGGTAGGCTTGTTGCCTCATCCTCGTACTTCCGGATTTTGTGATCGTTGTCTCCTACCTCCAACGAGGAGGAGACGTTATAGTGCTTTGCCCTCCGTACGCGGTCTAGGACCGATAGGGCCTTGGAGTAGCAACCGCTGGGTTGTGAACCAAGTAAAATAAATGTGTCACTTTATTTTCCGCTGTGCTTACTCGTTTACTTGTGTCTCAACGAACAAATTCGAACGAAAGATTTACGATCGCTATTCACCCCCCTCTAGCGACGCTTCTCGATCCAACAATAATCCAAGGCATCAAAGTCTAAGGGTTGAAAAACCATCAAAACAGTCTGAAAACACTGAAATCAGTTATGAATAAGGTCACCAATGATCAATCGGACATCACGATTGGCACCAAAGAATTTCTAATTTTCGAACCGAAATTTAGAAATGCACTAGAAATTCCAAAAAATTCAAAAAATTGTCAAATTTTGAAAACACATTTCTTTTAAAGTCCTTTATTAGTGAAAAATGAGTTTTCATGAAAATTACTTATATTTTCAATGATTTGCCAAAAAACCAAAAGTTTCAAAAACAACTAGTATTTGATCAAGTTTGTATCAATTTTAACACCTAGTTTTGATTTAGATTATTTCAAAACATGAAAACACATATTTTAAAGTAAGGAATGGTTTTGAAAACATATGAAATATCCAACCATGATCTTTGGGCAATATTTCTATGAATTAAACATAAGTCTTCCCCATGATTGGTCTATTATTACTATTTTGATATTTTAAATGACCATCTAAATGTCATAGGCATTAGTGGACCATTAGTATCATCCTAACATCTCACCCATGCTAAGTTTTCAATCAAGGTTATCCTTATGGTGAGTGTGAGATGTTCCTAAAGGTATTTATATACTTAACCTTCAAATTCATGCAATTCTACACAAGGTTAAGTGTCATCCTAAAAGCCCAATCATGAACATGCATCAAGAATTATCAATCATGATCATAAATCATCAATCATTGCATATCATGATTATAAATTATAAAATTAAGCATGAAACATGATTTAACCATTCAATTTATGGGTTATGCATTATCATTACCCAACACTATGTTAGAAATTTATAACCCACACTATCCTAAGTCAACCAATCAACATGATACAAGTTAAGTCCACTATGGTTGACTAACCTAGGGTTTTTCTAACCCTTAAGGATGGATTTAGGAACCCAATATAAGTTCTTTCCTATGAGGTTCACTAAATATTCTTTAGGGATCCATTTTCTAGCTATTGTTTTAGTTTTGGCTTGACCCCTAGCAATTAAACAATGATAGACCTTTTCATTTTTGTTTCCCTTATATCCTAGGCCTTTCCTATTAAAGCTTGCCCTTTGGCTCCCTATTATCATGTTCAAAGTATTGGAGCCTATAGTGAATTTTTCTAGGGCCTTGGTTAAATGATCTACCTTTTCCCTTAAAATCCTATTTTCCTCAATGCATTCATCATTCACATCAAAAGACATATAATCATTAACATTAACGCATGCATTTTCTAATTTTTCCTCTAGGGCCTTAATCTCATTTTGCATGCATTTATTTCTATTTTTCATCTTAAATAAGTCCCTAGTTAAACTTGAAATCATGGAAACTATATTCTTAGGAGAAAGATTCGTTACCATAGTTTCTATGTCTTCTTCCTCCGATTCCGATGAAAATGAGGATGAAGCTCCCCCTTCACTAGAGCTCTCCTCCTCGCTAGTGCTTCTTCCTTCTTCCTCGGAGGAGGTGGAGTCCAAGTCGTCTATCCCTATCAAGGCAAGATTTGTGAAGGCCTCTTCTTCTTCGGATGATGAGGATGAAGGATCATCCCATGTGGCCTTGTGTGCCTTAGCCTTTCCCTTTTCATTGGCCTTCTTCTCTTCTTCCTTTTTCTTGCTCCCTTTCTTCTTTTCTTCTTTTCTTCTCCTTTCTTCTTTGCTCTTGTTTAAGAGGGGACAATCATCCCTTATGTGTCCCTCTTCTTGGTAATTGTAGCAAATTATCTTCCTCCTTGGCCTTCTCCTCCTATCATTTGATTTGTTAAATTTAAAATTTTTCAAAGCACGTCTTACCTTCCTTACCATGTATGCTTCTTCCATGCTATCCATGGAGGAGGAGGAGGAGTTTTCATCGGATGAGGAGGGAGTCTCCTTCTTCTTCTTTCCCTTGTTGGCCATTAGTGCCACTCCCCTTGATGGCTCGTTACTTGGTTCTTCACTTATATCTTCAAGCCTAGATTCATGCAATTCCATAGTGGAGAAAAATTCATTTAGAGTATTTACCTCTAGATTCTTTGAGATATAGAATGAGTCCACCATTGAACTCCACTTGGATGATCGGGGAAAGACATCAATTGCCTTCATAATCATGTGTTGGGTTTCCGGCACCGCGGCGAGTATGTGTTCCAACATATTTCGTAAACATGTGCACAACGGAAGAAATAAAAATAATAAATCTATATTTATTACAACACACACATCACACGCATGCATAGTACAACATGTGTAGACATAACCGTAAATTTAAATTTGCAATAAAAGGAAATTTAACTACGTATACCTTTCGTATCATGTGTAGCGGGAACGACATCAACAGGAACGATCCTCGCTAGAATCGTCTCTATCCATATCCACGCCGAGTATCCTCAGGATGACTTCGCTAAGTCACGAGCCTCGTCTTCGTACGGGTTACTAGCCTCGTGTTGAAGACGATGTGATCGAGAGATGATCACGATCCGAATCCAAATTCGGATCCAAAAACAAGTCCTCAAGACTCGCTTCTCCGGAGAGGTATTCGTCAACCATTTGACGAATCCTTCATCCTCCACCTCAGAGGATTACCGGAGATCAAATCCCCGGCAAGTTAGGCACTATCGGAGCTCCAACCATCGTCCAAACGACGCTCCGACGAGAGGGAAACAAGCTGTCCAGAAAACTGGACAGCTTTGGTGGAGGAATTAGAGCCGGCCAACCAAGGGAAGCCAAGTGCTCACCTTATCGCCGAACCCAAGGGAGATCACCGGAGTACCAACCGGCAGCAGCTCTACGCCGACGAGGGGGAAGGAAAGCTCCTTCTGGACGTCGGTTGGAAGAGGTGGGCGGCGGCAATGGAGTTGGCACCGATTAGATGGTGAGGGTGGGCGGCCAAAACTAGGTTAGGGTTTTGGATTAGGGTTTAAGCCATCTTTTATAGAGAACTAATTCTCTTAATGGTTATTGGATCATAACCATAAGGCCCGTTAACCCGCTCCATTAAGATAAGTTAAAATACACCAAACCATGATGGTTTATTTTAAGTTAAAACGAACCGAACCAACTTTTGGTTCATTCGTTTAAAATAAACCAAACCCTTTGGTTTATTCTCCTCCATTGGATTAGAACCAAACCATTTCGGTTCATCCATTATGTCTTCATAAGACACGGCCCATCCACGCTTCCATTGCGACTGAAACGATTTCATGCTCGCTTCTTGTTTGGTCCAACCAAACCTAGTTTCTCTTGGTGTGAGAATCCCATTCTCAAGCTCATTTTAAATCCTTCGGATTACGCTCGTTGTGCGTGTGACCAAATAGGTTCTCAGTTTATGTTGACCGTCTATAATTAACCATTAATTATAGAAAGATCATGAGTGGCACCTAGCAGTACATCATGATCCCCAATTAACCGAAAAGATCAACGATTGATCCAGAACTATTTCTGAAACCCTTCAGCAGCTCGAATGAATCGTGCCTCATTTCCTTCACTCATCTTATACCCACTTGGTTCAGAACATGGTCTATAGTGTCAGTTCCCACTAGGCTGACTACGTCACACCTAGCCCAAGTATCATTTCCTCGTCCTACGAATTCTAGTTACTGCACATGTATCGAAGAGTACCTTACTCTAAACATGTAATTCTTTGGCCAAAGACTTTAGTAACAATCCGACGAGAGGCCATGGGTATACATCTCCTCGCAAGGAGTGGTGAATCCTTTATAGGCTATTCAAACATCTTCGATCACTTCGACTTATACCCAATCATCCTGGGTCCACATCTCCTTAGAGATGTTTGCTTAAGATGTCAAAGCATAAGTCTCCATTATCAAGATGACTTGAATACCGCAAGTCAAAGGAACATCGCACTTAAGCTACAGCAAAAACTTCATTGACATATCTATATATGCAGAGAACCATATGAAGTCTTACGGCTGGTCACTCCAATGAACTAGTTACCATAACTAGCATCCACGATTAACTCCGTACATCACAATGTCTCCAGCCATTGAGAATCAGCTTCTTGGATACACCAAGGAGTATACCTCGTGCTAGTCTCAACAGAATTGATGGTGTCCAAATCCATCAATTCATCGACTAGGGATAATTTCGATACATCACAATTACACATGTAGAAATACTCACTAGTTGTGATCCAATCACAAATTCTCTCATGCTGTGAATCATATCGTGGACATTCAGTAAATGAGTTTAAGATCCAATCAAATACATGAAAACATGTATACTCAAATAGTGAATCTTCATTTATCATATAAATGGTTCATACATAAGGCGATTGCCTTAGGACATCTCTCATATATTACTAACAGACTCCCACTTGGCCTAATGCCAATCGCTACGGTATCCAATACCATAAGCTCTAGCATGACCCTCAAACTTACTTTGAACTAATGCTTTAGTCAAAGGATCCGCTAAGTTCCTTTCGGTGGGAATTTTCTCGATTTGTTTTTCATTCCTACTGATGATCTCTCTGATAAGATGATAGCGGCGAAGCACATGTTTGGATCGTTGATGAGACCTTGACTCTTTCGCCTGTGCAATTACTCCATTGTTGTCGCAGTAGACCAGTATTGCTTCAACAATGGCTGAAATCACACCAAGTTCATAAATGAACTTCTTGATCTAAACCGCTTCCTTTACTGCTTACGAAGCTGCAATGTATTCTTCCTCAGTGGTAGAATCCGCTACAGTGTCTTGTTTGGAACTTTTCCAACTCACTGCGCCCCCATTCAAGGTGAACACATATTCAGACTGAGACCTGGAATCATCCTTGTCTGTCTGGAAGTTGGCATCCGTATACCCGCGTATCACCATGTCCCCTTCTCCATATATTAGGAACACATCCTTAGTTCTTCTTAAGTACTTAAGGATCGTCTTAACAACCACCCAATGATCCATTCATGGATCAGACTGGTATCTGCTCATGACACTCAGAGCATACGATACATCGGGCCTCGTACATAACATAGCATACATGATAGATCCTATTGCGGATGCATAGGGAATCTTACTCATGCACATCCTCTCGTCTTCTGTGCGCGGACACATAGACTTCGAAAGGTGTACCCCATGCCTGATGGGTAGGAAACCTTTCTTGGATTCCGACATGCTAAACCTCTTTAGCACTCGGTCTATATATGTAGATTGCGAAAGACCAAGCAACCGTTTCGATCTATCTCTATAGATCTTAATCCCGAGGATGTAGGTTGCTTCTCCCAGGTCTTTCATGAAGAATATCTTAGATAACCAAACCTTAACTGACTATAAGATTGAAACATCGTTTCCTATAAGTAATATGTCATCGACATACAATACTAGGAACACGACTGCACTCCCACTAACCTTCTTGTACACACAAGGTTCGTCTGGATTTTTTGAGAAATCAAACTTTTTGATCGTCTCATCAAAACGGATATTCCAGCACCTGGATGCTTGCTTCAATCCATAAATTGACCGTCGCAGTTTGCATACCTTGGTTTTATCAACCGATGTGAAACCCTCAGGCTGTATCATATACACGTCTTCGAGCAGGTTTCCATTAAGAAAAACTGTTTTCACATCAATCTGTCATATCTCATAATCATAATGAGCCGCTATGGCCAGGAGCATCCGAATGGATTTAAGCATAGCTACAGGCGAATAGGTTTCGTCATAATCAACACCTTGCTTTTGATGATATCCTTTCGCCACCAATCTAGCCTTATAGGTAATCACATTACCATCCATGTCGGTTTTCTTCTTGAAAACCCACTTGCACCCTATAGGCTTTATGCCTTCAGGTGGGTCAACCAAGTTCCAAACTTGGTTTTCATACATGGAATCCATTTCCGACTTAATGGCACCAAGCCACTTATCCTTTTCTGAACTTGTCAGCACTTCTTCATAACTGGTAGGCTCCTCATCATCAATGAGTAACACATCGTTCGATTCACTTACGAGAAATCCATATCTCTCAGGAATATTACGTGTTCTACCAGATCTACGAAGATGTGGTGTTACAATAGGTCCAGTCGATTGCTCATCACTATGAGTTGTCAGCTGTTGTGCTTCACCAGGTATCTCATCAATGTCTATTTGAGTCTCTCAAGCCTTCTCAAGCTCGACGACACTCCCACTGTTTTCTTGCAAGAGAAACTCTTTCTCTAGAAACACAACATGCCTTGAAACAAACACCTTTTGTTCCACAGGATGATAGAATTGGTAACCCCTTGTTTCCTTAGGGTATCCAATAAATAGACATTTATCAGACTTAGCATCTAATTTGTCTGATACTGTCCACTTCACATAAGCAGGACAACCCCATATCTTCAAGTAAGATACACGAGGTTTCTTACTATTCCATATCTCATATGGAGTAGTAGAGACTACCTTGGTAGGCATTCTGTTTAACAAGTAAACAGCTGTCTGAAGTGCATAGCCCCAAAAGGACTTGGGAAGATTCGCATGATTCATCATTGACCTGACCATGTCCAACAAGGTCCGGTTACGCCTTTCAGATACACCATTATGTTGTGGTGTATATGGCGAAGTCCATTGAGACAATATGCCATTGTCTCTTAGATAATCAAGAAACTCTTGACTTAAGTATTCCCCACCTCGATCCGATCGAAGTATTTTAATACTCTTGTCATACTGTTTCTCTACTTCATTTCTGAATTCTTTGAACCTTTCAAAGGCTTCAGACTTGTGTTTCATCAAGAACACATACCCAAATCGTGAGTGATCATCGATGAAGGTAATGAAGTAGCTATAACCTCCTAAAGCTTGAGTTGACATAGGTCCACATACATCAGTATGTATTAGACCTAGTAACTCTCCCACTCGTTCACCTTTTCCAGTAAAAGGTAACTTAGTCATCTTGCCTTTTAAGCATGATTCGCATGTATCGTATGAATCCAATTCAAACGATTCCAGAATTCCACATCGGTGTAATTCGGACATGCGTTTCTTGCTTACATGGCCAAGACGACAATGCCACATATAGGAGTCTAACTGATTAACCTTTCGAGCACGCGTGTTGCTCGCTTCGATATTGAAAATGTCACTGGATACGTCCAACGTATAAATGCCATTACTCAAAGTTCCAGTTCCATAAAGTATGCCATTCAAAGTTATATAACAACAATTGTTACTAAACGTCAAATGGAAACCATTTCTATTTAAGCAGGAAATAGAAACAATGTTCTTTATTAGAGAAGGAACATAATAGCAATTGTCCAGTTCCAAGACTAGTCCACTAGGGAGCTTCAACAAATAAGTTCCGATGGCGACCACAGCAACCTTTGCTCCATTGCCAACTCGCAAATTTGACTCCCCTCTGATGAGTCTTCTTCTATTTCTTAGCTCCTGTATGTCATTACATATATGTGAGCCACACCCAGTATCCAATACCCAAGTGTCTAAGGAAATAGAATGACAATCAATAACGAAGATACCTGAAGAGGATGGGGCATCGGATGCCTTCTTCTTCTTCATTGACTCAAGATAAATCTTGCAGTTTCTTCGCCAGTGGCCTTCCTTGCCACAATGATGGCAAGTTCCCTTTTGCGCTGGTTCCGCCTTCTTTGCCTATTTGTTCTTCCCTTTCTTCTGTTCTTTTGCCTTCCTCTTAGAACCTTTCTTTGAGGAATCAACTAACAGAACCGCCTTCTCCTCATGCTTCACAGAAGGCTCCACAGTCTTCAGCATATTGAGGAGCTCGGGAATAGTGGATTCTAATTTGTTCATCCGATAGTTCATCACAAATTGTGAGAAACTCTTGGGAAAACAATGCAGAATTAAGTCAATACTTAACTCATGATCCATCACAAACCCGAGGGTAGCTAGCCGCTCGATGTACCCGTTCATCTTTAGCACAAACTGCACTACAGACGAACCTTCTTGCATCTTCGTGGTGAAGAGGAGCCTAGAGACCTCGAACCTTTTGGATCTCGCTTGCTCATCGAACAACTCATGAAGATGGAAGACCATAGTATTAGCATCCATATGCTCAAGCTACTTTTGCAGCTCAGGTACCATTGCCGCTAGCATCATGCAACTCGCCAGCTCAGAATCTGCCACATGCTTCTGATAGACCAACATTTGGTCTGGAGTTGCATCATCCTTAGGACGGTTGGGAAGAGGCTCTTCAAGGACATATGCTAGCTTTTCCGCCTTGAGAACAATTCTCAGGTTTCTAAGCTAGTCCAGGAAGTTAGGCCCAGTCAGTTTGTTGGAATCCAAAATAGTGCGCAAATTCAAAGACGTCATGATCAATTTATTGACCTAGAAATACAAAATGAGTATATATGAGAAAATGATTTTAAAATACATCAATATACATTTATAAATCCCATTCATTTTTCGAATTTCAAAAACCCCAAAATCACTTCGGGAGATCATAGGTCCATCTCCGAATGGGCTGATATCCATCATAGTTATGAACAACCTTGGAGAGAGTCCAACAAGCCATTCATAACTACGACGGTAGGTATCCACTATACCGATTGCATATCACGTATATGCAACTATCACAATGTACTATCAACTAATTGAATGTTCACACATACATCGGGTTATTAACTCATTAACAAGTATGCATCATATGCATAACACCCAACTTCACCTCCCTTTACATCGACCTTGGAGAGAGTCCAACAAGTCGATGCTCCAGGTTAAAGCCAACCCATTAATCGAGAAATAGTTTTAATATGGTTAGAGCGCATTCAAACAATTAGCCCGGCTTGGAGAGATTCCAACAACCAAAGCTAACGATTGACCTCTGACTCTTACCATATTAGTATTAAACTATTCCATGGTTTGAACATGTTCGGGTTCGAGCCGGGCTTGGAGAGAGTCCAACAACCCAAACAAGAAATGGAACTCTGGTTCTAACCATATTAATGGAAGGTGTAGACTTTAATATTGAGTAAGGGTTTTTATGTCTCATCCTCTTTGCTTGCAAATAACTATTATCTACTTGGCATGACATACATGACATACATCTACATATCACGACACGCATGACATTATGATATGCATCTAATGCAATTACATGACATACAATTATGTCATGTACATAATTTCCTTATATGTCATAACTATTTATGGAAATAAAATATGTTTAAGATTTGATTCTCCAAATCAAATCATGATTAAATTAGGAAACAAATTTCCAAATCTAATTACATATTTTATTTGTGGAAATAGTTGATTAAGGAAAATCAATTTAGGAAACCAATTTCTTAAATCATCAAAACTACTTATGGAAATAAAATATTTTAAGATTTGATTTCCCAAATCAAATCAAGAATAAATTAGGAAACAAATTTCCAAAATCTAATCAAATATTTTATTTATGGAAAATATCAAAATCCATAAATACTTCCAACTTTCCAAAAGTGGAAGAGTTCAATAAATACTTCTAAACTTTCCAAAATTGAAAAATTTCCATAAATACTTCTAATTTTCCAAAATTAGAAAATTTCCAGAAATATCATTATGACTATCGCAAAACCATTTTACGATTATGTCGAAACACAACCTGGGCTCTGATACCACTGTTGGGTTTCCGGCACCGCGGCGAGTGTGTGTTCGAACATGTTTCGTAAACATGTGCACAGCGGAAGAAATAAAAATAATAAATCTACATTTATTACAACACACACATCACACACATGCATAGTACAACATGTGTAGACATAACCGTAAATTTAAATTTGCAATAAAAGGAAATTTAACTACGTATACCTTTCGTATCACGTGTAGCGGGAACAACATCAACCGGAACGATCCTCGCTAGAATCGTCTCTATCCGTATCCACGCCGAGTATCCTCGGGATGACTTTGCTAAGTCACGAGCCTCGTCTTCGTATGGGTTACTAGCCTCGTGTTGAAGACGATGTGATCGAGAGATGATCACGATCCGAATCCAAATTCGGATCCAAAAACAAGTCCTCAAGACTCGCTTCTCCGGAGAGGTATTCGTCAACCGTTTGACGAATCCTTCATCCTCCACCTCAGAGAATTACTGGAGATCAAATCCCCGGCAAGTTAGGCGCTGTCGGAGCTCCAACCGTCGTCCAAACGACGCTCCGACGAGAGTGAAACAAGCTGTCCAGAAAACTGGACAGCTTTGGTGGAGGAATTAGAGCCGGCCAACCAAGGGAAGTCAAGTGCTCACCTTATCGCCGAACCCAAGGGAGATCACCGGAGTACCAACCGGAAACAGCTCGACGCCGGCGAGGGGGAAAGAAAGCTCCTTCTGGATGCCGGTTGGAAGAGGTGGGCGGCGGCAATGGAGTTGGCGCCGATTAGATGGTGAGGGTGGGCGGCCAAAACTAGGTTAGGGTTTTGGATTAGGGTTTAAGCCCTCTTTTATAGAGAACTAATTCTCTTAATGGTTATTGGATCATAACCATAAGGCCCGTTAACCCGCTCCATTAAGATAAGTTAAAATAAACCAAACCATGATGGTTTATTTTAAGTTAAAACGAACCGAACCAACTTTTGGTTCATTCGTTTAAAATAAACCAAACCCTTTGGTTTATTCTCCTCCATTGGATTAGAACCAAACCATTTCGGTTCATCCATTATGTCTTCATAAGACATGGCCCATCCACGCTTCCATTGCGACTAAAACGATTTCATGCTCGCTTCTTGTTTGGTCCAACCAAACCTAGTTTCTCTCGGTCTGAGAATCCCATTCTCAATCTCGTTTTAAATCCTTCGGATTACGCTCGTTGTGCGTGTGACCAAATAGGTTCTCGGTTTATGTTGGCCGTCTATAATTAACCATTAATTATAAAACGATCATGAGTGGCACCTAGTAGTACATCATGATCCCCAATTAACCGAAAAGATCAACGGTTGATCCAGAACTATTTCTGAAACCCTTCAGCAGCTCGAATGAATCGTGCCCCATTCCCTTCACTCATCTTATATCCACTTGGTTCAGGACATGATCTATAGTGTCAGTCCCCACTAGGCTGACTACGTCACACCTAGCCCAATTATCATTTCCTCGTCCTACGGATTCTAGTTACTGCACATGTATCGAAGAGTACCTTACTCTAAACATATAATGCTTTGGCCAAAGACTTTAGTAACAATCCGATGAGAGGCCATGGGTATACATCTCCTCGCAAGGAGTGGTGAATCCTTTATAGGCTATTCAAACATCTTCGATCACTTCGACTTATACCCAATCATCCCGGGTCCACATCTCCTTAGAGATGTTTGCTTAAGATGTCAAAGCATAAGTCTCCATGATCAAGATGACTTAAATACCGCAAGTCAAAGGAACATCGCACTTAAGCTACAACAAGAACTTCATTGACATATCTATATATGCAGAGAACCATATGAAGTCTTATGGTTGGTCACTCCAATGAACTAGTTTCCATAACTAGCATCCACGATTAACTCCGGACATCACAATGTCTCCAGCTAGTGAGAATCAGCTGCTTGGATACACCAAGGAGTATACCTCGTGCTAGTCTCGACAGAATTGATGGTGTCCAAATCCATCAATTCATCGACTAGGGATAATTCCGATACATCACAATTACACATTTAGAGATACTCACTAATTGTGATCTAATCACAAATTCTCTCATGCTGTGAATCGTATCCTGGATATTCAGTAAATGAGTTTAAGATCCAATCAAATACATGAAAACATGTATACTCAAATAGTGAATCTTCATTTATCATATAAATGGTTCATACATAAGACGATTGCCTTAGGACATCTCTCATATATTACTAACATCATGTCCCTATTGGAGAGCTTCTCCCATACACTAGATAAACCATTAACAATTTCTTTAAATCTAGAATGTAGAGATGTTACCTTCTCCCCTTTATCGAGTTTAATATTGTTGAGTTGGGAGCGAAGGACATCTCTCCTTGCTAGCTTGGCCTCGGATGTGCCTTCATGAAGCTCCACTAGCTTCTCCCACATCTCTTTGGTGCTAGCACATTCTCCTATTCGGTTGACTTCTTGTTGGGGGTGTACATTGAATAGATGACGCTTGACCTTTGAATTCGCCAAGTACTCCTCTCTTTGCCTCTTTGTCCATTTCAAATTTTCCAATGGCTCCCCTTCCTCATCCCTAGGTATCTCAAAACCATTCTCCATTATTAGCATAATTTCAAAATCGGTTTCAAAGAATATCTCCATACGCTTCTTCCACCACATAAATTCTCCATCAAACTTTGGTGGGTGAATGTTGGAGCCGACCATATCTTGATTGTGCTTGTTGCGGCGTTGAGTCCAGTGACAAGCGACTTGGCTCTGATACCACTTGTTGGAACGTCGGTGGCCGGTTAGAGGGGGTGAATAGCCCTTTTTCATTGTACGGTGGAATTTACTTGTTTATTGCTCATCTACAAATATGATTAGCAGAAGCAGAAATATAAACAATAAAGACAAAGCAATAAGTAAAGGAAATCAAAATGCTAACACCAAGATGTAACGTGATTCACGGCCTTGCCGCTAATCCACGATTCGATTCGTCGAAGGTGAATCACGCCTAGAACTTTCCACTAGTTTCTCCTTTGCACCAAGCTAGGTGGAGGTGACCTTTTCTTACAAAATCACTCCTCTTACAATAAGATGAATATAAGCACAAGGAAGAGGATTGAAAACGTTTGGGCACTTGAGAAGATATTTAGAATAGAAGCATTAGGCTCCCTGAGTGTCCAAAGGCCCCATTTTATAGAGAAGAACTCATTCTTCCCGTTGGGCGCTTGGCAATTGACTGATGCACTAATCAGTCGACTGCTCCTGTAATCGTTGCCCAATAACGACTTCTTCCACATTGGATTTCATCCAACGACTCCCACATTAGTCGACTAATCGTCCTATTAGTCGACTGATGGAGCTAACAATCGAGTGCCGGAAGCGAGCACTCGACTGATCAATATTTTGTGCCCGAAACCCTTGTGATCAGTCGACTACTACCATCAACAGTCAACTGCCAATCCTTGGCAGTCGACTACTAGGACACAAACCTGACTCGAACATCAGTTGAGTCATAGTCGACTTGGAGCAGTCGACTGCCATGTCATGGCTGTCTACTGATGTCGGGAAATCCCATCCGACACTTAGCCAAATGGCTAAGTTTCACCTACAATCTACCCCATCCCAGGTTACAATCACTGACTCTCATTCCCTTGGAGTCCCTCGCCTTTGAAGTTGTCTTCGTCTAGCCACGTCCCTCGGATGTGCCAAGTGCACGGCTTCACAGCGCCAACCTTCGCATCTCGCCCTGAAGTATACTTTCTCCGGCTTCACTCCAATGCTTCTCATCCGGTGGTCCCTCGGATGCCCCAAGTGCACGGCTTCCGCAATGTAGGGATGTATACTGAAAAGTCTACCTTTTGTATGAACATCTTTATTTTGAAATAAGAATCACATGATCATTGTTTGCATTTATATGGTTATGAAATATTGTCTAATACATTACATTATAGATAACATGGTGTGTGGTGTCACACGGGAGATCATGTTATCGGCTCCTTGTAAAGTATAAGTAAAGGCTCACAACCGAGATGACTTTGGACAAACCATCGGAATGGTTGTAGTGTGATTTGGTATTGGTTTATCTTGACCATAGAATCAAACTAGTGCACTTTGTGTGTATTGAGCAGGACTGACTTAGAGGTGATTCAATTTATTGCTGACTACATAATCAAATCAGACCTCAGATATTATTATGTACATGCTCTTAATCTCGAAATAATAACGGACACATATACTTAGTAGTCATCTCTTTGATTTACCAATGGGCGAGATTTATAGATTAAATCGATAGGCTCGGTAAGTTGGGAGATGATATTATTTATATGGTGTGTCGTTGATTATAGGAGGAAACCGTGTCCTATATATTAGGATGATGATGTCCCCTTGAGGAGCTCATAAGGTTCATCATGTAACTGCAGGTGGACTTAGTCTGGCATGATGAAAAGGTTGAGTGGTACTACTCAAGGAGTTAGATGTCGATTAATTAATGGTCAGTAAATTAATTAATCGACGGACATTCGAGATCTTAAACACGGGGAGAAAATGTACAAATAATATATGGAGCCCATATTATCATATGGGGGTTGGTGAGGTAGATCAATGATAATCCTTTAGTGGATTGGATTATCATTAGTGGATCGAACTTTATGTCGGCTTGATCCATGGGTGGCCAAGATCCAACTCCTCCTCATGGTCCCTAATGTAGCCTATTAACACCTCATGAAGCTTAGATCCAATGGATGAAAACAAAACTCTAGATCCAAAGGTAGAGATTAAATCTCTAGATTCGACGGTTGAGATTAAATCTCTAGATCCGACGGTTGAGATTAAATCCCTAGAACCAATGGAGGAGATTAAATCATGGCTTGAGCCCAACTCTATAAATAGAGATCATGAAGTGGGCGGCAAGAAGGGCATGGCTTAAGGGGATTAGGATTTGCTTCCTTTGGAGGCTAGGAATCCTAGTTGGTTTAGGATTAGGTTTGGGTGGCTAGGGTTTTGGGAGCTATGGGTGGGCGGCAACTCAAGGAGGAGTTTTTCTTCTTCCTCCTAAGGTGTGGCCGGTTCCTTCCATCTTCCCTCTACCTTGGCTTGTGCTCATCCTAACCTTCTTCCCCACTTCCATGGCCGGCCATTAGGAGAGCTAGGATTGGAGGCTTAGGGTTTAGGAGGCTTGGGTGGCACCAAATAAGGAAGTAGTTTGCTTTCTTCTTCCTATCCTTTGGTGGCCGGTGCCCACATCCCTATCCCAGCCCTTGGCTGGCATCCAAAGACCCCTTCTCCTTCTCCTTAAGTGGTGGAAACAAGATATAGGGCTTTCCCTTGGTGTCTTGGTCAGTTTCCACCATTATCTCCTTCTCCTTGTTGGCCGGCGGCAAGCAATCTCCTTGTTGCTTGTTGGTTGGCCATAGGAAGGAGAAGAGCTTTGTTTCTATTCTTCCTCTTGCTTTGGAAGAGCAAGGAAGGAAGATTTGCGATCTAGGAGCTTTGACTTTTGGTAGAGCATCACCCACACGACGTCCAAAAGGAGGAAGGACATACATTAGAAGATCGAGAGGTATATCGATTCTCTAATCTTTATATGTTACATGTTTGTATTTGTTTTTCAATTATGAGCATGATATAAATCTGTATATGGCTAAATAATACTTGGATCCCGAGCATAAATACAAAAATCGGCAATCCGGACATCGTCTATTCCGCGGCTACTCGTAGAATAGAGGTTGGTCGCTTGAACAACTTGTTTGTTCAAGTGACCTCTCTAAACGAATAGCACGATGATGGCTTGGTTGTTTGGGCAATTCCTTTTGTCTAGGATTAAATTTTAATCCGGGGACATCGAAGGGATCGCCATGATCAAATGACCGAGGTGAAGTGGGAAGCGAAGTTTCCCCTCACGGACTCGATAAGCTAAACCATTAAATTGGTATGAGAGCTTACGGGGCAAAAACCCTTCACGCAAAGCTATCCTTCACTGACTCAAGGACCGAGTCATGAGAGGTGAAACTCGCCAATGCTCCATGTGTGAATTACTAAGTCCTGCAAGACTCCAACGAACATATCAAATCCATAACAACCGAACTTAAACCCTTTGCCACACACATCAAAACCACATCACATGGGTTGATTGCCCTAACAGTGTCAAGAGCCCTTATATAAGGAAGATTTGATGCAAATCATGGCTAAGATAATGGATCAGATGTCACAAGGGGCCACTTCAAAGAGGGTTAAAGAAGATGATAGTTCTGATAGCGATTCTGAGGAAGAAGGGAGTAAGATTTCTCGATTGAAGAAAGGTTCTTCTTGTGCCCGCAAGAAAGTGAAGGGGAAAGAAAAATGTGTTGCTCCTCCAGAGAATGCACCACCTAAAGAGGAAGTGATTACTGTAGGTACTATGGTAAAAGTAGAAGAGGAAAATCCTTTTGTTGAGAATATCTTGAATGATGAACTACCTCGACATTTTTGACTGCATCAAATATCTGAATATGCTGGTTCTTTCGATCCTAAAGATCATTTAAGAAGATTTGAAAATGCTGCTCTTTTATATCATTATACCAATAGGGAAATGTTGGGTATTCCTTACTACCTTAGTAGGACAGGCACAACAATGGTTTAGTGATTTGAATCCACAAAATATTACATCTATTTAGGATTTCTCCACGTTATTTTTAAGGCATTTCTCCAGTTCTAAAAAGTATTTGCCTCAACCCCTAAGTCTTTTTGATTTTAAGCAAAGAGAACCAGAAAGTTTGCGGCAATATGTGCAGAGATTTACACAATCTACTCGAGAAACTCCCTCTATGGAGTCTGGTATGATGGTGAGAGCTTTCACTCAGGGGCTCAGAAAAGGGGATTTCATTAAGTCCTTGGCTAAGAGGCCGAGAAGTTTATTAACTTGGAGGATGCTCAGAAGTCTCGGCAAACTTCTTAGGATTTCAGAGTAATAGAGAGACATGAGAGGAGGATTGAATGGGTGAGGTATGTTCAACCTTCAGAGGATAGATCTTTGTGTGCTCCACCATTGCAGTTTTCTAAGGAAAGAGCCATGAATATTTGTATAGAGCAGCGGTTGCTGAGGAGACCTTTTGAAACTGATAGAGGGCCTAGGAGATTCCCAGCTCCTACTTTTTGCACTTTTCATCAAGAATATGGCCATAATACTCAAAATTGTCAGTAGTTAGATTTTTAGCTGCAAAGAATTATAGGAGCTCATTCTCATGTTCGAAATTTGGTTATGAATCTGGCTCCTTATCAGCGGGGGTTTAGAAGAAGAAACTATGGTAGAGGAAATGTGGGAAGGCCTCTTATAAATCGTCCTGTACAGTCTGCTCAGATAAGGGAATTAACCCCTGATCAGGTAGCACCTACTAATCTATCCCCTATTAGAGGCTCCTTTAACATGATATCTGGTGGTTCCACTAACAAAGATTCTAATAGAGCACGAAAGAGACACAGTAGAGAAGAATGCACAACTATTGCTGCTCTGCCCAAAGCTAGAGGACCTATGATAGGGTTTGATTCTAATGACTTAGAGGGAGTAAGGACCCCTCATATAGATGCCTTGGTCATTCGAGCTCTTATTGTCAATTTTGATGCAGGAAGAGTTTTTGTTGATCCAGGCAGTTCAATGGATATCCTATACTGGTCAACCTTAGAGCAAATGGGAGTTAACATTACTGATTTGCAGCCGAGCGAAACTTCTTTATTTACATATTCTAGGCATGAGGTGCAACCAATGAGTCAAATCAAGTTACCCTTATCTTTAGGAGAAGAGCCAAGAAGGAAAACAATGCTTATTAATTTTACAATAGTTGACATGCCATCTTCTTATAATACTATCCTATGCAGACCAGTCCTAAGTAGTCTGCAAGCAGTAGCTTCTTCTTATCATAAAAAATTAAGTTCCCTGTTGGAAGTGAAGTAGGAGAAGTTAAGGGTGATCCGGACAAGGCAAAAAGGAAAATTTGTTGACAAACCTCTATATAAATCTAAGTATGGAGATGTGATGTTTATCGTTCAGAAGGGGGTTGTGGAAGAGATAGGAGAGCCTGATAAGGAGGTAATAGTGTTAGATGATAAGTGTGTTGAACATACTACATTTATAGCTCGTGACCTTCCTTTGCAACTTAAAGCAGATTTAATACAATGTCTTATCAAGAATGTTGATATTTTCGCATGGTCTCCATAGGATTTATCGGGAATTAAATCCACTGTCATGGAGCATAAATTGTATATCTTACCTACATTAGCTCCTGTAAAATAGAAACATCGACACTTTGGAGCTGGAAAGGATGCTATTATTAAAGAAGAAGTACATAAATTGTTGAAAGCTGGGCATATCAGAGAAATACAGAATCCAACTTGGTTATCTAATGTGGTGTTAGTACCTAAGCCATCGGGAAAATGGAGAATGTGTGTGGACTTTAGAGATCTTAACAAAGCATGTCCTAAGGATTGCTATCCTTTGCCCCGAATTGATAAGTTGGTAGATTCCACTGCTGGGCATCAGTTTATATCAATGATGGACGCTTATCAGGGGTATCATCAGATACCATTGGCTTTAGAAGATCAAAATAAAGTCAGCTTTATTATTGCAGAGGGGACTTTCTATTATGTGGTTATGCCTTTTGGATTGAAAAATATTGGGGCTACTTATAATGGATAAAATTTTTGAAAAACAATTGGGGAGGAATGTAGAGGTATATGTAGATGATATTTTGGTTAAAACTTTACATCCTGAGTAGTTGATATCTGACTTGGAGGAAGCTTTCGGCACTTTGCGGAAGTATAAGATGAAATTAAATCTAGAGAAGTGCGTATTTGGGGTTACTCAGGGTCGTTTCTTGGGATATGTGGTTACCGAACAAGGAATAAAAGCTAATCCTATTAAGATCGAGGCTATTCAATAGTTGCAACCTCCAAAAAATCTGAAGGAAGTACAGAGGTTGTTAGACAGGATTACTGCTTTATCTAGATTCGTATCCTGATCAGCAGATAGAAGAATTCCTTTCTTCAAGATATTTAAGAGAGCTACACGGTTCCAATGGGATAAACACTGTGATAAAGCTTTTCAATCTTTGAAAGAATACTTGGTGGAGCCACCTTTTTCAGCTAAACCCCATCCTAGAGAAATGTTATGGGTATATCTAGCTCTTTCTGATGTTGTCGTAAGCTCGGTATTGGTTAGAAAATACAAGGGTCAACAACATCCAATCTATTATATCAGTTATCTATTAAAGGGACCTGAAATTCGTTATACTAATCTAGAAAAGTTAACTTGGGGTTTGATTTTAACTGCCCGGAGACTGAAACCCTATTTTCTATCGCATCCCTTAGTAGTACACACTGATACTCCTCTAGGTAGAATACTTACTCATCTGGAAGCTACATGAAAGATTATTAAATGAGCTACTGAACTTAGTGAATATAACATTACTTATCTGTTGGAAGATCATAGCCCGGCTAGAAGGGGGTCGAATAGCCCAATTGACGTGCTTGATGAAAATCGATCATTCTTACATGCTCATCTAAAATGATCGTTAATATGCGCAGCAGAATAATAATAAAACAAAATAATGATACAACACACACAAGAGACAATCGATATACGGGGTTCGAAACCTTAGGGTTCCTACTCCACGGGGTGAGCTCAATGAGCTCGAATGATGAACACACCACTACTAAAACTCCTCGACAACACGTCGGAGGTGGACAAACCTCGTACAAGCAATTACAAACGTAATACAAGAAGGTCCTAAATCTCCAGTCGTTAAGAAACTTTACAAGCAAATCTTTAAACACTCACATTGTTGCTTTGTAAGCAATAGCAATGTAACTGAACGAATGCGAAGAAGAATTCCCTTCAAAATCTCCCTAAATATCTCTATGGAAATCCTCCCCAAGCTCCTCCTTTTATGCTTGTCTTGGGATGATTCTATGCCTAGTAGTCGACTACCATAAGGCCCTAGTTGAATGCTCTTGTAGCCGTTGTGAGACAACGATCTAATCCACGTTGGCATCCAGCCAACGAATACACTGACAGTCAACTGCCCATTACAATCAGTCGATTGCCAACCCCATAGTTGACTGATCAGTCAGCTACCGATCGTTCTATGCTCGTGACCAACACTAGTAGTCAACTGCCCCTCCACGACAGTTGTCTACCCAAGGTCAATCAACTGCCTAAGTCTGGCAGTCGACTGCCAAGCATCGCGATACAGTTGAACACTAGTCGACTGTCACCAGGCGACTGGTACATCACCCTAGTCAACTGGTAAACCTCAAACATGAGGTTTAACCCAAGTATGATACCCTCATACTTTTTAGACACCCTTAGCCTAGACCTAAGCCTTCTAGCCACCTTTGCTAGCCTCGCATCTAACGGATCCCTCCAAGTCATCCATGACTTGTTCATCCATGTGCGGATCCCTCCAAGTCATCCATGACTTGTTCATCTATACACTAGCCTCTAGGTGTTTCCTTCGGCTATTGTCATGCTCTCAGTGTCTAAACTGCCAAGGTACATATGGACTTATGCTCCCAAGACTACTGCTTGGCCTTACGCTGCCAAACCACCCCTTGGACTTCCCAAATGCCAAGTCCCCATGACTTGAACTTTCACCGCCAAGGCTACACACTTGGACTTACGTGGACAAGGCTACACACTTGATCTTCCTTTGCCAACTCCATGTTAGACTTCCAAAGCCAAGCCACATGCTTGGACTTTCACTGCCAAGGCTACACACTTGGTCTTCTCATGACAATCACATGTCATATGTTTTGTCTAACATCAAAATACTGCTCAAGTCAAACTCGAGTCTGGTCAATCATGACCTGGGCCGATTGTGCCAACAATCTCCCCCTTTTTTATGTTTGACAAAACCATAAATACCTTTGAGTTAGGTGACCTAACTCATGTCTATCAATTATACCCAATTGGCAATTCTCACACCTTGTGAGAATTCCAACTAACCCCAATTGGTACTTTCTCCCCCTTTTTGATATACATCAAAAAGGTCCTCCCCAAGGATGTCAATGTCTCATATCCCAATGAGATCTTACAATCTCTCCCTTGGTCCAAAACCACATCTAGGATGCCTTCACTCTTCCTAGTGATAAGTCCCATATCACTTAAGAGAGGCAATCAACAAATTCTCCTCCCATGAGGAAAAATACATCCATCTTCCAAGATGGATAACCTCCCCCTAAAGGCTTTCTCCCCCTTGATCATTGCACCAACAATGTCCTTGGAAAGTCCCTAAGACAATAGGAATGCTAAACCTATGAGGGCATCATACTTGGGTTAAACCTCATGTTTGAGATTTACCAATCGACTAGGGTGATGTACTAGTCGACTGGTGGCAATCGGCTAGCGTTCGAATGCATCACAATGCTTGACAGTCGACTACCGTGGTGGGGCAGTCGACTGTTAGTGTTGGTCATGAGCATAAAACACTCGATAGCCAATTGATTAGTCGTCTATGGGGTTGGCAGTCGACTGATGGTAATGAGCAGTCGACTGCCAGTGTATCTGTTGGCTGGATGCCAACATGGATTAGGCCATTGTCTTACAATAGCTATAGGAGCAGTCGACTGGGGCCTTATGGCGGTCAACTGCTAGGCGCGGAATCAGCTCAAGACAAGCATGAAAGGAGGAGCTTGGGGAGGATTTCCACAGCGATATTTGGGGAGATTTTGGAGGAAAATTGCTGCTACATTCCAAACCTTTAAGATCAAACCAAAGCAAACAACAAGCAAAGTGTTCAAAGCCATTGTTGTAAAGTTTTCTTTACGTATTTCATTATTGACTTTATATTTGCTTGTACTTCTTGTATTACATTTGTAATTGCTTGTACGAGGTTTGTCCACCTTCGACGTGTTGTCGAGAAGGAGTTTTAGTAGTGGTGTGTTCATCACTCGAGCTCATTGAGCTCACCCCGTGGAGTAGGAACTCTAAGGTTCTGAACCACATATATCGATTATCTCTTGTGTGTGTTGTATCGTTATTTTGTTTTGTTATTATTCCACTGTGCATATTAATGATCATTGTAGATGAGCACGTAAGAACGATTGATTTCCATCAAACATGTCAATTGGGCTATTCAACACCCCTTCTAGCTGGGCCATGATCTTCCAACATTATCAGCCTCGTATCTCTATTAAAGCGCAAGCCTTAGTTGATTTCTTAGTGGAGACTGTGCACAAGGAGGTGTCTGAGCCTTAGACTATATATGCAGATGGGTCTTCTAAGAAAGAGGGTTGTGGAGTAGGGGTAATTTTGATTTCGGTACAGGGAGAAGAGGTTAAGTTGGCAGTTAGGTTGCATTTTAGAGTTTCTAATAATGAGGTTGAATATGAGGCTTTACTTATAGCTTTGCAGGTTGCTAAAAATATAGGAGCCGAGCGAGTAATTGTGTATATGGATTCTCAATTAGTGGTGCAATAGACCGGGGGTGGGTTAGAAGTTAAGATAATAAGTGTCGAAGTTACTGTGAAATGATAGAAAGGCTAAAGAAGATTTTTCAGATGTATTAATAAAGAAAATAATTAGGGCAAAAAATCAGAAGGTTGATGAATTGGCTCAATTGGCTAGCTCATTGGGGAATTGGAACACTTGTGAAATAATTGCACAGGTTGAGTTGTTCCCACAGAATGAAAAATCGAGAGAAGTAATAGAAGATGATTGGAGAAAGGAGTTGATTTCATTTTTCAAGGACAAGAAGGTGCCAAATGATTCTGTAAAGGCTAGGCAATTTCGGCAGTGAGTATCTCATTTTTGTATGCTAAAAAAAGTTTTGTATAAAAGAACTTGTGCTGGCCCTCTATTGCGGTGTTTGGGAAAGACGGAAGAAAGTTATCTTCTGAAGGAAGTGCATGAAGGAGCTTGCGACAGTCATATAGGGGGAGGGGCGTTGTCTCGAAAGGTGTTGTTAGCTGGATATTTTTGGCCCACTTTGATGAAGGACTTGTTAATAGTAAGCCCTAGAGCCAATTATGTGATGATTGACTAGGGACTTATGTATCATATTCTATTAATAATAAAGGCAATGTTTGGTTATTATATTTACTTCATGCTTGTGCTAGCCGAATAAATATAATAATGTCCTAGAAAGTAGGTTCTTATCTACAACACATCAATTGATAGAATTGATTGTGAGAGGCCGTAGAGAATACTATTCTTAAATATTCCTAGTCAAGCATTAATATACAAAGGCAATATTAATGCATTGAGACTAGCATGTAGGTCAATTGATGAGTTGATCTCACAAGTCATGGATATGTGACATCACGTTGACACATGAGTATATATTAGAGAATATATACTGAATTGACCCATCGTGAGAAGTTTCATGGATTGTCATAAACTTTCTCATAGTGACTATTGGTATAATTAGTCCTTAGACCTAAAATCACTATGGTTCTCTACATAAGGAGTTATGTACTTTGGTATTGTCAAACGTCACCCGTAAGAGGGTGTACTATAAAGGCGATCACTGGGTATGTAACAAATTATGTGGAGGAATGTGAGTGATGTAGATGGGATTTATCCCTCTGTTGGGATCCTAGTATGCGTGTGAACCAATTCGCAAAACCGCAGTGGAAACCAAAATTTTGGATCCCACCAGAGATCCAAGCGAAAAACATATAAATTGTTTTCAACCATCTAGATCCTATCTAGAAGAAGTATTATACCTTTGAAGCGAGCCCTTCGCAATCCCACTAATCCAAAGTTGTCGGATCTAAATACGGTAAGGATAACCATATCTCTAAGGTATCCACATTGACACTCAGCCCTTTTGGAAATATGGTTGTGCTAGCAACCTTTGTAGAACAACTAGCCAAAATTAGGAGGATGAAGAAGTGAAAAAGAAGAAAGAACACCCAACTTTTGGATCTCTCTTTTCCCCACGGCGGCACTTGTACACCCAAGCCTCTCTCTAAAAAAACCCAAACCCTATCTCAACGTTGAAGTCCCTTTTATATTATCATGCTTGAATTCCAAAATCAATTGTAATCAAATGCATTATTGAAAAACTACTAGTCTCTTCCAATTCTAAATGTTGAAAATCCAATGCATCAAATCCATTGAATTGTAATCAAATGCATTATTGAAAAGCCACTAGCCTCTTCCAATTCTTCACGTTGAAATCCAATGCAATTTTAATGCATCATGCATGCTTTAACATTTTTTGCATGTGACTTGGGTTTAACTCAAGTCTAACTTGAGTTTTGCATGTGAATTGAGTTTAATTCAAGTATCACTTGATTCTAACTCAAATCTAGTCTTCATCCATCCAATTTAGTTTGAGTCTAACTAAAATGTAACCCGCTTGAGTCTAACTCAACCAACTTGATTTTGACTCGAGCCTTGACCATCCATTATCTCATTGTTCTTTTAGTCAAACTAAAAGAACCTATTTCCAAAATAGAATGTCATGTGTGTGTGACCCTATAGGCTCTTGTAACGTTGGCAATGTGTCTAAAACCCCTTTTAGACACATAAGCAATGAGCAATATCTAGCAATACATCATTGCTTCCTAAGTTACAAGAAAGTCAAAATCCGACAACCTTTCTGTGACTATTATTATGTATGACGGTATCTTTCTATCCTTGATATCTTAGATCGATCAATGAGGCATAAACCGTGTCATTCCCTTATCGATCTTTGTGTTTCTTGATCCCCAAGTAGACTCACTCAAACAAATGAGCTTAATATCTCATATTGACTCATTTGAGCATGACCATGCATTTCGTGGCCCTACTCTATCAAGAGGCCAAAGATATCACTCCCATCATATGGGAGGAATAGATCCCATCTACATCACTCACATTCCTCCGCATAATTTGTTACATACCCAATGATCGCCTTTATAGTCCACCCTGTTACGAGTGACGTTGGACGATACCAAAGTGCATAACTCCTTATGTAGGGAACCATAGTGACTTCAAGTCTTAGAACTATTCATACTAATAGTCACATGAGAAAGTATATGACACTCATATAACGATCCATGATACTTTCTCACGGTGGGTCAATTCAGTATATATAGTCTCCATGCATCAATATGATATCACATATCCATGACTTGTGAGATCAAGTCATCCATTGACCTACATGCTAGTCTCAATGTATCAATATAACCCTTGTCTATTAATACAATACTTGACTAGGAATATTTAAGAATAGTGTTCTCTACAGCTTCTCATAATCAATTCTACCAATTGATATACTGAGCAAGAACCAACTATTCAAGGGCATTATTATATTTATTTAGCTGGCACACGCATAAAGTAAATATAATAACCAATGTTTGCCTATATTAATATAAGATATGATACAAAAATTTTCTTCACCAATCATCTCATAATTGACACTAAGGGCTCATACTAACACCCTCCACTACAAAAATAAACAAATTTGGTGATGAATTTTAGAAAAAAAATTGTTACAAAAAATTTTTGCAACGAAATTTGCAACGAAAATTTTTTTGTTGCAAATAATTCGCCGCTAAAATCTGCAATGAAAAATAAAAATTCATCATCAAATTGCAACGAATAAAATTTTAGTTGCAAAATTTATCGCCAAATTTGGCGACGAATTTATTTTTCATCGCAAATTTGGTGACGAATATATTTTTCATTGCCAAAGTCTAATAAATATATTTCCACAAATAAAATTCAATTTGACGATGAATATTTTTTCGTCGCTAAATCTGCGATGAAAAAAAATTCGTTGCAAAATTTTCAAGATCAGTTGACTGATGAATATAATCAGTCGACTGAATATATGACCAGTTCAACTGATCGGTCGGCTACTAATGATTCTATAATGTGCTACGATAATGGCAGTCGATTGATCATTTTCATCAGTCGATTGTCAAGTGAGTAGTTGACTGCTCAGTCGGCTACAAAATGTTTTGTAAGATGCTACAGTACATCAGTCGACTGATGTTGAAAATCTATTTTTTTGACGTATTTTTTCATGTATCAATCGATTGATGGTTTACATCAGTCGACTGATACATCAATTTTTGCAACGAAAATAGTTTTTTTGTTGCAAATCTGGAAAAATAAAAAAAAATATAGATTATACTTTTTTTCTTGTTTTACAAAAAACACATACAACAATATAAACAAATTTAGACATCAAACTTTAATACTGAATTAATATATATATATATAACAAACCTAAACAAACTTACAATATATAGATATCATATGTGATAAGTCAAGTAAAATTTAAATACAACAAATAAATTCGAAGGTAACCACCATCATCATCAAAAAATACATCATCATTGTAATTATGATAGGGATCAAGAGGAGGAGCAGATCTAGAAGGAGGAAGTTGACTTGAACTAGACGTTAATTGAAGATGTTGTTTAATGAACATTTATTGCCTTCGAAATTCATTCATCTTTTCATTTAAGTCTTTTACTTGCTGAGCATTTTCTCTCGATTCAGTTTCCTTCTGCGCTAGTAACTCCCTCAAATGATTAACCTCTTCGGTTAATTGATTTACTTGTGCTTTTGATGCCGGGGAGGATGAAGAAGCACCAGGGACTCTATAGGATCGACTCAAAGAACCGAGTTCAATTATTCTTCCACTTTTCGGCCCTCCAGTTGCTTTGAGCCATAAATTTATATTGCTAACAGAAGGCTCAGATTCGACTGCATCATCGCTTGCATTTGAATTTCTCTATGAAAGTTCATCGTATTTCTCCTGTTGTGAAAGAAAAAAAAATTAAATACTAACATAAGAATTTAAATTTTTAAAATTAAAAACCTTCATTGTTCTAGCTCTTTCCCCACTCCATGTCTTATCTTTCTTTTGGAATGTACAGGTGAAAATATCTATAAATAATAGCTCAGTCCCCATCTCTTGGGCCTAAACAAACAGTTAAAATTTATAAATTAGTGAGTATTATATTACAAAATTATAATTTGAAAATACTCACCAATCGATATTTATGCTCATCGATATTTATTGATCCTCCCGCATACGTGGCAGACATAACGCGGGAATTACAATGCTGATTTTTCTTATTCTGGTCACTCCTCAGTTTGCTATCCTCAGATCCCTAATGTGCAACAATTTTATTCCAATTCTCCTCGGTTATACAGTGTGATTTTTTATTTCTAGTTTTTGCATGATTGAGTATGTTTCTCATATGATGGCCACACTTTTTCTTAAAAATCCTCCTAATCTCTAGTGTTTCATGTAGGAGCGTTGGTGGCCAGCTAGAGAGGGGTGAATAACCCTCTTCGTCGTACGATGGAATAGCTTTGTTGATTGTCTAGAAATTCTATTAGCACAAGTGGAAAAGTAAAGACAATACAACAATAAAGATAAGCAAAACAAAATCAATGCTAACACCAATATGTAACGTGGTTCACGGCCTCGCCGCTAATCCACGGTCCGATTTGTCTCCGGTGAATCACTCCGAAACCAATCCAATATCGGTCTCTCCCTTTAGCCAAAGCAAGGTGTAGGTAAACCTTCTTACAACCCAAGAACACTCTTTCTTACAATAGATTTGAAATAAGAACAAGAAAAAGAGTTGGAGGCTTGTGCGACACTTGGATGATCACTTAGAGCATAAGCATTGGCCATCCAAAAGCCCACACCCTCTCTTTTTATAGAGAGGGATGATTTCTTCCTGTTGGCCGCCATCAGTCGACTGCTGCCCTTGGCAGTCGACTGTCGCCATTACAACGACCTCTGAACACGTCAGATCCAGACCGTTGTAGTCCAATGGGAACCTTGGCAGTCGACTGATGTATCCATCAGTCGACTGATGCCCCTGTAGCCGACTGATCAGTCGACTATGAGAGGTTCTATGCCCGAAACCCTCGCGACCAGTCGACTGCTGCCATCAGTAGTCGACTGATGGTCTCAGCAGTCGACTATCAATCCTTGGTAGTTGACTGATGGCACATGAAGCAGACTCGAACACTAGTCGAGTCTCAGTCGACTTGGAGCAGTCGACTGTCATATCATGGCAATCGACTAATGTCGGAAAAACCCATCCGACACTTAGCCATTTCAGCCAAGTTCACCTCATGAGCTACTTATATTTCACTCATTCTCTCATCTCACTTGAAGTCCCTCGCCGAAGCTCTCTTCGTTCACAGCCACATCCCTCGGCAGCATCAAGCGAACGACCCTGCAATGCTCCTTCGCGTCTCTTGCCCTCGAAGTCTGCTTCCTTGGCTTCGCTTCAAGTCATCTCATCCAGCAGTCCCTCGGATGCATCAAGCACATGGTTTCGCAATGCTCCTTCGCCGACTCAAGCACGAGGTTGTGAGTTGGTGAAACTTGCCAATGCTCCATGTGCGAATTACTAAGTCCTTTAAGACTCCAACCCACATATCAAATCTAATCATCCTAATTTAAACCCTTTGCCACACACATCAAAACCATATCATGGGTTGATTGCCCTAACATTTCACTCTCCTCCCAACTAAATACCCGCTGCAGTAGAGAAAAATTAAATTGATTATATTAACTGCAATTTTATATACAAAATGATTTAAATAAGTTACCTTAAACTCATTCCACCATAGAATTTTTATTTCTTCCGGTGTGCTCGTATAAGTCATAGAAGCTCTGCCCTAATGGTTATTCACTATTTTATTCACCTCATGAATAACATGTACAAAATTTGTAAATCTAACATAAAATAAAAACAAACCTCGTTAGATACTTATAAAAATACATATCATATTAAAAATTAAATATAGATAATCTAAAACTTGAATACTTACGAATCTCCGTGCGGAGATATCATCTCTCTCGTATCTTCCCTCTCCATGAGTGATTGTTGTACCGAGGAAGATACATTGCAGGTATCTGCTTAGAACCAGAAGATCCTACAACTGGAGAAGAGGTGGAGGGCACATTTTCTGCAAGAGCATCAGAATGTGCAGGGGCTGAAGCAGAGGAAGACTGTGATCTTCCATCACTACTCCGTCTATGATCGCCACATCGAAACTAACAATCATAATTATTAGAAAAATATAACAATAAAAAAAATACATTTGCATATCGAATTTATAATATGAACAATATGAAAAATTACCATATTCATAGCAACCGGATGACCTACAAAAAAAATAGTTCATTAATATATCAAATATATGAAACTTCGAATTAGACAATAAATTAAAACATAATTGGTACTCAATAAAAGTTACCTACAATTAGAAATCGAAGTCTGCAGTATAATTTTCATCTTGGTCATGCATCTATTCATCATCGTCTTCATCATCGTCATCGTCATCGTCATCGTCATCGTCATCCTCATCCTCATCCTCATAATTAAATTTCTCATATTCATCCTCATTTAGTTCACTTGCATCAACAGCTACTACTACGCCGCTGGGATATCATAACATTGAAATATTATATTCTTCGATATGAATATATTGACAACTTCATCTTGTTGATATGCTATGTCTTCCCAATGTTCCTCAATTTTATTATGTGCTTTTGTTTTACAAACAACCCACCAATCACTTTTGTCTCATCTCAGACTAGGATATGAAGCATAAAATACTTGAATCGCTTGCTATGCTAACACAAATGGTTCATACCTCTTGTATATATTTTTTTAATTAAAATTAAACTGTGGATGCACTCTCATGCCTTTGAAACTAACGACACATAAAAAAAATAACTTGCAAATCTGAGCCTAGGTACGCTACCTCTAAAATTTCATCTAGTAAGCCGTAAAATTCATTCCTTGCACCTCCATCATTAGATGACTGAACACAAACTCCACTATTAATTATAGTTTTCCTAGTTCCATAATCTTGAGTATAAAAATTATATCCGTTTATGAAATATACCAGCCAAGTTTTCACCATTGAGTTTGGACCCCATGATAGATGTTTTACTTGGTCTTGCTCAATGTAAGCGTGATTATGAAGAACCTAAAGTCAAATAAATATGTGTTAAAGTCAAGATTTATCAAATTTATTATCATAGACTACTTACATATTTTTTGAACCATTGTGCAAATTCTTCATCGCAGAAACGATCAAACTCATGCTCCGGAAGCTCAGAATATAGAGTTTGGAAATTCCTACCATAACATTAAATATAACATGAACAATAATTTATGATATATGAAATATATAATATAACATTTATATACACACTCGAAATACGACATTACTTCTAGACAGTTCAATAAAATATATGTGTGGGATGCTCGCCACTCCTGACTAGTTAAGTATCTACTTGTACAAGATCCACTTGGTCGACCAAGGTAGTTAAAAATTGAGAATGCCCTCAAATTTGGATCAACGGGACCCTCATCGTTTCTTCTTACTTTCTGACTCTTGCATTGAACATGAGGTTCAAAATAATATGATGCAAAAGTTGTAACTTCCTCCACAATATATGCATTAACAATAGAAGCTTCAACATGAGCCTTATTTTTCACTTTTTTTTCAAGTGATAGAGGAATCTAAGAGTAATACAATAAAATTTATTAGAAAATAAATTATACTAAATTTGATCAAATGAAATAATAATGATAAAAAAAGCAAAAAATTCACCTTTCAAATGGATACATCCATCGAAATTGAACAGGACCTCCAACTTTAACCTCATATGACAAGTGAACCAAAAGATGTTCCATGGAATCAAAAAATGTCGTTGGAAATATTCTTTGTAAGTTACAAAAAATGATCGGAATGTCTCTCTCTAATGTCTCCATGTGTGAATGACTCAATACTATTGAGCAGATATCATGAAGGAAAATACTTAATTCCGTAATTGCACTCCAGACAAAAATTGGTAACAGTTCCTTCAAAGAAATAGGAATTAGTCTTTCCATGAATATATGACAGTCATGACTTTTCAAACCAATCAATTTGCATTCCTTCAAATCAACGCATCTGCCAAGATTAGAGAACTTAACCATCAGGAACTCTCAATGATTTCAACCATTCATAAACAATCTGTCTCTGATCCTTATTCAATGTATAAACTACTTTTTATTTTGGTCCCCTACTATTTTCATCAACATCAAGGGCGGGTCATTTACAGATGAGACGTAAATATTTTCTTCCATTCAGATTGTCTTTTCTTTTTCCAGTAATATCCATCACCGTATTTATCAGATTATCAAAAACATTCTTCTTAATATGAATTAAATCAAGATTGTGATGAATCAAATTACTCTGCCAATATGGTAAATCCCAAAATATACTCCGTTTAGTCCATTTGTGCGTATTTCCATAGTCATATGTTGTAACATTTGGTTCTTCAATAACAGATGGAAAGTTAAGCACTCTATGCCATAAAAATTGACCGGTGAATCTCAATGGTGGAGGTGTTCTTTCAATTCTATTCTTAGTGAATTCTTCTTTATTTCTTCTAAATTTATGATTTGGCAGTAAAAATTTTCTATGACAATCAAAATAACTTGGTTTCTTTCCGTGTTTTAATCTGAATGACTTTGATCTCTCCATACATATTGGACATTCTAAAATCCCCATGGTACTCCAGCCCGATAACATCCCATAAGTAGGAAAAACATTTATGGTCCAAAGAAGCGTAGCTCTCATTGTGAACATCTAATTAGTATGGACATCATATGTAGAAACACCCTCGTCCCATATTTGGTTCAGCACGACAATCAACGGTTGCATGTAAACATCTATTAACTTCTTCGGATTATGAGGGCTAGGCACAATCAATGTTAAAAACATATAAGGTATTTTCATACACATACCAGGTGGAAGATTATATGGAGTTACGATAATTGGCCAGTAAGAATAAGTTCTTCCTGATTTGCCAAATAGAGCAAATCCATCAGCACATAGACCCAACCTGATGTTTCGAGTCTCATTCGCAAACTCAGGATATGTTCTATCGAAATTTTTCCATGCCTCTACATATGATGGATGACACATTAGCCCATCCTCTGTTTTCTGATTTGCATGTCATGTCATGTGTTCAACAGTGACCTTTGATGCATAAAGCCTTTTCAATCTAGGAGTTAAAGGAAAATAGAACATTTGTCTGAATGATTTAAATTGCTTATTACGATTCGATCTCGTGGAACTCTTGTACCTGCATTGACTACAGAATTTACAAGTCTCTAAATCTGCATTATCTCCCCAATATAGCATACAACCATCTCTGCAAACATCAATTCTTTGCATCGGAAGACCTAAATCTTTCACAAGTTTTTCATACTGTAAAAATCGTTCGACATTATATGATCACACGATAATACTTCTCCAATAACTTGGAAAAAATCATTAAAATAATCTTTAGACACATAATGCTCAGCTTTAACATTCAACAATCTTGTAGTGAGAGATAATTTAGTGTGACTGTCACAAACAGACCACACGGGTTCATCTGCAGCTCTCAACACTTCTTGAAATTTGAGATATGGCTCATTGTATACATTTTCATGAACACCAGTTACTTCTACATCCTCCAATGGCGTTGAATAACTAGTATACATGTGTTCAAATGTTTGAGGATAACTAGAACTTGCAGCGTTTTGTTCGTTATTCAAATTATGACCAACTGCATCAACTATCATCCTTTGGTATGGATTGAATTGATCGTAATATATTTGCTCTCCACTAACTGTCCTTTGTATGTTTCATCCAACCTCTTCATCGGATATAAATAGTTCACCATGACAAGTCCAATTATAATAATTTGGCGTAAAACCAAATCTATAAAGATGTTCTCGAATTTTATCACATTGGAAAAATTTACCATTATGACATTTTTTGCATGGATACCTTAATTTATTCCCATCCATAAACTCAACATTGCTATTAGCAAAAGTCAAAAATTGTTCCAACCCAATAATAAATTCATCGGTTAAACCACGATGTTCTGGTAAATTCTTTTTATACATCCAACTTCGTTCCCTCTCCATTTATCTTGTTTTCAAATTTATATCATGGATTAATTTTATTTTTTTTCCAAATTTCATCCATATATATTAATCTAACAATAAATTTATACTCAAAATAAATTCTTTTAGTACTAAATATAATTTTGTGTGATATTTAATTGCAAACTATAATATCATTTCGAACAAATATTATATATATACAGTAATAAAATTACTTAAAATAAAACATTAATTATATATAATATAAAATAATAATACTACAAATTTATGAATATACAATATTTATACCTGTCCTTATGGAAATAACGGATGAGCTCACAGTTGAAGACTTCACGAACACACTGAACACCTTAATGATGAAGTACGACAAACCTATGAAAAATAAAACATTAATTTTGTATTTATATTACACATTATACTGATTTATATAATTTGAATAACATTTTAACTCTATTGTACGGTGATGAACGACCCAATTTGATTGTGCATGCAGCACCTGGAACAAACGCTCCAATTGGGATGACGATTAACCATCCAAGATACGCGAGGTCGGCAATTTGCCATGAGTCACGCAACACTGTCGCGTAAGCTCGCGGTGTGGCCACCGTGAGTTGTAGCCACAGTATATCACTGCTCTGCGCGGCGGCGTGAGCGGCGTAGCGAGAGGAAGGGAAAAAAGAGGGGAGAAAATGTACCGGATCGGGATCAGGGAAGCTGGGGAAGCTGTGAGATTCGATTGGGGAAAGGAAGGGGGGAATAATTAGGGGGAAATTGGCAACGAATCCTATTTCATTGCTAAATTTGTCAGAAAATTTTGACGAATACTAGATTCGTCGCCAATTTGGCGATGAAATTTATTATTCGTAGCCAAGTTGGCGACTAATTTATTTTTCGTTGCCAATTTTGCGATGAAATTTATTTTTCGTCCAAAATTGGCAACCAATTTATTTTTCGTGACCAATTTAGCGACGAATATTATATTCGTCGTAAAAATTATAATTCTCGCCCTGACAAAATAATTGAAATTATCCGTCGAAAATTTTACATCACCAAATTTGATGGGAAATTTCTAACGAATTCATGAATTCGTTGCTAATTTGCAACTAAAAAAATTTTGTTTCAAAATTTGCAACGAATTCATGAATTCATTGCAAAAATTTGCAACGAAAATGTTATTTTGTCGGAAATTGGTAACAAAAAATCATTTTCGTCCCTAATTTGCAACAAATTTTACGACAAAAATTAATTATTGGAAATTTAAATAATTTTGCAACAAAAATTTTTGTTCGAAATTTCGTTACTAATTTACGACAAAATTTAAAATCCGTCGTAAATTTTGTTGCAGATTTGTAACAAATTTTTTTCATTGCTAAATTTCGTCGCTACTTTGATTTTTTTTTTTTGTAGTGCTCCCATATGACAGGAGTGATATCTTTAGGCCTTTTGATAGAGTAGGACGACGAAATGCATGACCATTGTCATGCCCCGAGAGCATGCCGAGCCAAAAATCAAACGGACGACACCTCCCCTGTATGTGGCAACATTTCGGGTTAATACAAGGCCCGTAGGCCCACAATAACAATAATATATATATATGAAAACAACAACTACACAAAACACAGTGGAAACATTATACAATAACATCCCAACCTACACACATGCATACCGGTATGACTAACACCAGAACATAAAGAAAACCTCGTCAAAACCCGCACCAACATGTGCGTACATCACATAATACATAACATCACGAAAACTACAAATTCATAACAAGACATCCGGAAAATCCAAAACCAACATGGAAGCCTAGGAGGTGAGATGAGACGATGTCAGCCGACAGTGCTCCAAGCCGTCACGAAGACTTCTACCTGTTACCTGGGCGATAGAAAAACCCAGGGTTCGTTGGGGTGGTGAGTAAAACTCAACAGGTAATAGAAAAACATGTATATATGCCATATCACATGTATTTTCAACAACATACTCTAGAGGTATAACAGGTATATCAGCATAGTATATAAATACAAGCATATACCGTCTAACCAAATAAACAACATAAAAATGCAAACATACCTGAAGTCTGCTACGCTACTCTGATCCAACCTGAACATATATCCAACATATATATATAACAGGAAGAGTAGATCAACTCATAATATACTCTAGCTACAGGTCAAGGTATCTAATGGTCTGTCCAACCCATACCAGTATCCGACACAATCGTATAACAAATGCAAGAAACATGCATGAATATGATGTACACCCAAATGCAACAAGCATAGTACAATCAAATGCAACATCAAAATAATCATATATATATATATATACCGCATCTATATATATATTAATCTATATACAATCAAATGCAACATCACAATAATCTATATATATATTAATCTATATACAATCAAATGCAACATCACAATAATCTATATATATATCAAATGCAACATCACAATAATCATATATATATACATGCATATATGTATATATATATGGTAATATGCAAAGCGCCATAAGATACGACAATGCAACATGCATGGTCATGTCTGCTCACCCCTACTCGCTGCTACCACGACCCCAGTGTGGCCTAGGTGGCACGACATGACAACTGTCCCAACTCACACCAACCACTGCTATAGAGTGGGCAGTATGATCAAGTAGCATATGAGCGTAAAGAGCTCGCTACACAATGGGGGTCCCTACTGCTGGCCACTCTGACTAACACTACCAATGAGTGGTCAAGTACCACGTACCCAGGACAACTGCACGCAACTCCAACTACCACCGTCTATAGTGGTAGAGTGCGGCACAATAAATGCTCTGCCCTCACACCAGTTACTCCTCGGGGAGTGCTCTGGGAGGCAAGATGACCGACGACTCTTCAACCCCAAGGGAGACTATGTCGTCATAATGCATGCAAATGACATGAGTATGCTATCACACGTACAACCATCTACCACAGACTCTCTGTTCAACAAAGAGTCGTACCCATCTGATCAATACACTCTCTATCCTATAGAGAGTCATACTCAACTAATCGACGGACTCTCTATCCTGTAGAGAGTCGTACTCGACTGATCATGACTCTCTCTCCAATAGAGAGAGTCGTACTCAACTGATCGACGCACTCTCTATCCTATAGAGAGTCGTACTCGACTGATCATAACTCTCTCTCCAATAGAGAGTCATACTAGACTAATCATATCAAGCTAGGACCACCGGTCCATAGCAACACACTAATCACCTTTCACTTAACCATTACACAACTCATGGCTGGTAATAGTATGCAACATACGGGTATTGGAAATAAATCTTACTTTTAGGGCATTACCTACCCACCGATGACCTTTTTGCCAATTTATAAATTGGGTCATCCCCTGTACTAACATTTACACCCTGCTAAACATCTAGGCCAATTTACATCACATCTATAACTCCTAAATCATGATAGGGTATATGTGTGATATCAACAATTGAGCATAAATACATCCAACGATAAGTTCAAGCATACGATAATAAGAGCACGGTCAAGGTAATATGAACACCTAACATGCTCATATCTATGACTAAATCTGAATACAATACATCTACCCAGACCAGGTAGAAAATTACCCACCGTATACGTAAACCATAACTGTCTTCATGTCCGCAAATTCACCTTGCATCAAAGTCCTGAAATCATAGAATCCCAATATAATCAAAATAACTCCAGTCTCCACTAATCACTGATATAATCCTACAATAACACTACTACAATAATCAGAAACCACCTTGCTACTGCACACTATAGCAAGATCAGAACTTACATAATCTTTGCTTCAATCACAACCAACTTCATAATCCACTTATGGAAATCTGATCTGCCCACCCTTTTAACTGCAAATAAATCCAACCAAAATCTAATTATGATTTATACACGGATCTAATTATCCTAGCAACACAATTGTGCATTCTTCAAGAATTAAACATCTAATGTATAACATACAATTTAAAGCTTACCTTCAACTGTTGGAATCAGCCACGGCTTATCCAAAAGCACCTATCCAGAAACCATAACATTCACAGCTTATACACCACCTTGAGCAGTCGTGTTCATGCTCCTCCCCAGCTAGCTCCATCCATTCATCACCACCGACACAGCTCATCAACACCACCAAACAAAACTAGAGCCAATCACGGCTGTGAACAAGGATAAATCAAATCCAATTGCTGTTGTGAACCAAGATGAACCAAACAACCAACCTCACGACACTGCCATCATCAACTTCCGACGACAATCGCAAGCTACACGTCCTCCCTGAACTGCTCTGTTAGCTAGAGGCAGTTCAACGTCGACAATCACTACAACCGATCCATGATCCAAGCCTCGGATCATCATCCAACATCTATGTTTTCTGCCCAAATCGAATACCAAAGCAAAACCTAAAATCTCGTCCAAGATCAGGAAGGAGCAGTTGTTACCTTGCTCAACAAAGATCCCAGCCTCAGATCAGCCCGCGATGCCGACTCCGCTGACCCAACTCCCGGCCACGCGCCCTCTCACCGTCGACGTAAGCTTCTAGCTGCGCACGCTCGCTGCCTTGATTGCCCGCGGAGATCATCCAAGCCGACGGTCGCCTCCTTCCGCGAGGAGAGGGAGAGGGCGACGCCGAGTTGAGCAGACCTCACAAAGGAGCATAACACCGGCGTGGAGCCACTGCTATTAAGATCTAGAGGGAGCAGTCGGCGACGAGTGGGAAGAGCAGATCCGGCGGCGAGCGTGCGAAGGTAGCAGCTAATGGCTGATGGCCGTTGGCCGACGCGCAAGGGCGGCGGTGCATGTGCGATGGCTAAGAAACAGAGGCATTCGGCGGCTGGGCATGGTCGGGCGAGCGAGGGAGAGAAGAGAAGAAGAAGCGGCGAAAGCCCTCGGCGAGAAGAAGAATCGCGATTTAAGTGGCTGCGGCGAAGATCGGGCGGAAGAGAAATAGGGATCGGGGAGAGGAAATGTCGCAGTGGGAGAAAGGAAACACTCAGGGGTTAAAGAGCGACAGCGAGGAATAAAGGGACGGGTTTACAATGGATCGGGTTTGACCAAACGGGTCAGGTTTCGAGAATAACGGGTCAGATTTTAGACCCTATAACAGTCAACCAAAACAGGCTTTCCCCAAAGCCTATTAAATTTTTCTCCGCAACTGCCATAAAACTTTCCATTTAAGTCGAAGAAAATTTCTAAAAATTCCTGGAAAATTCCATAGGGTATTTTCCTAATTAACAAGCATTATTTTATTATTTTTTTTTCCGATATTTTACATTCTCCCCCACTAATAAAAATTTGGTCCCCAAATTTCGTACTAACATGCAAAATTACTTCAAGCAAGTTTCCAAAAGGGCCACATACCTTCCTTAAGTGAACAGATGAGACTATCAAGCTCGGATAGTATCTTCCAGCTCCCAAGTAGCCTCCTCATCAATATGATATTTTCATCCAACCTTTAATAGTCGGATGGTCTCCTTTCACAACGGACACCCCCTTGCGACCAAGAATTCGCACTGGAATATTCTCATAAGTCACATTAGACTGAAGTGATATTAATACCTCCTTCGGAACATGGTTAGATCGCGGCGTGTATTTCCCCAGCATAGAAACATGAAATACGTTGTGAACACCCGCAAGTGTCGGAGGTAAAGCCAACCGATAAGCTACACCTCCATAATCTACGACACAAGATCTGAATAGATCCTCAACGTCTAAATGATACCCTCAGACTGTTCATCTATCTGCGGATGAAACGTTGCACTAAGCCGAAACTCTGTGCCCATAGTCTGGTACAGACTCTGCTAAAAATCGCGAGGTAAATTGTGAATCTCTATCCGATATGGTACTTAAAAGTACCCTACGCAATCTGATAATTTTTCAATAATACAACGCTGCCGGATGGTCCAACGAGTACGACCCACGAATAGGAAGGAAATGAGCTGATTTGGTGAGTCAATCCATAATCACCCAAATCACATCACGTCCTTTACGGGTTCTAGGCAATCCCGTAACGCAATCAATCGTGATATGCTCCCACTTCCATTCCGGAATCAGAATTTTCTAGAGCAATCCAATGAGTTTATGATGTTCATCCTTCACCTACTGGCAGACTAAACATCGAGCAGCAAAATCTACTATAACTCTCTTTATACCATTCCACTAGTATAAACGTTTCAACTCTCGGTACATCTGAGTACCACCAGGATGCATAGAAAATCCCAAATAAGGTGCCTCCGGTAGCAACTCTATCTTAAGTGGATGTGTGTCCAAAATACATATCCATATTAGAGGCGAAAAATTATCTTCTCACAAGAGAAGTCCACCTACCGTCCAAAATCCACTCCACCACACACTCTGTAAGTGCATGGGAGACTATAGCGCCCAATCTCGCAAGTTGCAACTCTACAGTAGCTACCCAATAGCTAGTTAAAATCCCAATAGCACTTCTGCTCCATACAACTACAAATCCAGATAATAACTACTAAAGCCACATCATGTATATGACAGTCTATTTCGTAGTTTCTTAACTGTCGTAAGTAAAAGATACGTTTCATTCAACTGCATTGGAATCGCTCCGATCCCTGAAACAATGCATTTGCATACAACATCCTTTTTGTCCACTCCGGAAGGATTAACTAATACTCGTGTAAAAGTTAATCATCATCTAGGTCCTGTAAACTGGTTTCACCAGCTTCCAACTAAATAATTTCCAACATCACCTTTGTCAAACAAGTCTGTGGTATAATAATGCTAAAACATTCTATCCACATCTACAATACTAACCAATTCATACAGGGCAAACCACCATCTACGGTGGTCGAATGCGCAACTCCAACTACCACAATCAATAGTGGCCAGGTTACGCAACTCCAACAATCATAAACTGATCCAATCGTGTCCAGGATACACGATTCTCAAATTCATGGACGACTAAATCGTTAAATACGTCTAATATCATTAACAACAGCTCGTAAATTCATAATAAGTATGAAATGTCATCCTTCATACACCTGCATCATATTTACTCTAAGCTGATGATATATATTAATCATCACAACGATAATGATAATTGTATGACACCCTGTCACTACAATATCAACGCTCCAGGCGTAAATCGACCCTAGAGTATACGTAGGTGTCATTAGCTGATCTAAATAGATCATTTATCCATAACAAAGGATCTTTACTTTCAGCAATTATCACATTCCATCATCGATAATCGATGCATAATTTCAAAGGTTTATCCTTCTTTTATCAAAGAGTTCCGGATCTTCTTAAGGAGAAATACTGGGATAGATAAACATCCTGTCCTACTTCTCCTATAATCACAACTTACGTTCTTCCAATTTCTATAGTGTTTAACAACACTGATTCCAACAAAAATATCACTTGTTATGTGATCTTCGATACCGGACTATTTTCGAAATCATTTCGATCACCTACTCCACTTGCCTAAGCAACGGCAAGGCTAGGAGTTCATCCGAAACTACATTCGAATACTCTCAGATTATTCGCACATTCGAGAGACATATCGTACCATACCTCCAACAATTTGACCATCCGTAAGGATATGTCTACAGCAAAAGTATGTCTATCAAAGTCTAAGGGTATCCCTTGACTTCTTAATTGTTGGTCCACTTCTCACCTGACGGTAGAGATACCACCGACTCACAAGTCGATGTATAGGAACCCTTCTAATCCAACTGAGAATGTTCTAGATACAAATACCTGTACAAGCATCTCTCAACATATTAACCTAGAGGGTAAAACTAGAGTAATACCCTGAACGATGAAATATCTGTCGATCCGATCCCAAAGGCTCTAAGCAGGTCTCGGCCTTTCTCCGAAGAGAATAGGATCAGATCCAATAGTCTGCGACAAAACGATCGCATTTCTGCGATGAATGATCCAAGGATTTTTTTCCTAGATCATCTGATCCTATCACTTAAATCTACGAGCTACAACTGTAGAATACAAAATAGATACGACCACTATCGTATACTCTCTCCTCTGTACAATTCAAATCACATCTGGTGGTAACTGTTTATTGTTGTCTGCTGAGTCTTCTACAATGTCTTCTGCTGATGCTGCTTCTGTGCTGATCTCTGCTGAAGGGGAGTATCAAGGAACTCCAACCACGCCTGAGGTAGTAGGTTGATGCTGATAAGGTAACTCACATCTTCTATGCTGATCTCTGCTGTCAAGACGGTGCATCATCCTCCCGGAACACCATTGGTAGTCTTCAACTAAGTCTTCAAAGTACACCTCCTCCACAGTACTGGTTGCTTACAATAGCAACAGCTGAACTGATCCAACGGATAATCTGACTTCGCGTGTCTTCGTGATCCGCACTGCACACACACAATCCCTTCGGAGTCTTTGTTCTGATTTTTCTGATATCCACGAGAATATTCTGATGATCTTTGGTGGGTCTTCTATAATCGGAAAATAGCTCAAAGCCTATGACTCCGATCTTGCTCCTTTTATCAACAGTCGGAGACTTCTGACTCTATTATGTTGACATGCAACATTTGCTTATCGGTCTCCAACTCTTAAACCCTTTTACAGAGTCATTTCTAAACTCTTGTCTCAATCCAATGTCTTCCGGCAGATCTGGTAGAAGCTCCCAGCATCCCAATCCAACTATAAGCCAATAACTCTGAGTGGCTTAAATCATCCATTCATCTTCTTGAGCTATTAGGTGACCGTAACCTCTGCAAGTCTCACGACTCTGCATAGTACACTATTACTAACTGATCACCCTTTTTTTAAGCTCAAGAATTCCTTACAATGTGTCACTAAAAGTGATGCAGGGAAATACTCTCTTTCAACATCACTAAACCATGATCAAGTGATGTTTTATTTCCCGAATGTCATTTTCTGCATTTTCCACCAAATACTGGCTTGATCCCGATAATGGTATGCAAACAACTCTTCTTTCTTGGTATAACATGAGTTAAGTATTCAAAAGTACTCTCAAAGTTATACAACTCAGTATGAACAACTCAGGGATAAAATCCCTATGAAACACCGTAACCTAGCCTTCCGCTATGTACATCAACAATAGTCTACAAGTCTGTTCATTACTCACAGGTAATGATCTGACTAGTACAGTTAGTGGAAATCTCTAAGACTGTAGTCTCTGATTTCCATAATAAATGCGACGACTTGGCCCCTGTTTTCCGACTCGGTATCAGTCGACTCTCAAAGGTAAATCACCTTCTCGACACAGGTTCAAGGCTCACCGACTTAACAGGTCATTTCCGGGGTCAACTCATACCACGGTTACAAACAATAACCAACACACTACAGGTTATTCCCTGTTATTAACATTAAAAGCATAGCCAACTAAAACTGGGAGTATACACTATTAGTAATATATGAGAGATGTCCTAAGGCAATCGTCTTATGTATGAACCATTTATATGATAAATGAAGATTCACTATTTGAGTATACATGGTTTCATGTATTTGATTGGATCATAAACTCATATACTGAATGTCCGCGATACGACTCACAGCATGAGAGAATTTGTGATTGGATCACAACTAGTGAGTATCTCTACATGTGTAATTGTGATGTATCGGAATTATCCCTAGTCGATGAATTGATGGATTTGGACACCATCACCGAGACTAGCACGAGGTATACTCCTTGGTGTATCCAAGCGGTGATTCTCACCGGGAGACATTGTGATGTCCGGAGTTAATCGTGGATGCTAGTTATGGTAACTAGTTCATTGGAGTGACCAGCCGTAAGACTTCATATGGTTCTCTGCATATATAGATATGTCAATGAAGTTCTTACTGTAGCTTAAGTGCGATGTTCCTTTGACTTGCGGTATTCAAGTCATCTTGATCATGGAGACTTATGCTTTGACATCTTAAGCAAACATCTCTAAGGAGATGTGGACCCGGGATGATTGGGTATAAGTCGAAATGATCGAAGGTGTTTGAATAGCCTATAAAGGATTCACCACTCCTTGCGAGGAGATGTATACCCATGGCCTCTCGTCGGATTGTTACTAAAGTCTTTGGCCAAAGCATTACATGTTTAGAGTAAGGTACTCTTCGATACATGTGGAGTAACTAGAATCCGTAGGACGAGGAATTGATACTTGGGCTAGGTGTGACGTAGTCAGCCTAGTGGGGACTGACACTATAGACCATGTCCTGAACCAAGTGGGTATAAGATGAGTGAAGGGAATGGGGCACGAATCATTTGAAGGGTTTGAAATAGTTCGGATCGGTTGATCTTTTCGGTTAATTGGGGATCATGATGTACTACTAGGTGCCACTCATGATCGTTCTATAATTAATGGTTAATTATAGATGGCCAACATAAACCGAGAACCTATTTGGTCACACGCACAGCGAGCGTAATCCGAAGGATTTAAAACGAGCTTGAGAATGGGATTCTCAGACCGAGAGAAACTATGTTTGGTTGGACCAAACATGGAGCGAGCATGAAATCGTTTCAGTCGCAATGGAAGCGTGGATGAGCCGTGTCTTATGAATACATAATGGATGAACCAAAATGGTTTGGTTCTAATCCAATGGAGGAGAATAAACCAAAGGGTTTGGTTTATTTTAAATGAATGAACCAAAAGTTGGTTCGGTTCGTTTTAACTTAAAATAAACCATCATGGTTTGGTTTATTTTAACTTATCTTAATGGAGCGGGTTAACGGGCCTAATGGTTATGATCCAATAACCATTAAGAGAATTAGTTCTCTATAAAAGAGGGCTTAAGGGATAATTAAGCCCTAATCAAAAACCCCTTGCCCTAAGGTTGCCGCCCACTCCATTGAGGGAGCTCTCGGCGCCAACCCTAAACCGCCGCCCATTGCTCCTCCAACCTGCGTCCAGAAGGCTGCTTCCTTCCCCCTCGGCGGCGTCGATCTGCTGCCGGTTAGTGCTCCGGTGATCTCCTTCAAGTTTGGCATCAAGGTGAGCTCTATCTCCCTTGGTTGGCCGGCGCCTATCACCTCCACCAAAGCTGTCTAGTTTTCTGGACAGCTTGTTCTCCTCTCGTCGGAGCATCGTTTGGACAACGGTTAGAGCTCCGACAGCGGCTAACTTACCGGGGATTCGATCTCTGGTAATCCTCTGAGGTGGAGGACAAAGGATTCGTCAATTGGTTGACGAATACCTCTCCGGAGAAGCGAGTTTTGAGAACTCGTATTAGGATCCGAATTTGGATTCGGATCGTGATCATCTCTCGATCACGTCGTCTTCAACACGAGGCTAGTAACCTGTACGAAGATGAAGCTCGTGGCTTAGCGAAGTCATCCCGAGGAACTCAGTGTGGATACGGATAGAGACGATTCTAGCGAGGATCGTTCCGATTGATGCCGTTCCTGCTACACGTCATACGAAATGTATAACGTAGATAAATTTCCTTTTATTGCAAATTTAAATTTATGGTTATGTCTACACTTGTTGTAATATGCATGCGTGTGATGTGTGTGTTGTAATAAATGTAGATTTATTATTTTTATTGCTTCCGCTGTGTTCATGTTTACGAAACGTGATCGAACACACACACACCGCGGTGTCGGAAACCCAACAGTGGTATCAGAGCCCAGGTTGTGTTTCGACATAATCGTAAAAATGATTTTGCGATAGTCATAATGTATTTCTGGAAATTTTCTAATTTTAGAAATTTAGAAGTATTTATGGAAATTTTTCAATTTCGGAAAGTCTAGAAGTATTTATGGAAATCTTCCACTTTTGGAAAGTTGGAAGTATTTATGGAAATTGATATTTTCCATAAATAAAATATTTGATTAGATTCTGGAAATTTGTTTCCTAATTTAATCATGATTTGATTTGGGAAATCAAATCTTAAAATATTTTATTTCCATAAGTAGTTTTAATGATTTAGGAAATTGGTTTCCTAAATAGATTTTCCTTAATCAAATAATTACATGAATAAAATATGTGATTAGATTTGGAAATTTGTTTCCTAATTTAATTATGATTTGATTTGGAGAATCAAATCTTAAACATATTTTATTTCCATAAATAGTTATGACATATAAGGAAATTATATACATGACATAATTGTGTGTCATGTAATTGCATTAGATGCATAACATTATGTCATGCGTGTCGTGACATGTAGATGTATGCCATGTATGCCATGCTATGTAGATAATAGTTATTTGCATGCAAAGAGGATGAGACATTAAAACCCTTAAACAATATTAAAGCCTACACCTTCCATTAATATGGTTAGAACTAGAGTTCCGTTTCTTGTTTGGGTTGTTGGACTCTCTCCAAGCCCGGCTCGAACCCGAACATGTTCAAACCATGGAATAGTTTAATACTAATATGGTAAGAGTCAGAGGTCAATCGTTAGCTTTGGTTGTTGGACTCTCTCCAAGCTGGGCTAATTGGTTGAATGCGCTCTAACCATATTAAAACTATTTCCGATTAATGGGTTGGCTTTAACCTGGAGCATCGGCTTGTTGGACTCTCTCCAAGGTCGATGTAAAGGGAGGTGAAGTTGGGTGCTATGCATATGATGCATACTTGTTAATGTGTTAACAACCCGATGTATGTGTGAACATTCAATTAGTTGATAGCACATTGTGATAGTTGCATATACGTGATATGCAATCGGTATAGATGATACCTACCGTCGTAGTTATGAATGGCTTGTTGGACTCTCTCCAAGGTTGTTCATAACTATGATGGATATCAGCCCATTCGGAGATGGACCTACGATCTCCCGAAGTGATTTTGGGGTTTTTGAAATTCGAAAAATGAATGGGATTTATAAATGTATATTGATGCATTTTAAAAATCATTTTCTCATATATGCTCATTTTGTATTTCTAAGATTGATCATGATGTCTTTGAATTTGCGTTCCATTTTGGATTCGAATAAATTGACTGGGCCGAGCTTCTTGGACTGGCTTAGAAGCTTGAGAATTGTTTTCAAGGTTGAAAAGCTTGCAAATGTCCAAGCGCCTCTTCCCGCTCTAGTGAGCGATGCAACTCGACCAATTGTTGGCCTATCGAAACATGTGAGTGATTGAACAAATGAGTTGCATCATGCTAGCCGCGATGGAACCCACGAAAGCAGCATGAGCATATGGATGCTCATATCGTAGTCCTTCATCTTTGTGAGTTGGTTGATGAGCAAGTGAGATTCGAAAGGTTCGAAGTCTCAAAGCTCCTCTTCACCTCTGAGATGCTAGAAGGTTCATCTGTGGTATCGCTTTCAATAGGCCAAGACCGTGGAGTCTTCTCGAGAAGCATGAGCGAGGGGGACGGTGTTGTTAGTTGATTCCTCGAAGAAAGGTTCTAAGAGGAAGTCAAAGGAACAGAAGGGAAAGAAGAGAAGGGCTAAGAAGGTAGAACTAGCACAAAAGGAAACTTGCCATCATTATGGCAAGGAGAGCCATTTGCGAAGAAAGTGCAAGATTTATCTTGAGTCCGTGAAGAAGAATAAGGCATCGGATGCCCCATCTTCTTCAGATATCTTCGTTATTGATTGTCATTCTATTTCCTCAAACACTTGGGTATTGGATACTGGGTGTGGCTCACATATATGTAATGACATACATGGGCTAAGGAATAGAAGAAGACTCAAGGGAGAGTCAAATTTGCGTGTTGGGAATGGAGCAAAGGTTGCTGCAGTCGCCATTGGAACGCATTTGTTGAAACTCCCTACAGGACTTGTCTTAGAACTGGACAATTGCTTTTATGTTCCTTCGTTGATAAAGAACATCATTTCTATTTCTTGTTTAAATAGAAATGGGTACCATTTGACTTTTAGTAACAATTGTTGTTACATAACTTTGAATGGAGTTCTTTATGGGACTGGAACTTTAAGCAATGGTGTTTATACGTTGGACGTATCCAGTGACATCTTTAATATCGAAGCGAGCAACAAACGTGCTCGAAAGGATAATCAAATAGACTCTCATATGTAGCATTGTCGTCTTGGCCATATAAGCAAGAAACGCATGTCTGAATTACACCGATGTGGAATTCTGGAATCGTTTGAATTGGATTCATATGATACATGTGAATCATGCTTAAAAGGCAAGATGACTAAGTTACCTTTTACTGGAAAAGGTGAACGAGTGGGAGAGTTACTAGGACTAATACATACTGATGTATGTGGACCTATGTCAACTCAAGCATTAGGAGGCTATAGCTACTTCATTACCTTCACCAATGATCACTCACGGCTTGGGTATGTGTTCTTGATGAAACACAAGTCTGAAGCCTTTGAAAGGTTCAAAGAATTCAGAAATGAATTAGAGAAACAACATGATAAGAGTATTAAAATACTTCGATCGGATCGAGGTGGTGAATAATTAAGTCAAGAGTTTCTTGATTATCTAAGAGACAATGGTATATTGTCTCAATGGACTCCGCCATATACACCACAGCATAATGGTGTATCTGAGAGGCGTAACCGGACCTTGTTGGACATGGTCAGGTCAATGATGAATCATGCGACTCTTCCCAAGTCCTTTTAGGGCTATGCACTTCAGACAGCTGTTTACTTGTTAAACAGAAAGCCTACCAAGGTAGTCTCAACTACTCCATATGAGATATGGAATAGTAAGAAACCTCATGTATCTTACTTGAAGATATGGGGTTGTCCTGCTTATGTGAAGCGGACAGTATCAGACAAATTGGATGCTAAGTCTGATAAATGTCTATTTATTGGATACCCTAAGGAAACAAGGGGTTACCAATTCTATCATCCTGTGGAACAAAAGATGTTTGTTTCAAGGCATGCTGTGTTTCTAGAGAAAGAGTTTCTCTTGCAAGAAAACAGTGGGAGTGTCGTCGAGCTTGAGGAGGCTCGAGAGACTCAAATAGACATTGATGAGATACCTGGTGAAGCACAACAGCCGACAACTCATAGTGATGAGCAATCGGCTGGACCTATTGTAACACCACATCTTCGTAGATCTGGTAGAACACGCAATATTCCTGAGAGATATGGATTTCTCGTAAGTGAATCGAATGACGTGTTACTCATTGATGATGAGGAGCCTACCAGTAATGAAGAAGTGCTGACAAGTTCAGAAAGGGATAAGTGGCTTGGTGCCATGAAGTCGGAAATGGATTCCATGTATGAAAACCAAGTTTGGAACTTGGTTGACCCACCTGAAGGCATAAAGCCTATAGGGTGCAAGTGGGTTTTCAAGAAGAAAACCGACATGGATGGTAATGTGATTACCTATAAGGCTAGATTGGTGGTGAAAGGATATCGTCAAAAGCAAGGTGTTGATTATGACGAAACCTATTCGCCTGTAGCTATGCTTAAATCCATTCGGATGCTCCTGGCCATAGCAGCTCATTATGATTATGAGATATGGAAGATGGATGTGAAAACAGTTTTCCTTAATGGAAACCTGCTCGAGGACGTGTATATGATACAACCTGAGGGTTTCACATCGGTTGATAAAACCAAGGTATGCAAATTGCGACGATCCATTTATGGATTGAAGCAAGCATCTAGGAGCTGGAATATCCGTTTTGATGAGACAATCAAAAAGTTTGATTTCTCACAAAATCCAGACGAACCTTGTGTGTACAAGAAGGTTAGTGGGAGTGCAATCGTGTTCCTAGTATTATATGTCGACGACATATTACTTATAGGAAATGATGTTTCAGTCTTACAGTCAGTTAAGGTTTGGTTATCCAAGACATTCTCCATGAAAGACCTGGGAGAAGCAACCTACATCCTCGGGATTAAGATCTATAGAGATAAATCGAAACGGTTGCTTGGTCTTTCGCAGTCTACATATATAGACCGAGTGCTAAAGAGGTTTAGCATGTCGGAATCCAAGAAAGGTTTCCTACCCATCAGGCATGGAGTACACCTTTCGAAGTCTATGTGTCCACGCACAGAAGACGAGAGGATTTGCATGAGTAAGATTCCCTATGCATCCGCAATAGGATCTATCATGTATGCTATGTTATGTACGAGGCCCGATGTATCGTATGCTCTGAGTGTCACGAGCAGATACCAGTCTGATCCAGGAATGGATCATTGGGTGACTGTTAAGAAGATCCTTAAGTACTTAAGAAGAACTAAGGATGCGTTCCTAATATATGGAGAAGTGTACATGGTGATACGTGGGTATACGGATGCCAGCTCCAGACAGACAAGGATGATTCCATGTCTTTGTCTGGGTATGTATTCACCTGGAATGGAGGCGCAATAAGTTGGAAAGGTTCCAAGCTTGACACTATAGCGGATTCTGCCACTAAGGCAGAATACATTGCAGCTTTGGAAGCAGCAAAGGAAGCGGTTTGGATCAAGAAGTTCATCTATGAACTTGATGTGGTCTCATCAATGATTCAAACATGTGCTTCGCCGCTATCATCTTATCAGAGAGATCATCAGTAGGAACGAAATAAAAATCGAGAAAATTCCCACTGAAAGGAACTTAGCGGATCCTTTGACTAAGGCATTACCTCAAAGTAAGTTTGAGGGTCATGTTAGAGCTTATGGTATTGGATACCGTAGCGATTGGCATTAGGCCAAGTGGGAGTCTGTTAGTAATATATGAGAGATGTCCTAAGGCAATCGCCTTATGTATGAACCATTTATATTATAAATGAAGATTCACTATTTGAGTATACATGTTTTATGTATTTGATTGGATCTTAAACTCATTTACTGAATGTCCTCGATACGATTCACAGCATGAGAGAATTTGTGATTGGATCACAACTAGTGAGTATCTCTACATGTGTAATTGTGATGTATCGGAATTATCCCTAGTCAATGAATTGATGGATTTGGACACCATCAATTCTGTCAAGACTAGCACAAGGTATACTCCTTGGTGTATCCAAGCAGCTGATTCTCACTGGCTGGAGACATTGTGATGTCCGGAGTTAATCGTGGATGCTAGTTATGGTAACTAGTTCATTGGAGTGACCAGCCGTAAGACTTCATATGGTTCTCTGCATATATAGATATGTCAATGAAGTTCTTACTGTGGCTTAAGTCCGATGTTCCTTTGACTTGCGGTATTCAAGTCATCTTGATCATGGAGACTTATGCTTTGACATCTTAAGCAAGCATCTCTAAGGAGATGTGGACCTGGGATGATTGGGTATAAGTCGAAATGATTTAAACCGAGAACCTATTTGGTCACACGCACAACGAGCGTAATCCGAAGGATTTAAAACGAGCTTGAGAATGGGATTCTCAGACCGAGAGAAACTATATTTGGTTGGACCAAACATAGAGCGAGCATGAAATCGTTTCAGTCGCAATGGAAGCGTGGACGAGCCGTGTCTTATGAAGACATAATGGATGAACCAAAATGGTTTGGTTCTAATCCAATGGAGGAGAATAAACCAAAGGGTTTGATTTATTTTAAACGAATGAACCAAAAGTTGGTTCGGTTCGTTTTAACTTAAAATAAACCATCATGGTTTGGTGTATTTTAACTTATCTTAATGGAGCGGGTTAACGGGCCTAATGGTTATGATCCAATAACCATTAAGAGAATTAGTTCTCTTTAAAAGAGGGATTAAGGGATAATTAAGCCCTAATCAAATACCCCTTGCCCTAAGGTTGCCGCCCACTCCATTGAGGGAGCTCTCGGCGCCAACCCTAAACCGCCGCCCATTGCTCCTCCAACCGGCATCCAGAAGGCTGCTTCCTTCCCCCTACTGTCGTGCTCCGGTGATCTCCTTCAAGTTTGGCATCAAGGTGAGCTCTATCTCCCTTGGTTGGCCGGCGCCTATCACCTCCACCATAGCTGTCCAGTTTTCTGGACAGCTTGTTCTCCTCTCGTCGGAGCGTCGTTTGGACGACGGTTAGAGCTCCGACAGCGGCTAACTTACTGGGGATTCGATCTCCGGTAATCCTCTGAGGTGGAGGACGAAGGATTCGTCAATTGTTTGACGAATACCTCTCCGGAGAAGCGAGTTTTGAGAACTCGTATTAGGATCCAAATTTGGATTCGGATCGTGATCATCTCTCGATCACGTCATCTTCAACATGAGGCTAGTAACCCATACCAAGACGAAGCTCATGGCTTAGCGAAGTCATCTCGAGGAACTCGGCGTGGATACGGATAGAGACGATTCTAGCGAGGATCATTCCGGTTGATGCCGTTCCCGCTACACGTCATACGAAAGGTATAACGTAGATAAATTTCCTTTTATTGCAAATTTAAATTTACGGTTATGTCTACACTTGTTGTAATATGCATGCGTGTGTTGTGTGTGTTGTAATAAATGTAGATTTATTATTTTTATTGCTTCCGCTGTGTTCATGTTTACGAAACGTGATCGAACACACACACACCGCGGTGCCGGAAACCCAACACTAGCCTCGTGTTGAAGACGACGTGATCGAGAGATGATCACGATCCGAATCCAAATTCGGATCCAAAGACGAGTCCTCAAATCTCGCTTCTCCGGAGAGGTATTCGTCAACCGTTTGACGAATCGTTTGTCCTCCACCTATGAGGATTACCGGAGATCGAATCCCCGGAAAATTAGGCACTGTCGGAGCTCTAACCGTCGTCCAAACGACGCTCCGACGAGAGAAGAACAAGCTGTCTAGAAAACTCTACAGCTTTGGTGGAGGAGTAGGCGCCGGCCAACCAAGGGAAGCCAAGTGCTCACCTTATCGCCGAAGCCTAGGAAGATCACCGGAGGGTCACCGGAGGATGACCGGATGAAGCTTGGATGCCGGCAAGGAGTTGGATGGCGGCACAAGGGGCTGGGCGGCAACCTAGGGTTGGCGCCGAAAATCCAAGGAGTGGATGGAGAGGTGGGCGGCAACCACAAGCTAGGGTTTTTGGATTAGGGCTTAACAATCCCTTAAGCCCTCTTTTATAGAGAACTAATTCTCTTAATGGTTATTGGATCATAACCATGAGACCCGTTAATCCGGTCCATTAATATAAGTTAAAATAAACCAAACCATGATGGTTTATTTTAAGGTAAAACGAACCGAACCAACTTTTGGTTCATTCATTTAAACTAAACCAAACTCTTTGGTTTATTCTCCTCCATTGGATTAGAACCAAACCATTTTGGTTCATCCATTATGTCTTCATAAGACACGGCCCATCCACGCTTCCATTGCGACTGAAACAATTTCAAGCTCGCTTCTTGTTTGGTCCAACCAAACCTAGTTTCTCTCGGTCTGAGAATCTCATTCTCAAGCTCGTTTTAAATCCTTCAGATTATGCTCGTTGTGCGTGTGACCAAATTGGTTCTCGGTTTATGTTGGTCATCTATAATTAACCATTAATTATAGAACGATCATGAGTGGCACCTAGTAGTACATCATGATCCCCAATTAACTGAAAAGATCAACGGTTGATCCAGAACTATTTCTGAAACCCTTCAGCAGCTCGAATGAATCGTGCCCCATTCCCTTCACTCATCTTATACCCACTTGGTTCAGGACATGGTCTATAGTGTCAGTCCCCAATAGGTTGACTACGTCACACCTAGCCCAAGTATCATTTCCTCGTCCTACGGATTCTAGTTACTCCACATGTATCGAAGAGTACCTTACTCTAAACATGTAATGCTTTGGCCAAAGACTTTAGTAACAATCCGACGAGAGGCCATGGGTATACATCTCCTCGCAAGGAGTGGTGAATCCTTTATAGGCTATTCAAACACCTTCGATCACTTCGACTTATACCCAATCATCCCGGGTCCACATCTCCTTAGAGATGCTTGCTTAAGATGTCAAAGCATAAGTCTCCATGATCAAGATGACTTGAACACCGCAAGTCAAAGAAACATCGCACTTAAGCTACAGTAAGAACTTCATTGACATATCTTTATATGCAGAGAACCATATGAAGTCTTACGGCTGGTCACTCCAATGAACTAGTTACCATAACTAGCATCCACGATCAACTCCGGACATCACAATGTCTCCAGCCAGTGAGAATCAGCTGCTTGGATACACCAAGGAGTATACCTCGTGCTAGTCTCGACAGAATTGATGGTGTCCAAATCCATCAATTCATCGACTAGGGATAATTCTGATACATCACAATTACACATGTAGAGATACTCACTAGTTGTGATCCAATCACAAATTCTCTCATGCTGTGAATCGTATTGAGGACATTCAGTAAATGAGTTTAAGATCCAATTAAATATATAAAACATGTATACTCAAATAGTGAATCTTCATTTATCATATAAATGGTTCATACATAAGGCGATTGCCTTAGGACATCTCTCATATATTACTAACAGACTCCCACTTGGCCTATTGCCAATCGCTACGGTATCCAATACCATAAGCTCTAACATGACCCTCAAACTTACTTTGAGGTAATGCTTTAGTCAAAGGATCCGCTAAGTTCCTTTCAGTGGGAATTTTCTCGATTTGTATTTCGTTCCTACTTATGATCTCTCTGATAAGATGATAGCGGTGAAGCATATGTTTGGATCATTGATGAGACCACATCAAGTTCAGAGATGAACTTCTTGATCCAAACCGCTTCCTTTGCTGTTTCCAAAGCTGCAATGTATTCTGCCTTAGTGGTAGAATCCGCTATAGTGTCAAGCTTGGAACCTTTCCAACTTATTGCACCTCCATTCTAGGTGAATACATACCCAGACTGAGACATGGAATCATCCTTGTCTATCTGGAGCTGGCATTCGTATACCCACGTATCACCATTTACCCTTTTCCATATATTAGGAACAAATCCTTAGTTCTTCTTAAGTACTTAAGGATCATCTTAACAGTCATCCAATGATCCATTCCTGGATCAGACTGGTATCTGCTCGTGACACTCAGAGCATACGATACATCGGGCCTCGTACATAACATAGCATACATGATAGATCCTTTTGCGGATGCATAGGGAATCTTATTCATGAAAATCCTCTCGTCTTCTATGCGCGGACACATAGACTTCGAAAGGTGTACCCCATGCCTGATGGGTAGGAAACCTTTCTTGGATTCTGACATGCTAAACCTCTTTAGCACTCAGTCTATATATGTAGACTGCGAAAGACCAAGCAACTGTTTCGATCTATCTCTATAGATCTTAATCCCGAGGATGTAGGTTGCTTCTCCCAGGTCTTTCATGGAGAATGTCTTGGATAACCAAACCTTAACTGACTGTAAGATTGAAACATCGTTTCCTATAAGTAATATGTCATCGACATATAATACTAGGAACACTACTGCACTCCCACTAACCTTCTTGTACACACAAGATTCGTCTGGATTTTTTGAGAAATCAAACCTTTTGATTGTCTCATCAAAACGGATATTCCAGCTCCTAGATGCTTGCTACAATCCATAAATGGACCGTCGCAATTTGTATACCTTGGTTTTATCAACCAATGTGAAACCCTCAGGCTGTATCATATACACGTCCTCGAGCAGGTTTCCATTAAGGAAAGCTGTTTTCACATTCATCTGCCATATCTCATAATCATAATGAGCCGCTATGTCCAGGAGCATCCTGTTGGATCGAAGCGGATCGCTAGAGGGGGGGGGTGAATAGCGATAAAAACTTTTCTTTTAAATCGTTCGATAGACAATTAAATGCAGTGGAAATGTAAATAAAAACTAAATGAGACAAATAGTTTTTTTACTTGGTTCGTAGCCTTCGACTACTACTCCAAGGCCCTAACGGTCCTAGACCGTGTACGGAGGGCAATTCACTAAAACACTCCTCCTCGTTGGAGGTAGGAGTTTTACAATTACAAAAGCCTTCGAAGCAAAAAGATAGAGAGACAAACCCTCTCTTCTATTAAAGTAAAATGCAACGAAAAGCCTCGATTAAAAAGAATTACAATATTGAAAGCAATAACAAATTAAGATTATACCAACAACTAAACAAAAGAAACTTTAAGCTAGGGTTGTTGGCAGCACTTCGTTGTTGTAGAGTCATCGGAGAGTTGCAGCGTAATGGAGGCTTTTGAGCACTTAGAATTGAGGATGAAACCCTAGGTTTGTCCCTCCTTTTATAGCCTTTAAGCCCCTCAACGAATGGGTCTTCAACCAATCACAAATGGGCACAAAACTCCTTGAAAAATGGTGATAAAGCTTGACTCCTCGAGGCTGATTTTTGACCACCGGTTGAACTGGCCAGTTGAGTGGCAGGTTGAGCGCCCAGTTGAACTGGCACAATAAAGAGTTAGCTCAAAATATAAGTGGATTCGACGGCCACTTGCCGTTCGATCTCAACATAGACCTTCCATGGGAAGTCTTGGGTCGGATCGTCGCCTAATATCATCCCCGTAAAGAGGATACGACCTCACTTACACTCGCACACACGAGCTTACCTCGATACTTACGTGTCGCTTTTGCTTCCGGCCTTCCACTCGATTCCTTCGGCTCCCTCCGAAGTAACTCGAGTGTCGCCCGACCACCGCGGCTTCCTCCGGGTGTCGCTAGCCTTCAGCTACAACATTGAGACTTTTCTGCACACTTGATTTAGCTCGTGAGATAACAATATATACTTAACTTTATATCGTTTGCTATAATCAAAACTTAGGTTCGACTTAGGTGCCCACTGCACCAACAATCTCCCCCTTTTTGATTTATGGCAAACCCACATACAAAGTTAAGACAAAAATAAGTATGAGATTATGCATGAATGAGTAGGAGTATATAAAAATTCTTTTTCAAGTGCTCCCCCTTGAGGAATCCTCCCCCTTGACCGAGGGTGAGTACTTGAGAAAGGGTTTTAACTCTCCCCCTTGATATTTTATACTAAAAAATAATTAAGTGAAATAAATTACTTAATATTGGCCATATTGTTAAAAAGTTTTAATAAAAAATTGATTTCTTAACCTTGGCCTTTTGTTAAAAGTTAAATAAGTTTTCAAAACATAAAGTTAACTTTTGGTTTAATTATGAAGTAAGAGTTAAGTTATCAAAAAAAAATTTTTGACCCCTTAACTTTTGTCCTTTTTCTCCTTTTTCTCCCCCTTTTGCCGTATATCGAAAAGAGTAAGGGGTGTGGAAAACAAAATAAATGTTAATTTTTAAGTCCAGGCATGTTCCACATTTTTTTTTTAAAAATAATATACTGAAAATAAGTTCATCTATAAAATGTTCGACTCATATTTGGCTTGATTGATATGAAGGATCAACCAGTCCTGGTCAGAGTCGGTTAGTATGTATGATTATACTCCGTGGTTCATAGCGATGCACTAGCTCTACATCTGGAACCAGGAGTAAGGTCCTAACATCTCATGCCCATCTACGTGGCTAAGTACACAAACACATTAGTCCTATGTGTTGTGAGATGTATTGGCTCCTTAAATCTATAGGTGCATGATATCTAAGGTATGTCCTATGCTAGTTCCATGAAAAAAAAAAAAGAAATAGTAGTAAGAAAATATAATTTGCAAGTTCCTATTCTATTACGCACATGCCTAATCTTCGTCTCAAGAGACTAAATTCGGCTTCGGGTAGTGGTTTAGTAAATATGTCTGCTAGGTTAGACTTCGAGTCAACATATTCGAGTTGTATGGAGCCGTTGGCTACATGTTCTCGAATGAAATGATGTTTTACCTCTATATGCTTTGTCCTTGAATGGCATATAGGGTTCTTAGTTAGATTTATCGAACTTATGTTGTCTACAAAAATTTTAGTTTTGGTGAAGTCCAACCTAAAGTCTCGGAGAGTGTGCTTCATCCAAAGAAGCTGAGTTACACACTCACCCATCGCAACGTATTAGGCTTCGGTGGTAGATAAGGCAACACAATGTTGCTTCCTACTGCACCAACTCACTAGACTTGAGCCGAGTAGTTGACAACAACCACTCGTGCTCTTTCTATCGAGTTTACTACCGGCATAATCCGAATCGGAGTAGCCGATTAGTTCGAACTCCGTAGATCTAGGGTACCAAATACCAACGTTAAGTGTACCCTTAAGATATCTAAGGATATGCTTAACTAGGGTTAGGTGAGACTCCTTAGCACAGGTTTGAAACCTGGCGCACATACTTACTGCGAATAGGATGTCGGGTCGACTCGCAGTTAAGTATAGGAGACTTCCTATCGCGGTCCTATAGTACTTTAAGTCAATAGACTTACTTTCTAGGTCTTCTCCTATGTTAACATTAATCGCCATTGGGGTGTTTATTATCTTAGCGTCTTGCATTCCAAATCTTTTAATTAACTCCTTAGTGTATTTTTGTTGATATAGGTATATACCATCCTTAGTTTGTTTAATTTGTAGACCTAAAAAGAAACTTAACTCGCCTACCAAGTTCATTTCAAACTCACTTTTCATGAGTGAAACGAACTCGTTTAGTAAGGCTGAGTTAGAGGTTACAAAAATTATATCGTCTACGTAAATTTGAGCTATGAATATTTCTTTACCTAAGGTTTTTACGAAGAGAGTTGGGTCAACTAAGCCTTGGTTAAACCCTTTTGACTTAAGATGGATTGAAAGTCTCTCGTACCAAGCTCGAGGAGCTTGTTTAAGTCCATAGAGAGCTTTCTTAAGTTTTAGAACATGGTCGGGTTTATCTAGATTTTCGAACCCGGAGGGTTGGCTAACATAAACTTCTTCTTTAATGTATCCATTTAAGAATGCCGACTTAACATCCATTTGAAATCCTCGATGTGCGGCATAAGCTAGCAACATTCGAATGGATTCGAGTCTAGCTACTGGGGCATAGGTTTTGTCGTAATCTAAGCCTTCGACTTGACTAAACCCTTTGGCGACTAACCTAGCCTTGTTTCTAACTACTTCACCTTTATCATCAAGCTTATTTCGAAACACCCACCTTGTTCCAATTATCGTTTTGTCTTTAGGTGGTGGTACTAATTCCCACACTTCATTCCTAGTAAATTGAGCTAGCTCTTCTTGCATTGCAATAATCCAATCGGGATCAAGAAGAGCTTGTTCAATTGATTTGGGTTCTATCTTTGAAATTAAGGAAATTTGACTAAGGTTCCTATAGGATGCTCTAGTTCGAACTCCTAGATTAGGATCTCCTATCACTTGATCGATAGGGTGGTTAGTCTGAATCCTAGATTGGGTTGGGTTTGTGTCACCTAATGCTTGATCAATGGGGTGACTTGGTTGAACATTAGTTTGGTTGGAGTCATCTATCACTTGATCAATAGAGTGACTTGGTTGACTTAGGTTAGGATTAACACTAGACCTGATCTCCGGATCAGAGTTATGTCTAGTATGAATCGGCTCGCTAATTGGGGTTGCCGGGGGTTTTGTAGGTTCATGTCCTTCATCAAATACTACATTGATAGTCTCCTCGACTCTAAGGGTGTCGTGGTTATATACTCTATAAGCTTGACTTATAGTCGAGTATCCTAGAAAGATCCGGTCGTGGTCTTGGATGTAAATTTCCCTAGGTAATTCTTAGTGTTTAGGATATGTACCTTACACCCAAATACCCTAAAGTACTTGATGTTAGGTATTTTATCGTGATAAATCTCGTATGAGGTCTTAAGGTGCCTCTTTACCATAAGGATTCTATTTTGGACATAGCATGCAGACTCACCGCCAAAACCTATCGGGTAGGTCATATTCGTTCAACATGGTCCTAGCGGCTTCTTGTAGAGTTCGGTTTTTCCGCTCCACTAGGCCATTTTGTTGAGGGGTCCTAGGGCAAGAGAATTCATGGTGGTATCCGTTTAGGTTACAAAAGTCGGTGAACCTTTGATTTTCGAATTCACCACCATGATCGCTTCTAATTCTTTTAACCTTAAGGTTTTTTTGATTCTCGATTAATTTGAATAAATTGATTAATTGATCTAGGGTATCATTTTTATGTTTGATGAACCTAACCCAGGTAAACCTGGAGTAGTCGTCAATTATGACTAAGCAATATTGACTTTTATTGAGTGACTTGGCTCCATGTGAATCGAATAGATCCATATGCAGGAGATCAAGTACACTTGAGGTTCGTTCTTGGTTAGTTAACTTGTGTTGTGTCCTAGGTTGTTTTCCTTGTTGACAAGCATTACAGATTTTATTAACCAAATTGTTAAGGTTGGGTAAGCCTCTGACTAGGCCACTCTGACTCATCTTGTGGACGAGTCTTGGGTGCGAGTGACCGAGTCGTCGGTGCCACAACCATGATTCCTCTTCCTGTGTCATAAGACATTTGGCTGAGGATTTGATTAAGTTAATTGTATAAATGTTATTTGTCCTAGTTCCTTTGAGTATTGTTTTAGCTGTTTCATTTGTTTTAATTACACATTCATTTTCTAAAAATACGACCTTATAATTATTGTCACATAATTGGCTTACGCTAAGCAGGTTATATTCAAAATTCTCTACAAGTAATACATTTTTAATAACAAAATTCGAGTTAAGCTCGATATCACCTGATCCGATGATTTTGAGCTTGCCGTTATTCCCAAAGGCTACCGATCCTTGTCGTTTGAATCGAAGCTTCGCGAATTTGAGTTGATCCCCGATCATGTGTCGGGAGCAACCACTGTCTAACATCCATTGATCCTACACACAAGGTGGTTGGATTGGATGTTAGATTATTATATTTTTTAAAAAAAATTGGTTGTAAGTTGTTAAACCTAGGTCATCTCACCGGAGTCTATATGATCAAGCATGTTATACTTATGTGTTCTTTGTGAGATGACTTCCAATTAAGTTGATTAAGTGCATTTATGTTTAAGTAATGTTAGATTTGGATTTGACCCTAGGCTTGTCAAGTTTACCTTTTCAAGATAATGACTTCCAGGTCGTGGCGAGGCACAGGGGCCTTCTTTTATCGGATCATCGACCACTTCCTTAGACAAAGCCATTTTCAAGAAAATGATGACTTGACTCACCAAAAATTATTTCCTCGTCTAACTAGTTATTTTTGAAAAGAGGCTCCCCGAGGATCAATCTTTTCGAAGGATTTTAGTTGGTTATTTGAAAAGAGGCTCCCCGAGGCTCAATCTTTTCGAAGGATTTTAGTTGGTTATTTGAAAAGAGGCTCCCCGAGGCTCAATCTTTTCGAAGGATTTTAGTTAGTTATTTACGTGTTCTAAGTGAGTTCACGAAAGAAAAAAAAAATCTAAGCATGCAATTTCTAAGTTAAAACACAAACATGTTTTGTACTGACTCCCCCTAGACCGTTGAATCGGTTCGGTCTATCCACATAGTGGATTTGGTCCTTGGGAACCCAGTACGAGTTGGATCCTAGAGTTGAAATCAAAGTGGTCTTAGGGACCCATGCTTGGACACATTTTTTATGTCTACTTACGATTGACATATATGACTTATTGGTCGTGTTTGAGCTAAACCCTAGTCCGACCTTGTTGTACACGGCCCTTTGCGATCCAAGTAGGAGGTCAAGTCCTTTGGATCCCAAAGTAAACCTTTCCAACGTATTCCTAAGATCTTCGACTTGACTTTTCAAGAGTGAGTTCTCAACTTCGAGTTTTTCAACCCGAGTTGAGTCCTTCTCTTGAACTCGACTAGTCTAAGAGGTTAGGGAGACCTCGTGTTTGAGGAGTTTAACTTCCTCAACCAGGGTCTCGACCTTGGACTCGGACTTAGCTAACTTCCTAGACAAAAACCTAACTGTATTATGTAAAGTATTAAATAAGGTTCGACTCACCTTAAGGGTATCTTTTGAACCGGATGCGTATCCGTGGCTTGACTTGAAGGTAGCTTCGTAGTCCGAGTCATCCTCAGGTTCTGACTCAAGTTCAGGTTTGGTCTCCGTGTCGGACTCAATCGATTTCACCATGATGACGTGGTCTTCGTCTTCTTCGGATGACGCTTCTTCCCATGTCGCATTGAGGGCCTTCTTGTGCTTAGGTGCTTGGTGGTTGAGCTTGGGGCACTCGGACTTTATATGTCCAAACCTGTTACACTCATAACACCTAATATTAGAACTTTTAGGCTTACCTTGGTTGGGTCGAGTTGTGGTTCGCTTTCGTCCCTTGGCTATCCTTCGAGCTAGGTTCATTAGTTGTGATCAATTCCGGGTCAACTTCTTCTTCGGACTCATCTTCCTCCTCGGTTGGTGGTGGCTTGCTTGCGAATTTCTTCTTCTTTGAACCTGCAAACAAGGCTATACCCCTCTCGGGTTCCGAGTTGGACTGCTCATGTAATTCAAAATCCGAAAAGAGTTCATCTAATCTAAGTTTAGAAAGGTCCTTGGAGACCTTGTACGCATCGACCAAGGATGCCCACAAGGTAGTCCTCGGAAAAGAGTTTAGAACATACCTTATAAGGTCGCGGTTTTCGACCTTTTGCCCGATTGCGTGTAGGTTGTTGACTATGTCTTGGACACGGGCATGGAGTTGCGTCGCGGACTCGTGTTCCTGCATTTTTAGTGTGTACAATTTATTGAACAACAAATCATGTTTGCAAACCTTAGCTTGATCCGATCCTTCATGTAACTCGATCAGCTTTGTCCAAAGGTCCTTTGCGCTAATGAAGGGGCCGACGCGATTTAACTCCTCCTTGGACAAGCCACATTGGAGGATTTGTGTTGCCTTGGCGTCGGCTTCGACTTGTCATTTTGTCGCAATGGTCCATTGATCATAATCCAAGGAGTCACCCACTTCATTAATCGGAAGTGTGAAACCCGTTTGGATTATGATCCACATCTCGATTTGGGTTTTGAGAAAGCATTCCATCCGACCCTTCCAATAACGGAAGTCATCTCCGTTGTAAAACGGAGGTCGGACGGTGCTAAAACCCTCGAGATGGGCCATTAGAACAAAAGACAAAAAGGGACGAAGATGAAGAAACTAGCAACGACAAAAACACAAAACAAGGTACCAAGACTCGCGTCTTGGATTAGTAGTGCGGGAGTAAATTTAACAAAGCGAAATAAATCAGAAAGAAACAGAAATAAAAGAAAAATAAATCTGTGAAAAATGGCTAGATTGGTGGTTTCACCAAATCTTAGCAACCCCCGGCTCTGATACCAATTGTTGGATCGAAGCGGATCGCTAGAGGGGGGGGTGAATAGCGATAAAAACTTTTCTTTTAAATCGTTCGATAGACAATTAAACGCAGCGGAAATGTAAATAAAAACTAAATGAGACAAATAGTTTTTTACTTGGTTCAGTAGCCTTGGCTACTACTCCAAGGCCCTAACGGTCCTAGACCGTACGGAGGGCAATTCACTAAAACTCCTCCTCGTTGGAGGTAGGAGTTTCACGATTACAAAAGCCTTGAGCAAAAAGATAGAGAGACAAACCCTCTCTTCTATTAAAGTAAAATGCAACGAAAAGCCTCGATTAAAAAGAATTGCAATATTGAAAGCAATAACAAATTAAGATTATACCAACAACTAAACAAAAGAAACTTTAAGCTAGGGTTGTTGTTGTAGAGTCGTCAGAGAGTTGCAGCGTAACGGAGGCTTTTGAGCACTTAGAATTGAGGATGAAACCCTAGGTTTGGCCCTCCTTTTATAGCCTTTAAGCCCCTCAATGAATGGGTCTTCAACCAATCACAAATGGGCACAAAACTCCTTGAAAAATGGTGATAAAGCTTGACTCCTCGAGGCTGATTTTTGACCACCGGTTGAACTGGCCGGTTGAACTGGCCGGTTGAACTGATGGCCAGGATTTTTGACTACAATAAAGAGTTAGCTCAAAATATAAGTGGATTCGACGGCCACTTGTCGTCCGATCTCAACATAGACCTTCCATGGGAAGTCTTGGGTCGGATCGTCGCCTAAGATCATCCCCGTAAAGAGGATATGACCTCACTTACGCTCGCACACACGAGCTTACCTCGATACTTACATGTCGCTTTTGCTTCCGGCCTTCCACTCGATTCCTTCGGCTCCCTCCGAAGTAACTCGAGTGTCACCCGACCACCGCGGCTTCCTCCGGGTGTCGCTAGCCTTCAGCTCCAGCATTGAGACTTTTCTGCACACTTGATTTAGCTCGTGAGATAACAATATAAGCTTAACTTTATATCGTTTGTTATAATCAAAACTTAGGTTCGACTTAGGTGCCCACTGCACCAACACATCCGAATGGATTTAAGCATAGCTACAGGCGAATAAGTTTCGTCATTATCAACACCTTTCTTTTGACGATATCCTTTCGCCACCAGTCTAGCCTTATAGGTAATCACATTACCATCCATGTTGGTTTTCTTCTTGAAAACCCACTTGCACCCTATAGGCTTTATGCCATCAGGTGGGTCAACCAAGTTCAAAACTTGGTTTTCATACATGGAATCCATTTCCGATTTCATGGCACCAAGCCACTTATCCCTTTCTGAACTTGTCAGCACTTCTTCATAACTGGTAGGCTCCTCATCATCAATGAGTAACACGTCATTCGATTCACTTACGAGAAATCCATATCTCTCAAGAATATTGCGTGTTCTACCAGATCTACGAAGATGTGGTGTTACAATAGGTCCAGCCGATTGCTCATCACTATGAGTTGTCGGCTGTTGTGCTTCACCAGGTATCTCATCAATGTCTATTTGAGTCTCTCGAGCCTCCTCAAGCTCAACGACACTCCCACTGTTTTCTGGCAAGAGAAACTCTTTCTCTAGAAACACAGCATGCCTTGAAACAAACACCTTTTGTTCCACAGGATGATAGAATTGGTAACCCCTTGTTTCCTTAGGGTATCCAATAAATAGACATTTATCAGACTTAGCATCCAATTTGTCTGATACTGTCCGCTTCACATAAGCAGGACAACCCCATATCTTCAAGTAAGATACATGGGGTTTCTTACTGTTCCATATCTCATATGGAGTAGTAGAGACTACCTTGGTAGGCATTCTGTTTAACAAGTAAATAGCTGTCTGAAGTGCATAGCCCCAAAAGTGTAGGGGATCGATACGACCGGCTAGAGGGGGGTGAATAGCCCTCTTACGATGGATGTCGGTATTTGCTCGTCTACAAAGAGATTAGCACAACGGATACAATAAAGCAAGACAAGCAAATAGAAATACAAGAAATCAAACGCTAACAAGATGGTGTAACATGGTTCACGGCTACGCCGCTAATCCACGGTCCCCAATTCGTCCTCGGTGAATCACTCCGCCAAAACCAATCCACTAATGGTCTCTCCTTTGCACCAAGCTAGGTGGAGGTAACCTTTACAACCAAGATCACTCTTCTTACAATAAGAATGGAGTAAAGACAGGTAAGAAGATTTTAAAGCTTGTGGGGCACTAGGAAGATCACTTAGAGCATAAGCATTAGCCTCTCAAAGGCTCACACCCTCTCTTTTTATAGAGAGGGTTGATTTCTTCTCGTTGGCCGCCACCAGTCGACTGCCGTCACTACAACGACCTCCGAACACGTCGGATCCCGACCGTTGTAGTCCAACGGAACTCTTGGCAGTCGACTGATGGACCTCACCGATCATTGCCTCCTCATAGTCATTGCCCGATCGCTACGGCGGTTACGTGCGCGACATCCTCTGGCGTCGGCGCCATTCCATCGTAGTCATTCTGGGCATAAACCCATCGGTCGGATACCGATCGAACACACTCGACTCACATCGATCATTGCCATTACATGGCGGTCGGCAATGATCGACTTAACATAAGTTTGAGTTTCCGGCAGTCGGGTAAACCTTAACCCTTGCAGTCAAGTTTCCGACACTCAGCCATTCGGCCAAGTTCACCTAATGAGCTACTTACATTTTACTCATTCTCTCATCTTACTCGAAGTCCCTCGCCGAAGCTCTCTTCGTTCGTGGCCACATCCCTCGGCAGCATCAGGCGCACGGCTCTGCAATGCTCCTTCGCGTCTCTTGCCTCCGAAGTTTGCTTCCTTAGCTTCACTTCAAGTCATCTCGTCCGGCGGTCCCTCGGATGCTCCAAGCGCACGACTTCCGCAAAGTCATCCTTCACCGACTCAAGAACCGAGGTTGTGAGGGTGAACCCGCCAAGGCTCCATGTGCGAATTACTAAGTCCTGCAAGACTCCAACGCACATATCAAATAACAATATCATCCTAACTTAAACCCTTTGCCACACACATCAAAACCTTATCATGGCAAGAGATTGCCCTAACAATCTCCCCCTTTTTGATGTGTGGCAATCCGTTTAAGTTAGGTAAAAACATTTGATGAAAATTCTAAGGTAAGAAAGCATGTAAACATAAACATGATATAGCAACATGCAATTCCCCCTTAATCCATGAAACTCTCTCTACAAATTCTCACCCCCAATCATAAGCATAATCATTTCTCCCCCAAAATATATTCCCCGTTACTTAAACATACATTTCTCCCCCTTTGACACCATCAAAAAGATTAATCCTAATTTATAAACTCATGGCATCAAGTCTAATAGAAAGAGAACACCAAAAACATGATTAGAATATGAAATCATAAAATATTGGGCTGTTTTTCAGGTGAGCAGTCGACTGCTATCAGTATGGCAGTCGACTGGCACAATGGATTTCGAAATTCTGATTTTCTGGGCAAATTTCAGAAATGCATTAAAAATTCCAAAAAATTTGAAAAATCATGAAATTTGAGGAACATATTTCTTTTAAGTATATCTATCAATGAAAAATAGTTTTTCAAGAAAAATCATTATATTTTCCTAGATTAGCCAAAATTCCAAAGGCTTTAAAACCACTAGTTTTTGAGCATGTTAGTATCCATTTTAACACCTAGTTTTGTATCCAATTGTTTCAAAACATGAATACACAGATTTTAAAGTAAGAAATTGTTTTGAAAACATGTGAAATATCCAACCATGATCTTTGGGCAATATGTCTATGAATTAAACATAAGTCTTCCCCATGATTGGTCGCTATTTTGATACTTTAAATGACCATCTAAATGCCATAGGCATTAGTGGACATTTGTATCATCCTAACATCTCACTCATGCTAAGTTTTCAATCAAGGTAGCTTATGGTGAGTGTGAGATGCATCCTAGGGGGTATTTGTATATACTTAACCAATATATTCATGCAATTCTATCAAGGTTAAGTATCACCCTAACAATCCTCATGATCATAAAGGCATATATCAATTAATTCTACATTATGATCATGAAATACATGTATTCATTAAATAATAATCATGCATTAGGTATTATATGATGATAATAAACAAGGTATCACCTAAAGCATGATTCAAACCTATTTCCCATGATTATGTGCCAAATCACAATATCATAAGTCATGATTGCAAACATGTGTAACAATTACATTAATCATCATGATTTATGCATTATTATCTATTTATGGGCACGTTATCATCACCCAACACTATTCTAAAAATGTTGTCCCGCCATCCTAAGTCAACCAAAATATGATATAGGTCAATTCCATATGGTTGACTACCCTAGGGGTTCTCTAACCCTTAAGGATGGATTTTGGAACCCAAAATAAGTTCTTGCCTATTGGGTTCACTAGATACTCCTTGGGGATCCATGTCCTAGCTATTACCTTCTTTTTATCTTGTCCCCTAGCAATTAGGCATTTATAGGCCTTTTCATTTTTCTTTTCTTTATAACCTAGGCCTTTCTTATTAAAACTTGCCGTTTGGCTCCCAATTATCATATTCAATGTGTTGGAGCCTATAGTGATTTTTTCTAGGGCTTTTGTCAAATAATCTACCTTTTCCCTTAAGGCCCTATTTTCTTCTATGCATGCATCACTTACATCTAATGGCATATAATTATCATGTGAGCAAGCATCATCATCATTATCATTAAAACATGCTTTTTCTAATTTTTGCTCTAATTCCTTAATTTGGTCAAGCATGCTTTTGTTCTTTTTCTTGGCTCTAAATAGATCCTTAGTTAAGCTAGAAATCATGGAAACTATCTTATGGGGTGAAAGATTCGTTACCATAGTTTTCATGTCCTCTTCTTCTTCGGATGATGAGGATGTAGAAGCTCCCCCTTCATTTGAACTCTCTCCTCTTGAGCTTGATCCTTCATTTTCGGAGGAGGAGCAATCCAAGTCATCAAAGGCCATCAAAGCCAAATTGGTGACAAAGGCATTCTCCTCATCCGATGATGATGAGGAGGATGAGGATGGGGCATCCCAAGTTCTTGCCTTTAGAGCTTTTGTCTTCCCCTTTTCTTTTGTCTTCTTCTCCTCTTCCTTATTTTTCTTGCTCCCCTTTTTCTTCTTCTTTTCTTCTTTCTTTTTCTTCTCTTCCTTGCTCTTGTTTAGGAGGGGACAATTATCCCTTATGTGTCCCTCTCATTGGCAATTGTAGCAAATGATTTTCCCCCTTGGTCTTCTATTCCTATCATTTGATTTGTTAAAATGAAAACCTTTTAAAGCACGTCTTACCCTACTTACCATATATGCTTCCTCGGTGCTATCCATGGAGGAGGATGAGGATGCTTCATCATCGGAGGAGGAGGGGGTCTCTATCTTCTTCTTCCCCTTGTTTGCCATCAAAGCTACTCCTCTTGAGGGTTGTATTTTTAGCTCTTCTTGTATTCCTTCAAGCCTAGATTCATGTAATTCCATAGTGGAGAAAAATTCATCTAGAGTACTTACCTCTAGATTCTTTGAAATGTAAAATGAGTCCACCATTGAACTCCACTTGGATGATCGGGGGAAAGCATCTATGGCCTTCATTATCATATCGCGATTGGAGAGCCTTTCTCCTACACTTGTTAGTCCAATTAAAATTTCTTTGAATCTAGAATGCAAAGAAGTTACCTTTTCTCCCTTTTCTAATTTAATGTTGGATAGTTGGGAGCGGAGGAGATCTCTCCTTGCTAGCTTCGCCTCGGATGTGCCTTCATGAAGCTCAATTAGCTTCTCCCACATCTCCTTGGCACTTAGGCATTCTCCTATTCGGTTGATTTCTTGTTGGGGGAGCACATTGAAGAGATGATGCTTGGATTTTGAATTTGCAAGGTGCTCTTCCCATTGCCTTTTGGTCCACCTAGATTTCTCTATTGGCTTCCCCTCTTCATCCCTAGGCAAAATGAAATCGGATTCCATTGTAATCATAATATCAAAATCCGTTTCGAAAAATACCTCCATTCGCTTCTTCCACCAAGCGAATTCTCCTTCAAACTTAGGAGGATGGATGTTGGAGCTGGCCATTTTGAAAGTTGCTTGTTGTGGCGGTTAGTCCTCGACAAGCTTAACCTGGCTCTGATACCACTTGTAGGGGATCGATACGGCCGGCTAGAGGGGGGTGAATAGCCCTCTTACGATGGATGTCGGTATTTGCTCATCTACAAAGAGATTAGCGCAACGGAAACAATAAAGCAAGACAAGCAAATAGAAATACAAGAAATCAAACGCTAACAAGATGGTGTAACGTGGTTCACGGCTACGCCGCTAATCCACGGTCCCCGATTCGTCCTCGGTGAATCACTCCGCCAAAACCAATCCACTAATGGTCTCTCCTTTGCACCAAGCTAGGTGGAGGTAACCTTTACAACCAAGATCACTCTTCTTACAATAAGAATGGAGTAAAGATAGGTAAGAAGAGTTTAAAGCTTGTGGGGCACTAGGAAGATCACTTAGAGCATAAGCATTAGCCTCTCAAAGGCTCACACCCTCTCTTTTTATAGAGAGGGTTGATTTCTTCCCGTTGGCCGCCACCAGTCGACTGCTGCCCTTGGCAGTTGACTGCCGTCACTACAACGACCTCCGAACACGTCGGATCCTGACCGTTGTAGTCCAACGGAACTCTGCGATCGATCGATGGACCTCACCGATCATTGTTCTCCATAGTCGATCGCACATGGCTACGAGCGGTTTTGTGCGCGACATCCTTCGGCGATCATTGCCATTCCATAGCGATCGACTCATCGGGCATAAACCCATCAGTCGGATACCAATCAAACACACTCGACTAGATCGATCATTGCCATTACATGGCGATCGGTCGTCAGAAACTCAAACTTAACATAAGTTTGAGCTTCCGACGGTCGGGTAAACCTTAACCCTTGCGGTCAAGTTTCCGACACTCAGCCATTCGGCCAAGTTCACCTAATGAGCTACTTACATTTCACTCATTCTCTCATCTTACTCGAAGTCCCTCGCCGAAGCTCTCTTTGTTCGTGGCCACGTCCCTCGGCAGCATCAGGCGCACGGCTCTGCAATGCTCCTTCGCGTCTCTTGCCTCCGAAGTCTGCTTCCTTGGCTTCACTTCAAGTCATCTCATCCGGCGGTCCCTTGGATGCTCCAAGCGCACAACTTTCGCAAAGTCATCCTTTACCGACTCAAGGACCGAGGTTGTGAGGGTGAACCCGCCAAGGCTCCATGTGCAAATTACTAAGTCCTGCAAGACTCCAACGCACATATCAAATAACAATATCATCCTAACTTAAACCCTTTGCCACACACATCAAAACCTTATCATGGCAAGAGATTGCCCTAACAAAAAGGACTTGGGAAGATTCGCATGATTCATCATTGACCTGACCATGTCCAACAAGGTCCGGTTACGCCTCTCAGATACACCATTATGCTGTGGTGTATATGGCGGAGTCCATTGAGACAATATACCATTGTCTCCTAGATAATCAAGAAACTCTTGACTTAAGTATTCAACACCTCGATCCGATCGAAGTATTTTAATACTCTTGTCATGTTGTTTCTCTACTTCATTTCTGAATTCTTTGAACCTTTCAAAGGGTTCAGACTTGTGTTTCATCAAGAACACATACCCAAACCGTGAGTGATCATCGGTGAAGGTAATGAAGTAGCTATAGCCTCCTAAAGCATGAGTTGACATAGGTCCACATATATCACTATGTATTAGGCCTAGCAACTCTCCCACTCGTTCACCTTTTCCTGTAAAAGGTAACTTGGTCATCTTGTCTTTTAAGCATGATTCACATGTATCGTATGAATCCAATTCAAACGATTCTAGAATTCCACATCGGTGTAATTCGAACATGCATTTCTTGCTTACATGGCCAAGACGACAATGCCACATATAGGAGTCTAATTGATTATCTTTTCGGGCACGCGTGTTGCTCGCTTCGATATTGAAAATGTCACTGGATACGTCCAACGTATAAATGCCATTACTCAAAGTTCCAGTTCCATAAAGTATGCCATTCAAAGTTATATAACAACAATTGTTACTAAATGTCAAATGGAAACCATTTCTATTTAAATAGAAAATAGAAACAATGTTCTTTATTAGAGAAGAAACATAATAACAATTGTCCAATTCCATGACTAGTCCATTAGGGAGCTTCAGCAAATAAGTTCCGATGGCGACCGCAGCAACCTTTGCTCCATTGCCAACTCGCAAATTTGACTCCCCTCTGACAAGTCTTCTTCTATTCCTTAGCCCCTGTATGTCATTACATATATGTGAGTCACACCCAGTATCCAATACCCAAGTGTCTAAGGAAATAGAATGACAATCAATAACGAAGATCCCTGAAGAGGATGGGGCATCAGATGCCTTCTTCTTCTTCATGGACTCAAGATAAATCTTGCAGTTTCTTCGCCAGTGGCCTTCCTTGCCACAATGATGGCAAGTGCCCTTTTGCGCTGGTTCTGCCTTCTTCGCCTTTTTGTTCTTCCCTTTCTTCTGTTCTTTTGCCTTCCTCTTAGAACCTTTCCTTGAGGAATCAACTAATAGAACCGCCTTCTCCTCATGCTTCACAGAAGGCTCCACAGTCTTCAGCATATTGAGGAGCTCGGTAATGGTGGATTCTAATTTGTTCATCCGATAGTTCATCACAAATTGTGAGAAACTCTTGGGCAAACAATGCAGAATTAAGTCAATACTTAACTCATGATCCATCACAAACCCGAGGGTAGCTAGCCGCTCGATGTACCCGTTCATCTTTAGCACAAACTACACTACAGACGAACCTTCTTGCATCTTCGTGGTGAAGAGGAGCCTAGAGACCTCGAACCTTTCGAATCTTGCTTGCTCATCGAACAACTCATGAAGATGGAAGACCATGGTATTAGCATCCATATGCTCATGCTGCTTTTGCAGCTCAGGTACCATCGCCGCTAGCATGATGCAACTCGCCAGCTCAGAATCTGCCACATGCTTCTGATAGACCAACATTTGGTCTGGAGTTGCATCGTCCTTAGGACGGTTGGGAAGAGGCTCTTAAAAAACATATGCTAGCTTTTCCGCCTTGAGAACAATTCTCAGGTTTCTAAGTCAGTCCAGGAAGTTAGGCCCAGTCAGTTTGTTTGAATCCAAAATAGTGCACAAATTCAAAGACATCATGATTAATCTTAGAAATACAAAACGAGCATATATGAGAAAGATGATTTTAAAATGCATCATTATACATTCATAAATCCCATTCATTTTTCGAATTTCAAAACACCCCAAAATCACTTCGGGAGATCGTAGGTCCATCTCCGAATGGGCTGATATCGATCATAGATATGCACAACCTTGGAGAGAGTCCAACAAGCCATTCATAACTATGACGGTAGGTATCAACTATACCGATTGCACATCACGTATATGCAACTATCACAATGTGCTATTAACTAATTGAATGTTCACACATACATTGGGTTGTTAACACATTAACAAGTATGCATCATATGCATAACACCCAACTTCACCTCCCTTTACATCGACCTTGGAGAGAGTCCAACAAGCCGATGCTCCAGGTTAAAGCCAACCCATTAATCGAGAAATAGTTTTAATATGGTTAGAGCGCATTCAACCAATTAGCCCGGCTTGGAGAGAGTCCAACAACCAAAGCTATCGATTGACCTCTGACTCTTACCATATTAGTATTAAACTATTCCATGGTTTGAACATGTTCGGGTTCGAGCCTGGCTTGGAGAGAGTCCAACAACCCGAACAAGAAACGGAACTCTGGTTCTAACCATATTAATGGAAGGTGTAGGCTTTAATATTGAGTTAGGGTTTTTATGTCTCATCCTCTTTGCATGCAAATAACTATTATCTACATGGCATGACATACATGGCATACATCTACATGTCATGACACGCATGGCATAATGATATGCATCTAATGCAATTACATGACATACAATTATGTAATGTACATAATTTCCTTATTTGTCATAACTATTTATGGAAATAAAATATGTTTAAGATTTGATTCTCCAAATCAAATCATGATTAAATTAGGAAATAAATTTCCAAATCTAATCACATATTTTATTTATGGAAATAGTTGATTAAGAAAAATTAATTTAGGAAACAAATTTCCTAAATCATCAAAACTACTTATGGAAATTAAATATTTTAAGATTTGATTTCCCAAATCAAATCATGATTAAATTAGGAAATAAATTTCCAGAATCTAATCAAATATTTTATTTATGGAAAATATCAATTTCCATAAATACTTCCAACTTTCCAAAAGTGGAAGATTTCCATAAATACTTCTAGACTTTCCAAAATTGAAAAATTTCCATAAATACTTCTAAATTTCCAAAATTAGAAAATTTATAGAAATAACATTATGACTATCGCAAAACTATTTTACGATTATGTCGAAACACAACCTGGGCTCTGATACCACTGTTGGGTTTCCAGCACCGCGACGAGTCTGTGTTCGAACATGTTTCGTAAACATGTGCACAACGGAAGAAATAAAAATAATAAATCTACATTTATTACAAAACACACATCACATGCATGCATAGTACAACATGTGTAGACATAACCGTAAATTTAAATTTTCAATAAAAGGAAATTTAACTACGTTATACCTTTCGTATCACGTGTAGCGGGAACGACATCAACCGGAACGATCCTCGCTAGAATCGTCTCTATCCATATCCACGCCGAGTATCCTTAGGATGACTTCGCTAAGCCATGAGCTTCGTCTTCGTACGAGTTACTAGCCTCGTGTTGAAGACGACGTGATCGAGAGATGATCACGATCCGAATCAAAATTCGGATCCAAAGACGAGTCCTCAAAACTCGCTTCTCCAGAGAGGTATTCGTCAACCGTTTGACGAATCCTTCATCCTCCACCTATGAGGATTACCGGAGATCGAATCCCCGGTAAGTTAGGCAATGTCGGAGCTCTAACCGTCGTCCAAACGATGCTCCGACGAGAGAAGAACAAGCTGTCCAGAAAACTGGACAGCTTTGGTGGAGGAGTAGGCGCCGGCCAACCAAGGGAAGCCAAGTGCTCACCTTATCGCCGAAGCCTAGGAAGATCACCGGAGGGTCGCCGGAGGATGACCGGCTGAAGCTTGGACGCCGGCAAGGAGTTGGATGGCGGCACAAGGGGCTAGGCGGCAACCTAGGGTTGGTGTCGAAAATCCAAGGAGAGGATGGAGAGGTGGGTGGCAACCACAAGCTAGGGTTTTTGGATTAGGGCTTAACAATCCCTTAAGCCCTCTTTTATAGATAACTAATTCTCTTAATGGTTATTGGATCATAACCATGAGGCCCGTTAACCCGGTCCATTAATATAAGTTAAAATAAACCAAACCATGATGGTTTATTTTAAGTTAAAACGAACCGAACCAACTTTTGGTTCATTCGTTTAAAATAAACCAAACTCTTTGGTTTATTCTCCTCCATTGGATTAGAACCAAACCATTTTGGTTCATCCATTATGTCTTCATAAGACACGGCCCATCCACAATTCCATTGTGACTGAAACAATTTCATGCTCGCTTCTTGTTTGGTCCAACCAAACCTAGTTTCTCTCGGTCTGAGAATCCCATTCTCAAGCTCGTTTTAAATCCTTCGGATTACGCTCGTTGTGCGTGTGACCAAATAGATTCTCGGTTTTTGTTGGCCATCTATAATTAACCATTAATTATAGAACGATCATGAGTGGCACCTAGTAGTACATCATGATCCCCAATTAATCGAAAAGATCAACGGTTGATCCAGAACTATTTCTGAAACCCTTCAGCAGCTCGAATGAATCGTGCCCCATTTCCTTCACTTATCTTATACCCACTTGGTTCAGGACATGGTCTATAGTGTCAGTCCCCACTAGGCTGACTGTGTCACACCTAGCCCAAGTATCATTTCCTCGTCCTACGGATTCTAGTTACTCCACATGTATCGAAGAGTATCTTACTCTAAACATGTAATGCTTTGGCCAAAGACTTTAGTAACAATCCGACGAGAGGCCATGAGTATACTTCTCCTTGCAAGGAGTGGTGAATCCTTTATAGGCTATTCAAACACCTTCGATCACTTCGACTTATACCAAATCATCCCGGGTTCACATCTCCTTAGAGATGCTTGCTTAAGATGTCAAAGCATAAGTCTCCATGATCAAGATGACTTGAATACCGCAAGTCAAAGGAACATCGCACTTAAGCTACAGTAAGAACTTCATTGACATATCTTTATATGCAGAGAACCATATGAAGTCTTATGGCTGGTCACTCCAATGAACTAGTTACCATAACTAGCATCCACGATCAACTCCGGACATCACAATGTTTCCAGCCAGTGAGAATCAGCTGCTTGGATACACCAAGAAGTATACCTCGTGCTAGTCTCGACAGAATTGATGGTATCCAAATCCATCAATTCATCGACTAGGGATAATTCCGATACATCACAATTACACATGTAGAGATACTCACTAGTTGTGATCCAATCACAAATTCTCTCATGCTGTGAATCGTATCGAGGACATTCAGTAAATGAGTTTAAGATCCAATCAAATACATAAAACATGTATACTCAAATAGTGAATCTTCATTTATCATATAAATGGTTCATACATAAGACGATTGCCTTAGGACATCTCTCATATATTACTAACATATACACCACAGCATAATGGTGTATCTGAGGGGCGTAACCGGACCTTGTTGGACATGGTCAGGTCAATGATGAATCATGCGAATCTTCCCAAGTCCTTTTGGGGCTATGCACTTTAGACAGCTGTTTACTTGTTAAACAGAATGCCAACCAAGGTAGTCTCTACTACTCCATATGAGATATGGAATGGTAAGAAACCTCATGTATCTTACTTGAAGATATGGGGTTGTCCAGCTTATGTGAAGCGGACTGTATCAGACAAATTGGATGCTAAGTCTGATAAATGTCTATTTATTGGATACCCTAAGGAAACAAGGGGTTACCAATTCTATCATCCTATGGAACAAAAGGTGTTTGTTTCAAGGCAAGCTGTGTTTCTAGAGAAAGAGTTTCTCTTGCAAGAAAATAGTGGGAGTGTCGTCGAGCTTGAGGAGGCTCGAGATTCTCAAATAGACATTGATGAGATACCTGGTGAAGCACAACAGCCGATAATTCATAATGATGAGCAATCGGTTGGACCTACTGTAACACCACATCTTCGTAGATCTGGTAGAACATGCAACATTCCTGAGAGATATGGATTTCTCGTAAGTGAATCAAACGACGTGTTACTCATTGATGATGAGGAGCCTACCAGTTATGAAGAAGTACTGACAAGTTCAGAAAGGGATAAGTGGCTTGAAGCCATCAAGTCGAAATGGATTCCATGTATGAAAACCAAGTTTGGAACTTGGTTGACCCACCCGAAGGCATAAAGCCTATAGGGTGCAAGTGGGTTTTCAAGAAGAAAATCGACATGGATGGTAATGTGATTACCTATAAAGCTAGATTAGTGGCGAAAGGATATCGTCAAAAACAAGGTGTTGATTATGACGAAACCTATTCGCTTGTAGCTATGCTTAAATCCATTCGGATGCTCCTGGCCATAGCGACTCATTATGATTATGAGATATGGTAGATGGATGTGAAAATAGCTTTCCTTAATGGAAATCTGCTCGAGGACGTGTATATGATACAGCCTGAGGGTTTCACATCGGTTGATAAAACCAAGGTATGCAAATTGCGACGGTCCATATATGGATTAAAGCAAGCATCCAGGAGCTGAAATATCCGTTTTGATGAGACGATCAAAAAGTTTGATTTCTCACAAAATCCAGACGAACCTTGTGTGTACAAGAAGGTTAGTGGGAGTGCAGTTGTGTTCCTAGTATTATATGTCGATGACATATTACTTATAGGAAACGATGTTTCAATCTTACAGTCAGTTAAGGTTTGGTTATCCAAGACATTCTCCATGAAAGACCTGGGAGAAGCAACCTACATCCTCGGGATTAAGATCTATAGAGATAGATCGAAACGGTTGCTTGGTCTTTCGCAGTCTACATATATAGACCGAGTGCTAAAGAGGTTTAGCATGTCGGAATCCAAGAAAGGTTTCCTACCCATCAGGCATGGGGTACACCTTTCGAAGTCTATGTGTCCGCGCACAGAAGATGAGAGGATTTGCATGAGTAACATTCCCTATGCATCCGCAATATGATCTATCATGTATGCTATGTTATGTACGAGGCCCGATGTATTGTATGCTCTGAGTGTCACGAGAAGATACCGGTCTGATCCAGGAAGGGATCATTGGGTGGCCGTTAAGACGATCCTTAAGTACTTAAGAAGAACTAAGGATGTGTTCCTAATATATGGAGAAGGGGACATGGTGATACGCGGGTATACATATGCCAGCTTCCAGACAGACAAGGATGATTCTAGGTCTCAGTCTAGATACGTGTTCACCTTGAATGGGGGTGCAGTGAGGTGGAAAAGTTCCAAATAAGACAACATGGCGCATTCTACCGAGGCGAGAATACATTGTAACCGGAAGCGGACAAAGGCGGTTTGGATCAAGAAGTTCATTTATGAACTTGGTGTGATTCTAGCCATTGTTGAAGCAATACCGGTCTACTGCGACAACAATGGAGCAATTGCACAGGCGAAAGAGCCAAGGTCTCATAAACGATCCAAACATGTGCTTCGCCGCTATCATCTTATCAGAGATATCATCAGTAGGAAAGAAATACAAATCGAGAAAATCCCCACTGAAAGGAACTTAGCGGATCCTTTGACTAAGGCATTACCTCAAAGTAAGTTTGAGGGTCATGTTACAGCTTATGGTATTGGATACCGTAGCGATTGGCATTAGGACAAGTGGGAGTCTGTTAGTAATATATGAGAGATGTCCTAAGGCAATCGCCTTATGTATGAACCATTTATATGATAAATGAAGATTCACTATTTGAGTATACATGGTTTCATGTATTTGATTGGATCTTAAACTCATTTACTGAATGTCCGCGATACGACTCACAGCATGAGAGAATTTGTGATTGGATCACAACTAGTGAGTATCTCTACATGTGTAATTGTGATGTATCGGAATTATCCCTAGTCGATGAATTGATGGATTTGGACACCATCAATTATGTCGCGACTAGCACGAGGTATACTCCTTGGTGTATCCAAACAGCTGATTCTCACTGGCTGGAGACATTGTGATGTCCGGAGTTGATCGTGGATGCTAGTTATGGTAACTAGTTCATTGGAGTGACCAGCCGTAAGACTTCATATGGTTCTCTGCATATATAGATATGTCAATGAAGTTCTTACTGTAGCTTAAGTGCGATGTTCCTTTGACTTGCGGTATTCAAGTCATCTTGATCATAAAGACTTATGCTTTGACATCTTAAGCAAGCATCTCTGTGGAGATGTGGACCCAGGATGATTGGGTATAAGTCGAAGTGATCGAAGGTGTTTGAATAGCCTATAAAGGATTCACCACTCCTTGCAAGGAGATGTATACTCATGGCCTCTCGTCGGATTGTTACTAAAGTCTTTGGCCAAAGTATTACATGTTTAGAGTAAGGTACTCTTCGATACATGTGCAGTAACTAGAATCCGTAGGACGAGGAAATGATACTTGGGCTAGGTGTGACGTAGTCAGCCTAATGGGGACTGACACTATAGACCATGTCCTGAACCAAGTGGGTATAAGATGAGTGAAGGGAATGAGGCACGATTCATTCGAGCTGCTGAAGGGTTTCAGAAATAGTTCTGGATCAACCGTTGATCTTTTCGGTTAATTGGGGATTATGATGTACTACTAGGTGCCACTCATGATCGTTATATAATTAATGGTTAATTATAGATGGCCAACATAAACCGATAACATATTTGGTCACACGAACAACGAGCGTAATCCGAAGGATTTAAAATGAGCTTGAGAATGAGATTCTCAGACTGAGAGAAACTAAGTTTGGTTGGACCAAACATGAAGCGAGCATGAAATTGTTTCAGTCGCAATGGAAGCGTGGATGGGCCGTGTCTTATGAAGACATAATGGATGAACCAAAATGGTTTGGTTCTAATCCAATGGAGGAGAATAAACCAAAGGGTTTGGTTTATTTTAAACGAATGAACCAAAGTTGGTTCGGTTCGTTTTAACTTAAAATAAACTATCATGGTTTGGTTTATTTTAACTTATATTAATGGAGCGGGTTAACGGGCCTTATGGTTATGATCCAATAACCATTAAGAGAATTAGTTCTCTATAAAAGAGGGCTTAAGGGTTTTATAAGCCCTAATCCAATTCTCTTGACCTAGAGTTGCCACCCAAGCTCTCCCTCCCTCTAGTCGGCGCCAAGTTGTTGCCGCCGCCCACCTTCTCCAACCGGCGACCAGCTGCTGCCATTTTCTCCCATTGCCGGCGTCGAGCTGCTGCCGGAGGAGCTCCGGTGATCTCCCTTGGGTTCGGTAATATGGTGAGCTTCCACCTTTCCTTTGGCCGGCCCCTACTCCTCCACCAAAAGCTGTCCAGTTTTCTGGACAGCTTGTTTCCTTCTCGTCGGAGCGTCGTTTGGACGACGTTTGGAGCTCCGACAGGGCCTTACTTACCGGGGATTTGATCTCCGGTAATCCTCATAGGTGGAGGACGAAGGATTCGTCAAACGGTTGACGAATACCTCTTCGGAGAAGCGAGTTTTGAGGACTCGTCTTTGGATCCGAATTTGGATTCGGATCGTGATCTTCTCTCGATCACATCGTCTTCAACACGAGGCTAGTAACCCGTACGAAGATGAGGCTCGTGACTTAGCGAAGTCATCCCGAAGATACTCGGCGTGGACACGGATAGAGACGATTCTTGCAAGGATCGTTCCGGTTGATGTCGTTCCCGCTACACGTGATACGTAAGGTATACGTAGTTAAATTTCCTTTTATTGCAAAATTTAAATTTACGGTTATGTCTACACATGTTGTACTATGCATGCGTGTGATGTGTGTGTTGTAATAAATTAGATTTATTATTTTTTATTCCTTCCGCTGTGCACATGTTTACGAAACATGTTCGAACACACACTCGCCGCGGTGCCGAAAACCCAACATACATCCTAAAGGTCACTCCAGTTGGTCGTCTCGGTGGACGACCCCTGCTACAAGTCTGCAAAGGTGTCATAACTATACTGTGTACACCTACTAATCAAGTTTAGATAAATACCTACCAAATCATAAGTTATCAGGAATTCTTACCTCGTGCTGCTTGGAGCTCAGGCCGCTGTCCATCTCATCTCAGAAAACCAAAACCGAATAAATCAACTCACGAGAATCTAAGACTCGACACAAAAACAATATTGTATGGCATCGCAGAACCTAGGGCTCTGATACCACTAAAGTTGTCATGCCCCGAGAGCATGCCGAGCCAAAAATCAAACGGACGACACCTCCCCTGTACGTGGCAACATTTCGGGTTAATACAAGGCCCGTAGGCCCACAATAACAACAATATATATATATATATGAAAACAACAACTACACAAAACACAGTGGAAACATGATACAATAACATCCCAACCTACACACATGCATACCAGTATGACTAACACCGGAACATAAAGAAAACCTCGTCAAAACCCGCACCAACATGTGCATACATCACATAATACATAACATCACGAAAACTCCGAATTCATAACAAGACATCCGGAAAATCCAAAACCAACACGGAAGCCTCGGAGGTGAGATGAGACGATGTCAGCCGGTGGTGCTCCAAACCGTCACGAAGACTTCTACCTGTTACCTGGGCGACAGAAAAACCCAGGGTCCATTGGGGTGGTGAGTAAAACTCAGCAGGTAATAAAAAAACATGTATATATGCCATATCACATGTATTTTCAACAACATACTCTAGAGGTACAATAGGTATATCAGCATAGTATATAAATACAAGAATATACCGTCTAACCAAATAAACAACATAAAAATACAGACATACCTGAAGTCTGCTACGCTACTCTGATCTAACCTGAATATATATCCAACATATATATATAACAGGAAGAGTAGATCAACTCACAATATACTCTAGCTACAGGTCAAGGTATCTAATGGTTTGTCCAACTCATACCAGTATCCGACACAATCGTATAATAAATGCAAGAAACATGCATGAATATGATGTACACCCAAATGCAGCAAGCATAGTACAATCAAATGCAACATCACAATAATCATATATATATAGACCGCATCTATATATATATTAATCTCAACCATCCATATATATATATATATACACATGCATATATGTATATATATATATGGTAATATGCAAAGCACCATAAGATACGACAATGCAGCATGCACGGTCATTTCTGCTCACCCCTACTCGCTACCACGACCCCAGTGTGGCCTAGGTGGCACGACATGACAACTGTCCCAACTCACACCAATCACTGCTATAGAGTGGCCAAGTGTGCAGTATGATCAAGTAGCATATGAGCGTAAAGAGCTCGCTACACAACGGGGGTCCATGCTACTGGCCACTCCGACTAACACTATCAATGAGTGGTCAAGTACCACGCACCCAGGACAACTGCACGCAACTCCAACTACCACCGTCTATAGTGGTAGAGTGCGGCACAATAGATGCTCTGCCCTCACACCAGTTACTCCTCGGGGAGTGCTCTGGGAGGCAAGATGACTGACGACTCTCTCAACCCCAAGGGAGACTATGTCGTCAGAATACATGCAAATGACATGAGTATGTTGTCACACATACAGCCATCTACCACAGACTCTCTATTCAACAAAGAGTCGTACCCATGTGATCAATACACTCTCTATCCTGTAGAGAGTCGTACTCAACTGATCGACGGACTCTCTATCCTGTAGAGAGTTATACTCGACTAATCATGACTCTCTCTCCAATAGAGAGAGTCATACTCAACTGATTGACGCACTCTCTATCCTATAGAGAGTCGTACTCGACTGATCATAACTCTCTCTCCAATAGAGAGTCGTACTAGACTAATCATATCAAGCTAGGACCACCGGTCCGTAGCGACACACTAATCACCTTTCACTTAACCATTACACAACTCATGGTTGGTAATAGTATGCAACATACAGGTATTGGAAATAAATCCTACTTTTAGGGCATTACCTACCCACCGATGACCTTTTTGCCAATTTATAAATTGGGTCATCCCCCGTACTAACATTTACACCCTGCTAAATATCTAGGCCAATTTACATCACATCTATAACTCCTAAATCATGATAGGGTATATGTGTGATATCAACAATTGAGCATAAATACATCCAACGATAAGTTCAAGCATACAATAATAAGAGCAGGGTCAAGGTAATATGAACACCTAACATGCTCATATCTATGACTAAATCTGAATGCAATACATCTACCCGGACCAGGTAGGAAATTACCCACCTGATACGTAAACCATAACTATCTTCATGTCCGTGAATTCACCTCGCATCAAAGTCCTGAAATCATAGAATCCCAATATAATCAAAATAACTCTAGTCTCCAGTAATCACCGATATAATCCTACAATAACACTACTACCATAATCAGAAACCACCTTGCTACTGCACACTATAGCAAGATTAGAACTTACATAATCTTTGCTTCAATCACAACCAACTTCATAATCCACTTATGGAAATCAGATCTGCCCACCCTTTTAACTACAAATAAATCCAACCAAAATCTAATTATGATTTATACAAGGATCTAATTATCCTAGCAACACAATTGTGCATTCTTCAAGAATTAAACATCTAATGTATAACATACAATTTAAAGCTTACCTTCAACTGTTGGAATCAGCCACGACTTATCAAAAAGCACCTATCCATAAACCATAACATCCACAGCTTATACACCACCCTGAGCAGTCGTGTTCATGCTCCTCCCCAGCCAGCTCCATCCATTCATCACCACCGACACAACTCATCAACACCACCAAACAAAACCAGAGCCAATCACGGCTGTGAACAAGGATAAATCAAATCCAATTGTTGCTGTGAACCAAGATGAACCAAACAACCAACCTCACGACACTGCCATCATTAGCTTCCGGCAACAATCGCAAGCTACACGTCCTTCCTGAACTGCTCTGTTCGCTAGAGGCAGTTCAATGTCGATAATCACTGCAACTGATCCATGATCCAAGCCTCGGATCATCATCCAACAGCTATGTTTTCTGCCCAAATCGAATACCAAAGAAAAACCTAAAATCTCATCCAAGATCAGGAAGGAGCAGTTGTTACCTTGCTCAACAAAGATCCCAGCCTTAGATCAGCCCGCGATATCGACTCCGCTGACCCAACTTTCGGCCACGCGCCCTCTCGCCGTCGACGTAAGCTTCTAGCCGCGCACGCTCGTTGCCTTGATTGCCCGCGGAGATCGTCCAAGCCGACGGTCATTGCCTGCCACGAGGAGAGGGAGAGGGCGACGCCGAGTTGAGCATACCTCACAAAGGAGCATAACACCGGTGCGGAGTCGCTGCTATTAAGATCTAGAGGGAGCAGTCAGCGACGAGTGGGAAGAGCAGATCCGGCGGCAAGCGTGCGAAGGTCGCGGTTGATGGCTGCTGGCCGACTCACAAGGGTGGCGGCGCGTGTGCGATGGCTGAAAAACAGAGGCATTCGGCGGCTGGGCATGGTCGGCCGCACGAGGGAGAGAAGAGAAGAAGAAGAAGCGGCGGCAGCCCTCGGCGAGAAGAAGAATCGCGTTTTATGTGGCTGCGCCGAAGATCGGGCGGAAGAGGAATAGGGATCGGGGAGAGGAAATGTCGTAGTGGGAGAAAGGAAACGCTCGGGGGTTAAAGAGCGACAACGAGGAATAAAGGGACGGGTTTACAATGGATTGGATTTGACCAAACGGGTCGGATTTCGAGAATAACGGGTCGGATTTTAGACCCTATAATAGTCAACCAAAACAGGCTTTCCCCAAAGCCTATTAAATTTTTCTCCGCAACTGCCATAAAACTTTCCATTTAAGTCCAAGAAAATTTCTAAAAATTCCTAGAAAATTCCATAGGGTATTTTCCTAATTAACAAGCATTATTTTATTTATTTTTTTCCAGTATTTTACAACCATACTCAAATGAGTCAATATGAGATATTAAGCTTATTTGTTTGAGTGAGTCTACTTGAGGATCAAGAGCACAAAGATTGATAAGAGGATGACACGATCTATTCCTCATTGATCGATCTAGATATCGAGGATATAAGGACAAGGTTATATATTATAGTAGCCACAGTAAGGTTATGTCAAATCTTGACATTCTTACCACTTGGGTAGCAATGATGCATTGCTAGATGCCACTCATTGCTTATGTTTCTAAAAGGGTTTAAGAAACATTGCCAAAGTTGCAAGAACCTATTGGGTCACACACAAAGAATACGTTATTTTAAAGATAGGATCATCTTAGTTTGACTAAATGAATTATTAGTTAATTAAATGGACTAGAATGAGTTAGACTCATTGCTTGACCAAACTTGAGTTGGACTCAAATTGGTTTAATTTGAGTTAGACTCAAATGAAACCAATTAAAGAAGGCAAATGAGAAGGGATTTATTGCATGCAAATAGGATTTGAGAAAAATGTCTCAACGTTGCATGCATGCATGCAAATGGGATTTATTGCATGCAATGAAATCTAAAAGGACTCATTAACATTTCATGCAAATGAGATTAATGCATGCAACAAAAGGGTTAATGCATGAAATTAGATTTAATGCTTAATGTTGCATGCAATGGGATTAATGCATGAAATGGAATTTATTCTCAAACTTTGCTTGCAAAAAGGTTAATGCATGAAATGAGATTTAATGCTCAATGTTGCATGCAAAGGGGTTAATGCATGAGATAGGATTAATGCATGAAAATGTATATGAGACTCCTCAACGTGAAAGAAAAGGGGGTGAACCTCTCTTTGTTGTTTTGGTGTTTTTTTCCCATTCCCTTCTTCCTTCTTCTTGGCCAAAGTCTTGTCTTTTGTGAAGAGCCTTTGTGTGGTTGCTAGCACAACCAAAGGTTTCATCTCCTTCTCCAAGATAGTGTTCGTGTGGATACCATAGAGGCGTGACCATTCTGATCGCACTAAAATCTGTCATTAAAGAGTTGTTGTCGAGATTGCAAAGGGATACACTACAAGGGTAACTTCTCAACTAAGGTGTAGTTAAAAGATATGATTTCCTTTATGTATACACATAGATCTCTGGAGGGATCAAGTTTTTTTTCCGCTGCGCTTGTGATTATTTTCGCAAAAGATCCCAACAGTGGTATCAGAGCCACTTGTGTATACATAAAGATCATTGTATGTCATTTTATATGTGATATCAAATTTAAACAAGAAGTTTATTATGAGTGCATGCAAGATTATTTGGGTGATTTTGTCCATGACATATTTGTTGATCGAACAACATGTTTGTCATTCGGATCTATCACCAAAAATTGCTATGAACAGAGGCAAGCAAGGGTCTCGGGTTCATTATGTTGGACTAACGACAGTGACTCATTCAATGAGTCATTAAAATAATATTTTGCTCCGGGGCGAAGCCCCTTGCACCCCATAAGGGGCGTTGCCCCTTGACCCTGCCCGCTATATTAGTGTCAGCTCTTAGTGTCAATCATGAGATGATTGATTAGGGATCATGTGTATCATATTTCATTAATAAAAGGCAAAGATTGTTTATTATATTTACTTTATGCATGTGCCAGCTAAAATAAATATAATAATGCCCTTGAATAGTAGATTCTAATCTACAGTATATCAATTGAAAGAATTGATTATGAGAAGCTGTAAAAAATACTATTCTTAATATTCCTAGTCAAGTATTAATAGACAAGAGCAATATTAATACATTGAGACTAGCATGTAGGTCAATAGATGACTTGATCTCACAAGTCATGGATATGTGATATCACATTGACACATGGGTATATATATTAGAGAATATATATACTGAATTGACCCGTCATGAGAAAGTGTCATGGATCGTTATATGAGTGTCATATACTTTCTCATGTGACTATTGGTATGAATAGTCCTTAGACCTGAAGTCACTACGGTTCCCTACATAAGGAGTTATGTATTTGGTATCGTCTAACATTACCCATAACAGGGTGCACTATAATGACCATTACTAGGTATGTAATGAATTATGCGGAGGGATGTGAGTGATGTAGATGGGATCTATCCCTCCCATATGACAGGAGTGATATCTTTGGCCTCTTGATAGAGTAGGACCACGAAATGCATGGGCATTCTCAAATGAGTCAATATGAGATATTGAGCTCATTTGTTTGAGTGAGTCTACTTGGGGATCAAGAAACATAAAGATCGATAAGGGGATGACACGGTCTATGCCTCATTGATCGATCTAAGATATCAAAGATAGAAGGACACCGTTATACATGATAATAGCCACGGAAAGGTTATCGGATCTGTTGGTGCAGTAAGCACCTAAGTCGAACCTGAGTTTTGATTATAGCAAACAATACAAAGTTAAGCTCATGTCGTTATCTCACGAGCTGAATCGAGTGTGCATAAAATTTCTATAGTTAGAGCTGAAGGCTAGCGACACCCAGAGGATGCCGCGGTGGTCGGGCGACACTCGAGTGACTTCGGAGGGAGCCGAAGGAATCGAGTGGAAGACATGAAGCAAAAGTAACACAGTGAGTATCGAGGTAAGCTCGTGTGTACGAGCGTAAGTGAAGTCGTATCCTCTTTACGGGGATAATCTTAAGCGTAGATCCGACCAAAGACATCCGATAGGTGGTCTAGGTCGAGATCGGACGGTCGGAGACCGTCAAAATAATATTTTTGTTAAGCTAACTTTGCCTTGCAGCTAGCATCAGTCGACTGCAAGCTTGGAGGACTCGACTGCCGTCCAACAGTCGACTACCGGAGGTTAGCATTCAACTGATGCTACCATCAGTCGACTGATGATGGCCATCAGTCGGTGATCAGTCGAGCACCATTTTCAAGGAGCCATGTGCCAAAACTCTATTGGGTGAAGTTCCTCTCGAAAAGGGGCTTAAAGGCTATAAAAGGAGGGCCAATCCTAGGGTTTCTTCATCAATTCTAAGCTTCCAAAAGCCTCCGCCAAGCTGCAACTTTCCGACAACGAAGTGCTTCCTCTCCGACGTCTAGGTCTTGATTGCTTTCTTTTTGTAACGTCGGTTTAATCTTTTATTTCAGTTCATTACTGCAATTTCTCGGAGCTTTTATCGTAACGAGGAGAGGGGGAGTGTCCCTCTACCTCAAGCTTTGTTTTTATTTGTATCGATCAACTCCTACCTCTAACAAGGAGAAGTTCTTTAGTGTTTTTGCCTTCCGTACGTGGTCAAGGACCACTAGGGCCTTGGAGTAGTAGCCGAAGGCTACAAACCACGTAAAAATATTTGTCTCCTTTATTTATTGCTTATCTTTCCGCTGCAATTACTTATCTACTCGGGTTTTAACGAACGAACAAAAAAAAAGGGTTTTATCGCTATTCACCCCCCCTCTAGCAATCCGCTTCGATCCAACAATTGGTATCAGAGCCGGGGGTGCTTAGATTTGGTGAAACCACCAATCTAGCATTTTTTACAGATTTGTTTTTCGTTCATTTAAGTTTTTCTCACGCACTACTAATCCAAGACGAAGTCTTGGTACTCTTCGTTTGGTTTTGTTTTGCAAGTATTCTCTTTTGGAGTAGCCGACGGTAAAACGTGCATAACTTTTAGTACAAGTTGACCCACGACACGGGCTACCTACCAAAACGAAGCTCTCAGAGAGATCTACACTTCTTATGAGGGTAAACCCTCGTAACAAGCTGTATTCATCCCCAAAAACCATCGTTTAGTACCATTTCTGGGACATCGAAGGTTGTAAGTGCTCATCTTTTATTTTAGTTGGTTATTTCTCATTTATTCCTTTTTTTTTTCATTTCCTACATTACTAAACCAAGGAAAAGTCTTGGAACATTTTTTTTGTTTTTTTGGTATTTTTTGTGTAAGGTTTTCCTTCCAAATGGCCCATCTCGAGGGTTTTAGTACCGTCCGACCTCCGTTTTACAATGAAGATGATTTCCGTTACTGGAAAGGTCGGATGGAATGCTTTCTCAAAACCCAAATCGAGATGTGGATCATAATCCAAACGGGTTTCACACTTCCGACTAATGAAGTGGGTGAATCCTTGGATTATGACCAATGGACCATTGCGACAAAACGACAAGTTGAAGCCGATCCCAAGGCTACTCAAATCCTTCAATGCGGCTTGTCTAAGGAGGAATTAAATCGCGTCGCCCCCTTCATAAGCGCAAAGGACCTTTGGACAAAGCTAGTGGAGCTACACGTAGGGACCGATGAAGCCAAGGTATGTAAGCGTGATCATTTATTTAATAAACTATATAATCTAAAAATGCAGGAACACAAGTCCGCGACGCAACTTCACACCCGCGTTCAAGACATAGTCAACAATCTACACGCGATCGGGCAAAAGGTCGAAAACCGCGACCTTATAAGGTATGTCCTAAACTCCTTTCTGAGGACTGTTAGTAATATATGAGAGATGTCCTAAGGCAATCGCCTTATGTATGAACCATTTATATGATAAATGAAGATTCACTATTTGAGTATACATGTTTCATGTATTTGATTGGATCTTAAACTCATTTACTGAATGTCACGATACGATTCACGGCATGAGAGAATTTGTGATTGGATCACAACTAGTGAGTATCTCTACATGTGTAATTGTGATGTATCGGAATTATCCTAGTCGATGAATTGATGGATTTGGACACCATCAGTTACATCGAGATCTTACGAGGTATACTCCTTGGTGTATCAGCGGTGATTCTCACTTTTGGAGACATTGTGATGTCGGAGTTAATCGTGGATGCTAGTTATGGTAACTAGTTCATTGGAGTGACCGGTAGTAAGACTTCATATGGTTCTCTGCATATATAGATATGTCAATGAAGTTCTTCTGTGGCTTAAGTGCGATGTTCCTTTGACTTGCGGTATTCAAGTCATCTTGATCATGGAGACTTATGCTTTGACATCTTAAGCAAACATCTCTAAGGAGATGTGGACCCGGGATGATTGGGTATAAGTCGAAGTGATCGAAGGTGTTTGAATAGCCTATAAAGGATTCACCACTCCTTGCGAGGAGATGTATACCCATGGCTCTCGTCGGATTGTTACTAAAGTCTTTGGCCAAAGCATTACATGTATAGAGTAAGGTACTCTTCGATACATGTGGAGTAACTAGAATTTGTAGGACGAGGAAATGATACTTGGGCTAGGTGTGACGTAGTTAGCCTAGTGGGGACTGACACAATAAACCATGTCCTGAACCAAGTGGGTATAAGATGAGTGAAGGGAATGGGGCACGATTCATTCGAGCTCAAGGGTTTGAAATAGTTCTCGATCAACCGCTTGATCTTTTGATTAATTGGGGATCATGATGTACTACTAGGTGCCACTCATGACCGTTCTATAATTAATGGTTAATTATAGACGGCCAACATAAACCGAGAACCTATTTGGTCACACGCACAACGAGCGTAATCCAAAGGATTTAAAACGAGCTTGAGAATGGGATTCTCAGACCGAGAGAAACTAGGTTTGGTTGGACCAAACATAAAGCGAGCATGAAATCGTTTCAGTCGCAATGGAAGCGTGGATGGGCCGTGTCTTATGAAGACATAATGGATGAACCGAAATGGTTTGGTTCTAATCCAATGGAGGAGAATAAACCAAAGGGTTTGGTTTATTTTAAACGAATGAACCAAAAGTTGGTTCGGTTCATTTTAACTTAAAATAAACCATCATGGTTTGGTTTATTTTAACTTATCTTAATGGAGCGGGTTAACGGGCCTAATGGTTATGATCAAATAACCATTAAGAGAATTAGTTCTCTATAAAAGAGGGCTTAATGAATAATTAAGCCCTAATCAAAACCCTAGCTTGGAGTTGCCGCCCAACCTCCATTGCCGCCCAGCTGGTTGTGCTGCCGTCTAGCTCCTTGTCGGCGTCCAAGCTTCAGCCGGTGAACCCTCCGGCGACCCTCCGGTGAGCTTCCTAGGCCTCGGTGAAAAGGTGAGCACTTGGCTTCCTTGTTTTGGCCGGCGCCTACTCCTCCACCAAGCTGTCCAGTTTTCTGGACAGCTTCTTCTCCTCTCGTCGGAGCGTCGTTTGGACGGCGGTTAGAGCTCCGACAGCGGCTAACTTACTGGGGATTCGATCTCCGGTAATCCTCTGAGGTGGAGGACGAAGGATTCATCAATTGGTTGACGAATACCTCTCCGGAGAAGCGAGTTTTGAGAACTCGTATTAGGATCCAAATTTGGATTCGGATCGTGATCATCTCTCGATCACGTCGTCTTCAACACGAGGCTAGTAACCCGTATGAAGACGAAGCTCGTGGCTTAGCGAAGTCATCCCGAGGAACTCGGCGTGGATACGGATAGAGACGATTCTAGCGAGGATCGTTCCGGTTGATGCCGTTCCCGCTACACGTCATACGAAAGGTATAACGTAGATAAATGTCCTTTTATTGCAAATTTAAATTTACGGTTATGTCTACACTTGTTGTAATATGCATGCGTGTGTTGTGTGTGTTGTAATAAATGTAGATTTATTATTTTTATTGCTTCCGCTGTGTTCATGTTTACGAAACGTGATCGAACACACACACGCCGCGGTGCCGGAAACCCAACAGTGGTATCAGAGCCCAGGTTGTGTTTCGACATAATCGTAAAAATCGTTTTGCGATAGTCATAATGTATTTCTGGAAATTTTCTAATTTTAGAAATTTAGAAGTATTTATGGAAATTTTTTAAATTTTGGAAAGTCTAGAAGTATTTATAGAAATCTTCCACTTTTGGAAAGTTGGAAGTATTTATGGAAATTGATATTTTCTATAAATAAAATATTTGATTAGATTCTGGAAATTTGTTTCCTAATTTAATCATGATTTGATTTGGGAAATCAAATCTTAAAATATTTTATTTCCATAAGTAGTTTCAATGATTTAGGAAATTAGTTTCCTAAATAGATTTTCCTTAATCAAATAATTCCATGAATAAAATATGTGATTAGATTTGGAAATTTGTTTTCTAATTTAATTATGATTTGATTTGGAGAATCAAATCTTAAACATATTTTATTTCCATAAATAGTTATGACATATAAGGAAATATATACATGACATAATTGTATGTCATGTAAATGCATTAGATGCATAACATTATGTCATGCGTGTCGTGACATGTAGATGTATGCCATGTATGTCATGCCATGTAGACAATAGTTATTTGTATGCAAAGAGGATGAGACATAAAAACCCTTAAACAATATTAAAGCCTACACCTTCCATTAATATGGTTAGAACCAGAGTTCCGTTTCTTGTTTGGGTTGTTGGACTCTCTCCAAGCCCGGATCGAACCCGAACATGTTCAAACCATGGAATAGTTTAATACTAATATGGTAAGAGTCAGAGGTCAATCGTTAGCTTTGGTTGTTGGACTCTCTCCTGTAGGGGATTGGTACGGCCGGCTAGATGGGGGTGAATAGCTGTTTTCGTTTGGATGCCAGTATTTGCTCGTCTACAAAACTAATTAGCGCAAGCGGAAGACTAATAAAGACAAGCAAATAGAAATACGAGAAAACAAACGCTAACAAGGAATGTAACGTGGTTCACGGCTACGCCGCTAATCCATGGTCCCCGATTCGTCCTCGGTGAATCACTCCGCTAAACCATTCCACTAAATGGTCTCTCCTTTGCACCAAGCTAGGTGGAGGTAACCTTTACAATCAAGATCACTCTTCTTACAAATAGAATGGAGTAAAAGCGAGTAAGAAGAGTTTAGAGCTTGTGGGGCACTAGGAAGATCACTTGGAGCATAAGCATTAGCCTCTCAAAGGCTTACACCCTCTCTTTTTATAGAGAGGGCTGATTTCTTCCCGTTGGTCGCCATCCATTGCAGCCCTTAGCGGTCATTGCTCTACTAGCGGCCCTCCATGTCGGATCCGACCGTTGTAGTCCAGCGAACTCTTGGCGGTCCAGCGATGGACCTCATCGATCATCTCTTTGCGCCTCGTAATCGGCGGCCGCTCGAGCGGTTCTATGGCGTAAAACCTATTGACCATTCGCGCCTTCATCGATCGGTGATGAATCTTGATCGGGCCACGTATGGCGATCATTGCTGGCACAATCGATCGATCGTATACGGTCGAACTCACTTGACTCGGAAGCGATCAGCCATGACATGGCGATCGGCGGTGTCGAAAAACCCATCCGACACTTGGCCAAATGGCCAAGTTTCACCTAAGAGCTACCCTTCCCCGGGTTACAATCGCTCACTCTCATCTCTCGGAGTCCCTCGCCTTCGAAGTTCTCTTCGTTCTCGTCCACGTCCCTCGGCAGCATCAGGTGCACGGCTCTGCAATGCTCCTTCGTGTCTCTTGCCTCGAAGTCTACTTCCTCCGGCTTCACTCTAAGCTTCTCGTCCGGCGGTCCCTCGGATGCTCCAAGCGCACGGCTTCCGCAAAGCTATCCTTCATCGACTCAAGGCACGAGTCATGAGATGTGAAACTCGCCACGGCTCTATGTGCGAATTACTAAGTCCTGCACGACTTCAACGCACATATCAAATCAACATATCAAACTAACTTAAACCCTTTGCCACACCATCAAAACCATATTACGGCAAGAGATTGCCCTAACAATCTCCCCCTTTTTGATGTGTGGCAATCCGTTTAAGTTAGGTAAAAACATTTGATATAAATTCTAAGGTAAGAAAGCATGTAAAGATAAACATGATATAGCAACATGCAACTCCCCCTTAATCCATGAAACTCTATATTTCTCCCCCTAAAATAATTAACTTAAACATAATTATTTCTCCCCCTTTGACACCATCAAAAAGATTAACACTAAGTTATAAGCTCATGACATCAAGTATAAAGAGAAACATACACTAAATTTAGTCAAAACCTGATAAAATCAGGTTACTGTACTTGTTCACAGGCCATCAGTCGACTGCTATCAGTATGGCAGTCGACTGGCACAAAAGAATCCGAATTTCTAATTTTCTGGATGAATTTCAGAAATGCACTATTAATTCCAAAAAATTCAAAAAATCATGAAATTTGGGGAACATATTTCTTTTAAGTATATCTATCAGTGAAAAATAGGTTTTCATGAAAAATCATTATATTTCTACATATTTGCAAAAAATCCAAAAGCTTTAAAAACTACTAGGTTTTTTATCATAAAAAATTGGTTTAGTATCCATTTTAACACCTAGTCTTGCATCCAATTGTTTCAAAACATGAATACTTAGATTTTAGATTAAGAAATTGTTTTGAAAACATATGAAATATCCAACCATGATCTTTGGGCAATATGTCTATGAATTAAACATAAGCCTTCCCCATGATTGGTCTATTATTGCTATTTTGATACTTTAAATGACCATCTAAATGCCATAGGCATTAGTGGACATTTGTATCATCCTAATATCTCACCCATGCTAAGTTTGCAATCAAGTTAGCCTATAGTGAGTGTGAGATGCATCCTAGGGGGTATTTGTATATACTTAACCAATATATTCATGCAATTCTATCATGGTTAAGTATCAACCTAACAATTAACATGATCATAATGACATATATGAATGAATTCTACATTATGATCATGAAATACATGTTTTCATTGCATTAGGTATTATATGATGATAATAAACAAAGTATCACCTAAAGCATGATTCAAACCTATTTCTCATGATAACGTGCCAAATATCAAAATCATAAATCATGATTGCAAATATACATAGGAATTACATCAATCATCATGATTTAAGCATTATTATCTATTTATGGGCACGCTATCATCACCCAACACTATTCTAAAAATGTTGTCCCGCCATCCTAAGTCAACCAAAATATGATATGGGTTAATTCCATATGGTTGACTACCCTAGGGTTATCCTAACCCTTAAGGATGGATTTTGGAACCCAAAATAAGTTCTTTCCTATTGGGTTCACTAAGTATTCCTTGGGGATCCATTTTCTAGCTATTACCTACTTCTTATCTTGTCCCCTAGCTATAAGGCATTTGTAGGCCTTTTCATTTTTCTTTTCTTTGTATCCTAGGCCTTTCTTGTTGAAACTAGCTATTTGGCTCCCTAAGATCATATTTAAGGTGTTGGAGCCAATTGTGAATTTCTCTAGGGCTTTGGTTAAATAATCTACCTTTTCCCTTAATGCCCTATTTTCCTCTATGCATACATCATTAACATCCAAGGGCATATAATCATGTGAGCATGCATCATCATGGCAAGAAGAGGTATCATTATTATTTAAACATGCATTTTCTAGCTTATATTCCAAAGCCTTAATTTGATTAAGCATGCTTTTATTTTTCTTTTTCATTCCAAATAAGTCCTTAGTTAAACTAGAAATTATGGAAACTATTTTCTTAGGAGAAGCTTTCGTTACCATAGTTTCCATATCTTCTTCTTCTTCTTCGGATGAGGAGGATGTAGAAGCTCCCCCTCCACTTGAGCTCTCTCCTCTTGAGCTTGATCCTTCATTTTCGGAGGAAGAGCAATCCAAGTCATCAAAGGCCATCAAGGCCAAATTGGTGACAAAGGCATTCTCCTCATCCGATGATGATGAAGAGGATGAGGATGGGTCATCCCAAGTCCTTGCCTTTAGGGCTTTGACCTTTCCCTTTTCCTTTGTCTTCTTCTCCTCTTCCTTTTTCTTCTTGCTCCCCTTTTTCTTCTTCTTTTTTTCCTTCTTTTTCTTTTCTTCTTTGCTTTTGTTTAGGAGGGGACAATTATCCCTTATGTGCCCTTCTCCTTGGCAATTGTAGCATATGACCTTCCCCCTTGGTCTTCTATTCCTATCATTAGATTTATCAAATCTAAAATTCTTAAATGCACGTCTTACCCTCCTTACCATATAGGCTTCTTCGGTGCTATCCATGGAGGAGGAGGAAGACGCTTCGTCATCGGAGGAGAAGGGGATTTCCATCTTCTTCTTCTCCTTATTTGCCAACAATGCTACTCCTCTTGAGGGTTGAATTCTAGGCTCCTCTTGTATTCCTTCAAGCCTAGTTTCGTGGAGCTCCATTGTTGAGAAAAATTCCTCCAAGGTACTTACTTCCAAGTTCTTGGAGATGTAGAACGAATCCACCATGGAGCTCCACTTTGAGGACCGGGGAAAGGCATCTATAGCCTTCATGAGCATGTCCCAGTTTGATAGCTTCTCACCTACACTTGTTAGCCCAATTAAAATTTCTTTAAACCTAGAGTATAGTGAGGTTACCTTTTCTCCCTTTTCTAGTTTTATATTGAATAGTTGGGAGCGGAGGAGGTCTCTCCTTGCTAGCTTGGCCTCGGATGTGCCTTCATGGAGTTCTATAAGCTTCTCCCACATCTCTTTGGTGCTAGCACATTCTCCGATCTGGTTGATCTCTTGTTGGGGGAGCACATTGAAAAGATGATGTTTTGCCTTTGAGTTCGCAAGGTGCTCCTCTCTTTGCTTCTTAGTCCATCGTGATTTTTCGATTGGTTCACCCTTTTCATCCCTAGGCAACTCGAACCCATTTTCCATTATTAGCATAATATCAAAATCAGTCTCGAAGAATACCTCCATTCTCTTTTTCCACCAAGAGAATTCGTCGTCGAACTTCGGTGGGTGGATGTTTGAGCCGGCCATTTTAAATGTTGCTTGTTGTGGCGGTTAGTCCTCGACAAGCTTTCCTTGGCTCTGATACCACTTGTAGGGGATCGGTACGGCCGGCTAGAGGGGGGTGAATAGCCATTTTCGTTTGGATGCCAGTATTTGCTCGTCTACAAAACTAATTAGCGCAAGCGGAAGACTAATAAAGACAAGCAAATAGAAATACGAGAAAACAAACGCTAACAAGGAATGTAACGTGGTTCATGGCTACGCCGCTAATCCACGGTCCCCGATTCGTCCTCGGTGAATCACTCCGCTAAACCAATCCACTAAATGGTCTCTCCTTTGCACCAAGCTAGGTGGAGGTAACCTTTACAATCAAGATCACTCTTCTTACAAATAGAATGGAGTAAAAGCGAGTAAGAAGAGTTTAGAGCTTGTGGGGCACTAGGAAGATCACTTGGAGCATAAGCATTAGCCTCTCAAAGGCTTACACCCTCTCTTTTTATAGAGAGGGCTGATTTCTTCCGTTGGCGCCATCGATCATTTGCCGCCCTTGGCGATCATTGCCGTCCTAGCGGCCTCGAACACGTCGGATCCGGCCGTTGTAGTCAGCGGAACTCTTGGCGATCGGTGATGGACCTCATCGATCATTTGCTGCCTCCGTAATCGGCGCCCGATCGGCTCACGAGCGGTATGGCGAAACCCTATTGACGATCATTGCGCCTTGGCCGATCGGCGTGTCTCTTCGATCGGCCCGCGTATGGCGATCGGCTGCGCCCTAATCGATCGATCGTATACCCGGTCGAACTCACCGACTCGGAGCGATCATTGCCGCTGACATAGCGCGTGTCGAGAAAACCCATCCGACACTTGGCCAAATGGCCAAGTTTCACCTAAGAGCTACCCTTCCCGTGTTACAATCGCTCACTCTCATCTCGAGTCCTCGCCGGTTGTCTCGTTCTCGCCACGTCCTCGCAAAGATGCGCACGGCTCTGCAATGCTCCTTCGCGTCTCTTGCCTCGAAGTCTACTTCCTCCGACTTCACTCTAAGCTTCTCGTCCGGCGGTCCCTCGGATGCTCCAAGCGCATGGCTTCCGTAAAGCTATCCTTCACCGACTCAAGGCACGAGTCATGAGATGTGAAACTTGCCACGGCTCTATGTGCGAATTACTAAGTCCTGCACGACTTCAACGCACATATCAAATCAACATATCAAACTAACTTAAACCCTTTGCCACACCATCAAAACCATATTACGGCAAGAGATTGCCCTAACATCTCCAAGCCGGGCTAATTGGTTGAATGCACTCTAACCATATTAAAACTATTTCTCGATTAATGGGTTGGCTTTAACCTGGAGCATCGGCTTGTTGGACTCTCTCCAAGGTCGATGTAAAGGGAGGTGAAGTTGGGTGCTATGCATATGATGCATACTTGTTAATGTGTTAACAACTCGATGTATGTGTGAACATTCAATTAGTTGATAGCACATTGTGATAGTTGCATATACGTGATATGCAATCGGTATAGTTGATACCTACCGTCGTAGTTATGAATGGCTTGTTGGACTCTCTCCAGGGTTGTTCATAACTATGATGGATATCAACCCATTCGGAGATGGACCTACGATCTCCCGAAGTGATTTTGGGGTTTTTGAAATTCAAAAAATGAATGGGATTTATAAATGTATATTGATGCATTTTAAAATCATTTTCTCATATATGCTCGTTTTGTATTTCTAGGTCAATAAATTGATCATGACGTCTTTGAATTTGCGCACTATTTTGGATTCGAACAAACTGACTGGGCCTAACTTCCTGGACTGGCTTAGAAACCTGAGAATTGTTCTCAAGGCGGAAAAGCTTGCATATGTCCTTGAAGAGCCTCTTCCCCCTAAGGACGATGCAACCTGCATCAAATGTTGGTCTATCAAGCATGTGGCGACAGCCGGGCGAGTTGCATCATGCTAGCGGCGATGGTACCTGAGCTGCAAAAGCAGCATGAGCATATGGATGCTAATACTATGGTCTTCCATCTTCATGAGTTGTTCGATGAGCAAGCGAGATCCGAAAGGTCCGAGGTCTCTAGGCTCCTCTTCACCACGAAGATGCAAGAAGGTTCATCTGTAGTGCAGTTTGTGCTAAAGATGAACGGGTACATCGAGCGGCTAGCTACCCTCGGTTTTGTGATGGATCATGAGTTAAGTATTGACTTAATTCTGCATTGTTTGCCTAAGAGTTTCTCGCAATTTGTGATGAACTATCGGATGAACAAATTGGAATCCACCATTCCCGAGCTCCTCAATATGCTGAAGACTGTGGAGCCTTCTGTGAAGCATGAGGAGAAGGCGGTTATGTTAGTTGATTACTCAAAGAAAGGTTCTAAGAGGAAGGCAAAAGAACAGAAGAAAGGAAAGAACAAAAAGGCAAAGAAGGCGGAACCAGCGCAAAAGGGCACTTGCCATCATTGTGGCAAGGAAGGCCACTGGCGAAGAAACTGCAAGATTTATCTTGAGTCCATGAAGAAGAAGAAGGCATCCGATGCCCCATCCTCTTCAGGTATCTTCGTTATTGATTGTCATTCTATTTCCTTGGACACTTGGGTATTGGATACTGGGTGTAGCTCACATATATGTAATGACATACAGGGGCTAAGGAATAGAAGAAGACTTGTCAGAGGGGAGTCAAATTTGCGAGTTGGCAATGGAGCAAAGGTTGTTGCGGTCGCGATCGGAACTTATTTGCTGAAGCTCCCTAGTGGACTAGTCTTAGAACTGGACAATTGCTATTATGTTCCTTCTCTAATAAAAAACATTGTTTCTATTTCCTGTTTAAATAGAAATGGTTTCCATTTGACGTTTAGTAACAATTGTTGTTATATAACTTTAAATGGCGTACTTTATGGAACTGGAACCTTGAGTAATGGCATTTATACGTTGGACGTATCCAGTGACATTTTCAATATCGAAGCGAGCAACACGCGTGCTCGAAAGGATAATCAAATAGACTCCTATATGTGGCATTGTCGTCTTGGCCATATAAGCAAGAAACGCATGTCCGAATTACACCGATGTGGAATTCTGGAATCGTTTGAATTGGATTCATACGATATATGCGAATCATGCTTAAAAGGCAAGATGACTAAGTTACCTTTTACTGGAAAAGGTGAACGAGTGGGAGAGTTACTAGGTCTAATACATACTGATGTATGTGGACCTATGTCAACTCAAGCATTAGGAGGCTATAGCTACTTCATTACCTTCACCGATGATCACTCATGGTTTGGGTATGTGTTCTTGATGAAACACAAGTCTGAAGCCTTTGAAAGGTTCAAAGAATTCAAAAATGAAGTAGAGAAACAACATGACAAGAGTATTAAAATACTTCGATCGGATCGAGGTGGTGAATACTTAAGTCAAGAGTTTCTTGATTATCTAAGAGACAATGGTATATTGTCTCAATGGACTCTTCCCTATACACCACAGCATAATGGTGTATCCGAGAGGCGAATCGACCTTGTTGGACATGGTCGGTCAATGATGAATCATGCAACTCTTCCCAAGTCTTTTGGGGCTATGCACTTCACCGCTTACTTGTTAAACAGAATGCCTACCAAGGTAGTCTCAACTACTCCATATGAGATATGGAATAGTAAGAAACCTCATGTATCTTACTTGAAGATATGGGGTTGTCCTGCTTATGTGAAGCGGACTGTATCAGACAAATTGAATGCTAAGTCTGATAAATGTCTATTTATTGGATACCCTAAGGAAACAAGGGGTTACCAATTCTATCATCTTGTGGAACAAAAGGTGTTTGTTTCAAGGCATGCTGTGTTTCTAGAGAAAGAGTTTCTCTTGCAAGAAAACAGTGGGAGTGTCATCGAGCTTGAGGAGGCTCAAGAGACTCAAATAGACATTGATGAGATACCTGGTGAAGCACAACAGCCGACAACTCATAGTGATGAGCAATCGGCTGGACCTATTGTAACACCACATCTTCGTAGATCTGGTAGAACACGTAATATTCCTGAGAGATATGGATTTCTCGTAAGCGAATCGAACGACGTGTTACTCATTGATGATGAGGAGCCTACCAGTTATGAAGAAGTGCTGACAAGTTCAGAAAGGGATAAGTGGCTTGGTGCCATGAAGTCGGAAATGGATTCCATGTATGAAAACCAAGTTTGGAACTTGGTTGACCCACCTAAAGGGATAAAGCCTATAGGGTGCAAGTGGGTTTTCAAGAAGAAAACCGACATGGATGGTAATGTGATTACCTATAAGGCTAGATTGGTGGCGAAAGGATATCGTCAAAAACAAGGTGTTGATTATGACGAAACCTATTCGCCTGTAGCTATGCTTAAATCCATTCGGATGCTCCTGGCTATAGCGGCTCATTATGATTATGAGATATGGCAGATGGATGTGAAAACAGCTTTCCTTAATGGAAACCTGCTCGAGGACGTGTATATGATACAGCCTGAGGGTTTCACATCGGTTGATAAAACCAAGGTATGCAAATTGCGACGGTCCATTTATGGATTGAAGCAAGCATCCAGGAGCTGGAATATCCGTTTTGATGAGACAATCAAAAGGTTTGATTTCTCACAAAATCCAGACGAACCTTGTGTGTACAAGAAGGTTAGTGGGAGTGCAGTCGTATTCCTAGTATTGTATGTCGATGACATACTACTTATAGGAAATGATGTTTCAATCTTACAGTCAGTGAAGGTTTGGTTATCCAAGACATTCTCCATGAAAGACATGGGAGAAGCAACCTACATCCTCGGGATTAAGATCTATAGAGATAGATCGAAACGGTTGCTTGGTCTTTCGCAGTCTATATATATAGACCGAAAAGCAAAGAGGTTTAGCATGTCGAATCCAAGAAAGGTTTCCTACCCATCGTGCATGGGGTACACCTTCAAGTCTATGTGTCCGCGCACGTAAGGCGAGAGGATTTGCATGAATAAGATTCCCTATGCATCCGCAATAGGATCTATCATGTATGCTATGTTATGTACGAGGCCCGATGTATCGTATGCTCGAGTGTCACGAGCATATACGATCCGATCCAGAATGGATCATTGGGCGGTATTAAGACGATCCTTAAGTACTTGAGAAGAACTAAGGATGTGTTCCTAATATATGGAGAAGGGACATGGTGATAATATACGGATGCCACTTCCACAGACAAGGATGATTCCGTGTCTCGATGCGGATCGTGTTCACCTTGAATGGGGCGCAGTGAGTTGGAAAAGTTCCAAACAAGAGATCAGGCGGATTCTTCCACGAGGCAGAATACATTGCGGAAGCAAAGAAAGGAAGCGGTTTGGATCAAAGTTCGTTCATGAACTTGGTGTGATTCCGGCCATTGTTGAAGCAATACCGGTCATCTGCGACAACAATGGATCAATTACCTGAGCTAAAGAGCCAAGGTCTCATCAGATCAAACATGTGCTTCGCCGCTATCATCTTATCGAGAGATCATCGGTAGGGAACGAAATACAAATCGAGAAAATTCCCCTTTGAAAGGAACTTAGCGGATCCCTTGACTAAGGCATTACCTCAAAATAAGTTTGAGGGTCATGTTCGAGCTTATGGTATTGGATACCGTGAGCGATTGGCATTAGGCCAAGTGGAGTCTGTTAGTAATATATGAGAGATGTCCTAAGGCAATCGCTTATGTATGAACCATTTATATGATAAATGAAGATTCACTATTTGAGTATACATGTTTCATGTATTTGATTGGATCTTAAACTCATTTACTGAATGTCCACGATGCGATTCACAGCATGAGAGAATTTGTGATTGGATCACAACTAGTGAGTATCTTTACATGTGTAATTGTGATGTATCGGAATTATCCCTAGTCGATGAATTGATGGATTTGGACACCATCAATTCTGTTGAGACTAGCACGAGGTATACTCCTTGGTGTATCCAAGCATCTGATTCTCACTGGCTGGAGACATAGTGATGTCCGGAGTTAATCGTGGATGCTAGTTATGGTAACTAGTTCATTGGAGTGACCAGCCGTAAGACTTCATATGGTTCTCGCATATAGATATGTCAATGAAGTTCTTACGTGGCTTAAGTGCGATGTTCCTTTGACTTCATGTGTATTCAAGTCATCTTGATCATGGAGACTTATGCTTTGACATCTTAAGCAAACATCTCTAAGGAGATGTGGACCCGGGATGATTGGGTATAAGTCGAAGTGATCGAAGGTGTTTGAATAGCCTATAAAGGATTCACCACTCCTTGCGAGGAGATGTATACCCATGGACTCTCGTCGGATTGTTACTAAAGTCTTTGGCCAAAGCATTACATGTTTAGAGTAAGGTACTCTTCGATACATGTGGAGTAACTAGAATCCGTAGGACGAGGAAATGATACTTGGGCTAGGTGTGACGTAGTCAACCTAGTGGGGCCCGACACAATAGACCATGTCTGAACCAAGTGGGTATAAGATGAGTGAAGGGAATGGGGCACGATTCATTCGAGCATCAAGGGTTTCAGAAATAGTTCTGGATCAACCGTTGATCTTTTCGGTTAATTGGGGATCATGATGTACTACTAGGTGCCACTCATGATCGTTCTATAATTAATGGTTAATTATAGACGGCCAACATAAACCGAGAACCTATTTGGTCACACGCACAACGAGTGTAATCCAAAGTATTTAAAATGAGCTTGAGAATGGGATTCTCAGACCGAGAGAAACTAGGTTTGGTTGGACCAAACATAAAGCGAGCATGAAATCTTTTCAGTCGCAATGGAAGCGTGGATGGGCCGTGTCTTATGAAGACATAATGGATGAACCAAAATGGTTTGGTTCTAATCCAATGGAGGAGAATAAACCAAAGGGTTTGGTTTATTTTAAACGAATGAACCAAAAGTTGGTTCGGTTCGTTTTAACTTAAAATAAACCATCATGGTTTGGTTTATTTTAACTTATCTTAATGGAGCGGGTTAACGGGCCTAATGGTTATGATCAAATAACCATTAAGAGAATTAGTTCTCTATAAAAGAGGGCTTAATGGATAATTAAGCCCTAATCAAAACCCTAGCTTGGAGTTGCCGCCCAACCTAGTTGTGCCGCCCAACCTCCATTGCCGCCCAGCTGGTTGTGCTGCCGTCTAGCTCCTTGCCGGCATCCAAGCTTCAGCCGGTGAACCCTCCGGCGACCCTCCTGTGATCTTCCTAGGCCTCGGTGAAAAGGTGAGCACTTGGCTTCCTTGTTTTGGCCGGCGCTTACTCCTCCACCAAGCTGTCCAGTTTTCTGGACAGCTTCTTCTCCTCTCGTCGGAGCGTCGTTTGGACGGCGGTTAGAGCTTCGACAGCGGCTAACTTACCGGGGATTCGATCTCCGGTAATCCTCTGAGCTGGAGGACGAAGGATTCGTTAATTGGTTGACGAATACCTCTCCGGAGAAGCGAGTTTTGAGAACTCGTATTAGGATCCGAATTTGGATTCGGATCGTGATCATCTCTCGATCACGTCGTCTTCAACACGAGGCTAGTAACCCGTATGAAGACGAAGCTCGTGGCTTAGCGAAGTCATCCCGAGGAACTCGGCGTGGATACGGATAGAGACGATTCTAGCAAGGATCGTTCCGGTTGATGCCGTTCCCGCTACACGTCATACGAAAGGTATAACGTAGTTAAATTTCCTTTTATTGCAAATTTAAATTTACGATTATGTCTACACTTGTTGTAATATGCATGCGTGTGTTGTGTGTGTTGTAATAAATGTAGATTTATTATTTTTATTGCTTCCGCTGTGTTCATATTTATGAAACGTGATCAAACACACACACGCCGCAATGCCGGAAACCCAACAAGGACTACCTTGTGGGCATCCATGGTCGATGCCTACAAGGTCTCCAAGTATATTTCGAAACTTAGGTTAGATGAACTATTTTCTGATTTTGAACTTCATGAGCAGTCTAACTCAGAACCCGAGAAGGGTATAGCACTTCTTGCAGGTTCAAGGAAGAAAACCGCAAGCAAGCCACCCCCAAAGGAAGAAGAGGATGAGTCTGATACGGAGGTCGACCCGAAAATGTAGGCCGAACTAGTCAACCTAGTTTGGAGGATAGTCAAGGGCCGAAAGTGAACCATCACTCGACCCAACGAAGGTAAACCTAAAAGTTCTAATATTAGGTGTTACGAATGCAACAGGTTTGGACACATCAAGTCTGAATGCCCAAAGCTCAAAAGCAAAGCACCAAAATACAAAAAGGCACTCAACGCTACATGGGAAGAAGCGTCCGAGGAAGAAGATGATGATCGAGTCCTCATGGTTAAACCGGTTGAATCGGAGATGGAGTCAGAACCAGAACACGAATCAGAAAATGAAGACGAGTCGGACTGCGAAGCGCTATTCAAGATAAGCCACGGATATGCATCCGGTTCAAAAGATACACTCAAGGTAAGTCGATCTCTAATTAGTACGCTTTATAGTGCAATTAAATTCTTAACTAGGAAATTAGCTAAGTCCGAGTCCAAGGTCGAGACCCTGGTTGAGGAAGTTAAACTCCTCAAACACGAGGTCTCCCTAACCTCTTCGACTAGTCAAGTTTGAGAGGAGGACTCAACTCGGGTTGAAAAGCTCGAAGTTGAGAACTCACTCTTGAAGAGTCAAGTCGAAGATCTTAGGAATACGTTGGAAAGGTTTACTTTGGGATCCAAAGGACTTGACCTCTTACTTGGATCGCAAAGGGCCGTGTACAACAAGGTCGGGCTAGGGTTTAGCTCAAATACGACCAACAAGTCATATATGTCGATTGTAAGTCGACATAAAAAACATGTCCAAGCATGGGTCCCTAAGACCACCTTAATTTCAAACTTAAGATCAAACAGTATTGGGTTCCCAAGGACCAAATCCACTGTGTGGAGAGACCGAATCGATTCAACGGTCTAGGGGGAGCTAGTACGAAACTTGTTTGTGTTTTAACCTAGAAATTGCATGCTTAGGTTTTTATTTAGTTTGATTTTCCTTTTTAAAATGGTTAGATAGGACTATAACTCTTCAATACTTGATAACATAATACCAGGACGCGGCGAGATGATAGTACGCTAGGAAAGAGGAGTCTTGTGTATTCGGGCTAGATAAGGCGTATCTAGTTCGGTGCACTTGACCGAGCGGAACTAGCTGAAGCTACCTCGCCATATCCTAGACTAGTTAGACTAGGAAGTGGTCTTAGGTAAGTCAAGTCTCTATTTTCTTGAAAATGGCTTTCTCTAAGGAAGTGATCGTTGTTCCGATCAAAGAAGGCCTCTGTGCCTCGCCACGACCTGGAAGCCATGATCTTGAAAAGGTGACTTGATAAGCCTAAGGTCAAATCCGAATCTAATGCAAGGTTGACAAGTGTTTAAGTCATTAAATTTAAATCAAGTAAAATTGGAAGTCATCTCACAAGAACATATAGAGTTAACGTGTTTGATCATGTAGACATGGGTGAGATGATTTAGGTTAATAATTTTCAACCAATCTTTAATAAATCCAATATCCGATCCAACTACCTTGCGTGTAGGATCAATGGATGTTGGACAGTGGTTGCTCCCGACACATGACCGAGGATCAACTTAAGTTTTCGAAGCTTCGATTCAAATGACAAGGATCGATAGCCTTCGGAAATAACGGCAAGCTCAAAATCATCGGATCAGGTGATATTGAGCTTAACTCAAATTTTGTTATTCAAAATGTTTTATTAGTAGAAAATTTTCAATATAATTTACTTAGTGTAAGCCAATTGTATGATAATAACTATAAGGTCATATTTCTAGAAAATGAATGCGTAATTAATACAAATGAAACTTCTAAAACAATTATTAAGGGAACTAGAAATAATAATATTTACACTATTAACTTAACTAACTCCTCAACTAAGTGTCTTATGACATGGCAAGAGGAATCATGGTTGTGGCACCGACGACTCAGTCACTCACACCCAAGACTCATCCACAAGATGAGTTAGAGTGACTTAGTCAGAGGTTTGCCTAACCTCAATAACTTGGATAATAAAATATGTAATGTTTGTCAACAAGGTAAACAATCTAGGACACAACATCAACTAACTAATCAAGAACGAACCAAAAGTGTGCTTGAGCTCCTACACATGGATCTATTTGATTCACACGGAGCTAAGTCACTTAATGGAAGTAAGTTCTACTTAGTCATAATTGATGACTATTCTAGATTTACTTAGGTTAGGTTTATCAAACACAAAAGTGATACCCTAGATCAATTAATCAATCTATTTAAATTAATAGAAAATCAACAAAGCATTAAAATCAAAAGACTTAGGACTGATCATGGTGGTGAATTCGAGAACCATAGGTTTACAGAATTCTGTAACCTAAATGGATACCACCATGAGTTTTCTTGCCCTAGAACTCCGCAACAAAATGGCCTAGTAGAATGCAAAAATAAAACCCTACAAGAAGCCTCTAGGACAATGTTAAACGAGTATAACCTACCCGATAGGTTTTGGGTGGAAGCCGTGAGTACGACATGCTATGTCCAAAATAGGATCCTTATGGTAAAGAGGCACCTTAAGACCTCATATGAGATTTATCACGATAAAATACCTAACATCAAGTACTTTAGGGTATTTGGATGTAAGGTACATATCCTAAACACTAAGGATTACCTAGGGAAATTTACATCCAAAATCATGACCGGAATCTTTCTAGGATACTCGACTACAAGTAGAGCTTATAGAGTATATAACCATGACACCCTTAGAGTCGAAGAGACTATCAATGTAGTATTTGATGAAGGACACGAACCTACAAAACCCCCGGCAAACCCAATTAGCGAGCTGATTCATACTAGACCTAACTCTGATCCGGAGATCAGGTCTAGTGTTAATCCTAATCTAAGTCAACCAAGTCACTCTAATGACCAAGTGATAGATGACTCTAACCAAACTAAAACTCAAACAAGTCATCCTATTGATCAAGTTGTAGACTCAAACCTAAATCCAACTAGGACTCAAACGAATCATCCTATCGACCAAGTGATAGGTGATCCAAGTCTAGGAGTTCGAACTAGAGCCTCATACAGAAACCTTAGTCAAATCTCCTTAATTTCCAAAATTTAACCCAAGACTATTTACCAAGCTCTTCTTGATCCCGATTGGATTATTGCAATGCAAGAAGAGTTGGCTCAATTCACTAGGAACGAAGTATGGAAATTAGTACCACCACCTAAAGATAAAACAATCATTGGAACAAGGTGGGTGTTTAGAAATAAACATGATGATAAAGGTGAAGTGGTTAGAAATAAAGCTAGACTAGTTGCTAAAGGGTTTAGTCAAGTCGAAGGTTTAGATTACGATGAGACCTATGCCCCAGTAGCTAGATTAGAGTCCATTTGAATGCTATTAGCGTATGCAGCACATCGAGGATTTAAGTTGTTTCAAATGGATGTGAAATCTGCGTTCTTAAATGGATACATTAAAGAAGAAGTTTATGTTAGTCAACCCCCCGGTTTCGAATGTTTAGACAAACCCGACCATGTCCTTAGGTTAAAGAAAGCTCTCTATGGACTTAAACAAGCTCCTCGAGCTTGGTACGAGAGACTTTCGATTTATCTTAAGTCCAAAGGTTTTAACCAAGGTGTAGTTGACCCAACTCTTTTCGTAAAAACCTTAGGTAAAGACATATTCATAGCCCAAATCTACGTAGATGATATTATTTTCGGAACCACCAACTCAATCCTACTAAATGAGTTCATTTCACTTATGGAAAGTGAATTTGAAATGAATTTAGTAGGCGAGTTAAACTTTTTTTTAGGTCTACAAATTAAATAAACTAAAGATGGAATATACCTACATCAACGCAAATATATTAGGGAATTAATTAAACGCTTTGAAATGCAAGATGCTAAAATTATTAATACCCCAATGGAAACTAATGTGAATATAGAAGAAGATGTAATCGGAAATTCAATTGATTTAAAATACTATAGGAGCGTAATAGGGAGTCTCCTTTACTTAACTGCAAGCTGACTCAATATCTTATTTGCAGTAAGTATGTGCGCAAGGTTCCAAACTTGTGCCAAGGAGTCTCACCTAACTCTAGTCAAGTGTATCCTTAGATATCTAAAGGGTACCTAGATCTACCGAGTTCAACTAATCGCTACTCGATTTGGACTATGCGGTAGTAAGCTCGATAGAAAGAGTACGAGTGGTTGTTGTCAACTTCGCTACGAGTCTAGTAAGTTAGTGCGTGCAACATCAACCTTTATTGCCTTATCTACCACCGAAGCCGAATACATCGCGATGGGTGAGTGTGTCACTTAGCTTCTTTGGATGAAGCACACTCTCCGCGAATTTAAGTTAGACTTTACAAATACTAAACTTCACGTAGATAACATTAGTTCAATTAATCTTACTAAGAATCTGATATGTCACTCTAGGACCAAACATATAGAGGTCAAACACCATTTCATTCGAGAACATGTGGCCAACGGAGTCATACAACTCGAATACGTCGAATCGAAGTCTAACTTGGCAGACCTATTTACTAAACCCCTACCCGAAGCTGAATTTAGTCTATTAAGATGAAAATTGGGCATGTACGTAGTAGAATAGGAACTTACAAATTATATTTTCGTACTACTATTTCTTACTTTTCATGGAACTAGCATAGGACACACCTTAGATATCATGCACCTATAGATTTAAGGAGCTAGTACATCTCACAACACATAGGACTAATGTGTTTGTGTACTTAGCCACGTAGATGGGCGTGAGATGTTAGGACCTTACTCCTGGTTCCAGATGTAGAGCTAGTGCATCGCTATGAACCACGGAGTATAATCATACATATTAACCGACTCTGACCAGGACAGGTTGATCTTTCATGTCAATCAAGCCAAATATAAGTCAAACATTTTATAGATGAACTTATTTTAAGTATATTATTTTCAAAATAATGTGGAACATGCTTGGACTTTAAAATTAATACTTATTTTTTATTCCACACACACCCTCACTCTTTTCGATATATGGCAAAAGGGGGAGAAAAATGTTAGTAATATATGAGAGATGTCCTAAGGCAATCGCCTTATGTATGAACCATTTATATGATAAATGAAGATTCACTATTTGAGTATACATGGTTTCATGTATTTGATTGGATCTTAAACTCATTTACTGAATGTCCGCGATACGACTCACAGCAAGAGAGAATTTGTGATTGGATCACAACTAGTGAGTATCTCTACATGTGTAATTGTGATGTATCGGAATTATCCCTAGTCGATGAATTGATGGATTTGGACACCATCAATTCTGTCGAGACTAGCATGAGGTATACTCCTTGGTATATCCAAGCAGCTGATTCTCACTGGCTGGAGACATTGTGATGTCCGGAGTTAATCGTGGATGCTAGTTATGGTAACTAGTTCATTGGAGTGACCAGCCGTAAGACTTCATATGGTTCTCTGCATATATAGATATGTCAATGAAGTTCTTACTGTAGCTTAAGTGCGATGTTCCTTTGACTTGCGGTATTCAAGTCATCTTGATCATAAAGACTTATGCTTTGACATCATAAGCAAGCATCTCTGTGGAGATGTGGACCCGGGATGATTGGGTATAAGTCGAAGTGATCGAAGGTGTTTGAATAGCCTATAAAGGATTCACCACTCCTTGCGAGGAGATGTATACCCATGGCCTCTCGTCGGATTGTTACTAAAGTCTTTGGCCAAAGCATTACATGTTTAGAGTAAGGTACTCTTCGATACATGTGCAGTAACTAGAATCCATAGGACGAGGAAATGATACTTGGGCTAGGTGTGACGTAGTCAGCCTAGTGGGGACTGACACTATAGACCATGTCCTGAACCAAATGGGTATAAGATGAGTGAAGGGAATGGGGCACAATTCATTCGAGCTGCTGAAGGGTTTCAGAAATAGTTCTGGATCAACCGTTGATCTTTTCGGTTAATTGGGGATCATGATGTACTACTAGGTGCCACTCATGATCATTCTATAATTAATGGTTAATTATAGACATCCAACATAAACTGAGAACCTATTTGGTCACACGCACAACGAGTGTAATCCGAAGGATTTAAAACGAGCTTGAGAATGAGATTCTTAGACCGAGAGAAACTAAGTTTGGTTGGACCAAACAAGAAGCGAGCATGAAATCGTTTCAGTCGCAATGGAAGTGTGGATGGGCCGTGTCTTATGAAGACATAATGGATGAACCAAAATGGTTTGGTTCTAATCCAATGGAGGAGAATAAACCAAAGGGTTTGGTTTATTTTAAACGAATGAACCAAAGTTGGTTCGGTTCGTTTTAACTTAAAATAAACCATCATGGTTTAGTTTATTTTAACTTATATTAATGGAGCGGGTTAACGGGCCTTATGGTTATGATCCAATAACCATTAAGAGAATTAGTTCTCTATAAAAGAGGGCTTAAGGGTTTGTTAAGCCCTAATCCAAAACCCTAACCTAGTTTTGGCCGCCCACCTCTCCCTCCTCTCCTTGGTGATTCGGCGCCAACACCATTGTGCCGCCGCCCAACCCCTGGTGTCGCCGTCCAACTTGTTGCCGGCGTCCAAGCTTCATCCGGTGATCCTCCGGCAACTCTCCGGTGATCTCCTTTGGGTTCGGCATCAAGGTGAGCTTCATCTTACCCTTTTTGGCCGACGCCTACTCTTCCACAAAAGCTGTCCATTTTTCTGGATAGCTTGTTTTCTTCTCGTCAGAGCATTGTTTGGACGACGTTTGGAGCTCCGACAGCGCCTTACTTACCCGAGATTCGATCTCCGGGAATCCTCATAGGTGGAGGACGAATGATTCGTCAAACGGTTGACGAATACCTCTCCGGAGAAGCGAGTTTTGAGGACTCGTCTTTGGATCCGAATTTGGATTCGGATCGTGATCCTCTCTCGATCACGTCGTCTTCAACACGAGGCTAGTAACCCGTACGAAGATGAAGCTCGTGACTTTGTGAAGTCATTCCGAAGATACTCGGCGTGGATACGGATAGAGACGATACTAGCGAGGATCGTTCCGGTTGATATCGTTCCCGCTACACGTGATACGAAAGGTATACGTAGTTAAATTTCCTTTTATTACAAAATTTAAATTTATGGTTATGTCTACACATGTTGTACTATGCATGCGTGTGATGTGTGTGTTGTAATAAATGTATATTTATTATTTTTATTTCTTATGCTGTGCACATGTTTGCGAAACATGTTCGAATACACACTCGCCGCGGTGCAGGAAACCCAACAATGGTATCAGAGCCCAGGTTGTGTTTCGACATAATCGTAAAATGGTTTGCAATAGTCATAATGATATTTCTGGAAATTTTCTACTTTTGGAAAGTTAGAAGTATTTATGGAAATTTTTTCAATTTTGAAAAGTCTAGAAGTATTTATGGAAATCTTCCACTTTTGGAAAGTTGGAAGTATTTATGGAAATTGATATTTTCCATAAATAAAATATTTGATTATATTTTGGAAATTTGTTTCCTAATTTAATCATGATTTGATTTGGGAAATTAAATCTTAAAATATTTTATTTCCATAAATAGTTTTGATGATTTAGGAAATTGGTTTCCTAAATTGACTTTCCTTATTCAACCATTTCCATAAATAAAATATGTGATTAGATTTGGAAATTTGTTTCCTAATTTAATCATGATTTGATTTGGAGAATCAAATCTTAAACATATTTTATTTCCATAAATAGTTATGACATATAAGAAAATTATATACATGACATAATTGTATGCCATGTAATTGCATTAGATGCATATCATTATGTCATGCGTGTCGTGACATGTAGATGTATGTCATGTATGCCATGCCATGTAGATAATAGTTATTTGCATGCAAAGAGGATGAGACATAAAAACCCTTACTCAATATTAAAGCCTACACCTTCCATTAATATGGTTAGAACTAGAGTTTCGTTTCTTGTTTGGGTTGTTGGACTCTCTCCAAGCCCGGCTCGAACCCGAACATGTTCAAACCATGGAAAAGTTTAATACTAATATGGTAAGAGTCAGAGGTCAATCGTTAGCTTTGGTTGTTGGACTCTCTCCAAGCCGGGCTAATTGGTTGAATGCACTCTAACCATATTAAAACTATTTCTCGATTAATGGGTTGGCTTTAACCTGGAGCATCGGCTTGTTGGACTCTCTCCAAGGTCGATGTAAAGGGAGGTGAAGTTGGGTGCTATGCATATGATGCATACTTGTTAATGTGTTAACAACTCGATGTATGTGTGAACATTCAATAAGTTGATAGCACATTGTGATAGTTGCATATACGTGATATGCAATCGGTATAGTTGATACCTACCGTCGTAGTTATGAATGGCTTGTTGGACTCTCTCCAAGGTTGTTCATATCTATGATGGATATCAGCCCATTCGGAGATGGACCTACGATCTCCCAAAGTGATTTTGGGGTTTTGAAATTCGAAAAATGAATGGGATTTATAAATGTATATTGATGCATTTTAAAATCATTTTCTCATATATGCTCGTTTTGTATTTCTAGGTCAATCGATTGACCATGACGTCTTTGAATTTGCGCACTATTTTGGATTCAAACAAACTGACTGGGCCTAACTTCCTGGACTGGCTTAGAAACCTGAGAATTGTTCTCAAGGCGGAAAAGCTAGCATATGTCCTTGAAGAGCCTCTTCCCAACCGTCCTAAGGAAGATGCAACTCCATACCAAATGTTGGTCTATTAGAAGAATGTGACAGATTCTGAGCTGGCGAGTTGCATTATGCTAGCGGCGATGGTACCTGAGCTGCAAAAGCAACATGAGCATATGGATGCTAATACTATGGTCTTCCATCTTCATGAGTTGTTTGATGAGCAAGCGAGATCCAAAAGGTTCGAAGTCTCCAGGCTCCTCTTCACCACGAAGATGCAAGAAGGTTCGTCTGTAGTGCAATTTGTGCTAAAGATGAATGGGTACATTGAGCGGCTAGCTACCCTCGGGTTTGTGATGGATCACGAATTAAGTATTGACTTAATTCTGCATTGTTTGCCCAAGAGTTTCTCACAATTCGTGATGAACTATCGGATGAACAAATTGGAATCCACTATTCCTGAGCTCCTCAACATGCTGAAGACTGTGGAGCCTTCTGTAAAGCATGAGGAGAAGGCGGTTCTTTTAGTTGATTCCTCAAAGAAAGATTCTAAGAGGAAGGCAAAAGAACAGAAGAAAGGGAAGAACAAGAAGGCAAAGAAGGCAGAACCAGCACAAAAAGGGCACTTGCCATCATTATGGCAAAGAAGGCCACTGGCGAAGAAACTGCAAGATTTATCTTGAGTCCATGAAGAAGAAGAAGGCATCTGATGCCCCATCCTCTTCAGGTATCTTCGTTATTGATTGTCATTCTATTTCCTTAGACACTTGGGTATTGGATACTGGGTGTGGCTCACATATATGTAATGACATACAGGGGCTAAGGAATAGAAGAAGACTCGTCAGAGGGGAGTCAAATTTGCGAGTTGGCAATGGAGCAAAGGTTGTTGCGGTCGCCATCGAAACTTATTTGCTGAAGCTCTCTAGTGGACTAGTCTTGGAACTGGACAATTGCTATTATGTTCCTTCTCTAATAAAAAACATTGTTTCTATTTCCTGTTTAAATAGAAATGGGTACCATTTGACTTTTAGTAACAAATGTTGTTACATAACTTTGAATGGAGTTCTTTATGGGACTGGAACTTTAAGCAATGGTATTTTGTACGTTGGACGTATCTAGTGACGTTTTCAATATCGAAGCGAGCAACACGCGTGCTCGAAAGGGTAATCAATTAGACTCCTATATGTGGCATTGTCGTCTTGGCCATGTAAGCAAGAAACACATGTCCGAATTACACAGATGTTGAATTCTGGAATCGTTTGAATTGGATTCATACGATACATGCGAATCATGCTTAAAAGGCAAGATGACTAAGTTACCTTTTACTGGAAAAGGTGAACGAGTGGGAGAGTTACTAGGTCTAATACATACTGATGTATGTGGACCTATGTCAACTCAAGCTTTAGGAGGCTATAGCTACTTCATTACCTTCACCGATGATCACTCACGGTTTGGGTATGTGTTCTTGATGAAACACAAGTCTGAAGCCTTTGAAAGGTTCAAAGAATTCAGAAATGAAGTAGAGAAACAACATGACAAGAGTATTAAAATACTTCGATCAGATCGAGGTGGTGAATACTTAAGTCAAGAGTTTCTTGATTATCTAAGAGACAATGACATATTGTCTCAAAGGACTCTGCCATATACACCACAGCATAATGGTGTATCTGAGAGGCGTAACCAGACCTTGTTGGACATGGTCAGGTCAATGATGAATCATGCGAATCTTCCCAAGTCCTTTTGGGGCTATGCACTTCAGACAGCTGTTTACTTGTTAAACAGAATGGCAACCAAGGTAGTCTCTACTACTCCATATGAGATATGGAATAGTAAGAAACCTCATGTATCTTACTTGAAGATATGGGGTTGTCTTGCTTATGTAAAGCGGACTGCATCAGACAAATTGGATGCTAAGTCTGATAAATGTCTATTTATTTGATACCCTAAGGAAACAAGGGGTTACCAATTCTATCATCCTGTGGAACAAAAGGTGTTTGTTTCAAGGCATGCTGTGTTTCTAGAGAAAGAGTTTCTCTTGCAAGAAAACAGTGGGAGTGTCGTCGAGCTTGAGGAGGCTCGAGAGACTCAAATAGACATTGATGAGATACCTGGTGAAGCACAACAATCGATAACTCATAGTGATGAGCAATCGGCTGGACCTATTGTAACACCACATCTTCGTAGATCTGGTAGAACACGCAACATTCCTGAGAGATATGGATTTCTCATAAGTTAATCGAACGACGTGTTACTCATTGATGATGAGGAGCCTACCAGTTATGAAGAAGTGTTGACAAGTTCAGAAAGGGATAAGTGGCTTGAAGCCAAGAAGTCAAAAATGGATTCCATGTATGAAAACCAAGTTTGGAACTTGGTTGACCCACCTGAAGACATAAAGCCTATAGGGTGCAAGTGGGTTTTCAAGAAGAAAACCGACATGGATGGTAATGTGATTACCTATAAGGCTAGATTGATGGCGAAAGGATATCGTCAAAAACAAGGTGTTGATTATGACGAAACCTATTCGCCTGTAGCTATGCTTAAATCCATTCGGATGCTCCTGGCCATAGCGGCTCATTATGATTATGAGATATGGCAGATGGATGTGAAAACTACTTTCCTTAATGGAAACCTGCTCGAGGACGTGTATATGATACAGCCTGAGGGTTTCACATTGGTCGATAAAACCAAGGTATGCAAATTGCGATGGTCCATTTATGGATTGAAGCAAGCATCCAGGAGCTGGAATATCCGTTTTGATGAGACAATCAAAAAGTTTGATTTCTCACAAAATCCAGACGAACCTTGTGTGTACAAGAAGGTTAGTGGGAGTGCAGTCGGGTTCCTAGTATTATATGTCGATGACATATTACTTATAGGAAATGATGTTTCAATCTTACAGTCAGTTAAGGTTTGGTTATCCAAGACATTCTCCATGAAAGACCTGGGAGAAGCAACCTACATCCTCGGGATTAAGATCTATAGAGATAGATCAAAATGGTTGCTTGGTCTTTCGCAGTCTACATATATAGACCGAGTACTAAAGACGTTTATCATGTCGGAATCCAAGAAAGGTTTCCTACCCATCAGGCATGGGGTACACCTTTCGAAGTCTATGTGTCCGCGCACAGAAGATGAGAGGATTTGCATGAGTAAGATTACCTATGCATCCGCAATAGGATCTATCATGTATGCTATGTTATGTACGAGGCCCGATGAATCGTATGCTCTGAGTGTCACGAGCAGATACCAGTCTGATCCAGGAATGGATCATTGGGTGGATGTTAAGACGATCCTTAAGTACTTAAGAAAAACTAAGGATGTGTTCCTAATATATGGAGAAGGGGACATGGTGATACGCGGGTATACGGATTCTAGCTTCCAAACAGACAAGGATGATTCCAAGTCTCAGTCTGGATACGTGTTCACCCTGAATGGGGGCGCAGTGAGTTGGAAAAGTTCCAAACAAGACACTGTAACGGATTCTACCACTGAGGCAGAATACATTGCAGCTTCGGAAGCAACAAAGGAAGCGGTTTGGATCCAGAAGTTCGTTTATGAACTTGGTGTGATTCCAGCCATTGTTGAAGCAATACCGGTCTACTGCGACAACAATGGAGCAATTGCACAGGCGAAAGAGCCAAGGTCTCATCAACGATCCAAACATGTGCTTCGCCGCTATCATATTATCAGAGAGATCATCAGTAGGAATGAAATACAAATTGAGAAAATTCCCACTGAAAGGAACTTAGCGGATCCTTTGACTAAACATTACCTCAAAGTAAGTTTGAGGGTCATGTTACAGCTTATGGTATTGGATACCGTAGCGATTGGCATTAGGCCAAGTGGGAGTCTGTTAGTAATATATGAGAGATGTCCTAAGGCAATCGCCTTATGTATGAACCATTTATATGATAAATGAAGATTCACTATTTGAGTATACATGGTTTCATGTATTTGATTGGATCTTAAATTCATTTACTGAATGTCCGCGATACGACTCACAGCATGAGAGAATTTGTGATTGGATCACAACTAGTGAGTATCTCTACATGTGTAATTGTGATGTATCGGAATTATCCCTAGTCGATGAATTGATGGATTTGGACACCATCAATTCTGTCGAGACTAGCATGAGGTATACTCCTTGGTGTATCCAAGCGGTGATTCTCACCGGGGAGACATTGTGATATCCGAGTTAATCGCTGATGCTAGTTATGGTAACTAGTTCATTGGAGTGACCTAGTAAGACTTCATATGGTTCTCTGCATATATAGATATGTCAATGAAGTTCTTACTGTAGCTTAAGTGCGATGTTCCTTTGACTTGCGGTATTCAAGTCATCTTGATCATAAAGACTTATGCTTTGACATCTTAAGCAAGCATCTCTGTGGAGATGTGGACCCAGGATGATTGGGTATAAGTCGAAGTGATCGAAGGTGTTTGAATAGCCTATAAAGGATTCACCACTCTTTACGAGGAGATGTATACCCATGGCCTCTCGTCGGATTGTTACTAAAGTCTTTGGCCAAAGCATTACATGTTTAGAGTAAGGTACTCTTCGATACATGTGCAGTAACTAGAATTCGTAGGACGAGGAAATGATACTTGGGCTAGGTGTGACGTAGTCAGCCTAGTGGGGACTGACACTATAGACCATGTCCTGAACCAAGTGGGTATAAGATGAGTGAAGGGAATGGGGCACGATTTGTTCGAGCTGCTGAAGGGTTTCAGAAATAGTTCTGGATCAACCGTTGATCTTTTCGGTTAATTGGGGATCATGATGTACTACTAGGTGCCACTCATGATCGTTCTATAATTAATGGTTAATTATAGACGACCAATATAAACCGAGAACCTATTTGGTCACACGCACAATGAGCGTAATCCGAAGGATTTAAAACGAGCTTGAGAATGAGATTCTTAGACCGAGAGAAACTAAGTTTGGTTGGACCAAACAATAAGCGAGCATGAAATCGTTTCAGTCGCAATGGAAGCGTGGATGAGCCGTGTCTTATGAAGACATAATGGATGAACCAAAATGGTTTGGTTCTAATCCAATGGAGGAGAATAAACCAAAGGGTTTGGTTTATTTTAAACGAATGAACCAAAGTTGGTTCGGTTTGTTTTAACTTAAAATAAACCATCATGGTTTAGTTTATTTTAACTTATATTAATGGAGCGGGTTAACGGGCCTTATGGTTATGATCCAATAACCATTAAGAGAATTAGTTCTCTATAAAAGAGGGCTTAAGGGTTTGTTAAGCCCTAATCCAAAACCCTAACCTAGTTTTGGCCGCCCACCTCTCCCTCCTCTCCTTGGTGATTCGGCGCCAACACCATTGTGCCGCCGCCCAACCCCTTGTGCCGCCGTCCAACTTGTTACCGGCGTCCAAGCTTCAGACGGTGATCCTCCGACAACTCTCCGGTGATCTCCTTTGGGTTCGGCATCAAGGTGAGCTTCATCTTACCCTTTTTGGCCGACGCCTACTCCTCCACCAAAGCTGTCCAGTTTTTTGGACAGCTTGTTTTCTTCTTGTCGGAGCGTCATTTGGACGATGTTTGGAGCTCCGACAGCGCCTTACTTACCGGGGATTCGATCTCCGGTAATCCTCAGAGGTGGAGCACGAAGGATTCGTCAAACGGTTGACGAATACCTCTCCGGAGAAGCGAGTTTTGAGGACTCGTCTTTTGATCCGAATTTGGATTCGGATCTTTATCCTCTCTCGATCACGTCGTCTTCAACATGAGGCTAGTAACCCATACGAAGATGAAGCTCGTGACTTTGTGAAGTCATCCCGAAGATACTCAGCGTGGATACGGATAGAGATGATTCTAGCGAGGATCGTTCCGGTTGATGCCGTTCCCGCTACACGTGATACGAAAGGTATACGTAGTTAAATTTCCTTTTATTGCAAAATTTAAATTTACGGTTATGTCTAAACATGTTGTACTATGCATACGTGTGATGTGTGTGTTGTAATAAATGTAGATTTATTATTTTTATTTCTTCCGCTGTGTACATGTTTGCGAAACATGTTCGAACACACACTCACCGCGGTGTCGAAAACCCAACAAAAAAGGCCAAAGTTAAGGGATCAATTTTTTTTATGGCCAAGGCTTACTTAACTTTAAGTTAACAAATCAATTTTTTTATGGCCAAGGCTTACTTAACATTAAGTTAACAAAATAAGTTAAGAGAATTCTTAACTTAAACACATTTAGTTAACTTGTTAACAAAAAAAGTAATTTACTTAACTTTAAGTTAACTTGTTAACAAAACGGAAGTAAAGGCCAAGGTTATGAAATCAATTGTTTGATTTCTTAACTTAAAACTTATTTTAAACACTATGGCCAATATTAAGTAATTTCGGTTACTTAATTCATTTTTAGTAGCAAATATCAAGGGGAAGAGTTAAAACTCTTTCTCAAGTACTCACCCTCGGTCAAGGGGGAGGATTCCTTAAGGGGGAGCACTTGAAAAAGAGTTTTTATATACTCCTGCTCATTCATGCATATCTCATACTCATTTTTCTTAATACACTTAATTTATTTTTCTTAACTTTGTATGTGGGTTTGCCATAAATCAAAAAGGGGGAGATTGTTGGTGCAGTAGGCACCTAAGTCGAACCTGAGTTTTGATTATAGCAAACGATACAAAGTTAAGCTCATGTTGTTATCTCACGAGCTGAACCGAGTGTGCAGAAAATTGCTATAGCTGGAGCTGAAGGCTAGCGACTGTTAGTAATATATGAGAGATGTCCTAAGGCAATCGCCTTATGTATGAACCATTTATATGATAAATGAAGATTCACTATTTGAGTATACATGTTTAATGTATTTGATTGGATCTTAAACTCATTTACTGAATGTCCACGATACGATTCACAGCATGAGAGAATTTGTGATTGGATCACAACTAGTGAGTATCTCTACATGTGTAATTGTGATGTATCGGAATTATCCCTAGTCGATGAATTGATGGATTTGGACACCATCAATTCATCGAGACTAGCACGAGGTATACTCCTTGGTGTATCCAAGCGGTGATTCTCACCGGGTGGAGACATAGTGATGTCCGGAGTTAATCGTGGATGCTAGTTATGGTAACTAGTTCATTGGAGTGACCACCGTAAGACTTCATATGGTTCTCTCTGCATATATAGATATGTCAATGAAGTTCTTCTTGTGGCTTAAGTGCGATGTTCCTTTGACTTGCGGTATTCAAGTCATCTTGATCATGGAGACTTATGCTTTGACATCTTAAGCAAACATCTCTAAGGAGATGTGGACCCGGATGATTGGGTATAAGTCGGTGATCGAAGGTGTTTGAATAGCCTATAAAGGATTCACCACTCCTTGCGAGGAGATGTATACCCATGGCCTCTCGTCGGATTGTTACTAAAGTCTTTGGCCAAAGCATTACATGTTTAGAGTAAGGTACTCTTCGATACATGTGGAGTAACTAGAATCAGTAGGATGAGGAAATGATACTTGGGCTAGGTGTGACGAGTCACCTAGTGAGGATGACACAATAGACCATGTCCTGAACCAAGTGGGTATAAGATGAGTGAAGGGAATGGGGCACGATTCATTCGAGCATCAAGGGTTTCGTAAATAGTTCTGGATCAACCGTTGATCTTTTCGGTTAATTGGGGATCATGATGTACTACTAGGTGTCACTCATGATCGTTCTATAATTAATGGTTAATTATAGACGGCCAACATAAACCGAGAACCTATTTGGTCACACGCACAACGAGTGTAATCCAAAGGATTTAAAACGAGCTTGAGAATGAGATTCTCAGACCGAGAGAAACTATGTTTGGTTGGACCAAACATAAAGCGAGCATGAAATTATTTCAGTCGCAGAGGAAGCGTGGATGGGCTGCGTCTTATGAAGACGTAATGGATGGACCAAAATGGTTTGGTTCTAATCCAATGGATAAGAATAAACCAAAGGGTTTGGTTTATTTTAAACGAATGAACCAAAAGTTGGTTCGGTTCGTTTTAACTTAAAATAAACCATCATGGTTTGGTTTATTTTAACTTATCTTAATGGAGCGGGTTAACGGGCTTTATGGATATGATCCATTAACCATTAAGAGAATTAGTTCTCTATAAAAGTGGGCTTAAGGGATTGTTAAACCCTAACTAATCCAAACCCTAGCCCCCCCTTGAGTTGCCGCCCACTCCTTGGAGGAGTTAATCGGCGCCAACTCTAAAGCTGCCGCCGCCCAGCTTTGTGCCGCCGTCCAAGACCCTTGCCGGCGTCCAAGCTCCAGCCGGTGAACCTCCGGCGACCCTCCGATGATCTCCTATAGGTTTGGCATCAAGGTGAGCCTTTTCTCTCCTTGTTTTGGCCGGCGCCTACTCCTCCACCAAGCTGTCCAGTTTTCTGGACAGCTTCTCCTCCTCTCGTCGGAGCGTCGTTTGGACGACGGTTAGTGCTCCGACAGCGGCTAACTTACCGGGGATTTGATCTCCGGTAATCCTCTGAGGTGGAGGACGAAGGATTCGTCAAACGGTTGACGAATACCTCTCCGGAGAAGCAAGTTTTGAGAACTCGTTTTAGGATCCGAATTTGGATTCGGATCGTGATCATCTCTCGATCACGTCGTCTTCAACACGAGGCTAGTAACCCGTACGAAGACGAAGTTCGTGACTTAGCGAAGTCATCCCGAGGAGCTCGGCGTGGATACGGATAGAGACGATTCTTACGAGGATCGTTCCGGTTGATGCCGTTCCCACTACACGTCATACGGAAGGTATAACGTAGTTTAATTTCCTTTTATTGCAAATTTTAATTTACGGTTATGTCTACACTTGTTGTAATAGCATGCGTGTGTTGTGTGTGTTGTAATAAATATAGATTTATTATTTTTAATTGCTTCCGCTGTGCTCATGTTTACGAAACATGATCGAACACACACACGCCGCGGTGCCGGAAACCAACAGCGACACCCGGAGGATGCCGCGGTGGTCGGGCGACACTCGAGTGACTCTGGAGGGAGTCGAAGGAATTGAGTGGAAGGCCGGAAGCAAAAGCAACACTGTGAGTATCGAGGTAAGCTCGTGTGTGCGAGCGTAAGAGAGGTCGTATCCTCTTTATGGGGATAATCTTAAGCGTAGATCTGACCAAAGACATCCTATAGGTGGTCTAGGTCGAGATCAGACGGTCGAAGGCCGTCAAAATAATGTTTTTGTTAAGCTAACTTTGCCTAGCAGCTAGCATCAGTTGACTGCCAGCTTGGAGGACTCGACTGTCGTCCAACTGATCACGAGGTTAGCATTCAATCGATGACATCACCGATCGATGGTGGCCATGATCGATAGTCAAGGATCAGCCTCGAGGAGTCAAGCCTTATCACCATTTTTCAAGGAGCCATGTGCCAAAACTCTATTGGGTGAAGTTCCTCTCGAAAATGGGCTCAAAGGCTATAAAAGGAGGGTCAATCCTAGGGTTTCTTCATCAATTCTAAGCTTCCAAAAGCCTCCGCCAAGCTGCAACTTTCCGACAACGAAGTGCTTCCTCTTCAACGTCTAGGTCTTGATTGCTTTCTTTTTGTAATGTTGGTTTAATCTTTTATTTCAGTTCATTACTGCAATTTCTCGGAGCTTTTATCGTAACGAGGAGAGGGGGAGTGTCCCTCTACCTCAAGCTTTGTTTTTATTTGTATCGATCAACTCCTACCTCTAACGAGGAGGAGTTCTTTAGTGTTTTTGCCCTCCGTACGTGGTCAAGGACCACTAGGGCCTTGGAGTAGTAGCCGAAGGCTACGAACCAAGTAAAAATATTTGTCTCCTTTATTTATTTCTTATCTTTCCGCTGTAATTACTTATCTACTCGGGTTTTAACGAACGAACAAAAAAAAAAGGGTTTTATCGCTATTCACCCCCCCCTCTAGCGATCCGCTTCGATCCAACAGGATCTCGACGATCTTGTAACTTGGGTAGCAATGATGTATTGCTAGATGCCGCTCATTGCTTATATATCTAAAATGGTTTTAGATACATTGCCAACGTTACAAGAGCCTATAGGGTCACACACAAATGACATTCTATTTTGGAGATGATTTCTTTTAGTTCGATTAAAAGACAATTTAACATATGGCCAAGACTTGAGTTAGACTCAAACTGGTTAAACTTTAGTTAGACTCAAACTGGTTAAACTTTAGTTAGACTCAAGTTGAACCATGGAAGATGATTCATCATCATCATGAATGATTAATGTGATTAATCATGCATGGGAATATCAAGAGCCTTGGTATTCATGATGAAGATGAATACCAAGGGTCTTGGTATTAAGAGTCTTCTTAATGAGGAGATAAGAGGAATTAATGGAAAGGGTTGCTATGGGCTTAAGATGCTTTGAACGTTCAAAGCAAGAGAGGTTAGGTCATTGGGCGTGTAAGCCAAGGCAAGCCAAGAGAAGTGTTCTCTCATCCCTCTCCTTCCTCTTCTTCTTCTTCCAAAGGGTTCTTGGCATTTTGCTAAGGGTTGCTAACATAACGTGACTCCAAAACAGGTGGGTGTCAGTGTGGATACCTTAGAGATATGGTTATCCTTATCGTATTGAGATCCGACAGCATTTGAAAAAGCGGGATTGTGAAGGGCACACACCAAAGGTATACTTCTCCTTCTAGATATGATCTAGAAAAGTAGGGTATGAAATGACTTATATAATTTTGCATGGATCTCTGGTGGGATCCTATTTATAATTATTGTTTCCGCTGTGGTTGTGCAAAGTATTTGCCCACGATGTTGTGAACATCATATCCGAAATTTTCCCAACACACTAATCGACTAGCGGGACCACCGTGTCATAGAAGCTTATAAGTCATGTTTTAGCATCATAATAAAATCTGCATGTCATAGATCTTTGTGAATGATGTATGCCATGGTGCATGGTAATGACCCTTAACCCTGATGAGATTGTGGATGTGTTGCGTGTGCATGTTGTAATTCATAATATGACCTGCGTGTTGTACCTTCCTCCATATTTTTTCTAGTTGTAAATAAAATTAGATTTAGACTCGAATGTAACTTGAGTATTCTTATTTTGTAATGTATGAAATGAGTGAAAAATCTATTGGAGGATGAAGTTACAAGAAGGATGCCGACAACACACAACAACCAAAGGACGTACTTAGAGAAGATGTTATCCCTAGGTTGACCCATCACTCTTCTCATTGGCTTGAGAAGATCGTAGATTCGGGCCATAACCATGTCACATTTTAAGCTTATATGTTGTTGATATATGCTTTGTGTGTATGTGATGCATATTAGATAATAATTTTATCTTAATTAAGTCAATATAGATATGCCTACTAAAGTTTGATACTCATTACTACCTCGATCATTTGTTGTTGGGTTTGCCAAAGTAAAGTGACACATTTTATCTTGGTAGAGTGTGAGTGGACAATTGTGATGTCCCACTATCGAACTTTGGGTGAGACTTAACTAAGTTATCTCAATTAGATTGAGAAAATAGAGGCATGTCCTAAAAGTTAGGAAGATAGGGTAAGAGAATAATTATACTAAGTCTTGGGCGATTAGCCAAAGCTAACTCAAGATGATGTGTAATGTGGATCTTCACCCTTTTTCTTCTAAGAGTTTCATAAGATGTAATTGGTGAAATATTGCCTACCTAATCATACTAAATCTTGGGTGATTAGCTAAAGCTAACTCAAGGTGAGGTATGATGTGAATCTTGTCCCACATGAATTTGTAGCTGTTGGGCTGGGAGCTAGTAGAGTGGGCAAAAGGCGTTTGCCTACATCCTTGACTATCCCCTACCGAAGCTCTATGATTCAGTGGGAGCATCATTTAATTAAAGGCATAATTAAATGATTTAGATATGATACTTATTTCTGCATTTTATTGTTGTAGATCACCATGTCATCTAACACATCAAATACTCTCTCTCTCTCTCTGTGATCTGTCCTTGAGAAGGACAAGCTCAATGATGCACACGAATGCGACCTCAAATCTCGCGACGGAGACCGTCGAGGACTCAAAGCGCGCGCTTGCACTCAACTCCTACAAGTGCACAAATGTCGTCAAGTAATAAAGATTATCAATCCCACAAGGACTGGGATTCGAATACCAATATATTCAGTGGTTGTAATTGTTTGGATGAAACTCTAGGAGGTTTCGATTGGTGAGGGTTGTCGGTGGACTTAACTCTATACGATGTCACACGGAGGAGGAAAGGAGTGTGCCGAGGTCTTCAAAGGTGATTCTAGGACTTTGGTTTCGCTTATGTATCACAGAACAATGTTGTCAATTGGCATTGTCTAGACGTTTAGCTATGATTTTATGGAAGAGACATCATACACTCTCCCACAGAGCCGCTGCATCTACTGAGAGCTATCTCTGCCTAAAAGGACAGGATAGATGGTACGAGGATGCCGAATCAATCCCTACAGTGAACCATTTCCGATTCCATCGCACTCTTCTACCCATAGTTACAGGAGATCAGATTTACCCCTAGGTTCCTTATATAAAATCCCCTAAATCTTAGATATGAGGTCTATCACCCCTCGTATCGCCTAAGCACAATAGATAGAAAACCAAACACGCATAGATATAGTAAAAATAACTACCAATTGTCAAATCAAACTCATAGGCAGAATTTAACATGAACCAACATTATATTTGTACACAAACTACTCCCTAATCCTAGAATCGAAAGTACTACTCCATGTATATGAAGGAAGAATCACAAAGCATGTCTATGTTCGAATACATAAGAAAGAAATCATAAGAACAAAGATTTACAATGCTTTCGTGGTCTTCTCTCCGGCGTTGAAGTGCAAGGCGTGGACCTCCGGTGACGTTCCTCCTCCCCGTTGCAAGTTACCAAAGCTTTTTAGGGCTTCGGTGTGTCGTCCTAGCCGTCGTGCCTCCTCCCTAGGGTTTGGGCGGAGCCATCCTTATATAGACATCGCCTCGGACCGCTGTAAAATTTAGAAAAAGCCCTAATCACGCAAATCTATTGGGTCACCACACGGTCGTGTGTTTCCACATGGCTAGGCCGTGTGTGGCCCTGGGGTGCTGATCTAGCCCATTGGACATGGTCGTGTGAATCCACATGCCCTGGCCATGTCCCACTCTTCATCTAGCTGCGAAATATCCTTCTTTTGCTCCGAAAATGCATCTTTTTCACCCAAAATGCTAACCTGCACACAAAAGTACAACGAGCAGACCTCCGAACCAGAAAATAGGAAATACATGCAAAAATAGAGTAACATATGCATGTAATGAGATGTGAGCGAAAACTACTCCTAAAACCCTATATGTTTTGCTCACATCACTTCCCCCAGACATAAATCTTTGCTTGTCCTCAAGCAAACCTCAGTGCCATGAAATTTTAAAAAGATATTGTTCCATAATTAGCATGTTAACTAAATTTATCAAGTGATATTTGCAATCAAAGCAAAACAAATATGTTCTAGAAGTTCACTAAGTTAGCTCCTCGTGCTCGTGCTAAGCGAACCATTCTTAGGAAATGTCCGTTCCATGGTGAGTTAAGTCGTCACCCCATAGCTTTCCTAAGGTTTCCGGTTCTTAGGCACTTACCTGCCCAAAGTCAGGGTCATTCCCTAGATCTAGCATAAAATCTCAAAGGCGTGCTCGGTATTATGAGAAATTGGTAGGTGTTTCCCCAGTAACCTAACTCGGTCTCAAAGGGGCACCTAGCCATTTCCACCCACGACAAATTTTTTTTTTATCCCTCATAATCTTTTCTCTCTTCTTTTATTTTTAATTTCTTTTTCTCTTTTTCTTTTATTTCTCTTTTTCTTTTCTCTCTTTTATTTTTTGGCTCAATGGGATTTTGATTTTTTTCAAATGGACTTACACAATCCGAGCATCTCTAGTAACTAAAATGCTAAACCTAGAATCACCTATGGATTCCAAAGTACTAGACTACTGAGGTGAATCATAACTAGGTTGTACTAGATTCTCCCTTTCAGAATGTTCGACATGTGTAAGTGCAAAAATAAAGCTAACCAGTGTAAGTTTAGAACATTCAATAGAGCGAATAAAATAAAATACCACAAGATAAATGAAGTTAAGCTACCTATGGGAACAACTCATGCAAGAAACTTTCGAAAATACTACTGAGGTAGCTTTATAGTCAACAAAAATTAAGTGGTCGATCTGGGAGTTGGTGGATGCAGCGGCTGCTCAGTGCTCCTCCTTCCTAGCCCACTGCGCCTTCTGGGCATGCATGTGCTGCCGCATCTCTCTGTGGTAGGTGGCCTCATCCTGGCGACGAACAGCCTCCTCCTGGAAGTATATGTGGGCCTCGTCGTAGAACTCCTCAGCCCGCTGGAAATGCTCTCAGAATCCATGGAACTCCACCTGCTGGTAGGCACTCTGCTTCTCCCATCCTACCTCTGTGTCTGCTGCTCAGTGTAAATGTCATCGAGGCATGATCGAAACTCCGAGAAATCATAAGCTGACGTACCTGCATCCTACTCAAAAGTAGAAAAAGGTGATGGTGCAGGTGCAGGCTCATGTTGGCGTGGATTAGGTGGGATCCTATGCATGTGTGGATTGGAGGGAGAGTGATACAAAGGTGGAGAGATGGGCACCGATGTGGATGGTCCCTCATGTGGAAGGGACTCCACTATCAGGTCCAAGCGCCAGTTGGCGCGTATAGCGATGGTGGTATGATTCAGGTCGGGGAGCCTAAGGGCTGTAAGATTTTTCCTTACAAAGAATAAGGAGTCTCCTGCTCTCACAATCATTTTCATGGCCATGCATACTCCTAGGTCGATTTTAGAGCTCCCCTCTATACTCTCTAATGTTGTGTAATCGTACCCCATCCTATGGCAAATGTGGGTAAGTAGGCCTCCCACATTGATCTCTCCTCGTGCTGCTTTGCCCATCTTCACTAAGTGTCTGATGAAGTGGGACCCTACATCGATGCTAGTCCTTTCTTGTAGCATATCCCATAGGCAAAGCAGCTTGCTAGCTCTAATTACACCGTCACTCTCCCCATGACCAAATATAGTATTGGCCATGATGCGGTGGAGATATCGAAAGACGGGTTTTTGGAGGTGCGACACTTTGGCCCTAGATGGGTCATAAGCGTGCTCCCCCGTCAACTCAGTCCAAGCTATCCGAGAGTTGTACCCCATAGGGGTTCTTCTCTCTCCCCCACTCGGCAAGCCAAAGCATGAGTTTCATTGGTGAAGGGTCCACTCATGCTTAATGTTAAAAAGCCTAAAAATTATCCTACCCTCCTCGCTTTCTCTACCCGTTAAAACTTCCGCCTCTAAGGAACTCAAAAATTCTAAAACTATCCTAGGGTAGGTTAGGTGCCTTATTCCCATAATCTCTTCCCACCCCATTTTTGCAAATAGGGCTTGCATATCACCCAACAACCCTAAAGACTCTAGTAAATCTTCATTCTAAGTACCTAGTAGTAGTAAGTTTATGAGTAGAGAGCATATTATATCTATCTCTTTGTTTATTATTGCGAAAAAGAAGAGTGGGTAGGGCATTACCCTCCTCCGGAGCTTGAGGGGCGTCGGCTCTCCTTGTTCATCGCTCCGAGGCACCGGATCGGGGTGCTATATGCTTGGTCCTCCTCATCCTTGCTTCTTTTGGCTTCGTTAGAGGTTGAAAATGCTTCTAGATGGTGGGGAAGATGAAATCACATGGCTAGGGCAAAAACTTTCGAAGCACACAGTGCAAATGGGGTGAAAACACATGGCTCGCCCCTTTTAATGTCGCGCACCACGGCTGTGTGAAAACACACCGCTAGGTCGTGTGCGCCTCAGGTCGGTCGGGCATGGCCGTGGAAAAACACATGGCCAGGTCGTGTGTCCCCATTTTTCGCCCATTTATGCACCATGGTCTGAATTTTCTCATACACTTCGCCATGTAGGCTAATATGGATTTCATTTTTGCCTAGTAATGTTCTTTTCTAGTCCTAACTCTAAATGAGATGGATACCAAAACTAAAACCAAACAAATGCATACAATGCAATCAAAAAGGGAAATCTAAAATTAAATTTGGGTTGTCTCCCAAAAAGCGCTTTTTTTAAGGTCGTTTAGCTCGATCACACTCCACTATCAACTCGACTCTGGAGGTTCAGTGAACCTCCATTCATCCGTCTCGGGATCTTCATACACGGCTTCCTTCCTAGCTCTCGCTGAAATCACATACTTCCTTGATGCAGGTTCCTGACTTCCTGTCCCAGCAGGCTCAAATTCCATTTTATCCTCTCCCACTTTTAGGGTCAGCTTGTGATTCTTCACATCAATGACCATTCCTGCAGTTGCTAAAAATGGTCGCCCCAGGATGATGGGTATCTTGGGATCCTCTTCCATCTCCATCACCACAAAGTCAATTGGCAGTGTAAAATTTCCCACCTTAACAGGAACATATTCTAAATTCCCCAATGGGTAATGGTATGTGTGGTCAGCTAGTTATAGTGTCATAGTAGTGAATTTTAAATTTCCTAACCCTAGCTTTTTGCATAAGGTGTAGGGCATAAGACTCACACTTTCTCCCAAGTCACAGAAGGCTTTGCTAATCAATGTCGTCCCTATATAACATGGGATATAGAAGCTCCCCGGATCTTTTAGTTTCTGAGTAGCTTTGTTTCAGGGATAAGCGCTTGATTCCTCTGTGAGAGCCACTGTTTCCAACTTTGCGACCTTCCTACAATGTGCCAGAATATCTTTCATGATCCTAGCGAACTGGGGCATTTGGTGCAATGTTTTGAGTATCGGCACCTCTACTGAGATAAACTTCAGTATGTCCAAAAATTTACCAAACTCGGCGTCTTTCTTTTCATTCGTCAACCACTGTGGGAATGGTACAGTGAGGGGTGGTTGAGCCCTTGTGGTAGGCTCCCGGTTCGTTTCTCTCGCTTTTTCATTCTCGGCCTCCCCCAGAGGTTCTAGCGTTTCAGATCCCAGGTCCCTTTCAGCAGCCAATCGTCCTGGCATCTCTTTCAGAACCCTCCTGCTTCCCAGCGTCACTTCCTTACACTGTTCTACCGGATTGACCTCTGCTCTTCCTGGTAGCTTCCCTGGTATCCTGGAGATTTGGTTTGCGATCTGAGCTACTTGAATCTCTAGCGACTTATGCCTGGTGGCAAGCTCTCTTACAGATGACCCCAACCCTTCGATCATCATATCTGTCTGCGAATGTCATCGCTAAAATTCAATGTTCGCCTCCCATTGCGTTCGAATGAAGTTCTCCAGCATATTCTCCAGACGGGTGTTAGAGGGTCGTGGTTGCCCATTCTCTCCCGGCGGTTGGAACCTCCCCAAGTTATTCTTATAAAGAAAATTGTTGTGATTCCTCTATCCCGGAAGAGAAGTGTTGGAGTATTGGTTATTGGGCCTTGGGTAGTCCCCAACCGCATCGCAATGCTCGATCAACTCGTCTAGGGTTCCCTACCCTCCATGGTGGTCCTCTTGATACGCTACCGCTCCCTCTCCTAAATCAATGGCCGCGCAGGCAGATGAAGGATTCAAATATTCAAATCGTCTGCTGAGCGCGTCCATCCTTGCTGCAAGGTGGTCCATGGAGTTGACAGCGTATCGTCCTGCTGTAGGCGTGGGTTAACCATGTTCGGAAGCCCATTGATGGTGGTTCTGGGTCACATCTTCGATAAGCTCCTCTGCTTCCTCTATGGTTTTATTCATCAGTGCTCCTTCTACGATAGAATCTAGGGACATCTTCGTGGTGTAAGCGATCCCATTATAGAAAATGTGGATCACCAACCACCTCTCCAGCCCGTGGTGGGGGCATTGGTAGAGTAGCCCCTTGTAGCGATCCCAAGCTTCGAACAAGGACTCCCCCTCCTTCTGGCGAAAGCTCATGATGAGATGGCACATGTGAGAAGTCTTACTTGGTGGGAAGTATTTATTCAGAAACTGCTGCTCACATTGCTCCCATGTGGTGATACTACGAGAAGGTAGGGAGTAAAGTCATGCCTTAGCCTTATCCCGCAGTGAAAATGGGAACATGCTCAAGCGGATCGCGTCAGTAGGGACTCCGTTCATTTTTATCGTCGAGCAGATTTCAAGAAATGCCTCAAGGTGCTGGTTCGGGTCTTCAGTCTCAGCTCCCCCGAATTGGCTCTGTTGGACCATATGTATATGTGTCGGCTTCAGCTCAAAGTTATTTGCCGAAATAGATGGCCAGCTATACTCGGCCTGAATCCTCTAGCGCCAGGAGCTGCGTAGTCCCGCAGAGGTCGGCTACCTATGTTCACCTCAGATGCAGCTTGATCCCCCATCCTTCACTGCTCTGCTCTCCGACGGTGAAAGGTTCACTCAATTTCTAAGTCGATCGGAATTAGACCTTCTGATCCTAAACGTCTAAGCATACGACGAACCAAGCCACAAAGTTAGGAGTGCTAATCTAATTCTAAAAGCAGAAAATAAAATAATCTAGCAAATCAAAATCTAAGATGCAATAAATAAATAGGAACAACTACTGTTAGAATTAAATAAAAATAACAGAAAATTAAAAACTAAATCTAAATATGAAATATATAAGACTAAAGAAAATAAAGTAAATTGGAAAGAAAATAAAGCAAGTAAATAAATCTAATCCTAAGTCCGATCCAATTTACCACTGTTCGATTTGATATCAAATCGCTCAGTCCCCGACAACGGCGGCAAAAACTTGATGTGCACGAACGCGACCTCAAATCTCGTGATGAAGATCGTCGAGGACTCAAAGCGAACGCTCATGCTCAACGCCCACAAGTGCACGGATGTCATCAAGTAATAAAGATTATCGATCCCACAGAGACTAAGATTCGAATACCAATATATTCAGTGGTTGTAATTGTTCGAACGTAACTCTAGGAGGTTTCAATTGGTGAGGGTTGTCGGTGGACTTAACTCTATACGATGTCACATGGAGGCGGAAAGGAGTGTGACGAGGTCTTCAAAGGTGAATCTAGAACTTCGATTTCGCTTGTGTATCACAGAACAATGTTGTCAATTGGCGTAGTCTAGATGTTTAGCTATGGTTTTGTGGAAGGGACATCATACACTCTCCCGCAGAGCCACCGTATCTACCGGGAGCTATCTCTGTCTAAAAGGATGGAATAGACGGTATGAGGATGCCGAATCAATCCCTACAGTGAATCGTTTCTGATTCCACCGCACCCTTCTACCCACAGTTATAGGAGATCAGGATTACCCCTAGGTTTCTTATATAAAATCCCCTAAATCTTAGATATGAGGGCTATCACCCCTCGTATCGCCTAAGCACAGCAGATAGAAAACCAAACACGCATAAATATAGTAAAAATAACTACCAATTGTCAAATCAAACTCATAGGTAGAATTTAACATGAACCAACATTGTATGTGTACACAAGCTACTCCCTAATCCTAGAATCGAAAGTACTACTCCATGTATATGAAAGAAGAATCACAAACCATGTCTATGTTCGAATACATAAGGAATAAACCGTAGGAACAAAGATTTACAATACTTTCGTGGTCTTCTCTCTGGCATTGAAGTGCAAGGCATGGACCTCCGGCGGCATTCCTTTTCTCCGTTGCGAGTTACCGAAGATTTTTAGGGCTTCGACATGCCATCCTAGCCATCGTACCTCCTCCCAAGGGTTTGGGCTGAGCCATCCTTATATAAACATCACCTCGGACTGCTGTAAAATTTGGAAAAAGCCCTAGTCGTGCAAATCTGTCGAGCCTCCACACTGCCGTGTGTTTCCACATGACCAGGCCATGTGTAGCCCTGGGGTGCTGATCTCGCCCATTGGACACGACCGTGTGAATCCACACACCCTGGACGTGTCCCACTCGGCGTCTAGCTACGAAATGTCCTTCTTTTGCTCCGAAAATACATCTTTTCACTCGAAATGCTAACCTACACACAAAAGTACAACGAGCAGACCTCCGAACTAGAAAATAGGAAATGCGTGCAAAAATAGAGTAACATATGCATGAAACTAACACAAAATGTAATGAGATGTGGGTGAAAACTACTCCTAAAACCCTATATGTTTTGCTCACATCACTCAACGAAGCTAATATCCTAGACTGGTACAGAAACTTGAGAATTGACCTCAAGCAAGAATGAAAATTGTACATCCTAGAGCAACCTCTTTCTGAAGCACCCGCCACTATCGCCACTCGTGCGGAGAAAGATGCTTACAAGAAGCATCAGGATGATGCACTAGATGTATCCTGCCTAATGCTTGCCACCATAAACTCTGAGCTTCAGAAGCAACATGTGAATATGGATGAACATGATATGGTTGAGCACCTGAAACAACTATATCAAGGGCAAGCTAGGCACGAGCAGTTTGAGGTATCTAAGACCCTATTTGCATGCAAGATGCAAGAAGGAACTCTTGTAGGAACTCACGTACTCAAGATGATTGGGTATGTAGAGAACCTTGAGAGACTAGGATTTCTATTGGGCCAAGAATTGGCCATTGACCTTATCCTGCAATCATTGCCGGAAGGGTATAGTCAATTTGTCATGAACCATAACATGAACAAAATTGACAAGCCTCTTCTTGAGATGCTCAGCATGTTGAGAATTGTTGAACCCAATCTTAAGAAAACCAAGACTAGTAACGTACTGATGGTTAAAAAGGGTAAAGGAAAAAAGGAAGCCAAAAGGCAAGGCCACTGCAGTGAGACCAGGTATTGGAAGAGGAACTGCAAATTATACCTAGAGGAAGTTAAGAAAAAAAGAAGTGAGACTTCTGCCTCAGGTATGTAGGAACGTCGGTGAGCGCTAGAGGCAGGGGTGAATGGCGTTCGTTCGTGTTCATCTACAAAGCTTATTTTGCGCAGTGGAAATAATAATGCAATACAAAAATGAAACAAACACAAACACAACATGAGAATATAATGTGGTTCGGAACCTTAGAGTTCCTACTCTACAAATTGGGCTCGGATGACCCCTAGCTATGCAAACACCACAACTAATCAATAATACTCCTTCCCAACAACAAGTCGGAAGTGGAGAAACCTCGTACAGTGATTAAAAAGGTAATACAATAATTATACAAGCAAATATGAATGAAATACAACAAAAGAAGTAAAGAACACTTTACAAAACTCTTTTGAATACTTGCTTGTTGATCGTCTTGGACTAACCTTGAAGGACTGGAAAGCCCAATATTCCCCTTCAAATTGCCCAAGAAAATCACTGCTCAATCCTCCCTTTCGAGCTCCCTTTAAAGCTACAACTCAGGCTAATTTTTGGCTAGCAGTCGACTTCCATAAGGCCTAGTCGACTGCTCCTATAGCCATTGTCTCACAATAACTTAATCCACATCGGCAAAACTCCAATGGATACACTGACAGTCGACTGCCATTACCCATTAGTCGACTACCAAGGTCGTAGCCGACTGACCAGTAGGCTACCGAGCATTCTGCTCCTGCAACCTCGACCTACAGTCGACTTCCCTCCTCAACTGTTGACTGCTCAAGCCATCAGTCGAGTGTCCAATGCTGGCAGTCGACTGCCAAGGATATTTACCACAGTCGAACCCTAGTTGACTCACAGTAGTCGACCGGTCAAAATCTCAATCGACTGCTACAAGTCGACTCAGCTTCCAAGTGTCAAAACACTTGACAAATCGACTAGTCTAAAGCCCCAGTCGACTGATAACCTCGACCATAAGGTTTAACCCAAGTATGATGCCCTCATACTTGCTAGACCACCCTTAGCCTAGACCTAAGCCTTCTATCCACCTTCGTCATCCTCACGCCTATCGGATCCCTCCAAGTCATCCATGACTTGTTCATCCATATGCTATCCTTCAGGTGCTTCCATTGTTTATTGTCATGCTAAGCTAGTCTACACCGCCAAAATACATTTGGGCTTACGCTACTAAGACACATGCTTGGACTTTATGCCACCAAACCATTGGACTTACGCTGCCAAGACTCCCCCGTGGACTTTATGTCGCTAATATTAACCCTTGGACTTCCCTTGCCAACCCATGTTGGACTTTCCAATTACCAAGACTCAAGCTTGGGCTTTCCCTTGCCAAGTGTCCCACTTGGACTTCTCCATTATGGTCAACCATCTAGTCAATCCATTGTTAAACAATGGTCAACTTATTATCAAACATCAATGTCAAACATTAAAACACTAACATCAAACCACTACTCGAGTCAAATTCGAGTCTGGTCATTCGTGACCTGGGTCGATTGCACCAATAAGGTATATATGTTATAGAAGTTAATTTATCTATTTCTTCTTCATGGGTATTAGATACTGGTTGTGCATCACACATTTGTACTAATGTGCAAGACCTATGAAAGAGTAGATCATTGACAAAGAGTGAAGTGGACCTACGTGTAGGCAATGGTGTAAGAGTTGTTGCCATAATTGTAGGAACATACTCTTTATCTTTGCCCACTGGGCTTATTTTGGAACTAGAAGAGTGATATTGTGTGTCTGCTTTAACTAAGAACATTATCTCTATTTCTTGTTTGAACAAGAGAGGTTTCTCATTTCTGATAAAGTACAAATGTTGTTCTATTCATTTAAATGATATGTTCTATTGCAGTGCATTTCTTATGAATGAACTCTATGTTCTGGACTTTGAAAACCCAATATATTGAAGGTGGAATCGAAGCTTCGCTTCCCGTTTTGGTTGCTTGTGCATGGCGATCCTATCTATGTCCCCAGATTAAAAAAATTAATTCTTGAAAAAGATGGATTACTCAAACAACTGATCCATCATCGTGCTATTCGATTAGAGTGGTCGGATGAACAAACTTGTTGTTCAAGCAACCTAACTCTTTCCCTCGATTAGTCGCAGAATAGATGAAGTATGGATCGTCGATTTTTGTGTTTATCTTCGGGGCCCAAGTAAATTAGCCACATGCATTATACAAAAGAACTAAATTAAAACAAACAAGATTATACCTCTTGTATACCTCTTGATCTTCTATTGTATGACCTATCCTCCTCTTGAATGTTGTGTGGGCAACGATCCTCCAAGAGTTGAAACCTCCTAGATCCCGTATCTTCCTCTCCTTGTTAGCTCTGAACAAAGGAAGATAACCAAACAATTCTTCTCCTATCTAGAGCCGACCACCAAGCTCCTAGCTTGATCCTTGCCGCCAGCCAAGGAGAGGAAAAGGAAATATAGGCGCCTGCCAAGAGCTCCAAAGGAAGAACCCTAACTCTTGTTGGGTTTCCGACACTACGGTGAGTGTGTGTTCGAACATGTTTCGTAAACATGTGCACAGTGGAAGAAATAAAAAGCAATAAATCTAATTATTACATCACACACACCACATGCATGCATAGTACAACATGTGTAGACATAAGTGTAGTTTCAAATTTTGCAAAAAAAAGAAATTACTCTATGTATACCTGACGTATCACATGTAGAGATACTCATGCATAGTACAAATTCTCCTAATGGTTATTGGTTTATAATCAAAAACCCGTTAACTCGCTCCATTAATTTAAGTTAAAATAAACCAAACCTATTTGGTCTATTTTAAGTTAAAATGAACCGAACCAACTTTGGTTCATTCGTTTAAAACAAACCAAACCCCTTTGGTTTATTCATCACCATTGGATTAGAACTAAATCAATTTGGTTCATCCATCATGTCTTCATAAGACACGGCCCATCCATGCTTCCATTGTGACTGAAACGATTTCATGCTCGATCCTTGTTTGGTCCAACCAAACCTAGTTTCTCTCGGTCTGAGAATCTCATTCTCAAGTTCGTTTTAAATCCTTTGGATTATGCTCGTTGTGCATGTGACCAAATAGGTTCTCGGTTTATGTTGGTCATCTATAATTAACCATCTATAAATGGAGCTCAAGTTGAAGGATTTCGCCAAGACTTTTGTGAAGCTATTGGAGGGGAATTGCTACTGCATTCCAGACCATCAAGAGCCATCTAAAGCAAGCTACAAGCAAAGGGTTCAAAGCAAGCATTGTAAAGTGTTCTTTACATGTATTTCGTATTTGTCTTTGTATTGCTTGTATTTCATATTACTTAGAATAATTGCTTGTAGAGGTTTCTCCACCTCCGATGTGTTGTCGAGAAGGAGTAGTTTAGTTAGTGTCATGCGCATAACTAGAGCTCGGTGAGCTCGCCCGTGGAGAAGGAACCATTCGGTTTCGAACCACGTATATTGCCATGTCTTGTGTGTGATTGTTTATTGTCGTTATTTCAATTGTTATTCCACTATGTATATTAACGACAATTGTAGACAAGCACGCAAGAATGATCATATTCCACCGTACGACGATTGAGGGCTATTCACTCCCCTCTAGCCGGCCACCGATCGACCCTACAGCCATGGGTATACATCTCCTCGCAAGGAGTGGTGAATCCTTTATAGGCTATTCAAACACCTTCGATCACTTCGACTTATACCCAATCATCCCGGGTCCACATCTCCTCAGAGATGTAAGCTTAAGATGTCAAAGCATAAGTCTTCATGACCAAGATGACTTGAATACCGCAAGTCAAAGGAACATCGCACTTAAGCTACAGTAAGAACTTCATTGACATATCCATATATGCAGAGAACCATATGAAGTTTTACAGCTGGTCACTCCAATGAACTAGTTACCATAACTAGCATCCACGATTAACTCTGGACATCACAATGTCTCCAGCCAGTGAGAATCACCTGCTTGGATACACCAAGGAGTATACCTAGTGCTTGTCTCGACAGGATTGTGTAGGGATGTATACTTAAAAGTCTATTTTTTGTATGAACATCTTTATTTTGAAATAAGAATCACATGATCATTGTTTGCATATTTTTATGGTTATGCAATATTGTCTAATACCTTACATTGTAGATAACATGGTGTGTGGTGTCACACGGGAGATCATGTTATCGGCTCCTTGTAAAGTATAAGTAAAGGCTCACAACCGAGATGACTTTGGACAAACCATCGGAATGGTTGTAGTGTGATTTGGTATTGGTTTGTCTTGACCATAGAATCACACTAGTGCACTTTGTGTGTATTGAGCAGGACCGACACAGAGGTGATTCGATTTATTGTTGACTACATAATCGAATCGGACCTCAGATATTATTTAGTACATGCTCTTAATCCCGATATAATAACGGGCACATATACTTGGTACTCATCTCTTTGATTTACCAATGGGCGAGATTTATAGATTAAATCGATAGACTCGGTAAGTTGGGAGATGATATTATTTATATGGTGTGCCGTTGATTATAGGAGGAAACCGTGTCCTATATATTAGGATGATGATGTCCCCTTGAGGAGCTCATAAGGTTCATCATGTAAACCCTGCAGGTGGACTTGGTCCGGCATGATGAAAAGGTTGAGTGGTACTACTCATGAAGTTAGATGTCGATTATTTAATGGTCAGTAAATTAATTAATTGACGGACATTCGAGATCTTAAACACGGGGAGAAAATGTACAAATAATATATGGAGCCCATATTATCATATGGGGGTTGGTGAGGTAGATCAATGATGGACCTTTAGTGGATTGGACCATCATTAGTGGATCGGACTTTATGTGGGCTTGATCCATGGGTGACCAAGACCCAACTCCTCCTCATGGTCCCTAATGTAGCCTATTAACACCTCATGATGCTTAGATCCAAAGGATAGAAACAAATCTCGAGATCCAAAGGTAGAGATTAAATCTCTAGATCCGACGGTTGAGATTAAAACTCTAGATCCGACGGTTGAGATTAAATCTCTAGAACCAATGGATGAGATTAATTCATGGCTTATCCCTAACTCTATAAAAGGATGGCATGGAGTTGGCGTGAAAAACAATTGAAGAGAGCTAGGGTTTTTGGAGTTGGCGGCAAGGTTAGGAATTAGGGTTCGAGCTTCGGCACCTATTAAGGAAAGTCTTTCCTTAGTTGTTCTTCTTCCCCAAGCTGCCGGCGCCCATCTTCTTCCTTCCAGACCTTGCCCAGCGTCCAAAACAAGCCTTCTCCTTCTCCTTGGCTGGTGGAACAAAGGTTTAGGGTTTTCCCTTGGAGCTTTTGGCCGGCCACACCCAAAACTCCTTCTCTTTCCTTCTTTGTTGGTGGCAAGGATACTCCTTGCTTCTTGTTGGCTGGTTTTAGGGAGGTAAATATCCTTGTTTCTATTCTTTCTCTTGCTTTGGAAGAGCAAGGAAGGAAGTGTTGCGATCTAGGAGCTTCAACTTTTGGTGGATCGTCGCCCACACGACGTCCAAAAGGAGGAAGGTCATACATTAGAAGACTAGGAGGTATACCTATTCTTCTTTCTCATTTATTCATTGCTTGTATTTATTTTTGATTTATGAGCATGTTATATTTCTGTAAATGGCTAAATAATACTTGGATCCCGAGTATAAACACAAAACTGGTGATCCGACATCGCTCATTCCGCTGCTACTCGTGAGAATAGAGGATGGTTGCTTGAACAACTAGTTTGTTCAAGTGACCTCTCTAAACGAATAGCACGACGATGACTTGGTTGCTTTGGGAATCCCTTTTGTCTAGGATTAAATTTTTAATCCGGGGCATCGAAGGGATCACCATGGTCAAGCAACCGAGGCGAAGGGGAAGCTAAGTTTCTCACGATCAACCCCAACATTTGCATCGTGAGCCAAGGATTCCTGCTTTTGTGTGTTTAGGATTCGTTAATTTTTATGCACTTTTTCATATATTATATGTGTCGGATAATAGTAGGATATGCGTAGTTTAACTCTTGGTTAAAGGCATAAGATCCTACTATTATGGCCATATGTGTGTATATGATTGTATGTGTGTAAATATTTATTTTGTTGAATCCTGGGTTGACAAGGCTAGTATTTAGTTTTTGTAAATTAAATATGGCATTGTTTAGCCACTTTTATTTTAGTTTACTTTCGATCTAGATTTCATGTACACCTAGTGGAATATAGGATCGATGTAAATTAAAATAGGTTTTAGTCTCGCTCTGATCTCCTGAGGGTTTGTACATGGCGAGGAGGAGCGACGAGATGGCGATGCGACGGAGCCATATTGAAGACAAAGGCCATAATAGTTGGAAAATAATTTATTTTTCATATTTATTGCTTTTGTTTGATATGCATGTCGAGGAAAATTCTCATTTTTAAATTACTAAGTGGGAGAGGGATATTTTTAATTAATTCCCGCGGCCTCCATTACAATTTGACGTGTGATGCAACAAACTTGCGTGTTGGCTCAGTGCCTTCCTCATCGGATGAGTTTGTTTGCGGATCACTAGGTCAAATAATGGTTATAGGAAATTATCTAGGAGCATGTGTACTTCCATCGTATAAGGCACATAATCCAAAATAATTACCTTAGTATCGTGTAATGGTGCACACTTAGATGCAAATAAAAAGTATCCTCCCCATCGGAGTCACTGCTTTTATTTGTAGGGCCAAAGAGGAACCAACTATTAATTTTATTTGTCAAAAAGTAAGGTTGACAAGATAATAAAATTAATGGGTAAAACCTCCTCTTACAAATGTAGAATTAGATTATCGTCCACCTTTGCGTGGCATGCGATATTCGGTGTTTTGAGGTGTTGGTTGATATCAAAATTTTATTGTTTGAGGAATCAATAATTTTTGAAATCTAAAGTAATGATCTATGTGATTCTTAGGATTTTCAAAATGACTTTCATCCACTTGTTGTGATGCTAAAGGAAATAAACTTACTGTACCCAAATAATGTTGATTGGAAAAGAATCTAGATATTGTCTTATCTGCTAAGGAGTACAAGTATGCACTCTTCGAAGAATGTCCTCAAGCCATGGTTGCTCAAAAAGGTTTCTACTTCTAAACCGAAAGGCAAGAAGAAGGAGAAACAAGGTAGAGCAAAGGTGGTGGGAGGATCTCAGTGAGGAGTGAAGAAACCGAAAGGCAAGTACTTCACTTACAAGCAGGATGGACATTGGAAGAAGGACTGTCCCAATCCAAAGCAGAACAAAGATACATCCTTTGAACTAGTCGTTGAAACATGGTTAGCGGTGTTATCTACCGGTGCACTGGAGTGTAGATCAGAGCCACTAATCATATGCGCAATACTTTGCGAGGGTTCGAGAAACCTGACGACTAGCTAAAGGAGATATTACCATTTACTTGGGCAATACCATGAAGATGGCGGCTATTGCAGTGGGAGATGTTTTATTTATCTTTTGAGAAAAATAAAGTTTTTGGTTCTTAAGAATTTTCTTTATGTACATTTATTTAGAAAGAATTGATTTCGGTTTCTAAATTATGGATGGATAATCTATTTCTTTTAATGACAAATTTGTTATAAAAGGAATAGGGACATTATCTATTCAGGTACATAGATAGGAAATTTATAACTTGAACCACTAGCTCCCACGATGCAAATAGAAGTTATTAACTCATTTTCTAAGTCTAATAAGAGAAAAGAACCTTCGAAGATGAACCAAACATATCTTTGCCATCTTAGTCTTGGTCAAATTAACCTAAGCAGAATTCAAAGGTTGATAGCTGATGGACCTTTGGGTTCATTAGTGGTGGAGGATCTCCCAACCTACGAATCTTGCTTGGAGGGTAAGATGACCAAGAGGCCTTTCAAGGCCAAGGGTATAGAGCCAATATGTGTGTGTTAGAAATGGTTCATTACGATTGTATGGTCCTATGTCTATCCTGGCAAGAGGTAGTTTGAATATTTCGTCTCTTTTATAGACGATTATTCAAGATATGGATACATTTACTTGATGCGCCGGAAGTCTGAATGCTTTGACAAGTTCAAAGAATTCAAGGCTGATGTGGAGAAATGTCAAGGTAAAAGTATCAAGACCCTACGATCTGATCGTGGTGGTGAGTACCTCTGGGGAGTTTAGGAATTACTTATCGGTGGGATTCAATCCCAATTATGCACTTTGGCACACCCGTAGAATGGTGTAGCGAAGGAATAGGACTCTTATGGAGATGGTTAGATCAATGATGAGTTATTACGACTTGCGGATTCGTTACGGGGATATGCTCTAGATCTGACGGTGTACATTACGAACTTGGTTCCATCTAAATCGGTGCCTTCTACTCCCGTAGAATTATGGGTGGTGAAAGCCTAGTCTAAGACATATTCGGATATGGGGAGTCCACATGTGTTGAAGGCGGATCTTTGGTAAGTTGGAACCTCGTCAAAGTGTGCATGTTGTTGGCTATCCTAAGGGCGAAGGGTGGTTTGTTCTATAGTCCTAGAGATCGAGAAGGTGATCGTTAACGAATGCAGATTTCTAGAGGAGGACTATGTGATGAACCACAAGCCCACGAGTAAAATTGTTGCGGAGGAGTTAAAGGGAAGTCACTTCTTTAGTACCACCGTACAAGAGGATATACCACATGTATACACCACGTGTCACGGAGGATACACGGTGATACCTGCGTCGTAGTGGGAGGGTTGTGAGACGACTGATAGATTCATGTTCTTGGAGAATCTTACGATTTGGTCACTGGCGAACATGAACTGATCCACTGGACATATGATGAGGCAATCCAAGATAAAGATCGATATCTTGGCAGTGCAATGAATCTTTGAGATTGAATCTATGGATTCAAATCAGTGCAGGAGCTAGTAGAACCACAGATGGTGTAAAACCATTGGATGCAAGTGGATCTACAAAGAAAGAGAGGAATAGATGGGAAGGTTGAGACCTTAGCGAGGCTTATTGCGAAGGGTATACTCGGAAGAGGGTATCGATTATGAGGAGACCTTTTCGATAGCCATGCTTAAATCTATCCGGATTCTCTTATGCATAGCGCTCATATGGATTATGAGGTGTGGCGGATGGATGTCAAGACTGCTTTCCTTAATGGAAGTCTTGAGAAAACATCTATATGAAGCAACAGCAGAGGATTCATTGCTAAGGGAAAGAGCATCTTGTATGTAAGCTTAATCGGTCCATTTATGGATTGAAAGCAAGCTTGAGGTCTTGGAACATTCGGTTTGATGAGGTGATCAATCTTATGGATTTATTCAAAGTCAGGATGAGTCTTGTGTATACAAGAGATGTGGAAATGTAGTGGTATTTCTTGTACTATCGTAGATGACATTTTGTTGATTGGCAACAATATCAAGGTGTTATCGGACGTAAGGGTATGGTTGTCAAGCAGTTTGATATGAAGGACTTGGGAGAAGTGGGACACATCCTTGGGATCAAGGTTATAAGGGATCGCAGAAAAGGATGTTGTGCTTATCCCAAGCTTCATACATAGACACGATTATGGAGCGTTTTAGCATGCGAGAACTCCAAGAAGGGTTTTCTACCTTTGGGCATGGAGTACCTCTATCTAAGGAGATGTGTCCTAGATCATCGAGGAGATAGAGGAGATGAAAGCGGTTCCTTATGCTTGGCGATAGGAAGCCTCATGTATGCGATGCTATGCGAGACCCGGATATACTGTTTTTGCAGTGGGCATGGTCGTGAATATCGAGTAATCGGAGGCGAGGACATTGGGTTTGCGGTAAAGCATATATTGAAGTACGAGAAGGACTAGGGATTATATGCTAGTTTCTCAGGCGGACCAATTACTCACATGGGTTACAGATTCCGACTTCAATCGATAGGGATACGATGAAGTCTACCTCGGGTTTTGTGTTTACTTTGGGAGGTGGAGCCATTGTATGGAGAGTGTCAGCAGTGCGTGGCGGACTCCACCATGGAAAAAGAGTATGTGGCGGCCTACGAGGCGAAAGAAGTATGGCTCGGGAACTTTACGATGGACTTGGATGTGATTCTGGTTTGCCCGAACTATCACAATTTATTGTGATAATAGTGAATCGATTGAGCTTCGAAGGAACCACGAGCCCATAAGGCTAGTAAACACATAGCGCCAAGTACCACGATCGAGAAATCGTAAAGGAGGTAGAAGTTGTTGTCGCCTAGATTGCATCGAGAGGATGACACAGTAGATCCTTTCACTAAGGCCCTTCCGATGAGAGCTTTTGATAGGCATGTGAAGCGAATGGGGATTAGATGTATGATAGTTTGAAGACAGCATATTCTTTTAGTATAAGTGGGAGATTGTAGGGATGTATACTGAAAAGTCTATCTTTTGTATGAACATCTTTATTTTGAAATAAGAATCACATGATCATTGTTTGCATATTTTTATGGTTATGCAATATTGTCTCATACATTACATTGTAGATAACATGGTGTGTGGTGTCACACGGGAGATCATGTTATCGGCTCCTTGTAAAGTATAAGTAAAGGCTTACAACCGAGATGACTTTGGACAAACCATCGGAATGGTTGTAGTGTGATTTGGTATTGGTTTGTCTTGACCATAGAATCACTCTAGTGCACTTTGTGTGTATTGAGCAGGACCGACTTAGAGGTGATTCAATTTATTTCTGACTACATAATCGAATCAGAACTCAGATATTATTTAGTACATGCTCTTAATCCCGATATAATAACGGGCACATATACTTAGTATTCATCTCTTTGATTTACCAATGAGCGAGATTTATAGATTAAATCGATAGGCATGGTAAGTTGGGAGATGATATTATTTATATGGTGTGCCGTTGATTATAGGAGAAAACCGTGTCCTATATATTAGGATGATGATGTCCCCTTGAAGAGCTCATGGAGTTCATCATGCCAAACCTGCAGGTGGACTTGGTCCGGCATGATGAAAAGGTTGAGTGGTACTACTCATGGAGTTAGATGTCGATTAATTAATGGTCAGTAAATTAATTAATTGACGGACATTCGAGATCTTAAACACGAGGAGAAAATGTACAAATAATATATGGAGCCCATATTATCATATGGGGGTTGGTGAGGTAGATCAATGATGGACCTTTAGTGGATTGGACCATCATTAGTGGATCGGACTTTATGTGGGCTTGATCCATGGGTGACCAAGACTCAACTCCTCCTCATGGTCCCTAATGTAGCCTATTAACACCTCATGATGCTTAGATCCAAAGGATAGAAACAAATCTCGAGATCCAAAGGTAGAGATTAAATCTCTAGATCCGACGGTTGAGATTAAAACTCTAGATCCGACGGTTGAGATTAAATCCCTAGAACCAATGGATGAGATTAATTCATGGCTTATCCCTAACTCTATAAAAGGATGGCATGGAGTTGGCGTGAAAAACAATTGAAGAGAGCTAGGGTTTTTGGAGTTGGCGGCAAGGTTAGGAATTAGGGTTTGGAGCTTGGGTGGCACCTATTAAGGAAAGTCTTTCCTTAGTTGTTCTTCTTCCCCAAGCTGCCGGCGCCCATCTTCTTCCTTCCAGACCTTGGCGCGTCCAAAACAAGCCTTCTCCTTCTCCTTGGGTGGAACAAAGGTTTAGGGTTTTCCTTGGAGCTTTTGGCGCCACACCCAAAACTCCTTCTCTTTCCTTCTTTTGTTGGCGTGGCAAGGATACTCCTTGCTTCTTGTTGGCTGGTTTTAGGGAGGTAAATATCCTTGTTTCTATTCTTTCTCTTTCTTTGGAAGAGCAAGGAAGGAAGTGTTGCGATCTAGGAGCTTCAACTTTTGGTGGATCGTCGCCCACACGACGTCCAAAAGGAGGAAGGTCATACATTAGAAGACTAGGAGGTATACCTATTCTTCTTTCTCATTTATTCATTGCTTGTATTTATTTTTGATTTATGAGCATGTTATATTTCTGTAAATGGCTAAATAATACTTGGATCCCGAGTATAAACACAAAAACTGGTGATCCGGACATCGTCTATTCCGCGGCTACTCGTAGAATAGAGGATGGTTGCTTGAACAACTAGTTTGTTCAAGTGACCTCTCTAAACGAATAGCACGACGATGACTTGGTTGCTTTGGGAATCCCTTTTGTCTAGGATTAAATTTTTAATCCGGGGACATCGAAGGGATCACCATGGTCAAGCAACCGAGGCGAAGGGGAAGCGAAGTTTCCCCTCACGGATCAACCCCAACATTTGGTATCAGAGCCAAGGATTCCGGTTTTGTGTGTTTAGGATTCGGTTAATTTTTATGCACTTTTTCATATATTATATGTGTCGGATAATAGTAGGATATGCGTAGTTTAACTCTTTGGTTAAAGGCATAAGATCCGACGATTATGGCCATATGTGTGTATATGATTGTATGTGTGTAAATATTTATTTTGTTGAATCCTCGGGGTTGACAAGGCTAGTATTTAGTTTTTGTAAATTAAATATGGCATTGTTTAGCCACTCTTTATTTTAGTTTACTTTCGATCTAGATTTCATGTACAGTTCCTAGTGGAATATTGGATCGATGCATGTAAATTAAAATAGGTTTTAGTCTCGGCTCGGATCTCCGGAGGGTTTGTACATGGCGTAGGAGGAGGCGGGCCGAGATAAGCGATCTGACAGAGCCATATTGAAGACAAAGGCCATAATAGTTGGAAAATAATTTATTTTCATATTTATTGCTTTTGTTTGATATGCATGTATGTCGTAGGAAAATTCCTCATTTTTAATTTACTAAGTGGGAGAGGGATATTTTTTATAAATTCCATGACCTCCATTACAATTTGACGTGTGATGCAACAAACTTGCGTGTTGGCTCTGAGTGCCTTCCTCCCTGCGGATGAGTTTGTTTGCGGATCACTAGGTCAAATAATGGTTATAGGAAATTATCTAGGAGCATGTGTACTTCCACAGCAGTAAGGCACATAATCCGAAATAATTCCCTTAGTATCGTGTAATGGTGCACACTTAGATGCAAATTAAAAGTATCCTCCCCATCAGTCCTTTGCTTTTATTTGTAGGGCCAAGAGGAACCAACTATTAATTTTATTTGAAAGTAAGGTTGACAAGATAATAAAATTAATGGGTAAAACCTCCTCTTACAAATGTAGAATTCGTATCGTCACACCTTTGCGTGGCATGCGATATTCTCGGTGTTTTGAGGTGTTGGTTGATATCAAAATTTTATTGTTTGAGGAATCAATAATTTTTTGAAATCTAAAGTAATGATCTATGTGATTCTTAGGATTTTCAAAATGACTTTGATCCACTTGTTGTGATACTAAAAGAAATAAACTTCTTTGTACCCAAATAATGTTGATTGGAAAAGAATCTAGATATTGTCTTATGCTAAGGAGTACAAGTATGCACTCTTGAAGAATGTCCTCAAGCCATGGTTGCTCAAAGGTTTCTACTTCTAAAGAAGGCAAGAAGAAGGAGAAACAAGGTAGAGCAAAGGTGGTGGGAGGATCTCGGTGAGGAGTGAAGAAACCGAAAGGCAAGTACTTCACTTACAAGCAGGATGGACATTGGAAGAAGGACTGTCCCAATCCAAAGCAGAACAAAGATACATCCTTTGAACTAGTCGTTGAAACATGGTTAGCGGTGTTATCTACCGGTACCTGGAGTGTAGATACAGGAGCCACTAATCATATGCAATACTTTGCGAGGTTCGAGAAACGACTAGCTAAAGGAGATATTACCATTTACTTGGGCAATACCATGAAGATGGCGGCTATTGCAGTGGGAGATGTTTTATTTATCTTTTGAGAAAAATAAAGTTTTTGGTTCTTAAGAATTTTCTTTATGTACATTTATTTAGAAAGAATTGATTTCGGTTTCTAAATTATGGATGGATAATCTATTTCTTTTAATGACAAATTTGTTATAAAAGGAATAGGGACATTATCTATTCAGGTACATAGATAGGAAATTTATAACTTGAACCACTAGCTCCCACGATGCAAATAGAAGTTATTAACTCATTTTCTAAGTCTAATAAGAGAAAAGAACCTTCGAAGATGAACCAAACATATCTTTGCCATCTTAGTCTTGGTCAAATTAACCTAAGCAGAATTCAAAGGTTGATAGCTGATGGACCTTTGGGTTCATTAGTGGTGGAGGATCTCCCAACCTACGAATCTTGCTTGGAGGGTAAGATGACCAAGAGGCCTTTCAAGGCCAAGGGGTATAGAGCCAAAGATATGTTAGAAATGGTTCATTCTGATTCGTATGGTCCTATGTCTATCCTGGCAAGAGGTAGTTTGAATAGTTCGTCTCTTTTATAGACGATTATTCAAGATATGGATGCATTTACTTGATGCGCCGCAAGTCTGAATGCTTTGACAGGTTCAAAGAATTCAAGGCTGATGTGGAGAACCGTCAAGGTAAAAGTATCAAGACCCTACGATCTGATCGTGGTGGTGAATACCTCTTGGGAGAGTTTAGGAATTACTTATCAGAGGCTGGGATTCAATCCCAATTGTCTGCACCTGGCACACCCCAGTAGAATGGTGTAGCGAAGGAATAGGACTCTTATGGAGATGGTTAGATCAATGATGAGTTATTCTGACTTGCCAGATTCATTCTGGGGATATGCTCTAGATACGGTGGTATACATTCTGAACTTGGTTCCATCTAAATCAGTGCCTTCTACTCCCGTAGAATTATGGACTGGGTGAAAGCCTAGTCTGAGACATATTCGGATATGGGGGAGTCCAGCACATGTGTTGAAGGCAGATGCTGGTAAGTTGGAACCTCGTACAGAAGTGTGCATGTTTGTTGGCTACCCTAAGGGAACGAAGGGTGGTTTGTTCTATAGTCCTAGAGATCAGAAGGTGATCGTGAGTACGAATGCCAGATTTCTAGAGGAGGACTATGTGATGAACCACAAGCCCACGAGTAAAATTGTTCTGGAGGAGTTAAAAGGGGAAGTCACTTCTTTAGTACCACCGGTACAAGAGGATATACCACATGTCACTGCACCACGTGTCACAGAGGATACACAGGTGATACCTCGTCGTAGTGGGAGGGTTGTGAGACAGCCTGATAGATTCATGTTCTTGGCAGAATCTTCTGATTTGGTCCCTGACGAACATGAACCTGATCCCTGGACATATGATGAGGCAATCCAAGATAAAGATGCAGTATCTTGGCAGAGTGCAATGAATGCTGAGATTGAATCTATGGATTCAAATCAGTGCAGGAGCTAGTAGAACCACGATGGTGTAAAAACCATTGGATGCAAGTGGATCTACAAAGAAAGAGAGGAATAGATGGGAAGGTTGAGACCTTCAAGCGAGGCTTGTTGCGAAGGGTATACTCGAGGAAAGAGGGTATCGATTATGAGGAGACCTTTTAGCGTGTAATGCTTAAATCTATCCGAATTCTCTTATGCCATAGCGGCTCATATGGATTATGAGGTGTGGCGGATGGATGTCAAGACTTTCCTTAATGGAAGTCTTGAGAAAACATCTACATGAAGCAACCGGAGGATTCATTGCTAAGGGAAAAGAGCATCTTGTATGTAAGCTTAATCGGTCCATTTATGGATTGAAACAAGCTTGAGGTCTTGGAACATTCGGTTTGATGAGGTGATCCAATCTTATGGATTTATTCAAAGTCCGGATGAGTCTTGTGTATACAAGAGATGTGACGGAAATGTAGTGGTATTTCTTGTACTATACGTAGATGACATTTTGTTGATTGGCAACAATATCAAAGGATTATCAGATGTAAGGGTATGGTGGTCCAAACAGTTTGATATGAAGGACTTGGGAGAAGTGGGACACATCCTTGGGATCAAAGTTATAAGGGATCGCAAGAAAAGGATGTTGTGCTTATCTCAAGCTTCATACATAGACACGATTATGGAGCGTTTTAGCATGCAGAACTCAAGAAGGGTTTTCTACCTTTCGGGCATGGAGTACCTCTATCTAAGGAGATGTGTCCTAGATCATCGAGAGATAGAGGAGATGAAAGCGGTTTCTTATGCTTGATAGGAAGCCTCATGTATGCGATGCTCTGTCAGACGAGACAGATATCTGTTTTTGCCGTGGGCATGGTCGTGAATATCGAGTAATCCGGACAGGGGACATTGGGTGCGGTAAAGCATATATTGAAGTACGAGAAGGACTAGGGATTATATGCTAGTTCTGGGCGGACCAATTACTCCTGTGGGTTACACAGTTCGACTTCAATCGATAGGGATAACGATAAGTCTACCTCGGGTTTTGTGTTTACTTTGGGAGGTGGAGCCATTGTATGGAGGAGTGTCAAGCAAAAGTCGTGGCGGACTCCACCATGGAAGTGAGTATGTATGGCGGCCTGCGAGGCGGCCAAAGAAGCTGTATGGCTCAGGAACTTTCTGATGGACTTGGATGTGATTCCTGGTTTGCCCAGAACTATCACAATTTATTGTGATAATAGTGGTGCAGTTGAAAACTCGAAGGAACCACGAGCCCATAAGGCTAGTAAACACATAGAGCGCAAGTACCACCTGATACGAGAAATCGTAAAGGAGGTAGAAGTTGTTGTCGCCTAGATTGCATCAGAGGATGACCTGGTAGACCCTTTCACTAAGGCCCTTCTAGCGAGAGCTTTTGATAGGCATGTGGAGGGAATGGGGATCAGATGTATGGCACTTTGAGGACAGCATAGTCTTTTAGTATAAGTGGGAGATTGTAGGGATGTATACTTAAAAGTCTATTTTTTGTATGAACATCTTTATTTTGAAATAAGAATCACATGATCATTGTTTGCATATTTTTATGGTTATGCAATATTGTCTAATACCTTACATTGTAGATAACATGGTGTGTGGTGTCACACGGGAGATCATGTTATCGGCTCCTTGTAAAGTATAAGTAAAGGCTCACAACCGAGATGGCTTTGGACAAACCATCGGAATGGTTGTAGTGTGATTTGGTATTGGTTTGTCTTGACCATAGAATCACACTAGTGCACTTTGGAGGTGATTCGATTTATTGCTGACTACATAATCGAATCGGACCTCAGATATTATTTAGTACATGCTCTTAATCCCGATATAATAACGGGCACATATACTTGGTACTCATCTCTTTGATTTACGAATGGGCGAGATTTATAGATTAAATCGATAGACTCGGTAAGTTGGGAGATGATATTATTTATATGGTGTGTCGTTGATTATAGGAGGAAACCGTGTCCTATATATTAGGATGATGATGTCCCCTTGAGGAGCTCATAAGGTTCATCATGTAAACCCTGCAGGTGGACTTGGTCCGGCATGATGAAAAGGTTGAGTGGTACTACTCATGGAGTTAGATGTCGATTAATTAATGGTCAGTAAATTAATTAATTGACGGACATTCGAGATCTTAAACACGAGGAGAAAATGTACAAATAATATATGGAGCCCATATTATCATATGGGGGTTGGTGAGGTAGATCAATGATGGACCTTTAGTGGATTGGACCATCATTAGTGGATCGGACTTTATGTGGGCTTGATCCATGGGTGACCAAGACTCAACTCCTCCTCATGGTCCCTAATGTAGCCTATTAACACCTCATGATGCTTAGATCCAAAGGATAGAAACAAATCTCGAGATCCAAAGGTAGAGATTAAATCTCTAGATCCGACGGTTGAGATTAAAACTCTAGATCCGACGGTTGAGATTAAATCCCTAGAACCAATGGATGAGATTAATTCATGGCTTATCCCTAACTCTATAAAAGGATGGCATGGAGTTGGCGTGAAAAACAATTGAAGAGAGCTAGGGTTTTTGGAGTTGGCGGCAAGGTTAGGAATTAGGGTTTGGAGCTTGGGTGGCACCTATTAAGGAAAGTCTTTCCTTAGTTGTTCTTCTTCCCCAAGCTGCCGGCGCCCATCTTCTTCCTTCCAGACCTTGGCCAGCGTCCAAAACAAGCCTTCTCCTTCTCCTTGGCCGGTGGAACAAAGGTTTAGGGTTTTCCCTTGGAGCTTTTGGCCGGCCACACCCAAAACTCCTTCTCTTTCCTTCTTTTGTTGGTCGGCGGCAAGGATACTCCTTGCTTCTTGTTGGCTGGTTTTAGGGAGGTAAATATCCTTGTTTCTATTCTTTCTCTTTCTTTGGAAGAGCAAGGAAGGAAGTGTTGCGATCTAGGAGCTTCAACTTTTGGTGGATCGTCGCCCACACGACGTCCAAAAGGAGGAAGGTCATACATTAGAAGACTAGGAGGTATACCTATTCTTCTTTCTCATTTATTCATTGCTTGTATTTATTTTTGATTTATGAGCATGTTATATTTCTGTAAATGGCTAAATAATACTTGGATCCCGAGTATAAACACAAAAACTGGTGATCCGGACATCGTCTATTCCGCGGCTACTCGTAGAATAGAGGATGGTTGCTTGAACAACTAGTTTGTTCAAGTGACCTCTCTAAACGAATAGCACGACGATGACTTGGTTGCTTTGGGAATCCCTTTTGTCTAGGATTAAATTTTTAATCCGGGGACATCGAAGGGATCACCATGGTCAAGCAACCGAGGCGAAGAAGCGAAGTTTCCCTCACGGATCAACCCAACAATTGGTATCAGAGCCAAGGTTTCCGGTTTTGTGTGTTTAGGATTCGGTTAATTTTTATGCACTTTTTCATATATTATATGTGTCGGATAATAGTAGGATATGCGTAGTTTAACTCTTTGGTTAAAGGCATAAGATCCGACGATTATGGCCATATGTGTGTATATGATTGTATGTGTGTAAATATTTATTTTGTTGAATCCTCGGGGTTGACAAGGCTAGTATTTAGTTTTTGTAAATTAAATATGGCATTGTTTAGCCACTCTTTATTTTAGTTTACTTTCGATCTAGATTTCATGTACACCTAGTGGAATATTGGATCGATGCATGTAAATTAAATTAGGTTTTAGTCTCGGCTCGGATCTCGGGTTGGCTCGTACATGGCGTAGGAGGAGCGGACGAGGTGGCGACGACGAGCCATATTGAAGACAAAGGCCATAATAGTTGGAAAATAATTTATTTTTCATATTTATTGCTTTTGTTTGATATGCATGTCGAGGAAAATTCCTCATTTTAATTTACTAAGTGGGAGAGGATATTTTAATTAATTCCATGGCCTCCATTACACTTTGACGTGTGATGCAACAAACTTGCGTGTTGGCTCTGAGTGCCTTCCTCCCTGCGGATGAGTTTGTTTGCGGATCACTAGGTCAAATAATGGTTATAGGAAATTATCTAGGAGCATGTGTACTTCCACAGCGGTAAGGCACATAATCCGAAATAATTCCCTTAGTATCGTGTAATGGTGCACACTTAGATGCAAATTAAAAGTATCCTCCCCATCGGAGTCACTGCTTTTATTTGTAGGGCCAAAGAGGAACCAACTATTAATTTTATTTGTCAAAAAGTAAGGTTGACAAGATAATAAAATTAATGGGTAAAACCTCCTCTTACAAATGTAGAATTCGTATACGTCCACACTGCGTGGCATGCGATATTCTCGGTGTTTTGAGGTGTTGGTTGATATCAAAATTTTATTGTTTGAGGAATCAATAATTTTTTGAAATCTAAAGTAATGATCTATGTGATTCTTAGGATTTTCAAAATGACTTTCAGTCCACTTGTTGTGATACTATAGGAAATAAACTTACTGTACCCAAATAATGTTGATTGGAAAAGAATCTAGATATTGTCTTATCTGCTAAGGAGTACAAGTATGCACTCTTCGAAGAATGTCCTCAAGCCATGGTTGCTCAAAAAGGTTTCTACTTCTAAACCGAAAGGCAAGAAGAAGGAGAAACAAGGTGGAGCAAAGGTGGTGGGAGGATCTCGTGAGGAGTGAAGAAACCAAAGGCAAGTACTTCACTTACAAGGTGATGGACATTGGAAGAAGGACTGCCCAATCCAAAGCAGAACAAAGATATATCCTTTGAACTAGTCGTTGAAACATGGTTAGCGTGTTATCTACCGCACTGTGTAGATACTGAGCCACTAATCATGTCTGCAATACTTTGCAGGGGTTCCAGGAAACCTGACGACTAGCTAAAGGAGATATTACCATTTACTTGGGCAATACCATGAAGATGGCGGCTATTGCAGTGGGAGATGTTTTATTTATCTTTTGAGAAAAATAAAGTTTTTGGTTCTTAAGAATTTTCTTTATGTACATTTATTTAGAAAGAATTGATTTCGGTTTCTAAATTATGGATGGATAATCTATTTCTTTTAATGACAAATTTGTTATAAAAGGAATAGGGACATTATCTATTCAGGTACATAGATAGGAAATTTATAACTTGAACCACTAGCTCCCACGATGCAAATAGAAGTTATTAACTCATTTTCTAAGTCTAATAAGAGAAAAGAACCTTCGAAGATGAACCAAACATATCTTTGCCATCTTAGTCTTGGTCAAATTAACCTAAGCAGAATTCAAAGGTTGATAGCTGATGGACCTTTGGGTTCATTAGTGGTGGAGGATCTCCCAACCTACGAATCTTGCTTGGAGGGTAAGATGACCAAGAGGCCTTTCAAGGCCAAGGGGTATAGAGCCAAAGATATGTTAGAAATGGTTCATTCTGATTCGTATGGTCCTATGTCTATCCTGGCAAGAGGTAGTTTGAATAGTTCGTCTCTTTTATAGACGATTATTCAAGATATGGATGCATTTACTTGATGCGCCGCAAGTCTGAATGCTTTGACAGGTTCAAAGAATTCAAGGCTGATGTGGAGAACCGTCAAGGTAAAAGTATCAAGACCCAACGATCTGATCTTGGTGGTGAATACCTCTTGGGAGAGTTTAGGAATTTCTTATCAGAGGCTGGGATTCAATCCCATTTGTCTGCACCTGGCACACCCCAGTAGAATGGTGTAGCGAAGGAATAGGACTCTTATGGAGATGGTTAGATCAATGATGAGTTATTCTGACTTGCCAGATTCATTCTGGGGATATGCTCTAGATACGGCGGTATACATTCTGAACTTGGTTCCATCTAAATCAGTGCCTTCTACTCCCGTAGAATTATGGACTGGGTGAAAGCCTAGTCTGAGACATATTCGGATATGGGGAGTCCAAAGACATGTGTGAAGGCGATGCCGTAAGTTGGAACCTCATATGAAGTGCATGTTTGTTGGCTACCCTAAGGGAACGAAGGGTGGTTTGTTCTATAGTCCTAGAGATCAGAAGGTGATCGTGAGTACGAATGCTAGATTTCTAGAGGAGGACTATGTGATGAACCACAAGCCCACGAGCAAAATTGTTCTGGAGGAGTTAAAAGGGGAAGTCACTTCTTTAGTACCACCGGTACAAGAGGATATACCACATGTCACTGCACCACGTGTCACAGAGGATACACAGGTGATACCTCGTCGTAGTGGGAGGGTTGTGAGACAGCCTGATAGATTCATGTTCTTGGGAGAATCTTCTGATTTGGTCCCTGACGAACATGAACCTGATCCCTGGACATATGATGAGGCAATCCAAGATAAAGATGCAGTATCTTGGCAAAGTGCAATGAATGCTGAGATTGAATCTATGGATTCAAATCAGGTCTGGGAGCTAGTAGAACCACCTGATGGTGTAAAAACCATTGGATGCAAGTGGATCTACAAAAGAAAGAGAGGAATAGATGGGAAGGTTGAGACCTTCAAAGCGAGGCTTGTTGCGAAGGGGTATACTCAGAAAGAGGGTATCGATTATGAGGAGACCTTTTCGCCGGTAGCCATGCTTAAATCTATCCGAATTCTCTTATGCATAGCAGCTCATATGGATTATGAGGTGTGGCAGATGGATGTCAAGACAGCTTTCCTTAATGGAAGTCTTGAGGAAAACATCTACATGAAGCAACCAGAGGGATTCATTGCTAAGGGAAAAGAGCATCTTGTGTATGTAAGCTTTAATCGGTCCATTTATGGATTGAAACAAGCTCGAGGTCTTGGAACATTCGGTGTGATGAGGTGATCCAATCTTATGGATTTATTCAAAGTCCGGATGAGTCTTGTGTATACAAGAGATGTGACGGAAATGTAGTGGTATTTCTTGTACTATACGTAGATGACATTTTGTTGATTGGCAACAATATCAAGGTGTTATCGGACGTAAGGGTATGGTTGTCCAAACAGTTTGATATGAAGGACTTGGGAGAAGTGGGACACATCCTTGGGATCAAGGTTATAAGGGATCGCAGAAAAGGATGTTGTGCTTATCCCAAGCTTCATACATAGACACGATTATGGATCGCTTTAGCATGCGTAACTCCAAGAAGGGTTTTCTACCTTTCTGGCATGGAGTTCCTTTATCTAAGGAGATGTGTCCTAGATCATCTGAGGAGATAGAGGAGATGAAGGCGGTTCCTTATGCTTCGGCAGTAAGAAGCCTCATGTATGCGATGCTATGTACGAGACCAGATATCCGCTTATGGGGCATGGTCACAGACATCGTAGTAATCCAGACAGGACATTGGATCACGGTAAAGCATATATCAAGTACCCGAGAAGGACTAGGGATTATATGCTAGCTTACGCGGACCAATTACTCACTGTGGGTTACAGTTCGATTTCCAATCGATAGGGATAGATAAGTCTACCTCAGGTTTTGTGTTTACTTTGGGAGGTGGAGCCATTGTATGGAGGAGTGTCAAGCAAAAGTGCGTGGCAGACTCCACCATGGAAGCTGAGTATGTGGCGGCCTCTGAGGCGGCCAAAGAAGCTGTATGGCTCAGGAACTTTCTGATGGACTTGGATGTGATTCCTGGTTTGCCCAGAACTATCACAATTTATTGTGATAATAGTGGTGCAGTTGAAAACTCGAAGGAACCACGAGCCCATAAGGCTAGTAAACACATAGAGCGCAAGTACCACCTGATACGAGAAATCGTAAAGGAGGTAGAAGTTGTTGTCGCCTAGATTGCATCAGAGGATGACCTGGTAGACCCTTTCACTAAGGCCCTTCTAGCGAGAGCTTCTGATAGGCATGTGGAGGGAATGGGGATCAGATGTATGGCACTTTGAGGACAGCATAGTCTTTTAGTATAAGTGGGAGATTGTAGGGATGTATACTTAAAAGTCTATTTTTTGTATGAACATCTTTATTTTGAAATAAGAATCACATGATCATTGTTTGCATATTTTTATGGTTATGCAATATTGTCTAATACCTTACATTGTAGATAACATGGTGTGTGGTGTCACACGGGAGATCATGTTATCGGCTCCTTGTAAAGTATAAGTAAAGGCTCACAACCGAGATGGCTTTGGACAAACCATCGGAATGGTTGTAGTGTGATTTGGTATTGGTTTGTCTTGACCATAGAATCACACTAGTGCACTTTGTGTGTATTGAGCAGGACCGACACAGAGGTGATTCGATTTATTGCTGACTACATAATCGAATCGGACCTCAGATATTATTTAGTACATGCTCTTAATCCCGATATAATAACGGGCACATGTACTTGGTACTCATCTCTTTGATTTACCAATGGGCGAGATTTATAGATTAAATCGATAGACTCGGTAAGTTGGGAGATGATATTATTTATATGGTGTGCCGTTGATTATAGGAGGAAACCGTGTCCTATATATTAGGATGATGATGTCCCCTTGAGGAGCTCATAAGGTTCATCATGTAAACCCTGCAGGTGGACTTGGTCCGGCATGATGAAAAGGTTGAGTGGTACTACTCAAGGAGTTAGATGTTGATTAATTAATGGTTAGTAAATTAATTAATCGACGGACATTCGAGATCTTAAACATGGGGAGAAAATGTACAAATAATATATGGAGCCCATATTATCATATGGGGGTTGGTGAGGTAGATCACTGATGGACCTTTAGTGGATTGGATCATCATTAGTGGATCGGACTTTATGTGGGCTTGATCCATGGGTGGCCAAGACCCAACTCCTCCTCATGGTCCCTAATGTAGCCTATTAACACCTCATGATGCTTAGATCCAAAGGATAGAAACAAATCTCGAGATCCAAAGGTAGAGATTAAATCTCTAGATCCGACGGTTGAGATTAAAACTCTAGATCCGACGGTTGAGATTAAATCCCTAGAACCAATGGATGAGATTAATTCATGGCTTATCCTAACTCTATAAAGGATGGCATGGGTTAGTGAAAATTGGAAGAGAGAAAACTAGGGTTTTGGGTTGGGTTAAGTAGGAATTAGGGTTTTGGGTGGCACATTAAGGAAAGTCTTCTTCTTCCTAGTTGTTCTTCCTCTTCCTCCAAGTGGCGCCCATCTTCTTCCTTCAGATGATTGGCCAGCGTCCAAAACTAAGCCTTCTCCTTCTTTGGTGGAACTAAGGTTTAGGAGGTTTTCCTAGGTTTGAGCTTGGAGTGGCACAATCTACTCTTCTTCTTTTCCTTCTTCTCTTTTTGAAGTGCAAGGATATTCTCCTCTTTCTTGTTGGCTAGGTTTTAGGGAGGTTAATTATATCTCTCTTTCTCTTTCTCTTTCTTGTGGAAGCTCAAGCAAGAAGGAAGAGTTCTTCTTTCTTTGGATTGAAGGATCTGATGCTTCAACTTGTGGATGATCGCCACAAGAAGTCTACAGGAGGTTGTACATACATTAGAAGACTAGGAGGTATAAAGTTTCTATTATTATTTCTCATTTATTCATTTGCTTTATTTATTTTTATGTTTATGAGCATGATTATATATATTTCTGTAAATGGCTAAATAATACTTGGACGAGTATAAACACAAAAAGCGTGATCGGATCGTCATATTCTGGCTATCGCGAAGAGGATGGTTGCTTGAACAACTAGTTTGTTCAAGTGACCTCTCTAACATAGCGACGATGACTTGGTTGCTGGAAACTGTCTAGGATTATCATTTGTTAATCCGGGGACATGGGATATCCTTCGAAAGCGAAGTGTTCCCAACATTGGTATCGAGCGAGGATTCGGTTTTGTGTGTTTTGGATTTTTATGCACTTTTCATATATATGTGTATGCGGATAATAGTAGGATGTCGTAGTTTAACTCTTTGGTTAAAGGCATAAGATCCACGATTATGGCTATATATGTGTATGTATGATTGTATGTGTAAATATTTATTTATTTGAATCCTCGGGGTTTGACTAGGCTAGTATTTTTGTAAATTAAATATGGCATTGTTTAGCCACTCTTTATTTTAGTTTACTTTCGATCTAGATTTCATGTACAGTTCCTAGTGGAATATTAGGATCGATGCATGTAAATTAAAATAGGTTTTAGTCTCGGCTCGGATCTCGGTTTGTACATGGCGAGAGGATGGAAGCGGGCGAGATGGCGATGACAGGAGCCATATTAAGACAAAGGCCATAATAGTTGGAAAATAATTTATTTTTCATATTTATTGCTTTTGTTTGATATGCATGTCGAGAAAATTCCTCATTTTAATTTACTAAGTGGGAGAGGGATATTTTAATTAATTCCATGCCTCCATTACAATTTGATGTGATGCAACAAACTTGTGTTGGCTCACAGTGCCTTCCTCCTCATGCGGAGTTTGTTTGCGGATCACTAGGTCAAATAATGGTTATAGGAAATTATCTAGGAGCATGTGTACTTCCACAGCAGTAAGGCACATAATCCGAAATAATTCCCTTAGTATCGTGTAATGGTGCACACTTAGATGCAAATTAAAAGTATCCTCCCCATCGGAGTCACTGCTTTTATTTGTAGGGCCAAAGAGGAACCAACTATTAATTTTATTTGTCGAAAAGTAAGGTTGACAAGATAATAAAATTAATGGGTAAAACCTCCTCTTACAAATGTAGAATTCGTATACGTCCACCATGGCATGCGATATTCTCGGTGTTTTGATTGGTTGATATCAAAATTTTATTGTTTGAGGAATCAATAATTTTTTGAAATCTAAAGTAATGATCTATGTGATTCTTAGGATTTTCAAAATGACTTTCAGTCCACTTGTTGTGATACTAAAAGAAATAAACTTACTGTACCCAAATAATGTTGATTGGAAAAGAATCTAGATATTGTCTTATCTGCTAAGGAGTACAAGTATGCACTCTTCGAAGAATGTCCTCAAGCCATGGTTGCTCAAAAAGGTTTCTACTTCTAAACCGAAAGGCAAGAAGAAGGAGAAACAAGGTAGAGCAAAGGTGGTGGGAGGATCTCAGTGAGGAGTGAAGAAACCGAAAGGCAAGTACTTCACTTACAAGCAGGATGGACATTGGAAGAAGGACTGTCCCAATCCAAAGCAACAAAGATACATCCTTTGGAACTAGTCCTTGAAACATGATTAGTGTGATATCTACGGCACTGGTGTAGTGATCAGGAGCCACTAATCATGTCTGCAATACTTCTGGGGTTCCAGGAAACCGATGACTAGCTAAAGGAGATATTACCATTTACTTGGGCAATACCATGAATGGGCGGCTATTGCAGTGGGAGATGTTTTATTTATCTTTTGAGAAAAATAAAGTTTTTGGTTCTTAAGAATTTTCTTTATGTACATTTATTTAGAAAGAATTGATTTCGGTTTCTAAATTATGGATGGATAATCTATTTCTTTTAATGACAAATTTGTTATAAAAGGAATAGGGACATTATCTATTCAGGTACATAGATAGGAAATTTATAACTTGAACCACTAGCTTCATTTTCTAAGTCTAATAAGAGAAAAGAACCTTCGAAGATGAACCAAACATATCTTTGCCATCTTAGTCTTGGTCAAATTAACCTAAGCAGAATTCAAAGGTTGATAGCTGATGGACCTTTGGGTTCATTAGTGGTGGAGGATCTCCCAACCTACGAATCTTGCTTGGAGGGTAAGATGACCAAGAGGCCTTTCAAGGCCAAGGGGTATAGAGCCAAAGATATGTTAGAAATGGTTCATTCGATTCGATGGTCCTATGTCTATCGCAAGAGGTAGTTTGAATAGTTCGTCTTTTTCAAGACAATTATTCAAGATGACACTACGATCTGATCGTGGATCGTGGTGGTGAATACCTCTTGGGAGAGTTTAGGAATTACTTATCAGAGGCTGGGATTCAATCCCAATTGTCTGCACCTGGCACACCCCAGCAGAATGGTGTAGCAGAGCGAAGGAATAGGACTCTTATGGAGATGGTTAGATCAATGATGAGTTATTCGACTTGCCGATTCATTACGGGATATGCTCTAGATACTGGGTATACATTCTGAACTTGGTTCCATCTAAATCGAGTGCCTTCTACTCCCTGATTATGGGTAGGTGAAAGCCTAGTCTAAGACATATTCGGATATGGGAGTCCGACATGTATGTGATCTTTGGTAAGTTGGAACCTCGTATGTAAGTGTGATGTTTGTTGGCTACCCTAAGAGCGAAGGGTGGTTTGTTCTATAGTCCTAGAGATCGGAAGGTGATCGTGAGTGCGAATGCGATTTCTAGAGGAGGACTATGTGATGAACCACAAGCCCACGAGTAAAATTGTTCGAGGAGTTAAAAGGGAAGTCACTTCTTTAGTACCACCGTACAAGAGGATATACCACATGTCACCACGCGTGTCACAGCGGATACACAGTGATACCTCGTCGTAGTGGGAGGGTTGTGAGACACCTGATAGATTCATGTTCTTGGAGAATCTTCTTGATTTGGTCACTGGCGAACATGAACCTGATCCTGGACATATGATGAGGCAATCCAAGATATAGATGCGACATCTTTTCAGTGCAATGAATCTTGAAATTGAATCTATGGATTGAGATGTCTGGGAGCTCTATGCATGGGACTCGTATGAATTTATGAGTGTGATAGATGGATGTCAAGATAAGCTTTCCTTAGTAGTCTTGAGGAAAATCCATCTATGGAAGTCTTGGAAGCAACCGGAGGATTCATTGCTAAGGGAAAGAGCATCTTGTATGTAAGCTTAATCGGTCCATTTATGGATTGAAACAAGCTTCGGTCTTGGAACATTCTGCTTTGATGAGGTAATCCAGTCATATGGATTTATTCAAAGTCCTGATGAGTCATGTGTATACAAAAGATGTGAAAGAATCGTAGTGGTATTTCTTGTACTATAAGTATATGACATTTTGTTAGTTGGCAACAATATCAAGGTGTTATCGGACGTAAGGGTATGGTTGTCCAAAGCGTTGATATGAAGGACTTGGGAGAAGTGGGACACATCCTTGGGATCAAGAAAAGGATGTTGTGCTTATCCCAAGCTTCATACATAGACATGATTATGGGAGCGTTTAGCATGCGAACTCCAAGAAGGGTTTTCTACCTTTGTATGGAGTACCTCTATCTAAGGAGATGTGTCCTAGATCATCGAGGAGATAGAGGAGATGAAGGCGGTTTCTTATGCTTGAGAGGGAAGCCTCATGTATGCGATGTCGAGACAGATATCTGCTTTGCCATGGGCATGGTTAGATATCGAGTAATCCAGACAGGACATTGGGTGCGGTAAAGCATATATCAAGTACCCGAGAAGGACTAGGGATTATATGCTAGTTTACAGGCGGACTAATTACTCACTGTTTACTGATTCGACTTCAAATAGGATAACGATAGTCTACCTCGGGTTTTGTGTTTACTTTGGGAGGTGGAGCCATTGTATGGAGGAGTGTCCCAAAGTGCGTGGCGGACTCCACCATGGAAGGAGTATGTGGCGCCTATGCGAAAGAAGGTGTATGGCTCGGGAACTTTGATGGACTTGGATGTGATTCTGGTTTGCCCGAACTATCACAATTTATTGTGATAATAGTGGTGCGATTGAAACTCGAAGGAACCACGAGCCCATAAGGCTAGTAAACACATAGAGTGCAAGTACCACGATCGAGAAATCGTAAAGGAGGTAGAAGTTGTATCGCCTAGATTGCATCGGAGGATGACACAGTAGACCCTTTCACTAAGGCCCTTTTAGCGAGAGCTTTGATAGGCATGTGGAGGGAAGGGGAATCAGATGTATGGCAATTTGAGGACAACATAGTCTTTTAGTATAAGTGGGAGATTGTAGGGATGTATACTTAAAAGTCTATTTTTTGTATGAACATCTTTATTTTGAAATAAGAATCACATGATCATTGTTTGCATATTTTTATGGTTATGCAATATTGTCTAATACCTTACATTGTAGATAACATGGTGTGTGGTGTCACACGGGAGATCATGTTATCGGCTCCTTGTAAAGTATAAGTAAAGGCTCACAACCGAGATGGCTTTGGACAAACCATCGGAATGGTTGTAGTGTGATTTGGTATTGGTTTGTCTTGACCATAGAATCACACTAGTGCACTTTGTGTGTATTGAGCAGGACCGACATAGAGGTGATTCGATTTATTGCTGACTACATAATCGAATCGGACCTCAGATATTATTTAGTACATGCTCTTAATCCCGATATAATAACGGGCACATATACTTAGTACTCATCTCTTTGATTTACCAATGGGCGAGATTTATAGATTAAATCGATAGGCTCGGTAAGTTGGGAGATGATATTATTTATATGGTGTGCCGTTGATTATAGGAGGAAACTGTGTCCTATATATTAGGATGATGATGTCCCCTTGAGGAGCTCATAAGGTTCATCATGTAAACCCTGCAGGTGGACTTGGTCCGGCATGATGAAAAGGTTGAGTGGTACTACTCATGGAGTTAGATGTTGATTAATTAATGGTTAGTAAATTAATTAATCGACGGACATTCGAGATCTTAAACACGGGGAGAAAATGTACAAATAATATATGGAGCCCATATTATCATATGGGGGTTGGTGAGGTAGATCAATGATGAACCTTTAGTGGATTGGATCATCATTAGTGGATCGGACTTTATGTGGGCTTGATCCATGGGTGACCAAGACCCAACTCCTCCTCATGGTCCCTAATGTAGCCTATTAACACCTCAAGATGCTTAGATCCAATGGATAGAAACAAAACACTAAGATCCATTGGTAGAGATTAAATCTCTAAGATCCGACGGTTGAGATTAAATCTCTAGATCCGACGGTTGAGATTAAATCCCTAGAACCAATGGAGGAGATTAATTCATGGCTTATCCCTAACTCTATAAAAGGATGGCATGGAGTTGGCGTGAAAAACAATTGAAGAGAGCTAGGGTTTTTGGAGTTGGCGGCAAGGTCCTAGTTGAGATAGGATTGGGATTAGGGTTTGGAGCTTGGGTGGCACCAAATAAGGAAAGTCTTTCCTTTCTTCTTCTTGCTCAGCGCCCATCTTCTTCCTTCCAGCCTTGGCCAGCGTCGCAAGCCTTCTCCTTCTCCTTGGTGGTGGAAACAAGATATAGGGTTTCCCTTGGTGTCTTTTGGTCCACCATCTCCTTCTCTTTCCTTCTTTTGTTGGCGTGGCAAGGATACTTTGCTCTTGTTGGTTGAGTTTTAGGAGGAAAAATCCTTGTTTCTATTCTTCCTCTTTCTTTGGAAGAGCAAGGAAGGAAGTTTGCGATCTAGGAGCTTGACTTTTGGTGGATCGTCGCCACCACGCGTCCAAGGAGGAGGGTCATACATTAGAAGACCAAGAGGTATAACTATTCTTCTATCTCTTTTATTCATTGCTTGTGTTTGTTTTTCAAAATATAAGCATGTTATATTTCTGTAAATGGCTAAATAATACTTGGATCCCGAGTATAAACACAAAAACTGGTGATCCGGACATCGTCTATTCCGCGGCTACTCGTAGAATAGAGGATGGTTGCTTGAACAACTAGTTTGTTCAAGTGACCTCTCTAAACGAATAGCACGACGATGACTTGGTTGCTTTGGGAATCCCTTTTGTCTAGGATTAAATTTTTAATCCGGGGACATCGAAGGGATCACCATGGTCAAGCAACCGAGGCGAAGGGGAAGCGAAGTTTCCCCTCACGGATCAACCCCAACATTTGGTATCAGAGCCAAGGATTCCGGTTTTGTGTGTTTAGGATTCGGTTAATTTTTATGCACTTTTTCATATATTATATGTGTCGGATAATAGTAGGATATGCGTAGTTTAACTCTTTGGTTAAAGGCATAAGATCCGACGATTATGGCCATATGTGTGTATATGATTGTATGTGTGTAAATATTTATTTTGTTGAATCCTCGGGGTTGTGAGGCTTAGTATTTAGTTTTGTAAATTAAATCGACATTGTTTAAGCTCTTTATTTTATTTTACTTTCGATCTAGATTTCATGTACACTCCCTCGTGGAGTATAGGATCGATGGATGTAAAATAAAATAGGTTTTATTCTCGGCTCGGATCTCCGGATGGCTCGTACATGGCGTAGGAGGAGCGGACGAGGTGGCGATCTGACAGGAGCCATATTGAAGACAAAGGCCATAATAGTTGGAAAATAATTTATTTTCATATTTATTGCTGTTTGTTTGATATGCATGACGTAGGAAAATTCCTCATTTTTAATTTACTAAGTGGGAGAGGGATATTTTAATTAATTCCCGCGGCCTCCATTACAATTTGACGTGTGATGCAACAAACTTGCGTGTCGGCTCTGAGTGCCTTCCTCCTCATCGGATGAGTTTGTTTGCGGATCACTAGGTCAAATAATGGTTATAGGAAATTATCTAGGAGCATGTGTACTTCCACAGAGTAAGGCACATAATCCAAAATAATTCCCTTAGTATCGTGTAATGGTGCACACTTAGATGCAAATAAAAGTATCCTCCCCATCAGTCCTTTGCTTTTATTTGTAGGGCCAAAGAGGAACCAACTATTAATTTTATTTGTCAAAAGTAAGGTTGACAAGATAATAAAATTAATGGGTAAAACCTCCTCTTACAAATGTAGAATTCGTATCGTCCACCTTTGCGTGGCATGCGATATTCTCGGTGTTTTGAGGTGTTGGTTGATATCAAAATTTTATTGTTTGAGGAATCAATAATTTTTTGAAATCTAAAGTAATGATCTATGTGATTCTTAGGATTTTCAAAATGACTTTCAGTCCACTTGTTGTGATACTAAAGAAATAAACTTCTTGTACCCAAATAATGTTGATTGGAAAGAAAATCTAGATATTGTCTTATCTGCTAAGGAGTACAAGTATGCACTCTTCGAATAAGTGTCCTCAAGCCATGGTTGCTCAAAAAGGTTTCTACTTATAAACCGAAAGGCAAGAAGAAGGAGAAACAAGGTAGAGCAAAGGTGGTGGGAGGATCTCGGGAGGAGTGAAGAAAGCCAGAAAGGCAAGTACTTCACTTACAAGCGATGGACATTGGAAGAAGGATTGTCCCAATCCAAAGCGGAACAAAGATATATCTTTTGAACTAGTCGTTGAAACATGTTAGCGGTGTTATCTACAGGCTGGAGTGTAGATACGAGCCACTAATCATATACGCAATACTTTGCGAGTTCAGGAAACCGACTAGCTAAAGGGAGATTACCATTTACTTGGGCAATACCATGAAGATGGCGGCTATTGCGATGGGAGATGTTTTATTTATCTTTTGAAAAATAAAGTTTTGGTTCTTAAGAATTTTCTTTATGTACCTTTATTTAGAAAGAATTTAGTTTGATTTCTAAATTATGGATGGATAATCTATTTCTTTTAATGACAAATTTGTTATAAAAGGAATAGGGACATTATCTATTAGTACATTGATAGGAAATTTATAACTTGAACCAAGCTGATGCAAATAGAGTTAATAACTCATCTTCTAATTCTAATAAGAGAAAAGAACCTTGAAGATGAACCAAACATATCTTTGATCTTAGGCTTGGTTAACCTAAGCGAGAATTGAGTTGATAGGTGATGGACCTTTGGGTTCATTAGTGGTGGAGGATCTCCCAACCTACGAATCTTGCTTGGAGGTAAGATGACCAAGAGGCCTTTCAAGGCCAAGGGGTATAGAGCCAAAGATATGTTAGAAATTGGTTCATTCGATTTGTATGGTCCTATGTCTATCGGGCTAGAGGTGGTTTTGAATATTTCGTCTCTTTTATAGATGATTATTCAAGATATGGATACATTTACTTGATGCGCCAGAAATCTGAATGCTTTGTGAGTTCAAAGAATTCAAGGTGATGTGGAGAAGCGTCAAGGTAAAAGTATCAAGACCCTACGATCTGATCGTGGTGGTGAATACCTCTTGGGAGAGTTTAGGAATTACTTATCGGAGGTGATTCAATCCCAATTGTTACTGGCACAATGAGAATGGTGTAGCGAGCGAAGGAATAGGACTCTTATGGAGATGGTTAGATCGATGATGAGTTATTACGACTTGCAGTTCATTACGGGGATATGCTCTAGATCTGGCGTGTACATTACAGAACTTGGTTCCATCTAAATCGGTGCCTTCTACTCCCATGAGTTGTGGGTGGTGAAAGCCTAGTCTAAGACATATTCGGATATGGGAGTCCCGGCACATGTGTTGAAGGCGGATCTTTGGTAAGTTGGAACCTCGTGTATGAAATCTGCATGTTGTTGGCTATCCTAAGGAAGCGAAGGGTGGTTTGTTTTATAGTCCTAGAGATCGGAGGTGATCGTTAGCACGAATGGATTTCTAGAGGAAGACTATGTGATGAACCACAAGCCCAGAGTAAAATTGTTCGGAGGAGTTAAAGGGAAGTCACTTCTTTAGTACCACCGGTACAAGAGGATATACCACATGTCAGCACAGCGTGTCACGAGAGGATACACGAGTGATACCTCGTCGTAGTGGGAGGGTTGTGAGACGCTGATAGATTCATGTTCTTGGGAGAATCTTGATTTGGTCACTGGCGAACATGAACTGATCCTGGACATATGATGAGGCAATCCAAGATAAAGATCACGATATCTTGGCGAGTGCAATGAATCTTGAGATTGAATCTATGGATTCAAATCAGTCAGGAGCTAGTAGAACCACGATGGTGTAAAAACCATTGGATGCAAGTGGATCTACAAAGAAAGAGAGGAATAGATGGGAAGGTTGAGACCTTCGAGGCTTGTTGCGAAGGGTATACTCGGAAGAGGGTATCGATTATGAGAGACCTTTTAAGCTGTATCTTAAATCTATCCGGATTCTCTTATGCATAGCGGCTCGTATGGATTATGAGGTGTGGCGGATGGATGTCAGGCGGCTTTCCTTAATGGAAGTCTTGAGAAAACATCTACATGAAGCAACGGAGGATTCATTGCTAAGGGAAAGAGCATCTTGTATGTAAGCTTAATCGGTCCATTTATGGATTGAAAGCAAGCTTGAGGTCTTGGAACATTCGGTTTGATGAGGTGATCGATCTTATGGATTTATTCAAAGTCCGGATGAGTCTTGTGTATACAAGAGATGTGACGGAAACGTAGTGGTATTTCTTGTACTATACGTAGATGACATTTTGTTGATTGACAACAATATCAAGGTGTTATCAGACGTAAGGGTATAGTTGTCCAAACAGTTTGATATGAAGGACTTGGGAGAAGTGGGACACATCCTTGGGATCAAGGTTATAAGGGATAGCAGGAAAAGGATGTTGTGCTTATCCGAAGCTTCATACATAGACACGATTATGGAGCATTTTAGCATGCAGAACTCCAAGAAGGGTTTTCTACCTTTCAGGCATGGAGTACCTCTATCAAGAGATGTGTCCTGAATCATCCGAGGAGATAGAGGAGATGAAGTGGTTCCTTATGCTTGGCGATAGGAAGCCTCATGTATGCGATGCTATGTACGAGACCGGATATACTGCTTTGTATTAGGCATGGTCGTGATATCGAGTAATCGGAGAGAGGACATTGGACTGCGGTAAAGCATATATTGAAATACCTGAGAAGGACTAGGGATTATATGCTAGTCTACAGGCGGACAATTACTCACGTGGGTTACACAGTTTGACTTCCAATCGATAGGGATAAGATGAAGTCTACCTCGGGTTTGTGTTTACTTTGGGAGGTGGAGCCATTGTATGGAGGAGTGTCAGCGAAATGCGTGGCGGACTCCACCATGGAAGGAGTATGTGGCGGCCTGAGGCGGCCAAAGAAGTATGGCTCGGGAACTTCTGATGGACTTGGATGTGATTCCTGGTTTGCCCAGAACTATCACAATTTATTGTGATAATAATGGTGCAGTTGTAAACTCGAAGGAAACACGAGATCATAAGGCAAGTAAACACAGAGAGCGCAAGTACTACCTGATACGAGAAATCGTAAAGGAGGTAGAAGTTACTGTCGCCTAGATTACATCAGAGGATGACCTGGTAGACCCTTTTTCACTAAGGCCCTTCTAGCGAGAGCTTTGTTAGGCATGTGGAGGGAAAGGGAATCAGATGTATGGCAGTATGAGACAGCATAGTCTTTTAGTATAAGTGGGAGATTGTAGGGATGTATACTGAAAAGTCTATCTTTTGTATGAACATCTTTATTTTGAAATAAGAATCACATGATCATTGTTTGCATATTTTTATGGTTATACAATATTGTCTAATACTTACATTGTAGATAACATGGTGTGTGGTGTCACACGGAGATCATGTTATCGGCTCCTTATAAAAGTATAAGTAAAGGCTCACAAGAGATGGCTTTGGACAAACCATCGGAATGGTTGTAGTGTGATTTGGTATTGGTTTGTCTTGACCATAGAATCACACTAGTGCACTTTGTGTGTATTGAGCAGGACCGACTTAGAGGTGATTCGATTTATTGCTGACTACATAATCGAATCGGACCTCAGATATTATTTAGTACATGCTCTTAATCGATATAATACGGGCACATATACTTAGTACTCATCTCTTTGATTTACCAATGGCGAGATTTATAGATTAAATCGATAGACTCATTAAGTTGGGAGATGATATTATTTATATGGTGTGCGTTGATTATAGGAGAAACCGTGTCCTATATATTAGGATGATGATGTCCCCTTGAGGAGCTCATGGGTTCATCATGTAAACCTGCAGTGGACTTGGTCAGAGCATGATGAAAGGTTGAGTGGTACTACTCATGGAGTTAGATGTTGATTAATTAATGGTCAGTAAATTAATTAATCATGGACATTCGAGATCTTAAACACGGGGAGAAAATGTACAAATAATATATGGAGCCCATATTATCATATGGGGGTTGGTGAGGTAGATCAATGATGGACCTTTAGTGGATTGGATCATCATTAGTGGATCGGACTTTATGTGGGCTTGATCCATGGGTGGCCAAGACCCAACTCCTCCTCATGGTCCCTAATGTAGCCTATTAACACCTCATGATGCTTAGATCAATGGATAGAAACAAAACTCTAAGATCCATTGGTAGAGATTAAATCTCTAAGATCCAGACGGTTGAGATTAAATCTCTAGATCACGGTTGAGATTAAATCCTAGAACCAATGGAGAGATTAATTCATGACTTATCCCTAACTCTATAAAAGGAGGGCATGGGAGTTGGCGTGAAGATCATGAGAAGAGCTAGGGTTTTGGCGGCAAGAATAGGGCAATCCTAGTTGAGATAGGATTAGGGTTAGGGTTTGGAGGCTTGGGTGGCACCAAATAAGGAAGTCTTTCTTCTCTTCTTCTTCCTCTTGTGCCAACGTCCAGCATCTTCAGCTCTTTTCCAGCCTTGGCTGCCCAAAAGCCTTCTCCTTCTCCTTAGGTGGTGGAAACAAGATATAGGGTTTCCCTTGGTGTCTTGGTTGTTTTCCACCATCTCCTCTCCTTCCTTCTTGTTGGCGTGGCAAGGATAGTTAGTTCCTTGTTGGTTGGTTTTAGGAGGAGAAAAACCTTGTTTCTATTCTTTCTCTTTCTTTGGAAGAGCAAGGAAGGAAGTGTTGCGATCTAGGAGCTTCAACTTTTGGTGGATCGTCGCCCACACGACGTCCAAAAGGAGGAAGGTCATACATTAGAAGACTTGGAGGTATACCTATTCTTCTTTCTCATTTATTCATTGCTTGTATTTATTTTTGATTTATGAGCATGTTATATTTCTGTAAATGGCTAAATAATACTTGGATCCCGAGTATAAACACAAAAACCGGCGATCCGGACATCGTCTATTCCGCGGCTACTCGTAGAATAGAGGATGGTTGCTTGAACAACTAGTTTGTTCAAGTGACCTCTCTAAACGAATAGCACGACGATGACTTGGTTGCTTTGGGAATCCCTTTTGTCTAGGATTAAATTTTTAATCCGGGGACATCGAAGGGATCACCATGGTCAAGCAACCGAGGCGAAGGGGAAGCGAAGTTTCCCCTCACGGATCAACCCCAACAGATTGATGGTGTCCCAATCCATCAATTCATCGACTAGGGATAATTCCGATACATCACAATTACACATGTAGAGATACTCACTAGTTGTGATCCAATCATAAATTCTCTCATGCTGTGAATAATATCATGGACATTCAGTAAATGAGTTTAATATCTAATCAAATACATGAAAACATGTATACTCAAATAGTGAATCTTCATTTATCATATAAATGGTTCAAACATAAGGCGATTGGCTTAGGACATCTCTCATATATTACTAACAACTCTTGCCGTCGGTCAAAGAGAAATAAAGGAAGAAGAAAAGATATGGGTGACAGCCAAGAGAGAAAGAAGAAGAGATATGGGCACCGGCTAAACCATAGGAAGAGAGGAAAAACTTCCACTTGTTGCCGCCCAAGACCTCTCCAAACCATAGCCTCCCAACCCTTGGAAGCAAACCCTAATCTCCAATGATTAGTTGTGGCCAAAGCCAAGGAGCAAACCCTAGAATTCTAATGCTTCTTAATGCCGCCCAAGCCTTTGCCTCCTATTTATAGATTTTGCCCAAACCTCCTTTTAATTGTGTCCGTTGGATCTAGGTTTCATGAGGGTTTTAATAGGCTACAATAGGGACTATGTGGAGGAGTTGGATCTTGGCCACCCAATGGAACCGTCCCACATAAAATCCAATCCATTAATGATAATCCATTCCACTAGAGGATTATCATTGATCTACCTCACCAACCCCCATAAATAAATATGGGCTCCATATATTAATTGCACAAATATCTCCTCGTATTTAATATATCTAATGTCCATTAATTAATTAATTTACTGACGATTAATTAATCAACATCTAACTCCATGAGTAGTACCACTCAACCTTATCATCATGTCGGACCAAGTCCACCTGCAGGGTTTACATGATGATCCTTATGAGCTCCTCAAGGGGATATCATCATCCTAATACATAGGACACGGTTTCCTCCTATAATCAACGACACACCATATAAATAATATTATTTCCTAACTTACTGAGCCTATCGATTTAATCTATAAATCTCGCCCATTGATAAATCAAAGAAATAAATACTAAGTACATGTGCCCGTTATTATATCGGGATTAAGAGCATGTACACCATAATATTCGAGGTCCGATTCAATTATGTAGTCAGCAATAAATTGAATCACCTCTAAGTAGGTCCTGATCAATACACACAAAGTGTACTAGTGTAATTCTATGGTCAAGACAAACCAATACCAAATTACACTACAACTATACCAATAGTTTGTCCAAAACTATCTCGGTTGTGAGCCTCATTTATACTCTACAAGGAACTGATAACATGATCTTCCGTGTGACACCACATACCATGTTATCTATAATGTAATGTATCAGACAATATACATAACCATAAATATATAAATAATGATCATGTGATTCTTATTTCAAAAATAAAGATGTTCATACAAAGGATAGGCTTTTCAGTATACATCCCAACATCTATAATATAAATACCAAATGATTCAAATCTAATGATTTGAACTAAACATATCTCTGGCATTGTTGCCTGGGTCACGTAAATGAGAGTCACATATCCCAGCTCCATAAGGATTGATTACTGGACTCATTTAATTTTAAATCATATGAGACATGCGAATCTTGTCTTCTAGGCAAGATGACCAAGACTCCATTTAGTGGACATGAAGAAAGAGCGACAGACTTGTTAGGACTCATACATACTGATATATGTGACCCTTTCAATAGCGCTGCTAGAGGAGGCTATCAGTATTTCATCACTTTTATTAATGATGTCAGTAGATACGGCTATGTGTATCTCATGAAACACAAGTCAGAATCCTTTGAAAAGTTCAAAGAATTCAAGAGTGAAGTACAAAACCAACTTGGCAAAAGTATTAAGATACTTTGATCAGATCGAGGTGGTGAATACCTTAGCCAACAGTTTTGTGACCATCTTACTGAGTGTGAGATCATATCTCAACTCACTCCACCTGGAACACCATAGTGGAATGGTGTATCCGAATAGAGAAATCGTACTTTATTAGATATGGTACAATCGATGATGAGTCAGACTGATCTACCTACTTCCTTCTGGGGATTTGTTCTAGAGACTGTTGTCTTTACACTTAACCGTGTTCCATCTAAAGATGTCATAAAGACACCATATATGATATGGACTGGGAAGAGTCCCAAAATGTCTTTTATGAAGATTTGGGGTTGTGAGGCTTATGTTCGACTCAAGTCTCCGACAAACTAGGCCCCAAATTAGACAAGTGCTACTTTGTAGGATATCCCAAGGAAATGAAGGGATATTACTTTTTCAATCCCACACAAGGCAAAGTGTTTGTCGCTAGAAATGACGTATTTCTAAAAAGAGAGTTCATTTCTAGAAGAACAAGTGGGAGTAAAATCCATCTTGAGGAAGTTTAAGATATAGATAGCACTGAGGCTTTGATAGAAATTGAACAAGCACCACAAAGTGTTGTGGATGATGAGATTGTTGCACAAGTTATGGAGGAACAACCTGTTCAAGTAGACCAAGCTCTTTGCAAGTCCAATAGGATACGTCATCAGCCTGAGAGATATTCATTTCTCTTGTCTGACCATGATGACGTTATTCTTGTTGAGTTGAATGAGCCTACATCCTATCAGGAAGCTGTGATGAGCCCAGATTCTGAGAAATGGCTAGAGGTCATGAGGTCCGAAATGGAATCCATGTACACTAATCAAGTATGGACTTTGGTTGATCCACCTGAAGGGGTCAAATCCATTGGGTGTAAGTGGGTCTTTAAGAGAAAGACTGACATGGATGGTCTTGTGCATACCTATAAAGGGTGATTGGTAGCTAAAGGTTTCAAGCAGATTCATGGTATTGACTATGATGAAACTTTTTCACAAGTTGCGATGCTTAAGTCTATTCGGATCATGCTTGCTATTGCAGCTTACTATGATTATATGATCTGGAAAATGGATGTCAAAATTGTATTTCTGAATGGAAACCTACTCGAGGATGTGTACATGACACAACCTGAGGGTTTTGTAGATCCAAAGCATGTTGGAAAGGTATGCAAGCTGCAAAGGTCCATTTATGGTTTAAAGCAAGCATCTAGAAGCTGGAATCTTCGATTCGATGATGCGATCAAAGAGTTTGGTTTCATCAAGAATGAAAATGAACTTTGTGTCTTCAAGAGGGTTAGTGGGAGCATAGTTATTTTTCTTATCTTGTATGTTGATGACATACTTCTTATTGGAAACGATATCCCTATGCTACAGTTTGTGAAGACTTGGCTTGGGAATTGTTTCTCGATGAAAGACTTAGGAGAAGCAACCTATATATTTGGCATCAAGATCTATAGAGGTAGATCTAAGAGACTTCTTGGCCTAAGTCAAAGTACATACATTGACAAGGTGCTAAATTGTTTTGTCATGCAGAATTCCAAGAGGGATTCTCTGCCAATGTCATATGGTGTGAGTCTTTCGAAGACTCAATGTTTCTCTTCTAAGGAAAAGAGAGACTGCATGGATCATATCCCTTATGCATCTGCTATAGGGTCTATCATGTACGTCATGCTTTGTACTCACCCCGTTGACTCGTATGCTTTGAGCATGACAAGAAGATACTAGTCAGATCCAGGTGAAAATCACTAGACAACTGTCAAGAACATTCTTAAGTACTTACTAAGGATGAAAGAATATTTCTTGATATTTGGAGGTGATGAGGAGCTAGCTGTAAAGGGTTACAGTGATGCAAGCTTCCAAACTGATAGAGATGATTTTAGATCACAGTCAGGATATGTATTTTTCCTGAATGGTGGCACTGTGAGCTGGAAGAGTTCGAAGCAAGACACAGTTGCAGATTCTATAACATAAGTCGAGTATATTGCTACGTCTGATGCGGCAAAGGAGGTTGTTTGGATCCGGAAGTTCATCACTGAACTTGGGGTGGTTCCTAGCATAGCGGACCCTATAAACCTCTATTGTGATAACAATGGAGCTATTGCACAGGCTAAGGAACCTCGCTCTCATCAGCGATACAAACACATACTATGGTGATTCCATCTCATTTGAGAGATAATCAATAGAGGAAATGTGAGAATATGCAGAGTACCAACGGATGCTAACATTGCAGATCCTTTGACCAAGGCTTTGGCACAGAGAAAGCATGATGGTTATACTAGGTCACTGAGTATTAGATATTATAGTGATTAATACTAATGCTAGTGGGAGATTGTTAGTAGTAAGAATTAGAGCAAATTATGTGATGATTGACTAGGGACTTATGTATCATATTCTATTAATAATAAAGGCAAAGTTTGGTTATTATATTTACTTCATGCTTGTGTCAGCCGAATAAATATAATAATGCCCTAGAAAATAGGTTCTTATCTGCAACACATCAATTGGTTGAATTGATTGTGAGAGGTGTTGGGATGTATACTGAAAAGTCTATCTTTTGTATGAACATCTTTAGTTTTGAAATAAGAATCACATGATCATTGTTTGTATATTTATGGTTATGCATATTGTCTCATATATTACATTGTAGATAACATGGTGTGTAGTGTCACACATTAGATCATGTTATCAGCTCCTTGGAGAGTATAAGTAAAGGCTCACAATCGAGATGGCTTTGGACAAACTATTGGTATGGTTGTAGTGTGATTTGGTATTGGTTTGTCTTGACCATAGAATCACATTAGTACACTTTGTGTGTATTGAGAAGGACCGACTTAGAGGTGTTTCGATTCATTGCTGACTACATAATCGAATTGGACCTCAGATATTATATTGTCCATGCTCTTAATCCCGATATAATAACGGGCACATATACTTAGTATTCATTTCTTTGATTTACCAATAGGCGAGATTTATAGAGTAAATTGATAAGCTCGGTAAGTTGGGAAATGGTATTATCTATATGGTGTGTCGTTGATTATAGGAGGAAATCGTGTCCTATATATTAGGATGATGATGTCCCCTTGAGGAGCTCATAAGGTTCATCATGCAAACTCTGCAGGTGGAGTTGGTCCGGCATGATGATAAGGTTGAGTGGTACTACACATGGAGTTAGATATTGATTAATTAATTGTCAGTAAATTAATTAATCGACGGATATTTGAGATCTTAAACTGAAGGGAATTGCTTCGGAGGCTCATTGGCTCCCATGTCCCCGGATTAAAATTTTCACTAATGAAAAAACTAATCCGGATGGGATGAGTTTCCTAAGCACAACCATTTCGTCGTCGTGCTAACAACTTGAGTGATCGCTTGAACAAACTAGTTGTTCAAGCAACCCAACTCTTCTAGTTGGTTAGCCGCAGAAGAGACGAAGGACGGATCGCCGGTTTTTGTGTTTGTCTTCGGGGTCCATGATTATACAAATGCAAACTAGTATAATCAACACATACTAACATAAAGATAAGAACATGCAAAGATCAATAAAAGTTGTAAAACTTTTATACCTCTCGATCTTCTATCGTATGTCCTATCCCGTGTGGGCGAAGATCCTCCACGAGTAGAAGCCTCCTAGATCACGTTCTTCCTTTCCTTGCTCTATCCGAACAAAGAGAAGAACCAAACAAAGACTCCTTCTCCTTTCTAGAACCGACCACCAAGCCAAGGAGCTTGATATAACCGTCGGCCAAGGAGTAGCTTCTTGGGCGCCGGCCAACCTTGAGAAGAGTTGCCGCCGGCCACCAAGGAGAAAGCAAGAGGGCACCGGCCAAGAGCTCCAAGGATGAAACCAAGCCCTTGTTTCCACTGGCCAAGGAGAAAAGGATGAAGGGAAGAGCGCCGGCAAAGGATGAGAAGAGGAAGAGGGGTGCTGGCCAAAACCCTAGGGAGAACAAAGCTTGCCGCCCACTTCTAGCCACCCAAAACCCTAACTTCTCTGGGGTTTGTTGCCGCCCACTTTTAGATAGGCAAAACCCTAATCCACAAGCATTTGTTGCCGCCCAAGCCTTAGCCCTCTATTTATAGAGTTGGCCTTAAGCCTACTTTAATCTCCACCGTCGGATCTAGGGATTTAATCTCCACCGTCGGATCAAGGGTTTCATCCCAACCGTCGGATCTAGGGGTTCATCCCAACCGTCGGATCTAGGGTTTCATCCCAACCGTCGGATCTAGGGTTTCATCCCCACCGTTGGATTTAGGGTTTTATCCCAACCGTCAGATCTAGAGATCTAATCTCAACCGTCGGTTCTAGAGTTTTGTTTTCCATCCTTGGATCTAGACTTCATGAGGATTATATTAGGCAAAACCCTAATCCACAAGCATTAGTTGCCGCCCAAGCCTTAGCCCTCTATTTATAGAGTTGGGCTTAAGCCTCCTTTAATCTCCACCGTCGGATCTAGGGATTTAATCTCCACCGTCGGATCTAGGGTTTCATCCCAACCGTCGGATCTAGGGTTTCATCCCAACCGTCGGATCTAGGGTTTCATCCCCACTGTCGGATCTAGGGTTTTATCCCAACCATCGGATCTAGAGATCTAATCTCAACCGTCGGTTCTAGAGTTTTGTTTTCCATCCTTGGATCTAGACTTCATGAGGATTATATTAGGCTACGATAGGGACCATGAGGAGGAGTTGGATCTTGGCCACCCGATGGATCGGAACCACACAAACTTGATCCATCAATGATGTTCCATTCCACTAGAGGATCATCATTGAATTACCTCAACAACCCCAATAAATTAATATGGGCTCCATATATTATTTGTACATCCATCTCCCCGTGTTTAAGATATCGAATGTCCATTAATTAATTGATTTACTGACCATCAATTAATTAACATCTAACTCCTCGAGTAGTACCACTCAACCTTATCATCATGTTGACTAAGTCAACAAGCTGGGTTTACATGATGAACCTTATGAGCTCCTCAAGGGACATCATCAACCTAATATATAGGACACAGTTTCCTCCTATAATCAACGACACACCATTTAAATAATATCATTTCCCAACTTACCGGGCATATTGATTTAATCCATCTAAATCTCACCCTATGGTAAATCAAAGAAATAAATACTAAGTACATGTGCCCGTTATTATATCGGGATTAAGAGCATGTACAACATAATATCCGAGGTCCGATTCAATTATGTAGTCAGCAATAAATTGAATCACCTCTTTGTCGGTCCTGCTCAATACACCTAAGTGTACTAGTGTAACTTTATGTTCAAGACAAAACAATACCAAGCTACACTACAACCATGCCAATGGTTTGTACAAAATCATCTTGGTTGTGAGCCTCTACTTATATTCTACAAGGGACTGATAACATGATCTTCTGTGTCACACCAAGCACCATGTTATCTACAATGTAAAATATTAGACAATATGCACACATATAATAAACATATAAAGTGCAAACAATGATCATGTAATTCTTATTTCAAAATAAAAATGTCCATACAAGAAGAGCTAGGCTTTCAGTATACATTCCAACATAAACATGGGGAGAAATATATGCAAATAATATATGGAGCCCATATTAACTTATGGGGGTAGGTGAGGTAGATCAATGATAATCCTCTGTAGGGGATTGATCGGTGTGTGTTGGCCTGGCTAGAGGGGGTGAATAGCCCTCAATTGTCCGATGGTGGAATTCACTCGTTCTCGTTGCGTTGCTTGTCTATGATTGTTGTTAGCGTAGCGGAATAACAATGATAATAATAATACTAACAACACATAACAATCACAAGCAATACACAAGCATATACGTGGTTCGAAACCGAATGGTTACTACTCCACGGTCGAGCTCACCGAGCTCTAGTTATGCGCACGACACTAACTAAACTCCTTCTCGACTACACGTCGGAGGTGGAGAAACCCCTCACAAGCTATTACAACAAGTAATATATGAAATACAAGCAATACAAAGACAAATACGAAATACATGTAAAGAATACTTTACAATGCTTGCTTTGAACCCTTTGCTTGTAGATTGCTTTAGATGGCTCTTGAAGGTCTGAAATGCAGCAGCAATTCCCCTCTAATAGCTTCACAAAAGTCTTGGCAAAATCCTCCAACTTGAGCTCCATTTATAACCTACATCAAGCAGTTTTCGCGCCCAACAGTCGACTGCCAAAAGGCCCCAGTCGATTGCCCCTGTAGCCGTTATCTCACAACGGCCAGATCCACGTCGGATAAGTTCCAACGGATAACCTACTCAATCGCCACCATGGAGTCGATCAGACCTAAGTAGCCGATCCCCGGCTACGGAGCGTTACGCTTGTGACACTCCCATCACGATCACATTCCATCGACAGTCGACATCAGTCGACTGCCAAGCACAAAACCGCAAGTCTAACACCAGTCGAACCCTAGTCGACTTGGACCAGTCGAACCGGCACCTATGTCAGTCGACTGCTGTCGAGCAAAACCTTAAACACCAAGTTGTTTGAGCATCCGACCGTCGGGTAAACCCTCAAACATCAAGTTTGAGCCTCCGACACTTAGTCTTAGCCACTTGGCCAAGTCCACATCATCCCTCATGGAGTTCCCCACCGAAGCTCTCTTCCTTCGGCCTACGTCCCTCGGATGCGCCAGGAGCACGACTTCGCAACGCCATCCTTCGCGTCTCTTGCCCTCGAAGTATGCTTCCCTTTGGGCTCACTCCATTTACTCCCCGTTCGGCGATCCCTCAGATGCACCAAGCGCACGGCTTCACAATGCCATCCTTCACCGACTCAAGGACCCCGAGCCTAGTGAACTTACCAAGTCCTCAAGACTTCCCACATGCACCAAGCGCACGACTTTGCAATGCATTTCTCACCAAGCACCAAGCGCACGACTTCGCAATGCTTTAGACTTTTCCACACCAAGCTCCATGCTTGGATTTTCCATGCCAACCCCATGTTGGACTTTCCCACACCAAGCTCCATGCTTGGATTTTCCATGCCAACACCATGTTGGACTTTCCCATGACAATCCCACGTCATGAGTTTTTTCTATCATCAAAATCCTATCAAGGTACTGCTCGAGTCAAACTCGAGTCAACCCGGGCCGATTGCACCAACAATCTCCCCCTTTTTGATGATTAACAAAACTACCATCTCAAGTCTACCAATTCTCCCATATTGGCAATTCTCATATCCCAAATGAGAATTCCAAACCTAATTGGTAACTTGGAACTTCTCCCCTGTTGGGAATTTGACGCCGCTAGAGGGGGGTGAATAGCGTGATACCGTACGATGATGGAATTCTTTCGCGTTCGATCGTCTACAATCTTGTTAGCACAGCGGAATAGTAATAACAAATAAATATAACAAGACACACAATCACAACACGATCATATAACGTGGTTCGGAACCACACGGTTCCTACTCCACGGATTGAGCTCTAACGAGCTCTAGCGATGCCAATGCAATCACTAATCAATAAACTCCTTCTCGACAACAAGTCGGAGGTGGAGAAACCTCGTACACAAGATTACAACAATAATCTAAAGAAATACAAGCAAATACAAAGGAAATGTAAAGAACACTTTACAAAACTAGGGTTTGAGCGCTTTGCTTGTTGGTTGCTTGGATGAGGTTGAAGGGCCCTGAAATGCACCTGCAAATCGCCTTCAAATCGCCTCAAGAAAGCTCCCCAAGAACTGATGCCGCAATCTCCATGAACAGCTTCCTTTTATCTCGCGTCGGGCTGGATTTCCCGGGCGATCGCCAACACGAGCCGTGAGACAACGGCTCAATCCACGTTGGACAAATTCCAACGGGACTCTCACCAGTCGACTACCAACATTGGCGCCGATCGCTAACGCCGTAGTCGACGCCACGGCTACGAGCGCTTGCTCGCCACTCGGCCGGCGATCGCTGCCATCCCTTAGCGATCGCGTCGACCACGATCGCTGCTCCCATGAGCGATCATTCGCCAGAGCCTTAAAGCTCTCAACCGGTCGAACTCGAGTCGACTCCGAATCGAACCGGCCATAATGCCAGTCGATTGCCAACCTCAAGAATGAGGTTTTAACCCAAGTATGGTGCCCCCATACTTGCTAGACCACCCTTAGCCTAGACCTAAGCCTTCTAGCCACCTCCATCAGCCTCACGCCTCTCAGATCCCTCCAAGTCATCCATGACTTGTTCATCCATCGCGCTATCTTCCAGGTGCTTCCATCGGCTATGTCATGCTAACGGTGTCTACACCGCCAAGGCACATTGGACTTACGCCGCCAAGACTCCGCTTGGACTTTACGCCGCCAATATCAATCCCCTTGGACTTCTCAAATGCCAAGACTCAAGCTTGGACTTTCCCTTGCCAACCCATGTTGGACTTTCCATGCCAAGACCCATGCTTGGACTTTCCATTTGCCAAGACCCATGCTTGGACTTCTCATTTGCCAAGACCCATGCTTGGACTTCCCATGCCAAGTACTCAAGACTTGGACTTTCCCAAATGCCAAGTGTCCCACTTGGACTTTCCATGCCAAGTACCCATGACTTGGACTTTCCCATAAACACATGGTCAACCCTAGTCAACCACCAAAGTCTCCCTCGAGTCAAACTCGAGTCTGGTCAATTATAACCTGGGTCGATTGTATAAACAATCTCTCCAATATATTAACCGACATTAATGTCAACCATCAATGTCAATCCTATGTCTAACATACTTTGTCAAATCCCTTTGTCAAACATCAAAACATCACTCGAGTCAAACTCGAGTCTGGTCAATCGTGACCTGGGCCGATTGCACCAACATCCCCCTTTTTGACATTACATCAAAAAGGTCCTCCCCAAGGGTATGAATATCTCATATCCCAATGAGATCTTACAATCTCTCCCTTGGAGGAACACATGCCTACATTCTTTCTAGTGATTCCATATCACTTAAGAGAGGCAACCCAAACTTTCCTCCCATGAGGAAATGCACATCCATCTCCCCATGATGGATACCTCCCCTTAGAGGCTTGCTCCCCCTTGACTATTGTACCAACAATGTCCTTGGAGAGTCCCTAAGCCAATAGGAACATTTAACCAATCAAAATTAAGGCAAAGTTCAACAATGAACTCTCTTCCACCTTAAAATTGATACTCTCCCTAAACCCATCTCCTAATCCATGTCCAATGGATTTCCACCCTTTCTAATGCTCTCCCAAGCATATCCTAGGGTTAGGAGTGGTTAGGGGACCTTAATGTCACACCCGCCCTTTTCGGACCCAGAATCCGGAAGGGGCGGCGCGTGACGCGACCGTACATACATACATTACATACAGCGGAAGACTTTATACATACTTCTTAATTCATACAGCGGAAGACTTTAGACCTATTTTTTTTTCTTTTAAAACGTAAACATGCATTGACATATATATATACATATATATATATATACACTTCTTCTTTTAACATAGAGTATGCTTCATAACATGTATAGATACTTCTTCTTACTTCTTCTTTACTTCTTCTTATCAACATAGAGCATGCATCATATATATAGATACTTAGTGCTTAGTTCAGGTTCATAAACATCATCGTCATAAGGAGACATAAGTAAGGACATCCATAGACATCATCATCAAACATATATAGATAGACCTAACGGATCCTCTCCACCATGCCACTACCACACACATTTGGCCCCTCCTGCTGCTCCCTTTAGTTTATCCATCCCTTACCCTTATCTGCAGTATGAGGGAAAGATAAACTATAAGCACATAGGCTTAGTAAGATCCAGTCCTACTCACAAAATCCATATATCGACATTAATCATGGCATGTAATATTCATAACATATAAGCAATATAACATGTAACATACATGGCGTAATCAACTTAACATGTAGCATAAGTAACGTGAGTAAACATAACATGTATCATCCATAACATGGCAGCATAACATGTATCATCTATAACATAGCATCATATCATGTACATTTAGGACTTAATTAAACATAACATATAACATACGTAACGTAGCAAATCAACATAACATACGACATATATGTATGACCTATCAAACAAAACATACATCATGTGTAACATAGTGACATAACTGTTGGATCGAGAAGCGTCGCTAGAGGAGGGGGGTGAATAGCGATCGTAAATCTTTTCTTTTTCGTTCGTTCAATACGCAAAGTAAGCACAGTGGAAAATAAATGAACACGTTTATTTTACTTGGTTCACAACCCAGCGGTTGCTACTCCAAGGCCCTATCGGTCCTAGACCGCGTACGGAGGGCAAAGCACTAAAACGTCTCCTCCTCGTTGGAGGTAGGAGACAACGATTACAAAAACCGAATACACGAGGATGAGGCAACAAGCCTACCTCACCTCGTTATGAAGATAAAAAACACAGAATATAATATCAAAAATATTACTTGAATCTGCTGCCGACGAAGAAGATCTGAGGTTGTCGTCGCGTCGGCGTTATGACGGTGTTGAAGCGTTGGCGTTGTAGGAGCACTTGATGAATAATTGATGATCTTTGGAGATGAATCCTCCCCTCCTTTTATAGACTTTAGCCTCTGAATTTGTCTCCTATTTCTTTGGAACGGATCATGAATTTTTCCAAATTTTTATCGCTGGCGGGTCCGCACAAACGTTATCCGCTTTGACCTAGCGCAAAGTCAATCGTCCCCATCGATCGATGCCTCTCATCGATCGATGACAATGATCGATGCATCTCATCGGGCCGATCGATAATAATGACCGCCAATGTCCAAGAATGATCGCACCGCCACTTCTGCGGTAAGAGATTAGCTCGGAAAATGATAAATACGACGGTTTCTAATCGTCGATCTCAACCTAGACCTTCCACAGAAGTCTTAGTCGAATCGTCGCCTTATTCGTCCGTAAAGAGGACACGACCTTACAATCTTCACTCACGAGCTTACCTCGATAGTAGCTTTAGCCGCGCCCACTCGATTCTTCTCCTCGGAATTCACTCAGTGTCGCCGACACCACGTCTTCCTCCGGGTGTCGCTAGCCTTCAGCTCCAGCTTTAGTACTTTTCTGCACACTTGATTTAGCTCGTGAGATAACAATATAAACTTAACTTTGTGTCTTTGCCATAATCAAAACACAGGTTCGATTATCTAGTGCCCCTGCACCAACAATAACATGGCATTGTTGGTGCAGTGAGGCACCGAAATCGAACCTGTGTTTTGATTATAGCAAAGACACAAAGTTAAGTCTATTTTGTTTTCTCACGAGCTGAATCGAGTGTGCAGAAGATTGATATAGCTGGAGCTGAAGGCTAGCGACACCCAGAGAAAGCCGCGGTGGTCGAGTAACACTCGAGTGATTTCGGAGGGAGCTGATGGAATCGAGTGGAAGGCCGAAAGCAAAAGCAACACGTAAGTATCGAGGTAAGCTCGTGTGTGTGAGCGTAAGTGAGGTCGTATCCTCTTTACGGGGATGATCTTAAGCGTAGATCCGACCCAAGACATCTCATAGGTGGTCTAGGTCGAGATCGGACGGTCGAAGACCGTCGGAATTATGTTTTTGTTGAGCTAACTTTGACTTGCAGAGCATCACGATCGCTATTGAGGACTCGATCGCCGCGGTATCACGATCGCTAAAGCAGTCATCAATCGATCGATGTCGCCATCACGATCGATGATGGCCATCACCGATGGTCAATGATCAGATTCGAGGAGTCAAGGCTTATCACTCCACCTCAAAGCGGTTTGGTGTCCATTTGTGATTGGTTGAAGACCCACTCGAAAAGGGGCTCAAAGGCTATAAAAGGAGGGCCAAACCTAGGGTTTTGACAACAATTCTAAGCTTCCAAAAAGTCTCTGCAAAGCTACCGACAACAACGTGCTTCTTCTTCTCCGACGTCTAGGTTTCATTTCCTTTATTTTTGTACGTCGGTTTTAATTTTAGTGTCGTTGCTCATTTACATTCTTCGAAGCTATTTTTCTATCGTAACGAGGAGAGGGGGAGTGTCCCTCTACCTCAAGTTTTTTTTGTATCGATTAACTCCTACCTCCAACGAGGAGGAGTTTGTCTAGTGATTTGCCCTCCGTGCGTGGTCAAGGACCACTAGGGCCTTGGAGTAGTAGCCTTCGGCTATGAACCAAGTAAATATCTTGTTTCTATTGTCTCCTTTACTTTTTGTTTTGCTTATCTTTCCGCTGCGTATATTTGTCTTGAAACGAATTCGAAAAAGTTTTTTCTTTCGCTATTCACCCCCCCCTCTAGCGAACCGCATTGATCCAACAGGCATATCAAACGTAACATACATCATAGGTAACATAGTGGCATAACATGGCATATCAAACATAACATACTTCATATGTAACATAGTGGCATAAACATGGCATATCAAACATAACCTACATCATATGTAGCATAGTGACATAAACATGGCATATCAAACATAACATACTTCATATGTAACATATCAACATAGCATGTAACATAACAATCTAATCAGGTAACATATGCAAGATGCTTTTGAAAACATATATTATAGGTACGTAAATATAATTCTCAACATATTTGGGCCCGGCATTGTACCACTTCTTCATTATCATAGCGCGCATCCCTAAATAGGCCCGAGGTAGCAAGTCTCGAACCTAATAGGTTACTAGGCCCGATCTTAGTCCGTCGACCTAGGGCAATCGTCATAGCGTAGAAGCCCATCCTAGGCCCGAGTCTTACTCCATCGACCTAAGGCATCTTGGAGCCCATCCCGTACTAGGCCCGAGTCTTATTCCATCGACCTAGGGGCAATCATACATAGAAGCCCATCCTAGGCCCGAGTCTTATTCCATCGACCTAGGGCATCTTAGGAGCCCATCCCTTCTTGGACCCTGTTAGGGTCTTGGTACAAGCCATGCAGAAGGTAAAATACTTATATGCTTATTCTATAACATAGCTTATTTCATTTTGCAAACATAGCATACTTCATTTCATTTCTATAACACATCATGCTTCCCTTCATGAACATATCATCTTTCATTTCGTAAACATACCATTCTTCATTTCATAACATATCATTCTTCATTTCATCATCATGTCATATTCACGTCGTGAACATATCGTTTTGTTTCATTTCATAATCTTATCTTTTTCCATTTCATAACATATGGCATGCATTTACCCAACATAAAACACATGTTAGCCTATTTATTTAACTTAACAACAACTTCATATGCACATAAGACTTGAATTAACCTAAGGCATGTTATCTTCATCTAGCATTAATTAATATCACAAGTCAACATGCATTCACCCAACATAAAACACATGTTAGCCTATTCATTTAACTTAACAACAACTTCATATGCACATAAGACTTGAATTAACCTAAGGCATGTTATCTTCATCTAGCATTAATTAATATCACAAGTCAACATGCATTCACCCAACATAAAACACATGTTAGCCTATTCATTTAACTTAACAACAACTTCATATGCACATAAGACTTGAATTAACCTAAGGCATGTTATCTTCATCTAGCATTAATTAATATCACAAGTCAACATGCATTCACCCAACATAAAACACATGTTAGCCTATTCATTTAACTTAACAACAACTTCATATGCACATAAGACTTGAATTAACCTAAGGCATGTTATCTTCATCTAGCATTAATTAATATCACAAGTCAACATGCATTCACCCAACATAAAACACATGTTAGCCTATTCATTTAACTTAACAACAACTTCATATGCACATAAGACTTGAATTAAAAACTTCATCTAATCCCCAAAAATGCATGATGGCCGAATGGTCCATAGGGGTTTCTAGGGCTATCCTTCATCCTAATTCATTTAACACGACCACAACTTCATTTGCACCTAGAACATGAACTAGACTTCATTTAGTCACCCAAAATTCATGGTGGCCGAATGATCCATAGGGTTTTCTAGGGTTATCTTTTAACCTAATTCATTTAACATAACACAACAACTTCATTTGCATATAAAACAAGAACTAGACTTCATTTAATCACCCAAAACATAGGTTGGCCGAATGATCCATAGGGTTTTCTAGGGTTATCTTTTAACCTAATTCATTTAGCATAACACAACAACTTCATTTGCATATAAAACAAGAACTAGACTTCATTTAATCACCCAAAACATAGGTTGGCAGAATGATCCATAGGGTTTTCTAGGGTTATCTTTTAACCTAATTCATTTAACATAACACAACAACTTCATTTGCATATAAAACAAGAACTAGACTTCATTTAATCACCCAAAACATAGGTTGGCCGAATGATCCATAGGGTTTTCTAGGGTTATCTTTTAACCTAATTCATTTATCATAACACAACAACTTCATTTGCATACAAAACAAGAACTAGACTTCATTTAATCACCCAAAACATAGGTTGGCCGAATGATCCATGTAGGTTTTTAGGGTTAGCTTTTGTCCTAATCCATCTTAAATCCTAACATCATCATATAGTTACAAAAAAAACATAGCATAGAACTTCATTAAAACCTAAAATCATGGCTTGGCCGAATAGGCTTTAGTGGCTATTAGGGTTAGCTTTTAACCTAATCCCTTTTTCCATCTTAACATCATCATCTACTTCCTAAACATAGCATACAACTTCATTGATAAACCAAAACCTAGCTTGGCCAGATATAACATATAGGTTTCTTTTACAAACATCAATCGAAGCTACTCGTATGCAGGTGAGGGATACTTACATCCTTCGCTTTGTTTGTAGTGTGAGATAACCTAAGGAACACAAAACCTAGCCCTTGCTTCTTGCTTGAAGGAGTTTCGGCCAAGAGTGGAAATGGAGAGGAAATGGAGAGGGAGAGCTTTAGGGTTTCGGTGAGAAGAAGAAGAGAAGTGGAGAAAGTGAAGTTGCTCACTCATGCCTCCTCATCCCCCCCCTATTTATTCACCTAAAGAGTCCCTTAATCTCCCTTACACTTAACCATAATTTCCCTTATTCCTCTAATGATATAGTCCTATTGGGCTTCTGGTTAGTGGGTGCATCTATAGGGCTTGGCTATTTCTAGAGGTTTGGGGTTCAATTCCTAGGCCTTGCACCCCTTTTTGGCTTATTTTCTTTTATTTTTGAAAAGGCCCACATAAAGCCCATTATCATCAAGCCAAAAATTCTTGTAAAATTGCTAGGAATTTTACGGGCGTTACACTTAACCTAGCTGAACAAGGGCCTAATCAACAAGATTTACCCGAAATCACTTGGCAATGATCGACTAAATTAGTTGCCTCATTTTCCATTAGTCGATCGCCACCATGCGTCGATTGATAATCTGATAGTTTTGAATTCGATAATGACTTTCCGAAATTCATAAGTAAATATACATAGGTTTAAAAATCTTGAAATTTGCTATGTATATTACTTATCACAATCATTATGGGTGAAAAATATTAGAAAATTATTTTACCTACTAAACTAAGAGATTGACACAAAGTCCAAAAGTTTAGAAAAGCATCAATGAAGAGCCCTCTTTGTATCATCCCATTCAATAGTGATAGCTATCAAAAGATAAGCTTCACCAAGGTTTTTCAAAATGTTTTCAAAATGTTTTTGAAACCTTTAATTTCTTTTTCCTAAACATCTCACTTGTATCTAGATGTGTAAAACACATACAAGTCAAGTTTTTAGTGAGATGTGGGTTTTTGTTCTTTTAATGGTTTCATGCATATTTCTAGGCAATATTATTTGATTCCCATCAAATCATGCCATAGTCCTTAATTTCATTTTAGTTATATGCATGATGATGATTATGGCATAGATATGATATAGATAAAAGCATATGCCAAAATCATGATGTCATGGCATGTAAGAGACATCTAAGCATACATGACATCTAAAAATAATTCTAAACATGATCATGACATTTTTATAGATAAAAGTAAAAATGATGTCATGACATGGCAAGAAAAATAAATCATGGCAAGTAAAATATACTAAGGTATAAAATACCTAAGTGTTAAATCTAAATTCCCATTTCTAGGGTTAAGTCCACTTTTGCCTTAATGCCATTTATCCCCCAAGTGTGCCATAAACCCAAAATGGCACACCAATACCTCTAAGACCTATTTGTGTCAATTTAATCATTTTTAACTTCTCAAGTACATTGGCACATCCTAATGTGTCAACTCTACTATAGTTAGGTTAACTACCCATCCACTTAGGGTTGACACACCCTAACCCATTTAGCGTGAATCGATCATGCTCTTAGGAACCCAATACCTATTGGAGCTCCTTGGGTTAACAAGGTATTCCCTAGGGATAACTTCCCTAGATACCTTCCTAATGACCCTTTTAGGCTTTAGAGCCATAGTCTTTTGGGTCTTTCCTAGGTCAACTCTAGAGGTGACTCCTCCTTTGACCTTCCTAGTGGCTACATTTGATTTCTTTGAGGTCTTAGCCACTAGACACATACCATGGCTAGACTTAGGGATGACTTCCCTATTAGCCTTGGTTTTCCTAGACTTAGAAATAGTTCCATAGTCAAATGGAAGATTATGATAAGTCTTCTTGGGCTTAGGTTTGTGACCCAAACCTTCCTTGCCCTTAGACCGTTTTTGAACCATAGGTCTTGACTTTTGGGCATTTGACCCTAGAATTGAATTTTCTATGATTCTAAGGGTTTTCTCCATTCTCTCAAGTCTTGACCTCAAGACTTGGTTTTCTAGCTCTAATTTCTTCAATTTTGAATTTTCATTAGATTTTTTGGGAAGGCCTCTTGTTCTTAGGAATGTGCCTAGACTTTTTGGGATTAATATACAAATTTTCTTCTATTCTCCTAATGGATTCTCTAGGCAAGATAGTTCTAGTGTTATTGGTCCTAGGTTTGTCCTTAGAGAAACTAACATGCTTAGCACCTAAGAAATAAACCTTATTGTTTCTCCTAGCATGCTTTTCATTGATAATAGCAAGAGAGCAAAAATAATTCTTAGCATGCTTTTTAACATTAGGAATTGAAGATGCATAAGTTAAATTTACCTTAGGATTAGCTTGGGAAGCTCCCCCTACATGAGATACACCTTCTTGCCCTTTCTTCCTCCCCCTAGGGCATTGACTTCGGTAGTGTCCCTTTTGATTGCATTTAAAGCACACAATGTGCTCTTTGCTTCTAGTTCTGGGGACTCCGACATCTTTTTACTTTGGGTTGACTTTTGGTGCTGATACCTTTTCCTTAGCCAATTTTGGGCATTTGCTCTTGTAATGCCCTTTCTCCCTAGACTCAAAGCATATTATGTGATCTTTATTTAAAATTATAATACTTGAGTCACCTAGGGAGGTGGTGGAGGCCTCTTCACTTCTTCCGGAGGTAGAAGCTTCATCTTGATCTTGCTCCGGAATAGAAACCTTTTCCTCCCTCTCAATGCTAGAGGTGGAGGTATCCACTAAATCATCAACATCTTCAAATGTTATGGGTGCTTCTTCCTCGGCATTCTCCTTTACTTGTGCTGGTTGGGAATTTTCTTGGAATTTCATTATCTTCTCCCATAATTCCTTTGCATCCTTATAGTCACCCAATCTAGACCAAATATGATTAGGTAACAAATCACCAAGTAATTTTATTACCTCGAGATTTGTCTTGAAATCCTTAATTTGGTCTTGGGTCCACCTTGAATTCTCAATTTGCCTATTTCTTTCATCCCTAGGCAATTTGAAACCATTTTCTAAGATTAGCATAAAATCAAAATCGGTTTCTAGATATACCTCCATTTTTCTTCTCCACCATAGAAAATCTCCTTTGAACTTTGGTGGTTGAAGGTTGTAGACGACCATTTTGTAGTGCTTGTGTCGACAGTTAGTTCTCGACAAGCGCCTTGGCTCTGATACCACTTGTGTTGGCCCGGCTAGAGGGGGGTGAATAGCCCTCAATCGTCCGATGGTGGAATTCGCTCGTTCTCGTTGCGTTGCTTATCTACGATTGTTGTTAGCACAGCAGAATAACAATGATAATAATAAACCTAAAAACACATAACAATCATAAGCAATACACAAGCATATACGTGGTTCGGAACCGAATGGTTCCTACTCCACGAGCGAGCTCACCGAGCTCTAGTTATGCGCACGACACTAACTAAACTCCTTCTTGACTACACGTCGGAGGTGGAGAAACCTCTCACAAGCTATTACAACAAGTAATATATGAAATACAAGCAATACAAAGACAAATACGAAATACATGTAAAGAACACTTTACAATGCTTGCTTTGAACCCTTTGCTTGTAGCTTGCTTTAGATGGCTCTTGAAGGTCTGGAATGCAGTAGCAATTCTCCTCCAATAGCTTCACAAAAGTCTTGGCGAAATCCTCCAACTTGAGCTCCATTTATAACCTGCATCAAGCTATTTTCGTGCCCAGCAGTCGACTACCAAAAGGCCCCAGTCGACTGTGCTTGTAGCCATTGTCTCACAACGGCCAGATCCACATCGGATAAGTTCCAATGGATAACCTACTACCAATCGCCAATCCATGGCAATGATCAGATTTAGTAGCCGATCGTCGGCCTACGAGCGTCTGCTCGCGACACTCCCATCGATCGATCGCATCTCCTTGGCGGTCAATCGCCGACATCACCGATCATTGCCGACATCAATCGATCGGCCGCACCATGACAATCGGATCGCCAAGCACAAAACTGCAATTCTAACACCCGTCGAACCCTAGTCGACTTGGATCAGTTGTTTGAGTATCCGATCGTCGGGTAAACCCTCAAACATCAAGTTTGAGCCTCCGACACTCAGTCTTAGCCACTTGGCCAAGTCCACATCATCCCTCATGGAGTTCCCCACCGAAGCTCTCTTCCCTCGGCCTACGTCCCTCGGATGCGCCAAGCGCATGACTTCGTAACGCCATCCTTCGCGTCTCTTGCCCTTGAAGTATGCTTCCCTTTGGGCTCACTCCATTCGCTCCCCGTCCGCGCGGTCCCTCGGATGCACCAAGCACATGGCTTCGCAATGCCATCCTTCACCGACTCAAGGACCCCAAGCCTAGTGAACTTACCAAATCCTCAAGACTTCCCACATGCACCAAGTGCACGGCTTCGCAATTCATTTCTCACCAAGCACCAAGTGCATGGCTTCACAATGCTTTGGACTTTTCCACACCAAGCTCCATGCTTGGATTTTCCATGCTAACCCCATGTTGGACTTTCCCACACCAAGCTCCATGCTTGGATTTTCCATGCTAACCCCATGTTGAACTTTCCCACACCAAGCTCCATGCTTGGATTTTCCATGCCAACACCATGTTGGACTTTCCCATGACAATACCATGTCATGAGTTTTGTCTATCATCAAAATCCTATCAAGGTACTGCTCAAGTCAAACTCGAGTCAACCTGGGCCGATTGCACCAACATCCTCTAGTGGAATGGATTATCATTAATTGATCGGACTTTATGTGGGCTTGATCCATTGGGTGGCCAAGATCTAACTCCTCCTCATGGTCCCTATTGTAGCCTATTAAAACCTCATGGAGCCTAGATCCAATGATGAAAAACAAAACTCTAGACCCGACAGTGGAGATTAAATCTCTAGATCTGACGGTTGAGATTAAATCTCTAGATCCGACGATTGAGATTAAATCCCTAGAACCGACGGTGGAGATTAAAAGGAGGCTTAAGCCTAACTCTATAAATATGGGCTTAAGGCTTGGGTGTGAATAATTTTAGAGGAGATTAGGGTTTTTCTTCCCTTAGCTTGGGCGGCAAGAAACCCTAGGAAGATTAGGGTTTTGGTTGGGCGGCTAGGGTTTGGGAGGTGGCTTGGGCGGCAACAATTGGAGAGCTTCCTTTCTTCTTTTTAAGGTGTTGCCGACACCCATCTTTCTCCCCTCTACCTTGGCCGACGCTCAACCTATTCCTCTTCTTCTCCTTCACCGGTGTAAACAAGGGCTAGGGTTGTTCCTTGGAGCTCTTGGTCGGCGCCCACTTCTCCTTGTTCTTCTCCTTGGCCGGCGACAAGCACCAAGCTTGGAGCTTGGTGGTCGGTTAAAGGAAGGAGAAGAGTTTTGTTTTATCATCTTCCTTTGTTCAGAGTGAACAAGGAAAGGAAGATTGGTGATCTAGGAGGCTTCAACTTTTGGAAGATCATTTGCCCACATGACGTCTAAAAGGAGGAAGGACATACAATAGAAGATCAAGAGGTATAATGTTTGTTTATATTCTTTTGTATTATTTCTATAATTTTTTTTTCAATTATATGCATGTCGTATGTTTTGTTTATAGCTAAATTAACTTGGACCCCGAATACAAACGCAAAAACCGGCGATCCGTACATCGTCTATTCCGCGGCTATTCGTAGAATAGAGGTTGGTGGCTTGAACAATAAGTTTGTTCAAGTGACCACTCTAATCGAATAGTACGATGATGAAATGGTAGCTTGGGTAATCCCTCTTATCAAGGATAATTTTTTTTTATTCGGGGACGTAGAAGGGATCGCCATGAACAAGCGACTGAGTTGAAGTGGGAAGCGAAGTTTCCTACCTTTAAGAGGCTGTATAGAATACTATTCTTAAATATTCCTAGTCAAGCATTAATATACAAGGGCAATATTAATGTATTGAGACTAGCATGTAGGTCAATTGATGACTTGATCTCACAAGTCATGGATATGTGATATCACATTGACACATGGGTATATATTAGAGAATATATACTGAATTGACACGCCGTAACAAAGTTTCATGGATCGTCATATGAGTGTTATAAACTTTCTCATAGTGACTATTGGTATGATTAGTCCTTAGACCTGAAATCACTACAGTTCCCTACATAAGGAGTTATGTACTTTGGTATCGTCAAATGTCACCCGTAATAGGGTGGACTATAAAGGTAATTACTGGGTATGTAACAAATTATGTAGAGGGATGTAAGTGATGTAGATGGGATATATCTCTCCCATATGACAGGAGTGATATCTTTAGGCCTCTTGATTAGAGTTGGACCACAAAATGCGTGGTCATGCTAGAATGAGTCAATATGAGATATTGAGCTCATTTGTTTGAGTGAGTCTACTTGGGGATCAAGAGCACAAAGATTGATAAGAGGATGACACGATCTATGCATCATTGATCGATCTAGATATCGAGGATAAAAGGACAAGGTTATATATTATAGTAGCCACAGTAAGGTTATGTCGGATCTCAACATTCTTGTCACTTGGGTAGCAATGATGCATTGCTAGATGTTACTCATTGCTTATGTTTCTAAAAGGGTTTTAGAAACATTGCCAACGTTGCAAGAACCTATTGGGTTAAACACAAGAACACGTTATTTTGGAGATAGGATCATCTTAGTTTGACTAAATGAATCATTTGCCAATTAAATGGACTAAAATGAGTTAGACTCATTGCTTGACCAAACTTGAGTTGGACTCAAATTGTTTTAATTTGAGTTAGACTCAAATTGATTTAATTTGAGTTAGACTCAAATGAAACCAATTAAAGAAGGCAAATGAGAAGGGATTTATTGCATGCAAATAGGATTTGAGAAAAATGTCTCAACGTTGCATGCATGCATGCAAATGGGATTTATTGCATGAAATGGAATTTAAAAGGACTCATTAACATTGCATTCAAATGAGATTAATGCATGAATTGGAATTTGAGAAGCCTCCTCAACCTTGCATGCAAATGGGTTAATGCATTAAATGAGATTTAATGCTTAATGTTGCATGCAATGAGATTAATGCTTGAAATGGGATTTATTCTCAAATGTTGCATGCAAAAAGGTTAATGCATGAAATGAGATTTAATGCTCAATGTTGCATGAAATGGGGTTAATACATGAGAACGGGATTAATGCATGAAAATGTATATGAGACTCCTCAACGTGAAAAAAAAGGGGGTGAACCTCTCTTTTCTGTTTTGGTGTTTTTTTTCCCATTCCCTTCTTCCTTCTTCTTGGCCAAAGTCTTGTCTTTTGTGGAGAGTCTTTGTGTGGTTTCTAGCACAACCAAAGGTTTCATCTCCTTCTCCAAGATAGTGTTCATGTGGATACCGTAGATGCACAACCATTCTGGTCACGCTAAGATCCGTCGTCAAATAGTTGCTGCCGGGATTGTGAAGGGCTATGCTACAAGGGTAACTTCTCAACTAAGGTGTAGTTAAAAGATACGATTTCCTTTATGTATACACATGGATCTCTGGAGGGATCGAGTTTTTTTTCCGTTGCATTTGTGATTATTTTCGCAAAAGATTCCAACAGGACTCTATACAGTTAGTACAACACTGTGAAAGTTGTCAGAAACATCGTAATTGGCAGCATCAACCGGCTGAATATATGAGAGCAGTGGTAGTAGTTTGTCCATTTAATTAATGAGGTATGGATATCGTAGGATCATTCCCGGTCGGGACTGGTCAAAAGAAGTTTTTGTTGGTGGTTATTGATTATTTTTCTAAGTGGGTAGAAGCTGAACCCTTATCTCATATCACTGAGAAAATGGTACTGAAGTTTTTATGAAAAAATATTGTGTGTCATTTTGGTATTCCTAAAAGACTAATATCTAATAATTGTCGACAATTTCAGTGTAAAAAGTTAGCAAAATGGTGTCAAGACTTCAAAATTGAGCAAGTGTTCACATCTGTGGCTTATCCTCAAAGTAATGGGCAAGCTGAGGTGACTAATAGAGAACGGATGCATGGGTTAAAAACTAAGTTAGAGCATATAGGGGGTAGTTGGGTGGAGGAGTTATCCAACATATTATGGTCTTACTGAACCACTTTTAGGAGAGTTACAAGGGCTACTCCCTTTAGTATGGTGTGGTTCGGAAGTTGTGTTACCTGTAGAAGTTGGAGTGGAGTTCGCCCGGGTAATGAGTTATTTCCCGAGCAACAATAGTGCAGCTCAAAGTATTGAATTGGACTTGATTCAAGAGAAGAGGGATGCTGCCGCGTATAATGCTGAAAGGTATAGGGCACGGGTAATTATGTCTTCTAATAAAAAAGTAGTGCCTCATTCTTTTCAGGTGGAAGACCTAGTACTACGGAAAGTGTTACCTGAGGGATCTAAAGGCAAGTTGGGACCCAAGTGGGAAGGACCTTTTCAGGTAAAAAGCTGAGTGAGAATAGGGGCTTATTATTTGAAGGATGCTCAAGGAAGACTTTTATCATGACCCTGGAATGTATATCATTTACGACCTTATTTTAGTGGATGAAATATTGTAAAATCTATGTTTTTTGTTAAGAATAGTCATTAATAATAATTTCTTTTTGGAAGTTTGAGGTATTTTTGGAAGGAGCTATGTGGCGATAGGATTTTATCTTTTTATGTATCCACTTGCTTCGTCAATGACTTCAGAGAATTCATGGTTATTTATTCTTATACAATGTTTGTAACTAGTGAGAATTCTGAGTTGTTTGTAAATGAATGGATGCCCTTGTACAATGTTGAATCATACAGTTATTACACTAGTTAAGACATTCCATGGGGATGATTTTATATTAGGGCAATCAACCCAAGTATTGTTGGGTTTTCTCAGCACTGCGGTGGGTGTGTGTTCGAACATGTTTCGTAAAAATGACCCTTAGGAAGAAATAGAAGCAATAAATATAATTTATTACAACACACACACCACATGCATGCAAGATACATCATGTGTATACATAATCGCAATTTCAAATTTTGCAATAAAAGGAAATTATGCTAGTTATACCTGACGTATTACGTGCAGCGGGAATGACATCAATCGGAGCAACTCACGCTAGAGTTGCCTCTATCTGTATCCACACCAAGTACCGTCAGGATAGCTTCGCCAAGCTACGAGCCTCGTCTTCATAGGAGTTACTATCCTCATGTCGAAGATGATGTGATTGAGAGAAGATCACAATCCGAATCAAAATTCGGATACAAAAATGAGTCCCCAACACTCGCTTCTCCGAAGAGGTATTCGTCAACCGATTGACGAATCCTTGGTCCTCCACTTATGAGGAGTCAACCTCCCGGTTTCGAAAGTCTAGATAAACCCAACCATGTCCTTAGATTAAAGAAAGCTCTCTATTGACTCAAACAAGCTCCTCGAGCTTGGTACGCGAGGCTTTCGATTTATCTCAAGTCCATAGGATTTAACCAAGGCCTAGTCGATCCAATCCTCTTTGTAAAAACCGTAGGTAAGGAAATATTTATAGCCCAAATTTACGTACACAATATCATTTTCGGAACAACCAATTCAATCCTACTAAACGAATTCATTTCACTTATGGAAAGTGAATTTGAAATGAATTTAGTAGGTGAACTGAGTTTCTTCTTAGGTCTACAAATTAAACAAACTAAAGATGGAATATACTTACACCAACACAAATATACTAGGGAATTAATTAAACACTTTGAAATGCAAGATGCTAAAATTATTAATACCCCAATGGCAACAAATGTAAATATAGGAGAAGATGTAATCAAAAATTCAATTGACTTAAAATACTATAGGAGCGTGATAGGGAGTCTCCTTTACTTAACTGTGAGCCGACCTGATATCTTATTTGCAATAAGTATGTGCGCAAGGTTCCAAACCTGTGGCAAGGAATCTCACCTAACTCTAGTTAAACGTATCCTTAGATATCTAAAGGGTATACTTAACGTCAGTATTTGGTATCCTAGATCTACCGAGTTTGAACTAATCGGCTACTCCGACTCGGACAATGTCGGTAGTAAGCTCGATAGAAAGAGTACAGTGGTTGTTGTCAACTTCTCGACTCGAGTCTAGTGAGTTGGTGTAGTAGGAAGCAACACTGTATTGCCTTATCTACCACCGAAGCCGAATACATCGCGATGGGTGAGTGTGTCACTCAGCTTCTTTGGATGAAGCACACTCTCTGAGATTTTAAGTTAGACTTTACAAACACTAAAATTCACATAGATAACATTAGCTCAATTAACCTAACTAAAAATCTAATATGTCACTCTAGGACCAAACATATAGAGGTCAAACACCATTTCATTCAAGAATATGTGGCCAACGGAGCCATACAACTCGAATACGTCGAATCGAAGTTGAACTTGGCAGATCTATTTACTAACCCCTACCCAAAGCCGAATTCAGTCTATTAAGATGAAAATTGGGCATGTGCGTAGTAGAGTAGAAATTTACAGATTATATTTTCTTATTTTTTTTACTTTTCATCCTCATGGAACTAGCTTAGGGCATACCTTAGATATCATGTACCTATAGATTTAAGGAGCCAATACATCTCACAACACATATGACTAATGTGTTTGTGTACATAGCCACGTAGATGGGCGTGAGATGTTAGGACCTTACTCCTGGTTCCAGATGTAGAGCTAGTGCATCGCCATGAACCACGAAGTATAATCATATATATTAACCGACTCTGACCAGGACTTGTTGATCTTTCATATCAATCAAGTAAAATGAGAGTTGAACATTATATAGATGAGCTTATTTTTAGTATATTATTTTCAAAATAATATGGAACATGCTTGGATTTGGAACTTAAAAATACTTATATTTTTTTCAAAACCCCCCACTCTTTCCAATATATGGCAAAAGGGGGAGAAAAAGGCCAAAGTTAATGCATCAATATTTTTTTTATAACTTAACTTAGTACTCCATACTTATTCTCATGGCCAAAAGTTAAGTAAATGTTTACAACTTAACTTGTTTTAGTTAACCAAAGGGAGATAAAGACTGAGTTAAGAAAATTCTTAACTTAAACTTATTTTTAATACTATGGCCAAATGTTAATGTTTACTTAAGAAAGGGGGAGAAGGGGCCAAGTTAAGAAATTTTCTTAACTTAAATTTTCTTTTTTACTAAGGCCAACTTTAAGTAATTGTTAATTACTTAAACTCTTCCTAAATAGCAAAAATCAAGGGGGAGGATTAAGATTGTAAAATACCAAAAAAATAAAATAAAAATATATAAAATATCCTTGTAAATTAAAGAATTATCTTATGGAATTTTTAGAATTTTTTCTTGATTTAAATGGAAGTGTTATGGACATTTCATGGGGATAAAATGGATAGACTTTTGTAAAGTCTATTTAGACTATCTACTACTGAGGAATTAATAGGTTTAATTAACCTATAATTGCTAAACATTTAGTTTTTTTCCTCGATCCATCCATTTTTTTCCCCAATCGGACTTTTCTCCTTCTCCTCATCCACGCCGCGCGCTCTCCTTTGCTCTTTGATCGCCAGCGCCCTAAGCCAGCCGATCATGCAGAGTGTAGTGGCCACACCGCCGCAGCTCCTTCCTCGACTGATCTGCCTCCACAAGTCGCACATTGCGCGACTGCCAAACTACCCCGCCGCCGTCGATTCCGTGGCGTTCGTCGGGATTTTATTTTTTGTTTTGTTCGAGCAGATCGACGATGCTGTCACCATGGATGAGTGCCGCCGTTGTTGACCCCTCCCTAATCTCTGCAACCCATTTCTAGCTCTATTGTGACCTCTTCCTCTACTGTCGTCGCCGCTTCGTCGAAGATCTCCACCCGAGCAGTTGGGGATTTCGCGAGCAGCAATGCCGCCGGAGCAAGCATGTCCACGGTGTCACTGTGGTGGGTCGTTCCGGCTAGAGGTGGAGCTTTCTGGCAAACTGAGCAATTGGGGAGGAGAACTGTCGAGAGGGAGGTTCCAATCCCAGGTAATCTTGATCTAACATGTTCTTTCATCTATACATTTATGTATGTCATCTTTGTGGTGGATGTGGGTTTTTTGTCGATGGATATACTAGTTAGAGGCTGCTGTTGGAGAGGTGTGGTTGTTAGTCAGGGTGGAGATTGGGCAACGACATTTTGTTTTGCGTTGGACTATCCAGTGAACAACATGATCGGAGAGGTGGGCTAAGCTGGAGGTTTGTTAGGTTGTGGATGAGTTGTGTGATTCGTTCCGGGTTGGTCCGACCTCCAATTTGGTGTAGCGGTTTCTGTGAAGGGCTCCCGTGTGATTGTGGGTGCTACTTTATGAGTTCAAGAGGGGCGGTGGTGGTATGGATCGAAGTGTTGATTGATCTGGAGGTGAGATGTGTATTGACCTATGTTTCTACTGTGTTGTTAGGCTGAACAACGTGGATGTTGTGGTGAAGTTGATGTAGTAAATGAGTACCATATGGATACTCTATTTGTACCAGTGGGAGGGCTATGAATAGGGTTTGGTTTGAGGTTCGTTAGATCCCTAAATAGTGTGAAATGTCAATTGTTGATAGAACTGTGTGATGCTCTGATCTCGGCTACAAATGGGGCTATGGATAAATCTGTTCTGTAGTTATGTATGGAGTGGAAAGTTGTAGGTTAGCATATTCGCTAATTGGAAATGGTGGGTTAATTATGGTGCTAACTATACAAGCTGAGGGATTAATGTGAAGGTTTGATTTGGTTAATTGGATAACTAGATCAATCTAGTTGATCAGGATACGAAGTCGATGTAGGATTCGATTCAATTATTCGTCGTATACTTGCACTTAATCATAATGTTTGATATGTGCAGGACATGGATACGAGGCAGGCTCGCGAACGTAAATACAATTTGCACGAGCTATATATTAGGTGGGTAATTTCCTACCCTGGTCAGGTAGATGTAATTGTATTCAGATTTAGTCATAGATATGAGCATGTTAGGTGTTCATATTATCTTGACCCTGCTCTTATTTATCTTATGCTTGATACTTGTCATTGGCTATATTTACTCAAAGGTTGATATCACATTTCCTTTATTATGATTTAGGGTTATAGATGTGATGTAAATAGGCCTAGATATTTAGTAGGGTGTAGATGTTAGAGTACGGGTCATGAACCAATTTATAAATTGGCAAAAAGGTCATCCATGATTAGGTAATGCCCTAAATGTAGGATTTATTTCCAATACCCGTATATTGCATACTTATTACCAATCATGATTTGCGTAATGGTTAAGTGAAGGGTGATTAGTGTGTCGCTACGGACCGGTGGTCCAAGCTTGATATGATTAGTCGAGTACGACTCTCTACAGTATAGAGAGTGCGTCGATCAGTTGAGTAGGACTCTCTATTGGATAGAGAGTTATGATCAGTCGAGTACGACTCTCTACAGGATATAGAGTGCGTCGATCCATTAAGTACGACTCTCTATTGGATAGAGAGTTATGATCAGTTGAGTACGGCTCTCTACAGGATAGACAGTGTATTGATCAGATGGGTATGACTCTTTGTTGAACAGAGAGTCTGTGTTAGATGTCCGTACGTGTGACAGTACATTCATGTCATTTGTATGCATTCTGACAACATAGTCTCCCTTAGGGTTTAGAGAGTCATTAGTCATCTTGCCTCCCAGGTTACTCCCCGAGGAGTAACTGGTGTGAGGGCAGAGCATTTATTGTGCCACACTCTACCACTATAGACGGTGGTAGTTGGAGTTGCGTGTAGTTATCCTGGGTGTGTGGCACTCGACCACTCTTTGGTAGTGTCAGTCGGAGTGGCCAGCAGCAGGGATCCCCATTGTATAGCGAGCTCTTTACGCTCATATGCTACTTGATCATACTGCCCACTTGGCCACTCTAGAGTGGTGGTTGGTGTTGAGTTGGGACAGTTGTCATGTCGTGCCACCTAGGCCACACTGGGGTCGTGGTAGCGAGTAGGGGTGCGCAGGCATGACCATGCATGTTGCATTGTCGTATCTTATGGCGCTTTGCATATTACCATATATATATACATATATGCATGTATATATATATATGGATGGTTGTGATTAATGTATATATAGATGCAGTCTATATATATATGCTTATTGTGATGTTGCATTTGATTGCACTATACTTGTTGCATTTCGTTGTACATCATATTCATGCATGCTTCTTGCATCTGTTATACGGTTGTGTCAGATACTTATATATGTGTTGGACAGACCATTAGATACCTTAACCTATAGCATGAGTATATTGTGAGTTGGTATTTCTCTTTCTATTATATATATGTTGGATATATGCTCTGGTTGGATCAGAGCAGCGTAGTAGACTTTCAGGTATGTCTGAATTTTACATTGTTCATTTGGTTAGACGGTATATGCTTGTATTTATATACTATGCTAATATACCTATTGTACCTCTAGATTATGTTGTTGAATTACATGTGATATTTGATATATACATGTTTTTCTATTACCTGCTGAGTTTTACTCACCACCACGGGCCCTGGGTTTTTTTGTCGCCTAGGTAACAGGTAGCCGACTTAGTGATGGACTTGGAGCACCGCTGGCTGACATCTCATCTCACCTCCGAGAGTCTGGGTTTTTGGGTTTTTCGTATATCTTGTTATGTATTCTGAGTTTTCATGGTGTTATGTGTTATGTGATGTACACACATGTTGGTGTAGGTTTTGACGAGGTTTTCTTTATATTCTAGTGTTAGTAATACCGGTATGCATGGTGTGTGGTTGTATTGTATATGTGTGGTTATGGGTATGTCGTTGTATTAGTTTCCATTGTGGTTTGTTTTCATATATATATATATATATATATTGTTGTTGTTGTGGCCTACGAGGCTTGTATTAACCCGAAATGTTGCCACGTACAGGGGAGATGCCATCCGTTTACTTTTCGGCACAGCATACTCTTGGGGCATGACAACTTTAGTGGTATCTGAGCCCTATGTTCTGTGATGCCATACAGTGTTGTTTTTGTGTCGAGTCTTGGATTCTCGGGAGTCGATTTGTTTCGGTTTTAGTTTTTGAGATGAGACTGACAGCGGCCTGAGCTCCAAGCAGCACAAAGTAAAGTATTCTTGATGACTTATTTTCTAGTTGGATACTTATCTAGACTTGATTAACAAGTGTATACAGTTAGATATATTATACCTGTGCAGACTTGTAGTAGAGGTCGTCCATCGAGGTGACCAACTGGAGTTGCCGATAGGGTTTATACTTTCGGTTTTGTTGGCTATGCTTTTAGTGTATATAACAGGGAATAACCTATAGTGTGTTGGTTATTGTTTGTAACCATGGTATGAGTTAACCCCGGAAATGACCTGTTGAATCCGTGAGTCTTGAACCTGTGTCAAAAAGGTGAATTACCTTTAAGAGCCGACTAATACCGAGTCAAAAAATAGGGGTCAAGTCGTCACATTTCTTGTAAAAAAATAATCAAAGACTATAGTCTTAGGGATTTTCACTAACAGTACTAGTCAGATCATTACCTGATGGGTAATGGATAAGACAAGTAGGCTATTGTTGATAGAGATAGCGGAAGGCTAATTTACGGTGTTGCATAGGGATTTTTATCCCTGAGTTGTGCGTACTGGATTGTATAACTTTGAATGTACTTTTGATTACTTAACTCGAGTTATACAGAGAAGGTAGAGTTATTTGCATACCATTATCGGGATCAAGCCGGTATTTGGTGGTAAATGCAGAAAATAATCTTCGAGAAATAATATATCACTTGATCATGGTCTAGTGATGTAGAAAGAGAGTATTTCCCCGTGTCACTTTCAGTGACACATTTTAGGGAATTCTTGAGCTTCAAGTAGGGTGATCGTCGATAATGGGAATACCATGCAGAGTCATTAGACTTGCAGAGTTACGCTCACCTAATAGCTCAGGAATGTGAATGGATGTTTTAAGGCACCCACGATTATTGGCTTACTGTTGGATTAAGATGATAGGATCTTCTATCAGATCCTGCCGGAAGACGTTGGATTGAGTCGGGAGTTTAGAAATGACTCCGTACAAGTGTTTAAGAGTGGGAGACCGATAAGCAGATATTGCAGGTTAACTGATTAGAGTTAGAAGTCTCCGACTGTTGGATAAAAGAAGCAAGATCGAAGTCATAGGCTTTGAGCTACTTTCCGATTATAAAAGACCAACTGCAGATCATCAGGATGTCCTCGTGCACATCAGCAAAATCAGAACAAAGGCTCCAAAGAGATTATGTGCGTGCAGTACAGATCACGAAGACACATGAAGTCAGATTATCCATTGGATTAGTTCATCCATTGCTATTGTAAGCAACCAGTACAGATTGAGGAGTTGTATTTTGAAGACTCAGTTGAAGACTATCAATGGTGTTCCGAGAGGATGATGCACTGTCTCGACAGCGGAGATCAGCACCGAAGATTGGGTTATCTCATTAGCAGCAACCTACTAACTCAGGCGTGGTTGGAGTTCCTTGATACTACCCTTCAGCAGAGATCAACACAGAAGCAGCATCAACAGAAGACATCGTAGAAGACTCAAGCAGACAACAATAGTTACTCCCATATGTGGATTGGCTTGGTACAGAGGAGAGAGTATACGACGATGGTTATATCTATTTTGTATTCTACAGTTGTAGGTTGTAGGATTTAGGGATGGGATCAGATGATCTAGGAAAAAATCCCCGAGGTATTCATCGCAGAAATGCGACCGCTTTGTCGCGGACTGTTGGATCTGATCTTTTTCTCTTCAGAGAAAGGCCGAGACCTGCGTGGAGCCTTTTGGATCGGATCGACAGATATTTGATCGTTCAGGGTATTACTCTAGTTTACCCTCAAGGTTAATATATTGAGAGATGCTTATAGTTATAGGTATCTATGTCTAGAACATTATTAGTTCGGATTAGATGGATTTCATCGACTTGTGGGTCAGTGGTATCTCTACCGTCTGGTGAGAGTTGGATCAACAATTAAGAAGTCAAGGGATGCCCTTAGACTTTGATAGACATACTTTTACTATAGACATATCCTTATGGATGGTCAAATTGTTGGAAGTATGGTACAATATGTCTCTCGGATGTGCGAATAATCCGAGAGTAGTCGGATGTAGTTTTGGATGAACTCCTAGGCTTGCCATTGCATAGGCAAGAGAAGTAGGCGATCGAAATGATTGCGGAAATAGTTCCGGTATCGAAGATCCTATACTGGGTGATAATTTGACTGGTATAAGTGTTACTAAACACTATGGAAATTGAAAGAACATAAGTTGCGATAATAGGAGGTGTTGGAGGGGATATTTATCTATCCCAGTATTTCTCCTTGAGAAGGATCCAGAACTCTTTGTTGAAAGAGAGATGGACCTTTGAGATTATGCATCAATTATCGATGATGGAAATCATTTAGTCGGAAGCTAGTGAAACCAGTTTACAGGACCTAGACGACGGTTAACTTTTATATGCGTATTAGTTAATCCTTCCGGGGTGGATAAAAGGATGTACACAAATGTATCGTTTCAGGGATCGGAGCGATTCCAATGCAGTTGCATGAGATGTATCTTACGCCTACATCAGTTAAGAAACTATAATATAGGCTGTTATATACATGACGTGGCTTTAGTAGTTATTATCTGGATTTATGGATGCATGGAGCAAAAATGCTCATTGAATTTAACTAGCTACTGGGTAGCTACTATAGAGTTGCTGGAGCGCGAACAGTTGCAACAATTGCAACAAGTGAGATTGATCGCTATATTCTTCCATGCACTTACAATGTGTGTGGAGTGGATTTTGGACGGTAGATGGATTTCTCTTGTGAGAAGATAATTTTCCATCTCTAATATGGATATGTGTTCTGGACACGCATCCACTTAAAGTTGCTACAAGAGGCACATCATTTGGGATTTGCTATGCATCCTGATGGAACTCGGATGTATCGATATTTGAGATGTTTATACTGATGAGAATGGTATGAAGAGAGATACCACAGACTTTGTTGCTGGATATTTAGTATACCAGCAGGTGAAAGTTGAACATCAGAAACTCACTGGATTGCTCCAGGAAATTCCGATTTCAGAATGGAAGTGGGAGCGTATCACTATGGATTTTGTTACAGGATTGCCTAGGACCCGTAAAGGATATGATGTGATTTGGGTGATTGTGGAGCGACTGACCAAATCAACTCGTTGGATCATCCGACAGAGTTGTATTACAGAAAGATTATCAGATTTCGTGGGGGTACTTTTAAGTATCATATCGGATAGAGATTCACGATTTACCTCGTGATTTTTGGCCGAGTCTGCATCAGACTATAGGCACAGAGCTTCGGCTTAGTGCAACATTTCATCCGCGGACTAATGGGTTGTCTGAGTGTAACATTCAGACTCTGGAGGATCTATTAAGATCTTGTGTCATGAATTATGGAGGCAATAGGGAGGGTCACATTCCTTTAGTGGAATTTGACTATAAGAACAATTATCACTCCTCCATTTAGATGGTTCCATTCGAGGCCTTATACGATAGACCCTGCAGATCTCCTGTGTTATGGGAGGAAGTCGGGGAACGACAGCTATTGGGGGTCACAGTGTATCCAACATAATGCAGAGTTGGTGCGCGTCATCGGATGATGGTTATTAGAGGTACAGGATCGATAGAAGAGTTACGCAGATCGGAGGCGAAGGCCTTGGGAGTTCTCAGTTGGGGAACAAGTATTTCTGCGTGTTTCACCTACGAAAAAGGGTGAAACGATTTAGGTCGAAAGGAAAATTAGCTCCACACTACATTGGTCCATTTGAGTTATTGGAATGGATTGAAGGTGTAGCTTATCGGCTGGCTTTACCTCCGACATTGGCGGGTGTTCACAATGTATTTTCTATTTCTATGCTGAGGAAATACGTGTCGCATATTGAGCAGGTTCTGAAGGAGATAGCAATTCCACCTCAGTCTAATGCGACTTACGAGGAGATTCCAGTGTGGATTCTTAGTCGCAAGGAGCGTCAGTTGCAGAACAAAATCATCCAACTCGTAAAGGTTGGATGACAGCATCATACCGATGAGGAGGCTACATGGGAGCTGGAAGATACTATCCAAGCTCGACATCCTCATCCTTTCACTTGAGGTATGTGATGGTTCCGGAAATTTCTTGAGTTGGTTCTCGTATTTAAGTATGAAACTTGGGGACCAAATTTTTATTAGTGGGGGAGAATGTAAAATACCGAAAATAAAATAAAATAATAATATATAAAATATCCTTGTAAATTAAGGAATTATCTTATAGAATTTTTCAGAAATTTTTAAAAAAATTTCTGGATTTAAACGGAAGTGTTATGGATATTTCATGGGGATAAAATGGATAGGCTTTTGTAAAGTCTGTTTAGACTATCTACTACTGAGGAATTAATAGGTTTAATTAACCTATAAATGCTAAACGTTTAGTTTTTTTCCTCGATCCATCCATTTTTTTCCCCGATTGGACTTTTCTCCTTCTCCTCATCCACGCCGCGTGCTCTCCTCTGCTCTTCGATCGCCGACGCACTAAGCCAGTCGGTCACGCAGAGTGTAGCGGCCATGCCGCCGCCGCTCCTTCCTCGACTGATTTGCCTCCACAAGCCACACGTTGTGCAGCCGTCGAACCACCCCATCACCATCGATTCCGTGGCATTCATCGGGATTTTATTTTTTGTTTTGTTGGAGCAGATCAGCGATGCTGTCGCCGTGGATGAGCGCCGCCATTGTTGACCCCTCCCTGATCTCTGCAGCCCATTTCTAACTCTTTCGTGACCTCTTCCTCTGCTATCGTCGCTGCTTCATCGGAGATCTCCACCTAAGTAGTTAGGGATTTCGCGAGCAGCAATGCCGCCGGAGCAAGCATGTCTATGGTGTCACTGTGGTGGGTCGTTCCGGCTAGAGGTGGAGCTTTCCAAAAAACTGAGCAATTGGGGAGTAGAACCGTCGAGAGGGAGGTTCCAATCCCAGGTAATCATGATCTAACATGTGCTTTCATCTGTAAATTTTTGTATGAGATCTTTATGGTGGATGTGAGTTTTCTGTCGATGGATATACCGGTTAGAGGATGCTGTTGGAGAGGTGCGGCTGTTAGTTAGGGCGGAGATAGGGAAACGACATTTTGTTTCATGTTGGACTGTCCGGTGAACAACGTGATCGGAGAGGTGGGCTAAGCTGGAGGTTTGTTAGGCTGTGGATGAGTTGTGTGATTCGTTTCGGGTTAGTCAGACCTCCAATTTGGTGTAGCGGTGGCTATGAAGGGCTCCTGTGTGATTGTGGGTGCTACTTTATGAGTTCAAGAGGGGCGGTGGTGGTATGGATCGAAGTGTTGATTGATCTCGAGGTGAGATGTGTATTGACCTATGTTTCGACTGTGTTGTTAGGCTGAACATCGTGGATGTTATGGTGAGGTTGATGTAGTAAATGAGTACCGTATGGATACTCTATTTGTGCCCGTGGTAGGGGCTATGAATAGGGTTTGGTTTGAGGTTCGTTAGGCCCCTAAATTAGTGTGAAATGTCAGTTGTTGATCGAGCTATGTGATGCTCTGATCTCGGCTACAAATGAGGCTATGGATAAATCTATTCTGTAGTTATGTATGGAGTGGAAAGTTGTAGGTTAGCATATTCTCTAATCGAAAACGGTGGGTTAATTATGGTGTTAACTATACAAGCTGAGGGATTAATGTGAAGGTTTGATTTGGTTAATTAGATAACTAGATCAATCTAGTTGATCGGGATACGAAGTCGATGTAGGATTCAATTCGATTATTCGTCGTATACTTGCACTTAATCATAATGTTTGAGATGTGCAGAACATGGATACGAGGCAGGCTTGCGAACGCAAATACAATCAACATGAGCTACATATCAGGTGGGTAATTTCCTACCCTGGTCAGGTAGATGTAATTGTATTCAGATTTAGTCGTAGATATGAGCATGTTAGGTGTTCATATTATCTTGACCCTGGTATTATTTATCTTATGCTTGATACTTGTCATTGGCTATATTTACTCATAGGTTGATATCACATTTCCTTTATTATGATTTAGGGTTATAGATGTTATGTAAATAGGCGTAGATGTTTAGTAGGGTGTAGATGTTAGAGTACGGGTGATGAACCAATTTATAAATTGGCAAAAAGGTCATCCGTGGATAGGTAATTCCCTAAATGTAGGATTTATTTCCAATACCCGTATGTTGCATACTTATTACCAATCATGAGTTGTGTAATGGTTAAGTGAAGGGTGATTAGTGTGTCACTACGGACCGGTGGTCCCAGCTTAATATGATTAGTCGAGTACGACTCTCTATAGGATACAGAGTACGTTGATCAGTTGAGTACGACTCTCTATTGGATAGAGAGTTATGATCAGTCGAGTACGACTCTCTACAGGATAGAGATTGTGTCGATCCGTTGATTACGACTCTCTATTGGATAGAGAGTTATGACCAGTTGAGTACGGCTCTCTACAGGATAGAGAGTCCGTCGATCAGTTGAGTATGACTCTCTACAGGATAGAGAGTGTATTGATCAGATGGGTATGACTCTTTGTTGAACAAAGAGTCTGTGGTAGATGTTCGTACGTGCGACAGTACATTCATATCATTTGCATGCATTCTGATGACATAGTCTCCCTTGGGGTTTAGAGAGTCGTCAGTCATCTTGCCTCCCAGGTTACACCCCGAGGAGTAACTGGTGTGAGGGAAGAGCATTTGTTGTGCCACACTCTACCACTATAGACGGTGGTAGTTGGAGTTGTGTGTAGTTGTCCTGGGTATGTGGCACTCGACCACTCATTGATAGTGTCAGTCAGAGTGGCCAGCAGCAGGTACCACCATTCTGTAGCGAGCTCTTTACGCTCATATGCTACTTGATCATACTGCCCACTCGGCCACTCTAGAGTGGTGGTTAGTGTTGAGTTGGGACAGTTGTCATGTTGTGCCACCTAGGCCAAACTGGGGTCGTGGTAGCGAGTAGGGGTGCGCAGGCATGACCATGCATGCTGCATTACTATATCTTATAGCGCTTTGCATATTACCATATATATATATATATATATTTGTGTGTGTGTGTGTGTGTGTGTGTGTGTGTGTGTGTGTGTTTATTGTGATGTTGCATTTGATTGCACTACGCTTGCTGCATTTGGTTCCACTCGGCCACTCTAGAGTGGTGGTTGGTGTTGAGTTGGGACAATTGTTATGTCATGCCACCTAAGCCACACTGGGGTCGTGGTAGCGAGTAGGGGTGCACAGGCATGACCATGCATGCTGCATTGTCATATCTTATGGCGCTTTGCATATTACCATATATGGATGGTTGTGATTAATTTATATATAGATGCAGTCTATATATATATATTTATTGTGATGTTGCATTTGATTGCACTATGCTTGTTGCATTTGGTTGTACATCATATTCATGCATGTTTCTTGCATCTGTTATACAGTTATGTCGGATACTTGTATATGTGTTGGATAGACCATTAGATACCTTAACCTATAGCATGAGTATATTGTGAGTTGGTATTTCTCTTCATGTTATATATATGTTGGATATATGCTCAGGTTGGATCAGAGCAGCGTAGCAGACTTTCAGGTATGTCTGCATTTTACGTTGTTCATTTGGTTAGACGGTATATGCTTGTATTTATATACTATGCCAATATACCTGTTGTACCTCTAGATTATGTTGTTGAATTACATGTGTAATTTGATATATACATGTTTTGCTATTACCTGCTGAGTTTTACTCACCACCACGGACCCTGGGTTTTTCTGTCGCCTAGGTAATAGGTAGCCGACTTCGTGATGGACTGGGAGCACCGCTGGCTGACATCTCATCTCACCTCCAAGAGTCTGAGTTTTTGGGTTTTCCGTATGTCTTGTTGATTATTCTGAGTTTTCATGGTGTTATGTGTTATGTGATGTATGCACATGTTGGTGCGGATTTTGACGTGGTTTTCTTTATGTTCTGGTGTTAGTCATACCGGTATGCATGGTGTGTGGTTGTATTGTATATGTGTGGATATGGGTATGTCGTTGTATTAGTTTTTGCTGTGGTTTGTTTTCATATATATATATATATATATATATATATATATATATATTATTGTTGTTGTGGCCTGCGGGCCTTGTATTAACCCGTAATATTGCCACGTACAGGGGAGATGTCGTCCATTTGCTTTTCGACATGGCATACTCTCGGGGCGAGACAAAGATCTTCTTCAAGACTCACCCTCGGTCAAGGGGGAGGTTTCCTCAATGGGGAGTACTTGGAAGAAAGTCTCTACTACTCCTACTTAATTATTGATTCTTCATGCATATTATTATTCTTCATATTATTTCCTTAACTTTATATGGGTTTGCCATAGATCAAAAGGGAGGATATTGTTGGTGCAGTGGGCACCTAAGTCGAACCTGAGTTTTGATTATAACAAATGATACAAAGTTAAGCTCATATCGTTATCTCAAGAGCTGAATCGAGTGTGCAGAAAAGTGCTAAAGCTGGAACTGAAGGCTGGAAACACCTGGAGGAAGCCGCGATGGTCGGGCGACACTCGAGTGAATTCGGAGGGAGCCGAAGGAATCAAGTGGAAGGCCGGAAGCAAGAGCTACAAAGTAAGTATCGAGGTAAGCTCGTGTGTGTGAGCATAAGTGAGGTCGTATCCTCCTTACGGGGATGGTCTTAAGCATAGATCTGACCAAAGACATCCCATGGATAGTCTAGGTCGAGATTGGACGGTCGGTGGCCGTCGAAATTATATTTTTATTAAGCTAACTTGTGATTTCAGCAAGCATCAGTCGACTTCCCACAAGAGCCACTCGACTGCCTTAAATTAGTCGATTGCTGAGTGTTGCGACTTGACTGGCGCTACCATCAGTCGACTGATGGTCAAGGATCAGCTTCGAGGAGTCAAGCCTTATCACCTCATTCCAAGGAGCTTTGTGCCTAATTTCGATTGGCTGAAGACCCACTCGATGAGGGGCTCAAAAGCTATAAAAGGAGGGCTTATCTAAGGGTTTTTCATCAATTCTAAAAGCCTCCAAGTGCTTCCGATATGCTATGACTCTCCGACATCCTTTTGATGAAGTGCTGCAGAAACGACGACTAGAGCTCAATCTTCTTCATCTACGAGTCATCGATAAAAATGTTTTTATAGTTTCAATCTGTACTTAAGTTCATTATCGTGCTTTTATCATAACGAGAAGAGGGGGAGTGTCTCTCTATCTCGATCCTTTTCGTGGTTTTTGTATTCGATTAACTTCTACCTCTAATGAGGAGGAGTTCGTTAGTGATTTGCCCTCCGTGCGTGGTCAAGGACCACTAGGGCCTTGGAGTAGTAGCCGTAGGCTACGAACCAAGTAAAAAAACTCTCTTGTCTTCTTTATTTTTATATTGTTTTATTCTTTCCGCTGCGTAACTCAAGTATCGAAATGAACGAAAGTTTTTATCTCTATTCACCCCCCTCTAGCAATCTGCTCTATCCAACAATTGGGATGTTCGGAGTTTATTGTGGATGCTAGTTATGGTAACTAGTTCATTGGAGTGACTAGCTGTAAGACTTCATATGGTTCTCTACATATATGGATATGTCAATGAAGTTCTCACTGCAACTTAAGTGTGATGTTCCTTCGACTTGTGATATTCAAGTCATCATGGTCATGAAGACTTATGCTTTGACATCTTAAGCAAGCATCCCTAAGGAGATGTGGACCCGGGATGATTGGGTATAAGTGAAAGTTGCCAAAGGTGTTTGAATAGCCTATAGAGGATTCACCACTCCTTGCAAGGAGATGTATATCCTATGGCCTCTCGTCGTATTGTTACTAAAGTCTTTGGCCAAAGCGTTACATGTTTAGAGTATGGTACTCTTGGATACATGTGCAGTAACTAGAATCTGGAGGACGAGGAAGTAATACTTGGGTTAGGTGTGACGTAGTCAACCTAGTGGGGACTGACACAATAGACCATGTCCTGAACCAAGTGGGTATAAGATGAGTTAAAGGAATGGGGCACGATTCATTATAGCTGCTGAAGGGTTTCAAAAAAGGTTCTAGGATCAACCGTTGATTTTTTGGTTGATGCGGAACGGAATTTTTTCCTTCAAGATTGCATTGTAGAAGGCGTGTTCCCTCCGACCGCATTAGTAAATTTGTGTCCTGAAAAAGTTAACACGTGTTCAACCGCCGCCGGCCTATCCGGCGACGGCACTCCGATGCTTAAGTTAGGTCAGATATTAATGAAAGAAAGTATATTAAATGCAATAAAAGTAATAGAAAAGAAGAGAAAGAGAACTTATCTGAGATGTAATTAGAAACATATAAGAGAGCCCTCGAGAGTGTGATTATATAAGATCGAAGATCCTCGATAATCCGTGTAAATTGTTGAGCAACTTCGCTATGCAAGAGAGTACCATCGGGATTCCCATCCGCAATCTTCTTTAAGACCTTTATCTCATCACTAGTTGCCTCGGTATAATGTACTTGAAGTCAGTAGTAGATAGGTGAGCATTGGGTGCTTCCCAAAGTATCAGATCTTAGGAAATCCATGGAAGAAGAACATGATGCCCTGCTCCTTGTCTCCCGTGCGAGCTATGGGAAGGAAAAAGGCCATTGACGTTGAGGGGAGAGTGCTTGATCTTGTCCACTTGCCCTTGCCTTGTTGATGGGAAATTACTTTAAGAGCTTGTGGTATTATTTATTGAGGATTAAGCATCCAAACCTAATCTGAGTAGTAAGTATCCCAAGCAAGCCACACAATGGAGGAGTGACCATAGTTGAGCTTGGCCTGGACGACGCAGGTTCCTTGCTTGAAAGAATCCCCGATTCGGACAATGTGGTATCTAATCGCCAATATTCCTTGGTGCCCTCATCGTCTGATGTGTAGTTGTTGCTCTTGCTCTGCCTATCCTCCTTGGCCATTCGATTACCGAATCCTCCAGTGTAATGAAATCAGACCACTGATCCCCTCCCCTCCTCCAAAACCCAGCCCTCTCTCTCTTTCCTCCTTGAGTGCTTATGCCATTGAGATACACCTCCAAGAACTTAGCGAGGACTGGCTCCTCATTAGGTGAGAGGTAGGTTAGAGCTTAACATGGCTCCACAAATTGTCAAGAGGATGAGAAAGAAGCCATCAACCTCTTGCAGAAATGCTGCCTCCTCCACTATGTTGTTCATCCAACCCTCGTGGATTCCAACACCACGAACCGATGAGCAAGAAGTATTTTTCTTATCAGCCCTCCTCCCCCAGTCGAAGAAGACACGAAAGAAGAAGAAGCCAACATCCATAATGCCCATGAGTTTCACCCTTGATGATCGCTGGAGAAGTCCCTCGAGAGAGACACCACTCCTCTCTTCCCTCAACCGAAGCCCCCTCCTCCTTGCAGCCGATGGCACAGGCAAAAGATCCATTAAAGACGAGAAGCCCCCTCTTTCCTTGTGGTGACAGCTCCCAATCAACGGCCCCCTCTTCCCCCTAAGCTCCAGAAGATCCCCCTAAGCCCTAACCCTAGCAACTCCTTTTATATCTCTTAAATTGGGCCCAACCCTTGTTTTCGTATACGGGCTAATATTTATCTTATATCACAGGTAACCCCCCTAAATAGTCAGATGAGTCACTTTGACAAGTCTGACTTCAGCTTTGTCACTTCATTGTCCCGAATCGGATCATATCTCTTCTCCTTGTTCCTCTACTCGGGGATATCATATACATCCATAGTGCCCGGTGATCTGTCTCAGCTGAATGAAGAAATTGCTAATTCAATGACTTACGAACTGGCTTAGATGGATATAATAAGACGAATGATTCAAGGACTTCCGAATAGCCTCGACTGAATAAGAGAATAAGAGAATACTCGAAGTGAGGGCTTACGAATCACCTCGAATATAAGAGAAGGACCTCCAAATTCTGACTCAGATAGATAATATAATAGCTAACTTGGAGAACCTCAACAGAATGAACTAATACCTACTCCAGCTCAATTTGACATGTGATGCACGCGAACGTGACCTCAAATCTCGTGATGGAGACCGTCGAGGACTCAAAGCGCGCGCTCGCGCTCAACGCCCGCAAGTGCACGGATGTCGTCAAGTAATAAAAAGATTATCGATCCCATAGGGACTGAGATTCAAGTACCGATTTGTTCAGTAGATGTAATTGCTCGGGACTAGACTCTAAGGGTTGTGAATGTGAGGGTTATCGGTGGTCCTACTCAATACGGTGTCACACGGAGGAAGAAAAGAGTTTGCTGCAAGATCTTTTTAAAGGGATTCTAGGATTTCGATTTCGCTTGTGTGTCGTAAAACATGCTATCAACTGGGCATTGTCTAAACGTCTAACTATGGTCTTGTGGAAGGGACATCATACACTCTCTCGATGAGTCACCGCATCTATCGGGAGCTATCTCTGCCTTACAAGGACTAGATAGGTGGTACGAGGATGTCGAATCAATCCCTGCGATGAATCCTTTCCAGTTCTATCGCATCCTTCTACCCACGGTTATAGGAGATTTTGCCAACCCCTGGGTTCCTGGTATATATCCCCTAAATCTTAGATACGAGGGTTGTCACCCCTCGTATCGGCTAAGCACAATAGATAGAAAATCAAATACACATAGATATCGATCTAAACTAATTTCAATTGCAAATTCAAACTCAATACCAGAATTCAATTTGAAGCAACATATCCTACGTACACAAACTACTCCCTAATCCTAGAATCGAAGTAACTACTCCATAGATAGGAGAGGAGAAACACAAGGCATGTTCATGTTCGAATAAATAAAAGATAAAGTGCAAGAACAGAAATTTACAATGCCAATGTAGCCTTCTCTTTGGCGGCATTCTTCCTCCCCGTTGCGAGTTCCCGAAGATTTTTAGGGCTTCGAGGTACCGTCCCAGCCGTCTCCGCCTCCCTCTAGGGTTTGGGCAGAGTTTTCCTAATATAGACATCGCGTCGGATCACTGCGAAATCTGGCAAAAACCATAGTCGCATCAATTTGCTGGGCCGCCACACTGCCTGATCGTGTGTCAGGCTGTGACAGTTGTTTTCTCCCTCTGAGCATGGTCGTGTGTGGGCACACGCCCTAGCCATGTTCCCTTCTGCGTCCAGCTGTCAAATGTCTTCTTTTGCTCCGAAATTGTGCCATTTCCCCTATAAAATGATATCCTACACACAAAAGTAAATAGAGCATATCTCCGAACCCAAAAATAGGAAATGCATGCAACATAATGTAAAATATGCATGAAATGAACATAAAATGCTATGAGATGTGAGCGAAAACTACTCCTAAAACCCTATATATTTTTCTCACATCAATTTCTCCAGACTTAAATCTTTGCTTGTCCTCAAGCAAACCTTAGTGCCATGAAATTTTAAAAAGATATTGTTCCATACTTAGCATGTTAACTAGATTTATCAAGTGGTATTTGCAATCAAAGCAAAATAAATATGTTCTAGAAATTCACTAAGTTAGCTCCTCGTGCTCGTGCCAAGCGAATCTTCTTAGGGGATACTCATTCCATGATAAGTTAAGTCGTCATCCTATAGCTTTCCGAAGGTCTCTGGCTCTTAGACACTTACCTGTCCAAAATGAGGGGCGTTCCCTAGATCTAGCACAAAGTCTCAAAGGCGTGCTCCGTATTGAGAGAAATTGGTAGGTGTTTCCCCAATAACCTAACACAGTCTCAAAGGGGAACCTAACCATTTCCACCCACGACAACTATTTTTTTATCCCTCAAATATTTTTTTTACTCTCTTTTTTTTCTCTTTTTCCATTTTTTTTCTTCTCTCTCTCTCTTGGGATTTTAATTTTTTCGAATGGTCTTTCACAATCCGAGCATCTCCAGTAACTAAAATGCTAAATCTAGAGTCACCTATGAATTCCAAAGTATTAGACTACTGAGATGAATCATAATTAGGTACGTACTAGACTCTCCCTTTCAGAAAGTTCATCATGTGTATGTGTAAAATAAAAGCTAACTAGTGTAAGTCTAAAATATTCATTCAAAGCCAATAAAATAAAATACTACTAGATAAATGAAGTTACATTACTCATGGAAACAACTCATGAAGAAGACTTTTTTAAAAAAAAATACTACTGAGGAAGCTTATTGGTAGCAAAAACTAAGTGCTAAAAGAAACTAAACAACTAATGCATGAATAAATGAATGCTAACGAAAATACAAACATTAGGAAATAAACTACTGCTAGAAACAAAATAAAACTTGGGGTCCCCCCCAGACTTAAATGAAAGTATACCTCTAATATGGTGGATGAGGTGAAAAGTCTGGAAGCCTCGACATCTCGGGATCCTGGGAGAACCTATTGCTGAGCTACTGATGCCACATGTACATGTGGTCGATTTGAGAGTTGGTGGATGCAGCGGCTGCTCTATGCTCCTCCTCCCGGGCCCACTATGCCTGCTGGGCTAGCATATGCTGCCGCATCTCCTGGCGGTAGGCGGCCTCTGCTTGGCAATGGGTAGCCTCCTCCTGAAAATAAATACGGGCCTCGTCATAGAACTCCTCAGCCCGCTGGAAGTGCTCCTGGAAGTCCTGAAATTCCGCCTGCATGTAGACGCTCTGCTCCTTCCATCACTGCCTCTATGTCTGCTGCTCGACATATATGTCATCGAGGCACGATCGGAACTCCAAAAAATCATAGGCAGATGTACCTGCATCCTGCTCAAAAGTAGAAAAAGGTGGTGGTGTAGGTGCAGGCTCATGTCCACGTGGACTAGGTGGGCTCCTATGCATGTGTGTACTGGAGGGAGAGTGATGTAAAGGGGGAGAGATGGGTGCCACTGTGGATGGTCCCTCACATGGCGGGGACTCCACTATCAGGTCTAAGCGCCAGTTGGTGCGTGTGGTGATGGTGGTACAATTAGGGTCGGGGAGCCTAAGGGACGTCAGGTTTTTCCTTACAAAGCATAAGGAGTGTTCCTCTCTAACAATCATCTTCATGGCCATACACACTCCTAGGTCAATCCTAGGGCTCCCCTCTATACTATCTAGCGCGGTGTAGTCATACCCCATCCGATGGCAAATGTGGGTAAGTAAGCCTCCCACATTCATCTCTCCTCTCGCTGCTTTGCCCATCTTCACTAAGTGTCTAATGAAATGGGACCCTACATCAATGCTACTCCTTTCTTGTAGCATGTCCCAAAGGTAAAGCAGCTTGCTAGCTCTCACAACACCGTCACTCTCTCCACGGCCAAATATATTACTTGTCATGATTCGGTGGAGGTATCGAAAAATGGGGTTTTGGAGGCGCGATGCTTTGGCCCTAGAAGGGTCGTAAGCGTGCTCTCCTATCAATTCGGTCCAAAAGATCTGAGAGTTAAACCCAATAGGGGTTCTTCTCTCTCCCCACTTGGCAAGCCAAAACATGAGTTTCATTGGTGCAATGTCCATTCATGCTCAATGTTAAATATTCTAAAGGTAATCCTACCCTCTTCGCTCTCTCTACTCGTTAAAACTTCATCTTCCAAAGAACTTAAAAACTCTAAAACTATCCTAGGGTAGGTTGGGTGTCTTATCCCCATTATCTCTCCCCACCCTATTTTTGCAAATAGGGCTTGAATGTCACCCAACAATCCTATTGATTCTAGTAAGTCTTCATCAAGATACCTAGTTGTAGTGATTTTACGAGTAGAAAGCATGTTATAGCTATCCCTATGTTCATTTTTGCGAAAAAGAAGGGTTGGAAGAGTGTTACCTTCCTTCGGAGCTTGAGGGGTGTCGGTTCTCCTTTCTCGTCGCTCTGAAGCACCGGATCGAGATGCCACTTGCTTAGTCCTCCTCATCCTTACTTCTTTTTGTTGGGTTTCCGGCACCGTGGCGAGTGTGTGTTCGAACATGTTTCGTAAACATGTGCATAGTGGAAGAATTAAAAAAAGTAATAAATCTAATTTATTACAACACACACATCACACGCATGCATAGTACAACATGTGTAGACATAATCGCAATTTCAAAATTTTTCAATAAAAGGAAATTACTCTAGTTATACCTGACGTTTCACGTGCAGCGGGAAAGGCATCAACCAGAGTAACTCTGGCTAGAATTGCCTCTATCCATATCCACACTGAGTATCATCGGGATAGCTTCACCCAGCTATAAGCCTCGTCTTCATAAGAGTCACTAGCCTCGTGTCGAAGACGATGTGATCGAGAGAAGATCACAATCCAAATCAAAATTTGGATTCGAAAATGAGTCTCCAAAACTCGCTTCTCCAGAGAGGTATTCGTCAACCGATTGACGAATTCTTCGTCCTCCACCTATGAGGATTACCAGAGATTAAATCCCTGGTAAAGTAGCCACTGTTGGAGCTCAAAATGTCATCCAAACGATGCTCCGATATGAAAGAAAAAAGCTGTCTAGAAAATTGGACAACTTGGTGGAGGAGTTGCGATGGCCCAAAGGAGGATGGTCGGCTGCACCTTGGTCACCGGAGCAAAGGGAAGTCGTCGGAGGGTCGTCGGAGGATCGCCGGCAGAAGCTTGGATGTCAGTAGCAAAGTGGATGGCAACACAAGGGTTGGCGGCATGGAGAGCTTGGGCAGTGGCAAGGAGAAGAGAGGGTTGGGCAGAAAGAATAGAATTAGGTTTCACAAAACCCTTAAGCCCTGTTTTTATAGAGAACACATTCTCCTAATGGTTATTGGTTCATAATCAAAACCCGTTAACCCGCTCCAATAACTTAAGTTAAAATAAACTAAACTGAACCAACTTTAGTTCACTCGTTTAAAACAAACCAAACCCCTTTGGTTTATTCTTCACCATTGGATTAGAACCAAACCAATTTGGTTCATCCATCATGTCTTCATAAGACACGACCCATCCATGCTTCCATTTCGACTGAAATAATTTCATGCTCGCTCCTTGTTTGGTCCAACCAAATCTAGTTTCTCTCGGTCTGAGAATCTCATTCTCAAGCTCGTTTTAAATCCTTCGGATTACACTCATTGTGCATGTGACCAAATAGATTCTCGGTTTATGTTGGCCGACTATAATTAACCATTAATTATAGAACGATCATGAGTGGCACCTAGTAGTACATCATGATCCCCAATTAACCAAAAAGATCAATAGTTGATCCATAACTATTTCTGAAACCCTTCAGCATCTATAATGAATCGTGCCCCATTCCCTTCAACATCTTATACCCACTTGGTTCAGGACATGGTCTATTGTGTTAGTCCCCACTAGGTTGACTATGTCACACCTAGCCCAAGTATCATTTCCTCATCCTACGGATTCTAGTTACTGCACATGTATCCAAGAGTACCTTACTCTAAACATGTAATACTTTGGCCAAAGATTTTAGTAACAATCCGACGAGAGGCCATGGGTATACATCTCCTCGCAAGGAGTGGTGAATTCTTTATAGGCTATCCAAACACCTTCGATCACTTTGACTTATACCCAATCATCCCGAGTCGACATCTCCTCAGAGATGCTTACTTAAGATGTCAAAGCATAAGTCTTCATGTCCAAGATGACTTGAATACCGCAAGTCAAAGGAACATCACACTTAAGCTGCAGTAAGAACTTTATTGACATATCCATATATGTAGAGAACCATATGAAGTCTTACAGTTGGTCACTCCAATGAACTAATTACCATAACTAGCATCCACGATTAACTCCGAACATCACAATGTCTCCAGCCAGTGAGAATCAACTGCTTGGATACACCAAGGAGTATACCTCGTGCTAGTCTCGACAGAATTGATGGTGTCCAAATCCATCAATTCATCGACTAGGGATAATTCCAATACATCACAATTACACATGTAGAGATACTCACTAGTTGTGATCCAATCACAAATTCTCTCATGCTGTGAATCGCATTATGGACATTCAGTAAATGAGTTTAAGATTCAATCAAATACATGAAAACATATATACTCAAATAGTGAATCTTTATTTATCAAATAAATGGTACATCCATAAGGCGATTGCCTTAGGACACCTCTCATATATTACTAACACTTTTAGGTTTCCTTGAGGGTTGGAAAGGTTTCTAGGTGGTGGGGAAGAAGGATCCACACGGCTAGGGCAAGAAAAATCAAAACACACTGTGCAAATGGGGTGAAAATGTACGGCGTGCCTTTTTTAACCTCGCACGACACAGTCGTGTGCACCTCAGGTTGGTTGGGCACGATTGTGGGAAAACACACGGTCAGGCCATGTGTCCCCTTTTTCTCTCCTTTTATGCACAACGGTCCGAATTTTCTCACACATTTCGCCATGTAAGCTAAAAATTGATTTATTCTTACCTAGCATGTCCTTTCTAATCCTAAACTATTTGCAAAAATTGTAAGTGACAATAAATCAAAGTCTAAATTATACACATGAATGTAGAAAAATTAAAAACATGTAAAATTAAACTTGGGTTGCCTCCCAAGAAGCACTTGTTTAAGGTCTTTAGCTCGACCATATCATTATGCTTCAGCTTGGCTCTGATGGCCGAAGGAGATCTTTCTCCCTCCCATGATGTGTTTGAATCTTGCTTGTGGGGGAGCAAGATACTTGCTCACTTTTCGCCTCTTGCCATTTGGATCTCCATCACTATATCCCTTAAATCTTGCAAGGGGAGGGGCAAGATACTTGTTAGCAACTTTCCTTGGCTCGAGATTGAGCATGCTTAGCCTCAAAGAATTTTTAGGTGTTTGATCATAATATTTCATTTCATCCATATGCTGTAAATAATATAACTCACCACAAATATCTTCACCAAAAGATTGATCAGTAGATTCCAATATGTCGACTGAAATTTTATCATTATCAATCATTAAAAGGGGTTCGTTATTAGTAAATAAATTTCAGTGAGGATTAAGGTAGGCTCTTCTAGATCCTTGAGGTTAGGAGGTGTTTTGATTGAAGCAATGCACTCCTCGATTAAAGTGTCCATTATATAATCCTCAAGTTCTTCTCTGAGTGGTGATTGAATGGATTATCCTTCTTTACTTCTAATGTCATCTACGTCCTCCTCATCCATTCGCTCAAAGTGTGTCTCCATCCTATTAGGTGTGATCTAGTCATCAAAGCCACCTTCTAGTCATTTGGTTTCTTCTCTTGCTAGATCTCATTCCATAATCTCCACAAATTGTTGGCTATGCTCCTCACATTCCCTAGTAAAATTATCTAGCGGGGCTTCTAAGTGGGGACTTGGTTCTGGATAAAATTTGCATGGTGACTCATAGATCTCGTTCTCATTTTGGAAACAATATTGAGTCTCTGTCTGCGAATGTTGCCGTCAGAATTCAGCGTTCGCCGCTTGTTGCGTTTGAATAAAATCTTCCATCATTTGCTCCAGTCGGGATTTAGGCAGACAATATTGAGGGTTTAAGTAGCCATGGTCATAACTATATAAATAGGAATCATCTTGTGGCCACGCTTTGTAATTGTAGGTGACATCTTCTTGTTCAAATTGTGAAGGTTCGAATATATCCGAACAATTATTAATAGTATGCCATGTTTCACCACAATGCTCACAATAAATGTTACCAAAACTTACAACATTAAATTGACCATAATCATGAGTAAAAGCATTCATCGTTATATGCAGGAAATTATAAATAAGGAAACAGCAACTGAATAAACAAAACTGAAATAAAATAAAATAAAATAAAATAAAAAAATAAAAGTAAATCTAGCCTAGGTCTGATCTAATTATCCACTTCTCGATTCGATATCGAATCAATCAGTCCCCAGCAACGGCGCCAAAAACTTGATGCACGCGAATGCGACCTCAAATCTCGCGATGGAGACCGTCGAGGACTCGAAGCGCGCGCTCGCACTCAATGCTCGCAAGTGCATGGATGTCGTCAAGTAATAAAAATATTATCGATCCCACATGGACTGAGATTCGAGTACCGATTTGTTCGATGGATGTAATTGTTCGGGACTAGACTCTAAGGGTTGTGAATGTGAGGGTTATCTGTGGTCCTACTCAATACGGTGTCACACGGAGGAAGATAAGAGTTTGTTGTGAGATCTTTTTAAAGGGATTCTAGGATTTCGGTTTCGCTTGTGTGTCGTAAAACATGCTATCAACTGGGCATTGTCTAAACGTCTAACTATGGGCTTGTGGAAGGGACATCATACACTCCCCCGATGAGCCACCGCATCTATCGGGAGCTATCTCTGCCTTAGAAGGACTAGATAGATGGTACGAGGATGCTGAATCAATCCCTACGATGAACCATTTCTAATTCTATTGCATCCTTCTTCCCATGGTTACAGGAGATGAGGCCAACCCCTAGGTTCCTCATATAAATCCCCTAAATCTTAGATATGAGGGATGTCACCCCTCGTATCGGCTAAGCACAGTAGATAGAAAATCAAATGCACATAGATATCGGTCTAAACTAATTTCAATTGCAAATTCAAACTCAATACCAGAATTCAATTTGAAGCAACATATCCTATGCACACAAACTACTCCCTAATCCTAGAATCGAAGTAACTACTCCATATATAGGAGAGGAGAAATACAAGGCATGTTCATGTTCGAATAAATAAAAGATAAAGTGCAAGAATAGAAATTTACAATGTCAATGTGGCCTTCTCTCTAGCGTTGATGTGTAAAATCTTGACCTCCGGTGGAGTTCTTCCTCCCAGTTGCGAGTTCCCGAAGCTTTTTAGGGTTTCGAGGTGTCATCCCAGTCGTCTCCGCCTCCCTCTATGGTTTAGGTGGAGCTTTCCTTATATAGACATCGTGCCAGATTGCTATGAAATCTGGAAAAAATCCTAGTCGCGTCAATTTGTTGGGCCACCACACGACCGTGTGAAAACACATGGCCTAATCGTTTGTTAGGTTGTGGTAGCCATTTTCGCCCTCTGAGCATTGTCGTGTGTGGTCACACACCCTAGCCGTGTTCCGTTCTGTGTCCAGCTGCCAAATGTCTTCTTTTGCTCTGAAATTGCACCGTTTTCTCAATAAAATGCTATCTTGCACACAAAAGTAAATAGAGTAAATCTCCGAACCAGAAAATAGAAAATGCATGCAACATAATGTAAAATATGCATGAAACGATCATAAAATGCTATGAGATGTGAGAGAAAACTACTCCTAAAACTCTATATGTTTTGCTCACATCAACATGATAAAATAACCACCAACTTGAAGAGTCTAAGCTTAAACCACTTCAGCATAAATAAATAAAATAACCCCCAGCCTGACTTGTCTCAGCTAGATGACATAACAATAAGTTCAAGAACACCTTAGCCTAATAAAATAAAAGTTGATCCTAGATACCTGGACTAAACAAAATAATATCCGCCTCACAACACTTCAATAAGATAAGAGTTGACCCAACACCACCTGGGTTGAACTGAATAAAATAATATACCCTTTCCAATACTTCCATAAAATAAGAGCTACCCCCATAACATCTGGACTGAACTAAATAAAATAATATACACCTTCCAACACTTCAATAAAATAAGAATTAGCCCGACAATACATGGGCTACCTCAGAAATAGAATGAAGTAATGACCACATTGAAATGCCTCGGCTGCTTAAGAAATGTGGACTGGATAAAATAAAAACTCCCTCCATATCAACACTTCATAAGTAGACAAATGAATACTCCTCTCCTCGATCAACTAAATATAAAATCATACTCCTCCCGGTTTGCCACTTAAACTGATCAACTCCTCCGATCTGTCACCACACGGGGATAATAATAATACAGTTGAGTGAAGACTCAACTCTTCCAATCCACCACCACAGGGGATAATAATAATAAAGTTGAGTGGAGACTCAACTCTTCCGATCCGCCACCACACGGGGATAATAATAGTATAGTTGAGTGGAGACTCAACTCTTCCAATCCGCCATCACACGGGGATAATAATAGTATAGTTGAGTGGAGACTCAACTCCTCTGATCCGCCACCACACGGGGATAATGTATAGTTGAGTGAAGACTCAACTCTTTCGATCCGCCACCACACGAGGATAAAAATAATATATAGTTGAGTGAAACCTCAACTCTTCCAATTCACCACCACACGGGGATAATGATAATACAGTTGAGTGAAGACTCAACTCTTTCGATCTGCCACCACATGAGGATAATAATAATACAGTTGAGTGAATACTCAACTTTTCCGATTCGCCACCACACGGGGATAATAATAATACAGTTGAGTCAAGACTCAACTCTTCTGATCCGCCACCACACGGGGATAATAATAGTATAGTTGAGTGAAGACTCAACTCTTCTGATCCGCCACCACACGGGGATAATAATAATGTATAGTTGAGTGAAAACTCAACTCTTTCAATCTGCCACCACACGGGGATAATGATAATACAGTTGAGTGAAGACTCAACTCTTCCGATCCACCACCACATGGGGATAATAATAATGTATAGTTGAGTGAAAACTCAACTCTTCCGATCCGCCACCACATGGGGATAAAAATAATATATAGTTGAGTGAAACCTCAACTCTTCCGATCCTCCACCACACGGGGATAAAAATAGTATAGTTGAGTGAAGACTCAACTCTTTTGATCCACCACTACACGAGGATAATAGCTTTGGCTATTGCCAAGCTATAAAAATAGTGACGATCTGCCCTAAGGCTTTGCCTTGTCAGATCAGAATAATTTTTTACTTCCGTCATCTTCCATTGTAAATCTACCTTAAACCTGACTCCTCCGATCCGCCACCACATGGGGATAATAGCTTGACTTGAAGGTAAGCTGAAAGAATAGTGATGACATGGCTCAGGGTTTTGCCTGGTCAAGTCAGAATAATTTTTTACTCCACCGCTCTTCATCAGTACATCTACCTTAAACCCAACTCCTCCGATCCGCCACCGCACAGGGATAATAGCTTGTCTTGAAGGCAAGATGAGAGAATAGTGACGACTTAACCCAGGGCTTCACCTAGTCAAGTCAGAATAATTTTTTACTCCGCTTCTCTTCATCAGTGCATCTACCTTAAACCCAACTCCTTCAATCCACCACCGCACGGGGATAATAGCTTGTCTTGAAGGCAAGCAGAAAGAATTGTGACAACTTGACCTAGGGCTTCGCCTAGTCAGGCCGGAATAATTTTTTACTCCACTGTTGTATTCTTCAATGCATTTAAACCCAACTCCTCCGTTCCACCACCGCACGGGAATAACAGCTTCGGCTTGTGCCGAGCCACAAAAAGTGTGACGACCTGATCCAAGGCTTTTCCCCATTAGGTCGGAATAATTTTTTTACTCCGTCGCTCTTCACAGGTGTATTTATCTTAAACCCTACTCCTCCATTTCGCCACTGCACAGGGATAACGGCTTCATCTACTGTCGAGCCATAAAAGAGTGTGACGACCCGATCTAGGGCTTTGCCCCCTCAGGTCGAAATGAATTTTTTACTCCGCCGTTCTTCACAGGTGTATTTACCTTAAACCCTGCTCCTCCATTCTGCAACTGCACGGGGATGACGGCTTCGGATAACACTGAGCCATAAAAAAGTGTGACAACCAGGTCTAGCTCTATCAGGTCGGAATAATTTTTTACTTCGTCATTCTTCACAAAGTGTATTCTACCTTAAACCCGACTCCTCCCATCCACCACCGCAAAGGGAAATAAGAAAACCTTAAAGAAGTGTGTAGTTCCAACCTTCGTATAGAGAGTAATAATCCATATATGATAAATAGGAGTAGTCCATAATAGATTATGTTTGGAATTACTTCACTGAGAACTTTGAGAAAACCTTATACTTAGAAATCTCGAAGTTGATAATATAACTGGACAATAAATAAACTTCAAAGTGAATGAACAACTGAGTCAAGTATTCACTCTAGATAGGCATCCAATATATTTGGTGACTGTTATAGAGATTATCATAGATGTATCTTTTACAGGTGAGTAGATCGGTATAGTAGCCGAGTACAAATAATTACCCTAGCCGAGTGGTCGGGTGGGATGAAGTATGTTAACTCAGTCGAGTGATTGAGTACAAGTAGTGACCCTAACCAAGTGGTCGAAAAGGATGAAGTATGTTAACTCAGTCGAATGACTGAGTGTAAATAATTACCTTGACCAAGTGGTCGAAAGGGATGCAGTATGTTAACTCAGCCGAATAGCTGAGTACAAGTAATGACCCTAACCAAGTGGTTGAAAGGGATGAAGTATGTTAACTCAGCCGAATGACTGAGTGTAAATAATTACCCTGACAAAGTGGTCGAAAGGGATGAAGTATGTTAACTCAGCTGAATGACTGAGTGTAAATAATTATCCTAACCAAGTGGTCGAAAGGGATACAGTATGTTAACTCAGTCATTGGCTGAGTACAAGTAATGAGCCCTGGTCGAGTGGCCGGAAGGGATGAAGCATATTCTAAGTACAAGTAATGATCCCTGACCGAGTGGTCGGAAGAGATGAAGTATGTTCTTGGATGAGCTACCGAGTGAAACAACTTACCTCGACCAAGTGACCAGAGGGAATGAAGTATACTCTCAGCCAAGGGGTTGAGTGCAAATACTTACCCTAATCAAGTAGTCAGAAAAGGTGAAGTGTGTCTCGGTAAAATTACAAACTGATTATGTGGTCGAGTGACCAACCAGCTAGGCAACCGAGTGACCGACTGACTGTGCAGTCGGACGGTCGAGTGGTTATACACCCGAGTAACCAATTGGTTGTTCAGTCGGATGGTTGACTTGTGATGCGGTCGAGTGGCTGGTTGGTTGTGCAGTCGAATGACCAATTGGTTATTCATTCGGATGGCCGATTGGCTATGTGGTCAAGTGGCATGACCGTGGTGCAATTAGATGCCCGATTGGTTGTGCAGCCAAGCGGCCTACTGACTGTGCGGCCAAGTGGCCGACTTGGTATGTATGACTAAGAAATAGTGAAATGATTAACTAAAGGTAAACCTTCAAGATAAATATTAAACATAGGTAATTAAATTAAATTAAAGATTTTAAGACATTTTAATGGAGATATAACCATACTATTTGTTCTATAAGTGTCTCATATAATGTATCTTCAATAGAGAAAATTTGAAATACAACTAGAGAAATGACAAGGTATAAGAATGCAACAAAATATTAAAGGTAAGCATTTATACACATACTTACTAAATTTATCCATTGGGAGGATTGATATCTTCCTTGTTAGTAATATATGAGAGATGTCCTAAGGCAATCGCCTTATGTTTGAACCATTTATATGATAAATGAAGATTCACTATTTGAGTATACATGTTTCATGTATTTGATTAGATCTTAAACTCATTTACTGAATGTCCACGATACGATTCACAGCATGAGAGAATTTGTGATTGGATCACAACTAGTGAGTATCTCTACATGTGTAATTGTGATGTATCGGAATTATCCCAAGTCGATGAATTGATGGATTTGGACACCATCGATTCTGTCGAGACTAGCACGAGGTATACTCCTTGGTGTATCCAAGCAGTTGATTCTCACTGGCTGGAGACATTGTGATGTCCGGAGTTAATCGTGGATGCTAGTTATGGTAACTAGTTCATTGGAGTGACCAGCCGTAAGACTCCATATGGTTCTCTGCATATATAGATATGTCAATGAAGTTCTTACTGTAGCATAAGTGCGATGTTCCTTTGACTTGCAGTATTCAAGTCATCTTGATCATAAAGACTTATGCTTTGATATCTTAAGCAAGCATCTCTGAGGAGATATGGACCCAAGATGATTGGGTATAAGTCGAAGTGATCGAAGGTGTTCGAATAGCCTATAAAGGATTCACCACTCCTTGCGAGGAGATGTATACCCATGGCCTCTCGTCGGATTGTTACTAAAGTCTTTGGCCAAAGCATTACATGTTTAGAGTAAGGTACTCTTCGATACATGTGCAGTAACTAGAATCCGTAGGACGAGGAAATGATACTTGAGCTAGGTGTGACGTAGTCAACCTAGTGGGGACTGACACTATAGACCATGTCCAGAACCAAGTGGGTATAAGATGAGTGAAGGGAATGGGGCACGATTCATTCGAGCTGCTGAAGGGTTTCAAAAATAGTTTTGGATCAACCGTTAATATTTTCGATTAATTGGGGATCATGATGTACTACTAGGTGCCACTCATGATCGTTCTATAATTAATGGTTAATTATAGACGGCCAACATAAACCGAGAACCTATTTGGTCATACGCACAACGAGCGTAATCCGAAGGATTTCTAACATGCTTGAGAATGAGATTCTTAGACCGAGAGAAACTAGGTTTGGTTGGACCAAACAAGGAGCGAGCATGAAATTGTTTTAGTCACAATAGAAGCGTGGATGGGCCGTGTCTTATGAATACATGATGGATGAACCAAGTTGGTTTGGTTCTAATCCAATGGAGGAGAATAAACCAAAGGGGTTTGGTTTGTTTTAAACGAATGAACCAAAGTTGGTTCGGTTCGTTTTAACTTAAAATAGACCAACATGGTTTGGTTTATTTTAACTTAAATTAATGGAGTGGGTTAACGGGCTTTTGGTTATGATCCAATAACCATTAAGAGAATTTGTTCTCTATAAAATAGGGCTTAAGGATTTTGTTAAGCCCTAATCCAAGCAACCCTAAAGTTGCCGCCCACCTCCCTCTCTTCTCCTAGTCTTGCCGGCGCCCAACTCCTTGCCGCTGCCCAAGCTTCTCCTACCGGCATCCAGCAGCTGCCGTCCTCCCCACTTGCCGGCATCTAGCTGTTGCCGGAGGAGCTCCGGTGATCTTCCTTGGCTCCGGTGACAAGGTGAGCATATAGCTTTCGTTATTTGGCCGGCGCAAGGTCTCCACCAAAGCTGTCCAGTTTTCTGGACAGCTTGTTTCCTTCTTGTCGGAGCGTCATTTGGACGACGTTTGGAGCTCCGACAGCGGCTTCCTTGCCGGGGATTCAATCTCTGGTAATCCTCATAGGTGGAGGATGAAGGATTCGTCAAACGGTTGACGAATACCTCTCCGAAGAAGCGAGTTTTTTGAGGACTCGTTTTGGATCCGAATTTTGACTCGGATTGTGATCTTCTCTCGATCACATCGTCTTCGACACGACGCTAGTAAATCGTACGAAGACGAGGCTCGTGACTTTGTGAAGTCATCCTGAAGATACTCGGCGTGGATACGGATAGAGACGATTCTAGCGAGGATCGTTCCGGTTGTTGTCTTTCCCGCTACACGTGATACGTCAGGTATACGTAGTATAAATTTCCTTTTATTGCAAAATTTGAATTTACGGTTATGTCTATACATGTTGTACTATGCATGCGTGTGGTGTGTGTGTTGTAATAAATTAGATTTATTATTTTATTTCTTCCGCTGTGCACATGTTTACGAAACATGTTCGAACACACACTCACCACGGTGTGATAGGACGATTTTTAATTGTCGTAATACCATTCCCAAATTATTTACCGAACCCCCTAACTACACTAATGCAGTATAGGACTGACTCGGATCGTCTCCCAACGAACCTAATGGCTGGACATTTGTTTTTAAATAGAAGTAAATACTGGGGGTTTTTACAATTTATCAAAACAATTATTCAAAGCTAACCTAATGCAAGAACGATTCAACCTTGCACTGCACTGTCACTATACGATGCAATGGTCAAACAATTCTGGTAAATAGACATGGAAATTAAATCTGCAAGAAGTAAATCTAACTACCAAATCACAATTAACAAGTAACTATCCTAATGCGCAAAAGTAAGTAATCACGCACCGCACTGTCACTATACGGTACAATGATCACGAAATAAAGGTGAACAATTCAACCAAGCACTACACTGTCACTATACGGTACAGTAGTCAAACAGTCACTAAAAATTGCAATAAACGAAATGCAATAAACGAAAGCAATTCAACCAAGCACTGCACTGTCACTATACAATACACTGGTCAAATGTAAATAAAATCTAAATTAATAACGAAAGCAATTCAACCAGGCACCGCACTGTCACTATACAGCACACTGGTCGAATGTAAATGAAAACTAACCTAAACATGATCAAACATAATAAACTAAACTAAACATGACAAACATAGCCTAACAAATTAACCGTAACAGAACAAACATAACAAAGTAAACTATCCAATTAAATGGACTGAATTCAAATATAAGTAATCGGTAACCCCACGATGGCCACAATAACCCGAACAACCATTCTGGCGGTGAATGCGAAGCTGCCCCGATCGGCACAGCAGGTAGGACGGACATACAGAGGAACACGAACACTATTTCGACTATCTGAATTCACCGGACAGTGAATGGAATCTTCACCGGTTGGAGATGGAACTGCCCTAATCCGGCACAGCTGGTGGGTGACTGCGGCGATGTGGAAAGGCCTATCCCAGTCGCCGGAATGGAGTGGAACGCCGGTGAAGGTGAATCACCGGAATCCTGCCTCACCCCGCTTCGGATCAGCTGCCACAATCAGCGCAGCTGGATCTGCCATCGAGGATCGATTGGGATTGACGCCGGATCTCAGAAGGGAGGTCGTCGGAAGAAGTTGTCGAACTGTCGCCGCCGCTCGTGGGGAAGAAGATCACTCTGCCGCGCGTGAACAGGGGAAAAAATGCCTCAGCTCAAGTTCCGGCTACCTGTTTTGAGGATCTTCTTCTGCGCGTCACCGTTGGCTGCCTGTACGATCCCGCTTCCGTGCTCGAAAATAGAAGAAACCGCTGCGTCGCTCGTGAGGAAGAAGACCCGATGCTCGTGAAGTTTCTGCCGCTTTCTCTTCTATCGATTCTGCCTATTCTGCTCGAGTGAGGTTTATTAAATGGTTTTTCTGAACCGTCCGATATGAGCCTCATCTGATCCCAGCCGTCCAAATAGAGCTAGGTAAATGAGTCCAATTAATCTCCTAAGAAGGTTGTGATCCAACGGCTGTGATCAATCTGATTTCAAATGGACGGATCTGATCCATCTGAAGGGCTAATCACGATCGGTCAGATCTAGATGAAAGGATAAGATGTGTAGATCACAATGCATGGGCCAGATCGCTCCAGATTCAGATTAATGGCTCAGATCGAGCCATCACATTGGACGATTCAGATTACTTCGATCTCTAATGAATGGAACTGATTGAATCTGAATGGAAAATCACGATCGACCAGATCTAGATGAAGGGATAAGATGTCCAAATCTAAATGTACGGAACGGATCTCTTCAAATCTGGATAGATGGCTCAGAATCGATCAGATCTCATTGGATGGACAGGATTGACTAGATCTAAACCCTTTGATTAAACTGCTTCTGATCTTGATGAAAGGTCCAGATTACTCACGTTTGAAATAATCCTTCTAGCCCTAGATGAAGCCATATTTGATTCAACTTGAGTCTAGTCTAGTGGCTCATCTCGATCTCCTATAAACAAAGATAAAATTTACATATAAGTCCAAATTTTAGGAGAATTTACAATAAGGTCCAAAAATATATCCAACTCATAAAACATGTAAATAATCGACAATTAAACACATGAGAGGATTAAAACGATGATATTAAGGACCAAAATAATACAACAAAATGACAGTTATCAATTCCCCCACACTTATTCTTGCGCGTCCCGAGCAATAATAAAAATAAAGAAAGACTGACTCAATCAGTCATTTCCCTAACCAATACCCGATCAATAATTCAGAGACAAGAAAAAATAAGTTACTTAGGATCACCAAATCGATCCGGATCCTAGGTAGTCAAAAGATCTGACTCCTACAATAATCAATATGTATAATGATTTACAGTTAAATCAAATAGACTAAGCCTGATACAAAACCTCCCAAAATGGATACATGCACTGATGCTCACATAATAAACGTAGGAGTGGGGCACCCTCAAAACAACATGCAATTTTGTACTACCATATGCTTGCTTATCATCTACTTCTCTACTGCTATCAATACATCTCATACATGAATCAAAAGGATTTATCATGAATCAGAATAAGATCAAAAGTATATTGCAGATAAAGTATGCAAAGAGAAGTACAAGACAAAGGTACAAATGAATAGGGAACAAGAGAAGAATTGGAGAAATAAACCTGATGAGTTTCTCTATGAAATGCTCAGTAACCAGCAATATGGGAATAGGCTAGGACAATTAGAAACTTTAGAATTGGACTCAGGATCAAATGGCTCTATCCAACACATTGCAATCCCATTTGCCTACATTACAATTGCACATTTTTTTCTTTTTTTTTCTTTTTTTTAACAAAAGAAACATCAATGGCGCCATTTTTTTTTGTGTGTGTGCAGAAACTCAAGTACTAATCACAGACAAATACATCTCATGACCAATGACCTCTGAAAATTATGCCTTCCATATCATGTTTCCAACAAAAATAATATAGCTTCTCCCCCACACTAAAAAATTTTGTCCGTCTCGGACAATACAACCCATCAAACTATTCCTCCAACATGGAAAACAATAGATATGAAAAAGATAATCCACAAAGATACAAAGACAATGGATAGCAAATGAAGAGATATGACAAGACATGGAATAAGTAAGTATCACGTGGATTAGACAAGCAAACCAAGTCAAAAATAAGTGTCAAGAATGAAATCCTTCATCATATTCATGCAAGTAAATGTTACTGCAGTTTTGAAAAGACTCAAAGCAAGTTCTAGAGTAACAAGAATCACATGTGTTATCACACAAAAGTGGGTAGATGATAAGAATGGCTTGTAACCTCACTAGGTGAATAAACATCAAGCTTAGACTATCAATAAAAAGTTCACCTTCATAACAAGTGACTACATGCAAGTGAAGTCTCCTATCATACACAAAAATCCATAATTTGATGATCAAACTTAACTAATTTTTACCACCTCTGAAATGATACTAAGGCATGCATAGAGAATATTATTTGACTCAACGAAAACAACTAAACAACCGAGGCAAACAGGCAGATAAACAAACAACTAACACAGATTATTCCGAACATGAAAGGAAGGAAACAAACGCAGTAAATAAAAGAACACACTCCCCTTTCAAGTCGGAGAAGAAGCATCATCATTTCTGGCCCCACCATATTCTCCAGAATAGACTTGATCTCTTCGCTTAAAATGACCTGCGTCTATTACGAAAGTGAGACCCTTGATCACTAATGATCACCCTGGGTACTCCAAATCTGTAAAATATGTGAGACCTAACAAAATCCACAACAACTAGAGAATCATCAGTTCTGGTGGGGATGCCCTCCACCCATTTAGAAACATAATCATATGCCAAAAGAATATATGAAAATACAAAAGATACAAGAAATGAACCCATAAAATCAATACCCCAAACATCAAAAATCTCATAGAATAACAAGGATTGTTGAGGCATTTCATTTCTACGTCCTATATTCCCTGTTCGTTGACATCGCTCACAAGACTTGTAGAATTCAAAGGCATCATGAAATAAGGTGGGCCAATACAAATCAGACTCTAAAACTTTCCTAGCAGTTCTTTGGGGTCCAAAATACGCCCCACAAGCCAGAGAATAACAAAAAGTAAGTATGTATGGAATGAAACTCATAATCAAGTGCACATCATCTAATAATCTGATCACTACAAAATTTTCAATGATAAAGATCATCCCATACATAATACTTAGCATCACTTTTCAATTTCTGGACTTGTGCATGAGTAAAATGTGAAGGTACAACACGACAACTAAATAAATAGCAAGATCTGCATACCATGGTGTCTTACCCTATAGGTGAAAAAGTTGCTCATCTGGAAAAGAATCTGCTATGGGGGTGGGCTCGATCTCCAACACAATCCTAGTCAAACTAAAATACCACCTCCTTCTGCAACAATTTGGTCAAGGGTAGGGCAATCTGACTGAAGTCTCTGATAAAATGTCTGTAGAAACCTGCATGACCTAGAAAAGCACAAACTTCCTGCATAGAAGTGGGGTAAGATAAAGAAGATATAACATGAATTTTAGCAGGATCTACTTCAATACCATACACAGAGAAGATATGACCTAAGATTATCTAATGCTCAACCATGAAATGACATTTCTCACAAACATCTGATGGAAGTGATTCTTGGGGCGTCGCCTGAAGAGCGCTAGTCCCTACACAATCCATATCCCTGTATACATAAAGAGGGCCCATAGATAGGTCCTAATGACAAATCATTATCAACATCAGAATCAATAGAATCAATAAAATCACAATAAAATATAGAAGGTGCAGAGATATCCAAATGAAAAATAGACTAAGAAATAAAGTTCATGCAGTCCAACTCATCAGCTATAACCACGCTAAGAATGTAATGATCCTCCATCGGGTAACTCATAGCGTCTAAAATACTGAACCGAACTACAATATCTCCTACCTCCATAGAAAGAGTACAACTTCTCGTGAACACACAAATCTTTAAAAAAAACTTGGCATACTTGGGAATGTGCTAGCTCTTGGAATTCCCTAGCCTTTTCTTCAACAACCCCCTTCCTAGGTTGGGCCTCTGAGGGAAGAGAAAAACTGCTGCATAAAACTCAAGAAGATTATCGCCTGAAGACCTAGTCATCCACACAAACAAATACAATGAGAAACAAATATAGATAATAAGAAAGATAATATAACAAAAGAAAAAGAAAACAAACAAACAAACTACAGTTTAAAGACAAACTAACCCATTAAAGTTCTTGCCGGTGCCAAAATTTGATAGGACGATTTTTAATTGTCGCAATATCGTTCCCAAATTATTTACCGAACCCCCTAACTACACTAATGTAGTATAGGACTGACTCGGATCGTCTCCCAACGAACCTAATGGTTGGACGTTTATTTTTAAACAGAAGTAAACACTGGGGGGTTTTATAATTTATCAAAACAATTATTCAAAGCTAACCTAATGCAAGAACGATTCAACCTTGCATCGCACTGTAACTATACGATGCAATGGTCAAACAATTCTGGTAAACAGACGTGGAAATTAAATCTGCAAGAAGTAAATCTAACTACCAAATCACAATTAACAAGTAACTATCCTAATGTGCAAAAGTAAGTAATCACGTACCGCACTGTCACTATACGGTACAATGATCACGAAATAATGGTGAACAATTCAACCAAGCACCGAACTGTCACTATACGGTACAGTAGTCAAATAGTCACTAAAAATTGCAATAAACGAAATGCAATAAACGAAAGCAATTCAACCAAGCACCGCACTGTCACTATACAGTACACTGGCTAAATGTAAATAAAATCTAAACTAATAACGAAAGCAATTCAACCATGCACCACACTGTCACTATACGACACACTGGTCGAATGTAAATGAAAACTAACCTAAACATGATCAAACATAATAAACAAAACTAAACATGACAAACATAGCCTAACAAATTAACCATAACAGAACAAACATAACAAAGTAAACTATCCAATTAAATGGACTGAATTCAAATATAAGTAATCGGTAACCCCACGATGGCCACAATAACCCGAACAACCATTCCGACGGTGAATGTGAAGCTGCCCCGATCGGCGCAGCAGGTAGGACGGACATACAGAGGAACGCGAACACTATTTCGACTATCTGAATTCACCGGACAGTGAATGGAATCTTCATCGGTTGGAGATGGAACTGCCCTAATCCGGCACAGCTGGTGGGTGACTGCGGCGATGTGGAAAGGCCTATCCCAGTCGCCGGAATGGAGTGGAATGCCGGTGAAGGTGAATCACTAGAATCCTGCCTCACCCCGCTTCGGATCAACTGTCACAATCAGCGCATCTGGATCTACTGTCGAGGATCGGTTGGGATTGATGCCGAATCTCGGAAGGGAGGTCACCGGAAGAAGATGTCGGACTGTCGCCGCCGCTCGTGGGGAAGAAGATCACTCTGTCGCGCATGAACTGGGGAAAAAAATGCCTCAGCTCAAGTTTCGGCTGCCTATTTTGAGGATCTTCTTCTAGGCGTCGCTGCCAGCTGCCTGTGCGATCCCGCTTCCGCGCTCGGAAACAGAAGAAGTCGCCGCATCGCTCGTGAGGAAGAAGACCCGATGCTCGTGAAGTTTCTGTCGCTTTCTCTTCTGCCGATTCTGCCTATTCTGCTCGAGTGAGGTTTATTAAATAGTTTTTCTGAACCATCCGATTGGAGCCTCCTCTGATCCCAGCCATCCAAATAGAGCTAGGTAAATGAGTCTAGTTAATCTCCTAAGAATGTTGTGATCCAACGGCGGTGATCAATCTGATTTCAAATGGACGGATCTGATCCATCTGAAGGGCTAATCACGATCAGTCAGATCTAGATGAAAGGATAAGATGTGTAGATCACAATGCATGGGCCGGATCGCTCCAGATTCAGATTAATGGCTCAGATCGAGCCATCACATTGGACGATTCAGATTACTCTGATCTCTAATGAATGGAACTAATTGAATCTGAATGGAAAATCACGATCGACCAAATCTAGATGAAGGGATAAGATATCCAAATCTAAATGTACTGAACGGATCTCTTCAGATCTGGATAGATGGCTCAGAATCGATCAGATCTCATCGGACGAATAGGATTGACTAGATTTGAACCCTTTGATTAAACTGCTTCTGATCTTGATGAAAGGTCCAGATTACTCACGTTTGAAATAATTCTTCTAGCCCTAGATGAAGCCATATTTGATTCAACTTGAGTCTAGTCTAGTGGCTCATCTCGATCTCCTACAAATAAAGATAAAATTTACATATAAGTCCAAATTTTAGGATAATTTACAATAAGGTCCAAAAATATATCCAACTCATAAAACATGTAAATAATCGACAATTAAACACATGAGAGGATTAAAACGTTGATATTAAGGACTAAAATAATACAACAAAATGACAATTATCACGGTGCCAGAAACCCAATAGTGGTATCAGAGCCCAGGTTGTGTTTCGACATAATCGTAAAATTGTTTTGCGATAGTCATAATGGTATTTATGGAAATTTTCTACTTTTGGAAAGTTAGAAGTATTTATGGAAATTTTTAATTTTGGAAAGTCTAGAAGTATTTTTGGAAATCTTCTAATTTTGGAAAGTTAGAAGTATTTATGGAAATTGATATTTTCCATAAATAAAATATTTGATTAGATTTGGAAATTTTTTTCCTAATTTAATCATGATTTGATTTGGGAAATCAAATCTTAAAATATTTTATTTCCATAAGTAGTTTTGATGATTTAGGAAATTTGTTTCCTAAATTGACTTTCCTTAATCAACACTTTCCACAAATAAAATATGTGATTAGATTTGGAAATTTGTTTCCTAATTTAATCATGATTTGATTTGGAGAATCAAGTCTCAAACATATTTTATTTCCATAAATAGTTATGACATATAAGGAAATTTCGTACATGTCATAATTGTATGTCATGTAATTGCATTAGATGTATATCATTATGTCATGCGTGTCGTGACATGTAGATGTATGCCATGTATGTCATGCCATGTAGATAATAGTTATTTGCATGCAAAGAGGATGAGACATAAAACCCTTACTCAATATTAAAGCCTACACCTTCCATTAATATGGTTAGAACCAGAGTTCCGTTTCTTGTTTGGGTTGTTAGACTCTCTCCAAGCTCGGCTCTAACCCGAACATGTTCAAACCATGAAATAGTTTAATACTAATATGGTAAGAGTCAGAGGTCAATCATTAACTTTGGTTGTTGGACTCTCTCCAAGCCAGGCTAATTGGTTGAATGCGCTCTAACCATATTAAAACTATTTCTCGATTAATGGGTTGGCTTTAACATGGAGCATCGGCTTGTTGGACTCTCTCCAAGGTCGATGTGAAGGGAGGTGAAGTTGGGTGTTATGCATATGATGCATACTTGTTAATGAGTTAACAACCCGATGTATGTGTGAACATTCAATAAGTTGATAGCACATTGTGATAGTTGCATATATGTGATATGTAATCGGTATATTTGATACCTACCATCATATTTATGAATGGCTTGTTGGACTCTCTCCAAGGTTGTTCATATCTATGTTGGATATCATCCCATTCAGAGATGGACCTACGATCTCCCGAAGTGATTTTGGGGTTTTTGAAATTCGAAAAATGAATGGGATTTATGAATGTATATTAATGCATTTTAAAAATCATTTTCTCATATATGCTCATTTTATATTTCTAGGTTAATCGATTGATCATGACGTCTTTGAATTTGCGCACTATTTTGGATTCAAACAAATTGACTGGGCCTAACTTCCTGGACTGGCTTAGAAACTTGAGAATTGTTCTCAAGGTGGAAAAGCTAGCATATGTCCTTGAAGAGCCTCTTCCCAACCATCCTAGGGACGATGCAACCTGCATCAAATGTTGGCCTATCGTAAACATGTGGCGCATTCTCGAAGCGAGTTGCATCATGCTAGCGATGATGTATCAGCCGCAAGTTTAAAATGCAAAGATGAGCATATGGATGCTACCATAGTCTTCCATCTTCATGAGTTGTTTGATGAGCAAGCGAGATCTGAAAGGTTCGAAGTCTCTAGGCTCCTCTTCACCATGAAGATGCAAGAAGGTGTTAGGGCAATCTCTTGCCGTAATATGGTTTTGATGGTGTGGAAAGGGTTTAAGTTAGTTTGATATGTTGATTTGATATGTGCGTTGAAGTCGTGCAGGACTTAGTAATTCGCACATGGAGTCGTGGCGAGTTTCACATCTCATGACTCGTGCCTTGAGTCGGTGAAGGATAGCTTTGCGGAAGCCGTGCGCTTGGAGCATCCGAGGGACCGCCGGACGAGAAGCTTGGAGTGAAGCCGGAGGAAGTAGACTTCGAGGCAAGAGACGCGAAGGAGCATTGCAGAGCCGTGCGCCTGATGCTGCCGAGGGACGTGGCCGAGAACGAAGAGAACTTCGAAGGCGAGGGACTCCGAGAGATGAGAGTGAGCGATTGTAACCCGGGGAGGGGTAGCTCTTAGGTGAAACTTGGCCATTTGGCCAAGTGTCGGATGGTTTTTCTCGACACCAGTAGACTGCCATGTAATGGCAGTTGACTTCTCTGAGTCGAGTGAGTTCGACTGGTATCCGACTGACTGGAGTGTGGCGTGATCGATCGCCATCGTAAGGCGATCGCCAAGACCATCGATCGATTCAAGGCGTGATCGGGTCAATAGGGTTTTGGCCAGAAGCGCCGCGTATGGCCGCGATCAACTACGGAGGCGCGATCGGCCCGGTGAGGTCCATCGACCGACGCTAAGAGTTCCGTTGGACTACAACGGTCGAGATCCGACGTGTTCGGAGGTCGTTGTAGTGACGGCAATTGACTGCCAAGGGCGGCAGTCGACTGATGGCGGCCAACGGGAAGAAATCAGCCCTCTCTATAAAAAGAGAGGGTGTGAACCTTTAAGAGGCTAATGCTTATTCCCTAAGTGATCTTCCTAGTGTCCCACAAGCTCCAAACTCTTCTTACTTGTTTTTACTCCATTCTATTTGTAAGAAGAGTGATCTTGATTGTAAAGGTTACCTCCACCTAGCTTGGTGCAAAGGAGAGACCAATAGTGATTGGCTTTGGAGGAGTGATTCACCTCGGACGAATCGGGATCGTGGATTAGCGGCGTAACCGTGAACCACGTTACATTCTTTGTTAGCGATTGTTTTCTCGTATTTCTATTTGTTTGTCTTTATTAGTCTTCCGCTTGCGCTAATTAGTTTTGTAGATGAGCAAATACCGGCATCCAAACGAAAAGGGCTATTCACCCCCCTCTAGCCGGCCGTACCGATCCCCTACAAGTGGTATCAGAGCCGAGGAGAGCTTGTCGAGGACTAACCGCCACAACAAGCAACTTTCAAAATGGCCGGCTCCAACATCCATCCTCTGAAGTTTGAAGGAGAATTCGCTTGGTGGAAGAAGCGAATGGAGGTATTTTTCGAAACGGATTTTGACATTATGATTACAATGGAATCCGGTTTCGTTTTGCCTAGGGATGAAGAGGGGAAGCCAATAGAGAAATCTAGGTGGACCAAAAGGCAAAGGGAAGAGCACCTTGCAAATTCAAAAGCCAAGCATCATCTTTTCAATGTGCTTCCCCAACAAGAAATCAACCGAATAGGAGAATGCCTAAGTGCCAAGGAGATGTGGGAGAAGCTAATTGAGCTTCATGAAGGCACATCCGAGGCAAAGCTAGCAAGGAGAGATCTCCTCCGCTCCCAACTATCCAACATTAAATTAGAAAAGGGAGAAAAGGTAACTTCTTTGCATTCTAGATTCAAAGAAATTTTAAATGGACTAACAAGTGTAGGAGAAAGGCTCTCCAATCGCGATATGATAATGAAGGCCATAGATGCTTTCCCCCGATCATCCAAGTGGAGTTCAATGGTGGACTCATTTTACATTTCAAAGAATCTAGAGGTAAGTACTCTAGATGAATTTTTCTCCACTATGGAATTACATGAATCTAGGCTTGAAGGAATACAAGAAGAGCCAAAAATACAACCTTCAAGGGGAGTAGCATTGTTGGCAAATAAGGGGAAGAAGAAGATAGAGATCCCCTCCTCCTCCGATGATGAAGCCTCTACCTCCTCCATGGATAGCACGGAAGAAGCCTACATGGTAAGGAAGGTAAGACGTGCATTTAAGAATTTTAGATTTGATAAATCTCATGATAGGAATAGAAGACCAAGGGGGAAGGTCATATGCTACAATTGCCAAGGAGATGGGCACATAAGGGACAATTGTCCTCTCCTAAACAAGAGCAAGGAAGAGAAGAAAAAGAAAGAAGAAAAGAAGAAGAAAAAGGGGAGCAAGAAAAAGAAGGAAGAGGAGAAGAAGACAAAAGAAAAGGGGAAGACCAAAGCTCTAAAGGCAAGGACTTGGGATGACCCATCCTCATCCTCCTCATCATCATCGGATGAGGAGAATGCCTTTGTCACCAATTTGGCCTTGATGGCTTTTGATGACTTGGATTGCTCTTCATCCGAAAATGAAGGATCAAGCTCAAGAGGAGAGAGCTCAAGTGAAGGGGGAGCTTCTACATCCTCATCATCCGAAGAAGAAGAGGATATGGAAACTATGGTAACGAAAGCTTCTCCTAAGAAAATAGTTTCCATAATTTCTAGTTTAACTAAGGACTTATTTGGAATGAAAAAGAAAAATAAAAGCATGCTTAATCAAATTAAGGCATTGGAAAATAAGCTAGAAAATGCATGCTTAAATAATAATGATATTTCTTCTAGCTTAAATGATGCATGTTCACATGACTATATTCCTTTGAATGTTAATGATGCATGCATAGAGGAAAATAGGGCTTTAAGGGAAAAGGTAGACTATTTGACAAAAGCCCTAGAGAAATTCACTATTGGCTCCAACACATTGAATATGATCTTAGGGAGCCAAAGAGCTAGTTTCAACAAAAAGAGCCTAGGCTACAAGGAAAAGAAAAATGAAAAGGCCTACAAATGCCTTATAGCTAGGGGACAAGATAAGAAGAAAGTAATAGCTAGGAAATGGATCCCCAAGGAATACTTAGTGAACCCAATAGGAAAGAACTTATTTTGGATTCCAAAATCCATCCTTAAGGGTTAGGAAAACCCTAGGGTAGTCAACCATATGGAATTAACCTATATCATATTTTGGTTGACTTAGGATGGTGGGACAACATTTTTAGAATAGTGTTGGGTGATGATAACGTGCCCATAAATAGATAATAATGCTTAAATCATGATGATTAATGTAATTGCTATGTATGCTTGAAATCATGATTTATGATTTTAATATTTGGCACGTAATCATGAGAAATAGGGTTGAATCACGCTTTAGGTGATGCTTTGCTTATTATCATCATATAATACCTAATGCATGACTATTATTTGATGAATACATGTATTTCATGATCACAATGTAGAATTCATTCATATATGCCTTTATGATCATGATGATTATTAGGTTGATACTTAACCATGATAGAATTGCATGAATATATTGGTTAAGTATACACAAATACCCCCTAGGATGCATCTCACACTCACTATAGGCTAGCTTGATTGCAAACTTAGCATGGGTGAGATGTTAGGATGATACAAATGTCCACTAATGCCTATGGCATTTAGATGGTCATTTAAAGTATCAACATAGCAATAATAGACCAATCATGGGGAAGGCTTATGTTTAATTCATAGACATATTGCGCAAAGATCATGGTTGGATATTTCATATGTTTTCAAAACAATTTCTTAATCTAAAATCTATGTATTCATGTTTTGAAACAATTGGATGCAAGACTAGGTGTTAAAATGGATACTCTTATGATCAAAAACCTAGTAGTTTTTAAAGCTTATGGATTTTTGGCAAATACGTAGAAATATAATGATTTTTCATGAAAACATATTTTTCACTGATAGATATACTTAAAAGAAATGTGTTCCCCAAATTTCATGATTTTTCAAATTTTTTGGAATTTTTAACGCATTTCTAAAATTCACCCTAGAAATCAGAAATCTCGAATACAGTGTGTCAGTCGACTGGTAGTCTGAACCAGTCGACTGATGACCTGAATATCAGACCAGTAAAGGCTGAATTCCAATTTTAATTCAACTTGTGGTATTTTCTTTCTATTAGACTTGATGCCATGTGCTTTTAACTTAGTGTTAATCTTTTTGATGGTGTCAAAGGGGGAGAAATAATTATGTTTAAGTTAATTATTTTAGGGGGAGAAATAATTATGATAGGGGGAGAAAATTCGTATAGAGAATTTCATGGATTAAGGGGGAGTTGCATGTTGCTATATCATGTTTATGTTTACATGCTTTCTTTCCTTTGAAAATTTATATCAAATGTTTTTACCTAACTTAAACGAATTGCCACACATCAAAAAGGGGGAGATTGTTAGGGCAATCTCTTGCCGTAATATGGTTTTGATGGTGTGGCAAAGGGTTTAAGTTAGTTTGATATGTTGATTTGATATGTGCGTTGAAGTCGTGCAGGACTTAGTAATTCGCACATGGAGCCGTGGCGAGTTTCACATCTCATGACTCGTGCCTTGAGTCGGTGAAGGATAGCTTTGCGGAAGCCGCGGCGCTTGGAGCATCCGAGGGACCGCCGGACGAGAAGCTTGGAGTGAAGCCGGAGGAAGTAGACTTCGAGGCAAGAGACGCGAAGGAGCATTGCAGAGCCGTGCGCCTGATGCTGCCGAGGGACGTGGCCGAGAACGAAGAGAACTTCGAAGGCGAGGGACTCCGAGAGATGAGAGTGAGCGATTGTAACCCGGGGAGGGGTAGCTCTTAGGTGAAACTTGGCCATTTGGCCAAGTGTCGGATGGTTTTTCCCGACACCACCGATCGCCATGTAATGGCGATCGCTTCCGAGTCGAGTGAGTTCGACCGTATCCGATCGATCGAGGTGGGCGCAGCCGATCGCCATACGCAAGGCCGATCGCTAAGACCATCACCGATCAAGGCGAGTCGATTGGTCAATAGGGTTTCGCCATAGAATCGCCGTAGCCGATCGGGGCCGATTACGAGGCGGAGCCGATGATCGGGTGAGGTCCATCACCGATCGCCAAGAGTTCCGCTGGACTACAACGATCCGAGATCCGACGTGTTCGGAGGTCGCTAGTGATGGCAATGATCGCCAAGGGCGCCTGATCGATGGCGGCCAACGGGAAGAAATCAGCCCTCTCTATAAAAAGAGAGGGTGTGAGCCTTTAAGAGGCTAATGCTTATGCCCTAAGTGATCTTCCTAGTGTCCCACAAGCTCTAAACTCTTCTTACTTGTTTTTACTCCATTCTATTTGTAAGAAGAGTGATCTTGATTGTAAAGGTTACCTCCACCTAGCTTGGTGTAAAGGAGAGACCAATAGTGATTGGCTTTGGAGGAGTGATTCACCTCGGACGAATCGGGATCGTGGATTAGCGGTGTAGCCGTGAACCACGTTACATTCTTTGTTAGCGATTATTTTCTCGTATTTCTATTTGTTTGTCTTTATTAGTCTTCCGCTTGCGCTAATTAGTTTTGTAGACGAGCAAATACCAGCATCCAAACGAAAAGGGCTATTCACCCCCCTCTAGCCTGCCGTACCGATCCCCTACAGAAGGTTCGTCTATAGTGTAGTTTGTACTAAAGATGAATGGGTACATCGAGCGGCTAGCCACCCTCGGGTTTGTGATGGATCATGAATTAAGTATTGACTTAATTCTGCATTGTTTGCCCAAGAGTTTCTCATAATTTGTGATGAACTATCGGATGAAAAATTAGAATCCACTATTCCTGAGCTCCTCAATATGCTGAAGACTGTGGAGCCTTCTGTGAAGCATGAGGAGAAGGCGGTTTTGTTAGTTGATTCCTCAAAGAAAGGTTCTAAGAGGAAGGCAAAGGAACAGAAGAAAGGGAAGAACAAGAAGGCTAAGAAGGCAGAACCAACACAAAAGGGCACTTGCCATCATTATGGCAAGGAAGGCCACTGGTGAAAAACTGCAAGATTTATCTTGAGTCCGTGAAGAAGAAAAGGCATCCGATGCCCCATCCTCTTTAGGTATCTTCGTTATTGATTGTCATTCTATTTCCTTAGACACTTGGGTATTGGATACTAGGTGTGGCTCACATATATGTAATGACATACAGGGGCTAAGGAATAGAAGAAGACTCGTCAGAGGGGAGTCAAATTTGCGAGTTGGCAATGGAGCAAAGGTTGCTGCGGTCTTCATCGGAACTTATTTGTTGAAGCTCCCTAGTGGACTAGTCTTGGAATTGGACAATTGCTATTGTGTTCCTTCTCTAATAAAGAACATTGTTTCTATTTCCTGCTTAAATAGAAATGGTTACCATTTGACGTTTAGTAACAATTGTTGTTATATAACTTTAAATGGCGTACTTTATGGAAATTGAACTTTAAGCAATGGTATTTATACGTTGGACGCATCCAGTGACATTTTCAATATCGAAGCGAGCAACAAGCGTGCTAGAAAGGATAATCAATTAGACTCCTACACGTGGCATTGTCATCTTGGCCATGCAAGAAAGAAACGCATGTCCGAATTACACCGATGTGGAATTCTAGAATCGTTTGAATTGGATTCATACGATACATGCGAATCATGCTTGAAAGGCAAGATGACTAAGTTACCTTTTACAGGAAAAGGTGAACGAGTGGGAGAGTTACTAGGTCTAATACATACTGATGTATGTGGACCTATGTCAACTCAAGCTTTAGGAGGCTATAGCTACTTCATTACCTTCACCGATGATCACTCACGATTTGGGTATGTGTTCTTGATGAAACACAAGTATGAAGCCTTTGAAAGGTTCAAAGAATTCAGAAATGAAGTAGAGAAACAACATGACAAGAGTATTAAAATACTTTGATCAGATCGAGGTGGTGAATACTTAAGTCAAGAGTTTCTTGATTATCTAAGAGACAATGGTATATTGTCTCAATGGACTCCGCCTTACACACCACAGCATAATAGTGTATCTGAGAGGTGTAACCGGACCTTGTTGGACATGGTCAGGTCAATGATGAATCATACGAATCTTCCCAAGTCCTTTTGGGGCTATGCACTTCAGACAGCTGTTTACTTGCTAAACAGAATGCCAACCAAGGTAGTCTCCACTACTCCATATGAGATATGGAATAGTAAGAAATCTCATGTATCTTACTTGAAGATATGGAGTTGTCCTGCTTATGTGAAGCGGACTATATCAGACAAATTGGATGCTAAGTCTGATAAATGTCTATTTATTGGATACCCTAAGGAAACAAGGGGTTACTAATTTTATCATCCTGTGGAACAAAAGGTGTTTGTTTCAAGTCATGCTGTGTTTCTAGAGAAAGAGTTTCTCTTGCAAGAAAATAGTGGGAGTGTCGTCGAGCTTGAGGAGGCTCGAGAGACTCAAATAGACATTGATGAGATACCTGGTGAAGCACAACAGCCAATAACTCATAGTGATGAGTCATCGGCTGTGTTAGTGCAATCGGCCCAGGTTGACTCGAGTTTGACTCGAGCAGTACCTTGATGGTATTTTGATGATAGACAAAACTCATGACATGGGATTGTCATGGGAAAGTCCAACATGGGGTTGGCATGGAAAATCCAAGCATGGAGCTTGGTGTGGAAGTCCAAGGGGGAAGCCTTGGTATGGGAAAGTCCAAAGCATTGCGAAGCCGTGCGCTTGGTGCTTGGCATGGGAAATCCAAAGCATTGTGAAGCCGTGCGCTTGGTGCTTGGTGAGAAATGCATTGCGAAGCCGTGCGCTTGGTGCATGTGGGAAGTCTTGAGGACTTGGTAAGTTCACTAGGCTCGGGGTCCTTGAGTCGGTGAAGGATGGCATTGCGAAGCCGTGCGCTTGGTGCATCCGAGGGACCGCCGGACAGGGAGCGAATGGAGTGAGCCCAAAGGGGAAGCATACTTCTAGGGTATGAGACGCGAAGGATGGCGCTATGGCCGCAGCGCCATGGCGATCCGAGGGACGAGGCCGAGGGAAGAGAGCTTCGGTGGGAACTCCATGAGGGATGTGGACTTAGCCAAGTGGCTAAGATCGAGTGTGAGGCTCAAACAACTTGGTGAGCCGACCGCATAGGTCCGTTCGATCCGGGTCCAAGTCGACTAGGGTTCGACCGTGTAAGGTCGCTTAGGCTTGGCCGATCGCCATGGATCGGCAATGATCGAGTCGATCAGCCGATCGCCATGGATGGCAATGATCGATGGAAGTGTCATTAACGCCGTGAGCCGATCGGCCGACGATTAGTCACCGATCACGCCACCGGCAATGATCGTAGGAGATCCGCTGGAACTTGTCCGACGTGGATCCGCCGCTAGAGACAACGGACAGGGGCCGATCGGGCCTTTTGGCAGTCGACTGATGGACGCGAAAACAGCTTGATGCAGGTTATAAAAGGAGCTCGAGTTGGAGGATTTCGCCAAGGTTTTTGTGAAGCTATTGGAGGGGAATTGCTGTTGCATTCCAGACCTTCAAGAGCCATCTAAAGCAAGCAACAAGCAAAGGGTTCAAAGCAAGCGTTGTAAAGTGTTCTTTACGTGTATTTCGTATTTGTCTCTGTATTGCTTGTATTTCATTACTTAGTGTAATTGCTTGTGAGAGGTTTCTCCACCTCCGACATGTAGTCGAAAAGGAGTGTTATAGTTAGTGTCGTGCGCATAACTAGAGCTCGAGGAGCTCGCCCGTGGAGTAGGAACCGTTCGGTTCCGAACCACGTATATCGTGTGTATTTGCATGTGATTGTATTTGTTGTTAGTATTCATATTTGTATTAGTATTCCGCTGCGCTAACGACAATCGTAGACAAGCACGCAACGTAGACGAGAAAAATACGACGTCCAACGAACGAGGGCTATTCACCCCCCTCTAGCCGGCCAATCGATCCCCTACAAGTGGTATCAGAGCCAGGTTGCTCTTCAAGGACTAACCGCCGCGAGAGCAATTCAAGATGGCCGACTACAACCTTCAACCACCAAAATTTGAAGGAGACTTTCTATGGTGGAGAAGAAAAATGGAGGTATACCTAGAAACCGATTTTGATTTTATACTAATCTTAGAAAACGGTTTCGAATTGCCTAGGGATGAAAGAAATAGGCAAATTGAGAAGTCAAGGTGGACCCAAGACCAAATTAAGAACTTCAAGACAAATCTCAAGGTAATCAAGTTGATTAGTGATTTGTTACCTAACACTATTTTGTCTAGATTGGGTGATTATAGGGATGCAAGGGAATTATGGAATAAGGTAATGAAATTCCAAGAAAATTCCCAATCGGCACAAGTAGAGGAGAATGCCGAAGAAGAATCACCATCCACCTTTGAAGATGTGGATGACTTGGTGGAGACTTCCACCTCTAGCATTGAGGGGGAGGAAAGGGTTTCTACTCCGGAGAAAGATCAAGATGAAGCTTCTACCTCCGGAAGAAGTGAAGAGGCCTCCACCACCTCCCTAGGTAACTCAAGTGTTATTATTTTAAATAAAAATCACATAATATGCTTTGAGTGTAGGGAGAAAGGGCACTACAAGAGCAAATGCCCAAAATTGGCTAAGAAGAATGCATCGACACCAAAAGTCAACCCAAAGCCAAACGATGCCGGTGTTCCAAAAATCAAGAGCAAAGAGCACATTGTGTGCTTCAAATGCAATCAAAAGGGACACTATCGAAGCCAATGCCCTAGGGGAAGGAAGAAAGGACAAGAAGGTGCAACTCATGTAGGGGGAGCTCCTAAAGCTAACCCTAAGGTAAATTTACTTAATGCACCTTTAATTCCTAGAGTTAAAAAGCATGCTAAGAATTATTTTAGTTCTCTTGCCATTATCAATGAAAAGCATGCTAAGAGAAATAATAAGGTGTATTGTCTAGGTGCCAAGCGTGTTCATATAACTAAGGACAAATCTAGGACCCAAAACACTAGACCTATATTACCTAGGGAGTCAATTAAGAGAATTGAAGAAAACTTGGGTGTTAATCCCAAGAAATCTAGGCATATGCCTAAAAGGAAAAACAATTCCTCTAAACCTAATGAAAATTCAAAAATGGAAAAATTAGAGCTAGAGAACCAAGTCTTGAGGTCAAGACTTGAGAGAATGGAGAAAACCCTTAGAATCATAGAAGACTCAATTCTAGGGTCAAATACACAAAAATCAAGGCCTAGGAAACAAGAACTATCTAAGGGCAAGAAGGGTTTGGGTCACAAACCTATGTCCTACCATAATGTTCCATTTAATTATGGGACAATATCTAGGTCTAGTAAAACCAAGGCTAATAGGGAAGCCATCCCTAAGTCTAGCCATGGTGTGTGCTTAGTGGCTAAGGACTCAAGAAAAACCAAGAAAGCCACTAAAAAGGTCAATGGAGGAGTCACCTCTAGAGTTGACCCAAGTAAGCCCCATGTGACTAAGGCTTCAAAGGCTAAAAGGGTCATTAGGAAGGTATCTAGGGAAGTTATCCCTAGGGAATACCTTGTTAACCCAAGGAGCTCCAATAGATATTGGGTTCCTAAGAGCGTGATCGATTCACGCTAAATGGGTTAGGGTGTGTCAACCCTAAGTGGATGGGTAGTTAACCTAACCATAGTAGAGTTGACACATTAGGGTGTGCCAATTTGCTTGAGAAGTTAAAAATAATTTAAATTAGCACAATTAGGTCATAGAGGTAATGGTGTGCCATTTTGGGTTTTTGGCACACTAGGAAAATGAATGGCATTAAGGCAAAATTGGTTTAATCCTTAGAAATGGTAAATTGATTTTAACACTTAGGTATTTTATACCTTAGTATATTTTTCTTGCCATGCTTTATTTGCCTTGCCATGTCATGACATCATCCTCATTTTTATTTATAAAAATGTCATGATCATACATAGAATTATTTTTAGATGTCATGTATGCTTAAGTTTCATTCACATGCCATGACATAATGATTTTGGCATATGCTTTTATCTATATCATATCTATGCCATAATCATATCATGCATAAATTAAAATGAAATTAAGGACTATGGCATGATTTGAAAGGAATCAAATAATATTGCCTAGAAATATGCATGAGACCTTTAAAAGAACAAAAAAACCCACATCTCACTAGATGAATTGCCTTGAATGTGTTTTACACATCTAGATATTGGTGAGATGTTTAGGAAAAAGAAAATAAATGTTTGAAAAACATTTTGAAAACATTTTGAAAAACCTTGGTGAAGCCTATCTTTTGATAGCTATCACCATTGAATGGGATGATACAAAGATGGCTCTCTATTGAAGCTTTTCTAAACTTTTGAACTTTATATCAATCTCCTAATTTAGTGGGTAAAATAATTTTCCAATATTTTTCACCCATAGTGTTTAGGATAAGTATTATACGTATACATTTTCAAGATTTTTAAAATTACGTATATTTACTTATGGATTTCGAAAATCCAATTCGAAATGAAAATCGAATGTGATTATCGATCGCCATCCATGGCGTCGATCGATAAAGTGTGGCAATGATGATTTACGATTTTGATGCCGATTGGTAAATCTTGATGGTTAGGCCCATGTTCAGCTAGGTTAAGGTCCCCTAATCACTCCTAACCCTAGGACATGCTTGGGAGAGCATAAGAGAGGGTGGAAATCCATTGGATATGGATTAGGAGTTGGGTTGAGGGTGAGTATCAACTTTAAGGTGGAAGAGAGTTCATTGTTGAACTTTGCCTTAATTTTGATTTGGTTAATGTTTCTATTGGCTTAGGGACTCTCCAAGGACATTGTTGGTGCAATGGCAAGGGGGAGCAAGCCTCTAGGGGGAGGTATCCATCATGGGAAGATGGATGTGTATTTCCTCATGGGAGGAAATTGGGTTGCCTCTCTTTGAGTGATATGGGATCACTAGAAAGATTGTAGGCATGTGTTCCTCCAAGGGAGAGATTGTAAGATCTCATTGGGATATGAGACATTCATACCCTTGGGGAGGACCTTTTTGATGTAATGTCAAAAAGGGGGAGAAGTTACCAAGTTACCAATTAGGGTTCGTTGGAATTCTCATTGAGATATGAGAATTGCCAATATGGGAAAATTGGTAGACTTGAGATGGTAGTTTTGTCAATCATCAAAAAGGGGGAGATTGTTAGTGCAATCGGCCCAGGTTGACTCGAGTTTGACTCGAGCAGTACCTTGATGGTATTTTGATGATAGACAAAACTCATGACATGGGATTGTCATGGGAAAGTCCAACATGGGGTTGGCATGGAAAATCCAAGCATGGAGCTTGGTGTGGAAGTCCAAGGGGGAAGCCTTGGTATGGGAAAGTCCAAAGCATTGCGAAGCCGTGCGCTTGGTGCTTGGCATGGGAAATCCAAAGCATTGTGAAGTCGTGCGCTTGGTGCTTGGTGAGAAATGCATTGCGAAGCCGTGCGCTTGGTGCATGTGGGAAGTCTTGAGGACTTGGTAAGTTCACTAGGCTCGGGGTCCTTGAGTCGGTGAAGGATGGCATTGCGAAGCCGTGTGCTTGGTGCATCCGAGGGACCGACGAGGAGCGAATGGAGTGAGCCCAAAGGGAAGCATACTTCTAGGGCATGAGGCGAGAAGGATGGCGTTGCGGCCGTCGCTTAGCGCATCCGAGGGCGTGGGCGAGGGAAGAGAGCTTCGGTGGGGAACTCCATGAGGATGTGGACTTAGCCAAGTGGCTAAGGAGTGTCGGAGGCTCAAACAACTTGGTGTTTGAGGTTTTGCCGACAATGATCGGTAAGCATAGTACCGGTTCGGTAGTCCAAGTCGACTAGGGTTCGACTGGTGTAAGGCTGCGTTTTGGTGCTTAGCGATCGCCATGGCCATGGGTGTGATCGTAGCGTCGGCAATGATCGGCTAGCGTCGGCAATGATCGGCCGCCATGGATGTGATCGGTGATGGAAGTGTCGAGCACAGAGCGCTCTGTAGCAGGCGATCGACTACTAGGTCACGATCATTGCCGGCCCACAGCGATCGGCAGTAGGAGATCCGTTGGAACTTGTCCGACGTGGATCTGGCCGTTGTGAGACAACGGACACAGGGGCAGTCGACTGGGGCCTTTTGGCAGTCGACTGATGGACGCGAAAATAGCTTGATGCAGGTTATAAAAGGAGCTCGAGTTGGAGGATTTCGCCAAGGTTTTTGTGAAGCTATTGGAGGGGAATTGCTGTTGCATTCCAGACCTTCAAGAGCCATCTAAAGCAAGCAACAAGCAAAGGGTTCAAAGCAAGCGTTGTAAAGTGTTCTTTACGTGTATTTCGTATTTGTCTCTGTATTGCTTGTATTTCATTACTTAGTGTAATTGCTTGTGAGAGGTTTCTCCACCTCCGACGTGTAGTCGAAAAGGAGTGTTATAGTTAGTGCCGTGCGCATAACTAGAGCTCGAGGAGCTCGCCCGTGGAGTAGGAACCGTTCGGTTCCGAACCACGTATATCGTGTGTATTTGCATGTGATTGTATTTGTTGTTAGTATTCATATTTGTATTAGTATTCCGCTGCGCTAACGACAATCGTAGACAAGCACGGAACATAGACGAGAAAAATACGACGTCCAACGAACGAGGGCTATTCACCCCCCTCTAGCCGGCCAATCGATCCCCTACAGGCTGGACTTATTGTGACACCACATCTTCGTAGATCTGGTAGAACACGCAATATTCCTGAGAGATATGGATTTCTCGTAAGTGAATCGAATGATGTGTTACTCATTGATGATGAGGAGCCTACCGGTTATGAAGAAGTTCTGACAAGTTCAGAAAGGGATAAGTGGCTTGAAGCCATGAAGTCGGAAATGGATTCCATGTATGAAAACCAAGTTTGGAACTTGGTTGACCCACCCGAAGGCATAAAGCCTATAGGGTGCAAGTGGGTTTTCAAGAAGAAAACTGACATGGATGGTAATGTGATTACCTATAAGGCTAGATTGGTGGCAAAAGGATATCGTCAAAAACAAGGTGTTGATTATGATGAAACCTATTCGCCTGTTGCTATGCTTAAATCCATTCGGATGCTCCTGGCCATAGCGGCTCATTATGATTATGAGATATGGTAGATGGATGTGAAAACAGCTTTCCTTAATGGAAACCTACTCAAGAACGTGTATATGATACAGCCTGAGGGTTTCACATCGGTTGATAAAACCAAGGTATGCAAATTGCGATGGTCCATATATGGATTGAAGCAAGCATCCAAGAGCTGGAATATCCGTTTTGATGAGACAATCAAAAAGTTTGATTTCTCACAAATTCCAGACGAACCTTGTATGTACAAGAAGGTTAGTGGGAGTGCAGTCATTTTCTAGTATTGTATGTTGATGACATATTACTTATAGGAAATGATGTTTCAGTCTTACAGTCAGTTAAGATTTGGTTGTCCAAGACATTCTCCATGAAAGACCTGGGAGAAGCGACCTACATCCTCGGGATTAAGATCTATAGAGATAGATTGAAACGGTTGCTTGGTCTTTCGCAGTCTACATATATAGACCGAGTGCTAAAGAGGTTTAGCATGTCGGAATCCAAGAAAGGTTTCCTACCCATCAGGAATGGGATACACCTTTCGAACTCTATGTGTCCGCACACAGAAGACGAGAGGATTTGCATGAGTAAGATTCCCTATGCATCCGCAATAGGATCTATCATGTATGCTATGTTATGTACGAGGCCCGATGTATCGTATGCTCTGAGTGTCACGAGTAGATACCAGTCTGATCCAAGAATGGATCATTGGGTGGCTGTTAAGACAATCCTTAAGTACTTAAGAAGAACTAAGGATGTGTTCCTAATATATGGAGAAGGGGACATGGTGATATGTGGGTATACGGATGCTAGCTTCTAGACAGACAAGGATGATTCCAGGTCTCTGTCTAGATACGTGTTCACCTTGAATGGGGGCGAAGTGAGTTGGAAAAGTTCCAAACATGACACTGTAGAGGATTCTACCATTGAGGCAGAATACATTACAGCTTCGGAAGCAGCAAAGGAAGCAGTTTGGATCAAGAAGTTCATTTATGAACTTGGTGTGGTTCCAGCCATTGTTGAAGCAATACCGGTCTACTGCGACAACAATAGAGCAATTGCACAAGCGAAAGAGCCAAGGTCTCATCAACGATCCAAACATGTGCTTCGCCGCTATCATCTGATCAGAGAGATCATTAGTCGGAAGGAAATACAAATCGAGAAAATTCCCACTGAAAGGAACTTAGTGGATCCTTTGACTAAGGCATTACCTCAAAGTAAGTTTGAGGGTCATTTTAGAGCTTATGGTATTGGATACCGTAGCGATTTGCATTAGGCCAAGTGGGAATTTGTTAGTAATATATGAGAGATGTCCTAAGGCAATCGCCTTATGTTTGAACCATTTATATGATAAATGAAGATTCACTATTTGAGTATACATGTTTCATGTATTTGATTAGATCTTAAACTCATTTACTGAATGTCCACGATACGATTCATAGCATGAGAGAATTTGTGATTGGATCACAACTAGTGAGTATCTCTACATGTGTAATTATGATGTATCGGAATTATCCCTAGTCGATGAATTGATGGATTTGTACACCATCGATTCTGTCAAGACTAGCACGAGGTATAATCCTTGGTGTATCCAAACAGTTGATTCTCATTGGCAGGAAACATTGTGAGGTCCGGAGTTAATCGTGGATGCTAGTTATGGTAACTAGTTCATTGGAGTGACCAGCCGTAAGACTTCATATGGTTCTCTGCATATATAGATATGTCAATGAAGTTCTTACTGTAGCATAAGTGTGATGTTCCTTTGACTTGCGGTATTCAAGTCATCTTGATCATAAAGACTTATGCTTTGATATCTTAAGCAAGCATCTCTGAGGAGATGTGGACCCGGGATGATTGGGTATAAGTCGAAGTGATCGAAGGTGTTCGAATAGCCTATAATGGATTCACCACTCCTTGCGAGGAGATGTATACCCATGGCCTCTCGTCTGATTGTTACTAAAGTCTTTGGCTAAAGCATTACATGTTTAGAGTAAGGTACTCTTCGATACATGTGCAGTAACTAGAATCCGTAGGACGAGGAAATGATACTTGGGCTAGGTGTGACGTAGTCAACCTAGTGGGGACTGACACTATAGACCATGTCCTGAACCAAGTGGGTATAAGATGAGTGAAGGGAATGGGGCACGATTCATTCGAGCTGCTGAAGGGTTTCAGAAATAGTTCTGGATCAACCGTTGATATTTTCGATTAATTGGGGATCATGATGTACTACTAGGTGCCACTCATGATCATTCTATAATTAATGGTTAATTATAGATGACCAACATAAATCGAGAACCTATTTGGTCACACGCACAATGAGCATAATCCGAAGGATTTAAAACAAGCTTGAGAATGAGCTTCTCAAACCGAGAGAAACTAGGTTTGGTTTGACCAAACAAGGAGCGGGCATGAAATCGTTTTAGGTGCAATGGAAGCGTGGATGGGCCGTGTCTTATGAAGACATGATGGATGAACCAAATTGGTTTGGTTCTAATCCAATGGAGGAGAATAAACCAAAGGGGTTTGGTTTGTTTTAAACGAATGATCCAAAGTTGGTTCGGTTCATTTTAACTTAAAATAGACCAACATGGTTTGGTTTATTTTAACTTAAATTAATGGAGTGGGTTAATGAGCTTTTGGTTATGATCCGATAACCATTAAGAGAATTTGTTCTCTATAAAATAGGGCTTAAGGGTTTTGTTAAGCCCTAATCCAAGCAACCCTAATGTTGCCGCCCACCTACCTCTCTTCTCCTAGTCTTGCCGCCACCCAAGCTTCTCCAACCGGCGTCCAGCAGTTGCCGTCCTCCCTACTTGCCAGCTTCTAGCTGTTGCCGGAGGAGCTCCGGTGATCTTTCTTGGCTCCGGCGACAAAGTGAGCATATAGCTTTCCTTATTTGGCCGGCGCAAGGTCTCCACCAAAGCTGTCCAGTTCTTTGGACAGCTTGTTTCCTTCTTGTCGGAGCATCATTTGGACGATGTTTGGAGCTCCGACAGCGGCTTGCTTATCGGGGATTCGATCTCTGGTAATCCTCATAGGTGGAGGACGAAGGATTCGTCAAACGGTTGATGAATACCTCTCCGGAGAAGCGAGTTTTTTGAGGACTCATTTTTTATCCGAATTTTGATTCGGATTGTGATCTTCTCTCGATCACATCGTCTTCGACATGAGGCTAGTAACTTGTATGATGACGAGGCTCGTGACTTTCTGAAGTCATCCTGAAGATACTCGACGTGGATACGGATAGAGATGATTCTAGCGAGGATCATTCCGGTTGATGCCTTTCCCACTACACGTGATACGTCAGGTATACGTAGTATAAATTTCTTTTTATTGTAAAATTTGAATTTACGGTTATGTCTACACATTTTGTACTATGCATGCGTGTGGTGTGTGTGTTGTAATAAATTAGATTTATTATTTTATTTCTTCCACTGTGCACATGTTTACTAAACATGTTCGAACACACACTCGTCGCGGTGTTGGAAACCCAACATTCCTCCCATCATGTAGTCATATTCCATAAAGAAGCTCTAGTGAGGATTTAACTTGAGAAGAATCAACACTGACCTAAAGCTGAATTGAAAGAGATTATTAAGTAAAATTAGTCGCATCAACAGAAGGAAAAGTGAAATAACCATCCTATTCAGATGATCGTATTGTTCTCTCAACGACTTACCCAGAAGTTTCCCACAGATGGTGCCAACTGATGTGGCACGGAATTTTTTACTTCGAGATTGCACTGTAGAAGGTGGGTTCCCTCCGACCGCATCAGTAAATTTTTGTCCTGAAAAAGTTAACACATGTTAAACCACCACCGGCCTATCTGGCGACGGCACTCTGATGCTTAAGTTAGGCCGGATATTAATGAAAGAAAACATATTAAATGCAGTAAAAGTAATAGAAAAGAAGAGAAAGAGAACTTATCTCAGATGTAATTAGAAACATATAAGAGAGCCCTCGAGAGTGTGCTTATATAAGATCGAAGATCCTCGATAATCCGTGTAAATGGTCAAGCAACTTCGCTATGCAAGAGAGTACCATCAAGATTACCATCCGCAATCTTCTTTAAAACCTTTATCTCATCGCTAGTTGCCTCGGTATAATGCACTTGAAGTCAGCAGTAGATAGTTGAGCATTGGGTGCTTCTTAGAGTATCAGATCTCAGGAAATCCATGGAAGAAGAACACGATGCCCTGCTCCTTGTCTCCTGTGTGAGCTATGGGAAGGAAAAAGGCCAATGACGTTGTGGGGAGAGTGCTTGATCTTGTCCACCTGCCCTTGCCTTGTTGTTGGGAACTTACTTTAAGATCTTGTGGTATTATTTATTAAGGATTAAGCATCCAAACCTAATCTGAGTAGTAAGTATCCCAAGCAAGCCACACAATGGAGGAGTGACCACTAGTTAATTGAGGATCATGATGTACTACTTGGTGTCACTCATGATCATTCTATAATTAATGGTTAATTATAGACGGCCAACATAAATCGGGAACCTATTTGGTCACACGCACAACGAGCATAATCCGAAGGATTTAAAATGAGCTTGAGAATAGGATTCTCAGATCGAGAGAGACTTGGTTTGGTTGGACCAAACAAAGAGCGAGTATGAAATTGTTTCAGTCGTATCGGAAGCATGGATGGGCCGAGTCTTATGAAGACATGATGGATGACCTGAATTGGTTTGGTTCTAATCCAATGGTGAAAAATAAACCAAAGTGGTTTGGTTTGTTTTAAACGAATGAATCAAAATTGGTTCGGTTCGTTTTAACTTAAAATAGACCAATGCGGTTTGGTTTATTATAACTTAAGTAATGGAGCGGGTTAGCAGGATTTGGTTATGAACCAATAACCATTAGGAGAATGCGTTCTCTATAAAAATATGGCTTAAGGGTTTTTTGTAGTGAATTAATTGGTTCAAGGGTTTTGGAAACCCTAGCCTCCTCTCCTCTTCCTCCTCTAGGGTTGCCGCCCAAATCTTGTGCCGCCGCCCATTGGTGCAGAAGCTCCTCCTCCTCCCCGCCGGTCACCCACCAGCCATTGGCGACTCCTCCGACCATCCTCCTTTGGCCGCCGGCGACCAAGGAGCAACCGGCCATTGATTGGCCGGCCATCTTCTCCACCAACACAAGCTGTCCAGTTTTGGACAGCTTGTTTCTCTCTTTGTAGAGAGGTCATTTGTCAGCGTTTTATGCTCCGACAGTGACCTACTTGCCGGGGATTGGATCTCTGGTAATCCTCATAGGTGGAGGACCAAGGTTTCGTCAATTGGTTGACGAAAACCGCTTCCGAGAAGCGAGTTCGTGGAGCTCATTTTTAGATCCAAATTTTGATTCGAATTGTAATCGTCTCTTAGATGACAACATCTTCGACATGAGCCTAGTAACTCGAAGACGGGGCTCGTGGATTTGTGAAGCTATCCCAAAGATACTCGACGTGGATACGGATAAAGGCGATTCTAGCGAGGGTCGCTACGGTTGATGTCATTCCCGCTACACGTGATACGTCATGTATAACTAGAATAAATTTCCTTTTATTGTAAAATTTTAAATAGTGATTATGTCTACACATGTTGTATCCTACATGCGTGTGATGTGTGTGTTGTAATAAAATTCATTTATTACTTGTTTTTCTTCCGCTGTGTGCATGTTTACGAAATGTGTTCGAACACACTCGCCGCGGCGTCGGGGAAACCCAACAGTGGTATCAGAGCCTGACTGTGTTTTGATATAATCGTAAAATTGTTTTGTGATAGTCATAATTATATTTATGAAAATATTATACTTTTGGAAAGTTTAGAAGTATTTATGGAAATTTTAATTTGTAAAGAAATTCAAATTGAAAGTTTCCTAATATGATTAGGAAATTACACTTTAGGAAATTTATTTCCTAAATTAGATTTGACTTTCCTTAATAAACACTTTCCATAAATAAAATATGTGATTAGATTTTAAAATTTATTTCCTAATTTAATCATGATTTGATTTGAGAAATCAAATCTCAAATATATTTTATTTCCAAAATAGTTATCAAATAAGAAAATTTTTGTACATGTCATAATTGTATGTCATGTAATTGCATTTGATGCATATCATTATGTTATGCGTGTCGTGACATGTAGATGTATGTCATGTGTGTTATTCTATGTAGATAATTGTTATTTGCATGAAGAAGAGGATGAGACTTTAAAACCCTTATACAATATTAAAGCCTACACCTTCTATTAATATGGTTAGAACCAGAGTTCCGTTTCTTGTTTGGGTTCTTAGACTCACTCCAAGCTCGGCTTGAACCTGAACATGTTTAAATCATTGGAATAGTTTAACACTAATATGGTAAGAGTCAAAGGTCAATCATTAGTTTGGGTTGTTGGACTCACTCCAAGCCTGGCTAATTGGTTGAATGCGCGCTAACCATATTAAAACTATTTCGCGATTAATGGGTCGACTCTAACTTGGAGCATCGATTTGTTGGACTCACTCCAAGGTCGATGTGAAGAGAGGTGAAGTTGGGTGCTATGCATATGATGCATACTTGTTAATGTGTTAACAACCCAATGTATGTGTGAACATTCAATTAGTTGATAGCACATTGTGATAGTTACATATACGTGATATGTAATCGGTATACATGATACCTACCATCATAGCTAAGAATGGCTTGTTGGACTCACTCTAAGGTTGTTCTTATCTATGTTGGATATCAACCCATTTGGAGATGGACCTACGATCTCCCGAATTGATTTTGAGGGTTTTGATTTCGAAAAATGAATGGGATTTATAAATGTATGCTGATGCACTTTAAAATCATTTTCTCATATATGCTCGATTTGTATTTCTAGGTTAATTGATTAACCATGACGTCTTTGAATTTGCGATTGATTTTCAAGGCGAAAAAGCCTTGATTGGGCCTAACTTCTTGGACTGGCTTAAAAACTTGAGAATTGTTCTCAAGGCGAAAAAGCTTGCGTATGTCCTCGAAGAACCTCTTCCCACCCGTCCTAGTGATGACACAACTCTGGACCAATTGTTGGTCCATCAAAAACATGTGAGTGATTCTGAACTAGTGAGTTGCATCATGCTAGCCGTGATGGTACCCGAGCTACGGAAGCAGCAAGAGCATATGGATGCTCATACCATAACCTTTCATCTTTATGAGTTGTTTGATGAGCAAGTGAGATCCGAAAGGGTCGAAGTCTCCAAGCTTCTCTTCACCTCTGAGATGCAAGAAGGTTCATCTATGGTACTGCTCAACATGTTGAAGACTGTGGAGCCTTCTATGAAGCATGAGCAGGGGACGGTGTTGTTAGTTGATTCCTCAAAGAAAGGTTTTAAGAGGAAATTAAAGGAACAACACAAGGGGAAGAAGAAGGCAAGGAAGGTAAAACCAGTTCAAAAGGGCACTTGCCATCATTGCGACAAGGAGGGTCATTGGCAAAGAAACTACAAGATTTATCTTGAGTCTGTGAAGAAGAATAAGACATCCGATGCCTCATCTTCTTCAGATATCTTCGTTATTGATTGTCATTCTATTTCCTTAGACACTTGGGTATTGGATACTGGGTGTGGTTCACATATATGTAATAACATACATGGGCTAAGGAATAGAAGAAGACTCATCAAGGGAGAGTCAAATTTATGTGTTGGGAATGGAGCAAAGGTTGATGCACTCGCCATCGGAACATATCTATTGAAGCTCCCTACAAGACTTGTCTTAGAACTAGACAATTGCTTTTTTGTTCCTTCATTGATAAAGAACATCATTTCTATTTCTTGTTTAAATATAAATGGGTACCATTTAACTTTTAGTAACAATTATTGTTACATAACTTTGAATGACGTTCTTTATGGGACTGAAACTTTAAGCAATGGTATTTATACGTTGGACGTATCCAATGACATTGTCAATATCGAAGAGAGCAACAAGTGTGCTAAAAAAGATAATCAATTAGATTCCTACATGTGGCATTGTCATCTTGGCCATGTGAGCAAGAAATGCATGTCTGAATTACACTGATGTGGAATTTTAGAATTGTTTGAATTATATTCATACGATACATGTGAATCATGCTTAAAGGGCAAGGTGACCAAGTTACCTTTTACTAGAAAAGATGAACCAGTGGGAGAGTTGTTTGGTCTAATACATACTGATGTATGTGGAACTATGTTGACTCAAGCTCTAGGAGGCTATAGCTACTTCATTACCTTCACCGATGATCACTCACGGTTTGGGTATGTATTCTTGATGAAACACAAGTCTGAAGCCTTTGAAAGGTTCAAAGAATTAAGAAATGAAGTAGAGAAATAACTTGGCAAGATTATTAAAATACTTCGATCGGATCGAGGTGTTGAATACTTGAGTCAAGAGTTTCTAGATTATCTAAGGGACAATGGTATATTGTCTCAATGGACTCCTCCATATACACCACAACTTAATGGTGTATCTGAGAGGCGAAACTGGACCTTGTTAGACATGGTCAGATCGATGATGAATCACATGAATCTTCCTAAATTATTTTGGGGCTATGCACTTTAGACTGCTGTTTACTTGCTAAACAGAGTTCCGACCAAGGTAGTCTCTACTACTCCATATGAGATATGGAATAGTAAAAAACCTCATTTATCTTACTTGAAGACATGGGGTTGTCCTGCTTATGTTAAGCGGATTGTACCAAACAAACTTAATGCTAAGTCTGATAAATATCTATTTATTAGATACCCTAAGGAAACGAGGGGTGGTCAATTCTATCATCTTGTGGAACAAAAGGTATTTGTTTCAAGACATGCTGTGTTTCTAGAGAAAGAGTTTCTCTTACAAGAAAACAATGGGAGTGTCGTTGAACTTGAGGAGGTTCAAGAGACTCCAGTAGACATTGAGGAGATACCTGGTCAAACACCTCAACCGATAACTCATAGTGATGAGACATCGGCTGAACCTATTGTGACACCACATCTTCGTAGATCTGGTATTAGGACACACAACATTCCTGAGAGATATAGATTTCTCGTAAGTGAATCGAACGATGTGTTACTAATTGACAATAATGAGCCTACCAATTATGAAGAAGTTCTGAAAAGTTAAGTCGGAAATGGATTCTATGTATGAAAATCAAGTTTGGAACTTGGTGGACCCCCTGAAGGCATAAAGCCTATAGGGTGCAAGTGGGTTTTCAATAAGAAAACTGACATGGATGGTAATGTGATTACCTATAAGGCTAGATTAGTGGCGAAAGGCTATCATCAAAAGCAAGGTGTTGATTATGACGAGACCTATTCACTAGTAGCTATGCTTAAATCCATTCAGATGCTCCTGGCCATAGCGGCTCATTATGATTATGAGATATGGCAGATGGATGTGAAAATGGCTTTCCTTAATGGAAATCTACTTGAGGATGTGTATATGATACAGCTTGAGGGTTTCACATCGGTTGATAAAACTAAGGTATGCAAGCTTTGACGGTCCATATATGGACTGAAGCAAGCATCCAGGAGCTGGAATATCCATTTTGATGAGATAATCAAAAGGTTTTATTTCTCACAAAATCCAGACGAACCCTATGTGTATAAGAAGGTTAGTGGGAGTGCAATCATGTTCCTAGTGTTGTATGTCAATAATATATTACTTATAGGAAACGATATATCTGTCTTACAGTCGGTCAAAATATGATTATCCAAAACATTCTCCATGAAAGACCTGGGAGAAGCGACCTACATCCTCGGGATTAAGATCTATAGAGATAGATCGAAACGGTTGCTTGGTCTTTCGCAGTCTACATATATAGACCAAGTGCTAAAAAGGTTTAGCATGTCGGAATCCAAGAAAGATTTACTACCCATCAGGCATGGGCTGCACCTTTCGAAGTCTATATGTTCGCGCATAGAAGACGAGAGGATTTGCATGAGTAAGATCCCCTATGCATCCACAATAGGATCTATCATGTATGTTATGTTATGTACAAGACTCGATGTATCATATGCTCTGAGTGTCACGAGCAGATATCAGTCTGATCCAGGAATGGATCATTGGATGGCTGTTAAGATCATCCTTAAGTACTTGAGAAGAACTAAAGATGTGTTCCTAATATATGGAGAAGGTGATATGGTAATACGCGGGGTATACGGATGCCAGCTTCCAGACAGACAAGGATGATTCCAGGTCTCAATCTGGGTAAGTATTCACCTTAAATGGAGGCGCAATAAGTTGGAAAGATTCCAAACAAGACACTATAGTGGATTCTGCCACTAAGGCAGAATACATTGCAGCTTCGGAAGCAGCAAAGAAAGCATTTTGGATCAAGAAGTTCATCTCTAAACTTGATGTGGTCTCATCAATGATCCAAACATATGCTTCACTGCTATCATCTGATCAGAGAGATCATCAGTAGGAAGGAAATACAAATCGAGAAGATTCCCACTGAAAGGAACTTAGCAGACCCTTTAACTAAGGCCTTACCTCAAAGTAAGTTTGAGGGTCATGTTAGAGCTTATGGTATTGGATACCGTGGCGATTGGCATTAGGCCAAGTGTGAGTTTGTTAGTAATATATGAGAGGTGTCCTAAGACAATCGCCTTATGGTTGTACCATTTATTTGATAAATGAAGATTCACTATTTGAGTATACATGTTTTCATGTATTTGATTGGATCTTAAACTCATTTACTGAATGCCCACAATACGATTCACAACATGAGAGAATTTATGATTGGATCATAACTAGTGAGTATCTTTATATGTTTAATTGTGATGTATTGGAATTATCTCTAGTCGATGAATTGATGCATTCGGACACCATCGATTCTGTTGAGACTAGCACAAGGTATACTCTTTGGTTTATCCAAGCAGCTATTTCTCATTGGCTGGAGACATTGGGATGTCCGAAGTTGATCGTGGATGCTAGTTATGGTAACTAGTTCATTGGAGTGACTAGCTATAAGACTTCATATGGTTCTCTGCATATATGGATATGTCAATGAAGTTCTTACTATAGCTTAAGTGTGATATTCCTTTAACTTGTGGTATTCAAGTCATTTTGGTCATGAAGACTTCTGCTTTGACATCTTAAGCAAGCATCCCTGAGGAGATGTGGACCCGGGATGATTGAGTATAAGTCAAAGTGGTCGAAGGTGTTTGAATAGCCTATAGAGAATTCACCACTCCTTGTAAGGAGATGTATAACCTATGGCCTCTCATCGGATTGTTACTAAAGTCTTTGGCCAAAGAGTTACATGTTTAGAGTATGGTACTCTTGGATACATGTGCAGTAACTATAATCTGGAGGACGAGGAAGTAATACTTGGGCTAGGTGTGACGTAGTTAGCCTAGTGGGGACTGACACAATAGACCATGTCCTGAACCAAGTGGGTATAAGATGAGTGAAAGGAATGGGGCACGATTCATTGTAACTGCTGAAGGGTTTCAGAAAAGGTTCTGGGATCAACCGTTGATTTTTCGGTTAATTGGGGATCATGATGTACTACTAGGTGCCACTCATGATCGTTCTATAATTAATGGTTAATTATAGACGACAAACATAAACTGGGAACCTATTTGATCACACGCACAACGAGCGTAATCCGAAAGATTTAAAACGAGCTTGAAAATAGGATTCTCAAATTGAGAGAGACTTGGTTTGGTTGGACCAAACAAAGAACGAGTATGAAATTGTTTCGGTCACATCGGAAGCATGGATGGGCCAAGTCTTATGAAGACATGATGGATGAGCCAAATCGGTTTGGTTCTAATCCAATGGTGGAAAATAAACCAAAGTAGTTTGGTTTGTTTTAAACGAATGAACCAAAATTGGTTCGGTTTGTTTTAACTTAAAATAGACCAACGCAGTTTGGTTTATTTTAACTTAAGTTATTGGAGTTGGTTAACTGATTTTGGTTATGAACAAATAACCATTAGGAGAATGTGTTCTCTATAAAAACATGGCTTAAGGGTTTTTCGTAGAGAATTAATTGGTTCAAGGGTTTTGGAAACCCTAGCCTCCTCTCCTCTTCCTTTTCTAGGGTTGCCGCCCATACCTTGTGTTGTCGCACATTGGTGCAGTAGCTCCTCCTCCTCGCCGCTGGCCACCCACCAGCCATCGGCGACTCCTCCGCCCATCCTCCCTTGGTCGCCGGCGACCAAGGAGCAACCGTCCATTTATTGGCCGACCATCTTCTCCACCAACATTTGGAAAGCTTGTTTCTCTCTTCGTAGAGAAGTCGTTTGGTCATTGTTTTGCACTCCGACAGTGACCTACTTGTCAGGGATTGGATCTCCGGCAATCCTCATAGGTGGAGGACCAAGGTTTCATCAATTGGTTGACGAAACCACTTCCGAGAAGCGACTTCGTGGAGCTCATTTTTAGATCCGAATTTTGATTCGGATTGTGATCGTCTGTTGGATCACAACATCTTCGACATGAGGCTAGTAATTTTTGTGAAGACGGGGCTCGTGGCTTTGTGAAGCTATCTCGAAGATACTCGGCGTGGATATGGATAGAGGAGATTCTAGCGAGGGTCGCTACGGTTGATTTCATTCCCGCTACATGTGATACATCAGGTATAATTAGAATAAATTTCTTTTTATTGAAAAATTTTAAATAGCGATTATGTCTACACATGTTGTATCCTGCATGCGTGTGATGTGTGTGTTGTAATAAAATTCGTTTATTACTTGTTTTTCTTTCGTTGTGTGCATGTTTACAAAACGCGTTCGAACACACACTCGCCGTGGCACCGGGGAAACCCAATAACTTTATCAAGAGGCCCACAGATATCACTTCCGTCATGTGGAAGGGATAGATCTCATCTACATCACTCACATCCCTCCGTATAAATTATTGCATACCAGTGATTGACTTTTTAGTCTACCTTGTTACAGGTGATGTTTGTCGATACCAAAATATACAACTCCTTATGTAGGGAACTGTAGTAATTTCATGTCTAAGGACTATTTATACCAATAGAGAAGGAACATGAGGTATGGATCGACTGCCCGGTGCTGCCACTCCGATGCTCAAGTCACTAAGAGTATGAAGAAAACAACAACACAAATGGAATGTAAAAAAAGAAGTGAAAGGTAGATCTTTGAGGTACCGAATAGCGAAGAAACAATCATCCTTTACTTTGTTCTCCTCTGCCCCTTTTATAGATGGATCAACCGCCTCCTCTTTGAGATGAATTTACTTTAATGCCCTTTGCCAAGCTGTCCTTGTAACCGCTTTTCCCACCTCCATTCAAAATATCTCCTTATGTCCCCCTACCACATATTAATTTAAATAAAATACAAACATAAATGCAGTTATATTAAATTAACCATCCTCAACTTCCCCTACTACTTCCCATCCTCTGGCATACCCCCTTCTTCCTTATTTCGTCATATTAGAAAGAAACCCTGAAATTCCTAAGCGGCTCGGGAAATGAACATACTGATCGGGAAATGAACATACTGCTCGGGAAATGAACATACTGATCGGGAAATGAACATACTGCTCGGGAAATGAACATACTGCTCGGGAAATGAATACACTACTCGGGAAATACACTAACTTCCCAGGAAATACATAGGTTGCTCTGCCACTACTAACACTTAAACAACTCTGCTCTATTCTTCCTTTTTGAGATCAGGAATCACCTATATTGCTCAAAAAATATACTAACTACCCGGGAAACACATAGACTGCTTTACCAATACTATACCTAAACAACTCTGCACTACCCTTTCTTTCTGAGATCAGGAATCACATACACTGCTTAGGAAATATACTAACTGCTTGGGAAATGAACATTCTCCTCGAAAAAAGCTTAATCCTAATCAGAAAACCCCAACCCCATCATAAGTTTCCCCTCTTTAATAAAATTGAAGAGCAAAGATGAATGAAGTTTTACAACAAAAAAGTTCTCTTCCTTACATGAGGCGTTTATGCCTTAAAATGTTGTAGAAGGCGTACATGCCTTAAAATACTAGAAGAGGCATTTATGCCCTAAGATACTGGAGGCATTGAGCCTTGTTGGCATGTTACCTACCCATTATAGCTGGCATTATAATTCCCCGTGGGGGAAAATAGCTATCTAGCGTTTAGCTTTTATAGGAGAGTCGTGAGAACATTTACATATGTAATATAGAGACATTATAGTTCCCCGTGGGGGAAAAAAGCTTATCTAGCTAGCCCTTAGGCTGTTATAGAAGAGCCATGAGAACATTTACATATGTCATATAGAAATGTTATAGTTCCCCGTGGGGGAAAATAGCATATCTAGTCCTTAAGCTATTATAGTAGGCATGAAGCCTAAGTTAGTTTCTAACACTTAGAAAAAATAACATTAAACTTGTCATACCTTAGAAAGAATACCATTGAAAAAGGAAAAGAGGAAATCCAATCAGGCTTAATAACCTTCAGTATGAATGTCATTAATAACAGACATATAATGCCTTAGGAGAATTAAATAGCACCCTTCAATAAAAGAATATAAGAAACCCCTCCCCTTCATCAAATATCGCAAAACTCCTTAGAAAAATTGACGACCTTCACAGGAATACCTTCATCAATCCTTAGGCTCTATAATAGGCGCATAATGCCTTAGAATTATTGATCACCCTCCTCCCATAGAATATTAATATACATTAGGCATAAAAAATGCCTTAGAAAAAATCACTACTTCCTCTTTAAATAAAAAATTTCACAAGGAAACATTAGGGCTAATACAATCGCCTTCTACAACACCGCAACCTTTTGAAAAAAAAACTACCATCTACAATTATCCCTAAAAGTACAAAAACACAAATTTTACAATATTTCACCAACTGAAATAAGTTCATAAATGATATACATTCTAGGGCCTTGATAAAAGTCTTCCTTTAGCATCCTTCAAATAGTAAGCCCCCATTCCCGCTCGACTCTCCACATGAAAGGGTCCTTCCCACTTGGGTCCCAACTTTCCCTTAGATCCTTCAAGCAACACCTTCCTCAGCACTAAGTCTCCCACCTAAAGAGAATGAGGCACCACCTTTTTATTATAAGATTTAATTACCTGTGACCTATACCTTTCATCATTATATGAGGCAGTATCCCTCCCTTCTCGAATCAAATCTAACTCCATTTGCCGAGTCGTACTATTATCACTTGGGAGATAATTCCCCACCCGGGAAAACTCCACTTCAACTTCCACAGGCAGTACTGCCTCTAAGTCATACACCATACTAAAGGGAGTTGCTCCTATAGCCCTCCTAGGAGCAGTTTGGAAAGACCAGAGCACACTAGGTAACTCCTCTACCCAGCTACCTCCCACATGTTCCAACTTAGTCTTCAATCCATATACTAATTCTCTATTAGTTACCTCAGTCTGCCCATTACTTTGAGGGTAAGCTACTGACGTAAATACTTGCTCAATCTTAAAACCTTTACACCATTCTGCTAACTTCTTACCTTGAAACTGTCGACCATTATCAGATATCAACCTTCTAGAAATACCAAAATAACACAATAATTTTCCATAAAAACTTCAATACCATCTGCTCAGTAATACGAGCTAAAGGCTCAGCTTCCACCCACATAGAAAAATAATCAATGGCTACTAATAAGAACTTCTTTTGACCTGTTCCAACTGGAAATGGCTCGACTATATCCATACCCCATTAATCAAAAGAGCAAGCCAATATCACTGCCTTCATATATTCAGCTGGCTGATGCTGCCAATTATGATGCCTTTGACAACTTTCACATTGTTGAACCACCTATATACCATCTTTCATTAAGGTAAGCCAAAAATATCAGCTAACAATACCTTCCAAGCCAATGCCCGACCTCCTATATGACTTCCACAGGCTCCCTCATGCAGTTTTTCAAAACATAACTTGCTTCTGCTTTTTCTAGGCAACACAATAAAGGTCTGACACAAGTTCTTTTATATAAAATTCCTTTTATCATACAGAAATGAACTATCTACTTTTTGAATTGTCGATCCCTAACAAGATCACTTATCTTGAAAGAATGATACTAACTCCTTTCTCCAATCATCTTCTATTACTCCTCCTAATTTTTCATTCTGCGGTAGCAATTCAATCTGGGCAATTACTTCATGAGTACTCCAATTACCCAAAGAGCTATCCAGTTGAGCCAATTCATCAGCCTTCTGATTTTCTGTTCTAGTGATTTTCTTTATCAATACTTCTGAAAAATCTCCCTTAGCCTTCTCTACCATTTCACATTAATTTTGACACTTATCATCTATAACTTCAAATCCTCCCCCAATCTGTTGCACCACTAATTGAGAATCTATATGCACAATCACTCACTCAACTCCTATATTTTTAGTAGCTTGCAAAGCTATAAGTAAAGCCTCATATTCAACTTCATTGTTAGAGGCCCTAAAATGCAATCTAACTACCAACTTAGCCTCTCCCTGTGCTCAAATCAGAATTACCCCTACTCCACAACCCTCTTTTTTTAGAAGATAAATCTGTGTATATAATCCAAGATTCATACTATGTTGGTGCAATCTGCCTAGGTCACGATTGATCAGACTCGAGTATTACTCAAGTAGTGGTTTTATGTTAGTGTTTTAATGTTTGACAATGAGTTGACCATTGTTTGATAATAGGTTGACTATATGGTTAACATGGAGATGACCATATGATGGAGAAGTCCAAGTGGAACACTTGGCAATGGAAAGTCCAAGTCTTGTGTACTTGGCATGGAAAGTCCAAGTCTTGGGTACTTAGCATGGAAAGTCTAAGCATGGGTCTTGGCAAGGGAAAGTCCAAGCTTGAGTCTTGGCAATTGGAAAGTCCAATATGGGTTAGCATGGAAAGTCCAAGCATAGGTCTTGGCAAGAGAAAGTCTAAGATTGAGTCTTAGCAAATGGAAAGTCCAACATGGATTAGCAAGGGAAGTCCAAGGGTTGATATTGGCGGTGTAAAGTCCATACGGGAGTCTTGGCAGCATAAGTCCAATGGTTGGTGGTGTAAAGCTCAAGCGGTAGTGTTGGCAGCGTAAGCCCAAATGTGCCTTGGCAGTATAGACCAGCTTAGCATGACAATAGTCAATGGAAGCACCTGAAGGCTAGCGTATGGATGAACAAGTCATGGTTGACTTAGAGGGATCCGATAGGCATGAGGCTATTGGAGTTGGCTAGAATACTTAGGTCTAGGCTAAGGGTGGTCTAGCAAGTATGAGGGCATCATACTTTGGGGTTAAACCTCATGGTTGAGGTTATCAGTCGACTGGGGCTTTGGACAAGTTGATTAGTCAAGTGTTTTGACACTTGGCAACTGAGTTGACTCTAGGCAGTCGACTGGAATTATGACCAGTCGATGGTTAGGAGTCGACTGGCGTTCGACTACGGCAAATAGCATTGGCGGTCGACTTCCAACATTGGGCAGTCAACTACTGGTCGAGGTTGCGAGAGCAGAACACTCAGTAGTCGACTGGTCAGTCGACTACGGGCTTGACAGTCGACTAATGGGTAATGGCAGTTGACTGCAGTGTATCCGTTGGCTTGGATTTCGACGTGGATTAAGTCGTTGTGAGACAAAGGCACTATTGGTAGTCGACTGGGGTCTTATGGCAGTCGACTGTAAAGTGCGAAATCAGCCCATTGCAGGTTATAAAAGCAGCTCAGAGTGGAAGATTTCGCTTTGGTTCTTTAAGGTGATTTGGAGGGGATTTGTTGCTGCAATCCAAACCTTCAAGGCTACTCTCAAGCAAATAAAAGTTGAAGGTTTTGTCCGAAACCGAAGCTCTGATACCACTTGAAGGTAGGAAACTTCGCTTCCCACTTCAACTCGGTTGCTTGTTCATGGTGATCCCATCGATGTCCTCGGATAAAAAAATTTATCCTTGACAAGAGGGATTACCCAAGCAACCGTTTCATCGTCGTGCTATTCGATTAGATTAGTCACTTGAACAAACTTGTTATTCAAGCCACCAACCTCTATTCTACGAATAGCTGCGGAATAGATGATGTACGGATCGCCGACTTTTGTGTTTATATTCGGGGTCAAAGTTATTTTAGCCATAAAAACAAAATACTACATGAATATATAATTTAAAAACAATTATAAACATGTTACAAAAGAAAATAGAGAATCGATATACCTCTCGATCTTCTATTGTATGTCCTTCATCCTTTTGGACGTCATGTGGGCGACGATCTACCAAAAGTCGAAGCTCCTAGATCACCAATCTTCCTTCCTTGCTCGCTCCGAACAAGAGGAAATATAGAAACAAAACCCTTCTCCTTCCTTTAGCCAACCAACAAGCACCAACCTAGATGCTTGCCACCGGCCAACAAGGAGAGTGGATGAGAAAGATGGATGCCGGCCAAGAGCTCCAAGGGAAGACCCTAAGATTTGTTTCCACCGGCCAAGGAGAAGATGAGGAGTAGGTTGAGCTCTGGCCAAGGTGTATGAAAGAGAGATAGGTGCCAGCCACCGAGGAAGAAGAAGAAAAACTTCTCTAATTGTTGTCGCCCAATCCACCACCCAAACCCTAGCCGCCCAACCTCAATCCTAACCTAACTAGGATTCCTTGCCGCCCAAGGGAAGCAAACCCAAATCTCCTAAGCCATCAACTTGCCGCCCACCACCTTAAGGCTTATTTATAGGGTTAGGGATAAGCCTTGTTTTAATCTCCACCATGGGTTCAAGGGATTTAATCTCAACCGTCGGATCTAGAGATTTAATCTCAATCGTCGGATCTAGAGATTTAATCTCTACCGTTGGATCTAGAGTTTTGTTTTCATCCATTGGATCTAGGCTTCATTAGGTTTTAATAGGCTACAATAGGAACCATGAGAAGGAGTTGGATCTTGGTCACCCAATGGATTAATCCCACATAAAGTCCGATCCATTAATGATAATCCATTCCACTAGAGGATCATCATTGATCTACCTCACCAACCCCCATAAATTAATATGGGCTCCATATATTATTTGTATATTTTTCTCTCCGTGTTTAAGATCTCGAATGTCCGTCGATTAATTAATTTACTGATAATTGATTAATCAACACTAACTCCATGAGTAGTACCACTCATCCTTATCATCATGTCGGACCAAGTCCACCTGCAGGGTTTACATGATGAACCTTATGAGCTATTCAAGGGGACAACATCATCATAATATATAGGGCACGGTTTCCTCCTATAATCAATGACACACCATATAAATAATATCATTTCCCAACTTACCGAGCCTATCAATTTAATCTATAAATCTCGCCCATTGGTAAATCAAAGAAATGAATACTAAGTATATGTGCCCATTATTATATCAGGATTAAGAGCATGTACAATATAATATCTGCGGTCCGATTCGATTATGTAGTCAGTAATAAATCGAATCACCTCTAAGTCGGTCTTGTTCAATACACACAAAGTGCACTAGTGTGATTCTATGCTCAAGACAAACCAATACCAAATCACACTACAACCATACCAATGGTTTGTCCAATGCCATCTAGGTTGTGAGCCTTTACTTATACTTTACAAGGAGCCGATAACATGATCTCCCGTGTGATACCACACTCCATATTATCTACAATGTAATGTATTAGACAATATGCATAACCATAAATATGCAAACAATGATCATGTGATTCTTATTTCAAAAATAAAGATGTTCATACAAAAGATAGACTTTTCAGTATACATCCCAACAATCTCCCACTTATACTAAAAGACTATGTTGTCCTCATACTGTCATACATCTGATTCTCATTACCTCCACATGCCTATCAAAAGCTCTCGCTAGAAAGGCCTTAGTGAAAGGGTCTACCAGGTCATCCTCTGATGCAATCTAGGCGATAGTAACTTCTACCTTCTTTACGATTTCTCATATCAGGTGGTACTTGCGCTCGATGTGTTTACTTGCCTTATGGACTCGTGGTTCCTTCGAGTTTGCAACTACACCACTGTTATCACAATAAATTGTGATAGTTCTGGACAAACCAAGAATCACATCCAAGTCCATCAGGAAGTTCCTGAGCCACACAACTTCTTTGGCCGCCCCAGAGGTCGCCACATACTCAACTTCCATGGTAGAGTCTGCCATGCATTTCTACTTGACACTCCTCTATACAATGGCTCCACCTCCCAAAGTAAACACAAAACCTGAGGTAGACTTACTGTTATCCCCATCTGATTGGAAGTCGGAATATGTATAACCCATAGGGAGTAATTGGTCTGCCTGGTAAACTAGCATATAATCCATAGTCCTTCTCAGGTACTTCAATATATGCTTTACCGTAGTCCAATGTCCCTGTCCTGGATTACTCTGATATCTACTGACTATGCCCATGGCAAAGTAGATATCTGGTCTCGTACATAGCATAACATACATGAGGCTTCCTATTGCCGAAGCATAAGGAACCGCCTTCATCTCCTCTATCTCCTCAGATGTTCTAGGACACATCTCCTTAGATAAAGGAACTCCATGCCTAAAAGGTAGAAAACCCTTCTTGGAGTTCTGGATGCTAAAATGATCCATAATGGTGTCTATGTATGAAGCTTGAGATAAGCACAACATCCTTTTCCTGCGATCCCTTATAACCTTGATCCCAAGGATGTGTCCCACTTCTCCCAAGTCCTTCATATCAAACTGTTTGGACAACCATACCCTTACGTCCGATAACACCTTGACATCGTTGCCAATTAACAAAATGTCATCTACGTATAGTACAAGAAATACCACTACGTTTATGTCACATCTCTTGTATACACAAGACTCATCCGGACTTTGAATAAATTCATAAGACTGGATTACCTCATCAAAGTGGATGTCCCAAGACCTCAAAGTTTGCTTCAATCCATAAATGGACCAATTAAGCTTACATACAAGATGCTCTTTGCCCTTCGCAATGAATCCCTCTGGTTGCTTCATGTAGATGTTCTCCTCAAGACTTCCATTAAGGAAAGTTATCTTGACATCCATCTGTCATACCTCATAATCCATATGAGCAACAATGCATAAGAGAATCTGGATAGACTTAAGCATTGCTACCGGCGAAAAGGTCTCCTCATAATCGATACCCTCTTTCTGAGTATACCCCTTCGCAACAAGCCTCGCTTTGAAGGTCTCAACCTTCCCGTCTATTCCTCTCTTTCTTTTGTAGATCCACTTGCATCCAATGGTTTTTACACCATCGGGTGGTTCTACTAGCTCCCAAACCTGATTTGAATTCATAGATTCAATCTCAGCATTCATTGCACTTTGCCAAGATACTGCATATTTATCTTGGATTGCCTCGTCATATATCCAGGGATCAGATTCATGTTCGCTAGGGACCAAATCAGAAGATTCTCGAGAGAACATGAATATATCAGGCTGTCTCACAACCCTCCCACTACGATGAGGTATCACCTGTGTATCCTCTGTGACACGCGGTGCAGTGACTTATGGTATATCCTCTTGTACCGGTGGTACTGAAGAAGTGACTTCTGTTAGTGAAAGCCCTAGAGTCAATCATGTGATGATTGTTGTATGGACTTTATTGTATCATATTCCTATTTATAAAGGCATGATTATTATATTTACTTGTATTGGTGCCAAATAACTAAATATAATAATGTCCTTGAGTAGTAGGTTCTTATCTATATCAATCGATTGGTTGAATCGATAATGAGATGATATAGAGAACACTACTCTTAATAATTCCTAGTCGAGTATTAACATTCAGGGAAAATGTTAATGCGTAGAGACTAGCATATAGGTCAACACGATGACTTGATCTCACAAGTCATGGATATGAGATATCAAGTTGACATATGGGTATGCATTGGAGAATGTATACTGAATGACCCGCCATGAGAAAGTATCATGGATTGTTATATGAGTGTCATATACTTTCTCATGTGGCTATTAGTATGACTATTAATCCTTAGACCTGAAGTCACCATGGTTCCCTACATAAGGAGTTGCATACTTTGGCTTCGTCAAACGTCACCCGTAACTGGGTGGACTATAAAGGCGATTACTGGGTATGTAACAAATTATGCGGAGGGATGTGAGTGATGTAGATGGGATCTATCCCTCCTATATGATGGGGGTGACATCGATATTCTTGATAGAGTGAGACCACGAAGTGCATGGCCATGCCCAAATGAGTCAATATGAGATATTGAGCTCATTTGATTAGAGTGAGTCTACTTGGAGTTCAAGATATAGATTGTACCGAGGATGACACGGTCTATGCCTCAATTGGTCAATCTAGATGTCAAGGATAGAGGGACATTGTCACATATTGTGAGAGTCACAATTAGTAGTCACAAAGGTGATGTTGGAGCTCAACATTCTTGTAACTTGGGAAGCAATGATGTGTTGCTAGATACCGCTCATTGCTTATGTTCCTAAATCAGTTTAGGGACATTGCCAACGTTACAAGAACCTATAGGGTCACACACATAAGGGAAATTAGGTGGAGATTAGGTTCATATGATGAACCATGAGGATTAGATTCATGGGATGAACCAAATTGGATTAAGAGTAATCCAAATTAGACTAATTGAGTTAGACTCAAGTTGATTCAAGTGTCAAATGAGTCTAATTTAGATTTGATTCATTAAGTCAATTTAAATTAATGAATAGAGATTCATTAAATCAAATTGACTTGAGTCAAGTGGTTAGATTTGATCAACCATGGGAGATTAGAGGTCAAGTTTCACTTGACTTGAGAGGGAAGATGAAAGGTCAAGTTTGACTTGACCAAATGTCATGTCATGATGATGACTTGGCATGGCCGACCAATGATGATTCTCCACATCACCATTGACTTATCATGTGGTGCCACCTCATGAGGGAGACCAAGAGACATGGGAGTTACATGCATGCATGTAACCTCCCAAGCCTTGAAGTGGCCGGCCACTTTAGGAGTTTTGATGGTTGAATTCATTTGGTGAGTTACAAACAACTTCATCTTCTTCATTGGATCAACTTGTAGGGAATTCTTTATGCCAAATGGCATATGCGCAACGGAAAAATTAGGATCCCTTCCAAGTGATCCATGCGAAAGCAAACTCGTATAAAATAAATTTCTCTAAACCAAGCCTATCTTATAGGAGAGGATTACCTTTGTTGCGTGCCCTTGTTAATCCCGCTTCTTCCTTTTGTTTGTTGGATCTTTAGCACGTTCAAGTGTCCGTGCCTCTATATGTATCCACACGAGCAAGCTCTTGTCTCACAAAAGAAAACTAGAGGAGCTCTCCTTTACTTCTTGCTAGAGAAGTCCCTAAAGGAGAGGAAGCTAGGGAAAAAGAGAAGGGAAGAAGAAGACTACTCTTCTTGCTACACTCACAAAAGCCACACAACAATAAGCTCTCAAGCTCTCTCCAAGCCTCAAGCTCCCAACAACCACACCCACAATTCCTTTGGCCGGCCACTCCATGGGGTCTTTTATAGGGTTGGAAAAACCCTTTCACCTCCACACATTCAATGCAATCCATTGCATTGGGACATTTGTTTGGCCGGCCACTTAAGGAGACAAAACCATTTTGTTTCCTTCCACCTTATCTAGCTTAGGTGGATGCTTAGGTGGCATGCTTATGTGGCATGCTTATGTGGCATTCTTATGTGGCATTCATGCATGTTGAATTAATCTTATTAATTCAATTAAGCTTATGTTATCATATTGAATTAATCTTATTAATTCAATTAAGCTTATGTTATCATATTGAATTAATCTTATTAAATCAATGAGGTAACATATTGAATTAATCTCATTAAATCAATTAGCTAAAATTCTCATTAAGCTTAAAGTCCAAAAACCATTTTGTACTTAAGCTTATTCCCAAATTATTCTAGTCAAACTAGAATACTCTAATTCCTCTAATTATCATGCTCTTTGTGTGTGACCCTATAGGCTCTCATAACGTTGGCAGTGGACCTAAACTCTTTTAGATACACAAGCGATGGCGGCATCTAGCAATACATCATTGCTACCCAAGTTCTGAGATAAGTCAAGATCCACTAACCTTTAGTGACTACTATAATATATGGTGTCTATCCTTGATATCAGTTGATCAATGAGGCATAGGCCGTGTCATCCTCGATCAATCTATGTGTTTCTTGATCACTGAGTAAACTAACTCAAACAAATGAGCTCAATATCTCATATTGACTCATTCGAGAGCATAACCATGCGTTTTAGTAGTTCTACTCAATCAAGGGGCCCACCGATATCACTCTCGTCATATGAGAGGATAGATCCCATCTACATCACTCACATCCCTCCGCATAATTTGTTATATACCCGATGTCGCCTTTATGGTCCACCTATTACGGGTGGCGTTTGGCGATACCAAAGTACATAACTCCTTATGTAGGGAACCGTAGTGACTTGGTCGAGGACTATTCATACCAATAGTCACATGAGAAAGTTTATGACACTCATATAAGCGATCCATGAAACTTTCTCATGGCGAATTGATTCGGTATATATTCTCTAATATATACCCATGTGTCAACTTGATATCATATATCCATGACTTGTGAGATCAAGTCATCAATTGACCTACATGCTAGTCTTTATGTATTAATATTGCCCTTGCATATTAATACTTGACTAGAACATTTAGAAAGTGTTCTCTCTGACCTCTCATAATCAATTACGCAATTGATTGATGTCTTTGTAGATAAGAACCTACTTTTCTAGGGCATTACTATATTTAATTTAGGTGGCACAAGCAAGACTTAAATATAATAACCAATCCTTTGCCTTTATAGAATATGATACAAAATGTTCCTATTCAACCATCACATGATTGGTTCTTAGGGCTATAACTAACAATCTCCCACTAGCACTAGTACCAATCACTATGATATCTAATACCTAGTGACCTAGTGTGACCATCATGCTTCCTCTGTGCCAAAGCCTTGGTCGATGGATCTGCGATGTTAGCTTACATCGGTACTCTGCATATCCTCACATCTCCTCTATCGATGATCTCTCGAATGAGATGGAGCGCCCTTGATATGTGTTTGGTCGTGATGTGATCGAGGTTCCTTAGCACATGCAATAGCCCCATTGTTGTCACAATAGAGTCTATTGGATCTGCAATGCTAGGAACTACCCCAAGTTCAGCGATGAACTTGCGGGCCAAAGCGACCTCCTTTCTTTGCATCGGATGCGCAATATACTCAAACCATTGTAGAATCGACAAGCTGTATCACTTTGAACTCTTCGACTCACGGCTCCACCATTCGAGCAAAACACGTACCCGATTGCGATCTATAGTCATCCTTATGCTGTTTGGAAGCTGCATCACTGTAACCCTTCTGACTAGCTCCTCATTGCCTCGAATATCGAAATATTCTTTCGTTCTTCGTAAGTATTTAAGAATATTTTTATTGCTATCCGATGACTTTCACTGGATCCATTGAGTATCTACTCGTCATGCTCAAAGCATACGAGGCGTCGGAGCAGTACAAAGCATGGCGTACATGATAGACCCTATGGCGACGCATAAGGGATCTTATCCATGCGATCTCTCTCCTCCTTAGAAGAGGACATTGAGTCTTGAAAGACTCACACCATGTGATAAAGCGAAATCCTTTCTTGGAATTTTGCATAGCAAAATGATCTAGCACTTTATCAATGTATGTACTCGACTTAGGCCAAGTAATCTTTTAGATCTATCTCTATAGATCTTGATGCCTAGAATATAGGCGGCTTCACCTAAGTCTTTCATCGAGAAACAATTCCCTAACCACATCTTCACAATTTGGGTGAGGGAATATCATTTCGATGAGAAGTATGTCATCTACATACAAGACAAGAAATACACTCCACTATTTCTCTTGTAGACACAAGGTTCATCTTCATTCTTGATGAAACCAAACTCTTTGATTGCATCATCGAATCGAAGATTCCGGCCGAGAGGCTTGCTTTAGTCCATAAATGGACCTTTGCGGTTTGCATACCTTTCGGGATGCTTTGGATCTTCAAAACCCTCGGTGTGTCATGTACACATCCTCGAGTAGCTTTCCATTGAGCGGTTTTGACATCCATCTGCCAGATCTCATAATCGTGGTAGGTACGATAGCAAGTATGATCCGAATGGATTTAAGCATCATGGCCCGGTGAAAAGGTTTCATCATAGTCAATACCATGAATTTGTTTGAATCCTTTAGCCACCAATCTACCTTTATAGGTATGCTTATTACCATCCATGTCAGTCTTTACTTTAAAGACCCACTTACACCCAATGGGTTTTACCCCTTCAGGTGGATCAACCAAGGTCCATACTTGGTTAGTGTACATGGATTCCATTTCGGATCTCATGGCCTCTAGCCATTTCTCGGAATCTGGGCTCATCATAGCTTCTTGATAGGATGTAGGCTCGTCAAGATCGACAAGCAATACATCACCATTGTCGGTCAAGAGAAAAGAATATCTCTCGGGTTGGACGGCGGATCTGTCGGATCTCTGAAGAGGTTGGTCTACTTGAGCAGTGTTTGTTCCACAACTCTTTGGGCAACAATTTCCTCATCCACAACACTTTGTGGTTCTTGTTCATTTTCCATCGAAGCCTTAGTGTTATCGTCATCTTGAACTTCTTCAAGATGAATTTTACTCCCACTAGTTTTTCTAGAAATAAATTCTCTTTCTAGAAAGACAGCATTTCTGGCAACAAACACCTTGCCAAGTGTGGGATTGTAAAAGTAATATCCCTTAGTTTCCTTGGGATATCCGACAAAATAACACTTATCTGATTTGGGTCCTAGTTTATCTGAGACTTGACGTCTTACATAAGCTTCACAACCCCAAATCTTTATAAAAGACATTTTGGGACTCTTCCCAGTCCATATCGTATATGGTGTCTTTTCTACGGCTTTTGATGGGACGCGATTAAGTGTGAAAGCGGCTGTCTCTAGAGCTAGTCCCCAAAAGGAAGTAGGTAGATCAGTCTGGCTCATCATTGATCGTACCATATCTAATAGAGTACGATTTCTCCTCTCATATACACCATTCCATTGTGGTGTTCCAGGGGGAGTGAGTTGGGATATTATCCCACACTCAGCCAGGTGATCACGAAACTCTTGACTAAGGTATTCACCACCTCGATCTGATCGAAGTAGCTTGATACACTTACCAAGTTGGTTTTGTACTTCATTCTTGAATGCTTTGAACTTTTCAAAGGATTCTGACTTATGTCTCATCAAATATAAGTAGTCAAATCTACTCATATCATCAGTGAAAGTAATAAAGTACTTATAGCCTCCTCTGGCTTCGACATTGAAAGGCCCACATACATCAATATGTATGAGTCCTAACAAGTCTGCTCTCTCCATGTCCACTAAATGGAGTTTTAGTCATCTTTCCTAAAAGGCAAGATTCGCATACCTCATATGATTCAAAATCAAATGAGTCCAATAATCCATCTTTATGGAGTTGGGATATGCATTTTTCATTTATGTGACCTAGGCGACAGTGCCAGAGATATGTTTGGTTCGAATCATTCGATTTGAACCGCTTGGTATTTACGTTATAAATTGGGTTTTCTAAATCTAGAACATAGAGACCATTCATAAGTGGTGCATTACAATAGAACATTTCTTTTAAATAAATGGAACAACATTTGTCCTTTATTATAAAAGAAAAATTTTCTTGTCTAAACAAGATACGTAAATTATGTTCTTTGTCAATGCAGTACATATAAGCACTCCTCTAGTTCTAAGATAAGCCCAAGGGCAAAGACAAAGAATATGTTCCTACAAAAGAAAGAACTTTTGCGTCATTGCCTACTCGTAGGTCTACTTCGCCTTTTGCCATTTGTCTACTATTTCTCAGTCCCTGCACATTATTACAAATGTGAGATGCACATCCGGTATCTAATACCCATGTAGAAGAAATAGATAGATTAACTTCTATAACGTGTATACCTGAGGCAGAAGTCCCACTTCTTTTATTCTTTACTTCCTCACTGTCCAGATCTCACCGCAATGGAAGCAGCCCCTTCCTTAGGTACTTTACCTTTACCCTTTGAAGTGGATGAATTGGCCTTGCCTTTGGCTTGGTCTTACCCTTGCCTTTGCGCTACCTTGCCCTTCTTGACCATTAGTACGTTGTTAACTTTCTTTTTGAGATTCGGTTCATTAGCTTCTAACATGCCGAGAATCTCGTGCAAAGGTTTATCAATTTCATTCATGTTATAATTCATGAATTGATTATATGCTTACGCGATTGCAGATAACATCGTTGCCAATTCTTGGCTCGGGAAAACCTAGTCTTTCAAGGTTCTCAACGTACCCAATCATTTTGAGTACGTGAGTTCCTACAGGTGTTCCTTCTTGCATCTTGCATGCAAAAGAGCCTTAGACACTTCAAAACGCTCGTGCCTAGCTTGTCCTTGATATAGTTGTTTCAAATGCTCAACCATATCATAGGCATCCATGTTCTCATGTTGCTTCAAGCTCGAGTTCATGGTGGCAAGCATAAGACATGACACATCTAATGCCATCTTGATGCTTCTTATAAGCATCCTTTTCAAAGACGAGTACGCATGGGCGGAGTGTTTCAGTAGATCGCTCTAGGACATAGTTTGCGTTCTTGTTTGAGGATAATCCTCAAGTTCCTATACTACCAAGAAAGTTCGCTTCCATTGAGCTTGTCCTTCTCAAGGCGAGATCGCAAGTTGAGGGGGTGTGTCGTGTTAGATGTCATGGTGATCTACAACATTAAAATGCAAAGTTAAGTATCATACCTAAATCATTTAATTAGGCCTTTAATTAAATGAGGCTTCCACTAAATTCTCATAGCTACTATTTAGCTATAAATTTATATGGGATAAAGATCCACATTATAATTGCCTTGAGTTAGCTTTGGCTAATCGCCCAAGACGTAGTATAATTAGGTAGGCAATCTTTTGCCAATTACATCTGATGTAACTCTTTAATAGCTTTGGTTAAGTTTTAGATTAGTTTAGTGTTTATTCAGTCGTGGCGAGGCACGAGGCCTTCTTGATATCGAGCAACGACCACTTCTAAGACAAAGCCGATGTTCTAAATCACATAAAACTAATTTTAAAACTTATGTTCAAAGCTAATATATGCCTCTACTTTCTTAACTAATTAAGAAAACTTAATTAAGTCTTAACCAAGTTTGATAGCGGACATCACGATTGTCCACTCGCACTCTTCCAAGATAAAATGCATTGCTTTGCTTTGGCAAACCCAATAACAAATGATCGAGGAAGTAGTGAGTACCAAGCTTTAGTAGGCATATCGCTTTTGACTTATTAAGAAATAAACATGTATCATATACATATTAGCATACATCACATATAAGCTAAACTAATCATGCATCACATACAAGCTAAACTAACATGCATCACATACATATTAAACTAAGCGTGTCATGGTTATTCTTATTCTACAATCTTCTCAAGCCAATGAAAAGATTGATTGGTCAACCTAGGGATAGCATCTTCTCCTAAGTGCTTCCTTTTGGTTGTCTTGTGTTGACTTCCTCCTTGTAACCTCATCTTCCAATGGACCCTCCATCTTTGTTTTGTACATTACAAAGGAGAAATACTGAGTTACATTCGAGTCTAAAACTAATTTTACAACAAGAATTTTAGGAGGAAGGCACGACACGCAGCCGTATTTAAGACTTACAACACACACTCATTCAAACACCTTTTGGGACTAGGCCATAACCATGCACCATGTCATTTTAACTGTTTCAAGACATTGGATATTTTATTATGTTGGTCAATTGCTAATGCAATTATCAACTCATAATAAAATTTATCCTACTTCTATATCACATATAAAATAGAGAAAACCTATTTTATACGATCTTCGCATAAGTGGCTCTGATACCATTTGTAGGGAATTCTTTATGCCAAATGGTATATGCGCAACGGAAAAATTAGGATCCCTTCCAAGTGATCCATGCGAAAGCAAACTCGTATAAAATAAATTTCTCTAAACCAAGCCTATCTTATAGGAGAGGATTACCTTTGTTGCGTGCCCTTGTTAATCCCGCTTCTTCCTTTTGTTTGTTGGATCTTTAGCACGTTCAAGTGTCCGTGCCTCTATATGTATCCACACGAGCAAGCTCTTGTCTCACAAAAGAAAACTAGAGGAGCTCTCCTTTACTTCTTGCTAGAGAAGTCCCTAAAGGAGAGGAAGCTAGGGAAAAAGAGAAGGGAAGAAGAAGACTACTCTTCTTGCTACACTCACAAAAGCCACACAACAATAAGCTCTCAAGCTCTCTCCAAGCCTCAAGCTCCCAACAACCACACCCACAATTCCTTTGGCCGGCCACTCCATGGGGTCTTTTATAGGGTTGGAAAAACCCTTTCACCTCCACACATTCAATGCAATCCATTGCATTGAAACATTTGTTTGGCCGGCCACTTAAGGAGACAAAACCATTTTGTTTCCTTCCACCTTATCTAGCTTAGGTGGATGCTTATGTGGCATGCTTATGTGGCATTCTTATGTGGCATTCATGCATGTTGAATTAATCTTATTAATTCAATTAAGCTTATGTTATCATATTGAATTAATCTTATTAATTCAATTAAGCTTATGTTATCATATTGAATTAATCTTATTAAATCAATGAGGTAACATATTGAATTAATCTCATTAAATCAATTAGCTAAAATTCTCATTAAGCTTAAAGTCCAAAAACCATTTTGTACTTAAGCTTATTCCCAAATTATTCTAGTCAAACTAGAATACTCTAATATGTGTTTCTTGATCCCTGAGTAAACTAACTCAAACAAATGAGCTCAATATCTCATATTGACTCATTCGAGCATGGCCATGCGTTTTAGTAGTTCTACTCAATCAAGGGGCCCACCGATATCACTCTCGTCATATGAGAGGGATAGATCCCATCTACATCACTCACATCCCTCCGCATAATTTGTTATATACCCAGTAATCGCCTTTATGGTCCACCCTGTTACGGGTGACGTTTGACGATACCAAAGTACATAACTCCTTATGTAGGGAACCGTAGTGACTTCAGGTCTGAGGACTATTCATACCAATAGTCACATGAGAAAGTTTATGACACTCATATAACGATCCATGAAACTTTCTCATGGCGGGTCAGTTCAGTATATATTCTCTAATATATACCCATGTGTCAACTTGATATCATATATCCATGACTTGTGAGATCAAGTCATCAATTGACCTACATGCTAGTCTTTATGTATTAATATTGCCCTTGCATATTAATACTTGACTAGGAACATTTAGAAAGTGTTCTCTACAGCCTCTCATAATCAATTCTGCCAATTGATGTGCTGTAGATAAGAACCTACTTTTCTAGGGCATTACTATATTTAATTTAGCTGGCACAAGCAAGACTTAAATATAATAACCAATCCTTTGCCTTTATAGAATATGATACAAAATGTTCCCTATTCAACCATCACATGATTGGTTCTTAGGGCTATAACTAACACAACTTCCCTCAAGCTCTCCCTCTCTCCTTTCTCATCTTGCTGAGCATCAAAGGAGTGCTAGCACACTCAAGATTGCTTTTCTCCACCTTTTGCTTGTGTGGATACCAATAGAGGAGTGTGCACTTGACGCTCTTGAGTTCCGGCGAACCTTTTGGACGAGCGGGATTTGCGAAGGGCATCGCATCGAGGGTAATGTCCTTATCATATAGATCTAAGGTAGATCTAGGGTTTTATATAAGCACATACATGTTTTAGTTTTAATACATCTTTGCACGGATCCGTGGCCGGGGCTTCCGAGGTTTTCCGCAACGCAAAAAGCGGTTTTTGCGGCTCGAAAAACCCAACAGTGGTATCAGAGCCACGTGCGAAGCATGTATGTGTTTCATTTTTATAGTTTTTATATTAGATATAAAAATTAAATATTTTTATGTTTCTGTAAATTTCCTAATTTTATAGAAATTTTGGGTATTTTTCTCGAAGAGTCGAAGCAACGAGTGTTGGGACACTTGTAGACTTCAACCATCGAGAAAAACTCTCCGAAACGGCGAGTTCTCGCTTTAGGTTTTTGGGAAAGCAACTTAAGTCACTGTAGGATCGTAATACGGACACTCGCGAAGTTAATTTTGTGAGTATGGGCGCTGCCCCTATCCCCAAAAGGGGCCTTGTCCCACGATCGCGCCCGAAAACCGCTTAGCGGGACCGTTACGGAGAGGTGACTCATAAATTTGAAAAAGAATTTAGGAAAAATTATAGAAATTTTCTGTAAAAATACATAATTTAGAATTATGTATAATTCTGTGATTGTCATGGCCCAATGACCTCAATTTGATTGGAATATGTGTGTTGTAATTCATAATACGGCCTGCGTGCCGTTTTTGTGGTTGTGCATGTTGTATAGTGTATCCGACCTACGCGTCGTACCTCTTCTTTTGAAATTCTAGTTGTAAATAGTTTTAGACTCGAATGTAACTCGAGTTTCATATTTTTAATGTATAAAATGGAGCGGTGGAAAGTCCACTTGTAGACGAAGTTACGAGAAGGGTGCCGACGACACATGGCGGTCAAAGGAAGCACTTGGAGAAGCCGCTAGCCTTAGGTTGGCCGTCCGATCTTCTCATTGGCTTGAGAAGATCGTAGTAGGGCCATGACTACATCACAGTTAAATGTATATATATATGTTGATATATATATATATATATATATATATATTTGATTTTGCTTGTATGTATGTGATGCATGCTAGTAGAATAATGCTTGTATGTATATGATGCATGCTAGGATAATTTTCTTGTATGTATATGATGCATGCTAGAATAATGTATGTATGTATGTGATGCATGCTAATATAGGATAATAAAGGCCTCAATGCGTATATGATACACATTACGATTAGATTAGATCATAATCGAATCAACTCGAAAATGCCTACCGAGCCTTGATACCCATCACTACCTCGATCATTTGTTGTTGTTGAATCTGCCAAAGCAGAGCAATGCATATTATCTTGGTAGGGTGCGGAGGGACAATCTTGGTCCCACCTATCACGCTTGGGTTAGAGTAAGCTCAATTAGATTGAGCAAAACTAGTTAACTCAATTGGATCGAGTAGAACTATAGGCATATTCCAACCTTTGGAAAGATAGGATAAGATCGCATTTACACTAAATCTTGGGTGATTTAGCCAAAGCTAACTCAAGGTCTTTTGTAAATGTGGGTCTTGATCCTATAAACAAGAGTTGCATAGAGATGTAATCGGTAATGTGTTACCCACCGATCGTACTAAGTCTTGGGCGATTTAGCCAAAGCTAACTCAAGGCTTAGTATGATGTGGATCTTGTCCCACAAGAATTATAGCTAGTTTGTATGAATCTAGTAATGTGGTTTGACCACATCCATAACTCGATTCTATAAAATTCCTATAATTCAGTGGGAGCATCATTTGATTAAAGGCCTAATTAAATGATAAAAGGAATATGATATTAATTCTCTGCATTGTATATTGTAGATAACTATGTCGACAAACACGAACACTCTCTCTCTGCGTTCTGTCCTTGAGAAGGACAAGCTCAATGGAGAAAATTTCCTGGACTGGTACAGGAACCTGAGAATTGTTCTCACTCAAGAAATGAAGTTATACGTCCTACAGCAGCCCATTACGGAGGCACCTCCTGCCACTGCCTCGCGAGCTGACAAAGATGCTTACAAGAAGCATCAAGATGATCCATTAGATGTGTCATGTCTAATGCTCGCGACCATGAACTCTGAGCTTCAGAAGCAACACGAGTTCATGAATGCTTATGATATGGTTGAACATCTTCGTCAACTATATCAAGGACAAGCAAGGCACGAGAGATATGAAGTCTCTAAGGCATTGTTAGGGTCCAAAATGCAAGAAGGGACTCCCGTAGGTCCATATGTACTCAAGATGATTGGGTACGTAGAAAACCTACAAAGGCTGGGATTCCCACTTGGCCAAGAGCTGGCCACTGACCTGATCTTGCAATCTTTGCCACAAGCCTACAATCAATTTGTCATGAATTACAATATGAATGAAATTGATAAGTCACTGCCTGAGATGCTCAGCATGTTGAGAACTGCTGAGCTTAACCTTAAGAAGGGAAAATCTGACACATTTTGATGGTGCACAAAAAGAAAGGCAAGGGAAAGCCTAAAGGTAAGGGAAAGTCCCAAGCCAAGGGCAAAGACAAAGAACTTAAACCCAAAGGAGGGGTAGCCAAGGAAGGGGCTTGCTTCTACTGCAAGGAAGCTGGACACTTGAATCATAACTGCAAAGCTTACCTGGAAGATCTTAAGAAGAAAAGAAGTGAGACTTCTACTTTAGGTATAAATGTTATAGAAGTCAATCTATCTATTTCTTCATCATGGGTATTAGATACCGGATGTGCATCTCACATTTGTGCGTGGCATTGACAAAGGGTGAGGTGGACCTACGAGTAGGCAATGGAGCAAGGGTTGCTGCTGTTGCTGTAGGAACTTATGATCTATCTCTGCCCTCTGGGCTTGTACTAGAATTAGATGAATGTTGTTATGTGCCTGCTTTTACTAAGAACATAATTTCGATTTCTTGTTTGGACAAGAAAGGATTTACATTTATAATAAAGAACAAATGTTGATCAGTTTATTTAAATGATATGTTCTATTGTAGTGCACCTCTAATGAACGGACTCTACTTTCTAGACTTAGAGAGCCCTATCTATAACATAAGTGTCAAAAGGTTCAAGTTAAATGAGTTGTACCAAACTTATCTCTGGCATTGTCGCTTAGATCACATAAATGAGAGTCACTTATCTCAGCTCCATAAGGATGGACTGCTAAACTCATTTGATTTTGAATCATATGAGACATGCGAGTCTTGCCTTTTAGGCAAAATGACCAAGACTCCCTTTAGTGGACACAGCGAAAGAGCAACAAATTTGTTAGGACTTATACATAGTGATGTATGTGGTCCTTTCAATGTTGCTGCTAGAGGTAGTTACAGGTACTTCATTACATTTACTGATGACTTCAGTAGATATGGTTATGTGTATCTTATGACACATAAATCAGAATCCTTTGAAAAGTTCAAAGAATTCAAGAATGAAGTACAAAACCAACTTGGCAAGAGTATTAAGATAATTCAATCAGATCGAGGTGGTGAATACCTTAGCCATGAGTTTCGTGACTATCTAGCTGAGTGTGGGATTCTATCCCAACTCACTCTTCCTGGAACACCACAGTGGAATGGTGTATCCGAAAGGAGGAATCGTACCCTATTAGATATGGTACGTTCTATGATGAGTCACACAGATCTTCCTATATCCTTTTGGGGATATGCTCTAGACACAGCAGCTTTTGCCCTTAACCGTGTACCATCCAAGGTTGTCATAAAGACACCATATATGATATGGACAGGGAGAAATCCCAAGATGTCTTTCATGAGGATTTGGGGTTGTGAGGCCTACGTTCGACATCAAGTCTCAGAAAAACTGGGACCCAAATCCGATAGGTGCTATTTTGTTGGATATCCCAAGGATACAAAGGGATATTACTTCTACATTCCCAGTCAGCACAAAGTGTTTGTGGCAAAGACTGGGGTTTTTCTAGAAAGGGATTTTGTTTCTAGAAAAACTAGTAGGAGTACGTTCGATCTTGAAGAAATTCAAGATAAGGACCATAGCACTGAGGCCTTGATGGAGGTTGAACAGGAACCACAAAGTGTTGTGGGTGATGAGGTTGTTGCACAAGGAGTTGTGGAACAACCACCTGTTCAGGTAGACCTACCTCTTCGCAGATCTGATAGGGTACGTCGTTATCATGAGAGATACTCATTTCTCTTGTCTGACCATGATAACGTAATACTCATTGAGAATGAGCCTACCTCCTATCAGGAAGTTGTGATGAGCCCAGATTCTGAGAAATGGCTAGAGGCCATGAGATCCGAGATGGAATCCATGTACACCAACCAAGTATGGAATTTGGTTGATCCACCTGAAGGGGTCAAACCCATTGGGTGTAAGTGGGTCTTTAGGAGAAAGGCTAACATAGATGGACTTATGCATACCTATAAGGGCCGATTGGTGGCTAAAGGTTTCAAGCAAATTCATGGTATTGACTGTGATAAAACCTTTTCTCCAGTGGCGATGTTTAAGTCCATTCGGATCTTGCTTGCTATTGCAGCATACCACGATTATGAGATCTGGCAGATGGATGTCAAAACTGCATTTCTGAATGGAAACTTACTCGAGGATGTGTACATGATACAACCTGAGGGTTTTGAAGATCGACAGCATACTGGGAAAGATGCAAGCTGCAAAGGTCCATTTATGGGCTAAAGCAAGCCTCTCGGAGCTGGAATCTTCGATTCGATGATGCGATCAAACAGTTTGGTTTCATCAAGAATGAAGATGAACCCTGTGTCTACAAAAGGGTTAATAGGAATACAGTTGTCTTCCTTGTATTGTATGTGGATGACATACTACTCATTGGGAATGACATCCCTTCGCTACAGTATGTGAAGACTTGGCTAGGGATGTGCTTCTCAATGAAGGACTTAGGTAAAGCAGCCTATATTCTAGGCATCAAGATCTATAGAGATAGATCTAAGAGATTGCTTGGCCTAAGTCAGAGTACATACATTGACACGGTATTACTACGGTTTTTCATGCAGAATTCCAAGAAGGGACTTCTGCCGATGTCACATGGTGTGAGTCTTTTGAAGACACAAAGTCCCTCTTCTAGAGAGGAGAGAGACCGCATGGATAAGATCCCTTACGCATCTGCTATAGGATCTATCATGTACGCCATGCTGTGTACTCATCCTGATGTCTCGTATGCTTTGAGCGTGATGAGTAGATACCAGTCAGATCCAGGTGAGCGTCACTGGATAGCGGTCAAGAATATTCTTAAGTACTTGAGAAGGACTAAAGAATATTTCTTGATATTTGGAGGCGATGAGGAGCAAGCTGTAAAGGGTTACAGTGATGCCAGCTTCCAAACTGACCAGGATGATTATAGATCGCAGTCAGGGTTCGTGTTTTGCTTGAATGGTGGCGCTGTGAGCTGGAAGAGTTCGAAGCAGGACACAGTTGCTGATTCTACAACAGAAGCCGAGTATATCGCTGCATCTGAGGCAGCAAAGGAGGCAGTTTGGATCCGCAAGTTCATTACTGAGCTTGGGGTGGTTCGTAGCATAGCATATCCCATAGAGCTCTATTGTGACAACAATGGAGCGATTGCACAGGCTAAGGAACCTCGCTCGCACCAGCGGACCAAATACATACTACGACGCTTCCATCTCATTCGAGAGATTATCGATAGAGGAGATGTGAAGATTTGCAGAGTACCCACAGAGGCTAACATCGCAGATCCCTTGACCAAGGCTTTGGCATAGAAAAAGCATGATAGTCACACTAGGTCATTGGGTATTAGATACTACGGTGATTGACACTAGTGCTAGTGGGAGATTGTTAGTGAAAGCCCTAGAGCCAATCATGTGATGATTGTTGTATGGACTTTATTGTATCATATCCTTATTTATAAAGGCATGATTATTATATTTACTTGTATTGGTGTCAAATAACTAAATATAATAATGTCCTTGAGTAGTAGGTTCTTATCTATATCAATCGATTGGTTGAATCGATAATGAGATGATATAGAGAACACTACTCTTAATCATTCCTAGTCGAGTATTAACATTCAGGGACAATGTTAATGCGTAGAGACTAGCATGTAGGTCAACACGATGACTTGATCTCACAAGTCATGGATATGAGATATCAAGTTGACATATGGGTATGCATTGGAGAATGTATACTGAATGACCCGCCATGAGAAAGTATCATGGATCGTTATATGAGTATCATATACTTTCTCATGTGGCTATTAGTATGACTATTAGTCCTTAGACCTAAAGTCACCATGGTTCCCTACATAAGGAGTTGCATACTTTGGCTTCGTCAAACGTCACCCGTAATTGGGTGGACTATAAAGGCGATTACTGGGTATGTAACAAATTATGCGGAGGGATGTGAGTGATGTAGATGGGATATATCCCTCCTATATGACGGGGGTGACATCGATATTCTTGATAGAGTGAGACCACGAAGTGCATGACCATGTCCAAATGAGTTAATATGAGATATTGAGCTCATTTGATTAGAGTGAGTCTACTTGGAGTTCAAGATATAGATTGTACCGAGGATGACACGGTCTATGCCTCAATTGGTCAATCTAGATGTCAAGGATAGAGGTACATTGTCACATATTGTGAGAGTCACAATTAGTAGTCACAAAGGTGATGTTGGAGCTCAACATTCTTGTAACTTGGGTAGCAATGATGTGTTGCTAGATACCGCTCATTGCTTATGTTCCTAAATCAGTTTAGGGACATTGCCAATGTTACAAGAACCTATAGGGTCACACACATAAGGGAAATTAGATGGAGATTAGGTTCATATGATGAACCATGAGGATTAGGTTCATGGGATGAACTAAATTGGATTAAGAGTAATCCAAATTAGACTAATTGATTTAGACTCAAGTTGATTCAAGTGTTGAATGAGTCTAATTTAGATTTGATTCATTAAGTCAATTTAAATTAATGAATAGAGATTTATTAAATCAAATTGACTTGAGTCAAGTGGTTAGATTTGATCAACCATGGGAGATTAGAGGTCAAGTTTGACTTGACTTGAGAGGGAAGATGAAAGGTCAAGTTTGACTTGACCAAATGCCATGTCATGATGATGACTTGGCATGGCCGGCCAATGATGATGCTCCACATCATCATTGACTTATCATGTGGTACCACCTCATGAGGGAGACCAAGAGCCATGGGAGTTACATGCATGCATGTAACCTCCCAAGCCTTGAAGTGGCCAGCCACTTTAGGAGTTTTGATGGTTGAATTCATTTGGTGAGTTACAAACAACTTCATCTTCTTCCTTGGATCAACTTCCCTCAAGCTCTCCCTCACTCCTTCCTCATCTTGCCGAGCATCTAAGGAGTGCTATCACACTCAAGATTGCTTTTCTCCACCTTTTTCTTGTGTGGATACCAATAGAGGAGTGTGCACTTGACGCTCTTGAGTTTCGGCGAACCTTTTGGACGAGCGGGATTTGCGAAAAGCATCGTATCGAGGGTAATGTCCTTATCATATAGATCTAAGGTAGATCTATGGTTTTATATAAGCACATACATGTTTTAGTTTTAATACATCTTCGCACGGATCCGTGGCCGGGGCTTCCGAGGTTTCCGCAACGCAAAAAGCGATTTTTGCGGCTCGGAAAACCCAATAACTTCCCCTTTCAGTTCCTCCAGAACAACCTTTCTCATGGGCTTGTGGTTCATCACATAGTCTTCCTCTAGAAATCTAGCATTCGTGCTAATGATTACTTTCTGATCTCTAGGACTATAAAACAAACCACCTTTCGTTCCTCTAGGATAGCCAACGAACATGCGCACTTCTGTATGGGGTTCCAACTTACCAGCATCTGCCTTCAGCACATGTGCTGGACTCCTCCAAATCCGAATATGTCTTAGACTAGGCTTTCGCCCAGTCCATAATTCTGTGGGAGTAGAAGGCCCTGATTTAGATGGGACCAAGTTCAAAATATACACTGTCGTATCTCGAGTATATCCCCAGAATGAATCTGGCAACTCAGAATAACTCATCATCGATCTAACCATCTCCATAAGAGTCCTATTCCTTCGCTCTGCTACACCATTCTGCTGGGGTGTGCCCGGAGCAGACAATTGGGATTGAATCCCAGCCTCTGATAAGTAATTCCTAAACTCTCCCAAGAGGTACTCACCACCACAATCAGATCGTAGTGTCTTGATACTTTTACCTTGACATTTCTCCACATCAGCCTTGAATTCTTTGAACTTGTTAAAGCATTCAGACTTGCGTAAATCAATATGAAAAAGATTATAAAATAAGCAAATACGTAACTGAACGAAGTATTAGACACACAAATCAGAATGAATCAATTCTAACACATCTTTGGCTCCATACCCCTTGGCCTTAAAAGGCCTCTTGGTCATTTTACCCTCCAAGCAAGATTTGTAGGTTGGGAAATCTTCCACCACTAATGAACCCAAAGGTCCATCAGATATCAACCTTTGAATTCTACTTAGGTTAATATGACCAGCCTAAGATGTCAAAGATATGTTTGGTTCATCTTCGAAGATTCTTTTCTCTTATTCGAATTAGAAGATGAGTTATTAACTTCTATTTGCATTGTGGGAGCTTTTGGTTCTAGTGTATATAAATTTCCTATCAATGCACCTGAATAGATAATCTCCCTATTCCTTTTTATAACAACTCGGTCATTAAAAGAAATAGAATATCCATCCATAAACAATTTAGAAACCGAAATCAAATTCTTTCTAAATAAAGGTACATAAAGGCAATTCTAACAAACCAAAACTTTTTTTTTCTCAAAAGACAAATAAACATCTCCCATTGCAACAGCCGCCACCTTCGTGGCATTGCCCAAGTAAACGGTAATCTCTCCATTAGCTAGTCGTCGGGTTTCCTGGAACCCCTGCAAATTATTGCAGACATGATCAGTGGCTCCCGTATCTACACACCAGGTGCCGGTAGATAACACGGCTAACCATGTTTTAACGACTAGACCAAAGGATATACCTTTGTTCTGCTTCCGGTTGGGACAGTCCTTCTTCCAATGTCCATCCTGCTTGCAAGTGAAGCACTTGCCTTTCGGCTTCTTCACTCCCCTTTGAGATCCTCCCACCGCCTTTGCTCCTCCTTGTTTCTTCTTCTTCTTACCTTTCAGCTTAGAAGTAGAAACCTTTTGGGCAACCATGGCCTGAGCCTGAGCAAGTCCTTCTGCCGCCTGGAGTTCTGTCAGAAGCTCCGCTAACGAATACAACCTCTTATTCATGTTGTAATTCAGACGAAACTGTTCAAAATTCCTAGGTAGAGACTGGAGAATGATATCGACCTGGGTTTCCCCATCGATCTCAGCTCCAGAGACTTCCAGCTCATTCTCAGGCTTAGGAGGACACTCTTCGAAGAGTACATACTTGTACTCCTCAGCAGTTAAGATAATATCTAGATTCCTTTTTCCTATCAACATAATTATGTACAGTAAGTTTATTTTCCTTTAGTATCACAGCAAGTGGACTGAAAGTCATTTTTGAAAAAAAAAAACTAAGAATCACATAGATCATTACTTTAGAATTCAAAAAATTATTGATTCCTCAAATAATAAAATTTTAAAATCAACCAACACCTCAAAACACCCAGAATATCGTATGCCACGATCGTGTGGACATATACGAATTCTATATTTGTAAGAGAAGGTTTTACCCATTAATTTTACTATCTTGTCAACCTAACTTTTTGACAAATAAAATTAATAGTTGGTTTCTCTTCGGCCCTACAAATAAAAGCAGTGACTCCGATGGAGAGAATACTCCTATTTGCATCTAAGTGTTCACATTACTAGATACCAAGTGAATTATCTCGGGTTATGTGCCTTTCGATGGGGAAGTACACACGCTCCTCAATAATTTCCTATAACTATATTCGACCTTGTGATCTACAAACAAACTCATCCGATGGGGAGGAAGGCACTCAAAGCCGACGCGCAAGTTTGTTTGCATCACATGTCAAATCGTAATGGAGGTCGTGGGAATTTATAAAAATATCCCTCTCCTACTTAGTAATTTAAAATTGAGGAATTTTCTAGCCTACGACATGCATATCAAACAATAAGCAATAAACATTAAAAACAATATTTTCCAACTATTATGGCTTTTGTCTTCAATATGACTCCCATCGTATCGCCATCTCGTCCGCTCCTCCCTACGCCATGTACGAGCCATCCGGAGATCCGAGCCGAGACTAAAAACTATTTTAATTTACATCCATTGATCCTATACTCCACGAGAGAGTGTACATGAAATCTAGATCGAAAGTAAACTAAAATAAAAGGAGTGGCTAAACAATGTCGTATCTAATTACAAAAATTAAATACTAGCCTCGTCAACCCCGAGGATTCAACAAATATACAATTACACACATACAATCACATACACACATATGGATATAATAGTTGGATCCTATGCCTGCAACCAAAAAGTTAACCTACGCACATCCTACTATTATCCGACACATATAATATATGAAAAGTGCATAAAAGTAACCGAATCCTAAACACACAAAATCGAAACCCGTGGCTCTGATACCACTTGAAGGTTTTGTCCGGAACCGAAGCTCTGATACCACTTGAAGGTAGGAAACTTCGCTTCCCACTTCAACTCGATCGCTTGTTTATGGTGATCCCATCGATGTCCCCGGATAAAAAAATTTATCCTTAACAAGAGGGATTACCCAAGCAACCATTTCATTGTCGTGCTATTCGATTAGAGTAGTCACTTGAACAAACTTATTGTTCAAGCCACCAACCTCTATTCTACGAATAGCCGCGGAATAGACGATGTACGGATCGCCGGCTTTTGTGTTTATATTCGGGGTCCAAGTTATTTTAGCCATAAAAATAGAATACTACATGCATATATAATTGAAAAACAATTATAGACATGTTACAAAAGAAAATAGACAATCGATATACCTCTCGATCTTCTATTGTATGTCCTTCCTCCTTTTGGACGTCGTGTGGGAGACGATCTACCAAAAGTCAAAGCTCCTAGATCACCAATCTTCCTTCCTTGCTCGCTCCGAACAAGAGGAAGTATAGAAACAAAACCCTTCTCTTTCCTTTAGCCAACCAACAAGCACCAACCTAGATGCTTGCCACCGGCCAACAAGGAGAAGGGATGAGAAAGATGGATGTCGGCCAAGAGCTCCAAGGGAAGACCCTAAGCTTTGTTTCCACCGGCAAAGGAGAAGATGAGGAGTAGGTTGAGCTCCGGCCAAGGTGTATGGGAGAGAGATAGGCGCCGGCTACCAAGGAAGAAGAAGAAAAACTTCTCCAATTGTTGCCGCCCACTCCACCACCAGAACCCTAGCCGCCCAACCTCAATCCTAACCTAATTAGGATTCCTTGCCGCCTAAGGGAAGCAAACCCTAATCTCCTAAGCCATCAACTTGCCGCCCACCCCCTTAAGGCTTATTTATAGGGTTAGGGATAAGCCTTGTTTTAATCTCCACTATTGGTTCTCGGGATTTAATCTCAACCATCGAATCTAGAGATTTAATCTCAACCGTCGGATCTAGAGATTTAATCTCTACCGTTGGATCTAGAGTTTTGTTTTCATCCATTGGATCTAGGCTTCATGAGGGTTTAATAGGCTACAATAGGGACCATGAGTAGGAGTTGGATCTTGGTCACCCAATGGATCAAGCCCACATAAAGTCTGATCCATTAATGATAATCCATTCCACTAGAGGATCATCATTGATCTACCTCACCAACCCCCATAAATTAATATGGGTTCTATATATTATTTGTACATTTTTCTCCCCATGTTTAAGATCTCGAATGTCCGTCGATTAATTAATTTATTGACAATTAATTAATCAACATCTAACTCCATGAGCAGTTCCACTCATCCTTATCATCATGCCGGACCAAGTCCACCTGCAGGGTTTACATGATGAACCTTATGAGCTCCTCAAGGGGACATCATCATCCTAATATATAGGACACGATTTCCACCTATAATCAATGGCACACCATATAAATAATATCATTTTCCAACTTATCGAGCCTATCGATTTAATCTATAAATCTCGCCCATTGGTAAATCAAAGAAATGAATACTAAGTATATGTGCCCGTTATTATATCGGGATTAAGAGCATGTACAATATAATATCTGAGGTCCGATTCGATTATGTAGTCAGCAATAAATCGAATCGCCTCTAAGTCGGTCATGCTCAATACACACAAAGTACACTAGTGTGATTCTATGGTCAAGACAAACCAATACCAAATCACACTACAACCATACCAATGGTTTGTCCAAAGCCATCTAGGTTGTGAGCCTTTACTTATACTTTACAAGGAGCCGATAACATGATCTCCCGTGTGACACCACACACCATGTTATCTACAATGTAATGTATTAGACAATATGCATAACCATAAATATGCAAACAATGATCATATGATTCTTATTTCAAAAATAAAGATGTTCATACAAAATATAGACTTTTCAGTATACATCCCAACAAAAGCAAGCAATCAAGTTCACATTTTGTAACATTCTCTTTACTTATATTTGTGTAGTTTACTTGTATTTGTTTGTATTTCTTTCTTATTATTGTAAAAATCCTTGAACGAGGTTTCTCCGCCTCCAACTTGTTGTCGAGAAGGAGTATTATTGATTAGTGGTGGTGTTTGCATCGCTAGGGCTCATTCGAGCCTAATCCATGGAGTAGGAACCCTAAGGTTCCGAACCACATTATATCTTGTGTTTTGTTGTGCTCTTATTTTGTTATTGCTTTATTATTTGTATTTCCACTACACATAACATGTTTTGTAGTAGGCACGATTGAATTCCATCAAGTCGACGAAGACATGCCATTCACCCCCCCTTTAGCGCTCACAGGTGTTCCTACAATTGGTATCAGAGCTTGGAGCTCTTCTACGGATTAACAATCGGGAGCAAAAGCGCTAGAGAAGATGGAGTTTGAAGAAAAATTAGGATGGGATATCAACATGTCGGTTCCATATGCACTCTATGGACGAGAAGGCTTCAATCAATGGAAGGCAAGGATTAAAGACTTCATGATGATGATGGACATCAAAGATTGGTCCGCCTTAATGGAAGGATTTGAATATCCAAGAGGGTCAAAGGGAGGTTTCCTCAAGATGAAGAAATGGACAGAGGAACAACTCCAAAGATTCGAGAAAAACAAGAAGGTAGTAAAATTTCTTGTTGATTTGATCCCTAATGATATTTTGTGCAAGCTAGCGGATTAAATGGATGTCAAGTAGCTATGGAGCAAGTTGGCAAGATTCCATGAGGAGTCTCACTCAACACAAGAAGAAGAAGAGGATGAGGAAGAAAGATCATCCTCACAAGAAAGTGAGGATTCGGAGGTTGATAGGGAATCAATATCTGGATCGGAAGAGGTGGAAGAGGTAGAGGAAGCCTCTACTGAAGGGTTTTGCTTATCGAGTCTGTGAGGGGAAACTTCGCTTCCCACTTCAACTCGGTCGCTTGTTCATGGTGATCCCATCGATGTCCCCGGATTAAAAAATTTAATCCTAGACAAAAGGGAACACCCAAGCAACCTTGTCATCATCGTGCTATTCGTTTAGAGAGGTCTCTTGAACAAACTTGTTGTTCAAGCGACCAACCTCTATTCTACGAGTAGCCGTGGAATAGACGATGTCCAGATCGCCGGTTTCTGTATTTATGTTCGGGATCCAAGAATTATTTAGCCACAAACAGAATTTATCATGCTCATAATTGGAAAAACAAATACAAGCAAGTAACTGTTGGGTTTCCGGCACCGCGGCGTGTGTGTGTTCGATCACGTTTCGTAAACATGAGCACAGCGGAAGCAATAAAAATAATAAATCTACATTTATTACAACACACGCATGCATAGTACAACAAGTGTAGACATAACCGTAAATTTAAATTTGCAATAAAAGGAAATTTAACTACGTTATACCTTTCGTATTACGTGTAGCAGGAACGGCATCAACCGAAACGATCCTCGCTAGAATCGTCTCTATCAGTATCCACGCCAAGTATCCTTAGGATGACTTCGCTAAGCTACGACCTTCGTCTTCGTATGGGTTACTAGCCTCGTGTTGAAGACGACATGATCGAGAGATGATCACGATCCGAATCCAATTTCGGATCCAAAACGAGTCCTCAAAACTCGCTTCTCCGGAGAGGTATTCGTCAACCGATTGACGAATCCTTCGTCCTCCACCTCAGAGGATTACCGGAGATCGAATCCCCGGTAAGTTAGCCGCTGTCGGAGCTCTAACCGTCGTCCAAACGATGCTCCGACGAGAGGAGAACAAGCTGTCCAGAAAACTGGACAGCTTTGGTGGAGGAGATAGGCGCCGACCAACCAAGGGAAGATAAAGCTCACCTTGATGCCAAACCTAAAGGAGATCACCAACAACTTGGACGCGGAACAAGAGGTGACAAGGGGGCAAGGAGGTTGGTGCCAACTCTTAGAGGGGATGAGGTGGGCGGCAACTTGAGCTAGGGTTTTGGATTAGGCTTAATTATCCCTTAAGCTTCATCTTTATAGAGAACTAATTCTCTTAATGGTTATTGGATCATAACCGCTAACCCGCCTCCATTAAGATAAGTTAAAATAAACCAAACCATGATGGTTTATTTTAAGTTAAAACGAACCAACCAACTTTTGGTTCATTCGCTTAAAATAAACCAAACCCTTTGGTTTATTCTCCTCCATTGATTAGAACCAAACCATTTTGGTCCATCCATTATGTCTTCATAAGACACGCCCATCCACGCCCATAGGCATCAAACGATTTCATGTCGCCCATGTTTGGTCCAACCAAACTTAGTTTCTCTCGGTCCGAGAATCCCATTCTCAAGTTTCATTTTAAATCTCCTGGATTACACGCTCGTTGCGTGTGACCAAATAGGTTCTCGGTTTATGTTGGCCATCTATAATTAACAATTAATTATAGAGCGATCATGAGTGGCACCTAGTAGTACATCATGATCACTAATTAACCGAAAAGATCAACGGTTGATCCAGAACTATTTCTGAAACCCTTCAGCAGCTCGAATGATTCGTGCCCCATTCCCTTCACTCATCTTATGCCCACTTGGTTGGGACATGGTCTATAGTGTCGATCCCACTAGAGTGACTCGTCACACCTAGCCCAAGTATCATTTCCTCGTCCTCACAGTTCTAGTTACTCCACATGTATCGAAGAGTACCTTACTCTAAACATGTAATGCTTTGGCCAAAGACTTTAGTAACAATCCAGCGAGAGGCCATGGGTATACATCTCCTCGCAAGGAGTGGTGAATCCTTTATAGGCTATTCAAACACCTTCGATCACTTTGACTTATACCCAATCATCCCGGGTCCACATCTCCTTAGAGATGTTTGCTTAAGATGTCAAAGCATAAGTCTCCATGATCAAGATGACTTGAATACCGCAAGTCAAAGGAACATCGCACTTAAGCCACGTAAGAACTTCATTGACATATCTATATATCACGAGAGAACCATATGAAGTCTTACGGTGGTCACTCCAATGAACTAGTTACCATAACTAGCATCCACGATTAACTCGGACATCACAATGTCTCGGCCCGGTGAGAATCATTTGCTTGGATACACCAAGGTATACCTCGTGCTAGTCTCGTGAATTGATGGTGTCAAATCCATCAATTCATCGACTAGGATAATTAGATACATCACAATTACACATGTAGAGATACTCACTAGTTGTGATCAATCACAAATTCTCTCATCTTTGTGAATCGTATCGTGGACATTGATAAATGAGTTTAAGATCAATCAAATACATAAAACATGTATACTCAAATAGTGAATCTTCATTTATCATATAAATGGTTCATACATAAAGCGATTGCCTTAGGACATCTCTCATATATTACTAACAGACTCCCACTTGGCTAATGTCAATCGCTCGGTATCAATACCATAAGCACTAACATGACCCTCAAACTTATTTTGAGGTAATGCTTTAGTCCAAGGATCCGCTAAGTTCCTTTCAGTGGGAATTTTCTCGATTTGTATTTCGTTCCAACTGATGATCTCTCTGATAAGATGATAGCGGCGAAGCACATGTTTGGATCGTTGATGAGACCACATCAAGTTCAGAGATGAACTTCTTGATCAAACCGCTTCCTTTCTTTGCTTCAAAGTTGCAATGTATTACGCCTTAGTGGCGAGAATCCGCTATAGTGTCAAGCTTGGAACCTTTCCAACTTATTGCGCCTCCGTTCGGTGAATACATACCCAGTGAGACATGGAATCATCCTTATGCATGCGGAGCATCCGTATACCCACGTATCACCATGTACCCTTCTCCATATATTAGGAACACATCCTTAGTTCTTCTTAAGTACTTAAGGATCGTCTTATGACCACCCAATGATCCATTCTGGATCGGTGGTATCTGCTCGTGACACTCGAGGCATCGATACATCGGGCCTCGTACATAACATAGCATGATAGATCCTATTGCGGATGCATAGGGAATCTTACTCATGCAAATCCTCTCGTCTTACGTGCGCGGACACATAGACTTGAAAGGTGTACCCCATGCACGATGGGTAGAAACCTTTCTTGGATTAAACATGCTAAACCTCTTTGCTTTTCGGTCTACATATATGTACTGCGAAAGACCAAGCAGAGTTTGATCTATCTCTATAGATCTTAATCCGAGGATGTAGGTTGCTTCTCCCGGGTCTTTCATGGAGAATGTCTTGGATAACCAAACCTTCAGCATTGTAAGATTGAAACATCGTTTCCTATAAGTAATATGTCATCGACATACAATACTAGGAACACATTGCCTCCCACTAACCTTCTTGTACACACAAGGTTAAATGCGGATTTTGTGAAATCAAACTTTTTGATTGTCTCATCAAGCGGATATTCGACTCTGGATGCTTGCTTGATCCATAAATGGATGTCATGATTTGCATACCTTGGTTTTATCAGCGATGTGAAACCCTCGGTGTATCATATACCGTCCTCGGCGAGTTTCCATTAAGGAAATTTGTTTTCACATCCATCTGCCATATCTCATAATCATAATGAGCGCTATGGCGGGAGCATCGAATGGATTTAAGCATAGCTACAGGGGAATAGGTTTCGTCATAATCAACACCTTGTTTTTGACGATATCCTTTCGCCACCAATCTAGCCTTATAGGTAATCACATTACCATCCATGTCGGTTTTCTTCTTGAAAACCACTTGCACCCTATAGGCTTTATGCCTTGGTGGGTCGACGAGTTCGAACTTGGTTTCATACATGGAATCCATTTCGACTTCATGGCACCAAGCCACTTATCCCTTCTGAACTTTGCACTTCTTCATAAGCTGGTAGGCTCCTCATCATCAATGAGTAACACGTCGTTCGATTCACTTACGAGAAATCCATATCTCTCAGGAATATTGCGTGTTCTACCAGATCTACGAAGATGTAGTGTTACAATAGGTCCAGCCGATTGCTCATCACTATGAGTTGTCATTTGCTTCACCGTATCTCATCAATGTCTATTTGAGTCTCTCGAGCCTCCTCAAGCTCGACGACACTCCCACTGCTTTTCTTGCAAGAGAAACTCTTTCTCTAGAAACACATGCCTTGAAACAAACACCTTTTGTTCCACAGGATGATAGAATTGGTAACCCCTTGTTTCCTTAGGGTATCCAACAAATAGACATTTATCAGACTTAGCATCCAATTTGTCTGATACAGTCCGCTTCACATAAGCAGGACAACCCCATATCTTCAAGTAAGATACATGAGGTTTCTTACCATTCCATATCTCATATGGAGTAGTTGAGACTACCTTGGTAGGCATTATGTTTAACAAGTAAACAGCTGTCTGAAGTGCATAGCCCCAAAAGGACTTGGGAAGAGTCGCATGATTCATCATTGACCTGACCATGTCCAACAAGGTCCGGTTCCGCCTCTCAGATACACCATTATGCTGTGGTGTATATGGCGGAGTCCATTGAGACAATATACCATTGTCTCTTAGATAATCAAGAAACTCTTGACTTAAGTATTCACCACCTCGATCCGATCGAAGTATTTTAATACTCTTATCATGTTGTTTCTCTACTTTATTTCTGAATTCTTTGAACCTTCCAAAGGCTTCAGATTTGTGTTTCATCAAGAACACATACCCAAACCGTGAGTGATCATCGGTGAAGGTAATGAAGTAGCTATAGCCTCCTAAAGCTTGAGTTGACATAGGTCCACATACATCAGTATGTATTAGACCTAATAACTCTCCCACTCGTTCACCTTTTCTAGTAAAAGGTAACTTGGTCATCTTGCCTTTTAAGCATGATCCGCATGTATCGTATGAATCCAATTCAAACGATTCCAGAATTCTACATCGGTGTAATTCGGACATGCGTTTCTTGCTTACATGGCCAAGACGACAATGCCACATGTAGGAGTCTATTTGATTATCCTTTCAAGCACGCTTGTTGCTCGCTTTGATATTGCAAATGTCACTGGATACGTCCAAAGTATAAACACCATTGCTTAAAGTTCCAGTCCCATAAAGAATTCCATTCAAAGTTATGTAACAACAATTGTTACTAAAAGTCAAATGGTACCCATTTCTATTTAAACAAGAAATAGAAATGATGTTCTTTATCAACGAAGAAACATAAAAGCAATTGTCCAGTTCTAAGACAAGTCCTGCAGGGAGTTTCAACAAATACGTTCTGATGGCGAATGCAGCAACCTTTGCTCCATTCCCAACACGTAAATTTGACTCTCCCTTGACAAGTCTTCTTCTATTCCTTAGCCCATGTATGTCATTACATATATGTGAGCCACACCCAGTATCCAATACCCAAGTGTCTGAGGAAATAGAATGACAATCAATAATGAAGATATATGAAAAAGATGGAGCATCTTATGCCTTATTTTTCTTCACAGACTCAAGATAAATCTTGCAATTTCTTCGCCAATGGCCCTACTTTCCATAATGATGGCAAGTGCCCTTTTGAGCTGGTTCTGCCTTTTTAGCCTTTTTCTTCTTCCCCTTCTGTTGTTCCTTAGACTCCCTCTTAGAACCTTTCTTCGAGGAATCAACTAACAACACCGTCCCCTGCTCATGCTTCTCAGAAGGCTCCACAGTCTTCAGCATGTTGAGCAGTACCACAGATGAACCTTCTTGCATCTAAGAGGTGAAGAGAAGCTTGGAGACTTCGAACCTTTCGAATCTCACTTGCTTATCAAACAACTCATAAAGATGAAGGACTACGATATGAGCATCCATATGCTCATGCTTCTTTCGTAGCTTGGGTTCCATCGCGGCTAGCATGATGCAACTTGTCAGTTCAGAATCAGTCACATGTTTCTGATAGACCAACAATTGGTCCGGAGTTGCATCGTCACTAGGATAGGCGGGAAGAGGCGCTTCGAGGACATACACAAGCTTTTCACTGTGAGAACAATTCTCAAGTTTCTAAGCCAGTCCAAGAAGTTCGGCCCAGTCAATTTATTCGAATCCAAAATGGAACGCAAATTCAAAGACATCATGATCAATCTTAGAAATACAAAACGAGCATATATGAGAAAATGATTTTAAAATGCATCATTATAGATTTATAAATCCCATTCATTTTTCGAATTTCAAAAACCCCAAAATCACTTCGGGAGATCGTAGGTCCATCTCCGAATGGGCTGATATCCATCACAGTTATGAACAACCTTGGAGAGAGTCCAACAAGCCATTCATAACTACGACGGTAGGTATCAACTATACCGATTGCATATCACGTATATGCAACTATCACAATGTGCTATCAACTAATTGAATGTTCACACATACATCGGGTTGTTAACACATTAACAAGTATGCATCATATGCATAGCACCCAACTTCACCTCCCTTTACATCGACCTTGGAGAGAGTCCAACAAGCCGATGCTCCAGGTTAAAGCCAACCCATTAATCGGGAAATAGTTTTAATATAGTTAGAGCGCATTCAACCAATTAGCCAGGCTTGGAGTGAGTCCAACAACCCAAACTAATGATTGACCTCTGACTCTTACCATATTAGAGTTAAACTATTCCAATGATTTGAACATGTTCAGGTTCAAGCCGGGCTTGGAGTGAGTCCAACAACCCAAACAAGAAACAGAACTCTGGTTCTAACCATATTAATGGAAGGTGTAGGCTTTAATATTGAGTTAGGGTTTTATGTCTCATCCTCTTTGCATGCAAATAACTATTATCTACATGGCATGGCATACATCTACATGTCACGACACGCATGGCATAGTGTTATGCATCTAATGCAATTACATGGCATACAATTATGTCATGTATATAATTTCCTTATATGTCATAACTATTTATGGAAATAAAATATGTTTAAGATTTGATTCTCCAAATCAAATCATAATTAAATTAGGAAAAAAATTTCCAAATCTAATCACATATTTTACTTATGGAAATAGTTGATTAAGGAAAGTCAATTTAGGAAACCAATTTCCTAAATCATCAAAACTACTTATGGAAATAAAATATTTTAAGATTTGATTTCCCAAATCAAATCATGATTAAATTAGGAAACAAATTTCCAGAATCTAATCAAATATTTTATTTATGGAAAATATCAATTTCCATAAATACTTCCAACTTTCCAAAAGTGGAAGATTTCCATAAATACTTCTAGACTTTCCAAAATTTAAAAATTTCCATAAATACTTCTAAATTTCCAAAATTAGAAAATTTCCAGAAATAACATTATGACTATCGCAAAACCATTTTACGATTATGTCGAAACACAACTTGAGCTCTGATACCACTGTTGGGTTTCCGGCACCGCGGCGTGTGTGTGTTCGATCACGTTTCGTAAACATGAGCACAGCGGAAGCAATAAAAATAATAAATCTACATTTATTACAACACACACAACACACGCATGCATAGTACAACAAGTGTAGACATAACCATAAATTTAAATTTGCAATAAAAGGAAATTTAACTACGTTATACCTTTCGTATTACGTGTAGCGGGAACGGCATCAACCGGAACGATCCTCGCTAGAATCGTCTCTATCCGTATCCATGCCGAGTATCCTTAGGATGACTTCGCTAAGCTACGAGCTTCGTCTTCGTACGGGTTACTAGCCTCGTGTTGAAGACGACGTGATCGAGAGATGATCACGATCCGAATCCAAATTCGGATCCAAAACGAGTCCTCAAAACTCGCTTCTCCGGAGAGGTATTCGTCAACCGATTGACGAATCCTTCGTCCTCCACCTCAGAGGATTACCGGAGATCGAATCCCCGGTAAGTTAGCCGCTGTCGGAGATCTAACCGTCGTCCAAACGATGCTCCGACGAGAGGAGAACAAGCTGTCCAGAAAACTGGACAGCTTTGGTGGAGGAGATAGGCGCCGGCCAACCAAGGGAAGATAAAGCTCACCTTGATGCCAAACCTAAAGGAGATCACCAGAGGGTCGCCGGAGGATCACCGGCCGAAGCTTGGACGCCGGCAACAACTTGGACAGCGGAACAAGAGGTTGGGCGGCAATGTAGGTTGGCGCCAACTCTTAGAGGGGATGAGGTGGGCGGCAACTTGAGCTAGGGTTTTTGGATTAGAGATTAATTATCCCTTAAGCCATCTTTTATAGAGAACTTATTCTCTTAATGGTTATTGGATCATAACCATTAGGCCCGTTAACCCGCTCCATTAAGATAAGTTAAAATAAACCAAACCATGATGGTTTATTTTAAGTTAAAACGAACCGAACCAACTTTTGGTTCATTCGTTTAAAATAAACCAAACCCTTTGGTTTATTCTCCTCCATTGGATTAGAACCAAACCATTTTGGTCCATCCATTATGTCTTCATAAGACACGGCCCATCCACGCTTCCATTGCGACTGAAACGATTTCATGCTTGCTCCATGTTTGGTCCAACCAAACTTAGTTTCTCTCGGTCTGAGAATCCCATTCTCAAGCTCATTTTAAATCCTTCGGATTACGCTCGTTGTGCGTGTGACCAAATAGGTTCTCGGTTTATGTTGGCCGTCTATAATTAACCATTAATTATAGAACGATCAAGAGTGGCACCTAGTAGTACATCATGATCCCCAATTAACCGAAAAGATCAATGGTTGATCCAGAACTATTTCTGAAACCCTTTAGTAGCTCGAATGAATCGTGCCCCATTCCCTTCACTCATCTTATACCCACTTGGTTCAGGATATGGTCTATAGTGTCAGTCCCCACTAGGCTGACTACGTCACACCTAGCCCAAGTATCATTTCCTCGTCCTACAGATTCTAGTTACTCCACATGTATCGAAGAGTACCTTACTCTAGACATGTAATGCTTTGGCCAAAGACTTTAGTAATAATCCAATTAGAGGCCATGGGTATACATCTCCTCGCAAGGAGTGGTGAATCCTTTATAGGCTATTCAAACACCTTCGATAACTTCGACTTATACCCAATCATCCCGGGTCCACATCTCCTTAGAGATGCTTGCTTAAGATGTCAAAGCATAAGTCTCCATCATCAAGATGACTTGAATACCGCAAGTCAAAGGAACATCACACTTAAGCTACAGTAAGAACTTCATTGACATATCTATATATGCAGAGAACCATATGAAGTCTTACGGCTGGTCATTCCAATGAACTAGTTACCATAACTAGCATCCACGACTAACGCCGGACATCACAATTTCTCCAGCCAGTGAGAATCAGCTTCTTGGATACACCAAGGAGTATACCTCGTGCTAGTCTCGACAGAATCGATGGTGTCCAAATCCATCAATTCATCGACTAGGGATAATTCCAATACATCACAATTACACATGTAGAGATACTCACTAGTTGTGATCCAATCACAAATTCTCTCATGCTGTGAATCGTATCGTGGACATTCAGTAAATGAGTTTAAGATCCAATCAAATACATGAAACATGTATACTCAAATAGTGAATCTTCATTTATCATATAAATGGTTCATACATAAGGCGATTGCCTTAGGACATCTCTCATATATTACTAACAGTAAAAAAAGAGAATAGAGAATAGGTATACCTCTCGATCTTCTAAAGTATGACCTTTCTCCTTTTGGACGTCGTGTGGGTGACGATCTACCAAAAGTTGAAGCTTCTAGATCGCCAATCTTCCTTCCTTGCTCGTTCCGAGCAAGAAGAAGAATAGAAACAAAGCACTATTCCTTCTTTCAACCAACCAACAACCTCTAAGGAAGGAGCTTGCCGCCGGCCAAGAAGGAAGAAGAGATCAAGGTGGAAACCAGCCAAGACACCAAGGGAGAGCCCTAAATCATGTTTCCACCAACCAAGGAGAAGGGGAAGAGGGAGTTTGGACACCGGCCATGGGTTGGAAACAAGGTTGTGGGCGCCAGCCACCAAAGGAGAGGAAGAAGAAAGGAAAATACTTCCTTATTTGGTGCCGCCCAAGCCTCCAAAACCCTAAGCCTCCAAACCCTAATCCTATCTCTCCTAATGGCCGGCCATGGAAGAGGGGAAGAAGAATAGGATGAGCACCGGCCAAGGTAGAGGGGAGAAGTATATGTGCCAGCAACAACTTGGGAAGAAGAAGAAAAGAGCTCTTCCTCATGTTGCCGCCCACCCCTATCTCCCAAACCCTAGCCGCCCAAACCTAATCCTAAACAAACTAGGATTCCTAGCCTCCAAAGGAAGAAACCCCTAATCCCCTAAGCCATCATCAAGTTTCCACCCACCCCTATCACATCCTTTTTTAGAGTTAGGGATAATCCATGATTTAATCTCCACCATTGGTTCTAGGGATTTAATCTCAACCGTCGGATCTAGAGATTTAATCTCTACCTTTGGATCTAGAGTTTTGTTTCCATCCATTGGATCTAAGCTTCATGAGGTGTTAATAGGCTACAATAGTGACCATGAGGAGGAGTTGGATCTTGGCCACCCATGGATCAAGCCCACATAAAGTCCGATCCATTAATGATAATTCAATCCACTAAAGGATTATCATTGATCTACCTCACCAACCCCTATAAGTTAATATGGGCTCCATATATTATTTGTACATTTTCTCCCCGTGTTTAAGATCTTGAATGTCCGTCGATTAATTAATTTACTGACCATTAATTAATCAACATCTAACTCCAGGAGTAGTACCACTCAACCTTTTCATCATGCCGGACCAAGTCCACCTGCAGGGTTTACATGACGAACCTTATGAGCTCCTCAAGGGGACATCATCATCCTAATATATAGGGCACGGTTTCCTCCTATAATCAACGACACACCATATAAATAATATCATCTCCCAACTTACCGAGCCTATCGATTTAATCTATAAATCTCGCCCATTGGTAAATCAAAGAGATGAATACTAAGTATATGTGCCCGTTATTATATCGGGATTAAGAGCATGTACAAAATAATATCTGAGGTCCGATTCGATTATGTAGTCAGCAATAAATCGAATCATCTCTAAGTCGGTCCTGCTCAATACACACAAAGTGCACTAGTGTGATTCTATGGTCAAGACAAACCAATACCAAATCACACTATAACCATTCCGATGGTTTGGACAAAGTCATCTCGGTTGTGAGCCTTCACTTATACTTTACAAGGAGCCGATAACATGATCTCCCGTGTGACACCACACACCATGTTATCTAAAATGTAATGTATTAGACAATATTGCATAACCATAAAAATATGCAAACAATGATCATGTGATTCTTATTTCAAAATAAAGATGTTCATACAAAAGATAGACTTTTCAGTATACATCCCTACAATCTCCCACTTATACTAAAAGACTATGTTGTCTTCAAACTGTCATACATCTGATTCCCCTTCCCTCCACATGCCTATCAAAGTTTTCGCTAGAAGGGCCTTAGTGAAAAGGGTCTACCAGGTCATCCTCTGATGTAATCTAGGCAACAATAACTTCTACCTCCTTTACGATTTCTCGTATCAAGTAGTACTTGCGCTCTATGTGTCTACTTGCCCTATGGGCTCGTGGTTCCTTCGAGTTTGCAACTGCACCATTATTATCACAATAAATTGTGATAGTTCTGGGCAAAGTAGGAATCACATCCATGTCCATCAGGAAGTTCTTGAGCCAGACAGCTTCTTTGGCAGCCTCAGAGGCTGCCGCATACTCAGCTTCCATGGTGGAGTCCGCCACGCATTTCTGCTTGACACTCCTCCATACAATGGCTCCACCACCCAAAGTAAACACAAAACCTGAGGTAGACTTACTGTTATCCCTATCAGATTGGAAGTCAGAATCTGTGTAACCCATAGGGAGTAATTGGTCTGCCCGGTAAACCAGCATATAATCCCTAGTCCTTCTCAGGTACTTCAATATATGCTTTATTGCAGCCCAATGTCCCTGTCCTGGATTACTCTGATATCTGCTAACCATGCCCACGACATAGCAGATATCTAGTCTCGTACATAGCATCGCATACATGAGGCTTCCTACTGTCGAAGCATAAGGAACCGCCTTTATCTCCTCTATCTCCTCAGATGTTCTAAGACACATCTCCTTAGATAAAGGAATTCCATGCCTGAAAGGTAGAAAACCCTTCTTGGAGTTTTGCATGCTAAAACGATCCATAATCATGTCTAAGTATGAAGCTTGGGATAAGCACAACATTCTTTTTCTGCGATCTTATATAACCTTGATCCCAAGGATGTGTCCCACCTCTCCCAAGTCCTTCATATCATATTGTTCGGACAACCATACTCTTACGTCTGATAACACCTTGATATTATTGCCAATCACCAAAATGTCATCTATGTATAGTACAAGAAATACCACTACGTTTCTGTCACATCTCTTGTATACACAAGACTCATCTAGACTTTGAATAAATCCATAAGACTGGATTACTTCATCAAATCGGATGTTCCAAGACCTTGAAGCTTGCTTCAATCCATAAATGGACCGATTAAGCTTTCATACAAGATGCTCTTTGCCTTTAGCAATGAATCCCTCCAGTTGCTTTATATAGATGTTTCCCTCAAGACTTCCATTAAGGAAAGCTGTCTTGACATCCATCTGCCACACCTCATAATCCATATGAGCTGCTATGCATAAGAGAATTCAGATAGACTTAAGCATGGCTACCGGCGAAAAGGTCTCCTCATAATCTATACCCTCTTTCTGAGTATACCCCATCGCAACAAGCCTTGCTTTGAAGGTCTCAACCTTCCCATCTATTCCTCTCTTTCTCTTGTAGATCCACTTGCATCCAATGGTTTTTACACCATCAGGTGGTTCTACTAGCTCCCAAACCTGATTTGAATCCATAGATTCAATCTCAGTATTCATTGCACTTTGCCAAGATGCTGTATCTATATCTTGGATTGTCTCGTCATATGTCCAGGGATCAGGTTCATGTTCGCCAGGGACCAAATCAGAAGATTCTCCCAAGAACATGAATCTATCAGGCTATCTAACAACCCTCCCACTACGACGAGGTATCTCCTGTGTATCCTCTGTGACACGCGGTGCAGTGATTTGTGGTATATCCTCTTGTACCGGTGGTACTTAAGAAGTGACTTCCCCTTTTAATTCCTCCAGAATAATTTTACTCTTGGGCTTGTGGCTCATCACATAGTTTTCCTCTAGAAATCTGGCGTTCGTGCTAACGATCACCCTCTGATCTCTAGGACTATAAAACAAACCACCCTTCGTTCCTCTAGGATACCCAACGAACATGCGTACTTCTGTACGAGGTTCCAACTTACCAGCATCTGCCTTCAGCACATGTGCTGGACTCCCCCATATCCGAATATGTCTTAGACTAGGCTTTCGCCCAGTCCATAATTCTGTGGGAGTAGAAGGCACTGATTTAGATGGAACCAAGTTCAGAATGTACACTGTCGTATCTAGAGCATATCCCCAGAACGAATCTGGCAACTCAGAATAACTCATCATCGATCTAACCATCTCCATAAGAGTCCTATTCCTTCACTCTGCTACACCGTTCTGCTGGGGTATGCCAGGTGCAGTCAATTGGGATTGAATCCCAGCCTCTGATAAGTAGTTCCTAAACTCTCCCAAGAGGTACTCACCACCACGATCAGATCGTAGTGTCTTGATACTTTTACCTTGACGTTTCTCCACATCAGCCTTGAATTCTTTGAACTTGTCAAAGCATTCAGACTTGTGGCGCATCAGGTAAATGTATCCATATCTTGAGTAATCGTCTATAAAAGAGATGAAATACTCAAAACCACCTCTAACCTGGATAGACATAGGACCACACAAATCAGAATGAACCAATTCTAACACATCTTTGGCTCTATACCTCTTGGCCTTAAAAGGCCTCTTGGTCATCTTACCTTCCAAGCAAGATTCTCAGGTTGGGAGATCCTCCACCACTAATGAACCTAAAGGTCCATCAGCTATCAACCTTTGAATTCTGCTTAGGTTAATTTGACCAAGCCTAAGATGCCAAAGATATGTTTGGTTCATCTTCGAAGGTTCTTTTTTCTTATTGGAATTAGAAGATGAGTTATTAATTTCAATTTGCATCATGGGAGCTTTTGGTTCAAATGTGTACAAATTTCCTATCAATATACCAGAACAGATAATGTCCCTATTCCTTTTTATAACAACTTTGTCATTGAAAGAAATAGAATATCCATCCATAAATAATTTAGAAACCAAAATTAAATTCTTTCTAAATAAAGGTACATAAAGGGAATTTTCCAGAACCAAAGTTTTATTTTTCTCAAAAGATAAATGAACATCTCCCACTGCAACAGTCGCCACCTTCGTGGCATCGCCCAAGTACACGGTAATCTCCCCCTTAGCTAGTCGTCTGGTTTCTTGGAACCCCTGAAAAGTATTGCAGACATGATTAGTGGCTCCCGTATCTACACACCAGGTGCCGGTTGATAACACCCTAAACATGTTTCAATGACTAGACCAAAAGATATACCTTTGTTCTTGCGGTTGGGACAGTCCTTCTTCCAGTGTCCAGTCTGCTTACAAGTGAAGCACTTGCCTTTCAGCTTCTTCTCTCCTCCCTGAGTACCTCCCACCACCTTTGCCCCAGTTTGTTTCTTCTTCTTCTTGCCTTTCGGCTTAGAAGTAGAAACCTTTTGGGTCACCATGGCATGTGCCTGAGCACTCTGACGAAATAGCCCCTCTGCCGCCTGGAGTTCTGTCAGAAGTTCCGCCAATGAATACAACCTCTTGTTCATATTGTAGTTCAGGCAAAACTACTCAAAACTCCTTGGTAGAGACTGGAGAATGATATCGACCTGGGTTTCCCCATCGATCTCAGCTCCGAGGACTTCTAACTCATTCAAATGAGCCATCATCTTGAGAACATGATCCCTCACGGGTGTTCCCTCGATCATGGTGGTCGTCATCAAGTTTCTCATGGCTTCTTGCCTCGTAGCCCGATTCTGGTGTCCGAAAAGCTCTTTGAGATTGAGCATCATGCCATAAGTTGTGGGTATGGCTTGATGTTGATGTTGTAGTACATTTGACATAGATGCCAAAATGTAACACCGCGCCATCTCATCGGCCTTTACCCACTTCTTATAACTCTCTCTCTCCTTTTCCCTAGAATCTTCTGCAGGCTTAGGAGGGCACTCTTCGAGGAGTACATATTTGTATTCCTCAGCAGTCAAGACAATGTCTAGATTGTTCTTCCAATCAACATAGTTGGGTCCAGTAAGTTTGTTCTCTTTCAGTATCACAGCAAGTGGGCTAAAAGTCATTTTGAAAGAAAACCTAAGAATCACATAAATCAAAACATTAGATTTCAAAAAATTATTGATTCCTCAAACAATAAAATTTTAAAATCAATCAATACCTCAAAACACCGAGAATATCGTATGCCACGATAGTGTGGATGTATACGAATTCTGCATTTGTAAGAGGAGGTTTTACCCATTAATTTTACTATCTTGTCAACCTAACTTTTTTATAAGTAAAATTAATAGTTGGTTCCTCTTTGGCCCTACAAATAAAAGCAGTGACTCTGATGAGGAGGATACTTATATTTGTATCTAAGTGTTCACCATTACTCGGTACCAAGGTAATTATCTCAGGTTATGTGTCTTCCGATGGAGAAGTGCACACGCTCCTTAATAATTCTCTATAACCATATTTGACCTTGTGATCCGCAAACAAACTCATCTGATGGGGAGGAAGGCACTCAGAGCCAACACGCAAGTTTGTTTGCATCACTTGTCAAATCGTAATGGAGGTCGTGGGAATTTATAAAAATTTCCCTCTCCCACTTAGTAATTTGAAATTGAGGAATTTTCCTAGCCTACGACATGCATATCAAACAAAAAGCAATAAATATGAAAAATTAAATTATTTTCCAACTATTATGACTTTTGTCTTTAATATGTCTCCCGTCGCATCGTCATCTCATCCGCTCCTCCTACGCCATGTACGAGCCATCCGGAGATCCAAGCCGAGACTAAAACCTATTTTAATTTACATCCATTGATCCTATACTCCTCGAGGGAGTGTACATGAAATCTAGATCGAAAGTAAACTAAAATAAAGAGTGGCTAAACAATGTCGTATCTAATTTACAAAAAATCAAATACTAGCCTCGTCAACCCCGAGGATTCAACAAAATATACACATACAATCACAAACACACATATGGCCATAATAGTCGGATCTTATGCCTGCAACCAAAGAGTTAAACTACGCATATCCTACTATTATCCGACACATATAATATATGAAAAGTGCATAAAATTTTACCGAATCCTAAACACACAAAACCGGAAACCTTGGCTCTGATACCAATTGAAGGGTTTTGCTTATCGAGTCTGTGAGGGAAAACTTTGCTTTCCACTTCAACTCGGTTGCTTGTTCATGGCGATCCCATCGATGTCCCCGGATTAAAAAATTTAATCCTAGACAAAAGGGAACACCCAAGCAACCTTGTCATCGTCATGCTATTCGTTTAGAGAGGTCTCTTGAACAAACTTTTTGTTCAAGCGACCAACCTATATTCTACGAGTAGCCGCGGAATAGACGATGTCTGGATCGTCGGTTTTTGTATTTATGTTTAGGATCCAAGTATTATTTAGCCACAAACAGAATTTATCATGCTCATAATTGGAAAAACAAATACAAGTAAGTAACAAAAGAGAATAGAGAATAGGTATACCTCTCGATCTTCTAATGTATGACCTTCCTCCTTTCGGACATTGTGTGGGCGATGATCTATCAAAAGTTGAAGCTCCAAGATCACCAATCTTCCTTCCTTGCTCATTCTGAGCAAGAGGAAGAATAGAAAAAAAGCTCTATTCCTTCATTCAACCAACCAACAACCTCCAAGGAAGGAGCTTGCTGCCGGCCAAGAAGGAAGAAGAGATCAAGGTGGAAACCGGCCAAGACACCAAGGGAGAGCCCTAAATCTTGTTTCCACCAACCAAGGAGAAGGGGAAGAGAGAGTTTGGACACTGGCCATGGGCTGGAAAGAAGATTGTGGGCACCGGCCACCAAAGGAGAGGAAGAAGAAAGGAAAATACTGATGGCATTGTGCTCGGAGGCTCGTTGGCTCCCATGTCTCCGGATTAAAATTTTCACTAATGAAAACTAATCTGGATGGGATGAGTTTCCTAAGCTCAACCAATTCATCGTTGTGCTAGCGGCTTGAGCGATCGCTTGAACAAACTAGTTGTTCAAGCGACCAAGCTCTTCTAGTCGGTTAGCCGCGGAAGAGACGACGGACGTATCGCCGGTTTTTGTGTTTATCTTCGGGGTCCATGATTATACAAATACATATGGATGTAGACATGTATAATCAACACATACAATCATATTAATAAGAACATGCAAAGATTAATAATAAAACTTGTAAAACTTTTATACCTCTTGATCTTCTATCGTATGTCCAAACCTCCTTGTAGACTTCGTGTGGGCGAAGATCCTCCACAAGTTGAAGCTTCCTAGATCTTCTTCAATCGAAAGAAAGAAGAACTCTCCTTCCCTTCTTGCTTGAGCCAACCACCAATCCACAAAGGATTGATGCCGCCGGCCCCAAGAATGGAGAGAACAAGATGGCCAACCAAGGAACCGAACAAGGGAACAATCCCTAGCTTCTTTGTGCCGTCGGCCAAGAGGAAAAGAAGAGGAATAGGTTGAGCACCGACCAAGGTAGAGGGAAGAGAGGAAGGAGCCGGCCAACACCTTGTGAGGGATCGGATGGCCGGCTAGAGGGGGGTGAATAGCCCTTTTCGTTTGGATGGCGGTATTTTGCTCGTCTACAAAATGTTAGCGCAAGCGGAATATACAAATATAAATAAAGACAAGCAAAATAGAAACAAGCAATACAAACACCGAGATATAACGTGGTTCACGGCTACGCCGCTAATCCACGGTCCGATTCGTCCACGGTGAATCACTCCGCCAAAACCAATCACTATCGGTCTCTCCTTTGCACAAAGCTAGGTGGAGGTAACCTTTTCAATCAAGATCACTCTTCTTACAAATAGAATGGAGTAAAAGCGTGTAAGAAGAGTTTAGAGCTTGTGGGGCACTAGGAAGATTGTTTGGAACTTAAGCATTAGCCTCTCAAAGGCTCACACCCTCTCTTTTTATAGAGAGGGCTGTTTTCTTCCGTTAGCGCCATCGATCGGCCGCCCATGGCGATCATTGCCATCTACAACGGCCTCCGAACACGTCAGATGCCGACCGTTGTTGTCCAACGGAACTCTTAGCAGTCGACTGATGGACCTCACCGGGTCATTCGCGACCCATCGTCGACCGCGATCGGCTACGTCGTTTGGCAAAACCCTATTGACGGATCATTCGATCGCCTTGGCCGATCGTTGTCTTTCGCGATCGGCTAACGATGGCGCGATCGGCTCACAAACCGTCGATCGTATACGGTCGAGCTACACTCGACTCGGAAGCGATCGGCCATGACATGGCGGTCGATCGGGTGTCGAAACCCATCCGACACTTGGCCAAATGGCCAAGTTTCACCTAAGAGCTACCCTTCCCGGGTTACAATCGCTCACTCTCATTTCTGAGTCCCTCGCCTTGAAGTTCTCTTCGCTTCTCGCCACGCCCCTCGGCGCATCGGATCGCGGCTCTGCAATGCTCCTTCGCCGTCTCTTGCCTCGAAGTCTACTTCCTCCGGCCACTCCAAGCTTCTCGTCCGTGGTCCCTCGGATGCTCCAAGCGCCGGCTTCGCAAAGCTATCCTTCACCGACTCAAGGCACGAGTCATGAGATGTGAAACTCGCCACGGCTCCATGTGCGAATTACTAAGTCCTGCACGACTTCAACGCACATATCAAATCAACATATCAAACTAACTTAAACCCTTTGCCACACCATCAAAACCATATCACGGCAAGAGATTGCCCTAACAATCTCCCCCTTTTTGATGTGTGGCAATCCGTTAAGTTAGGTAAAACATTTGATATAATTTCTAAGGTAAGAAAAGCATGTAAAGATAAACATGATATAACAACATGCAATTCCCCCTTAATCCATGAAATTCTCTATGCAATTTATCCCCCTATCATATATTTCTCCCCATACATAAATTTCTCAACCTAATTTGATTAACTTAAACATACTTATTTCTCCTTTGACACCATCAAAAAGATTAACACTAAGTTAAAAGCTCATGGCATCAATTATAATGGAGGAAAAATATGTCAAGTTGATTTAAAAACTGTAGGAGGCATCAAGTATATTTCTACCACTTGTAGGAGGTTTTATAAACTGAATTCGGCCTTCAATATTCTGATTTACGGGCCACCAATGACTATCGATGTATGGCGTCTGGCACAAAGGAAGCAATTTCGATTTTTCGGATGAAATTCAGAAATGCATTAAAAATTCCAGAAAATTCTAAAAATCATGAAATTCGAGGAACATATTTCTCTTAAGTATATCTATCAAGGAAAAATAGTTTTTCATGAAAAATCATTATATTTTACAAGATTTGCCAAAAATCCAAACACTTGAAAAAAAACACTAGTTTTTGAGCATGTTAGTATCCAATTTAACACCTAGTTTTGCATTCAATTGTTTCAAAACATGAATACATGTATTTTAAGGTAAGAAATTGTTTTGAAAAACATTAGAAATATCCAATCATGATCTTTGGGCAATATGTCTATTAATTAAACATAAGCCTTCCCCATGATTGGTCTATGATTGATATTTTGATACTTTAAATGACCATCTAAATGCCATAGGCATTAGTGGACATTTGTATCATCCTAACATCTCACCCATGCTAAGTTTGCAATCAAGTTAGCCTATAGTGAGTGTGAGATGCATCCTAGGGGGGTATTTGTATATATATATACTTAACCAATATATTCAAGCAATTCTATCATGGTTAAGTATCAACCTAACAACCTACATGATCATAATGACATATATCAATTAATTTCACATTATGATCATGAAATACATGTTTTCATCAAATTATAACCATGCATTAGACATTATATGATGATAATAAATAAGTTATCACCTAAAGCATGATTTAAACCTATTTTTCATGATAATGTGCCCAATATCAAAATCATAGATCATGATTACACATATGCATAGAAATTACATTAATCATCATGATTTTAAGCATTATTACCTATTTATGGGCATTATCATCACCCAACACTATCTAAAAATGTTGTCCCGTCATCCTAAGTCAACCAAAATATGATATAGATTAGGTTCATATGGTTGACTACCCTAGGGGTTTTCTAACCCTTAAGAATGGATTTTGGAACCCAAAATAGATTTTTACCTATGGGGTTCACTAGAAATTCCTTGGGGATCCATTTCTTAGCTATTACTTTGTTTTTGTCTTGTCCCCTAGCTATTAGGCATCTATAGGCCTTCTCATTTTTCTTCTCTTTATATCCTAGGCCTTTCTTGTTAAAACTTGCCCTTTGGCTCCCTATGATCATATTCAAAGTGTTGGAGCCAATTGTGAATTTTCCTAGGGCTTTGGTTAAATAATCTACCTTTTCCTTAATGCCCTATTTTCTTCTATGCATGCATCACTAACATCTAAAGGCACATAATTATCATGTGAGCATGCATCATCATGGCAAGAAGAAGTATCATTATTATTTAAGCATGCATTTTCTAGCTTATTTTCTAATGCCTTAATTTGTTCAAGCATGCATTTATTTTTCTTCTTTGCTCTAAACAAATCCCTAGTTAAACTAGAAATCATAGAAACTATTTTACTAGGTGAGAGATTGGTTACCATAGTTTCCATGTCCTCTTCTTCTTCTTGGATGATGAGGAGGATGATGACGTGGAGGAGGCTCCCCTTCACTTGAGCTCTCTCCTCTTGAGCTTGATCCTTCATTTTCGGAGGAGGAGGAGCAATCCAAGTCGTCAAAGGCCATCAAGGCCAAATTGGCGACAAAGGCATTCTCCTCATCCGATGATGAGGAGGAGGATGAGGAAGGACCATCCCATGTCTTGGCCTTGAATGCTTTGGCCTTCCCCTTTTCGTTTGTCTTCGTCTCTTCTTCATTCTTTTTCTTGCTCCCCTTTTTCTTCTTCTTTTCTTCTTTCTTTTTCTTCTCTTCCTTGCTTTTGTTTAGGAGAGGACAATTGTCCCTTATGTGTCCCTCTCCTTGGCAATTGTAGCATATCACCTTCCCCCTCGGTCTTCTATTCCTATCATTTGATTTATCAAATCTAAAATTCTTAAATACACTCACCTTCCTTACCATGTAGGCTTCTCGGTGCTATCCATGGAGGAGGAGGAGGCTTCATCATCGGAGGAGGAGGGGACTTCCATCTTCTTCTTTCCCTTGTTTGCCAACAATGCTACTCCTCTTGAGGGTTGAATTCTTGGCTCTTCTTGAATTCCTTCAAGCCTCGTTTGAGTTCCATCGTTGAGAAGAACTCCTCCAAGGTACTCACTTCTAGGTTCTTGGACATGTAGAAGGAGTCCACCATGGAACTCCACTTTGAGGACCGGGAAAGGCATCTATAGCCTTCATGAGCATGTCGGTTCGATAGCTTCTCACCTACACTTGTCAGCCCAATTAAAATTTCTTTAAACCTAGAGTGTAGTGAGGTTACCTTTTCTCCTTTTCTAGTTTTATATTGGATAGTTTGGAGCGGAGGAGGTCTCTTCTTGCAAGCTTGGCCTCCGAGGTGCCTTCATGAAGCTCTACAAGCTTCTCCCACATCTCTTTGGCGCTAGTGCATTCTCCGATCCGGTTGATCTCTTGTTGAGGAGCACATTGAGAAGATGATGTTTTGCCTTTGAGTTTGCAAGGTGCTCCTCTGTTGCTTCCTATTCCACCTTGACTTCTCTATTTGCTCACCCCTTTCATCCCTAGGCAACTCGAAACCATTTTCCATTATAAGCATAATATCGAAATCGGTTTCGAAGAATACCTCCATTCTCCTTTTCCACCAAGAGAATTCGCCGTCGAACTTCGGTGGGTGGATGTTGGAGCCGGCCATTTTTGATGTAGGGCTTGTTGCGGCGGTTAGTCCGGTGACAAGCAACCTCGGCTCTGATACCACTTGTGAGGGATCGGATGGCCGGCTAGAGGGGGGTGAATAGCCCTTTTCGTTTGGATGGCGGTATTTTGCTCGTCTACAAAATGTTAGCGCAAGCGGAATATACAAATATAAATAAAGACAAGCAAAATAGAAACAAGCAATACAAACACCGAGATATAACGTGGTTCACGGCTACGCCGCTAATCCACGGTCCGATTCGTCCACGGTGAATCACTCCGCCAAAACCAATCACTATCGGTCTCTCCTTTGCACAAAGCTAGGTGGAGGTAACCTTTTCAATCAAGATCACTCTTCTTACAAATAGAATGGAGTAAAAGCGTGTAAGAAGAGTTTAGAGCTTGTGGGGCACTAGGAAGATTGTTTGGAACTTAAGCATTAGCCTCTCAAAGGCTCACACCCTCTCTTTTTATAGAGAGGGCTGTTTTCTTCCCGTTGGCCGCCATCGATCATTCCGCCCATGGCGATCATTGCCACTACAACCTCCGAACACGTCGGATCTGCGGCCGTTGTTGTCAGCGGAACTCTTAGCGATCGGCCCGATGGACCTCACGATCGGCACGACCTGTCGACGCCGATCGGCTACGTGCGGTTCTATGGCTAAAACCCTATTGACGATCATTGCGCGCCGATCATTCTGATCTTTCGATCGGCCTTAGCGTATGGCGATCGGCTATCACGCACAAACCGGTCGATCGTATACCGATCGAGCTACACTCGACTCGAGCGATCGGCGCCATGACATGGCGCGATCGGGTGTCGGAAAACCCATCGACACTTGGCCAAATGGCCAAGTTTCACCTAAACTACCCTTCCCGGGTTACAATCGCTCACTCTCATTTCTCGGAGTCCCTCGCCTTCGAAGTTCTCTTCGTTCTCGGCCACGTCCCTCGGCAGCATCAGGCGCACGGCTCTGCAATGCTCCTTCGCGTCTCTTGCCTCGAAGTCTACTTCCTCCGGCTTCACTCCAAGCTTCTCGTCCGGCGGTCCCTCGGATGCTCCAAGCGCACGGCTTCCGCAAAGCTATCCTTCACCGACTCAAGGCACGAGTCATGAGATGTGAAACTCGCCACGGCTCCATGTGCGAATTACTAAGTCCTGCATGACTTCAACGCACATATCAAATCAACATATCAAACTAACTTAAACCCTTTGCCACACCATCAAAACCATATCACGGCAAGAGATTGCCCTAACACACCTTAGGAAGAAGACCTATTGTTGCCGCCCACTCTCATTGCAAACCCTAGCCGGCCAACCAAACCCTAATCTAATTAGGGTTTCCTCCTTAAGGTTTCTTGCCACCCAAGCTATTGATAGGCAAAACCCTAATCTCCAAAACCAACCAACAACCACCCTTGCCGCCCACCTTAAGCCCCTTTTTATAGAGTTGGGCTTAAGCCTTGTTTTAATCTCTACCGTCGGTTCTAGGGTTTTAATCTCACCCGTCGAATCTAGAGATTTAATCTCAACCGTCGGAACTAGAGATTTAATCTCCACCGTCGGATCTAGGGATTTAATCTCAACCGTCGGATCTAGAGATTTAATCTCAACCATCGGATCTAGAGATTTAATCTCCACCGTCGGATCTAGGGATTTAATCTCAATCGTCGGATCTAGAGATTTAATCTCAACCGTCGGATCTAGAGATTTAATCTCCACCGTCGGTTCTAGGGTTTTAATCTCAACCGTCGGATCTAGAGATTTAATCTCAACCGTCGGAACTAGAGATTTAATCTCCACCGTCGGATCTAGGGATTTAATCTCAACCGTCGGATCTAGAGATTTAATCTCAACCGTTGGATCTAGAGATTTAATCTCCACCATCGGATCTAGGGATTTGATTTCCATCATTGGATCTAGGCTTCATGAGGATTATATTAGGCTACGATAGGGACCATGAGGAGGAGTTGGATCTTGGCCACCCGATGGATCAGAACCACACAAACTTGATCCATCAATGATGTTCCATTCCACTAGAGGATCATCATTGAATTACCTCACCAACCCCCATAAATTAATATGGGCACCATACATTATTTGTACATCCATCTCCCCGTGTTTAAGATATCGAATGTCCGTCAATTAATTGATTTACTGACCATCAATCAATTAACATCTAACTCCTCGAGTAGTATCACTCAACCTTATCATCATGTTGACTAAGTCAACCTGTAGGGTTTACATGATGAACCTTATGAGCTCCTCAAGGGGATATCATCAACCTAATATATAGGACACGGTTTCCTCCTATAATCAACGGCACACCATGTAAATAATATCATTTCCCAACTTACCGAGCATATTGATTTAATCCATATAAATCTCACCCTTTGGTAAATCAAAGAAATAAATACTAAGTACATGTGCCCGTTATTATATCGGGATTAAGAGCATGTACAACATAATATCTGAGGTCCGATTCAATTATGTAGTCAGCAATAAATTGAATCACCTCTATGTCGGTCCTGCTCAATACACCTAAGTGTACTAGTGTAACTCTATGTTCAAAACAAAACAATACCAAGCTACACTAAAACCATGCCAATGGTTTGTCCAAAAGCATCTTGGTTGTGAGCCTCTACTTATATTCTACAAGGGACTGATAACATGATCTTCTGTGCCACACCAAGCACCATGTTATCTACAATGTAAAATATCAGACAATATACACACATATAATAAATATAAAGTGCAAACAATGATCATGTGATTCTTATTTCAAAATAAAAATATTCATACAAAAGAGCTAGGCTTTCAGTATACATCCCAACAAATACTTCCTTATTTAGTGTCGCCCAAGCCTCCAAAACCCTAAGCCTCCAAACCCTAATCCTATCTCTACTAATGGCCGGCCATGGAAGAGGAGAAGAAGAATAGGATGAGCACCGGCCAAGGTAGAGGGGAGAAGTATATGTGCCGGCAACAACTTGGGAAGAAGAAGAAAAGAGCTCTTCCTCATGTTGCCGCCCACCCCTATCTCCCAAACCCTAGCCGCCCAAACCTAATCCTAAACAAACTAGGATTCCTAGCCTCCAAAGGAAGAAAACCCTAATCCCCTAAGCCATCATCAAGTTGCCGCCCACCCCTATCACATCCTTTTATAGAGTTAGGGATAAGCCATGATTTAATCTTCACCATTGGTTCTAGAGATTTAATCTCAACCGTCGGATCTAGAGATTTAATCTCTACCTTTGGATCTAGAGTTTTGTTTCCATCCATTGGATCTAAGCTTCATGAGGTGTTAATAGGCTACAATAGGGACCATGAGGAGGAGTTGGATCTTGGCCACCCATGGATCAAGCCCACATAAAGTCCGATCCATTAATGATAATCCAATCCACTAAAGGATTATCATTGATCTACCTCACTAACCCCCATAAGTTAATATGGGCTCCATATATTATTTGTACATTTTCTTCCCGTGTTTAAGATCTCGAATGTCTGTCGATTAATTAATTTAGTGACCATTAATTAATCAACATCTAACTCCATGAGTAGTACCACTCAACCTTTTCATCATGCCGGACCAAGTCCACCTGCAGGGTTTACATGATGAACCTTATGAGCTCCTCAAGGGGACATCATCATCCTAATATATAGGACACGATTTCCTCCTATAATCAACGGCACACCATATAAATAATATCATCTCCCAACTTACCGAGCCTATCGATTTAATCTATAAATCTCGCCCATTGGTAAATCAAAGAGATGAATACTAAGTATATGTACCCGTTATTATATTGGGATTAAGAGCATGTACAAAATAATATCTGAGGTCCGATTCAATTATGTAGTCAGCAATAAATCGAATCACCTCTAAGTCGGTCCTGCTCAATACACACAAAGTGCACTAGTGTGATTCTATGGTCAAGACAAACCAATACCAAATCACACTACAACCATTCCAATGGTTTGTCCAAAGCCATCTCGGTTGTGAGCCTTCACTTATACTTTACAAGGAGCCGATAACATGATCTCCCGTGTGACACCACACACCATGTTATCTACAATGTAATGTATTAGACAATACTACATAACCATAAAAATATACAAACAATGATCATGTGATTCTTATTTCAAAATAAAGATGTTCATACAAAAGATAGACTTTTCAGTATACATCCCTACATCAACCTCTAGGATTGAGGGGGAGGAGACTAGGCCATCTTCAATACCAGAGCTAACTCAAGAGGAACAATCTACTTCCGGTCAAGAAGATGAAGAAGTCCAAAATTCTACCACCATTGACCTAGGTAACTCAAGCACCTTGATAAATAATAAAAATCATATTATGTGCTTTGAGTGTAGGGAACAAGGACACTACAAGAGCAAGTGTCCGAAAAGAGTCAAGAAGACTCCTCCAGCACCAAAAGTCAACAAAATCTCAAAGGATGTCGGTGTCCCCACCAAGAAGAGCAAGGAGCACGTAGTGTGCTTCAAGTGAAACCAAAGAGGGTATTATAGGAGGCAATGCCCTAGGGGAAAGAAGAACGTCAAAGAAGGAGCATCACATGTAGGGGGAGCTTTAAAAGCAAACCCTAAGGTATATTTTAATAATTCACCTTCAAGTTTTAGTTATAAAAAGCATGCTTTTAATTCATTCTCAATTTATCATAAAGAGCATGCTAGAAATAATAGATTTTATTGCTTAGGGGCCAAACATGTCAATCTTAGAAATAAGGAGAAATTTGGGACTAATATCCCTAAAACAATTTTACCTAAGGGAAGTATTAGGAAGATAGAAGACCATCTAGGCTTTAATTCTAAAAATCATAGACATATGCCTAGAAAGAACAAACCTACTCAAGGAAATAACGGGCCCACCAAATTAGAAAAATTAGAATTTGAAAATCAAGTTTTAAGGTCAAAACTTGAGAAGATAGAGAATACCCTTAGGAAAATGCAAAATCAAATGCAAGGGACAAATGGTCAAAATATGGGATCAAGGAGTCAAAACCTAGGTTCTAGGAGGCAAGGCTCATCCAAGGGCAAGAAAGGTTTAGGTCACAAACTAAGCCCAAGGAGACCTACCACAATGTTCCATTTGATTATGGAACTCAACCTAGGTCTAGGAAGGCCATGGTTACTAGGGAGGTCATCCCTAAGGCTAACCATGGAGTGTGCCTAGTGGCTAAGGTTTCAAGGAAACCTAGGGAAGCCACTAAGATGGTCACAAGGGGAGTCACCCCTAGAGTTAACCTAGGCATGACCACAATGACTAAGGCTTCTAAGCCTAGGAGGGTCATTAGGAAGGTATCTAGGGAAGTTATCCCTAGTGAATACCTAATTAACCCAAGGAGCTCAAATAGATTTTGGGTTCCTAGGAGCGTGATCGACTCACGCTAGATGGGTTAGGATGTGTCAACCTTAAATAGATGAGTAGTTAACCTAACCATAGCAAAGTTGATACTTTAGGACATTTTCAAGGTTATGTGATACCTTGGAAATAAGGTTGAATTTTAATCCTAAAGGATTTTAGGAAGTGCCAATATATTTTGAGAATTATGAATAATTGATCAAATTGGCACAAATTAGGTATAGAGGTCTTGGTGTGCCATTTTGGATTTTTGGCACATTTGGGAGATGAGTAGTAATATGGTAAAATAAATTTAATCTTAACAAATGGAAACTAATATTAAAATTAGGTATTATTATACCTTTATATTTTATTTGTCATGCCTTGATTGTCATATAACATGTCATGACATCATATTTCTTTTTAATCATATAAAATGTCATGATCATGCTTAGGGTTTTTTTTATGTCATGTGTATTTAGATTTAATCATATGTCATGACATCATGATTATTAGCACATGTTTCATTTATGACAAAATCATCATTCATGCATTTATGATAAATGAAAATTGATTTAAGGAGTATAGCATGACTTGAAGTCCCATGTATAAGGGAATCAAGTAGTGTTGCCTTAGAAAAATACATGAGACCTTAGGTTAGGATGAACAAACCCCCCCCCCCCCCCCCATCTCACATCAAATTGACATGTGTGTGTTTTTAAACACCATAGGCACATGTGAGATGCTAGGAAATGAGTTAAGTTCAAGGTGCATAGATTTTGCATCTTGATGAACTCAAACTCATCTTATACCATGGAGGAATCATGAGGAAAGCTTATGTACAAGTCATGTGCATTAAGCCCATAGACCATGGTTCAATATAAGGTTTTAAAAATATTTTAAAATCATTTTAGAAAACCTTGGTGAAGTCTATCTTTTGATAGCAATCACCATTGATAGAGTTGATACAAAGTAGGGTCAAAATTTTGAACTTTTCAATAGTTTTAAACTTTATGTCAATCTCATTATTTTATGGGTATTTTTTTTCCAATATTTTTCACCCATAATAATTGACATAAGTATTGTACATATGAAATTTCATGATTTTTAGATTTATGTATAATTACTTATGATTTTCTAAAATTCATTTTTTGATTTCTGAATTTTGCATTTGCAATCGATCGACTACACTTATGGCTTGATGGGTCGCGTCAAGGGCGATCGATTTAGCTCATGTTTTAGCTATGTTAGGCTACCCTAACTTCTCCTAATCCTAGGATATGCTTTAGAAAGCATTGGAAAGGGTGAAAATCCATTGGATATGGATTAGGAGAGTTGTTAGGGTGATGTATCAATTTTAAGGAGTGTGAAAGTTCAAGGTTGATCTTTTAACCTTAATTTTGATGGTTTAGTGTCCTATTGGCTTAGGGACTCTTCAAGGACATTGTTAGTGCAATGGTCAAAGGGGAGCAAGCCTTTAGGGGGAGGTTATCCATCATGGGATGTTGGATGTGTTCTTCCTCATGAGGGGGAGAATTTTGAGTTTTTAGAGAAGTGAGGATTGCCTCTCTTTAGTGATATGGGACTTATCACTAGGAAGAGTGAAGACATCCTAGATGTTTTTGGACCAAGGGTTAGATTGTAAGATCTCATTGGGATATGAGACATTGACACCCTTGGGGAGAGTACCTTCTTGATGTATGTCAAAAAGGGAGAGAATTAATGTGGGAGAAGTTGGAATTCCCAATTTGAAAAATTGGGAGGAATGGATTGAGTTAGTGTTCTAACTCAAAGATGTTAGTTTTTGACAAACATCAACAAGGGAGAGATTGTTGGTGCAATCGGCCCGGGTCACTATTGACCATACTTGAGTTTGACTCGAGTAGTGGTTTGATGTTTGACATAGATGTTTGAAAATGAGTTGACCATTGTTTGACAATGGGTTGACTATATGGTTGACATGGGGTCAACCATATGATGGAGAATTCCAAGTGGGACACTTGGTAATGGAAAGTCCAAGTCTTGTATACTTGTCATGGAAAGTCCAACATGGGTTGGCATGGAAAGTTCAAGCATGGGTCTTGGCAAGGGAAAGTCCAAGTTTGAGTCTTGGCAAATGGAAAGTGTTGGTGCCCCTAGCATTTATATATGTTTTGATGTTTGGTTAAATCATCTAAGTTAGGCAATGCTTTATGATCTAATTGTGCACATGTTTAAGTGACAGGGAAATCCAAGGATGAAGACTTGGTAAAAGACAAGTCCAAGGGATGGACTTGGCAGCATAAGACCAAGCTTGTAGTCTTGGCAGCGTAAAGTCCAAGTGAACCTTGGCAAAGAAAGTCCAAGGGATGGACTTGGCAGCGTAAGACCAAGCTTGGAGTCTTAGCAGCATAAAGTCCAAGTGAACCTTGGCAAAGGAAGTCCAAAGTAAAGTCTTGGCAGCATAAGTCCAAGCTTGTAGTCTTGGCGGCATAAAGTCCAAGCATTTGGCAACCCAAGACATGACGAGGCCGAAGGAAACTCTTGAAGGCGGGTGCAAGGCTGAAGAAAGAGTTAGAAGGTCAAGTCTAGGTCTAGGGAGTCAATTCAAGTATGAATTATTCATACTTGACTAGTATCAGTCGACTGATACGATGTATCGATCGTGAGTCGGTGCTCGGTAGTCGGGATGAAACCACGACTATCGATCGCAGTCGTAGAAGTTGACTGATCGAGTCGAAAATGGGCACAGAATGGAGTCTCACTCAACTCCTCGTGGCGATCACTTGACTGATCGCCTCATCAGTCGACTGATGAGGTGATCAGTCGACTGATAGGCCTCCCGTTGGAAATGGCGGCTGTGAATCCCCGTGGATCAGCTTTGTCAGAAGCCGTTAGCTTCGATGGCAGTCGACTGATGGTGATCATCAGTCGACTGATCAAAGCCCAACGGGAAAAACAGCCCTTCTTCTATAAGAAGGGGCCTTGGGGAGCTTGGTGAAGCTAGTGCTCTCATTCCTAACTACACCCTCGTGCTCACCAAGCTTTCTCCAAGTGTTTTTGTGATTCTAAACCTCCTCTTCTCTAGTCTTCATCTTCCATCATTGTAAAGAAGAGGAGTGCATTGTAATACCAGGTTTCTCCACCTTGGTTCATCCAAAGGAGAATATAGTGAAGCTTGGCTAGGGCTAATCCACCTTACGGATTACCGTGGAGTAGGAGTGTCATCTCCGAACCATGTATATCTGGTGTTAGCATTGTTTTTCTTGTTTCTTATTCTTATTCGTATTTGTATTTGTATTGCTTCCGCTAACGTACGTGTAGAAACAAAGAAAGGCTAATCACCCCCCCTCTAGCCATTACAAAGATCTAACAAGTGGTATCAGAGCCCGGATAGCTTGGAAGATTTCACCATCAACCAAGGCATCAATGGCTCTTCAAGAGGGATATAGCACCGCCAAGCCACCGCTCTTCGATGGGAGTCACTTTGCATATTGGAAAGGTAGGATGAAGTATTATCTAATGAGTAATATTGAGATTTGGCATAGCATTGTAGATGACTTTGGGGAACCGGTGGATGAACATGGAAACCCTATTCCAAGCAAGGATTGGACAAGGGAAATGAATAGGAGGCTCGAATCAAATGTAAAGGTGGTACTCACCATCCAATGTGGTATTACAATGGAGCAACTCAACAAGGTGGGGCCTTTTGAATCCGCCAAGGAATTATGGAAAAAGCTCATTGAGCTAAATGAAGGATCCAAGGAGTCAAAGAGGGCCAAGAAGGACTTGCTAATTGGACAACTTCAAGCCTTCCAAATGAAGATGCAAGAAATCGTAAGCCAAATGCATGGTGTTAGTAATATATGAGAGATGTCCTAAGGCAATCGCCTTATGTATGAACCATTTATATGATAAATGAAGATTCACTATTTGAGTATACATGTTTTCATGTATTTGATTGGATCTTAAACTCATTTACTGAATGTCCACGATACGATTCACAGTATGAGAGAATTTGTGATTGGATCACAACTAGTGAGTATCTCTACATGTGTAATTGTGATGTATCGGAATTATCCCTAGTCGATGAATTGATGGATTTGGACACTATCAATTCTGTCGAGACTAGCACGAGGTATACTCCTTGGTGTATCCAAGCAGCTGATTCTCACTGGCTGGAGACATTGTGATGTCCGGAGTTAATCGTGGATGCTAGTTATTGTAACTAGTTCATTGGAGTGATCAGTCGTAAGACTTCATATGGTTCTCTGCATATATAGATATGTCAATGAAGTTCTTACTATAGCTTAAGAGCGATGTTCCTTTGACTTGCGGTATTCAAGTCATCTTGATCCGGGATTTGACTCTAAACATCTTAAGCAAGCATCTCTAAGGAGATGTGGACCCGGGATGATTGGGTATAAGTCGAAGTGATCGAAGGTGTTTGAATAGCCTATAAAGGATTCACCACTCCTTGCGAGGAGATGTATACCCATGGCCTCTCGTCGGATTGTTACTAAAGCCTTTGGCTAAAGCATTACATGTTTAGAGTAAGGTACTCTTCGATACATGTGCAGTAACTAGAATCCGTAGGACGAGGAAATGATACTTGGGCTAGGTGTGACGTAGTCAGCCTAGTGCGGACTGACACTATAGACCATGTCCTGAACCAAGTGGGTATAAGATGAGTGAAGGGAATGTGGCACGATTCTTTCGAGCTGCTGAAGGGTTTCAAAAATAGTTCTGGATCAACCATTGATCTTTTTGGTTAATTGGGGATCATGATGTACTACTAGGTGCCACTCATGATCGTTCTATAATTAATGGTTAATTATAGATGGCCAACATAAACCGAGAACCTATTTGGTCACACGTACAACGAGCGTAATCCGAAGGATTTAAAACGAGCTTGAGAATGGGATTCTCAGACCGAGAGAAACTAGGTTTGGTTGGACCAAACAAGAAGCGAGCATGAAATCATTTCAGTCGCAATGGAAGCGTGGATGGGCCGTGTCTTATGAAGACATAATGGATGAACCGAAATGGTTTGGTTCTAATCCAATGGAGGAGAATAAACCAAAGGGTTTGGTTTATTTTAAACGAATGAACCAAAAGTTGGTTCGGTTCGTTTTAACTTAAAATAAACCATCATGGTTTGGTTTATTTTAACTTATATTAATGGAGCGGGTTCACGGGCCTTATGGTTATGATTCAATAACCATTAAGAGAATTAGTTCTTTATAAAAGAGGGCTTAAGGTGTTGTTAAGCCCTAATCCAAAAACCCCTAACCTAGAGTTGTCGCCCACCTCATTGAAGGAGTCGGCGCCAACCCTAGGCCGCCAACCATCTCCTCCAAACGGCGACCAGCTGCTGCCGTTTCCTTCACTTGCCGGCGACGAGCTGCTGCCGGAAGAGCTCCGGTGATCTCCCTTGGGTTCGGTAATAAGGTGAGCTTCCACCTTTCTTTTTGGCCGGCCCTTACTCCTCCACCAAAGCTGTCCAGTTTTCTAGACAGCTTGTTTCCCTCTCGTCGGAGCGTCATTTGGACGATGTTTGGAGCTCCAACAGCGCCTTACATACCGGGGATTCGATCTCCGGTAATCCTCATAGGTGGAGGACGAAGGATTCGTCAAACAGTTGACGATTACCTCTCCGGAGAAGCGAGTTTTAGGGACTCATCTTTGGATCCGAATTTAGATTCGGATCGTGATCCTCTCTCGATCACGTCATCTTCAATACGAGGCTAGTAACCCATATAAAGACGAAGCTCGTGACTTAGTGAAGTCATCCCGAAGATACTCGGCGTGGACACGGATAGAGACGATTCTAGCGATGATCGTTCTGGTTGATGCCGTTCCCGCTACACGTGATACGAAAGGTATACGTAGTTAAATTTCCTTTTATTGCAAAATTTAAATTTACGGTTATGTCTACACATGTTGTACTATGCATGCGTGTGATGTGTGTGTTGTAATAAATGTAGATTTATTATTTTATTTCTTCCGCTGTGCACATGTTTACGAAACATGTTCGAACACACACTCGCCGCGGTGCCGGAAACCCAACAGTGGTATCAGAGCCCAAGTTGTGTTTCGACATAATCGTAAAATGTTTTTGCGATAGTCATAATGATATTTCTGGAAATTTTCTACTTTTGGACAGTTAGAAGTATTTATGGAAATTTTTCAATTTTGGAAAGTCTAGAAGTATTTATGGAAATCTTCCACTTTTGGAAAGTTGGAAGTATTTATGGAAATTGATATTTTCCATAAATAAAATATTTGATTAGATTTGGAAATTTGTTTCCTAATTTAATCTTGTTTGATTTGGGAAATCAAATCTTAAAATATTTTATTTCCATAAGTAGCTTTGATGATTTAGGAAATTGGTTTCCTAAATTAACTTTCCTTAATCAACTATTTCCACAAATAAAATATGTGATTGGATTTGGAAATTTGTTTTCTAATTTAATCATGATTTGATTTGGAGAATAAAATCTTAAACATATTTTATTTCCATAAATAGTTATGACATATAAGGAAATTATGTACATGACATAATTGTATGCCATGTAATTGCATTAGATGCATATCATAATGTCATGCGTGTCGTGACATGTAGATGTATGCCATGTATGTCATGTCATGTAGATAATAGTTATTTGCATGCAAAGAGGATGAGACATAAAAACCCTTACTCAATATTATAGCCTACACCTTCCATTAATATGGTTAGAACCAGAGTTTCGTTTCTTATTTGGGTTGTTGGACTCTCTCCAAGCCCGGCTCGAACCCGAACATGTTCAAACCATGGAATAGTTTAATACTAATATGGTAAGAGTCAGAGGTCAATCGTTAGCTTTGGTTGTTGGACTCTCTCCAAGCTGGGCTAATTGGTGGAATGCGCTCTAACCATATTAAAACTATTTCTCGATTAATGGGTTGGCTTTAACCTGGAGCATCGGCTTGTTGGACTCTCTCCAAGGTCGATGTAAAGGGAGGTGAAGTTGGGTGCTATGCATATGATGCATACTTGTTAATGTGTTAACAACCCGATGTATGTGTGAACATTCAATAAGTTGATAGCACATTGTGATAGTTGCATATATGTGATATGCAATCGGTATAGTTGATACCTACCGTCGTAGTTATGAATGGCTTGTTGGACTCTCTCCAAGGTTGTTCATATCTATGATGGATATCAGCCCATTCGGAGATGGACCTACGATCTCCCGAAGTGATTTTGGGGTTTTTGAAATTCAAAAAATGAATGGGATTTATAAATGTATATTGATGCATTTTAAAATCATTTTCTCAAATATGCTCGTTTTGTATTTCTAGGTCAATCGATTGATCATGACGTCTTTGTATTTGCGCACTAATTTGGATTCAAACAAACTGACTAGGCCTAACTTCTTGGACTGGCTTAGAAACCTGAGAATTGTTCTCAAGGCAGAAAAGCTTGCATATGTCCTTGAAGAGCCTCTTCCCAACCGTCCTAAGGATGATGCAACTCCAGACCAAATGTTGGTCTATCAGAAGCATGTGGCAGATTCTGAGCTGGCGAGTTGCATCATGCTAGAGGCGATGGTACTTGAGCTGCAAAAGCAGCATGAGCATATGGATGCTAATACTATGGTCTTCCATCTTCATGAGTTGTTCGATGAGCAAGCGAGATCTGAAAGGTTCGAAGTCTCCAAGCTCCTCTTCACCACGAAGATGCAAGAAGGTTCGTCTGTAGTGCAGTTTGTGCTAAAGATGAACGGGTACATCGAGCGGCTAGCTACCCTCGGGTTTATGATGGATCATGAATTAAGTATTGACTTAATTCTTCATTGTTTGCCCAAGAGTTTCTCACAATTTATGATGAACTATCGGATGAACAAATTAGAATCCACTATTCCTGAGCTCCTCAATATGCTAAAGACTGTGGAGCCTTCTGTGAAGCATGAGGAGAAGGCGGTTCTGCTAGTTGATTCCTTAAAGAAAGGTTCTAAGAGGAAGGCAAAAGAACAGAAGAAAGGGAAGAATAAGAAGGCAAAGAAGGCAGAACCAGCGCAAAAGGGCACTTGCCATCACTGTGGCAAGGAAGGCCACTGGCGAAGAAACTACAAGATTTATCTTGAGTCCATGAAGAAGAAGAAGGCATCCGATGCCCCATCCTCTTCAGGTATCTTCATTATTGATTGTCATTCTATTTCCTTAGATACTTGGGTATTGGATACTGGGTGTGGCTCATATATATATAATGACATACAGGGACTAAGGAATAGAAGAAGACTCGTCAGAGGGGAGTCAAATTAGCGAGTTGGCAATGGAGCAAAGGTTGCTGCGGTCGCCATCGGAACTTATTTGCTGAAGCTCCCTAGTGGACTAGTCTTGGAACTGGATAATTGTTATTGTGTTCCTTCTCTAATAAAGAACATTGTTTCTATTTCCTGCTTAAATAGAAATGGTTTCCATTTGACGTTTAGTAACAATTGTTGTTATATAACTTTGAATGGCGTACTTTATGGAACTGGAACTTTGAGCAATGGCATTTATACGTTGGACGTATCCAGTGACATTTTCAATATCGAAGCGAGCAACAAGCGTGCTCGAAAAGATAATCAATTAGACTCCTACATGTGGCATTATCGTCTTGGCCATGTAAGCAAGAAACACATGTCCGAATTACACCGATGTGGAATTCTGGAATCGTTTGAATTGGATTCATACGATACATGCGAATCATGCTTAAAAGGCAAGATGACTAAGTTACCTTTTACCGGAAAAAGTGAACGAGTGGGAGAGTTACTAGGTCTAATACATACTGATGTATGTGGACCTATGTCAACTCAAGCTTTAGGAGGCTATAGCTACTTCATTACCTTCACCGATGATCACTCACGATTTGGGTATGTGTTCTTAATGAAACACAAGTCTGAAGCCTTTGAAAGGTTCAAAGAATTCAGAAATGAAGTAAAGAAACAACATGACAAGAGTATTAAAATACTTCGATCGGATCGAGGTGGTGAATACTTAAGTCAAGAGTTTCTTGATTATCTAAGAGACAATGGTATATTGTCTCAATGGACTCTGCCATGTACACCACATCATAATGGTGTATCTAAGTGGCGTAACCAAACCTTGTTGGACATGGTAAGGTCAATGATGAATCATGCGAATCTTCCCAAGTCCTTTTGGGGCTATGCACTTCAGACAGCTGTTTACTTGTTAAACAGAATGCCAACCAAGGTAGTCTCTACTACTCCATATGAGATATGGAATAGTAAGAAACCTCATATATCTTACTTGAAGATATGGGGTTGTCCTGCTTATGTGAAGCGGACAGTATCAGAAAAACTGGATGCTAAGTCTGATAAATGTCTATTTATTGGATACCCTAAGGAAACAAGGGGTTACCAATTCTATCATCCTGTGGAACAAAAGGTGTTTGTTTCAAGGCATGCTGTGTTTCTAGAGAAAGAGTTTCTCTTGCAAGAAAACAGTGGGAGTGTCGTCAAGGTTAAGGAGGCTCGAGAGACTCAAATAGACATTGATGAGATACCTGGTGAAACACAACAGCCGATAACTCATAGTGATGAGCAATCGGCTGGACCTACTGTAACACCACATCTTCGTAGATCTGGTAGAACACACAACATTCTTGAGAGATATGGATTTCTCGTAAGTGAATCGAACGATGTGTTACTCATTGATGATGAGGAGCCTACCAGTTATGAAGAAGTGCTGACAAGTTCAGAAAGGGATAAGTGGCTTGATGCCATGAAGTCGGAAATAGATTCCATGTATGAAAACCAAGTTTGGAACTTGGTTGACCCACCTGAAGGCATCAAGCCTATAGGGTGCAAGTGGTTTTTCAAGAAGAAAACCAACATGGATGGTAATGTGATTACCTATAAGGCTAGATTGGTGGCGAAAGGATATCGTCAAAAGCAAGGTGTTGATTATGACGAAACCTATTCGCCTGTAGCTATGCTTAAATCCATTCTGATGCTCCTGGCCATAGCGGCTCATTATGATTATGAGATATGGAAGATGTATGTGAAAACATCTTTCCTTAATGGAAACCTGCTCGAGGATGTGTATATGATACAGCCTGAGGGTTTCACATCGATTGATAAAACCAAGGTATGCAAATTGCGACGGTCCATATATGGATTGAAGCAAGCATCCAGGAGCTGAAATATCCGTTTTGATGAGACAATCAAAAGGTTTGATTTCTCACAAAATCCAGACGAACCTTGTGTGTACAAGAAGGTTAGTGGGAGTGCAGTCGTGTTCCTAGTATTGTATGTCGATGACATATTACTTATAGGAAACGATGTTTCAACCTTACAGTCAGTTAAGGTTTGGTTATCCAAGACATTCTCCATGAAAGGCCTGGGAGAAGCAACCTACATCCTCGGGATTAAGATCTATAGAGATAGATCGAAACGGTTGCTTGGTCTTTCGCAGTCTACATATATAGACCGAGTGCTAAAGAGGTTTAGCATGTCGGAATCCAAGAAAGGTTTCCTACCCATCAGGCATGGGGTACACCTTTCGAAGTCTATGTGTCCGCGCACAGAAGATGAGAGGATTTGCATGAGTAAGATTCCCTATGCATCCGCAATAGGATCTATCATGCTATGTTATGTACGAGGCTTGATGTATCGTATACTCTGAGTGTCACGAGTAGATACCAGTTTGATCCAGGAATGGATCATTGGGTGACTGTTAAGACGATCCTTAAGTGCTTAAGAAGAACTAAGGATACATTCCTAATATATGGAGAAGGGTACATGGTGATACGTGGGTATACGGATGTCAGCTCCAGACAGACAAGGATGATTCCATGTCTCAGTCTGGGTACGTATTCACCTAGAATGGAGGCGCAATAAGTTGGAAAGGTTCCAAGCTTGACACTATAGCGGATTCTGCCACTAAGGCAGAATACATTGCAGCTTGGAAGCAGCAAAGGAAGCGGTTTGGATCAAGAAGTTCATCTCTGAACTTGATGTGGTCTCATCAATGATCCAAACATGTGCTTCGCCGCTATCATCTTATCAGGGAGATCATCAGTAGGAAAGAAATACAAATCGAGAAAATTCCCACTGAAAGGAACTTAGCGGATCCTTTGACTAAAGCATTACCTCAAAGTAAGTTTGAGGGTCATGTTAGAGTTTATGGTATTGGATACCGTAGCGATTGGCATTAGGCCAAGTGGGAGTCTGTTAGTAATATATGAGAGATGTCCTAAGGCAATCGCCTTATGTATGAACCATTTATATGATAAATGAAGATTCACTATTTGAGTATACATGTTTTCATGTATTTGATTGGATCTTAAACTCATTTACTGAATGTCCACGATACGATTCATAGCATGAGAGAATTTGTGATTGGATCACAACTAGTGAGTATCTCTACATGTGTAATTGTGATGTATCAGAATTATCCCTAGTCGATGAATTGATGGATTTGGACACCATCAATTCTGTCGAGACTAGCACGAGGTATACTCCTTGGTGTATCCAAGCAACCGATTCTCCGGCCGAGACATTGTGATGTCCGGAGTTAATCGTGGATGCTAGTTATGGTAACTAGTTCATTGGAGTGACCAGCCGTAAGACTTCATATGGTTCTCTGCATATATAGATATGTCAATGAAGTTCTTACTGTAGCTTAAGTGCGATGTTCCTTTGACTTGCGATATTCAAGTCATCTTGATCATGGAGACTTATGCTTTGACATCTTAAGCAAGCATCTCTAAGGAGATGTGGACCCGGGATGATTGGGTATAAGTCGAAGTGATCGAAGGTGTTTGAATAGCCTATAAAGGATTCACCACTCCTTGCGAGAAGATGTATACCCATGGCCTCTGTTAGTAATATATGAGAGATGTCCTAAGGCAATCGCCTTATGTATGAACCATTTATATGATAAATGAAGATTCACTATTTGAGTATACATGTTTAATGTATTTGATTGGATCTTAAACTCATTTACTGAATGTCCACGATACGATTCACAGCATGAGAGAATTTGTGATTGGATGACAACTAGTGAGTATCTCTACATGTGTAATTGTGATGTATCGGAATTATCCCTAGTCGATGAATTGATGGATTTGGACACCATCAATTCTGTCGAGACTAGCACGAGGTATACTCCTTGGTGTATCCAAGCAGTTGATTCTCACTGGCTGGAGACATTGTGATGTCCGGAGTTAATCGTGGATGCTAGTTATGGTAACTAGTTCATTGGAGTGACCAGCCGTAAGACTTCATATGGTTCTCTGCATATATAGATATGTCAATGAAGTTCTTACTGTGGCTTAAGTGCGATGTTCCTTTGACTTGCGGTATTCAAGTCATCTTGATCATGGAGACTTATGCTTTGACATCTTAAGCAAACATCTCTAAGGAGATGTGGACCCGGGATGATTGGGTATAAGTCGAAGTGATCAAGGTGTTTGAATAGCCTATAAAGGATTCACCACTCCTTGCGAGGAGATGTATACCCATGGCCTCTCGTCGGATTGTTACTAAAGTCTTTGGCCAAAGCATTACATGTTTAGAGTAAAGTACTCTTCGATACATGTGGAGTAACTAGAATCCGTAGGACGAGGAAATGATACTTGGGCTAGGTGTGACGTAGTCAGCCTAGTGGGGACTGACACAATAGACCATGTCCTGAACCAAGTGGGTATAAGATGAGTGAAGGGAATGGGGCACGATTCATTCGAGCCATCAAGGGTTTCGTAAATAGTTCGATCAACCGTTGATCTTTTCGGTTAATTGGGGATCATGATGTACTACTAGGTGCCACTCATGATCGTTCTATAATTAATGGTTAATTATAGACGGCCAACATAAATCGAGAACCTATTTGGTCACACGCACAACGAGTGTAATCCAAAGGATTTAAAACGAGCTTGAGAATGGGATTCTCAGACCGAGAGAAACTATGTTTGGTTGGACCAAACATAAAGCGAGCATGAAATTGTTTCAGTCGCAATGGAAGCATGGATGGGCCGTGTCTTATGAAGACATAATGGATGGACCAAAATGGTTTGGTTCTAATCCAATGGATGACAATAAACCAAAGGGTTTGGTTTATATTAAACGAATGAACCAAAGGTTGGTTCGGTTCGTTTTAACTTAAAATAAACCATCATGGTTTGGTTTATTTTAACTTATCTTAATGGAGCGGGTTAACGGGCTTTATGGATATGATCCATTAACCATTAAGAGAATTAGTTCTCTATAAAATAGGGCTTAAACCCTAACCCTAAGGCTAATCAACCTTGGCCGCCCAAACCCCCTCCCTCTCCTATTCGGCGCCCAACATCTTGTTGCCGCCCAGCTTGTGGTGCAGCCTTCCAACTTGTTGCCGGCGACCAACCTTCAGCCGGTGAACCTCCGGCGACCCTCCGGTGATCTCCTATAGGTTTGGCATCAAGGTGAGGCTTTTCTTTCCTTGGTTGGCCGGCGCCTATATCCTCCACCAAGCTGTCCAGTTTTCTGGACAGCTTCTCCTCCTCTCGTCGGAGCGTCGTTTGGACGACGGTTAGTGCTCCGACAGCGGCTAACTTACCGGGGATTTGATCTCCGGTAATCCTCTGAGGTGGAGGACGAAGGATTCGTCAAACGGTTGACGAATACCTCTCCGGAGAAGCGAGTTTTGAGAACTCATTTTAGGATCCGAATTTGGATTCGGATCGTGATCATCTCTCGATCACGTCGTCTTCAACACGAGGCTAGTAACCCGTACGAAGACGAAGCTCGTGACTTAGCGAAGTCATCCCGAGGAGCTCTGCGTGGATACGGATAGAGACGATTCTTACGAGGATCGTTCCGGTTGATGCCGTTCCCGCTACACGTCATACGGAAGGTATAACATAGTTTAATTTCCTTTTATTGCAAATTTTAATTTACGGTTATGTCTACACTTGTTGTAATAGCATGCGTGTGTTGTGTGTGTTGTAATAAATATAGATTTATTAATTTTTACTGTGCTCATGTTTACGTAAATATGATCGAACACACACACGCCATGCGTAAACCCAACAAAGGGTATCGAGAGCCCAGTTGTGTTTCGACATAATCGTAAAATGGTTTTGCGATAGTCATAATGTATTTCTGGAAATTTTCTAATTTTGGAAATTTAGAAGTATTTATGGAAAATTTTCAATTTTGGAAAGTCTAGAAGTATTTATGGAAATCTTCCACTTTTGGAAAGTTGGAAGTATTTATGGAAATTGATATTTTCCATAAATAAAATATTTGATTAGATTCTGGAAATTTGTTTCCTAATTTAATCATGATTTGATTTGGGAAATCAAATCTTAAAATATTTTATTTCAATAAGTAGTTTTAATGATTTAGGAAATTGGTTTCATAAATAGATTTTCCTTAATCAAATAATTCCATGAATAAAATATGTGATTAGATTTGGAAATTTGTTTCCTAATTTAATTATGATTTGATTTGGAGAATCAAATCTTAAACATATTTTATTTCCATAAATAGTTATGACATATAAGGAAATATATACATGACATAATTGTATGCCATGTAAATGCATTAGATGCATAACATTATGCCATGCGTGTCGTGACATGTAGATGTATGCCATGTATGTCATGCCATGTAGATAATAGTTATTTGCATGCAAAGAGGATGAGACATAAAAACCCTAACTCAATATTAAAGCCTACACCTTCCATTAATATGGTTAGAACCAGAGTTCTGTTTCTTGTTTGGGTTGTTGGACTCACTCCAAGCCCTCCGAACTCGAACATGTTTAAATCATTGGAATAGTTTAACTCTAATATGGTAAGAGTCAGAGGTCAATCGTTAGCTTTGGTTGTTGGACTCTCTCCAAGCCGGGCTAATTGGTTGAATGCGCTCTAACCATATTAAAACTATTTCGCGATTAATGGGTCGGCTTTAACTTGGAGCATCGATTTGTTGGACTCACTCCAAGGTCGATGTGAAGAGAGGTGAAGTTGGGTGCTATGCATATGATGCATACTTGTTAATGTGTTAACAACCCAATGTATGTGTAAACATTCAATTAGTTGATAGCACATTGTGATAGTTACATATACATGATATGTAATCGTATATTTGATACCCACCATCATAGCTAAGAATGGCTTGTTGGACTCACTCCAAGGTTGTTCTTATCTATGATGGATATCACCCATTCGAGATGGACCTACGATCTCCAAGTGATTTTGGGGTTTTTGAAATTCGAAAATGAATGGGATTTTGTAAATGTATATTGATGCATTTTAAAATCATTTTCTCATATATGCTCGCTTTTGTATTTCTAGGTCAATAAATTGATCATGACGCCTTTGAATTTGGCGCACTATTTTGATTCAACAAATCGACCGGGCCTAACTTCGGATCGCTTAGAAACCCGAGAATTGTTCTCAAGGCGAAAAAGCTTGCATATGTCCTTGAAGAGCCTCTTCCCATCCTAAGGACGATGCAACTCCAGACCAAATGTTGGTCTATCAGAAACATGTGGCAGATTCTGAGCTGGCGAGTTGCATCATGCTAGCGGCGATGGTACCTGAGCTGCACAAGCAGCATGAGCATATGGATGCTAATACTATGGTCTTCCATCTTCATGAGTTGTTCGATGAGCAAGCGAGATCCGAAAGGTTCGAGGTCTCTAGGCTCCTCTTCACTACGAAGATGCAAGAAGGTTCGTCTGTAGTGCAGTTTGTGCTAAAGATGAACGGGTACATCGAGCGGCTAGCTACCCTCAGTTTTGTGATGGATCATGAGTTAAGTATTGACTTAATTCTGCATTGTTTGCCCAAGAGCTTCTCGCAATTTGTGATGAACTATCGGATGAACAAATTGGAATCCACCATTCCCAAGCTCCTTAATATGCTGAAGACTGGAGCCTTCAGAAGCATGAGGAGAAGGCGGTTCATTAGTTGATTCTCAAAGAAAGGTTCTAAGAGGAAGGCAAAAGAACAGAAGAAAGGAAAGAACAAAAAGGCAAAGAAGGCGGAACCAGCGCAAAAGGGCACTTGCCATCACTGTGGCAAGGAAGGCCACCGGCGAAGAAACTGCAAGATTTATCTTGAGTCCATGAAGAAGAAGAAGGCATCCGATGCCCCATCCTCTTCAGGTATCTTCGTTATTGATTGTCATTCTATTTCCTTAGACACTTGGGTATTGGATACTGGGTGTAGCTCACATATATGTAATGACATACAGGGGCTAAGGAATAGAAGAAGGGAGAGTCAAATTTGCGAGTTGGCAATGGAGCAAAGGTTGCCGCTGCTCGCCATCGGAACTTATTTGCTAAAGCTCCCTAGTGGACTAGTCTTAGAACTGGACAATTGCTATTATGTTCCTTCTCTAATAAAGAACATTGTTTCTATTTCCTGTTTAAATAGAAATGGTTTCCATTTGACGTTTAGTAACAATTGTTGTTATATAACTTTTAATGGCGTACTTTATGGAACCGAACTTTGAGTAATGGCATTTATACGCTTGGACGATTCAAAGGACATTTTCAATATCGGGTTGAGCAACACGCTGCGCTCGAAAGGATAATCAAATAGACTCCTATATGTGGCATTGTCGTCTTGGCCATATAAGCAAGAAACGCATGTCCTAATTACACCGATGTGGAATTCGAATCGCTTGAAATTGATTCATACGATACATGAATCATGCTTAAAAGGCAAGATGACTAAGTTACCTTTACCGAAAAGGTGAACGAGTGGGAGAGTTACTAGGTCTAGTACATACTGATGTATGTGGACCTATGTCAACTCAAGCTTTAGGAGGCTATAACTACTTCATTACCTTCACCGATGATCACTCACGGTTTGGGTATGTGTTCTTGATGAAACACAAGTCTTAAGCCTTTGAAAAGTTCAAAGAATTCAGAAATGAAGTAGAGAAACAACATGACAAAAGTATTAAAATACTTCGATCGGATCGAGGTGGTGAATACTTAAGTCAAGAGATTCTTGATTATCTAAGAGACAATGGCATATTGTCTCAATGGACTCGCCTATACACCACAAAGATAATGGTGTATCCGAGAGGCGAATCGACCTTGTTGGACATGGTCAGTCAATGATGAATCATGCGACTCTTCCCAAGTCCTTTGGGGTTATGCACTTCGCATACCGCTGTTTACTTGTTAAATGTAATGCCTACCAAGGTAGTCTCAACTACTCCATATGAGATATGGAATAGTAAGAAACCTCATGTATCTTACTTGAAGATATGGGGTTGTCTCGCTTATGTGAAGCGGATCAGATCGCATAAACGATGCTAAGTCCGATAAATGTCTATTTATTGGATACCCTAAGGGGTTACTAATTCTATCATCCTGTGGAACAAAAGGTGTTTGTTTCAAGGCATGCTGTGTTTCTAGAGAAAGAGTTTCTCTTGCAAGAAAACAGTGGGAGTGTCGTCGAGCTTGAGGAGGCTCGAGAGACTCAAATAGACATTGATGAGATACCTGGTGAAGCACAACAGCCGACAACTCATAGTGATGAGCAATCGGCTGGACCTATTGTAACACCACATCTACGTAGATCTGGTAGAACACGCAATATTCCTGAGAGATATGGATTTCTCGTAAGTGAATCGAACGACGTGTTACTCATTGATGATGAGGAGCCTACCAGTTATGAAGAAGTGCTGACAAGTTCAGAAAGGGATAAGTGGCTTGGTGCCATGAAGTCGGAAATGGATTCCATGTACGAAAACCAAGTTTGGAACTTGGTTGACCCACCTGAAGGCATAAAGCCTATAGGGTGCAAGTGGGTTTTCAAGAAGAAAATCGACATGGATGGTAATGTGATTACCTATAAGGCTAGATTGGTGGCGAAAGGATATCGTCAAAAACAAGGTGTTGATTATGACGAAACCTATTCGCCTGTAGCTATGCTTAAATCCATTCGGATGCTCCTGGCCATAGCAGCTCATTATGATTATGAGATATGGCAGATGGATGTGAAAACAGCTTTCCTTAATGGAAACTTGCTCGAGGACGTGTATATGATACAGCCTGAGGGTTTCACATCGGTTGACAAAACCAAGGTATGCAAATTGCGACGATCCATTTATGGATTGAAGCAAGCATCCAGGAGCTGGAATATCCGTTTTGATGAGACAATCAAAAAGTTTGATTTCTCACAAAATCCGCATTTAACCTTGTGTGTACAAGAAGGTTAGTGGGAGTGCAAATGTGTTCCTAGTATTGTATGTCGATGACATATTACTTATAGGAAACGATGTGTCAATCTTACATGCTTAAGGTTTGGTTATCCAAGACATTCTCCATGAAAGACTGGGAGAAGCAACCTACATCCTGGATTAAGATCTATAGAGATAGATCGAAACTTGCTTGGTCTTTCGCCATATATATATAGACCGAAAAGCAAAGAGGTTTAGCATGTCGGAATCCAAGAAAGGTTATCTACCCATCGCATGGGGTACACCTTCAAGTCTATGTGTCCGCGCACGTAAGACGAGAGGATTTGCATGAGTAAGATTCCCTATGCATCCGCAATAGGATCTATCATGTATGCTATGTTATGTACGAGGCCCGATGTATCGTATGCTCGAGTGTCACGAGCAGATACTCACCGATCCAGAATGGATCATTGGGCGGTTAAGACGATCCTAAGTACTTGAGAAGAACTAAGGATGTGTTCCTAATATATGGAGAAGGGTACATGGTGATACGTGGTATACGGATTTACCTTCCGCATGCATAAGGATGATTCCATGTCTTTGTCCGGGTATGTATTCACCGAATGGAGGCGCAATAAGTTGGAAAGGTTCCAAGCTTGACACTATAGCGGATTCTCGCCACTAAGGCGTAATACATTGCAGCTTTGGAAGCAAAGAAAGCGAAGCGGTTTGGATCAAGAAGTTCATCTTGAACTTGATGTGGTCTCATCAATGATCCAAACATGTGCTTCGCCGCTATCATCTTATCAGAGAGATCATCAGTAGGAACGAAATACAAATCGAGAAAATTCCCACTGAAAGGAACTTAGCGGATCCTTTGACTAAAGCATTACCTCAAAGTAAGTTCGAGGGTCATGTTAGAGCTTATGGTATCGATACCGTGAGCGATTGGCATTAGGCCAAGTGGAGTCCGTTAGTAATATATGAGAGATGTCCTAAGGCAATCGCTTTATAAATCATATATTCAATCGCTTACTGCACCCCGTAAACCATTTATACGATAATGAATGTATTTGATTGGATCTTAAACTCATTTCTTGAATGTCCACGATACGATTCACATGAGAGAATTTGTGATTGGATCACAACTAGTGAGTATCTCTACATGTGTAATTGTGATGTATCGGAATTATCCTAGTCGATGAATTGATGGATTTGGACACCATCAATTCGCCGAGACTAGCACGAGGTATACTCTTGGTGTATCCAAGCGGTGATTCACCTTTGGTGGAGACATAGTGATGTCCGGAGTTAATCGTGGATGCTAGTTATGGTAACTAGTTCATTGGAGTGACCAGCCGTAAGACTTCATATGGTTCTCTGCATATATAGATATGTCAATGAAGTTCTTACTGTGGCTTAAGTGAGATGTTCCTTTGACTTGCGGTATTCAAGTCATCTTGATCATGGAGACTTATGCTTTGACATCTTAAGCAAACATCTCCGAGGAGATGTGGACCCGGGATGATTGGGTATAAGTCGAAGTGATCGAAGGTGTTTGAATAGCCTATAAAGGATTCACCACTCCTTGCGAGGAGATGTATACCCATGGCCTCTCGTCGGATTGTTACTAAAGTCTTTGGCCAAAGCATTACATGTTTAGAGTAAAGTACTCTTGATACATGTGGAGTAACTAGAATCATGTGGGACGAGGAAATGATACTTGGGCTAGGTGTGGCGTGAGTCGACCTAGTGAGGCCCGACACAATAGACCATGTCCTGAACCAAGTGGGTATAAGATGAGTGAAGGGAATGGGGCACGATTCATTCGAGCTACTGAAGGGTTTCAGAAATAGTTCTGGATCAACTGTTGATCTTTTCGGTTAATTGGGGATCATGATGTACTATTAGGTGCCACTCATGATCGTTCTATAATTAATGGTTAATTATAGACGGCCAACATAAACCGAGAACCTATTTGGTCACACGCACAACGAGTGTAATCCAAAGGATTTAAAACGAGCTTGAGAATGGGATTCTCAGACCGAGAGAAACTATGTTTGGTTGGACCAAACATAAAGCGAGCATGAAATTGTTTCAGTCGCAATGGAAGCATGGATGGGCCGTGTCTTATGAAGACATAATGGATGGACCAAAATGGTTTGGTTCTAATCCAATGGATGAGAATAAACCAAAGGGTTTGGTTTATATTAAACGAATGAACCAAAGGTTGGTTCGGTTCGTTTTAACTTAAAATAAACCATCATGGTTTGGTTTATTTTAACTTATCTTAATGGAGCGGGTTAACGGGCTTTATGGATATGATCCATTAACCATTAAGAGAATTAGTTCTCTATAAAATAGGGCTTAAACCCTAACCCTAAGGCTAATCAACCTTGGCCGCCCAAACCCCCTCCCTCTCCTATTCGGCGCCCAACATCTTGTTGCCGCCCAGCTTGTGGTGCAGCCTTCCAACTTGTTGCCGGCAACCAACCTTCAGCCGGTGAACCTCCGGCGACCCTCCGGTGATCTCCTATAGGTTTGGCATCAAGGTGAGGCTTTTCTTTCCTTGGTTGGCTGGCGCCTACTCCTCCACCAAGCTGTCCAGTTTTCTGGACAGCTTCTCCTCCTCTCGTCGGAGCGTCGTTTGGACGACGGTTAGTGCTCCGACAGCGGCTAACTTATCGGGGATTTGATCTCCGGTAATCCTCTGAGGTGGAGGACGAAGGATTCGTCAAACGGTTGACGAATACCTCTCCGGAGAAGCGAGTTTTGAGAACTCGTTTTAGGATCCGAATTTGGATTCGGATCGTGATCATCTCTCGATCACGTCGTCTTCAACACGAGGCTAGTAACCCGTACGAAGACGAAGCTCGTGACTTAGCGAAGTCATCCTGAGGAGCTCGGCGTGGATACGGATAGAGACGATTCTTACGAGGATCGTTCCGGTTGATGCCGTTCCCGCTACACGTCATACGGAAGGTATAACGTAGTTTAATTTCCTTTTATTGCAAATTTTAATTTACGGTTATGTCTACACTTGTTGTAATAGCATGCGTGTGTTGTGTGTGTTGTAATAAATATAGATTTATTAATTTTAATTGCTTCCGCTGTGCTCATGTTTACGAAACATGATCGAACACACACACGCCGCGGTGCCGGAAACCCAACAGCCTCTCGTCGGATTGTTACTAAAGTCTTTGGTCAAAGCATTACATGTTTAGAGTAAGGTACTCTTCGATACATGTGCAGTAACTAGAATCCGTAGGACGAGGAAATGATACTTGGGCTAGGTGTGACGTAGTCAGCCTAGTGGGGACTGACACTATAGACCATGTCCTGAACCAAGTGGGTATAAGATGAGTGAAGGGAATGGGGCACGATTCATTCGAGCTGCTGAAGGGTTTCAGAAATAGTTCTGGATCAACCATTGATCTTTTCAGTTAATTGGGGATCATGATGTACTACTAGGTGTCACTCATGATCGTTCTATAATTAATGGTTAATTATAGATGGCCAACATAAACCGAGAACCTATTTGGTCACACGCACAATGAGCGTAATCCGAAGGATTTAAAACAAGCTTGAGAATAGGATTCTCAGACCGAGAGAAATTCGGTTTGGTTGGACCAAACAAGAAGGGAGCATGAAATCGTTTCAGTCGCAATGGAAGCGTGGATGGGTCGTGTCTTATGAAGACATAATGGATGAACCGAAATGGTTTGGTTCTAATCCAATGGAGGAGAATAAACCAAAGGGTTTGGTTTATTTTAAACGAATGAACCAAAAGTTGGTTCGGTTCGTTTTAACTTAAAATAAACCATCATGGTTTGGTTTATTTTAACTTATATTAATGGAGCGGGTTAATGGGCCTTATGGTTATGATTCAATAACCATTAAGAGAATTATTTCTCTATAAAAGAGGGCTTAAGGTGTTGTTAAGCCCTAATCCAAAAACCCCTAACCTAGAGTTGCCTCCCACCTCATTGAAGGAGTCGGCGCCAACCCTAGGCCGCCACCCATCTCCTCCAAACGGAGACCAGCTGCTGCCGGAGGAGCTCCAATGATCTCCCTTGGGTTCGGTAATAAGGTGAGCTTCCACCTTTCTTTTTGGCCGGCCCTTACTCCTCCACCAAAGCTGTCCAGTTTTCTGGACAGCTTGTTTCCCTCTCGTTGGAGCGTCGTTTGGACGATTTTTGGAGCTCCAACAGTGCCTTACATACTGGGGATTCTATCTCCGGTAATCCTCATAGGTGGAGGACGAAGGATTCGTCAAACGGTTGACGAATACCTCTCCGGAGAAGCGAGTTTTGGGGACTCGTCTTTGGATCCGAATTTGGATTCGGATCGTGATCCTCTCTCGATCACATCATCTTCAACACGAGGCTAGTAACCCGTACAAAGACGAAGCTCATGACTTAGTGAAGTCATCCCGAAGATACTCGGCGTGGACACGGATAGAGACGATTCTAGCGAGGATCGTTCTGGTTGATGTCGTTCCCGCTACACGTGATACGAAAGGTATACGTAGTTAAATTTCCTTTTATTGCAAAATTTAAATTTACGGTTATGTCTACACATATTATACTATGCATGCATGTGATGTGTGTGTTGTAATAAATGTAGATTTATTATTTTATTTCTTCCGTTGTGCACATGTTTACGAAACATGTTCGAACACACACTAGCCGCGGTGCCGAAAACCCAACACATGAAAGGTTTAAGGAGATTGTGAATGGACTCCACATCATAGGTGAGCGAGTTGACAATCGGGATTTAGTAAGGTATATTCTCCAAGCATTTCCTAGAACTTCTTTATGGACTTCTATAGTTGATGCTATTAAGGTAACTAGGGATCTTTCTCAAATTAAAATTGATGAATTATTTTGTGAGTTTGAATTGCATGAGCAAACTAACATGTCCTCTAAGGAAAAGAGGTTAGCTCTATTTGTTGAAAAGAAGGAAAAGAAGATGAAAGAAAGGAAAGAAGTGTCATCATCATCCGAGTCGGAGCATGATTCAAGTAGTGATGGAGACTCATCTAATGAGATGGCCAACTTTGTTAAGAAGCTCTATAGAAAATCAAAGGAGTTCAAAAATAGAGAAGCAAGGAAGGGGTCCCATTCCTCAAAAGGTAAGTTTAGTGGCAATTCAAATTTTAATAATAATGTGATTTGCCATGCTTGCAATAAGATGGTGCACATAAAGTCAAATTGCCCGGAGCTAAAGAAGAAGGAGGAAAAAGAAAAGAAAAAGAAGGATAAGAAGGAAAAGAAGAAGGAGGCCATGATGGCTCAAACCACATGGGACACACCGAGTGTTGAAGATTCCTCCTCCTCCGATGAGCTTTGTCACATCACACACCATGCGGCACTAATGGCCCAAGGAGATGACTCCGGTACATCAAGTCAAGAAGAAGACTCTTCAAGTGATGAATCGTCATCTAGTGACGATGAGGTAATGAACTCTCCTAAAGTTAAGCTTCTTTATAAATCAATTGCTTATCTTAAAGAGGCTCTAGATAAGTCTAAATCTAAGGTTAGAAGCATGAAGGTAGAACTAAAGGTCATTAACCTTCACATGTTGATTCTTGCATACTTAAGGAAGAGAATGACAAACTTAAGGATGAGGTTAGTGACCTAAAGGCATGCTTAGAGAAATTTACGAATGGCTCAAAATATCTTGACATGATCCTTAGCCGACAAAGAGTCGTTTACAACATGGCCGGTTTAGGATATAAGCCAAAAGAAAAAGAAGTTGCTTATATCTCATTGATTAATAGAAAGGCAACCACTAAGGGTAAGGTTAAGAAAGCATGGGTACCTAAGAAGTTTTTACTTAATGTTACCGGTCCAAATGTTTAGGTACCAAAAGCTTGTGTTTTTCATGTGATTTAGGTAGAAGAGCAAGGTATGTGGATTGTGGATAGCGGTTGCTCAACACATATGACCGGGGATGTGAGCAAGTTCTCCACAATTAAGTATGTGAAGAAGGGAGCGGTGTCTTTTGGAAATAGTGGAAAACTCAAGATAATAGGTAGAGGTACAATTGAGGTATCCCCCAAAATTATCATTCATAAAGTTTTACTAGTTGAAAATATGAAATTTAATTTATTAAGTGTTAGTCAACTTTGTGATGCAAGCTACCATGTTTCTTTTGAATCTTCTAAATGCATGATTAGACACAAGGAATTAAATGATTGTATGTTAGTTGGATATAGAAAATCAAATATTTATTATGTTGATCTTTCATATGCTTCTAACATTTCTACTAAGTGTCTTGTTGCAAAAGAAGAAGAAAGTTGGCTATGGCATAGGAGATTGGGGCACATCAACATGAAAAACATAGCCAAGGTAGCCAAATTGGAGTTGGTCAAAGGGCTACCAAAGATCAAGTATGTCAAGAACAAAATGTGTGATGCATGCCAAGAAGGAAAATAAACAAAGGCATCACACAAAGGTAAAACCTTAACTAATACCTCTTTACCGTTAGAACTATTGCATCTTGACTTATTTGATTGCCATAGTACTCCTTCTTTAAATGGTAACAAATATTATTTAGTCATAGTAGATGATTTTTCTAGGTATACTTGGGTCTATTTTATGAAACATAAGGATGATACCTTAAAAATACTCATAGGATTTAGTAAAAGGGTTGAAAATGAAAAGAGTCTCAAAATCAACCAGATCCGTAGTGATCATGGTGGTGAATTTGAGAATTCTAAATTTTCACAATTTTGTTTAAAGCAAGGGTACAAGCATGAGTTCTCTTGCCCTAGAACACCCCAATAAAATGGGGTGGTGGAAAGGAGAAATCGTGCCCTACAAGAGGCGACTAGGACTATGCTTAATGCATATTCTCTACCTAGCTACTTGTGGGCGGAAGCGGTTAATACCGCTTGCTATATCCAAAATAGGGTTCAAATCCATAGGTTTTTAGGAAAGACACCATTTGAATTATGGAATGGGACTATTCCCACAATTCATTATTTCAAAGTCTTTGGATGTAAAGTTTATATTTTAAATACCAAAGATAACTTAGGAAAATTTGAATTCAAAGCGGATGAGGGAATCCTAGTTGGATACTCATCCACGAGTAGAGGATGTAGAGTCTACAATAAGAGAACCCAAGGGATTGAGGAGTCCTCTAATGTTCAATTTGATGAAACCACTAGTACCTACCCTAGAAAGTCCTCCATTGATAAGGATATTAATGACAATAATCAAGACATTATCCAAAAACTTCAAAATTTGACCATAAGGGGTAATGATCAAGGGGGAGGAAGAGGAGATTCCGAGGATGAAAGGAGGGTAGAAGATAACAATGATCAATTTGAAACCCCTTCTAGAACCCTAAGAACTCATCAAGATCATCCACTTGACCAAATAGTAGGAGATCTATCTCAAGGAGTAAGAACTAGGTCATTTCATAGAGCTCCTACTAGTCAAGTAGCTCTTATTTCACAAATTGAGCCCAAATCGATCAATGATGCATTACATGATCCGGATTGGATTTTGGCAATGCAAGATGAATTGGCTCAATTTGAGAGGAGTCAAGTATAGGAGTTAGTACCTAGACCCAATGATAGCACCATAATTACTACAAGATGGGTCTTTAGGAATAAGCTAGATGACCAAGGAAATATCACTAGAAATAAGGCTAGGTTGGTTGCTAGGGGATTCAATCAAGTTAAGGGGTTTGACTATGATGAGACTTATGCCCCGGTTGCTAGGTTAGAGTCTATTAGAATTCTTTTAGGATATGCTTCCTATATGGGATTTAAACTTTATCAAATGGATGTTAAATCGGCATTCCTAAATGGTTATATTAAGGAAGAAGTATATGTAGAACAACCACCCAGGTTTGAAAACCTAGATAATCCAAACCACGTATATAAGCTTAGGAAAGCGTTATATGGGTTAAAACAAGCTCCCCGGGCATGGTATGAAAGATTGTCATCCTTCTTAATTTCTAAGGATTTTAGAAGAGGCCAAGTAGATCAAACCTTGTTCATAAAGTCAGCATTAAAGGATATCTTCATAGCCCAAGTATATGTTGATGACATTATTTTTGGGTCAACAAATGATGATCTTCTTCAAGACTTCATAAAAAACATGGAGAATGAATTTGAAATGAGTTTAGTTGGAGAGCTTAACTTCTTCCTAGGGTTACAAGTCAAGCAAACCAATGAAGAGATTCATATTTATCAAATCAAATATGCAAATGAAATGATCAAGATATTTGGTTTGGAAAATGCCAAAATTGTAACCACTCCTATGGCCACTAGTACTAGAATAGATAGTGATCATGATGGTAAATCAATTGATCTTAAACTTTATAGGAGTATGATTGGTAGCCTACTATACCTAACCGCTAGTAGACCCGATATTTTATTTGCGGTAGGTATGTATGCAAGATACCAATCTTGTGCCAAAGAATCACATTTAGTAGCCGTTAAGAGAATTTTAAGATATATTAAAGGCACCCTAAATGTAGGACTTTGGTATCCTAGTACTAGGTCTTTTGAGTTGCTTGGCTATACCGATTCCGATTATGCCGGTTGCAAATTGGATAGGAAGAGTACTAGTGGTGGATGTCAATTTCTTGGGTCCTCCCTAGTTAGTTGGTGTAGTAGGAAGCAACATTGTGTTGTTTTATCAACCACCGAAGCCGAATATGTGGCTATGGGTGGTTGTGTAGCTCAATTACTTTGGATGAGACATACTCTTGAGGACTATGAGCTACACTACCCTAACATTAAAGTTTATTGTGACAATGTGAGTACCATCAACTTGACCAAAAATCCGGTACATCACTCTAGGACCAAGCACATTGAAGTGAAACATCACTTCATAAGAGATCATGTGACAAGAAGGGACATTGAACTTAATTATGTAGAATCTAAGTCCAACCTTGCCGATATATTCACCAAAGCTCTTCCGGAAACCGAATTTTCATCATTAAGGAGAGAGCTTGGTATGTGCTTTGTAGAGTAAAATTCTAGGTTTGCATGATCCCATATTCATATGTTAATCTTATACCTTGATGCATCTCACAAAAAGCCTTAAGAAACCTTGATTTTTGTATTTACACACTTAGGAACATGTGAGATGATAGGGAAGGTGTACTTGGCTCATCATGCTTGTTATGATGCATTACTATGAGCCAATGACACACCTAGAGACATGAATACCTCATGGATCAATCATTGGGAAGGCTTGTATTCAAGTAATGAATACATAGCTCTAAGAACATGGTTGGAAATTTCAAATAATATATATTTTAAACTATGTTCATCATATTTTGAAAAATAGTTTTCAAGTGGAAGGCAAAGGTGATACAAAGTTTGCACAATTATTAGACCTTTTGATTAGTTTCCAAGTTTGTATCAATATTGAAATCTGGAAAACATATATTTTTTAAAATATTTTTTCTTGATAAATTATGATTTTAGAAATGTGTACGCAAAATTTCGTGATTTTTCGAGATTTTTGGAATTTCTACCGCATTTCTGAATTTGGACTAAAAAGGTTGAATTTTGGATTTAAGACATAGCAGTCGACTGGTTCAGAAACCAGTCGACTGATACACTGTGTTTTCCAAAAAATAGCTTCATTTTGTGATATTTAGTGTATCCTGGATGTCCTAAAACTATAGCATGATAATATTGAGTATAAACAAATTTTTAGGACTGTTTAATACAGTATTTTTATGGGGAGTTTTATAATATATATCTTTTCATCCCCAAACTTACATTGTTGGTGCAAAGTTAGCACTTAACTTTCGAACTTTTGTTATTCTTTGCTTCAAATGTTATTCACACATCATGAAGCATATCTTGGATTAAGGGGGAGCTTAATTTCAATCTTATACCTTAGTCCAAGATACAACAACTTTAATTCTTTCATAAAATTTATGAATCCTTCTCTTTTTGATGCATGTCAAAGGGGGAAAAGAAATGTTTAAGTTAGAATTCATATTATGATTATGTAAAGACCTAACTTAAATGTTTTTCAAACATCAAAAAGGGGGAGATTGTTGGTGCCCCAAGCATTTATATATGTTTTGATGTTTGGTTAAATCATCTAAGTTAGGCAATGCTTTGTGATCTAATTGTGCACATATTTAAGTGACAGGGAAATCCAAGGATGAAGACTTGGTAAAAGACAAGTCCAAGGGATGGACTTGGCAGCATAAGACCAAGCTTGTAGTCTTGGCAGCGTAAAGTCCAAGTGAACCTTGGCAAAGAAAGTCCAAGTGAACCTTGGCAAAGAAAGTCCAAGGGATGGACTTGGCAGCGTAAGACCAAGCTTGGAGTCTTGGCAGCGTAAAGTCCAAGTGAACCTTGGCAAAGGAAGTCCAAAGTAAAGTCTTGGCAGCATAAGTCCAAGCTTGTAGTCTTGGCGGCATAAAGTCCAAGCATTTGGCAACCCAAGACATGACGAGGCCAAAGGAAACTCTTGAAGGTGGGTGCAAGGCTGAAGAAAGAGTTAGAAGGTTAAGTCTAGGTCTAGGGAGTCAATTCAAGTATGAATTATTCATACTTGACTAGTATCAATCGGATCACGATGTATCGGATCGGATCGTCAGTCTTTCGGCCAGTCGGATGAAACCACGACTATCGATCGGCCGCTGGTCATGCGATCGGTGATCGAGTCGAAAATGGGCACAGAATGGAGTCTCACTCGACTCCTCGCGGCGATCACTTAACTGATCGCCTCATCAGTCGATTGATGAGGTGATCAGTCGACTGATAGGCCTCCCGTTGGAAATGGCAGCTATGAATCCCTGCGGATCAGCTTTGTCAGAAGCCGTTAGCTTCGACGGCAGTCGACTGATGGTGATCATCAGCCGACTGATCAAAGCCCAATGGGAAAAACAGCCCTTCTTCTATAAGAAGGGGCCTTGGGGAGCTTGGTGAAGCTAGTGCTCTCATTCCTAACTACACCCTCGTGCTCACCAAGCTTTCTCCAAGTGTTTTTGTGATTCTAAACCTCCTCTTCTCTAGTCTTTATCTTCCATCATTGTAAAGAAGAGGAGTGCATTGTAATACAAGGTTTCTCCACCTTGGTTCATCCAAAGGAGGATATAGTAAAGCTTGGCTAGGGCTAATCCACCTTACGGATTACCGTGGAGTTGGAGCATCATCTCCAAACCACGTATATCGGGTGTTAGCATTGTTTTTCTTGTTTCTTATTCTTATTCGTATTTGTATTTGTATTGCTTCCGCTAACGTATGTGTAGAAACAAAGAAAGGCTAATCACCCCCCCTCTAGCCATTACAAAGATCTAACAGAAAGTCCAACATGGGTTGGTAAGGGAAGTACAAGGGTTAATATTGGCGGTGTAAAGTCCAAGAGTGAGTCTTGGAAGCATAAGTCTAATGGTTGGCGGCGTAAAGTCCAAGCGGTAGTCTTGGCAGCATAAGCCCAAATGTGCTTTGGCGGTATAGACCAACTTAGCATGACAATAGTCGATGGAAGCACCTGAAGGCTAGCATATGGATGAATAAGTCATGGATGACTTAGAAGGATCTAATAGGCGTGAGGATGATGGAGGTGGCTAGAAGGTTTAGGTCTAGGCTAAGGGTGGTCTAGCAAGTATGAGGGCATCATACTTGAGGTTGAACCTCATGGTTGAGGTTATCAGTCGACAGGGGCTTTGGACCAGTCGATTAGTCAAGTGTTTTGACACTTGGCAGCCAAGTTGACTCTGAGCAGTCGACTGGGATTATAACCAGTCGACTGGTCAGGAGTCGACTGGCGTTCGACTGTAAAAAATAGCCTTGATAGTCGACTTCCAGCATTGGGAAGTTAACTGATTGATCATTACGATGGAATTAATGGGTTATTAATTCCATGGAAACCAAGAGTCAAAACCTTTCATATTCAATGGTTGAATATAAAAGATTTTCGTGGGTTTGAAGGGTGTGGCTTAATTGTGATCTTCCTCTTCTTCTTCCTCTACCTTCTTGGTCGAACTAACCTTGTGGCTAGCACCACATTTTGGATCCACTCCATCTCACGGTTCGTGTGGATACCAAGGAGGCATGGACATACTAACCGCGCTGAGATCCGAACACAAAGTGTTGCTGACGGGATTGCGAAGGGCACGCATCAAAGGTAACTATGATTCTCATAGGATAGAATCAATCAAACGAGTATGGTGTTTTTGCATGGATCTCTGGAGGGATCCTGTTTTTCGCTGCTTAGTGCTTATAAAATTATTTCTGAGCACGCATGGATTCCCTACAGTGGTATCAGAGCCACTTGTGAAAACAATACTCGTTTTTAGTTGTTATATGTGATATAAGTTAGAACGTGTTTTATTATGATCTGCATATTGTTCTGGACTTACACTGTGGCACTCTAATAGTCTGCCAAGCAGCTTTTCCCGAAGCAGACTAAGGAGTGGGTTGTGCTGATCGGATGGTGCCGAGTGGACCTGAGCTGATCGGACTGTGCCGATCGGATGGTGTCGAGTGGACATGTGCTGATCGGATGGTGTCGATTGGACCTGTGTCGATCGGATGGTGTCGAGCGGACCTAATCGACCGGATGGTCTCAGGTTCATAGTGATGAAAAAAATAGGCAGCGACTCATTCAATGAGTCTATAAAATAATTTTTCGCGGGGGGCACTGCCCCCACGACCCCCACCGGGGGCGCTGTCTCCTTGACCCCCCACCCACTAACCGTAACTCGAGGTTTCTTTTAATTGTAATGTACAATGTAGAATAGTTCTAGACTGTTGGAGGACAGTGCAAAGGAAGGAAGCCAACAACACATGACAACCTTGGAAGACTTGGAGAAAATGGTATTCCCTAAGTTGACCATTCGCTCTTCTCATTGGCTTGAGAAGATCGAAGAAAAGGGCCACAACCATGTCACATTTCTATATGCTTATATGTGACACATGTGATGCTTGTATATTTGATGCATGCATAATTAGTTGTCACAATAAATTAGGTCACTTATTATATGCTTACCAAAGTTTAATACTTACTATTACCTTGTTCAATCATAGCGCATTTGTCAAAGCAATGTGACTCGATTTACCTCGGTAAAATATGACAGGACAATTGTGATGTCCGCCTATTAAACCTTGGGTTTGACTTAACTAAGCTCTCTCTATTAGATTGACGAACTTAGAGGCATAGCTCATACAGGACATCTACCTATATTATACAAGTCTTGGGCGATTAGCCAAAGCTAACTCAAGATGAGTGATAATTTAGAAAGATATCTCATGCGATGGGCACAATGAACAAATAATGTTGTTCATAAAGATACACAAGAGTTACATTAGATATAATTGGTACAAGTTACCTACCTAACTTATACGAGTCTTGGGCGATTATCCAAAGCTAACTCAAGATGCGGTATAATATGGATCTTGTCCCACTTTGTGACCAGTGGAAGAATCATTTAGTTAAAAGGCCTAATTAAATGATTGGAATATGATACATTTCTACATTTCTGTATTGTAGATCACCATGTCATCAAATACGTCAAACACACTCTCTCTGCGATCTGTTCTTAATAAGGACAAGCTCACTGGAGCTAACTTCCTAGACTGGTACATGAACTTGAGGATAGTCCTCAAGCAAGAATGCAAACTGTACGTCCTAGAGCAGTCCATTCCTGAACCACCCACCCCTACAGCCACTCGTGCTGACAGGGATGCTTATAAGAAGCATCAAGATGACGAACTGGATGTGTCATGCCTCATGCTTGTCACCATGAACTCTGAACTTCAGAAGCAACATGAGAACATGGATGCCTATGGTATGGTTGAGCATCTAAAACAACTATATTAGGGACAAGTAAGACACGAGAGATACGAAGTATCAAAGGTCTTGTTTCAATGCAAGATGCAAGAAAGAACTCTCGTAGATACTGTACTCAAGATGATTGGGTACGTTGAGAACCTAGAGAGATTGAGATTTCCATTGGGCCAAGAACTGGCCACTGACCTTGTTCTACAGTCACTTCCAGAAGGCTACAGTCAATTCGTCATGAACCATGAATGAAATTGACAAGCCTTTACTTAAGATGTTGAGCATGTTGGGATGTATACTGAAAGCCTAGCTCTTTTGTATGAACATCTTTATTTTGAAATAAGAATCACATGATCATTGTTTGCACTTTATTTATATATGTGCATATTGTATAATACTTTACATTGTAGATAACATGGTGCTTGGGTGTGGCACAGAAGATCATGTTATCAGTCCCTTGTAGAGTATAAGTAGAGGCTCACAACCAAGATGGTTTTGGACAAACCATTGGCATGGTTGTAGTGTAGCTTGGTATTGTTTTATCTTGAACATAGAGTTACACTAGTACACTTAGGTGTATTGAGCAGGACCGACATAGAGGTGATTCAATTTATTGCTGACTACATAATTGAATTGGACCTCGGATATTATGTTGTACATGCTCTTAATCCCGATATAATAACGGGCACATGTACTTAGTATTTATTTCTTTGATTTACCAAAGGGTGAGATTTCTATGGATTAAATCAATAGTCCCAGTAAGTTGGGAAATGATATTATTTACATGGTGTGTCGTTGATTATAGGAGGAAACCGTGTCCTATGTATTAGGTTGATGATGTCCCCTTGAGGAGCTCATAAGGTTCATCATGTAAACCCTGCAGGTTGACTTAGTCAACATTATGATAAGGTTGAGTGGTACTACTCGAGGAGTTAGATGTTAATTAATTGATGGTCAGTAAATCAATTAATTGACAGACATTCGATATCTTAAACACGGGGAGATGGATGTACAAATAATATATGGAGCCCATATTGATTTATGGGGATTGGTGAGGTAATTCAATAATGATCCTCTAGCGGAATGGAACATCATTGATGGATCAAGTTTGTGTGGTTCCGATCCATCGGGTGGCCAAGATCCAACTCCTCCTCATGGTCCCTATCGTAGCCTAATATAAACCTCTTGAAGTCTAGATCAAATGATGGAAAACAAATCTCTAGATCCGACGGTTGAGATTAAATCTCTAGAACCGACGGTAGAGATCAAATCTCTAGAACCGACGGTTGAGATTAAATCTCTAGAACTGACGGTAGAGATCAAATCTCTAGAACCGACGGTTGAGATTAAATCTCTAGAACCGACGGTTGAGATTAAATCTCTAGACCTGACGGTTGAGATTAAATCTCTAAATCCGACGGTTGAGATTAAATCTCTAGATCCGACGGTTGAGATTAAATCTCTAGAACCAATGGAGGAGATTAAACCTGGGCCTAAACCTAACTCTATATATATGGGAGAATGGGTTGGGCGGCAACTAAGATTTGGATGATGGAGATTAGGGTTTAGCCTCTCATTGCTTGGGCGGCAAGAAACCCTAAGGAGGAAACCCTAATTGGATTAGGGTTTGGCTCTTTGGTTGGGCAGCAAGGTTTGGAAGGAAGAGTGGGCGGCAACTTGTGGAAGATCTCTTCTTCTTCCTAGAAGGTGGCCGGCTCCTAGATCTCTTCCCTCCACCTTGGTTGGGCGGCAAGAAACCATAAGGAAGAAACCCTAATTAGATTAGGGTTTGGCTCTTATGGTTGGGCGGCTAGGGTTTGCAAGAAGGTGGGCGGCAACTATAGGAGAGGAGTTCTTCTTCTTCCTAGGGTGTGGCCGATTCCTTCCTCTATTCCCTCCACCTTGGCTGGCGCCCAACATATTCCCTTTCTCCTCTTCACTCCATCTTGGCCGGCGGCACTAGGAGCTAGGGTTTGTCCCTAGTTCGGTTCCTTGGTTGTTTCCATTTTGTTCTCTCTATTCTTGGGGCCGGCGGCATCAATCCTTTGAGGATTGGTGGTTGGCTCAAGCAAGAAGGGAAAGAGAGTTCTTCTTTCTTTTTATTGAAGAAGATCTAGGAAGCTTCAACTTGTCGAGGATCTTCGCCCACACGAAGTCTACAAGGAGGTTAGGACATACGATAGAAGATCGAGAGGTATAAAAGTTTTACAACTTTTATTATTGATCTTTGCATGTTCTTATTGTTATGCTAGCTTATGTTCTTTATGTTAGTATGTGTTGATTATACTAGTTTACATTCGTATGTATTTGTATAATCATGGACCCCGAAAATAAACACAAAAACCGGCGATCCGTCCGTCGTCTCTTCCGCGGCTAACCGACTAGAAGAGTTGATTGCTTGAACAACAAGTTTGTTCAAGCAATTGCTCGAGTCATTAGCACGACGAAGAATTGGTTGTGCTTAGGAAACTCATCCCATCCGGATTAGTTTTCATTAGTGAAAATTTTAATCCGGGGACATGGGAGCCGATGAGCATTCTGAGGGCTAGCATGATTTCCAACAGAGCATGTTATGAACTGCTGAACTCAACCTTAAGAAGGCAAAGCCTGGTACCATTTTGATGGTGAACAAAGACAAAGGCAAGCAGAAGCCTAAAGGTAAGGGTAAGACCCAAGCCAAAGGCAAAGGCAAAGGCAAGACAAATGCATTGAAACCTAAAGGTGGGATGTCTAAAGAAGGGGAATGCTTCCACTGCGGTGAGACCGAGCATTGGAAGAGAAACTGTAAACTATACCTAGAAGAGGTGACAAAAAAGAGAAGTGAGACTTTTGCCTCAAGTATATATGTTATCGAAGTCAATTTATCTATCTCGTCTTCTTGGGTAATAGATATCGGTTGTGCTTCTCACATTTGTACCATTGTGCAGGGCCTTTGAAAGACTAAATCATTGATGAAGGGCGAAGTAGACCTACGGGTAGGCAATGGAGCAAAAGTTGCCGCCATCGTTGTAGGGACATACTCCTTATCTTTGCCCACTGGGTTTATCGTAGAACTAGAAGGCTGTTGTTATGTGTCTTCCTTGACTAAAAACATTATCTCTATTTCTTTTTTAGACAAGAAAGGTTTCTCATTTGTAATAAAGAACAAGTGTTGTTCTATTTATTTAAATGATATGTTTTTTTGTAGTGCACACCTTGTGAATGGTCTCTATCTTCTGGATCTTGAAACCCTAGTCTATAATATAAATACCAAACGGTTCAAATCTAATGATCTGAACCAAACATATCTCTGGCATTGTCGCCTGGGTCACGTAAATAAGAGTCGCATATCCCAGCTCCATAAGGATGGATTACTGGACTCATTTGATTTTGAATCATATGAGACATGTGAATCCTGTCTTCTAGGCAAGATGACCAAGACTCCATTTAGTGTACATGGCGAATGAGCTACTAATTTGTTAGAACTCATACATACTGATGTATGTGGGCCTTTCAATGTAGCAGCTAGAGGAGCCTATCAGTACTTCATTACCTTTACTGATGATTTTAGTAGATATAGATATGTGTATCTTATGACACACAAATCTGAATCCTTTGAAAAGTTCAAAGAATTCAAGAATAAAGTACAAAACCAACTTGGTAAGAGTATAAAAGTGCTTTGATCAGATCGAGGTGGGGAATACCTTAGCCAAGATTTTCGTGACTATCTCGTTGAGTTTGGGATTAGAACTTAACTCACTCCACCAGAAACACCACAGTAGAATGGTGTATCAGAAAGGAGAAATCATACATTATTAGATATGGTACGATCCATGATGAGTCACACAAATCTTCCTTCTTTCTTCTGGGGATATACTTTAGAGACGGCTGCTTTCACACTTAACCACGTCCCATCTAAGGCAGTCATAAAGACACCATATGTAATATGGACTGGGAAGAGTCCCAAGATGTCTTTTATGAAGATTTAGAGTTGTGAGGCTTATGTTCAACGCTAAGTCTCCGACAAACTAGGCCCTAAATCAAACAAGTGCTACTCTTTAGGATATCCTAAGGAAACGAAAGGATATTACTTCTACAATCCCACACAAGGCAAAGTGTTTGTTGCTAGAAATGACGTCTTTCTAGAAAGAGAGTTCATTTCAAGAAGAACTAGTGGGAGTAAAATCCATCTTGAAGAAGTTCAAGATATAGATAGCACTGAGATGGAAATTGAACATGCACCACAAAGTGTTGTGGATAATGAGATTGTTGCTCAAGAAATTATGGAGCAACAATCTATTCATGTAGACCAACCTCTTCGCAGGTCTGATAGGATACGTCGTCAGCCTGAGAGATATTCATTTCTCTTGTCTGACAATGATGACATTATTCTTGTTGAGTTGAACGAGCCAACATCCTATCAGGGAGCTGTGATGAGCCCATATTCTGAGAAATGGCTAGAGGCCATGAGATCCGAAATGGAATCCATGTACACTAACCAAGTATGGACTTTGGTTGATCCACCTGAAGGGGTCAAACCCATTGAGTGTAAGTAGGTCTTTAAGAGAAAGACTGACATGGATGGTCTTATGCATACCTATAAAGGGAGATTAGTAGCTAAAGGTTTCAAACAGATTCATGGTATTGACTATGATGAAACTTTTTCATCAATTGTGATGCTTAAGTCCATTCGGATCATGCTTGCTATTGCAGCTTACCACGATTATGAGATCTGGAAAATGGATGTTAAAACTGCATTTCTGAATGGAAACCTCCTCGAGGATGTGTACATAACACAGCCTGAGGGTTTTGTAGATACAAAACATGTTGGCAACGTATGCAAGCTGCAAAGGTCCATTTATGATTTAAAGCAAGCATCTAGAAGCTAGAATCTTCGATTCAATGATGCAATCAAACAGTTTGGTTTCATCAAGAATGAAGATGAACCCTGTGTCTACAAGAGGGTTAGTGGGAGCATAGTTATCTTTCTTATCTTGTATGTTGATGACATACTTCTCATTGGAAATGACATCCCTACACTGCAGTCTGTGAAGACTTGGCTTGGGAATTATTTCTCAATGAAGGACTTAGGTGAAGCAACCTACATTTTAGGCATTAAGATCTATAGAGATAGATCTAAGAGATTGCTTGGCTTAAGTCAGAGTGCATACATTGAAGGTGCTTAAATATTTTTCCATGCAGAATTCCAAGAAGGGATTTCTGCCAATGTCATATGGTGTGAGCCTTTCAAAGGCTCAATGCCCTTCCAAGTGGGAGATTGTTAGTGTCAGCCCTTAGTGTCAATTATGAGATAATTGATTAAGGATCATATGTATCATATTTCATTAATGACAAGCAAGGTTTGCTTATTATATTATTTCTTATATGTGTTATATGAATAATATGATAGTGTCCTTAAATAATAGGTTCAGGTTTACAGCATATCAATTGGTTGAATTGATAGTGAGAGTCTGTAGACATATATATATATATAACACTACTCTTAACTATTCCTAGTCGAGTATTAATATTCAAGGATAATATTAATGCGTAGAGACTAGCATGCAGGTCAATTGATGATTTAATCTCACAAGTCATGGATATGTGATATCAAGTTGACACATGGGTACATATTAGAGACTATGTACTGAATTGACCAGCCATGAGAATGTTTCATGAATCATTATATGAGTGTTATAAACATTCTCATGTGACTATTGGTATGAATAATCCTTAGACCTGAAGTCACTATGGTTCCCTACATAATGAGTTGTATATTTTAGCTTCATCAACCGTCACCCATAACAAGGTGACTATAAAGGCGATCACTAGTTATGCATTAAGTTATGCGGAGGAATGTGGGTGATGTGTTGGGTTTCCGACACCGCGATGAGTGTGTGTTCGAACATGTTTCGTAAACATGTGTAGAGTGGAAGAATTAAAAAGCAATAAATCTAATTTAATACAACACACACATCACACGCATGCATAGTACAACATGTGTAGACATAATTGTAGTTTCAAATTTTGCAATAAAAGGAAATTATGCTAGTTATACCTGACGTATCACATGCAGCGGGAATGACATCAACCAGAGCAACTCTCGCTAGAATTGGCTCTATTCGTATCCACACCGAGTACCGTCGGGATAGCTTCGCCAAGCTACGAGCCTTGTCTTCATAGGAGTCACTAGCCTCGTGTCGAAGACGATGTGATCAAGAGAAGATCACAATCCGAATCAAAATTCAGATTTGAAAATGAGTCCCCAAAACTCGCTTCTCCGGAGAGGTATTCGTCAACTGATTGACGAATCCTTGGTCCTCCACCTATGAGGATTATCGGAGATCGAATCCCCGACAAGGTAGCCGATGTCGGAGCTCCAAACATCGTCCAAACGATGCTCCGACACGAAAGGAAACAAGCTGTCTAGAGGAGGAAGGCCGGCTGCACCTTGGTCACCGGAGCCAAGGGATGTCGCCGGAGGGTCATCGACAGCAGCAGGTGGGCGGTGGCAGCTAGTGGCGTCGATGGTAGCAAGGTTGGGCGGCAACCTTGTTGGGCGGCAAGGAGAGGAGAAGGGCTTGGGTGGCTAGGGTTTCCAAAAACACAAGTTATCCACGTAAAACCCTTAAGCCATGTTTTATAGAGAACACATTCTCCTAACGATTATTGGTTCATAACCAAAACCTGTTAACCCGCTCCAATAACTTAAGTTAAAATAAGCCAAATGCATTGATCTATTTTAAGTTAAAACGAACCGAACCAACTTTGGTTCATTCATTTAAAACAAACCAAACCACTTTGGTTTATTTTCCACCATTGGATTAGAACCAAACCAATTTGGTTCATCCATCATGTCTTCATAAGACTCGGCCCATCCATGCTTCCGTTGCGTCTGAAACGATTTCATGCTAGCTCTTTGTTTGGTCCAACCAAACCTAGTTTCTCTATATATGAGAATCTCAAGCTCATTTTAAATCCTTTGGATTACACTCGTTATGCGTGTGACCAAATAGGTTCCCGATTTATGTTGGTCATCTATAATTAACTATTAATTATAGAATGATCATGAGTAGCACCTAGTAGTACATTGATGTGTTGTTTTCCGCAAGTGCACGGTTGTCGTCAAGTAATAAAAATATCGATCCCACAGGGATTGGGTCAATTACTGAGTGGTCGTGATACCAAGTTATCTAGTCAATCAAATTGTGGTTTAAGCAAAGAACCTAAGAAGTCAAGAACAACGAATGAGAAGAACGAGCTGAAAGTCAAGAGTTGAGGAGAATCTCAGGATATGGGTTTCACCACGTCGACGATTTATAAGGTGATTTAATTCTTTCCTAACCTTATTTGTTTTGATGGAACCTGTCCTAAGGTAAATCAACGGCCCCTTTCGAGGTCTACGTTAACTGTACCTATCAAACTCAATTTACCTGTCACGGTGTTCGAGCATAGGGGATCATAATCAGCTAAGGGGACCTGTCACGAGACCCCCACAAACCTCCCTATGTCTTACCTCCGTTACTTGGTAAAAACTGGATTTGATAGATCCATTAAGTTCATGAGAGTTCCTCTAGAGTCAAAATTCCTCTTCACGGTAGGTTTGCACATGGGACCATAATCAGCTAAGGAGACCTGTCACGAGACCCCCGCAAGCCCTCATAGATACACTACCGCTACTAGTAGGAGTTATTCCCTAGTTGGTTCTGGCTTTCGAGAACTCGGGTTCACTGTTAGGTACTTCCCCTTCGCTCCTTAGGTTTATCAATAAGAATCCAAAAGAACCAGATCAAAATAAACAATAGTTCAGGTAGTATAGATTATATCATCAATCATAAATCATCAAGGGCTACTCCCCCATCCTAAGATTACAGGATACTACTCCATAGTCTGACAAGAATTTCTAGAGAAAGAAGTTACGATACTGGATGCCATCTCCTTCTTCTCCCGACTCCTTCTCTTTATCTTCTTCTGTCGTCGATCTCTGACCACCCGCCGTCCTCCTCCTTAGGGTTAGAATCTCTCCTCTTTTATAGCCTTGGCCTCCTCTTCAATTAAGGCAATAAATTTCCCCGTAATTGAGATGAAGATCCTGATTGCTCGCAGAAAAAGAATTCTGGAATCAGGCCAACACGCCCATGCCAAATGAGGGCACTGGCGTGTCGGGCATTTCCCTCCGAGCGTGTTGCGCTTGAACTGGGTGTGTCGGCTGCTGGAACCCTTGACACAGGCGTGTCAATCGGTGAGCCAGGGCATGTTGGAGCTGAACTGGGCGTGTCGGCTGCTGGAACCCTTGACACAGGCGTGTCAATCGGTGAGCCAGGGCGTGTTGGCTGCTGGCTCTCATGACACGGGCGTGTTGATTTCTAACACGCCTGTGTTGTTTTGATACGCCTGTTTCTTCGCCCTGTTAACACAAAAACACCCAAAAGCAGTCTCTTCGTCCAAAATATGCTAAACTTTAACTGAATCATGATAAAGTACATGCCTAGGATATGAAATGTGATAGAATGCATGTATATAGAGTAGTGAAAACATAGCATGATTTACACACATCAAAATCCCCTAGTCCTAAACTTTTGCTTGTCCTTAAGCAAAGAAAACCCAAAAGACAATTTAATTGTGGAAATGCTAGACACCATCCAGAGGTATACAATCTGATCTTAATCTTTTCAAATCATTCCTAGTTGCAAAGTTTGAAAGATCCCTATATAGTGCACGTGAAAGGGTGGACTAAAGTCATTGGACACCAATCTAGACTTGACATCCCTTCTATCGTAGAACGTTCTTATTTCCGGCATAGAGGCACTTACCTGCCTTAATGCATGGATCATTCTTACCTATCATCAAAAGGTCTCAAAGGAGCACTTTCTAAGAAGAGAGAAGGAAAGGAATTATAGAGAGCATTTCCCCAGTAACTAGTTAGTCTCAAAGGGGCACCTTTTAGGTGTTTCCCCAGTAACTACTTGGTCTCAAAGGGGTGCTTAATTCCAGTAACCCTTTTTTTTTTTTTTATTTACATACTTCTAGTGAAAGTGTTTCTCCAGTAACCAAGTTGCGCAGGTAAGTCTCCAATGGAAAATCGAGTACTCATCCGATATGGGGGATTTAAATCTTTTCTTTGGATACCTCAGACCTATAGACCGTGTTAGAAGTGAAATAGGGTTCTTATCAAATAGGCAAAAAGGACTATCATGATCCGACCAATGTTCAGTTGTATTACGCTAGATGATATAAAAATGCCTTGTATGATATATGAAAAGATGCAAACAAAATGGCGAATCAAACTAAAAATCTAAGTAGAGAACAAACAATAAAGGATGTGCATCAAAACTCACAAAATAGTTCAAGGTGGTCAATGGTCATCGCCTTCACTACTAGCATCCTCCTCTCGCCCACCTACGCCTGCTCCCGTAAAATTCGGACTCTCCGAAATCGATCATCATCGTCCCTCCGGGCGGACTCAGCAGTGAAAAACTCATCAGCTCTCCTGTAAAAATCAGCTGCCCTATCCAAATGTTGTGTCACTATACGATGGTGCTCCTCCGTAGCTTGGGAATATCGATCCCACATACCTATGTGCGAGGTATGTTCGACCAAAGCTTCAATGATGATCTAATCGAAAATCAAAAGAAGAGTACGCGTAAACATTGTCGAGGGAAACCGTGGGGATTCAGAGTCGAATGTGATGGCTCAGGGGTTATGTGAGATGACTCCCTAGGAGGGGGTGATGGAGCATGGGCAGTGGGGGTAGGTAAGGGTTCCTGGACATCTCTAAAAAGCCAATTGGATGGATTACGCATGCTTATCACGGGTTCGGAAGAGGATTTTAATTCCATTTCTTAACACCAAACGATATCCTCGTCACATGCCTCAATCATCTTCATATTTATACAAGCATCCAAATCCAATCTAAGGCTAGCAGACAATATTCAAGGTCATCTAAATCACATCCTAAGGCTACAAGAATCCTAGTGATAATACCACCTATGACTATGACTGGATGGGCTATTACTAACCTTAACTAGATGTCTAACCATATGGGCTCCAATCAATATTAACTTCATTTAGCATGGACCATAAAATTGTAACTCACTCGCCTAGCCACCCTCGCACTATCATATCTTCCCGAGATTGTATTAGCCATGAATCTAAGGAGATAACTAAAAGTAGGATTAGGGATATTAAATGATTTGGACCTAGATGCATCATAGGGCGAGGGTCATGTAAATTAATCTCCAAAATTGATGATCAATAAAATGTCTATGAATTTTTCTCCTCCGCTAGGAAAATCAAATATCGTATTAAAATCACTTAAAGAAAGGGTAAACTCATGGTTCATTATTCTAAATTTTATTTTTCCTTCCTCACAATCCTTTCCTTGCAGTATTTCAGCAGACAGGGAGCTAAGGAATTCAAGAGTGATGCTCGGGTAAGTAAGATGATGGTGCGTGATAAACTCGGTCCATCCTATCCTATTGGTTAACCAAGTTATGTCATCTCTTAACCCTAGGGTGGTCAACGTGTAGAAGTCTATAGTTCTTGTAGATACTAACTTCCTTTTTTCAAGCTTACTGAATTTAGTCTTCATAATATCATCTCTAAAAACAATTCCATATGGATGGCTAGAGGTCGAAGGAGGTTCGTTACCCAGATCTTGAGCTTTTCTTTTCCCCTTGTCCCTTGCCGAAGATGAAGAAGCTCCTCCTCTAGTCTTCACTCGCTTGCTCATGGCGTTGGTGATGGAGAGACAGCAAGTTAGCTTCTCGGCTGCTTGAGAGAGAGATCGACGGCGGCTGCTTCAACCTTGGATCGCGAGTGGAAAATTAGGGCGTGCTCGGGTCGGTTTTAGAGGGTTATTCGCAGCATAGGCGTGTCGGGCATCCTCATACGCAAATACCCGACCCGTTTAGGCGCGACATAGGCGTGTTCGTCGCTCCCAGCGCGCGCAGCTAGCCCGAGCGTAGAGGTTGAGAGAAGTGCGACACGGGCGCGGCTAGTCAAGACGCCCGCCTGTGGTGTTGTCTTCGGTACCAACAACACGCCTGTCGTTCGCAAGACAAAGCGGTCGTGGTCAACTTGGCACGCAAAGGGGCACATATCCCAAAAACTCAAAAAATAAAAATAGAATAAAGAATAAAATAAAATAAAATACAATAACTAAAAAGAAATGAAAATAGTTTGGGTTGCCTCCCAAGAAGCGCTTGTTTAAGGTCGTTAGCTTGACCCCTCGGTTACTCCTAGTTTTGGGGATATGGCTTGAGGAGTATGCTCGCCTCTCCTCATCTCCAATTAGCTCAATGAATTGTTTATAAGTATCTCTTAAGTCTTTGACCATTTACTTTGAAAATTCTAGAGACTCACTAGATATATCAATAGCTCCATGAGGATAAACCTTTTCAACTCGACATGGCCCGACCATCTGGATTTCAGCTTCCCAAGAAAGATTTTCAATCTGGAATTGAATAGTAATACCAAGTCTCCTTGATGGAATTCTCTGCGCATGATGTTCTTGTCATGCCACCTCTTCGTTTTCTCCTTGTAAGACCTTGCATGTTCATAAGCATCAAGGTGTAGTTCTTCAAGTTCATTTAGTCAGCTTTCTTTTCTCTCCGGCTTTCGTCAAAATTAAGCCATTTAATTGCCCAATATGCCTCAGGCTCTATTTCAATCGAAGATGACATGGCTTTTCCATAAACTAATCAAACGGAGTCATTCCAATGGGTGTCTTGTAGGCGTTCGATAGGCCCATAGAGCATCATCAAGTCTTAAAGACCAATCCTTTCTTGATCTTGAATCGCTTTTCCAAGATATTCTTGATTTCCTATTCGAAACTTCTACTTGCCCGCTGCTTGTGGATGATATGGTGAGGCTAGTTTATGGGTTACTCAATACTTATTCAGAAGACTTTAAAAAAGTCTTTCTATAAAGTGTGAGCCTACATCACTTATTATCGCTCTCGGTATTCCAAATCTTGGAAATATTATACTCTTAAAGAGCTTAATGACTTTTGCATCACAAGAGGGGGATGGTAGAGCTCAACCCATTTAGACACATAGTCCACGCTACCAAGATATAGGTATTTTTATAGGAAGTAGGGAAGGGTCCCATATAGTCAATTCCCCAGACGTCGAACAATTCGACTTCCAATATCGAATTTTGAGGCATCTCATGTCTCCTTGATATGTTCCCGGTCCTTTGACAGCGGTCACAAGTCGTCACATAATTCTGAGAGTCTCTAAAAATATGAGGCCAATAAAATCCTGCTTGCAAAACCTTTGCCGCAGTCTTGTCTGTGCTCGTGTGACCTCCATATGCAGAAGAATGACAGTGATACAATATATCCTCAATCTCTTCTTCGGATACACATCTTCGATATATAGCATCCGCCCCTTGCTTGAACACGAATGGTTCATCCCACACATAATGCTTTACATCTGAAAAGGACTTCTTCCTCGATGATAACTCATGTGAGAAGGTATTATCCCGCAAAGCTAGGTAGTTGGCAAAATCGATACCACGAGCTTTGATTGTTCTAACCGCTAGTAGCCGCCATCCGGAAAGAAGTCATTTATAGCAAGATCATCGGCTCTTCCCGCATTTGGTTCTAGATGAAGCCTCGATAGATGGTCCGCAATCACGTTCTCCGCTTCCTTGCTTGTCTCGAATTTCTAAGTCAAACTCTTGTAGGAGAAGTATCCACCGGATAAGTCTTGGCTTAGATTCCTTTTTACTCAAAGAATATCTTATGGTGCATGATCTGTAAACTATCAACCTTGGTCCCTATGATATAAGATCCGAACTTGTCGAAAGCAAATACTATAGCCAAGAGTTCCTTCTCCGTGGTAGCATAATTCATTTGTGCTTCATCCAATGTTTTATCGGCGTAGTAGATTGCATACACCTTGCGATCCTTCCTTTGTCCTAACATCGCCCACAAAGAAAATCAGGCATCACACATAATTTCAAAGGAGACTCAACTGAGGTTGCATTATTGGGGTGTGGTTGTTAATGCTTCCTTTAACCTCGAAAATGCATCAAGACAAGGATTATCAAAGTGAAACACAAGATCTTTAGCAAGCAAATTAGTTAATGGTTTTGAAATTTTGAGAAGTCTTTGATGAACCGTCGGTAGAACCCTCGCATGTCCTAGGAAACTACGACTTCGACATCACTGAGGAGGCAACTTCTTGATCACTTCGCTTTAGCAATGTCCACCTCGATACCATGGTGTGAGACTAGGTGCCCAAGTACTATGCCTTCTCGCACCATGAAGTGGCACTTCTCCCAATTAAGCATTAAATTCATTTCCTCGCATCTCTGCAAGACCTTGACCAAATTAGATAAACACATATCAAAATCACCATATACGTAAAAATCATCCATGAACACTTCCATTATATTCTCGATCATGTCGAAAAATTGAAGTCATACACCTCCTCAAATGTGGCGTGCATTGCATAGTCCAAAAGGCATTCTTCCAAAGAAAAGTACCATATGGGCAGTGAAAGTTGTTTTCTCTGGTCATTAGGATAAATAGGATTTGATAGAAACCGAGTATCCATCTAAGTAATGTAAATGCAGTGTTTTGCCAATCGGTCTAGCATTTGGTCAATAAATGGGATGGGAAGTGGTCCTTTCTAGTTTCCTTATTCAATTTCCTATAATCAATGCACATTCTCCATCCCGTAATTCTAGTGGGGATTAACTCATTCGTAGCATTCCTTATCACCGTTACTCCCTTTCTTTGGCACGACATGGACGACTTACCCATTCGCCATCGGATATTGATAGATAATTTCGCATCTAGCAATTTCATGACCTCTTTCTTGACTATCTCTTTCATGGCTGGGTTCACTTCTTTGATGCTCTATAGAGGTTTTAAAATTGTCTTCTAGTAGAATTCGTGCATGCAAACCGATGGACTAATTCCCTAATATCATCAATCTTGTATCCAATGACATTCTATGTGTTTTCAATACCTCAATCAGTTTTTCGGTCTCGCATTGCTCAGATTAGCATTAATGATCACAGGATAAGTAGAGTTTTCGCCAAGAATTCATACCGAGTGTGGATGGAAGAGGCTTAAGTTCTACCTGTGGGTGTGAGGTTGGGGTCGCAAAATCTCCACTCTTTATCCTCAAAATCCTCCGAGCTTATTAAGATGAGTTTGTTCCGTGCTCCTTCTAGTGCTATTGATCGAGATCACAATCCTACAACAAACATCAAAAACAGAAGGTTGTTTAATGACCTTTTGAAAGGTCAAATTCAATTTTGTTTCCAAATGCAAGTGAGAGTTTGTGGTTCTTGACATCTATCATTGCTCTTGCAGAGCCAAGAAAGGTCTCCCCAAAATGAGTGGAATACATGGGTCTTCATCCATGTCTAGTACTACAAAATCTGCAGGAATAATAAAATTTCCCACCAGACTGTACATCTTCTAAGATTCCCAAAGGATATCTAATGGAGCGATCAATGCAAGGCCATAGTAGTTAGTTTCATTTCTCTAAATCTAGTTTCTTGCATATGGAAAGAGGTATCGATTTACACTGGCGCCTAAATCGCAAAAAGCCTTATCAAAATTTGAGTCATTAATTATGCAAGGGATAGAAAAGCTACCGGATCATTTAGTTTGGGAGGTACCATGTTCTGCACTCCTCAAGAAGAGCCATTGTTACATGCTCCTCGACTTTTCTTTTATTTGTTAAGATGTCCTTCAAGAACTTGGAGTATGTGGGCATTTGTCAAGAGCTTCGTAAAAGGTATATTGATATATAGCTTCCTAATTACCTCAAGGAACTTACCAAATTGTTCATCCAATTTTTCCTTAATCACCTTTGAGGAACGGGATAGGGGCTTATATGTTCTTGGTTCCTATCGACACGCTGTGTCGCTCAGCCGGGCGTGCTGGAGTTACCCGACACGGGTGTGTCGGCCGACACGCCTGCACTTTCCTCAGCGTGTTGAACAACACGCCTCGGGTCGTGGTGTGTTCGGCTTCCTTTGCTACTCAACCCAGCGTCGCCTTCTTCTAACTCGCACGCGTGTCGAGGCTGCTTGTTGAGCTCTGTCTCCTTCTAAAATCCTTCCACTTCTCAAACTTATAGAATTACAATGCTCGGCTGGGTTTACTTTTGAATTTCCAAGAAATCTGCCGGGCGTCCTTGATGTTGAGCTGGCAATTTGGGAAATTTGATTTTCCAGCATTCTTGTGTGATTAGTCAAATTATCAACCTTGCTTCCCAATTGCTTGATTGCCTCAGTATTATTTTGATGTTGCCGGTTTGATTCTACAATATGCTGTCGAAATTCATCATTTATCTTCCCCTGACACGTAATAAAATTTTCCATCATCTTTTCTAAGCTCGACTTGGGTCCTGGCTGAAATCCCGAAGGTGCTCCAAAACTGTTCTATCCCGAAGAATTTTAGTTGGCTCTATACGAAAAGTTGGGATGATTCCTCCAACCGGGATTGTACGTGTTCGAGTAAGGGTTGCCACCATTAGGCTTCTGATTAAAATTATTTAGCGCATCTACTTGCTCAATCCCAGCTCCTTCAGATGGTGCGTGTAGGATTTGGCAATTCATTGCTATATGTCCTGTTACACCACATATCTCGCAAGTGACATTAGATGAGTTTACAGCTGATACATTAAAATGTTCGAGCTTTTGAGTTAACGCATCGACTTTCGCACTGAGTAGATCAATGGTACTTACCTCAAACTTACTCGCATTTTAGTTTGATATCCTCGCTCAGAGCCCATTGGTGAGAATTCATTGCCACATTCTCAATGATCTCAAAAGCTTCATCCAATGTTTTGTTCATAAGAGCTCCTCCTGCAGCAGAATCAAGAGAAACTTTAGTAGCATACGAGATTCCATTGTAGAAAGTATGAACAATGAGCCACTTCTCCAGCCCATGATGAGGGCATTGCTGTAGTAATCCTTAAAACTGTCCCTGTGCTTCAAATAATGTTTCTCCATCCTTTGCGAAAATTCAGTGATTTGATGATTTAAGACTTGCGCTTTGTCGGGTGGAAAATACTTGTCTAAGAATCTTTGCTCCAAATTGATCCTGTAGTTATACAACTCATTGAAGAGAGTGTAGCCAAGCTCTAGCTTTGTCCCGAATGAGAAAGGAAACAAGCGCAATCTAATAGCATCACCGAGGCTCCATTCTTTAAAGTTTCGCAAAATTCCAAAAATACTTCCAAGTGTAGATTTGGATCTTCTGAGTGCTCCTCCAATTGATGTTGTTGGACCATGGATAGTAGAGCCGGTTTTAATTCAAAATTGTTCGCCTAATAGGGGGTCTTCTAATACTCGATCTCAATCCTTGTACTAGGTGCCGCATAATCCCTTAGAGGTTTATTCTCGCTCGATCACCATGTCTGAGGTCGATTGTTTTCCCGAGGTCAAATCGTTCTAGCAAGGAAAGTTCTTCTATCTCGTGATCAATATCGAGAATTTCCTATTAAGTCTGTGCATGCAACAACAAGAGAGGCTCCCAAAACCAAAAGAAAATAGGAACAATCAAAGAATAGAATCGTAACAAATCTAGATTAACTAAATCACGCTAATTCAATATTGAGTGCCAATCCTGCAAGAATGCCAAAACTTGATGTGTTTTTTCGCAAGTGCATTGTCGCTGTCAAGTAATAAAATATCGATCCCACGTGATTGGGTCAATTACCGAATGGTCGTGATACCAAGTTATCTAGTCAATCAATTGTGGGTTTAAGAAAAGAACCCGAGAAGTCAAGAACAACGAATGAGAAGAACGAGCTGAAAGTCAAGAGTTGAGGAGAATCTCAGGATATGGGTTTCACCACGTCGACGATTTATAAGGTGATTTAATTCTTTCCTAACCTTATTTGTTTTGATGGAACCTGTCCTAAGGTAAATCAACGGCCCCTTTCGAGGTCTACGTTAACTGTACCTATCAAACTCAATTTACCTGTCACGGTGTTCGAGCATAGGGGATCATAATCAGCTAAGGGGACCTGTCACGAGACCCCCGCAAACCTCCCTATGTCTTACCTCCGTTACTTGGTAAAAACTGGATTTGATAGATCCATTAAGTTCATGAGAGTTCCTCTAGAGTCAAAATTCCTCTTCACGGTAGGTTTGCACACGGGACCATAATCAGCTAAGGAGACCTGTCACGAGACCCCCGCAAGCCCTCATAGATACACTACCGCTACTAGTAGGAGTTATTCCCTAGTTGGTTCTGGCTTTCGAGAACTCGGGTTCACTGTTAGGTACTTCCCCTTCGCTCCTTAGGTTTATCAATAAGAATCCAAAAGAACCAGATCAAAATAAACAATAGTTCAGGTAGTATAGATTATATCATCAGTCATAAATCGTCAAGGGCTACTCCCCCATCCTAAGATTACAGGATACTACTCCATAGTCTGACAAGAATTTCTAGAGAAAGAAGTTACGATACTGGATGCCATCTCCTTCTTCTCCCGACTCCTTCTCTTTATCTTCTTCTGTCGTCGATCTCTGACCACCCGCCGTCCTCCTCCTTAGGGTTAGAATCTCTCCTCTTTTATAGCCTTGGCCTCCTCTTCAATTAAGGCAATAGATTTCCCCGTAATTGAGACGAAGATCCTGATTGCTCGCAGAAAAGGAATTCTGGAATCGGGCCAACACGCCCATGCCAAATGAGGGCACTGGCGTGTCGGGCATTTCCCTCCGAGCGTGTTGCGCTTGAACTGGGCGTGTCGGCTGCTGGAACCCTTGACACAGGCGTGTCAATCGGTGAGCCAGGGCGTGTTGGCTGCTGGCTCTCATGACACGGGCGTGTTGATTTCTAACATGCCTGTGTTGTTTTGATACGCCTGTTTCTTCGCCCTGTTAACACAAAAACACCCAAAAGTAGTCTCTTCGTCCAAAATATGCTAAACTTTAACTGAATCATGATAAAGTACATGCCTAGGATATGAAATGTGATAGAATGCATGTATATAGAGTAGTGAAAACATAGCATGATTTACACACATCATACATCATGATCCCCAATTAACCGAAACATCAACGGTTGATTCCAGAACCATTTCTGAAACCCTTCAGCAGCTACAATGTATCGTGCCCTTTCCCTTCACTCATCTTATACCCACTTGGTTCAGGACATGGTCTAGAGTGTCAGTCCCCACTAGGTTGACTACGTCACACCTAGTCCAAGTATCATTTTCTCATCCTACGGATTCTAGTTACTGCACATGTATCCAAGAGTACCTTACTCTAAACATGTAATGCTTTGTCCAAAGACTTTAGTAACAATCCGATGAGAATCCAAGGGTATACATCTCCTTGCAAGGAGTGGTGAATCCTTTATAGGCTATTCAAACACCTTCGGGCATTTTGACTCATACCCAATCATCTCGGGTCCACATCTCCTTAGAGATGCTTGCTTAAGATGTCAAAGCATAAGTCTTCATGACCAAGATGACTTGAATACCGCAAGCCAAAGGAACATGCCAGTTAAGCTACAATAAGAACTTCATTGACATATCCATATATGCAGAGAACCATATAAAGTCTTATAGCTGGTCACTCCAATGAACTAGTTACCATAACTAGCATCCACGATTAACTCTGGACATCACAATGTCTCCAGCTAGTGAGAATCAGCTGCTTGGATACACCAAGGAGATACCTCGTGCTAGTCTCGACAAAATTGATGGTGTCCAAATCCATCAATTCATCGACTAGGGATAATTCCAATACATCACAATTACACATGTAGAGATACTCACTAGTTGTGATCCAATCACAAATTCTCTCATGCTATGAATCGTATTGTGGACATTCAGTAAATGAGTTTAAGATCTAATCAAATATATGAAAACATGTATACTCAAATAGTGAATCTTCATTTATCATATAAATGGTTTAATCATAAAGCGATTGCCTTAGGACACCTCTCATATATATAACTAACAAACTCCCACTTGGCCTAATGTCAATCGCCAAGGTATCCAATGTTGGGAATGTTGCTAGCCCTCGGAATCTCATTGGCTCCCATGTCCCCGGATTAAAATTTTCACTAATGAAAACTAATCCGGATGGGATGAGTTTCCTAAGCACAACCAATTCGTCGTCGTGCTAACGACTTGAGCAATTGCTTGAACAAACTAATTATTCAAGCAACACAACTCTTCTAGTCGGTTAGCCGCGGAAGAGACGACGGACGGATCGCTGATTTTTGTATTTATCTTCGGGGTACATGATTATACAAATACATACAAATGTAAACTAGTATAATCAATACATACTAACATAAAGAACATAAGCTAGCATATCAATAAGAACATGCAAAGAACAATAATAAAAGTTGTAAAACTTTTATACCTCTTGATCTTCTATCGTATGTCCTAACCTCCTTGTAGACTTCGTGTGGGCGAAGATCCTCCACAAGTTGAGGCTTCCTAGATCTTCTTCAATCCAAAGAAAGAAGAACTCTTTTTCCCTTCTTGCTTGAGTCAACCACCAATCCGCAAAGGATTGATGCCGCCGGCCCCAAGAATAGAGAGAACAAAATGGAAACCACCAAGGAACCAAACTAGGGACAAACCCTAGCTTCTAGTGCCGCCGGCTAAGATGGAATGAAGAGGAGAAGAGGAATACATTGGGCGCCGGCCAAGGTGGAGGGAATAGAGGAAGGAGCCGGCCACACCCTAGGAAGAAGAAGAGCTCCTCTCCTATAGATGCCGCCCACCTTCTTGCAAACCCTAGCCACCCAACCATAGGAGCCAAACCCTAATTAGGGTTTCCTCCTTAGGCTTTCTTGCCGCCCAACCAAGGTGGAGAGAAGAGATCTAAGAGCCGGCCACCATCTTGGAAGAAGAAGAGATCCTCCACAAGTTGCCGCCCACTCTTCCTTCCAAACCTTGCCGCCCAACCAAAGAGCCAAACCCTAATCCAATTAGGGTTTCCTCCTTAGGGTTTCTTGCCGCCCAAGCAATGAGAGGCTAAACCCTAATTTCAATCATCCATCATCTTCTCTTTGCCGCCCACCTTAAGCCTATATATATAGAGTTAGGTTTAGGCCTTGGTTTAATCTCCACTATCGGTTCTAGGGTTTTAATCTCAACCGTCGAATCTAGAGATTTAATCTCAACCGTCGGTTCTAGGGTTTTAATCCCAACCGTCGGATCTAGAGATTTAATCTCCACCGTCGGTTCTAGGGATTTAATCCCAACCGTCAGATCTAGAGATTTAATCTCCACCGTCGGTTCTAGGGATTTAATCCCAACCATCGGATCTAGAGATTTGTTTTCCATCATTTGATCTAGACTTCATGAGGTTTATATTAGGCTACGATAGGGACCATGAGGAGGAGTTGGGTTTTGGCCACCCGATGGATCGGAACCACACAAACTTGATCCATCAATGGTGTTCCATTCCACTAGAGGATCATCATTGAACTACCTCACCAACCCCCATAAATTAATATGGGCTCCATATATTATTTGTACATCCATCTCCCCGTGTTTAAGATATCGAATGTCCGTCAATTAATTGATTTACTAACCATCAATTAATTAACATCTAACTCCTCGAGTAGTACCACTCAACCTTATCATCATGTTGACTAAGTCAACCTGCAGGGTTTACATGATGAACCTTATGAGCTCCTCAAGGGGACATCATCAACCTAATATATAGGACACAGTTTCCTCCTATAATCAACGGCACATCATGTAAATAATATTATTTCCCAACCTACCGGGCATATTGATTTAATCCATAGAAATCTCACCCTTTGGTAAATCAAAGAAATAAATACTAAGTACATGTGCCCGTTATTATATCGGGATTAAGAGCATGTACAACATAATATCCGAGGTCCGATTCAATTATGTAGTCAGCAATAAATTGAATCACCTCTATGTCGGTCCAGCTCAATACACCGAGGTGTACTAGTGTAACTCTATGTTCAAGATAAAACAATACCAAGCTACACTACAACCATGCCAATGGTTTATCCAAAACCATCTTGGTTGTGAGCCTCTACTTATATTCTACAAGGGACTGATAACATGATCTTCTGTGCCACACCAAGCACCATGTTTTCTACAATGTAAAATATTAGACAATTTTACATAACTATAAAAATATGCAAACAATGATCATGTGATTCTTATTTCAAAATAAAGATGTTCATACAAAAGTGCAAGGCTTTCAGTATACATCCCAACATCCAATACCATAAGCTCTAACATGACCCTCAAACTTACTTTGAGGTAAGACTTAGTTAAAGGGTTCGCTAAGTTCCTTTCAGTGGAAATCTTCTCAATTTATATTCCCTTCCTACTTATGATCTCTCTGATCAAATAATAGCGATGAAGCACATGTTTGGATCATTGATGAGACCACATCAAGTTCAAAGATGAACTTCTTGATCCAAACTGCTTCCTTTGCTGCTTCCAAAGCTGTAATGTATTCTGCCTCAGCGGTAGAATCTGCTATAGTGTCTTGCTTGGAACCATTCCAACTTATTGCGCCTTCATTCAAGGTAAATATATAACCAGACTGAGACCTGGAATCATCCTTATTTGTCTGGAAGTTGGCATCCATATACCTGCATATTACCATATCTCCTTCTCCATATATTAGGAACACATCCTTAGTTCTTCTTAAGTACTTAAGGATTGTCTTAACATCCGCCCAATAATCCATTCCTAGATCAGACTAGTATTTTCTTGTGACACTCAGAGCATACTATACATCGGATCTCATACATAACATAGCATACATGATAGATCCTATTGTAGATGCATAGGGAATCTCACTCATGCAAATCCTCTCATCTTCTATGTGTAGACACATAGACTTTGAAAGGTGTATAACATGTCTAATGGGAAGGAAACCTTTCTTGGATTCTGACATGCTAAACCTCTTTAGCACTCGGTCTATATATGTTGACTGCGAAAGACCAAGCAACTGATTCAATCTATCCCTATAGATCTTAATCCCGATGATGTAGGTTGCTTCTCCCAGGTCTTTCATGGAGAACGTCTTGGACAACCAAATTTTAACTGACTGTAAGACAGAAACATCATTTCCTATAAGTAATATGTCATTGATATACAATACTATGAACACAACTGCACTCCCACTAACCTTCTTGTACACACAAGGTTCGTTAGGATTTTGTGAGAAATTAAACTTTTTGATTGTCTTAATTTTGTGAGAAATTAAGTCCATATATGGACCGTCGCAGTTTGCATACCTTGGTTTTATCAACCGATGTGAAACCCTCAGGTTGTATCATATACACGTCCTTGAGTAGGTTTCCATTAAGGAAAGTTATTTTCACATCCATCTGCTATATCTCATAATCATAATGAGCTGCTATGGCCAGGAGCATCCGAATGGATTTAAGCATAGCAACAGGTGAATAGGTCTCGTCATAGTCAACTCCTTGCTTTTGACTATATCCTTTCGCCACCAGTCTAGCCTTATAGGTAATCACATTACCATCCATGTCGATTTTCTTCTTGAAAACCCACTTGCACTCTATAAGCTTTATGCCTTCAGGTGGGTCAACCAAGTTCCAAACTTGATTTTCATACATGAAATCTATTTTAGACTTCATGGCGTTAAGCCATTTATCCCTTTTTGAATTTTTCAAAACTTCTTCATAATTAGTAGGCTCCTCATTATCAATGAGTAACACGTCGTTCGATTCACTTACGAGAAATTCATATCTCTTACGAATGTTGCGTGTTCTACCAGACCTATGAAGATGTGGTGTCACAATAGGTCCAGCCGATGGCTCATCATTATGAGTTATCGGTTGTGGTGATTCACCAGGTATCTCATCAATGTCTATTAGAGTCTCTCGAGTCTCATCAATATTGAAAATGTCACTAGATACGTCCAACATATAAATATCATTGCTTAAAGTTCCAGTTCCATAAAGAATGTCATTCAAGGTTATATAACAACAATTGTTACTAAACGTCAAATGGTAACCATTTCTATTTAAACAATAAACAGAAATGATGTTCTTTATTAACGAAGAAACATAAAAGAAATTGTCCAGTTCTAAGACAAGTCCTGTAGGGAGTCTCAACAAAGACGTTCCGATGGTGAGTGCAACAACCATTTCTCCATTCCCAACACATAAATTTGACTCTCCCTTGATGAGTCTTCTTCTATTTCTTAGCCCATGTATGTCATTACATAGATGTGAGCCACACCCAGTATCCAATACCCAAGTGTCTGAGGAAATAGAATGACAATCAATAACGAAGATATCTGAAGAAGATGGGGCATCTGATGCCTTATTCTTCTTCACGGACTCAAGATAAATCTTACAGTTTCTTCGCCAATGGCCCTCCTTGCCATAATGATGGCAAGTGCCCTTTTGAGCTGGTTCTACCTTTTTAGCCTTTTTCTTCTTCCCCTTTTGTTGTTCCTTTGACTTCGTCTTAGAACCTTTCTTCGAGGAATCAATTAACAGCATTGTCCCCTGCTCATACTTCACAGAAGGCTCCACAGTCTTCAACATGTTGAGCAGTACCATAGATGAACCTTCTTGCATCTCAGAGGTGAAGAGGAGCTTGGAGACTTCGAACCTTTTGAATCTCACTTCCTCATCAAACAACTCATAAAGATGAAGGGCTATGGTAGAGCATCCATATGCTCATGTTGCTTCCGCAGCTCGGGTACCATCACGGCTAGCATGATGCAACTCACTAGTTCAGAATCACTCACATGTTTCTGATAGGCCAACAATTAGTCTAGAGTTGCATCATCACTAGGATGGGTGGGAAGAGGCTCTTTGAGGACATACGCAAGCTTTTCCGCCTTGAGAACAATTCTCAAGTTTCTAAGCCAGTCTAAGAAGTTCGGCCTAGTCAATTTATTTGAATTCAAAATAGAGCACAAATTTAAAGACATCATGATCAATCGATTAACCTAGAAATACAAAATCGAGCATATATAAGAAAGATAGAAAAATACATCAACATACATTTACAAATCTCATTCATTTTTTCGAATTTAAAAACCCCAAAATCACTTCGGGAGATCGTAGGTCCATCTCTGAATGGGCTGATATCAAACATAGATATGAACAACCTTGGAGAGAGTCCAACAAGTCATTCATAGCTACAATGGTAGGTATCAAGTATATCGATTTCATATCACATATATGCAACTATCACAATGTGCTATCATCTAATTGAATGTTCACACATACATCGGGTTGTTAACTCATTAACAAGTATGCATCATATGCATAGCATCCAACTTCACCTCCCTTCACATCGACCTTGGAGAGAGTCCAACAAACCGATGCTCCAAGTTAAAGCCAACCTATTAATCGAGAAATAGTTTTAATATGGTTAGAGCGCATTCAACCAATTAGCTCAGCTTGGAGAGAGTCCAACAACCAAAGCTAACGATTGACCTCTGACTCTTACCATATTAGTATTAAACTATTCCATGGTTTGAACATGTTCAGGTTCGAGCCGAGCTTGGAGAGAGTCCAACAACCCAAACAAGAAACAGAACTCCGATTCTAACCATATTAATGGAAGGTGTAGACTTTAATATTGTGTAAGGGTTTTAATGTCTCATCCTCTTTGCATGCAAATAACTATTATCTACATGGCATGACATACATCTACATGTCACGACACACATGGCATAATGATATGCATCTAATGCAATTACATGGCATACTATTATAGCATGTACAATTATTTCCTTATATGTCATAACTATTTATGAAAATAAAATATGCATGAGATTTGATTCCCCAAATCAAATCATGATTAAATTAGGAAACAAATTTCCAAATCTAATCACATATTTTATTTATAGAAAGTCTTAATTAAGAAAAGTCAAATTTAATTTAGGAAATAAATTTCCTAAATTGTCAAAACTATTTATGGAAATAAAATATATTTTAGATTTGATTTCCAAATCAAATCATGATTAAATTAGAAAATAAATTTTCAAATCTAATCACATATTTTATTTATGGAAAGTGTTAATTTCCATAAATACTTCTAAACTTTCCAAAAGTAGAAGATTTTCATAAACACTTCTAAACTTTATAAAATTAGAAAATTTCCATAAATACTTCTAAACTTTCCAAAAGTATAAAATTTTCATAAATACAATTACGACTATCGCAAAACAATTTTACGATTATGTCGAAACACAACCTGGGCTCTGATACCACTGTTGGGTTTCCGGCACCGCGGCGAGTGTGTGTTCGAACATGTTTCGTAAACATGTGCATAGCAGAAGAATTAAAAAGTAATAAATCTAATTTATTATAACACACACATCACGCGCATGCATAGTACAATATGTGTAGACATAATCGTAGTTTCAAATTTTACAATAAAAGGAAATTATGCTAGTTGTACCTGACGTATCACGTGTAGCGGGAATGACATCCATCGGAGCAACTCTCGCTAGAATTGCCTCTATCTGTATCCACGCTGAGTACCATCGGGATAGCTTCACCAAGCTACGAGCCTTGTCTTCGTAGGAGTCACTAGCCTCGTGTCGAAGACAATGTGATCGAGAGAAGATCACAATCCGAATCAAAATTCGGATTTGAAAATGAGTCCTCAAAACTCACTTCTCCGGAGAGGTATTCGTCAACCGGTTGACGAATCTTTGGTCCTCCACCTATGAGGATTACCGGAGATCAAATCCCCGACAAGGTAACCACTGTCAGAGCTCCAAATGTCATCCAAACGATGCTCTGGATAGCTTGGTGGAGGATTTGCACCAGCCCAAAGGAGGAAGGTCGGCTGCACCTTTGTCACCGGAGCCAAGGGATGTTGCCGGAGGGTCATCGGAAGCAGCAGGTGGCCGGCGACAGCTAGTGGCATCGACGGCTGCAGTTGCAAGAGGCGGTAAAAAGGTTGGGCGGCAACCTTGTTGGGCGGCAAGGAGAGGAGAAGGGCTTGAGTGGCTAGGGTTTCCAAAAACACAAGTTATCCACGGAAAACCCTTAAGCCATGTTTTATAGAGAACACATTCTCCTAATGGTTATTGGTTCATAACCAAAATTCGTTAACACACTCCAATAACTTAAGCTAAAATAAAATAAACCGCGTTGGTCTATTTTAAGTTAAAACGAACCGAACTAACTTTGGTTCATTCGTTTAAAACAAACCAAACCACTTTGGTTTATTTTCCACCATTGGATTAGAACCAAACCAATTTGGTTCATCCATCATGTCTTCATAAGACTCGGACCATCCATACTTCTGTTGCACCTGAAACGATTTCATGCTCGCTCCTTGTTTGGTCCAACCAAACTTAGTTTCTCTCGATATGAGAATCTCATTCTCAAGCTCGTTTTAAATCCTTCGGATTACACTCGTTGTGCGTGTGATGAAATAGGTTCCTGATTAATGTTGGCCATCTATAATTAACCAATAATTATAGAACAATCATGAGTGGCACCTAGTAGTACATCATGATCTCCAATTAATTGAAAAATCAACGGTTGATTCCATAACCATTTCTGAACCCCTTCAGCAGCTATAATGTATCGTGCCCCGTTCCCTTCACTCATCTTTGTTAGTGAAATCCCTAGAGTCAATCATGTGATGATTGTTGTATGGACTTTATTGTGTCATATTCCTATTTATAAAGGCATGGTTATTATATTTACTTGTATTGGTGCCAAATAACTAAGTATAATAACGTCCTTAAGTAGAAGGTTCTTATCTATATCAATCGATTGGTTGAATCGATAATGAGATGATATAGAGAACACTACTCTTAACCATTCATAGTCAAGTATTAACATTCAGGGACAATGTTAATGCGTAGAGACTAGCATGTATGTCAACACGATGACTTGATCTCACAAGTCATGGATATGAGATATCAAGTTGACACATGGGTATGCATTGGAGAATGTATACTGAATGACCCACCATGAGAAAGTATCATGGATCATTATATGAGTGTCATATACTTTCTCATGTGACTATTAGTATGACTATTAGTCTTGGACCTGAAGTCACCATGGTTCCCTACATAAGGAGTTGCATACTTTGTCTTCGTCAAACATCACCCATAAATGGGTGGACTATAAAGGCGATTACTGGGTATGTAACAAATTATGCGGAGGGATGTGAGTGATGTAGATGGGATCTATCCCTCCTATATGACGGGAGTAACATCGTTAATCTTGATAGAATGAGACCACAAAGTGCATGGCCATGCCCAAATGAGTCAATATGAGATATTGAGCTCATTTGATTAGAGTGAGTCTACTTGGAGTTCAAGATATAGATTGTACCGAGGATGACACGGTCTATGCCTCAATTGGTCAATCTAGATGTCAAGTATAGAGGGACATTGTCACATATTGTGAGAGTCACAATTAGTAGTCACAAAGGTGATGTTGGCTCTCAACATTCTTATAACTTGGGTAACAATGATGTGTTGCTAGATACCGCTCATTTCTTATGTTCCTAAATCGGTTTAAGAGCATTGCCAACGTTACAAGAACCTATAGGGTCACACACAAAGGTCAATTAGATGGAGATTAGGTTCATATGATGAACCATGAGGATTAGGTTCATGGGATGAACCAAATTGGATTAAGAGTAATCCAAATTAGACTAATTGAGTTAGACTCAATTTGATTCAAGTGTTGAATGAGTCTAATTTAGATTTGATTCATTAAGTCAATTTAAATTAATGAATAGAAATTCATTAAATCAAATTGACTTGAATCAAGTGGTTAGATTTGATCAACCATGGGAGATAAGAGGTCAAGTTTGACTTGACTTGAGAGGGAAGATGAATGGTCAATTTTGACTTGACCAATTGCCATGTCATGATGACTTGGCATGGGGGCCGGCCAATGATGGTGTTCCACATCATCATGGACTTATTATGTGGTGCCACCTCATGAGGGAGACCAAGAGTCATTGGCTCTTGGAGTTACATGCATGCATGTAACCCCCAACTTGAAGTGGCCGGCCACTTTTCTTGATGGGGTGAAGTTATTTTGGTGAGTAACTCCATCATCTTCTTCCTTGGTTCTTCCTCTCTTGCTCTCCCAATCCTTCTTGGGCGAAATTTCCATGAGTGCTAGCACACTCTAGGTTGATTTTCACCACCATTTGTCCGTGTGGATACCAATAGAGGAGTGTACACTTGACACTCTTGAGTTCCGGCAAGCTATTTGGACGAGTGGGATAAGCGAAGGGCGTCGTATCGAGGGTAACGCTCTCATCATATAGATCTAAGGTAGATCTAGGTTTACTTAAACACATAGATGTAGTTTTATTTTTATATCTTCGTACGGATCCGTGGCCGGGCTTTCGAGGTTTTCGCAACGCAAAAAGCGGTTTTTGCGGCTCAGAAAATCCAACAGTGGTATCAGAGCCACATGCGAAGCAGGTATGTGTTTTAAATTTATAGTTTTTGTATTAGATATAAAAATTACAGATTTTTAAGTTTCTGTAATTTTTCTATTTTTATAGAATTTTTGGGTATTTTTCTCGAAGAGTCGAAGCAACAAGTGTTGGGACACTTGTAGGCTTCAACCACCGAGAAAAACTCTTCGAAACAGTGAGTTCTCGCTTTAGGTTTTTGGGACAGCGACTAAAGTCGTTGTAAGATCAAGTAGGGACACTCACAAAGTTTATTTTTGCGAGTAGGGGCGCTTCCCCTATCCCCGAAAGGGGCCTTGTCCCGCGATCGCGCCCGGAAACCGCTTAGCGGGACCATTACAGAGAGGTGACTCATAAAATTGAAAAAAAATGGGAAAACTTATAGAAATTTCTGTAAAATACATAATTTAGAATTATGTATAATTCTATGATTGTCATGTCCCAAGAACCCCAATATGATTGGATGATTATGTGTTGTAATTCATAATACGGCATGCATGCCGTTTTGGTTGTTGTGCATGTTGTATAGGGTATGCGGCCTGCGCGTCGTACCTCTTCTTTTAAAATTCTAGTTGTAAATAATTTTAGACTCGAATGTAACTCAAGTTTCATGTTTGTAATATACAAAATGGAGCGGTGGAAGGTCCACTTGTAGACGGAGTCACGAGGAGGGAGCCGACAACACATGGCGGTCAAAGGAGGCACTTGGAGAAGCCGCTAACCCTAGGTTGACCATCCGATCTTCTCATTGTCTTGAGAAGATCGTAGTATATATATATATATATATATATATATATATATATATATATATATATATATATATATATATATATATATATATATTTGTTTTGCTTCTATATATGTGATGCATGCTAGTAAATTTTGTATGATGCATGCTAGGATATTTTACTTGTATGTATATGATGCATGCTAGTATAATGCTTGTATGTATGTGATACATGCTAGTATAGGATAATAAAGGCCTTGATGCATATATGATACACATTCACGATTAGATTAGATCATAATCGAATCAACTCGAAAATGGCTACCAAGTCTTGATACCCATCACTATCTCGATCATTTGTAGTTGTTGAATCTGCCAAAGCAAAGCAACGCATATTATCTTGGTAGGGTGCGGAGGGACAATCTTGGTCCCGCCTATCACGGCTTGGGTTAGAGTAAGATCAATTAGATTGAGTAAAACTAGTTAACTCAATTGGATCGAGTAGAACTATAGGCATATTCAAACCGTTGGAAAGATTGGATAAGATCGCATTTACACTAAATCTTGGGCGATTTAGCCAAAGCTAACTCAAGGTCTTTTGTAAATGTGGGTCTTGATCCTATAAAAAAGAGTTGCATAGAGATGTAATCAGTAATGTGTTACCCACCGATTATACTAAGTCTTGGGCGATTTAGTCAAAGCTAACTCAAGGCTTAGTATGATATCGATCTTGTACCGCAAGAATTATAGCATGTTTGTATGAATCTAGTAATGTGGTTTGACCACATCCATAACTCGATTCTATAAAAATCCTATAATTCAGTGGGAGCATCATTTGATTAAAGGCCTAATTAAATGATAAAAGGAATATGATATTAATTTTCTACATTGTGTATGTTGTAGATTACTATGTCGGCAAACACGAATACTCTCTCCCTACGTTCTGTCCTTGAGAAGGACAAGCTCAATGGAGAAAATTTCCTGGACTGGTATAAGAACCTGAGAATCATTCTCACCCAAGAAAGGAAATTGTACGTCCTGGAACAACCCATTCTGGAGGCACATCCTGCCACTGCCTCGCGAACCGACAAAGATGCTTACAAGAAGCATCAAGATGATGCATTAGATGTGTCATGTCTCATGCTCGTGACCATGAACTCTAAGCTTCAGAAGCAACACGAGTTCATGAATGCTTATGATATGGTTGAACATCTTCATCAACTATATCAAGGACAAGCAAGGCACGAGAGATATGAGATCTCTAAGGCATTGTTTCAGTACAAGATGCAAGATGGGACTCTCGTAGGTCCATATGTACTCAAGATGATTGGGTACGTAGAAAACCTACAGAGATTGGGATTCCCACTTGGCCAAGAGCTGGCCACTGACTTGATCTTGCAATCTTTGCCACAAAGCTACAATAAATTTGTCATGAATTACAACATGAATGAAATTGATAAGCCACTGCCTGAGATGCTTAGCATGTTGAGAACTGTTGAGCTCAACCTTAAGAAGGGAAAATCTGACTCCATTTTGATGGTGCAAAAGAAGAAAGGCAAGGGCAAGCCTAAAGGTAAGGGAAAGTCTCAAGACAAGGGCAAAGGCAAAGAACTGAAACCCAAAGGAGGGGTGGCCAAAGAAGGGGCTTGCTTCCACTGCAAGGAAGCTGGACACTGGAAGCGTAACTGTAAAGCTTACCTGGAAGATCTTAAGAAGAAGGGAAGTGAGACTTCGACTTCATGTATAAATGTTATAGAAGTCAATCTATCTATTTCTTCATCATGGGTATTAAATACCGGATGTGTATCTCACATTTGTACCAATGTGCAGGCGCTGAGAAATAGCTGGGCATTGACAAAGGGCGAGGTGGACCTCTGAGTAGGCAATGGAGCAAGAGTTATTGCTGTTGTTGTAGAAACTTATGATCTATCTCTGCCCACTGGGCTTGTACTAGAACTAGATGAATGTTGTTATGTGCCTGCTTTAACTAAGAACATAATTTCGGTTTCTTGTTTGTACAAGAAAGGGTTTACATTTATAATAAAGAATAAATGTTGTTCAGTTTATTTAAATGATATGTTCTATTGTAGTGCACCTCTAATGAACGGACTCTACTTTCTAGACTTAGAGAGCCCCATCTATAACATAAGTACCAAAAGGTTCAAGTCAAATGAGTTGAACTAAACCTATCTCTGGCATTGTCGCTTAGGTCACATAAATGAGAGTCGCTTATCTCAGCTCCATAAGGATGGGCTGCTAGACTCATTTGATTTTGAATTGTATGAGACATGTGAGTCTTGCCTTTTAGGCAAGATGACCAAGACTCCCTTTAGTGGACACAGTGAAAGAGCAACAGACTTCTTAGAACTTATACATAGTGATGTATGTGACCCTTTCAATGTTCCTGCTAAAGGTGGTTACAGGTACTTCATTACATTTACTGATGACTTCAGTAGATATGGTTATGTGTATCTCATGACACATAAATCAGAATCCTTTGAAAAGTTCAAAGAATTCAAGAATGAAGTACAAAACTAGCTTGGCAAGAGTATTAAGATACTTTGATCAGATCGAGTTGGTGAATACCTTAGCCATGAGTTTCGTGACTATCTAGCTGAGTGTGGGATTCTATCCCAACTCACTCCTCCTAGAACACCACTGTGGAATGGTGTATCTGAAAGGAGGAATCGTACCATATTAGATATGGTACGCTTTATGATGAGTCACACAGATCTTCCTATATCCTTTTGGGGATATGCTCTACACACAGCAGCCTTCACACTTAACCATGTATCATCCAAGGCTGTGATAAAGACACCATATACAATATGGACAGGGAGAAATCCCAAGATGTCTTTCATGAGAATTTGGGGTTGTGAGGCTTACGTTCGACGTCAAGTCTCAGACAAACTAGGACCCAAATCTAATAAGTGCTATTTTGTTGGATATCCCAAGGACACGAAGAAATATTACTTCTACATTCTCATTCAGCACAAAGTATTTGTGGCAAAGACTGGGGTATTTCTAGAAAGGGATTTTGTTTCTAGAAAAACTAGTGGGAGTACGTTCGATCTTGAAGAAATTTAAGATAAGGACCATAGCACTGAGGCCTTGATGGAGGTTGAATAGGAACCACAAAGTGTTGTGGGTGATGAGATTGTTGCACAAAGAGTTGTGGAACGACCACCTGTTCAGGTAGACCTACCGCTTCGCAGGTCTGATAGGGTACATCGTCAGCCTGAGAGATACTCATTTCTCTTGTCTGACCATAATGACGTTATGCTCATTGAGAATGAGCCTACCTCCTATCAGAAAGTTTTGATGAGCCCAGATTCTGAGAAATGGCTAAAGACCATGAGATCTGAGATGGAATCCATGTACACCAATCAAGTATGGACTTTGGTTGATCCACCTAAAGGGGTCAAACCCATTGGGTGTAAGTGGGTCTTTAAGAGAAAGGCTGACATGGATGGACTTACGCATACCTATAAGGGCCGATTGGTGGCTAAAGGTTTCAAGCAAATTCATGGTATTGACTATGATGAAACCTTTTCTCCAGTGGCGATGTTTAAGTCCATTCGAATCATGCTTGCTATTGCAGCATACCACGATTATGAGATCTGGAAAATGGATGTCAAAACTGCATTTCTGAATGGAAACTAGCTCGAGGATGTGTACATGACACAACCTGAGGGTTTTATAGATCCACAACATACTGGGAAAGTATGCAAGCTGCAAAGGTCCATTTATGGGCTAAATCAAGCTTCTCGGAGCTGGAATCTTCGATTCGATGATGCGATCAAACGGTTTGGTTTCATCAAGAATGAAGATGAACCCTGTGTCTACAAGAGGGTTAATGGGAATACAGTTGTCTTCCTTGTATTGTATGTGGATGACATACTACTCATTGGGAATGACATCCTTCGCCATACCCGTGAAGACTTGGGACGTGCTTCTCAATGAAGGACTTAGGTGAAGCAAACCGTATTCTAGGCATCAAGATCTATAGAGATAGATCTAAGAGATTTCTTATGGCCTAAGTCGAGTACATACATTGACACTAGATTACTTTTGTCATGCAAAATTCCAAGAAGGACTTCGATGTCACATGGTGTGAGTCTTCAAGACTCAAAGTCCTCTTCTAGAGAGGAGAGAGACCGCATGGATAAGATCCCTTACGCATCCGCTATAGGATCTATCATGTACGCTATGCGTGTACTGTCCCGATGTCTCAGATGCTTTGAGCATGACGAGTAGATACCAATGATCCGTGAGCGCCATCGATAGCAATAAGAATATTCTTAAGTACTTGAGAAGGACTAAAGAATATTTCTTGATATTCGAGGCGATGAGGAGCTAGTCAGAAGGGTTACAAATGATGTCAGCTTCTAAAATGACTAGGATGATTATAGATCATAGTCAGGGTTCGTGTTTTTCTTGAATGGTGGCGTTGTGAGCTGGAAGAGTTCGAAGCAGGACACAGTTATTGATTCTACAATAGAGGCCGAGTATATCGCTGCATCAGAGGTAGCAAAGGAGGCAGTTTGGATCCGCAAGTTCATTACTGAGCTTGGGGTGGTTCCTAGCATAGCAGATCCTATAGAGCTCTATTGTGACAACAATGGAGCTATTGCGTAGGCTAAGGAACCTCGCTCACACCAGCGGACCAAACACATACTATGGCGCTTCCATCTCATTCGAGAGATTATCGATAGAGGAGATGTGAAGATTTCCAGAGTACTCATAGAGGCTAACATCGCAGATCCCTTGACCAAGGCTTTGACACAGAAAAAGCATGATGGTCACACTAGATCATTGGGTATTAGATACTACGGTGATTGGCACTAGTGCTAGTGGGAGATTGTTAGTGAAAGCCCTAGAGTCAATCATGTGATGATTGTTGTATGGACTTTATTGTATCATATTCTTATTTATAAAGGCATGGTTATTATATTTACTTGCATTGGTGCCAAATAACTAAGTATAATAACGTCCTTGAGTAGAAGGTTCTTATCTATATCAATCGATTGGTTGAATCGATAATGAGATGATATAGAGAACACTACTCTTAATCATTCCTAGTCAAGTATTAACATTCAGGGACAATGTTAATGCATAGAGACTAGCATGTAGGTCAACACGATGACTTGATCTAACAAGTCATGGATATGAGATATCAAGTTGACACATGGGTATGCATTGGAGAATGTATACTGAATGACCCACCATGAGAAAGTATCATGGATCGTTATATGAGTGTCATATACTTTCTCATGTGACTATTAGTATGACTATTAGTTCTTGGACCTGAAGTCACCATGGTAACCTACATATGGAGTTGCATACTTTGGCTTCGTCAAACGTCACCCGTAAATGGGTGGACTATAAAGGCGATTACTGGGTATGTAACAAATTATGCGGAGGGATATTAGAGATGTAGATGGAATCTATCCCTCTTATATGATGGGAGTAACATCGTTATTCTTGATATAGTGAGACCACAAGTGCATGGTCATGCCCAAATGAGTCAATATGAGATATTGAGCTCATTTGATTAGAGTGAGTCTACTTGGAGTTCAAGATATAGATTGTACCAAGGATGACACGGTCTATGCCTCAATTGGTCAATCTAGATGTCAAGGATAGAGGGACATTGTCACATATTGTGAGAGTCACAATTAGTAGTCACAAAGATGATGTTGGATCTCAACATTCATGTAACTTGGGTAGCAATGATGTGTTTCTAGATACCGCTCATTGCTTATGTTCCTAAATCGGTTTAGAAGCATTGCCAACGTTACAAGAACCTATAGGGTCACACACAAAGGGCAATTAGATGGAGATTAGGTTCATATGATGAACCATGAAAATTAGGTTCATGGGAGAAACCAAATTGGATTAAGAGTAATTCAAATTAGACTAATTGATTTAGACTCAATTTGATTCAAGTGTTGAATGAGTCTAATTTAGATTTGATTCATTAAGTCAATTTAAATTAATGAATATAGATTCATTAAATCAAATTGACTTGAATCAAGTGGTTAGATTTGATCAACCATGGGAGATAAGAGGTCAAGTTTGACTTGACTTGAGAGGGAAGATGAATGGTCAATTTTGACTTGACCAATTGCCATGTCTTGGTTACTTGGCATGGGAGCCGGCCAATGATGGTGTTCCACATCATCATGGACTTATCATGTGGTGCCACCTCATGAGGGAGACCAAGAGCCATTGGCTCTTGGAGTTACATGCATGCATGTAACCCCCCAACTTGAAATGGCCAACCACTTTTCTTGATGGGGTGAAGTTATTTTTGTGAGTAACTCTATCATCTTCTTCCTTGGTTCTTCCTCTCTTGCTCTCCCAATCCTTCTTGGACAAAATTTCCATGAGTGCTAGCACACTCTAGGTTGATTTTTTCCACCATTTGTCTATGTGGATACCAATAGAGGAGTGTACACTTGACACTCTTGAGTTTCGGCAAGCTATTTAGATGAGCGGGATAAGCGAAGGGCATCGCATTGTGGGTAATGCTCTCATCATATAGATCTAAGGTAGATCTAGGTTTACTTAAACACATACATGTAGTTTTATTTTTATATCTTCACACGGATCCATGGTCGGGCTTCCGAGGTTTCCGCAATGCAAAAAGCGGTTTTTGCGGCTCAGAAAATCCAACAATCTTATACCCACTTGGTTTAGGAAATAGTCTAGAGTGTCAGTCTCCACTAGGCTGACTACGTCACACCTAGCCCAAGTATCATTTCCTCATCCTACGAATTCTAGTTACTGCACATGTATCCAAGAGTACCTTACTCTAAACATGTAATGCTTTAGCCAAAGACTTTAGTAACAATCCGATGAGAGCCCATGGGTATACATCTTCACGCAAGGAGTGGTGAATCCTTTATAGGCTATTCAAACACCTTCGGGCATTTTGACTCATACCCAATCATCTCGGGTCCACATCTCCTTAGAGATGCTTACTTAAGATGTCAAAGCATAAGTCTTCATGACTAAGATGACTTGAATACCACAAGTCAAAGGAACATCGCAATTAAGTTGCAGTAGGAACTTCATTGACATATCTATATATGCAGAGAACCATATGAAGTCTTACAGTTGGTCACTCCAATGAACTAGTTACCATAACTATCATCCACGATTAACTCCGAACATCATAATGTCTCCAGCCAGTGAGAATCAGCTGCTTGGATACACCAAGGAGTATACCTCGTGCTAGTCTCGACAAAATTATTGGTGTCCAAATCCATCAATTCATCGACTAGGGTAATTCTAATACATCACAATTACACATGTAGAGATACTCACTAGTTGTGATCCAATCACAAATTCTCTCATGTTATGAATCATATTGTGGACATTCAGTAAATGAGTTTAAGATCTAATCAAATATATGAAAATATGTATACTCAAATAGTGAATCTTTATTTATCATATAAATGGTTTAATCATACGGTGATTGCCTTAGGACACCTCTCATATATATAACTAACATGATATAGATGGGATCTATCCATTCCATATATCGAAAGTGATATCTAAAGGCCCCTTGATAGAGTAGGACTACTAAAATGCATGGTCATGCTCGAATAAGTCAATATGAGATATTAAGCTTATTTGGTTGTGTTAGAATGTATACTGAAAGCCTAGCTCTTTTTGTATGAACATTTTATTTTGGAATAAGAATCACATGATCATTGTTTGCACTTTATATATTTATTATATGTGTGTGCATATTGTCTAATATTTTACATTGTAGATAACATGGTGTTTGGTGTGGCACAGAAGATCATGTTATCAGTCCCTTATAAAATATAAGTAGAGGCTCACAACCAAGATGGTTTTGGACAAACCATTGGCATGGTTGTAGTGTAGCTTGGTATTGTTTTGTCTTGAACATAGAGTTACACTAGTACACTTAAGTGTATTGAGCAGGACCGACATAGAGGTGATTCAATTAATTGCTGACTACATAATTGAATCGGACCTCGGATATTATATTATACATGCTCTTAATCCCGATATAATAACGGGCACATGTACTTAGTATTTATTTCTTTGATTTACCAGAGGGTGAGATTTAGATGGATTAAATCAATATGCTCGGTAAGTTGGGAAATGATATTATTTACATGGTGTGTCGTTGATTATAGGAGGAAACCGTGTCCTATATACTAGGTTGATGATGTCCCCTTGAGGAGCTCATAAGGTTCATCATGTAAACCCAGCTGGTTGACTTAGTCAACATGATGATAAGGTTGAGTGGTACTACTCAAGGAGTTAGATGTTAATTAATTGATGGTCAGTAAATCAATTAATTGACGGACATTCGATATCTTAAACACGGGAAGATGAATGTACAAATAATATATGGAGCCCATATTAATTTATGGGGGTTGGTGAGGTAGTTCAATGATGATCCTCTAGTGGAATGGAACATCATTGATGGATCAAGTTTGTGTGGTTCCAATCCATCGGGTGGCCAAGATTCAACTCCTCCTTATGATCCCTATCGTAGCCTAATATAATCCTCATGAAATCTAGATCCAAGAATGTGAAACAAAACTCTAGAACCAATGGTTGGGATTAAATCCCTAGATCCGATGGTTGGGATGAAACCCTAGAATCGACGGTTGGGATTAAATCCCTAGATCCAACGGTTGGGATGAAACCCTAGATCCGACGGTTGGGATGAAATCCTTGATCCGACGGTTGGGATGAAACCCTAGATTCGACGGTTGGGATAAAACCCTAGATCCGACGGTGGAGATTAAATCCCTAGATCCGAGGGTGGAGATTAAAGGAGGCTTAAGCCCAATTCTATAAATAGAGGGCTTAGGTTGGGCGGCAAAGAAATGGTTCATTTGGATTAGGGTTTTGCCTCTCAAGTGCTTTAGGCGGCTAGGGTTTTTGGAAAGGTTTTGGGCAGCAACTAGAAAGGAGATTAGGGTTTCCTCCTTTGCTCCTTGGTGGCCAGCGCTCACTCCTTCCTTCTCCTAGCTTTGGTCGGCCCTCTTCCTCCTCTTTTGTTCCTAGGTGGCCGGCGGTTCTCCAACTCCTTGGTGGTCGGCGCTTCTCCAACCTCTAGGTGGCCGGCGGCAACATTGCAACAAGTTGGCCGGCGCTCATCCATTCACTCCTTGGCCGACGGTTACATCGAGCTCTTTTGATTGGTGGCCGGTTCTAGAAAGGAGGAGTTTTTTATTTTGTTCTTCTCTTTGTTCGCAGTGAACAAGGAAGGGAAGAACGCGATCTAGAAGGCTTCTACTCGTGGAGGATCTTCGCCCACACGTCGTCCACGAGGAGGATAGGACATACGGTAGAAGATCGTAAGGTATAAAAGTTTTACAACTTTATTTTCTGATCTTAGCATGTTTTTTTATGTGTTGATTATACAAGTGTGAATTTGTATATATTTTGTATAATCATGGACCCCGAAGACAAACACAAAAACCGGCGATCCGTCCGTCGTCTCTTCCGCAGCTAACCAACTAGAAGAGTTGTGTTGCTTGAACAACTAGTTTGTTCAAGCGATCACTCAAGTTGTTAGCACGATGACGTATTGGTTGTGCTAAGGAAACTCATCCCATCCGGATTAATTCTTTCATTAGTGAAAATTTTTAATCTGGGGATATGGGAGCCAATGAACCTCCGAAGCAACTCCCTACATTTGGTATCAGAGCCACGGTTTCCGATTTTGTGTGTTTTGGATTCGGTTACTTTCATGCACATATCATATATTGAGTATGCCGGATAATAGTAGGATGTGCGTAGGCTAACTTTTTGGTTGCAGGCATAAGATACGACTATTATGGCTATTTGGTTGTATGTGATTGTTTTGTGTGTGATTGTAAGTATATTATTTGAATCCTCGGGGTTGACGAGGCTAGATTAGTATTTAATTTTTTGTAATTAAATACGGCATTGTTTAGCCGCTCATTTTAGTTTACTTTCGATCTATATTATTTGTACACTCCTTCGTGGAGTATAGGATCGATGGATGTAAATTAAAATGATATATCTCGGCTCGGATCTCTTTGGTGACTTGCGCACGGGAAAAGGTGGAGCGGACGAGGTGGTGACACGACGAGATGCGTATTGGAGAACAATGCCATAATAGTTGGAAAAATTCTATTTTTTCCATATTTATTGCTTATTTGTTTTATATGCATGTTGTGTATGCTTGAAAATTCCTCATTGTCAATTTACTAAGTGGGAGAGGGACATTTTAATTAATTCCCGCGACCTCCATTACAATTTGACGTGTGATGCAACAAACTTGCGCTAGCTCTGAGTGCCTTCCTCCCCATCGGATGGGTTTGTTTGCGGATCACTAGGTCAAATAATGGTTATAGGAAATTATTTAGGAGCGTGTGTACTTCCCCATCGGTAAGGCACATAATCCGAAATAATTTCCTTAGTATCGTGTAATGGTGCACACTTAGATGCAAATAAAATGTATCCTCCCCATCGGAGTCACTACTTTTATTTCTAGGGCTAAAGAGGAACCAACTATTAATTTTATTTGTCAAAAAGTAAGGTTGACAAGATAATAAAATTAATGGGTAAAACCTCCTCTTACAAATGTAGAATTCGTATACGTCCACACTATCGTGGCATGTGATATTCTCAGTGTTTTGAGGTGTTGGTTGATTTCAGAATTTTATTGTTTTGAGGAATCAATAATATTTGAAATCTAATGTTTTGATCATTGTGATTCTTAGGTTTTTCAAATGGCTTTCAACCCCCTTGCTGTGATATTAAAAGAAAATAAACTTACTGGACCAAACTATATTGATTGGAAAAGAAATCTGGATATTTTCTTAACTGCGGAAGAGTACAAATTTGTACTCTTCGAGGTCTGTCCTCCTAAGCCCACCGATGACTCTGATGAAAAGGAGGAAGAACGTTATAAGAAATGGATCAAGGCAGATGAGATGGCACGGTGTTACATTTTGGCATCTATGTCAAATGTGCTGCAACATCAGCATCAGGCCATGGCCACAGCTTATGACATGATGTTCAATCTCAAGGAACTTTTCAGACATCAGAGTAGGGTGGCTAGACAGGAGGCAATGAGAAACTTGATGACGACCACCATGGTCGAGGGAACACCCGTTAGGGATCATGTTCTCAAGATGATGGCTCATCTTAATGAGATGGAAGTCCTCGGAGCTGAGATCGATGGGGAAACCCAGGTTGATATCATTCTCCAGTCTCTGCCTAGGAGTTTTGAGTAGTTCCGCCTCAACTACAACATGAACAAGAGGCTGGCGAGCTTCGTAACTCCAGCGCAGAGGGGCTTTTTCACAAAGCGCCAAGTCATGGTCGCTGTAAGGTTTCTTCCTCTAAACCAAAAAGGTAAGAAGAAGAAGAAGCAAGGTGGAGCGAAGAAAGTGGCAGTGGGACCTCAGGCAGGAGTGAAGAAGCCGAAAGGCAAGTGCTTCACTTGCAAGCAGACTGGACATTGGAAGGCGGACTGTCCTCGCCGAAAGAACAAAGGTATATCTTCTTGTTTAGTTGTTGAAACATGTTTAGCAGTGTTATCTACGGCTGGTGTGTGTAGATACAGAGCCATCGATCATGTCCGCAATACTGCAGGGTTCCAGAAACCCGACGACTAGAGGGAGAGATTACCGTCTTCATGGGCAATGCTTCAAAGGTGGCGGCTATTGCAGTGGGAGACGTTTATTTATCTTTTGATAGGAATAAAGTTTTGGTTTTGAGAAATTGTCTTTATGTACCTACTTTTAGAAAGAATTTAATTTTAGTTTCTAAATTGTTTATGGATGGATATTCTATTTCTTTTAATGACAAAGTGGTTATAAAAAGGAATAGGGAGATTATCTGTTCTGGTACATTGGTTGGCAATTTATATACTCTTGAACCGAAAACTCCCACGATGCATATAGAAGTCAATAACTCATCTTCTAAGTCTAATAAGAGAAAAGAACCTTCGCAAATGAACCAAACATATCTTTGGCATCTAAGGCTTGGTCATATTAACCTAAGTAGAATTCAAAGGTTGATAGCTGATGGACCTTTGGGTTCATTAGTGGTGGAGGATCTCCCAACCTGCGAATCTTGCTTGGAAGGTAAAATGACCAAGAGGCCTTTCAAGGCAAAGGGGTATAGAGCCAAAGATGTGTTAGAATTGGTTCATTCTGATTTGTGCGGTCCTATGTCTATCTAGGCAAGAGGTGGTTTTGAATATTTCGTCTCTTTTATAGACGATTATTCAAGATATGGATACATTTACTTGATGCGCCGCAAGTCTGAATGCTTTGACAGGTTCAAAGAATTCAAGGCTGATGTGGAGAACCGTCAAGGTAAAAGTATCAAGACATTACGATCTGATCGTGGTGGCGAGTACCTCTTGGGAGAGTTTAGGAGTTACTTATCAGAGGCTGGGATTCAATCCCAATTGTCTGCACCTGGCACACCCCAGCAGAATGGTGTGGCGGAGCGAAGGAATAGGACTCTTATGGAGATGGTCAGATCGATGATGAGTTATTCTGAGTTACCTGATTCATTCTGGGGGTTTGCTCCAAAGAAGACACATTCTCAACTTGGTTCCATCTAAGTCCGCACTCTACTCCCACAGAGTTGTGGATCTGGCAAGCCTAGTCTAAGACATATTCGGATTTGGGGTAGTCCAGCACATGTGCTGAAGGGAGATGCTGGTAAGTTGGAATCTCATACAGAAGTACGCTTGTTTGTTGGCTACCCTAAGGGAATGAAGGGTGGTTTATTCTATAGTCCTAGAGATCAGAAGGTGATCGTGAGTACGAATGTCAGATTTCTAGAGGAGGACTATGTAATGAACCACAGGCCCACGAGTAGGATTGTTCTTGAGGAGTTGACAGGGGAAGTCCCGACTTCAGTACCACCGGTACAAGAGGAGATGCCACAAGTCACTGCACCGCATGTCACAGAGTATACACAGGAGGCAACTCGTCGTAGTGGGAGGGTTGTTAGACAACCCGAGAGATTCATGCTTTTGGGAGAGTCTTCGGACTTAGTCCCTGGTGAACATGAACCTGATCCCTGGACATATGATGAGGCACTCCAAGATAGAGATGCGGTATCTTGGCAAAGAGCGATGAATTCAGAGATAGAATCTATGGATTCTAATCAAGTCTGGGAGCTAGTAGAACCACCCGATGGTGTAAAAACCATTGGATGCAAGTGGATCTACAAGAGAAAGAGAGGAGTAGACGGGAAGGTTGAGACCTTCAAAGCTAGGCTTATTGCAAAAGGGTATACTCAGAAAGAGGGTATCGATTATGAGGAGACCTTTTCGCCGATAGCTATGCTTAAGTCTATCCGGATTCTCTTATCTATAGCTGCTCATATGGATTATGAGATTTGGCAGATGGATGTCAAGACAGCTTTCCTTAACGGAAGTCTTGAGGAGAACATCTATATGCGGCAACCAGAGGGATTTATTGCTAAAGGCAAAGAGCATCTTGTATGTAAGCTTAATCAGTCCATTTATGGATTGAAGCAAGCTTCTAGATCTTGGAACATCCGCTTTGATGAGGTAATCCAGTCATATGGATTTATTCAAAGTCTGGATGAGCCTTGTGTATACAAGAGATGTGATGGAAACGTAGTGGTATTTCTTGTACTATACGTAGATGACATTTTGTTAGTTGGCAACAATATCAAAGTGTTATCAGACGTAATGGTATGGTTGTCCAAACAGTTTGACATGAAGGACTTGGGAGAAGTGGGACACATCCTTGGGATCAAAGTTATAAGGGATCGCAAGAAAAGGATGTTGTGCTTATCTCAAGCTTCATACATTGACACTATCCTTGCTTGTTTTAGCATGCAGAACTCCAAGAAAGGTTTTCTACCTTTTAGGCATGGAGTTCCTTTATCTAAAGAGATGTGTCCCAAAACATCAAAGAAGATAGAGGACATGAAGGCGGTTCCTTATGCTTCGGCAATAGGAAGCCTTATGTATGTTATGCTATGTACGAGACCGGATATCTGCTTTGTCGTGGGCATGGTTGGCAGATATCAGAGTAATCCTGGACAGGGACATTGGACTGCGGTAAAGCATATATTGGAGAAGGACTAGGGATTATATGCTGGTTTATCGGGCAGATCAATTAGTCCTTGTGGGTTACACGGATTCGGATTTTCAATCAGATAGGGACAAGAGTAAGTCTACCTCGGGGTTTGTGTTTACTTTTGGAGGTGGATCCATAGTATGGAGGAGTGTCAAGCAGAAATGCGTGGCAGACTCTACCATGGAAGCTAAGTATGTGGCAGCCTCTGAGGCAGCCAAGGAAGCTGTATGGCTCAGGAACTTCTTGATGGACTTGGATGTGATTCCTGGTTTGCCCAGAACTATCACAATTTATTGTGATAACAGTGGTGCAGTTGCAAACTCGAAGGAACCACGAGCCCATAAGGCGAGTAAACACATAGAGCGCAAGTACCACCTTATACGAGAAATCGTAAAGCGAGGAGAAGTAGTTGTCTCCAAGATTGCATCAGAGGATAACCTGGCGGATCCATTCACTAAGACCCTTCCAGCGAAAGCGTTTGATAGGCATGTGGAGGACATGGGGATCAGATGTATGGCAGTGTGATGACGGCATAGTCTTTTAGTATAAGTGGGAGATTGTTGGAATGTATACTGAAAGTCTAGCTCTTTTTGTATGAACATTTTATTTTGGAATAAGAATCACATGATCATTGTTTGCACTTTATATATTTATTATATGTGTGTGCATATTGTCTAATATTTTACATTGTAGATAACATGGTGCTTGGTGTGGCACCGAAGATCATGTTATCAATCCCTTGTAAAATATAAGTAGAGGCTCACAACCAAGATGGTTTTGGACAAACCATTGGCATGGTTGTAGTGTAGCTTGGTATTGTTTTGTCTTGAACATAGAGTTACACTAGTACACTTAAGTGTATTGAGCAGGATCGACATAGAGGTGATTCAATTAATTGCTGACTACATAATTGAATCGAACATCGGATATTATGTTGTACATGCTCTTAATCCCGATATAATAACGGGCACATGTACTTAGTATTTATTTCTTTGATTTACCAGAGGGTGAGATTTAGATGGATTAAATCAATATGCCCGGTAAGTTGGGAAATGATATTATTTACATGGTGTGCCGTTGATTATAGGAGAAAACCGTGTCCTATATACTAGGTTGATGATGTCCCCTTGAGGAGCTCATAAGGTTCATCATGTAAACCCAACTGGTTGACTTAGTCAACATGATGATAAGGTTGAGTGGTACTACTCGAGGAGTTAGATGTTAATTAATTGATGGTCAGTAAATCAATTAATTGACGGACATTCGATATCTTAAACACGGGGAGATGAATGTACAAATAATATATGGAGCCCATATTAATTTATGAGGGTTGGTGAGGTAGTTCAATGATGATCCTCTAGTGGAATGGAACATCATTGATGGATCAAGTTTGTGTGGTTCCGATCCATCGAGTGGCCAAGATCCAACTCCTCCTTATGGTCCCTATCATAGCCTAATATAATCCTCATGAAATCTAGATCCAAGAATGTAAAACAAAACTCTAGAACCAACGGTTGGGATTAAATCCCTAGATCCGATGGTTGGGATGAAACCCTAGAATCGACGGTTGGGATTAAATCCCTAGATCCGACGGTTGGGATGAAACCGTAGATCCGACGGTTGGGATGAAACCCTAGATCCGACGGTTGGGATAAAATCGTAGATCCGACGGTTGGGATGAAACCCTAGATCCGACGGTTGGGATAAAATCCTAGATCCGACGGTGGAGATTAAAGGAGGCTTAAGCCCAATTCTATAAATAGAGGGCTTAGGTTGGGCGGCAAAGAAATGGTTCATTTGGATTAGGGTTTTGCCTCTCAAGTGCTTTAGGCGGCTAGGGTTTTTGGAAAGGTTTTGGGCAGCAACTAGAAAGGAGATTAGGGTTTCCTCCTTTGCTCCTTGGTGACCGGCGCTCACTCCTTCCTTCTCCTAGCTTTGGCCGGCCCTCTTCCTCCTCTTTTGCTCCTAGGTGGCCGGCGGTTCTCCAACTCCTTGGTGGTCGGCGCTTCTCCAACCTCTAGGTGGCCGGCGGCAACATTGCAACAACTTGGTCGGCGCTCATCCATTCACTCCTTGGCCGGCGGTTACATCGAGCTCTTTTGATTGGTGGCCGGTTCTAGAAAGGAGGAGTTTTTTGTTTTGTTCTTCTCTTTGTTCGCAGCGAACAAGGAAGGGAAGAACGCGATCTAGAAGGCTTCTACTCGTGAAGGATCTTCGCCCACATGTCGTCCACGAGGAGGATAGGACATACGATAGAAGATCGTAAGGTATAAAAGTTTTACAACTTTATTTTCTGATCTTAGCATGTTCTTTTATGTGTTGATTATACAAGTGTACATTTGTATATATTTTGTATAATCATGGACCCCGAAGACAAACACAAAAACCGGCGATCCGTCCGTCATCTCTTCCGCAGCTAACCAACTAGAAGAGTTGTGTTGCTTGAACAACTAGTTTGTTCATGCGATCACTCAAGTTGTTAGCACGACGATGTATTGGTTGTGCTAAGGAAACTCATCCCATCCGGATTAATTCTTTCATTAGTGAAAATTTTAATCCGGGGATATGGGAGCCAATGAGCCTCCGAAGCAACTCCCTACAGGTTGAGTAGTCTACTTGGAGATCAAGAAACTCTTTATTGATAAGTGGATGACACAGTCTATGCCTTATTGATCAATCTAGATATCAAGGATAGAAGGACTGAGTCATACACGATAGTAGTCACGGAAAGGTTATGTCAGATCTCAACATTCTCGTCACTTGGGTAGCAATAATGTATTGCTAGATGTCGCTCATTGCTTATGTCTCTAAAAGGGTTTTAGAAACATTGTCAATGTTACGAGAACCTATTAGGTCACACACTTAGGACATGTGAGTTAGAGATGGCTCATGTGATGAGCCATTGGGCCATCAGGTTAAGTCTATTCTAGATTAGACTCAATTGGGTTGAGTCTAATGTAGATTAGACTTAATGAGTAGGACTCAAGGTATACCCAATGAATCTGACTCAAGTTAGACTCAAGTCAAATTTGAATTGAGTAGGACTCAAGGTATACCCAATGAATCTGACTCGAGTTAAACTCATGTCAGATTCGGATTGAGTGAGACTCACCATTAAGATGGGGTTGTATAATCATTAAGATGGAATTAATGGATTATTAATTCCATGGAAACCAAGATTCAAAACCTTTCATATTCAATGGTTGAATATAAAATATTTTCGTGGGTTTTTGAAGGGTGCGTCTTGATTGTGATCTTCCTCTTCTTCTTCCTCTACCTTCTTGGTCAAACCAATCTTGTGGCTAGTACCATAGTTTGGTTCCACTCCATCTCATGGTTCATGTGGATATTGTGGAGGAGCAGACATACTGACCGCGCTGAGATCCGAACACAAAGTGTTGCTGATGGGATTGCGAAGGGCACGCATCGAAGGTAACTACGATTCTCATATGATAAAATCGATCAAACGAGTATGATGTTTTTGCATGGATCTCTGGAGGGATCCTATTTTTCGCTGCTTAGTGCTTGTAAAATTGTTTCCGAGCATGCATGGATTCCCTACACTGATGGCTTGAGAAGTCTACTTCCATGGATGGCAGTCAACTGTTGGTCGAGTTTGCGTATAGAATGCTCAGAGCCGATCGTCACGGCCATACAAGCTTATAAATAATCGATGGATAATGGCAGTCAACTGCCAGTGTATCCATTGGCTTGGATGTCGATGTGGATTAAGTCGTTGTGAGACAACGACACTGTTGGCAGGAGATTTGGAGGGAATTTGCTGTTGCAATCCTGACCTTCAAGGCTACTCTTAAGCGACCAAAAGCAAGCTTTAAAGTTCACATTTTGTAAAGTTCTCTTTACTTGTATTTGTGTAGTTTACTTGTATTTGCTTGTATTTCTTTCTTATTGTTGTAAGAATCCTTGTACGAGGTTTCTCCACCTCCGACTTATTATCGAGGAGGAGTATTATTGATTAGTGGTGATGTTTGCATCGCTAGGGCTCATTCAAGCCCAATCCGTGGAGTAGGAACCCTAAGGTTCCGAACTACGTTATATCGCGTGTTTTGTTGTGCTTGTATTTTGTTATTGCTTTATTATTTGTATTCTGTTGTGCATAAAATGTTTTGTAGCGAGCACGATTGAATTTCGTCAAGTTGATGAAGACACGCCATTCACCCCCCCCTAAGCACTCACGGAAGTTCCTACAGACTCCTCCTTATGTATAGTCTCTACTAGAAAGTCAGCTAATGCTTAAGCTTTAATAGAGGTACGAGGCTGATAAGTAATGTCATATTCACTAAGTTCAGTAGCCCATTTAATAAGCTTTCCTGTAGCTTCTGGATGAGTAAGTATTCTACCCAGAGGAGTATCAGTAAGTACCACCAAGGGATGTGATAGAAAATAGGGTCGTAATCTCCTAGCAGTTAAGACCAGACCCCAAGTTAACTTCTCTAGATTAGTATACCAGATTTCAGGTCCCTTCAACAGATAGTTGATATAATAAATTAGATGTTGCTAACCTTTATCTTCTCGAACTAATACCGAACTTACAGCAACTAGTGAAAGAGCTAGATATACCCATAACATTTTCCCAGACTGAGGTTTAGCTAAGGAAGGTGGCTCAACCAAGTACTCCTTCAGAGATTGAAAAGCATTATCACAGTGTTCATCCCATTTGAATCGTGTAGCTCTTTTTAATATCTTAAAGAAAGGAAGACTCCTATTTGTCGACCGGGATATGAATCTAGGTAAAACAGTAATTCTGCCTAATAACCTCTGCACTTCTTTTAAATTTTTTGGAGGTTGCATTTGCTGGATAGCCACAATCCTAATAGGATTAGCTTTACTACCTTGTTCAGTAACCAAAATCCCAAGAAACTACCCTGAATAATCCCAAATACACACTTCTCTGAAATTAACTTCATTTTATACTTGCAAAAAGTGCCGAAAGTTTCCTCTAAATCAGATATTAATTGCTCGAGATGTAAAGTTTTAGCCAAAATATCATCCACATATACCTCTACATTTCTCCCCAACAGCTTTTCAAACATTTTATCCATTAATCTCTGATAAGTAGCCCCAACATTCTTTAACCCAAAAGGCATAACCACATAACAGAAAGCCCCCTCTGCTGTAATAAAACTTGTAGGAAATCGCTTCGGAGGCTCATCGGCTCCCATGTCCCCGGATTAAAATTTTTAACAATGAAAACTAATCCGGATGGGATGAGTTTCCTAAGCTCAACAAATTCGTCGTCGTGCTATCGACTTGAGCGATCGCTTGAACAAACTAGTTGTTCAAGCAACACAACTCTTCTAGTCGGTTAACCGCGGAAGAGATGACGGACGGATCGCCGGTTTTTGTGTTTATCTTCGGGGTCCATGATTATACAAATACATACACATGCAAACTAGTATAATCAACACATACTAATCAAAATAATAAGAACATGCAAAGATCAATAATAAAAGTTATAAAACTTTTATACCTCTTGATCTTCTATTGTATGTCCTAACCTCCTTGTAGACTTCGTGTGGGCGAAGATCCTCCACAAGTTGAAGCTTCCTAGATCTTCTTCAATCCAAAGAAAGAAGAACTCTCCTTCCCTTCTTGCTTGAGCCAACCACCAATCCACAAAGGATTGATGTCACCGGCCCCAAGAATAGAGATAACTAAATGGAAACCACCAAGGAACCAAACTAGGGACAAACCCTAGCTTCTAGTGCCGCCGGCCAATAGGGAGTGAAGAGGATAAAGGGAATATGTTGGGTGCCGGCCAAGGTATAGGAAAAAAAGAGAAGGAGCCGGCAACACCCTAGGAATAAGAAGAGCACTTCTCCTATAGTTGCCGCCCAACCAAGCTTTCAAACCCTAGCCGCCCAACCTTTCTTCCTTTAGATTTCTTGCCGCCCAAGCAATGAGAGGCTAAACCCTAATTTCCAAAAACCAAATCCTCCTTGCCGCCCAACCCATTCTCCCATATATATAGAGTTAGGTTTAGGCCTAGGTTTAATCTCCTCCATTGGTTCTAGAGATTTAATCTCAACCGTCGAATCTTAGAGATTTAATCTCAACCGTCGGATCTTAGAGATTTAATCTCCACCTAGGGATTTAATCTCAACTGTCAGATCAAGAGATTTAATCTCAACCGTCGGATCTAGAGATTTAATCTCAACCGTCGGATCTAGAGATTTAATCTCAACCATCGGTTCTAGAGATTTAATCTCCACCGTCGGTTCTAGAGATTTAATCTCAACTGTAGGTTCTAGAGATTTAATCTCCACCGTCGGTTCTAGAGATTTAATCTCAACCGTCGGTTCTAGAGTTTTGTTTTCCATCATTGGATCTAGAGTTCATGAGGTTTATATTAGGCTACGATAGGGACCATGAGGAGGAGTTGGATCTTGGCCACCCGATGGATCGGAACCACACAAACTTGATCCATCAATGATGTTCCATTCCACTAGAGGATCATCATTGAACTACCTCACCAACCCCATAAATTAATATGGGCTTCATATATTATTTGTACATCCATCTCCCCATGTTTAAGATATCGAATGTCCGTCAATTAATTGATTTACTGACCATCAATTAATTAACATCTAACTCCTCGAGTAGTACCACTCAACCTTATCATCATGTTGACTAAGTCAACCTGCAGGGTTTACATGATGAACCTTATGAGCTCCTCAAGGGGACATCATCAACCTAATATATAGGACACGGTTTCCTTCTATAATCAACGGTACACCATGTAAATAATATCATTTCCCAACTTACCGGGCATATTGATTTAATCCATAGAAATCTCACCCTTTGGTAAATCAAAGAAATAAATACTAAGTACATGTGCCCGTTATTATATCGGGATTAAGAGCATGTACAACATAATATCCGAGGTCCGATTCAATTATGTAGTCAGCAATAAATTGAATCACCTCTATGTTGGTTCTGCTCAATACACCTAAGTGTACTAGTGTAACTCTATGTTCAAGACAAAACAATACCAAGCTACACTACAACCATGCCAATGGCTTGTCCAAAACCATCTTGGTTGTGAGCCTCTACTTACATTCTACAAGGGACTGATAACATGATCTTCTGTGCCACACCAAGCACTATGTTATCTACAATGTAAAATATTAGACAATATGCACACATATAATAAATATAAAGTGTAAACAATGATCATGTGATTCTTATTTCAAAATAAAAATGTTCATACAAAAAGAGCTAGGCTTTCAGTATACATTCCAACAATCTCCCACTTATACTAAAAGACTATGTTGTCATCACACTGCCATACATCTGATCTCCATGTCCTCCACATGCCTATCAAACGCTTTCGCTAGAAGGGCCTTAGTGAATGGATCCGCCAGGTTATCCTCTTATGCAATCTTGGCGATAGCTACTTCTCCTCGCTTTACGATCTCTCGTATCAGGTGGTACTTGCGCTCTATGTGTTTACTCGCCTTATGGGCTCGTGGTTCCTTCGAGTTTGCAACTGCACCACTATTATCACAATAAATTGTGATAGTTCTGGGCAAACAAGGAATCACATCCAAGTCCATCAAGAAGTTCCTGAGCCATACAGCTTCCTTGGCTGCCTCAGAGGCTGCCACATACTCAGCTTCCATGGTAGAGTCCGCCACGCATTTCTACTTGACACTCCTCCATACTATGGCTCCACCTCCAAAAGTAAACACAAACCCTGAGGTAGACTTACTCTTGTCCCTATCTGATTGGAAATTCGAATCCGTGTAACCCACAGGGACTAATTGATCTGCCCGGTAAACCAGTATATAATCCCTAGTCCTTCTCAGGTACTTCAATATATGCTTTACCGCAGTCCAATGTCCTTGTCCAGGATTACTCTGATATCTGCTAACCATGCCCACGGCAAAGCAGATATCTGGTCTCTTACATAGCATAGCATACATGAGGCTTCCTACTGCCGAAGCATAAGGAACCGCCTTCATCTCCTCTATCTCCTTTGATGTTTTAGGACACATCTCTTTAGATAAAGGAACTCCATGCCTAAAAGGTAGAAAACCTTTCTTGGAGTTCTGCATGCTAAAACAAGCTAGGACCGTGTCTATGTATGAAGCTTGAGATAAGCACAACATCCTTTTCTTGCGATCCCTTATAACTTTGATCCCAAGGATGTATCCCACTTCTCCCAAGTTCTTCATGTCAAACTGTTTGGACAACCATACCCTTACGTCTGATAACACTTTGATATTGTTGCCAACTAACAAAATGTCATCTACGTATAGTACAAGAAATACCACTACGTTTCCATCACATCTTTTGTATACACATGGCTCATCCGGACTTTGAATAAATCCATATGACTAGATTACCTCATCAAAACGGATGTTCCAAGATCTCGAAGCTTGCTTCAATCCATATAAGGACCGATTAAGCTTACACACTAGATGCTCTTTGCCTTTAGCAATGAATCCCTCTGGTTGCCGCATATAGATGTTCTCCTCAAGACTTCCGTTAAGGAAAGCTGTCTTGACATCCATCTGCCAAATCTCATAATCCACATGAGCAGCTATAGATAAGAGAATTCGGATAGACTTAAGCATAGCTACTGGCGAAAAAGTCTCCTCATAATCGATACCCTCTTTCTAAGTATACCCTTTCGCAACATGCCTAGCTTTGAAGGTCTCAACCTTCCCGTCTACTCCTCTCTTTCTCTTGTAGATCCACTTGCATCCAATGGCTTTCACACCATCGGGTGGTTCTACTAGCTCCCATACATGATTAGAATCCATAGATTCTATCTCTGAATTCATCGCTCTTTGCCAAGATATCGCATCTCTATCTTGGAGTGCCTCGTCATATGTCCAGGGATCAGGTTCATGTTCGCCAGGGACCAAATCAGAAGATTCTCCCAAGAACATGAATCTCTTGGGTTGCCTAACAACCCTCCCACTATGACGAGGTGCCTCCTGTGTATGCTCTGTGACACGCGGTGCAGTGACTTGTGGTATCTCCTCTTGTACCGGTGGTACTGAAGTCGGGACTTCCCCTGTCAACTCCTCAAGAACAATCCTACTTGTTGGCTTGTGGTTCATCACATAGTCCTCCGATAATCTTTTGCTAATGAGCCCTATCCGCCATTCCCCACAAAGCGCAGTCGAGAAGGTAAACCTTGGATTCTCGTGGTGTGTGTTTAACATTGCCTTGCATGGCCAAGACGAGCCATGTAGAGCGCCATGTTTATAACGCTTGTTGCCGTAACCGAAAACGATACGCCTATGTATAAATTCCATAATACCCGGGTAATGGGACGGCGAAATAAGATTAGCAATACGCACCGAACGAATGTGTGTTGTCGTTTCCAGAGCAAACCCCAAGAACGAATCAGGTAACTCATAATAACTCATCATCGATCTGACCATCTCCATAAGAGTCCTATTCCTTCGCTCCACCACACCATTCTGCTGGGGTGTGCCAGGTGCGGACAATTGGGATTGAATCCTAGCCTCTGATAAGTAACTCCTAAACTCTCCCAAGAGGTACTCGCCACCACGATCAGATCGTAGTGTCTTGATACTTTTACCTTGACGATTCTCCACATCAGCCTTGAATTCTTTGAATCTGTCAAAGCACTCAGACTTGCGGCACATCAAGTAAATGTATCCATACCTTGAATAATCATCTATAAAAGAGACGAAGTATTCAAAGCCACCTCTAGCCTGGATAGACATAGGACCGTACAGATCAGAATGAACCAATTCTAACACATTTTTGGCCCTATACCCCTTGCCCTTGAAAGGCCTCTTGGTCATTTTACCTTCCAAGCAAGATTCGCAGGTTGGGAGATCCTCCACCACTAATGAACCCAAAGGTCCATCAGCTATCAACCTTTGAATTCTACTCAGGTTAATATGACCAAGTCTTAGGTGTCAAAGATATGTCTAGTTCATTTTCGAAGGTTCTTTTCTCTTATTGGACTTAGAAGATGAGTTATTCACTTCTATATGCATCGTGGGAGCTTTTGGTTCAAGAGTATACAAATTGCCAACCAATGTACCTGAACAGATAATCTCTCTATTTCTTTTTATAACAACTCTGTCATTAAAAGAAACAGAATATCCATCCATAAACAATTTAGAAACCGAAATCAAATTCTTTCTAAATGTAGGTACATAAAGATAATTTCTCAAAACCAAAACTTTATTTCTATCAAACGATAAATAAACGTCTCCCACTGCAATAGCCGCTACCTTTGTAGCATTGCCCATGTAGACGGTAATTTCTCCTTCAGCTAGTCGTCAGGTTTCCTGGAACCCCTGCAAAGAATTACAGACATGATCAGTGGCTCGTACACACACACAGTGCGTAGATAACACCACTAAACATGTTTCAACGAGTAAGGCAGAAGATATACCTATGTTCTGCTTTAGGAAGGGGAAGTCTTTCTTCCCAAGTCCAGTCTGTCTACAAGTGAAGCACTTGCCTTTCGACTTCTTCACTCCTCCCTGAGGTCCACCTGCCATTTTTGCTCTACCTTGTTTCTTCTTCTTATTGCCTTTCAGCTTAGAAGTAGAAACCTTCTAAGCAATCATAGCTTCCTGCCTAGCAGCTCGATTCTGGTATCCGAAAAGTTCCTTTTCCCCAGAATCATCTGCAGGCCTAGGAGGACACTCATCAACAGTTAAGACACTATCCACATTTCTTTTCCAATCAATATTATTTGAGTACAGTAAGTTTGTTTCCTTTAGCATCATAGTAAGTGGGTTGAAAGCCATTTGAAAATCCTAAGAATCACAATGATCAAAATATTAGATTTCAAATATTATTGATTCCTCAAAACAATAAAATTCCGAAATCAACCAACACCTCAAAACACCGAGAATATTGCATGCCATGATAGTGTGGACGTATACGAATTCTACATTTGTATGAGGAGGTTTTACCCATTAATTTTATTATCTTGTCAACCTTACTTTTTGACAAATAAAATTAATAGTTGGTTCCTCTTTGGCCCTACAAATAAAAGCAGTGACTCCGATGGGGAGGATACTTTTTATTTGCATCTAAGTGTGCACCATTACACGATACTAAGGGAATTATCTTGGATTATGTGCCTTACCGATGGGGAAGTACACACACTCCTAAATAATTTCCTATAACCATTATTTTGTTGGTGCAGTGAGGCACCGAAATCGAACCTGTGTTTTGATTATAGCAAAGACACAAGGTTAAGTCTATTTTGTTATCTCATGAGTCTACTTGAGTGTGCAGAAACAGGTTAAGCTTGAGTTGGATATCTACGACACAGTAAGTGCAAGGTAAGACTCGTGTCCGACGAGCGTAAGTGAGGTCGGATCCTCCGTTTAGGAGTTGATCTTAGGCGGCAATCCGACCCAAAACTTTCCATGAAAGTCTAAGTCGAGATCGGATGGTTAGAAACCATCTAAATCCATCACATTTAATATTTCTACATATTGCTTTGAGCTAACCCTTGTTTGAATTCGAAGTTACTCTAAAATTAGAATTCGAATTTATTCGAATTCGAATTAAAATTAGAACTCGAATTGAAATAAAATTAAATAACTAAAGTATCATGAAAATGGGCAAAAGGAACTAAAAGCAAGGTGGCAACTTATCCCCCAAATCTTGGTGAGGTGGTCGGTCAAAAGCAAGGTGGAAACTTATCCCTCAATTGGTGGTGAGGTGGCCGGATCTCAAGTGGGCGGACAAGGCTTCAAATAGAGGGGGGTGCTTCACATCTTGACATAACAATTATTACAAAGCTTTCAAACGCCTCCACAATGCCGCTCTTCTACGACGACGCCACTACAACGAAGTGCTGCCAACACGAAGCTTCACCGTTAAAGTGTTGGTAATCGTTTTAGTCGATTAATTTAAGTTGTGTTTTTCGAGCTTTTAAATCAAAAAGGAGAGAGGGGCTTGTCTCTCATCCTTGTGTTTTTGTCGAAAGTTTTGTAATCGTAACTCCTACCTCCAACGAGGAGGAGTGTTTTAGTGATTGCCCTCCGTACGTGGTCTAGGACCATTAGGGCCTTGGATTAGCAGCCGGTTGGCTGTGAACCAAGTAAAACTCCTTGTGTCCATCTCTTTTTCACTGTGTTTATCTCTCACTTATCGTTTTTACAACAAAAGAAAAGAAAAACCGTTTTGCGCTATTCACCCCCCCCCCCTCTAGCGCTCATTTCGATCCTACAATTGGTATCAGAGCTGGGGGCACTCAAATTTGGTGAAACCACCAATTTGAGTAATTTGTATTTCTTTTGTTTGCTTTGTTTCGCTTCACGTTAATTTGGGTGTGTTTTTTAAATGTTCTAAATTTTATTCAGACTTTTCTTTAATTTAATTTTATCGCTTTTAATCTTTCTATTGATCATCCTAACAAAAAAAACTCTTAATTACGATTTTTTAATTCTATTACTGATTAAAATTAGTTTTTCCCAGAATTAAAAATTCTTTCATTTTTTTTTAAACACTTGAATTTTTCAAACCCTAAAATCTTTATATTTCGTTTTATAAAGTTTTCTCGTTAATCTTAGCATTGAATTAAATCTTATTTCCACTAAAATAGATTTTCAATCAATTTACAAAATTTAATCAATTAAAAATCAATTAAAAACTTATTTTAATTTTTAAATCTTGAATATAAGTTTGGTTTTTCAATATTTTTACTTAATTTCAACATTAGATTTTTTTCTACAAAATAGTTTTTAATTAATTTTCGAAATTAATTAATTTTTTTTTTACAGAATTAAAATTAATTTTCTAATTAGTTAATCTATTGATTGATTTATTTATCTTTTCTTCTTCCCAAGACTACTAATCCAAGACGCAAGTCTTGGACCTTTGTTGTCTATGTGTTTTTTTCTTTTTTCTTCTTACTGTTTAGTGTTAATGGCCCATCTCGAGGGTTTTAGCATCGTCCACCACCGCTTTACACGGTGACGATTTCCGTTACATCGGAAAGGTCGGATGGAGTGCTTCCTAAAACCCAAATAGAGATGTGGATTGTGATCCAAACCGGGTTCACCCTTCCTACTAATGAAGAAGGTGAATCCTTGATTACAATCAGTGGTCCATTACCACTAAATGACAAGTCGAGGCGAATGCAAAGGCGACTCAAATCTCGGTCGCGCTATCCAAGGAGGAGTGAACCGAAGTCGGACCCTTCATCAACGCAAGAGATCTCTCGGATGAGGTGATCGAGTTACACGAAGGATCGGATCAAGCTAAGGTTTGCAAAGCGATTTGTTGTTCAATAAATTGTACACACTAAAAATGCAAGAACACGGCGAACACAATTGCACGCGGCCCGTGACATAGTCAACCACCAGATTCAATAGATGAAAGTCGAAAACCGAGATCTAATCGGTATGTTCTAAATTCTTTCCTAGGACCACCTTGTGGCATCCATGGTCGATGCCTACAAGGTATCTAAGGACCTAGCTAAAGTTAGAATAGACGAATTATTCTCGATTTCAATTACATGAGCACAACTCGAACCCGAGAGGGGTATAGCCTTGTTTGCGTGTTCAAAGAAGAAGAAAATCGCAAGCAAGCCACCACCAACCAAGAGGAAGACGAGTCCAAAGAAGAAGTTGACCCGAGTCGATCGTCAACTAATGAACCTAGCTCGAAGGATAGCCAAGGGACGAAAGCGAACCATGACTCGACCCAACCAAGGTAAGCCTAAAAGTTCTAATATTAGGTGTTATGAGTGTAACAGGTTTGGACATATCAAGTCCGAGTGCCCCAAGCTCAACCACCAAGCACCTAAGCACAAGAAGGCCCTCAACGCGACATGGGAAGAAGCGTCATCTGAAGAAGACGAAGACCACATCTTCATGGCGAAATCGATTGAGTCAGACACGGAGACCGAACCTGAACTTGAGTCAGAACCTGAGGATGACTCGGACTACGAAGCTACCTTCAAGTCAAGCCACGGATACGCATCCGGTTCAAAAGATACCCTTAAAGTGAGTCGAACTTTATTTAATACTTTACATAATACGGTTAGGTTTTTTTCTAGGAAATTAGTTAAGTCCGAGTCCAAGGTTGAGACCCTAGTTGAGGAGGTCAAACTCCTCAAACACAAGGTCTCCCTAACCTCTTCAACTAGTCAAGTTCGAGAAGAGGACCCAACTCGAGCTGAAAAGCTCGAAGTTGAGAACTCTCTCTTGAAAAATCAAGTTGAAGATCTTAGGAACACATTGGAAAGGTTCACTTCGGGATCCAAAGGACTTGACCTCCTACTTGGATCTCAAAGGGCCGTGTACAACAAGGCTGGACTAGGGTTTAACTCAAACACGACTAATAGGTCGTATATGTCAATTGTAAGTCGACATAGGAAACATGTCCAAGCATGGGTCCCTAAGAACTTTTTGATTTCAACTCTAGGATCCAACCCGTACTGGGTTCCCAAGGACCAAATCCACTATGTGGATAGACCGAACCGATTCAACGGTCTAGGGGGAGCCAGTACAAAACATGTTTGTGCTTTAACTTAGAAATTGCATGCTTTTTTTTTAAAACTTGTGAACTCACTTAGAACACGTACATAACCAACTAAAATCCTTCGAAAAGATTGAGCCTCGGGGAGCCTCTTTTCAAAAATAACCAGTTAGACTAGGAAATAGTCTTAGGTGAGTCAAGTCATCATTTTCTTGAAAATGGCTTTGTCTAAGGAAGTGGTCGATGATCCGATAAAAGAAGGCCCCTGTGCCTCGCCACGACCTAGAAGCCATGATCTTGAAAAGGTAAACTTGACAAGCCTAGGGTCAAATCCAAATTTAACATAAAATTACTTGAACCTAAATGCACTTAATCAACTTAATTGGAAGTCATCTCACAAAAAGCACATAAGTATAACATGCTTGATCATATAGACACAGATGAGATGACCTAGGTTTAACAACTTACAACCAATTTTTTTAAAAAAAAATCTAACATCCAATCCAACCACCTTGTGTGTAGGATCAATGGATGTTGGACAGCGGTTGCTCCCGACACATGACCGGGGATCAACTCAAATTCACGAAGCTTCGATTCAAATGACAAGGATCGGTGGCCTTTGGGAATAACGGCAAGCTCAAAATCATCGGATCAGGTGATATCGAGCTTAACTCGAATTTTGTTATTAAAAATGTATTACTTGTAGAGAATTTTGAATATAACCTGCTTAGCGTAAGCCAATTATGTGACAATAACTATAAGATCGTATTTTTAGAAAATGAATGTGTAATTAAAACAAATAAAACAACTAAAACAATACTCAAAGGAACTAGGACAAATAACATTTATACAATTAACTTAATCAAATCCTCAGCCAAATGTCTTATGACACAGGAAGAGGAATCATGGTTGTGGCACCGATGACTCTGGCCACTGCACTCAAGACTCGGCCCACAAGATGAGTCGAGTGGCTTAGTCGAGGCTTACCTAACCTCAACAATTTGGTTAATAAAATCAGAATGCTTGTCAACAAGGAAAACAACCTAGGACACAACACAAGTTAACTAACCAAGAACGAACCTCAAGTGTACTTGAGCTCCCGTGATATGGATCGATTCGATTCACATGGAGCCAAGTCACTCAATAGAAGTCAATATTGCTTAGTCATAATTGACGACTACTCCAGGTTTACCTGGGTTAGGTTCATCAAACATAAAAATGATACCCTAGATCAATTAATCAATCTATTCAAATTAATCGAGAATCAAAAAAACCTTAAGGTTAAAAGACTTAGAAGCGATCATGGTGGTGAATTCGAAAATCAAAGGTTCACCGATCAGAATCTAAATGGATACCACCATGAATTACTCTTGCCCTAGGACCCTCAACAAAATGGCCTAGTGGAGCGGAAAAACCGAACTCTACAAGAAGCCGCTAGGACCATGTTGAGCGAATCGACCTACGATAGGTTTTGGCGAAGCCGTGTTACGCTTGCTATGTCCAGAATAGGATCCTTATGGTAAAGAGGCACCTTAAGACCTCGTACGAGATTTATCACAATAAAGTACCCAACATCAAGTACTTTAGGGTATTTGGATGTAAAGTACATATCTTAAACACTAAGAACCACCTAGGGAAATTCAAATCCAAAACCTCCACCGGAATCTTCTTAGGATACTCAACCACGAGTAGGGCCTATAGGGTATATAACCACGATACCCTTAAAGTCGAAGAGACTATTAATGTAGTGTTCGATGAAGTACCCGAACCTACAAAACCCTTAATGACCCCAAGTGTTGAGCCCACTGATACCAAACTCGTCTCCGACCCTGAGATCGAGTCTAATCCACATTAACCAACTTCTCTTATCGACCAAGTGACAAGTGATCCGAGTCAAACTAGTGTTCAACCAAGTCACCCCATTGATCAAGCATTAGGTGACACAAACCCAACCCAATCTAGGATTCAGACTAACCACCCTATCGATCAAGTGATAGGAGATCCTAATCTAGGAGTTCGAACTAGAGCATCCTATAGGAACCTTAGTCAAATTTCCTTAATTTCAAAGATAGAACCCAAATCAATTGAACAAGCTCTTCTTGATCCCGATTGGATTATTGCAATGCAAGAAGAGCTAGCTCAATTTACTAGGAATGAAGTGTAGGAATTAGTACCACCACCTAAAGACAAAACGATAATTGGAACAAGGTGGGTGTTTCGAAATAATCTTGATGATAAAGGTGAAGTAATTAGAAACAAGGCTAGCTTAGTCGCCAAAGGGTTTAGTCAAGTCAAAGGCTTAGATTACGACGAAACCTATGCCCCAGTAGCTAGACTCGAATCCATTCGAATGTTGCTAGCTTATGCCGCACATCGAGGATTTAAGCTGTTTCAAATGGATGTTAAGTCGGCATTCCTAAATGGATACATTAAAAAAGAAGTTTATGTTAGCCAACCCCCCGGATTCGAAAATCTAGATAAACCCGACCATGTTCTAAAACTTAAGAAAGCTCTCTATGGACTTAAACAAACTCCTCGAGCTTGGTACGAGAGACTTTCAATCCATCTTAAGTCAAAAGGGTTTAAACAAGGCTTAGTTGACCCAACTCTCTTTGTAAAAACCTTAGGTAAAGAAATATTCATAGCTCAAATTTACGTAGACGATATAATTTTTGGAACCTCTAACTCAGCCTTACTAAACAAGTTCGTTTCACTCATGGAAAGTGAGTTCAAAATGAACTTGGTAGGCGAGTTAAGTTTATTTTTAGGTCTACAAATTAAACAAACTAAGGATGGTATATACCTATATCAACAAAAATACACTAAGGAGTTAATTAAAAGATTTGGAATGCAAGACGCTAAGATAATAAACACCCCAATGGCGATTAATGTTAACATAGGAGAAGACCTAGAAAGTAAGTCCATTGACTTAAAGTACTATAGGAGCGTGATAGGAAGTCTCCTATACTTAACTGCGAGTCGACCCGACATCCTATTCGCAGTAAGTATGTGCGCCAGGTTTCAAACCTGTGCTAAGGAGTCTCACCTAACCCTAGTTAAGCGTATCCTTAGATATCTTAAGGGTACACTTAACGTTGGTATTTGGTACCCTAGATCTACGGAGTTCGAACTAATCGGCTACTCCGATTTAGATTATGCCGGTAGTAAACTCGATAGAAAGAGCACGAGTGGTTGTTGTCAACTACTCGGCTCGAGTCTAGTGAGTTGGTGTAGTAGGAAGCAACATTGTGTTGCCTTATCTACCACCGAAGCCGAATACGTTGCGATGGGTGAGTGTGTAACTCAGCTTCTTTGGTTGAAGCACACTCTCCGAGACTTTAGGTTGGACTTCACCAAAACTAAAATTTTTGTAGACAACATAAGTTCGATAAATCTAACTAAGAACCCTATATGCCATTCAAGGACAAAGCATATAGAGGTAAAACACCATTTCATTCGAGAACATGTAGCCAACGGCTCCATACAACTCGAATATGTTGACTCGAAGTCTAACCTAGCAGACTTATTTACTAAACCACTACCCGAAGCCGAATTTAGTCTCTTGAGACAAAAATTGGGCTTGTGCGTAATAGAATAGGTTAGCAAAAGTTTTCAAATGCTATTTTCAAAAAATTTATTTTTGAATTTTATTTTTCTTATTTTTTTTTCTTTATGCAAATGGAACTAGTTTAGGACTTCCCCTAGATATCATGATCCTATAGATTTAAGGAGCCAACACATCTCACAACACATAGGGTTAATGTGTTTGTGTATTAAGCCACCTAGAACGGCGTGAGATGTTAGGACCCTACTCCAGGTTCCAAGATGTAGATCAAGTGCGTCAATATGAACCTCGGAGTATAAATATGCAACTAATATTAACCAACTCTAATCAAAACTTGTTGATAATATCATTTCAATCAAGTCAAACTAGAGTTGAACATTTAGATGAATTATTTTCACATACTATTTTCAAAATCATCATGCTTGGACTTAGGGTTTTCTTAAACCCCCCCCCCCTACTTTTTTTCTTGATTTATGTCAAAAGGGAAAGAAAAGGCCAAAGTTAAAGTTCAATAAATTCAAATTTTTGAATTTGATAACTTAACTTAAAACTTTGATTCTGGCCTAAGTTAAGGGGGAGTAAGGTTTAGGTTTCAACTCTTCGGAATTGAAAACTTTAAAGGCCCAAGTTAAGAAATCAAAAGTTAAACCTTTTGAATAATTAACCTTTTGACTTAACTTTTGATTACTTAACTTGCACTTATTTTTGACTCTAAAGAGCCTAAGTTAAGAATGACATTTACTTAACTCGTTATCTTTTGTGTTTGGATAACTAAAAGTCTTTTTCAAGTACTCACCCTCGGTCAAGGGGGAGGGTTCCTCTAAGGGGAGAACTTGAGAAATATTTTTACTACTCCTACTTTTGCTTCATGTCTTTACTGTTTCATGCACTTAATTTCCTTAACTTTGTGTGTTTTTTCCATAGATCAAAAAGGGGGAGATTGTTGGTGCAGTGAGGCACCGAAATCGAACCTGTGTTTTGATTATAGCAAAGACACAAGGTTAAGTCTATTTTGTTATCTCATGAGTCTACTTGAGTGTGCAGAAATAGGTTAAGCTTGAGTTGGATATCTGCGACACAGTAAGTGCAAGGTAAGACTCGTGTCTGACGAGCGTAAGTGAGGTCGGATCCTCCGTTTAGGAGTTGATCTTAGGCGACAATCCGACCCAAAACTTTCCATGAAAGTCTAAGTCGAGATCGGATGGTTAGAAACCATCTAAATCCATCACATTTAATATTTCTACATATTGCTTTGAGCTAACCCTTGTTTGAATTCGAAGTTACTATAAAATTAGAATTCGATTCGAATTAAAATTAGAACTCGAATTGAAATAAAATTAAATAACTAAAGTATCCTGAAAATGGGCAAAAGGAACTAAAAGCAAGGTGGCAACTTATCCCCCAAATCTTGGTGAGGTGGCCGGTCAAAAGCAAGGTGGAAACTTATCCCTCAATTGGTGGTGAGGTGGCCGGATCTCAAGTGGGCGGACAAGGCTTCAAATAGAGGGGGGTTCTTCACATCTTGACATAACAATTATTACAAAGCTCTCAAACGCCTCCACAACGCCGCTCTTCTACGACGACGCCACTACAACGAAGTGCTGCCAACACGAAGCTTCACCGTTAAAGTGTTGGTAATCGTTTTAGTCGATTAATTTAAGTTGTGTTTTTCGAGCTTTTATATCAAAAAGGAGAGAGGGGCTTGTCTCTCATCCTTGTGTTTTTGTCGAAAGTTTTGTAATCGTAACTCCTACCTCTAACGAGGAGGAGTGTTTTAGTGATTGCCCTCCGTACGTGGTCTAGGACCATTAGGGCCTTGGATTAGCAGTCGGTTGGCTGTGAACCAAGTAAAACTCCTTGTGTCCATCTCTTTTTCGCTGCGTTTATCTCTCACTTATCATTTTTACAACAAAAGAAAAGAAAAACCGTTTTGCGCTATTCACCCCCCCCCCTCTAGCGCTCATTTCGATCCTACATATTTGACCTAGTGATCCGCAAACAAACTCATCCGATGGGGAGGAAAGCACTCAGAGCCGACACGCAAGTCTGTTGCATCACACGTCAAATTGTAATGGAGGCCGCGGGAATTAATTAAAATATCCCTCTCCCACTTAGTAAATTGAAAATGAGGAATTTTCAAGCACACACAACATGCATATAAAACAAATCAGCAATAAATATGGAAAAAACAGAATTTTTCCAACTATTATGGCTTTGTTCTCCAATATGAGTCCCGCCGTGTCGCTACCTCGTCCGCTCCACCTTTTCCGTGTGCAAGCCACATAAAGAGATCCGAGCCGAGACATATCATTTTAATTTACATCCATCGATCCTATACTCCACGAAGGAGTGTACAAACGATCTAGATCGAAAGTAAACTAAAATGATCGGCTAAACAATGTCGTATTTAATTACAAAAATTAAATACTAATCTAGCCTCGTCAACCCCGAGGATTCAAATGATATACATACAATCACATACACACATATAGCCATAATAGTCAGATCTTATGCCTGCAACCAAAAAGTTAGACTACGCACATCCTACTATTATCTGGCATACTCAATATATGATATGTGCATGAAAGTAACCGAATCCAAAACACACAAAATCGGAAACCGTGGCTCTGATACCAATTGTAGGGAATCTCTTCGGAGGCTCATCGGCTCCCATGTCCCCGGATTAAAATTTTCAACAATGAAAACTAATCCGGATGGGATGAGTTTCCTAAGCTCAACCAATTCATCGTCATGCTATCGACTTGAGTGATCGCTTGAACAAACTAGTTGTTCAAGCAACACAACTCTTCTAGTCGGTTAGCTGCGGAAGAGACGACGGACGGATCGCCGGTTTTTGTGTTTATCTTCGGGGTCCATGATTATACAAATACATACACATGCAAACTAGTATAATCAACACATACTAATCAAAATAATATGAACATGCAAAGATCAATAATAAAAGTTATAAAACTGTTATACCTCTTGATCTTCTATCGTATGTCCTAACCTCCTTGTAGACTTCGTGTGGGCGAAGATCCTCCACAAGTTGAAGCTTCCTAGATCTTCTTCAATCCAAAGAAAGAAGAACTCTCCTTCCCTTCTTGCTTGAGCCAACCACCAATCCACAAAGGATTGATGCCGCCGGCCCCAAGAATAGAGAGAACTAAATGGAAACCACCAAGGAACCAAACTAGGGACAAACCCTAGCTTCTAGTGCCACCGGCCAATAGGGAGTGAAGAGGATAAAGGGAATATGTTGGGCGCCGGCCAAGGTATAGGGAAAAAAGAGAAGGAGCTGGCAACACCCTAGGAAGAAGAAGAGCACTTCTCCTATAGTTGCCGCCCAACCAAGCTTTCAAACCCTAGCCTCCCAACCTTTCTTCCTTTGGATTTCTTGCCGCCCAAGCAATGAGAGGCTAAACCCTAATTTCCAAAAACCAAATCCTCCTTGCCACCCAACCCATTCTCCCATATATAGAGAGTTAGGTTTAGGCCTAGGTTTAATCTTCTCTATTGGTTCTAGAGATTTAATCTCAACCGTCGGATCTTAGAGATTTAATCTCAACCGTCGGATCTTAGAGATTTAATCTCCACCTAGGGATTTAATCTCAACTGTCGGATCAAGAGATTTAATCTCAACCGTCGGATCTAGAGATTTAATCTCAACCGTCGGATCTAGAGATTTAATCTCAACCGTCGGTTCTAGAGATTTAATCTCCACCGTCAGTTCTAGAGATTTAATCTCAACCGTCGGTTCTAGAGATTTAATCTCAACCGTCGGTTCTAGAGTTTTGTTTTCCATCATTGGATCTAGAGTTCATGAGGTTTATATTAGGCTACGATAGGGACCATGAGGAGGAGTTGGATCTTGGCCACCCGATGGATCGGAACCACACAAACTTGATCCATCAATGATGTTCCATTCCACTAGAGGATCATCATTGAACTACCTCACCAACCCCCATAAATTAATATGGGCTCCATATATTATTTGTACATCCATCTCCCCGTGTTTAAGATATCGAATGTCCGTCAATTAATTGATTTACTGACCATCAATTAATTAACATCTAACTCCTCGAGTAGTACCACTCAACCTTATCATCATGTTGACTAAGTCAACCTGCAGGGTTTACATGATGAACCTTATGAGCTCCTCAAGGGGACATCATCAACCTAATATATAGGACACGGTTTCCTCCTATAATCAACAGCACACCATGTAAATAATATCATTTCCCAACTTACCGGGCATATTGATTTAATCCATAGAAATCTCACCCTTTGGTAAATCAAAGAAATAAATACTAAGTATATGTGCCCGTTATTATATCGGGATTAAGGGCATGTACAACATAATATCTGAGGTCCGATTCAATTATGTAGTCAGCAATAAATTGAATCACCTCTATGTCGGTCCTGCTCAATACACCTAAGTGTACTAGTGTAACTCTATGTTCAAGACAAAACAATACCAAGCTACACTACAACCATGCCAATGGCTTGTCCAAAACCATCTTGGTTGTGAGCCTCTACTTACATTCTACAAGGGACTGATAACATGATCTTCTGTGCCACACCAAGCACCATGTTATCTACAATGTAAAATATTAGACAATATGCACACATATAATAAATATAAAGTGCAAACAATGATCATGTGATTCTTATTTCAAAATAAAAATGTTCATACAAAAAGAGATATGCTTTTAGTATACATTCCAACAAAACTGACTTTATTCTGATCTTCCAAGGCCAATAGTATCTAATGATACCCTAGATAAGAGTTCATCATTGAGATAAACTGATGCCCAATAGTGGAATCTACTAACTGATCAATGTGAGGCAAAGGATAGCAATCCTTAGGACAAGCTTTGTTAAGATCTCTGAAGTCCACACACATCCTCTATTTTCCTGATGGCTTAGGTACCAATACCACATTAGATAACCTAGTTGGGTACTGTACTTCTCTGATATGTCCAGCCTTCAACAATTTATATACTTCCTCTTTAATAATAGCATCCTTCCCAACTCCAAAGTGTCGGCGCTTTTGTTTGACAGGAACTACAGTAGGTAAGATATACAATTTATACTCCATAACAGTAGGATCAATTCCTAATAAGTCCTATAAAGACCATGCAAAGATATCAACATTTTTTATAAGACATTGTATCAAATCTGCTTTAAGCTGCAATGGAAGATCACAGGCTATAAAGGTAACATGTTCAATACACTTATCATCTAACACAATTGACTCTTTATCAGATTCCCCTATCTCTTTAGCAGCCCCCTTCTGAATGATACACATTGTATCTCCATACTTAGATTTCTGAAAAGGCTTACTAATACATTTTCCTTTTTATCCTATCCGAATAGCATCTACATAACATTTACGAGAGAGTTGTTGGTCACCCTTAACTTTGCCTACTTCATTTCCGATAGGAAACTTAATCTTTTGATGATAAGGAGAAGCTATAGCCAGTAAACTACCTAGAACAGGTCTGCCTAAAATAGCATTATAAGAAGAAGGCATATCAACCACTGTAAAATTAATAAGCACGGTTCTCCTCCTCGACTCTTATCCTAAAGATAAAGGCAGTTTGATTTGGCCCATGGGTTGCACCTCATGACCAAAATACCCAAATAAAGAAGTTCCAACTGGCTGCAAATCAGTGATAGTAACTCCCATTACCAATACAGAATATCCACTGAACTGCCCGGGTCGACAAAAACTCTTCCCACATCGAAATTGGCAATAAGAGCTTGAATGACTAAGGAATCAGTGTGAGGGGTCATCACTCCCTCTAAATCATTAGAATCAAAACCTATCATGGGTCCTCTAACTCTAGAAAGAGCAGCAACAACTGCACATTCCTCTCTACTGTGTCTTTTCCATGCTCTATTAGAATCTCCATTAGTGGAACCATCGGATATCATATTAATAGAACCCCTTATAGGGGGTTGATTAGCAGGCGCAACCCGATCGGGGGCTATCTCCCTTAACTGAGCAGGTTGTGTAGGCCGATTTATAAAAGGTCTTCCCAGATTTCCTCTATCATAATTCCTTCCTTCAAACCCCCACTGATAAGGAGCTAGATTCATAACCAAGTTACGAACATGAGGATAAGCTCCCATAATTCTCTGCAACTCAAAGTCTAGCTACTGACAACTCTGAGTATTATGCCCATACTTCTGATGAAAAGCACAGAAAGTAGGAGCTAGTAATCTCCTAGGCCCTCTGTCAGCTCCAAAGGGTCTTCTTGGTAACAATTGTTCTATTCATACATTCATAACTCTCTCCTTAGAAAACCGCAATTGAGGAGCATATACAGATCTGTCCTCTGCAAGTCGAGCAAGTCTTACCCATTCAATCCTTCTTTCTGGCATTTCCCCTATTCTGAAATCTCAAGAAGTTTACCGAGACTTCTGAGCATCTTCCAGATTAATAAACTTTTCAACCCGAGATAATAAATCATCAAAACTTACAGGAGGCTTTTTAGCCAAAGATTTAAAGAAATCCCCTTCTCTGAGGCCCTAAGTAAAAACTCCCACCATCATACCGGATTCTATAGCAGGAATTTCCCGAGTAGACTGTGTAAATCTATGCACATACTGCCACAAACTTTCCTGTTCTCTCTGCTTAATATCTAAAATACTTAGTGGTTGAGGTAAATACTTTTTAGAACTAGAAAAATATATTAAAAATAATGTGGAAAAATCTTTGAACAATGCAATAGTATGTGGCTTCAAATCACTGAACCATTGTTATGTCAGTCCTATAAAGGTAGTGAGGAACACCCGACACTTAATGTCATCAGTATAGCGATACAACAGAGAAGCATTCTCAAATCTTCTTAAGAGATCTTTAGGATTAGAAGAGCCAATGTATTCATGTAGGATCGAGAAATTCTGAGAGAGGGGGGTGAATCTCAGAGTATAAAATTTTCTTTAGATTTTCAATCTGATTTTATATTTTCAAATATGAGTACGCAGTGGAAATAAAATGAAATTTAGACAAAATCAATTTACTTGGATCACAACCCTAACTGGGTTACTACTCCAAGGCTCGTAGCTCTTCCGAGAGGTACCTCAACGGGCAATCACTATAGTACCCTCCGACTCGAGAACTCTCGACTTTGGAGAGATTCACTTTTTACAAAAATGAGAGAAAGGTAACACTCTACCTTCTCTTGAAATTAAGTACAACAAGAGAATATGAATAGAAATAATATAAGCTAAATTATACCAACACTTTTGAGGAATTTGAAAAAGGCACAGAGTGTCAAAAATGTGTCTTCGTGAGGAAGCTCTTTTGAACGAGAATGAATTTTGGCAGCACTTTGACTTGTTATTATGTTATTCTCGGATCTAGTTGAGAACTTATTTTATAAATCTTTTCCAGTAGACTAGAATGACCTTCAGTCGACTCCACATCAGCCCGTCGATATGGAACTTTTGGTCTTCCAGTCGACTGAAAACACCCCAATCAACTCCATGTCACTCGGCTCCGCATCGGGAAGTTTGCCACTTCAATTGACTGAAACTCCCCAGTCGACTGAAACACTTTCCAACTACAATGTCAGATCTTTGATCGATTACCAGCTAATCCTACTAAGTGTGTATCCAATCGACTGAACCAAACTCAGTCGACTGGACTTCAGTCGACTGAAATCCAATCAGTCGACATGATCCCTGCAAAATGAGATTAGCACAAGCAAATAATATAAAACATGATAGTAGTAGTAATACTGCTCGATCTCGACTACTAAGTCCCATGTGGACTTTCCGTCAGATCAATGCCTAGCTTTGTCCCCTTACAGAGGACTCGGCCTAACCTCTTCACTCGAGGCTTACCTATCAGCTACCTGTCGGACATACCACTCTTGACATCTGATCTGACCTACTAGGACTTCCACCAGCTGTCCGGTCTACCTGACCCAGCTGGACTTTTTGCCGATTGTCCGGTCTCCTATCCTAATTGATCTTCATGCTAAATGTCTGGTCCAAATGACCCATCTAGACTTCATGCCTGGTGTCCGATCCTCCTGATTTATCAAGTCATTTGCCTAGTATCCGGTCAACATGACCTACTAGGACTTCCTATTAAGTCTGCACACATAACATTGATATTAGAACACAAGTAATTCCTAACTTTAACTACGGTTCATACATCAAAACCAAGGAGTGATGCTAACTACATCAACAATCTCCCCCTTTTTATGTATGACAACACATCGGTTAAAGTTAGGAGAATAAGACAGTAATATTCAAATTTTGACATATATAAGAAATACATTAAGTTAAACATGTATGAGATGCATATATAAATTTTTACATCTCCCTTTCAATAAGTCTCTTCTCTCTAACTTTATATCTCCTCTCTCCCCCTTTGGCATACATCAAAATCAAAATTAATTTTAAAATGCCACAACTTTAAAGCTGAGTTAAAGTGTTTTAAACATGAGAGTTAAGCTCAAAAATGCTTAAGTTTTGAAATCAATCCACTCCCTGTATTCAATAAGGTTTTATTCATTTAAAAATAGGATCTCTTCATTTATAAAAAAATTTCAAAAAACATTTTAATTCTCAAAATTTTCAACTCCCCCTTAATATTTTTCAATATTTAAAAATTTCAAAATTTTCTAATTCCCCCTTTAAAAAAATTTGTATTTTCAAAATTTTCTAACTCCTTAAAAAATATTTATATTTTCAAAATATCTTCAAAATTTTCTAACTCCCCATTAATATTTAAAATTTTCAATATTTAAAAATTTTTAAAATTTTCTAACTCCCCCTTTGTATTTTCAAAATATCTTCAAAAATTTTAACTCCTCCTTAATAAAAAAATAGTTTTCTTTTCAAAATATCTTCAAAATTTTCTAACTTCCCCTCAAAAATAACTAATTTAAATGAACCTTAAAATATTCAAAATTTTCAAGATGATGCATATGCAATAGAAGATTTGTCCAAGCATGAATTCCAAAATATTATATTTATACTTAAATACACATCTAAAAATCATCCTTAAAGAAAATGTCCAACTCTTTACTAGCTCAAGTGATATATAATTATCATCAAGCTTTGAATTAGAGTTAGTTACCGAAGTGATTGTTTTGCTCTTGTAAACCCCATGTTGGTTCATGTCGATGCACTGAATCTACATCTGGAACCAGGGTGTAGTCCTAACATCTCACACCCATCTTCGTGGCTCAATACACAAATAGGTAATCCTAGGTATTTGTGAGATGCGAAGGCTTATCTAGGTCTATAGAATCATGAATTCTAATTTGACCTAGGCTAGATTAATGTTTTTAATTTCATTTTAAAAACAATATAATATTACTTTTCAAAATAAATTTTGAGTAATGAGCATCCTAGTCTACCAAGCATAATCCTAGTTGTCTTCTAAGCATACTAAATTCAGCTTCCAGAAGTGGTTTAGTGAAGATATCAGCAAGGTTAGATTTGGACTCAACATAGTTGAGTTCAATACTATCCTTTGCCACATGATCTCTTACAAAATGATGTTTAACATCAATGTGTTTAGTGCATGAGTGATGAATTGGATTTTTAGTTAAATTTATTGAGCTTATGTTATCAACTAATGTTTTGACCTTTTTGTAATCTAATTCAAAATCCTTAAGTGTGTGCATCATCCATAATAGTTGTGCTACACATTCATCTAATGTTATGTATTCTGCTTCAGTTGTAGAAAGAGCAACACAATGTTGCTTCCTACTAAACCAGCTTACTAAGCATGATCCTAAGAGTTGACACCCTCAACTAGTACTTTTTCTATCTAGTTTGCACCCTGCATAGTCTGAGTCTGAGTATCCTATTAACTCAAAGTTACTAGATCTTGGGTACCACATACCTACATTAATTGTTCCTTTAATGTATCTTAGAATTCTTTTGACATGTGTTAAATGTGATTCCTTAGCACAAGTTTGATATCTAGCACACATACTGTAAAAAGTATGTCGGGTCTACTTGCAGTTAAGTATAGTAAACTACCTATGACACTCCTATAGTACTTTAGATCAACAGACTTTTCTTCTTTGTCTTCATTTAATATAACATTCGTTTCCATGGGTGTTTTAATGTCTTTTGCATTTTCCATATCAAACTTTTTAATTAAATCTCTTGCATACTTATTTTGGTATATATAGTTACCGTCTCTTGTTTGTTTTATTTGTAAACTTAAGAAGAAGTTTAACTCACCTACTAAACTCATTTTAAATTCTTGTTCCATTAGGTTTATAAATTCTTTTAAAAAATTTGAATTTGTTGATCCAAAGACTATATCATCTATGTATATTTGAGCAATAAAGATGTCTTGGTTCGAGGTTTTTACGAAAAGAGTTGAGTTAATTTGACCTTGTATGAACCCTTTAGAAATTAAGTATGAAGATAGTCTCTCATACCAGGCTCTAGGAGTTTATTTTAATCCATAAAAAGTCTTTTTAAATCTATATACATGATTAGGGTATTCTAAACTTTCAAAATCGGGGGGTTGACTTACGTACACTTCTTTAATTACTCCATTTAAAAAAGCGATTTTGACATCCATTTGGTATAACTTGAATCCTTTATGTGCCGCATAAGCTAGCAACATCCTAATTGACTCAAGTCTAGCTACTGGTGCATAAGTTTCATCATAGTCTAACCCTTCTACTTGACTAAACCCCTTAGCTACTAATCGAGCTTTATTCCTTATGATTTCTCCTTGATCGTTTAATTTATTTCTAAATACCCATTTAGTGTCTATTATTGATTTATTTGATGGTGGAAGTACTAAGTCTCACACTTCATTTTCTATCGAATTGTGCAAGTTCTTCTTGCATGGCTATTATCCAATAAGTGTCCAGTAAAGCCTCATCTATTGACTTTGGTTCTATTTTTGATATTAATGTGATTTGACTTAAATTTCTTAGAGTCGATCTAGTTTGAACTCCTAAAGTTGGATTTCCTAATACTTGTTCAAGTGGATGGTTAGGATTAATTCTAGATGCCTTTAAGTTTTCTTCACCTTGGATTTGTTCTTCTTCATCATGTGTTATTTCATTTAAATCATTTTGATTATCTTTTAATGTGTTTAGTTGATTATTAGTAATTTCTTCCTCATCAAATTTTACATTAGTTGTTTCTTCAATTTTTAGGGTTTTCTTATTATAAATCCTATATGCTCTACTAGTGGTTGAATACCCTAGAAATATCCCTTCATCGGTTTTTGAAGAAAATTTTCCAAGATGTTCTTTCATATTTAAAATAAATACTTTGCATCCAAATACTTTTATATATTTTATTGAAGGTATTTTATTATTAAAAATTTCATAAGATGTTTTATTATGTAATTTATTAATTATTACTCTATTTTTCACATAACATGCAGTATTTATAGCTTCGGCCCGTTAAGTAACTAGGTAAGTTATATTCATTTAATATTGACCCAGCTGCTTCTTGTAGGGTTCTATTTTTTCTTTCTATCATTCCATTTTGTTGGGGGCATGAATATTCATGGTGATATCCATTTTCTAGACAACTATTATAAATTTTTCATTTTTAAATTCTCCTTCATTATCACTTCGTATTCTTTTTATCTTAAGGTCTTTTTCGTTTTCTATTTGTTTACTAAAGTTTTTAAATACTTTAAATGTTTCGTCTTTTTGTTTTAGAAATTTTACCCATGTAAATCTAAAGTAATCATCTATTATCACTAAACAATATAGATTTCCACTTAGTGATTTTACCCCATGTGAATCGAACAAGTCTAAGTGAATTAACTCGAGTATTGAACTTGTTCGACCTTGATTATTTAATTTATGTTGGGACTTGGTTTGTTTTCCTTGTTGGCAAGCATTACAAACTTTGTTTTCAATAATTTTAAGTTTAGAAAAACCTCTAACTAAGTTAGTTTCACTTAACTTCGTTATATTCCTAAAGTTGGTTTGAGCAAGTCACCTATGTCACAACCAACTTTCCTCATGTTGTGTCATATGACACTTAATTGAGGATCTTTCTAAATTTATTGAATATATATTTTTATTCTTAACTACCTTAAGTAATATTTTTGGGTTTTCAATATTGTTAATCAAACATTCATTCAATAAAAATTTCACTTCATAACCAGCATCACATAACTGACTTATACTAAGCAGGTTAAATTTGAATTTCTCTACAAGAAAAACTTTTTGTATAAAAAAATTCGACTCTAGTTCAATGTTACCTAATCCAATTACCTTAAGTTTTCCATTGTTTCCAAAGGAAATTGTACCTAGATTCTTGTAGCTTAATTCTGAGAACTTTTGACTATCTCCAGTCATATGTCTGGAGCAGCCATTATCCAGAATCCATTGGTCCATTTTGGAGTCCTACATGAATTAAAACCTTTTTAAGATAATTCACACCTTGAATAAGATGAATTATCTTAAATTGATTTGTGTTGTAAGTTTGTTAGGTTAAGTTTAGTTAGAGTAACTTTGTTTAGGTTAAGTTAAGTTTAGTTATTAAGTAAATTGTTAAGTTAGGTGAATTGTATTAAACTAATTAAGCTTGATTAAATTTTAAATCATCTCATCCAAGCTAGGTTTTCAATACACATTACTCCTATATGTTTTGTGAGATGAGGATTTCTTTTTGTCTTAATTAAATTTAATGAGCAATCTCAAAGTTTTTAAACTTGTGTTAGATTCAAGCTTAGCTTGAGCTAGTCAACTAGGTTTTTCCATCATTGACTTCCAGGTCGTGGTGAGGCACATGGCCTTCTTGGATATCGGAGCAACGACCACTTCCTAGACAAAGTCAATGAAGGAATCAAGTACTTGATTCACTTTGGACTAAGCCTTGGTCTAACTAGTCAAAGACTTAGTGAGTTAGCTTTGGTCAGTTCCACTCGACTTAGTGCACCAGGTCATGGTGAGGCATATGACCTTCTTGGATATCAGATGGACCACTTCTTAGACATGCACTTCGAAGAGCTTCCCTAACTTACTATCAGTTCACTTCATCTTAGTACTAGATTGTTCAAGTTTAAACTACTTTGTTTCTTATCTAGTCCATTCTAAATTAAGCAAGTAAAGTAAACTAAAGCATACAAGAGTTTAACTAAACAAGGAAACAAGCAAGGTTTTAGCTCCCCCTAAGTGGTAGCTAGGTAGAGTTTTGTTCACTAAGTGAACTTGAATTTTGGGAACCAAAAATTGATTTGGTCCAACTTGGTTGACTAAGCTAGACTTAGGAACCCATGTTTGGACTCGATTCTTAGCGTTTCAGCTAAGTAATGACATGTATGATTTATAGGAGGATTTAGCTTTGTATCTGAGTCGGGACTTGTTGTACACGACTCGCTGAGTCCAAGCATCATGTTGAGATACTTGGAGCCCGAAGTGAACCTTTCCAATGATCCGGTTAGATCTTCTACTTGCCTTTTTAGGACCAAGTTCTCTTCCTCAAGTATCTTCTACTTGCCTTCACTGTAGTCTCTACGCATTAACATTGTCCCTGAATGTTAATACTTGACTATGAATGATTAAGAGTAGTGTTCTATATATTATCTCATTATCGATTCAACCAATCGATTGATATAGATAAGAACCTTCAACTCAAGGACGTTATTATACTTAGTTATTTGGCACCAATACAAGTAAATATAATAACCATGCCTTTATAAATAGGAATATGATACAATAAAGTCCATACAACAATCATCACATGATTGGCTCTAGGGCTTTCACTAACAATCTCCCACTAGCACTAGTGTCAATCACTGTAGTATCTAATACCCAATGACCTAGTGTGAGCATCATACTTTTTCTGTGCCAAAGCCTTGGTCAAGGGATCTGCGATGTTAGCCTCTGTGGGTACTCTGCAAATCTTCACATCTCCTCTATCGATAATCTCTCGAATGAGATGAAAGTGCTTTGCAACTTGAGTTGAGTCTCTATCCTTAATTTGGCAAGTCGAATTCTTCGAGTTGACTTTCTCCTTAAGTACTTGGACTTCCTTAAGTAGCGAGTCGACTCGATTCTCGACTTAGCTAACTTCCTACCTAGGCATGCTTATATTGTACAACTTATTTTCTAAGGCAGAAGTTACCTCATCTAGTCCTTCAGAAACGGATGCGGATTCGTGGCTTCTCTTGAACTCGGAATCGGACTCGTACTCGGAACTTGACTCAACTCCGTAGCTCGATTCGGCCATGAATGCGACGAAACTTCTCTTCATTTCTTCTACGTCCGACTCTTCCGATGAAGACTCGTCTCAAGTTGTCTTAAGTGCTTTCTTCTTCTTTTCCTTTTTTGGTTTTTCTTCCTTTTTTAGGTTTGCACACTCCGACTTATAGTGTCCCTTTCCGTTGCACTCGTAGAATGTCACTTACGATCAGGGTCTCGGCTTGCTATTAACAACTTTCTATTGGACTTTCCGAGCCGTAAAAACCGCTTTTTGCGTTGCGAAAACCTCGGAAGCCCGGCCACGGATCCGTGCGAAGTATAACAAAAATAAATTCATGTATGTGTTATGGAAACCTAGATCTACCTTAAATCTACATGATGAGAGCGTTAACCTCGATGCGACGCCCTTCGCTTATCCCGCTCGTCCAAATGGCTTGCCGAAACTCAAGAGTGTCAAGTGTACACTCCTCTATTGGTATCCACACGGACAAATGGTGGAGAAAAACAACCTAGAGTGTGCTAGCACTCCTTGGTAGTCTCGACAAGATGAGGAATGGGAGAGAGCTTGAGAGGAGAAAGGAAGAAGATGAAGTTAATCACAAAATAACTTCACACAATGAATAAAAGTGGCCGGCCACTTCAAGTTGGGGGGTTACATGCATGCATGTAACTCCAAGAGCCAATGGCTCTTGGTCTCCCTCAAGAGGTGGCACCACATGAGAAGTCCATGATGATGTGGAACATCTTCATTGGTCGGACCCCATGCCAAGTCACCATGACATGGCAATTGGTCAAGTCAAAATTGACCATTCAGCTTCCCTCTCAAGTCAAGTCAAACTTGACCTATTATCTCCCATGGTTGATCAAATCTAACCACTTGATTCAAGTAAATTTCATTTAATGAATCTCTATTCATTAATTTAAATTGACTCAATGAATCAAATCTAAATTAGACTCATTCAACACTTGAATCAAATTGAGTCTAACTCAATTAGTCTAATTTGGATTACTCTTAATCCAATTTGGTTCATCCCATGAACCTAATCCTCATGGTTCATCATATGAACCTAATCTCCATCTAATTGCCCTTTGTGTGTGACCCTATAGGTTCTCGTAACGTTAGCAATGCTCCTAAACCGATTTAGGAACATAAGCAATGAGCGGTATCTAGCAACACATCATTGCTACCCAAGTTATAAGAATGTTGAGATCCAACATCGCCTTTGTGACTACTAATTGTGACTCTCACAATATGTGACAATGTCCCTCTATCCTTGACATCTAGATTGACCAATTGAGGCATAGACCGTGTCATCCTCGGTACAATCTATATCTTGAACTACAAGTAGACTCACTCTAATCAAATGAGCTCAATATCTCATATTGACTCATTTGGGCATGGCCATGCACTTCGTGGTCTCACTCTATCAAGAATAACGATGTCACTCCCGTCATATAAGAGGGATAGATCTCATCTACATCACTCACATCCCTCCGCATAATTTGTTACATACCCAGTAATCGCCTTTATAGTCCACCCATTTACGGGTGACGTTTGACGAAGCCAAATTATGCAACTCCTTATGTAGGGAACCATGGTGACTTTAGGTCCAAGGACTAATAGTCATACTAATAGTCACATGAGAAAGTATATGACACTCATATAACAATCCATGATACTTTCTCATGGCGGGTCATTCATTATACATTCTCTAATGCATACCCATGTGTCAACTTGATATCTCATATCCATGACTTGTGAGATCAAGTCATCGTGTTGACCTACATGCTAGTCTCTACGCATTAACATTGTCCCTGAATGTTAATACTTGACTATGAATGATTAAGAGTAGTGTTCTATATATTATCTCATTATCGATTCAACCAATCGATTGATATAGATAAGAACCTTCAACTCAAGGACGTTATTATACTTAGTTATTTGGCACCAATACAAGTAAATATAATAACCATGCCTTTATAAATAGGAATATGATACAATAAAGTCCATACAACAATCATCACATGATTGGCTCTAGGGCTTTCACTAACAATCTCCCACTAGCACTAGTGTCAATCACTGTAGTATCTAATACCCAATGACCTAGTGTGAGCATCATACTTTTTCTGTGCCAAAGCCTTGGTCAAGGGATCTGCGATGTTAGCCTCTGTGGGTACTCTGCAAATCTTCACATCTCCTCTATCGATAATCTCTCGAATGAGATGAAAGTGCCGTAGTATGTGTTTGGTCCACTGGTGTGAGCGAGATTCCTTAGCCTGCGCAATAGCTCCATTGTTGTCACAAAATTTAAACAAGTGCTTTCAATCCAATTTTCAATAATATATATATATATATATATATATATATATATATAGAATAATTAGGAATTATTTTAAATCATTATAAGTAATTAAAACTCTCTTTTCCAAAGCAAAATTTGTTGAACAACAACTTCCAATAGCTACCATTCTCATTGCAATTTAAACAAGTGCTTACAATCCAATTTTCAATAATCTAATGAAACAAGCCTTTGCAATGAATAAACACTTTTGATAAAAAAAAAAAGAGAGAGAGAGACAAGTTTATACCAATCTACCAAACACAACCTCAGTATTTCATCCAGTAACTAATGGTTAATCCATGTTTATATGCAACAGACAAAAGAAAACAAGATACGAGAAATGAATTCTCAAAACAAGCATATAATGTTGCAAGTCTCAAAATGATGCACTAACTAAACAAAACGTCTACGAAATGAGATGCCTACATATATTTAAACTCATATCCGCCAACATAGATCTGCTATGCTAGGAACCACCCCAAGTTCAGTAATGAACTTGCAGATCCAAACTGCCTCCTTTGCTGCCTCTGATGCAGCGATATACTCAGCTTCTGTTGTAGAATCAGTAATTGTGTCCTACTTCAAACTCTTTCAGCTCACAGTGCCACAATTCAAGCAAAACACGAACCCTGACTGTGATCTATAATCATCCTGGTCAGTTTGGAAGATGGCATCGCTGTAACCCTTTACAGCTAGCTCCTCATTGCCTCCAAATATCAAGAAATATTCTTTAGTCCTTCTCAAGTACTTAAGAATATTCTTGACTGCTATCTAGTGACGCTCACCTAGATCTAACTGGTATCTACTCGTCATGCTCAAAGCATACGAGACATCAGGATGAGTACACAGCATGGCATACATGATAGATCTTATAGCAGATGCATAAGGGATCTTATCCATGCGGTCTCTCTCCTCTCTAGAAGAGGGACTTTGAGTCTTCGAAAGACTCACACCATGTGACATCGACAGAAGTCCCTTCTTGGAATTCTGCATGGCAAATCGTAGTAATACCGTGTCAATATATGTACTCTGACTTAGGCCAAGCAATCTCTTAGATCTATCTCTATAGATCTTGATGCCTAGAATACAGGCAGCTTCACCTAAGTCCTTCATTAAGAAGCATGTCCCTAGCCAAGTCTTCACAGACTGTAGCGAAGGGATGTCATTCCCAATGAGTAGTATGTCATCCACATACAATACAAGGAAGAGAACTGTGTTCCCATTAACCCTCTTGTAGACACAAGGTTCATCTTCATTCTTGATGAAACCAAATTGTTTGATCGCATCATTGAATCAAAGATTCCAGCTCCGAGAAGCTTGCTTTAGCCCATAAATGGACCTTTGCAGCTTGCATACGTTCCCAGTATGTTGTAGATCTACAAAACCCTCAGGTTGTGTCATGTACACATCCTTGAGCAAGTTTCCATTCAGAAACATGGTTTTGACATCCATATGTCAGATCTCATAATCATGGTATACTGTTATAGCAAGCATGATCCGAATGGACTTAAACATCGCCACTGGAGAAAAGGTTTCATCATAGTCAATATCATGAATTTGCTTGAAATCTTTAGCCACCAATCGGCCCTTATAGGTATGCGTAAGTCCATCCATATCAGTCTTTCTCTTAAAGACCCACTTACACCCAATGGGTTTGACCCCTTCAGGTGGATAAGCCAAAGTCCATACTTGGTTGGTGTACATGGATTTCATCTCAGATCTAATGGCCTCTAGCCATTTCTCAGAATCTGGGCTCATCACAGCTTCCTGATAGGAGGTAGGCTCATTCTCAATGATCATAACGTCATCATGGTCAGACAAGAGAAATGAGTATCTCTCAGGCTGACGACGTACCCTATCAGACCTGCGAAGAGGTAGGTCTACCTGAACAGGTGGTTGTTCCATAACTCTTTGTGCAACAATCTCATCTCCCACAACACTTTGTGGTTCCTGTTCAATCTCCATCAAGGCCTCAGTGTTATGGTCCTTATCTTGAATTTCTTCAAGATCGAACGTACTCCCACTAGTTTTTCTAGAAATAAAATCCCTTTCTAAAAATACCCCAGTCTTTGCCACAAACACTTTGTGCTGACTGGGAATGTAGAAGTAATATCCCTTCATCTCCTTGGGATATCCAACAAAATAGCACTTATCGGATTTGGGTCCCAGTTTTTCTGAGACTTGATGTCGAACGTGAAGGGTCTAGCTTATCGAGTTCGTGAGGGGAAACTTCGCTTCCCACTTCACCTTGGTCATTTATTCATGGCGATCCCCTCGATGCCCCCGGATTAAAAAATTTAATCCTAGACAAAAAGGATTGCCCAAACAACCAAGTCATCGTCGTGCTATTTGTTTAGAGAGGTCACTTGAACAAACTAGTTGTTCAAGCGACCATCCTCTATTCTACGAATAGCCGCGGAATAGACGATGTCCGGATCGCCGGTTTTTGTGTTTATGCTCGGGATCCAAGTATTATTTAGCCATATACAGATTTATATCATGCTCATAATTGAAAAACAAATACAAACATGTAACATATAAAGATTAGAGAATCGATATACCTCTCGATCTTCTAATGTATGACCTTCCTCCTTTCGGACGTCGTATGGGCAATGATCTACCGTAAGTCGAAGCTCCTAGATCGCAAATCTTCCTTCCTTGCTCTTCCAAAGCAAGAGGAAGAATAGAAACAAAGTTCTTCTCCTCCCTAAAACCAACCAACAAGGAACAAAAGAGATCCTTGCCGTCGGCCAACTAGGAGGAGGAGTTTGTGGTGGAATCCAGCCAAGACACCAAGGGAAGCCCTATATCTTGTTTCCACCACCTAAGGAGAAGGGAATAGAGCCTTTTGGGCACCGGCCAAGAGCTGGAAAGGGGCTAGAAAGATGCTGGACGCCGGCCAATGAAGGAAGAAGAAGAAGAGAAAACCTTCCTTATTTGGTGACGCCCTAGCCTCCAAACCCTAACCCTAATCCTATCTCAACTAGGATTCCTTCTCTTGCGGCCCAAAAACCCTAGCTCTCTTGGATGATATTCACGCCAACTCCCTTGCCCTCCTTTTATAGAGTTAGGGATAAGTCATGAATTAATCTCCTCCATGGGTTCTAGGGATTTAATCTCAACCGTCGGATCTAGAGATTTAATCTCAACCGTCGGATCTTAGAGATTTAATCTCTACCTATGGATCTTAGAATTTTGTTTCTATCCATTGGATCTAAGCTTCATGAGGTGTTAATAGGCTACATTAGGGATCATAAGGAGGAGTTGGATCTTGGCCACCCATGGATCTGTTAGTGAAAGCCCTAGAGTCAATCATGTGATGATTATTGTATGGACTTTATTGTATCATATTCCTATTTATAAAGGCATGGTTATTATATTTACTTGTATTGGTGCCAAATAACTAAATATAATAATGTCCTTGAGTAGTAGGTTCTTATCTATATCAATCGATTGGTTGAATCGATAATGAGATGATATAGAGAACACTACTCTTAATCATTCCTAGTCAAGTATTAACATTCAGGGACAATGTTAATACGTAGAGACTAGCATGTAGGTCAACACGATGACTTGATCTCACAAGTCATGGATATGAGATATCAAGTTGACACATGGGTATGCACTGGAGAATGTATACTGAATGACCCACCATGAGAAAGTATCATGGATCATTATATGAGTGTCATATACTTTCTCATGTGGCTATTAGTATGACTATTAGTCCTTAGACCTGAAGTCACCATGGTTCCCTACATAAGGAGTTGCATACTTTGGCTTCGTCAAACGTCACCCGTAAATGGATAGACTATAAAGGCGATTACTGGGTATGTAACAAATTATGCGGAGGGATGTGAGTGATGTAGATGGGATCTATCCCTCCTATAAGGAAGAGCTAGGAGGTTAAGTCTAGGTCTAGGGGGAGAAATCAAGTGTGAAATATTCACACTTGATGAGTATCACCATCGACACGATGTATCGATCGGGCCGATCTCCTGATCGGGTGAAACTCGACGCCAGCCGATCGCCGCGACCAAGGCAATGCCGATCGATGTTGCAATCACCGATCGCCAATAGTGGCAATGATCGATAGATGTAAAAATGAGCACAGAATGGAGTCGCACTCGATTGCGGCCGTGATCACTCGACTGATCACTCCATCAGTCGACTGATGGAGGGATCAGTCAACTGATGAAAGTGTCGTTGGATGAAATGACTCTGAATCCCGCGAATCCTGCTTAGTACATCAGTCGACTGCTGGCGTGGTTAACGGCTTCTGAATAGCCGGATTCGCGGGATTCAGAGTCGTTTCAACCCACGACACATTCATCGGCCGATCGATGGAGTGATCGATCGAGTGATCACGATCGCAATGAGTGCGACTCCATTCGCGGCTCATTTTTACGCTATCACCGATCGCCACTATCGCGCTGATCGATTGCAACATCACGATCGCTTTGGTCACGTTAGCCGATCACCGGTCGTGGTTTCACCGACTGGCCGAGCACCACTGGGCCGATCGACATCGTATCGTCGATCGATACTCATCAAGTGTGAATATTTCACACTTGATTTCTCCTAGACCTAGACTTAACCTCCTAGCTCTTCCTTAAGCCTTCGCCTTCAGATCCCTCCGAGTCCGCGACTTGTTCATCCTTTCGCTTTAGAGCTCCTTTGGTTTTGTCATGTCTAGAGTTTTCCTTTGCCAAAGCGTGCTTGGACTTTACGCCACCAAGTCTACATGCTTGGACTTACGCTGCCAAGACTTGCTTTTGGACTCCCTTTGCCAAGGTCCATTTGGACTTAATGCTGCCAAGACAACATGCTTGGTCTTATGCCGCCAAACCTTTACCTTGGACTTTTCTTTCACCAAGTCTTCATACTTGGATTTCCCTGTCACTTAGATATCATCACAATTTAGATCACAATCTATTGCCTAACTTAGATGATTATCCAAACATCAAAACATACAAATGCTTGGGGCATTGTTGCACCAACACTATATGACGGGAGTGACATCGATATTCTTGATAGAGTGAGACCACGAAGTGCATGGCCATGCCCAAATGAGTCAATATGAGATATTGAGCTCATTTGATTAGAGTGAGTCTACTTGGAGTTCAAGATATAGATTGTACCGATGATGACACGGTCTATGCCTCGATTGGTCAATCTAGATGTCAAGGATAGAAGGACATTGTCACATATTGTGAGTCACAATTAGTAGTCACAAAGGTGATGTTGGAGCTCAACATTCTTGTTACTTGGGTAGCAATGATGTGTTGCTAGATACCGCTCATTGCTTATGTTCCTAAATCGGTTTAGGGACATTGCCAACGTTACAAGAACCTATAGGGTCACACACTAAGGGAAATTAGATGAAGATTAGGTTCATATGATGAACCATGAGGATTAGGTTAATGGGATGAACCAAATTGGATTAAGAGTAATCCTAATTAGACTAATTGAGTTGGACTCAATTTGATTCAAGTGTTGAATGAGTCTAATTTAGATTTGATTCATCAAATCAATTTAAATTAATGAATAGAGATTCATTAAATTAAATTGACTTGAATCAAATGGTTGGATTTGATCAACCATGGGAGATAAGAGGTCAAGTTTGACTTGACTTGAGAGGGAAGATGAAAGGTCAAGTTTGACTTGACCAAATGCCATGTCATGATGATGACTTGGCATGGCCGGCCAATGATGATGCTCCACATCATCATTGACTTAGCATATGGTGCCACCTCATGAGGGAGACCAAGAGCCATTGACTCTTGGAGGAGTTACATGCATGCATGTAACCTCCCAAGCCTTGAAGTGGCCGGCCACTCCATTAGATGGGTAATTGATTTTTGGTGGGTTACACAACTTCATCTTCTTCCTTGGATCACCCTCTCAAGCTCTCCCAACCTCCTTGGACAAAATTCCTAAAGGGTGATAGCACACTCTAAGGTATTTTTCTCCACCTATTGCTTGTGTGGATACCAATAAAGGAGTGTGCACTTGACACTCTCGAGTTCCGGCGAACCTTTTGGACGAGCGGGATTTGCAAAGGGCGTCGCATCGAGAGTAACTTATTATCATGTAGATCTAGAGTAGATCTAAAGGTATTAAACACATACATGTTAGTTTTATATTTTATACTTTGCAAGGATCCGTGGCCGGGGCTTCCGAGGTTTCCGCAACGCAAAAAGCGATTTTTGCGGCTCGGAAAACCCAATAGTGGTATCAGAGCCACGTGCAAAGCATGTATGTGTTTCATTTTTGTGGTTTTTATATTAGATATAAAAATTACAGAATTTTATGTTTCTATAAATTTCCTATTTTTATAGAATTTTTGGATATTTTTCTCGAAGAGTCGAAGCAACGAGTGTTGGGACACTTGTCGGCATCAACCACCGAGAAAAACTCTCCGAAACGACGAGTTCTCGCTTTAGGTTTTTGGGACAGTGACTTAAGTCACTGTATATCATATTAGGGACACTCAGAAAGTTTATTTTACAATTAGGGGCGCTGCCCCTATCCCCGAAAGGGGCCTTGTCCCGTGATCGCGCCCGGAAACCGCTTAGCGAGACCGTTACGGAGAGGTGACTCATAAAATTGAAAAAAAATAAAAATAATTATAGAAATTTTCTATAAAAATACATAATTTAGAATTATGTATAATTCTGTAATTGTCATGGCCCAATGACCCCAATTTGATTGGATTATGATGTGTTGTAATTCATAATACGGCATGCGTGCCGTTTTTGTGGTTGTGCGTGTTGTATAGTATATGCGACTTGCGCGTCGTACCTCTTCTTTTGAAATTCTAGTTGTAAATAGTTTTAGACTTGAATGTAACTCGAGTTTCATTTTTATAATGTACAAAATGGAGCGGTGGAAAGTCCACTTGTAGACGAAGTTACGAGAAGGGTGCCGACGACACATGGCAGTCAAAGGAAGTACTTGGAGAAGCCGCTAGCCTTAGGTTGACCGTCCGATCTTCTCATTGGCTTGAGAAGATCGTAGTAGGGTCATGACTACATCACAGTTAATTTTATATATATATATATATATATATATATATATATATATATATATGTGATGCATGCTAGTAGAATAATGCTTGTATGTATATGATGCATGCTAGGATAATTTTCTTGTATGTATATGATGCATGCTAGAATAATGTATGTATGTATGTGATGCATGCTAATATAGGATAATAAAGGCCTTAATGCGTATATGATACACATTACGATTAGATTAGATCTTAATCGAATCAACTCGTAAATGCCAACCAGGTCCTTGATACCCATCACTACCTCGATCATTTGTAGTTGTTGAATCTGCCAAAGCAGAGCAATGCATATTATCTTGGTAGGGTGCGGAGGGACAATCTTGGTCCCGCCTATCACGGCTTGGGTTAGAGTAAACTCAATTAGATTGAGTAAAACTAGTTAACTCAATTGGATCGAGTAGAACTATAGGCATATTCCAATCGTTGGAAAGATAGGATAAGATTGCATTTACACTAAATCTTGAGCGATTTAGCCAAAGCTAACTCAAGGTCTTTTGTAAATGTGGGTCTTGATCCTATAAACAAGAGTTGCATAGAGATGTAATTGGTAATGTGTTACCCACCGATCGTACTAAGTCTTGGGCGATTTAGCCAAAGCTAACTCAAGGCTTAGTATGATGTGGATCTTGTCCCACAAGAATTATAGCTAGTTTGTATAAATCTAGTAATGTGGTTTGACCACATCCATAACTCGATTCTACAAAATTCCTATAATTCAGTGGGAGCATCATTTGATTAAAGGTCTAATTAAATGATAAAAGGAATATGATATTAATTCTCTGCATTGTATGTTGTAGATTACTATGTCGACAAACACGAACACTCTCTCTCTGCGATCTGTCCTTGAGAAGGACAAGCTCAATGGAGCAAATTTCCTGGACTGGTACAGGAACCTGAAAATTATTCTCACCCAAGAAAGGAAGTTATATGTTCTGGAGCAGCCCATTCCGGAGGCACCTCCTGCCACTGCCTCGCGAGCTGACAAAGATGCTTACAAGAAACATCAAGATGATGCATTAGATGTGTCATGTCTAATGCTCATGACCATGAACTCTGAGCTTCAGAAGCAACACGAGTTCATGAATGCTTATGATATGGTTGGACATCTTCGTCAACTATATCAAGGACAAGCAAGGCATGAGAGATATGAAGTCTCTAAGGCATTGTTTGGGTCCAAAATGCAAGATGGGACTCCCGTAGGTCCATATGTACTCAAGATGATTGGGTACGTAGAAAACCTACAAAGGCTGGGATTCCCACTTGGCCAAGAGCTGGCCACTGACCTGATCTTGCAATCTTTGCCACAAGCCTATAATCAATTTGTCATAAATTATAACATGAATGAAATTGATAAGCCACTGCCTGAGATGCTTAGCATGTTGAGAACTGCTGAGCTTAACCTTAAGAAGGAAAAATCTGACACCATTTTGATGGTTCACAAAAAGAAAGGCAAGGGCAAGCCTAAAGGTATGGGAAAGTCCCAAGCCAAGGGAAAAGGCAAAGAACTTAAACCCAAAGGAGGGGTAGCCAAGGAAGGGGCTTGCTTCCACTGCAAAGAAGCTGGACACTGGAAGCGTAACTATAAAGCTTACCTGGAAGATCTTAAGAAGAAAAGAAGTGAGACTTCTACTTCATGTATAAATGTTATAGAAGTCAATCTATCTATTTCTTCATCATGGGTATTAGATACCGGATGTGCATCTCACATTTTTACCAATGTGCAGGCGATGAGAAATAGCAGGGCATTGACAAAGGGCGAGGTGGACCTACGAGTAGGCAATGGAGCAAGGGTTGTTGTTGTTGCTGTAGGAACTTATGATCTATCTTTGCCCTCTGGGCTTGTACTAGAATTAGATGAATGTTGTTATGTGCTTGCTTTGACTAAGAACATAATTTCGGTTTCTTGTTTGGATAAAAAAGGATTTACATTTATAATAAAGAACAAATGTTGTTCAGTTTATTTAAATGATATGTTCTATTGTAGTGCACCTCTAAAAAATGGACTCTACTTTCTAGACTTAGAGAGCCCTATCTATAACATAAGTGCTAAAAGGTTCAAGTCAAATGAGTTGAACCAAACCTATCTCTGGCATTGTTGCTTAGGTCACATAAATGAGAGTCGCTTATCTCAGCTCCATAAGGATGGGCTGCTAGACTCATTTGATTTTGAATCATATGAGACATGCGAGTCTTGCCTTTTAGGCAAGATGACCAAGACTCCCTTTAGTGGACACAGCGAAAGAGCAACAGATTTGTTAGGACTTATACATAGTGATGTATGTGGTCCTTTCAATGTTGCTGCTAGAGGTGGTTACAGGTACTTCATTACATTTACTGATGACTTTAGTAGATATGGTTATGTGTATCTTATGACACATAAATCAGAATCCTTTGAAAAGTTCAAAGAATTCAAGAATGAAGTACAAAACTAGCTTGGCAAGAGTATTAAGATACTTCGATCAGATCGAGGTAGTGAATACCTTAGCCATGAGTTTCGTGACTATCTAGCTGAGTGTGGGATTCTATCCCAACTCACTCCTCCTGGAACACCACAGTGGAATGGTGTATCCGAAAGGAGGAATCGTACCCTATTAGATATGGTATGATCTATGATGAGTCACACAGACCTTCCTATATCCTTTTGGAGATATGCTCTAGACACAGCAGCCTTTACCCTTAACCGTGTACCATCCAAGGCTGTCATAAAGACACCATATACGATATGGACAGGGAGAAATCCCAAGATGTCTTTCATGAGGATTTGGGATTGTGAGGCTTATGTTCGACGTCAAGTCTCAGACAAATTGGGACCCAAATCCGATAGGTGCTATTTTGTTGGATATCCCAAGGATACAAAGGGATATTACTTCTACATTCCCAGTCAGCACAAAGTGTTTATAGCAAAGACTGGGGTATTTCTAGAAAGGGATTTTGTTTCCAGAAAAACTAGTGGGAGTACGTTCAATCTTGATGAAATTCAAGATAAAGACCATAGCACTGAGGCCTTGATGGAGGTTGAACATGAACCACAAAGTGTTGTGGGTGATGAGGTTGTTGCACAAGGAGTTGTGGAACAACCACCTGTTCAGGTAGACCTACCTCTTCGCAGGTCTAATAGGGTACATCGTCAGCCTAAGAGATACTCATTTCTCTTGTCTGACCATGATGACATTATGCTCATTGAGAATGAGCCTACCTCCTATCAAGAAGCTGTGATGAGCCCAGATTCTGAGAAATGGCTAGAGGCCATGAGATCCGAGATGGAATCCATGTACACCAACCAAGTATGGACTTTGGTTGATCCACCTGAAGGGGTCAAACCCATTGGGTGTAAGTGGGTCTTTAGGAGAAAGACTGACATGGATGGACTTACGCATACCTATAAGGGCCGATTGGTGGCTAAAGGTTTCAAGCAGATTCATGGTATTGACTATGATGAAACCTTTTCTCCAGTGGCGATGTTTAAGTCCATTCGGATCTTGCTTGCTATTGCAGCATACCACGATTATGAGATCTGCCAAATGGATGTCAAAACCGTGTTTCTGAATGGAAACTTACTCGAGGATGTGTACATGACACAACCTGAGGGTTTTAAAGATCCATAGCATACTGGGAAAGTATGCAAGCTGCAAAGGTCCATTTATGGCCTAAAGCAAGCCTCTCGGAGCTAGAATCTTCGATTCGATGATGCGATCAAACAGTTTGGTTTCATCAAGAATGAAGATGAACCCTGTGTCTACAAAAGGGTTAATGGGAATACAGTTGTCTTCCTTGTATTGTATGTGGATGACGTACTACTCATTGGAAATGACATCCCTTCGCTACAGTCTGTGAAGACTTGGCTGGGGACGTGCTTTTCAATGAAGGACTTAGGTGAAGCAACCTGTATTCTAGACATCAAGATCTATAGAGATAGATCTAAGAGATTGCTTGGCCTAAGTCAGAGTACATACATTGACACGGAATTACTACGGTTTTCCATGCAGAATTCCAAAAAGGGACTTCTGCCGATGTCACATGGTGTGAGTCTTTCGAAGACTCAAAGTCCCTCTTCTAGAGAGGAGAGAGATCGCATGGATAGGATCTCTTATGCATCTGCTATAGGATCTATCATGTACGACATGTTGTGTACTCATCCTGATGTCTCGTATGCTTTGAGCATGACGAGTAGATACCAATGATCCGTGAGCGCCATCGATAGTAGCCAAGAATATTCTTAAGTACTTGAAAGGACTAAAGAATATTTCTTGATATTCGAGGCGATGAGGAGCTAGTCAGAAGGGTTACAATGATGCCACTTTCCAAACCGACTGTGATGATTATAGATCGCAGTTCGTGGTTTTGCTTGAATGGTGGCGCTGTGAGTCGAAGAGTTCAAGCAGACACAGCTTGTCGATTCTACAATGTGCCGAGTATATCGCTGCATCCGAGGCAAAGAAAGGAGGCGCTTTGATCCGCAAGTTCATTACTGAGCTTGGGGTGGTTCCTAGCATAACAGATCCTATAGAGCTCTATTGTGACAACAATGGAGCGATTGCACAGGCTAAGGAACCTCGCTCACACCAAAGGACCAAACACATACTACGACGCTTCCATCTCATTCGAGAGATCATCGATAGAGGAGATGTGAAGATTTGCAGAGTACCCACAGAGGCTAACATCGCAGATCCTCGACCAAGGCTTCGGTACGTAAAAGCATGATGGTCACACTAGGTCATTGGGTATTAGATACTATGGTTATTGGCACTAGTGCTAGTGGGAGATTGTTAGTGAAAGTCCTAGAGTCAATCATGTGATGATTGTTGTATGGACTTTATTGTATCATATTCCTATTTATAAAGGCATGGTTATTATATTTACTTTTATTGGTGCCAAATAACTAAATATAATAATGTCCTTGAGTAGTAGGTTCTTATCTATATCAATCGATTGGTTGAATCGATAATGAGATGATATAGAGAACACTACTCTTAATCATTCCTAGTCAAGTATTAACATTCAGGGACAATGTTAATACGTAGAGACTAGCATGTAGGTCAACACGATGACTTGATCTCACAAGTCATGGATATGAGATATCAAGTTGACACATGGGTATGCATTGGAGAATGTATACTGAATGACCCACCATGAGAAAGTATCATGGATCATTATACGAGTGTCATATACTTTCTCATGTGGCTATTAGTATGACTATTAGTCCTTAGACCTGAAGTCACCGTGGTTCCCTACATAAGGAGTTGCATACTTTGGCTTCGTCAAACGTCACCCGTAAATGGGTGGACTATAAACGTGATTACTGGGTATGTAACAAATTATGCGGAGGGATGTGAGTGATATAGATGGGATCTATCCCTCCTATATGACGGGGGTGACATCGATATTCTTGATAGAGTGAGACCACGAAGTGCATGACCATGCCCAAATGAGTCAATATGAGATATTGAGCTCATTTGATTAGAGTAAGTCTACTTGGAGTTCAAGATATAGATTGTACCGAGGAGGACACGGTCTATGCCTCGATTAGTCAATCTAGATGTCAAGGATAGAAGGACATTGTCACATATTGTGAGTCACAATTAGTAGTCACAAAGGTGATGTTGGAGCTCAACATTCTTGTAACTTGGGTAGCAATGATGTGTTGCTAGATACCGCTCATTGCTTATGTTCCTAAATCGGTTTCGGGACATTGCCAACGTTACAAGAACCTATAGGGTCACACACTAAGGGCAATTAGATGGAGATTAGGTTCATATGATGAACCATGAGGATTAGGTTCATGGGATGAACCAAATTGGATTAAGAGTAATCCTAATTAGACTAATTGAGTTGGACTCAATTTGATTCAAGTGTTGAATGAGTCTAATTTAGATTTGATTCATCAAATCAATTTAAATTAATGAATAGAGAATCATTAAATTAAATTGACTTGAATCAAATGGTTGGATTTGATCAACCATGGGAGATAAGAGGTCAAGTTTGACTTGACTTGAGAGGGAAGATGAAAGGTCAAGTTTGACTTGACCAAATGCCATGTCATGATGATGACTTGGCATGGTCGGGCAATGATGATGCTCTACATCATCATTGACTTAGTATGTGGTGCCACCTCATGAGAGAGACCAAGAGCCATTGGCTCTTGGAGGAGTTACATTCATGCATGTAACCTCCCAAACCTTGAAGTGGCCGGCCACTCCATTAGATGGGTAATTGATTTTTGGTGGGTTACACAACTTCATCTTCTTCCTTGGATCACCCTCTCAAGCTCTCCCAACCTCCTTGGACAAAATTCCTAAAGGGTGATAGCACACTCTAAGGTATTTTTCTCCACCTATTGCTTGTGTGGATACCAATAGAGGAGTGTGCACTTGACACTCTCGAGTTTCGGCGAACCTTTTGGACGAGCGGGATTTGCGAAGGGTGTTGCATCGAGGGTAACTTCTTATCATGTAGATCTTGAGTAGATCTAAAGGTATTAAACACGTACATGTTAGTTTTATATTTTATACTTCGCACGGATCTATGGTCGGGGCTTTCGAGGTTTCCGCAACGCAAAAAGCGGTTTTTGCGGCTCGAAAAACCCAACAGGATCAATCCCACATAAAGTTCGATCCACTAATGATGATCCAATCCACTAAAGGATCATCATTGATCTACCTCACCAACCCCCATATGATAATATGGGCTCCATATATTATTTGTACATTTTCTCCCCGTGTTTAAGATCTCGAATGTCCGTCGATTAATTAATTTACTGACCATTAATTAATCAACATCTAACTCCAAGAGTAGTACCACTCAACCTTTTCATCATGCCGGACCAAGTCCACCTGCAGGGTTTACATGATGAACCTTATGAGCTCCTCAAGGGGACATCATCATCCTAATATATAGGACACGATTTCCTCCTATAATCAATGGCACACCATATAAATAATATCATCTTCCAACTTACCGAGCCTATCGATTTAATCTATAAATCTCGCCCATTGGTAAATCAAAGAGATGAATACTAAGTATATGTGCCCGTTATTATATCGGGATTAAGAGCATGTACTAAATAATATCTAAGGTCCGATTCGATTATGTAGTCAGCAATAAATCGAATCACCTCTAAGTCGGTCCTGCTCAATACACACAAAGTGCACTAGTGTGATTCTATGGTCAAGACAAACCAATACCAAATCACACTACAACCATTCTGATGGTTTGTCCAAAGTCATCTCGGTTGTGAGCCTTTACTTATACTTTTCAAGGAGACGATAATATGATCTCCCGTGTGACACCACACACCATGTTATCTACAATGTAAAGTATTAGACAATATTGCATAACCATAAAAATATGCAAACAATGATCATGTGATTCTTATTTCAAAATAAAGATGTTCATACAAAAGATAGACTTTTCAGTATACATCCCTACAGAATGTAAGCCTCACAACCCCAAATCCTCATGAAAGACATCTTGGGATTTCTTCCTGTCCATATCGTATATGGTGTATTTTTCACAGCCTTGGATGGTACACGGTTAAGTGTGAAGGTTGTTGTGTCTAGAGCATATCCCCAAAAGGATATAGGAAGATCTGTGTGACTCATCATAGATCGTACCATATCTAATAGGGTACGATTCCTCCTTTCGGATATACCATTCCACTGTGGTGTTCCAAGAGGAGTGAGTTGGGATAGAATCTCATACTCAGCTAGATAGTCACGAAACTCATGGCTAAGGTATTCACCAACTCGATATGATCGAAGTATCTTAATACTCTTGCCAATTTGGTTTTGTACTTCATTCTTGAATTCTTTGAACTTTTCAAAGGATTCAGATTTATGTGTCATCAGATACACATAACCATATCTACTGAAGTCATTAGTAAATGTAATGAAGTACCTGTAACCACCTCTAGCAGCAACATTGAAAGGACCGCATACATCACTATGTATATGTCCTAACAAGTCTGTTGCTCTCTCGCTGTGTCCACTAAAGAGAGTCTTGGTCATCTTGCCTAAAAGGCAAGACTCGCATGTCTCATATGATTCAAAATCAAATGAGTCCAACAGCCCATCCTTATGGAGCTGAGATAAGCGACTCTCATTTATGTGACCTAAGCGACAATGCCAGAGATAGGTTTGGTTCAACTCATTTGACTTAAACCTTTTGGTACTTATGTTATAGATGGGGCTCTCTAAGTCTAGAAAGTAGAGTCCGTTCATTAAAAGTGCACTACAATACAACATATCATTTAAATAAACTGAACAACATTTATTCTTTATTATAAATGTAAATCCTTTCTTGTTCAAACAAGAAACCAAAATTATGTTCTTAGTTAAACCAAGAACATAATAACATTCATCTAGTTCTAGTACAAGCCCAGTGGGCAGAGATAGATCATAAGTTCCTACGGCAACAGCAGCAACTCTTGCTCCATTGCCTACTCGTAGGTCCACCTCGCCCTTTGTCAATGCCCTACTATTTCTCAGCGCCTGCACATTGGTACAAATGTGAGATACACATCCGGTATCTAATACCCATGATGATGAAATAGATAGATTGACTTCTGTAACATTTATACCTAAAGTAGAAGTCTCACTTCTCTTCTTCTTAAAATCTTCCAGGTATGTTTGCAGTTACGCTTCCAGTGTCCAGCTTCCTTGCAGTGGAAGTAAGTCCCTTCTTTGGCCACCCCTCCTTTGGGTTTCAGTTCTTTGCCTTTACCCTTGGCTTGGGACTTTCCCTTACCTTTAGGTTTGCCCTTGCCTTTCTTCTTTTGCACCATCAAAATGGAGTCAGATTTTCCCTTCTTAAGGTTGAGCTCAGCAGTTCTCAACATGCTGAGCATCTCAGGCAGTGGCTTATCAATTTCATTCATGTTGTCATTCATGACAAATTGATTGTAGGTTTGTCGCAAAGATTGCAAGATTAAGTCAATGGCCATCTCTTGGCCAAGAGGGAATCCCAATCTCTGTAGGTTTTCTATGTACCCAATCATCTTGAGTACATATGGACCTACGGGAGTCCCATCTTGCATCTTGGACTGAAACAATGCCTTAGAGATCTCATATCTCTCATGCCTTGCTTGTCCTTGATATAGTTGACGAAGATGTTCAACCATATCATAAACATTCATGAACTCATGTTGCTTCTGAAGCTCAGAGTTCATGGTCGTGAGCATGAGACATGACACATCTAATGCATCATCTTGATGCTTCTTGTAAGCATCTTTGTCACCATGAGGCGTGGAAGGAGGTGCCTCCGAATGGGCCGCCCAGACGCATCGCTTCCTTTCTTGGGTGAGAACAATTCTCAGGTTCCTGTACCAGTCCAGGAAATTTGCTCCATTGAGCTTGTCCTTCTCAAGGACAAAACACAGGGAGAAAGTGTTTGTGTTTGTCGACATAGTAATCTACAACATACATAATGCAGAAAATTAATATCATATTCCTTTTATCATTTAATTAGGCCTTTAATCAAATGATGCTCCTACTGAATTATAGGACTTTTGTAGAATCGAGTTATGGATGTGGTCAAACCACATTGCTTGATTCATACAAACTAGCTATAATTCTTGCGGGACAAGATCCACATCATACTACGCCTTGAGTTAGCTTTGGCTAAATCGCCCAAGACTTAGTATGATCGGTAGGTAACACATTATCGATTACATCTCTATGCAACTCTTGTTTATAGGATCAAGACCCACATTTACAAAAGACCTTGAGTTAGCTTTGGCTAAATCGCCCAAAATTTAGTGTAAATGTGATCTTATCCTATCTTTCCAACGGTTGGAATATGCCTATAGTTATACTCGATCCAATTGAGTTAACTAGTTTTACTCAATCTAATTGAGCTTACTCTAACCCAAGCCGTGATAGGCGGGACCAAGATTGTCCCTCCACACCCTACCAAGATAATATGTGTTGCTCTGCTTTGGCAGATTCAACAACTACAAATGATCGAGGTAGTGATGGGTATCAAGACTTGGTAGGCATTATCGAGTTGATTCGATTAGGATCTAATCTAATCGTGAATGTGTATCATATACGCATCAAAGACTTTATTATCCTACACTAGCATGCATCACATACATACATACATTATTCTAGCATGCATCTTATACATACAAGAAAAATATCCTAGCATGCATCATATACATACAGCAAAATTTACTAGCTTGCATCACATACATACAAGAAAAAATAAATATATATATACATCAACATATATATATATATATATATATATATATATATATATATATATATATATATATATATATATATATATATAAATTAATTGTGATTTGATCATGGCCCTACTACGATCTTCTCAAGCCAATAAGAAGATCGGATGGTCAACCTAGGGTTAGCGGCTTCTCCAAGCGCCTCCTTTGACCGTCATGTGTCATCGGCACCCTTCTCGTAACTCCGTCTACTAGTGGACCTTCCACCGCTCCATTTTGTACATTACAAACATGAAACTCAAGTTACATTCGAGTCTAAAACTATTTATAACTAGAATTTTAAAAGAAGAGGCACGACGCGCAGGTCACATACCCTATACAACATGCGCAACCACAAAAACGGCACGCAGGCCGTATTATGAATTACAACACATTTATCATCCAATCATATTGGAGTTCTTGGGACATGACCATCACAGAATTATATATAATTCTAAATTATGTATATTACAGAAATTTCTATAATTTTTCCTATATTTTTTTTCAATTTTATGAGTCATCTCTCCGTAACAGTCCCGCTAAGCGATTTTCGGGCGCGATCGCGGGACAAGACCCCTTTCGGGGATAGGGGCAGCGACCCTACTCACAAAAATAAACTTTGCAAGTGTCCCTAATTGATATTACAGCGACTTAAGTCACTGTCCCAAAAACCTAAAGCGAGAAGTCACCGTTTTGGAGAGTTTTTCTCAGTGGTTGAAGCCTACAAGTGTCCCAACACTTGTTGCTTCGACTCTTCGAGAAAAATACCCAAAAATTCTATAAAAATAGGAAATTTAAAGAAACTTAAAATTATGTAATTTTTATATCTAATACAAAAACTACAAATTTAAAATACATACATGCTTTGCACGTGGCTCTGATACCATTGTTGGACTTTCCGAGCCGCAAAAACCGCTTTTTGCGTTGCTGAAACCTCGGAAGCCTGGCCACGGATCCGTGCGAAGTATAACAAAAATAAATTCATGTATGTGTTATGGAAACCTAGATCTACCTTAGATCTACATGATGAGAGCATTATCCTCGATGCGACGCCCTTCGCTTATCCCGCTCGTCCAAATGGCTTGCCGAAACTCAAGAGTGTCAAGTGTACACTTCTCTATTGGTATCCACACGGACAAATGGTGGAGAAAAACAACCTAGAGTGTGCTAGCACTCCTTGGTAGTCTCGGCAAGATGAGGAACGGGAGAGAGCTTGAGAGGAGAAAGGAAGAAGATGAAGTTAATCACAAAATAACTTCACACAATGAATAAAAGTGGTCGGTCACTTCAAGTTAGGGGGTTACATGCATGCATGTAACTCCAAGAGACAATGGCTCTTGGTCTCCCTCATGAGGTGGCACCACATGATAAGTCAATGATGATGTGGAACATCATCATTGGTCGGCCCCCATGCCAAGTCACCATGACATGGCAATTGGTCAAGTCAAAATTGACCATTCATCTTCCCTCTCAAGTCAAGTCAAACTTGACCTATTATCTCCCATGGTTGATCAAATCTAACCACTTGATTCAAGTCAATTTGATTTAATGAATCTCTATTCATTAATTTAAATTGACTCAATGAATCAAATCTAAATTAGACTCATTCAACACTTGAATCAAATTGAGTCTAACTCAATTAGTCTAATTTGGATTACTCTTAATCCAATTTGGTTCATCCCATGAACCTAATCCTCATGGTTCATCATATGAACCTAATCTCCATCTAATTGCCCTTTGTGTGTGACCCTATAGGTTCTTGTAAGGTTGGCAATGCTCCTAAACCGATTTAGGAACATAAGCAATGAGCGGTATCTAGCAACACATCATTGCTACCCAAGTTACAAGAATGTTGAGATCCAACATCACCTTTGTGACTACTAATTGTGACTTTCACAATATGTGACAATGTCCCTCTATCCTTGACATCTATATTGACCAATTGAGGCATAGATCGTGTCATCCTCGATACAATCTATATCTTGAACTCCAAGTAGACTCAATCTAATCAAATGAGCTTAATATCTCATATTGACTCATTTGGGCATGGCCATGCACTTCGTGGTCTCACTCTATCAAGAATAACGATGTCACTCTCGTCATATAGGAGGGATAGATCCCATCTACATCACTCACATTCCTCCACATAATTTGTTACATACCCAATAATCGCCTTTATAGTCCACTCATTTACGGGTGACGTTTGGCGAAACCAAAGTATGCAACTCCTAATGTAGGGAACCATGGTGACTTCAGGTCCAAGGACCAATAGTCATACTAATAGTCACATGAGAAAGTATATGACACTCATATAACGATCCATGATACTTTCTCATAGTGAGTCATTCAGTATACATTCTCCAATGCATACCCATGTGTAAACTTGATATCTCATATCCATGACTTGTGAGATCAAGTCATCGTGTTGACCTACATGCTAGTCTCTACACATTAACATTGTCCCTGAATGTTAATACTTGACTAGGAATGATTAAGAGTAGTGTTCTCTATATCATCTCATTATCGATTTAACCAATCGATTAATATTGATAAGAACATTCTACTCAAGGACGTTATTATACTTAGTTATTTGGCACCAATACAAGTAAATATAATAACCATGCCTTTATAAATAGGAATATGATACAATAAAGTCCATACAACAATCATCACATGATTGGCTCTAGGGCTTTCACTAACACTTTCTTAGCGTCCTTCTTCGTAAACCTCTTTCTCCGGTTGAACATCGTCTGGACCATGTCTATGATTTCCTCTTCTCCGTTTGACTCTGACTCGTCTTCGAATTCAATTTTTGCTTTCCTTTCCTTTTTGGTTGAAGCTGCCATTAAAGCAATACCATTCTCGGTTTAACCCGAGTTAGCTTGTTCGTGTAGTTTAAGTTCGCAAAACAATTCGTCTAGCCTAATTGTGGAAAGATCCTTGGAAACCATATAGGCATTGACAATGGATGTCTATAAGGCATTCCTAGGGAATCCTTTAAGTGTATACTGATGTGAGAAAAATATATAGGATTTTAGGAGTAGTTTTCGCTCACATCTCATTACATTTTATGTTTGTTTCATGCATATTTTACTTTGTTTTGCATGCATTTCCTATTTTCTGGTTTGGAGATCTGCTCTTTGTACTTTTGTGTGCAGGATAGCATTTCATGGGGAAAATGACGCACTTTCAAAGCAAAAGAAGGGCATTTTGTAGCTAGATGCAGAAGGGGACATGGCCAAGGTGTGTGGCTACACACGACCGTGTCCCAGGGTCGAAGTTGGCCACTATGGTGCCACACACGGCCTGGCCGTGTGGAAACACATGGTCGTGTGGCGCTTCGCGATTCCGACGTGATTCGGTTATTTTCCAAGTTTTAGAGAGATCCAGGCTTATGTCTATATAAAGGAGGCTATGCCCAAACCCTATGGAGAAGGCACGATGGTCGGGATGGCACTCCCACGCCCTAAAAATCTTCAAGAACTCATTGTTGGGAATCGAACGGCCGGCTAGAGGGGGGTGAATAGCCCTCAATCGATGGATGTCATAATTTACTCGTCTACAAAAGGTTAGCGCAAGCGGAATATAATAAGACAAGACAAGTAAATATACAAGACAATAATCAAAACGCTAACGCAAGATGTAACGTGGTTCACAGCTACGCCGCTAATCCACGATCCCGATTCGTCCGAGGTGAATCACTCCTCCAAAGCCAATCACTATTGGTCTCTCCTTTGCACCAATCTAGGTGGAGGTAACCTTTACAATCAAGATCACTCTTCTTACAATAAGAATGGAGTAAAAGCAAGTAAGAAGAGTTTAAAGCTTGTGGGGGACTTGGATGGTCATTTGGAGTAAGAGCATTTACCCCTCAAAGCTCCACACCCTCTCTTTTTATAGAGAGGAGGCTTTTCTTCCTGTTGGCCGCCACTACGATCATTCTCTTTGGCAATTGCCGCTGCCACTACAACGGTCTCGAACACATCGATCCCGGACCGTTGTAGTCCAACGGAACACTTGGCGATCGATGGACCTCATTAGTCGATCGCGCGCTCCAGTCGACCGCCGATCGGCTACGAGTGGTTCTGGCTAAACCCCTTTCGACCGATCGGCCGCTTCGCGCCGATCGATAATCTTGGCGATGATCGCCACATATGGCGACTGGCGCTGCCTCAAACACTCGAATACCAGTCGAACCACGTTCGACTCAGAGCAGTCGACTGCCATTCCATGGCAGTCGACTGGTGTCAGGAAATCTCATCCGACACTTTGCCAAATGGCCAAGTTTCACCTAAGATCTACCCCTTCCCGAGTTACATTCGCTCACTCTCATCTCTCGGAGTCCCTCGCCTTCGAAGTTCTCTTCGTTCGCGCCACGACGTCTCTTGCCTCAAAGTCTACTTCCTCCGGCTTCACTCCAAGCTCCTCGTCCGGCGGTCCCTCGGATGCTCCAAGCGTACGGCTTCCGCAAAGCCATCCTTCACCGACTCAAGGACCGAGTCATGAGTTGTGAAACTCGCCACGACTCCATGTGCGAATTACTAAATCCTGCATGACTTCAACACACATATCAAATCAACATAACAAACTAACTTAAACCCTTTGCCACACACATCAAAACCTAATCATGGCAAGAGATTGCCCTAACAATCTCCCCCTTTTTGATGTGTGGCAATCCGTTTAAGTTAGGTAAAAACATTTGATAAAAATTTCTAAGGTAAGAAAGCATGTAAACATAAACATGATATAGCAACATGCAACTCCCCCTTAATCCATGAAACTCTCTCTACAAATTCTCCCCCTATCATAATTAACTTAAACATAATATTTTCTCCCCCTTTGACACCATCAAAAAGACTAATACTAAGTTATAAACACATGACATCAAGTTTAATAGAAGGAAAATACCAAAAATTGGTTTAATAACTGAAATCTGCCTTTACTGTTCGGAATATCAGGCTACAATCATCGTTCGCATTACTACGATCGGGCACTGCTTTTCAATTCTGATTTTTCGAGGTGAAATTCAGAAATGCATTAAAAATTCTAGAAAATTCAAAAAATCATGAAATTTGGGGAACACATTTCTTTTAAGTATATCTATCAATGAAAAATAGTTTTTTTTATGAAAAATCATTATATTTTTTGAGATTTGCCAAAAATCCAAAAGCTTTTAAAACCACTAGGTTTTTGATCATTCTAGTATCAAGTTTAACACCTAGTTTTGCATCCAATTGTTTCAAAACATGAATACATAGATTTTAAAGTAAGAAATTGTTTTGAAAACATATAAAATATCCAACCATGATCTTTGGGCAATATGTCTATAAATTAAACATAAGTCTTCCCCATGATTGGTCTATTATTGCTATTTTGATACTTTAAATGACCATCTAAATGTCATAGGCTTTAGTGGACATTTGTATCATCCTAACATCTCACTCATGCTAAGTTTTCAATCATGGTAGCCTATAGTGAGTGTGAGATGTATCCTAGAGGTATTTGTATATACTTAACTATTATATTCATGCAATTCTATCAAGGTTAAGTATCACCCTAACAATCCACACGATCATAATGACATATATGAATGAATTACACATTATGATCATTAAATACATGTATTCATCAAGTAATAATCATGCATTAAGTATTACATGATGATAATTAGCAAATATCACCTAAGGCATGATTTAAATCCTATTTCTCATGATTATGTGCCAAATATCAAAATCATAAATCATGATTGCAAACATGTGTAACAATTACATCAACTATCATGATTTAAGCATTATTATCTATTTATGGGCACATTATCATCACCCAACACTATTTCAAAAATATTGTCCCGCCATCCTAAGTCAACCAAAAATATGATATAGGTCAAGTCCATATGGTTGACTATCCTAGGGTTTTTCTAACCCTTAAGGATGGATTTTGGAACCCAAAATAGGTTCTTTCCTATGGGGTTCACAAGATACTCCTTGGGAATCCATTTCCTAGCAATTACTTTCTTCTTATCTTGTCCCCTAGCAATTAGGCATTTGTAGGCCTTTTCATTTTTCTTTTCTTTATAACCTAGGCCTTTCTTATTAAAACTAGCTCTTTGGCTCCCTATAATCATGTTTAATGTATTTGAGCCAATTGCAAACTTTTCTAGGGCTTTGGTTAAATAATCTACTTTCTCTCTTAAAGCCCTATTTTCTTCTATACATGCATCACTAACATCCAAAGGCATATAGTTATCATGTGAGCATGCATCATTTAAGCTAGAAGAAATATTATCATCATTTAAGCATGCTTTTTCTAGTTTATTTTCTAAGTCCTTAATTTGCTCGAGCATGCTCTTATTTTTCTTCTTAGCTCTAAATAGGTCCTTAGTGAGGCTAGAAATCATAGAAACTATTTTACTAGGTGAAAGATTAGTTACCATAGTTTCCATGTCCTCTTCTTCTTCTTTGGATGAGGATGTAGAGGCTCCCCCTTCACTAGAGCTCCCTCCACTTGAGCTTGATTCTTCATTTTAGGTGGAGGAGCAATCCGAGTCATCAAATGCCATTAGAGCAAGGTTGGTGACGAAAGCGTTCTCCTCTTCCGATGATAATGAAGAGGAAGAGGAAGGGTCATCCCACGTCTTTGCTTTGAATGCCTTGGCCTTCCCCTTTTCCTTTGCCTTCTTCTCCTCTTCCTTTTTCTTCTTGCTCCCCTTTTTCTTCTTCTTTTCTTCTTTCTTTCTCTTCTCCTCCTTGCTTTTGTTCAAGAGGGGACAATTGTCCCTTATGTGTCCCTCTCCTTGACAATTGTAGCATATGATCTTTCCTCTTGGTCTCCTATTCCTATCATTTGATTTGTTAAATCTAAAACCCTTTAATGCACGTCTTACCCTCCTTACCATATACGCTTCTTCCGTGCTATCCATGGAGGAGGAAGAGGATGCTTCATCATCATCGGAGGAGGAGGGGATCTCTATCTTCTTCTTCCCCTTGTTTGCCAAGAATGCTACTCCTCTTGAAGGTTGGATTTTTGGCTCTTCTTGTATTCCTTCAAGCCTCGTTTTGTGGAGCTCCATTGTTGAGAAGAACTCCTCCAAGGTGCTCACTTCTAAATTCTTTGAAATATAGAAGGAGTCCACCATGGAGCTCCACTTTGAGGATCGCGGAAAGGCATCTATAGCCTTCATAACCATATCCCGGCTTGATAGCTTCTCACCTACACTTGACAAACCGGTTATAATTTCCTTGAAACGAGAATGTAAGGAAATTACCTTTTCTCCCTTTTCTAGTTTAATGTTGTTGAGTTGGGAGCGGAGGAGGTCTCTCCTTGCTAGCTTCGCCTCGGATGTGCCTTCATGAAGCTCAATTAGCTTCTCCCACATCTCCTTGGCACTTAGGCATTCTCCAATTCTATTTATTTCTTGTTGAGGAAGCACATTGTAGAGATGGTCCTTTGCTTTTGAATTTGCAAGGTGCTCCTCTCTTTGCCTCTTGGTCCACCTTGACTTCTCTATTAGCTTTCCCTCTTCATCCCTAGGCAAAACGAAACCGGATTCCATTGTAATCATAATATCAAAATCCGTTTCGAAAAATACCTCCATTCGCTTTTTCCACCAAGCGAATTCTCCTTCAAACTTCGGTGGATGAATATTGGAGCTGGCCATCTTTTGATGAAGTGCTTGTTGCGGCGGTTAGTCCTCGACAAGCGACTTGGCTCTGATACCACTTGTTGGGGATCGAACGGCCGGCTAGAAGGGGGTGAATAGCCCTCAATCGATGGATGTCGTAATTTACTCGTCTACAAAAGGTTAGCGCAAGCGGAATATAATAAGACAAGACAAGTAAATATACAAGACAAGAATCAAAACGCTAACACAAGATGTAACGTGGTTCACGGCTACGCCGCTAATCCACGATCCCGATTCGTCCGAGGTGAATCACTCCTCCAAAGCCAATCACTATTGGTCTCTCCTTTGCACCAAGCTAGGTGGAGGTAACCTTTACAATCAAGATCACTCTTCTTACAATAAGAATGGAGTAAAAGCAAGTAAGAAGATTTTAAAGCTTGTGGGGGACTTGGATGGTCGTTTGGAGTAAGAGCATTTACCCCCAAAGCTCCACACCCTCTCTTTTTATAGAGAGGAGGCTTTTCTTCCCGTTGGCCGCCACCAGTCGATTGTTGCCCTTGGCAGTCGACTGCCGCCACTACAACGGTCTCCGAACACGTCGAATCCCGACCATTGTAGTCCAACGGAACACTTGGCGATCAGCGATGGTCCTCATCGATCGATCATGCCTCCTCGTAATCCGCCCGATCGGCTACGAGTGGTTAATGGCCAAACCCTTCGACCCGATCATTGCGCCTTCGTGATCGATATCTTATCATTGCCATTCCATGGCGATCGGCCCGGTGTCGAAATCCCATCTGACACTTAGCCAAATGGCCAAGTTTCACCTAAGAGCTACCCCTTCCTGGGTTACATTCGCTCACTCTCATCTCTCGGAGTCCCTCGCCTTCGAAGTTCTCTTCGTTCGCGGCCACGTCCCTCGGTAGCATCAGGCGCACGGCTCTGTAATGCTCCTTCGCGTCTCTTGGCTCGAAGTCTACTTCCTCCGGCTTCACTCCAAGCTCCTCGTCCGGAGGTCCCTCGGATGCTCCAAGCGCACGGCTTCCGCAAAGTCATCCTTCACCGACTCAAGGACCGAGTCATGAGTTGTGAAACTCGCCACGGCTCCATATGCGAATTACTAAGTCCTGCACGACTTCAACGCACATATCAAATTAACATAACAAACTAACTTAAACCCTTTGCCACACACATCAAAACCTAATCATAGCAAGAGATTGCCCTAACACTCGTAATGGGGAGGAAGAAAGTCGCTGGAGATCCAAATTATGCACTTCAATGCCGGAGAAAAGAGTCACATTGCATTGTAATTTCTATTCTTTGCTTAATTTTTATTGTTTATATGAACATGATCGTGCTTTGTATTTCTCCCTTCTTATTTATGGAGTAGATTCTCCGATTCTAGGATTAGGAAGTAGTTTGTGTGCGTAGAATATGTTATTCAAAATTGAATTCTGTTCTTGAATTTATATTTGCAATTAGCATTTGGTTTAGAGTTATAACTATTGTTTTGGTTTTCTATCTACTGTGCTAGCCGATACGAGGGGTGACAGCCCTCATATCTAAGATTTAGGAGAATTAAGGAGGAACCTAGGGGTTAGCCTCATCTCCTATAACCGTGGGTAGAAGGATGCAATAGAGTAGGAAATGCGCCCCATTTTCGACGTCGCAGGGATCAATTCGGCATCCTCGTACCGACTATCCCATCCTAAGTCCAGGGGTCAACCTGGTAATGGCAGAGGTAGCTTTCGATAGATGCGAAGGCTCATCGGGAGAGTGTATGATGTCCTTTCCACAAAACTATGCTAGAAACCTAGACAAAACCCAATTGATAACGTGTTCTGTGACACACAAACGAAATTGAAATCCTAGAATCTCTTTCAAAGACTCGCAACTAGTTTCTTTCTTCTTCTGTGTGACATTGTATTGAGTTGGGACCGCCATCAACCCTCGCCATCATAACCCTTATATTTTAATTCCGAACAATAACCTCCACTTACCAAATCGGTACTCAAATCTCAGTCCTTATGGGATCGATAATCTTTTTATTACTTGATGACATTCGTGCACTTGCGAGCGTTGAGCACGAGCGTCGAGTCCTCGACGGTCTCCATCGTGAGATTTGAGGTCGCATTCGCGTGCATCAAGTTTTTGGCATCGTTGTCAGGGACTAATTGATTTGATATCGAATCAAGAAGTGGATGGTTGAATCGAACCTAGGCTAGATTTACTTTTCTTGTTTTATTTTTTTATTTTATTTTATTTTATTTCAGTTTTGTTCATTCTGTTGTTCTTTCCTTATTTATAATTTTCTGCATATAAAAATGCATGCTTTTACTCATGATTATGGTCAATTTAATGCTGTGAGTTTTGGTAACATTTATTTTGAGCATTGTGGTGAAACATGGCATAACATTAACGATTGTCCGGATATATTTGAACCTTCACAATGTGAACAAGAAGATATCACCTATGATTACAATCAGTGGGCACAAGATGATTCCTATTCATATAGTTATGACCCTGGCCACTTAAACCCTCAATATTGTCTACCCAAATCTCAACTAGAGCAGATGATAGAAAGCTTTATTCAGACGCAACAAGAGGCGAATGCTAAATTTCAACAGCGGAATTCGCAGACAGAAACGATGATTGAAGAATTAAGGTCATCTGTGAATGACATTGCTAGCCGACAAAAGAAGCTGGAGATTCAGATAGCACAGATCGCTAGTCAGTTTGCTAGAACACTGAGTCAATTACCAGGAAGTGAAGAAGGACAATCCATTCAATCACCACTAGAAGGAGAACTTGAGGATTATATAATTGATACTTTAATCGAGGAGTGCATTGCTTCAATCAAAATACCTCCTAACCTCAAGGATCTAAAAGAGCCTACCTTAACCCTCACCAAAACTTTAGTTACCAATAATGAAGCCCATCTAGTGATTTGTGATAATAAAATTTTATTCGACCTAATAGAATCTACTAATCAATATTTTGGTGAGAATATTTATGGTGAGTTACATTATTTAAAACATATGGATGAAATGAAATATTATGATCAGACTCCTAAAAATTATTTGAGGCTAAGCATGCTTAATCTCGAGCCAAGGAAAGCAGCTAACAAGTATCTTGCCCCTCCACGAGTAAAGTTTAAGGGAGATAGTGATGGAGGACCAAAAGGCAAGAGGTGAAAAGTGAGCAAGTATCTTGCTCCCCCACGAGCAAGATTCAAACACATCAAGGGAGGGAGAAAGATCTCCTTTGGCCATCAAAGCCAAGCTGAAGCATAATGGTATAGTCGAGCTAAAGACCTTAAACAAGGGCTTCTTGGGAGGCAAACCAAGTTTAGTTTTTAGGTGTTCTTTTCATTGTATTGCATTTATTTGGTTAATTTGAACTTTGATTTCCATTTTGTTTAGCATTTTTGCACACGAATTAGGACTCAAAAGGACTTGCTAGGTAGAAACAAAAATCATTTTAAACCTACATGACTGAGCGTGTAAGGAGAATTCGGACTGTTGTGCACCATGAGAGAGAAATGGGGGGCACACGACTTGGTCGTGTGTTTTCACACAGTCCTGCCCCACATTCCAGAAGTGCACACGGTCTGGCCGTGTGTTTTCACACGGTCGTGTTGCGCAAGGGATAAAGGGGCATTGCACGGTGCATTTCGCCTCTGTACATCACTCTCCCTCTAGTCCACGCATGTATAGGAGCCCACCTAGTCCACATCGACATGAGCCTGCACCTACACCACCATTTTTTTCTACTTTTGAGAAGGATGTAGGTACATCTGCCTATGATTTTTTGGAGTTTTGATCGCACCTCGATGACATATATATCGAGCAGCAGATGCAAAGGCAGTGATGGGAGGAGCAAAGCGCTTACACACAGGTAAAGTTTTAGGGCTTCCGGGAGCACTTCCAGCATGCTGAGGAGTTCTACGACAAGGCCCGCGTCTACTTGCAGGAGGAGGCTGCCCGTCGCCAAGATGAGGCCACCTACTGCCAGGAGATGCGGCAGCACATCCATGCCCAGCAGACACAGTGGGCCCGGGAGGAGGAGCACAGAGTGGCCGCTGTATCCACCAACTCTCAGATCGACCACATGTACATGTGGCATCAGCGGCTTAGCACCAGGTTTACCCAGGAGCCTGACATGCCGAGATTGCCAGACTTCCCACCTCGGCCACCATATTAGAGGTACAATCTCATATAAGTTTGGGGGGGTTACCCCAAGTCTTGATTTATTTTGTTTCTAGCAGTAGTTTCTTTCCTGTCATTTGCATTTTTAGTTAGCATTCATTTGTTCATACATAGAGTTTTTAGTTTCTTCAGTACTTAATTTTTGCTATTTTTAAGCTACCTCAGTAGTATTTCTAAAGTTTATTCATGAGTTGTTTCCATGGGTAGCTTAACTTCATTTACCTTGTGGTATTTTATTTTATTTTCTCTAATGAATGTTCTAGCCTTACACTGGTTAACTTTTATTTTTACACCTACACATGATGAACATTTTGAAAGGAAAAATCTAGTACATACCTAGTTATGATTCATCTTTGTAGTCTAGTACTTTGGATTCCATAGATGACTCTAGATTTAGCATTTTATTGACTGGAGATGCTCGGATTGTAGAAGCCCATTCGGAAAAAACAAAATCCCAAGAGAGAGAGAAGAAAAAAAATGGAATAGGAAAAGAAAAAAAAAGAAAGAAAAAGAGAGTAAAAAAATTATGAGGGAGAAAAAAATAGTTGTCGTGGGTGGAAATGGTTAGGTGCCCCTCTGAGACCGAGTTAGGTTACTAGGGAAACACCTACCAATTTCTCTCAATACCGATCACGCCTTTGAGACTTTGTGCTAGATCTAAGGAATGACCCTCGCTTTGGGCAGGTAAGTGCCTAAGAGCTAGAGACCTTAGGAAAGCTATAGGATGACGACTTAACTTACCATGGAATGAGTATCCCCTAAGAAGATTCGCTTAGCACGAGCATGAGGAGCTAACTTAGTGAATTTCTAAAACATATCTATTTTTCTTTGATTGCAAATACCACTTGATAAATCTAGTTAACATGCTAAGTATGGAACAATACCTTTTTAAAATTTCATGGCACTCAGGTTTGCTTGAGGACAAGCAAAGATCTAAGTCTGGGGGAATTGATGTGAGCAAAATATATAGGGTTTTAGGAGTAGTTTTTGCTCACATCTCATTACATTTTATGTTTATTTCATGAATATTTTACTTTGTTTTGCATGCATTTCCTATTTTCTGGTTCGGAGATCTGCTCTTTGTATTTTTGTGTGCAGGATAGCATTTCATGAAAAAAACGGTGCACTTTCAGAGCAAAAGAATGACATTTTGCAGCTGGATGCAGAAGGGAACACGGTCAGGGCATGTGGCTACACACAACCATGTCTCAGGGTCAAAGTTGGCCACCATAGCGCTACACACGGCCTGGCCATGTGGAAACACACGGTCGTGTGGCACTTCGCTATTCCGACATGATTCGATTATTTTCCAAGTTTTAGAGAGATCCAGGTTGATGTCTATATAAAGGAGGCTATGCCCAAACCCTAGGGAGGAGGCACGATGACCGAGACGGCACTCCGACACCCTAAAAAACTTCGGGAACTCACAACGGGGAGGAAGAAAGTCGTCGGAGATCCAAATTCTGCACTTCAATGCCGAAGAAAAGAGTCACATTGCATTATAATTTCTGTTCTTTGCTTAATTTCTATTGTTTATACGAATATGATCGTGCTTTGTGTTTCTCCTCTCTTATTTATGGAGTAGATTCTCCGATTCTTAGATTAGGAAGTAGTTTGTGTGTGTAGAACATGTTATTCCAAATTGAATTTTGTTCTTGAATTTATATTTGCAATTGGCGTTTAGTTTAGAGTTATAACTATTGTTTTGGTTTTCTATCTACTGTGCTAGTCGATACGAGGGGTGGTAGCCCTCGTATCTAAGATTTAGGAGAATTAAGGAGGAACCTAGGGGTTGGCCTCATCTCCCGTAACCGTGGGTAGAAGGATGCGATAGAGTAGGAAATGTGCCCCATTTTCGACGTCGCAGGGATCAATTCGGCATCCTCGTACCGACTATCCCATCCTAAGTCCAAGGGTCGACCTGGTAATGACAGAGGTAGCTTCCGATAGATGCGAAGGCTCATCGGGGGAGTGTATGATGTCCTTTCCACAAAACTATAGCTAGAAACCTAGACAAAACTCAATTGACAACATGTTCTGTGACACATAAATGAAACCAAAATCCTAGAATCCCTTTCAAAAACTCGCAACTAGTTTCTTTCTTCTTTCGTGTGACACCGTATTGAGTTGGGACCGCCGTCACCCTCGCCATCATAACCCTTAGATCTGAATTCCAAACAATAACCTCCACTTACCAAATTGATACTCGAATCTCAGTCCTTGTGGGATCGATAATCTTTTTATTACTTGACGACATCCATGCACTTGCGGGTGTTGAGCGTGAGTCACGCTTCGAGTCCTCGATCTCCGTCGCGAGATTTGAGGTCGCATTTGCGTGCATCATATACTTAATTACGTTTCTATTTTCTATTTGGTATCCTATTAAGTGTAATCCACTTAAAATGTCTTTTATTCTTGTATGAAGTTGACTAACATTTTCATTTTCATTCATTTTACAATTAAATATTTTATTTAGTAACATGTCCCGTTTAGCTATCCTAGTGTCATTTGTACCTTGATGCAATTCAATTAATTTGTCCCATAATTCCTTAGAGTTCTCGAATGGACCCACCCTATTTAGCTCTTCTTTGGTAAGTCCATATTGCAAGGTGTTAAGCGTCTTGTAATCGACTTGAGCCCATTTTCTAATGTCTGCAGTCCATTTTTCCGATTCTAACAACTCACCCGAGTCATCTACTAGAGCTACGAACTCTTCCCTAATCGAAAACAACACCTCAAGGGCAGTTTTCAAGTAACACTCCATTCGCCTTTTCCAATAAGAAAAGTCCTCTCCATTGAAGAGAGGAGGGCGAACGGTGTTATACCCTTCTAAGTGTGACATTCCTAAATAAATATTTTAATAATAGATTTTTATTTAACTTAATTAAAGTTGAGAATTATTCCTAGAGTTATTTAAATTAAATAATATTTTGCAAGAATTAAATTTATACTAAGTGCACAAATTAATGGAGAATTTATTCAAAGTTAAAAGTAAAAATTATTCTAGAATAAAAATAAGCTACGTGCAGAAATTAATTAAAAATTAATTTAATGCAGAAAATTAATTAAACTATTCTAAAATATAGAAAATTAATTTAACTATTCTAAAATGTAGAAAATTAATCTAATGCTAGAAAAATAAAGAAAATTAACCTAATGCTCACGATGGTAGTTGCACCAAATTCGGATCGCCCCCACTATGATACCAATTGTAGGATCGAGAAATTCTGAGAGAGGGGGGTGAATCTCGGAGTATAAAATTTTCTTTAGATTTTAAATCTGATTTTATATTTTCAAATATGAGTACGCAGCGAAAATGAAATGAAATTTAGACATAATCAATTTACTTGGTTCACAACCCTAACTGAGTTGCTACTCCAAGGCCCATAGCTCTTCCGAGAGCTACCTCGACGGGCAATCACTAACCCTCCGACTTGGGAACTCTCGACTTCGGAGGGATTTACTTTTTACAAAATGAGAGAAAGGTAACACTCTACCTTCTCTTGAAATTAAGTACAACAAGTGAATATGAATAGAAAGAATACAAGCTAAATTATACCGACACTTTTGAGGAATTTGAAATAGGCACAAAGTGTCGGAAATGCATCTTCATAAGGAAGTAAAGCTCTTGTGAACGAGAATGAATTTTTGCAGCACTTCGACGTTGTTGTTATGTTATTCTCGGATCTAGTCGAGCACTTGTTTTATAAACCTTTTCAAGTCGATTGGAATGACCTTCAGACGACTCCACATTAGCTCGCCGATATGGAACTTCTGGTCTTCTAATCGACTAAAAATGCCCCAGTCGACTCCACATCACCCGACTCCGCATCGGGAAGTTTGCCACTTCAGTCGACTGAAACTCCCCAGTCAACTGAAACACTTTCCAACTATGGTGCCAGATCTTTGATTGATCACCATCTAATCCTGTCAAGTGTGTATCCAGTCAACTAAACCGAACTCAGTCGATTGGACTTTAGTCGACTGAAATCCATTCAGTAGACTAATCCCTGCAAAATGAGATTAGCACAAGAAAATAATATAAAACATGATAGCAGTAGTAATACTACTCGATCTTGACTACTAAGTCCCACGTGGACATTTCGTCGGATCAACATCTAGCTTTGTCCGTCTACAGAGGACTCGGCCTCACCTCTTCACTTGAGGCTTACCTACTTGCTACCTACCAGACTTACCACTCTTGACATCCTATCTGACCAGCTGTCCGGTCTACCTGACCTAGCTGGACTTTTTGTCGATTGTCTGGTCTCCTAACCCAATCGGTCTTCATGCTAAATGTCTGGTCCACATGACCCATCTAGACTTCATGCCTAGTGTCCGGTCCTCCTGATATGTCAAGTCATTTGCCTAGTATCCGGTCAACATGACCTACTAGGACTTACTGTTAAGTCTGCACACTTAACATTGATATTAGAACACAAGTAATTTCTAACTTTAACTACGGTTCATACATCAAAACCAAGGAGTGATGCTAACTGCATCAATAATTCAGGCATTTGAGGAAGTCGAAAATGTCGAGGTAAGTCTTCATTCAAAATATCCTCAGAAAAAGGATTTGAATCTTCTAATTTTACAATAGTTCCTACAACAGGAATGTCCTCCTCAGGTGGTGCATCCTCAAGAGGAATCGTGCACTTCTTTTTCTTCTCCTTCTCCTGTTTACAGACATGAGAAGAACAAATCTTCGGACGGGAGACTCTAACCACCTCTTCTTCAGAATCTTCATCAGATACATCATCCTCCTTAATCTTTTTTGGGGTGGTCCTTTGTAACATTTGATCTATCATCTCAGCCATTATTTGCATAAGATCCTCTTTATACAAGGGCTCACGATGTCTTTTGCTAGTGCCTCCTTTAGAGGTACTAGAAATAGATTTCTTCTCTTCCACCGTCTCCTTCATCGTCATTCTAGTATTCACCATAACGATTTTTTGTTCAGGTTCCCATAGACAGCGCCAATTTGATGGTGTTAACTTCTTTGACCTACCAAGATCTCCCCCCCCCCTCTTCTTGTTGATTGCTAGATCTGACACCAAAGAAGGTTAGAAATGAAATAAAGAAAGATCTGCTCCTGAAATCTCCTTGGATCTTGGAAGTATAATTAGATCTGTTGCTCAAAGAAGGAACATTAGATATGGACCGGTTGATCGGTGCTGCCACTCCGACGCTCAAGTCAGTAAGAGTATGAAGAAAATAATAATACAAATGGAATATAGAAGAAATGAAAAGAAGATCTTTGAGGTACCGAATAGTGAAGAACAATCATCCTCTGCTTTGTCCTCCTCTACCCCTTTTATAGATGGATCAACCGCCTCCTCTTTGAAATGAATTTACTTTAATGCCCTTTGCCAAGCTATCCTTGTAACCACTTTTCCCAGCTCCATTCAAAATATCTCCTTATGTCCCCCTGCCACATATTAATTTAAATAAAATACAAACATAAATGCAGTTATATTAAATTAACCATCCTCAACTTCTCCCTAATACTTCCCATCCTCTGGCACCCCCTTCCTCCTTATTTCGTCATATTAGAAAGAAACCCTGAAATTCCTAAGCGGCTCGGGAAATGAACATACCGCTTAAAAAATGAACATACTGCTCAGGAAATGAACATACTGATCGGGAAATGAACATACTGTTCGAGAAATGAACATACTGATCAGGAAATGAACATACTACTCGGGAAATGAACATACTGCTTGGGAAATTAATACACTACTCGAGAAATACACTGACTGCCCGGGAAACATATAAACTGCTCTGCCAATATTGACACATAAACAACTCTACACTATTCTTCTTTTTTGGGATCAAGAATCACCTATACTTCTCAGGAAATATACTAACTACCCGGGAAACACATAGACTGCTCTGCCAATACTATACCTAAATAACTTTGCACTGCCCTTTCTTTCTAAGCTCTGGAATCACATACACTGCTCAGTAAATATACTAACTACTCGGGAAATGAACATTCTGCTCGGGAAAAGCTTAATCCTAATCAGAAAAACCTCGACCCCATCAATACCTATATGTCAACTTGATATCCTATATCCATGACTTGTGAGATTAAGTCATCAGTTGACCTATATGCTAGTCTCGACGTATTAATATTATCCTTGTATATTAATACTTGACTAGGAATAGTTACGAGTAGTGTTCTATATATATTTATAGTATCCTACTATCAAGTCACCAACTTGATATATTGTAGACTAGAACCAACTACCCTAGGATATTATTATATTTATTTAAATGGAACATTAATGAAGTAAATACAATAACCATAAACTCTATCTTTTTTATGAAATATGATACAAAAGTTCCCTTATCAATCATCTCACAATTGGTACTTAGGGCTAATACTAACACAAATTGCATAAGCTTGGCATTTTGGAGTCTTGTAAATCGGATTCATTAGACACATGTGCTTCATGCTTAAAAGGAAAGATGACTAAGTTACCTTTTCAAGGAAAAGGTGAATAGGAATTTGAGGTATTGGGCCTTATACATACCGATGTATGTGGACCAAGGTCAACTCATGCCATCGGAGGGTATAGCTACTTCGTTACCTTTATCGATGATCACTTACAATATGGGTATATTGTATCTATTGAGATATAAATCTGAAGTCTTTGAAAAGTTTAAAGATTTCAGAAATGAAGTAGACAAACAATTTGGGAAGAGTATTAAAGTACTTCAATCGGATCAAGGTGGTGAATACTTAAGTCAAGAGTTTCAGAATTATCTAACGGACAATGGCATCTTGTCCCAAAGGAATCCACCTTACACGTCACAATATAATGGTGTGACTGAAAGGCGAAATCAAACCTTGTTGGACATGGTTAGGTCAATGATGTAGCATGCAAGTCTTCCAAAGTCCTTTTGGAGTTACCCATTCGAGACCGATGTTTACTTGTTAAACAAAGCCCCGACTTAGGCAGTCTCTACTACTCCATATGAGGTATGGAAAAGTAGGAAACCTCATTTATCCTACTTGAAGATATGGGGTTATCTTGCTTATGCTAAGAGGATAGTGTCAGACAAGCTGGAAGCTAAGTCTGACAAGTATCTATTTATTGGTTATCCTAAGAAAACAAGGGGATACCAATTCTATCATCCCTTGGAACAAAAGGTATTTGTTTCAAGGCATGTTGTATTCCTAGAGAAGGGGTTTCTATTATAGGAAAATAATGGAAGTGAGGTTGGACTAAGCGTAGTTCAAGAGACTCCGATAGACACAAAAAAGATGCATAGTCAAAAACCACAGCAAGTTGCTCATTCTGATGAGGTAATAGTTGAACCTGATGATACACCACCTCCTCATAGATATAGAAGGACACGTAGGATTCTTGAGAGATATGGATTTCTCATAAGTGAATCTAACGACGTGTTTCTCATTGAGGATGAGGAACCTACTAGTATGAAGAGGTTTTGAATAGTTCAGATAGGGATAGTGTTGGTGCAATCGACCCAAATCATAATTGACCAGACTCGAGTTTAACTCAAATAGTATTTTGATGTTAGACAAAACATATGGCATGTGATTGTCATTGGGAAAATCCAACATGGGTTGGCCCACGTAAGTCCAAGTGTGTAGCCTTGGCGGTGAAAGTCCAAGCATGGGGCTTGGCATTGGAAGTCCAACATGGAGTTGGCAAGGGAAGGCCAAGTGTGTAGCCTTGGCCACGTAAGTCCAAGTGTGTAGCCTTGGCGGTGAAAGTCCATGCATGGGGCTTGGCATTTGGGTAGCTTGATAAAGCATTGGCAAGTTCATCGTCTCATGGCTCGGGTCTTTGAGTCGGTGAATGATGGCATTGCAGAAGTCATGCGCTTGGTGCATCCGAGGGACCACCGAACAAGGAGTGAATAGAAGTGAAGCCAAAGGAAGAAGACTTCAGGGTGAGACGCGAAGGATGACATTGCAAAGTCGTGCGCTTGGTGCATCCAAAGGACATGGTCGGACAAAGAGAGCTTCGGTGAGGGACTCCAAGGGAGATGAGAGTTGAGCTTGGCCAAGTGGCTGAGATCAAGTGTCGGATGCTCAGACATTGGTGTTTGAGGTTTACCCGACCGTCGGACGCTCAAACAAGTGTTTGTTTGAGGTTTTACCTGACACCAGTCGACTGTTATAGGTAGCAGTCGACTGCTCCAAGTCGATGGCAATCAACTGGTGTGCGACTGGTGGTTTCTAGCCCAACAGTCGACTGCCAAGGGATAATAGTCAACTGCTAGACCATCAGTCGATTGCCAAGGGATGACAGTCGACTGATGAAGGTGGTCACGGGGACCACCTTCAGTCAGCTACAGGCATCAGTCGACTGCCAATGTTGGCAGTCGACTACTGAGCGGTCCATTGGGTTTTTTCCAGTGTGGATCGAACCGTTGTGAGACAGCGGCTATAGGGGAAGTTCGACTGGGGTTTTTGGCAGTCGACTGCCAGGCGTGGAATCAGCCCAAGACAAGCATAAAAGGAGGAGCTTGGGGAGGATTTTCACAACCATTTTCGGGGAGATTTTGGAGGAGAATTGTTGCTGCATTCCAGACCTTCAAGAGAAAACCAAAGCAAGCAACAAGCAAGTGATCAAAGCCATTTGTTGTAAAGTGTTCTTTACTTGTATTTCATATTGTCTTTATATTTTGCTTGTACTTTTGTATTACCTATTGTAATTGCTTGTATGAGGTTTCTCCACCTCCGACTTGTTGTCGAGAAAGAGTTTGGTTAGTGTCGTGCGCATAACTCGAGCTCGTTGAGCTCACCCCGTGGAGTAGGAATCCTAAGGTTCCAAACCACGTATATCAGTTTCCTATTGTGATTGTGTGTGTGTGTGTTTATTTTTGTATTTCGTATTTGCATTTCCGCTGTGCATATTAACGATCATTGTATACAAAGCACACAAGAATGAACGATTTCCATCATCTACGTCGAATTTGGATATTCACCCCCTCTAGCCGGCTATCGATCCTCCAACAGATAGGTGGTTAACTGCCATGAAATCAGAAATGGATTCCATGTATGAAAATTAATTTTGGAACTTAGTGGACCAACCTGAAGTCATAGCGCCTATAGGTTGCAAATGGGTTTTCAAGAGGAAAATCGACATGGACGGTAATGTTATTACCTATAAAGATATATTAGTGGCAAAAGGTTATTGTCAAAGATGAGATGTTGACTATGACAAAACCTTTTCACCAATAGGTATGCTTAAATCCATTCGGAATACCTGGTCATAGCGGCTCATTTTGATTATGAGATATCGCAGATGGAAATAACTTTCCTTAACGAAAATCTATCTGAGGATGTATATATGATACAATATGAGGGTTTCACATCTGTTGACAAGAATAAAGTATGCAAACTTCAACGATCCATTTGTGGATTGAAGCAAGCATCCAAGAGTTGGAATATCCATTTTGATGAGACAATCAAACAGTTTGATTTCACACAAAAATCCTAAGGAGCCTTATGTGTATAAGAAGGTTAGTGGGAGTGTGATCGTGTTCCTAGTATTGTATGTCGATGACATATTAATCATAGGAAACGATATTCCTATTTTGCAAATAGTCAAGGTCTGGTTGTCAAAAATATTCTCCACGACAGACATGGGAGAAGCAACCTATATTTTGATGATTAAGATTTATAGAGATAGATCGAAACAATTGCTTGGTCTTTCACAGTCTACATACATAGGCAAAGTGTTAAAATGGTTTAGCATGAAAGAATCTAAGAAAGGTTTCATTCTCATGAGGCATGGGATTCACCTTTCTAAGTCTGTGTCGTGTACAAAAGATGAGAGGGTTCGCATGAATCAGATCCCGTATACATCAGCTTTCGGATCAATCATGTATGCTATATTATATAAAAGACCCAATGTATCATACGCGTTGTGTCACGCCCCGAGAGTATACCAAGCCGAAAATCAAACAAACGGCATCTCCTCTATACGTGGCAACATATCATGTTAATACAAAGCTTGTAGGCCCACAACCACAATATAATAAGCAAATATATATATATCAAACACAGCGGAAACATAATACAACGACATCACAAATTACACACAGTGCATACCGGTATGACTGACACCACGACATAAAGGAAACATCGAAAAACCCGAATCCACAAGTGAGTACATCACATAACAAGTCCAACACATAAATCCGGATCGAAATAAGGAACATCTGAAATCAAAAGAAAACGTAAATCCATGTTGCGACCCTTGGAGACGAGATGAGATGATGACAGCCAGCGATGCTCCAAGTCCATCACAAAGTCGGCTACCTGTTACCTGGGCGACAGAAAAACCCAGGGTTCATGGTGGTGAGTAAAACTCAGTAGGTAATAAGGGAGAACATGTATATATATCAAATATCACATGTCATTCAACAATAAATCTACAGGTACATCAGGTAAACACCAGCATGATAATCATATACATGCATATACCTTCTAACTAAATGAACAATGAAAAATGCAAACATACCTGAAAGTCCGCTATGCTACACCTATCCAACCTGAGCACATATCCACAACATATATATATATATATATATATATATATATATATCACAGGAAATCTAGTCTAAATCATACAACATTATAAATATTGGTCGAAGGTATCTAATGGTGCGACCAATAAGTATACAGGTATCTGACACAACCATATAACAAATGCGAGTAGCATGTATGAAGATGTACAATCAAATGCAACAAGCATAGTCCAATCAAATGCAACATCACAATAAGGATATATATATTCATATATGTATATATATGGTAATATGCAAAGTGCCATAAGATACGGCAATGCAGCATGCATGGTCATGCCTGCGCACCCTTACTCGCTACCACGACCCCAACGTGGCCTAGGTGGCACGACATGACAACTGTCCCAACTCAACACCGACCACTGCTCTAGAGTGGTCGAGTGGGCAGTATGATCGATTAGCATATGAGCATAAAGAGCTCGCTACACAATGGGGGTCCCTACTGCTGGCCACTCTGACTAACACTACCTGTGAGTGGTCGAGTGTCATGCACCCAGGACAACTGCACGGAACTCCAACTATCACCGTCTATAGTGGTAGAGTGGCACAATAAATGTTCTGCCCTCACACTAGTTACTCCTCCATGAGTAACCTGGGAGGCAGGATGACTGACGACTCTCTCAATCACAAGGAAGACTATGTCGTCAGTATGCATGCAAATGATATGAATGCATAGTCACACATACAGACATCCATCATAGATTCTCTATTCTACAGAGAGACATACTAATCCGATCAACGCACTCTCTATCCTACAAAAAGTCGTATTCAACTAATCGATGCACTCTTTATCCTATAGAGAGTTGTACTCAACTGATCGACGAACTCTCTATCCTATAGAAAGTTATACTCAACTGATCGATGCACTCTCTATCCTGTAGAGAGTCATACTCAACTGATAATAACAAGCTAGGACCACCAGTCCGTAGCGACACACTAGTCACGATTCACCTGACCATTACACAACACCTGATCGGTAGTAAACATGGAACATAAGGGTATTGGAATCAATCCTACGTTCAGGACCTTACTTACCCACGAATGACCTTTTACCCAATTTACAAATCAGGTCATCATCCGTACTCCAACATCTACACCTAACTAAACATTTATAGATCTACTTACATCACATCTGTAACTCCTCAATCATGATAAAGGAAAAATGTGATATCAACATTTGAGCATATATATAGCCAACGACAAGTATCAAGCATAAGGATAATAAGAGCAGGGTCAAGATAATATGAACATATAATATGTTCATATCTATGTCTAAATCTGAATGCAACTATAACTACCTGACCAGGGTAGGAAATTATCCACCTTCTAAGAAGCTCAGAATAATATCTTCACGGCCGCGGTCCTATCTTGTATCCATGTCCTACACATATCAAATATTATGATTATGTGCAAGCATACAATGAAGGATCAAATCAACTCCTACATCGGCATCGTATCCCGATCAACTTGATTGATCTAGTTATCTAATTAACCCAATCAATCCTCCACATTAATCTCTATCAACCATTAGACCAATTAGCAACCTATTATGCATTTATAAATACCCATATTTGAATCTGTTAAATCCAATCCAACCTAAACACCTGCAATTTAACAATAGCTAATCAAGCTAACTCAATAAACATCTCTATCTACAGTTAAAGTATCGATCCATAGAATTTACCTAGTTTTGAATCTATGGTAAGAGCTTCTTGATCCAAATTCAAATATCCCCTCCAGATCTCACAGCTGTAAACAACTCCAATATCACAGCCATACATGTAGCATACAAAACATGGTAAAATCATGGATCAACATAAACCCTACCTCAACCCCAAATCAATCCCAGCTCCAATACAAGGCATAACAAAGCATCTATGTGTGCTCCTCTACTACCTCATCCTCACCTCAGTCGTCAATTCCACACACAGAACATCACAGCCGACCAACCTTCACTCCACAGTCGTGCACAGCTCTTTCACAGTCGAGCAAAATCCGACAACTCCATCAACAGAACACAAACAACATACTAAAAGGAGGAGACAGTTTGAGTTTTTACCTGCCCTTGGGACTCGACCGGCAGAAACCACAGCCCTAGCAGACTCTACCGGCAGCCCAACCCTTCTCCTATCTCCTGTTCACCGGCACCAACTGTTACCCAAACCATGGATCATGCTCAACCAGGGAACAACCACAATGGACAGCAAGGAAAAGGAAACCGTGAGATTTACCAGCGATTTCAACTCCACCGGCACCTCTCCTCCCCCAATTGCTCTGTCTGCCGCAACAACTCCACCTCTGGCCGGAACGACCAACCACACACCGTCATCTTGCTACTCGCGTGAGAAACAGCAAGCTGTGATGAAAAGATCGATTGAAACAATCGAGGAATTGTGCCCTTCCTTGCTCCAGCGATAATTGGTAGAAAACCCCCAAATCGGCAGCTCACCGTCGAAACATCGCTGATTCAAGCTCCCCCGCCACTCGCTCGCCCTCTGCTCTCGCTCGCTCTCTGCCCTCGCTCTTCCATAGAGCCCGTCGTGGATGGTGTTGGATCGAGAAGCGTCGCTAGAGGGGGGGTGAATAGCGATCGTAAATCTTTTCTTTTTCGTTCGTTCGATACGCAAAGTAAGCACAGCGGAAAATAAATGAACACGTTTATTTTACTTGGTTCACAACCCAGCGGTTGCTACTCCAAGGCCCTATCGGTCCTAGACCGCGTACGGAGGGCAAAGCACTAAAACGTCTCCTCCTCGTTGGAGGTAGGAGACAACGATTACAAAAACCGAATATACGAGGATGAGGCAACAAGCCTACCTCACCTCGTTATGAAGATAAAAATACAGAATATAATATCAAAAATATTACTTGAATCTGCTGCCGACGAAGAAGATCAAAACTTGGCGTCGCGTCGGCGTTATGACGGTGTTGAAGCGTTGGCGTTGTAGGAGCACTTGATGAATAATTGATGTGATTTGGAGATGAATCCTCCCCTCCTTTTATAGACTTTAGCCTCTGAATTTGTCTCCTATTTCTTTGGAACGGATCATGAATTTTTCCAAATTTTTATCGCGAAGTGGCCGCGTCAAACGTTATCCGTTTTGACCTAGCGCAAAAGCGGAATCGCCGCCATCACCGATCGATACCTTCATCGATCGGTCGATGATCGGCGATGCATCTCATCGATCACCAATCGATACATTGCGCCCAATGTCCAGAATGATCACCGCCAAGCCACTTCCTGCGAAGAGATTAGCTCGGAAAATGATAAATACGACGGTTTCTAACCGTCCGATCTCGACCTAGACCTTCCACAGGAAGTCTTAGTCGAATCGTCGCCTACGGTCGTCCCCGTAAAGAGGACACGACCTTACAATCTCTCACTCACACGAGCTTACCTCGATAGTAGCTCTCGCTTCCGGCCTTCCACTCGATTCCTTCGGCTCCCTCCGAATTCACTCAAGTGTCGCCTGACCACCACGGCTTCCTCCGGGTGTCGCTAGCCTTCAGCTCCAGCTTTAGTACTTTTCTGCACACTTGATTTAGCTCGTGAGATAACAATATAAACTTAACTTTGTGTCTTTGCCATAATCAAAACACAGGTTCGATTATCTAGTACCCCTGCACCAACAGATGGTCCAACCGTCATCGCTCACCTCGAGGAAGGAAAAAATGCTCAATCATCGTGCGTTTCGGAGAGGAAGAAAGCTCGCGGAGAAGCAATGAGATCGCAGCTGGGAAAAAGGAGAAACGTCGGGATTTAAGGCGACGACAGAGAGTGGTTGTGCGTTACACGAATGAAGCGGTCGGGTACAATTAAAACGGGTCGGGTCCAATCCTATACGCCTATTAAATCTTTCTCCAAAAATACCATAGAAATTTCCATTTAAGTCCAGGAAAATTTTTTAAAAAATCTTAGAAAATTCCATAGGGTATTTTCCTAATTAACAAGTATTATTTTATTATTATTATTATTTTTGATATTTTACATTCTCCCCCGCTAATAAAAATTTGGTCCCCAAATTTCGTACTAACATGTAAAAATTACTTCAAACAAGTTTCCGAAAGGACCACATACATTCTTCAAGTGAACAGATGAGGGTATCGAGCTTGGATGATTTTGTCCCACCACTATCGCTCCTTGTGACCTAGGATCCACCCTGGAATTTCCTCGTAAGTCACATTAGGCTGAAGTGGAATTGCTACCTCCTTCAGAACATGATCAACATGCAACACATATTTCCTTAGTATAGTAATAGGAAATACGTTGTGAACACTCGCCAGTGTCAGAGATAAAGCCAACCAGTAAGCTACACCTCCAATCCACGCCAATATCTCAAATGGGCCAATATAGCGTGGAACTAATTTCCCTTTTTTGCTCAAATCGTTTCACCCCCCTTTAGTAGGTGAAACACACAGAAATACATGTTCCCCAACTAAGAACTCTAAAGGCCTTCGCCTCCGGTCTATGTAACTCTTCTGTCGACCCTGTGCCTCTAATAACCATCATCCGATGACGCGCACCAACTCTGCATCATGTTGGATACTCTGTGGCCCCCAATAACTGTCATTCCCTGACTTCCTCCCACAACATGGGAGATCTACAGGGTCTATCGTATAAGACCTCGAATGGAGCCATCAAAATAGAAGAGTGGTAGCTGTTGTTATAGGCAGATTCCACTAAATGAACGTGGTCCTCCCAACTGCCTCTGAAATCCATGAAACAGGATCTCAATAGATCCTCCAGAGTATGAATGTTATGCTCAGACAGTCCATCAGTATGCGTATGAAATGTTGCACTAAGCCGAAGCTCTGTGCCCATAGTCTGATGCAGACTCTGCCAAAATCACAAGGTAAATCGTGGATCTCCATCCGATATGGTACTTAAAAGTACCCCGCGCAATTTGATAATCTCTCGGCAATACAACCTTGCCAGACGATCCAACGGGTACGACCCACGAATAGGAAGGAAAGTGAGTTGATTTGGTTAGTCGATCAACGATCACCGAAATCGTATCATGTCCTTTACGGGTTCTAGGTAATCCCGTAACGAAAATCCAGTGATATACTCCCACTTCCAATCCAAAATCAGAATTTTCTGGAGCAATCCAGCAAGTTTCTGATGCTCAGCCTTCACCTACTGGCATACCAAACATCGAGCAGCAAAATCTGCTATACCCCTCTTCATATCGTTCCACCAGTATAAATGTTTCAACTCTCGGTACATCCGAGTACCATCAGGATGAATAGCAAATATCTAATGATATGCTTCCTGTAGCGACTCTTCCTTAACTGGACGCATGTCCAGAACACACTATCCTTATCAGAGACAGGGAATTATCTTCTCAAAAGAGAAGTCCATCTACCGTCCAAAATCCACTCCACCACACACTCTGTAAGTGCATGGGAGATTATAGTGACCAATCTCCCTTGTTGTAACTGTTCGAGTTCCAGCAACTCTATAGTAGCTACCCAGTAGCTAGTTAAATTCAATGAGCACTTCTGCTCCATACATCCATAAATCCAAATAATAACTACTAAAGCCACGTCATGTATATGACAGCCTATCTCATAGTTTCTTAACTGTTGTAAGCATAAGATACGTCTCATGCAACTGTATCGGATTCGCTCCGATCCCTGAAATGATACATTTGCGTACAACATCCTTTTATCCACCCCAGAAGGATTAACTAATACTCGTGTAAAAGTTAACCGCCGTCTAGGTCCTGTAACTGGTTTCACCAGCTTCCGACTAAATGATTTCCATCATCACCTTTGTCAAATAAGTCTGTGGTATAGTAATGCTAAAACATCCTATCCACATATACAGTAATAACCAAATCCATATAAGGAAATCACCATCTACGGTGGCCGAGTGCGCAACTCCAACTACCACCCCCAATAGTGGCCAAGTTATGCAACTCCAACAACCACAACCTAGTCCAATCGTGTCCAGAATACATGATTCTCAAATCCAGGGGCGACTAAATTGTTAAATACGTCTATCAACATAATCAAAACTCATAAAATTCATACAAAGTATGAAATTGTTATCCCTACACACCTGCATCCTCTTTACTCTACACGGATGATATACCAATCATCATAATGACACTGATAATTGTATGACATCATGTCACTACAATATCAACACTCCAGTCGTAAACCAACCCTAGAGTATACACAGGTGTTCTTAGCTGATCTAAATAGATCATCTATCCACAACAAAGGATATTCATTCACAACAACTACTGTATTCCATCATCGATAATCGATGCATAATCTCAAAGGTCCATCTCCCTTTTAACAAAGAGTTCTGGATCCTCTCTAGAAGAAATACTGGAACAGATAAATATCTCATCCAGCATCTCCTATAATCGCAACTTACGTTCTTCTAATTTCCATAGTGTTTAGTAACACTAATACCAATCAAATTATCACCCGGTATGGGATCTTTGATATCGGAACTATTTCAACAATCATTTCAATCGCCTACTCCACTTGCCTATGCAGCAAGCCTAGGAGTTCATTCGAAACTACATCCGAATGCTCTCGGATTATACGCACATCTGAGAGACATAATCATACCATAATCTCAACAAGTTGACCATCCGTAAGGATATGTCTACAGTAAAGATATGTCTATCCAAGTCTAAGGGCATCCCTTGACTTCTTAATTGTTGATCCACATCTCATCTGACAGTAGAGATACTACCGACCCACAAGTTGATGTAAAGGAACCCTTCTTATCCGAACTAAAAATGTTCTAGACAAGGATACCTGTAAGCTACAAGCATCTCTCAATATATATTAACCCAAAGGGTAAACTAGAGTAATACCCTAAACGATCAATTATCTGCCGATCTGATCCCTAAGGCTCCCTGTAGGTCTCGGCCTTTCTCCAAAGAGAAAAAGATCAGATCCAATAGTCCGTGATAAAGCAGTCGCATTTCTGCGACGAATGACCCAAGGATTTTTCCTAGATCATCTGATCCCATCACTTAATCCTACGAGATGCAACTATAGAATATAGAATAGATACGAACATCATCGTATACTCTCTCCTCTGTACAAAGCCAATCCACATCTGGGGGTAACTATTGTTGTTGTCTGCATGAGTCTTCTACGATGTCTTCTGCTGATACTGCTGAATAAATCACTTCCCTTGAAGGGAAGTATCACGGAACTCCAACCACGCCTGAGGTAGTAGGTCGCTGTTGATGAGATAACTCAATCTTCTGTGCTGATTTCTACTGTCGAGATTGTGCATCATCCTCCCGAAACACCATCGATAGTCTTCAACTGAGTCTTCAAAATACACCTCCTCAACTGTACCGGTTGCTTACAATAGCAACAAATGAACTGATCCAATGGATAATCTGACTTCGTGTGTCTTCGTGATCTGCACTGCACGCACATAATCCCTTCGGAGTCTTTGTTCTGATTTCGCTGATGTGCACGAGAATGTCCTGATGATCTACGATTGGTCTTCTATAATCGAAAAGTAGCTCAAGGCCTATGACTCTGATCTTGCTCCTTTTATCCAATAGTCGGAGACTTCTGACTCTAATAAGTTGATCTGCAATATCTGCTTATCGGTCTCCAACTCTTAAACACTTGTACTGAGTCATTTCTAAACTCCTGACTCAATCCAATGTCTTCCGGCAGGATCTGATAGAAGATCCAATGATCTTACTCCAAAAGTAAGCCAATAACCGTGGGTGGCTTAAAACATCAATTCATCTTCTTGAGCTATTATGTGAGCATAAACTCTGCAAGCCTAACGACTCTGCATGATATTCTCATTACCGACGATCACCCTACTTGAAGCTCAAGAATTTCTTACAATGTGTCACAGAAAGTGACGTGGGGAATTACTCTCTCTCAACATCACTAAACCATAATCAAGTGATGTTTTATTCCCCGAAGGTTATTTTCTACATTTACCACCAAATACCAGCTTGATCCCGATAATGGTATGCAAATAACTCTACTTTCTTTGTATAACCCAAGTTAAGTACTCAAAAGTGCCTCTCCAGTTACACAACCCAGTACGAACAACTCAGGGATCAAAATCCCTATGAAACACCTTATACTAACCCTCTGCTTGCTATAGCAATAAAAGTATACACACCTAGTCCATTACCCCACGGGTAATGATCTGACTAACACCGTTAGTGAAAATCCCTAAAACTATAGTCTTTGATTTCCACAAGAAATGTGACGACTTGACCCCTATTTTCTGACTCAGTATCAGTCGGCTCTCAAAGGTAAATCACCTTTTTGACACAGGTTCAAGACTCATAGACTCAACAGGTCGTTCCCGTGATCAACTCATACCACGGTTACGAATAATAACCAACACACTATATGTTATTCCCTATTCAAACATTAAATACATAACCAACAAAACCGAGAGTATAAACCCTAACGGCAACTCCGATTGGTCGCCACGGTGGGTGACTTCTACTACAGTCTGCACAGGTATCATAACTCTAACTATACACACTTGTTGAGCAAGTTTAGATAAACATCTAACTAAATATAAGTTATCAGGGATTCTTACCTCGTGCTGCTTGGAGCTCAGGCCGCTGTCCATCTCATCTCAGAAATCCCAAAACCGAAACAAATCGACTCCCGAGAATCCAAGACTCGACAAAAAAAAATATTGTATGGCATCGCAGAACCTAGGGCTTTGATACCACTAAAGTTGTCACGCCTCGAGAGTATGCCGAGCCAAAAATTAAACGGACGGCATCTCCCCTATACGTGGCAACATATCATGTTAATGTTGGTGCAATCGGCCCAGCAGTACCTTGATGGTATTTTGATGATAGACAAAACTCATGACATGGGATTGTCATGGGAAAGTCCAACATGGTGTTGGCATGGAAAATCCAAGCATGGAACTTGGTGTGGGAAAGTCCAACATGGGGTTGGCATGGAAAATCCAAGCATGGAGCTTGGTGTGGAAGTCCAAGGGGGAAGCCTTGGCATGGGAAAGTCCAAAGCATTGCGAAGCCGTGCGCTTGGTGCTTGGCATGGGAAATCCAAAGCATTGCGAAGCCGTGCGCTTGGTGCTTGGTGAGAAATGCATTGCGAAGCCGTGCGCTTGGTGCATTTGGGAAGTCTTGAGAACTTGGCAAGTTCACTAGGCTCGGGGTCCTTGAGTCGGTGAAGGATGGCATTGCGAAGCCGTGAGCTTGGTGCATTCGAGGGACCGCCGGACGGGGAGCGAATGGAGTGAGCCCAAAGGGAAGCATACTTCTAGGGCATGAGACGCGAAGGATGGCATTGCGAAGCCGTGCACTTGGTGCATCCGAGGGACGTAGGCCGAGGGAAGAGAGCTTTGGTGGGGAACTCCATGAGGTATAAGGTGGACTTGGCCAAGTGGCTAAGACTGAGTGTCGGAGGCTCAAACTTGATGTTTGAGGGTTTACCCGACGGTCGGATGCTCAAACAACTTGGTGTTTGGGTGTCGGTTGATCCAAGTCGACTAGAGTTCGGTGTAAGGCTAGGGTTTTGTGCTTGGCGCGAGCCATGGACATAGCGATCGGCCCGAAGTCGGCCCGATCGCCGAGGGATGGCGATCGGTGATGGGAGTGTCGCAAGCGAACGCTCGTAGCCGAGGGCGATCGATCTATTGGGTCACCGATCGTGATGGGCATCATCGACGATCGGGTAGGTGATCCGCTGGAACTTGTCCGACGTGGATCCGCCATTGTGAGACAACGATGCAGGCAATGATCGGGGCCTTTTGGCATCGCTAGGCGAAAATAGCTCGATGTAGGTTATAAAAGGAGCTCGAGATGGAGGTTTTTGCAATGGTTTTTGTGGAGCTATTGGAGGGGAATTGCTGCTGCATTCCAGTCCTTCAAGAGCCAATCAAAGCAAGCAACAAGCAAAGCGATCAAAGCAATCGGTGAAAGTTTTCTTGTGTATTGTATTTGTGTATTTGCTTGTATTTATATATTACATTGTAATTGCTTGTGAGAGGTTTCTCCACCTCCGACGTGTTGTCGAGAAGGAGTGTTATAGTTAGTGTCGTGCGCATAACTAGAGCTCGAGGAGCTCACCCATGGAGTAGGAACCATTTGGTTCCGAACCACGTATATGCTTGTGTATTGATTGTGCTTGTGTTGTTGTTATTATTATTGTTATTCCGTTGTGCAAACGACAATCGTAGACAAGCAACGCAAGAAGAACGAGTAAATTCCGACATCCATTGTAAGAGGGCTATTCACCCCCCTCTAGCCGGCCGTACTGATCCCCTACAAGTGGTATCAGAGCCGAGGTCGCTCTTCAAGGATTAACCGCCGCGAGAGCACTACAAATGGCCGGCTTCATCCATCCACCGAAATTCGATGGAGATTTTTCTTGGTGGAGGAAATGGATGGAGGTATATCTCGAAACCGATTTTGATTATATGATTATTATAGAAAATGGTTTTGAGATGCCTAGGGACAAATACAACAAGCCCATTGAGAAGTCTAGGTGGACCCAAGACCAAGTCAAGGATTTCAAGACAAATCTTGAGGTAATCAAATTGATTAGTGATTTGTTACCTAACACTATTTGGTCTAGATTGGGTGATTATAGGGATGCAAGGGAATTATGGAATAAGGTAATGAAATTCCAAGAAAATTCCCAATCGGCACAAGTAGAGGAGAATGTCGAAGAAGAATCACCATCCATTTTTGAAGATGTGGATGACTTGGTGGAGACCTCCACCTCTAGCGTTGAGGGGGAGGAAAGGATTTCGATTCCGGAGCAAGATCAAAATGAAGCTTCTACCTCCGGAAGAAGTGAAGAGGCCTCCACCAACTCCCTAGGTAACACAAGTGTTATTATTTTGAATAAAAATCACATAATATGCTTTGAGTGTAGGGAGAAAGGGCACTACAAGAGTAAATGCCCTAATTTGGCTAAGAAGAAGGCATCGACACCAAAGGTCAATCCAAAGTCAAAGGATGCCGGTGTTCCCAAAATCAAGAGCAAAGAGCACATTGTGTGCTTTAAATGCAACCAAAAGGGACACTATCGAAGTCAATGCCCTAGGGGGAGGAAGAAAGGGCAAGAAGGTGCAACTCATGTAGGGGGAGCTCCTAAAGCTAACCCTAAGGTACATTTAGTTAATGCACCTTTAATTCCTAAAGTCAAAAAGCATGCTAAAAATTATTTTAGTTCTCTTGCCATTATTAATGAAAAGCATGCTAGGAGAAACAATAAGGTTTATTGCTTAGGAGCCAAGCATGTTCATATGACTAAAGACAAACCTAGGACTCATAATTCTAGAAATATCTTGCCTAGGGAGTCAATTAGGAGAGTAGAAGAAAATTTGGGTATTAATCCCAAAAAGTCTAGGCACATGCCTAAGAAGAAGAGGTTTTCCCAAAAACCTAATGAAAATTCAAAAATGGGAAAATTAGAGCTAGAGAACCAAGTCTTGAGGTCAAGACTTGAGAGAATGGAGAAAGCCCTTAGAATCATAGAAAATTCAATTCTAGGGTCAAATGTCCAAAAGTCAAGACCTAAGGTTCAAAAACGGTCTAAGGGCAAGGAAGGTTTGGGTGACAAACCTAAGCCCAAGAAGACATATCATAATATTCCATTTAATTATGGAACTATTTCTAGGTCTAGGAAAACCAAGGCTAATAGGGAAGTCATCCCTAAGTCTAGCCATGGTATGTGTTTAGTGGCTAACACCTCAAAGAAATCAAATGTAGCCACTAAGAAGGTCAATGGAGGAGTCACCTCTAGAGTTGACCCAAGTAAGACCCAAAAGACTATGGCTTTAAAGCCTAAAAGGGTCATTAGGAAGTTATCCCTAGGGAATACCTTGTTAATCTAAGGAGCTCCAATAGGTATTGGGTTCCTAAAAGCATGATCGATTCACGCTAGATGGGTTAGGGTGTGTCAACCCTAAATGGATGGGTAGTTAACCTAACCATAGTAGAGTTGACACATTAGGATGTGCCAATGTGCTTGAGAAGTCTAAAAATGATTAAATTGGCACAATTAGGTCTTAGAGGTATTGGTGTGCCATTTTGGGTTTTTGGCACACTAGGAAATGAATGGCATTAAGGCAAAATTGAATTAATCTCTAGAAATGGCAAATTGATTCTAACACTTAGGTATTCTATACCTTAGTATACTTTACTTGCCATGATTTGTTTGCCTTGCCATGTCATGACATCATTCTCATTTTTATTTATAAAAATGTCATGATAATGTTTAGACTTATGTTTGTATGTCATGTATGCTTAATTTTCATTCACATGCCATGACATCATGATTTTGGCATATGTCTTTATCTATATCATAATTATGCCATAATCATCATCATGCATAAATTAAAATGAAATTAAGGACTATGGCATGATTTGATGGGAATCAAATAATATTGCCTTAGAAATATGCATGAGAATTTAAAAGAACAAAAACTCACATCTCACTAGATTAATTGCCTTGAATGTGTTTTACACATCTAGATATTTGTGAGATGTTTAGGAAAATGAAAATAAAGGTTTTGAAAACATTTTGAAAAACCTTGGTGAAGCCTATCTTGTGATAGCTATCACCATTGAATAGGATGATACAAAGAAGGCTTATTATTGAAGCTTTTCTAAAATTTTGAACTTTGTATCAATCTCCTAATTTAATGGGTAAAATAATTTTCCAATATTTTTCACCCATAATGTTTAGGATAAGTAATATGCATATGAAATTTCACGAATTTTAAACTTATGTATATTTACTTATGGATTTCAAAAATCCATTTAAATGTCAAAATCAGCAGATAGAAGACAATCGATCGCCATAGATGGCAATCGATCGATAAGGGTGGCATGATCGATTGATTTCATTGGATCGCCAAGCCGATTCGTAAATCTTGTTGGTTAGGCCCATGTTCAGCTATGTTTTGGTCCCCTAACCACTTCTAACCCTAGGATATGCTTGGGAGAGCATTAGAGAGGGTGGAAATCCATTGGATATGGATTAGGAGTTGGGTTGAGGGTGAGTATCAATTTTAAGGTGGAAGAAAGTTCATTGTTGAACTTTATCTTAATTTTGATTGGTTTAATGTTCCTATTGGCTTAGGGACTCTCCAAGGACATTGTTGGTGCAATGGTCAAGGGGGAGCAAGCCTCTAGGGGGAGGTATCCATCATGGGATGATGGATGTGTATTTCCTCATGGGAGGAAAATTGGGTTGCCTCTCTTTAAGTGATATGGGATCACTAGAAAGATTGTAGGCATGTATTCCTCCAAGGGAGAGATTATAAGATCTCATTGGGATATGAGACATTCATACCCTTGGGGAGGACCTTTTTGATGTAATGTCAAAAAGGGGGAGAAGTTACCAATTAGGGTTCGTTGGAATTCTCATTGGGATATGAGAATTGCCAATATGGGAGAATTGGTAGACTTGAGATGATAGTTTTGTCAATCATCAAAAAGGGGGAGATTGTTGGTGCAATCGGCCCAGCAGTACCTTGATGGTATTTTGATGATAGACAAAACTCATGACATGGGATTGTCATGGGAAAGTCCAACATGGTGTTGGCATGGAAAATCCAAGCATGGAGCTTGGTGTGGGAAAGTCCAACATGGGGTTGGCATAGAAAATCCAAGCATGGAGCTTGGTGTGGAAGTCCAAGGGGGAAGCCTTGGCATGGGAAAGTCCAAAGCATTGCGAAGCCGTGCGCTTGGTGCTTGGCATGGAAAATCCAAAGCATTGTGAAGCCGTGCGCTTGGTGCTTGGTGAGAAATGCATTGCGAAGCTGTGCGCTTGGTGCATTTGGGAAGTCTTGAGAACTTGGCAAGTTCACTAGGCTCGGGGTCCTTGAGTCGGTGAAGGATGGCATTGCGAAGCCGTGCGCTTGGTGCATCCGAGGGACCGCCGGACGGAGAGCGAATGGAGTGAGCCCAAAGGGAAGCATACTTCTAGGGCGTGAGACACGAAGGATGGCGTTGCGAAGTCGTGCGCTTGGCGCATCCGAGGGACGTAGGCCGAGGGAAGAGAGCTTTGGTGGGGAACTCCATGAGGGATAAGGTGGACTTGGCCAAGTGGCTAAGACTGAGTGTCGGAGGCTCAAACTTGATGTTTGAGGGTTTACCCGACGGTTGGATGCTCAAACAACTTGGTGTTTGAGGTTTTGCCCGACATCAGTCGACTGGCATAGGTGCCGGTTCGACTGATCCAAGTCGACTAGAGTTCGACTGGTGTAAGGCTAGGGTTTTGTGCTTGGCGATCATTATGGATATGGCAATGATCGATCGACAGCAATGATCGCCGAGGGATGGCAATGATCGATGGGAGTGTCACGAGCAACGAGCGCTCAGAGCCGGCCGGCGATCGACCTCTAGTCAGATCGATGGGCATCATCGATCCAATCGGTAGGTGATCCGTTGGAACTTGTCCGACGTGGATCCGCCGTTGTGAGACAACGGCATGTGGGCACGATCGGGCCTTTTAGCGATCGCTAGGCGCGAAAACAGCTCGATGCAGGTTATAAAAGGAGCTCGAGATGGAGGTTTTTGCAATGGTTTTTGTGGAGCTATTGGAGGGGAATTGCTGCTGCATTCCAGTCCTTCAAGAGCCAATCAAAGTAAGCAACAAGCAAAGCGATCAAAGCAATCGGTGAAAGTTTTCTTGTGTATTGTATTTGTGTATTTGCTTGTATTTATATATTACATTGTAATTGCTTGTGAGAGGTTTCTCCACCTCCGACGTGTTGTCGAGAAGGAGTGTTATAGTTAGTGTCGTGCGTATAACTAGAGCTCGAGGAGCTCACCCGTGGAGTAGGAACCATTTTGTTCCGAACCACGTATATGCTTGTGTATTGATTGTGCTTGTGTTGTTGTTATTATTATTGTTATTCCGCTGCACTAACGACAATCGTAGACAAGCAACGCAAGAAGAACGAGTAAATTCCGACATCCATTGTAAGAGGGCTATTCACCCCCCTCTAGCCGGCCGTACCGATCCCCTACAGTTAATACAAGACCCGTAGGCCCACAACCACAACATAATAAGCAAATATATATATATATATATATCAAACACAGCAGAAACATAATACAACCACATCACAAACTACACACAGTACATACCGGTATGACTGACACCACGACATAAAGGAAACATCAAAAAACCCAAATCCACAAGTGTGTACATCACATAACCAGTCCAACACATAAATCCGGATCGAAATAAGGAACATCCAAAATCAAAAGAAAATGTAAATCCATGCTGGGACCCTCGGAGATGAGATGAGACGATGACAGCCAGCGATGCTCCAAGTCCATCACGAAGTCAACTACCTATTACCTGGGCGACAGAAAAACCCAGGGTTCGTGGTGGTGAGTAAAACTCAGCAGGTAATAAGGGAGAACATGTATATATATCAAATATCACATGTCATTCAACAGTAAAATCTACAGGTACATCAGGTAAACACCAGCATGATAATCATATACATGCATATACCTTCTAACCAAATGAACAATGAAAAATGCAAACATACCTGAAAGTCTGCTACGCTACACCTATCCAACCTGAGCACACACACACACACACACACACACACACACACATATATATATATATATATATATATATATATATATATATATATATATATATATATATATTATCTGGTCTAAACCATACAACATCATAAATACAGGTTGAAGGTATCTAATGGTCCGACCAACAAGTATACAGGTATCTGACACAGCCATATAACAAATGCGAGTATCATGTATGAAGATGATGTACAACCAAATGCAGTAAGCATAGTACAATCAAATGCAACATCACAATTAGCATATATATATATATATATATATATATATATATATATATATATATATATATATATATATATATATATATATATATATATATATATGGTAATATGAAAAGCACCATAAGATACTGTAGAATGCAAAGATGCATGGTCATGCTCGACACCCCTACTGCTACTATGACCTGCAACAGGCCTCACACCAACATCGTAATCAAAACAGGCATGTTTATGTGGCAGCTTAAGGTGGGCATGCTTGCATGTTGGAATTAAGTCACATTAATTCACATTGCTTTGGGTGGGCCAGAGCAATATGCAACTGGAACGAAGTACACTACTTGTGAGTGGTCGAGTGTCATGCACCCAGGACAACTGCACACAACTCCAACTACCACCGTCTATAGTGGTAGAGTACGGCACAACAAATGCTCTGCCCTCACACCAGTTACTCCTCCATGAGTAACCTGGGAGGCAGGATGACTGACGACCCTCTCAACCACAAGGGAGACTATGTCGTCAGTATGCATGCAAATGATTTGAATGCATAGTCATGCATACAGACATCCATCACAGACTCTCTATTCTACAAAGAGTCATACTAATCCGATCAATGCACTCTCTATCCTGCAGAGAGTCGTACTCAACTGATTGATGCACTCTCTATCCTATAGAGAGTCGTACTCAACTAATCGACGGACTCTCTATCCTGTAGAGAGTCGTACTCAACTGATCGACGCACTCTCTATCCTATAGAGAGTCGTACTCAACTGATCATAACAAGCTAGGACCACCGCTCCGTAGTGACACACTAGTTATGATTCACCTGACCATTACACAACACCTGATCGGTAGTAAACATGGAACATAAGGGTATTGGAATCAATCCTACGTTCAGGACCTTACTTACCCACGGATGACCTTTTACCCAATTTACAAATTAGGTCATCATCCGTACTCCAACATCTACACCTAACTAAACATTTATAGATATACTTACATCACATCTGTAACTCTTCAATCATGATAAAGGAAAAATGTGATATCAACATTTGAGCATATATATAGCCAACTACAAGTATCAAGCATAAGGATAATAAGAGCAGGGTCAAGATAATATGAGCATATAATATGTTCATATCTATGTCTAAATCTGAATGCAACTACAACTACCTGACCAAGGTAGGAAATTACCCACCTTCTAAGAAGCTCAGAATAATATCTTCACGGTCGCGATCCTGTCTCGTATCCATGTCCTGCACATATCAAATATTATGATTAAGTACAAGCATACAATGAAGGATCAAATTGACTCCTACATCGGCTTCGTATCCCGATCAACTTGATTGATCTAGTTATCTAATTAACCCAATCAATCCTCCACATTAATCCCTATCAACCATTAGACCAATTAGCAACCTATTATGCATTTATAAATACCCATATATGAATCTGTTAAATCCAATACAACCTAAACATTTGCAATTTAACAATAGCTAATCAAGCTAACTCAATAAACATCTCTATCTACAGTTAAAGTATCGATCCATAGAATTTACCTAGTTTCGAATCTATGGTAAGAGCTTCTTGATCCAAATTCAAATATCCCCTCCAGATCTCACAGTTGTAAACAACTCCAATATCACAGCCATACATGTAGCATACAAAACATGGTAAAATCATGAATCAACATAAACCCTACCTCAACCTCAAATCAACCCCAGCTCCAATACAAGGCATAACAGAGAATGCGTGCTCCTCTACTACCTCATCCTCACCTTAGTCGTCAATTCCACACACAGAACATCACAGCCAACCAACCTCCACTCCACATCCGTGTACAGCTCTTTCATAGCTAAGCAACATCTGGCAACTCCATCAACAGAACACAAACAACATACTAAAAGGAGGAGACAGTTTGAGTTTTTACCTGCCTTGGGACTCCATCGGCAGAAACAATAGCCCTAGCAGACTCCACCGGCAGCCCAACCCTTCTCCTATCCCCTGTTCACCGGCACCAACTGTTGCCCAAACCATGGATCATGCTCAACGAGGGAACAACAACAGTGGACAGAAAGGAAAAAGAAACCATGAGATTTACCAGTGATTTCAACTCCATCGGCACCTCTCCTCCCCCAATTGCTTTGTCTGTCGCAACAGCTCCACCTTCGATCGGAACGACTAATCGCATGCCATCATCTTGCTGCTCGTGTGAGAAATAGTAAGTTATGATGAAAAGATCGACTGAAACCATCGAGGAACCATGCCCTTCCTTGCTCTGGCGATAATCGGTAGAAAACCCCCAAATTGGTAGCTCTCCGTCGAAACGTCACCGATTCAAGCTCCCCCGCCACTCGCTCACCCTCTGCTCCCGCTCGCTCTCTGCCCTCACTCATCCATAGAGCCCGTCGTGGATGGTCCAGCCGTCGTCGCTCGTCGTGAGGAAGGGAAGAACACTCGACCGCCGTGCGTTTCGGAGAGGAAGAGAGCTCGCGGAGAAGCAATGAGATCGCGGCTGGGAAAAAGGAGAAACGTCGGGATTTAAGGCGATGGCAGAGAGCGACTGTGCGTTACACGAATGAAGCGGTCGGGTCCAATTAAAATGGGTCGGGTCCAACCCTATATGCCTATTAAATCTTTCTCCAAAAATACCATAGAAATTTCCATTTAGGTCTAGGAAAATTTTTTAAAAATTCCAGGAAAATTCCATAGGATATTTTCCTAATTAACAAGCATTATTTTATTTTTATTATTTTTTTTTTTGGTATTTTACACGTTGAATGTTACAAGTAGATACCAGTCAGATCCTAGTATGGAACATTGGGTGGTTGTCAAGGCAATCCTTAAGTCCTTAAGAAGAACTAAGGGTTTGTTCTTGGTATATGGAGGAGGTGATGTGGTAGTAAGCGGGTATACTGATGTCAGCTTCTAGATGGATAAGAATGATTCCAAATACCAATCTGGATACATATTCATCATGAATGGAGGTGCGATAAATTGAAAAAGTTATGAACAAGACACCGTTGTTGATTCTACCATGGAAGCAGAGTACATTATAGCTTTTGAAGAAGAAAAGGAGGCGGTATGGATCAAGAAGTTCATTGTTGAACTTGGAGTTGTTCTGAGCATTGTTGAAGCATTTCCGATTTGTTGCGACAACAATGGCACCATTGCACAGGCGAAGGAACCGCGATCTCATCAATGATCCAACCACGTACTTCACCGTTACTATCTGATCAGAGAGATCATAGGTAGAAGAGACGTATAAATAGAGAAATTTACCACCGATAGGAATCTACCAGATCCCTTCACAAAGCCTCTTCCCCAAGAAAAGTTTGAGAGGCATATAGATGTCTATGGTATTAGATATCAAGGCGATTGGTTGTAGGTCAAGTGGAAGTATGATGCAATTGATGTTAGGATTTACCGGAGGACATTCACAATGCTTCCGAACCCTTTTCACAGGATCCTAGGGACACAGGCGCAACGGAAATACAAAACAATTTAAAATTCTGCATCCCTTAGATCCCTTTGGCCTAGGAACACTTGATTTTAGCATAATCATATAGAAATAGAGATGAAGAAAATAGAGATGAAGAAAATAGAGATCGTACCTTCATGATACTTTTCAAATCCATCGAAACCATGAACAAGACCAACGGGCCTTGCCTCTATCAGTATCCACGTCGGAATCTCTTGAGATAACCTTTCGTAGGCCAACAAGTCTTCTTCTCCGATAGGTGCTAGCCCAACATGGAGAAGAAGCACGAGAGAGGAAGAGAAGAGAAAGACGACCACAAAAGAAAAAATTTCATAGAGAAAATCTTAACCTAAGATTATCAAGAGATATATGTATAGTTCTCTTAATTAGGTCATCTTAGGAGGCTTAAACGAAGCATTTCTTACATTAACTATCCCATAATTAAAGTAAGAATACCCAAAAAAATTTCATCCGAGCGCGCACAAAAAATGGCGGCCCCACGACACAGTCATGTGTCCTACACATGGCTTGACCATGCCTAAAAGGCACAACCATACCTGGACACACGGCTAGCTGTGTGTCCTTCTAGGCATGACCTCAGCTCTAGTCGATTTTGGCTAGAGCTAGGCATGGCCCGTACCTAGTTAGACACGACCATGTGAAGTCCTGTATTGTCTGTTTAACATTGTTTAAGTGTGATATGGTCATGCTAAACCCCAGCATGGCCATAGGAGGTACCATAGCCTCCATTTCGCACCCTCTTGGCCTGATTCAACTAGATATAACCTCTCTCATTGAGATTCTCATTCTCAAAATTATTTTACATCTCTAGATCACCCATATTATGTATAACCCAATAGGTTCCCAATTATGTTAGTCATTCATAATTAACCCGTTAATTATGAATAGATCATGAGTGACACCTAGCAGTACATCATGACCCCCAATTGATCGAAAAGTCTAAGCCGACTCCAGAACATTTCTGAACCCTTCAACAGCTACAGTTATTTTGTGCCTTGTTCCTTTCACTCATCTTATACCCACTTGATTCAGGACATGGTCTATGTGCTCGTCCCCACTAGGCTGACTACGTCACACCTAGTCCAAGTATAGTTTCTTGTCCTGTGGATTAAAGTTACTCTCTACATGTGTCCAAGAAGATCATTCTTCTTTACATGTGTGCTTTGGCCAAAGACTTCTGAGTAACAATTCTAACAAGAAGCCTAGGATATACATCTCCTTATTACAAGAGTAGTGAATCCTCTGTGGGCTATTCAAACATCTTTGATCACTTTGGCTTATACCCAATCAACTCGGAGTTACACCTCCTATGGAGATGGTTGCGAAGAAGTCAAAGCATAAGGCGGCATGATCAAGATGACTTGAATACCTCAAGCCTAAGGAATCTCACACTCGAGCTGCAATGAGATCTTCAACGACATAAAGAACCATATGAAGTCTCATAGCAGGTCACTCCAATGAACTCATTACCCTTATCTAGCATCCACATGTTCACTCTTAGCATCTCTATGCTTCCATTCAGTGAGTACCGAATGCTTGGATAAACCAAGGAGCATAACATGTGCTAGTCTCACAGAATTGATGATGTCCAATCTCATCAATTCATCGATTAGGTATTGTTTCAATACTTACATAATTACACATGATGAGATACTCACTAATCATGATTCAATCATGATTTCTCTCAAGCTATGCATCGTATTGTGGATTTCAATAAATGAGTTTAAGATCCAATCGTATACATATAGAATGTACACTTAAATAGTGAATAATATTAACGTCTAAGGTGATTGCCTTAGGACACCTCTCTATTAAAACAATTGAGAGGTGTCCTAAAGCAATCGCCTTAAAAGTCATTAATAAAATTCACTATTTGAGTATACATTGTCTATGTATTTGATTGAAACTTAAACTCATCTACTGAAGTCCACAATACGATACATAACATGAGAGAAATTGTGATTCGATCACAATTAGTGGGTATCTCATTATGTGTAAATGTGTAAGTATTGAAACTATCCCTAGTCGATGAATTGATGAGATTGGACATCATTAATTCTGTGTCACTAACACATGTTATGATCCTTGGTTTATCTAAGCATTTGGTACTCACTGAATGGAAGCATAGGGATGCTGAGAGTAAACATGTGGATGCTAGTTAAGATAACTAGTTCATTGGAATGACCTGCTATGAGACTTCATATGGTTCTTTATGTCAATGAAGTATCATTGCAGCTCGAGTGCGAGATTCCTTAGACTTGATATATTCAAGTCATTTTGATCATGACACCTTATGCTTTGACTTCTTCGTAGCCATTTCCATAGGAGGTGCAACTCTGGATTAATTGGGTATAAATCAAAGTGATCGAAGGTGTTTGAATAAACCACAAAGGATTCACCACTCCTTATATAAAGGAGATGTATACTCTATCCCTCTTGTCAGGATTGTTACTCAAAAGTCTCTTGCCATAGCAAGCATGTTAAGGAGACAATCTTCTTAGAAATATGCAGGAGTAACTTGAATCCATATGACAAGAAAACTAACTTGGGCTAGGTGTAACATAGCCAGCCTAGTAGGGACTAGCACATAGACCATGTCCAGAATCAAGTGGGTATAGGATGAATGAAAAGAACAAGTCACAAACTTATTATAGCTGCTGAAGGGTTTAGAAATATTCTAGAGTCGATTTGGACTTTTCATTCAATTGGGGGGCATGATGTACTGCTAGGTGTCACTCATGTGTATGATTGATTTCAGAGAGAGGAGGTGAATCTCAGAAGATAAAAATATGCCCAATCAACCCAAAGTTACACCTCCTATGGAGATAGTTGCGAAGAAGTCAAAGCATAAGGCGACATAATCAAGATGACTTGAATACCTTAAGTCAAAGAAATCTCGCACTTGAGCTGCAATGAGATCTTTAACGACATAAAGAACCATATGAAGTCTCATAGCAGGTCACTCCAATGAACTTGTTACCCTTAACTAGCATCCACATGTTCACTCTCAGCATCTCTATGTTTCCATTCAATGAGTATCAAATGCTTGGATAAACCAAGGAACATAACATGTGCTAGTCTCACAGAATTGATGATGTTCAATCTCATCAATTCATCGACTAGGGATTGTTTCAATACTTACATACTTACACATGATGAGATACTCACTAATCATGATCCAATCATGATTTCTCTCATGCTATGCATCGTATTGTAGACTTCAGTAAATGAGTTTAAGATCCAATCGTATACATATAGAAACACTTAAATAGTGAATAATATTAACATCTAAGGCGATTGCCTTAGAACCCCTTTCTATTAAAACAATTGAGAGGTGTCCTAAAGCAATCACCTTAGAAGTTATTAATAAAATTTACTATTTAAGTATACATTGTCTATTTATTTGAATGAAACTTAAACTCATCTACTGAAGTCCACAATATGATACATAACATGAGAGAAATTGTAATTAGATCACAATTAGTGGGTATCTCATCATGTGTAAATGTGTAAGTATTGAAACTATCCCTAGTCGATGAATTGATGAGATTGGACATCATTAATTCTGTGACACTAACACATGTTATGATCCTTGGTTTATCTAAACATTCGCTACTCACTAAATGGAAGCATAGGGATGTTGAGAGTAAACATGTGGATGCTAGTTAAGGTAACTAGTTCATTGGAATGACCTGCTATGAGACTTCATATGGTTCTTTATGTCAATGAAGTATCATTGTAGCTCGAGTGCGAGATTCCTTAGACTTGATATATTCAAGTCATCTTGATCATGACACCTTATGCTTTGACTTCTTCACAACCATTTCCATAGGAGGTGCAACTCTGGATTAATTGGGTATAAATCAAAGTGATCAAAAGTGTTTGAATAAACCACAGAGGATTCACCACTCCTTATATAAAGGAGATGTATACTCTGACCCTCCTGTCAGGATTGTTACTCAGAAGTCTCTTGCTAGAGCAAGCATGTTAAGGAGACTATCTTCTTGGGAATATGCAGGAGTAACTTGAATTCATAGGACAAGAAAACTAACTTGGGCTAGGTGTGACGTAGTCAGCCTAGTATGGACGAGCACGTAGACCATGTCCTAAACCAAGTGGGTATAGGATGAGTGAAAGGAATAAGTCACAAACTTATTGTAGCTGCTAAAGGGTTCAGAAACATTCTGAAGTCGATTTGGACTTTTTGTTCAATTGGGGGTCATGATGTACTGCTAGGTGTCACTCATGTGTAGGATCGAGATTTTCGAGAGAGGAGGGTGAATCTCGGAAAATAAAATTTTTCTTTTTTTTTTAACTTTTTAAAACAAGAGTTATGCAGTGAAAATGTCAAGTAAAAAAAGTAAATACGCAATTTATTTTTTACTTGGTTCATAACCCTAACCGAGTTGCTAGTCCAAGGATCGTAGCTCTCTGAGAGCTACCTCAATAGGCAATTTACTAAAAAATCCTCTGATTCGAAACTCTCGAACTCGGAGGATATTCACTTTTTACAAATGCTAAGGGTAAGGTAACAAGCTACCTTCCCTTTAGTAATATAAGCACACAAGCGAATGAAAATTACAATAATTTTAAACTTATACCGTCACTTGAAATGTTGCTCGAAGAAGCTCGAAGAGTAGTGTCGGCGTGTTGAGACTTGTTGCAGAAGATGAATGAAGGCGACAGCAATTAGACATATTTGTGATTTATAATTCAAAGCTATTTGTGATTTATAATTCAAAGCTAGTTCTCCATTTCTTTTATAAGCACTTTCCAGTCGATTAGAACACCCTCCAATCGACCCCAAATCAGCCCGTCGATTTGGTATTCTTAGCTTTCCAATCGATTGGACCTGGTCCAATCGACTCTAGGTCACGTAGCTCCGCTCCTACGTAGTTCGAGAAATTTACAATTCCATTCAACTAGGGTTCTTGCCATCTTGGTCGTCGAATCTCCAATCGATCACAAACCCGTGTTGCCAACTCGACATCCCAGTCAACTGGACCATACCCAGTCGACTGGATACCTGCAAAACAGTATTAGCACAAAACACAGTATGAAATAAAATGGCAGTAGTAATACTGCCCGATATCGACTTCTTAGTCCCATGTGGACTATCCATCAGATCGACGCCTAGCTTTTTCTCAGTCCACCTCTTCACTCGAGGCTTACCTGTCGACTGCTCAGTCGGACTTACCATGCTTGACATCTGATCTGACCCACCAAGGCTTCTTGCCAACTATCCAGTCTCCCTGACCCAGTTGTACTTTATGTCGATTGACCGGTCTCCTAACTCAATCGGTCTTCATGCCAGATGTCTAGTCTCTTGACCCATTTGAACTTCCTACCTGGTGTTCGGTCCTCCTGATATGTCAAGTCTTCTGTCTAGTATTCGATCAACACGATCTATTAGGACTTTCAATACTTTGCCTAGTATCTGGTCTGTCTGACCTACTAGAGCTTTCCTGTTAAGTCTGCACACTTAACACGTATATTAGAACACAAATAATTCCTAACTTTAACTATGGTTCAAACATTAAAACTAAGGAGTGATGTTCCCTGCATCAATAATCCTCCCTTTTTTATGTATGACAACACATCAGTTAAAGTTAGGAGAATCAAATTGCAATGCATCAAGTTCAATATATATTCATATATTCACATGCAATGCATTAAGCTCAAGTATAAATTTTAAATTCATATGCAATGAATGAAGTCATGTAATGCATTCTTAATATCGAGTAAGTGGTCCCCACGGGGATAGTCATTGGCTGGGGCAGTGTGGCGTTTGCAGAATTGACAAGGGTCTATTCTAGAGGAAGGTCTAAAATCCCTCCTTGGGCTCAGATGACCCCCCATTGCCTTTGGCCAACGCATCAAAGTCCAAAGGGCCCTCCTCGATTTACCTCCCTCACAAAGGTCGTGGAATATGTCGGTGGAGGCCGCTAGGTTTCCAGTTCCAACCTTTTGTAGAATATCAAGTAATTGTATTAACTTTAAAATTTACTTCTCACTTTTTTATACTCACTTTAAACCTCTCTCCCCCATTTTGGCATACATCAAAATGTTATTATCTTTAAAATGCCAAAAATCAAGATTTGAGAATTTCACACAAGTAAGTTCAAAGTATTAGCTTTCAAAATAGGTAAAATTGGTTTAAGATAAAAACTAAGTGTATGAATTTTCATAGATTTACTACATAAGCATTTCAAACTACCTAAGTTTTTCAACATACTTAATTTTCTCAACATACTTATGCTTCTCAAAGACCTTTAGAATACTTATGTTTCTCAAAGCCCTTTAAAGTACTTAGGCTTTACAAACTTTTTTAAAAAATCACTAGTTTTTCAAGCTAAGTTTTTCAAAATGAGCTTGTCATAGTAAACTAAGTCATATAAGATTTTCAAGTTTAGTTTTTGAAAATATATATTTCAAAGTATATAGGTGTTTCAAAATATAAAAAAAAAATCTAAGATTTTGAAAACATCTTATAGAAAATGTAGGATAGGAGAATTCCAAGAGAGGAGAGTGAATCTCAGAATATAAAATTTTATTTAGATTTTAAAACTTTTATTTTCAAGAGCATGCAGCGGAATTAAATAAAAACAAAAATAAAGAGATAATTATTTTTACTTGGTTCACAACCCTAGTTGGGTGGCTACTCCATGGCCCGTAGCTCTTCGAGAGCTACCTCGATGGGCAATCCACTAAAAGGCCCTCCGATTCGAAACTCTTGAACTCAGAGGGTATTCGCTTTTTACAAATGATGTAGGATAAGAAACAAGCTTCCTATCCTATTGAAATTAAGTACAAACAAAGCAAAATGAAATTACAAAGCTATACCAACACTTGGAAGATGAAGTCAAAGCTTGGAGTGTCAGAATGTCGGCTTGTCAAAGCTTTTGCAGATGGCGAATGATTGTGGCAGCACTTTATTGTCGTAGAATTCTTCTACTCGGAGTTGGTCCTCCATTTCTTTTATAAACACTTTCCAGTCGATTGGAACACCTTCCAATCGACTCCAAATCAGTCTGTCGATTTAGTACTTCTGCCTTTCAAGTCGACTGGACCGGTCCAGTCGACTCTAGGTCACCTGGCTCCACTCCTCTGTAGTTCGGCAAATTTGCATTTCCAATCGACTGGACCTCCCCAGTTGACTAGAGTTCTTTCCATCTCGGTCGCCAGATCTTCAATCAATCACCAGCTCAAAACTGCCAACTAGATATTCCAGTCGACTGGAAACCTGCAAAACCAAATTATCACAATATACAATATAATATGAATTAGCAGTAGTAATACTGTCCGATCTCGACTTCTTAGTCCTACGTGGACTATCCATAGGATCGACGCCTACCTTGCCCCCTATAGAGGACTCAGCCTCACCTCTTCACTCGAAGCTTACCTATCGGCTGCCCAGCAATACTTACCATACTTAACATCCGATCTGACCCACCAGGGCATCCACCATCTGTCCAGTCTCCCAAACTCAGCTGGACTTTATGCTGATTGTTAAATACGAAAAATTTAAAATATAAAATTTTATGGCCAAATTTAGGAAAAATAATCCTGGGAATTATTTCGGAGTTTTTGGAGAATTTTAGAAATTTTTTTAGAATTAAATGGAATTTATATAATAATTGGTTGCGGAAAGATTTAATAGGCTTTATTAAATCATGTTTGGAATATTGATTAATGAGAGGTTAATAGGTTTCATTAACCTATAATATATAAAGGAAACCTAGGTTAGGGTTCCTGAATATCCTATTTTCTCCCAATCCTTGTTTTCTCGATTTTCTTCCCGTCGACGTCGTCTTCTTCCCCGTGTGTCGCTTATGCCAATTTCTCCGCACGAACCCCCGTCGTCGTCGTTGCTTGCTTGCGTCACATGCATCGCCTCCCCAGCGTCATCGGTGCCTCACTCGCTGCCCACGCGACCACCACCTTGGTCAGCGCTGCCACACGGCCAGCCTAAGCCAGTCGTGCGCACGTTCCTCTACTCCGTAAAAATACCCGGACCAGCCATCCGGCGGAACCCTAACTGTGGCCATGGAGAAGGAACTAGTCGCCAGGTTGGAGGGCGCGGTCTCGCGGCTCGAGGCCTTTGCTGTCACCGAATCTCGTGCACTGCCGCCGGGCCTCGTCGACGAAGAGGCCGACGTAGTTGATCCGGCCATTGCTGCATTCGATGAGCTAGTCCAGAACTCCCTCGGGCGACTTTCTACCACCGTTGATAAGATCAGGGGAAAGGTACAGAAGGCCACCAAGATCCTGGCCGAGGCCTTTTCCGTGCTCAGGGAGCTCCTCATCAAGAGCAAGGTAAGAGTTTACTTTTGTCTTAATTTGGGTAGAATTTTAGGGCTATAGTGGATCATTTTTTTTTTGTGGTTGGTTAAGTCTGTGATTTTTGGGCAGGGGTCTCGAGCCAGTGAATCAAGGAATTGGGATAGGAGGAAGGTGGTTGTCAGTGGAGTCCAACGACTTGTAAGCTTGTTCGATCATCTGTCTTTTAGCAGTAATTACTAGATTCTGTGGTTCCTAATGTAGAATTGGGATTTTGTGAGTTGAGTTTGGTCGATTGTGCCGACTGTGAGGGTAAGGTGTCGGCTGGGGTGAGTAAAGAAGACCTGGGCGAGTTGTGTAAGGGTTGTGATTTTGGACAGTGATCTTGAGCTATGGATTGTCCGGTGATAAGTTTCGGCTATGGATCTATTGTGAGTGTAGATTGAGGAAAATGGTGGTATGTGATTTGCTTATGCATCTAATCTGATATGTAGTCGGGTTCTTTGATTTTGGTACTTGTATATGGGGGGTAAGGAAGTAAATGGGATTACCCTATTGCAGAACTTGCTTAACTAGGCTACTATTGGGTTGCTGGTTAGTAACTAATGGAAGAAGTTGTTATATTGGTAAGGTTTAGGATATGAATTTATTTTAATGAACAATTAGGTAAAGGAGCTAGATCATAATCTATTTGTTAGTGGATTGATGGACCAGTTAATGGGTTAATGAATCGATTTGATTCGATTATTAGAAAATGATAGAACTTAGTCATGCATGTTCTATGTGCAGGGTTTTGATTCGAGATATTCACAGGCATAAAGACAATTGGTATTCTTCATAGCAGGCGGGTATTTTGACTTATCTTTTGATATAGTCATGTTGATATGCTAGTTAGTTATAGCTTGCAATAATTTTCATGTTTATCTGCCTTGTATGTTATTGTGCTTACTTGATACATGCATTTAGTTAGTTTATAGCTATACCTTCCCTGTTTTACTTGGATCATTGATATGTACCTATTGGTTGTGCATATTATTTGGATATGTATTTTAGTTGGTTACATGCTTTAGTTGTTGGTGCAATCGGCCCAGGTCACGACTGACCAGGACTCGAGTTTGACTCGAGTGATGTTTTGATGTGTTTTGATGTTTCGACAAAAACATATGACAATGTAATTGTCATTTGGTAAAGTCCAAGTCTTGAGTACTTGGCATGGAAAGTCCAAGTGGGACACTTGGCATTGGGAAAAGTCCAAGCATGGGTCTTGGCAATGTAAAGTCCAACATGGGATTGGCAAGGGAAAGTCCAAGCATGGTCTTGGCATTTGAGAAGTCCAAGCATGGTCTTGGCATGGAAAGTCCAACATGGGTTGGCATTTGAAGTCCAAGGGGATTGATATTGGCGGCGTAAAGTCCAAGCGGTAGTCTTGGCAGCATAAGTCCAATGGTTGGCGGCGTAAAGTCCAAGCGGTAGTCTTGGCAGCATAAGTCCAATGGTTGGCGGCGTAAAGTCCAAGCGGAGTCTTGGCGGCGTAAGTCCAATGTGCCTTGGCGGTGTAGACACCGTTAGCATGACATAGCCGACGGAAGCACCTGAAGGCTAGCGCGATGGATGAACAAGTCATGGATGACTTGGAGGGATCCGAGGCGTGAGGTCGATGGAGGTGACTAGAAGGCTTAGGTCTAGGCTAAGGGTGGTCTAGCAAGTATGGGAACCATACTTGAGTTAAAACCTCATGTTTGAGGTGTGCGATCGGCCCAGTGCCATGTGGCGATCGGCCGGACCAAGTCAACTAGGGTTTTATTGCGGGTTATGGCCTAGCGATCAGCCATAGGTTCGGTCGATGATGGCTCGATCGATCGATCGTCGATCGATCGGGGTGCTCGAGAATTCGGCCGCGAGATGGAGTCGAGACTCGGTGGTCAGTGAGGACTCCATCGATCGATGGTCACTGTCGATCGGTGATGGTAGTTCCGTTGGACTTATCCAACGTGGAACTAGCCGTTGTCTCACGACAACAGTGGCATCAGTCGACTGATGGTCTCGATCAGTCGACTGATCGACTTTTTCCAGCATAGGTTGAAGCTATATATGGAGCTCGTGGTGGAAGAAAAAGGCATGGTTCTTTGAGACGATTTGGGGCGATTCTTTGCTGCGATTGGTCTCCAAGTGCTACTCGATCAACCAAGTGATCAAGCATTCAAAGAGCATTTGTAAAGTGTTTCCTTTACTTGTATTGCTTTGTATTTCACTATATTGCTTGTATTCATTTGATTATTGTTGTAATCATATTGTACGAGGTTTCTCCACCTCCGGATTGTTCCGAGAAGGAGTTATTTGATAGTGGTGTGTGATTGGCATCGCTAGGGCTCATTTGAGCCCGATCCGTGGAGTAGGAACCGTGCGGTTCCGAACCACGTTATATACTCGTGTTAGCGTGTTGTGTTTTCATTATTGTTATTGTATTATCTATATTCCTCAAGGCTAACTAATTTGTAGACACAACCGCGATTGAATTCCATTGGCGCTAATCACCCTCCCCTCTAGCGTTACAAAGGTCCTAACAAGTGGTATCAGAGCCGGCTCTTCTCTACGGACTAACGAGAGTTGAAGAAGCTAGAGGGAAGAATATGGAATTTCAAGAAAAATTGGGTGGCAGCGTCAACATCCCACCTTCCTTCAACCGCGAACATTTTGGCGTATTGGAAAAAGGTAGAATGCAATATTTTCTAATGACAAATATAGAAAATTGGTTTGCCGTGACTATAGGTTTTGATGCTCAGGAGAGGAGAAAGCAGCGAAATCCTCAAGATGAAGAGATGGACCGAGGAGCAGCGGGAAAAATTCAAGACAACCGTTAAGGTAACAAAAATGCTAATTGATTTGATACCTAATGATATTTTGTCTAGATTAGGAAGCTATAGGGATGCCAAGGAATTGTGGAACAAGTTGATCAAGTTCCACGAAAATCCTGAATCGGTCCAAGAAGATTCGGAAGAGGAGGAGACCGAAGAAGAGGCTCATCCTCAAGTGAAAGTGAGGAATCGGGAGGAAGTGAGAGTCAACTTCGGATCGGAAGAGGAAATAGAAGAAGAGGAGAGACCATCTTCTACACCGGAGCAACCTCAAGAAGAAGCTTAGACATCCGCCAAGATGAAGAAGCCCAAAGTCAATTCGGTCTCCACCATCGAACTAGGTAACTCAAGCAATTTAGTTTTAAATAAAAACATATTATGTGCTTTGAGTGTAGGGAGTATGGGCATTACAAGAGCAAATGCCCAAAGAGGATCAAGAAAGCTCCTCCTAGCCTAAAAGTCAACAAAAGTCAAGCAGACGCCGGTTCTCCAAGTCTAAAGAGCAAGGAGCAAGTCATTTTGCTTCAAGTCAGAACTGGGCATTACTAAAATCAATGCCCTAGGGAGCAAAAGACCCAAGAAGGAGCATTACAAGTAGGGAAGCCACTAAGGCAAACCCTAAGGTATATTTAAATAATGCTCTCTAATTTAAGTATTAAAAAGCATGCTAGAACTAATTTTAGCAATTGTGGTATGTATCATAAAGAGCATGCTAGAAATAACAAACATATGTGTTTAGGAGCTAAGAATGTTCACCTTAAGAATAAGGAGAAATTTGGGACTAATGTCCTTAGAAAAAAAATACCTAAGAAATCTATTAAGAAAATCCAAGAACATCTAGGGTTTAATCCAAAATGGACTAGGCATTCGCCAAGAAAGTCCAATGCCCAAGAGTTAAATAAAAATTCTAAAATTGGGCAATTAGAATTAGAGAACCAAGCCTTGAGGTCAAGGCTTGAGAAACTTGAAAATACCCTAAATAAGATACAAAATCAATCTAAAGGGTCTAATGGTCAAACTCCTAGGTCAAGAAGTCAAAGTCAACATCTAGGACCTAAGAGTCAAAAGTCAACCAAGGGCAAGAATGGTTTGGGTCACAAACCTAAGTGCAAGGTGACTTACCATAGTGTTCCGTTTGACTATGGGACACTAACTAGGTCTAGGAAGACCGCGGTCAATGGGAAAGTCATTCCTATAGTTGACCAAGGTTTGTGCCTAGTGACCAAGGTTTCGAAGAAACCTAGGATGGCCACCAATAAGGTTGTTAGGGAGGCAATCTCTAAGTTTAACCTAGGCAAGACCAAAATGACCAAGGCTAATAAGCCTAGGAGGGTCATTAGGAAGGTATCTAGGGAGGTTATCCCTAAGGAATACCTAATGAACCCTATGAGCTCGAATCGATTTTGGATTCCTAAGAGCGTGATTGATTCACGCTAAGATGGGTTTAGGGTGTGCCAACCTTGATTGGATGGGTAGTTAACTCAACCATAATAAAGGTGGCACTTTAAGGTTACTTTCAAGGTTATGGTTACTTTGGAAATATCCTTGAGTTTTAATTTCAAAGAATTTTAGGTTGTGTCAATATATATCTTGAAAACATGAAAATCAATAAAAGTGACACTATCTAGATTTAGAGGTCATAGTGTGTACTTTTGATTATTGGCACACTTGGGAAGGTCATGTATCAAGAAATGTGTGGTTAAGATGTAAAGGTAATATCTAGAGTGATACTCAAGTGTCACACAACTTGATGTCTTGTATTCACCATGCTTCATATGTTTTACCATATGTTTGCATAAAATGAATGTCTAGGATAGATTACATCTCACAAAACAAGTCTTTTACCTTGATTGTGTATTTCAACACTTAGAAAGGGTGAGATGTTAGGTTTTGGAAATCATTGAATGTTAATGTTTGCAAAAATGAAATAAAACATTAAAATACATGAACAAATACATAAATAAAAGTATAACATCAATACATTCAAGATACAAGATCTAACGTGATAAAATGGAACAATTAAGATGATAAAATCGAGATTTTCTGATTTTGAAGCTGGAAATCGGACATCGATCCGATCTGATTATCGATGATAACATCTTGTAACCGCGATACGATCGGCCATCGATCGAGTGCTAGCTCCATGACTCGGTGATCGACCATCGATCGGCGATGCGGTCCATCGATCGGGATGGTATCGTTCACCGAGGCGAAGGCCATCGATCGAGTGCTCGGCGGCGGATCGAGTGATATGCACATCCGATCGATGAGCAACATCGATCGGGATGCTCTGCACGTTACGAAGGTTCAGACGATCGTTGCCGAATCGGTCGATCGCCGGCTCGGTAAACCCGATGTTAAACGATCGGCCGATCGATGCTCCACATCAGTCGACTGAATCGTGTTTTTAAAACGCGAACCGCTAGGGTTCGGCATTTCACGCGACGAAAGCTTCTTCCTCCTTCGATCTCCGATCGCCGTCTCCCTCTCCGACCAGCTCTTCCGGCGTGTCAACCTTCCAAAGTCCTAGGTTTGATAAGCATGTCTCTCCCATTCCTTTGTTTTTGACCTATCTTGGAGCACTAGTTCACGCGATTTAGGGTTTATTGTCTTTGTTCCGTTTAGGGTTCATAATTTGAAGCTTTCCGGCGATCCTCAGCAACTCTTGAGTCTTCCCTCCGACACACACATGGCGCCTAAGTAACGATTCTTCTTTCCGAGCCCTAATTTTCATTTCCATTACAATGTAGGTTTATCTAATCGCGTATTGTTGCCATTGCATTGCATATCATCACATTACATTCATAATAGGAGAGCCCGTAGGAATGATCCATCCAGAGTGAATCTCGGTTGTACCAACCTATGTTGGTTAGGTACATAGATAGGAATTTTTCGATAGGCATTGTAGTGTAGCGTCATGGAACTCATTGCATACTACAATTTGATGAAGATCGTTTTGTGCACGCATCGATCAATGATGACCTTATTAAGGAATTCTATCAAAACCTTAAAAGGTAGATGGCGGCCCTACATACACTACTCGCGTTGCAAAAGCGCGATTTAGATTCACTCTGCAATCTGCAGAGTTTCTCAGTGTAGGCCGTCAAATGATACCTTTATCTTCTACCCTACCATGGACTTTCCCCTACCTGAGCCTTTTGCCCATATCACTATGGAGTCCATGCATGAGCGCATTTTTGGTTATCCACGTCCACCGGCCCAAAACCTATTTTCTATCTTGAGTTGCACTTAATGTCCTTTATAAGGTCATTGTTGGGTGTTTTCTGCCCATTGTCACTCGGGGTCTGGCTAAGATTCGGCCTCCCCATCTCTTTCTTCTATATGCCATGCGTCTTCAGTTAGACATAAACTTTGCATTGAACATCTTCCATTGCATTGTGCACTTCACTTCCCCTGTACAAGGGAAAGTGCATATGCCATTTGGACATATCATCACAGCATGGCTCGACTCCGTAGGCATTAACATCCATAGGGGCTCTCTGCGACAGCTATCGGAAGTGTACGACTGTATATCAGTTCGTAACTTCTCCTTAGCGAAGCTACGGATGGGCGCTGGACAGATGGAGTTGGCGCCACGACCACCGAGCGCCTGAGACGGCCTCCTCACGTCGCCCGAGATGCGGTAGAGGACGCAGCGAGGATGCGGACACCTCGATGAGATGACCGGATGCGGAACACATCACACGGCCGTCCATCGATTCGTCGTGGCCGGTGAGTCGGTTGAGATTATCGTGATCGGTTGACTCGGATGAGTTATTGTGGCGAGCGGCTTTTGGCACACGTCTCGATAGGATGGAGGAGACCCAGGGCCGCATAGAGCAGCATCAGCGTGATATGCTAGAGATGATGCGGGCCTGGACTCTGAGTCAGCAGCGACCTCCATCGCCACCTCCTGCGGACGATTAGAGGATATTGTTTTTGTGGTTGTCAATGTTTGTAGTAAGATTGAGCTTAGCCAATCTTCTTTTGATTGTAAAGACAAATTTAAGTTTAAATGAAATCCTTATTTCTGAAAAATCTTGTGTGTATGAATGAATATTTGTATAATTGTATTGCTACCATATGCCATGTCATGACATCATGTTTATTCTTAATCATTTTATATGTCATGATTATGCTTTAAAATTAAGGATAAATGTCATGTGTCTTTTAGATCTCATCTTATGCCATGACATCATGATCATTGGCCACGTTTTAATAATACTATTATTTATGCCATGATCATACATTCATGCATTAACTTGATTAAAATTGATTTAAGGACTATGGCATGACTTGGAGTCCCAGTTATAAGGGAATCAAGTAGAGTTGCTTTAGAAAATACATAAAACTCTAGATTAGGGAGAACAAAACCCACATCTCACATCTAATTGACATGTATGTGTATGTATACACCCTAAATACATGTGAGATGCTAGGATAATAGGTTAGGTTCAAGGTGCATCGGTAGTGCATCTAGATGAACTCAAACTTATTTTAATTATCACCAAAAATAATAAGGAAAGCTAATTTACAAGCTATGTATATTTAGCCAATAAATTATAGTCCAAGATAAGGTTTGAAAACATTTTAAAATCATTTTGAAAAACCTTGGTGAAGTCTATCTTTTCGATAGCAATCACCATTGATGAAGTTGATACAAAGTAGGGCCAAAACATTGTAAATTTCAATGTTCTTGAACTTTGTACCAATGTCACTATTTAATGGGTAAAATAATTTTCAAACATTTTCACCCATTGTATTGGTCATAAGTATTATCGTGCTCAATTTCGTGATTTTTCGATAAACGATAATTAGGTAATGATTTTTATATAACTAGGTTTGATGGCATCGCTTGAAGTTCTCACTACAACGCTGCATTATCACGACGATTTTTGCAGCAATACGTAACCGAAACGCGACGTAGTCGATCGCCAAGGCTGATTTTGGGTTGACAAGGTTTGTTTAACCCGAATTCAGCTACGGTAAAGGTTCCTAACCACTCCTAACCCTAGGATATGCTTTGGGAAGCATTATGAAGGGTGAAAATTCATTGGATATGGATTTGGAGAGGTGTTAGGTCAAAGTCTCAAATTGAGGTGGTGGAAAGTTCAATGTTGAATTTCCAACCTTAATTTTGATGATTTAGAGTTCCTATTGGCTTAGGGACTCCCCAAGGACATTGTTGGTGCAATGGTCAAGGGGGAGCAAGCCTTTAGGGGGAGGTATCCATCTTGGGATGATGGATATGTTTTTCTCCTTGAAAAGGAGAAGTTATGGGAATGTTATCAATTTGGGAAATTGATGGATTTTTAGAAACCCAATTTGGAAATTGGGAAAGTGATTAGGATTGCCTCTCTTGAGTGATATGAGACTTATCACTAGGAAGATGGTAGGCATCCTAGGTATTTTTAAACCAAGGGGGAGATTGTAAGATCTCATTGGGACATGAGACATTGACCTCCTTGGAGAGAAAACCTTTTTGATGTTAGTCAAAAAGGGGGAGAATGTTTGGGGGAGAACATTTGATAATTGGTAAAGGATTTGAGTTAGTATTCTAACTCAATTATTTGTTTGGTTTTTGTCAAACATCAAAAAGGGGGAGATTGTTGGTGCAATCGGCCCAGGTCACGACTGACCAGGACTCGAGTTGGACTCGAGTGATGTTTTGATGTGTTTTGATGTTTCGACAAAAACATATGACAATGTAATTGTCATTTGGTAAAGTCCAAGTCTTGAGTACTTGGCATGGAAAGTCCAAGTGGGACACTTGGCATTGGGAAAAGTCCAAGCATGGGTCTTGGCAATGTAAAGTCCAACATGGGATTGGCAAGGGAAAGTCCAAGCATGGTCTTGGCATTTGAGAAGTCCAAGCATGGTCTTGGCATGGAAAGTCCAACATGGGTTGGCATTTGAAGTCCAAGGGGATTGATATTGGCGGCGTAAAGTCCAAGCGGTAGTCTTGGCAGCATAAGTTCAATGGTTGGCGGCGTAAAGTCCAAGCGGTAGTCTTGGCAGCATAAGTCCAATGGTTGGCGGCGTAAAGTCCAAGCGGAGTCTTGGCGGCGTAAGTCCAATGTGCCTTGGCGGTGTAGACACCGTTAGCATGACATAGCCGACGAAATCACCTGAAGGATAGCGCGATTGATGAAAACTACATGGATGACTTGGAGGTATCCGAGAGGCGTGAGGCTGATGGAGGTGACTAGAAGGCTTAGGTCTAGGCTAAGGGTGGTCTAGCAAGTATGGGGGAACCATACTTGAGTTAAAACCTCATGTTTGAGGTGTGCCAGTCGACTGGTGCCATGTGGCAGTCGACTGGACCAAGTCAACTAGGGTTTGACTGCGGGTTATGGCCTAGATGACCGCCATAGGTTGGCTGATCGATGGCTCGATCACGATCGATCGTCCGATCACCGATCGATCGGCGGTGCTCGAGAATTCGCCACGAATGGAGTCGAGACTCGATCGGTCGAGTGAGGACTCCATCACGATCGATGGTCACAATCACGATCGATGGTAGTTCCGCTGGACTTATCCAACGTGGAACTAGCCGTTGTCTCACGACAACGGCATCGATCGATGGTCTCGATCGATCGATCGACTTTTCCAAAGATAGGTTGAAGCTATATATGGAGCTCGTGGTGGAAGAAAAAGGCATGGTTCTTTGAGGCGATTTGGGGCGAGTTGCTGCTGCAATTCAGGGTCTCCAAGTGCTACTCGATCAACCAAGTGATCAAGCATTCAAAGAGCATTTGTAAAGTGTTTCCTTTACTTGTATTGCTTTGTATTTCACTATATTGCTTGTATTCATTTGATTATTGTTGTAATCATATTGTACGAGGTTTCTCCACCTCCGGATTGTTCCGAGAAGGAGTTATTTGATAGTGGTGTGTGATTGGCATCGCTAGGGCTCATTTGAGCCCGATCCGTGGAGTAGGAACCGTGCGGTTCCGAACCACGTTATATACTCGTGTTAGCGTGTTGTGTTTTCATTATTGTTATTGTATTATCTATATTCCGCTGCGCTAACGAATTTGTAGACACAACCGCGATTGAATTCCATTGACGCTAATCACCCCCCCTCTAGCGTTACAAAGGTCCTAACATTAGTGTCATGCACCATCTTGCATGATTGCATGTTGGCTGGACGAGTTTCTTTTATAGTTGAGTCCGCTGCCAGTTACATGGTCTGCACATGCTGCCACTCATGGGTTAGTGGTGCATCAGGAGGGTGTGTGCAGTTGCTCTGTCAGGCTCCGCTGGTCCGCTCATGGGTAGCGATGAGGCAGCGTGGTAGCGGGCAGGGATCCCTCCTCTGGTCTACGACACCGGGAGATGAGAGCATTGCTCCCCCACTCTATTTGGGGCAGGAGGATAGGTGTACTCCGACAGCATCCTGTCCACTCGGTCACTCAGGAGCAGTGATGGCAGAGTGCACATTTGTCATAGCCCTACCCACTCGGCTTCACCATCGCGTGTGAGGCGGCTGACTGGCATCAGGGGTGACCATGTCATTTGCATCGCATGCATTTTGCATGGATAGCATTTGTATTGTGTTTGCTGCATTTTGATTGCTGCCTTAGATGTTGCATATGATTGACATGCATACAGGATACATTTTGTATTTGATCTGACGACCTTATTTCTTCTAGTATGGCTTGTACTCCTATGTCAGGATAGGGGAATCAGGTATGTACAGTCTTTCCGCAGCTTTTCCTTGCATTTTTGCTATTATTGATCAGGATACTGTACGGACATGACTATTATTGTTAGATATAGCTTTCTATGCATATTGACTATTATCCGCTGAGTTCATTGAACTTACCCCGTTGCTTTACATCTATTTCAGGTTGAAACTGCCAGGAGAGTCTAGCTGCCAATCCCCCTCATCGAATGGGTCTTATTTGGTCTTATGGTGTCGGTTTTTGACTAGAAGACATGTTTAGGATTTGTGTTTGATTATGTGTTAGTGGATGTTTTGGTGGTACTTGATATGTCCTTGTAGACTTTTTATTCGATTTGTTTTGGTTGTGTATTCCTGCTCAGATGGCAGAAGAGGTGAGTCTAGAAGTTGTAGATTCCTTATTTATGTTGGTTGTTGGCCTAAGGCCATTTATGATATGTATGTATGGTCTTTGTTCCGGTCGTGTTGACCGATGTATAGTAGGTCGTGTGGGCCTTGTATGTAAGTTTCATATTGTCACCCGTACAGGAGAGATGCTACCAGATTTTTGTCTGGCGGGGACTCCCTCGGGGCGTGACAATTTATTTGGTATCAGAGCCTAGGTTCCGAGTTCCTTAGGGTCTTTGGGTTTTCGGAGTTTGCCATGTTTGGCAAGTTAACTGGGGTATTTTCGGAGTTGTATGGATTTCCGACGATTTTTATGTTTCGGAAATTCGAGGTATTATTGACGAGGTCAATTTGGGGATTTGGCGGCGATAGGACATCTCCAGACGGCTAACAGGTGAATAAATTCCAGAGAAATTTTTTTTCTAGATTTAGTGCATATTTGTATTGGTTATTGGTTATGCGGTTTACTTAGGTGGTATCATGTTTTGTCTAGTATTGTTTTAACCTTATATCTGTTAGACTGTTAGATTTTTAGGTTGCTGGTTTATTGTTAGCATATGGTTATTAACTGCTATTACTGTTATACGTAACTAGTTATCATTGTGATATAAATGATTAGATATTATTGGTAGATGTTTACCTCTTAATTTTTGGACTAATATTAGGATTAGACTAGTTGAATAATATGACGATGGATAAATTCGTAGAAGGCATGATGATATGATTACATTGCTTACGTAGTTTAGGGTATATATAGGCATCTGATGCTTTATTTAGGATTGTCTTGACTTTGTTCTGGCATGACCCCTTTAGTTATACCCTAATTAATTTCAGCCATTGATTGCCATTAGTATGACTATGCTGTCGTTTATTAGACAGCGTGTTATGTGTTTATTTGGCTATGTGTTATTGAGGTGGATACCATGACGGAGATTAGTAGAGATAGAATAACTTAGATGAGGTTATTCCATAGGGGCGGAACTCAGAAATGTAGTGTTGGAACCCTAGGCGTAATAACCTGGATGTGCATATTAAAATATGTTTATCCATTTACTATTTCAGTTGATATGGTGATCGGACTAGTAGAGGTTGTATGATTATGATGCGATTAATCCTAAGAGGGTATATAACATTGTTCATATCTCGGCTGCCAACTATATCTACCATTCTTGGTTGAGAGAGAGTCTGCAGTAGAGTCTCTCTATGGTTGCTTTTGTATATTTGTGGTCAAACATGTCTCCCATGCATGGTTGAGATAATCTACTATAAGGTTATACTCTTGCATTATCCGTTCGGGGTTGGTGATAATCGGATTCGTATGACGTATGTAGCTAGATAGCTACTTTACATCTTAAGTACCCACGAGATTTGTTCTTGGTAGCATGTTGTAACATGCATGATTAAACTAATTTAGGCTTAATCCTCTTGTCGTGCTTGTTAGTAGAGGGGTTGTTCTGATTGGCCTTGATAGGAGTTTCCTGTTAGCTGGGACGAAACCCTAGTATCAATCGTCTCGCCGTGTTTATTAGTGGACTTGTGATTTTTAATCGACCTTGATAATCGATCATGTTAGAAGGGTTGGAACCCTAGACTTAACCATCTGGATGTATTTATTTATAATTTAATTATCTTTACCGACTATGGTAAACATTTCGTATTAGAGGTGTTGAAACCCTCGCTTGACCGCCTCAATGGGCTTAATTGTAGATCGAGGATCTTTATCGACAGTGATAGACATGTCATGCGAGATGTATTGGATAACCTAGGCTTAACAACCTAGGATAGTCGACTGCCCACGCGACCCACTAGTGGCAGCATGTTGTTGTGTGCAGTCAATAACTAGATATCTATATATGTTGTCTGCCCACGAGACTCATTCATGGTAGCATGTCGTTGCCCGCAGACATTGAGTCTTTATACTGCCTATTTACCCATGAGTCCCATTCATGATAGCATGTGGTTGCGCGTAGACAGTGCTGAGTATATTGATTGTCGACCCATAAGTTATGTTCGCGGTAGCCCATAGATAGTTCCCTTTGTAATACCTCGAGAGCCACGAGGCTTTGTCGGGGTATCTGGATATGCATTGCTTGTAGATTGCAGTGGTTGTGTATGTTACGGGTATATTTGTTATACCGCTGACCAGGTTGGTTGCAGACTGATATTGGTACTCTTAGGGTTGAGTTACTCTAGTTTGTTTCCTTTGACTTCCATTAGGTGCATTATGATTATGCACTATTGTCTATCCATCCACTGAGTGGTTGTACTTACCCCCTCCTTACTTATCCTCTTGGTTAACTGATGGAGGACGTGTCCTGTTGACCTACCTTCGTGTCGCTCAGAGAGTCCCTTGTCGTGCTTGTTCCACTGCATCGTCGAGATGTCGCTTTATTTACTTTATCGGTATTGCATTTTGTTTAAGCATTTTTGGATTTTGACGCAATTTGATTTGGTGTCATAAAACTATTTTACTTTAATTGATATATGTTTAGTCGTGCATGCATGCAGTTAATAAAATACTTGTATTTCTATTATTATTTTGAGGTTTTTTCTAGATCTGGTCCATGTATTTTGGAATATTGTCACTAAGGGGCTCCTCTGTCATTTGAATGACGGGTATGCCCCCAGGAAGTGACAATTTTATTGATTTACGATTTTGGTTTGTGGGTTTTGTGTTTCGAGGATTTTCTTTTCCTTGGACTTTTTTTGGGAGTTCTCATGTTTGGGATCAGGCAAGTTGAAGGATATCTCTAAGCTATAGGAAAAGTATTGTCTTTAGTGGTTACTGTACTTTAGTGGTTAGGAAAAGTATTAACTTAGTGAAATTGCCCCTACTCATGGTCAGGGACGAGGTCGATGACGTATTGTCCTTGCGGAACCTAATGATGATTTCGAAAGTACGGACTTTTTAGAGGTGACGACTGATGTCGAATTAGGAAGCTAGGGATTTGGCCTGCTAGCCACCAATTTAAAGGACAAGGAGTAAACCCTCAGAGAATATCAGTCCCTACTATTAGTGGTTTGGTTATGGATAAGGCGTGTATACCTACACTGGTCAAGACGATGAAAGATCATTTTACCTTATTATAGGAGGTGTTGGATGGGATATTTATCTGTCCCAGTATCTTTCTAGAGAAGATACGAAACTCTTTGTTAAAAGAGAGATGTACCTTTGAGATTATGCATCGATTATCGATGATAGAATGCGGTAGTTGTGGAAGGAAATGAGTATCCTTCATTGTGGATAGAGGATCTATTTAGATCAGCTATAGGACACCTGTATATACTCTAGGGTTGGTATACGACTGGTGTGTTGATATTGTAGTGACATGGTGTCATACAATTATCATTGTCATTGTGATGATTATTATATCATCAGCCTAGAGTAAAGAGAATGCAGGTGTGTAGCGATGACAATTTCATACTTGGTATGAATTGTATGAGCTTATGATTATCTTATTAGACTTATTGATGACTTAGTCATCCAGGGATTTGGGAAGTCGTGTATTCTGGACATGATTGGATCAGTTGTGGTCGTTGGAGTTGCGTAACTTGACCATTGTTGATGGTGGTAGTTGGAGTTGCGCACTCGGCCACCATAGATGGTGGTTTTTCCAGTATTGATATGATTATTACTATAGATATGGATATGATGCTCTAACGGTACTACATCGCTAACTGGTCCATCAACCGAACCACCCAATCGACTGGGTTTGAGGAGACTAAAATCTTTTCAGTCGTCTGGAGGCCTATAAAACTATATTAGCACAATACAAAATATAATATGAAATGAAAATAGTAATACTATTCAATCTCAACTTCCGAGTCCAACACGAATCCTCCGTCGAATCGACACCTACCTTGTCCCCCTACCGAGGACTCAGCCTCACCTCTCCACTCAAGGCTTACCTGTCGGCTTTCCTATCGGCGTTACCTAGCTTGACATCCGATCTGACCCACCAGGTCTTCATGTCAACTGTTCGATCTACCTGACCTAGTTGGACTTCCTACCGGTTGTCCGGTCTCCTGACCCAACCAGTCTTTTGCTAGATGTCTAGTCCACTCGACCCATCTGGACTTCATGTCTGGTGTTTGGTCCTCCTAATCTATCAAGACTTTTGCCTAGCCTCTGGTCAACATGAACTACAAGTGTTGGATCGAGAAGCGTCGCTAGAGGGGGGGGTGAATAGCGATCGTAAATCTTTTCTTTTTCGTTCGTTCAATACGCAAAGTAAGCACAGCGGAAAATAAATGAACACGTTTATTTTACTTGGTTCACAACCCAGCGGTTGCTACTCCAAGGCCCTATCGGTCCTAGACCGCGTACGGAGGGCAAAGCACTAAAACGTCTCCTCCTCGTTGGAGGTAGGAGACAACGATTACAAAAACCGAATACACGAGGATGAGGCAACAAGCCTACCTCACCTCGTTATGAAGATAAAAAACACAGAATATAATATCAAAAATATTACTTGAATCTGCTGCCGACGAAGAAGATCTGAGGTTGTCGTCGCGTCGGCGTTATGACGGTGTTGAAGCGTTGGCGTTGTAGGAGCACTTGATGAATAATTGATGATCTTCGGAGATGAATCCTCCCCTCCTTTTATAGACTTTAGCCTCTGAATTTGTCTCCTATTTCTTTGGAACGGATCATGAATTTTTCCAAATTTTTATCGCGAAGTGGCCGCGTCAAACGTTATCCGTTTTGACCTAGCGCAAAAGCTGAATCGTCGCCATCGATCGGATGCCTCTCATCGGTCGGCGTGATGCGTGTGATGCATCTCATCGATCGGCCCGATAGCGATCGGCGCCCAATGTCCGGTGATCATTTGCCCGGCTCCACTTCCTGCGATGAGATTAGCTCGGAAAATGATAAATACGACGGTTTCTAACCGTCCGATCTCAACCTAGACCTTCCACAGGAAGTCTTAGTCGAATCGTCGCCTACGGTCGTCCCCGTAAAGAGGACACGACCTTACAATCTCTCACTCACACGAGCTTACCTCGATAGTAGCTCTTGCTTCCGGCCTTCCACTCGATTCCTTCGGCTCCCTCCGAATTCACTCAAGTGTCGCCCGACCACCACGGCTTCCTCCGGGTGTCGCTAGCCTTCAGCTCCAGCTTTAGTACTTTTCTGCACACTTGATTTAGCTCGTGAGATAACAATATAAACTTAACTTTGTGTCTTTGCCATAATCAAAACACAGGTTCGATTATCTAGTGCCCCTGCACCAACAACAAGGACTTCCAACACATTGCCTAGTATTCGATTAGCCTGATCTACTAGAACTTTTCTATTAAGCCTGCATACTTAACACATATATCAAATCACAAGATTTATCCTAACTCCAAACCTTGCTCATACATCAAAACATAGGAGTGATGCTCCCTGCATCAACACAATAATCGGGCATCGAGGAATTGAGTTCAACTGCTAAAGCAAAGATGCAAATCGAAACGGCTAGGATGGAAGAGGTAAACACCGTTGTGTTAGATATGTTGGGTAGTAAGCTACCACTGCTAGAGGATACAAAATACATATGGTCATCATCATGTGCTCCCTACCCTATACATGGTACAACTGCACCAGAGGTGGTAAAGATTGCTGCTGGTGTGATGACCCAATCTTCTTTGATGATCTCTGCTGTCGAGGTTGTGTGGATCATCCTCCCAAAGGAGCAACATGAATGGTCTCCAATTGAGCCTTTAGAGTGCACTCTCCACTCATATACCCTGGAATATTACGGTAGAAGCAGATAGACTGATCCAATGGGCACTCTAACTTTGTGTGCCTTTGTGATCTGCACTGCACGCACGTAGTTCCATTGGTGTCATTCTTCTGCTTTTGTTGGTGGGCACGAGAAGATCCTACTGATGAGCAACTGGTCTTTTATGCTCAAGAAGACTCTCCAGTAGTAGCTCGTGACCAATGATTCCAATCCTATCTCTTTTGTCCGACATTCAAAAGCTATATTTCTGAGGTTTAGCCTATGATGTCTACTTATCGATCTCCTGCTCCTGGACATTTGTTGCAGAGTCATTTCCATAAATATAGCTTGATCTCGTGCCTCCTAATAGGAGTTAATAAAGGATCCAAACATCCTAATTTGAATGTATGTCGCTAAACCCTAAGCGAACTAAAGTATCCAATTATCATATTGAGCTACAAGATGGGGTGTAAAACTCTACTAATCTGGAAAACTCTGCATCGTACTCCATCACCGATCAAACACCCTATTTGAGGCTCAAAATTCCTGACGGTAAGCAATGGAGAATGATACGGGAAAATACTATCTCTCAAAAGCATCACGCACAAGTGACCAAGTGATGTGTTGTTCCCCGAATATTATTCTCTGCATCTTTCATCAAGTAATGACTTGGTCATGGAAATGGTATGCAACTAACTCTACTCTCTCTGCATCAATACAATCATGTACTCGAAAGTGCTTTCCAGGTTATTTAACCAAGCTCGAGTAACTCAAGAAGTCAAATCTCCCTGAAACAGCGTGAATCGATCCTTTACCAACTGCGCCAACAATGGTACACACTCACTATCCATTACCCCCCTTGGGTAATGGTTTGAAGTAGCATGGTTAATAACATTCCCTAAGACTATAATATTTAATCTCCAAAAGAGATGTGACTGATCTGACCTCTGCTTTCCGACTCGGTATCAATCGGCTCTCCAAAAAAATTCACATTCTTTGAAGCAGGTTCTAGTCCCACGACTCTATAAGCCATTTCCATGGTCAACCTGGACCATAGCTTCGAATAGTGGCTGACTTACTACATTTCATTTCTTGCTATAAACAACTAAGTGCACAACTAACAGAATGATATATAATACCAATTATCATACCTTAAATCTTATAGCTCGGAAATGTCTCACTATTGTCATATCTCAAAACACACAAAATCAAAACCAAATACACAAATCACAATATCTGAAATACCAAAGAAAACACATAAGTGGAATTCGCAACCTAGGCTCTTATACCAATGAAAGGTTATCATCAAAGATGAGGTGTTGACTATGACAAAACCTTTTCACCAGTAGCTATGCTTAAATCCATATATATACTTCTGGCCATAGCGACTCATTTTGACTATAAGACATGGCAAATGGATGTGAAAATAACTTTCCTTAACAGAAATCTGTCTAAGAATGTATATATGATATAACCTGAGGATTTCACATCTATTGACAAGAATAAAGTATGCAAGCTTCAACGATCCATTTATGGATTGAAGCAAGCACCCAAGAGTTGGAATATCCATTTTGATGAAACAATCAAACAGTTTGATTTCTCACAAAATCTTAAGGAGCCCTGTGTGTATAAGAAGCTTAGTGGGAGTGCAATCATATTCCTAGTATTGTATGTTGATGACATATTAAGCATAGGAAACAATATTCCTTTTTTGAAAATAGTCAATGTCTGGTTGTCCAAAACATTCTCCATGAAAGACATGGGATAAGCAACCTATATCTTGGGGATTGAGATCTATAGAGATAGATCGAATTGGTTGCTTGATTTCTCACAGAATCTTAAGGAGCCCGGTGTGTATAAGAAGCTTAGTGGGAGTGCAATCATATTCCTAGTGTTGTATGTCGATGACATATTAAACATAGGAAACAATATTCCTTTTTTGAAAATAGTCAAGGTCTGGTTGTCCAAAACATTCTCCATGAAAGACATGGGATAAGCAACCTATATCTTGGGGATTGAGATCTATAGAGATAGATCGAATTGGTTGCTTGGTCATTCACAGTTTACATACATAGATAGAGTACTAAAATGATTTAACATGGAAGAGTCCAAGAAAGGTTTCGTTCTCATGAGGCATGGGATTCACCTTTCTAAGTCTATGTGCCCGTGCACAAAAGACGAGAGGACTCGCATGACTCAAATCCTATATGCATCAGCTATAGGATCGATCATGTATGTTATGTTGTGTACAAGGTCTGATGCATTGTACGCTTTAAGTGTTACGAGTAGATACTAATCAGATCCTGGTATGGACCATTGGGTGGTTGTCAAGGAAATCCTTAAGTACTTGAGAAAAATTATGGATTTATTCTTGTTATATAGAGAAGGTGACATGGTAGTAAGCGGATATACTGATGCCAACTTCCAGACAGATAAGGATGACTCCAAATTTCAGTCTGGAAATATATTCATCTTGAATGAAGGTGCAGTGAGTAGGAAAAGTTTCAAACAAGATATCGTTGTTGATTCTACCATAAAGGCAGAGTACATTGCGACTTATGAAGCAGTAAATGAGGCGATATGGATCAAGAAGTTCATTACTAAACTTGGAGTTGTTCTGAACATTATTAAAGCATTATTGGTCTAATGTGACAACCATGGCACCATTGCATAGGCGAAGGAATCATGGTCTTATCAGCAATCCAAGCACGTACTTCGTTGTTACCATCTGATCAGAGAGATCATAGGTAGAAGAGACATACAAATAGAGAGAATTCCCATTGGTAGAAATCTAGCAGATCCCTTAACAAAGTCTCTTCCCCAAGAGAAATTCGAGAAACATATAGAGGCCTATGGTATTAGATACCAAGGCGATTGGTTGTTGGCCAAGTGGGAGTATAATATAATCAAGAAGTGTCCTAAGGCAATCGCCTTAGAAGTTATTAATAAAATTCACTAGTTAAGTATACATTTTCTATGTATTTGATTGGATCTTAAACCCATTTACTAAAATCCGCAATATGACACATAGCAAGAGAGAAATCATGATTAGTGAGCATCTCATCATGTGTAATTATGTAAGTATTGAAATAATCCCTAATCGATGAATTGATGAAATTGGACATCATAAATTCTATGAGACTAGCACATGTTATGCTCCTTGATTTATCCAAGCATTCAGTACTCATTGAATGGAAGCATAGAGATGTTGAGAGTGAACATATGAATGCTAATTAGGGTAACTAGTTCATTGAAGTGACCTGCTATGAGACTTCATATGGTTCTTTATGTCGTTGAAGATTTCATTGTAGCTCGAGTGCGAGATTCCTTAGACTTGAGGTATTCAAGTCATCTTGATCATGGTGTCTTATACTTTGACTTCTTCGTAGTCATCTCCATAGGAGGTGCAATGTTGGGGATCTTTGGATGGCTAGAGGAGAGTGAATTGCCTCTTTCAATTTCTTTCTACAAAATATTAGCGTAAGTAAAACAAAATCAAAAACTAGAATTGAAATAACAATAGTACCAATGTTAACTCCAAGATGTAATGTGGTTCGAAGATGAAGCTCCTACTTCACGACAATCCTTAAAATGGATCACCCCTTGCAAGCCTTCACTAAAACTCCTTTTGATGAGAACACCAAGGTGGAGAAGCCTTCTTTATAGTGCAACCTCTTCCTTTTACAAGATGATGAAGAATGAGCTTAGGAGGAAGAGATTGAGAGCTTAAGAACTTGGAAGCTTAGGGAGTAAGAATTTCGTGCAAGACCATTAACCTCCTCGAGCTTCCAAGCCTCCCATTTTATAGAGAAATGGATGTTTGACCATTTCTATTCGTTGAGCCCGACGCCAGTCGACTGCTGCATGCCAACAGTTGACTAGTGTTGTTGTTGACCAAATCCATTGGCTTCTGACGAAGACTGATTTTGATCCTCACCACTTAATGGATACATGAGCAGTCGACTGCCCATATCATCAGTCGACTAGTGTTAGCCCAGTCGACTGAGCAGTCGACTGTCAAACATTCTGTGCCATGTCCACTTGATTCCAGTCGACTATCATAGACCAGTCAACTGCCAAAGCACAGTCGACAGTTAAGCTCTCAGTTGACTACTCAACCAATCGACTGGGTCATAACCCCATTCGACTAATCGAGTCATCCTGAGCTCCCAAATGTCAAATAACCAAGACCAATTTACTTATTCAAACATCAGTCAACTAGTACACTTCAAGTATGATTATTTCATACTTAAGACTAAACTCTAAGACTAGATTACATCTTCAAGTTTTTCAATCAGCCTTGCACCTCCAGGATCCCTCCGAGTCCACGACTCCTTCATCCTTACACTTGCCTTCAAAAACTTCCTTCGACTTTATCATGCTTTGGGGTCTTCTTCCAAGGTTCATTTGGACTTACGCTTCCTGTAGGGATCTGATGCGAAAAACACATCGCAAAATGTAGCGGAAAATTGGATCCCTCCAGAGATCCATGTGTATACATAATCAAAATCATTCTTACAACTATATCTAGTTGAGAGATTGCCCTTGATGCATAGCCCTTCGGAATCCTGACATCAACTTTTGGATCTCAGCGCGATTAAAATGGTCATGCCTCTATGGTATCCACACGAACACACACTTTTGGAGAATCAAAGTTGTGCTAGCAACCCACACAAGCTTTTTTCTCAAAACCAAGAGGAATAGTTTTGGCCAAGATGATGATGAGAAGATCTTTGAAGAGGTTTTTCATTAAAGGTGAATCAACTCTTGGCTTTTGGTATTCCTGTAGGGATGTATACTGAAAAGTCTATCTTTTGTATGAACATCTTTATTTTGAAATAAGAATCACGTGATCATAGTTTGCATTTTATGGTTATGCAATATTGTCTAATACATTACATTGTAGATAACATGGTGTGTGGTGTCACACGGGAGATCATGTTATCGGCTCCTTGTAAAGTATAAGTAAAGGCTCACAACCGAGATGGCTTTGGACAAACCATCGGAATGGTTGTAGTGTGATTTAGTATTGGTTTGTCTTGACCATAGAATCACACTAGTGCACTTTGTGTGTATTGAGAAGGACCGACTTAGAGGTGATTCGATTTATTATTGACTACATAATCGAATCAGACCTCAGATATTATATTGTACATACTCTTAATCCCGATATAATAACGGGCACATATACTTAGTATTCATCTCTTTGATTTACTAATGGGCGAGATTTATAGATTAAATCGATAGGCTCGGTAAGTTGGGAGATGATATTATTTATATGGTGTGTCGTTGATTATAGGTGGAAATCGTGTCCTAATTATTAGGATGATGATGTCCCCTTGAGGAGCTCATAAGGTTTATCATGTAAACCCTGCAGGTGGACTTGGTCCGGCATGATGAAAAGGTTGAGTGGTACTACTCATGGAGTTAGATGTTGATTAATTAATGGTCAGTAAATTAATTAATCGACGGACATTTGAGATCTTAAACACGGGGAGAAAATGTACAAATAATATATGGAGCCCATATTAACTTATGGGGGTTGGTGAGGTAGATCAATGATAATCCTTTAGTGGATTGGATTATCATTAATGGATCGGACTTTATGTGGGCTTGATCCATGGGTGGCCAAGATCCAACTCCTCCTCATGGTCCCTATTGTAGCCTATTAACACCTCATGAAGCTTAGATCCAATGGATAGAAACAAAACTCTAGATCCAAAGGTAGAGATTAAATCTCTAAGATCTGACAGTTGAGATTAAATCCCTAGAACCAATGGTGGAGATTAAAAGGAGGCTTATCCCTAACTCTATAAAAGGAGAACAAGGGGTTGGCGTGGAGACAATGAAGAGAAGCTAGGGTTTTTGGAGGTTGGCGGCAAGAGCTTAGAGCTAGGGTTTGGGCTTGGCGGCACCTAATAAGGAAAGCTTTTCCTTGCCTTCTTCTTCTTCCTCAAGTTGTCGGCGCCCATTGAAGCCTTTCCAACTCTTGGCCGACATCCAAAGTAGGTCCTCTCATTCTCCTTGGCCGGTGGAACAAAGGCTTAGGGTCCTCCCTTGAAGCTTTTGGCTGGCAACCATTAATCTCCTCTTCCTTCTTGGCCTGCGGCAAGCTCCATCCTTGGAGATTGTTGGTTGGTTGAAAGAAGGAAAAGAACCTTGTTTCTATTCTTCCTCTTGCTCGGAATGAGCAAGAAAGGAAGATTGGCGATCTAGGAGCTTCAACTTTTGGTAGATCGTCGCCCACATAACATCCGAAAGGAGGAAGGTCATACATTAGAAGATCGAGAGGTATATCGATTCTATATTCTCTTTTGTAACATGTTTTTTTTTCAATTATGAGCATGATATATTCTGTTTATGGCTAAATAATACTTGGATCCCGAACATAAACATGAAAGTCGGCGACCCGGACATCGTCTATTCCGTGGCTACTCGTAGAATAGAGGTTGGTCGCTTGAACAACAAGTTTGTTCAAGTGACCTCTCTAAACGAATAGCACGACGATGACTTGGTTGTTTGAGCAATCCCTTTTGTCTAGGATTAAATGTTTTTTAATCCGGGGACATCGATGGGATCGCCATGAACAAGCGACCGAGGTGAAGTGGGAAGCGAAGTTTCCCCTCACGGATCAATGAAACCAACCCTACAATTCCCTCTTCAATGCATGATTAATCCACATTTAACCATGCATGATGAATCCATATCCGTTCATCTTCTTCAATTAGTTTAACTTGAGTCTAACTCAAATTAAACTAACTTGAGTCTAACGTCATGTTTCGGCTAAGTAATGAGTATAACTCAATTTAGTCCTTTCAATGAGTCTAACTCAATAATTCTAATTCAATAGCCTAATGGTTCATTTAGTCAAACTAAAAATGAACCCATCTCTAAAATAACATGTTCTTTATGTGTGACCCAATATGTTCTCGTAATATTGACAATGTCCCTAAAAATTATTTTAGAGACATAAGCAATGAGTGGCATCTAGCAATGCTTCATTGCTACCCAAGTGACGAGAATGTCGAGATCTGACAAAACTTTCTGTGATTATTATCTTGTATGACTCAATCCTTCTATTCTTGATATCTAGATTGATCAATTAGGCATAGACCATGTCATCCTCTTATCAATCTTTATGTTTTTTAATCTCCAAGTAGACTACCTTAATCAAATGAGTTCAATATCTCATATTGACTTATTTGAGCATGATCATGCATTTTAGTAGTCCAACTTTATCAAGGGGCCCACATATATCACTTCCGTCATATAGAAGGGATAGATCTCATCTCCATCACTCACATCCCTTCGCATAATTCATTGCATACCTAGTAATAGACTTTATAGTCCACCTTGTTATAAGTGACATTTGTCGATACCAAAGTATACAACTCCTTATGTAGGGAACCGTAGTGATTTCAATTCTAAGGACTATTCATACAAATAGTCACAATGAGAATGTTTATGACGATCCATGAAACATTCTCATGGTGGGTCAGTTCAGTACATGTTCTCTAATATATACCCATGTGTCAATTTGATATCTTATATTCATACTAAGCATATAACAAATACAACATGAAAGAACAACACTAAGCATGTAATCAACACACTACCCTACTAACCTATAAACAACAACATCATCAAACCTGGTCAGTCCTATACAACATCATGATACTGACCATAGGCATACAACAGTCCGGTCCAAGTCATACACTGGTATCTCATACACAACAGTATAGATCATGCAAATAACATGCAAGATGATGTATAATCAAATGCAGTAATCATAGCACAAACAAATGCAACAATACAACAAGCATATATATAGCTGTATCTATATATACTGCTCAACCCCATATATATATATGTGTGTGTGTGTGTGTGTGTGTGTATATATATATACACACACATGACAATGCAAATGCATGGTCATGCATACGCACCCCACTCGCTACCACGATCCGAGTGTGGCCTAGGTGGCACGACATGGCAACTATCCCAACTCAACCTCATCCACTCCCAGATGATCATTCTTGATGACATGAGTCAAATCGACATCTATACTCAGCTACAGCCCCCATGGTTAAGCATCTAAAGACCTACATACCATAGCATCGGTAATTTATAGCAACGATCAACGAAATATGACAACAACAACAGTATATCTTAAAGTGCAAACACTAAGTATCAAGCACATGATTAAATAAGAGTGGAGTCAAGGTAAAGGTGTCATCACCATCGTAAAATATTCATGCACCAGAATCAATAAACTACCTGACCAAGGTAGGTATTGCCCACCTGATATGCAGACTTTATTGTCCGTCCCTCATCCGAGACTATCTCTTATCAAACTCCCGATCTTACTTCAATCCTTCTAATGCGGCCGATCTGAACATGACAGATAAAATGGAGGCAACCATCAAATTCTAAACACCTCTAAAAAAGAATCACAACCAAGGCAAACATGTAGTCAATTCAATTGAGCAACCAACCGGAAATTGTAGGACACATAAGGCACGAAGAACTCATGACTGATCAAAGTCAAACATATGAATGGTGACTTGGTGCGGTCAAAGCGACATGTCCAATGGCTCAAAGGTCTGGAAAGCTCAGAGAAGTTCATACGAGGAGACCACACATACTAATCTATAAAATCCAAAAATATCTGTGTTCAAAACACTATCCAGAATCAAAGTTCGTTGCCTGTTCGTGACTCCGAGGACGTGGTTGGCTCCGGGTTGGATGGAAGAAAACAGCGAGGTTATTGGCAATCCAAGGTAGCCTTGCTGACGGCAGTTGCAAGCAGTGGGGGGGGGGGCGGAACGGTGGCAATCAGTACAGAAGAAACACCGATATTGTTGTTTACAGTGCACAGCAGGCAAATGGTCGACAGTAGAACGGTGAACACAGCAACAAGTCACTATTGTTTCCGGAGGCGAGTCGAGCTCGCGGCGCTCGACCGAGGCACACGATCTGGAGGGGCAAGCGAATGAGTCTGGTCGTGTGACGATGGGCGACAGTCGAGCTCACATGGCGGCGGTCAACTCGCAGCGACGATGAGACAGGCGATGGCGGCCAGTGGAAGAGGGAGGATGTTGGCGCTCACTGTCATCCGGATCAAAAGAGCACGGCAAGGAGGCGATGGCGGCGATGGATCCGGAGTTCAAGGTTGCGGCGTCGGGGCAACAGCAGATCTCTCGCAGTGGCGGCAAGTGGCGCGGCGAGCGACGTGGAGGCGGAGAAGAAGAAAAAGAGGAATCGCGAATGAGGTTGTGGATCGCAAGAAGGAAAATAACAGTGGAAATATAACCATAGGTTTTGTAATTATAACTTAGGTTAATTAAATCAATTAACTTCCCAATAACTGATAATCCAAACAGGCTTTATTAAAGTCTATTAAATCCTTCCCCATAAAATATCGTAAGGACTCCATTTAATTCCAAAAAAATTCCTAAAAATTCCATAAGTCCGTTTCTCAATTAACACGGGGTATTTATTATTATTTTATTTTCCAATATCTTACATTCTCCTACACTAATAAAAATTTGATCCCAAAATTTCCTACTCATATACGAGTACGGGATATCACCACAACCATCTCAAGTATTTGAAGAAAAGTCAAACACCACAAGTGACTAAGTGGGATACTAATAGACTCTAAAAAATCTATCACCCTTATGTCAACATTCCTTCTAAAGTATGAACAGTACCATAATATTGACGATCTATCAAAAAGTAAATAACTGTACTAGAATGGAGCTCTATATCCATGGCCTGTTGAAGACTTTGCCAGAATCGTAAGGTGAATCATGAATCGCTATCGAAAATTATACTCAAGGATACTCCAAGAAAATTGAAATTCTCCTTGCAGTATAATTTCGTCGAGCGACCCAATGAAATCCATCTTACGGTTCGGTAGAAAATGAGTAGACTTAGCTAATCGATCACCGATTACCCCAAATCGCATCAAGTCCTTTCCGAATTCTAGATAATCTCCCAACACAGTCCATCATACCAGGCTCTCACTTCCATCTCGGTATGTAATCCTACTGGTCACAGATATCCCACCTTTACTTGTTGGCACACCCAACATCAAACTACGAAATCAACTCATGTCCTGCATGACGTTCCACCATCAAGAACATTTCGAAACTCACTATTTTCGGATCCACTCCGAATAAATCACCGATCTCGAATGACAAGTCTCCTAAAGCAACTCTTCCTAATTCAAATTCAACTCTATAACCCACTATTCTCCTCGGAGACGGAGAATTACTTTCTCGCAAGAGAAATAAATCTACTATTCAAAGTCCACTCTATCGCACAGAACTGGAAGTGACTGGGAGACTATAATGATCAATCTCCCTTATTGCAACTGTTTGTGTTCCAACAACTCTATAGTAACTATGCAATAGCTAGCCAAAACTCTATGAGCATTCCTGCTCCATACATCTACAAATCAATATATTAACTGCTAAGTTCACATCATACATATGATAGCTTATCTCGTAGTTCCTCAACTACCGTAAGCTTAGGATATGACTCATTCAACTGTATCAAAATCGCTCCCAATTCCTGTAATGATGCATATGCGTACAGTACCCTTCCATCCACACCGGAAGGATTAATCAACACCGGCACAAAATTCAGCCATCATCTAGCCCTGAAAATGAGTTTCGTCAGTCCACTAGAATTTCATCACCTTCTTGATCAAACAAGTCCGTGGTATAGTAATGCTAAAAACATCTTATCCACAACTGCGGTACTAACCAAATCAATCTAGGGAAACCACAACTTCCCTTAAGATTGCGAATATATCCAACACAATCTCGTCTAAAACGATAACCACCAACTGGTTCAATCGCTTCCGGAATACTCGATTCCTCAAGTCCATGAACAACTAAATCGTTTAATAAGTCTAACAACATTATCAACAGCTTATAAAAAAAATTCATACTAAGTATGACATGTCGTCTTCCACACATCTGCATCCTTTTTACTCTAAGCAGATGATATCTCAATCATCACAATGATCATTGTATGACAAAGTCACTACAATATTAACACTCCAATCATAAATCAACCCTAGAGTATACACAGGTGTTCTTTAACTGATCTCAATAGATTATCTATCCACAACGAGGGATATTGATTCTCAACAGCTACTGCACTCCATCATTGAGAATCGGTGTATAACCTCAAAGGTTCATCTCTCTTTTAACAAAGAGTTCCTAATCTTCTCTAGAAAAAATACTGGAACAGATAAATATCCCATTCAATACCTCCTGTAATCGCAACTTACGTTCTTCAAATTTTCATAGTGTTTAGCAACACTGATACTAATAAAATTATTTCCTGGTAAAATCATCATTCTAACAAATACCTCCTGTGCATCATCAACCTTTCCAACTTTGCAAACCCCGAATAAAGTTGTCACCTGGTATGAGATCTTCAATACCGAAACTATTCTCGAAATCACTCTGATCGCATATTCCACTTGCCTATGCGGTGGCAAGCATGGGAGTTCATCCGAAACTACATCCGAATACTCTCGGATTATACGCACATCTAAGAGACCTATCATACCATAATTTCAACAATTTAACCATACGTGAGGATATATCTACAGTAAAGATATGTCTATCAAAGTCAAAGGGCATCCCTTGACTTCTTAGTTGTTGGTCAACATCTCACCTGACGGTAAAGATACCACCGATCCACATAATCTGAATATAGAAATCCTTCTAATCCTATCTCAGAATGTTCTAGACATAGATACCTGTAAACTATCAGTATCTCTCAATATATCACCCGAGAGGGTAAACTAAGTAATACCCTGAACGACCAATCCTTCGACCCTCTGTGTCTTCACTCTAGTAATCATATAACTTGTCCAACTTCTGCTCATGGCGGCTGAGCTTATGTAAGTGCAAATGACTACCCTGGAGGAACTGACATCAAGTGCCAAAACGAAGGCGCAAATCGAAACGCCTTCAATGGAGGTGGTAAACATTGTTGTACTGGTAACAAGTACACTACCAACTGTAAGGTACTGAAGAACTGCCAACCTCGTAGCACGCTCTAACTCTGCAAATAATATCACTGCAACTGAAGAATACAGAATAGATACGACCATCGTCGTATACTCTCTCCTTTGTACAAAGTAAATCACGCCTGGAGAGGTAACAGCGGTTGTTGTCTGGATGTTCAAGTCTTCTGAAATGTCTTCTGCTGATGCTGCTCAGTAAATCGCTTCCCCTAGAAGGAAGTATCAAGGAACTCCGACTATGCATGAGGTAGTAGATCGCTGCTGGTGTGATAACACAATCTTCTGTGTTAATCTCTGCTATTGAGATTTCGCATCATCCTCTCGAAACAACATCGACAATCTTCAACTGAGACTTCAAAGTATACCTCCTCAAATGTACTGGTTGCTTACAACAACAACAGATGAACTGATCCAACGGATAATCTGACTTTGCGTGTCGTCGTGTCCCACACTGCACGCACATAATCCCTTCAGAGTCTTTCTTCTGATTTCGCTGATAACATGAGATAGTTCTGACGATCTGCGGTTGGTCTTCCATGATCGGACAATAGCTCATGACCCATGACTCTGATCTTTTTTCCTTTTATCCAACATTCGGAACTTCTGATTCCAATATTTGACTTGCAATGTTTGTTTATCGATCTTCAACTCTTTAAAACACTTGCTAAGGAGTCATTTCCATAAACATGACTCGATCTAATGTCTTTCGGTAGGATCTGATAGAAGAGTCAAACATCCTGATCTGAGTGTAAGCCAATAAATCGTGGGTGGCTTAAAACATCCCTTCACATTCTTGAGCATTTGGTGGTCGTAACCTCTACAAGTCTAACAACTCTGCATGGTACTCCCATTACCAAACAATCATCCTACTTGAAGCTCAAGAATTGCCTGACAACGAGTCAAAGGAAGTGACGCGGGGAAATACTCTCTCATAACATCACTACACCGTGACCCAATGATGTATTATTTCCCCGAAGGTTATTTCCTACATCATCCACCAAGTACCGACTTGATACCGATAATGGTATGCAACTAACCCTACTTTCTCTGTATAACTCAAGTTAAGTACTCGAAAGTACCTTCAAAATTATACAGCCCAGCACGAACAACTCATGGATCAAAATTCCTATGAAACATCATACACTAATCCTCTACTATCCGCAGTAACAATAGTATACACACCTAGTCCATTACCCCACAGGTAATGATCTGACTAGTATAGTTAGTAAAAATCTCTAAGACTGTAATCTTTGATCTCCATAAGAAATATGACAGCCTAACCCCTGCTTTCCGACTCGTTATCAGTCTGCTCTCAAAGAAAATTCACCTTTTCGATAGCAGGTACATGTCTAATAACCTCAACATGTCATTCCCATGGTTAACTCAAACCATGGTTACGAATAATTACTAACACACTACATGTCATGCACTGTTATAAGAAACTAAATACATAGCCAACAAAAGATATGAGATAACAATTAGCATACCTTATCCCTTATAGCTCGGAGACATCCCACAACTTCCAGATCCCAGAACTCACAAAACCAAAACCAAGTAAATCAAACTTGACATCCGAATGAAATAAAATCCGAAAGTGGACTTCGCAACCTGGGGCTCTGATACCAATAAATTGTCATGCTCCGAGAGTATGCCGAGCCCGAAAATCGGACAACATCTCCCCTATACGTGATACAATTCCCGTCGATACATAGCCTTCCGGTCACAACCACATAACATAGATAAGTATATAACCAAAGTCACAACGGAATAAACCAACAAAAATAAAAATACAAAGACACAAATACATACGTACCGGCATGACTTTGACACAACAAGAAAACATGATCAAAACCAAATACATAACCGATTACCAAACAACGGAAACAATATAGGATAAAAATCCAAAACATACAATCCAAAATATACAACACCAATATGGATTACAATCCAAACACACGAGGTGAGATGGGATCAGCTGGTGGAGCTTCGAGCATCCAAGGAATCTTCTATCTATTACCTTGGCGACAAAAAAATCTAGGGTCTGTGGAGGTGAGTATAAAACTCAGTGGTAATATGCAAGATAGTGCATGATCAACAACTAAGATATAAAGGGCAATAGATATACAAATGAAGAAGTACAGATATATATAGATGGAGATCAATGGTATATAGTCATGAAGGTAATGCCAACTAACTATCAGTGTGAATCTAAGCAGTGGATAAACAACCAACTGATCAATTGTACATAACGTAATGTACTAACATACCTAAAGATATGCAACTATATAACTCGTATAACTTGAACACACATACTACCATATGACAAATACAACATGAAAGAACAACACTAAGCATGTAATCAACACACTGCCCTACTAACCTATAAACTACAACATCATTAAACCTGGTCAGTCCTATACAATATCATGATATTGGCCATAGGCGTACAACAGTCCGGTCCAAGTCATACACTAGTATCCCACACACAATAGTATAGATCATGCAAATAACATGCAAGATGATGTATAATCAAATGCAGTAATCATAGCACAAACAAATCCAACAATACAACAAGCATATATATAGACTGTATCTATATATACTGCTCGCTCTCTCTCTCTCTCTCTCTCTCTCTCTCTCTCTCTCACACACACACACACACAGATATATACAAATGCCCTCACACATGGCAATGCAAATGCATGGTCATGCCTGCGTACCCCACTCACTACCACGACCCCAGTGTGGCCTAGGTGGCACAACATGGCAATTGTCCCAACTCAACAACAATTACTGCTCTCGAGTGGTCGAGTGGGCAGTATTAATAAGTAGCGATAAGCTAAAGAGCTATAAGATACATAACGGAGTCCTCTGCTGTTGGCCACTCAGACTGACACCACCCAGGAGTGGTCGAGTGCTACACACCCAGGACAATTGCACGCAACTCCAACTACCACTATCAAGAGTGATCGAGTGCGGCACAACAAATGAACTGCCCTCACAATAGTTACTACTACCACGAGTAACCATGGAGGCAGAATGACTGACGACCCTCTCAACCACAAGGGAGACCAAGTCGCCAGCATGCATGTAAATGAAATTAATGCACAACCACACATACATCCACAATACACTCTCTACCCAATAGAGAGTCGTATACAACTAACTATCGACCATGCTAGGACTTCCAGTCCGTAGCAACACACCGTCGACAACCCACATTACCATGTACAGACATATGATCCGTAATAGTTATACAACGAAAGGTAAGGTGATACAACCATAAAACTCTACATTAAGGACATCATCCACTCTCGAATGATTGTTCCTGATAAGTTAAATCGACATCTATACTCAGCTACACCCTCCATGGTTAAGCATCTAAAGACCTACATACCATAGCATCGATAATTTATAGCAACGATAAATGAAATATGACAACAATAACAACAGTACATCTTAAAGTGCAAAGACTAAGTATCAAGCACATGATTAAATAAGAGTGGAGTCAAGATAAAGGTGTTATCTGTTGGACTTTCCGAGCCGCAAAAACCGCTTTTTGCATTGCGAAAACCTCGGAAGCCCAGCCACAGATCCGTACGAAGATATAAAAATAAAACTACATGTATGTGTTTAAGTAAACCTAGATCTACCTTAGATCTATATGATGAGAGCGTTACCCTCGATGCGATGCCCTTCACTTATCTCGCTCGTCCAAATAGCTTGCCGGAATTCAAGAGTGTCAAGTGTACACTCCTCTACAAGTATCCACACGGACAAATAGTGGAGAAAAACAACCTAGAGTGTGCTAGCACTCCTTGGAAGTTTTGGCCAAGATGAGGAATGAGAGAGAGCAAGAAGGAGAGCAAGGAAGGAGAAGATGAAGTTACTTCCAATAATTTCACACAATAAAAAATTGGTCGGCCACTTCATTCTTGGGGGGTTACATGCATGCATGTAACTCCAAGAGCCAATGGCTCATGGTCTCCCTCATGAGGTGGCACCCTATGATAAGTCCATGATGATGTGGAACATCATTATTGGTCGGCCCCCATGCCAAGTCACCATGACATGGCAATTGGTCAAGTCAAAATTGATCATTCATCTTCTCTCTCAAGTCAAGTCAAACTTGACCTATTACCTCCCAAGGTTGATTAAATCTAACCACTTGATTCAAGTCAATTTGATTTAATGAATCTCTATTCATTAATTTAAATTGACTCAATAAAATCTAAATTAGACTCATTCAACACTTGAATCAAATTGAGTCTAACTCAATTAGTCTAATTTGGATTACTCTTAATCCAATTTGGTTCATCCCAAGAACCTAATCCTCATGGTTCATCATATGAACTTAATCTCCAACTAATTTCCCTTTGCGTGTGACCCTATAGGTTCTTGTAACGTTGGCAATGCTCCTAAACGAATTTAGGAACATAAGCAATGAGCGGTATCTAGCAACACATCATTGCTATCCAAGTTACAAGAATGTTGAGATCCAACATCACCTTTGTAACTACTAATTGTGACTCTCATAATATGTGACAATATCCCTCTATCCTTGACATCTAGATTGACCAATTGAGGCATAGACCGTGTCATCCTCGGTACAATTTATATCTTGAACTCCAAGTAGACTCACTAATCAAATGAGCTCAATATCTCATATTGACTCATTTGGGCATGGCCATACACTTCGTGGTCTCACTCTATCAAGAATAATGATGTCACTCCCATCATATAGGAGGGATAGATCTCATCTACATCACTCACATCCCTTCGCATAATTTGTTACATACCCAGTAATCGTCTTTATAGTCTACCCATTTACGGGTGACGTTTAACGAAGCCAAAGTATGCAACTACTTATGTAGGGAATCATGGTGACTTCAGGTCCAAGGACTAATAGTCACATGAGAAAGCATATGACACTCATATAACGATCCATGATACTTTCTCATGGCGAGTCATTCAGTATACATTCTCCAATGCATACCCATGTGTCAACTTGATATCTCATATCCATGACTTATGAGATCAAGTCATCGTGTTGACCTACATGCTAATCTCTACGCATTAACGTTGTCCCTGAATGTTAATACTTGACTAGGAATGATTAAGAGTAGTGTTCTCTATATCATCTCATTATCAATTCAACCAATCGATTGATATAGATAAGAACCTTCTACTCACGGACGTTATTATACTTAGTTTATTTGGCACCAATACAAGTAAATATAATAATCATGCCTTAATAAATAGGAATATAATACAATAAAGTTCATACAACAATCATCACATGATTGGCTCTAGAGCTTTCACTAACAATCTCCCACTAGTACTAGTGTCAATCACCGTAGTATCTAATACCCAATGACCTAGTGTGACCATCATGCTTTTTCTGTGCCAAAGCCTTGGTCAAGGGATCTACGATGTTAGCCTCTGTAGGTACTCTACAAATCTTCACATCTCCTCTATCGATAATCTCTCGAATGAGATGGAAGCGCCGTAGTATGTGTTTAGTCCGCTGGTGTGAGCGAGATTCCTTAGCCTGCGTAATCGCTCCATTGTTGTCACAATAGAGCTCTATAAGATCTGTTATGCTAGGAACCACCCCAAGCTCAGTAATGAACTTGCGGATCCAAACTGCCTCCTTTGCTGCCTCAGATGCAGCGATATACTCGATCTCTGTTGTAGAATCACCAATTGTGTCCTGCTTCGAACTCTTCCAGCTCAAAGCGCCACCATTCAAGCAAAACACGAACCCTGACTGTGATTTATAATCATCCTGGTCAGTTTGGAAGCTAGCATCGCTATAACCCTTTACAGCTAGCTCCTCATCGCCTCCAAATATCAAGAAATATTCTTTACTCCTTCTCAAGTACTTAAAAATATTCTTGACTGTTATTCAGTGACGCTCACTAGGATCTGACTGGTTTCTACTCGTCATGCTCAAAGCATACGAGACATCAGGACGAGTACACAGTATGGCGTACATGATAGATCCTATAGCAGATTCGTAAGGGATCTTATCCATGAGGTCTCTCTCCTCTCTAGAAGAGGGACTTTGAGTCTTCGAAAGACTCACATCATGTGACATCGGCAGAAGTCCCTTCTTAGAATTCTGCACGGCAAACCGTAGTAATACCGTGTCAATATATGTACTCTGACTTAGGCCAAGCAATCTCTTAGATCTATCTCTATAGATCTTGATGCCTAGAATACAGGCTGCTTCACCTAAGTCCTTCATTGAGAAGCACGTCCCCAACTAAGTCTTCACAGACTGCAGCGAAGGGATGTCATTCCCAATGAGTAGTATGTCATCCACAAACAATACAAGGAAGACAACTGTGTTCCCATTAGCCCTCTTGTAGACACAGGGTTCATCTTCATTCTTGATGAAACCAAACTTTTTGATTGCATCATTGAATCGAAGATTCCAGCTCCGAGAAGCTTGCTTTAGCCCATAAATGGACCTTTACAGCTTGCATATTTTCCCAGTATGTTGTGGATCCACAAAACCCTCAGGTTGTGTCATGTATACATCCTCGAGCAAGTTTCCATTCAGAAACGCGGTTTTGACATCCATCTGTGAGATCTCATAATCGTGGTATGCTGCAATAGCAAGCATGATCGGAATGGACTTAAACATCGCCACTGAAGAAAAGGTTTCATCACAGTCAATACCATGAATTTGCTTGAAACTTTTATCCACCAATCGGCCCTTATAGGTATGCGTAAGTCCATCCATGTCAGTCTTTCTCTTAAAGACCCACTTACACCCAATGGGTTTGACCCCTTCAAGTGGATCAATCAAAGTCCATACTTGGTTGATGTACATGGATTCCATCTCGGATCTCATGGCTTCTAGTCATTTCTCAGAGTCTGGGCTCATCATAGCTTCCTGATATGAGGTAGGCTCATTCTCAATGAGCATAATGTCATAATAGTCAGACAAGAGAAATGAGTATCTCTCAGACTGACGATGTACCCTATCAGACCTGCGAAGAAGTAGGTCTACCTGAACAGGTGGTTGTTCCACAACTCTTTGTGCAATAATCTCATCACCCACAACACTTTGTGGTTCCTGTTCAACCTCCATCAAGGCCTCAGTGTTATGGTCCTTATCTTGAATTTCTTCAAGATCGAATGTACTCCCACTAGTTTTTCTAGAAACAAAATCTCTTTCTAGAAATACCCCAGTCTTTGTCACAAACACTTTGTGCTGACTAGGAATGTAGAAGTAATATTCCTTAGTCTCCTTGGGATATCCAACAAAATAGCACTTATCGGATTTGGGTCTCAGTTTGTCTGAGACTTGATGTCGAACGTAAGCATCACAACCCCAAATCCTCATGAAAGACATCTTGGGATTTCTCCCTGTCCATATCGTATATGGTATCTTTATCATAGTCTTGGATGGTACACGGTTAAGTGTGAAGGTTGCTGTGTCTAGAGCATATCCCCAAAAGGATATAGGAAGATCTGTGTGACTCATCATAGATCGTATCATATCTAATACGGTACGATTCCTCCTTTCGGATACATCATTCCACTGTGGTGTTTCAAGAGGAGTGAGTTGGGATAAAATCTCACACTCAGCTAGATAGTCACGAAACTCATGGCTAAGGTATTCACCATCTCGATCTGATCGAAGTATCTTAATACTCTTGCCAAGTTGGTTTTGTACTTCATTCTTGAATTCTTTGAACTTTTCAAAGGATTCTGATTTATGTGTCATGAGATACACATAATCATATCTACTGAAGTCATCAGTAAATGTAATGAAGTACCTGTAACCACCTCTAGCAGCAACATTGAAAGGGCCATATACATCACTATGTATAAGTCCTAATAAGTCTGTTGTTTTTCGTTGTGTCCATTAAAGGGAGTCTTAGTCATCTTGCCTAAAAGGCAAGACTTGCATGTCTCATATGATTCAAAATCAAATGAGTCTAGTAGCCCATCCTTATGGAGCTGAGATGAGCGACTCTCATTTATGTGACCTAAGCGACAATGCCAGAGATAGGTTTGGTTCAACTCATTTGACTTGAACCTTTTGGTATTTATGTTATAGATGGGGCTCTCAAAGTCTAGAAAGTAGAGTCCGTTCATTAGAGGTGCACTACAATAGAACATATCATTTAAATAAACTGAACAACATTTGTTCTTTATTATAAATGTAAATCCTTTCTTGTCCAAACAAGAAACTGAAATTATGTTCTTAGTCAAAGAAGGCACATAACAATACTCATCTAATTCTAGTACAAGCCCAGAGGGCAGAGATAGATCATAAGTTCCTACAGCAACAACAGCAACCCTTGCTCCATTGCCTATTCGTAGGTCCACCTCGCCCTTTATCAATGTCCTGCTATTTCTCAGCGTCTGCACATTAGTACAAATATGAGATGCATATCCGGTATCTAATACTCATGATGAAGAAATAGATAGATTGACTTCTATAACATTTATACTTGAAGTAGAAGTCTCACTTCTCTTCTTCTTAAAATCTTCCAGGTATGCTTTGCAGTTAAGCTTCCAGTGTCCAGCTTCCTTGTAGTGGAAGCAAGTCCCTTCTTTGGCCACCCCTCCTTTGGGTTTCAGTTTTTTGTCTTTGCCCTTGGCTTGGGACTTTCCCTTACCTTTAGGCTTTCCCTTGCCTTTCTTCTTTTGCACCATCAAAATGGAGTCAGATTTTCCCTTCTTAAGGTTGAGCTCAGCAGTTCTCAACATGCTGAGCATCTCAGGCAGTGGCTTATCAATTTCATTCATGTTGTAATTCATGATAAATTGATTGTAGCTTTGTGGCAAAGACTGCAAGATCAAGTCAGTGGTCAGCTCTTGTCCAAGTAGGAATCCCAATCTCTGTAGGTTTTCTACGTACCCAATCATCTTGAGTACATATGAACCTACGGGAGTCCCATCTTGCATCTTTGACTGAAACAATGTCTTAGAGACCTCATATCTCTCGTGTCTTGCTTGTCCTTGATATAGTTGACGAAGATATTCAACCATATCATAAGCATTCATGAACTCGTGTTGCTTCTGAAGCTTAGAGTTCATGGTCGCGAGCATTAGACATGACACATCTAATGCATCATCTTGATGCTTCTTGTAAGCACCTTTGTCAGTTCGCGAGGCAGTGACAGGAGGTGCCTCCGGAATGGGTTACTCCAAGAAGTACAGTTTCCTTTCTTGGGTGAGAACAATTCTCAGGTTCCTGTATCGGTCCAGAAAATTTGCTCAATTGAGCTTGTCCTTCTCAAGGATAGAACACAGGGAAAGAATGTTCATGTTTGTCGACATAGTAATCTACAACAAACACAATGCAGAAAATTAATATCATATTCCTTTTATCATTTAATTAGGCATTTAATCAAATAATGCTCCCACTGAATTATAGGACTTTTGTAGAATCGAGTTATGGATGTGGTCAAACCACATTACTTGATTCATACAAACATGCTATAATTCCTGCAGGACAAGATCCACATCATACTAGGCCTTGAGTTAGCTTTGGCTAAATTGCCCAAGACTTAGTAAGATCGATAGGTAATACATTACCGATTACATCTCTATGCAACTCTTATTTATAGGATCAAGACCCACATTTACAAAAGACCTTGAGTTAGCTTTGGCTAAATCGCCCAAGATTTAGTGTAAATGCGATTTTATCCTATCTTTCCAATTGTTGGAATATGCCTATAGTTATACTCGATCCAATTGAGTTAACTAGTTTTACTCAATCTAATTGAGCTTACTCTAACCCAAGCCGTGATAGGCGGGACCAAGATTGTCCCTCCGCACCCTACCAAGATAATATGCGTTGTTCTGCTTTGGCAGATTCAACAACTACAAATGATCGAGGTAGTGATGTGTATCAAGACTTTGTAGGCATTTTCGAGTTGATTCGATTATGATCTAACCTAATCGTGAATGTATATCATATACGCATCAAGGCCTTTATTATCCTATACTAGCATGCATCACATATATACAAGCATTATACTAGCATGCATCATATACATACAAGTAAAATATCCTAGCATGCATCATATACATACAAACAAAAAATTTACTAGCATGCATCACATACATACAAGCAAAACAAATATATATATATATATATATATATATATATATATATATATATATATATATATATATATATATATATATATATATATATAAATTAATTGTGATGTGGTCATGGCCCTACTACGATCTTCTCAAGCCAATAAAAAGATCGGACGGTCAACCTAGGGTTAGCGGCTTCTTCAAGCGCCTCCTTTAATCGCCATGTGTCGTCGGCACCCTTCTCGTAACTCCATCTACTAGTGGATCTTCCATCGCTCTATTTTGTACATTACAAATATGAAACTCGAGTTACATTCGAGTCTAAAACTATTTACAACTAGAATTTTAAAAGAAGAGGCACGACGCGCAGGTCATATACCCTATACAACATGCACAACCACAAAAATGGCACGCAGACCGTATTATGAATTACAACACATTTATTATCCAATCATATTGGGGTTCTTGGGCCATAACCATCACAGAATTATATATAATTCAAAATTATGTATATTACAGAATTTTTTATAATTTTTCCTTTTTTTCAATTTTATGAGTCACCTCTCCGTAACGGTCCCGCTAAACGATTTCCGAGCGAGATCGCGGGATAAGGCCCCTTTCGGGGATAGGGGCAGCGCCCCTACTCGCAAAAATAAACTTTCTGAGTGTCCCTACTTGATCTTACAGCGACTTAAGTCGCTGTCCCAAAAATCTAAAGCGAGAACTCGCCGTTTCAGAGAGTTTTTCTCGGTGGTTAAAGCCTACAAGTGTCCCAACACTTGTTGCTTCGACTCTTCGAGAAAAATACCCAAAAAATCTATAAAAATAGAAAATTTACAGAAACTTAAAAATCTATAATTTTTATATCTAATACAAAAACTATAAATTTAAAACACATACATGCTTCGCACGTGGCTCTGATACCACTGTTGGACTTTCCGAGCCGCAAAAACCACTTTTTGCGTTGCGGAAGCCCGACCACGGATCTGTGCGAAGATATAAAAATAAAACTACATGTAAGTGTTTTAAGTAAACCTAGATTTACCTTAGATCTATATGATGAGAGTGTTACCCTCGATGCGATGCCCTTCGTTTATCCCGCTCGTCCAAATAGCTTGTTGAAACTCAAGAGTGTCAAGTGTACACTCCTCTACAAGTATCCACACGGACAAATGGTGGAGAAAAACAACCTAGAGTGTGCTAGCACTCCTTGGAAGTTTCGGCCAAGATGAAGAATGGGAGAGAGCAAGAAAGAGAGCAAGGAAGGAGAAGATGAAGTTACTTCTAATAATTCCACACAATAAAAAATTGGTCGGTCACTTCATTCTTGGGGGGTTACATGCATGCATGTAACTCCAAGAGGTAATGGCTCTTGGTCTCCCTCATGAGATGGCACCCTATGATAAATCCATTATGATGTGGAACATCATCATTGGCCGGCCCCCATGTCAAGTCATCATGACATAACAATTGATCAAGTCAAAATTGATTATTCATCTTCCCTCTCAAGTCAAGTCAAATTTGACCTATTATCTTCCATGGTTGATCAAATCTAACCACTTGATTCAAGTCAATTTGATTTAATGAATCTCTATTCATTAATTTAAATTGACTTAATGAATCAAATCTAAATTAGACTCATTCAACACTTGAATCAAATTGAGTTTAACTCAATTAGTCTAATTTAGATTACTCTTAATCCAATTTAGTTCATCCCATGAACTTAATCCTCATGGTTCATCATATGAACCTAATCTCCATCTAATTGCCCTTTGTGTGTGACTCTATAGGTTCTTGTAACGTTGGCAATGCTCCTAAACCGATTTAGAAACATAGGCAATGAGCGGTATCTAACAACACATCATTGCTACCCAAGTTACAAGAATGTTGAGATCCAACATCACCTTTGTGACTACTAATTGTGACTCTCACAATATGTGACAATGTCCCTCTATCCTTGACATCTAAATTGATCAATTGAAGCATAGACCGTTGTTAGTGAAAGCCCTAGAGCCAATCATATGATGATTGTTGTATGGACTTTATTGTATCATATTCCTATTCGTAAAGGCATGGTTATTATATTTACTTGTATTGGTGTCAAATAACTAAATATAATAATGTCCTTGGGTAGTAGGTTCTTATCTATGTCAATCGATTGGATGAATCGATAATGAGATGATATAGAGAACACTACTCTTTATCATTCCTAGTCGAGTATTAACATTCAGGGACAATGTTAATGCGTAGAGACTAGCATGTAGGTCAACAAGATGACTTGATCTCACAAGTCATGGATATGAGATATCAAGTTGACACATGGGTATGCATTGGAGAATGTATACTGAATGACCCGCCATGAGAAAGTATCATGGATCGTTATATGAGTGTCATATACTTTCTCATGTGGCTATTAGTATGACTATTAGTCCTTAGACACGAAGTCACCATGGTTCCCTACATAAGGAGTTGCATACTTTGGCCGTCACGTCACCGTAAATGGGTGGGACTATAAAGCGATTCATGGGTATGTAAATAATTACGCGGAGGGATGTGAGTGATGTAGATGGGATCTATCCCTCCTATATGACGGGGTGACATCGATATTCTTGATAGAGTGAGACCACGAGTGCGTATGGCCATGCCCAAATGAGTCAATATGAGATATTGAGCTCATTTGATTAGAGTGAGTCTACTTGGAGTTCAAGATTTAGATTGTACCGAGGATGACACGGTCTATGCCTCGATTGGTCCATCTAGATGTCAAGGATAGAGGGACATTGTCACATATTGTGAGAGTCACAATTAGTAGTCACAATGGTGATGTTGGAGCTCAACATTCTTGTAACTTGGGTAGCAATGATGTGTTGCTAGATACCGCTCATTGCTTATGTTCCTAAATCGGTTTAGGGACATTGCCAACGTTACAAGAACCTATAGGGTCACACACATGAGAGCAATTAGATGGAGATTAGGTTCATATGATGAACCATGAGGATTAGGTTCATGGGATGAACCAAATTGGATTAAGAGTAATCCAAATTAGACTAATTGAGTTAGACTCAAGTTGATTCAAGTGTTGAATGAGTCTAATTGAGATTTGATTCATCAAATCAATTTAAATTAATGAATAGAGATTCATTATATTAAATTGACTTGAGTCAAGTGGTTAGATTTGATCAACCATGGGAGATTAGAGGTCAAGTTTGACTTGACTTGAGAGGGAAGTTGAAAGGCCAAGTTTGACTTGACCAAATGCCATGTCATGATGATGACTAGGCATGGCCGGCCAATGATGATGCTCCACATCATCATTGACTTGGTCAATTAGTGCCACATCATGAGGGAGACCAAGGGTCATGGGAGTTACATGCATGCATGTAACTCCCCCTCCAGTGGTGGCCACCATTTTGGGGGTTAAGTGAGTGAAAATTCATTTTGTGAGTAATCACTCATTACTTCATCTTCTTCCTTGGGAATTTTCCTCTCAAGCTCTCCCTCTCCTTCCTCTCTTTGGCCGAACCAACCAAGGAGTGCTAGCACACTCAAGGTTGAGTTTTCTTCCACCTATTGCTTGTGTGGATACCATAGAGGAGTGTGCACTTGACACTCTCGAGTTCCGGCGGACTTTGGACGAGCGGGATTTGCGAAGGGCATCGCATCAAGGGTAACATCCTTATCTCTTAGTTCTAAGGTAGATCTAGAGGATTTTGTAAGCACATACATGTAATTAGTTTTAATACTTCTTCGCACGGATCCGTGGCCGGGACTTCCGGGGTTTCCGCAACGCAAAAAGCGGTTTTTGCGGCCCGGAAAATCCCAACAACCGTGTCATCCTCGGTACAATCTATATCTTGAACTCCAAGTAGACTCACTCTAATCAAATGAGCTCAATATCTCATATTGACTCATTTGGACATGGTCATGCACTTCGTGGTCTCACTCTATCAAGAATAACGATGTCACTCCCGTCATATAGGAGGGATATATCTCATCTACATCACTCACATCCCTCCGCATAATTTGTTACATACGCAGTAATCGCCTTTATAGTCCACCCATTTACGGGTGACATTTGACGAAGCCAAAGTATGCAACTCCTTATGTAGGGAACCATGGTGACTTCAGGTCCAAGAACTAATAGTCATACTAATAGTCACATGAGAAATCATATGACACTCATATAATGATCCATAATATTTTCTCATGCGGGTCATTCAATATACATTCTCCAATGCATACCTATGTGTCAATTTGATATCTCATATCCATGACTTGTGAGATCAAGTCATCGTGTTGACCTACATGCTAGTCTCTATGCATTAACATTGTCCCTGAATGTTAATACTCGACTATGAATGATTAAGAGTAGTGTTCTCTATATCATCTCATTATCGATTCAACCAATCGATTGATATAGATAAGAACCTACTACTCAAGGACATTATTATATTTAGTTATTTGGCACCAATACAAGTAAATATAATAATCATGCCTTAATAAATAGGAATATGATACAATAAAGTCCATACAACGATCATCACATGATTGGCTCTAGGGCTTTTACTAACATCATCACCATCGTAAAATATTCATACACCAGAATCAATAAACTACCTGACCAAGGTAGGTATTACCCACCTGATATGCAGACTTTATTGTCCATCCCCCATCCGAGACTGTCTCTTATCAAACTCCCGATCTTACTTCAATCCTTCTAATGTGCCCGATCTGAACATGACAGATAAAATGGAGGCGACCATCAAATTCTAAACACCTCTAAAAAGGAATCACAACCAAGGCAAACATGTAGTCAATTCAATTGAGCAACCTACCGGAAGTTGTAGGACACATAAGGCACGAAGAACTCATGATTGATCAAAGTCAAGCATATGAATGGTGACTTGGTGTGGTCAAAGCGACATGTCCAGTGGCTCAAAGGTCTGGAAAGCTCAGAGAAGTTCATACGAGGGGACCACACATACTAATCTGTAAAATTCGAAAATACCTGTGTTCATAACACAATCCAGAATCAAAGTTCGTTGCCTGCTCATGACTCCGAGGACATGGTTGCCTCCGGGTCGGATGGAAGAAAACATCGAGGTTATTGGTGATCCTTGGTAGCCTTACTGATCGCAGTTGCAAGCAGGGGGGACAACGGTGGCAATAGTAATGGCAAACAGTACGGAAGAAACACCAATATTGTTGTTTACAATGCACAAGAGGCAAACGGTCGACTGTAACACGGTGAACGCAGCAACAAGTCACTGCTATTGTCGAAGGCAGGTCGAGCTCGCGGTGCTCGACCGAGGCACATGATCTGGAGGGGCAAGCGATGGAGTCTGGCCACGTGACGACGCGCGACAGTCTAGCTCAGGTGGCGACGGTCAACTCGCGGCGACGACGAGGCAAGCGATGGCGGCCAGTGGAAGAGAGAGGCTGCTGGAGCTCACTGTCGTCCGGATCGGTAGAGCACGACAAGGAGGCGGTGGTGGCGATGGATCAGGAGTTCAAGGTTGTGGCGTCAGGGCAGCAGTAGATCTCTCGCGGCGGTGGCGAGTGGCGCGGCGAGCGACATGGAGGCAGAGAAGAAGAAAAAGAGGAATCGCGAATGAGGTTGTGGATCGCGAGAAGGAAAATAACAGTGGAAATATAACCCTAGGTTTTGTAATTATAACTTAGGTTAATTAAATCAATTAACTTCCCAATAACTGATAATCCAAATAGGCTTTATTAAAGTCTATTAAATCTTTCCTCATAAAATATCGTAAGGACTCCATTTAATTTCAGAAAAATTCCTAAAGATTACATAAGTCTGTTTCTTAAGTAACACAGGGTATTTATTATTATTTTATTTTCCAGTATCTTACTGTGTGCCCAATCAAATCAAAAGTTTGAGTTCTAGGGTACCATTGACCTACATTAAGAGTTCTCTAGATATATCTTAGTATTCTCTTGGCCACTACTAAATGGGACTCTTTGGCACAAAATTGGTATCTTGCATATATATCTACCACAATTAATATATCAGGTCTACTAGCGGTTAGATATTAATTTTCCATCTAGATCATTTTCTATTTTAGTGTTGGTTTCCAAAGGAGTAGATACTACCTTAATATTTTCTAAACCAAATTTCTTAATAATTTCTTTGGCAAATTTGGTTTGATAAATATGGGTTCCTTCACTAGTTTATTTGACTTGTAAGCCTAAGAAAAAGTTCAATTCTTCTACTAGACTCATCTCAAATTCATTTTCCATGTTTTTGATGAAGTTTTGAAGAATCTCATCATTTGTTGACCCAAATATAATGTCATCGACATATACTTGAGCAACAAAGATGTCTTTTTCTTTAGCCTTTAGAAACAAAGTATGGTCAACTTGGCTTCTTCTAACGTCCTTACAGATTAGGAAGGATGAGAATCTCTCATATCAAGCTTGGGGAGCTTGTTTTAACCCATATAAGGCTTTCTTAAGTTTATAAACATGGTTTGGGCAATCTTCATTCTCAAACCCGGATAGTTGCTCTATATACACTTTTTCCTTAATGAACTCATTTAGGAATGTTGATTTTACATCTATTTGATAGAGTTTAAAACCTATGTGATTGGCATATCCTAGTAGGATTTGAATTGACTTTAACCTAACAATCGGAGAATAGGTCTCATCATAATCAATTCCTTCAACTTGATTGAATCCTCAAGCCACTGACCTAGCTTTGTTTCTAGTGGCTTTGCCTTGATCATCTAACTTGTTCCTAAAGATTCATCTTGTTGTAACAATTGTGCTATCATTAGGTCTAGAAACTAAGTCTCATACTTGACTCCTATCAAATTGAGCTAACTCTTCTTACATTGCTAATATCCATTCCGGATCAACCAAGGCATCAATAATTGATTTTGGCTAAATTTGGAAGATTAGGGCAACATGGCTAGTAGGATCTCTATAGAAGGACCTAGTCCTTACTCCTTGGGAGAGTTCTCCTACTACTTGGTCAGAGGATGATTTTGATAAATTCTTAGGGTCCTAGGAGGTGAATCACATTGATTTTTATTATCATCATTCTTTCTCCTTTTATCATCGGAATCTCCTCTTCCTCCCCCTTGATCATTACCCCCTAAGGTCAAATTTTGAAGTCTTTGGATAATGTCTTGATTTTTGTCATTGATATCTTTATCAATGGAGAATTTTCTAGGGTAGGTACTAGTGGATTCATCAAACTCAACATTAAAGAATTCCTCAACCTTTGAGTCCTCTTATTGTATACCCTATAACCTCTACTAGTGGATGAGTATCCAATTAGGATTCCTTCATCCGTCTTAGACTCAAATTTTCCTAAATTGTCTTTGGTATTTAAAATATAAATATTGCAATCAAAGACCTTAAAATAGTGAATTGTTGGAATTGTGTCATTCCATAATTCAAAGGGTGTTTTGCCTAAAAATCGACGTTCCAAATTCATCCACCGGCTCCTCGAACTCATCTACGACACTAAACCAATTTTCAATGTTATTCATAAGATAGTATTTCATCCTACCTTTCCAATAGGCAAAATCATTGTCGTCAAAGAATGGAGATCGTGCGGTGTTATAACCCTCTTGAAATGTCATCTATTTGCTCCGATCGATGGTTAAATCTTCCGAGTGATCTGAGCTCTAATACCATTTGTTGGGATCTTCGGATGGCTAGAGGAGGGGTGAATAGTCTCTTTCGATTTCTTTCTATAAAAAATTAGTGGAAGCAAAACAAAATCGAAAACAAGAATTGAAATAACAATAGTAACAATGTTGATGTAACGTGGTTCATAGATGAAGCTCCTACTCCACGGTAATCCTTAAGGTGGATCATCCCTTGCAAGTCTTCACTAAAACTCCTTTTGATGAGAACACCAAGGTGGAAAAGTCTTCTTTACAATGCAACCTCTTCTTTTTACAAGATGACGAAGAATGAGCTTAGGAGGAAGAGATTGAGAGCTTAAGAACTTAGAAGAAGGCTTGGGAAGCTTAGGGAGTAAGAATTTTGTGCAAGATCATTAACCTCCTCAAGCCCCCGGCCTCCCATTTTATAGAGAATTATGTTTGTTGAGCTCGACGCCAATCACCGGTGCATGCGCTGTATTATCATGACCAAATCTAACTTTGGCTGACGGCTAATTTCGATCATCACCACTCAACGGATACATCAACAGTCGACTGCTCATATCATCAGTCAATTGGTGTCAGCCCAATCGACTGCTAAATATTCTATGTTATGTCCACTTAATTCCAATCGACTGCTAAACCCTTGCAGCCGACTGTCATGGACAAGTCAACTGGTGCACGCCACCAGTCGATAGCCAGAGCACAGTCGACATTTAAACCCTCAGTCGACTACTCAATCAATCGACTGGGTCATAACCCTAATCAACTGCTCAGGCCATCTTGAGCTCCCGAGTGTCAAACACCCGAGACTAATCGACTGATTCAAATATCAGTCGACTGGTAGACTTCAAGTATAACTATTTCATACTTGAGACCAAACCCTAAGGCTATGTAGTGCCTATAAGATTCATATATCTCCACAATGGCATGATATTGTCCACTTTGGGCCTAAGCCCTCATGGTTTTATTTTTGAGCTTTACCCAAAAGGCTTCATGCCAATGGAGATATCTTTTTATCTTATAAGCACATGATCTTTTCCATGTCTTACCAATGTGGGACTTTGATTGTATTCCTCATACTCTCGATAATCCCCCCTCAAACGAAGGACCACATTGGACCCCCCTCAAGCCTATCTGTCCTCAAAGGACTTCCTCTGTTTGATATATGATCCTCAACCCACCAGAACTTCCTGCCAACTATCTGGTCCTCCTGACTCAACTGGAATTCCTGCCAGTTGTCTAGCCCTTCTGGCCCAACTGGACTTCCTGCCAGTTGTTCGACCCTCCTGACCCAACTGGACTTCCTGTCTAGTGTCTAGTTCTCTTGATCCGGACATGGGAGCTCCACTTCCTTCGTTCGAGATTCATGGCTTGACATGGACCATGGCTCTGATACCACGTGTTTGATCATTGGCGTCGCTAGAAGGGGGGTCGAATAGCGTCGATCATCGATACTTGAACTTTTACAGAGAAACATGCTTGTTCGACGAAAAGCAGCGAAATCAAAAACAAGACGGCACACAGTTTTTTACTTGGTTCACAGTTCTCCCATGAACTGCTACGTCCAAGGCCTACCTCTACTCTTTCTCCTTCTCGAAAAAATCTCCAAAGGTGGAGAAATCTCCGAATACACATTTACAAGAATTACACAAGAACTTACATGTGAAAGAGTTAGAGAAGAGCAGGAATACAATATGCAGATTTTACTAGCGCTTCTTCTCTTCACTCCTTTGATTTCCTTTGAGGATGTTTGTAGTTTGGAGGATGATGGCAAAATGTTGGAGAATCACTTCAAGAAGAGTCGTGAACAGTAGTCGAGAGTTCTATGGAAAGGAGCCGAAGAAAGCCTTTATATCATGCTCAATTAGGGTTTTTTTTGCCCGCACAGTCGAGTCACCTCGACTGGCGCCTCGACTGTCATTTGATTACCATTCCCAACGGTAAGTTTTCCCCCTTAATTTTGAATTATCGCCCATTGAAACATAGTTCTAGTTGAGGCGATGGTTCATCGCCTTGACTGGTAAGCTTAGTCGAGTCTCCAGTTGAGCCTAACTTACTTCTGTTTCAACTGAACAGAGCATCAGTTGAGGCACCGCCTCGACTGCTATGGATTTCTGCTCAAGTTTAAGCTACACCAGTCGAGCCTTCAGTCGACAGTGCCTTGCTTCTGTTCGATTGAACAAAGCAACAGTCGAGGCGCCACCTCGATTGCTATGGGTCTGCTCAAAACAAGCTACCCCAGTCGAGGTGGCAATCGACTGTGCCTCGCTTCTGTTCGAGTAAAGGAAGCACCAGTCGAGACGTCGCCTCGACTGATGTTGCTTTCTTAGCAAATGCGAGGCCAGTCGAGTTGACTCCTAACCACGTCTAGTCGAGGCGACACCTCGATTAGATGAGTCTTAGATCAGTCCTGAGCCCCGAGCTCAGTAACTCATCCAGAGAACAGGTACCAGTTGAGGCGATGTCTCGACTGATAAGACAATCAATCGAGGTGCTACCTCAACTGCTGCCTTGACCCTTGAAAGTTTTAACTCGTCTAGAGCTGAAATCGCACTTAAAAGGAGGTCTACCCTTTATCTGATGTCTGTGAACCACTGTTCATAGGTCTTTTGTGCCAAGAATCGCTTCCAGGTCTTCATCTGCCAAGACTCCTCGTCCGGGTCTTCATGCCAAGACTCCTCGTCCGGGTCTTCGTGTCAGGACTCCTCGTCCGAGTCTTCATGTCAGGACTCCTCGTTCGGATCTTCATGCCAGGACTCCTCGTCCGGGTCTTCACTTGCCAAGACTCTCGTCTAGGACTTCATGTCAGGACTCCTCGTTCAGGTCTTCACTTGTCAGGACTCCTTGTCTGGGACTTCATTACCTTGCATCCAATCCTCGACCTACAAGGAATTTCCTAAAAATACATCTCAACCAACCACATGAGATAACACATAATTATCACCTTGACTTAAACCCTTATCAAATACCAAAACATCATTTGGGCCTGATTGCACCAATAGGCTAAACTACACCTTCAAGCTTTTCAATCAGCCTTGTGCCTCCAGGATCCCTCCGTGTTCACGACTCCTTTATCCTTGCGCTTGTCTTCAAAAGCTTCTTTCGGCTTTATCATGCGTTGAGGTCTTCCGCCAAGGTTCATTTGTACTTATGTCACCAAGACTACACACTTAGACTTTATATTGTCAAATCCTCACCCTTAGACTTCCCTACCATGATTTACTTGGACTTATGCCGCCAAGACTACACACTTAGACTTGCCAAGACTTCACCCTTGGACTTTCCTTGCCAAGACTTCACCCTTGGACTTTCCTTGCCAAGTCTTCACACTTGGACTTTCTTTATATCTGTCACTTAACATCCATGTTAGATAACAAATATTGTCTAACTATAAATGATTATTCAAACATCAAAAATTAATCCTTGGGGTATATTTGCACCAACATATAACTCCGAGTTGATTAGGTACAAGTCAAAGTGATCGAAGAAGTTTGAATAACCCACAGAGAATTCACCACTACTATAAAAGGGGCATGTATACCCTAGACCTCTTGTCAATATTGTTACTCAGAAGTCTCTGGTCAAAGCAAGCATGTTAAAAAGACGGTCTTCTTGGAAACATGTAGGAGTAACTTGAATCTGCATGACAAGAAAATTAACTTGGGTTAGGTGTGACGTAGTCAGTCTAGTGGGGATGAACATATAGACCATGTCCTGAACCAAATGAGTATAAGATGAGTGAAAGGAATAAGGCACAAAACAACTATAGCTGCTGAAGGGTTTAGAAACATTCTGAAGTCGATTTAGACTTTTCGGCCAATTAAAGGTCCTGATGTACTGCTAGGTGTCACTCATAATCTATTCATAATTAAGGGGTTAATTATGAATGGACAACATAGTCAGGAACCTATTGGGTCACACGCAATACGGGTGATCTCGAGACGTAAAAAAAAGTTTGAGAATAAGATTCTCAATGAGAGAGGATGTATCTGGTTGGACCAGACGAAGAGTGTGCGAAACGGAGGCTATAGAACCTCCTATGGCCATGTCGGGGCTTAACATGACCATATCACACTTGAATAAAGTTAAATGAACAATACAAAGTCTCATATGGTCGTGTCTAACTAGGCATGAGTCGTGTCTAACTCTAGCCAAAAATGGTCAGAGCTGAGGTTGTGCCCAGAGGGGCACACGGTTGGTTGTGTGTCCAGGCACGGTCGTGCCCAGGACACACGGCCAGTTGTGTGTGGTGTCGTGCCCAGAGGGACACACGGCTGGTCATGTGTCCAGGCATGGTCGTGCCCAGGGCACACGATTGACCGTGTCCCACACACTGCCATGTCGCGGGGCTGTCAATTTTGGTACACGCTCGTATGAAAATTTTCTGAGTTTTCTTACCTTAATTATGGAATAATTATGGTAAGATAGATTTCGTTTAAGCCTCCCAAGATGTCCTAATCAAGATATCTATAAATAGATCATTGATAATCTTTATAGCGTCTTTTCTTCTCTCTCTCTCTCTCTCATCTCTACCAGTTGGCTAGTACCAATTGGAGACGAAGACTTTCTGCTCGTAGAGTTGTCTCAGATGATCCCGACATGGATACCAATAAAGGCAAGGTTTGTGAGTCTTACTCATGGTTTCGACAAATTCGATAAGAATCTCAAAGATATAACTTCTCTTCTCCTCTCTTTTATTGTGATTATGGCAAAGCAAGAGATCCTAACCCCCGAGGGATGTTTGAGAGGAAATAAAAATTATTTTATTTTATTTTTTTTCCGTTATCCATACTCCTAGGACATCCAACATAAACTACATAAGGAATCTGCAATGGTCTTGCTCGTAATCACATGAGCAACATATAACATATATCATGCAAATAACATACATGAACAATATCCCACAAATATAAACTCATAATCACATGAGCAACATATAACAGCATATAGCCTACAAGTATACTGTATGAACAATATCGCACATATATATACAACTCAACCACATGAACAATATATAACAACATATAATATGCAAATAACATACATAAACAATGTCACACATATGCAACATCTATATCTCAAACATATGCAACATATCACATGTGAAATGCAAGAAATAGCAGCAACATGTGCAACACACATCACATGCATATGCATGGTCACTGTCGGCATACAACTTCTGCCACCACTCTCTCGGAGTGGTCGAGTGGGCAGAAATGACGACTGTGCACACTCTAGTTATCATTACTCTTGAGTGGTCGAGTGGCCAGAGTGGGCATGACACGACCAGCTGCACGCACCTCTAGCTACCACTACCCCGAATGGATGGATGGACAAATATGACTAGCAACTCTCTTGACCACAAGGGAGACAATGGTCGCCAGCATGCATGTAATGCGATGATGAACAGAAAAATAACTAGTCATTCATGCAGGTATAATCATCTCTATACAACAATGTTATAATCATAATCTGAAGTATGAACTGTAAACAAGATTCATAACAAATAACCGATACAAGAAATACTGAACGACATGGATAGCAAAAGAGATTGTATAGACATCAAGTTGATTATCTCTAAGATCAAGCAGGAAGTATCAAACTCAAGTAAGAAAATGAGTAGATTCAAGATAGCAAAACTAACATCATATCCGAGTTCATGCACTAAGATCAATGATTTATAAAAGTCAAATAAGGAACTACCCACTTGGTATATAGCTCGTGCTAGTTGTCCACACATACCAACATCTATCACTAATCAAAGTCATGTGAGAAAATAAATATATGTAAACCAATTATATTACAAATAAAATCAAATCCTAATCCATCTTTATATCTAACTAATCCAACATATTCCAATCAATCTTATCCACCATATTGGCCTAATTTTACAATTAACCTAATCAATCCTCGATACAAATCCATTTACTCATGAGACCAATTACAAATTTAGCAATAAAAGTAATATACATCCATAAGGTATCCCAATCTGAACTCACCTAGCTTAATTTTCAATTGGCCAACTTCTTGTTATCAGATCAAAATCAAGTAGCCGAACAACCGGTTCCAATTCCAACCTAAAATAGCACAATAGATAAGTTTCCTATGCCCTATTAATCTCCAAAACCTTAATCCAAAGAAACAGAACTATAACTACGGTGTTACCAGAATCCGACTGTCGTAGGAAATCACACGATCCAACCTCTCGAACCACTGTAAGCTACTCATGTTGTCGTTCTTCCCCGTCACAACCATAGAACAGCCAAAAACCAAAGACCACCTCAAGAGAGGAGACGTGAGCTCCAGATCCGAGATCATCGCAGAGACAAAGGGTCGCCGACTCTTGAGGAGAGCTGACCTCAGTGACGGAGGCTACTTCTATCCGCGATGACGGAGTGGCTGAGTCGTCATGAAAATTGGACACGATGGACCGCGACAAACTGCGACGACGATGGAGAGAGGAAGAGGGCACGGGCGACAACCGACTGAGCTCACAATGCGATCGAGCTCACGACAGTGACACTGCTCGTTGTCCATGTTGCTATTTTCCATGGAGATGAGGTGGTTTGATGTGCCAATAGTCGACCGAGTTGAACACAAGGAAGGGCGACGACAATGACGTTGCACACGATGGAGAAATCGTCGTCGGAGGAAGGAGAGGGCGGCGGTAGCAAATCGATCTCACGGTGATAAGAGAAAGGTTGCGGCGAACTGCTCACATCCAGGGCAACGTCAACACTCGGCCAGAGAGAAATGCTCGCTGGCGAGCTCTTAGGCAATGACGGGAAGAAGAGTCGGTGATAGATGGAGAAGAGGAGATCGGGAGATTTGGGCGGCTGCGGAAGAGAGAAATAGGTTGCGCGTGATTTGGGAGAAAGAGGAAGAAATATAAAAGTTAGATTTTAATAATATGCAAAAATTGGGAATTTGTCTAACTAGTAGTCCCCTGTCATCCGTCCCAGGGCACTGATGAGAGGGAGATAAATCACGGAGGGGATAAAGTTCCTTGACACGGTGGCAAGACAGGAAGGGGTTCATCTGAAGCCAGAGGGGATTTTAGACCCCTCATCCGGAATCGAATCCTGCCCATTCTGCAAGCAACCTCTGTCTTACCATCGCGTCATCTCCGTGGGGACAAAACTGTGGCGGGTAAACTTTTTAACGAATCGCCGACTAACCTACCACCGGCGCCCTCATCGTAAAACCTCAAGAGAGATTTTGGAGGCACAAGACCGAGCCGATAAGAGTCTATCTCGGGTCGCCCGATCTCACCACCGTGGCTCATCGTCAATTGTTGCTGAGGAGGGTTCGAACCCGGCACCTCCCGCAACATTATATCTCCACGCTAGCCACTAGAGCTAAGAAGCTTCGATAAAAACTGTGACGGATAAACTTTTTAACGTGACTGGCCCTACCGCCGAAGCGGCCTCTCATCAGAAATCCCCGAAGAGATTTTTGGAGGCACAGTACCACGAGTTGATAAGAGTCTACCTAGGCTGGACTCAGTATCTCAGTCAACAGGACTTACTGGTCAATTGTTGCTGAGGAGGACTCGAACCCGGTACCTCCCGCAATATTATATTTCCACACTAGCTACTAGAGCTAAGATGCTTCGATTAGGTTTTAATAATCAAACCTTATGTTGATGAAATCAAACTCCTTGATAAACTTAATCTAAAGAGGCTTTCTCAAAATCTATTAAATCTTTCTCTATGAAATATCATAGAAATTTATTTTAAAAAAATTCCTAAAAAATTCATATAATTATTTCTTAATTAACAAGTATTATTTTATTGTCATATTTAACCGTGTGTTTTAACACAAATAATATTATTTGTGAGATGTAAATTTTCAAACTTTAATGTTTAGTTGATCTAATGTTTATTTTTTAAGAAAGTTTGATCCTATATTAAATCCACTGAGTAGTTGCTTTTAAAGTAAATTTTCAAATTGTAATGAGTTATAGGGGATGTTCTTAAAGTAGTCATACACTCAGATAGAATTTTTTTCAAAATAGACCATCCAAAAGACTTAATACTAAGTCTGAGTCTGAGTCTAATTGGTCCAGATCAAATTGAGATAGCTTCAGTTAGATCCAAGTGGATTACACCATATAGGATATTCTTATTCAACCTAGGCATGCATCAAAGGATCTTTCTTAGCTTACTATCATCTCAACTTTTCTGATATTAGTAATCAAGGTCAAACTCCTTTATCTAAACTATCCTAAGATTGAACATCTAATGGTATGGATAGCATTAAATATGACAAAAACATGTAGTATATAATAATTAATAAAAAAATATGGCAAGTATAAGCATGCAATAAATCAAGCAAGTTAAATTATTGGTTTCTAATAATGCAACAAATATACAATTTGATACATCTCCTTGAATGTGCCAATATTTTAGTTAATATTTTTATTATTTCCTTAGATATAATTTATATTGATTTGTTTCATAATTAAAGGTACTTTATAATATATTTATTTAGAAATATTTATACTTCTTTGACAATTATCTAATTTAGACTTGTGAGCAAAGTCTAAATTTTGAATTTTACATAAATTTTGAATAATATTTTTAATTTTTTAATCTTAATTTTCAATTTACTATTTTATTTTTCTATTTTTAATAATTTTGTATAATTAAAATTTTGATTTATTTTTCAATAACTTTTTTTATTTTTAGAATTTAAAAACAGATTTTCTAATTTTTTTTTAGTGTAAAAATAGATTTTCCGCATTTTTAAACTTCAAAGATTGATTTTTCAAAATTTTACTAATTTTTTATTTTCAAAAACTGATCTTTAGTGTTTTTATAATTCATAAATTGATTTTTGTGATTTTTAAATTTCAAACAATTTATTTTTAAAATTCAAAAACTGATTTTTTTTAAAAAAATATTTGTAAAATTTAAAAACTATTTTTCTTCCTGATGAAAGTTTAAATTACACATATTATCATTTTGTCGATTAAATAGATTATTAATTAAATTAAATTTTAAATCTAAATGATTAATTTGATCATAATTATCAATTGAACTATTTTGACTAACTACACTAGTTCTTTAATTAATAACAGAATTATCTTATTTTCTAATACAGTAAGAAGTACTAACATGTGATTTATCATTAGCATCATAAAACAAAATTTTAAAATATTTAAATTTAGTTACCTCATGTGCTTCCCTTGGATCCATCAAATTCTTCTTTGGCCATTGATTTTTGTAATAGATTATTTGTTTGCATTTGATTTCTTTTTAGAATCTCAACTGATTATTCCTCCTTTGCCATGGGTTGTATCATTCGGCTCTTAAAAATATAATATATTTTTTGTAGTGTCCTCTTTTCTTGCACTTAAATCATATAATATGAAACTTAAATTTTGAATATAATATTTTACCTTTTATATCCTTGGTCGAACTCTTCCCTTGAATCTCTAGTATTGTGGATTTCTCTTCTTTGAGTTTCTCCTCTAATCTCGAGAGATCCTTGTGGAGCTAGATCAATCGCGTCTAGAGGTCATCGACATTTTTGTAATTTATTAACTTGAACAAAATCTCATTAGGTAAAACTTCTAAAATTACCTTAATTACCTTTTTATTTGTCTCCTTTAGGGAAGAAGACTCTTTTAAAGCAACTCAACTGCCAAAATCTCCCATCAGGACAAAGTTCTCCATTGTCAACCTCTAGTAGGTGAAGTTGTTGATCTAATATGGTAGATAATCGTAGATGTTTCGACCAAGTGATCCTTTGAACTCAATTTTCTTATATTGTTATGGCAAATACAAATATACTAAAAATTGAAAGACTCACACTCTTTAGAGCCCCTAAAAAGGTCTTAAATAATATTTTTTTGAGCCTGAAATCGAGTTGTTATGAGATAAATCTAGTAACAAACTATAGATCTCTAAAAAAGGTTTGATTTGATATATATTGTACGTCTCATAACTCCATTAGGACAAAAAGTTATAGTCTTTCGAAGTTCCCTTTAGCTTACTCATTTAGCGGTTAGTCCAATTAAAGAGTTTTCTACTCTTATACCAATTGATAGAACATGTGCTAAAGGGGGTGAATAACATGTCTTTTTGTCTTAGAAAATTTAGTCTTCTATGTTGGGGTGATTGTTAGTGCAATCAACCTCAGGTCAAAATTGACCAAGTTCGAGTGGAACTCTAGTAGTATTTTGATGTTTGACAATAGGTTTGACAATATTCATTGTCATATGGTGTTGTTAACTGAGAAGTCAAGTAGATCAAGGTTGATCAGAGACTTGACGGGAAAAGTCTAAGTATAGTGTTTGGCAAGGAAAAGTCTAAGTATGGATACTAGCAAGAAAAAAGTCCAAGTATGAGTACTTGACAAGAAAAAGTCCAAGTTTGGAGACTTGATAAGGGAAAATGAAATTATAGATACTTGATAATAGAAAAGTCCAAGAACGGATTCTTAGAAAAAAAAGTCCAAGTGTGTAGTCTTGACAGTGAAAGTCCAGGTATGTAATATTGATCGTGTAAGTCTAAGTGTATAGTTTTGACGACAAAAGTCCAAATATAAAGACTTGACAATGGAAGTCTCGGAGGCATGATCTATTGGCAAAGGAAGATTCATTAGTATAACGAAGCTGAAGGAAACACTTGAAAGCTAGCGCAAAGGGTGAGGAGTCGTGGACTCAATCTGAGGGCGCGAGACTAATGGAAGTAGCTTGAAGGCTTAGGTCTAGGCTAAGGGTACTTGGTAGCATGACAAAGCCAAAGGAAGTACTTGAAGGCTAGCACAAGGGTGAGGAGTCATGGACTCAAACCAAAGGTGTGAGGCTAATAAAAGTAGTTTGAAGGCTTAGGTCTAAGCTATGGGTAAGTGTTAAGTATGTGAGGATCATACTTGATGGTTAAATCTCAGTTTTGAGATATACTAGTTGATTGGTAGACTTGACCAGTCAATTGGTCAAGTGCTCGGGCGAGTGAGGAACTCGCAACACTTGGAAAAATATTTAAGTAGTCAACTGGTGGTTTGGTCCAGTCGATTGGTCAAGTGCTTGGGCGATGAGGGGAAGTCGGTCGAACTCTTCAGTGTTTTGGCACTACGAAGCTCGACATTTGTCATTCGGACTCAATGCTCGGGTAGTCGACTGTTGTGGAGAAGCAGTCAACAAGCCATTGGCAATCGAGATGGATGAGGTGCTTGGGCGACTACGGCGACTCAGGAAGTCGGCAAACAATTCTCTAATTGAGCAGTCAACTGTTGTGATGAGGCAGTTGACTGACTTCAGTGGATAAGAGCACAGAATGTTTGAGTCGATTGATGGCTCAGCCCAGTAGACTGATGGCTCAGGCAGTCGACAGATAGATCATGTTAGTCGACTGATCAACTATAATCCGACATGGATCATGCCGTTGTGAGACAATGATCAAGTGACCAATCGACTAGGTGTAAAACTAGTCGACTGGTCAACAGAAAATTAGCCCAACACAGCTTATAAAAGGTGGATTTCGATGGTGATTTCGCTAGCTGGTTCTTGGGGACTTTGAAGAGGATTTGTTATTGCATTTCATACCTTCCAAGACATTCCACAACAACTAACAAAGAGATCAAGCAAAGCTCACTTATGTAAAGTGTTTGTTCTTTGTTTTTGTATTTCATTCATATTTTTGTATTTGGCTAGTTGTATTCTTGTAAGTTCAAGGTTATTGTAAGAGGTTTCTCCACTTTAGTGTCATTCCGAGAAAGAGAAGTTTTAGTGGTGGTGCATCGTTAGAGCTTGACCGTGGAGTAGGAACCACGTAAAACCCTTGTTTAGTGTATGTGAGTTTGTTGTGTTTGTTGTTTTGTTTATGTTTTTTGTTTCTGCTGCACACTAATATTTGTAGACAAGCATGGCGATGATCGAAATCAACGAACATTATCCACTCCCCCCTCTAGCACACATCAAGGTCCCAACAATTGGTATCAGAGTGAGACCATTCTTCAACGGACTAATCGTTGAGGGATCATGAGCTAGAGGAGTAAAAGGTCCATCAGGAGCATCAAGAGAAATGGAGTTCGACGATGGATTGGGTTGCAACATCCTAGTTCCACCTTCTTCTAAATGCGACGACTTTGCGTATTGAAAAGCTAGGATGGAGTATTTTCTAATGAATGATATTAAAAATTGATTTAGTATTATAGATGGTTTTGAAGCCCCTATGGATAAGAAGGGAAGACTCCTAATGAAAAAGAAATAGACCGAGGAACAAATTCAAAAATTTGAGACCAATTACAAGGTAACCAAAATGCTAGTTAATTTGGTACCTAACGATATCTTATCCAAGATAGGTAATTTTAAGGACGCAAGAGAGTTATGGAACAAATTAGTAGAGCTTCATAAAAATCCCTCACCAGTCCAAGACGATTGGAAATTCAAGGAAGCAAGCTCATCATCTTAAGAGTTTAAAAATTCGAAAGTTGAGAGGCATTCAACATCTGAGTTGGAAGAGGTTGAAGAAGTTTCCACCTTTAGGATTAAGAGAGATGATATACAATCGACACGGAGCAAGAGGAAACCTCCACATCCATCGAGTGTCTTCCCTACGACCACCATGGAAGGTAACTCAAATGCAATTTCTAAAAATAAAAATCATATCATATGTTTTGAGTGTAGAGAAAGGGAACATTACAAGAGCAAATGTCCAAGTAAAATTAAGAAGAAAGCTCAAGTAGCACCTAAGGCCAAAGAAAAGCCCAAAGAGGTCGGAGCCCCAATGCGAAAAGGAAAGGAGCACATAGTGTGCTTCTCATGCCACGAGAAAGGATATTACCAGAGCCCGTGTCCAAAGGGAAAGCATCTAAAGAAGAACAAGATAGTATGCTCAAGTGTAGGGGGAGTGCCTAAGGTAAAGCCCAAGGTATCATTTAATAATGTACTTTCAATTTCTCATAATAAGAAGCATGCTAGTAATGAGTTTTGTCTTAATGCAATTTCAAGTATTCATGATAAAAATCATGCAAATAAGTTTTATTATTTAGATGCTAAACATCATGAAATTAGAACTAAGTACAACTCCAAACAAATTACCTCAAGAACTACTCTACCTAAGGATAGGAAGGTAGAGAACAACTTAGGCAGTAACCCCAAAAAGAGTAGACATATGCCTAGGAAGAAAAATCACATCAGAAGAAATAATGGAAAATCAAAACTTGAGATATTAGAAGTAGAAAATCAAGTTTTAAGGTCAAAGCTTGAAAAATTAGAAAAGACCCTTCAAAAGATGGAAAATATGATTAAAGGGTCAAATGGGCAAATTTTAGGATCCGGTAGGAAAGATCTACCTAAATATAAGAAAGGTTTGGGTTACAAGCCTAAGTCCAAGGAATTAATATCATCCTACCATAGTGTTCCATTTAACTATAGAACTAGCCCTAGGTCTAGGAAAGTCAAGGTTACAAGGGAAGTCAAGTGACTAAGACTTCCAAGAAGCCTAGAAAAGTTACTAAGAAGATTATAAGGGAAAACATCCCTAGAGTTAACCTAGATGAGACCTCAATGACTAAGGCTTCCAAAAAGTCTAGAAGAGTCATTAGAAAGGTATCTCCCTAATAAATACCTAGAAAATATAAGGATCTCGAATAGGTATTATGTTCTTAGAAGTGTGATCCTTTCACACTAAATGGGTATAGAGTGTGTTAACATAAAATGGAAAGGTAGTTAACCTAACCATAGTGAAGTTGACACTCTAGAGCATTTTTAAGGTATAGATACTTTGAAAATGAAAGTGGAATTATGATCCTAAGAGATTTTAGGATGTACCAATGGAAATAAATGGTTGAAAGTTTATTATAATTGACACAATTAGGATAGAGGCAATAGTGTGCCAAGTTTAGGGATTTTGGCACACTCGAGGGGGTTAACATGTCATATGGTATTTGACATAATTTTAGACAATGCCAAATAGTTTTAAGACTTAGCTATATCTATATCTTTGTATTATAAAATTTGTCATGTTTTGTTTGTCATAATCCATGTCATGACATTATATATCACATAATTATTTAAAATGTCATGATAATATTTAGGTTGTTTTTATTATGTCATGACATAATGTATCATTGGCAATATTTTTAAAGTATGCTCATCTAATATGTCATGATTATGTTCATGCATTGGTTATTAAATTGGAATTAAGGACAATTGATATCATTTGACACATAGGTAAGGTGATCAAATTTGGATGCCTAGATATGCATGATCCCCTAGTTAGGAAAGAACAAAAATTACATCTCACCAAGATTATAGGATGACATGTGTGTGCATTGAAACACTTTAGACACATGTAAGATATTAGAAAAATGAGTTAAGTTGAATATGCTTATATGGTACATCTAAATGAATTAAAACTCTTCAAATTATACAAATGAATCATGAGGAAAGCTAATGTATAAATCATGTATACCTAGCCCATTGATCATGATTGAAAATAAGTTTTGAAAATAATTTTAAAATTATTTTAGAAAACCTTGGTGAAGTATATCTTTTTGATAGAAATCACCATTGAGAATATTGATACAAGTTAGGCAAAGATATTGAAGTTTTCAATGGTTTTCAACTTTGCATAATTCTCTCAAACTAATGGTTATTTTCATATAAATCTATTTTTCGCCCAAAGTGGTCGACATAAGTAATGTACGTATAAAGTTTCAAGATTTTTTTATAAAAATATAGAATTACTTATGTATTTCTAAAATCCAATATAAAAATCCTAATTTTTGCAAATGCATAAACCAGTTGACTGGTGAAGGTTTCAGTCGATTAGTCACTGACATAGCTGACTGATGATGTTGATTTTAATTGAACAAGATTTGTTTAGCTATTTATTAGCAACCCTAAGTATCATAACCACTCCTAATCCTCTAGTATGCTTAGACAATCATTGGAAGGGCGAGATGTTCATTGAAAATGAATTTGAGAGTTAATTAGGGTGAAAATCAAATTTTAAGGGAGCTTAAAGTTCAAGTTTGAACTTTTACCCTTATTTTTTGATTGTTTATCTTTCCTATAGGCTTAAGGCCTCTCTGAGGATATTGTTGGTGTAATGGTCAAGAGAAAGCAAGCCTTTAGGGAGAGATTATCTATCTAGGTATAATGGATGATGTTTTAAAAAAAAGAAAGAGAATGAAGAATTGTCTTTTATTTAGTGATAAGGGTTTTATCACTAAGAATGAAAGGGATTAACGGTGAAGGATTGGGAAAAAGGGAGAATGAAGGATCTCATTAGAAGATGAGAGACTTTTTGATGTGTGACAAAGGAGGAGAAATGAAGAGTTTAAGTTAGGAAATTTTCATTATGTTTTGGCATAAGAAGAGTCAAGTTGGGCTTATGGGTTAGCTTAATTTAAAGGTATTGTCAAACATCAAAAAAGGGAGAGATTGTTGGGGTGATTGTTGGTGCAATCAACCTCAGATCAAGGTTGACCAAGCTCGAGTGAAACTCGAGTAGTGTTTTGATATTTGACAATAGTCTTGACAATATTCATTATCATATAGTGTTGTTGATCGAGAAGTCAAGTAGGTCAAGGTAGATCAAAGACTTGATGGGAAAAGTCCAAGTATGGTGCTTGGCAAGGAAAAGTCCAAGTATGGATACTGGTAAGGAAAAAGTTCAAGTATGAATATTTGGCAAGGAAAAGTCCAAGTTTAGAGATTTGGCAAGGGAAAGTCCAAGTATGGATACTTGGCAATGGAGAAGTCCAAGAATGGATTCTTAGCAAGGGAAGTCCAAGTGTGTAATCTAGGTAGTGAAAGTCTAAGTATATAGTCTTGCTCATGTAAGTCTAAGTGTGTAGTCTTGACGACGAAAGTCCAAGTATGAAGACTTGGCAATGGAAGTCCCATAGGCGTGGTCTCTTGGCAAAGGAAGATTCGTTAGCATAACGAAGCTGAAGGAAACACTTGAAGGCTAGCACAAAGGGTGAGGAGTTGTGGACTCAACCTGAGGGCGTGAGGCTAATGGAAGTAGCTTGAAGGCTTATGTTTAACTTAAGGGTACTCGGTAGCATGACAAAGCCAAAGGAAGTACTTGAAGGCTAACGCAAGGGTGAAGAGTCATGGACTCGAACCAAAGGCGTAAAATTGATGGAAATAGCTTGAAGGCTTAGGTCTATGCTATGGGTAAGTGTCAAGTATGAGAGGATCATACTTGATGGTTAAACCTCAACTTTGAGGTGTATTAGTCAACGGGTAGACTTGACCATTCGATTGGTCGAGTGCTCGGGCGAATGAGGAACTCACGACACTCGAGAAAATGCTCAGGAGTCAACTAATGGTTTGGACCAATCGACTGGTCTAGTGTTGGGGCGATGAGGGAAAGCCACTCGGGCACTGCGGAGCTTGGCACTCAGACTCGATGCTTGGGGCAGTCGATTGCTATAGAGAAGCAATCGACTGATTGTGAGTAATCGAGATGGCTAAGGTGCTTGGGCGACTGTGGTGACTCGGGAAGTCAGGAAACAATGCTCCGATGGAGCAGTTGACTACTGTGATGAGGCATTCGACTGACTTCAATGGACAAAAGCACAAAATATTTTTGAGTCAATTGATGGGCTCAGGAAGTTGACTGATGGGTCATGTTAGTCGACTGATTAGCTATAATCCGACGTGGATCATGCAGTTGTAAGATAACGGTCGAGTGACCAGTTGACTGGGGTAAGACCAGTCGACTGATCAATGGAAAATTAGCCCGACACAGCTTATAAAAGGTGGACTTCGATAGAGATTTCGCTAGCTGCTTCTTGGGGACTTTGAAAGGGATTTGTTGTTGCATTCCATACCTTCCATGTCATTCCACAACAACCAACAAAGAGATCAAGCAAAGCTCACTTGTGTAAAGTTTTTCTTCTTTAATTTTGCATTTCATTCATATTTTTGTATTTGGTTGGTTGTATTCTTGTAGGCTCCAGGTTATTATAAGAGGTTTCTCCACCTCCGGTGTCATTCCGAGAATGAAAAGTTTTAGTAGTTATGCATCACTAGAGCTTGTGTCGTGGAATATGAACTAGGGTTCCGAACCATGTAAAACTCTTGTGTAGTGTATGTGAGTGTGTTGTATTTGTTGTTTTGTTTATGCTTTTTGTTTCCGCTATGCACTAATATTTGTAGACAAGCACAACGACGATCAAAATCTAACGAATGTTATTCACCCCTTTCTAGTGCACATCAAGGTCCCAACATTCTACAATGTTAGCATGTAGTGGATAATATAAAGAATAAACACAAAGAACAAGGCACAAAAATTTATGCAGTTTGACAACCCCCTAGGGTTCCTACTCCACGTACCTCAGTCGTGAGATACTAAAGTCTTTTGCTTTCTGGACACCTTTTGGAAGTGGAGAAAACTCTTATAGCTTAATGAAGATAGAAATACAAAAATGAGTAAGTAGTAATAAGAATGAAAAAAATAAGCTTAGACCATAATCTCCTATGATAGTTTTGAATGCACAAGACTCTCCTTAGAGCTTCTTGGATCTTGTCCAGTCTGGCTCATCCGGTCTTCATTCATTTTCGATCACTCTGATGCTGACATGGCAGAACTTTAGTGACACCTGATTAGTCCGACTCTATTGGTCTTCATCCTTCTCTGGTCGCTTGGATGCTAACGTGTCAGATACCATGGACAACCAATCTTTGAGTGCCACATCATCACACACCTATACTTGATTTACATTTGACTTGCATTTGGACTTCAGTCACTTAGAATCGATTTGGCCGCACAGACCTTCGGTCGCTTGGATATGATAGGGGCACTTGGATCCATTAGATTTGGTTAATCTGACCTTGCATTATAAGGTTAAACACAAATAAACAAATCTAGTATCTGGTCTACTTGACCTAGTATAGTTTCACTTCTCACTAGCCAAAAATTCGGTTCCTAGCCATCTTGGACTTCCCCTTGCTCGGAGTTTATTCCTCCAAGATTTTTCCTTGTCTAAGGTTCATTCTCTTAGGTCTTTCCCTTGCCTAATGTTCACTCCCCCTAGGACTTCCACTTGCATAAGGTTTACTCTTCTAGATCTTTTGCTTGCCCAAGGTTCACTTCCCTAGGACTTTCACTTGTCTAAGGTTCAATCTCCTATGATTTTCCCTTGTCCAAGGTTCACTTCCTTAGAACTTTTACTTACCTAAAGTTTACTCCCCTAGGACTTTTTCTTGTTCAAGATTCACTTCCTTAGGACTTCCACTTGCTTAAAGTTTACTCCCCTAAGATTTTTCTTACGTAAGGTTCACTTTCTCAGGACTTCCACTTATCTAAGTTTTACTCTCTTAGAACTTTCCTTACCTAAAATTCATTCTCTTATGATTTCCACTATTTTATCAGCACACTTTCAAGTATCCAATCAACATAGTCGATTGATGTGTGTAAATAATGCTATGTTTTCACTACTCCATATACATGCATTTTATCTCATTTCATGTCTTAGGCATGTATTTTATCATGATTTAGTTAAGTTTAGCATATTTTGGACAAAGAGATTGCTTTTGGGTGTTTTTCGTGTTAACAGGGCAAAGAAGCAGGCGTATCAAAACAACACAGGCGTGTCATCAGTGACACGTCCATGTCAGGAGTTCCAGCCTTCAACATGCCCTGGTTCAGCAGCCGACACGCCCCGTTCAAAGCGTTGACATGGCCAACGTATCAAAAGAACACAGGCGTGTTATCAGTGACATGCCCATGTCAGGAGTTCCAGCGCTCAACACGCCCCAGTTCTGCCTTCGACATGCCCCGTTCAAGCGCAACACGGTCGATGGGAATTACGCGACACGCCTGTGCCCTCATTTGGCATGGGCGTGTTGTCCTGTTTTCAGATTTCCTTTTCTGCGAGCAACTCGACGAAGCTAATCTTAGGATGGGGGAGTAGCCCTTGCCGATTTATGATGGATGATGTAATCTATACTACTTGAATTATTGTTTGTTTTGATCTATTTTTTGGATTCTTATTAATAAACCTAAGGAGCTAAGGGGAAGTACCTAACAGTGAACCCAAGTTCCCGAAACCCAGAACCAACTAGGGATAAACTCCTATCAAGTAGCGGTAGTGTATCTATGAGGGCTTGCGGGGGTCTCGTGACAGGTCCCCTTAGCTGATTATGGTCCCGTGTGCAAACCTATCGTGAAAAGGAAATTTAGACTCTAAAGGAACTCTTATAGACTTAATAGATCTATCAAATCCAGTTTTTACCAAGTAACGGAGGTAAGACTAGGGAGGTTTGCGGGGGTCTCGTGACAGGTCCCCTTAGCTGATTATGATCCCCTACGCTTGAATACCGTGATAGGTAAATTGAGTTTGATAGGTACAGTTAGCGTAGACCTCGAAAGGGGTCATTGATTTACCTTAGGATAGGTTCCATCAAAACAACTCTAATAGGGGTAGGAAAGAATTAAATCACCTTATAAATCGTCGACGTGGTGAAACCCATATCCTAAGATTCTCCTCAACTATTGACTTTTAGCTCGTTCTTCTCATTCGTTGTTCTTGACTGCTCAGTTTCTTTGCTTAATCCACAAATTGATTGACTAGATAACTTGGTATCATAATCATTCGGTAATTGTCCCAATCCCTGTGGGATCGATATTTTTATTACTTGACGACAATCGTGCATTTGCGAAAAATAACACATCAAATTTTTGGCACCGTTGCCAGGGATTGGCACTCAATATTGAATTGAGCATGATTTAGTTAATCTAGATTTCTGTTTTTGTTTCTATTCTTTGTGTCTATTCTGAACTCTTGTTTTGGGAGCCTCTCTTGTTGTTGCATGCACAGACTTAATAGGGAAATTCTCGATATTGATACTGAGATAGAGAGAACGTTCCTTGCTAGAAGATGATTTCAGCAACGTCAGGAAGACAATCTGACCTCCGACATGGCTGACCAGAACGAGAATAAACCTTTAAGGGATTATGTAGCACCTAGTACAAGGGGATTGAGATCGAGTATTAGAAGACCCCCTATTGAAGCAAACAATTTTGAATTGAAATCGGCTCTACTATCCATGGTCCAACAGCATCAATTCGGAGGAGCACCCACTGAAGATCCAAATCTGCACTTGGAAGTATTTTTGGAATTTTGCAAAACTTTAAAACTGAATGGAGCCTCAGCTGATGCTATTAGATTGCGCTTGTTTCCTTTCTCATTGCGGGACAAAGCTAGAGCTTGGCTACACTCTCTTCCAGCAAATTGCATAACTACCTGGGATCAGCTGGAGAAAAGATTTTTAGACAAGTATTTTCCACCCAGCAAAACTGCAAGTCTTCGTCATCAAATCACTAATTTTGCGCAAAAGGATGGAGAAATATTATTTGAAGTCTGGGACAGATTTAACGGATTACTACAGCAATGCCCTCATCATGGGCTGGAGAAGTGGCTCATTGTTCATACTTTCTACAATGGAATCTCGTATGCTACTAAAGTTTCTCTTGATTCTGCTACAGGAGGAGCTCTTATGAACAAAACGTTGGATGAAGCATTTGAGATCATCGAGAATGTGGCAATGAATTATCACCGATGGGCTACAGAACGAGAATATCAAACTAAAATGCCAAGTAAGTTTGAGGTAAGTACCCTTGATCTACTCAGTGCAAAAGTCGATGCGTTAACTCAAAAGCTCGAACATTTTAATGTATCAGCTGTAAACTCATCTAATGTTACTTGCGAGATCTGTGGTGTAACAGGACATGTAGCGATGAATTGCCAAATCCTACACGCACCATCATCGGGAGATGGGATTGAGCAAGTAGATGCGCTAAATAATTTTAATCAGAAGCCTAATGGTGGCAACCCTTATTCGAACACGTACAATCCCGGTTGGAGGAATCATCCCAACTTCTCGTATAGAGTCAACCAAAATTCTTCCGATGTAATAGCTTTGAAGCACCTTCGGGATTTCAGCCAGGACCCAAGTCGAGCTTAGAAAAGATGATGGAGAATTTTATTACGTGTCAGGGGAAGATAAATGATGAATTTCGATAGTATATTGTAGAATCAAATCGGCAACATCAAAATAATACCGAGGCAATCAAGCAATTGGGAGGCAAGGTTGATAATTTGACTAATCACACAAGAATGCTGGAAAATCAAATTTCCCAAGATCAAGGACGCCGCAGATTTCCGAAATTGTATAAACCCAAATGAGCATTGTAATTCCATAAGTTTGAGAAGTGGAAGGATTTTAGAAGGAGACAGAGCTCAACAAGCGGCCCCTGTGCTAAAGGACACGAGCGTGTCAGAGTTGGAAGAAGACAGCAGCACGCCTGGGTTGAATAGCAAAGGAAGCCGACAACACACCCTGACCCAGGGCGTGTTGTTCAACACGCTTGAGGAAGAGAATGCCCACAAGCGCATGTCAGTCGACACACCCGTGTCGGGTCACTCCAGTAGCCAACACGACCTACGCTCTAACAAGCTGCGTGTTGAACAAGGAACCAAGAACGTATAAGCCCCCTATCCCGTTCCCTCAGAGGCTAATTAAGGAAAAATTGGATGAACAATTTGGTAAGTTCCTTGAGGTAATTAGGAAGCTATATATCAATATACCTTTTACAGAAGCTCTTCAACAAATGCCTACATACTCCAAGTTCTTGAAGGATATCTTAACCAACAAAAGAAAAGTCGAGGAGCATGTAACAGTGGCTCTTACTGAGGAGTGCAGCGCTTTAATTAAGAACATGGTACCTCCCAAACTAAATGATCCAGGTAGCTTTTCTATCCCTTGCATAATTAATGACTCAAATTTTGATAAGGCTTTTTGCGATTTGGGCACCAGTTTCAATCTGATACCTCTTTCCATATGCAAGAAATTGGATTTGGGAGAAATGAAACTAACTACTATGGCCTTACAGTTAGTTGATCGCTCCATTAGATATCCTTTGGGAATCTTAGAAGATGTACCAGTGCAGGTGGGAAATTTTATTATTCCTACCGATTTTGTAGTGCTTGACATGGATGAAGACCCATGCATTCCACTCATTTTGGGGAGACCTTTCTTGGCTACTGCAGGGGCAATGATAGATGTCAAGAACCACAAACTCTCACTTGCATTTGGAAACGACAAAATTGAATTTGACCTTTCAAAAGTTGTTAAAAAACCTTCTGTTTTTGATGTTTGTTGTAGGATTGACAGTTTCCAATCAATAGCACTAGAAGGAGCACCAGAACAAACTTATCTTAATAAGCTCGAAGGGGATTTTGAAGATAAAGAGCTGGAGATTTCCGACCCCAACCTAACACCACAGGTAGAACTTAAGCCTCTTCCATCAACACTCAGGTATGAATTTCTTGGTGAAAACTCTACTTATCCTGTGATCATTAATGCTAATCTGAGCAATGCAGAGATCGAAAAACTGATTGAGGTATTGAAAACACACAAGAACGTCATCGGATACAAGATTGATAACATTAGGGGAATTAGTCCATCGGTTTGCATGCACAAAATTCTACTAGAAGAAAATTTTAAAACCTCTATAGAGCATCAAAGAAGACTGAACCCAGCCATGAAAGAGATAGTTAAGAAAGAGGTCATGAAATTGCTAGATGCAGGAATTATCTACCCAATATCCGATAGCGAATGGGTAAGTCCTGTCCATGTTGTGCCAAAGAAAGGGGGGATAACGGTAATAAGGAATGCTACAAATGAGTTAATCCCCATGAGAGCGGTTACGGGATGGAGAATGTGTATTGATTATAGGAAATTGAATAAGGAAACTAGAAAGGACCACTTTCCCATCCCATTTATTGACCAAATGCTAGACCGGTTGGCAAAACACTGCAGATTTACATTACTTAGATGGATACTCCGGTTTCTATCAAATCCCTATTTATCCTAATGACCAAGAGAAAACAACTTTCATCTGCCCATATGGTACTTTTGCTTTCAGGAGAATGCCTTTTGGACTATGCAATGCACCCGCCACTTTTCAGAGGTGTATGACTTCAATTTTTTCTGATATGATCGAGAATATAATGGAAGTATTCATGGATGATTTTTCTGTATATGGTGAAGATTTTGATATGTGTTTATCTAATTTGGTCAAGGTCTTGCAGAGATGCGAGGAAATGAATTTAATGCTTAATTGGGAGAAGTGCCACTTCATGGTGCGAGAAGGCATAGTACTTGGGCACCTAGTTTCACACCGTGGTATCGAGGTGGACATCGCTAAAACTGAAGTGATCAAGAAGTTGCCTCCTCCAACTGATGTCAAGGGAGTGCGTAGTTTCCTAGGACATGCAGGGTTCTACCGACGGTTCATCAAGGACTTCTCAAAAATTTCAAAGCCATTAACTAATTTGCTTGCTAAAGATGTTGTGTTTCACTTTGATAATCCTTGTCTTGATGCATTTTCCAGGTTAAAGGAAGCATTAACAACCGCCCCAATAATGCAACCTCAGTTGAGTCTCCTTTGAAATTATGTGTGATGCAAGTGATTTTGTGTGGCGCAATGTTGGGACAAAGGAAGGATCGCAAGGTGTATGCAATCTACTACGCCAGTAAAACATTGGATGAAGCACAAATGAATTATGCTACCACAGAGAAGGAACTCTTGGCTATAGTATTTGCTTTCGACAAGTTCAGATCTTATATCATAGGGACCAAGGTGATAGTTTACACAGATCATGCAACCATTAGATACTTGTTGAGTAAAAAGGAATCTAAGCCAAGACTTATCCGGTGGACACTTCTTCTACAAGAGTTTGATTTGGAAATCCGAGATAAGCAAGGAACGGAGAACGTAGTTGCAGACCATCTATCGAGGCTTCATCAAGAATCAAATGCGGGAAGAGCCGATGATCTTGCTATAAATGATTTCTTCGCGGATGAGCAGCTACTAGCAATGTGATAATCAAGGCCCGTGGTATGCTGATTTTGCCAACTACCTAGCTTGCGGGATAATACCTTCTCACATGAGTTATCATCAGAGGAAGAAGTTCCTTTCGGATGTAAAGCATTATGTGTGGGACGAACCATTCCTGTTCAAGCAAGGGGCAGATGCTATATATCGAAGATGTATATCTGAAGAAGAGATTGAGGATATATTGTATCACCGCTATTCTTCAAAGATATGGGGGTCACACGAGCATGCATAAGATCAAGAAAGGTTTTGCAAGGTGATTTTATTGGCCTCATATTTTTAAAGACTCGAATTATGTGACGACTTGTGACTTGTCACGCCAAAGGACTGGAACGTATCAAGGAGACATGAGATGCCTCAAAATTCGATATTGGAAGTCGAATTGTTGACGTCTGGGAATTGACTATATGGGACCCTTCCTACTTCCTATAAAAATACCTATATCTTGGTGGCAAGTGGACTATGTGTCTAAATGGGTTGAGGCTCTACCATCCCCTCTTGTGATGCAAAAACAGCCATTAAGCTCTTTAAGAGTATAATATTTCCAAGATTTGGAATAGAAGAGAATAAGTGATGGAGGCTCACACTTTATCGAAAGACAATTTGAAAGCCTTCTCAAGAGGTATGGAGTAACTCATAAACTAGCCTCACCATATCATCCACAAACGAGCGGGCAAGTAGAAGTTTCAAATAGGGAAATCAAGACTATCTTGGAGAAGCGATCAAGATCAAGGAAGGATTGGTCTTTAAGACTTGATGATGCTCTATGGGCCTATCGAACTGCTTACAAGACACCCATTGGAATGACTCCGTTTCGACTAGTTTATGGAAAACCATGTATCTTCCAGTTGAAATAGAGCACGGGGCATATTGGGCAATTAAATGGCTTAATTTTGACCTAAAGAAAGCCGGAGAGAAAAGAAAACTGCAGCTAAATGAACTTGAAGAACTACGCCTTGATGCTTATGAACATGCAAGGTCTTACAAGGAGAAAACGAAGAGGTGGCATGACAAGAATATCATGAGAATTCCATCGTGGAGACTTGGTATTACTATTCAACTCAAGATTGAAACTCTTTCCGGGAAGTCAAATCCAGATGGTCGGGGCCATATCGAGTTGAAAAGGTTTATCCTCATGGAGCTATTGATATATCTAGTGAGTCTACAGGAATTTTCAAAGTAAATGGTCAAAGACTTAAGAGATACTTCACAAACAATTCTACTGAGCTGATTGAGGAGGAAGAGAGGCAGAGCACACTCCTCGAGCCATATCCCCAAAACTAGGGAATAACTGAGGGGTCAAGCTAACGACCTTAAACAAGCGCTTCTTGGGAGGCAACCCAAGCTATTTTCATTTTTTTTAGTCATTTTATTTTATTTTATTTTGAGTTATATATTTTTTCAGGTTTACAGGACACGACATGTTAAACGTGTCACTGCGTGCCAGATTGACACGACCCGCCTATGCCGAACGACATAGGCGTGTTGAGGTTACCCGAAGACAACACAGGTTGAGCGTGCTGCTAAGCACGCCCGTGTCGCACCTTTCTCACCTGCGGCACGCCTGGGCCGGACGGAGGCACACTTGGAGAGGACAGAGCACGCCTATGTCGCGCTTAAACGGGTCGGGTATTTGCGTAAGAGGATGCCCGACACGCCTATGTTGCGGATAGCCCTCTAAAGTCGGCCCGAGCATGCCCTAATTTTCCACTCGCGATACAAGCTTGAAGAAGCTGCCGCCGGTCTCTCTCGAGCAGCCGAGGAGCTAACCTGCTATCTCTCCCTCCCCAATCGCCATGAGTAAGCGAGTGAAGACTAGAGGAGGAGCTTCTTCCACCTCGGCAAGGGACAAGGTGTTGGGTTTTCGGCACCGCGGCGTGTGTGTGTTCGATCACGTTTCGTAAACATGAACACAGCAGAAGCAATAAAAATAATAAATCTATATTTATTACAACACACACAACACATGCATGCATATTACAACAAGTGTAGACATAACTGTAAATTTAAATTTACAATAAAAGGAAATTTATCTACGTTATACCTTTCGTATGACGTGTAGCGGGAACGGCATCAACCGGAACGATCCTCGCTAGAATCGTCTCTATCCGTATCCACGCCGAGTTCCTCGGGATGACTTCGCTAAGCCACGAGCTTCGTCTTCGTACGGGTTACTAGCCTCATGTTGAAGACGACGTGATCGAGAGATGATCACGATCCGAATCCAAATTCGGATCCTAATACGAGTTCTCAAAACTCGCTTCTCCGGAGAGGTATTCGTCAACCAATTGACGAATCCTTCGTCCTCCACCTCAGAGGATTACCAGAGATCGAATCCCCGGTAAGTTATCCACTATCGGAGCTCTAACCGCCGTCCAAATTATGCTCCGACGAGAGGAGAAGAAGCTGTCCAGAAAACTGGACAGCTTGGTGGAGGAGTAGGCGCCGGCCAAAACAAGGAAGCCAAGTGCTCACCTTTTCACCGAGGCCTAGGAAGATCACCGGAGGGTCGCCGACAACAAGCCACGGCAAGGAGGTTGGGCGGCACAACAAGGGTTGGGGCAACCTAGGGCAAGCTAGGTTTTGGATTAGGCTTAATTATCCATTAAGCCCTCTTTATAGAGAACTAATTCTCTTAATGGTTATTGATCATAACCATTAGGCCCAAGTAACCCGCCTCCATTAAGATAAGTTAAAATAAACCAAACCATGATTAACCCGCTCCATTAAGATAAGTTAAAATAAACCAAACCATGATGGTTTATTTTAAGTTAAAACGAACAACCAACTTTTGGTTCATTCGTTTAAAATAAACCAAACCCTTTGGTTTATTCTCCTCCATTGGATTAGAACCAAACCATTTTGGTTCATCCATTATGTCTTCATAAGACACGGCCCATCCATGCTTCCAGTGCGACTGAAACGATTTCATGCTCGCTTTATGTTTGGTCCAACCAAACCTAGTTTCTCTCGGTCTGAGAATCCCATTCTCAAGCTCGTTTTAAATCCTTTGGATTACGCTCGTTGTGCGTGTGACCAAATAGGTTCTCGATTTATGTTGGCCGTCTATAATTAACCATTAATTATAGAACGATCATGAGTGGCACCTAGTAGTACATCATGATCCCCAATTAACCGAAAAGATCAACGGTTGATCCAGAACTATTTCTGAAACCCTTCAGTAGCTCGAATGATTCGTGCCCCATTCCCTTCACTCATCTTATACCCACTTGGTTCAGGACATGGTCTATAGTGTCAGTCCCCACTAGGCTGACTACGTCACACCTAGCCCAAGTATCATTTCCTCGTCCTACGGATTCTAATTACTGCACATGTATCGAAGAGTATCTTACTCTAAACATGTAATGCTTTGGCCAAAGACTTTAGTAACAATCCGACGAGAGGCCATGGGTATACATCTCCTCGCAAGGAGTGGTGAATCCTTTATAGGCTATTCAAACACCTTCGATCACTTCGACTTATACCCAATCATCTCGGGTCCACATCTCCTTAGAGATGTTTGCTTAAGATGTCAAAGCATAAGTCTCCATGATCAAGATGACTTGAATACCGCAAGTCAAAGGAACATCACACTTAAGCCACAGTAAGAACTTCATTGACATATCTATATATGCAGAGAACCATATGAAGTCTTACGGCTGGTCACTCCAATGAACTAGTTACCATAACTAGCATCCACGATTAACTCCGGACATCACTATGTCTCCAGCCAGTGAGAATCAGCTGCTTGGATACACCAAGGAGTATACCTCGTGCTAGTCTCGACAGAATTGATGGTGTCCAAATCCATCAATTCATCGACTAGGGATAATTCCGATACATCACAATTACACATGTAGAGATACTCACTAGTTGTGATCCAATCACAAATTCTCTCATGCTGTGAATCGCATCGTGGACATTCAGTAAATGAGTTTAAGATCCAATCAAATACATGAAACATGTATACTCAAATAGTGAATCTTCATTTATCATATAAATGGTTCATGCATAAGGCGATTGCCTTAGGACATCTCTCATATATTACTAACACAAGGGAAAGAGAAAAGCTCAGGATTTGGGTAACGATCCTCCTCTGACCTCCTGCCATCCATATGGAATTGTTTTTAGGGATGAGGTTATGAAGTCTAAATTCAGTAAGCTTGAAAAAAGGAAGTTAGTATCTACAAGAACTATAGACTTCTACACGTTGACCACCTTAGGGTTAAGAGATGACATAACTTGGTTGACCAATAGGATAAGCTGGACCGAATTTATCACGCATCATCATCTTACTTACCCTAGTATCACTCTTAAATTCCTTAGCTCCCTGTCCGCTAAAATACTGCAAGGAAAGGATTGTGAGGAAGGAAAAAATCAAATTTAGATTAATGAACCATGAGTTTACCCTTTCTTTAAGTGATTTTAATATGATATTTGATTTTTCTTGCGGAGGGGAGAGGCAAATTCATAGACATTTTATTGATCATCAATTTTGGAGATTAATTTCTGATGACCCTCGCCCTTATGATACATCTAGGTCTAAATCATTTAACATCCCTAATCCTACTTTTCGTTATCTCCTTAGGTTTATGGCTAATACAATCTCTGGAAGATATGATAGTGCAGGGTGGCTAAAGAGTGAGTTACAATTTTTATGGGTCATGCTAAATGAAGTTAATATTGATTCTGGAGCCCATATGGTTAGACATTTAGTTAAGGTTAGTAATAGCTCATCTGGGGTCATAGTCATAGGTGGTATCATCACTAAGATTGCTGTGGCCTTAGGATGTGAATTGGATGACCTTGAATATTGTCCTGCTAGCCCTAGATTGGATTTGGATGCTTGTATAAATATGAAGATGATTGAGGCATGTGACGAGGGGTATCGTTTGGTGTTAAGAAATGGAATTAAAATCCCTCTTCCAAACCCTGAGCGGATGACTGTACGTAATTCATCCAATTGGCTTTTTAGAGATGTCCAGGGACCCTTTCCTACCCCCACTGCCCATGCTCCATCACCCTCTCCTAGGGAGCCATCTCACATAGCCCCTGAGCCATCACATTCGACTCCTGAACCCCCACGGTTTCCTACTGACAATGTTTCTACAGGGTACTCTTCTTTTGATTTTTCAGAATTTTGATCATCATTCGAAGCTTTCAGGGTCGAGCATACCTCGCACATAGGTGTGTGGGATCGGTATGCCCAAGCTACAGAGGAGCACCATCGTATGGTGACACAGCATTTGGATAGGGCAGCTGATTTTTACAGGAGAGCTGATGAGTTTTTCACTGCTGAGTCCGCCCGGAGGGAAGATGATGATAGATTTCGACAGGAGTCCCGGGAGTTTTACCAGGAGCAGCGACGTAGGTGGGCAGAGGAGGATGCTAGTAGCGAAGACGATGACCATTGACCACCTTGAACTATTTTGTGAGTTTCGATGCACATCCTTTACTGCTTATGCTGTCTCTACTTAGATTTTTAGTTTGGTTAGTGCTATTTTGTTTGCATCTTTTCATATATCATAACATTGCATTTTTATATCATCTAGCGTAATACAACTGAACATTGGTCGGATCATGATATTCCTTTTTGCCTATTTGATAAGAACCCTATTTCACTTCTAACACGGTCTATAGGTCTGAGGTATCCAAAAAAAAGATTTAAATCCCTCATATCGGACGAGTACTTGATTTTCCATTGGAGACTTGCCTGCGCAACTTGGTTACTGGAGAAACACTTTCACTAGAAGTATGATAAAAAAAAGAAAACTGGAATTGTTTTCAAGAACCCCTTTGAGACCAAGTAGTTACTGGGGAAACACCTAAAAGGTGCCCCTTTGAGACTAACTAGTTACTGGGGAAATGCTCTCTATAAATTCCTTTCCTTCTTTCTTCTTAGAAAGTGCTCCTTTGAGACCTTTTGATGATAGGTAAGGATGATTCATGCATTAAGGCAGGTAAGTGCCTCTATGCCGGAAATAAGAATGCTCTACGATAGAAGGGATGTCAAATCCGGATTGGTGTCCAATGACTTTAGTCAACTTTTCACGTGCACTATATAGGGATCTTTCAAACTTGGCAACTAGGAATGATTTGAAAAGATTAAGATCAGATTGTATACCTCTGGATGGTGTCTAGCATTCCCACAAATAAGTTGTCTTTTGAGTTTTCTTTGCTTGAGGACAAGCAAAAGTTTAGGACTAGGGGATTTTGATGTGTGTAAATCATGTTATGTTTTCACTACTCCATATACATGCATTTTATCTCATTTCATGTCTTAGGCATGTATTTTATCATGATTTAGTTAAGTTTAGCATATTTTGGACAAAGAGACTGCTTTTGGGTGTTTTTCGTGTTAACAGGGCAAAGAAGCAGGCGTATCAAAACAACACAGGCGTGTCATCAGTGACACGTCCGTGTCAGGAGTTCCAGCCTTCAACACGCCCTGGTTCAGCAGCCGACACGCCCCATTCAAAGCGTTGACACGGCCGGCGTATCAAAACAACACAGGCGTGTTATCAGTGACACGTCCGTGTCAGGAGTTCCAGCGCTCAACACGCCCCAGTTCAGCCTTCGACACGCCCCGTTCAAGCGCAACACGGTCGATGGGAATTGCGCGACATGCCTGTGCCCTCATTTGGCATGGGCGTGTTGTCCTGTTTTCAGATTTCCTTTTCTGCGAGCAACTCGACGAAGCCGCGATCTTCGTCTCAATTAAAGGAAAATCTTTTGCCTTAATTAAAGAGGAGGCCAAGGCTATAAAAGAGGAGATATTCTAACCCTAAAGGAGGACGACGGAGAATCAAAAAGGACGACAGAAGAAGGAAGGAGTCGACGACAGAGGAACACAGATGACACTAAGTATCATAATTTCTTTCTCTAGCAATTCTTGTTCGACCATGGAGTAGTGTCCTGTAATCTTAGGATGGGGAGTAGCCCTTGACGATTTATGATGGATGATGTAATCTATACTACTTGAATTATTGTTTGTTTTGATCTGTTTTTTGGATTCTTATTGATAAACCTAAGGAGCTAAGGGGAAGTACCTAACAATGAACCCAAGTTCCCAAAACTCAGAACCAACTAGGGATAAACTCCTGTCAAGTAGTGGTAGTGTATCTATGAGGGCTTGCGGGGGTCTCGTGACAGGTCCCCTTAGCTGATTATGGTCCCGTGTGCAAACCTATCGTGAAAAGGAAATTTAGACTCTAAAGGAACTCTTATGGACTTAATGGATCTATCAAATCCAGTTTTTACCAAGTAACGGAGGTAAGACTAGGGAGGTTTGCGGGGGTCTCGTGACAGGTCCCCTTAGCTGATTATGATCCCCTACGCTCGAATACCGTGATGGGTAAATTGAGTTTGATAGGTACAGTTAGCGTAGACCTCGAAAGGAGTCGTTGATTTACCTTAGGATAGTTTTACTCTCTTAGAACTTTCCTTACCTAAAATTCATTCTCTTATGATTTCCACTATTTTATCAGCACACTTTCAAGTATCCAATCAACATAGTCGATCTATTTAGACTGTCTCCTACTAAACTATGAGAATTGATTACTCCACTAATCTTTCCATTGACCATATGAACAAATATATTGTCCAAACATTAAAATCATAAGAGGTTGATTGCGGCAATAGAAAGCTTCGTGGATTGACAGCATATCCATAGTTAGCACATTTGTCATATTTACCAGCCCATATCCAGATCAAGGTGTACAAATAGATCCATATAAAATCTACTTCTCAAACATATCACCCCATATCATACATAATGACTCTATGTAAGAAAGGATTTATTCGATTTCATTTTATAAAGTTAGATCTAGTCATTGCAATTAATTCAATTCTTATATACAAATCGATGCAAAAGGTGATAATGCATACCCCAAAGCCTCTCAATGTCGGCTTCACAATAGTACGAAGGAAGGTAAATCAACTTATAGTTGATTACCATGTGACCACTTAAGTGAGAGGATTTTTTTTTCTCATGGACATGTGCCAATTGAAAATTGATCCTTTCTCTATTGATATAAATCTACTACTTGATAACCATCGTGACACACTTATGGGGACCAATTCTTATATATAAATGTTCAATATCGAAGTAGGCTTATAAATTTGATCATGATCTAGTGCTTTTGGAATTCTTTTTATTCGTGCTTACACCCACATATAATTCTTTTTACATACAAATTATTTACTAATTACTAATAAAGTCTAGCCTTTACTCTTAGTCCTCTATTTCACTTCGATATTATTATGGATTAGAATGCAGAAAATATGAATGTGTTTCCATATTATAAATAAGGAAGTGGAATAAGCCTCATAACTAGACTGAGTTACCACAAGGTGGCAATAATTTTGTAGAACTTTATTGCCATGTGAGATCACCACAAGCTTATGGAGGCCTTATGGCTAGGCATGGTAGTGCACGGAGCCTTGACCTTGTGAGACTATGAACTTAGGACCGTTAGGAATGTGAGCTCGTAGTGTCACTATATTTGTGAACTTGAAGTGTCATTACAATCACGATCTTGTTGTATCAGTACTGTCAAGTCTCGAAAAAAAAAAATAATAATAATAATAATAAATAAATAAATCAATCCACGGGTGAAAATCATCGAAAAAGAGGGATAAATTTCGGGGTCTATTTACACCCTAAATAATCACCGTTGAGAGGCAAAAAGGGGAAAAAACCCTAAACCCTAATTAACCGGCCGAACCCTATATATATATGTTTCTTTTTCTATTTTTTTATTTCTTCCTTTTTCCCTTCGCTCACTTCCTGCTGACCCCCTTCAAGCCGCCATGCCGACGCGAAGGAAGCGCCAAATCTTCTCACGAGTCGACGCCAACCGCCGGAGCTACACCGACCTTCCTTCTTCCTCTTCACGGTAAGTAAATCTTTGGCTAAGGGCTAGCGAGGCGGAGGTTTAGCGAGTCGTACGGGGCTCTAGCGGCGGGACGGAGTCGGGATTTAGGGATTGAGTTTGGGTTTCCGGCGTGAGTTCTAGCAGGCGTCACGGATGGATTTCTGGTATTTGGAATGGATTTAGATAAGGTATCCGGTGGAGCTGGGGTTCGCGTCGGCAGGGAGGAGGAGATGGAGTCGGGACGTCGGGAGTGAATTGGGCCTGAGCCTTGGGTTTCCGACGTAAGTTCTAGCAGGGGATTCCGGTAGGCTTGGATTGGACGGGGCTGGAGAAACCGGTGGAGCTTGGATCCCGTCGACAGGATGGAGGCGAGGAGCTGGGGTGTCGGAATTTAATCGGGTTTCTGGGTTTTAAGCAGCGGGATTGAGTTCGGGATTTCGACTTTGATCGGGTTTACGCGCTGGGTTCTGTGATTGGGTTCCAGCAGAGTTCGTGGTTGTTGTTTTGCTGGATGTTAGGAATGGATCAAGCTGTGGGAATCGGCTGAGCTTCGTTACCTTCAGATTAGAGGATTGGCAGAACAGAAGAGATGTTCGGACCAATTGATTTAGGGTTGCCAGTAGGTTAGGGATTCAATCGGTTGATATGTAATAACGGATAATATACATGATGGGGTCCTTATGAAATTGGAAATGCTGAGTTATGCATATGAGGTTTAAATGTCTAGTTAATAGCCAGATAAATATTCCATAGAACATATGAGCAGTTAGTTTGAAAGGAATCAGCATGCTAGGTGGATGTATATTAGTGTGTACTTGAGCATTATGTCAGTAGACGTTTTCCGTTATATTGGTTATCAGTTAACATGCTTAGTTAATATTTCATAAGTTTTCTTTATACTGTAAATGATATGTAATATGTGATAACTATCATCTACCTGTGTATGAGGTCAGATGCTAAATATATATATATATATATATGTAGTTGAGTTATCATCTACCTGTGTATGAGGTTGGATGCTATACGTATATGTGTGTACTTACCATCTACCTGTGTGTGAGGCTAGATGCTATATATAGATAATATATATATTTGTCCACCCATGATGATGTCTGTTATTATTTTCAGTTAAATTGTTTATCCAAATCTTTCCTGTGCACTGATGTTATGTAAATAAGTTATACGATCATCTACCTGTGTATGAGGTTAGATGCTAAATATTTAGTTATAAATGTTCACCCCTGATGTTTTATGCTATCCTTCGGTGACTGAGTATGATAGAAAAGGACAGAAATTCTTAGATAGCTAACGGTATGTACATGAACATTAGTGGTGCCTGGATGGGTTGGGCTCCCCGGGTTGAGCTCCGGGGAGGGCCCACCCAAATTGTGACGTGATGATGATGATCGATGGTGATTCCTTAGTTTCTTCCTAGAGGTACCTCGGGATTGCACAAGAAAGTAAGGTATTTGACTCGACCAAAGATTTTAAATGCACAATGTGAGGTACCACAGTGTTTATGCTTAGTGATTAAGCGTAATGAAAGGCATGATGGGGTTCATGTACTTCTTTTAATGATATGTTGATTAAAAGTATTGGTTATGTTTCATATTGACTTACAGAAAGTATAACCGAATATGTATGTTGAGCTACAGAAATTTACATTTACAATGGTAGAGATATATGTTTCTTTTGAATTATTTTCCTCCCTGCGTTATATCTCTGGCATTGATCTACTTACTGGGCTGTGAACTCATGATGTCGCGTAACAATTTCAGGTAGGGAACACGATACCCAGATCGAGATACCAGAAGCGGAGGTGGTGTAACTGAGGAGATGATGATGAGCATGGCACACATTGTCCGGGGAATCTACAAAATAGGGTTCCCAGTTTGAGTGGAGATGACTTGATGTTCTATTTTTATTCAGGTTCTGAGAATTAAGTGTGTAATTGAGACTGCAAAACTGGATGGAATAAAACTAAATTGTGTCGGGCATGTTGATCTGGTATATAATGGGTGATATTGATGTGTGATTAGGGATTTGGTATGTGCATACTGGGTTAGGTCTTTTCAAGTACTATGATCTCATTCACAGCTTCACAACAACACCACGCGATTGCTGAGATTAGGATTAGATATCTTTTTTAGGGAGGATGAAAAGTTTATTCTATCTGATTTTAGTGGATAAAAATGGACTAAAATGAATTCATGAATGAATTTCAAATCTACTTGTCTATTATTTTTTTAGGTATATAGATAAAGAAAAGTTCTGGACTTTTCGTACCGTCTATCTTTTCTCTCATTCACATTTCGAAATAAATATAATAAATAAAACATTAGGCATTAGTTTCATTTGATTATAAGAATATTAAAATTAAAATGATAGGGTGAATTTTAATAAAAATCAAGTTATTATAATAAACATTAGAAATATTAAATGCGCCCTTTAAAATCACATATCAATTATAAGGATAGAATATTAAATCATAACTAAACTTTAATATTGAACTTAAAATATTATTTTATGCTCGATTAATCTATCTATCTATATCCAATTTTATTTTGATAATTAATTAAATTTTAATTAATTGTTATATGTCTAAGTTTCGTAAAAGATTGGAATCGCTAATCTAGTAGTCCTCATCGATCTATCCCACGATTATTGTGAAGGAGTTAAATCGCGGGAACCTTTGACTTTGACGCGATTGACTAGGATAGAGAAGGATCATTTGACGCCAAAGAAAAATTTTAGTTCATATTCTGAAATTGACCTATATTCATTTCACAAGTATCGCTCTGTCTCAATAAACATTTCATCCCCATAGAATTTGTTATATGTCTAAATGAAAAAAAAAAAGAAGAAAAAACTGCAGGTAAGGCAATTGCCTAAATAATGTATAATTTTAATCCTTCCATCCAATTACAAATCTTTTCGTGTGAGGAAAAAGGAAGCAGTACCCGCAACCCTAACTTTCGCTCTCTCCTTTAGGAATACCCATCGCTTCCCACTCTGGCGATATCGTCGATCACCTAACCTACCGTCGAACTCGTCAACGTGCTAGATCTTCTCACACTACCTGCCGACACCTCTCTGCCGACCGTATCATGCCCTCAGGCCTCTGACTGCACAGAGCAAGCAGCTGGTCATCTTTCTATTCTTCTCCTACTGCCTTCGAGACGAAAAGAATATTGATGGCTTCAATGGACAGAAGCACAAAATATTTTTGAGTCAATTGATGGCTCAGGAAGTTGACTGATGGGTCATGTTAGTCGACTGATTAGCTATAATCTGTTAGGACCTGTACGCCCGCTAGAGGGGGGGTGAATAGCGCGTTGTCGTACGATGATGGAATTTGATCGTGATCGTGTCTACAAATCGTGTTAGCGCAGCGGAATAATGATAGTAAAAACAATAACACGAAACAAATACGAACACACACACAACACAAAGATATAACGTGGTTCGGAACCGAAGCGGTTCCTACTCCACGGATTGGGTTCGTACGAACCCTAGTGATGCCACAAACACCACTAAGCACAAATACTCCTTCTCGACACAAGTCGGAGGTGGAGAAACCTCGTACAAAAGATTACAACAATAATCTAAGTAGATACAAGCAAATACAATAGTGAAATACAATGCAAGTAAAGAAAACTACTTTACAAGAGCACTTAGGTTGCTTGATCTTTGGTTGCCTTGGACTAGCCTTGAAGGACTGGAAGAGCACCAACAATTCCCCTTCAAATCGCCAAAGAAAACCCCTTTATTGAGCCTTCCACGAACAGCTGCTTTTATCCTCCATCGGGCTAGATTTCCATCTGGCAGTCGACTGCCATAAGTCACCAGTCGACTGCCAACATTGTAGCTGTGAGACAACGGCTCTATCCACACTGGAAAAATTCCAACGGGACTCTTGGCGATCGCTAACATTGGCGATCGCTGCGGCCCGATCGTATCGTCGGCTACGAGCGCTCTACCTGGCTCGACACTCGGCAATACTATAGCCTGCTGATCGTTGTCGACATCACCGATCGCTCCAATGAGCAGTCGACTTCCAGAGCAATTCTAGCTCTTAAACGGCAGTCGAACTCAAGTCGACTCATGACAGTCGAACCGGCCATAATGTCAGTCGACTGTCAACCTCAAAAATGAGGTTTTAACCCAAGTATGGTGCCCCCATACTTGCTAGACCACCCTTAGCCTAGACCTAAGCCTTCTAGCCACCTCCATCAGCCTCATGCCTCTCGGATCCCTCCAAGTCATCCATGACTTGTTCATCCATCACGATAGCCTCCAGGTGCTTCCCTCGGCTATGTCATGCTAACGATGTCTACATCGCCAAGGTACATTGGACTTACGCCGCCAATATCCATCCCCTTGGACTTCTCAAATGCCAAGACTCAAGCTTGGACTTTCCCTTGCCAACCCATGTTGGACTTTTCCTTGTGTCAAGTACTCAAGACTTGGACTTTCCCAAATGCCAAGTACCCATGACTTGGACTTTCCATGCCAAGTACCCATGACTTGGATTTTCCCTTAATCACATGGTCAACCCTAGTCAACCATCAAAGTCTCCCTCGAGTCAAACTCGAGTCTAGTCAATTATAACCTGGGTCGATTGCTCCAACAATCTCCCCAACATATTAACCGACATCAATGTCAAACCACTTTGTCAAACATCCTATGTCAAACATCAAAACATTACTCGAGTCAAACTCGAGTATGGTCAATCGTGACCTGGGCCGATTGCACCAACAATCTCCCCCTTTTTTATGTTTGACAAAACAAACCTTGAGTTATTCCCCTGACTCAAATTCCCCTACCAATTTTCCAAATTGGTAATTTAATCTTCTCCTCCTTTTTGACATACATCAAAAAGGTTATCTCTCCAAGGAGGTCAATGTCTCATGTCCTAATGAGATCTTACAATCTACCCCTTGATCCAAAAATACCTGGGATGTCTACCATCTTCCTAGTGATAAGTCTCATATCACTCAAGAGAGGCAATCCTATATTCTCTCCCAATTTCCAAATTGGGTCTCTCAAAATCCCATCAATTTTCCCAATTGATGATACTCTCCCAATAACTTCTCTCCCTTCAAGAAGAGAAACACATCTATCATCCCAAGATGGATAACTCCCCCTAAAGGCTTGCTCCCCCTTGACCATTGCACCAACAATGTCCTTGGGAAATCCTTAAGCCAATAGGAACTTTAAACCATCAAAATTAAGGTTCTAAGTTCAACATAGAACTTTCACTCACCCTAAATTTGATACCTTGACCTAACACCGCTCCTAATTCATATCCAATGAATTTTCACCCTTTATAATGCTTCCCAAAGCATATCTTAGGGTTATGAGTGATTAGGAACCTTTACCATAGCTGAACACGGGCTAAACAACCTTGTTTTCCCGAAATTAGACCTGGCAATGACTGACAAGAATACCGATCGCCACCAGCCATAAGGCGATCGGTGATAAAATTTCCAAATTTCAGCTATCAGAATCGAGATTCAGAAAATCATAACTAATTATACGTATATCGAAAAATCATGAAATTTGATACGTATAATACCTATGACCAATACAATGGGTGAAAAATGTTTTAAAAATATTTTACCCGTAAAATAGCAAAATTGATACAAAATCCAAAAATGACTAAAAACTTTAAAGTTTAAGCTCACTTTGTATCAATCTCATCAATGGTGATTGCTATCAAAAGATAGACTTCACCAAGGTTTTTCAAAATGATTTTAAAACGTTTTTCAAAACCTTATTTTGGATCATATTCCTTGGGCTCTATGCACATGACTTGTACACAAGCTTTCCCAATGATCCACTAATCATATAAGATGAGTTTGAGTTCATCTAGATGCAAAAACTATGCACCTTGAACTTAACTCATATCCTAGCATCTCACATGTATCTAGGGTGTATAAATACACATACATGTCAATTGGATGTGAGATGTGGATTTTGGTTCATTTAATCTAGGGTTTCATACATTTCTAAGGCAACCCTACTTGATTCCCTTATGAATGGGACTCCAAGTCATGTCATAGTCCTTAAATCAATTTTCAATCAAGTTAATGCATGAAATGATCATGGCATAATAATAGCAAAAATAAATCATGGCCAATGATCATGATGTTATGGCATATTATGAAATCTAAAACACATGACATTAATCCTTAAACCTAAATATGAACATGACATATAAAATGATTAAAATAAACATGATGTCATGGCATGTTATATGGCAAACAAAGCATGACATATAAAATATATAGGTATAGTAATACCTAAATTTTAATATTAATTGTCATTTGATATAATTAGATATATTTTGTCATATTATCATTAATCTCCCTAGTGTGCCAAAAACCCAAAATGGCACACTAACCTCTAAACCTAAATTGTGCCAATTTAATTGATTTTTCTTAATTTCAAAAAAAAAAACATTGGCACATCCTAAAATCTTTTAGGATATTAATTCAAATCTATTTCCAAGGTAACCATAACCTTGAAAATATCCTAAAGTGCCACCTTTACCATAGTTGAGTTAACTACCCATCCAATCAAGGTTGGCACACCCTAAACCCATCTAGCGTGAATCAATCACGCTCTTAGGAACCCAAAATCGATTTGAGCTCCTAGGGTTAATTAGGTATTCCTTAGAGATAACCTCCTTAGATACCTTCCTAATGACCCTCCTAGGCTTGTTAGCCTTGGTCATTTGGGTCTTACCTAGGTTGACTCTAGGGGTAACTCCCCTTGCAACCTTCTTAGTGGCCACCCTAGGTTTCCTAGAAACCCTAGCCACTAGGCACAACCTTTGGTCAACCTTAGGGATGACTTCCCTATTGACCTTGGTCTTCCTAGACCTAGTTTGTGCTCCATAGTCAAATGGAATACTATGATAAGCCACCTTAGGCTTAGGTTTGTGACCCAAACCTTGATTGCCCTTGGTTGACTTTTGATTCTTAGGTCCTAAGTGTTGACTTTGAGATTTGGACCTAGACTTTTGATCATTTGACCCTTTAAATTGGTTTTGTATATTCCTAAGGGTCTTTTCTAGTTTTTCAAGTCTTGACCTCAAGACTTGATTTTCCTTTTCTAATTGCCCAATTTTTGAGTTTTGATTTAAACCATGGGCATTGTCCTTTCTAGGCATATGCCTAGTCCATTTAGGGTTAAAACCTAAGTGTTCTTGTATTTTCCTAATAGATTCCTTAGGTAAGGTTTTTCTAGGGACATTAGTCCCAAATTTTTTCTTATTTCCTACATGGACTCTCTTAGCTTCTAAACAAAATTCCTTACTTCTAGCATGCTCTTTATGATAAATAGCAAGACTATTGAAATTATTCCTAGCATGCTTTTGACTATAAGAATTAGAAAGAGCATTACTAAAATATACCTTAAGATTAGCCTTAGCTCCCCCTACATGTGATGCTCCTTCTTGCCTCTTCTTCTTCCCCCTAGGGCATTGACTCCGATAATGCCCCTTTGAGTTGCACTTGAAGCATATGATATGCTCCTTGCTCTTGATATTTGGGGAACCGACATCCTTGATCTTTAGTGCTGGTGGAGCTTTTCTTATTCTCTTTAGCCATTTGCTCTTGTAATGCCCACTTTCCCTATACTCAAAACAAATTATATGATTTTTATTTAAACCTAAATTGCTTGAGTCACCTAGTTCGGTGGTAGGTGCCAGAGTTGTATTTTGAGCTTCTTCATCTTGATCGGATGTTGAAGCTTCTTCTTGTTGCTCCGGTATGGAAGTTCTCTCCTCCCCCTCAATCCTTGAGGTGGATGCTTCTTCCACCTCTTCCACCTCTTCTTTCTCCGATCCGAAAGTCGACTCCCTATCAACTTTCGACTCCTTAAGCTCTTTAGATGGGGATGTGCTTGCTTGAGCTTGAGAGGGGGAGCACTCCTCTTCTTCTTCTTGGATTGATGATGGATTTTCATGAAGCTTTGCCACTTGGCTCCACAACTCCTTAGCATCTATATAGTCCCCTACCATACACACAATCTCATTAGGGACCAAATCAAGGATAAATTTTATTACCTTCATGTTTTTCTCGAAAGCTTGGAGTTGATCTTCACTCCACTTCTTCTTCTTGAGGAACCCTCCCTTTGGTCCTATTGGATAGCTATATACCTCCATTAAAATGGATCATTCTTCGAAGTCCCTCATCATTAAGAAATCTTCGATCCTTGCCTTCCATTGTCTAAAACCTTCTTGTCCATAGAAGGTATATGGGATAGGTGTGTTGATATCTCATCCCAATTGTCCTTGGACTTCCATCTTTTACCCTCTAGCATCTTGACTCCGGGTTGTTAATCCGTAGAAGAGCCCCGGGCTCTGATACCACTTGTTAGGACCTGTGCGCACGCTAGAGGGGGGGTGAATAGCGCGTTGTCGTACGATGATGGAATTTGATCGTGATCGCGTCTACAAATCGTGTTAGCGCAGCGGAATAATGATAGTAAAAACAATAACACGAAACAAATACAAACACACACACAACACGAAGATATAACGTGGTTCGGAACCGAAACGGTTCCTACTCCACGGATTGAATTCGTACGAACCCTAGTGATGCCACAAACACCACTAAGCACAAATACTCCTTCTCAACACAAGTCGGAGGTGGAGAAACCTCATACAAAAGATTACAACAATAATCTAAGTAGATACAAGCAAATACAATAGTGAAATACAATGCAAGTAAAGAAAACTACTTTACAAGAGCACTTAGGTTGCTTGATCTTTGATTGCCTTGGACTAGCCTTGAAAGACTGGAAGAGCACCAACAATTCCCCTTCAAATTGCCCAAGAAAACCCCTTTATTGAGCCTTCCACGAACAGCTACTTTTATCCTCCATCGGGCTGGATTTTCACCTGGCAGTCGACTGCCATAAGTCACCAGTCGACTGCCAACACTGTAGCTGTGAGACAACGGCTCTATCCACGCTGAAAAAATTCCAACGGGACTCTTGGCAGTCGACTGCCAACATTGGCAGTCGACTGCCAGCGCCCGTAGTCGACTGCCCAGTCGGCTACGGAGCGTTCTGTGCTCGACACTCAGCTGGCAGTCGACTGTCGTCCCTTGGCAGTCGACTGCTCCAATGAGCAGTCGACTGCCAGAGCAATTCCAGCTCTTAAACGGCAGTCGAACTCAAGTCGACTCACGACAGTCGAACCGGCCATAATGTCAGTCGACTGTCAACCTCAAAAATGAGGTTTTAACCCAAGTATGGTGCCCCCATACTTGCTAGACCACCCTTAGCCTAGACCTAAGCCTTCTAGCCACCTCCATCAACCTCATGCCTCTCGGATCCCTCCAAGTCATCCATGACTTGTTCATCCATCGCGCTAGCCTCCAGGTGCTTCCCTCGGCTATGTCATGCTAACAGTGTCTACACTGCCAAGGCACATTGGACTTACGCCGCCAAGACTCCGCTTGGACTTTACGCCGCCAATATCCATCCCCTTGGACTTCTCAAATGCCAAGACTCAAGCTTGGACTTTCCCTTGTCAACCCATGTTGGACTTTTCCTTGTGTCAAGTACTCAAGACTTGGACTTTCCCAAATGTCAAGTACCCATGACTTGGACTTTCCATGCCAAGTACCCATGACTTGGACTTTCCCTTAATCACATGGTCAACCCTAGTCAACCATCAAAGTCTCCCTCGAGTCAAACTCAAGTCTAGTCAATTATAACCTGGGTCAATTGCTCCAACAATCTCCCCAACATATTAACCGACATCAATGTCCGTGTCAAACCACTTTGTCAAACATCCTATGTTAAACATCAAAACATTACTCGAGTCAAACTCGAGTATGGTCAATCGTGACCTGGGCCGATTGCACCAACATAATCCAACGTGGATCATGTAGTTGTGAGACAACGGTCGAGTGACCAGTTGACTGGGGGTAAGATCAGTCGACTAATCAATGGAAAATTAGCCGACACAACTTATAAAAGGTGGACTTCGATGAAGATTTCACTAGTTGCTTCTTGGGGACTTTGAAGGGGATTTGTTGTTGCATTCCATACCTTCCATGTCATTCCACATCAACCAACAAAGAGATCAAACAAAGCTCACTTGTGTAAAGTGTTTGTTCTTTAATTTTGCATTTCATTCATATTTTTGTATTTGGTTGATTGTATTCTTGTAGGCTCTAAGTTATTATAAGAGGTTTCTCCACCTCCGGTGTCATTCCGAGAATGAGAAGTTTTAGTAGTGGTGCATCACTAGAGCTCGTGCCATGGAATATGAACTAGGGTTCCGAACCGTGTAAAACTCTTGTGTAGTGTATGTGAGTTTGTTGTATTTGTTGTTTTGTTTATGCTTTTTGTTTCCGTTATGCACTAACATTTGTAGACAAGCACAACGAGGATCAAAATCTAATGAATGCTATTCACCCCTTTCTAATGCACATAAGGTCCCAACATTCTACAATGTCAGCACGCAGTGGATAATATAAAGAATAAACACAAAGAACGAGGCACTAAAATTTATGCAGTTTGACAACCCCCTAGGGTTCCTACTCCACGTGCCTCAGTCATGAGCTACTAAAGTCTTTTGCTTTCTAGACACCTTTTGGAAGTGGAGAAAACTCTTATAGCTTAATGAAGATAGAAATACAAAAATGAGTAAGTAGTAATAAGAATGAAACAAATAAGCTTAGACCATAATCTCCTATGACAGTTTTGAATGCACAAGACTCTCCTTAGAGCTTCTTGGATCGTAATAGCACTTAGAGAATGAGAGTAAGAAAGACTTGATAGCTTGTGATTAATGATTGTTGATGTCCCAAGTGCTGCTATCGAGCACATTTTTATAAACTTTTCCAAGTGCCTGGAAACACTTCCAGGCTCTCCCAACTTGCCCTTGTCCAATTTGGCTCATCCGATCTTCATTCATTTTCGATCACTCCGATGTGTTGGTGCAATCGGCCAGGTCACGATTGACCAGACTCGAGTTTGACTCGAGTGATGTTTTGATGTTTGACAAAGTGGTTTGACATTGATGTTTGACATTGATGTCGGTTAATTTTTTAGAGAGATTGTTTATACAATCGACCCAGGTTATAATTGACCAGACTCGAGTTTGACTCGAGGGAGACTTTGATGGTTGACTAGGGTTGACCATATGATTATGGGAAAGTCCAAGCATGGGTCTTGGCAAGGTAAAGTCCAAGTCATGGGTACTTGACATGGAAAGTCCAAGTGGGACACTTGGCATTTGGGAAAGTCCAAGTCTTGAGTACTTGGCACAAGGGAAGTCCAAGCATGGGTCTTAGCATGGAAAGTCCAACATAGGTTGGCAAGGGAAAGTCTAAGCTTGAGTCTTGGGATTTGAGAAGTCCAAGGGGTTTGATATTGGCAGCGTAAAGTTCAAGGGTGGAGTCTTGGCAGCATAAGTCCAATGGTTGGCGGCGTAAAGTCCAAGCGGAGTCTTGGCGGCGTAAGTCCAATGTGCCTTGGCGGTGTAGACACCATTAGCATGACATAGCTGATGGAAGCACCTGAAGGCCAGTGCGATGGATGAACAAGTCATAGATGACTTGGAGGGATCCGAGAGGTGTAAGGCTGATGGAGGTGGCTAGAAGGCTTAGATCTAGGCTAAGGGTGGTCTAGCAAGTATGGGGACACCATACTTGGGTTAAAACCTCATCTTTGAGGTTGGCAGTCGACTGACATTATGGCCGGTTCGACTGTCGTGAGTCGACTTGAGTTCGACTGCCAGCTTGGGGCTGAAAATGTGATGGCAGTCGACTGCTCATTGGTAGCAGTCGACTGTTGGGATGATCAGTCGACTGTCATGGACGGCAGTCGACTGATGGTTCGGCCACGAGCACAAAACGCTCCGTAGCCGACTAGGCAGTCGACTACGGGCGCTGACAGTTGACTGCCAATGTTGGCAGTCGACTGCCAAGACATCCGTTGGAACTTATTCAACGTGGATTGAGTCGTTGTCTCACAGCTACAGTGTTGGCAGTCGACTGGGGCTTTATGGCAGTCGACTGCCAGGCGGAAATTCAGCCCGATGGAGGATAAAAATAGTTATTCATGGAAAGCTCAAAGCATGTGTTTCTTGGGCGATTTAAAGGGGAATAGTTGGTGCTCTTCCAGTCCTTCAAGGCTAGTCCAAGGCAACCAAAAGCAAGTGATCTAAAGGCATTTGTAAAGTGATCTCTTTACTTGTATTTCATTGTAATTGCTTGTTGTACTTAGTTTATTGTTGTAAACTGTTGTACGAGGTTTCTCCATCTCCGACTTGTGTCGAGAAGGAGTATTTGTGATTAGTGAGTGCGTGTGCATCACTAGAGCTCGATCCGTGGAGTAGGAATCGTTCGGTTCCAAACCACGTTATATCTCGTGTTGTGAGTTGTCTTTGTTTTGTTTCGTTGCTTTATTATTTCTATTTCCGCTTCGCTAACGAAATTGTAGAGACAAACGCAACGAATTCCATCTACGTACAAGCACGCGTTATTCACCCCCCCCCTCTAGCGGCCTCAAATCTTCTAACAAGTGGTATCAGAGCGAAACCGCTCTTCTAAGTTTAACAACGAAGGGAGCACGCTAGAGGGTGAAGATGGAGTTTCAAGAAACACTAGGATGGGATATCAACACTCCGATCCCGTACACCTTCTATGGACAAGAAGAGTTTAGGCAATGGAGCACACGGACCGAAGACTTCTTAATGATGAGGGACTTTAAAGAGTGGTTCGTTTTGATGGAAGGGTTCCAATTTCCAAGAGGGCCTAAAGGAGGGTTCCTCAAAATGAAGAAGTGGATCGAAGAACAACTTCGAGAATTCGAGAGGAGTAATAAGGTAATCAAATTTTTGAGTGATTTGATCCCTAATGATATCTTGTGTAGCCTAGGTGAATACAAGGATGCCAAGGAATTTTGGAATGAATTGGCAAAATATCATGAAAACCCTCAACCGGTCCAAGAAGAAGAAGAAGATGTAGAAAGCTCATCGGTTCAATCGGAAGAGGTCGAAGAAGCAAGCTCTTCCTCACAAGCAAGTGAGGATTCGGAAGTTGAAGAAGAGTCAACATCCGGGTCAAGAGGAGAGTGTGAAGAATTGGAGGTTGAGAGGCCATCAACTTCCAAGGAGAAGGTAGAAGTGGAAGAAGCCTCCACCTCTAGAATTGAGGGGGAGGAGAGAGCATCTTCAATACTAGAGCAACAAGAAGAACCATCTACATCCGGTAGAGAGGAAGAGCAAGCTCAAGAGAACCTCACCTCCACCCTAGGTAACTCAAACACGGTATTTCAAAATAAAAATAATATTATGTGTTTTGAGTGTAGGGAGTATGGGCACTACAAGAGCAAGTGCCCAAAGAAAGTCAAGAAGACTCCTCCGGCACCAAAACCTCAAGAAAGATCAAAAGATGTCGGTGCCCCCACTAGAAGAAGCAAAGAGCATGTCATTTGCTTCAAGTGCCAACAACTGGGACATTACCGGAATCAATGCCCGAAGGGGGAAAGGAAGAGGCAAAATGGAGCATCACAAGTAGGGGGAGCCTCTAAGGCAAACCCTAAGGTATATCTAAATAATGCTCCTTCTAATTTAAATGTTAAAAATTATGCTAGAGATTTTAATTCTCTTGTAATTTATGAAAAGCATGCTAATAGAAACAAGTACATTTGTTTAGGAGCTAAGAACCTTTATTTTGAAAATAAGAAGAAATTTGGGACTAATGTCCCTAAAAATAATTCATCTAAGGACAGACCTAGGTCAAATAACACTAGATCAATTTTACCTAGGGAGACAATTAGAAAGGTGCAAGAGCACTTAGGTTTTAATTCCAAATGGACTAGGCATATGCCTAGAAAGAACCATGCCCAAAGACAAAATCAAAATTCTAAAATTGGGCAATTAGAATTAGAGAACCAAACCTTGAGTTCAAGACTTGAGAAATTAGAAAAGACCCTCAAGATTATGCAAAATCAAATGCAAGAGTCTAATGGTCAAAGTCAAGGGTCAATATCTCAAAGTCAACATCTAGGACCCAAGAAACAAAAGTTAACCAAGGGCAAGAATGATTTGGGTCACAAACCTAAGCCTAAGATGACTTATCATAATGTTTCATTAGATTATGGAACACAATCTAGGTCTAGGAAGACTAAGGTTACTAAGGAAGTTATCCCTAAGAGTAACCAAGGTTTGTGCCTAGTGGCTAGGGTTTCTAAGAAACCTAGGATGGCCACTAAGAAGGTTGCAAGGGGAGTTACCTCTAGAGTCAACCTAGGTAAGACCATAATGACCAAGGCTAACAAGACTAGGAGGGTCATTAGGAAGGTATCTAGGGAGGTTATCCCTAAGGAATACCTAATTAACCTTAGGAGCTCAAATATATTTTGGGTTCCTAAGAGCGTGATTGATCCACGCTAAATGGGTTAGGGTGTGCCAACCTTAAATGGATGGGTAGTTAACCTAACCATGGTAAAGGTGACATTTTAGGCAATTCTCAAAGTTATGGGTACCTTGAGAATAGAATTGATATTGTGATCCTAAAAGATTTTAGGATGTGCCAATGTATATTTGGGATTATGAAAAATCAATTGAATTGACACATTTTAGGCTTAGAGGTCATAGTGTGTCATTTTGGATTTTTGGCACACTTGGGAGATTAATAGGAATATGGCAAAAATATACTTAATTATCTCAAAAGGCAATTAGTATTAAAATTTAGGTATTATTATACCTATATATTTTATATGTCATGCTTTGTTTGTCATATAACATGTCATGACATCATGTTTATTTTTATCATTTATATGTCATGATCATGTTTAGAATTAAGGATTAATGTCATGTATTTTTAAATTTCATATTATGCCATGACATCATGATCATTGGCCATGTTTTATTTTTGCTATTATTATGTCATGATCACTTCATGCATTTAATTGATTGAAATTGATTTAAGGATAATGACATGACTTGGAGTCCCATTTATAAGGGAATCAAATAGAGTTGCATTAGAAAAATGCATGAAACCCTAGTTTAGGGAGAACAAAACTCACATCTCATATCACATTGACATGTATGTGTATTTATACACCCTAGATACATGTGAGATGCTAGGATATGAGTTGAGTTCAAGGTGCATAGTTTTTGCATCTTGATGAACTAAAACTCATCTAATTTTATTGATGGATCATTGGGAAAACTTATGTATAAGTCATGTACATAGAGCCCAAAGAATATGATCCAAAATAAGGTTTTGAAAATATTTTAAAATCATTTTAGAAAACCTTGGTGAAGCCTATCTTTTGATAGCAATCACCATTGATGAGATTGATACAAAGTGAGCTAAAACATTGAAGTTTTTCTTAACTTTTATATTTTGTATCAATTTCGATATTTTATGGGTAAAATAATTTTTAAATATTTTTCACCCATTGTATTGACTATAAGTAATATACGTATCAAATTTCGTGATTTTTCGATATACGTAGAATTACTTATGACTTTTCAAAATTCACTCGATAATTTGAAATTCAAGAATTTCGATTATCGATCACACCGATGGCAATGATCGATAAAGGGCGGTGACCGACATCGTTAGAGTCGATCGTCAGTCCGATTCGGGTTAATAAGATTTGTTTAGCTTGATTTCAGCTATGCTAAGGTTTCCTAACCACTCATAATCCTAGGATATGCTTTGGGAAGCATTATAAAGGGTAAAAATCCATTAGATATGGATTTGGAGAAGTGTTGGGTCAAAGTATCAAATTTAAGGGTGGAAAAGTTCATGTTTGAACTTAGAACCTTAATTTTGATGGTTTAGAGTTCCTATTGGCTTAGGGACTTCCCAAGGACATTGTTGGTGCAATGGTCAAGGGGGAGCAAGCCTTTAGGGGGAGTTATCCATCTTGGGATGATGGATGTGTTTCTCTTCTTGAAGGGGGAGAAGTTATTGGGAGAGTATCATCAATTGGAAAAATTGATGGGATTTTGAGAAATCCAATTTGGAAATTAGGAGAGAGTATATGATTGCCTCTCTTGAGTTATATGAGACTTATCACTAGGAAGATGGTAGGCATCCTAGGTATTTTTGGATCAAAGGGGAGATTGTAAGATCTCATTGGGACATAAGACATTGACCTCCTTGGAGAGATAACCTTTTTGATGTATGTCAAAAAGGGGGAGAAGGTTAAATTACCAATTTGGAAAATTGGTAAGGGAATTTGAGTTAGTGGTCTAACTCAAGGTTTGTTTTGTCAAACATCAAAAAGGGGGAGATTGTTGGTGCAATCGGCCCAGGTCACGATTGACCAGACTCGAGTTTGACTCGAGTGATGTTTTGATGTTTGACAAAGTGGTTTGACATTGATGTCGGTTAATGTTTTGGAGAGATTGTTTATACAATCGACCCGGGTTATAATTGACCAGACTCGAGTTTGACTCGAGGGAGACTTTGATGGTTGACTAGGGTTGACCATATGATTATGGGAAAGTCCAAGCATGGGTCTTGGCAAGGTAAAGTCCAAGTCATGGGTACTTGACACGGAAAGTCAAAGTGAGACAGTTGGCATTTGGGAAAGTCCAAGTTTTGAGTACTTGGCACAAGGGAAGTCCAAGCATGGGTCTTGGCATGGAAAGTCCAACATGGGTTGGCAAGGGAAAGTCCAAGCTTGAGTCTTGGCATATGAGAAGTCCAAGGGGTTTGATATTGGCAGCGTAAGGTCCAAGGGTGGAGTCTTGACAGCATAAGTTCAATGGTTGGTGGCGTAAAGTCCAAGCGGAGTCTTGGCGGCGTAAATCCAATGTGTCTTGGCAGTGTAGACACCGTTAGTATGACATAGCCGATGGAAGCACCTAAAGGCAAGCGCGATGGATGAACAAGTCATGGATGACTTGGAGGGATCCGAGAGGCGTAAGACTGATGGAGGTGGTTAGAAGGCTTAGGTCTAGACTAAGGGTGGTCTAGCAAGTATGGGGACACCATACTTGGGTTAAAACCTCATCTTTGAGATTGACAGTCGACTGACATTATGGCCGATTCGACTACCGTGAGTCAACTTGAGTTCGACTGCCAGCTTGGGGTTGAAAATGTGCTGACAGTCGACTGCTTATTAGTAGCAGTCGACTGCTGGGATGATCAATCGACTGCCATGGATGATTGTCGATTGATGGTTCGACCACGAGCACAGAACGCTCCGTAGCCGACTGGGCAATCGACTACGGGTGTTGGCAATTGACTTCCAAGAGATCCGTTAGAACTTGTCCAACGTGTTAATGATCGGGGGCCTTATGGCGGTCATGCCAGTGAAAATCGGCCGATGGAGGATAAAAGCAGCTATTCGTGGAAGGTTCAAAGCATGTGTTTTCTTGGGCGATTTGAAGGGGAATAGTTGGTGCTCTTCCAATCCTTCAAGGCTAGTCCAAGGCAACTAAAAGCAAGCGATCTAAAGGCATTTGTAAAGTGATCTCTTTACTTGTATTGCATTGTATTTCATTGTAATTGCTTGTTGTACTTAGTTTATTGTTGTAAACTATTGTACGAGGTTTCTCCATCTCCGACTTGTGTCGAGAAGGAGTATTTATGATTAGTGAGTGTGTGTGCATCACTAGAGCTCTTTAGAGCTCGATCCGTGGAGTAGGAATCGTTCGATTTCGAACCACGTTATATCTCGTGTTGTGAGTTATGTTTGTTTTGTTTCGTTGCTTTATTATTTCTATTTCCACTGCGCTAACGAAATTGTAGAGACAAACGCAACGAATTCCATCTACGTACGAGCACGCGCTATTCACCCCCCTCTAGCGGCCTCAAATCTCTTACACGATGTTGACATGGTAGAACTTTAGCAACACCTGAATAGTCTGACTCTATTGGTCTTCATCCTTCTCTGGTCGCTTGGATGCTAACGTGGCAGATACCATGGACAACCAATCTTTGAGTGCCACATCATCACACACCTATACTTGATTTACATTTAACCTACACTTGGACTTCAGTCACTTAGAATCGATCTGGCCACACAGTCCTCCGGTCGCCTGGATATGATAGGGGCACTTGGATCCATTTGATTTGGTTAACTTGATCTTGCATTATAAGGTTAAACACAAATAAACAAATCTTGTATATGGTCTACTTGACATAGTATAGTTTCACTTCTCACTAGCCAAAAATTCAGTTCCTAGTCATCTTGGACTTCCCCTTGCTCAGAGTTTATTCCTCCAAGATTTTTCCTTGTCTAAGGTTCATTCTCTTAGGTCTTTCCCTTGCCTAATGTTCACTCCCCCTAGGACTTCCACTTGCATAAGGTTTACTCCTTTAGATCTTTCGCTTGCCCAAGGTTCACTTCCCTAGGACTTTCACATGTCTAAGGTTCAATCTCCTACGATTTTCCCTTGTCCAAGGTTCACCTCCTTAGAACTTTTACTTACCTAAAGTTTACTCCTTAGGACTTTTTCTTGTTCAAGATTCACTTCCTTAGGACTTCCACTTGCTTAAAGTTTACTCCCCTAAGATTTTTTCTTAGGGAAGATTCACTTTCTCAGGACTTCCACTTATCTAAGTTTTACTCTCTTAAAACTTTCCTTACCTAAAATTCATTCTCTTATGATTTCCACTATTTTATCAACACACTTTCAAGTATCCAATCAACCTAGTCGATCTATTTAGACCATCTCCTACTAAACTATGAGAATTGATTACTCCACTAATCTAAACATTAAAATCATAAGAGATTGATTGCGCCAATAGAAAGCTTCGTGGATTGACAACATATCAATAGTTAGCATATTCGTCGTATTTACCAGCTCCATATCTAGATTAAGGTGTACAAATAGATCCATATAAAATCTATTTCTCAAATATATCCCCGCATATCATATATAAGGACTCTATGTAAGAAAGGATTTATTCGATTTCATTTTATAAAGTTAGATCTAGTCATTGCAATTAATTCTATTCTTATATACAAAAAGCGATGCAAAAGGTAATAATGCATACCCCAAGCCCCTCTCAATGTCGGCTTCACAATAGTATGAAGGAAGGTAAATTAACTCATAGTTGATTACCATGTGACCATTTAAGTGAGAGGATTTTTTTTTTTTCTCATGGACACGTGCTAATTGAAAATTGATTCTTTCTCTATTAATAAAAATCTACTACTTGATGACCATCATGACACACTTATAGGGACTAATTCTTACATATAAATGTTCAATATCGAAGTAGGCTTATACATTTGATCATGATCCAGTGCTTTTGGAATTCTTTTTATTCGTGCTTACACCCACATCTAATTTTTTTTACATACAAATTATTTACTAATTACTAATAAAGTCTAGCCTTTACTCTTAGTCCTCTATTTCACTTCGATATTATTATGGATTAGAATGCAGAAAAAATGAATGTGTTTCCATATTATAAATAAGGAAGTGGAATAAGCTTCACAACTAGACTTGAGCTATTACAAGGTGGCAATAATTTTGTAGAACTTTATTGTCAAGTGAGATCGCCATGAGCTTATGGAGGCCTTATGGATAGGCATGGTAGTGCACGAAGCCTTGACCTTTTGAGACTGCGAACTCAGGACCGTTAGGAACATGACCTCGGAGTGTTACTATAATTGTGAATTTGATGTGTCATTACAATCATGATCTTGTTGTATCACTATGATCTCATTCACAGCTTCACAACAACACCACACGAGTTTACGATTGCTGAGATTAGGATTAGATATTTTTTTTTAGGGAGGATGAAAAGTTTATTCTATCTGATTTTAGTGGATAAAAATGGACTAAAATGATTTCATGAATGAATTTCAAATCTACTTGTCTATTATTTTTTTAGGTATATAGATAGAAAAAAGTTCTCAACTTTTCGTACCGTCTATATTTTCTCTCATTCACATTTCAAAATAAATAAAACATTAGACATTAGTTTCATTTGATTATAAGAATATTAAAATTGAAATGATAGGGTGAATTTTAATAAAAATCAAGTTATTATAATAAATATTAGAAATATTAAATGCGTCCTTTAAAAACACATATCAATTATAAGAAAAAATGGAATACTAATTCGTTACTAAACTTTAATATTGAACTTAAAATATTATTTTATGCTCGATTAATCTATCTATCTATATCCTATTTTATTTTGATAATTAATTAAATTTTAATTAATTATTATGTGTCTAAATTTCGTAAAAGGTTGAAATCGTTAATTTAGTAGTCCTCATCGATCTATTCCACGATCATTATGAAGAAGTCAAATCACGAAGATTTTTAATCTTGATACGATTGATTAAGATAAAAAAGGATCATTTGATACAATTTTTTTTTTAATTTGTATTCTAAAACCTACCTATATTCATTTCACTGTCTCAATAAACATTTCATCCCGTGAAATTTATTACATGTTTAAATGACAATTAAAAAAAGAAAAGAAAAGAAAAAACTGCGGGCAAGGCAATTGCCTAAATAATGTATAATTTTAATCCTTCCATCCAATTACAAATCTTTTCGTGTGAGGAAAAAGGAAGCAGTACCCGCAGCCCTAACTTCCGCTCTCTCCTTCAGGAATACCCATCGCTTCCTACTCCGGCGGTATCGTCCATCACCTAACCTGCTGCCGAACTCGTCAACGCGCTAGATCTTCTCACACTACCTGCCGGCGCCTCTCTGCCGACCGTCTCATGCCCTCAGGCCTCCGACCGCACGGAGCAAGCAGCTGGTCATCTTTCTATTCTTCTCCTACTGCCTTCGAGCCGAGATCTCAAGCCCTCGCTCTTCAGGCCTCTGACGAGCGTCGCCGAGAAGAAAAGCCTTCACCTTCTGTTTCATCTTTCTCCGATCAGCTTAGCCGAGGGCAGTGTCATCTGCCCATCAAAGCCGCTGACGACAATAACCTCTCAACGACTTATTGCCAAGCAACCGACTAGCAGTCCTCCCAATCACCCCTATTCTTCGGCGCTACTTTAATCTGGCCGGCATTAGTCGACAGCGTCTCACTAGCCGGGAGGCTGAGACCCGTCCTCGGCAAAGTGCCTGAAGGGAGAACCTACCGTCAGGCATCAGCTTTCTGTGGCACTGGCTTCCGTCAGTCAGTGACTCGGTGTAACGTTATTGTTTGAATTCTCAGTGGATGTAAGTATTCCTTTTGATTCTAGATACAACCTTGAGCTCGCTCATCGAACTGATCCATTTTAATTGAATCTTAATTTTAGTTGTTATTTATTGCTGACCGTAGGCCTTTGCAAGCTTCTGCTAACTTATGTCGTGAAGGAAGAGCAATGCAATTATGTGCATAACAAAGATAATAAAATGTAGAAAATGTACTTTAAGAAAATGTAGGTTGTGGAAATGGAGAATTAATATTTGTCAAGCAAGAAAATGTGAAAAAAGAGATGTTAGCGTAGTACTCACTCTGTTAAGAGTGCTGAAGCCATTGAAAACAGATATATGAAGTAATATTCCCTTGGTAGACCTTGAAAATACTTGAAGACTTGGAAAACTGATACATTATTTAGAATACCTTTACAAGTAGAGTTCCAATGCAATTTTTAGATTCTTCACATGATATTTTGAATTCTATGAAATTATTGGACATCCCATGCTATCTTTAACCCTTCATAAAATTATTAACATATTCATATCAATTTTTAATGTTTACATGAGCCCATTTGATATCCTTGGTTATTGTTAGAATATTGTGGATATGATTAGGGATAATTGTTATCCCTAAAACATCATTAGGAATAATTATTTCTTAGGATAGATTTTTGATTTATTCCTAGGATAGGGTTTTGATTTATTCTTTTGAATAAGCCCTAATCTTGTCTATAAATAGGGCTTCTTTCATGTAAGATAAGGATATCTCTAAATTATGAAATAACATGGTATCAGAGCATTAGGTTTCTTTTTAGGTTTCCGCAATTTTTTTTTCCTCTCTCCCGCGTTTCTCTCCCGAACGCGCCTCTTCTTTCTTTTCCGCAGCTGCGTTTCTTTCCCGAACGCGCGAGTTTCTCTTCCTCGCGCGAGCAAAGCCGACGACAGCGACATTTCTCTTCCTCGCGCGAGCAGAGCCGGTGAAAGGAAGCGTCCGACACGACTCCGGCGACGCCGAAGCACAGCAGAAGCGCGACCACGGCGGCGGCGAGATCCATCGCCGGCCTCTTCCCAACGGCGGCGGCGACAATTTCGGGCAGCTCATCTCCGGCGGTGGTCTCATCCATCATCATCATCTCCTCCACCCAATCACCTTTGGATTTCATCCATCCTCTACCCAAACAAGATATCTTCTTCTTCGTCGAACCTCCGACGGAACGCCCCTATTCCTTGCTCTCTGGCCGATCGACCTCTGCGTAGCTCAGTTCGTCTTCTCCGGCAAGATTTCCGACCTCCCGCAGATCGTCTTCATTTCTGGCAGCTTGGTTTCCCTCCGGCAGATCTTCTTCATTTCTGGCAGCTTGGTTTCCCTCCGGCAGCTTCATTGCAGCACCATTTCCAGCTGCCGACCATTTCCATCATCCATCTTCTCCAACTTCCGTTAGCACTTCCACAAATACTTATTTGAATTAGTGATTTCCACTCGATGTCGGTGAAGAACACAAGACGACTATTAGATTCCCATCCCTTCCAAAGAATGAATCCTTCCAGATTTAGAAACTCAATACGCGGATGGCGATTCTAATTCCCTGCTCACATTACACAGTTGGTATTTCCTTTATTGGTATATCTCGCTCTGCGAGTCCTTGGGTATTTGACTCTGGGGCCACCGATCATATCACTGGTAATAGATCTCTTTTTTCTTCACTATCTACTTCCGGTTATTTACCATTTGTCACCATGGCAAATGGTTCTCGAATCGATCTCGGTATTGGTATTGCTCATCCTTCTCATCTTTTCCATTCATAATGTTCTGAGCCCCCTTTAATTTGTTATCAATAAGTCCCTTACTTCTCTTGATTGATCGTCTGCGTCGCTTACTAAATCTTACGTGTCATTACAGACCGAGTACGGGAGGATGATTAGCTCGGATATGAGTCTCACGGCCTATATCGATTTCACTGTGCCTCTTTTGTTTGGTTCATGACATCTCTCACTTGTTATTCATGCTCGGTTGGGACATCCTAGTCTTGATAAGTTAAAACAATTACATCCTAGTTTTCTCATTTAAAGTCTTTATCTTGTAGTATCGGTTAAGCAGCGTATGCTCGTAGTTCATTTTCTCCTCGCGTTATAAGTCGGGCTACATCTCCTTTTGCTTTGGTTCATTCCGATATTTGGGGTCCGAGTCGTGTTTCTTCTACATTCGGATCACGATATTTTGTTACCTTCATAGACGATTTTTCCCGTTGCACTTGGCTATATCTGATGAAGGATCGTTCAGAATTGTTTTCTATTTTCCAATCTTTTTTTAATGAAGTCAAAACACAATTTGGTATCCCTCTTCGATCCTTGCAAAGTGACAATGCACGTGAGTATCTATCTACTCCGTTTCAGACCTTCTTAGCGTCTCAGGGCGTATTACATCCTGGAGATGCATTTGCCCATCCAGGATGGAAACAGGCTATGCTGGACGAAATGAGTGCCTTACGGAGCTGTGGGACTTGGGACCTCGTCCCTCTACCACCAGGAAAATCAGTTGTTGGCTGTCGATGGGTATATACGGTGAAGGTTGGTCCAGACGGAATGATTGAAAGACTTAAGGCTCGTCTTGTTGCTAAAGGTTATACTCAGATCTTTGGATTGGATTATGGGGATACTTTTTCCCCTGTTGCTAAAATGTCTTCGATACGTCTATTCATGTCCATTGCTGCGATTCAACACTGGCCTCTTTATCAGTTAGACATCAAGAATGCGTTCTTACATGGTGACCTGCTCGAAGAAGTCATACGGAAGCGACCTCCGTGTTTTGTTGCTCGGGGAGTCTTCGGTCTTGTATGCCAGCTTGCGAAAATCTTTATACGGTCTCAGCGATCACCTAGAGCATGGTTCGGTAGAGATTCAAGATTGTAATTCAGATTCGGCATGACTCGAGCGAGGTGACATTCTTTTATCGCCACTCATCTACCGTCAGATCTATCTAGTGGTTTATGTTGATGATATTGTCACATGTGTGATCATCTTGGAATTTCACAGGTGAAACATCTTTTCAAACATTTCGAGACAAAAAGATCTCAAGAACTCAAATATTTCTTGGGGATAAGTAGACAATCCGGAAATGGGATCATTATATCCCAAAAGAAATATACTGATGGATATTCTAGAAAAAGCAGGAATGTTAAACTCAAAGACAATGACAACCCTATGGATCCTAATGTTAAGCTCCCGCCAAATCGTGGAGCCTCTACCAGATCCCGAACGATACAAAGCGACAAGAGGAGACTAAACTACCTTCGCATACTCGTCCGGATATCTCATTCCGTAAGTGTAGTAAGTCGATTTCAACTCTCCGTGTAAAGAATATTGGGATCTTTGTGATTCACATTGTTAGATATATCAAAGGCGCGCTCAGAAAAGGTCTTTTGTTCAAAACAAAGGACATACTCGAGTTATAGGATATTCTCGATGTAGGCGCGGATCTCCAATTGATAGGAGATCCACCTCTGGTTTTTGTATATTTGCCGAGGTAACCTTGTTTCTGAAAAGCAAAAAGCGTAATGTTGTGGCGAGATCCAGCATGGAGGCAGAGTATCGAGCTATGGCTATATTGACCAAGAGCTTATACGGCTCAAACAATTGCTTCGAGCTCAGTTTGGAGATGTTACACAAATGTCACTCATATGTGATAACAGCCGCTACGCATATCGCGTCAATCCAGCTTTTCATGAGAGGACAAAACATATCAAGTCGATTGTCACTTACGAGAGAAAGTCATATCTGGAGAAATATCTACTAGTTTTGTTAACTCGCATGATCAACTAGCAGATATGTTTACTAAGTCTCTGAGAGGTCCCCGAATTGACTACATATGTAACAAGCTAGGTGCATATAATTTATATGCTCCTGCTTGAGGGGGAGTGTTAGAATATTGTGGATATGATTAGGGATAATTGTTATCCCTAAAACATCATTAGGAATAATTATTTTTTAGGATAGATTTTTGATTTATTCCTAGGATAGGGTTTTGATTTATTCTTTTGAATAAGCCATAATCTTGTCTATAAATAGGGCTTCTTTCATGTAAGATAAGGATATCTCTAAATTATGAAATAACAGTTATTATGTGCATAGCTCATATAAAATCCAAAAGAGATGTACAGACGCAACCTTAGTTATTTACTTTAGCCTGATGCAGCAGTTGGCCAGATGCCTAAGGTTTGATATAGGTCGATTGTTATTAAATGAAGGAAACTTAGAGTTCCACAGGAAGGAGTGAAATCTTTCATATAGAAGTTGGACTAACTTGAATGAAAGTCATCATGTTCAAGTTGTAGACATTGGAAAACTAGAACAAGATGACTTTGTGTAACACCCCTCCTAGTCTTTCCACTCTCTACTAGGGGAGATGTCACTACTTTACTGTCTTTATCTTTAATTCATGCAATATGCTAACAACTAGAATAATCATAAGGACCTTTACATCACTTAAACAATATCAAACATGACATAAGAAACTAAAATCTGATTTAAACATCTGCACTTAGGATCTTTTACTTCCACTGTTCCGTCGCCACACACACCCAGCACTTCATCCGCCATGCCACCTTACTGAAGCTTTTCTTTACCTTTATCTGCAGTATAAGGAAATGCAAACTATAAGCAATAATGCTTAGTAAGTACTTTCTATGCTCACAAAAACATGCACTGTATGAAATCATGTAACTAGTTCTCTTGCCCTGGATACATTGATACACATGCAAACATAACTGGAAATCATAACTCTGATTACTTGTCTCTTGTATAAAATCATGCTCTTAAGTGTTTTAAAACTTGTAAACAGTGTATCTGAACTGAAATGATTAACTTTGAAAACTTTTACTTATACTTATACTGATACTTCAAAATAATAATCATCCTGGATATGGGCCCGACATAGTACCAGAGCGATTCCTAATAGGTGGTGCAACCACCGAACCTACTAGTAATCAAATCGAGGGTCTCGGCAGTGGTGATGCGATATGCCTGTCAAAAAGAAAAATACTTCCTTTATACTTATATTCTTATACATATCAAGGAAATGCTCTTAATCCCTAAATCACAAACGGGAGCACTATAAAGATCATTATGCTTCAATTTCAAAATCGAAATGGGAGCATACTGAAGATCGTTGTGCTCTTAATCTTCAATTCGAACGGGGAGCATCTTTAAATTTTCTTTATAAAGGAAATATTTTTACATCTTACTCTACATCATACATATAATTGTAAGCTACAACTCATCTACAACATACATATCATAAATCACATTCTTATCTCAATTACCCATAATATAACCAGAAAATCACGTGAATCGAAAACATCATGCATAATTGGAAATAACATGCATATAAACTGCTCAACCATGTAACTGGAAATAACAAGCACAGAAAAACATATCAATGACATACGATAACTACTTATACTGCAGGTGAGCAATACTTACCTTTGATTGCTTTAACTTATATTTGTAAAACCTAATGAGATGCAACCTTCTATCCCGCCCTAGCAGTTGCCCTCTAAGGTCTCTTGAATCCCACCTTTCCTTGGATTCGGCGGAGAAGACAACCCTAGGAGAAAATTCTCCTTGATGTGTGGTTCGGCGGTGGAGGGACCAAGAGAGAGTAGAGAGGTGTCCTCTAGGGTATTAGGGAGGTTAAATTTATAACCGTCAAGGCTTAACCTATTCCCTTATAAATTTCCTTAAATCTCTCTTTAACAGAATTAATTCCTTCTTCAATTAAATTCGTGACTTCTCCCTAATCATATAAAATTTTTATTGGATTTTTGATGACTCACCCCTTTTTGAAAAATTTCCTATTAAATTAATCCACGAGGAAGAAATTATGGAGGCTCTTTCTTTCTTCTTTTTTTTTTCTTTGATTCGGCGGCGGTTTAAAGGAGAGGAGAGAGAGATTCTATAATAAAAATAATCTATATATATATATATATATATAAATTAGAGTTTTCTTCATTTAATTACCCCTTTAAATAATTAGTCAAATTAACCAATCTTTCTTTTTTTTCCGCCTATAGATATATTTTGTTATATCCTATCCATTGGTAATCTTATGACTTAGTAGTGGGAAGTCTATTCTTCCAAACCAACGGTTCATGGTTCAAGCCTCGACTAACGAACCAATTATTTCTATTTATTATTATTATTATTATTCTATTCCTATTTTTATTATTCTTATTCTTATTCTTATTTCTATTTTTACTCTAATAAAAATAGGAATTAAAATTTGGGATGTTACAATCCCTTATACCTTATAAAAGTTTCGTCCTCGAAACTTAGAAAAGCTCAGGGTACTTTTGCTTCATGTCATCCTCACGCTTCGTGTGCTTCTTCAACCCTTTGACTTTGCTTATAAGACTTTTACTAACGGTATTTTTTGTTTCTTAGTTTCGATTGCTCGATCTATTATCCGAATAGGTCGACTTTCATAACTTAGATCCGATGCGAATCAACTGTCTGTGTGGCTCAATCACTTGGTTGGTCTGACGTGCTTCTTAAGCATCAAAATACAAAATACATTGTGGATAGTGACATTTCTGTGGTAGCTCTAGCTCATAAGCTACCTTACCAACTCTCTTGGTGATCGGTAGGGCCTATATATCAGGATTTAACTTGCCTTTCTTCCCAAATCTCATTACTCCTTTCATAGGAGCTACCTTAATGAAAACCGAATCTCCGACTTGGAACTCTAGGGTCCGGTCTGACATCTACAGAACTCTTACATCGACTTTGGGGCGCTCTATCTTTTGACGTATGTTCTTTATAGCTTTGGTGGCGTCATCTATAAAATCAGGTCTTGAGTCCCATTTCTTTCTTTCTCGCCACCCTCATACCAAGATAGCGATCGTGATCTCCTTCCATACAAGGCTTCATAAGGTGCCATTCCAATTGTGGTTTGATAACTATTATTATAGGCAAACTCTGCCAAACACAAATATTTGCACCAGCTTCCTTTAAAATCCAAGGCACAAGCTCTGAGCATGTCATCCAAAAATCGATTCACTCTTTGCTTCGCCATCCGTCATGAGGATGAAAATGCAGTCTTGAATCGTAACTTAGTCGAGGGCTTTACGAACACACTCCCGTGTGAAGTGAAGTATCTCTCTATCGAGATAATGGTTTAGGTACTCCATGCGCCTAATCACTTCCTTGACGTATAAGCCCGGGCTAATCGCTCCGTAGAGTATGATATTACGATGGCGTGAAGTGAGCAGACTTTGTCAATCTATCGACAACTACCCAAATAGAATCGTAGCCATTGGTTGTTTTGGGCAATCCTACTATGAAATCCAAGGCTAGTTCCTCCCACTTCCATTCTGGAATCTGGATAGGTTGTAGAACTCCTCCTGGTCTCTGGTGTTCGTCTTTCACTCTCTGACATGTCAGGCAAGTGTTAACATACTTAGTCACGTCCCTCTTCATATCTTGATACATCTTGGTGGATCCAGGATGCATCGAATATGGGGCCCCATGAGCTTCTTCTAGGATCTTCTTTCTTAAGTCTGGGTCATTGGGGATACATAGGCGTTCACCCAAATATAATACCCCACTATCAGAGACACGGAATCCTTCATCCTTCCCTTTTTGGATCTCTTGCTTGATCCTTTGGATGCTAGGATCTTTGTCCTGTCTCGCTAATATATCCTCAAATAGTGTAGGTACTATGGTCAAGGCGGAGAGCTGTCCAGAAATGATCTCAACTCCAAAATTCATTATCTCTTTCTCCAGTGGTTGGGATAATGTTGCTAGGGACATTAAGGTGGCGCATGATTTTCTACTCAGCGCGTCTGCTACTTTGTTTGACTTTCCAGGATGGTAGTGGATTTCACAGTCATAGTCCTTTACTAACTCAAGCCATCTACGCTGTCGCATATTCAAATCCTTCTGAGTGAAGAAGTACTTCAGACTCTGGTGATATGTGTAAATCTTGCATTGGACTCCATATAAGTAATGTCTCCAAACTTTCAGAGCAAAGACCACTGCTGCCAACTCAAGGTCATGAGTGGGGTAATTCTTTTTCATAGTCCTTGAGTTGTCTAGATGCATAAGCAATGACTTTACCCTTCTGCATAAGCACTGCTTCGAGTCCCATCTTGGATGCATCACTATATAGGTCAAATCCCTCATTAGTCATTACTTTCTGGAAGGGTAAGCACTAGAGCACTTGTGAGTCTTCTCTTTAATTCAAGAAAGTTATTTTCACAATCTTCGGTCCATTCGAACTTCTTATTCTTTCTAGTAAGAACCGTCAACGGTGTAGCTATCCTTGAGAAGTTTTCCACAAACTTTCGATAGTACCCTGCTAATCCGAGGAAACTTCTGACTTCACTGACATTCTTTGTCAATTCCACCATCGATCGCTTCTATCTTTGTCGGGTCTACCATAACTCTATCTTTTGAAATAACATGACCCAGAAACGATATTCGATCAAGCTAAAACTCACACTTTGAGAACTTTGCATATAATTGTCTTTGCTGAAGGGTCTGCAAGATTGTCTTCAAGTGTTCGACATATTCTTCCTGGGTTCTCGAGTAGATAAGGATGTCGTCAATGAAAACGACCACAAACTTGTCAAGGTACTCCTTAAATATCCGATTCATCAAGTCCATAAACATAGCGGGTGCATTTGTCACTCCGAAGGGCATGACCACGAACTCATAGTGTCCATACCTCGCTCGAAGGTTTTCAGATATCATCCTCTTTAACTCTTACTTGATGATAACTGATCGCAAGTCAATCTTGGAGAAAGCGTGGCTCCCTTCAATTGATCAAATAAATCCTCTATCCTCGGCAGAGAGGATATCCGCTCGATTGTCACTGATTTAAAGCTCGGTAGTCTATGACACCTCATAGATCCATCTTTGTTTTCACGAACAACACCGGAGCTCCCGTAGGGGAATGACTAGGCGGATGAATCCCTTGTCTAATAACTCCGTAATTGTTCTGAAGCTCTTTCAATTCATGGAGCCATACGATAGGTGCTTTTGAGATTGGGTTGGTACTGTGAATAAGTTCAATCTCAAACTCAACTTCCTTCTAGGTGCTAGTCCCGGTAGCTCGTCAGAAATACTTTCGGTAGTCACATACGATTGGGACTTCTTCCAACTTTCGCTTCTTTCTTGCTTAGTATCAACTAGATGTGCTAAATACCGGTCATCCACTAGCTAGCATCTTCCGAGCTTCCATGCGGGCAAGAACTTCTTAGTCTTCTTCCTCGTTCTCCAATAAACTCAAATTGGCCTCGGCCTCTCGGGTCGAATACTACCGCTTCGCTACGACACTCAACGGAAGCACCGTACTTGCTAAGAAAGTCCATTCCAAAGATCGACATCATAGTCATGCATGTCCAACAAGATTAAATCATTATAAAGCTCTGCATGCGAAATTACAGACGCGACCGCAAGGTGTAGATGTCATTATTTCATTGACCAAGGTAGGGTCGTTAAAAGCGAATATCTAAGGTATCCGGAGTTATATCTATCTTCTTAGCAAATGTCATAGACATGAAAGAATGGGTTGCCCAAGATGTCAAGATCAAAGACGAGTAAAGATCGACTAAGGATAGGTATCTCGAACCACCGTAGTAGAAGCATTTGCTACCTCTTCCTCGTGAGGAGAAGATCCGCCATTAGGTGTAATCGATGGAGCTCTAATCTTCCTTGGTGATGTAAGGACCCTCCAAAGGTTCTCCTTGTGATCCGATGTAGCTAAGTCGCCTCACTCCATAGTAGACTACGGCGGAGGTAGATTGGTCTTGTGGGGCATTTGTTTGGCGAAGTGTCCCTCGACACCACATATATAACACCCGCTCATGCCCTGACGGCAAACTCCTGGATGCTTCCTCCTACACTTAGAACATGTTGGATACGTAGGATGCTTACTGGCTGAACCTTCCTTTGCATTATTCCATTGTTTCCTCTTGCCATTTTTGTTTCGCTTCAGCTCAATTACCGCCTCGAGGTTTCGACTCGAACTTCACGACTTTTGTTTTCTATCGAGGCTAGCTTCTGGTGCTTGATACTATTCATGTAATGCTCCGTGATTAGCGCACTACTGACTAGCTCTTTAGTGGTCTGTGGTCTATTAATTCTACCAGCTACATTCAGAGCTATCTCCCGTCTCAACATCTTTAGCATCAACCAAACTCTTTCCTTCTCAAGACATAAAGTAGTCAACCTATCAATCTCTTTACCGCTATTTCATCGACAAATTCTCTTGTCGGAACTCCGTGAACTCATCATAAGATGATCAAGTGAAACCACTATAAGACTATTATCACTACTTTTTATCATCTTCATATACATATTTAGATATGCTCTATTACTTACTGTCTATCATCTTCATATATATATATGCAAGCATGTTTAACTCAAAGAAAACATTCTAAGTGAGCAAGTTTAACTTAAAAGGAGCATTCCTTACTACTCATAAAGTAAATAAAACAGATAAATACTTGCTTACTTGGAGGCGGCAGGACTGATGCTCGATGTGTGTGTGACGGAAGGGCGGAAACTCGCTCTGATACCATCTTGTAACACCCCTCCTAGTCTTTCCACTCTCTACCAGGGGAGATGTCACTACTTTACTGTCTTTATCTTTAATTCATGCAATATGCTAACAACTAGAATAATCATAAGGACCTTTACATCACTTAAACAATATCAAACATGACATAAGAAACTAAAATCTGATTTAAACATCTGCACTTAGGATCTTTTACTGCCACTGTTCCGTCGCCACACACACCCAGCACTTCATCCGCCATGCCACCTTACTGAAGCTTTTCTTTACCTTTATCTGCAGTATAAGGAAATGCAAACTATAAGCAATAATGCTTAGTAAGTACTTTCTATGCTCACAAAAACATGCACTATATGAAATCATGCAACTAGTTTTCTTGCCCTGGATACATTGATACACATGCAAACATAACTGGAAATCATAACTCTGATTACTTGTCTCTTGTATAAAATCATGCTCTTAAGTGTTTTAAAACTTGTAAAGCAGATTCGAATCGAAATGATTAACTTTCAAAACTTTACTTATACTTATACGATATTTCAAAATAATAATCATCTCGATATGGGCTCCGATAGTACTAATGCGCTGCGATTCCTAATAGGCCGGGTGGCCAACCACCGAACCTACTAGGTAATCAAATCGAGGGCCTCACGGCTAAATCGATGCCTTGTGACATGCCCTCACAAAAGTAAAATACTTTCTTTATACTTATATTCTTATACATATCAAGGAAATGCTCTTAATCCCTAAATCACAAATGGGGAGCACCATAAAGATCATTATGCTCGACTTCAAAATCAAATGGGGAGCATATCAAGATCACAGTGCTCTTAATCCCCAATTCGAACGGGGAGCATCTTTAAATTTTCTTTATAAAGGAAATATTTTTACATCTTACTCTACATCATGCATATAATTGTAAGCTACAACTCATCTACAACATGCATGATCATAAATCACATTCTTATCTTAGATCTCAACATGATGCTGAATTACCCATAATATAACGGTAAAATCGAGAATCAAAACATCATGTATAATCGAAATAATATGCATATAAACTGCTCAACCATGTAACTGGAAATAACAAGCACAGAAAAAACATATCAATGACATACGATAACTACTTATACTGCAGGTGAGCAATACTTACCTTCGATTGCTTTAACTTATATTTGTAAAACCTAATGAGATGCAACCTTCTATCCCGCCCTAGCAGCTGCCCTCTAAGGTCTCTTGAATCCCACCTTTCCTTGGATTCGGCGGAGAAGACAACCCTAGGAGAAAATTCTCCTTGATGTGTGGTTCGGCGGTGGAGGGACCAAGAGAGAGTAGAGAGGTGTCCTCTAGGGTATTAGGGAGGTTAAATTTATAACCGTCAAGGCTTAACCTATTTTCTTATAAATTTCCTTAAATCTCTCTCTTTAACAGAATTAATTCCTTCTTCAATTAAATTCGTGACTTCTCCCTAATCATATAAAATTTTTATTGGATTTTTGATGACTCACCCCTTTTTGAAAAATTTCCTATTGAATTAATCCACGAGGAAGAAATTATGGAGGCTCTTTCTTTCTTTTTTTTTTTTTCTTTGATTCGGCGGCGGTTTAAAGGAGAGGAGAGAGAGATTCTATAATAAAATAATCTATATATATATATATATAAATTAGAGTTTTCTTCATTTAATTACCCCTTTAAATAATTAGTCAAATTAACCAATCTTTCTTTTTTTTTCGCCTATAGATATATTTTGTTATATCCTATCCATTGGTAATCTTATGACTTAGTAATGGGAAGTCTATTCTTCCAAACCAACGGTTCATGGTTCAAGCCTCGACTAACGAACCAATTATTTCTATTTATTATTATTATTATTCTATTCCTATTTTTATTATTCTTATTCTTATTTCTATTTTCCTCTAATAAAAATAGGAATTAAAATTTGGGATGTTACACTTTGGCTTGACAGTGCATGGTGGAATAGCGAGGGAGAGAAGAGAGTTAAGGGAGAGAAGGTAGGAGAGGGGAGAAGGAGAGGAGTCCCGGATAGAAGGAAGGTGGGCGATTGATGAAAGGCCGTGGCATGCGAGAGAATTCGAGGAGTACCTAATAGAAGGAAGGTGGGTGATTGACGATAGGCTGTGGCATGCAAGAGAATTCGAGGAGAGAGAAGGGAGAGTTAAATATTATTCCGAACCTTTTAAAAATGACACTAATATGATTAAATACAATTAAATTTGAACTATCCTTTACATAAATTTAAAATTGGCCAATTAAATTGGACAAACTAAATCCAAATCAAGCCGACGTTGAACTCACTTGATTTTAGTCACCATATCTACTCAATAAGTTACACCTAACCTTGAATTGACTTCCATTTGACTCCAAAATCTCAAAATTTTAGTTTGATTTAACTTAACTAATTATCTAAAAAATTTAAATAGGATAAAATTTGGTATCTAACATTAGTGAATATTTTCCTTCATGTTCTATTTTTTTATAACAGAAGCTTGTGTGAGCAAGTGGTGGGAAAACTAGAGATTGGTAAGATCATGTCAAACTTCTCTTCCTTTCTATTTTCTCTCTACTTTGGTTTAAGCATTAAGAGATAACTAGAGTTTAATAGGATTCGTTAATTAAATGAAAATTTATTTGTTTAAGTTAAAAAATAATTCATTTGTGTTTTTCACTATTTTTAATTAATTTCATTGAAATATCATTGAAGATAAATGATAACTACAATAGGTGTGCCTGAATGGATCATATTATTGTTTAAAAGATATTCTATCCAGTTTAGTTCAAAGCTGTAAAATATTTTTAGCTTTGGCCCTTCTATGTTGAAGGTGATAACCGCTCCATCATCCATTTTGACTTTCTCTAGAACTACTTTGAACCCAATGCAACTCATTCAAGATCACTTGGTTACAAGGAAAAGGGTTAGCGTATGTCATCCATTCACCTTGACAGGATTGTAGTGTTAGTAGAGCGGGGAACTCTTAAGAAGAATCAATCGACATGACATGTTGAACTGTTCATCCTCGAGTTTGTTGTTAACATGCGTTGAATCAATTGAAGTGATTGAATTCAAGTCCTATAGAGTGATTGTGCCCTCACATAAAGATAGGTTCCGCTTCCATTAGCTCTACAATGGAATCACTGTAGGAGGTAATCTTAAAGACTACCAGAGTCTTTTCTTTTTAAGGGTCAATAGCATGTGCCAAACCTAAATAGACGAATAACTTCTTTCAGTTCTTATCCCAACTTCCCATTTTTGAGAAAGAGTTGGATTGGTGCATGGACCTCTTCATTTTTTGAAAGTACTTTAGGTCTTCAAAAATTATATATTGTATACTTGATTACTGACATAAACGGGGCAATGGAATGAGTGCATCCTTTCACACGTGCTGTTAGAAGAGAGGGGTAGAGAGAATCAAAGGAGAAGAGAATTCGCAAACAAAGAGGAATCCATCTCTAGGTTTAAATGAAATAAAATAACTTTATTAATCCAAAACTAATCACCCTTATAAGAGCTTTGACCCGTGTTTAAATAGACTAGGAATTAAAAAAAATCGTAACAAAATAGAAAAAAACAAAAACAAATTGAAACAATCAAAATTCTAATTTACTGGGTTGGAGCGGCGGTGTGACACGATCATGTCATGTAACATGGGCTGGCCGTGTTGATGACCACGGTCGTGGTGAAGGCCACGGGCAAGCCGTTCTCCTCTCGGGAGATTACTTCTTCCTCGGCAGTTTGGGGCACAATTGTCATTGAGCATGACCTGGCCGTGTTGGGAACTACAACCGTGGTGGGGACCATGGGAAGGTCGTGGTTCCCACTGGAGGCCTTTGTTGAACACGGAATGACCCATGCTTATGGTGGTGACCATGGGTAGGCTGTGGTAGTCTCTGGGAGCTCCTTTATGCCTCGTTCCAATTCAAAATGAAATATATCCATGTCAAAGGGCCATGGAGGTGTTGAAATCCTTGTTTTAGAGCTCAATTTCTCCTCGTCATGACTTGAGGAAGACGAGATCACTTCTTAAGATAAGAGTTGATCGAGTTGCTAGATGCGCTTGCATTAGTACTAATGCAAGCGGATAGCGGGATGGGTGCATCCTTCCATGCGCACTGTTAGAAGAGAGGGGTAGAGAGAATCGAAGGAGAAGAGAATTCACAAACAAAGAGGAATCTACTTCTAAGTTTAAACAAAACAAAATAACTTTATTAATCTAAAACTAATCATCCTTACAAGAGCCTTGACCCGTGTTTAAATAGACTAGGAATTGAGAAAAATCCGTAAGAAAATAGAAAAAATTCAAAAACATATTGAAACAATCAAAATCCTAATTCACTGGGCTGGAGTGATGGCGTGACACGACTGTGCCATGTAACATGGGTTGTCTGTGTTGACGACCACGACCGTGGTAAAGACCATAGACAAGTCGTGCTCCTCTCGGGAGACAACTTCTTCCTTGGCAGCTTGGGGTACGCCCGTGTCATTGAGCATGGCTTAGTCGTGTTGGGGAATACGGACAGGCTATGGTTCCCACTGGAGGCCTTTGTCGAACCACAAAATGACCCATGCCCGTAGTGGTAACCACGTGTAGGCCATGATAGCCTCTGGGAGCTGGGAGCTTCTTTATGCCTTGTTCCAATCCAAAATGAAACATATCCATATCAGGGGGCCATTGAGGTGTTGAAATCCTTGTTTTGGGGCTCAATTTCTCTTCGTCATGACTTAGAGGAAGGCGAGATCGCATCTTAAGATAAGAGTTGATCGAGTTTCTGGATGCACTTGCATCAGTCGTCCGGAGTTGAAAAGAAATCGTTCTCGAGTTCGAACCAGTCCCATCACCTTCTTTGGCATAAAAAATCATACCCTCTCGGATGTGTCCTCGGTCTATTAGCTTTATCACCTGTTGCTTTGCCAGTAAATCTAAGACGTTTTATGAAGAATAGGACATAGGTGACTTTCTCTTGTGTGATCACCTCTAAATACTTGGACATAAAAAGAATAGGAGAGATAGAAGATACCAATATAGGTGTGGGATCCACCAATATAGGTGTGGGATCCTCTCACCAGGGTACAATCTCTTGTCTTTCGATATATGTATTTTTTCGTCCATCGTATATAACTTCGCAATTAGGTGGCCAAGGTGGTTCCAACAATACGCAATGTGCAATCATCGTTTCAACCTTAGGGAGGAGAAAATTCCTTTCAATAGTCATCGTCTTGTGGTTATCTTTATAAAGTACCTTGTCATCGTCGCCCTCGTCGTAGACACTCATGTCGTCTTCATCGTAGATGTTCATGTCTTCTTCGTAGATGTCCGTGTCTTCTTCAACAAATATGTCGTCCTTATCGTGAATGCTCATGTCCATGTCTTCTTCAATCGATATGTCATCTTCTTCGTAGATGCCATTGTCTTCTTCAACCGATATGTCGTCTTCATTGTATATGCTCATGCCTTCTTCAACTAACCAAGGCTGCTCGTACCCATATCTTTACATGACCTCATCAACATCATTTTCGTCGTAGATGGGGTCTTCTGTAACACCCCCCCTAGTCTTTCCACTCTCTAACAGGGGAGATGTCACTACTTTACTGTCTCTATCTTTAATTCATGCAATATACAAATGCAATATGCTAACAACTAAAATAATCATAAGGACTTTTACATCACTTAAAAAATAACCATTTCAAGATCTTCACCTAACATGCAAGTATTAAAACTAACCCAATATGACTCTAGCATTCTTTGGTCTCAACCATAAATAATCCAGTTGAACTTCAACAATATCAAAAGAAAACAAGAAACTAAAAATCTGATTTAGACATCTGCACTTAGGATCTTTTACTTCCACTGTTCCGTCGCCACACACACCCAGCACTTCATCCGCCATGCCACCTTACTGAAGCTTTTCTTTACCTTTATCTGCAGTATAAGGAAATGCAACTATAAGCAATAATGCTTAGTAAGTACTTTCTATGCTCACAAAAACACGACCGTATTTAAATCATGCAACTAGTTCTCTTACCCTTGATACATTGATACACATGCAAGCACAACTGGAAATTATAATTCTGAATACATATCTCTTGTATAAACCATGCTCTTAAGTATTTTAAAACTTATAAACAGTGTATATGAACTGAAATGATTAATTTTGAAACTTTTACTTATACTTATACTGATACTTCAAAATAATAATCATCCTGGATATGGGCCCTAAGATAGTATCACGCGCAGATTCCTAATAGTCGGTGTACCAACCACCGAACCTACTAGGTAATCAAATCGAGGGTCTCACCATGCGAAAATCGATGCCTTATACATGCCTCACAAAAGTAAAATACTTCCTTTATACTTATATTTTTATACATACATCAAGGAAATGCTTAATCTCCTAAATCACAAATGGGGAGCACCATAAAGATCATTATGCTTCAATTTCAAAACTGAAATGGGGAGCATACTGAAGATCGTTGTGCTCTTAATCCCCAATTCGAACGAAGAGCATCTTTAAATTTTCTTTATAAAGGAAATATTTTTACATCTTACTCTACATCATGCATATAATTGTAAGCTACAACTCATCTACAACATGCATGATCATAAATCACATTCTTATCTCGATCTCAACACGATGTCAATTACCCATAATATAAAAAATCGCAGAATCGAAAACATCATGCATAATCGAAATAATATGCATATAAACCGCCAACCATGTAACTGAAATAATACATGTAAAAAATATATCAATGACATACGATAACTACTTATACCGCAGTGAGCAATACTTATCTCTACGCTTTTCACCAATTTATACTGTTTTTCAGAAAGAGAAGACCTCTATGTGTTTCTTTGCTTTAGCGTGATACTCTATCAAGTTCATGGAGATCCTCTTGAAAATCCCTCTTGAATTATCCAAAGGAAAGACAACCTTTTCCTCGTCTACGGCTGTAGAACAGAGAGAGATCGAGAGAGAGAAAGAGGGACGAGAGAGAGAGAGAGGCTAGGAGGAGAGAGAGAGAAAATCGTCTGAGATTTATAGAGAGAAAGAAATAAAATTTATATAAATTAAGGTTTTTTCTTAACCTAATTATCCCTTTAAATATATATCTGCATTAGAACACTTATACATAAATCGGGAGTTTTTTCTCAATAAGTATTTAATCCACCACCCCGCTTCGTAACGCTCTTAATTTTTTAGACAAGATTCTGGCTCCATCCTCGTATGGATACATCAAACTTTCTATCCTGGCCTTCCGGTAGAAGTACATGGTGGGTCTACCATAGTGCTCGAAATGTAGTTCAATTCGCCGCATTATATAACGTATTTAGGTCATAACTGCCGCTTTCAGATCCTACATGATGAGCAATACGTAAACTGAAAAAGTTTCGTCCTCAAAACTTAGAATATCTCGGGTACTTTGCTCATATCATCCTCACGCTCCTGTGTTGCTTCTTCAACCCTTTCGACTTTGCCATAAGACGTTTACTAACGGTATTTCTTTATTTCTTAGTTTCCTGACTGCTCGATCTATTATCTGAATAGGTCGACTTTCATAACTTAGATCTGTCTGAATCTGTACCGTCTGTGGCTCAATCAGTTAGTTGGTGTCTGAGACGTGCTTCTTAAGCATTGAAACATGAAATACATTGTGGATAGCTGACATTTCCTGTGGTAGCTCTAGCTCATAAGCTATCTTACTAACTCTCTTGGTGATCAGGTAGGGGCCTACATATCTAGGACTTAACTTGCCTTTCTTCCCAAATCTCATTATCCCTTTCATGGAGCTACCTTAATGAACCGAATCTCGACTTGGAACTCTAGGGTTCTGCGTCGGACATCGGCGTAACTCTTACATCGACTTTGGCTCTATTTTTGACGTATGTTCTTTATAGCTTTGGTGGCGTCATCTATAAAATCAGTCTTGAGTCCCATTTCTTTCTTCTCGCCACCTTCATAGCAAGCGGATAGGCGATCTCATCTCCTTCCATCTGAGGCTTCATAAGGTGTTATTCGATTGTGGTTTGATAACTATTATTATATAAACTCGCCAAACACAAAATATTTGCACGACACTTCCTTTAAAATCCAAGGCACAAGCTCGAGCATGTCCTTCAAAATCGATTCACTCTTTCTCATTTGCTTCATACATGCGAGGATGAAATGCGATCTTGAATCGTAACTTAGAGGGCTTTCAACACACTCCAGGAAGTGTGAAGTGAAGCGCTCTATCTCGAGATAATGGTCTTAGGTACTCCATGCGGTCTAATCACTTCTCGATATATAGCTAACTGTTCCACGGAGTATGATATTCGATAGGCGTGGCGAGTGGCGACTTTGTCAATCTATCGACAACTACCCAAATAGAATCGTAGTCATTGGTTGTTTTGGGCAGTCCTACTATGAAATCCATGGTTGGTTCTTCCCACTTCCATTCTGGAATCTGGATAGGCTGTAGAACTCCTCCTGGTCTCTAGTGTTCGGCTTTCACTCTCTGACATATCAGGCAAGTGCTAACATACTTAGCCACGTCCCTCTTCATACCAAGCCACCAGAATTTCCCTTTCATATCTTGATACATCTTGGTGGATCTAGGATGCATCGAATATGGGTCCCATGAGCTTCTTCTAGGATCTTCTTTCTTAAGTCTGGGTCATTGGGGATACATAGGCGTTCACCCAAACATAATACTCCACTATCAGAGACACGGAATCCTTCATCCTTTCCTTCTTGGATCTCTTGCTTGATCCTTTGGATGCTAGGATCTTTGTCCTGTCTCGCTAATATATCCTCAAACAGTGTAGGTACTATGGTCAAGGCGGAGAGCTGTCCAGAAATGATCTCAACTCCAAAATTCATTATCTCTTTCTCCAGTGGTTGGGATAGTGTTGCTAGGGACATCAAGGTGGCGCATGATTTTCTACTCAGCGCGTCTGCTACTTTGCTTGCCTTTCCAGGATGGTAGTGGATTTCACAGTCATAGTCCTTTACTAGCTCAAGCCATCTACGCTGTCGCATATTCAAATCCTTCTGAGTGAAGAAGTACTTCAGACTCTGGTGATCTGTGTAAATCTTGCATTGAACTCCATATAAGTAATGTCTCCAAACTTTCAAAGCAAAGACTACTCCTGCCAACTCAAGGTCATGAGTGGGGTAATTCTTTTCATAGTCCTTGAGTTGTCTAGATGCATAAGCAATGACTTTACCCTTCTGCATAAGTACTGCTCCGAGTCCCATCTTGGATGCATCACTATACAGGTCAAATCCCTCATTACTTTCTGGAAGGGTAAGTACTGGAGCACTTGTGAGTCTCCTCTTTAATTCAAGGAAACACTTTTCACAATCTTCGGTCCATTCGAACTTCTTATTCTTTCTAGTAAGAACCGTCAACGGTGTAGCTATCCTTGAGAAGTTTTCCACAAACTTTCGATAGTACCCTGCTAATCCGAGGAAACTTCGACTTCACCGGCATTCTTTGGTTGACCATCGATTCCGCTTCTATCTTTGTCTGGTCTACCATAACTCCATCTTTTGAAATAACATGACCCAGAAACGATATTCGATTAAGCCAAAACTCACACTTGGAGAACTTTGCATATAATTGTCTTTGCTGAAGGGTCTGCAAGACTGTCTTCAAGTGTTCGATATGTTCTTCCTGGGTTCTCGAGTAGATAAGGATGTCGTCAATGAAAACGACCACAAACTTGTCAAGGTACTCCTTAAATATCCGATTCATCAAGTTCATAAACATAGCGGGTGCATTTGTCACTCCAAGGGCATGACCACGAACTCATAGTGTCCATACCTCGCTCGGAAGGTTTGTTTTGGTATATCATCCTCTTTAACTCTTACTTGATGATAACCTAACCGCAAGTCAATCTTGGAGAAAACCGTGGCTCCTCATTGATCAAATAAATCCTCTATCCTTGGCAGGAGGATATCATTCTTGATCGTCACTGATTCAAGGCTCTAGTCTACGCACATTCTCATAGATCCATCTTTCTTTTCACGAACAACACTAGAGCTCCCGTAGGGAACGACTAGGCGGATGAATCCCTTGTCGATAACTCCCGTAATTGTTCACGAAGCTCTTCAATTCAAATTTGAGCCATACGATAGGGTGCTTTTGAGATTGGGTTGGTACCAGAATAAGTTGATCTCAAACTCAACTTCTCTTTTAGGTGCTAGTCTGGTAGCTCGTCGAAATACTTTCGGGTAGTCACATACGATTGGGACTTCTTCCACTTTGGCTTCTTTTGCTTAGTATCAACTATATGTGCTAAATACCGGTCGATCCACTAGCTAGCATCTTCCGAGCTTCCACGGCGAATGAAGAACTTCTTAGTCTTCTTCCTTGGTTCTCCAATAAACTCAAATTTGGCCTCGATCCTCGGGTTGGAATACTACCCTTCGCTTTACGACACTATGGAAGCACCGTACTTGCTAAGAAAGTCCATTCCAAAGATGACATCATAGTGCATGTCTAACAAGATCAAATCATTATAAAGCTCTTTATTCGAAATTACCAACGCGACGCAACGGTGTGTAGATGTCATTATTTCGCCTAGAAGGTTGGTCGTTAAAAACGAATATCTAAGGTATCAGGAGTTATATCTATCTTCTTAGTACATGAAAGAATGGGTTGGAGGTAGCATGCTGACTAAGGATAGGTATCTGACCTGTAACCACCGTAGAAACATTTGCTACCTCTTCCTTGGTGGGGGAGAAGATTTGGGCATTAGGTGTAACTGATGGGGCCTCCAATCTTCCTTGGCTGATGTAAAGACCCTACAGTGCTCCTGCGTCGATGTAGTGGTGAGTACCTCCATCTTGAATAGGCGGTGGCGAGGCAGATTGGTCTTAGTGGGAGCCTTTGTTGGCGAAGTGTCCTCGACACCACATATATAACACCCGTTCACGCTCGCGAAACTCTGGATGCTTCCTCCTACCCTTAGACATGTAGGATCGTGCCATTCGTTGAACCTCCTTTGCATTATTCCATTGCTTCCTCTTGCCATTGTTGTTTCGCTTCCAGTTCGAATTACCGCTCTGAGGTTTCTGACCTCCTGGACTTCCCTGGCTTTTGCTTTCTACCGAGGCTAGCTTTTGGTTCTTGATACTATTCATGTAATGCTCCGTGATTAATGATCGATTAGCTCTTGAAGAGTCTGGTCTATTAATTCCACGGCCATATTGAGCTATCTCGGTCCTCAACATCTTTAGCATCAACCTAACTCTTTCCTTTTCAAGACTAACGATTCGCATGACGAGCCAACCTATTGAACTTCTTAACCGCTTCATCTACTGATAAATCCCCTTGTCGAAACTCCGTGAACTCATCATAATGCTTATTGGTGACTCGCATATGAAAGAACTCCTCGAAGAACTCCGTCTCAAAGTCCATCCATGACATTTGGTTCACCACCCTCTTAGTCTTTACTCGCTCCCACCACATTTTGGCATCTCCGATCAGACAGAACGAGGCGCACTTGACTTTTTCATTCTCGGGCCAGTCCAGCAGTTCCACTATGCTCTCTACTGTCTTGAACCATGCTTGAGCATCCCATGGTTCACTGGCACCGACAAAACTCTCTGGCTTCAGCTTTTGTCATTGAATCAGATAGGCCTCTTGCCTCACCCCTCCCACCGAGCCTTGGTGGACCGTGGGGCGGAAGATGTAGTTGGAATAGTATTCTCGAGTCCCCGGCCGAGTAAGCTGGATTTTCGCCGATTCGCCATCAAGGTATTGATGCCGCTCGCCACTTTCATTGAGCCGGTGACTATCCGCATCCAGGTGGTGGTACTTCTTCATTCATTCCTTGTCCTCTACGGGGTCTTCCTCGAGGCATTTCTTGCTCTTCATAAGATGATAAAGTGAAACCACTATAAGACTATTATCACTACTTTTTATCATCTTCACATACATATCTAGATATGTTCTATTACTTACTGTCTATCATCTTCATATATATATATATATATATGCAAACATGTTTAACTCAAAGAGAACATTCTAGGTGAGCATGTTTAACTTAAAAGAAGCATTCCTTACTACTCATAAAATAAATAAAGCAGATAAATACTTGCTTACTTGGAGGCATCGATGCTCGATGTGTGTGTGACGGAAGGGCGGAACCCGCTCTGATACCATCTTGTAACACCCCCCTAGTCTTTCCACTCTCTAACAGGGGAGATGTCACTACTTTACTGTCTCTATCTTTAATTCATGCAATATACAAATGCAATATGCTAACAACTAAAATAATCATAAGGACCTTTACATCACTTAAACAATAACCATTTCAAGATCTTCACCTAACATGCAAGTATTAAAACTAACCCAATATGACTCTAGCATTCTTTGGTCTCAACCATAAATAATCCAGTTGAACTTCAACAATATCAAAAGAAAACAAGAAACTAAAAATCTGATTTAGACATCTGCACTTAGGATCTTTTACTTCCACTGTTCCGTCGCCACACACACTCAACACTTCATCCGCCATGCCACCTTACTGAAGCTTTTCTTTACCTTTATCTGCAGTATAAGGAAATGCAACTATAAGCAATAATGCTTAGTAAGTACTTTCTATGCTCACAAAAACATGCACTGTATGAAATCATGCAACTAGTTCTCTTACCCTTGATACATTGATACACATGCAAGCACAACTGGAAATTATAATTCTGAATACATATCTCTTGTATAAACCATGCTCTTAAGTATTTTAAAACTTATAAACAGTGTATATGAACTGAAATGATTAATTTTGAAAACTTTTACTTATACTTATACTGATACTTCAAAATAATAATCATCTTGGATATGGGCGCAAGATAGTACCAATGGCGATTCCTAATAGGCCGGGTGGCCAACCACCGAACCTACTAGAATCAAATCGGCGAGGGCCCTCGGCAATCGATGCCCGGTACATGCCCTGTCAAAAAGTAAAATACTTCCTTTATACTTATATTTTTATACATATTGAAGGAAATGCTCTTGATCCCCTAAATCACAAATGGGGAGCACCATAAAGATCATTATGCTCTTGACCCCCAAAACTGAAATGGGGAGCATACTGAAGATTGTTGTGCTCTTAATCTCCAATTCGAACGGGGAGCATCTTTAGATTTTCTTTATAAAGGAAATATTTTTACATCTTACTCTACATCATGCATATAATTGTAAGCTACAACTCATCTACAACATGCATGATCATAAATCACATTCTTATCTTGGATCTCAACATGATGCTGAATTACCCATAATATAACGGTAAAATCGCGTAACTGAAAACATTATGCATAACTGGAAATAATATGCATATAAACTGCTCAATCATGTAACTGGAAATAACAAGCACAGAAAAAACATATCAATGACATACGATAACTACTTATACTGCAGGTGAGCAATACTTACCTCTTACGCTTTTCATTTATCTTTATTAGATTTCGTAAAGAGAAGACCTCCTATGTGTTTCTTTGCTTTAGCGTGATACTCTATCAAGTCTTTGCGGAGATCCCTCTTGAAAATCCCCTCTTGAATTATCCAAAGGAAAGACAACCTTTTTCCTTGCTCCGACGGCTAGAACACGAGAGAGAGATTGAGAGAGAGAAAGAGGGATGAGAGAGAGAGAGGCGGTGTGAGGGAGAGAGAGAGAAAAATTGGCCTGAGATTTATAGAGAGAAAGAAATAAAAATTTATATAAATTAAGGTTTTTTCTTAACCTAATTATCCCCTTTAAATAATTAGTCAAATTAACCAATTTCTCTTTTTTTTCTACCAATAGATATATTCTGTTATATCCTATTCATTGGTAATCTTATGACTTAGTGGTGGGAAGTCTATTCTCCCAAACCAACGGTTCATGGTTCAAGCCTCGACTAACGAACCAATTATTTCTATTCTTTTATTATTATTATTATATTCCTATTTTTATTATTTCTATTCTTATTCTTATTTCTATTTTCCTCCAATAAAAATAGAAATTAAAATTTGGGATGTTACATCTTCTATCATCTTTTCGTCATAGATGGTGTATTTCATTACCTCATCAATGTCATCTTCGTCGTAGACGGGGTCTTCTATGTCTTCTTTGAACTCGATGCTCTCAAGGTCGTTCTCGTCATATACAGGATCTTCCATGTCTTCTTTAACATCATCATCGTAGATGGATTTTCCGCGTCTTCAATTACCTCGTCAATGTTATTGTTGTCGTAAACGGGGTCTTCATATCATTCTTTACGACCATGGTGTTCGCGATGAAGTTAATTTTTAGAACGTCGAAAACTTACCTCAAGTTCTCGCAGTGTTACACGCCGAGTTAACGCTCTGATTTTTCTCCATAGATTCTTGATGATCTCTTGGGAACTTCGATTTTGGGGTGCGACTTTCTCAATCGGAATTTACCTATCACGACCATGATCATGATGACCATCCATGAATTGCCGATATAACTCCGTGATTTATCTCTGTATATCGATGAGCTCGTGAGTACTTTGATCTTGGGGTGCAACTTCTTCAATCTGAACTTGTCTGTTACATCCACGACCATAACCACAACGTCCCTCCATGGATATAGGGCTCTGATATCAACTGGCGCAAGCGGGGTGGCGGGATGGGTGCATCCTTCCACGCATGCTGTTAGAAGAGAGGGGCAAAGAGAATTGAAGGAGAGAGAATTCATAAACAAAGAGGAATCCACCTCTAGGTTTAAATGAAACGAAATAACTTCATTAATTCAAAACTAATCACCCTTACAAGAGCTTTGGTCCGTGTTTAAATAGACTAAGAATTGAAAAAAATTCGTAACAAAATAGAAAAAATTCAAAAATAAACTAAAAACAATCAAAACCCTAATTTACTAGGCTGGAGCAGCGGCGTGACATAGCCGTGTCATGTAACATGGGTTGGCCGTGTTGACGACCACTGTCGTGGTGAAGGCCACGGGCAAGTCATGCTCCTCTCGGGAGACTTCTTCCTCGGCAACTTAGGGCATGATTGTGTCATTGAGCACGGTCTGGCCGTGTTGGGAACCACGACTGTGGTGGAGGCCACAGATAGGCCGTGGTTCCCACTGGAGGTTTTTGTCGAACCACGGAATGACCCACGCTCGTGGTGGTGACCACGGGTAGGCCGTGGTAGCTTTTGAGAGTTCCTTTATGTCTTGTTTTGATCCAAAATGAAATATATCTATGTCAGGGGGCCATGAAGGTGTTGAAATTCTTATTTTGGGGCTCATTAGCTGATTTCGTTTGACAACTATGAAGCAAACACATTTGCGCTACTAGAGTTAGAGGACTCGAAGGACCAAGGCTCCACTAGAGCTAGAGGAAGCTAATCTCGAAAATCCAAGAGCTTTTTTAGAAGATTTACATGGAAAACCACTTTTCCAAAATCCCATTGCAAGCTAAGTTTGATTTTGGTCTTGGTGCTGGTACGTACTGGAACATGTGTCCCTTTTGCAATTATGCTCGATAATCGTTTTGTTGATGCGGGCAAAGAGTTTAAATTAGGTTTGCTACTATATTTGCTATATGTGTAAAGTTGTGCAGACTTGCTAAAGATAGAGGTTGACTTGGTGTGAACAAGGTGGTTGATGACTTGAAGTCCGTAGAGATTAGAGAAGGATGATACAAACATTCAAGGGACTATAGGATAAGAGCATCACAACACGACTTGCATTAAGGAGGTGAACTATGTAAATGAAGGTGTAAAGGATGGCATTAGGAGCAAGTCGAGGAATCAGTGTATTCGAGGGACAAGTAGTTTAACAAGAGAAGACCTCAAAGCTTGGTAAGACTCCATGAGAAATGTGAGTGGAGTGACATACAAAGTATGTGGGTAGAGACCAATTTAGGTGGACTCATTCTTAGATGCGGTTGAAATTTGAGTGCCATTCGACTAGTGTTAAAGACTACTCTATTGGTGGCTGAAAAACTCAAAATCCTAAATGTTTTAAGGTGTTGTAATTTGACCAATCGATTGGTGGTTGAAAATTCATTACTCCAAGTGTTTCAAGGTGTTGTAGTTTGACCAGTTGATTAGTGGATGAGTCGACTGTTGAACTTGTTTGTCAACTGATAGACTAAAAGTTGAGTATTCTTTGGGATATGTGGTTTTGATTTAGTTGACTGATGAGTAGTGGACTGATGCAATAGGATTAGTTGACTTTTACTATAACTATCGATTCAAACGGAGCATTGATGGAAGGTCAACGACAATATTTGAATGGTGATATGATGGATTAATTGACTGATGTTAACCAACAATCAATTGCAAAAAGGCTATAAAAGAAGCTTTAGGGTTGCGAAAATTAACAATAATCAAGTACTATTAATAATGCACAAACTTTGTCCCTAAATTAACTTTTATTGAATTCCTTTCTTCTCTATTTTTGTAAGTCCTTCGTGCAAGAATTGTAAAAGGGTTTCAACCTTCGATGCTGCTGAGTAATGGTCTTTGGAGGATGGACCAGCCACGTTAAACAACTACGTTATCTAGTTTGATTTATTTTGTGTTATTATTAAGGCCGTATTGTTCTTTTAGAACATTAACTTGCAGGAAAGTGGTATTCACTCTTCCCTTCTCTATCACACCAACCATCAATCGAATACACACTGGCAAGTGGTATTAGGGCCTTGTCGCATTCAAAGGACTAATTATAGACACAACAAATGGCTAGAGACAGATATCAAATTTCAAAGTTGAAAGGAAACTTTAGTCTTTGGAAATGCAATATGACACTATTCTTCTGCTTCGACATTGATATGGCTATAGTCATAGAAGAATGATATGAATTACTAGTTGATGACAATAATAATACGTTGCCTTTGTCTAGATTCACAAAGAAGCAAAAGGAGGAAGTTTTGATTACACAAAGGCAAAATTGGCATTGGAATAAACCTTATCCGAATAGGAGATATATGAGATTGGGAAATACGACTGCCAAGGAGCTTTAGGAGAAAGTCATAGCTATACACATAGGTTCATTTGAGACAAAGCTTGCTTGAAGGGATCTACTACGAACCAAACTAAACATATTCACCATGCTGAGAGGAGAGCAAATATCTAGTATGCATGCAAGGCACAAAGAAATTGTTCATGAATTAACAAGCATTGCTAAGCAAATATCGAATAGGGACCTCATTTGAAACATCCTACATGTGCTTCTAAAGGCACAATATGTTCCGTTGTGAACAACTACTACATTGTTCAAGACTTAAATGTAAGTACTTTAGATGAATTATTTTTCAAGGACCTTGATTTAGAGGTGAAAGCCTATTTTTGTTGTAACATAGTGCTTGTTGATAAAGAAAAGGAGAAAAAGAAGGAAACATTATTCTTATACGTTGAAGAGCACACCTTAAAGGGGATAATGATGGCGAGACTTGCATGGTAAGATAAGAAGAAAATTTAAAAATAAATTAAAATTAAATAAGAATGACCAAAAAGAGTAGCTGAAGTAAAAGGAGGAAAGAAAAAGAACACTCCATTGATATAATGCCCCCATTGCTAACTGCCAAAAGGAGATACATATTAAATATAAATGCCATAAGTTGAAGAAAGAGAGAAAATGAGGGAACCACATCCAAAAGATGAAAGAAGAAACATTTGGACACAAACATGAAGGCACACAGGATGATCCTATCTCTTTATTAGAGGAAGCCGACCATGGGATGCCTTTTTGTACTATTGACAATCTATGAAGACTCTTCTTCCGAAAGCAAAGCAATGGTCACTTATATAATTAGCAAGGAATGTCTTCCTTAGAGAAGAGATGTTACATCAAGGAGTAGACGAATGTGTCACAGTGGACACTCTGAGGTAAATTCTACCTTATATGAAGCTGAATTAGTAGATATGGTAAATTTTTGAATAGGTTATTTGATAAATGTGAAAAGAAAAATAAAAAGTTGATAAAGAAAATTTCTATTTTAGAAAAAAATATAAATTCTATTATTCCTTGTGACACAAGGCATCATATTAGGATTAAGGAATTAGTATTAGAAAATGAATAACTCCGCCCATGATGTGTTAACCCTGTCATAGCCGATCCCAAGCTCGGATAAAGGAGGAGGGTTGTGTTAGATTATCAATCAGTGTTAAACTAAGACAAGTGTTTAATGCATGGATTCATTAAACTATTGTGCTAATGCTAGGTTATTCTCTGGAAGGAACGCATTACAGGACTGAATGTAACGTCTTGACAAGGACCACTACATCTTCAGAACTCGGTTGTAGTGATAAATATACAAGAGTTTTCATTGCAGGGTCGACTGTAACGTATTGGTAAAGACCACTATATTTCCATGAGAACTTGAATGTAGTGTTAAATAGATAAGAGTTCTCACACCATAGGTTGCGTAAGAATGAATATGATAGAAAAATTAATAGTCTAAGATTTGTAAATATGGAACATATGAATCCCCATTGGTAAAGTAATGGAGGTAATAGATACGATGATTAGGAGAATAATTAGTATTTTGTATGTACAAGAGACAAAATGGATAGGAGAGAAGACAAAAATGATAGAAAACTCGGATTTTAAGTTATGATACATAGGAAAGAGTAAAACAAGAAATGAAGTGAGTATTATTGTAGATAATCCATTAAAGGATAAATTGGAAGTAGTTAGAAAGGGAGATGAAATTATAGCTCTCAAGATAGTAGTGGAGAAATAAACTATGAACGTAATTAGCGTATGTGTACTTCAATCAAAATTAAATGAAGATACCAAATCAAGATTTTGGGACGACCTAGATGAAGTATTACAAAATATTCCCCTATTGGATATACGTTTCAGGCATAGTATCAATAAAAGGAAAATATATACGACTTTTATAATTAAGTGGTAAAAGTTAAATGATGAAAAACAAAATGTATTTAAGGAGAAGGTAGGAGTACAAGTATTAAGTTAAATATACGGTGACCCTAATACGACATGTGATAAGATGATATCAGAGTTGAAAGTAATAACCAAGAGTATACTTGGTGAGTCAAAGGGGCATGCACCACAAAGTAAGGAATCTTAGTGGTGGAATGAAAAGGTGCAAGAGAAAGTGAAGGAAAAACAAACAACCTATAAGGAATTATATATTTGTAAGAATGAGAAAAATTAAAAAAAAAATACAATAACTAAGAAAGATGCTAAGAAAGTAATGAATGAAGCTAAAAATGAAACTTTTGAACCATTATATAAAAAATTAGATAAAAAAGGGAAAGAGACATTATAGAATAATTAAAGTGAGAGAGAGGAAGACAAAAAATCTTATCCAAATAAGATGTATTAAAGATGAATGTAATAAGGTACTAGTAAATGATGAAGAAATAAAAGAATAATAGAAGAATTTTCATCAATTTTTTAATGAAGATTTAAGTGACCAACTTAACTTAGATAATTTAAGTAAATTACATGAATATAAAAATATAAAATTTTATCGTAAAATTCAAATTTCAGAAGTAGAATAAACTTTAAATGAGAAGCAAAATGGAAAAGTCATTAGACCAGATGATATTCCGATAGAAGTATAGAAGTGTCTAGGGAAATAATGTATTAAATGACTTATAAAATTATTTAACATGATATTGAAAAAAAAAAAACTCCGCCCATGATAAGTTAACCTTATCGTGGCCGGTCCCAAGCCCGGATAAAGGAGGAGGGTTGCGTTAGGTTGTCAGCCAGCATTAAACTAAGGCAAATGTTCAATGAATGGATCAATCAAACTATTGTGCTAATGCTAGGTTGTTCCCCGGAAGGAACGCATTACAGGGTCCGATTGTAATGTCTCGGCAAGGACCGCTACATTTTCAGAACTCGGGTGTAGTGAAAAATATACTGGTCAGATTCACGTCTGTGAGCTACATCTCCATGAGAACTTGGGTGTAGTGTTAAATAAGTAAGAGTTCTCACACCATAGGTTGGGTAAGAACAAATATTATAGAAAAACTAATAGTCTAAGATTTATACGTGGAGCATGAGAACCCTCATTTGGTAAAACAATGGAGATAGTAGATCGATGATTAGAAGAAAAATTAATATTGTATGTGTCGAGAAAAAAATGGGTTGGTGAGAAAGCGAAGATGATAGAGAACTCGGGTTTTAAGTTATGGTATCTGACGAGAGTAAAACAAGAAATGGAGTGGGTATTATTGTTGATAGTTAGTTAAAGGATGAAGTTGTAGGAGTAATTAGAAAGGGGATAATTATAGCTCTTAAAATAGTAGTGGAGAAAGAAACTATAAACGTAATTGGTGTATATGCACGCACTCAAATAGGATTAGATGAAAATACCAAATTAAGGTTTTAGGAGGACTTGGATGAAGTATTACAAAATATTAGTCGAATGAGATGATTTTAATAGGAGGTGATTTAAATGGGCGTATCGGAGTGAAAAATGGCGAATATGAGAGGGTGCATGGGGGTTATGGGTTTGGAGCAAAATGAAGAAGGTAAAACTATATTGGATTTTGCGATAGCATATGATCTTATCTAGCTAATACATTTTTTAAGAAAAGAGAAGAACACTTAGTCACGCTCAAAAGTGGAAATAATAAATCACAAATTGACTTTCTTATGGTTAGGAAGAGATAGAAAGATTTGTAAAGATTGTAAGGTTATTCTGGAGAAAGTTTAACTACTCAACATAGGTTAGTAGTATTGGATATACAAACATAGTATTAATAGAAGGAAAATATACGACATAGAATTAAGTGGTGGAAGTTAAAGGATGAGAAACTAAATATATTCAAAGGTCTGACGTGGGATAAGATGGTATCAAATTGAAAATAGTAGCTAAGAGTGTACTCGGTGAGTGAAGGACGTATGCACCAGCAAGTAAAGAATCTTGGTGGTGGAATGAAAAGTCTGAGAAAGTCGAGGAAAAGCGAATAACATATAAGAAATTAAATATTTGTAAAATGAGGAAAATTTGAAAAAATATACAATAGCGAAAAGAAGAAGAAAGCGTGAATGAAGCTAAGATGAAACTTTTGAGCAGTTATATCGAAAATTAGAATCTGAAAAGAAGGGACAGAGACATTTATAAAATAGCTAAAGTGAGAGAGGAAGACAAAAAGATCTTAATCAAATAAGATGTATTAAAGATGAATCTGATAGTCTAGTAAATGATGAAGAAATAAAAGAGCGGTGAAAGAGATATTTTTATCAACTTTTAATGAAGGTTTAGGAGACCAACTTAATTTAGGTAATTTAAGTAGGTGAATGAGTATAGAAATTTAAATTTTTGTCGTAGAATTCAATTTGAAGTAGAACAAGCTTTAAATGGAATCTGAAAATGGAAAATGTATTGGACGGATGATATTCCGATAGATAGAGGTATGGAAGTGTCTAGGAAACAAGGTATTAAATGACTTACAAAATTATTTAACATGTGATTGAAAAAAGGATGCTGATCGATAGAGGGTAAGTATCCTAATTCCCTTATATAAGAATAAGGAGGCATACAAACTTGTGAAAACTATAGGGGTATTAAACTAATGAGTCGTACCGTAAACTTTGGGAAAAGTAATAGAAAAAGATTAAGGAAGGAGACTATGGTTCTCGAAAATCGATTTGGATTCATGCGGGAAGGTCTAATGATAGAAGCTATACATCTTCTCGACAACTAATTGAAAAGTATAGAGAGCAACAGGATCTACACATGGTATTCGTTGATTTAGAAAAACATGATAGAGTTCCAAGAGAAATAATATGGAGAATTTTAGAAAAAGAGGTGTTAGTATAACATATATCAACTAATTAAGGATATGTATAAGGAGTATGCTTGAGTGAAGACTTGAGTGGATTAATCAAGCATTTCCAATAAAGATAGGGTTACATCGAGGATCGACTTTAAGTCCCTATCTTTTACACTAATCACGGACGAACTCATTGGACACATTCAAGACACATTACCGTAGTGCATGTTGTTTGCAGATGATATTATTTTAGTAGATGAGACACGTGAAGGAGTAAATGCTAAACTAGAATCTTGGCAGGAAACACTAGAAGTGAAAGGTTTTAAGCTTAGTAGAGTAAAGACAGAATATATGGAATTTAAATTTAGCAATATTAGACGTAATGAGACAAGTGTTAAGATAGGAGATGATGAGTTGTCTGGAATTGAGAGCTTTAAATATTTAGGATCATTTTTGCAAGATTATGGAGGGATTGAGAGAGATGTCTTACATAGAATACAAGCAGGATGGTTGAAATGGAGAAAAACATCGGATATTTTATGTGATCCTAAAGTGCCTCTAAAACTTAAAGGGAAGTTCTACAAAACGGCAATTAGACCTGCTATGTTATATGGAGCTGAATGTAGGGCTACGACTCGAGCATATGAGCAAAAGATGAGAGTTGCAGAGATGAGGATGTTAAGGTGAATGTGTGGACATACGAGGATGGACAGAATAAGAAATGAGAGCATTAGAGAAAAAGTTGGTGTTGCATCTATTGAAGGAAAACTCTGAGAGACACGTTTAAGGTGGTACGGACATGTACTTAGACGGCCAATAAATGCTCTAGTTAGGCGATGTGAAACGATACCAAATATACACATCAAACGAGGAAGAGGAAGACCAAAAAAGACTTGGTTAGCAACAATAAAACAAGATAAAATTTATTTAAATATAGATGATGATATAGTAGGGGATAGAGTCCAATGGCGTAGAAGGATCCATATAGCCGACCCCACCTAGTGGGATAAGGCTTTGTTGTTGTTATTGTTGTTGTATATAATAATAATGAAACATATAAAATTGTCCAAATTATAGGGGTATTAAACTAATGATTCATACAATGAAACTTTAGGAAAGAGTAATAGAAAAAAGATTAAGGAGATCACGGTTATCGAAAATCAATTTGGATTTATATCTGAAAGGGGAACAATAAAAGCTATACATTTTCTCAGACAACTAATTGCAAAGTATTGGGAGCAAAAGCAAGATTTACATATGACATTTATTAACTTAGAAAAAGCTTATAATAGAGTCTCAAGAGAAATTATATGGAGAATTCTAGAAAAGAGATGTCAGCGTAGCATATATTGAACTAATTAAGAATATGTATGAGAAAGTAACGATCAAAGTGGAGATTTCAGGCGGATTAACTGAAGCATTTCCAATAAAGATAGAGTTGCATCAAAGATTAACTTTAAGTTTTATCTTTTTACACTAATCATAGATGTACTCACTGGATACATTTAAGATACAGTACCGTGGTACATGCTGTTTGCAAATATTGTTTTGTTGGATGAGATACGTGAAGAAGTAAATGCTAAATTAGAATTTTTGCCAGAAACACTAGAAATGAAAGGTTTTAATTTTAGTAGATTAAAAATAGAATATATGAAATTTAAGTTTATCAATATTAGACGTAATGAGATAAGTGTTAAAATAGAAGATGACTAATTATTTGGAACTAAGAGTTTTAAGTATTTAGGATCATTTTTGCAAGAGGATAGAGAGATTGAGAGAAATGTCTTATATAAAATACAGGCAGGATGATTGAAATGGAGGAGAGCGTCGAGTGTTTTATGTGATCGTAAAGTACCTTTAAAACTTAAAGGGAAGTTCTACAAAACGACAATTAGACATGCTATGTTATATGACGTTGAATGTTGGACTATGACTTGAATACATGAGCAGAAAATGAGAGTTGCAGAGAGGATGTTAAGATGAATGTGTAGACACACGAGGATGGACAGAATAAGAAATGAGAGCATTAAAGAGAAAGTCGGAGTTGCATCTATTGAGGAAAAATTCCGAAAGACATGTTTAAGAGTGTATGGATATGTACTTAGACGACCAATAAATGCTCTAGTTAGGCGATGTGAAAATATGACAAATACTCACATCAAACGAGTAAGAGGAAGATTAAAAAAGATTTAATTAACAATAATAAAATAAAATAGAATTTATTTAATTATATATGATGATTATAGTAGAGGATAGAGTTCAATTATGTAGAAAGATCCATATAGTTGATCCCACCTAGTGAGATAAGACTGATTGTTGTTGTAGTATTAGAAAAGGAATATAAACTTTAACAAAAATGGTTTGGCCTATAAGGAGTTAAAGAAAGAAAAATCGTACTGCCCTCTTATGGCTAGAGGGCAGGCTAAAACTAATATCATTGGTAGGAAATGGGTGCCTAGAGAGTACTTGGTTAATCCGGTTGAACTTAATTTATTTTAGGTACCAAAATCCTTTATTAGTCTTTAGAACACTTTTTATTGTCAACCATATTAGAGGCAACTCATAATATTATATGGTTGACTTAGTGGGTTATTGTTTGAAAATCATTTCCTTAATTTTAAAATTTTTGTTTATTGTTGCAAAATATAGTTTTTAATGGGAAATAAATACAAAATTGAATCCTTGTGAGCATTTCCATGTATGTACCAATCCTACGACATTATGACAAATGTATAAAGGAAAAGGAAAGTCCTAATACAAAATTTTGAAATTTTGAGCAACTTATAGAATTTTTTAGGCATTTTGGGAGTTTAGCACAAAAAGAAGCTTCTGGACACCAATTGACTTGTTGATGGTTTTAGTCAACTAATACATTGGACAATGTCTCAAGCTGTCTTTACATTTGTGGTTTTGCATTAGATTGGAGTTTGAACATGTCTAATGAATATTTTAGATTGGTTTGGAACACTTTTCGATGAATGACAATGTGGAGAAATATAAGGTGTTAACCTTTATTCTCCAATAGCATATTTTTGAGTAATTTATAGCTTAAGGGAAGCTTAGGTTAAGGGAAAGTTGATTATGTTTTTTCTTATATGTTGCATTTTTATACCTAGCTTAAACAAAGGGGAAGATTGTTTGAACATTTGTCACTTTTTGCAATTATGCTAGATAATTGATTTGATTAGTACAGAAAAGAGTTTAATCAGGGTCGTTGATATATTTGATATATGTGTGTAAAGTTGTGCGCGACTTGCTAAAGATACATGACTTGGCGTGACTAAGGAGGTTGATAGCTCGATAGCTTCAAGTCACTAGAGATTGGGGAAGGTAGGGTTGCAAATGAATCGAGTAGGCTTACGAGCTTTTCGAGCCAACTCGAAAAATATTTGATTTGCATTTGAAATTATCGAATTCGTGCTAAATTCGAACAAATAATATTTTGTTCGATATTTCATGAGCCACTCGTGAGCTTTTATTTATTTATTTATTTATATATTTATTATACTAGACAATAATTTGAACCAAACTTGAATTTGAGCCATTTCGAGATGTAGTTCAATTCTGTTTGAATCAAGGTGCAAACAACTTAAATAGAACTTGAGCTTAAATTTCATGTCAAATCGAGCTTGAGCCAAAATTATTTGTATTTTTAAACTTCAAATTGAATTCGAATATCACACATTTTTCGAGTTTGAACTTGAATATCAATTTTTATATACTATTCGATTCGGTTTGTTTGTACCTCTAGGAGAAGGATGGTGCAAGACATATGTAAGATTGCAGGATGAGGAGCATCACATCATAGTCGAGTCAAGGAGGTCGACTATGTAAGCGAAGGTGTGAAGGGTGGCACGAGGAGAGAGTTCAGTGCATCTGAGGGATGAGAAGCTTGATGGGAGAAGATGTTGAAGCTTGGTAACACTTCATGAGAGTTGTGAATGTACCTATAAGGGATGTGGGTAGATGCCAACTTAGGCAGACCCAACCTTAGATATGGTTGTAGTCTAGGTGCCAGTTGATTGGTGTTGGAGACAGGTCAACTAGTGGTTAAGAAACTCAATAGCTTAACTTTTTTAGGGTAGAAATTACATTTATTAGTTCAGATCCTTCACGTTTATTCTTTATTCCCCTCAGTTGTTTGATATCCCCTTTTTTCTTTTACCGAGTTCAGTAATAATTTTAAATCATTTTATGGTACTATGCTGATTGTATTGCCAATTTCCAATTGAACTGCATAAAGACAAGAACAATGTGCAAAAGTTTATATCATGATTACACATGAAAGTTGGAAGCTTCATCAGCAATCTGTCTTCATCCCATTTATTTAGATTAACCACATAAATCTTATTCCTCCGGTGAGCTATACAGGTTAAGAATGTTGGAAGCTTTGCCTGTCCTAATAGTCCTCTTTAGTGTTATCATACAGTTACGTGGTTCATTGAGAATGCAGAGGCTGAATATCCTTCATTCCATTCTTCCTTTTGAGCTTCCTTTAAATAGATGAACAAGACAACAAGTTTGGTAAGTTTTTTAAAAAGTGACATTTCAAATCTCAGTTTAACATGATTATGTTTTAACTGTCAGATGTTACTGTGATTTCATGATGCAAAATTGCACTATACAAGCTTACTGTATGATGGGGCTTTGATTACTAATGGATAAGGTAATTTTTTCAAGTCATAAGTTGTGTACAGATTCAGTTTGCATTCATAGATAGAAATAAATCAAAATCACCTTACATACACCAACAGTCTCAAGAGTTTCTCAATTGTTCATATATACATTTATATTAAAACTCAAGACAATACCTATCTTAATCCAAATGATAAGAATTGATTGTTTGGTAGTTGCTGTGTTGGTCTATGACTTGTGAATTTAGTTTACATCTATTTTAGTGTTAAAACATAAGTAAATGTTTTGTATGATATCCATCCAATTATTGCACTAATGTTAGATACTTTCTTAAAAGAAATGCCTTGTAGTGTCCAATTGCAATGTCTTGCCACGAATTGCTGAATCTTCACGATAACTTGAGTGTAATTTTAAATATGTAAGAGTTCTCATACTATAGATTAGATAAGAACAAACATTATAGGAATATTAATTGTCTTAGATTTGGAATATAGAATATAGAAATGTTCACTAGTAAAGCAATAGAAGTAATAGATACGATAATTAGGAGAAAAATTAATATTTTATATTTATAAGAGAATGGATAGGAGAGAAGACAAAGATGATAAAATTCAGATTTTAAGTTATGGTATATAGAAAAGAGTAAAATGAGAAATAAAATAAGTATTATTGCAAATAGTTCATTAAAGGACGAAGTTGTAGTAGTTAGTAAGAGAGATAAAATTATAGCTCTTAAGATAATAGTAGCAAAAAAAAACTATTAATGTAATCAAGAGATATTCATCTCAAGTAGGATTATATAAAGACATAAAACATAGGTTTTGGAATGACTTAGATGAGAGAATACAAAATTTTTTGACAAATGAGATGATTTTAATAGATCTAATTGGGAATGTAGAATAAAAAATGAGGCATATGATAGGTATATGGGGGCTATGATTTTTGGAACAAAAAATGGAGAAGGAAAATCTGTATAGATTTTGCAATAGCGTAAAAACTTTCGAAATCTAATATAGATTTTTCTTCATTTTTTATTCCAAAAACCATAGCTCCCATATAAAGATGTTGTGTGACTTTGAAATCACGAGTTCGAGTTGTGGAAACAGTCTCTTGTAATGCAAGGTAAGACTGTGTACAATAGATCCAATGTGATTCAATCCTTCTATTTGGAGCTTTGTATTGGGGTTCCCTTTTTTATATAAACTTATAACATTTAATATAATTTTCAAGAAGAGAAAAGAACACTTAATTACATTTAAAAAATCGGAATAATAAGTTGTTATGAATTGACTTTCTTATAGTCAGGAAGAAAGAAAAATTTATAAAAATTATAAAGTAATCCCTAGAGAAAAATTAACTATCTAACAGTAGTTACTGATGTTAGATACACACCTCAAATATAGTATCAATAGAAGAAAAATATATATATGACTTTTAAGAAGTGGTGAAAATTAAGAATAGGAAGTAAAGTATCTTTAAGGAGAGGTTAGGATCATTAGCATTAGGAGAAATACATTACGACTTGAATACGACATGGGATAAGATTGCAAATTTGAAAACAATGGCTAAATGTGTACTTGGTGAGTTAAGAGGACATATACTACTAAATAAAGAATTTTGGTGGTGGGATGAGGAAATTCAAAAGAAACTAATAAAACTTTTGAATATTGGTATCTATAGCTTGATAAAAAAAGAAGGAACATTTATACAATAATTAAAGTGAGAGGAAAATAAGCGATTATATCAAATAAAATATATTAAAAATGAATTCAATAGGGTACTAGTGAAGGATGAGAAAATAAATAAGCAATGGAAGTGATATTATCAATTTTTTAATGAAGTTTTGGATTACCAACTTAGCTTAGGAAATTTAAGTAGGATAGTGAAGTATAAAAATTTAAATTTTTATCAAAGAAATTTTAGAAGTAGAACAAAAATTAAATGGGATGAAAAATTAAAAAATGGTTGGTTCAAATGATATTCCAATAGAGATATTGATGTGCCTAGAGAAGCAGAGTATTGAATGACTCACGAAGTTATTCAATATGATATTAAAAACGAAGAAAATGCCTAATCACTGGAGGGTAAGTTATTTAATCCCTTGTACAAAAACAATGGAGATGTATAAAATTGAGCGAATGTTATGGGTATTAAGCTAATGAGTCATATCATTAAATTTCGGATAAGAGTTATAAAAAAAGGTTAAGAAAGGAGATCAAAAGTGATCAAAAATCAATTTAGATTTATACATGAAAGGTCGACGATTGTAGCTATACATCTTTTGACAAGTAATGGGAAAAGAAGCAAGTAGATATGATATTCATCGACTTAGAAAAATAACATGTTAGTATAACATATATTAAAACAATTAAGAATATATATAAGAATGTAATAACAAGAGTAAAGATTCTGGATCGATTAATTAAAGTGTTTCCTATGAAAATAAGGAAGGGGAGCCTTGGCATAATAGCAAAGTTGTTGCCGTGTGATCTAGAGGTCACAAATTCGAGTCTCGGAAACAATCTCTTGTAAAACAGGATAAGACTGTGTATAATAGATCCTTTCACAAGACCCGCATTGACGGGAGCTTCGTACATCGGGATGTCATTTCTTATAAAAATAAGGTTAAATTAAGGATAAATTCTAAGTTCATATTTTTTTATATTAACTATGGATGAACTTATTGGACACATCCAAGGCATGTTACCATGGTAAATATTATTTGCAGCTGACATTGTTTTGATTGATGAGATACATGAATGAATAAATGCTTAACTTGAATTTTGCTGGGAGACATTGAAAGTTAAAAGTTTTAGGCTTAGTAAAGATAAAATACATAGAATTTAATTTTAGTTGTAGTAAACGTAGCAAGACAATTATTAATATTATGATTTGAAATCTTGTACCTTGCTAGGTGAAATAGTCAAAACATATCGTTTAGGTATATCATTGAAACTTGATACCATTGACACCAAGGTTTAAAATCTTGAGCTGTACTGCAGTTTCGACCTTTGACTTGAAAGATACTATTCTAGCATTATGCTGATGTTCCAATGCATGGTGCCATTGATGGATTGGAGGTTGGAGGAGGAAGGAGATGAGACAAAAGAAAATATTGTTTGTGCTGAATGGTATTAAGTTTTGATAATTTATCATAATGATATGTTTCAACCGTTTCACACAACATGGTACATGATTGAAAATCATACTCGATAGAGAATGTCTACTTCCTATATTTCATCTCTTTTTTTCTTTAACTCTAAATCATTACCGACACCATGTATTGAAACATCGACACAATCTCACAATAGTATCATTTCAATAAAAAATAGAAACTTTAATATGACTCGAGATTTTAAATCTTGGTTAAGAAAAGAGCCGACGAGTAGTTTAAAGTTTTAAGCATTTAGGATTATTTTTGCAATAGTATGGAGGTGTTGATAGAAATGTTTATATAGGATACAAATCAGATGGTTGTAATGGAGGGCGTTAAGTGTTATTTGTGATCGTACTTCTAAAACTTAAAGGGAGATTTTACAAAACGATGTCTAAACCTGCTATGAAGCTGAATGTTGGGTTATGAAGCCGGTAGACGAGTATATAAGGATTGTTTAGATAAGAAACGAGAACATTAATTAGGTGATTTGAGATCATTACAAGATAGGATAAAGTTTATTGAAATATAGGTGAAGATATAATAGAGGATTAAGTTTATGACATAGGAGGATTTATATAGTCAATCTCACTTAGAAAAATAAAATCTTGGATATTATGCGCAAACTATAGCTATTCACCAATTCCTACAAGAGCCAAATAAAGATTAAAACTTAGATTTCCATAGAGAAGACAATGTTGGATTCCTGGCCAATTAATTGGTTTTTATATAAAGTTAATGACTAGGGATATGTGTAGTTACATTTAGTTAATGCATACCTTCTCTTTGTGTAGATGAAATAAAAATGAATTATTTGGTGATAAAAGTGAATTCATTTTAAGTAACCATATCAACCATCAGTTACAATTTAGAAAGGCCTTGTTTTCGCTCTTGCATTCAAATGTGTGATAGAAAGGTTATTTCTCATTCAAATGTGTGATAGTAGATATGACTTGAAGGTTATTTCTCTCCATTTCTAATGGTTGATTTTTGTTGGCAGCTAACAAATTTAATTAAATTTAGAGCAAGTGTTTTGGCTTGCATTAAAAAAGGAATTGCGGAGAAATAGGGTTTTGCTAGAATAATTGTGGACACAAGAAAGTTTCTATAGTCTAAATTATTTCTTAGCATCCTAAAATGTAGCTTGGATGGGGTTGTATATAGGGTTTAAAATATTGTACCATACCATGTGATATTGTTTCGATAAATTACCCAAATTTGATGCTACCCAACACTCACAATGTCTCCTTCATCTCTTTCCTTGTTTAACTTCCGATTCACCATCGATATATGGTATTAGAATGTCAGCTCGACCAAAATATTATCATTCTAATTAAATATCAAAACTCCAGTGCGACTCAAAATTTCGAACTTTATCTATAGATGTTCCAAGGTTTAGGATACTTATCTCATCCATGGTTAAATAAATATACTATTATCTCAATTTGCATCTAAGTGACAAATCAAAGTGAGTGGCAGAATTAGACTTTTTTTTTTCTAGGTTAGGCATTAAATCAAAATCAATTTGGTAAAAAAAATCAATTCATTTTTTCATTTAATTCAGATCATTGTTTTAATTCAAACCAAATATTGAACAATCTTAGTTCAACTTAGAGGATAGAGAAAAGGAGGCTTCATGGTTCTTGAGAGTACAACAATAACAACAAAGCTTTATCCCACTAGGTGGGGTCGGTTATATGGATCCTTCTACGCCATTGGACTCTATCCCCTACTATATCATCATCTATATTTAAATAAATTTTATCTTGTTTTATTGTTACAAACCAAATCTTTTTTTGTCTTCCTCTTCCTCGTTTGATGTGTATATTTGATATCGTTTCACATCGCCTAACTAGAGCATTTATTACCATCTAAGTACATGTCCGTACCATCTTAAATGTGTCTTTTGAAGTTTTCCTTCAATAGATGCAATACCAACTTTTTCTCTAATGCTCTCATTTTTTATTCTGTCCATCTTTGTATGTCCGCACATCCACCTTAACATCCTCATTTCTGCAACTCTCATCTTTTGCTCATGTGCTCGAGTCGTAGCTCAACATTCAGCTCCATATAACATAACAGGTCTAATCGTCATTTTGTAGAACTTCCCTTTAAGTTTTAGAGACACTTTACGATCACATAAAACACCCGACGCTTTCCTCCATTTCAACCATCCTGCTTGTATTCTATGTAAGACATCTCTTTCAATCCCTCCATCATCTTACAAAAATGATCCCAAATATTTAAAGTTCTCAGTTCCAGACAACTCGTCATCTCCTATCTTAATACTTGTCTCATTACGTCTAATATTCCTAAATTTAAATTCCATATATTTTGTCTTTACTCTACTAAGTTTAAAACCTTTCACTTCTAGTGTTTTTTGCCAAGTTTCTAGTTTAACATTTACTCCTTCACGTGTCTCATCTACCAAAACAATATCATCTGTAAACAATATACACCACGGTACTGTGTCTTGAATGTATCAGTGAGTTCGTCCATGATTAGTGTAAAAAGATAGAGACTTAAGAGTTGATCCTTGATGTAACCTTACCTTTATTGGAAATGCTTCAGTTAATCCACTTGAAGTCTTCATTCTGGTCGTTAATTCCTTATACATATCCTTAATTAGTTCAATATATGTTACACTAACACCTTTTTTCTAAATTTTTCCATATTATTTATTTTGGAACTCTATCATAAGTTTTTTTTAAATCAATGAATACCATGTGTAGATCCTGCTTTTGCTCTCTATACTTTTTAATTAGTTGTTTAAGAAGATGTATAGCTTCTATTATCGACCTTCTTGGCATTAATCCAAATTTATTTTCGAGAACCGTGGTCTCCTTCTTTAATCTTTTTTCTATTACTTTTTCCCAAAGTTTCATTGTATGACTCATTAGTTTAATACCCTATAGTTTTCACAAGTTTATTTGTCTCACTTATTCTTATATAAGGGAATTATGATACTTATTCGTCATTGATCAGACATCCTTTTTATTTTCAATATCATGTTAAATAATTTTGTAAGCCATTCAATACCTTATTTCCCTAGACACTTCCATACCTCTATCGGAATATCATCCGGTCAAACGACTTTTCCATTTTGCATTCCATTTAAAGTTTGTTCTACTTCTAAAATTTGAATTCTACGATAAAAATTTAAATTTTTATACTTATTTAACCTACTTAAATTACCTAAATTAAGTTTGTCTCCTAGACCTTCATTAAAATGTTGATGAAAATATCTCTTCCACTGTTCTTTTATTTCATCATGTACTAGTACCCTATTGCATTCATCTTTAATACATCTTATTTGATTAAAATCTTTTGTCTTCCTCTCTCTTACTTTAGCTATTCTATAAATGTTTCTTCCTCTTTTTGTATCTAATTTTCGATATAACCATTCAAAAGTGTCAGTCTTAGCTTCATTCACTACTTTCTTAGCTATTGTATATTTTTACAAATTTTCTTCATTTTTACAAATATATAATTTCTTATATGCTGTTCGTTTTCCTTGACTTTTTCTTGCACTTTTTCATTCCACCACCAAAATTCTTTATTTGGTGGTGCATGTTCCTTTGACTTATCGAGTATACTCTTAACTACTATTTTCAATTTTGATACCATCTTATCCCACGTCGTATTAAGGTCACTAGATATTTCATTTAATATTTGTACTCCTATCTTTTTTTTGAATATATTTAGTTTCTCATCCTTTAACTTCCACCACTTAATTCTTGGAGTCGTGTATATTTTTCTTCTATTAATATTATGTTTGAGGCGTATATCCAATACTACTAATCTATGTTGAGTAGTTAAACTTTCTCTAGGGAAGACCTTACAATCTTTACAAATCTTTCTATCTCTCTTCCAAACTATAAAGTTGTCACGCCCCGAGAGTATACCGTACCGAAAATCAAACGGACGACATCTCCCCTGTACGTGGCAACATTTCGGGTTAATACAAGACCCGTAGACCCACAACAACAACATAATATAACATAATAACAGCAGCGGAAATAAAGACCTCATACCCACAACATACATACCAAAAACATACAGGTGTACACCACCTGACAAGTCCACAATCATAAAACCGTAAATAAAACGACTACACAAATAGAGTTCACGACATCACGACAATTCCATAATAACAACAAGTCCATACATATCAAAGTCCAAGACATAACCAAAAACGAATTCCCCGGGAGACTCGAAAAACGGAGATGGGATGGATCGGTCGGCGTAGCTCCAAGTCGTCACAAAGGTGTCTACATTACAGGCGACAGAAAAACCCGAGGTCGGTGGTGGTGAGTAAAACTTCGGTGTCGGAGAAAACATGTAAATATATGTATCGATATTACGTATGTCGTTTAACGGATTTAAATCTACTCGAACAACGGGTATACATCAACATAAAAGGTATATATGCATGCATACACTAAATAAACTGAACAACAACGATGCTGACATACCTGACCGTCAGCTACTCTATCCTGATCCAACCTGGGCATATAACCACATCATAGGGTATAAAAGAATAGTACTAACTCACACAATATCCTGAATATGATCCAAGGGTATCACCGTGAATAACCAACAGGTATACAAAGACCTCTTACTACCGTACTGAAATGCAGATGCATGTATGAATATGTACAAACAAATATAACAAGCATAGTACATACAAATGCATCATCAAGTGAGTATACATATATACGTATATCTGTATGTATACTAATCACCATCATCCGTATATATATATATATATACAAGTAGGTATGTATATATATATAACCATATCTGACACCGTGTGATCTGCAATGCGGCGTCATCATGATACTGCTCGCCCCTACTTCTACCACGACCCGGTGTGGCCTGGTGCCTGACGACATGACAATTGTCATCCACTCACACCCCACTACTATAGAGTGGTAGGTGGGCGATATGATCAAGTAGCATATGGCGTAAGAGCTGGCTCATTCTGTGATGGGGGTCCTACTTGGCTACTCAGGTGACACTCTGAATGAGTGGTCGAGTGCCGTACACCAGACGTCTGCCGCAACTCCAACTACCATCGCCTATAATGGTAGAGTGCGGCACAACAAATGCTATGCCCTCACGCCATTACTCCTCTGGGAGTAACACAGGAGATAGGATATTTGACGACTCTCTCTCGATCGAGGGAGGCGATGTCGTCGATGCATCTGATGACATGAGAGTCTTGTATCACATACAAACATCTACCATAGACTCTCTGTTGTAGAGAGTCACACCCAATTGATCGATGCACTCTATCCTGTAGAGAGTCATACTCATCGATCATGACAAGCTAAGACCATCGGTCCGTGGCGACACTGCTCGACTCACGACCATTTACACAACCCGTGGTTGGAAAATAAATGTCTGACTACGGGTATGGAATGAGTCCTACATTTAGGGCCATACTTATCCACGGAGGACCTTTTGCCAAATTTACAATTTAGATCATCCTCGTACTCTAACATACACCCTACTAAGCGAGTTAGACCTACTTACATCACATCTGTAACTCTAGATCATGATAGGGAATATGTGATATCAATACATTGAAACATATATATCAGCGATAAGTTCAAGCATACGATAAATAGAGCAGGGTCAAGATAATATGAACACCTAACATGCTCATATCTATGTCTAAATCTGAAAGTCATTACATCTACCCGACCGGTAGGAAATTACCTACCTGCTGTCAATGCTCGTAGTAATAAACTCCTCACGGCCGCGAACCCGTCTCGTATCCACGTCCTGCAAATATCACCAATTATCATTCAGTGAAAGCATACAATAATAATATGATTAGCTACTACGTTATCCACATATCCGTATCCCTTATCGAATACGATTTAGAAACCCCAATGAGCCAGACTTGACCATTTATTTTTAAATCCATCGGTTTCAATTAGCAAAAGTGCTAACTCCCTCATCCAATTCTATATCCGACTTAACAAAGTCAATCTCATGAAGATTCAATCTTTTTATACTTAATTTGATGTAATAGGATCACCAACAAATTAAGTATTAATCTAACCTATATTCACACCGATACACATCTCTATTCGTAGCCCAAACACAGCTATTGTTTCACAACCGGTCAAACACCCGACAAAACCTCACCATCAACCAACCCTTATTATTAATTCAAACCCAGTTCCACCAATTAGATACCTAACTATTTAACCATTGTTAACTAGCTAAATCAAGGGCAACAATGAATTGACCTACACTGACAAAAACCAAAACGGAAAATGGCTTGCTTACCGGCAAGTTTTGGAACCTCCACCGACAGTATAACCTTTCCCAAATTCCATTTGTTTCGAAACACCACGCCCAAAATCTATCGACGATTCGGGCAGAGAAATAGCCGCAGCACATCATTCCATTCAACCGAATGGAATTCGCAGCACAAATAGGAAATCAATCGTGCTTACCCGAAGTTGATCCTCGTCGACAGCAAAATCCCCAACAATCGGCAGCCTTGTTCCCCAACCGAAACCACTGCCCTACATGGAACTCGACCTTAGCAGAGGGATCTATAGCAACAACTAATTGACATCAAAGATAGGGAGCAGTACAACAGGTGCTCACCTTTCCCCGACTCCAAACGACAGTGGACCGCTCGGTTCGTCGGAGACTTCAAGAACACCCGTCGCTGCCCTATTTCACAAACCCATGCTCAATCAACAAGAGAGCACCGAAATTGCAGAATTCGGCCAAGGTAGGGAGGAAAATCCTTACCTATTACCGACTGTCAGTGGCCGCGACTCCTCTCTCCCGACCGACGGTTCTGTTCGCTTCCACTGCCCAAATCGGCGCTTCCAGCCGTCCCGGGAAGGCGGTCGAGGTTGTCGGCTGCTGCTTGCGGAAGGAAGAGTCGTGAGGCGAGAAGACCAGCGAGGAGAGGGCGTCCGGCGGCCGGCGTTCCGTGGAGGCGAGATCGCGAGAGGCAGAGACGCTGTGAGGGAGAGGAGTCGCTCGCGTGCGTGCGGTGAGGAGGTGAGAGTGCCGCCGCGCGTGAGGAAGAATAGGAAACGAGGCTTGGGAAGGCGTGGCCGTGAGAGTCGTGGCGATTTATTCTGCTGCGCGAAACGCTCGCACGAGGAGACGGTGTCGGCGAAAAACGGAAGAAGGAAGCGGCGGTCGTTTAATAGGTTAACGGGTCGGGTGGTTTTTAACGGGGTGGGCTTTAAACCCAATAAACCATTAACCCTAAATTTAATTAAATCTAGGTTAATAAAATTCCTTAAGCTAGGTTAGATATAATTAACTCCTAATCATACTTATTTTTTTTTCCTGGTATTTTACATTCTCCCCCACTTATTAAAATTTGGTCCCCAAATTTCGTACTTATATGCAAAAATTAATTCAAGCATATTCTGAAATAACCACATACCTCAGGTAAACAGATGAGGGTATCGAGCTCGGATAGTATCCTCCAGCTCCCATGTAGCCTCCTCATCCGTATGATGCTGCCATCCCACCTTTACGAGTCGGATGGTTTTGTTCAGAATCGCTCCTCATGCGTCAAGAATCCGACCGAGTCTCTCATAAGTCGATTCGCACGAGTGGAATCGGAACTTCTTTCAGAACATGGTCAGATCGCGACACGTATTTCTTCAGCATAGATACATGGAATACGTTGTGAACATCCGCAAGTGTCGGAGGTAAAGCCAACCGATAAGCTACACCTCCAATCCGCTCTAATATCTCAAATGGACCCATGTAACGTGGAGCTAATTTCCCTTTTAGCCCAAATCTCTTGACTCCTTTGGTGGGTGACACTCGTAAGAATACATGGTCCCCGACTGAAAATTCCAAAGGCCGTCGCCTCCGGTCCGCATAACTCTTCTGCCGATCCTGTGCCTCAGATAACCGTCGTCTGATCACTCGTATCAACTCTGCATCATGCTGGATACTCTGAGGCCCCAATATCTGTCGTTCCCCAACTTCTTCCCATAACACAGGAGATCTGCAGGGTCTACCGTATAATGCCTCGAAAGGAGCCATCTGGATAGAAGAGTGGTAGTTGTTGTTGTAGGCAAACTCCACTAAAGGAATGTGATCCTCCCAACTGCCACCGAAATCCAAGACGCTTGATCTCAATAGATCCTCCAGAGTCTAAATGGTACGTTCGGACTGTCCGTCTGTCTGCGGATGAAAGGCTGTACTGAGTCGAAGCTCTGTGCCCATGGCCTGCTGCAGACTTTGCCAGAATCACGAAGTAAATCGCGGATCTCTATTAGATATGATACTCAATGGTACACCATGCAATCTGATGATCTCTCGGCAGTACAATTCCTCTAGACGATCCAATGAGTCCGTCTCACGAATCGGAAGGAAGTGAGCTGATTTGGTTAATCGATCCACGATCACCCAAATCGCAGTATGTCCTTTACGGGTTCTCGGTAACGAAATCCATCGTGATATTTTCCCACTTCCATTCCGGGATCGGAATTTCCTAAAGTAACCCAGCAGGTTTCTGATGTTCGACCTTCGCTTGCTGGCATACTAGGCAACGTGCAACAAAGTCCGCAATATCTCATTTCATACCGTTCCACCAGTATAAACGCTTCAAATCTCGGTACATCCGAGTACCACCAGGATGTATAGCAAATCTTGACTGATATGCTTCCTGTAGCAATTCTTCCTTAACTGGGTGTGTGTCCGGAACACATAGTCATCCTCGAAGCAAGTACACCACTCGTCACTCGAGAAATCCATCGGCGCTCGAGTCTATCGTCCGCTCAAGAAGCTGCGAGATCTACTAACTAACTTGTGCTTCCTTGATCCTCTCGTGATGGCGGTGGGCAACCATAGATACCAATACTCCCCGGGATGTTTGACCATGTTCACAAATTCTAACTCGAAGCTGTCCGGACTAGATCGAACATTGTCGGATAGTGACTAGAACTCCACGAGACTTTACGCTCGGTAGATCCGCTACCACATTAGCTTTTCGGATGATCGGATGGTGCGATCATAATCTTCGGATATTCCATCCACCGCCTCTGTCTCAGATTCGGCTCTTTACGTGTGAGCGGATATTTGACTTTATAGTGCGTGTAGATCTCAAAGGTAATCCCATTACAAGTAGTGCCTCCATATCTTCAATGCGAAAATAATGGCGCTAACTCCGGATCGTGCTGGGTAATTTCTCTCGTGATCTTTTAGTTGGCCGGGAGGCGTAAGATACCACGGTTGGCCGATCGCATCGTAATCGCTCCCAACCCTTGGATAGAAAGCATCCGTATAGAGAACCATCCCATCAACACCGAAGGAATCACTAAGATAGGTCTGAAACTAGCCGCCGCTAAGCTCCCGGAAGCTAGTTTCACTGTGCCTCGACTGTGAACTTGAATTTCCGAGTCGAGTGAGTGGCATGGCGATACTCGAGAATCCTCCACGAATCTCCGATAATACTTGGCGGACCAAGGAAACTACGAACCTCTGCGATTGATTTTGCCTCCCGATTGGTAATTGCCTCGAATCTTACGGGGATCTACTGAGAATACCTCTTGGACACCACGTCCAAGAAAACCCATCAAGATAACGGTAACGCACACTTCTTGAATTTGGCATATCAACTGCTCTGTCGCAACGTCTCTAATACTATCCGCAGATGTTGTTCATGCTCTGCTCACGATCGAGAATAAATCAATGTCATCGATGAACACTATCACGAAGAATTGGTCTATATACCTCGGGAATACGGTTCATTAAGTCCATAAATGCAGGGGGCGTTCGTGAGACCGAACGACATCACTAGAAACTCGTAATGCCCATCAGTGCGGAAAGTCATTTCGAACATCCTCATCTCTTATCCGCGGTGATATTTTTGAGCAGATCGATTTTAGAATACACACATGTATCCTTGGTGATCGAACAAATCTTCTCGGCGATTGGATATTTGTTCTTAAGCATCGCGTTCGATTCTTAGATAGTCAATACATAGCCGCAATAATCCATCCTTCTTTTTGACAAAGAGTATCGGTGCTCCCCATGGTGAAACACTAGGGCGGATGAATCCATTATCCAGCAACTCCTGCAGTTGAACTTTAAGGTCATTCAGCTCCTTTGGCGCCATCCGATAAGGAGGTTTCGATATAGGTGTAGTTCCTGGAATCACCTCTATCGCAAATTCCACTTGCCTAGGAGGTGGCAAGCCTGGAAGTTCATCCGAAATACATTCGATACTCGGACTACTCGCACATCAGAGAGAGGTGGTAGTCCTTCGTTCTCAACTTTGACTAGAGATAACAGATAACCTTGACAACCCTGAGCCAATAGCTTCTGAGCCTGTAAAGCCGATATAATAGATAATCCATCATCTCTAGTACCAACAAATTCCCAGGCTGGTTGATCTGGTGGTCGGAAAGTCACCACTCTTGCTCTACAATCCACTGTAGCGTGATAAGCGGCCAACCAGTCCATACCGAGAATAATATCGAACTCTATCATTTCCAACACCTGAAGGTCCACTGCAAGGATATGCCCGTCAAAGTCTAATGGGCACACCTCTCGATGGCAAGGATATGCTAACCCACATGAACGAACCTCGGATTCTTCCAACTCTACCAAAATACTCTAGATACGAATGAATGAGATTAATCAACGATGTCGATATATAAAATAAATCGAAACCATACCGCGTATGATCGATCCTCACCTCACGGCCTCATCTCTAGTGATGGCAAAACTCGCCGATCTCGATATTCGTTTACCGTCCTGACGAAGTAGTAGTGTGCCTCCACTCCATTTGGATTTGACCAATCGGAGGCCGAGTCGCCGTGCGAGCATAAGATATCCCCGAGAGTTGCAGTAAGAAGCTCAGCGGTGCGGATACTCTGGATAGTAGATCATGAGGAGATGTAGGATCGGATCATTATCGGCGTATGGGCACCCCTGCATTTATTCGTAACCGAGTGGAGGTACCGGGCCTCGTCATATGTCGAGTCCGGTGTTGGCCTCTCTCGCTGGGTAGATTCTTCCTTGTTGAGTGTCGAAACTCAGCTGTGCTTTGTAATCACGACTAGTATGACCCGGTTGTTTGCAATAATAGCAAACTGACTGCTCCAAAGGACACTCTGATACTCTGTGGCTTTCAGATCCACATTTATAGCATCCATTCCTGCTTCGGCCCTTACGACTACTCTGAGACCCTCCAGAATACTTTGATGCTGGACGCTTCCCCTTCTACGATCTAGCTGATCCTTCTGCAGCACCTCGCGTAGTTCCTTCTTCTCGAGTCCCCGAGAACTCGTTCTCGCTTGCCCTTAGTCATTTGCTTCTCGATATCTTTTTCCCTGGGAATTTGCTGGGAAGTCATCTCGATGAAGAGGGCGCGTGCCTCCTCAGATGATGAAAATGATCCCGACATCCGCTCCGATATATGTAGTAAGACCTGTGGTGATACACATCCGATTTGCATCCTGTGCTACCAGGTGAGAGCAGAACTCTGATAGTCTGGTAAACTCTGCGTTGTACTCCATGACAGACCGATCACCTTGCTTCAGGCTCAGAAATTCCTGACGACGTGCTGTAGAAAACGCCGAAGGAAAGTACTGTCTCCAGAAAGCGTCTCGAAAGCTGGCCCAAGAAATCCCACGCTCTCCGAGTAGAGTTTTCTGCAATTTCCACCAAGTGATAGCCTGATCTCTGAGATGATATGCAGCAAGGCCCACCTTCTCCACATTTGTATAGTTCATGTACTCGAAGGTGTCTTTGATATTTTCTAGCCAAGACCGGGCAATCCATGGGTCGGACTCCCCTCGGAACAAGGTGAACTTTTCCTTGGCCGATCGTGCTAACACGAGCATTCGTGCCTTATCATTGAGCCAATCGGACTCTGCAGGCTCTGGCATAGTCTGTGGTACATATGGATTCTGAGGCTCCGAATCACCAATAGGGGAAAACTGAGGCTGCTCCCGAATAACGGGCTCAGTAGTAGCAACCTCCTGTCCCTCAGCTCCGACAGATCACCTTGATGGACGACCTCTACTACGAGTCCGCATAGGTGCCATAACCTTTGACGATATACACCTGTTGAACAAATTTAGATAAGTAACTATCTGAAATATGAGTTATCAGGAATACTCACTTCGTCTTTGCTCGAGTTTATGCACGCAATCCCATCTCACAAAATCAACCAAAAATATACCGACTCGAGAATCCAAGACTCAAAACATAAAAATCATCATTGTATGACATCACTAACCGGCTCGATACTATAAAGTTGTCACGCCGAGAGTATCGTGCATCAAAATCAAACGACGACATCTCCCCGTGCGTAACCAACATTTCGGGTTAATACAAGGCCCGTAGACCCACAACAACAACATAATATAACATAATAACAGCAGCGGAAATAAAGACCTCATACTCACAACATACATACCAAAAACATACAGGTGTACACCACCTGACAAGTCCACAATCATAAAACCGTAAATAAAACGACTACACAAATAGAGTTCACGACATCACGACAATTCCATAATAACAACAAGTCCATACATATCAAAGTCCAAGACATAACCAAAAACGAATTCCTCGGGAGACTCGAAAAACGGAGATGGGATGGATCGGTCGGCGTAGCTCCAAGTCGTCACAAAGGCGTACCTACATCAGGGCGTGAAAAACCGAAGTCGGTGGTGGTGAGTAAAACTCAGCAGGTAATCAGAGAAAACATGTAAATATATGTATCAATATTACATGTCATTTAACAGTTTAAATCTACTCGAACAACGGGTATACATCAACATAAAAGGTATATATGCATGCATACACTAAATAAACTGAACAACAACGATGACATACAGATCTACTTTATCCCGATCCAAACTGGGCATATAACCACATCATAGGGTATAAAAGAATAGTACTAACTCACACTGAATATCCTGAATATGATCCAAGGGTATCACCGTGAATAACCAATGGTATACAAGTACCACCTACTACCATACAGAAATGCAAATATCATGTATGAATATGCATAAACAAATGTAACAAGCATATACATACAATCGCATCATGAAGTGAGTATACATATAGATGTATCTGCGTGTATACTAATCACCATCATCCATGTATATATATATATACAAGGTGTATGTATATATATATAACTATATGCAACACTAATGACGCAGCGTGCCGTACTGCTCACCCCTACTACTACTACGACCCGGTGTAGGTGCACGACATGACAATCCCGACTCCACACCACTACTATAGAGTGGTCGAGTGGCGATGATCAAGTAGCGTACGAGCGTAAAGAGCTCACACGCGATGGGGTCCCCTGGCTACTCCGGCGACATGAGTGGTCGGTGCCAGGGACATCTGTGACGACTCCAACTACCATCGCTATAATGGTAGAGTGCGGCACAACAAATGCTATGCTCTCACACCATTACTCCTCTGGGAGACGGGAGAGGATATTGACGACTCTCTCTCAATCGAAGGAGACGATGTCGATGATGCATGACATGAGGGTATCGGCATCATACACATCTACCATAGACTCTCCGCTCAACAGAGAGTCACCCAATCGACAAGACACTCTATCTATCCCGTAGAGAGTCATACTCTCGATCATGACAAGCTAGGACCATCGGTCCGTAGCGACACTGCCCACGACTCACCGACCATTTACACAACCCGTGGTTGGAAAATAAATGTCTGACATCTGGTATGGAATGAGTCCTACATTTAGGGCCATACTTATCCACGGAGGACCTTTTTTCCAAATTTACAATTTAGGTCATCCTCCGTACTCTAACATCTACACCCTACTAAACAGTTAGACCTACTTACATCACATCTGTAACTCTTAGATCATGATAGGGAATATGTGATATCAACAACTGAGCACATATATATATCAACGATAAGTTCAAGCATACGATAAATAGAGCAGGGTCAAGACAATATGAACACCTAACATGCTCATATCTATGTCTAAATCTGAAAGTCATTACATCTACCCGACCGGTAGGAAATTACCTACCTGCTGTCAATGCTCGTAGTAATAAACTCCTCACGACCGAGGACTCGTCTCGTATCCACGTCCTGCAAATATCACCAATTATCATTCAGTGAAAGCATACAATAATAATATGATTAGCTACTACGTTATCCACATATCCGTATCCCTTATCGAATACGATTTAGAAACCCCAATGAGCCAGACTTGACCATTTATTTTTAAATCCATCGATTTCAATTAGCAAAAGTGCTAACTCCCTCGTCCAATTCTATATCCGACTTAACAAAGTCAATCTCATGAAGATTCAATCTTTTTATACTTAATTTGATGTAATAGGATCACCAACAAATTAAGTATTAATCTAACCTATATTCACACCGATACACATCTCTATTCGTAGCCCAAACACAGCTACGGTTTAACAACCGGTCAAACACCCGACAAAACCTCACCATCGACCAACCCTTATTATTAATTCAAACCCAGTTCCACCAATTAGATACCTAACTATTTAACCATTGTTAACTAGCTAAATCAAGGGCAACAATGAATTGACCTACACTGACAAAAACCAAAACGGAAAATGGCTTGCTTACCGGCAAGTTTTGGAACCTCCACCGGCAGTATAACCTTTCCCAAAATTCCACCGCTTTCGAAAGCGACCATCGCCCAAAAATCTATCGATCAGTTCAGAAGAAATAGCCACAGCACATCATTCCATTCAACCGAATGGAATTCGCAGCACAAATAGGAAATCAATCGTACTTACTCGAAGTTGATCCTCGTCGGCAGCAAAATCCCCAACAACCGACAACCTTGTTCACCAACCGAAACCACTGCCCTACATGGAACTCGACCTTAGCAGAGGGATCTATGGCAACAACTAATTGACATCAAAGATAGGGAGCAGTACAATCGGTGCTCACCTTTCCCCGACTCCAACGATGTGGACCGCTCGTCACGGAGACTTCAAGAACACCCGTCGCTGCCCTATTTCACAAACCCATGCTCAATCAACAAGAGAGCACCGAAATTGCAGAATTCGGCCAAGGTAGGGAGGAAAATCCTTACCTATTACCGACTGTCAGTGGCCGCGACTCCTCTCTCCCGACCGGCGGTTCTGTTCGCTTCCACTGCCCAAATCGGCGCTTCCAGCCGTCCCGGGAAGGCGGTCGAGGTTGTCGGCTGCTGCTTGCGGAAGGAAGAGTCGTGAGGCGAGAAGACCAGCGAGGAGAGGGCGTCTGGCGGCCGGCGTTCCGTGGAGGCGAGATCGCGAGAGGCAGAGACGTTGTGAGGGAGAGGAGTCGCTCGCGTGCGTGCGGTGAGGAGGTGAGAGTGCCGCCGCGCGTGAGGAAGAAGAGGAAACGAGGCTTGGGAAGGGCAGCGCTGGGCGGCAGAGTCAGCGGCGATTTATTCTGCTGCGCGAAACGCTCGCACAAGGAGACGGTGTCGGCGAAAAACGGAAGAAGGAAGCGACGGTCGTTTAATAGGTTAACGGGTCGGGTGGTTTTTAATGGGGTGGGCTTTAAACCCAATAAACCATTAACCCTAAATTTAATTAAATCTAGGTTAATAAAATTCCTTAAGCTAGGTTAGATGTAATTAACTCCTAACCATACTTATTTTTTTTTCCTGGTATTTTACAATAAGAAAGTCAATTTGTGATTTATTATTTCCACTTTTGAACATGACCAAGTGTTCTTCTCTTTTCTTAAAAAAATGTATTAGCTAGTATAAGATCATATGTTATTGCAAAATCCAATATAGTTTTACCTTCTTCATTTTTTCTTCCAAACCTATAATTCCCATGCACCCTCTCATATTCGTCATTTTTCATTCCAACATGTCTATTTAAATCGCCTCCTATTAAAATCATCTCATTTGACGGAATATTTTGTAATACTTCATTCAAGTCCTCCCAAAATCTTAATTTGGTATTTTCATCTAATCCTATTTGAGGTGCATATACACTAATTACGTTCATAGTTTCTTTTTCCACTACTATTTTGAGAGCTATAATTCTATCCCCCTTTCTAATTACTCTTACAATTTCATCCTTTAACGAACTATCAACAATAATATCCACTCCATTTCTTGTTTTACTCTTTCCTGTATATCATAATTTAAAATCCGAGTTCTCTATCATCTTTGCCTTCTCACCTACCCATTTTGTCTCTTGTACACATACAATATTAATTTTTTTCCTAATCATCGTATCTACTATCTCCATTGTTTTACCAGTGAGAGTTCCTATGTTCCACGTACCAAATCTTAGACTATTAGTTTTTCTATAATATTTGTTCTTACCCAACCTATGGTGTGAGAACTCTTACTTATTTAACATTACACCCAAGTTCTCATAGAGATGTAGCGGTCCTTGCTGATACGTTGCAGTCGGACTCTGCAACGCGAACTTTAGTATATTTTTCACTACACCTGAGCTCTAAAAATGTAGCGGTCCTTGTCGAGACATAACAGTCGGACTCTGTAACGCGTTCCTTCCGGGGAATAACCTAGCATTAATACAATAGTTTAATTGATCCATTCATTGAACATTTGCCTTAGTTTAACGCTGGCTGACAACCTAACACAACTCTCCTCCTTTATCCGGGTTTGAGATCGGCCACGACAAGGTAACTTATCATGGTTCTTGAGAGTAGGAAGATAAAAAGGTTGCTAGTAATTTTCTTTTTTTGTCATCTAAAATATTTATTTTGAAAATTTAGGACGTTTCTATAAAATACAATGCTAATTTTATAATAGGTATAAATAGGGTAGGGCATTTGCCCTACCTTACCCTAATTTGTTAACCTGATGTGCTTCCACCATGGGTGACACATTAGACAAAATTGATGAAGTGGTGAGTATAAATGTTCAAAAAACTTAAAACCTAACTAAAAAAAAAACACACTCATCAGAAAGGGCTCTCCTCTATGGTTTTTAGTGTTGAGTTGTATTGGCTAGCCATGGTAAAATATAGTGTATGCTTGCCGACCGACACATGAGATCAACTTAACACTGATGGCACGTGGTAGAACACAAAGATGAGTGTGGTAGAACGATGAAACAAGGAGGGGTGTGATAGAATGATGGGTGACAAATGACAAAAAAGAGGAGAGGAGAGGGAGGGAGATAGCGACGAGTGAAAGAAAGGGAGAGAAGGGAGGAGAGGGGAGATGAAGAGTATTAGGTGAATGACGTGGACAAGTGACCATGTCAGTAGGTGATTGTAACGGGTGGCATAACCATTGTGGGTGGGTGGCGGGCAATGAATTCGAATGTGAAGGAAAGAAGTGGGAGAAAGAGATATATATAAACTTTTAGTAATTTTTAATCTTTTAATAATGCCACTTACCTAATTAAATATGATTGAACAGGACAATCCGATATAAACTGAGTTCAATTTTAAATTGATCAAAATAAGTCTAAATCGAGCTTAGTTTGAACTTACGCATTCCTAATTATCGTCTCTACTCAATGGGCTACAACTAACATTAAGTTGACTTTCACTCAACACTAACACACTAAATATTAGTTCGTTTTAGATTAATTAGTTACACTAAAACACTAAATATTAGTTCAATTTAATAGATTAATTAGTTATCTAACATAAGTTTACAAAAAATTAAAATGAAGAAATGGGATAAAATTTAGTATTTAACATCTATGAAGTTTTTTTTTTTATGTTCTTTTCCTCCTTGTTTGTGTCGTCTCAGCATTTGTTTGAGGTCAAGAAACAGGTAGAGTTTGATATAACAATTTGATTAAATACAAATTTCTTAGATTAAGTTCAGATTTTTTTTTATTGGAATATGATTAAAATATGTTGGTTACAATACATAACTAAATGGATTAAGATTAATTAAAAAATATTCTAATTTAGAGGTTAATTAAAGGTATAGAAAATCTTCAAATTCAATTTGATTTATCGAAAAAATCTTGAATTCAAAATTTTCAAATTCAATTGAATTGAATTTGAGTCACATTTCATGTACTTTTAAAAATTTTTTACTTGTAAAATTATATAAATTTAATTATAAAGGATAGTCCGATGTACCGAGCTCCTATCAATGTAGGTTTATTGTTTATTGTATGCAGTTTTATATTGTATTACAAGAGACTATTTACACGACTCAAACTCGTGACCTTTAGATCATATGACAACAACTTTACTATTGTGCTAAGGCTCTTCTTCATATAAATTTAATTATAAAATTTAAAAATTTGATTTAAGCCTAAAATATAATATTTTACATATTCAATGATCAAAGTTCTTGTCAAATGCAAATTTCAAACATTATATAAAACCATAAAAAATCTTACCTAGTGAAATAAAGCTTTCTTGTAGTTGTACATAAAAACATACAAGATATAAATATAAAGTTAATTTCAAAAGGAATTAGATCCTTAATGATGAAAGACTTGTGCCTTCAAATATGCAATTGTCTCATCGTTTGTTCCAAAATTTTATCAGCAAATACAAGTTGCATTTGCACACACAAAATAATGCAGACACAATACTTCAAAAATTGCCGCAAAATCTCATCTCGAATTTGGTGTTTTAGTGGTCAACCAAGGTGAGATGGGTTTGATTATATGCAGGAGTATGACACATGGTGCTAGAGAAGCTATTTTGTGGCTTTTTCTTAGATAATAGAAGTTATTTCAGATTTGTCCCTTCTGGAGATTTTTTACGTGTTGAAGAAAGCACTCGCTGAGATTATGTAGTCCTCGTGAAGTTGTTCGCAAGCTGAAGAAGCTATATCATAAGTTGTGCGGTTTCTACAGACTTGCAGATTTGCTTCACTTGTTGCAACCCTTTCAGAGTTGTATTGACTCCTCACTATAAATTTGTGTTGAAACACTATGAATTTATCTGCAATGGAGTCATGAATTTAAGGAAGTTACATCTTCTCTTTACTTTATTCTTGTATCTTTATTCTCCTCTTATGTCAGTATAGTTCTCCAGTTAGTTTGTAAATGTATCTGGAAGGTCATGGTGCATTTCCTTATCTCATCAAGAAGTCCATCTTTCTGTATTGCCACAATCATTTTATTAGATCTTATGCATCCATTCTGAGGATTGTGAATGGTTTGTTTCTTCCTCTAGAACATTTCATCAACATATATCCACTCATGTTAAAAATGTGAATCTCTTTTACCTAGATCCAGCAGTTGAACTAGTTGAAGAATTTGCTGTAAACTAATGGAAAACTGGTAAAATTTTGGCACTGCTATAAGAGTGTACATGATTTTCTTCCTTCTATCTGTAGATGGCAACTGGCACCATCTCAGTTTTCTTTTGGTGCTGCTGGCAGTAAAAATCTCGTTCTAGTTGGGGGACCAGACTTAACATGGAATAAAACTTCAGGCCTTGCTTGATTCTTCTTTAAAGGCTAATGTCTGTTGTTCCTATGTACATGTCGGCATCAAGCAAAGTTTAAAATCTCGAAAGAGTGTTGGAGTTTTGATCTTTGATCAGAATGATACTTCTTTAATATGGCACTAACGTTCCAATGCATGATGTTTGTGATGAATTAGAGTTGGAATGAGAAAGGAGATGAAGAAAAAGAAGATAAGAAAAATATATATTTATATTCAAATTTTGTTTTCTATTGGAATGGTATTATTTTAACATTATTTTGTACGGAGACAAGCTAAAAAGAAAAATGATATTTTCCTAATTCTTGTGTTTTAAAATGCCAAAGGATGTCGAGTGTTGGCATGAAACAATTCTCATTGATATGACTAACACACCTATAGAGAAAACATTGTCTGTGTAGTTTTGTGATTCACTAATTTATTAGAATGATACATTTCGACCGTTTTGCATAGCATGGTATCTACTATTCATTTACGAAGCTGGAACATATATATGACTAACTGATTGACACCTAGGATTGGTAGTTGGTGTTTTGTGGACAATTAATTAAATAACTCCTTATCTCTCTTTTTCTCTCATAGAGAAATGCTACAGGTAGAGATCAATGTCAGTAGCTAATTTCCTGCCAAGGGGACTAAAGGATTTGAAAATCCAGTTTGGATGGGTTGCCAGGGCAGTAGCATGGTATCTACTATTCATTTACGAAGCTGGAACATATATATCACTAACTGATTGACACCTAGGATTGGTAGTTGGTGCTTTGTTGACAATTAATTAATTAATTAAATAACTAAGAAATGGCCTTGTCTCTCTTTTTCTCTCATATAGAGCAATGCTACAGGTAAAAATCAATGTCAATAGCTAATTTCCTGCCAAGGGGACTAAAGGATTTGAAAATCCAGTTTTGGATGGGTTTCAGGGTAGTAGTATGGTATTCATTTACGAAGCTGGAGCATATATATCACTAACTGATTGACACCTAGGATTAGTAGTTGGTGCTTTGCGGACAATTAATTAATTAATTAAATAACTAAGAAATTGCCTTATCTCTCTTTTCTCTCATATAGAGAAATGCTACAAGTAGAGATCAATCTAAGTAGCTAATTTCCTGCCAAGGGAGCTAAAGGATTTGAAAACCCAGTTTTGGATGGGTTGCCAGGGTAGTAGGATCTTTTTTGCTTTGGATGTCCTATGACTGCTATCTTCTGATAATGGCTTCCACCATATCTTTATCAGGTAATACAGGCTTAGCTTTTAAAGCACAAAGTATAACTATCAAAACAATTATTTTTGAAACTCATTTGCTCTTAAACAAATTGGTTTCGGTACTCTACAGAACTCTACTGGTGGCTGCTATCTGCATACTATTACTTGGTGTCTTTCTAGCTGTTCTATGAATGTATGTTTTATTTCTTTTGCTCCTTGGACAATTTGGCAATATCAGGATCAAGGAATCACTTCAATTTTCCTGTTGGCTTTATTGACTATCACGAACTACACAAGTGCATGGATATACTGCTACCGGTGCCTTCTCCATATGGCAAGCATATTGTTATGCATGCTCTCTCGTGTTATGTGAGCATGAGCTAAAAGAAAACATAGTTTGAGAAAACTTGTGATTATTAGAGATGAGATCCAATGGTGTGCAGAGGAGGGGTGATGTAAGGGTTCATTGTAGATCCCAAATTGTACAAATTAGTTAAAATACATGCTCATGGTGCCATTTTTCTCCAATGAAGCATCAAGGCTTACCTAGGACCATCAGAGTTGGCACAACCAGTTCAGTTGACCTTATCCAATCCTTAGAATTGTGGGCTTGGGTTGGTTCCTTTTTTGACCATCATATAAATGGATTGTTTACATATTACAAAAGTAGACCCACAATTAATGTTGTATATTATTGATTTTGGTGTTTGCAATTGTTTGTTAGTACTGTGCTAATTGAGTTAAAGGGTCAAATGGGTGATGTGGGATCCTGTGACTCAACACGATCCTTCTAGCGCATTATTAAATGGTCATATCGAGTTAAACTCTTTAAAACTATGATATGTTCAAGTGATAGATTTTGACCCATATATTATAGGGTTTATGTTTGGGTCATGACTAAACATGTCAGTTCAATGATGCACAAGCAATTTACCTTCTAGTGCAAATTGACTCCCTTGAGCTTTAGTCCTTGGAGTTTGTATTGGCTAAGGGAGTTGTATGAATTTGTACCCGCTAATATCTTATTATGGTCAGTACAGAGCATCTTGACTGGTCACATGTCATCTTGGGTCATAGTTGTGAGGTTCTTGATTGGTTTGTATGAATATTGTCCTTTTCTTTTTTCCACGTGGAATTTTCACTCATATTTATCTCGAGTTTAATCATGTTACACTTTTATTTGTAGTCGGTTGCATATCTGATATTGATTTTCCCTTGCTACCTTAACCTCTGCATTAATTTCCACTAATTTTCTGTTTTCCTTCTCAAAGATGGAGGCATCTAATTCCAATTCAGATAGTGAATCTGTTGAGACTATTGAAGCAGCTATAAGTGAGAAAGAAAAAGATGTGGGAAGGATTGATAAATTCCAAGAAGGATGTGCTTCTGGAGAGGATGTTGTGGGGAAGGAGTCTCAAACTACAAAGGAAGGCCAAGCTGGTCATAACACAAGACATAACAACATGGGGGATGCATCATTTAATCCAAGAACTAACATAAATTCACAAATGGAGCCAGAGGTTGGTATGTTGTTTCATTCTGAAGATCTAGCTTACCATTTCTACAACATTTATGCCCAAAGGAAAGGATTCAGTGTTAGAAAGGGCCATCTTGGACGAAGGAAAGATGGGACCGTACGAAATAGAGTGTTCTTGTGTAGCAATGAAGGTGCTCGTCAGAAACATTCTACACATGTTACAAAAAAGCCACGTGAAGTAGTGAGAACTAATTGTATGGCCCGCATAGAATTCAAGGTGAGTCGTGATGGTATATGGGTTGTGAGTAAAATCATTTATGAGCATAACCATCCACTTGTGCGCCCACACAAAGCACACTTGTTGAGGTCTCATAGGAGATTGCTGGCAGCTCAACATGATGAAACTGGTGAGCAGCTTGAAAAGCCTGCACAGACTCTTGAATTTCTTATTGAAGATGATCATGATGCTGAATCAATTGGGTTTGTTTTGAAGGATCAAAGTAGCTATTTGCATACTAATAGGATCAGAGAACTTGAGAGGGGTGATGCTCAATTTCTTTTAGAATCTTTAAAAGCCAAGAAGCTAGAGGATCCCTCATTTTTCTATGCCATACAAATTGATGACAGGGAGCAAGTGACCAATTTCTTTTGGGCAGATTCACGATCAATAATTGATTACACCTATTTTGGTGACGTTGTCTTATTTGATACAACTTATCGTGCAAATAAGAATGAGATGCCGTTTGCACCATTCATTGGTATAAATCATCATAAGCAAACTGTCTTGTTTGGAGCTGCTGTTTTGTTGGATGAGACAACAGAATCTTTTGTTTGGTTATTCAGAACATTAATGGTAGCAATGTCAGGGCTACAACCTCCAACTATTTTTACAGACGACTGTCCAGCACTGTCCAGAGCAATAAGTATGACTCTACCTGAGACATGCCATCGTCTTTGTTTATGGCATATACTTCAGAACTCCACAGTACATGTTTCTCACGTCAGCAACAGTGACACAAACTTTCAACAGGATTTTAAAGATTGCATACATGAGGAGGGTTCTGAAGATGAGTTTTGTTCTAAATGGGTTAGGTTAATTCACAAGTATGATTTGGCAGGTAACACCTGGTTAGAAGACTTGTATGCAACTCGTGAAAGATGGGCATTAGTTTATAATAAGAACTCATTTTCTGCTTTTATGATGACAATGCAATGGAGTGACAACATGAAGAAGCACTTTAAAAATCACTTTAACAGGAAATTGCCTCTTCCAAAATTCTTAGAGCAGTATCACAAGTCACTGTATAGATTTCGTGAAAAGGAATTGTATGAAGACTATAAATCAAGACAAACTAAACCAGTCTTGCTGGTTGATATGCCCATGCTAAATGAAGCTGCAGAATCATATACAGGGCTTATGTATAATGAATTTGAAGAGGAATTCAAGAGCCAGCTTTCATGTCTTTGTGAACCAATCGGAATGGATGGGATTGTCTATACCTTCAAAGTTACCCTCCCTGGAAAGCATTCTTTTGGCATTGTTGAACTTAAACCGTCTGATCTCACAGTATCATGCGGCTGTAGGAAATTTGAATGTATGGGCATCCTGTGCATGCATGCGCTAAAGGTTCTCAACATCAACAACATCCTTCACCTGCCCTCCCAGTATATACTGAAAAGGTGGAGCAAATATGCAAATGTTGAGATTTTGTCTGAAAAACAACTTTTGACAAAAAGTGATAGTCAAGATCTTCTGACAATGCAGTACACCCGGGTTTGTCAGAAGGCCATTACTATAGCAGTAAAAAGTGCATTTTCTGAGGATGCTCTACAAATTTTTGACCAAGAGCTTGACAAGTTGACCACTGAAGTTGAACATGCTCTGCATATGTCTCTGCTAAATAGACAAACAGAGGACAATGCGACAATAATTGAGAATATTCAGCAAGATGCCCTTGGAGGTAAGAAAATCCGGGGCAGAAAAAATCGTGCAAAAGCTGGACAAGATACAAAATATAAGAAGCATCAATCCCATTCAGACTCAGTTAACACAGGAAGTGTCTACCAGACGTTAGACACAAAAGATAAATCAAGTATGTTAATCACTGTTGTAACTGGTGTCACTCAAGACTATTTTGTTTATACATTTTGTTTTGTTTCATAGGGCAAACAAATGATCCATCAGATCAAATAATGATAAATGAAACATCGCATGTTCCTTCTTACCATCAGGACAGCACCGCATCCTATGGCAACACAATGCCCTTGCAGCCTTCTGGTTCACCATTTCCTCAAGAGACTATTATGCCTACACAGGTTTTTCTGTAATTTTAATTTCTGTTGGTTTTCTTACCAATAGGTGGAAATGGCTCTCTTATAATAAATTGTGCTCTGATTCTATTGTTCTTGATGTCATGTAGGAACATTTTACTCCATCTCAAGGATTGTTTGACCATCAAATGACATCTCAAGGAGCAAATAGTGCTAATATAACTTGGTGTCGTATGGGTTCAATTGGCATCCCAATGCAGGTTATGCAAGGGCAGTCCAACAACTATATGAACTGGGTGATTCAGCATCGCAACATTTCCAACTTGAATGTGCCACCAATTCATCTCGATCATGCAATGGTACTTGTTTAAATTGGAAAAGTTAGTGCTAGTTCAATAATTTTTCTGATCTTTTCTCATCACAGCATACTACCATTCCCGGTCAGCATCATCAGAATTTATCCCACAAGCTTACCTTCGATATTAACAAAGGTACAACAGATACAACCGGACACATGCAACACTAGTCAAATCTTGAATGGACTAACAAAAAAGATCTACTTCAGTTAATTGGTTGGTAATAGCAGTTTTAACTGAATGGTTTGCGACTTGCTAGCTTAGCGTTGGAGGCTTGAAACTGAGCATCTGTAGCGCTGCAACCATAATCTTTGTAACTTGTATAGTATCTTTGTACTCTAGTCTTTTTAATTAGATATCTTTTCGATGATTGTTTCTCCTGGTAGATATTTTTTATTCCAGCGCTTTGACGTCCGTTTTCCCAGATTACATGTGTTTTGGTCTTGTACAATAGCTGAGGATCAAAGACTGTCATGTACAGCATAGGGACTCCACTGATGTCTGTTAACTCTGTGCTGGAGTTTGCAAATCAGTTGAAATTGTACAATGGCAACTTTCATCTTGTCATTGCCGTATTTCCTTTTCTACTGGTCTGGATATTGTATCATATGATTGTATAAGAAAAACATTGATTCTTTGAAGTGAATTAGGTGGAAATTGAATTCCTGTTTTGGAAGGTTTGTAATTGTTGTGTTTTTATGAAGGTTCAGTAACTCTGAATCATAATAAATATTAGAAACACTAAATGCTCCTCTAAATTACTTATTCAACATGAGGAAATAATAAAGAATTATGGTTTGACTAATTTTTAGTGCTAGTTATTTCTAATTGACATGATGCAACAATTATACTTTTAATCGCCCCGCCAAATATGTTATATAGTGATGTGGATATGATCTGGTCTATAGGGGTTAAGTCGGGAGCGAAGGCGACTCGGAAAGGTCTAAGACCATAACAAGTCGAATCGGGACTAAAGACGATTCAGGAAAGATCTGAGATCGTAGTAAGTGGAGTTGGGGGGGGGGGGGGGGACTTGGGATGGGTTTAATATTTGAGTCAGTTGAATCGGGAGCGAAGGCGATTTGAGAAAGATTTAAGATCGTAGTAAGTCGGGGTGAAGGTAACTCGGGAAGAGTTTAATACCCAGGTTGGTCGAGTCAGAGTGAAGGTGACTTGGGAAGGATCTAAAACCATAGTAAGTCGAATTAGGGGGTGAAGGCAATGTAGGAACTTCGGTGAGCGTTAGAGAGAAGGAGGGGGGGGGGGGTGAATGGGGCGTGTTTTTGTTGACTTGACGGAATTCGTTCGTGCTTGTTATAAAACTTGTTATGCGGAGTGGAAATATAAATAATAAAGCAATAACAAAATACAAGCATAACAAAACACGCGATATAACGTGGTTTAGAACCTTAAGGTTCTTACTCCACGAATTGGGCTCGAATGAGCCCTAGCAATGCAAACACCACCACTAAACAATAATACTCTTTCTCGACAACAAGTCAAAGGCGGAGAAATCTCGTACAAGGATTCTTACAATAATAAGAAAGAAATACAAACAAATACAAGTAAACTATACAAATACAAGTAAAGAAAACTTTACAAAATGTGAACTTGAATGCTTGTTTTTGGTTGCTTGAGAGTAGCCTTGAAGGTTTGGATTGTAGCAGCAAATCGCCTCAGAGAACCATGCCAAAATCCTTCTCCTTGAGCTCCCTTTAAAGCTGCAACTCGGGCTGGATTTTGTCTAGCAGTCGATTGCTTGAGACCATTAGTCGACTATTCCTGTAGCCATTGTGAGACAACGACTTAATCCATGTTGGATAAGTTTTAATGGATAGACCATCAATCGACTGATCATACTCATCAGTCGACTGATCATGCCTCCACTCGACTTCCAAACCTTAGTAGTCGACTCGGAAACATTCTGTGCTCGTGTCCTCGACCATCAGTCGACTGACCTCCACGTCGGTCGACTGATCAAGCCATCAATCGACGCCGATGCTAGCTATCATTGCGAGCCATGCGGCGCGATCGAATGTCATCGACTCCGACTAGTCGGTAGTCGTAATCGGTCGATCGATCAGAGTCAACTCGGCTACCAAGTGTCAAAACACTTGACGAATTGACTGAGCTATAATCCCAGTCGACTAACAAACCTCAAACATGAGGTTTAACCCCAAGTATGATGCCCTCATACTTGCTAGACCACATTTAGCCTAGACCTAAGCCTTCTATCCACCTCCATCAGCCTCATGCCTATTGAATCCTTCCAAGTCATCCATGACTTCTTCATCCATACACTAGCCTTCAGGTGCTTTCATCGGCTATTGTCATACTAAGCTGGTCTATACCGCTAAGGCACATTTGGGCTTACGCTGTCAAGACACACGCTTGAATTTTACGCCGCCAAACCATTGGACTTATGCTGCCAAGACTCCCACTTGGACTTTACGCCGCCAATATCAACCCTTGGACTTTCCAATTGCCAAGTACTCATGACTTGAATTTTTATTTGCTAAGATTCATTCTTGGACTTTCCATTTGCCAAAACTCAAGCTTGGACTTTCCATTGCCAAGACCCATGCTTGGATTTTCCATATCAATCAATGTTGGACTTTCCATGCTAAGTACACAAGACTTGGACTTTCCATGCCAAGTACATAAGACATGGACTGTCCATGCCAAGTAGACAAGACTTGGACTTTCTATTACCAAGTGTCCCACTTGGACTCTCCATCATATAGTCAACCCCATGTCAACCATATAGTCAACCTATTGTCAAACAATGGTTAACTCATTGTCAAACATCAATGTCAAATGTCAAAATACTAATATCAAACCACTACTCGAGTCAAACTCGAGTCTGATCAATCGTGACCTGGGTCAATTGCACCAACATTCTCTCCCTTTTTGATGTTTGACAAAAAATCAACATCTTTGAGTTAGAACACTAACTCAATTCAATCCTCCTAATTGTCCAAATTGGGAATCTCAACTTCTCCTATCAATTCTCCCCATTTTTGACATATATAAAAAAGGCTCTCCCCAAAGGTGTCAATGTCTCATATCCCAATAAGATCTTACAATCTCCCCCTTGGTCTAAAAATACTTAGGATGTCTTCACTCTTCCTAGTGATAAGTCTCATATCACTCAAGAGAGGCAATCCTTCAAACTCTCCCAATTTCCAAATTGGGCATATCATATTTTCCATTTTCTAATTCTCTAAAATTCTCCCCCTCATGAAGAAGAACACATCCATCATCCATGATGGATAATCTCCCCCTAAAGACTTGCTCTCCTTGACCATTACATCAACAATGTCCTTAGAGAGTCCCTAAGCCTATAGGAACACTAAACCATCAAAATTAAGGTCAAAAGTTCAAACTTGAACTTTCACACACATTAAACTTGATACACACCCAAACAACTCTCCTAATCCATATCCAATAGATTTTCACCATTTCTAATGCTTTCCAAAGCATATCCTAGGGTTAGGAGCAGTTAGGGTAGCCTAACACAGCTGAAACATGGGTTAAACATCCTTGTTTATCCGAAATTAGCATTGGCAGTTGACTCTGTCAGTCAACAGTCAACTACCCTATGCATCAGTCAACTGCCCTATGCATTATTCGACTGCCCACAAGCGACAGTCGACTGATATTTGCAAAATGCAGAAATCAGATTCAGAAATCGAAATTTAAAAAATCATAAGTAAAAATACATATTTTGAAAAATCTTGAAAATTCATACGTACATTACTTATAAAAAATACAATGGGTGAAAAATATTTGAAAAATAAAATACCCATAAAATAATGAGATTGATGTTAGTGAAAACCCTAGAGCCGATCATGTGATGATTGTTGTATGGACTTGTATCATATTCCTATATATATTTATAAAGACATTTCTTTATGGTTATTATACTTACTTGTATTGGTTCCAAATAACTAAGTATAATATTGTCTTTGAGTAGAAGGTTCTTATCTATATCAATCGATTGGTTGAATCGATAATGAGATGATATAGAGAATACTACTCTTAATCATTCCTAGTCAAGTATTAATATTCAGGGACAATGTTAATGCGAAGAGACTAACATGTAGGTTAACTCAATAACTTGATCTCACAAGTCATGAATATGAGATATCAAGTTGACACATGGGTATGCATCGGAGAATGTATACTGAATGACTCGCCATGAGAAAGTATCATGGATCGTTATATGAATCTCATATACTTTCTTATGTGACTATTAGTATGACTATTAGTCCTTCGACCTGAAGTCACCATGATTCCCTACATAAGGAGTTGCATACTTTAACTTCGTCAAACGTCACCCGTAAATGAGTGGACTATAAAGGCGATTACTGGGTATGTAACAAATTATGCGGAGGGATGTGAGTGATGTAGATGAGATCTATCCCTCCTATATGACGGGAGTGATATCATGATTCTTGATAGAGTGAGACTACTAAGTGCATGACCATGCCCAAATGAGTCAATATGAGATATTGAACTCATCTGATTAGAGTGAGTCTATTTGGAGTTCAAGATATAGATTGTACAGAGGATGACATGGTCTATGCCTCAATTGATCAATCTAGATGTCAAGGATAGAGGGACATTGTCACATATTGTGAGAGTCACAATAGTGATGTTGGATCTCAATATTCTTGTAACTTGGGTAACAATGATGTATTGCTAGATACCGCTCATTGCTTATGTTTCTAAATCAGTTTAGGAGCATTGCCAACGTTACAAGAACCTATAGGGTCACGCACAAAGGGCAATTAGATGGAGATTAGGTTCATATGATAGACCAAGAGGATTAGGTTCATGTGATGAATCAAATTGGATTGAGAGTAATCCAAATTGGACTAATTGAGTTGGACTCAATTTGATTCAAGTGTTGAATGAGTCTAATTCAGATTTGATTCATTGAGTCAATTTAAACTAATGAATAGAGATTTATTAAATTAAATTGACTCGAATCAAAGGTTAGATTTGATCAACCATGGGAGATAAGAGGTCAAGTTTGACTTGACTTGAGAGAGAAGATGAAGAGTCAAGTTTGACTTGACCAAATGCCACTTCATGGTGACTTGACATAGGGCCGACCAATGATGATGTTCCACATCATCATGGACACATCATGGTGTGCCACCTCATGAGGAAGACCAAGAGCCATGACTCTTGGTATTACATGGATGTTTTTAACCCTCCTTAAGTGGTCGGCCAAAAAGATGAGTGAGGCTAATTGGATTCTTCTTCTTCATTCTCCTTTCTTCTTCTCTCCCTCTCCTCCATTGTCGAGACCTCCCAAGAGTGCTAGCACACTCTAAGTGGTTCTCTCCACCTTTTGTCCGTGTGGATACGTGTAGAGGAGTGTACACTTGACACTCTATGAGATCCGGTAACCTTTTGGACGAGTGAGATAAGCGAAGGACATCACTACAAGGGTAACATTCTTCCCATGTAGATCTAAGGTAGATCTAGTGTAGATAAACATGTACATGAATTTTATTTATCTTCGCACGGATCAGTGGCCGACTTCCAAGGTTTCCGCAATGCAAAAAGCGGTTTTTGTGGCTCGGAGAGTCTAACAATTGATACAAAGTTCAAAACCATTGAAAAGTTCAATATTTTGGCCTTACTTTGCATCAACTCTATCAATGGTGATTGCTATCAAAAAATAGACTTCACCAAGGTTTTTCAAGATGATTTTAAAATAGTTTTAAAACCTTATATTGAATTATGGTCTATGGGCTTAATGCACATGACTTGTACATAAGCTTTCCTCATGATTCATCCATGGTATAAGATGAGTTTGAGATCATCTAGATGCAAAAACTATACACCTTGAATTTAACTCATTTTCTAGCATCTCACATTTGTCTAGTGTGTTTAAAAATATATACATGTCAATTTGATGTGAGATGTGAGTTTTGTTCATCCTAATTTAAGGCCTCATGCATTTTTTAAGGCAACACTACTTGATTCCCTTATACATGGGACTTCAAGTCAAGCCATAGTCCTTAAATCAATTTTAATTAACTTAAATGCATGAATTATGATTATGACATAAATGATAACATAAATAAATATGTGCCAACAATCATGATGTCATGACATATGATTAAATCTAAATACACATGACATAAAAACTAAACCCTAAGTATGATCATGACATTTTATATGATTAAAAATAAGAATGATGTCATGACATGTTATATGAAAATCAAAGCATGAAAAATAAAATATAAAGGTATAAGAATACCTAAATTTTAATATTAGTTGTCATTTGTTAGGATTAATTCCATTTTTCCATATTATCAACTTATCTCCAAAGTGTGCCAAAACCCAAAATGACACACCAAGACCTCTAGACCTAATTTGTGCCAATTTGATCAATTTATCAAAATTCTCAAAATATATTGGCACATCCTAAAATCCTTTAGGATATAAAATTAAACTTCATTTCCAAGGTACCAATAACCTTGAAAAATTACCTAAAGTGTCTCAACTTTGCTATGGTTGAGTTAACTATCCATCCAATCAAGGTTGACACAACTTAACCCATTTAGCGTGAATCGATCACGCTCCTAGTAACCCAATACCTATTGGAGCTCCTTGGATTTACTAGGTATTCCTTAGGGATAACTTCCCTAGTACCCTCCTAATGACCCTTCTAGGCTTAGAAGCCTTGATCATTTGGGTATTGCCTAGGTTAACTCTAGGGGCGACTCTCCTTGAAATATTCTTAGTGGTTTCCCTAGGTTTCTTCGAAACCTTAGCCATGGTCAACTCTAGGGATGACTTTCCTTATGACCTTGGGTTTCTTAGACCTGGATTTAGTTCTATAATTAAATGGAACATTGTGATAAGTAGACATTACCTTCTTGAACATAGGCTTGTGACCCAAACCTTGCCTCCTAGATGGTTCTTGCCTTTTACACCCTTGACTTTGACTTATAGACCCTAGATTTTGACAATTTGATCCTTTTATTTGATTTTGTATTTTCCTAAAGGTCTTTTCTAATTTCTTAAGTCTTGACCCCAAGACTTGATTTTCTAATTCTAATTGCCTAATTTTTGATTTTTGAGTCTTTGGGCATTACAATTTCCTCTAGGCATATACCTACCTTTTTTTAGGGTTAATGCCTACATGGTCTTTTACTTTTCTAATAGTTTCCCTAGATAGGATTGTTTTAGGGATATTAGTCTTAAATTTCTCCTTATTTCTAAGATTGACATGTTTATCTCCTAAGCAATAAAATCTATTATTTCTAGCATGCTTTTGTTCATGAGTAATAGCAATAGCATTGAAATTGTTCCTAGCATGCTTTTGACTATTAATTGAAGAGGAAGCATACTTAAAGGTTATCTTAGGGTTTGCCTTAGCTCCCCCTATATTTGATGCTCCTTCTTAGACCTTCTTCCCCCCTAGGGCATTCACTCCTATAATGCCTCGGTTATTGACACTTGAAGCACACCACGTGCTCCTTGCTCTTCCTAATTGGGGCACTGCCATCCTTTGAGTTCTTGTTGACTTTTGGTGTCGGAGGAGTCTTCTTGACTCTTTTCGGATACTTGCTTTTGTAGTGTCTTTGTTCCCTACACTCAAAACACATTATATGAATTTTATTATTGACACATGTGTTTGAGTTACCTAGGTCAATGGTGGTGGAATTTTGGGCTTCTTCATCTTCTTGACCGGAGGTAGATGATTCATGTTCTTCTTGCTCCGGCATTGAGGATGATCTAATGTCCTCCCCCTCAATCCTAGAGGTGGAGCCTTCTTCTACCTCTTCCGATCCGGATGTTGATTCCCTATCAACTTCCGATTCCTTAATCTCTTGTGAGGATGATGATGATTCTTCCTCTTCCAAGTCTTCTTGAACTTGAGAGGATGAGCACTCCTTTTCTTCGGGCTCTCTCTATTTGGACTTTCTATTTGCCAAGACTCAAGCTTAGACTTTTCCTTGCCAAGACCCATGCTTGGACTTTCCATGCCAACCCATGTTGGACTTTCCATGCCAAGTACACAAGACTTGGTCTTTCCATGCCAAGTACACAAGACTTGGACTTTTCATTGCCAAGTGTCTCCCTTGGACTTTTCCATCATATGGTCAATCCCATATCAACCATATAGTCAATCCATTGTCAAATAATGGTCAACTTATTGTCAAACATCAATGTCAAATATCAAAACACTAACATCTAACCACTACTCGAGTCAAACTCGAGTCTGGTCAATCGTGACCTGGGCCGATTGCACCAACAGGCAACCCGAGAAGAATTTAACCGTCGAGATGGGCTAAACTAGGTGTAGACACACTCGGAAGGTGAGGGCCATTCAGAATATCTTTTTCTTGTACAGAGTAAGAACAATCCCCTAATGACTTGTCCACATGATGGTTCTTATTCCCTCGTGATCCGCTATGTGGAGATTCCTAGCAGAGTTTGTCCCCTAATCGCTTAGCAGGTGCGGTGGCCCAAGGATAACCCCAACATGCGGAGAATTCCTCAAAGGTGCTATATAAGGGAAGGTTGAGGTAAAGGCTTTCTTCTTCGGCTCAATAAATTTTGTTGCATTGAATAAATTCATCTTCTTCTTCATTTTCCCTGTTTGACTTAAGCATTGGAGGGTCAAAGCCGAAAACCCGACGACGATCTCTTGACGTGTGTTAATATTGGCAGGAATACTATTGCATCCGTGAGAACCCTACCTCTCCCGAAGGCTTGGTGAAAGGTATCCTAAAACGCGACTGAATCAGTTGGCACTGTCTGTGGAAAACATTTGAGCAAGACGTAGAGATGAGGTCACAGGAGGCTCCTATCTCATTGTCAGTTGAAGGAGCTGGTTTGAACAACCATAGTGGAGGTCCTGATTGAGGAGCAGGAAAGGACTAGTCACTCTCGCCCTAACTAGCCCGAATATCGAGTTCCCCTCGAGGGGGGAAACATACCCCTCCCGCCCCCCAAATTCCTACTAATTGGAAGGGAAAAGAGGTATGCAGGAATCATCCTTCCCCAAGGGATCACCCCTCTACGAGGGCTCCTCCCTTGATCGCATAAGAGGAGCAGGGGGAGAGCTACCTAATGACATATTCTGCACCAAGAAAACCTTCTCCCTTCGTGGAGGAGATCATGCTGGAGGATCCTTCCATCGGCTTTCAGTCCCCCTACATTGGAGAATATGATGGCACTATTGACTCGGAGGAGCATCTTTTCAAGTTCGAGAATGCAGCAACCCTACATTGGTACTTCGACGTAGTCAAATGTTGAGTTATCACACTAGTGGGAGCAACCTAAAAGTGGTTCCAACTCCTTCATCCGAGATTGTTAACCAACTTCGGCGACCTTTGCAAGGTGTTCCTGAAGAACTTTACTACCTGCAAAAGGTACCAACCTACTACTTCTAGTTTGTTCCATGTGAAGCAAGAAGCCTCGGAGACCCTTCGGAAGTATATCCAGAGGTTCACATGGGTTGCTCTGGAGGTCCCCATGGCAGCTTCGGAAGTGGTAATGGCCACCATCATGCAAGGGTTACGAGATGGGGCCTTCTTTGACTCTTTGTCGAGAAACCCCCCAAAGAGTATGAAGAAATGTTGGATCGAGCCGAGAAGTACATTAATACAGAGGAAGCCCAAAAATTTCATCAAATTGTCAAAGGAAACACAAGAGGGTCCACCCTGCCTGAGAAGACCAAAGAGCCTCGTCAGGCTCCTACCAAGAACGAGAAGTATCATCCTTTTCTAACTACAACATCGAGCAAGCCATTAGGAGTTATGATGATTGATTTCTCCTGTATACTTGCTCTATCAGAGAAAGAGATATGGCGATTTGTGAATAGAACTAGGTGCTTCGGCGGCCAGCGGGCTATATGGCAGTCCCCGTAATCCCCCTCACCCTACTTCTGCCTTTATCATGGGAAATACGACCACTCCAGCAACAACTATTAGGGGTTGAAAGTGGGAGCTCGACAAAGTCAGGAGGGAACATCCCCACCTACAACCATACTTGGAGTTTCTACCTGGCAGGGGGCCTCCTCCACAAGTCTTCGGTCTAAGACCCCTTCCTTGAAGGAGTCCTTACAGGGGCCAAAAGGAAGAGCGCATAGCTGAAGTATCCAAAGAAACTCATAGGGAGAAAGGGCATAGTAGCGGAGCCTCATCGAGCCCAAAAAATCATCCTTCCCATGGAATTATCAACGTAATAGCGGGAGGACCAACAGATGGAGATTCCCATCGGGCTCATCGAACTCATGCCTGTATGTTGGAATCATTGTTCGTTCAGCAGGACCGAATGTGGGGGAGTTCACACCTTATTTGTTTCGGACTGGAGGACTTGACAGATGTGCATTTCCCCATAATGATGCATTGGTGATCCGAGCCACTATCGCCAATTATGAGGTGGCTCGGGTGTTAGTGGATTCGAGAAGCTCCGTCAACATCTCGTTCTAGGAAGCCTTTACTCAGATGAAGCTAGGAAAAAATACAGCTGGAGAAGATGGCGACAACCTTGTACGGGTTTACGGGACATGCATTCCTTCCCATAGGGCAAGTTATTTTGCCCTTGATGTTGGGGGAAGCATCCACGCAGAAGACGGTGATGGCGACATTCCTAGTAGTGAACGCAGTATCCTTCTATAATGCTATTCTGGGTCATCCTTGTCTTGCAACATTTATGGCAGTGACATCTTCCCTACATCAAAAGTTGAAGTTCCCAGTTGGGAATCTGGTGGGAGAAGTACGGGGTGACTAGAAGATCGCGCGAGACTGTTATGTGCAAATTGCATGGGAGGAGCAGAAACGGGCACACCGGGAAGATGGGGAGACGGACCCTCAATTGAGCTTCGAGGTGCAGGTACTTGAAGAAGAAGACCCGATAAAAGGAATCCACAAAGAGGGAGAGCTCATCGATATCGAAGGAGACAAGACGACCAAGATTACAAATTGGATGGAATCGAGATCCAAGGAAGATTTGTTGGCCTGTCTCAGAAGGAATGCTGACATTTTTGCAAGGGACATGCATGATTTAACTGAGATTGCCCCTGAGATTACCGAGCACCATTTGAATATCATCAAAGGAGCTCGTCCGGTCAAGCAGAGAAAGAGACTCTTCGGGGCAGAAAAAGATAAAGTCATGATAGAAGAAGTGCAAAAGCTGATGGGAGTGGGGCATATTATGGAAATCCAATTTCTTGAATGGGTATCCAATGTAGTTCTCGTTCCTAAGCCTTCGAGCCAATGGAGGATATGTGTAGACTTTCACGAACTCAATAAAGCATGCCCTAAAGACTACTACCTCTTGCCTCGCATATTTCAAGAGGTTATCTCCCTTATGGATGCTTACCAGGGCTACCATCAAATTCCTTTGTTGGTGCAATAGGCCCTGGATCAATCTTGACCAAACTCGAGTGGGAGTTGAGTAGTGTTTCGATGTTTGACAATGGGTTTGACCATTATTTAACATATGGGTTTGAACATATATTGGCCATACGACTAGTGGATGATTGTGATATTCAAAGTCATATAGGAGAGATTATTTGGGAGAGATTGTTGGAGCAATCAACCTCGGAAATCCAAGTTTGGATACTTGGCAAGGAAAGAAATATAGATATTTGGCAAGGGAAATCTAAAGGTAAAGTCTTGGCAACATAAGTCCAAGTGTGTAATCTTGACGGACTTTGACAATTGGAAAGTCCAAGCATGGTCTTGGCATGGAAAGTCCAAGCATGGTCATGACAATTGAAAAGTCCAAGTCATGGGACTTGACAATTGAAAGTCCAAGTCATGGGTACTTGGCAAAGGGAAGGTCCAAGTGTGTAGATTTGACAGCGTAAAGTCCAAGCATGTAGTCTTGGCAACATAAGTCCAAATGAATCTTGACAAGAAAGTCTAAGGGTGAGGTTTTGGTAGTGTAAAGTCCAAGCATGTGGTCTTGACAGCATAAGTCCAAATGAACCTTGACAAAGGACCCGATTAACATGACATAGCCGATGGAAGCATCTGAAGGCTAATGCGAAGGATGAAGAGTCGCATACTTGAGGGATCCGAGAGGTGTGAGGCTGATAGAGGTGACTAGAAGACTTAGGTCTAGGCTATGAGTGAGTATAAAGTATGAGGGGATCATACTTGGATTAAACCTCATGTTTGAGGTTTACTAGTCGACTAGGGTTATAGACCAGTTGACTGGATGAGTGTTCAACACTCGGGAGCTCAGTTGACTTGCATTAGTCGATTGGAATTATGACCAATCGACTAGCAAGTTGTCGACTACAGCTCGACCGTTGCTATGTGTCATTGGTAGTCGACTTCCATGTATGGGCAGTCGATTGACCTTGAGCAGTCGACTGCCCATCTTTGTAGCAGTGCATAGATTGTTGCGTAGTTGACTGACCAGTCGACTATGAGGTAGCAGTCGATTGCTGATGTATTCGTTGGATAGATTCTAGCGTGGGTAAAGTCGTTGTGAGATAATGGATAGGCTAGTAGTCAACTGGTGTCTTTTGGCAGTCGACTGCTAGGTGTGAAATCAGCCAACTATAAGTTATAAAAGGAGCAGCTCATGGAGGATTTCAGCTAAGGTTTCTTGGGCTATTTTGAAGCGAAGTGTTGGTGCATTTCAGAGTCTTCAAATGCTTCCAAAGCAACCACAAGAGCTCTCAATTAAAGATTGTTGTGTAAAGTTTTCTTTACTTGTATTTCATTCCTTCTTTGTAATACTTTTATATTTCCATTGTAAGCTCTTTGTAAGGGATTTCTCCACCTCCGACGTGTTGCCGAGAAGGAGAGAAGAGTATAGTGGGTGCAGATCACTTGCTCGTCGTGGAGTAGGAACTGTAAGTTCCGAACGACATAAAAATCTTGGTGTTGTGCATGTGTTGTATTTGTCTTTCGTTTATGCTTTATTTTGTTTCCGCTGTGCATTACTAACAGTTGTAGACAAGCATGACACGATCAAGCGAAGAAATTGAAATCACTATTCACCCTCCTCTAGCATGACATCATCGACCCTACAAGTGATATCAGAGCCTGGTGCGCTCAAAAGAACAAGTCGCCTTGATTACCAACCCTACAATTGGTATCAGAGATAATCTTCACCAGATTAACAACCAAGAGAGCACGCGTTAGAAGAAATGGAGTTTCAAGAAAGATTGGGGGATGACATCACGGTTATGCTTTCCTCCGACCGTGAAATTTTACATATTGGAAAGGTAGAATGATGTATTTTCTTATGTGTGATTTTGATAATTGGATTAGCGTTGTAGTAAGGTTCGATGCTCCAAAGGATGAGAAGGGGAGAATACTCAAGAAGAAGAAATGGACCAAGGAGCAAATATGGTATTTTGAAATAAATAATAAGGTAACAAAAATATTAGTTAATTTGTTACCTAACGATATTTTGGCAAAGTTAGGTGAGTTTAGGGATGCTAAGGAATTATGGAGTAAGCTAGCGAAGCTCCATAAAGAGCCCTCATTGACACAAGTAGTAGAGGAGTCCAAGGAGGAGTGTTCATCCTCTCAAGCTCAAGAAGAAAACACATCATCATCTCAAGAGCTCGAGGAATCGGAAGTTGAGAGATTCTCAACATCTGAGGAAGAGGAGGTTGAAGAAGCCTCCACTTCTAGGATTGAGGGGGAGGAGAGACCATCCTCGATGATGGAACTAGAGCAAGAAGAGGAACCCTCTACCTCCGGAAGAAATGAAGAAGAACTCCACTATTCCCCTACGAACCAAGAAGGTAACTCAAGCATGCTAAATAAAAATAAAAATCATACAATGTGCTTTGAGTGTAGGGAACATGGGTGATGGTGTTCCTTTTTCTGGCACCCTCGGATCCCTCTTTCGCTGGTAAGAAGCGAAATATGCAAGATCTATGAAGATGTTGTTAGGGTTCATGATCTACAATAAAACTGAGTGCTTACGGATGGGCCAACTTTACTGGCGCGCCCCCTCCGATGCTCAAGTCAGTGTCCATCGAAGAGACAAGAAGAGTACAGTAAAAGACAAGAATAAAGGAAGGAACTTAAAGAAGAAGAAGAGTTATCTCTGCGTACCAGATAGAGAAAACATCCACCCTTTACTTTCTCATCTTCGCCCCTTATATAGGAGTAGGCACCACCCTTCTCCCCCGCTTAATTGACTATAATGACCTTTGGAATATTAGAAAATAACCATCGTACACGATGAAAACTGGGACGAAGAAACTAGTGATCGGGTGATTGAGAAAGTATAAATGCGAGGACTATCACCAGGTAGTCGACTATCGTAATGAAGCAGTCGACTAATACTAAACAAAAGTCTGGGCTCAGCTAGAAAGAAGGTACTCAGAAAATACATAGGCTGGTCGGAAAATACATAGGTTGGTCGGGAAATACATAGGCTGGTCGGGAAATACATAGCCTGGTCGAGAAATACATAGTATGGTCGAGAAATACATAAGCTGGTTGGGAAATATATAGTCTGGTTGGAAAATACATAGGTTGGTTGGAAAATACACAGGGTGCTCTAGAAATACACATGGTGCTATGGAAATACATAGAGTGCTTTGAAAATACACACAGTGCTATGGAAATACACATGGTGCTTTGAAAATACATAGAGTGCTCTGGAAATACAAATGGTGTTTTAGAAACACACATGATGCTCTGGAAATACATAGGGTGCTTTGGAAATACACATGGTGCTTTTGAAAGACATGCTACTCTGGAAATACACAAGGTGCTCTGGAAATACAGAGGGTGCTCCGGAAACACATAGGATGCTCAGTGGGAAGGAAGGTGCTCAATCGTAAGGATGGTGCTTAGGAATAAGCCTTGTGATCAGACATATATACCAGAACTCCTAGGTACCATCATAAGTCCCCCCTTCGAGTCAAATTGAAGAGCAAAGTCAAATAAAGTTTGATAAGTATATAAAGATAGTTACTTAATTCAAGAGGACCTTTTAATAAGACTAATAGTCGAGAATAAAACCAATGTTCAGCCAATATACTAAATACTTAGGAATAAGCCTGATGTTTGGCAAATAAACTATGTGCTCGAGAATGAAGCTCATATTCAGCAAATAAGTAAGGTAAATTGTTAGAAAACAAACTGAGTACTCAAGAATAAAGTAATATGCTCAGGAACATTTAACAAAACTCCTAAGTACCATCATAAGTCCCTCCTTCGAGTCAAACTGAAGAACGAAGTCAAATAAAGTTTGATAAGTATATAAAGATGGTTACTCAACTTAAGAGAACCTTTCAATACTTGTAAATAAGACAAACATTCAAAAATAGGACCAATACTCAGCCAATATGTTAGATACTTAGGAATAAGACTGATGTTCAATAAATAAACTGTGCACTTTGGATTGGGGCTTGCATTCAGCAAATAAGCTAAATGCTTGGGAAATAGGGAAGATGGTTGGTAAATAAACTGAGTGCTTGGGAAATACACATGGTACTCAAGAATTACACATGTTCTACCATACTACCTCCTGAAGATACTTATAATGCCTTGCCCAAGAATGAAGATTGAAAACTCCAAACTTATCATAACTGATGGGGTCGGGGTTTCCAGAATAGTATGTGTATTTCCAGGATAGTATGTATATTTCCAAGATGGTAGGTGTGGTTCCAGGGCCGTATGTATTGTTCCAGGGTAGTATGGATAGTTCCAGGGCAGTATCTATGTTTCCAGGACAATATGTGCAGTTCTAAGGCAGTATGTATTTCCAAGGCAGTAGTAGTACCAAGGCAGTGTGGTTGATTCCAGAGCACGAGTACTTTCAAGGCAGTATTAACAGTGCCAGGGAAGTCTGTGCATTTCCAAGATAGTTAAAATAGTTCTAGGGAAGTATCTATGTTTCCAGGACAATATGTGCAGTTCCAGGGCAGTATGTGTTTCCAGGGCAATAGTAGTGCTAAGGCAATGTGGTTGATTCCAGAGCACAAGTAGTTCCAGGGCAGTACCAATAGAGCCAGGGCAGTCTGTGCATTTCTAGGACAGTAAAAATACTTCCAGGATAGTTTGTATGTTTTTAGGGCAGTATGTATTGTTCCATGGCAGTATGTGTAGTTCCAGGATAGTGTGGTTGATTCCATAGCAGTAGGTGTATTTCCAAGGCAGTGTTAATAGTGCCAGGGCAGTCTGTGCATTTCTAGGACAGTAAAAATAGTTCCAGGGTAGTTTGTATGGTTCCAGGGTAGTATGTATTGTTCCAGGACGGTATGGATAGTTCCAGGCGATCTCATGTTTCGAGGATAATATATGCGAGTTCAGCGTATGTGTTTCAGGCGTAGGAGTGCCAAAGCGGTGTAGTTGATTCTAGAGCAGAGTAGTTCGGGTAGTATCAATGAGCTAGGCGATCTATGCATTTCGTGACAAAAAAATAGTTCAGGCGGTTTGTATGGTTCTAGGGCGTGCATTGCATGTCGGGACAAGGAGTAGTTCAGGCGTAGCATAGTTTCAGGGTGGTATGTGTAATTCCCGGGCATTTCCCAGGAAGTAAGTGTATTTCCCAAGTCATGCAAGGAACCCTAGAAATTCCTTTTGTATCTGGTAAGATCAGGCGGAGAGAATAATTAGAGATGATAAGGGGAGTTTTGAGAGGATAAAACATGATTAATGAGATATTTTGGCATTTGTTTATATTTTATGAGTTTAAATATTTGGCAGGGAAATAAAGGGCACATGAAGCAATTGAGAAGGGTATTTTGAATATAGGTGGGAAAAGCGGTTGCAGGGATAGCTGGGTGAAGGGTGTTAAAGTAAATTCACCTCAAGAAGAAGACGGTTGATCCATCTATAAAAGGGGCAAAAGAGGGCGAATCAAGGGATGGTTTTTCTTCTCCATTTTGTATCTCTGAGATATCTCTTCTTTTCTAGTTCATTACTTTCTTCTCATACTCATACTAACTTGATCGTCGAAGTGGCCGCATCGAGAAGTCGGCCAACCCTTAGCACTCTTCTTTGGCGTGTCAAACTCAGCTTAGGTCCTAAAGATTAAAGGTGATTCTTACAACTCATCTTTTCTCCTCCAAGTCTCTCTCGCGGTGTCAGATCTAGCCATTCGTAAGGGAAGGAAGGGGGATCTCGGTGATCCAAAGAAGTAGGCACCATCAAATTGGCACTGTCTATGGGAACCTGAACAAAAAATCATGATGGTGAATACTAGACGGACGTTGAAGGAGCCAACATAGGGGGAGAAGTCCATCTCCAGTACCTCCTAGGGGGGGGGGTACCTGCAAAAGGTATCGGGAGCCCTTATATAAGGAAGATCTTATGCAAATTATGGCTGAGATGATGGATCAGATGTCGCAAAGGGCTACTCCGAAGAAGATTAAAGAAGATAATGTCTCTAATAGTGGCTCTGAGGAAGGAGGTAAGATTTCTCAGTTGAAGAAGGGCTCTTCTTGTGCTCGCCAAAAAGTAAAAGGGAGAGAAAAATGTGTTGTTCCTTCGGAGAATGTACCACATGAGGGGGAAGTTCCTATTATAAGTGCTATTGTACATGAAGAGGGGGGAAACTTCTTTTGTTGAAAATATCTTAAATGATGAATTACCTCGACATTTTCGACTTCCTCAAATATCTGAATATGCCGGTTCTACGGATCCTAAAGATCATTTATGAAAATTTGAGAATGCGGTTTTATTATATTGATATACTGATGGGGGTAAATGTCAGGTATCCCTTACTACCTTAGTAGGGCCAGCAGAACAATGGTTCAGTGATTTGAAGCCAAAAAGTGTTACATCCTTTAAAGATTTCTCCACGTTATTTCTAAGGCATTTCTCTAGTTCTAAGAAATATTTGCCCCAACCCTTAAGTCTTTTTGTTCTAAAGCAAAGAGAGACAGAAAATTTGCGACAATATGTGCATAGATTTACACAAGCTGCTTGTGAAATTTCTGCTTTGGAACCCGGTATGATGATGGAAGCTTTCACTCAGGGGTTCAGAGAGGGGGATTTCTTTAAATCCTTGGCTAAGAGGCCTCCTACAAACTTTGAAGATCTGTTATCCCGGGCAGAGAAGTTTATTAACTTGGAAGATGCTCAGAAATCTCGGTGAACTTCTTAGAATTTTAGAATAATGGAGAGACCTGAGAGGAGGACTAAATGGGTAAGGCCTGTTCGCCCTTCAGAGGACAGATCTCTATATGCTTCTCCAGCTCGATTTTCTAAGGAGAGGGCTATGAACATCTGTATGGAGCATCGATTGTTGTAAAGACCCTTTGGAGCTGACAGAGGGTCTAGGAGATTACTAGCCCCTACTTTCTGCACTTTCCATCAGGAATATGGGCATAATACTCAAAATTGTCAACAGTTAGATATGGAATTGCAAAGGATTATGGGAGCTCATCCTTATGTTCGAAATTTAATTATGAACCCGGTTCCTTATCAGTGGGGGTTCAGAGGAAGAAATTATGGTAGAGGAAATGACGGAAGGCCCCTCATAAATCGTTCTGTACAAGCTGCTCAGATAAGAGAGTTAACCCCGATCAGGTAGCACCTACTAATCAACCCCCTGTGAGAGGTTCCATCAACATGATCTCTGGTGGCTCCACTAATGGGGATTCTAACAGAGCACAAAAAATACACAGCCGGGAGGAGTGTGCAGTTGTTGCTGTTCTTTCTATGTCCAGAGGACCTGTGATAGGTTTTGATGATAATGATTTAGGGGGAGTAATAACCCCTCACACAAATGCTTTGGTCATTCGAGCCCTCATTGCTAATTTTGATGTAGGAAGAGTTTTTGTTGACCAGGGAAGTTCAGTGGATATTTTGTATTGGATAGCTATGGAACAAATGGGAGTTGCTATCACTGATCTGTAGCCAGTAAGAACTCCTTTGTTTGGATTTTTTGGGCATGAGGTATAGCCGATGGGCCAAATTAAGTTACCTTTGTCCTTGGGGGAAGAGCCAAGGAGAAGGACGGTACTTATCAATTTCACCATGGTAGATATGCCTTCTTCCTATAATGCTATCCTAGGTAGACCTATTTTGAGTAGCTTACAGGCTGTGGCTTCTCCCTACCATCAGAAGATTAAGTTTCCTATAGGAAGTGAAGTAGGAGAGGTAAGAGGTGACGAGCAGCTTTCCTGCAGGTGCTATGTGGATGCTATCAGGACAGGGCAAAAAGGAAAATTTGTTAATGAGTCTCTATGAAAAATACAAGTACAGAGATACAATGTGTCTTGTTCAAAAGGGGACTGCTGAAGAGATAGGAGAAACCGATAAAGAGGCGATTGTATTAGATGATAAGTGTGTTGAACATGTTACCTTTATAGCCCGGGATCTTCCCGTGTAGCTTAAAGCAGGCCTAATACAATGCCTTATCACAAATATGGACATTTTCGCATGGTTCCCGCAAGACTTATCAGGAATTGATCCCAACATCATGGAGCATAAATTGTATATTTTACCTACTGCAGTTCCTGTAAAACAGAAGCACTGACACTTTGGAGCAGGGAAAGATGCTATTATTAAAGAAGAGATAGGTAAATTAATGAAAGCTAGGCATATCAGAGAAGTGCAATATCCTACTTGGTTGTCTAATGTGGTGTTGGTGCCTAAGCCGTCAGGAAAATGGAGAATGTGTGTGGACTTTAGAGATCTTAATAAAGCTTGTCCTAAGGATTGATATCCTTTGCCCCGCATTGATCAGTTAGTAGATTTTACTGCTTGACATCAATTTATATCAATGATGGATGCTTACCAGGGATATCATCAAATACTGTTAGTTCGGGAAGATCATAATAAGGTCAGTTTTATTATAGTTGAGGGAACTTTCTGTTATGTAGTTATGCCTTTTGGATTAAAAAATGCTGGGGCTACTTACCAGAGGTTAATGGATAAGATCTTTGAAAAGAAGTTGGGAAGGAATGTGGAGGTATATGTAGATGATATTCTGGTTAAAACTCTATATGCTGAGCAGTTAATAACTGATATGGAGGAAACCTTTGGTACTTTATGTCAATATAAAATGAAGTTGAATCTAGAAAAGTGTGTATTTGGGGTGACGCAAGGTCATTTTTTGGGATATATGGTCACTGAACAAGGTATAAGGGCTAATCCTATTAAGATTGAAGCTATTCAGCAAATGCAACCTCCAAGAAATTTGAAGGAAGTACAGAGGTTATTAGGCAGGATTACCGACCTGTTGAGATTCATATCCTGATCTGCAGATAGGAGCCTCCCTTTCTTCAAGATATTAAAGAGGGATACACGGTTCTACTGAGACGAGCATTGTGATAAAGCCTTTCAATCCTTGAAAGAATACTTGGTGGAGCCTTCTTTCCTAGCTAAGCCTCAGCCTGGATAAGTGTTACGGGTGTATCTAGCTCTTTCGGAGGTGACTGTAAACTCAGTATTGATTAGAGAGGACAAGGGCCAACAACATCCAATCTATTATATTAGCTATCTATTGAAGGGGGCTAAAGTTCGTTATACTAATTTGGAGAAATTCATTTGGGGTCTAGTTTTAACTGCTCGAAGGCTATGACCTTATTTTTTTTATCTCATCCATTAGTGGTGCTCACTGACACTTCCCTGGGGAGAATACTTACTCATCCGGAAGCTACAGGGAAACTTATTAAATAGGCCACTGAACTCAGCGAGTATGACATTACCTATCAACCCTGTACCTCTATTAAAGCGTAAGCATTAGCTGACTTTTTAGTGGAAATTGTACACAAGGAAGAATGTGAACCATGGATGGTATATGCCGATGAGTCTTTTAAAAAAGAGGGTTGCGGGATAGGAGTAATTCTAATTTCACCATAAGGAGAAGAAGTTAAGATGGCAGTTAGATTATATTTCAGAGTCTCTAATAATGAAGTTGAATATGAGGCTTTACTGATAGCTTTGCAAGCTGCTAAAAATGTAGGGGTAGAGCGGATGATTGTACATATGGATTCTCAGTTAGTAGTACATCAAACTGTGGGGGGATTTGAGGTTAAGGATGATAAGTGCCAAAAATACTGTGAGTTGGTAGAAAAGGCTAAAGGGGATTTTTCGAAAGTATTGATAAAGAAAATAACCAGGATAGAAAATCAGAAAGATGATGAGTTGGCTCAGTTGACTAGTTCGCTGGGGAATTGGGGCACTCGGGACATAATTGCGCAGATTGAACTATTGCCATACAATGAAAGATTGGGAGAGGTCATAGAAGATGACTGGAGGAAGGAGTTGGTTTCGTTCTTTATAGATAAGAGGGTGCCGGACGACCTTGTAAAACCTTGACAATTTAAGCAGCAAGAAATTCATTTTTGCATGATAAAAGGAATTTTGTATAAAAGGACTTGTATCGGGCCTTTGCTGCATTGTTTGGGGAAGACAGAAGCAAGTTATGTGCTGAAAGAAGTGCATGAAGGAGCTTGTGGTAGTCACATAGGAGGTCGAGCATTAGCGCGAAAGGTATTATTAGCTGGATATTTTTGGCCCACTCTGATGAAGGACTCTATACAGTTGGTATGACAATGTGAGAGCTGTCAGAAGCATCACAATTAGCAACATCAACCAGCTGAATGTATGAAAACAGTAGTAGCGGCTTGCCCTTTTGACTAATGGGGTATGGATATAGTAGGACCTTTTTTGGTCGGGACAGGTCAAAAGAAATTCTTGTTGGTAGCTATAGATTATTTCTCTAAGTAGGTGGAAGATGAACCTTTAGCCCGTATCACCGAGCAGATGGTATTAAAATTTTTATGGAGAAATATTGTATGTTGCTTTGGTATCCCTAGAAGATTGATATCTGATAATGGGTGGAAATTTCAGGGTAAAAAGTTAGCGAAATGGTACCAAGACTTCAAAATTGAACAGGTATTCATGTTTGTGGCTTTTCCCCAGAGTAACGGCCAAGTTGAGGTAACTAATAGAGAATTGGTGCATGGGTTAAAAACTAAATTGGAGCATGTAGGAGGTAGTTGGGTGGAGGAGTTACCTAGCATTTTATGGTCTTTTCGAACTACTTCTAGGAGAGCCACAGGGGTCACTCCCTTTAGTATGGTGTATGGTTCAGAGGCTGTGCTACCTGTAGAGGTTGGAATAGAATCTGAACGGGTGTTGAGTTATTTCCCTAGCAACAATAGCGCGGTTTGAAGTATGGAATTGGACTTGATTCAAGAAAAGAGGGATATGGCCACGTATACCACTGAAAGATACATGGCACAGGTAATTAAATCCTATAATAAAAAGGTAGTGCCTCGTTCTTTTCAGGTAGGAGATTTGGTGTTAAAGAAGGTGCTATCTGAAGGAGCTAAGGGCAAGCTGGGACATAAATGGGAAGGACCCTTTCAAGTGGAAAGTCGAGTGGGAGTGGGGGCTTACTAATTGAAGGATTCCCAAGGAAGATTGTTATTAAGGCCTTGGAATGTATATCATTTGTGACCCTATTTTAGTGGATAAGATGCTGGGAAACTTATGTTTTTTTTTCTCTCAGAGAGAAAGGGTGTGTTGTTGTCATTTAGTTGTTGTAAGAATGTATTGGCAAATTTTATCAATAACTTTAGGAAAAGCATGACTATTTGTTTTTAAAAGGGATTTTGCATTATTCGAAAGGCAAGAGTATCACTAAAACTTTTGAAAGGATATGCTTATACTGGAAATTTTTGCTATTGCGTAGTTCATAACACTTAGCATATAAAAAGGAACATACATGGTTCTTCATAAAAAGTAAAATGACTGAAACATCTTTTTGTATAAAAAATTAAGCGGAGGAAGAGCCCACAGAGGAATCTCTTCTGATTACTACGAGAACATCTTCTTCGGGAGATAGTATGGGATCTGATGGAGCTCACTGTTGTAGTGTTGGAGGATGCCATAAGCGGTTGCCAAAGGAAGGGAATGGGGAACGAAAGGGCCCTGCGAAAAGTTGAGGATGATATGCGGAAGTTGCTGTGGAACGGGTCTGTGATTCAATGGAAGAATTATTGTAGAGCTTATAACAATGGGATGGGAAGGAGAAGCCGGGGGGGGGGGGGGGGAGAAAGGGTAAAGATAAAAAGGAAAAGATGAAGAGGGAAGATTGGGGGTTCAGTTTTTATAGGAAAAAGCTAAGGGAGGAAGATGATGGGATAAGTGAAGGTTCCCAGGAGTTATAAATGATATCGAGGAGGTTGAAAATTTTAGGGGTTATTAATTTGAATAGTAGCATCTTGGAAATATAAATCTTGGGGTTGGCGGGAAGAGAAGGGTTGTTTGCAGAATTATGCGTGTGATAGAGTGATGGCCTGCTTTGAGGGCAGTAAGGGCAATAAAAGAGAAGGGTTGTTTGCGGAATTATGCATGTGTTAGAGCGATGGTCTGCTTCCAAGCAGTAAGGGCGATAAAAGAGAAGGGTTGTTTGTGGAATTATGCATGTGATAGAGTGATAGTCTGCTTCCAGGGCAGTAAGGGCGGTAAAAGAGAAGGGTTGTTTGTGAAATTATGAATGTGATAGAGAGATGACATGCTTCCAGGGCTATAAGGGCGGTAAAAGAGAAGGGTTGTTTGCGGAATTATGCGTGTGATAGAGCGATGGCCTGCTTCCAGGGCAGTAAGGGTGGTAAAAGAGAAGGGTTGTTTGCGGAATTATGCATGTGATAGAGCGATGGCCTGCTTCCAGGGCAGTAAGGGCGGTAAAAGAGAAGGGTTGTTTTCGAAATTATGTGTTTGATGGAGCGATGACCAGGATGATTAAAGGGAAGGGTTATTTTGGGAATAAAAGTTTGTTTGAATGGTAATTTATTTCTTGAGCTGTTATGGCTTAGGATAAGCTTCATTTTTTTATTAGGGTGTTACTTTAGTAAAGGAATAGGGCATAGAGCGTGATTAGTTAAAATGTGAGCGCCTTGTGTTTTTACTTAAAGAATCATTGAGGAAGATTTATTAGCAAGGTGATAGGATGTGAATCAGTAGCATCCTTGAGTCGATCATGTAAAGCATTGCAGAATATATGATGTGTTCATAGAAAAAACAAGGTAATAAAGGCAAGATAAATGTTGTTATGATAGGTACAAGTTACATTTTCCCATCAGGGGGAAATGGAAAAGATAGTAGTTCAGGGGGAGTACAGTTAATGGTACTGCCCATGTCTAAAAAGCTAATGGAGTGCCTGGGAGGAGGGTAACCAGCTGCTTTAAATTGGTCGATGCAGTCTTGAAATCCCCAGTGAAGGAAGGTGAAACCTTTGTCGAGGAACATATCATTGATGGCAGCAAAAGTCCAAGAGTTTTCATGGGAAGTGCTAGTTCCTTATGTGATTGGTTGGGACCTCAGGAGATCTAGGGTATTTTATAGGTAGCTGGTATTGAATTGGAGAGTTGATAGTTCGGTATGGTCAGCTTGTGCTTTTATAAGAGAAGCTTGTAATTCTCTTTCGAGTCATTGGCCAGTTTGTTGAAGTATTGATTCTCTGACTTAATACCCCTGTAGTTCCTTCTTAAGAGTGTTAGTATACTGAATCCATTGGTTGTCCAAGTGATGGATGTTGATGATGCCCTAAAAAAAAGGGGGGGGAGGTATTAGTATCAGGAAAGAGGAAAATGGGAAAGTAATATGCTAACCTCGTTAATACTGGATAGTAGGGAGTTTGGGGGATCAGGTATTGAGGATAAGGAGAGAGGTGTTGGTGGAATCTGGCAGATAGGATGGGGTTGAAGAGTAAGTGTTAGTGGAGTAGGATGAGGGGGAGTAGGATGGTTACGGGATGATAAAGGGGTAGCATCGACAGCCTGTAGTAGGAGTGACTCTGGAAAAAAGAAATTAAGTTGAAATTTACATGTTTTATAACAGTACATAGAGACGAGGTAAGCAAGGAAAAGAGGAGATATCTTACCAAGTGTGCCAGTCGACTGTAAGGAGTAGTTGTTCCTGACGAGCAATATTGAGGGTTTGGTTAATAGTTGGCTTAGGTCGAATTGTTCTTCTAAAAGTAGTAAGGTCATCATTTGGTATTCTTTATTATCTCGATAAGAGCCTAAGAAAGGTCAGGGAGGAATGGTAGTTTTCCATGTGGAGGGGAAAGGAAAAAGAGAGGGAGAATGCACGAAGAAATAGTGTTCTTTCCAGCCTTTGTGGGAGGAAGGGACGCCTGTGAGAAATTGAAAGTCTGATCGGGCTTGAAAGTAGAATGTCTATTTCGGATGATTTTATTTGGAAAAAGCAATGGAAAAGGAAGGCTGAGGGGGTAATGGATAAAAAGGAGGTGATAAGGTAAAATCCTAGCATAAATCAGAAGGAGTTTGGGCTCAGTTGGTTTAAGGGAATGGAAAAATATTCTAATATTTCAAGAAGAAAGGGGTGAATAGGGAAGAACAGGCCAACTTCTATTTTCTCCAAGAAGAAAGCTTTAGTGTGCCCGAGAGGAAGATGGGGGCGTTTAGTCGAGTTGGTTGCAATAATATGATAGCCGGAGGGGAGTTGTATTTGAGAGGAGGGAGATCGACAGTGTTCCCATGTCATTTTGGATCGTATGGAAGCAAACCAGAGTCGAGGGATTGAGGTGATAGGCTGCATTTTTTGGAAAGTAAAGGACAGTGAAGCTAGAAGGGTTTCTTGGTAGGATTAAAGTAGGAAGGGGTTTCTGTATTTATAGATAAGGAAAAGAGCTAGATAGGAGGGAAATAACAACTTTTCTCGCTTGATGTGGTAAAGTGGTGATGTAAGGATTAAGGGGCATAGGTTTGTTAGGGTGGAAATGACGGGTAAGTGAAGAATGCCCTTTTTAATATGGGTAAGATGGGGGTATAATAATTCCGTTATAGGATAATTGGGAGGGACAATTTTGTGAATAATGAATGATGCTTTGTGGTAAGGAATTTCTGGGTGAAAAGGTGTTGATGGGTGTTGCTATTCAGATAAATAAAGAGTATAATGAAAGCGTTCTTTTTTATACACAGGCTGGCAATATAATTAATACGGAGTGTATTTTTTACAAAAGAGATTAAGGGACCTTTGTAAGGCAATGCAAAATAGTACAGATACGAACATATTTCAAAGGAAAAGACATTCATTATCAAGGATGTTCCGAGTATACAAAATTGATTCAGAAATTAAAATGTATTTCTTTGAAATATTACAGAAATATGTTATTGCTCTGAGTCCGTATCAGAGTCAGTTAGTAAGGCTTCTGGAGGAATACTGTTGTATGTTTCTTCTATGTCGATTTCATGGTAAGGTGCACCAGGTATAAAGTACTTCTTTTCATTGGCCTAGTGTAGGGAACCCTCGAATCCTCTTTGGAAATATTTGCTTAGTTTCTTGGAGAATCTTTTTAGGAGTCTGATCTACTCTATTGCCAATCTTTCACCTTCTATCTCTTTTAATTCAGATAGCTCTTGATGTAGGTGGTTGGCTCTGATGATTTGGTTGTGGGTAGTAGTGGCTAGCATGTTGAAGTGTTGCTTTAGAATGTTGAATTTGAACTGGAACTCATCCAAATTAGCATAAATGGTTGCTTTCAGAGCTTGTTGAGCGTCTATAACATCTTCTAAAGGTTGAAACAATTCGCTAGAATGGAGGTGCCAGTTGATCTCCTTCTGTTTACATTTATTAAGTTCAGATTGTTGGAGGGATATAGTGTGCTCTGATTTTTTAAGATGCTCTTGTAGCCGCCTTATGTGGGCATCCTTTAAGCATAGGTCTTTTTCATTTGCTGATATTCGTCTCGGTCAGTAGAGAGGGATGCAACTTGGAGTTGCAACCAATTTATTTGTTGTTGAAGCTCAATTTCTCTAGTTTTTCAATCGAGGGAGGTTGGAATGTCAGTATGTATACTCATGTTCTATGTCATTTCTATAGAGCCAGTTTGAATGCCTGGGGGAGATATGGAGGGCATGGGGGGCGTGATCACGAGTGGTGGTGGCTCTGTGGAAGAGGTGGAGGGTTGACTAAACTGATTCTGGTGGTCATTATACCATTGCTCAAAAGATTGAAGTCTCAAGGTACTCTGAAAATTGAAAATGAATATGCGATACAAACTATTAGCGTATGAAATTAAATCATTAATTAAGAAACTTACTCTTCGAAGGCTCTCTTTCAGTTCTTGAATAAAAGAGGGGATATCAGGAGAAAGGGAGTGGTGAGTGGGTTGTTGTAAAGGTGAATCTGATATGGGGGGGGGGATGTTATCAGAGAGAGAGTTAGGAGAAGGAGTTGAAGAAGGAGGATTGGAAAGAGGCATAACAAGAAGGGTGGAAAGTAGATGGCTAGGATAGGAATCTGATACAACCTATACCAGTAAGTCTAAGGGGGTGGAGGTTGTAGGTTTAGAGGTGGGATGGCTGATAGAAAATGGGGGTTTTTGTCATCTGGTGGGGAATAAAGATATTAGGGGATGGTCATTTGTTGAGGAGGAAGAGGGCGAAGAGGAATGGTCAATGGGTTCGATATGGGTGTCAGAAGGAGGACTGGGTGTAGGTGAATTAGAGGGAAGAGGATTCAATGGAGGAATAGAAAATAGGATCAGAAGAAAATGCAGGGATTATGAAGGGAAAGAGGTTGGGGATTGGTTCTATTTGGGGAGGAAGGGAGATAATAGTGAACATATGGGGGGGGGGGGTTGATCTGGTTGATCAGAAGTAATGATGGGGACTTGTGTTAATACGGGAAGGACCTGTGGTAAAGAAATATATGTAATATTGTTAAGAATTGTAAACATATTAGTTGTAAGTGGTAAAGGTTGAGTAAAGGTTACTTATTGAGGTAAGTGGTTTGGGGGTGGAGGATGATGTAGTATTTGATCTTTTTCTCTTCCTCTGTTTGTTGGCTAAGGTCCTGGCAATGGCTGTGTCCATCATGTCTTCTGCAAGGATAAAAGGTCATTAGGAATTACTAATTCAGTAAGAGTGCAGAATCTGATAGTAATATTTCAATTTATGACACGAAGTAAAAATGATAAGACAGGGGTTGTGCAGGTTTGTTAATTAAAGATTTTGATACATGATGCTAGAAGAATATGATAAGAAAATATGATATGTTGTTGGTTTATAGGTTAAGGAGCAAAATGACAGTATTTTTTATAAAGGCAGTTACTGTATAAAAAGAAAGGGGGAAGGAAAGCTTACCAATGGGATGAGCATTCAGTGAGGGAATGGGGCATAACCCATAATAAGATAAAATGGGCTCTTTTATGAGTTATGCGATCCTGAAATACTTGTTCTTCAATTTGGCTTCAATAGAGGGGAAGTTGATGGTGGTTTTAACGATTTTTAGGCCAGGAAGATCCGGAAGGGTAGTTTTCCAGCGAGAAGAAAAGGGAAGAGGGGGATCTGCAGCAATGAAGAAGTAGAGCTCTTTCCAGCCTTTATTGGAGGAGGGTATGTTAGTTAGGAACTGGTAACCTTGACGAACCATGAAATAGAAAACACCGTGGTTGACCATTTTCAGTTGGTAGAGGCAGTGGAATATGTGGGGTACTTGTGGAATGTTGAGGTGATGAAAGACTATAATGGTGCCTACTAGGATGCGAAGGGAGTTGGATGTTAATTGGCTGACCGAAATGTCATAGAAGAAGAGAATATGATAGAGAGATTTTGGGAGGGGGAGGCAGAGGCCTCCTTCCAGTTGCCTTGTGAATAGGGTGTTGGTGCTAGCCGGAGGTAGATGGGGGTGCTGGGAGTTATTGGGGATGACGATGGTGGAATCTTCGGGGAGGTATTTGGGGTCGCGGCGAAAAAAGGAATGGTTGAAGGAGAGTTGGCTGGGTGTGGTTTCGTACCAGGGAGTGGTGGAGGATGATGAGGCCATAAAGGAGAGGGGGTTGCCGGAGAATTGAGGGTGTCGAGGAAGGGGGTTAGGGTTTTTTAGGAGAATCGTAGGGGAACGGTGGGGAGCTGGCAAGGGCAGGAGGTGTATATAGTGGTTAAGCTTAGGTTGCATTAAGGTATTTTTTATTAATATTTTTGGAGGATATTTTCCTTGCTTTGGGTGCTTATTACGGAGTTTAAAGGATGATGAAAATATTTTTGGGAATGTTATTAATTTTTCTAAAGGATTTCAGGTTATCTGATGATTTGCAGTAAAGGGTTATGTTTTGCATGAAGATGGAGGGGTTTTTATATCCTTTTATGCAAAAATGGTTGTAAACTTGGTATAATCCAGGATTACGTTATATTCATATTCTCTCTGGCAGTTATTAATAACACTGTTATGGGCAGTTATTATGCTTGCTGGGAATTTCTTTTTTCTTATTTCAATGGTGCTATTTCTTAGGTATGACAAGTTTGGTGCTATTTCTTTTAAGTGTTGGATATTAATTCAGGCTCCATGCCTACTATAACAGTCTAAGGGCTAGATATCTTTATTCCCCCACGGGGAACTATAATGCCTATATATGACATATGTAAAGGATTCTTATGATTCTCCTATAAAAGCCTAAGGGCTAGATAGCTATTTTTTCCCCACAGAGAATTATAACGCCTATATATGGCATATATAAATGATTCTTGTGGTTCTCCTATAAAAGCCTAAGGGCTAGATAGCTATTTTCCCTCATGGAAAGCTATAACGCCAAATATAATGGGCAGGTAGCTTGCTAACACGGCTCAATGCCTCTTACAGTGCTTTAAGCCATAAATGCCTCCTATAGTATTCTAAGACATAAATGTCTCTTACAGAATTTAGAGCATAGGTGGCTCATGCAATATCTTAAGTATGAAATATTTCATATGTTAGCCATGGTGCAGCGCCTCATAAATGTTAGTAATATATGAGAGATGTCCTAAGACAATCGCCTTATGTTTGAATCATTTATATGATAAATGAAGATTCACTATTTGAGTATACATGTTCTCATGTATTTGATTAGATCTTAAAACTCATCTACTGAATGCCCACGATACGATTCACAGCATGGGAGAATTTGTGATTGGATGATAACTAGTGAGTATCTCTACATGTGTAATTGTGATGTATCGGAATTATCCCTAGTCGATGAATTGATGGATTAGAACACCATCAAATCTGTAGAGACTAGCACGAGGTATACTCCTTGGTGTATCCAAGCAGCTGATTCTCACTAGCTGGAGACATTGTGATGTCCGGAGTTAATCATGGATGCTAGTTATGGTAACTAGTTCATTGGAGTGACCAGCCGTAAGACTTCATATGGTTCTCTGAATATATAGATATGTCAATGAAGTTCTTATTGCAGCTTAAGTGTGATGTTCCTTTGACTTGCGGTATTCAAGTCATCTTGATCATGAAGACTTATGCTTTGACATCTTAAGCAAGCATCTTTGAGGAGATGTGGACTCGGGATGATTGGGTATAAGTCGAAGTGATCGAAGGTGTTTGAATAGCCTATAAAGGATTCACCACTCCTTGCGAGGAGATGTATACCCATGGCCTCTCGTCAGATTGTTACTAAAGTCTTTGGCCAAAGCATTACATGTTTAGAGTAAGGTACTCTTCGATACATGTGCAGTAACTAGAATCCATAGGACGAGGAAATGATACTTGGGCTAGGTGTGACGTAGTCAACCTAGTGGTGACTGACACTATAGACCATGTCCTGAACCAAGTGGGTATAAGATGAGTGAAGGGAATGAGGCACGATTCATTGTAGCTGCTGAAAGGTTTCAGAAATAGTTTTGGATCAACCGTTGATCTTTTCGATTAATTGGGGATCATGATGTACTACTAGGTGCCACTCATGATCATTATATAATTAATGGTTAATTATAGACGACCAACATAAACCGAGAATCTATTTGGTCACACGCACAACGAGCATAATCCGAAGGATTTAAAACGTGCTTGAGAATGAGATTCTCAGACCGAGAGATACTAGGTTTGGTTGGACCAAACAAGGAGCGAGCATGAAATCGTTTCAGTCACAATGGAAGCATGGATGGGCCATGTCTTATGAAGACATAATGGATGAACCAAATTGGTTTGGTTCTAATCCAATGGTGGAGAATAAACCAAAGGGGTTTGATTTGTTTTAAACGAATGAACCAAAGTTGGTTCGATTCGTTTTAACTTAAAATAGACCAAATTGATTTGGTTTATTTTAACTTAAATTAATGGAGCGGGTTAACGGGTTTTTGGTTATAAACCAATAACCATTAGGAGAATTTGTTCTCTATAAAATAGGGCTTAAGGGTTTTGAGAAAGCCCTAATCCAAATCCAAGCAACCCTAATATTGCCGCCCACCTCCCTCTCTTCTCCTAGTCTTGCCGGCGCCCAACTCCTTGTCGCCGTCCAAGCTTCTCCAACCGGCGTCCAGAAGCTGCCGTCCTCCCCACTTGCCGGTGTCTAGCTGTTGCCAGAGGAGCTCCGGTCATCTTCCTTGGCTCCAGCGACAAGGTGAGCATCTAGCTTTCCTTATTTGGCCGGCGCAAGGTCTCCACTAAAGCTGTCCAATTTTCTGGACAGCTTGTTTCCTTCTTGTCGGAGCGTCGTTTGGATGACATTTGGAGCTCTGACAGTGGTAGCCTTGCCGGGGATTCGATCTCCGGTAATCCTCATAGGTGGAGGACGAAGGATTTGTTAAACGGTTGACGAATACTTCTCCGGAGAAGCGAGTTTTTGAGGACTCGTTTTGGATCCAAAATTTGATTCGGATTGTGATCTTCTCTCGATCACATCGTCTTCAACACGAGGCTAGTAACTCGTACGAAGATGAGGCTCATGAATTTGTGAAGTCATCCCGATGATACTCAGCGTGGATACGGATAGAGGCGATTCTAGCGATGATCGCTCCGGTTGATGTCTTTCCCGCTACACGTGATATGTCAGGTATATGTAGTATAAATTTTCTTTTATTGCAAAATTTGAAATTGCGGTTATGTTTACACATGTTGTACTATACATGCGTGTGGTGTGTGTATTGTAATAAATTAGATTTATTAATTTTATTTCTTCCGCTGTGCACATGTTTACGAAACATGTTCAAACACACACTCGCCGCGGTGCCGAAAACCCAACAGTGGTATCAGAGCCCAGGTTGTGTTTCGACATAATCGTAAAATTATTTTGCGATAGTCGTAATGGTATTTATCAAAATTTTCTACTTTTGGAAAGTTAGAAGTATTTTTGGAAATTTTTAATTTTGGAAATTCTAGAAGTATTTATGGAAATCTTCTACTTTTGAAAAGTTAGAAGTATTTATGGAAATTGATATTTTCCATAAATAAAATATTTAATTAGATTTGGAAATTTGTTTCCTAATTTAATCATGATTTGATTTGGGAAATCAAATCTTAGAAATATTTTATTTCCATAAATAGTTTTGATGATTTAGGAAATTTGTTTCCTAAATTGACTTTCCTTAATCAACACTTTCCACAAATAAAATATGTGATTAGATTTGAAAATTTGTTTCCTAATTTAATCATGATTTGATTTTGAGAATCAAATCTTAAACATATTTTATTTCCATGAATAGTTATGACATATAAGGAAATATAGTACATGTAATAATTGTATGCCATGTAATTGTATTAGATGCATATCATTATGCCATGCGTGTTGTGACATGTAGATGTATGCCATGTATGCCATGCCATGTAGATAATAGTTATTTGCATGCAAAGAGGATGAGACATAAAAACTCTTACTCAATATTAAAGCCTACACCTTCCATTAATATGGTTAGAACCAGAGTTCCGTTTCTTGTTTGGGTTGTTGGACTCTCTCCAAGCCCGGCACGAACCCGAACATGTTCAAATCATGGAATAGTTTAATACTAATATGGTAAGAGTCAGAGGTCAATCGTTAGCTTTGGTTGTTGGACTCTCTCCAAGCCGGGCTAATTGGTTGAATGCACTCTAACCATATTAAAATTATTTCTCGGTTAATGGGTTGGCTTTAACCTGGAGCATCGGCTTGTTGGACTCTCTCCAAGGTCGATGTGAAGGGAGGTGAAGTTGGGTGCTATGCATATGATGCATACTTGTTAATGTGTTAACAACCCGATGTATGTGTGAACATTCAATAAGTTGATAGCACATTGTGATAGTTGCATATATGTGATATGCAATCGGTATATTTGATACCTACCATCGTAGTTATGAATGGCTTGTTGGACTCTCTCCAAGGTTGTTCATATCTATGTTGGATATCAGCCCATTCGGAGATGGACCTACGATCTCCCGAAGTGATTTTGGGGTTTTTGAAATTCGAAAAATGAATGGGATTTATGAATGTATATTGTGTAGGGGATCGATATGGCCGGCTAGAGGGGGGTGAATAGCCCTCGTACGTTGGACGTCGTAAATTGCTCGTCTACAAAACGTTAGCGCAAGCGGAATATACAAATACAAAGCAAAAGACAAGCAAGATATAAACAAGCAATACAAACACCGAGATATAACGTGGTTCACGGCTACGCCGCTAATCCACGGTCCGATTCGTCCACGGTGAATCACTCCGCCAAAACCAATCACTATCGGTCTCTCCTTTGCACAAAGCTAGGTGGAGGTAACCTTTACAACCAACATCACTCTTCTTACAATAGGATTGAAGTAAAGACAAGTAAGAAGAGTTTAGAGCTTGTGGGGCACTAGGAAGATCGTTTGGAATAAGAGCATTAGCCTCTCGAAGCACACCCTCTCTTTTTATAGAGAGGGCTAACTTCTTCCGTTTGCCGCCATCGATTCATTTGCCGCCCTTGGCGATCATTGCCGCGTCCTACAATGGCCTCCGAACACGTCGGATCCGGCCGTTGTAGTCAGCGGAACTCTTGGCGATCGGCGATGGACCTCATCGATCATTGCGCCTCGTAATCGGCGCCCGATCGGCTCTGAGCGGTCTAATGGCCGAAACCCCATTGAGCGATCGGCTGCGCCTTCGGTGATCGTGATAATCTTCTTGATCGGCCGCGTATAGCGATCGGCATTGCGGCCACAATCGATCGATCGTATACGGTCGAACTCACTCGACTCGGAAGCGATCATTGCCATGACATAGCGATCGGCGGTGTCGGAAAACCCATCGACACTTGGCCAAGTGGCCAAGTTTCACCTAAAACTACCCTTCCCGGGTTACAATCGCTCACTCTCATTTCTCGGAGTCCTCGCCTTGAAGTTCTCTTCGTTCTCGGCCACGTCCTCGGCGACATCGAGCGCCGCGGCTCTGCAATGCTCCTTCGCGTCTCTTGCCTCGAAGTCTACTTCCTCCGGCTTCACTCCAAGCTTCTCGTCCGGCGGTCCCTCGGATGCTCCAAGCGCACGGCTTCCACAAAGCTATCCTTCACCGACTCCAGGCACGAGTCATGAGATGTGAAACTCGCCACGGCTCCATGTGCGAATTACTAAGTCCTGCACGACTTCAACACACATATCACATCAACATATCAAACTAACTTAAACCCTTTGCCACACCATCAAAACCATATTACGGCAAGAGATTGCCCTAACAATCTCCCCCTTTTTGATGTGTGGCAATCCGTTTAAGTTAGGTAAAAACATTTGATATAAATTCTAAGGTAAGAAAGCATGTAAAGATAAACATGATATAGCAACATGCAACTCCCCCTTAATCCATGAAACTCTCCATGCAAATTTTCTCCCCCTATCATATATTTCTCCCCCTACAATATATATTTCTCCCCCTAAAGTAATTAACTTAAACATACTTATTTCTCCCCCTTTGACACAATCAAAAAGATTAACACTAAGTTATAAGCTCATGGCATCAAGTATAATGGAGGGAAAAATATGACAAGTTGATTTAAAATTGGGTACCACTTGTTGATGGCATCAAGTATATTTCTACAACTTGTTGTAGGTTTACAAACTGAATTCGGCCTTTAATGTTCTGATTACCAACATCGCTATATCAAGATGGCAATGACCGCACAAATGAATCCAAATTTCTGATTTTCTGGACGAATTTCAGAAATGCATTATAAATTCCAGAAAATTTGAAAAATCCTGAAATTTGGGGAACATATTTCTAATAAGTATATCTATCAAGGAAAAATAGTTTTTTCATGAAAACTCATTATATTTTCTTGTTTTTGCCAAAAATCCAAAAGCTCTAAAAACCACTAGGTTTTTGATCATTCTAGTATCAAGTTAGCTACCTAGTTTTGCATCCAATTGTTTCAAAACATGAATACATGTATTTTAAGGTAAGAAATTGTTTTGAAAACATATGAAATATCCAACCATGATCTTTGGGCAATATGTCTATGAATTAAACATAAGCCTTCCCCATGATTGGTCTATTATTCCCATTTTGACACTTTAAATGACCATCTAAATGCCATAGGCATTAGTGGACATTTGTATCATCCTAATATCTCACCCATGCTAAGTTTGCAATCAAGTTAGCCTATAGTGAGTGTGAGATGTATCCTAGGGGGTATTTGTATATACTTAACCCATATATTCATGCAATTCTATCATGGTTAAGTATCAACCTAACATTCTACATGATCATAATGACATATATCAATTAATTCTACATTATGATCATGAAATACATGTTTTCATCAAATTATAGTCATGCATTAGGTATTATACGATGATAATAAACAAATTATCACCTAAAGCATGATTTAATCCTATTTCTCATGATAACGTGCCAAATATCAAAATTATAAATCATGATTTAGAACATACATAGCAATTACATCAATCATCATGATTTAAGCATTATTACCTATTTATGGGCACGTTATCATCACCCAACACTATCTAAAAAAATGTTGTCCCGTCATCCTAAGTCAACCAAAATATGATATAGGTCAAGTTCATATGGTTGACTACCCTAGGGTTATTCTAACCCTTAAGGATGGATTTTGGAACCCAAAATAAATTCTTTCCTATTGGGTTCACTAAATACTCCTTGGGGATCCATTTCCTAGCAATTACTTTCTTTTTATCTTGTCCCCTAGCTATTAGGCATTTATAGGCCTTTTCATTTTTCTTTTCCTTGTAGCCTAGGCCCTTCTTGTTAAAACTTGCCCTTTGGCTCCCAATTATCATGTTAAGGGTATTGGAGCCTATAGTGAATTTCTCTAGGGCTTTTGTCAAATAGTCTACCTTTTCCCTTAAAGCCCTATTTTCATTCATGCATGCATCACTAACATTAAATGGCATGTATTCATGTGAGCATGCATCATCATGGCAAGAAAAATTATTTTCATCTTGATTTAAGCATGCTTTTTCTAATTTGTTTTCTAGGTCCTTAATTTGCTCTAGCATGCTCTTGTTCTTCTTCTTTGCTCTAAATAGGTCCTTAGTTAAACTAGAAACCATGGAAACTATTTTCTTGGGGGTTAGATTTGTTACCATAGTCTCCATGTCCTCTTCTTCTTCGGATGAGGAGGAGGATGATGATGTGGAGGAGGCTCCCCCTTCACTTGAGCTCTCTCCTCTTGAGCTTGATCCTTCATTTTCGGAGGAAGAGCAATCCAAATCATCAAAGGCCATCAAGGCCAAATTGGCGACAAAGGCATTTTCCTCATCCGATGATGAGGAGGAGGATGAGGATGGATCATCCCAAGTCCTTGCCTTGAGAGCCTTAGCCTTTCCCTTCTCCTTTGTCTTCTTCTCCTCTTCCTTCTTTTTCTTGCTCCCCTTCTTCTTCTTCTTTTCTTCTTTCTTTTTCCTTTCTTCCTTGCTCTTGTTTAGGAGAGGACAATTGTCCCTTATGTGCCCTTCTCCTTGGCAATTGTAGCATATGACCTTCCCCCTTGGTCTTCTCATCCTATTATTAGATTTATCAAATCTAAAATTCTTAAATGCACGTCTTACCCTCCTTACCATATAGGCTTCTTCGGTGCTATCCATGGAGGAGGAGGAAGACGCTTCGTCATCGGAGGAGGAGGGGATTTCCATCTTCTTCTTCCCCTTATTTGCCAATAATGCTACTCCTCTTGAGGGTTGAATTTTAGGCTCCTCTTGTATTCCCTCAAGCCTAGTTTCGTGAAGCTCCATGGTTGAAAAGAATTCCTCCAAGGTGCTCACTTCTAGGTTCTTGGAGATATAAAATGAGTCCACCATGGAGCTCCATTTTGAGGACCGGGGAAAGGCATCTATGGCCTTCATTACCATATCCCGGTTTGATAGCTTCTCACCTACACTTGTTAGCCCAATTAAAATTTCTTTAAACCTAGAGTGTAGTGAGGTTACCTTTTCTCCCTTTTCTAGTTTTATATTGGATAATTGGGAGCGGAGGAGGTCTCTCCTTGCTAGCTTGGCCTCGGATGTGCCTTCATGGAGTTCTATAAGCTTCTCCCACATCTCTTTGGCGCTAGCACATTCTCCGATCCGGTTGATCTCTTGTTGAGGGAGCACATTGTAGAGATGGTGCTTGGCTTTGGAGTTTGCAAGGTGCTCCTCTCTTTGCCTCTTGGTCCACCTAGATTTCTCTATTGGCTTCCCCTCTTCATCCCTAGGCAAAACGAAACCGGATTCCATTGTGATCATTATATCAAAATCCGTTTCGAAAAATACCTCCATTCGCTTCTTCCACCAAGCGAATTCTCCTTCAAACTTCGGAGGATGGATGTTGGAGCCGACCATTTTTGATGTAGGGCTTGTTGTGGCGGTTAGTCCGGTGACAAGCAACCTCGGCTCTGATACCACTTGTAGGGGATCGATATGGACGGCTAGAGGGGGGTGAATAGCCCTCGTACGTTGGACGTCGTAAATTGCTCGTCTACAAAACGTTAGCGCAAGCGGAATATACAAATACAAAGCAAAAGACAAGCAAGATATAAACAAGCAATACAAACACCGAGATATAACGTGGTTCACGGCTACGCCGCTAATCCACGGTCCGATTCGTCCACGGTGAATCACTCCGCCAAAACCAATCACTATCGGTCTCTCCTTTGCACAAAGCTAGGTGGAGGTAACCTTTACAACCAACATCACTCTTCTTACAATAGGATTGAAGTAAAGACAAGTAAGAAGAGTTTAGAGCTTGTGGGGCACTAGGAAGATCGTTTGGAATAAGAGCATTAGCCTCTCAAAGGCTTACACCCTCTCTTTTTATAGAGAGGGCTAACTTCTTCCCGTTTGCCACCATCTGTCGACTGCCGCCCTTGGCAGTCGACTGCCGTCACTACAACGGCCTCCGAACACGTCGGATCCCGACCGTTGTAGTCCAACGGAACTCTTGGCGATCAAGCTCGATGGACCTCATCGCCGATCACGCCTCGTAGTCGACGCCGATCGGCTACGAACGGTCTGCGCGAAACCCCATTGAATGAGCCGATCGCTCGCCGATCGATGGTCTTGGCGGGCGATCGCCACGATGGCGCGTCGATCACGCCACAATCGATCGATCGTATACGGTTGAACTCACTCGACTGACGAGCATGCCCGGACATGGCGGTGATCGTGGTGTCGGGAAAACCCATCCGACACTTGGCCAAGTGGCCAAGTTTCACCTAAGAGCTACCCTTCCCCGGGTTACAATCGCTCACTCTCATTTCTCGGAGTCCCTCGCCTTCGAAGTCCTCTTCGTTCTCGGCCACGTCCCTCGGCAGCATCAGGCGCACGGCTCTGCAATGCTCCTTCGTGTCTCTTGCCTCGAAGTCTACTTCCTCCGGCTTCACTCCAAGCTTCTCGTCCGGCGGTCCCTCGGATGCTCCAAGCGCACGGCTTCCGCAAAGCTATCCTTCACCGACTCCAGGCACGAGTCATGAGATGTGAAACTCGCCACGGCTCCATGTGCGAATTACTAAGTCCTGCACGACTTCAACGCACATATCACATCAACATATCAAACTAACTTAAACCCTTTGCCACACCATCAAAACCATATTACGGCAAGAGATTGCCCTAACATATTGATGCATTTTAAATCATCTTTCTCATATATGCTCGTTTTGTATTTCTAAGTTAATCTATTGATAATGATGTCTTTGAATTTACGTTCCATTTTGGATTCGAATAAATTGACTGGGGCCGAACTTCTTGGACTGGCTTAGAAACTTGAGAATTGTTCTCAAGGTTGAAAAGCTTGCAAATGTCCTCGAAGCACCTCTTCCCGCCCGTCCTTGTGACAATGCAACTCTGGACCAATTGTTGGCATATCAGAAACATGTGACTAATTCTGAAATGGCGAGTTGCATCATGCTAGTCACGATGGTACCTGAGCTGCGGAAGCAGCATGAGCATTTGGATGCTCATACAATAGTCTTTCATCTTTATGAGTTGGTTGATGAGCAAGAGAGATTCGAAAGGTTTGAAGTCTCCAAGCTCCTCTTCACCTCTGAGATGCAAGAAGGTTCATCGGTGGTACTACTCAACATGCTGAAGACTGTGGAGCCTTCTGAGAAGCATGAGTAGGGGATGGTGCTGTTAGTTGATTCCTCGAAGAAAGGTTCTAAGAGGGAGTCAAAGGAACAGCAGAAGGGGAAGAAGAAAAAGGCTAAAAAGGCAGAACCAGCTCAAATATAGGGGATCAATCAGTGTGTATTGGCCGGCTAGAGGGGGGTGAATAGCCCTCTTTCATTGGATGATGGAATTTGCTAGTCTACAAAATTAATTAGCGCAACCGAAACAAACAAGACAAGCAAATAAACAATGCAAAGATAAAAACAATGCTAACAAGATAATATAACGTGGTTCATGGCTACACACCTAATCCATGGTCCCCGATTCGTCCTCGGTGAATCACTCCGCAACCAAATCCACTATTGGTCTCTCTTTTGCACCAAGCTAGGTGGACGTAACCTTTACAACTCAAGAACACTCCTTTTACAATAGATGTGAAAGAAAACTAAGAGAAGGAGTTTGAATTTTGTGGAGCACTTGGATGATCACTTAGAGCATAAGCATTAGGCATCCACAAGCCCACACCCTCTCTTTTTATAGAGAGGGATGATTTCTTCCCGTTGGCCACCACCAGTCGACTGCTGCCCTTGGTAGTCGACTGCCGCCACTTCAACGGCCTCCGAACACGTCGGATCCCGACCGTTGTAGTCCAACAGATCCCTTGGTAGTCGACTGATGGATCAATCATTCGATCGCCGCTTCGTAGTCGACGCCGCCGGCCACGGCGTCTGCGCGCGACATCCTTCGGCGCCGATCGCCATTCCATGGCGATCGCTAGGCATAAACCCATCGATCGGATACTACGGTCGAACCGCGTTAGATTAGGGAAGCGATCGCCATTTCATGGCAATGATCGGTGGTGTCGTGAAACTCAAACTTAACATTCGTTTGAGCTTCCGGTGGTCGGGTAAACCTCAACCCTTGCGGTCGAGCCTCCGACACTCAGCCATTTGGCCAAATTCACCTAATGAGCTACTTACAATTCACTCATTCTCTCATCTCACTCGAAGTCCCTCGCCGAAGCTCTCTTCATTCGTGGCCACGTCCCTCTGCAGCATCAGGCGCACGGCTCTGCAATGCTCCTTCGCGTCTCTTGCCTCTAAAGTCTGCTTCCTTGGCTTCGCTTCAAGTCATCTCGTCCGGCGGTCCCTCGGCAGCATCAGGCGCACGACTCTGCAATGCTCCTTCTCCGACTCAAGCATGTGGTTATGAGTGGTGAACCCGCCAAGGCTCCATGTGCGAATTACTAAGTCTTGCAAGACTCCAACGCACATATCAAATCACAATAACAACCTAACTTAAACCCTTTGCCACACACATCAAAACCATATCACGACAAGAGATTGCCCTAACAATCTCCCCCTTTTTAATGTGTTACAATCCGTTTAAGTTAAGTAAAAACATTTGATAAACTATTAAGGAAAGAAAGCATGTGAATAACATGATTAGCAACTCTCCCCCTTAATACATGAAACTCCCCCTAAATATGTTCCCCCTTACTTAAACATATAATTTTCTCCCTCTTTGACACTATCAAAAAGATTAAACAAAGTTTATATATCATGACATCAAGTCTAGAGAGAAACAAAAATTAAAATCAGTCAAAAACCTGATAAAATCAGGTTACTGTGCTCGTTCATAGTTCATCAGTCGACTGCTATCAGTATGGCAGTCGACTGACACAAAGGAATCAAGTTTTCTGATTTTCTGGACGAATTTCAGAAATGCACTATAAATTTCAGAAAATTCAAAAAATCATGAAATTTGGGGAACACTTTTCTTGTAAGTATATCTATCAATGAAAAATAGTTTTTCATGAAAAATCATTATATTTGCAGAGATTTGCCAAAAATCCAAAAGCTTTAAAAACACTAGGTTTTTGATCATGTTAGTATCCATTTTAACACCTAGTCTTGCTTTGGATTGTTTTAAAACATGAACACACAGATTTTAAAGTAAGAATTTGTTTTGAAAACATATAAAATATCCAACCATGATCTTTGGGCAATATGTCTATAAATTAAACATAAGCCTTCCCCATGATTGGTCTATTATTGCTATTTTGATACTTTAAATAACCATCTAAATGCCATAGGCATTAGTGGACATTTGTATCATCCTAACATCTCACTCATGCTAAGTTTTCAATCAAGGTAGCCTATGGTGAGTGTGAGATGCATCCTAAAGGTATTTGTATATACTTAACCATTATTTTCATGCAATTCTATAAAGATTAAGTATCATCCTATCATTTCACATGATCATAAAGATGTATATGGATAAATTTCACATAATGATCATGAAACAAATGTATTCATCAAATTGTGATCATGCATTAGGTATTACATCATGATAATAAGGCAAATATTACCTAAAACATGATTTATCTACTTATAGGTGCATTATCATCACCTAACACTATTTCAAAAATGTTGTCCCGCCATCCTAAGTCAACCAACATATGATATAGGTAAATTGCATATGGTTGACTACCCTAGGGTTTTCCTAAACCTTAAGGATGGATTCAGGAACCCAAAATAAGTTCTTTCCTATAGGGTTCACTAAATACTCCTTAGGGATCCATTTTCTAGCAATTACCTTCTTTTTATCTTGACCCCTAGCAATTAAGCATTTATAGGCTTTTTCAATTTTCTTTTCCTTATATCCTAGGCCTTTCTTATTGAAGCTTGCCCTTTGGCTCCCAATTATCATGTTAAGGGTATTGGAGCCTATTGTAAATTTTTCTAGGGCCTTGGTCAAATAATCTACCTTTTCCCTTAGAGCCCTATTTTCTTCTATGCATGCATCATTAACATTAAATGGCATATATTCATGTGAGAATGCATCATTTAAGCTAGAAGAAATATTATCATTAATATTTAAGCATGCTTTTTCTAGTTTATTTTCTAAGTCCTTAATTTGATCGAGCATGCTTTTGTTCTTTTTCTTGGCTCTAAATAAATCCCTAGTTAAGCTAGAAACCATGGAAACTATTTTCTTGGGAGTTAGATTTGTTACCATAGCTTCCATGTCTTCTTCTTCTTCGGATGAGGATGGTGAAGAAGCTCCCCCTTCACTAGAGCTCTCCTCACTCGTGCTTGATCCTTCATTTTCGGAGGAGGAGGAGTCTAGGTCGTCAAAGGCCATTAGGGCTAAGTTGGTGACAAAGGCATTCTCCTCTTCCGATGATGATGAAGATGATGAGGAGGGATCATCCCAAGTCATTGCCTTTAGTGCATTTGTCTTTCCCTTTTCTTTGGCTTTCTTCTCTTCTTCTTTCCTCTTGCTCCCCTTTTTCTTCTTCTTTTCTTCCTTCTTTCTCTTCTCCTCTTTTCTTTTGTTCAAGAGGGGATAATTGTCCCTTATGTGTCCCTCTCCTTGGCAATTGTAGCAAATAATCTTCCCCCTTGGTCTTCTTCTCCTATCATTAGAGTTATTGAATTTAAAACCTTTTAATGCACGCCTTACCCTCCTTACCATATAGGCTTCTTCCGTGCTATCCATGGAGGAGGAGGAGGATGCTTCGTCGGAGGAGGAGGGAGTCTCCATCTTCTTCTTCCCTTTGTGGGCCATCAAGGATACTCCTCTTGAAGGTTGAATTCTAGGCTCTTCAACTATTCCTTCAAGCCTTGTTTCATGGAGCTCCATTGTTGAGAAAAATTCCTCCAAGGTGCTAACTTCTAAGTTCTTGGAGATGTAGAATGAGTCCACCATAGAGCTCCATCTTGAGGACCGAGGAAAGGCATCTATAGCCTTCATGAGCATGTCCCTATTTGAAAGCTTCTCACCTACACTAGATAAACCGGTTATTATCTCTTTAAATCTAGAGTGTAGTGAGGTTACCTTTTCTCCCTTTTCTAATTTGATGTTTGATAGTTGGGAGCGAAGGAGGTCTCTCCTTGCAAGTTTGGCCTCCGAGGTACCTTCATGAAGCTCTACTAGCTTCTCCCACATCTCCTTTGCACTAGAGCATTTTCCAATCTGGTTTACTTCTTGTTGGGGGAGTACATTGTAAAAGTGGTGCTTGGACTTTGAATTTGCCAAGTATTCTTCCCTTTGCCTCTTTCTCCACCTAGATTTCTCCAATGGCTCCCCTTCTTCATCCCTAGACAATTCGAAACCGTTTTCCATAATTAAAAGAATTTCAAAGTCGGTTTCAAAAAATACCTCTATTCTCTTTTTCCACCAAGAGAATTCGCCTTCAAACTTTGGTGGGTGAATGTTGGAGCCGGTCATTTTTGATGAAGTGCTTGTTGCGGCGGTTAGTCCTCGACAAGTGACTTGGCTCTAATACCACTTGTAGGGGATCGATCGGTGTGTATTGGCTGGCTAGAGGGGGTGAATAGCCCTCTTTCGTTGGATGATGGAATCTGCTCGTCTACAAAACTAATTAGCGCAACGGAAACAAACAAGACAAGCAAATAAACAATGCAAAGATAAAAAAAATGCTAACAAGATAATATAATATGGTTCACGGCTACGCCGCTAATCCACGGTCCCCGATTCGTCCTCGGTGAATCACTCCGCAACCAAATCCACTATTGGTCTCTCCTTTGAACCAAGCTAGGTGGAGTTAACCTTTACAACTCAAGAACACTCCTTCTTTTACAATAGATGTGAAAGAAAACTAAGAGAAGGAGTTTGAATCTTGTGGAGCACTTGGATGATCACTTAGAGCATAAGCATTAGGCATCCACAAGCCCACACCCTCTCTTTTTATAGAGAGGGCTGATTTCTTCCCGTTGGTCGCCACCAGTCGACTGCTGCCCTTGGCAGTCGACTGCCGCCACTTTAACGACCTTCGAACATGTCGGATCCCGACTGTTGTAGTCCAACGGATCCCTTGGTAGTCGACTGATGGATCCATCGATCACGCTTCCGTAGTCATCGCCTAATCGGCCACTGGCGGTTACTCTACTGCGACATCCTCCGGCGATCATTGCCATTCCATGGCGATCATTGCTGGGCAAAAATCCATGGCAGTCGACTGCTGGGCATAAACCCATTAGTCGGATACCAGTCGAACCACGTTCGACTCAGAGCAGTCGACTGCCATTTCATGGCAGTCGACTGGTGCCGTGTGAAACTCAAACTTAACATTCGTTTGAGCTTCCAGCGGTCGGGTAAACCTCAACCCTTGCGGTCGAGCCTCCAACACTCAGCCATTCGGCCAAATTCACCTAATGAGCTACTTACAATTCACTCATTCTCTCATCTCACTCGAAGTCCCTCGCCGAAGCTCTCTTCGTTCGCGACCACGTCCCTCGGCAGCATCAGGCGCACGACTCTGCAATGCTCCTTCGTGTCTCTTGCCTCCGAAGTCTGCTTCCTTGGCTTCGCTTCAAGTCATCTTGTCCAGCAGTCCCTCAGCAACATCAGGCACACGGCTCTGCAATGCTCCTTCTCCGACTCAAGCACGAGGTTGTGAGTGGTGAACCCGCGAAGGCTCCATGTGCGAATTACTAAGTCCTGCAAGACTCCAACGTACATATCAAATCACAATAACAACCTAACTTAAACCCTTAGCCACACACATCAAAACCATATCACGGCTAGAGATTGCCCTAACAAAGGGCACTTGCCATCATTATGGCAAGGAGGGCCATTGGCGAAGAAACTGCAAGATTTATCTTGAGTCTGTGAAGAAGAATAAGGCATTAGATGCCCCATCTTCTTTAAATATCTTCGTTATTGATTGTCATTCTAATTCCTTAGACACTTGGGTATTGGATACTGGGTGTGGCTCACATATATGTAAAGACATACATGGGCTAAGGAATAGAAGAAGACTCGTCATGGGAGAGTCAAATTTATGTGTTGGGAATGGAGCAAAGGTTGCTGCACTCACCATCGGAACGTATTTGTTGAAACTCCCTGCAGGACTTGTCTTAGAACTGGACAATTGCTTTTATGTTCCTTCGTTGATAAAGAACATCATTTCTATTTCTTGTTTAAATAGAAATGGGTACCATTTGACTTTTAGTAACAATTATTGTTACATAACTTTGAATGGAGTTCTTTATGAGACTGGAACTTTAAGCAATGATATTTATACGTTGGACATATCCAGTGACATTTTCAATATCGAAGCGAGCAACAAGCGTGCTCGAAAGTATAATCAATTAGACTCCTACATGTGGCATTGTCGTCTTGGTCATGCAAGCAAGAAACGCATGTCCGAATTACACCGATGTGGAATTCTGGAATCGTTTGAATTGGATTCATATGATACATGCGAATCATGCTTGAAAGGAAAGATGACTAAGTTACCTTTTACAGGAAAAGGTGAACGAGTGGGAGAGTTGCTAGGTCTAATACATACTGATGTATATGGACCTATGTCAACTCAAGCTTTAGGAGGCTATAGCTACTTCATTACCTTCACCGATGATCACTCACGGTTTAGGTATGTGTTCTTGATGAAACACAAGTATGAAGCCTTTGAAAGGTTCAAAAAATTCAAAAATGAAGTAGAGAAACAACATGACAAGAGTATTAAAATACTTCGATCAGATCGAGGTGGTGAATACTTAAGTCAAGAGTTTCTAGATTATCTAAGAGACAATGATATATTGTCTCAATGGACTCCGCCATATACACCACAGCATAATGGTGTATCTGAGAGGCGTAACCGGACCTTGTTGAACATGGTCAGGTCAATGATGAATCATGCGAATCTTCCCAAGTCCTTTTGGGGCTATGCACATCAGACAGCTGTTTACTTGTTAAACAGAATGCTAACCAAGGAGTCTCCACTACTCCATATGAGATGTGGAATACTAAGAAACCTCATGTATCTTACTTGAAGATATGGGGTTGTCCTGCTTATGTGAAGCAGATTGTATCAGACAAATTGGATGCTAAGCCTGATAAATATCTATTTATTAGATATCCTAAGGAAACAAGGGGTTACCAATTCTATCATCCTGTGGAACAAAAGGTGTTTGTTTCAAGGCATGCTGTGTTTCTAGAGAAAGAGTTTCTCTTGCAAGAAAACAGTGGGAGTGTCATCGAGCTTAAGGAGGCTCGAGAGACTCAAATAGACATTGATGAGATACCTGGTGAAGTACAACAACCGATAACTCATAGTGATGAGCAATCAGCTGGACCTATTGAAACACCACATCTTCGTAGAAACACAATAATATTCCTGAGAGATATGGATTTCTCGTAAGTGAATCGAACGACGTGTTACTCATTGATGATGAGGAGCCTACCAGTTATGAAGAAGTTCTGACAAGTTCAAAAAGGGATAAGTTGATTGAAGCCATGAAGTCGGAAATGAATTCCATGTATGAAAACCAAGTTTGGAACTTGGTTGACCCACCTGAAGGCATAAAGCCTATAGGGTGCAAGTGGGTTTTCAAGAAGAAAATCGACATGAATGGTAATGTGATTACCTATAAGGCTAGATTGGTGGCGAAAGGATATCGTCAAAAATAAGGTGTTGATTATGACGAAACCTATTCGTCTGTTGCTATGCTTAAATCCATTCAGATGCTCCTGGCCATAGCGGCTCATTATGATTATGAGATATGACAAATGGATGTGAAAATAGCTTTCCTTAATGGAAACCTGCTCGAGGACGTGTATATGATACAACCTGAGGGTTTCACATCGGTTGATAAAACCAAGGTATGCAAATTGCGACGGTCCATATATGGATTGAAGCAAGCATCCAGGAGTTGGAATATCCATTTTGATGAGACAATCAAAAGGTTTAATTTCTCACAAAATCCAGACGAACCTTGTGTGTACAAGAAGGTTAGCGGGAGTGCAGGCGTGTTCCTAGTATTGTATGTCGATGACATATTACTTATAGGAAATGATGTTTCAGTCTTATAGTCAGTTAAGATTTGGTTGTCCAAGACATTCTCCATGAAAGACCTGGGAGAAGCAACCTACATCCTCGGGATTAAGATCTATAGAGATAGATCGAAACAGTTGCTTGGTCTTTCACAGTCTACATATATAGACCGAGTGCTAAAGAGGTTTAGCATGTCGAAATCCAAGAAAGGTTTCCTACCCATCAGGCATGGGATACACCTTTGAAAGTCTATGTGTCCGCGCACAGAAGACGAGAGGATTTGCATGAGTAAGATTCTCGATGCATCCGCAATAGGATCTATCATGTATGTTATGTTATGTACGAGGCTCGATGTATCATATGCTCTGAGTGTCACGAGTAGATTCCAGTCTGATCTAGGAATGGATCATTGGGCGACTGTTAAGATGATCCTTAAGTACTTAAGAAGAACTAAGGATGTGTTCCTAATATATGGAGAAAGGGACATGGTGATACGCGGGTATAAGGATGCCAGCTTCCAGACAGACAAGGATAATTCCAGGTCTCAGTCTGGATACGTGTTCACTTGGAAAGGAGGCGCAATAAATTGGAAAGGTTCCAAGCTTGACACTATAGCGGATTTTGCCACTAAGGCAGAATACATTGCAACTTCGGAAGTAGCAAAGGAAGCGGTTTGGATTAAGAAGTTCATCTTTGAGCTTGATGTGGTCTCATCGATGATCCAAACATGTACTTTGCCGCTATCATCTGATAAGAGAGATCATTAGTAGGAAGGAAATACAAATCGAGAAAATCCCCACTGAAAGGAACTTAGCGAATTCTTTGACTAAGGCATTACCTCAAAGTAAGTTTGAGAGGCATGTTAGAGCCTATGGTATTGGATACCGTAGCGATTGACATTAGGCCAAGTGGGAGTTTGTTAGTAATATATGAGAGATGTCCTAAGACAATTGCCTTATGTTTGAATCATTTATATGATAAATGAAAATTCACTATTTGAGTATACATGTTCTCATGTATTTGATTAGATCTTAAAACTCATCTACTGAATGTCCACGATACGATTCACAGCATGGGAGAATTTGTGATTGAATTACAACTAGTGAGTATCTCTGCATGTGTAATGGTGATGTATCGGAATTATCCCTAGTCGATGAATTGATGGATTAGGACACCATCAAATCTGTAGAGACTAGCACGAGGTATACTCCTTGGTGTATCCAAGCAGCTGATTACCACTGGTTGGAGACATTGTGATGTCCAGAGTTAATCGTGGATGCTAGTTATGGTAACTAGTTCATTAGAGTGACCAGCCGTAAGACTTCATATGGTTCTCTTCATATATATATATGTCAATGAAGTTCATACTGCAGCTTAAGTGCGATGTTCCTTTGAATTGCGGTATTCAAGTCATCTTGATCATGAAGACTTATGCTTTGACATCTTAAGCAAGCATCTCTGAGGAGATGTGGACCTGGGATGATTGGGTATAAGTCGAAGTGATCGAAGGTGTTTGAATAGCCTATAAAAGATTCACCACTCCTTGCGAGGAGATGTATACCCATGACCTCTCGTCGGATTGTTACTAAAGTCTTTGGCCAAAGCATTACATGTTTAGAGTAACGTACTCTTCGATACATGTGCAGTAACTAGAATCCGTAGGACGAGGAAATGATACTTGGGCTAGGTGTGACGTAGTCAACCTAGTGGGGACTGCCACTATAGACCATGTCCTGAACCAAGTGGGTATAAGATGAGTGAAGGGAATGGGGCACGATTCATTGTAGCTGCTGAAAGGTTTCAGAAATAGTTCTGGATCAACCGTTGATCTTTTCGGTTAATTGGGGATCATGATGTACTACTAGGTGCTACTCATGATCATTCTATAATTAATGGTTAATTATAGATGACCAACATAAACTGAGAACCTTTTTGGTCACACGCACAATGAGCGTAATCCGAAGGATTTAAAACGAGCTTGAGAATGAGATTCTTAGACCGAGAGAAACTAGGTTTGGTTGGACCAAACAAGGAGCGAGCATGAAATCGTTGCAGTCACAATGGAAGCGTGGATGAGCCATGTCTTATGAAGACATAATGGATGAACCAAATTGGTTTGGTTCTAATCCAATGATGGAGAATAAACCAAAGGGGTTTGGTTTGTTTTAAACGAATGAACCAAAGTTGGTTCGGTTCGTTTTAACTTAAAATAGACCAAATCGGTTTGGTTTATTTTAACTTAAATTAATGGAGTGGGTTAACGGGTTTTTGGTTATGAACAAATAACCATTAGGAGAATTTTTTCTCTATAAAATAGGGCTTAAGGGTTTTGAGAAAGCCCTAATCCAAATCCAAGCAACCCTAATATTGCCGCCCACCTCCCTCTCTTCTCCTAGTCTTGCCGGCGCCCAACTCCTTGCCGCCGCCCAAGCTTCTCCAACCGGTGTCCAGCAGCTGCCGTCCTCCCCACTTGCCGGCGTCTAGATGTTGCCGGAGGAGCTCCGGTCATCTTCCTTGGCTCCGGCGACAAGGTGAGCATCTAGCTTTCCTTATTTGGCCGGCGCAAGGTCTCCACCAAAGCTGTCCAGTTTTCTGGACAGCTTGTTTCCTTCTTGTCGGAGCGTCGTTTGGACGACGTTTGGAGCTCCGACAGTGGTAGCCTTGCCGGGGATTCGATCTCCGGTAATCCTCATAGGTGGAGGACGAAGGATTCGTCAAACGGTTGACGAATACCTCTCCGGAGAAGCGAGTTTTTGAGGACTCGTTTTGGATCCGAATTTTGATTCGGATTGTGATCTTCTCTCGATCACATCGTCTTCAACACGAGGCTAGTAACTCGTAAGAAGACGAGGCTCATGACTTTGTGAAGTCATCCCGAAGATACTCGGCGTGGATACGGATAGAGGCGATTCTAGCGAGGATCGCTCCGGTCGATGCCTTTCCCGCTACACGTGATACGTCAGGTATACGTAGTATAAATTTTCTTTTATTGCAAAATTTAAAATTGCAGTTATGTTTACACATGTTGTACTATGCATGCGTGTGGTGTGTGTGTTGTAATAAATTAGATTTATTAATTTTATTTCTTCCGCTGTGCACATGTTTACGAAACATGTTCGAACACACACTCGTCGCTGTGCCGGAAACCCAACAATAAAGTATGCAGAGATCCATGTTTGATATATCAGTATGATAGATGTGGTTGTGGAAGGTTAATATGAGAGAGTTGTCATATTCATGAGAACTTGTAAAACTTTAATCGACTTCGCTCTTCAGTTTTACTAATGAGGGGGAACTTATGATGGGTATGAGGTCTTTTTTCGGCTAAGACAGAGAAATTTTTTTGTTGAAGACACTTGTAAAACTTCACTCGACTTCGCTCTTTAGTTTAACTAAAGAGGGGGAACTTATGATGGGGTCGGGGTTTCCAGAATAGTATGTATATTTCTAGGGCAGTATGTATATTTCTAGGATGGTAGGTGTGGTTCCAGGGTCATATGTATTGTTCCAGGGAGGTATGGATAGTTCCAGGGTAGTATTTATATTTCCAGGATAATATGTGCAGTTCTAGGGCAGTATGTGTTTCTAGGGCAGTAGTAGTGCCAAGGCAGAGTGGTTGATTCTAGAGCACGAGTAGTTCCAGGGCAGTATCAACAGTGCCAAGGCAGTTTGTGCATTTCCAGGACAGTAAAAATAGTTCCAGGGTAGTATCTGTGTTTCTAGGACAATATGTGCAATTCCATGGCAGTATGTGTTTCTAGGGCAGTAGTAGTACCAAGGCAGTGTGGTTGATTCCAGAGCACGAGTAGTTCCAAGGCAGTATCAATAGAGCCAAGGCAGTCTGTGCATTTCCAGGATAGTAAAAATAGTTCCATGACAGTTTGTATATTTCCAGGGCAGTATGTATTGTTCCAGGGTGGTATGTGTAGTTCTAGGGCAGTGTGGTTGATTCTAGAGCAGTAGTGTATTTCCAGGGCAGTGTCAACAGTGCCAGGGCAGTCTATGCATTTCCAGGATAGTAAAAATAGTTCTAGGGAAGTTTGTATAGTTCCAAGGTAGTATGTATTGTTCCAGGGAGGTATGGGTAGTTCCAGGGCAGTATCTATGTTTCCAGGACAATATGTGCAGTTCTAGGGCAGTATGTGTTTCCAGGGCAGTAGTGTTGGTGCAATCGGCCCAGGTCACGATTGACCAAGACTCTCGAGTTTGACTCGAGTGATGTTTTGATGTTCGAAAAAATCATATGACAATGTAATTGTCATGGGAAAGTCCAAGTCTTGGGTACTTGGCATGGAAAGTCCAAGTGGGACACTTGGCATTTGGTAAAGTCCAAGCATGGGTCTTGGCAATGGAAAGTCCAACATGAGTTGGCAAGGGAAGTCCAAGTGGGACACTTGGCATTTGGGAAAGTCCAAGCATGGGTCTTGGCATAAAAAGTCCAACATGGGTTGGCAAGGGAAAGTCCAAGCTTGAGTCTTGGCATTTGAGAAGTCCAAGGGTTTGATATTGGCGGCGTAAAGTCCAAGCGGGAGTCTTGGCAGCATAAGTCCAATGGTTGGTGGCGTAAAGTCCAAGCGGGAGTCTTGGCGGCGTAAGTCCAATGTGCCTTGGCGGTGTAGACACCGTTAGCATGACATAGCCGATGGAAGCACCTGAAGGCTAATGTGATGGATGAACAAGTCATGGATGACTTGGAGGGATCCGAGAGGCGTGAGGCTGATGGAGGTGGCTAGAAGGCTTAGGTCTAGGCTAAGGGTGGTCTAGCAAGTATGGGGGAACCATACTTGGGCTAAAACCTCATGTTGAGGTGTGCCAGTCGACTGGTGCCATGTGGCAGTCGACTGGACCGAGTCAACTAGGGTTTGACTGCGGGAAGTGGCCTAGCAGTCGACTGCCAGAGGTGGGAAGTCGACTGATGGCTCGAGCAGTCGACTGATCGTGTGATCAGTCGACTGGTGCTCGAGAAATCGGCCACAGAATGGAGTTGAGACTCGACTGGTCGAGTGAGGACTCCATCAGTCGACTGATGGGTATGATCAGTCGACTGATGGTAGATCCGTTGGACTTATCCAGCGTGGATCTAGCCATTGTCTCATGACAACAGTGGCATCAGTCGACTGATGGTCCCGATCAGTCGACTAATCGACTTTTTCCAGCATAGGTTGAAGCTTTATAAGGAGCTCATGATGGAGGAAATTGGCATGGTTATTTGAGGCGATTTGGGGCGAGTTGCTGCTGCAATTCAGGGTCTCCAAGTGCTACTCGATCAACCTAGCGATCAAGCATTCAAGAGCATTTGTAAAGTATTTTTCTTTACTAGTCTTGCTTTGTATTTCATCGTATTTGCTTGTAGCTTTTGATTATTGTTGTAATAATCTTGTACGAGGTTTCTCCGCCTCCAGATTGTTCCGAGAAGGAGTGTTTATTATAGTGGTGTGTGATTGACATCGCTAGGGTTCGTACGAACCCGATCCGTGGAGTAGGAACCGTTCAGTTCCGAACCACGTTAAACAATTGTGTTTGCGTGTTGTTAATTGTTTCGTTATTGCTTTCATTACTATTCCGCTGCATACTAACGAAATTGTAGAGTCGAACATGCGATCGAATTCCATCACGCGACGCTATTCACCCCCCTCTAGCGACCTCAAATATCCTACAAGTAGTAGTGCCAAGGCAGTGTGGTTGATTCTAGAGCAAGAGTAGTTCCAGGGCAGTATCAACAAAGCTAGGGCAGTCTGTGCATTTCTAGGATAGTAAAAATAGTTCCAGGGCAGTTTGTATGGTTCTAGGGATGTCTGTGCATGTCCAGGACAAGGAGTAGTTCCAGGACAGTAAGTGTAGTTTCAGGACGGTATGTGTAATTCTCGAGCGTTTCTCAGGCAGTAAGTGTATTTCCTGAGCCATGCAAGGAACCCTAGAAATTCCTTTTGTATATGGTAAGATCAGGTGTAGAGAATAATTAGAGATGATAAGGGGAGTTTTGGGAGGATAAAACATGATTAATGAGATATTTTGGCATTTGTTTGTATTTTATGAGTTTAAATATTTGGCAGGGAAATAAAGGGCACATCAAGCAATTGAGAAGGGTATTTTGAATATAGGTGGGAAAAGCGGTTGCTGGGACAACTGGGTGAAGGGCGTTAAAGTAAATTCATTTCAAGAAGAAGGCGGTTGATCCATCTATAAAAGGGGCAAAAGATGGAAAAGCAAGGGATTATTTTTTCTTTTCCATTTGGTATCTTTGAGATCTCTCTTCTTTTCCAGTTCATTACTTTCTTCTCATACTCATACTAACTTGATCGTCGGAGTGGTCGTGCTGAGAAGACGGCCAACCCTTAGCACTCTTCTTTGGCATGTCAAACTTAGCTCAGGTCCTAAAGATTAAAGGTGATTCTTACAACTCATCTTTTCCCCTCCAAGTCTCTCTCGCGGTGTCAGATCCAACCATTCGTATGGGAAGGAAGGGGGATCTCGGTGATCCAAAGTAAGCACCATCAATAACATTTGGTGCAAAGCTTTAAGTTGTTATATTAGGTGCAGAGCCTGAAACTGTTATGTTAGGCGCAAGGCCTGAAGTTGTTTACTTAGCTCAAGGTTTGAAGCTGTCTACTTAGATTTGAAGCTGTTTACTTATCCATTATAACTGGCTGTTATAGGCCCATGGGGCGATTCTGTAGTTACCTAGCCCTTAAGTTGTTATAGTTGGCGCAGAGAAAATATACTTAGCCACTATAGTGGGCTGTTATAGGCCTGTGGAGTGATTTTGTAGTTACCTAGCCCTTATATTGTTATAGTTGGTGCCAGGCCAAAGAGAGGAGAACTTGAACACTTGAGTCCCCAAAAGAGTATTTATCTATCAAAGGAGGAATACAAATACAATCTCATGTAAACTTCCCAAAGATAACCGTATATATGTTGAGTGATAGAGATAGCATAAAAACTTCTCCCAAAAATAACCATACACATACTGAATGATAGAGATAAGAGAACCATAAACAATATACCTTGAGATAACCAACTTCATGGTGTAAGGACACCCCCATGGGATGGAGGAAAAATTAAAAATTATGTACTGAGAGTATAAATCAAATTTGGGATTACCATTTTCATCCAAATAAAAATGAGCATACCATACCGAAAATTATAAAGGGACTTGGGCTTATCTATGCATGAACTTGAAAGAAAAACCAACAAAACTTGAGGAAAACATAATATAAAAAATTGTCTTTAATTCTAAGCTCAGAAGGCTTAGGAAAATTAAGAGAATATACCATAGAAGATCATCTGGTTCCCTCCACTCGGAATACCCAAGAAATTCGAAAGAATGATACCCCATTCCATGACTTTAGAGTATTCTCAAAACTATGTAAATATCCATTTTTGAGAACATTCCGACTGACGATCACTATAGGAATACTATGAGATAATGACATGTCAAACTTGATCAGAGAAGTCCTAGTTTACGAATTCAGACCAAGGACTCCCATTCCCAATTTCCTGCTCCCTCTATCTTTCTAGTTATGGTTGTTGTTAGTTCTAGGACACTGGACACCTAATCACTTCTGCAATTAGAATGTTTGTCCTTTACTATGAAACTGATACTATACTGAAATTCAATGAACATAAAGACAATTGTATTTGAGCTAATTAATTGAAAACCCTTAACAATAAGAGCATATTCATTCAACAAAGAAATAAGTCTCTCAAATTCTTGTTGGATGATCCGAGTAAATTCATTAAATCTTACAGGCAAAGTGAAGGATAACTCTTCGACACTAATAAAAGTTTCAAACCGTAATGTAATTTGCTTCTCATGTGTTAGAGTACCAGAGTAATCAAAGACCACAGGTGTATCATGTGACCCACTTCTCATTCTTATCTCAACAATCAAATCTCTTGAGTTTTCTAGCAAGATCCTCTAGCCATTGTCTACAACTTTGATACATTTTTTCCTAATTCTTTCAGATTCATTTCAATACTGGTCACACTGATATCTAAACTGTTGGGGATCCTTGGATGGCTAGAGGAGGGTGAACAACCTCTCTTGAATTCTACAATTAGGTTAGCGGAAGTAAAAGCAAATATGAAAGAAATCAAGAGACAAAAATACAATTGCTAACAAGCAAGTTTAACGTGGTTCGGAGATTATGCTCCTACTCCACGGCGATCCGTAAAGTGGATCAACCCTAGCAAATCTTCCACTAAAAGCCTCCTTTTGATGATCACACCAAGGTGGAGAAGCCTTCTTTACAATGCATTCTTCTTCTTACAAATGATGAAAGTTAAGAATAGAGAAGAAGAGATTTGAAAGCACTAAAAGACTTAGAGAAAAACTTAGTGACCTGAGAGCAGAGTTTGGAATGAGAGCACTAGCCCTTTCAAGCTCCCTAAGGCCTCTTTTTATAGAGAAGAGGCTGATTTTCTCATTGATCGATCGAGCCATCGCTGATCAGTTAACCTCATCCAACGACTGACGGCCGACCACGATCGTCACACCTCAACGGAACCTTGATCAGTCGATTGATCACACTGGCAGTCGACTGATCGAGCTATCAGTCGATTGCTCCAAGCAATCAGTCGACTCAAAATGTTCTGTGCTCGTGCTCACTTATAACAGTCGATTGCTAGGGTATAGCAGTCGACTGATGGTGGACTAATAGACTGCTAAACCTTAGCAATCAACTGTTGGACCATAGAATTCAGTCGTCTTCAGTTGATTGACTGATCAGTCAATTGGGATAAAGCACCAGTCGACTGACACACTTCAAGTATACTCAAATCATACTTGAAATTGACTCCCTAGACATAGACTCAACCTTCTAGCTCTTCCTTTAATCTTGCACCTCCAGGATCCCTCCAAGTTCGCAACTCCTTCATCCTTGCATTTGCTTCCAAGAGCTTCCCTCGGTTTCGTCATGTCTCGGGTTTTTCTTTTTCCAAAGTCCGTTTGGACTTTACGCCGCTAAGACTACATGCTTGGACTTATGTTGTCAAGACCTTACCTTTAGACTTCCTTTGCTAAGACCTTCCCTTGGACTTTATGCCGCCAAGACTACATGCTTGGACTTATGCTGCCAAGACCTTCCCTTGGACTTCTCTTGCCAAGATCACACTTGGACTTTTCTTTAACAAGTCTTCACACTTGGATTTTCCTATCACTTAACACATTCACGGTTAGATCACAAATATTGCCTAACTATAAATGATTATCCAAACATCAAAATACATAAATGCTTAGGGTATTGTTGTACCAACAATCTCTCCCTTTTTATGTTTGACAATCATTTAAGTTAGGTCTTTAAATATGCATAAAATAAACACATCATATATCCAAATATGAATTCTAACTTAAAGTCCCCTTCTCCCCTTTTGACATACATCAAAAAGAAAATAAAAATTGATCATGCCTTGAACTAAGGTATAAGATAGATATAGGACTCCCCCTTAATCCAAGACATAGTTCATGATGTGTAAAGAACATGTTGAGCAAAGCATGAAACAATAGATAAGAAATGTATCCTTACTTTGCACCAACAATAAACAAAATATAGATTTTGGGAATGAAGAAGATTGCATAATAAAACTCCTCCTAAATCCATGCATCAGTTAGTCCTACTCCCCCTTATTTGCTGTGCTTAACATACCATAGGGTTAGGACAACTAACATTGGACTCAAGACAAGAGTCAAGGCTGATTTTGCAGAAAAATAAGTGTGGCAGCCGACTGAATACTGAGGTAGTCGATTGCCAACCCTGAAACGCCAAGTTCAGGTTTTCAGCCTAACTTCAGAAATGCATTAAAAATTCAAGAAATATAAAAAAAATCAAGAAATTTTGTGGACACATTTATAAAGTAATTATCTATCAATGAAAAATAATTTGAAAAATATATCTTTTCCAGATTTTGAAATTGATACAAATTTGAAAACTAGCAAAAGCTTTAAGGTTTTTCAAAACTTTGTGTCACTTTTTCTTACCAAGTAAAAATTGTTTTTCAAAATATGACAAACATAGTTTAAAATATATTTTGTTTGACATTTTTAATCATGTTCTTAGAGCTATATGCACATCAATTGTACACAAGCCTTCTCAATGATTGGTCCAATGAAGGATCAATGTCTCTAGATGATACTTTGGTTCATAGTAATACGTCATAATAAGCATGATAAACCAAGTGCATCTTCCTAACATCTCACATGATGTCTAAGTGGCTCAATACAAAAATCATGGATTCTTAGGTGTTTTGTGAGATGCTTAGAGGTATAATCCTAGATTTTCTATAGGATCATGGAAACCTAAACCTCTACTCTACTGAGCACATTCCAAGTTCTCTCCTAAGTGATGAAAAATCTGGTTCGAGGAGAGCCTTGGTGAAAATGTCAGCAAGGTTGGACTTAGATTCTATGTAGTTGAGTTCAATGTCCCCCTTTGCCACATAATCTCTATTGAAGTGATGCTTCACTTCACTGTGCTTGGTCCTAGAGTGATGTACCGAATTTTTTTATCAAATTAATGGTACTCATATTATCACAATAAATCTTAATGTTGGAGTATTGTAGCTCATAATCCTTTAGAGTGTGTCTCATCTAAAACAATTGAGCTATACAACCACCCATGACTACATACTTGGCCTCGGTGGTGGATAAAGCAACACAGGGTTGCTTCCTACTACTCCAACTAACTAGGGAGGACCCAAGGAATTGACATCCACCACTAGTACTCTTTCGATCCAACTTGCAATCCGTATAGTCAGAATCGGTATACCCAACTAAATCAAAAGACTTTATCCTAGGGTACCAAAGTCCTACATTTAGTGTGCCTTTGATATATCTTAAGATTCTCTTAACGACCACTAAGTGAGACTCTTTGGTACAAGATTGATATCTTGCACACATGCCTAACGCAAATAAGATATCAGACCTACTAGCGGTTAGGTATAGAAGGATACCAATCATACTCCTATAAAGTTTTAGGTTAATTGATTTACCTTCATGATCATTGTCTATTTTAGTGTTAGTTGCCATTGGGATTGATACTACCTTAGCATTTTCCAAACTAAATTTCTTGATCATTTCTTTGGCATATTTGGTTTGATATATGTGCATTCCCTCATTGGTTTGTTTAACTTATAAACCTAAAAAGAAATTTAATTCACCGACTAGACTCATTTCATACTCATTTTCCATATTTTTGATGAAGTCTTGAAGGAGTTCATCATTTGTTGACCCAAAAATGATGTCATCAACATACACTTGAGCCACAAAGATATCCTTTGACTTTGACTTAATGAAAACAGTTTGATCTACTTGGCCCCTTCTAAAGTCCTTAGAAATTAAGGAAGATGATAATCTTTCATACCAAGCCCGGGGAGCTTGTTTTAACCCATATAAAGCTTTTCTAAGCTTATATACCGGGTTTGGATAGTCTACACTCTCAAACATGGGAGGTTGTTCTACATACACTTCTTCCTTAATAAATCCATTTAAGAATGTCGATTTTACATCTATTTGATAAAGTTTAAATCCCATGTAAGAGTCATATCCTAATAAGATTCTAATTGTCTCTAACCTAGCAACCGGGGCATAAGTTTTATCATAGTCAAGTCCCTCAACTTGATTGAAATCCCTTGCAACTAACCTAGCTTTGTTTCTAGTTATGTTCCCTTGATCATCTAGCTTATTCCTAAAGACCCATCTTGTGGTAACAATAGTGCTATCATTGGATCTAGGGACTAACTCTCACACTTGACTTCTCTCAAATTGAGCTAATTCTTCTTGCATTGCTAAAATCCAATCAGGATCAAGTAATACATCATTGATTGATTTGGGCTCAATTTGGGAGATGAGAGCTACTTGACTAGTAGGAGCTTTATGAAAGGACCTAGTTCTCACTCCTTGGGATAGTTCTCCTACAACTTGGTCTAGGGGATGATTTTGATGAATCCTTATTGTTCTAGGAGGTGTATCAAATTGATTTAGATCATGGTTATCCTCTTTCCTCCCTTCATCATTGGAATCTTCTCTTCCTCCCCCTTGATCACTACTTCCTAATCCTCCCCCTTGATCATTACCCCCTAAGGTCAAGGTTTGAAGCTTTTGGGTAATGTCTTGATTTTTATTATTGATATCTTAATCAATGGAGTATTTTCTAGGGTAAGTCTTAGAGGTCTCATCAAATTGAACATTAGAGGATTCCTTAACCTTTTGGGTCCTCTTGTTGTAGATTCTATATCCTCTACTAGTGGATGAGTATCCAACTAGGATTCCCTCATCCACTTTGGACTCAAATTTTCCTAAGTTGTCTTTGGTGTTTAAAATGTAGGCTTTGCATCCAAAGACTTTGAAATAATGAATTGTAGGAATTGTGCCATTCCATAATTCAAATGGTGTTTTCCCTAAGAACCTATGGATTACGACTCTATTTTGGATATAGCAAGTGGTATTAACCGCTTCCACCCACAAGTAGCTAGGTAGAGAATATGCATTAAGCATAGTCCTAGCCACCTCTTGTAGGGCACGATTTCTCCTTTCCACCATCCCATTTTGTTGGAGTGTTCTAGGATAAGAGAACTGATGCACACGAACGTGACCTCAAATTTTGTGACGGAGACTGTCGAGGACTCGAAGCATGTGCTCGCGCTCAACTCTCGCAAGTGGACGAGCATCGTCAAGTAATAATAAGATTATCAATCCCACAGGGACTAAGATTCGAGTACCGATCTATTCAGTGGATGTTATTGTTCAGAATTCAATTCTAATGGTGGTGATTGCGAGGGTTCTCGGTGGTCCTAACTCAATACGGTGTCACACGGAAGAAGAAAAAAGCTTGCTACGAGTCTTGGGAAGGAATTCTAGGATTTTGGTTTCGCTTGTGTATCGCAAAACATGCTATCAATTGGGCGTTGTATAAATGTCTAACTATGGCCTTGTGGAAGGGACATCATAGACTCCCCTGATGAGCCTTCGCATCTATTGGGAGCTATCTCTGCCTTACGAGGACGGGATAGGCGGTACGATGATGCTGAATCAATCCCTGCGATGAATCGTTTCCAATTCAATCACACCCTTCTATCCACAGTTATAGGAGATGAGGTCAACCCCTAGGTTCCTCTTTAATTCTCCTAAATCTTAGATACGAGGGTTGTCACCCTTCATATCGGCTAAGCACAGTAGAAAGAAAACCAAAACACATAGATATCGTTCTAAGCTAATACCAATTGTAAATACAAACTCAAGATTAGAATTTAATTTGGAATAACATGTTCTACGCACACAAACTACTCCCTAATCCTAGAATCAAAGGATCTACTCCATAAATACGAGAGGAGAAACACAAAGCATGATCATATTCGTATAAACAATGGATATTATGCAAAGAACAGAAATTACAATGCAATGTGGCCCTTCTCTCCGGCGTTGAAGTGCAGAACTTGAATCTCCGACAACTTTCTTCCTCCCCATTGTGAGTTTTCGAAGCTTTTTAGGGCTTCGGAATGTCGTCCCAGCCGTCGTGCCTCCCCCCTAGGGTTTGGGTGTAGCTTCCTTTATATAGACATGTGCCCGGATCCTCTCGAAATCTAGAAAAAACCCTGATCGCGTCATGTTGTCTGGCCGCCACACGACCATATGAAAACACATGGTCAGGCCATGTGTGAGGTTGTGGCGGCCATCTTCAAACCCTGGACATGATCGTGTGTAGCCACACGCCTTGGCCATGTCCCCCTCTATGTCCAGCTGCCAAATGCCTCCTTTTGCTCCGAAAGTGCGCCGTTTTCCCCATGGAATGCTATCCTGCACACAAAAGTACAACGAGCAGATCTTCGAACCAGAAAATAGAAAATGCATGCAAAATAAAGTAAAATATGCATGTAACAAACATAAAATGAAACGAGATGTGAGCGAAAACTACTCCTAAAACCCTATATATTTTGCTCACATCAATTCCCCCAAACTTAGATCTTTGCTTTTCACACGGTGTGTGTAGGTTCAAAGTGATTTTATTTATTTATTTATTTATTTACCTTGCAAGTTCTTTCTGGTCCTAATGCTAAACGAAATGGAAATCAAAGTTCAAATTAACCAAATGAATGCAATACAATAAAAAGAAAACCTAAAAACTAAACTTGAGTTGCCTCCCAAGAAGCGCTTTGTTTAAGGTCTTTTAGCTCGACCACACTCCATTCTCTTCAACTTGGCTCCGGAGGCTCGGTGAATCTCCATTCATCCGTCTTGGTGTCGACATTCGGTGGGCTCGGCTTTACTCTGCTGAAAGTGAAGCCTTCTAGGAAGGGAGCTCTACACTCTGACAGATTGAAGAGGATGATCTCCCCATCTACCTCCAAGGAGATCTGGTGCGCATTTATGTCTATGCACGCCCCCACAGTCGCCAGAAAGGGCCTTCCCAAGATGATAGGATTTTGGGGATTTGGTCCTGTGTCGAGTATAATAAAATCTGTATGTATCACGAAGTTCTCAATGACCACAGACACATGTGATACCATGACGATGGGTTCCTTGACTGAGTCATCCCCCATATGAATACCAAGGTTCACTGGTCGGAGCCCATTCAGTCCCATCTTCAAATAGTATGCTTAGGGCATCACACTTACTGATGACCCCAAGTCGCACAGCGTTTCATCGAAGCTTTCCTCATAAATCGAGCAGGGGATAACAAATTCACCAGGGTCCTCAAGCTAGGGTGGAATCTTATCTTCAATTTCGGCTTGGTCGGGTAGAGTGGAAATCATGGCTGCACACCCCTTGGTGAATCTGTTTCTCTGTGCTACTCTCTCGATGCACACTCCCTCCTCCTTGACCTGACTTGGCTCGGGTAATGATGGAGAGCTCTCCATAGGTTGCGACATAGTTTGGGCTATCTGGGCCACTTGTGTCTCCAACGTCCTTGTGTGACTTGCAAGACCGTCAACAGTGGCCTTCAAGTCTCTGAGTGACTCTTCTGTTTTCTGATGTTGGCGATGGAACTCTTCATTGGCCTTCGTTTGGATAGCAATGAAGTATTCCATCATTAATTCTAACCTAGACTTCTGTGATTGTTGCTGCCCATTGCCCGGCTGTTGCCCATACCCTCCTGATGGTTGGATGTTCTCCGAGTTATTCCGATAGGTAAAATTTAGGTGGTTCCTCCATCTGGGATTGTAAGTACTGGAGTACAGGTTGTTAGGCCTTTGATTATAGTCCCCAACCGCATCGACATGCTCAATCTGCTCTTCTGAGCTACCCTACTTTTTATAGTAGTCCTCCCAGTACGCTGCTGCTCCTTCTCCCAAGTCATTGGCCGCACATGCAGATGCAGGGAGTTAAAGAGTCGAACCGTTTTCTAAGCACGTCCATCATCGTTGCTAGGTGGTCCATGGAGTTGACAGCATATCATCTTGCTGTAGGAGCTGGGTGACTATGTTCGGAAGCCCATTGATGGTGGTTTTGGGCCACCTCTTCTATTAGCTCCTCCGCTTCCTCTATAGTCTTGTTCACGAGTGCTCCTCCTGCGGCAGAATCGAGGGACATCTTTGTGGCGTACGTGATCCCATTATAGAAGATGTGGATCACCAACCACCTTTCCAGTCTATGATGAGGGCATTGGTAGAGTAGCCCCTTATAGCGATCTCAGGCTTCAAATAGGGACTCCCCTTCCTTCTGACGGAAGCTCGTTATTAGATGGCGCATGTGGGCAGTCTTGCTTGGTGGGAAGTATTTATTCAAGAACTATTGCTCACATTGCTCCCATGTAGTAATGCTTCCCGAAGACAGGGAGTGAAGCCATGCCTTAGCGTTATCCCGTAATGAAAACGGGAATAGGCTTAGGTGGATTGTGTATGTAGGGAATCCATTTATCTTCATCGTTGAGCAGATTTTCAAAAATGCCTTCAGGTGCCAGTTCAGGTCTTCAGTCGTAGCTTTCCCGAATTGACTCTGCTGGACCATATGTATGAGTGCGGGTTTCAGCTCAAAGTTGTTTGCCGAAATGGACAGTCCAACTAAACTCAGCTAAATCCTCTAGCACTAGGGGATGTGTAATCCCGCAAAGGTCGACTACTATATTCACCTCGGATGCAGCTTGGTCCTCCATCCTCTTCTATTCAACTCTCCGGCGATGATAGGTTCGTTCAATTTCTAAATCGATCAGAATTAGGCCTTCCAATCCTAGGCATCTAAGCATACAAAGAACCCAGCCATAGAATTAGGAGTATTACCTAATGCTCAGAAACAAGAAATAAACTAATCTAGCTAACTAAATCAAATAAAGAAGAGCCAATAAGAAAATGTAGAACTATTGCTAAAATAAAACAATAACTAAATCTAGATATGGAAAATCAAAAACTGAAGTAAATAAAATAAAATAAAAAAATAAAAGAAAGTAATAAAAATAAAGCAAGTAAATAAATCTAATCCTAAGTCTGATCCAATTATCCACTTCTTGATTCGATATCGAATCAATCAGTCCCTGGCAACGATGCCAAAAACTTGATGCACACGAACACCACCTCAAATTTCATGACGAAGCCCGTTGAGGACTCGAAGCGTGCGCTCGCGCTCAACTCCCATAAGTGCACGGGTGTCGTCAAGTAATAATAAGATTATCGATCCCACAGGGATTGAGATTTGAGTACCGATCTATTCGGTGGACGTTATTGTTCAGAATTCAATTCTAATGGTGGTGATTGCAAGGGTTGTCGGCGGTCTTAACTCAATACAGTGTCACACGGAAGAAGAAAAAAGCTTGCTACGAGTCTTGGGAAGGAATTTTAGGATTTTGATTTCGCTTGTGTATCGCAAAACATGCTATGAATTGGGCATTGTCTAAACGTCTAACTATGGCCTTGTGGAAAGGACATCATACACTCTCCCGATGAATTGGGCATTGTCTAAACATCTAACTATGGCCTTGTGGAAAGGACATCATACACTCTCCTAATGAGCCTTCGTATCTATCGGGAGATATCCCTACCTTACGAGGATGGGATAGGCGGTACGAGGATGCCAAATCAATCCCTGCGACGAATCGTTTTCAATTCAATCGCACCATTCTATCCACAGTTACAGAAGATGAGGCCAAACCTTAGGTTCCTTTTTAATTCTCCTAAATCTTAGATACGAAGGCTATCACCCCTCGTATCGGCTAAGCACAATAGATAGAAAACCAAAACACATAGATATCGGTCTAAGCTAATACCAATTGCAAATACAAACTCAAGATCAGAATTTAATTTGGAATAACATGTTCTACGCACACAAACTACTCTCTAATCCAAGAATCAAAGGATCTACTCCATAAATATGAGAAGAGAAACACAAAGCATGATCATATTTGTATAAACAATGGATATTATGCAAAGAACAGAAATTATAATGCAATGTGGCCCTTCTCTCCGGCGTTGAAGTACAGAACTTGAATCTCCGACATCTTTCTTCCTCCCCGTTGCGAGTTCCCGAAGCATTTTAGGGCTTCAGAGTGTCATCCCAGTCGTCGTGCCTCTCCCTAGGGTTTGGGCGTAGCTTCCTTTATATAGACATGTGGCTGGATCCTCTCGAAATCTGGAAAAAACCTTGATCGCATTAAGTTGTCTGGCCACCACACGACCGTGTGAAAACACACAGCCAAGTTGTGTGTGAGGCTGTGGTGGCCATCTTCGAACCCTGGATACGATCGTTGTTGGTTTCCGGCACCGCGGCGTGTGTGTGTTCGATCATGTTTCGTAAACATGAACACAGCGGAAGCAATAAAAATAATAAATAATCCTATTTATTACAACACACACAACACACGCATGCATATTACAACAAGTGTAGACATAACCGTAAATTTAAATTTGCAATAAAAGGAAATTTATCTACGTTATACCTTTCGTATGACGTGTAGCGGGAACGACATCAACCGGAACGATCCTCGCTAGAATCGTCTCTATCCGTATCCACGCCGAGTTCCTCGGGATGAATTCGCTAAGCCACGAGCTTCGTCTTCGTACGGGTTACTAGCCTCGTGTTGAAGACGACGTGATCGAGAGATGATCACGATCCGAATCCAAATTCGGATCCAAAACGAGTCCTCAAAACTCGCTTCTCCAGAGAGGTATTCGTCAACCGATTGACGAATCCTTCGTCCTCCACCTCAGAGGATTACCGGAGATCGAATCCCCGGTAAGTTATCCACTGTCGGAGCTCTAACCATCGTCCAAACGATGCTCCGACGAGAGGAGAAGAAGCTGTCCAGAAAACTGGACAGCTTGGTGGAGGAGTAGGCGCCGGCCAAAATAAGGAAGCCAAGTGCTCACCTTTTCACCGAGGCCTAGGAAGATCACCGGAGGGTCGCCGGAGGATCACCGGCTGAAGCTTGGTCGCCGGCAAGGAGCTGGACGCCGGCACAAGGGGCTGGGCGGCCAAGGAGCTTGGGCGGCAACTCCTTCAATGGGGTTGGGCGGCAACTTTTGCTAGGGCTTGGATTAGGGCTTAATTATCCATTAAGCTCTCTTTTATAGAGAACTAATTCTCTTAATGGTTATTGGATCATAACCATTAGGCCCGTTAACCCGCTCCATTAAGATAAGTTAAAATAAACCAAACTATGATGGTTTATTTTAAGTTAAAACGAACCGAACCAACTTTTGGTTCATTCGTTTAAAATAAACCAAACCCTTTGGTTTATTCTCCTCCATTGGATTAGAACCAAACCATTTTGGTTCATCCATTATGTCTTCATAAGACACGGCCCATCCACGCTTCCATTGCGACTGAAACGATTTCATGCTCGCTTTATGTTTGGTCCAACCAAACCTAGTTTCTCTCGGTCTGAGAATCCCATTCTCAAGCTCGTTTTAAATCCTTTGGATTACGCTCGTTGTGCGTGTGACCAAATAGGTTTTCGGTTTATGTTGGCCGTCTATAATTAACCATTAATTATAGAACGATCATGAGTGACACCTAGTAACCGAAAAGATCAACGGTTGATCTAGAACTATTTCTGAAACCCTTCAGCAGCTCGAATGATTTGTGCCCCATTCCCTTCACTGATCTTATACCCACTTGGTTCAGGACATGGTCTATCGTGTCAGTCCCCACTAGGCTGACTACGTCACACCTAGCCCAAGTATTATTTCCTCGTCCTACGGATTTTAGTTACTCCACATGTATCGAAGAGTACCTTACTCTAAACATGTAATGCTTTGGCCAAAGACTTTAGTAACAATCCGACGAGAGGCCATGGGTATACATCTCCTCGCAAGGAGTGGTGAATCCTTTATAGGCTATTCAAATACCTTCGATCACTTCGACTTATACCCAATCATCCCGGGTCCACATCTCCTTAGAGATGTTTGCTTAAGATGTCAAAGCATAAGTCTCCATGATAAAGATGACTTGAATACCGCAAGTCAAAGGAACATCGCACTTAAGCCACAGTAAGAACTTCATTGACATATCTATATATGCAGAGAACCATATGAAGTCTTACAGCTGGTCACTCCAATGAACTAGTTACCATAACTAGCATCCACGATTAACTCCGGACATCACTATGTCTCGGCCGGAGAATCACCGCTTGGATACACCAAGGAGTATACCTCGTGCTAGTCTCAGAATTGATGGTGTCCAAATCCATCAATTCATCGACTAGGATAATTCGATACATCACAATTACACATGTAGAGATACTCACTAGTTGTGATCCAATCACAAATTCTCTCATGCTGTGAATCGTATCGTGGACATTCAGTAAATGAGTTTAAGATCCAATCAAATACATAAAACATGTATACTCAAATAGTGAATCTTCATTTATCATATAAATGGTTCATACATAAGGCGATTGTCTTAGGACATCTCTCATATATTACTAACAGACTCCCACTTGGCCTAATGCCAATCGCTACGGTATCCAATACCATAAGCTCGAACATGACCCTCAAACTTACTTTGAGGTAATGCCTTAGTCAAAGGATCCGCTAAGTTCCTTTCAGTGGGAATTTTCTCGATTTGTATTTCGTTCCTACTGATGATCTCTCTGATAAGATGATAGCGGCGAAGCACATGTTTGGATCGCTGATGAGACCTTGGCTCTTTCGCCTGTGCAATTGCTCCATTGTTGTCGCAGTAGACCGGTATTGCTTCAACAATGGTCGGAATCACACCAAGTTCATGAACGAACTTTTTGATCCAAACCGCTTCCTTTGCTGCTTCCGAAGCTGCAATGTATTCTGCCTCAGTGGTAGAATCCGCTATAGTCTCTTGTTTGGAACTTTTCCAACTCACTGCGCCCCCATTCAAGGTGAACACGTATCCAGACTGAGACCTGGAATCATCCTTGTCTGTCTGGAAGCTGACATCCGTATACCCGCGTATCACCATGTCCCCTTCTCCATATATTAGGAACACATCCTTAGTTCTTCTCAAGTACTTAAGGATCGTCTTAACAGCCGCCCAATGATCCATTCCTGGATCGGACTGATATCTGCTCGTGACACTCAGAGCATACGATACATCGGGCCTCGTACATAACATAGCATACATGATAGATCCTATTGTGGATGCATAGGGAATCTTACTCATGCAAATCCTCTCGTCTTCTGTGCGCGGACACATAGACTTCGAAAGGTGTTCCCCATGCCTGATGGGTAGGAAACCTTTCTTGGATTCCGACATGCTAAACCTCTTTAGCACTCGGTCTATATATGTAGACTGCGAAAGACCAAGCAACCGTTTCGATCTATCTCTATAGATCTTAATCCCGAGGATGTAGGTTGCTTCTCCCAGGTCTTTCATAGAGAATGTCTTGGATAACCAAACCTTTACTGACTGTAAGATTGAAACATCGTTTCCTATAAGTAGTATGTCATCGACATACAATACTAGGAATACGACTGCACTCCCACTAACCTTCTTGTACACACAAGGTTCGTCTGGATTTTGTGAGAAATCAAACTTTTTGATTGTCTCATCAAAATGGATATTCCAGCTCCTGGATGCTTGCTTCAATCCATAAATGGATCGTCGCAATTTGCATACCTTGGTTTTATCAACCGATGTGAAACCCTCAGGCTGTATCATATACACGTCCTCGAGCAGGTTTCCATTAAGGAAAGCTGTTTTCACATCCATCTGCCATATCTCATAATCATAATGAGCCGCTATGGCCAGGAGCATTCGAATGGATTTAAGCATAGCTACAGGCGAATAGGTTTCGTCATAATCAACACCTTGTTTTTGACAATATCCTTTCGCCACCAATCTAGCCTTATAGGTAATCACATTACCATCCATGTCGGTTTTCTTCTTGAAAACCCACTTGCACCCTATAGGCTTTATCCCTTCAGGTGGGTCAACCAAGTTCCAAACTTGGTTTTCATACATGGAATCCATTTCCGACTTCATGGCACCAAGCCACTTATCCCTTTCTGAACTTGTCAGCACTTCTTCATAACTGGTAGGCTCCTCATCATCAATGAGTAACACGTCGTTCGATTCGCTTACGAGAAATCCATATCTCTCAGGAATATTGCGTGTTCTACCAGATCTACGAAGATGCGGTGTTACAATAGGTCCAGCCGATTGCTCATCACTATGAGTTGTCGGCTGTTGTGCTTCACCAGGTATCTCATTAATGTCTATTTGAGTCTCTCGAGCCTCCTCAAGCTCGACGACACTCCCACTGTTTTCTTGCAAGAGAAACTCTTTCTCTAGAAACACAACATGCCTTGAAACAAACACCTTTTGTTCCACAGGATGATAGAATTGGTAACCCCTTGTTTCCTTAGGGTATCCAATAAATAGACATTTATCAGACTTAGCATCCAATTTGTCTGATACAGTCCGCTTCACATAAGCAGGACAACCCCATATCTTGAAGTAAGATACATGAGGTTTCTTACTATTCCATATCTCATATGGAGTAGTTGAGACTACCTTTGTAGGCATTCTGTTTAACAAGTAAACAAGCATGCAAGTGCATAGACCCAAAAGGACTTGGTAAGAGTTGCATGATTCATCATTGACCTGACCATGTCCAACAAGGTCCGGTTACGCCTCTCAGATACACCATTATGCTGTGGTGTATAGGGCGGAGTCCATTGAGACAATATACCATTGTCTCTTAGATAATCAAGAAACTCTTGACTTAAGTATTCACCACCTCGATCCGATCGAAGTATTTTAATACTCTTGTCATGTTGTTTCTCTACTTTATTTCTGAATTCTTTGAACCTTTCAAAGGCTTCAGACTTGTGTTTCATCAAGAACACATACCCAAACCGTGAGTGATCATCGGTGAAGGTAATGAAGTAGCTATAGCCTCCTAATGCTTGAGTTGACATAGGTCCACATACATCAGTATGTATTAGACCTAGTAACTCTCCCACTCATTCACCTTTTCCAGTAAAAGGTAACTTAGTCATCTTGCCTTTTAAGCATGATTCGCATGTATCATATGAATCCAATTCAAACGATTCCAGAATTCCACATCGGTGTAATTCGGACATGCGTTTCTTGCTTATATGGCCAAGACGACAATGCCACATATAAGAGTCTATTTGATTATCCTTTCGAGCATGCGTGTTGCTCGCTTCGATATTGAAAATGTCACTGGATACGTCCAACGTATAAATGCCATTACTCAAGGTTCCAGTTCCATAAAGTATGCCATTTAAAGTTATATAACAACAATTGTTACTAAACGTCAAATGGAAACCATTTCTATTTAAACAAGAAATAGAAACAATGTTCTTTATTAGAGAAGGAACATAATAGCAATTGTCCAGTTCTAAGACTAGTCCACTAGGGAGCTTCAGCAAATAAGTTCCGATGGCGACCGCAGCAACCTTTGCTCCATTGCCAACTCGCAAATTTGACTCCCCTCTGACAAGTCTTCTTCTATTCCTTAGCCCCTGTATGTCATTACATATATGTGAGCTACACCCAGTATCCAATACCCAAGTGTCTAAGGAAATAGAATGACAATCAATACAAGATACCGAAGAGGATGGGGCATCGGATGCCTTCTTCTTCTTCATGGACTCAAGATAAATCTTGCAGCTTTCTTATGGCCTTCCTTGCCACAGTGATGGCAAGTGCCCTTTTGCGCTGGTTCCGCCTTCTTTGCCTTTTTGTTCTTTCCTTTCTTCTATTCTTTTGCCTTCCTCTTAGAACCCTTTTTTGAGAAATCAACTAACAGAACCGCCTTCTCCTCATGCTTCACAGAAGGCTCCACAGTCTTCAGCATATTGAGGAGCTTGGGAATGGTGGATTCCAATTTGTTCATCCGATAGTTCATCACAAATTGCGAGAAACTCTTGGGCAAACAATGCAGAATTAAGTCAATACTTAACTCATGATCCATCACAAAACCGAGGGTAGCTAGCCGCTCGATGTACCCGTTCATCTTTAGCACAAACTGCACTACAGATGAACCTTCTTGCATCTTCGTGGTGAAGAGGAGCCTAGAGACCTCGAACCTTTCGGATCTAACTTGCTCATCGAACAACTCATGAAGATGGAAGACCATAGTATTAGCATCCATATGCTCATGCTGCTTTTGCAGCTCAGGTACCATCGCCGCTAGCATGATGCAACTCGCCAGCTCAGAATCTGCCACATGCTTCTGATAGACCAACATTTGATCTGGAGTTGCATCGTCCTTAGGACGGTCAGGAAGAGGCTCTTCAAGGACATATGCAAGCTTTTCCGCCTTGAGAACAATTCTCAGGTTTCTAAGCCACCCGCAGTTAGGCCCATCGGTTTTTGTTCAATCCAAAATAGTGCGCAAATTCAAAGACGCTATGATCAATTTATTGACCTAGAAATACAAAACGAGCATATATGAGAAAATGATTTTAAAATGCATCAATATACATTTATAAATCCCATTCATTTTTCGAATTTCAAAAACCCCAAAATCACTTCGGGAGATCGTAGGTCCATCTCCGAATGGGTTGATATCCATCATAGTTATGAACAACCTTGGAGAGAGTCCAACAAGCCATTCATAACTACGACGGTAGGTATCAACTATACCGATTGCATATCACGTATATGCAACTATCACAATGTGCTATCAACTAATTGAATGTTCACACATACATCGGGTTGTTAACACATTAACAAGTATGCATCATATGCATAGCACCCAACTTCACCTCCCTTTACATCGACCTTGGAGAGAGTCCAACAAGCCGATGCTCCAGGTTAAAGCCAACCCATTAATCGAGAAATAGTTTTAATATGGTTAGAGCGCATTCAACCAATTAGCCCAGCTTGGAGAGAGTCCAACAACCAAAGCTAACGATTGACCTCTAACTCTTACCATATTAGTATTAAACTATTCCATGGTTTGAACATATTCGGGTTCGAGCCGGGCTTGGAGAGAGTCCAACAACCCAAACAAGAAACGGAACTCTGGTTCTAACCATATTAATGGAAGGTGTAGGCTTTAATATTGTTTAAGGGTTTTTATGTCTCATCCTCTTTGCATGCAAATAACTATTATCTACATGGCATGACATACATGGCATACATCTACATGTCACGACACGCATGACATAATGTTATGCATCTAATGCAATTACATGACATACAATTATGTCATGTATATATTTCCTTATATGTCATAACTATTTATGGAAATAAAATATGTTTAAGATTTGATTCTCCAAATCAAATCATAATTAAATTAGGAAACAAATTTCCAAATCTAATCACATATTTTATTCATGGAATTATTTGATTAAGGAAAATCTATTTAGGAAACCAATTTCCTAAATCATTAAAACTACTTATGGAAATAAAATATTTTAAGATTTGATTCCCAAATCAAATCATGATTAAATTAGGAAACAAATTTCCAGAATCTAATCAAATATTTTATTTATGGAAAATATTAATTTCCATAAATACTTCCAACTTTCCAAAAGTGGAAGATTTCCATAAATACTTCTAGACTTTCCAAAATTGAAAAATTTCCATAAATACTTCTAAATTTCCAAAATTAGAAAATTTCCAGAAATACATTATGACTATCGCAAAATGATTTTTACGATTATGTCGAAACACAACCTGGGCTCTGATACCACTGTTGGTTTCCGGCACCGCGGCGTGTGTGTGTTCGATCATGTTTTGTAAACATGAACACAGCGGAAGCAATAAAAATAATAAATACTCCAATTTATTACAATACACACAACACACGCATGCATATTACAACAAGTGTAGACATAACCGTAAATTTAAATTTGCAATAAAAGAAAATTTATCTACGTTATACCTTTCGTATGACGTGTAGCGGGAACGGCATCAACCGGAACGATCCTCGCTAGAATCGTCTCTATCCGTATCCACGCCGAGTTCCTCGGGATGACTTCGCTAAGCCACGAGCTTCGTCTTCGTACGGGTTACTAGCCTCGTGTTGAAGACGACGTGATCGAGAGATGATCACGATCCGAATACAAATTCGGATCCAAAACGAGTCCTCAAAACTCGCTTCTCCGAAGAGGTATTCGTCAACCGATTGATGAATCCTTCGTCCTCCACCTCAGAGGATTACCGGAGATCGAATCCCCGGTAAGTTATCCGCTGTCGGAGCTCTAACCGTCGTCCAAACGACGCTCCGACGAGAGGAGAAGAAGCTGTCCAGAAAACTGGACAGCTTGGTGGAGGAGTAGGCGCCGGCCAAAACAAGGAAGCCAAGTGCTCACCTTTTCACCGAGGCCTAGGAAGATCACCGGAGGGTCGCCAGAGGATCACCAGCTGAAGCTTGGTCACCGGCAAGGAGCTGGACGCCGGCACAAGGGGCTGGGCGGCCAAGGAGCTTGGGCGGCAACTCCTTCAATGGGGTTGGGCGGCAACTTTTGCTAGGGCTTGGATTAGGGCTTAATTATCCATTAAGCCCTCTTTTATAGAGAACTAATTCTCTTAATGGTTATTGGATCATAACCATTAGGCCCATTAACCCGCTCCATTAAGATAAGTTAAAATAAACCAAACCATGATGGTTTATTTTAAGTTAAAATGAACCGAACTAACTTTTGGTTCATTCGTTTAAAATAAACCAAACCCTTTGGTTTATTCTCCTCCATTGGATTAGAACCAAACCATTTTGGTTCATCCATTATGTCTTCATAAGACACGACCCATCCACGCTTCCATTGCGACTGAAACGATTTCATGCTCGCTTTATGTTTGGTCCAACCAAACCTAGTTTCTCTCGGTCTGAGAATCCCATTCTCAAGCTCGTTTTAAATCCTTTGGATTACGCTCGTTGTGCGTGTGACCAAATAGGTTCTCGGTTTATGTTGGCCGTCTATAATTAACCATTAATTATAGAACGATCATGAGTGACACCTAGTAGTACATCATGATCCCCAATTAACCGAAAAGATCAACGGTTGATCCAGAACTATTTCTGAAACCCTTCAGCAGCTCGAATGATTTGTGCCCCATTCCCTTCACTCATCTTATACCCACTTGGTTCAGGACATGGTCTATCGTGTTAGTCCCCACTAGGCTGACTACGTCACACCTAGCCCAAGTATTATTTCCTCGTCCTACGGATTCTAGTTACTCCACATGTATCGAAGAGTACCTTACTCTAAACATGTAATGCTTTGGCCAAAGACTTTAGTAACAATCCGACGAGAGGCCATGGGTATACATCTCCTCGCAAGGAGTGGTGAATCCTTTATAGGCTATTCAAACACCTTCGATCACGACTTATACCCAATCATCCGGGTCCACATCTCCTTAGAGATGTTTGCTTAAGATGTCAAAGCATAAGTCTCCATGATCAAGATGACTTGAATACCGCAAGTCAAAGAAACATCGCACTTAAGCCACAGTAAGAACTTCATTGACATATCTATATATGCAGAGAACCATATGAAGTCTTACGGCTGGTCACTCCAATGAACTAGTTACCATAACTAGCATCCACGATTAACTCCGGATATCACTATGTCTCCAGCCAGTGAGAATCGGCTGCTTGGATACACCAAGGAGTATACCTCGTGCTAGTCTCGACAGAATTGATGGTGTCTAAATCCATCAATTCATCGACTAGGGATAATTCCGATACATCACAATTACACATGTAGAGATACTCACTAGTTGTGATCCAATCACAAATTCTCTCATGCTGTGAATCGTATCGTGGACATTCAGTAAATGAGTTTAAGATCCAATCAAATACATAAAATATGTATACTCAAATAGTGAATCTTCATTTATCATATAAATGGTTCATACATAAGGCGATTGCCTTAGGACATCTCTCATATATCACTAACAACCGTGTGTAGCCACACGCCCTAGCCGTGTCCCCCTCTGTGTCTAGTTGCCAAATGCCTCCTTTTCCTCCGAAAGCGTATTGTTTTTCCCATGGAATGCTATCCTGCACACAAAAGTACAACGAGCAGATCTCCGAACCAGAAAACAGAAAATGCATGAAAAATAAAGTAAAATATGCATGTAACAAACATAAAAAGAAACGAGATGTGAGCAAAAACTACTCCTAAAATCCTATGTCTTGCTCACATCAAGAACTCATGCTTGTACCCTTGTTCTAAGCAAAATTTTAAGAAGTTAGAATTCTCAAATTCTCTACCATGATCACTACGGATTCAGTTGATATTGAGATTTCTTTTATTCTCTACTCTTTTGTTAAAACCTATGGTTATTCCTAGGGTATCATCCTTATGTTTCATAAAGTAAACCCATGTATACCTAGAAAAATCATCAACTATGACTAAACAATATTTACTACCATTCAACGAAGAAGTACTATGACAATCAAATAAATCCAAGTGTAAAAGCTGTAAAGGTAATGAAGTGCTATTTAGAGTTTTACCTTTGTGTGATGATTTTGATTATTTTTCTTCTTGGCATGTATCCCACATCTTGTCTTTACTGTACTTGATCTTTAGTAACCCCTTCACTAACTCCATTTTAGCTACCTTGGCTATGTTCTTCATATTGATATTCCTTAACCTTCTATGCCATAGCCACCCTTCCTCTTCTTTTTCCATAAGACACTTAGTGGAAATGTTAGAAGCATAGGATAAATCAACATAATAAATATTGGATTTCCTATATCCAACTAACATGCAATCATTCAATTTCTTGTTTATAATAAAACACTTTGTGGAATTAAATTTAACATTAAAATCGGCATCACAAAGTTGGCTAACACTAAGTAAATTGAATTTCATGTTTTTAACTAAAAAAACTTTATGAATAATAAGTTTTGGAGATACCTCAATTGTACCTTTGCCTAGAATTTTGAGTTTACCACTATTCCCAAAGGACACGGTTCCCTTGCTAATGTAGTTGATTGTGGAAAACTTGCTCACATCTACGGTCATATGTCTTGAGCAATCGCTATCCACATTCCTCAAACTTAGTCCACCTACCTATATAACATGAAAAACAAATTCCTTAGGTACCCAAATTTATGGACCGGTAGCATCAATCAAAAATCTCTTGGAAACCCATGCCTTCTTGACCTTACCCTTAGTTGTTGCCTTTCTACTAATAAGGGAGATATATGCTACTTACTTGTCCTTAGGTCTATATCCTATGCCGACCTTGTTATAAACGATCCTTTGGTCCCTAAGTATCATATCAAGGTATTTAGACCCACTAGTGAATTTTTCTAAGCATGTCCTTAATTCACAAACTTCATTTTAGAGTTTTTCATTTTCCTTTCTAAACATGCAAAAATCATTACAATCATTACATGAAGGTTCTACATTTTTAATTGCCCTAATTTCTATCTTCAAGTCCTTAATCCTAGATTTTGATTTTCTAAAGTATTTTTAAGATATGCAATGGTTTTATATAATAATTCTACTCTAGGGGAGTCCTTTACCTCATCGTCACTAGATGATGATTCGTCGCTTGAGGAAGACTCTTCTTGGCTTGATGCTTCGGTGTCATCTTCTAAGGCCATGAGTGTCATGTTGCGTGTGACGTGGCATAGCTCCTCATCATCGAATGAGTCTTCAATACTTTGTGTGTCCCACGTTTGTGCTACCATGACCTCCTTCTTTTTCTTCTCCTTCTTGTCCTTCTTCTTCTCTTTTTCCTCCTTCTTTGGCTCCAGGCAATTTGGCTTGATGTGCCCCTTTTTATTGCAACCATAATAAGTGACATTAGTGGTAGAAATTGAACTACTAGATGATTTACCTTTTGAGGATTGGAACATCCTCCTAACATTCTTTTTGGTGAGCCTTCTTGATTTCCCACCAAACCTCTTGACATAGTGCGCCACTTCACTTGTCGATAACTCCTCATCGCTACTAGAAGACTCATCCTCTGACTCAAATGATGAGGAAACCTCCTTCTTCTCCTTCTTACCTACAACAAGAGCTATACCTTTCTCCTTTGGTGAAGTGTTAGCTTATTCATGCAACTCAAACTAACAAAACAATTCATCTAATTTAACTAAAGAAAGGTCCCTAGAAACTTTATAAGCACTACCTTTGATGCCCATAGAGTTGTTCTAAGAAAGGCTTGAAGAATGTACCTTATCAAATCGTGATTGTCCACCTTCTCACCTATAATATGTAGCGAATTGACGACCTCCTTGAATCTACCTTGCATTTGGCTCATGATCTCGTTGGTCTTCAAACTAAAGCTTTGGAGTTGACCTATTAATAGGTCCCTCTTGGCTCTCCTTGTCTCCTTGGATCCTTCATTAAGTTCAATGAGCTTCTCCCAAAGTTCTTTTGCGGAGTCGAAGGGTCCTACTTTGCTCAATTGCTATTTAGACAAACCACATTGGAGTATGGTGGTTGCTTTGGCATTGGCTTGAGCCTTCTTCGCCATTTCCCTTGTCCAATCTTTAGTTGGTAATGGTGATCCAAATTCGTCCATCGACTTCTCGAATCCGTCCACTACACTAAATCAATTTTTGATATCATTTCATAAGATAATATTCCATCCTGCCTTTCCAATAGGCTAAGTCGTTGCCGTCGAAGAAAGGTGGTCGCGCCGTGCTATAGCCCTTTTGAAACGCCATTGCTTCGGTTGATGGTTAGATCTTTCGATGTGATCCGGGCTTTGATACCACTTTTTGGGGATGCTTAGATGGCTAGAGAGAGGTGAATAACCTCTCTTGAATTCTACAATTATGTTAGCGGAAGCAAAAACAAATATGAAAGAAATTAAGAGACAAAAATACAATCGCTAACAAGGAAGTTTAACATGGTTTGGAGATTATGCTCCTACTCCATGGTGATCCATAGGATGGATCAACCCTAGCAAATCTTCCATTAAAAGCCTCCTTTTGATGATCATACCAAGGTGGAAAAGCCTTCTTTACAATGCACTCTTCTTCTTACAAATAATGAAAGTTAAGAATAGAGAAGAAGAGATTTGAAAGCACTAAAAGACTTAGAGAAAAACTTGGTGACCTAAGAGCACTAGCCCTCTCAAGCTCCCCAATGCCTCTTTTTATAGAGAAGAGGTTGATTTTTCTATTGGGGCTACAATAATCGACTGATCGAGCTATCAGTTGACTAATGCTATAGTTGACCTCATTCAACGACTTCTGACGAAGCCTGATCTGCGGTTGTCGCACCTCAATAGAACCTTGATCAGTCGACTGATCGAGCCATTAGTCGATTGCTCCAAGCAATTAGTTGACTCAAAATGTTTCTGTACTAGTGTCCACTTATAACAGTCGACTGCTAGGGTATAGCAGTCGACTGATGGTGGACCAATCGACTGCTAAATCTTAGCAATCGACTGTTGGACCACAGAATTTAGCTGTCTTCAGTTGACTGACTGATCAGTCGACTAGGACAAAGTACCAATCGACTGACACACTTCAAGTATGATCAAATCATACTTGAAATCGACTCCCTAGACCTATATTCAACCTTCTAGCTCTTCTTTCAGTCTTGCGCCTCCAGGATGTCTCAAAGTCCGCGACTCCTTCATCCTTGCGCTTGCTTCCAAGAGCTTCCCTCGGTTTCGTCATGTATTGAGTTTCTCTTTTGCTAAAGTCCGCTTGGACTTTACGCCTCAAAGAATATATGCTTGGACTTACGCTGTCAAGACCTTGCTTTTAGACTTCCTTTGCCAAGGTCCGCTTAGACTTTATACCGCCAAGACTACATACTTGGACTTATGCTGCCAAGACCTTCCCTTGGACTTCTCTTACCAAGATCACACTTGGATTTTCTTGTCACTTAACACATTCACGGTTAGATCACAAATATTGTCTAACTATAAATGATTATCCAAACATCAAAATACATAAATTCTTGGGGCATTGTTGCACCAACATAAACTATCCTCCATAAATTTCTCAATTGTTGAACGAAGGAGCAAGGTCATGTGTCCCGAAGAAATTACTTTTAACCTTCCTAGATCTAAAATCACTACTAAACATGATTATTTCAGGGAGTTCTCACAAGTTAATATCTGAGATATATTGATAGAGGAAGCTAACATGGTAATTTGTATCAAGCTAGAAAAATATAAATTATCTAAAACAAAAAAAGATTAAAAGAAAAGAATCAATTAAATAGAAAAGTGATCATGCAACAATTAAAATCAGTTTCAAGTACAACCTAAGCAGATTCAAATTTGGGCTATCATTTAATTTCAATACCATCCTCAAGTTCAAAAATAGTTTCAAAAGTTGAGAAATACTATCAAAGTTAATCAATACAACCCATACTAGAGAGAGATCACCAATAAGAAACGAATCTTAGTAGTAAGTGTAGAGGCTACACTAAATTAAATAATGAAACAAAACACCTACAACTGTACATCTTGCACAACTTGGCACAAAACAGTGTAAACCTGATATTCTATCAATTCAATAGATATTGTCCAATTTATTGACTAAAAAAGTCTCCTAGAATCCATAGATTAATAAGTTCTAGATAGAAACAAATGCATATTGCACCATCGAATTAGCAAAACAATATATATCAACAAGATACATCCTACTGTCTCATCACCTCCCCAATCTGATTCATAGCCAATTATAACAACCCTTGATCGACTAACAACAATTAGAATTATTCAACATGGAGAGGACCTAGGTAGAGATTGAAACACATGCAATCGAAAAACATACTTGCCATAAATCTCAAAGGGAAAATTCTAATAATAACATATCAAACTACTGAAACTATTCCAATGGAAAAGTAACCCTCGATGGGAACATCAAATCTGATGAATAATAGCCCAAATAATATGACAAAATATTAGATCGGGCGAATGATAATATCAATAATATAACATAATATCAGATTTGGTGAATGATATCACTAATAATATGACAGAATATCAAATCTGGCGAATGATAATACCAATAGTGTGATAGAATATCATATCTGGCAAATGCTAATACCAATAATACGATAGAATACCAGATCTTGTGAATTCAAGAAGGTTCAAAAATCACAACGATCCTAAAAATTCATGATACTAATCTCTAAGAATTGAGTCATTTGTTAGTAATATATGAGAGATGTCCTAAGGCAATCGCCTTATGTATGAACCATTTATATGATAAATGAAGATTCACTATTTGAGTATACATGTTTTATGTATTTGATTGGATCTTAAACTCATTTACTGAATGCCCACGATACGAATCACAGCATGAGAGAATTTGTGATTGGATCACAACTAGTGAGTATCTCTACATGTGTAATTGTGATGTATCGGAATTATCCCTAGTCGATGAATTGATGGATTTAGACACCATCAATTCTGTCGAGACTAGCACGAGGTATACTCCTTGGTGTATTCAAGCAGCTGATTCTCACTGGCTGGAGACATAGTGATGTCCGGAGTTAATCGTGGATGCTAGTTATGGTAACTAGTTCATTGGAGTGACCAGCCGTAAGACTTCATATGGTTCTCTGCATATATAGATATGTCAATGAAGTTCTTACTGTGGCTTAAGTGTGATGTTCCTTTGACTTGCGGTATTCAAGTCATCTTGATCATAGAGACTTATGCTTTGACATCTTAAGCAAGCATCTCTAAGGAGATGTGGACCCGGGATGATTGGGTATAAGTCGAAGTGATCGAAGGTGTTTGAATAGCCTATAAAGGATTCACCACTCATTGCGAGGAGATGTATACCCATGGCCTCTCGTCGGATTGTTACTAAAGTCTTTGGCCAAAGCATTACATGTTTAGAGTAAGGTACTCTTCGATACATGTGGAGTAACTAGAACTGTGAGGACGAGGAAATGATACTTGGGCTATGTGTGTGACGAGTCACTAGTGGGATCGACACTATAGACCATGTCCTGAACCAAGTGGGTATAAGATGAGTGAAGGGAATGGGGCACGATTCATTCAAGCTACTGAAGGGTTTCAGAAATAGTTCTGGATCAACCGTTGATCTTTTCGGTTAATTGGGGATCATGATGTACTACTAGGTGTCACTCATGATCGTTCTATAATTAATGGTTAATTATAGACAGCCAACATAAACCGAGAACCTATTTGGTCACACGCACAACGAGCGTAATCCGAAGGATTTAAAACGAGCTTGAGAATGGGATTCTCAGACCGAGAGAAACTAGGTTTGGTTGGACCAAACATGAAGCGAGCATGAAATCATTTCAGTCGCAATGGAAGCAAAATGGTTGAACCAAAATGGTTTAGTTCTAATCCAATGGAGGAGAATAAACCAAAGGGTTTGGTTTATTTTAAACGAATGAACCAAAAGTTGGTTCGGTTCGTTTTAACTTAAAATAAACCATCATGGTTTGATTTATTTTAACTTATCTTAATGGAGCGGGTTAACGGGCCTAATGGTTATGATCCATTAACCATTAAGAGAATTAGTTCTCTATAAAAGAGGGCTTAAGGGATAATTAAGCCCTAATCCAAAACCCTAGCTTGGAGTTGCCGCCCAACCTTCATTGCCGCCCAACCTCCATTGCCGCCCAGCTTGTTGTGCCATCGTCCAGCTCCTTGCCGGCGACCAAGCTTCAGCCGGTGATCCTCCGACGACCCTCCGGTGATCTCCTATAGGTTTGGCATCAAGGTGAGCCTTTTCTTCCCTTGGTTGGCCGGCGCCTATCTCCTCCACCAAAGCTGTCCAGTTTTTCTGGACAGATTGTTCTTCTCTCATCGGAGCATCGTTTGGACGACGGTTAGAGCTCCGACAGCGGCTAACTTACCGGGGATTCGATCTCCGGTAATCCTCTGAGGTGGAGGACAAAGGATTCGTCAATTGGTTGACGAATACCTCTCCGGAGAAGCGAGTTTTGAGAACTCGTATTAGGATCCGAATTTGGATTCGGATCGTGATCATCTCTCGATCACGTCGTCTTCAACACGAGGCTAGTAACCCGTACGAAGACGAAGCTCATGGCTTAGCGAAGTCATCCCGAGGAACTCGGCGTGGATACGGATAGAGACGATTCTAGCGAGGATCGTTCCGGTTGATGCCGTTCCCGCTACACGTCATACGAAAGGTATAACGTAGATAAATTTCCTTTTATTGCAAATTTAAATTTACGGTTATGTCTACAATTGTTGTAATATGCATGCATGTGTTGTGTGTGTTGTAATAAATGTAGATTTATTATTTTTATTGCTTCCGCTGTGTTCATGTTTACGAAACGTGATCGAACACACACACGACCTTGTGTCTTAGGAAACCTTGATGGTATCAGAGCCCAGGTTGTGTTTCGACATAATCGTAAAATGGTTTTGCGATAGTCATAATGTTATTTCTGGAAATTTTCTAATTTTGGAAATTTAGAAGTATTTATGGAAATTTTTCAATTTTGGAAAGTCTAGAAGTATTTATGGAAATCTTTCACTTTTGGTAAGTTGGAAGTATTTATGGAAATTGATATTTTCCATAAATAAAATATTTGATTAGATTTTGGAAATTTGTTTCCTAATTTAATCTTGATTTGATTTGGGAAATCAAATCTTAAAATATTTTATTTCCATAAGTAGTTTTAATGATTTAGAAAATTGGTTTTCTAAATAGATTTTCCTTAATCAAATAATTCCATAAATAAAATATGTGATTAGATTTGGAAATTTGTTTCCTAATTTAATTATGATTTGATTTGGAGAATCAAATCTTAAACATATTTTATTTCCATAAATAGTTATGACATATAAGGAAATATATACATGACATAATTGTATGCCATGTAATTGCATTAGATGCATAACATTATGTCATGCGTGTCGTGACATGTAGATGTATGTCATGTATGACATGCCATTTAGATAATAGTTATTTGCATGCAAAGAGGATGAGACATAAAACCCTTAAACAATATTAAAGCCTACACCTTCCATTAATATGGTTAGAACCAGAGTTCTATTTCTTGTTTGGGTTGTTGGACTCTCTCCAAACCCGGCTCGAACCCGAACATGTTCAAACCATGGAATAGTTTAATACTAATATGGTAAGAGTCAGAGGTCAATCGTTATCTTTGGTTGTTGGACTCTCTCCAAGCTGGGCTAATTGGTTGAATGCGCTCTAACTATATTAAAACTATTTCTCGATTAATGGGTTGGCTTTAACCTGGAGCATCGACTTGTTGGACTCTCTCCAAGGTCGATGTAAAGGGAGGTGAAGTTGGGTGCTATGCATATGATGCATACTTGTTAATGTGTTAACAACCCAACGTATGTGTGAACATTCAATTAGTTGATAGCACATTGTGATAGTTGCATATACGTGATATGCAATCGGAATAGATGATACCTACCGTCGTAGTTATGAATGACTTGTTGGACTCTCTCCAAGGTTGTTCATAACTATGATGGATATCAGCCCATTCGGAGATGGACCTACGATCTCCCGAAGTGATTTTGGGGTTTTTGAAATTCAAAAAATGAATGGGATTTATAAATGTATATTGATGCATTTTAAAATCATTTTCTCATATATGCTCGTTTTGTATTTCTAGGTCAATAAATTGATCATGACGTCTTTGAATTTGCGCACTATTTTGGATTCGAACAAACTGACTGGGCCTAACTTTCTGGACTGGCTTAGAAACCTGAGAATTGTTCTCAAGGCGGAAAAGCTTGCATATGTCCTTGAAGAGCCTCTTCCTGACCGTCCTAAGGACGATGCAACTCCAGACCAAATGTTGGTCTATTAGAAGCATGTGACAGATTCTGAGCTGGCGAGTTGCATCATGCTAGCGGCGATGGTACCTGAGCTGCAAAAGCAGCATGAGCATATGGATGCTAATACTATAGTCTTCCATCTTCATGAGTTGTTCGATGAGCAAGCGAGATCCGAAAGGTTCGAGGTCTCTAGGCTCCTCTTCACCACGAAGATGCAAGAAGGTTCATCTGTAGTGCAGTTTGTTCTAAAGACGAATGGGTACATCGAGCAGCTAGCAACCCTAGGTTTTATGATGGATCATGAGTTAAGTATTGACTTAATTCTGCATTGTTTGCCCAAGAGTTTCTCACAATTTGTGATGAACTATCGGATGGACAAATTAGAATCCGCCATTCCCGAGCTCCTCAATATGCTGAAGACTGTGGAGCCTTCTATGAAGCATGAGGAGAAGGCGGTTCTGTTAGTTGATTCCTCAAAGAAAGGTTCTAAGAGGAAGGCAAAAGAACAGAAGAAAAAGGCAAAAGAAAGAAAGGCGGAACCCAAAAGGGCACTTGCCATCCTTTGTGAGGAAGGCCCTTTGGCGAAGAAACTGCAAGATTTATCTTGAGTCCATGAAGAAGAAGAAGGCATCCGATGCCCCATCCTCTTCAGGTATCTTCGTTATTGATTGTCATTCTATTTCCTTAGACACTTGGGTATTGGATACTGGGTGTGACTCACATATATGTAATGACATCTGAGGGCTAAGGAATAGAAGAAGACTTGTCGAGAGAGTCAAATTTGCGAGTTGGCAATGGAGCAAAGGTTCTTTCGATGTCGCCATCGAACTTATTCTTTGAAGCTCCTAGTGGACTAGTCTTAGAAGCTGGACAATTGCTATTATGTTCCTTCTCTAATAAAGAACATTGTTTCTATTTCTGTTTAAATAGAAATGGTTTCCATTTGACGTTTAGTAACAATTGTTGTTATATAACTTTGAATGGCGTACTTTATGGAGCTGGAACTTTGAGTAATGGCATTTATCGTTGGGCGTATCGGTGACATTTCAATATCGAAGCGAGCAACAGCGTGCTCGAAAGGATAATCAAATAGACTCCTATATGTGGCATTGTCGTCTTGGCCATATAAGCAAAAGCATGTCGAATTACAGATGTGGAATGCGGAATCGTTGAATTGGATTCATACGATACATGCGAATCATGCTTAAAGGCAAGATGACTAAGTTACCTTTCTTTGGAAAGGTGAGCAGTGGGAGAGTTACTAGGTCTAATACATCTTGATGTATGTGGACCTATGTCAACTCAAGCATTAGGAGGCTATAGCTACTTCATTACCTTCACGATGATCACTCACGGTTTGGGTATATGTTCTTGATGAAACAAATGCGAAGCCTTTGAAAGGTTGAAAAATTGAAATGAAGTAGAAGTAGATAAACAACATGATAAGAGTATTAAAATACTTCGATCGGATCGAGGTGGTGAATACTTAAGTCAAGAGTTTCTTGATTATCTAAGAGACAATGGTATATTGTCTCAATGGACTCCGCCATATACACCACAGCATAATGGTGTATCGAGGCTTAGGACCTTGTTGGACATGGTCAGGTCAATGATGAATCATGCGACTCTTCCCAAGTCCTTTTGGGGCTATGCACTTCAGATAGTTGTTTACTTGTTAAACAGAATGCCTACCAAGGTAGTCTCAACTACTCCATATGAGATATGGAATGGTAAGAAACCTCATGTATCTTACTTGAAGATATGGGGTTGTCTCACCTTATGTGAAGCGGTAATGTATCGAGACAAATTGGATGCTAAGTCGATAAATGTCTATTTGTTGGATACCCTAAGGAAACAAGGGGTTACCAATTCTATCATCTGTGGAACAAAGGTGTTTGTTTTGAGGCATCTTTGTGTTTCTAGAGAAAGAGTTTCTCTTGCAAGAAAGCGATGGGAGTGTCGTCGAGCTTGAGGAGGCTCGAGAGACTCAAATAGACATTGATGAGATACACGGTGAAGCACAATGACGGTAGACAACTCATAGTGATGAGCAATCATTTGGACCTATTGTAACACCACATCTTCGTAGATCTGGTAGAACACGCAATATTCCTGAGAGATATGGATTTCTTGTAAGTGAATCGAACGACGTGTTACTCATTGATGATGAGGAGCCTACCAGTTATGAAGAAGTGCTGACAAGTTCAGAAAGGGATAAGTGGCTTGGTGCCATGACGTCGGACATGGATTCCATGTATGAAAACCAAGTTTGGAACTTGGTTGACCCACCTGCAGGGATAAAGCGTATAGGGTGCACGTGGGTTTTCAAGAAGAAAACCGACATGGATGGTAATGTGATTACCTATAAGGTTAGATTGGTGGCGAAAGGATATCGCCAAAAGCAAGGTGTTGATTATGACGAAACCTATTCGCCTGTAGCTATGCTTAAATCCATTCGGATGCTCCTGGCCATAGCGGCTCATTATGATTATGAGATATGGCAGATGGATGTGAAAACAACTTTCCTTAATGGAAACCTGCTCGAGGACGTGTATATGATACAGCCTGAGGGTTTCACATGGTTGATAAAACCAAGGTATGCAAATTGCGACGGTCCATTTATGGATTGAAGCAAGCATCCAGGAGCTGGAATATCCGTTTTGATGAGACAATCAAAATGTTTGATTTCTCACAAAATCCGCATTTAACCTTGTGTGTACAAGAAGGTTAGTGGGAGGCAAATGTGTTCCTAGTATTGATGTCGATGACATATTACTTATAGGAAACGATGTTTCAATCTTACTGATCGTGAAGGTTTGGTTATCCAAGACATTCTCCATGAAAGACACAGGAGAAGCAACCTACATCCTCGGGATTAAGATCTATAGAGATAGATCGAAACGGGTTGTTTGGTCTTTCGCATTACATAAATAGACCGAAAAGCAAAGAGGTTTAGCATGTCAGAATCCAAGAAAGGTTTCCTACCCATCAGGCATGGGGTACACCTTTCGAAGTCTATGTGTCCGCGCACAGAAGACGAGAGGATTTGCATGAGTAAGATTCCCTATGCATCCGCAATATGATCTATCATGTATGCTATGTTATGTACGAGGCCCGATGTATCGTATGCTCTGAGTGTCACGAGCATATACCAGTCCGATCCAGGAATGGATCATTGGGTGGCTGTTAAGATGATCCTTAAGTACTTGAGAAGAACTAAGGATGTGTTCCTAATATATGGAGAAGGGGACATGGTGATACGCGGGTATATGGATGCCAGCTTCCAGACAGACAAGGATGATTCCAGGTTTCAGTCTGGATACATGTTCACCTTGAATGGGGGCGCAGTGAGTTGGAAAAGTTCCAAACAAGAGACTGTAGCGGATTCTACCACTGAGGCAGAATACATTACAGCTTCGGAAGCAGCAAAGGAAGCGGTTTGGATCAAGAAGTTCGTTCATGAACTTGGTGTGATTCCGGCCATTGTTGAAGCAATACCGGTCTACTGCGACAACAATGGAGCAATTGCACAGGCGAAAGAGCCAAGGTCTCATCAATGATCCAAACATGTGCTTCGCCGCAATCATCTTATCAGAGAGATCATCAGTAGGAACGAAATACAAATCGAGAAAATTCCCACTGAAAGGAACTTAACGGATCCCTTGACTAAGGCATTACCTAAAAATAAGTTTGAGGGTCATGTTCGAGCTTATGGTATTGGATACCGTAGCGATTGGCATTAGGCCAAGTGGGAGTCTGTTAGTAATATATGAGAGATGTCCTAAGGCAATCGCCTTATGTATGAACCATTTATATGATAAATGAAGATTCACTATTTGAGTATACATGTTTTATGTATTTGATTGGATCTTAAACTCATTTACTGAATGCCCACGATACGAATCACAGCATGAGAGAATTTGTGATTGGATCACAACTAGTGAGTATCTCTACATGTGTAATTGTGATGTATCGGAATTATCCCTAGTCGATGAATTGATGGATTTAGACACCATCAATTCTGTCGAGACTAGCACGAGGTATAATCCTTGGTGTATCCAAACAGCTGATTCTCACTGGCTGGAGACATAGTGATGTCCGGAGTTAATCGTGGATGCTAGTTATGGTAACTAGTTCATTGGAGTGACCAGCCGTAAGACTTCATATGGTTCTCTGCATATATAGATATGTCAATGAAGTTCTTACTGTGACTTAAGTGCGATGTTCCTTTGACTTGCGGTATTCAAGTTATCTTGATCATAGAGACTTATGCTTTGACATCTTAAGAAAGCATCTCTAAGGAGATGTGGACCCGGGATGATTGGGTATAAGTCGAAGTGATCGAAGGTGTTTGAATAGCCTATAAAGGATTCACCACTCCTTGCGAGGAGATGTATACCCATGGCCTCTCGTCGGATTGTTACTAAAGTCTTTGGCCAAAGCATTACATGTTTAGAGTAAGGTACTCTTCGATACATGTGGAGTAACTAGAATCCGTAAGACGAGGAAATGATACTTGGGCTAGGTGTGACGTAGTCAGCCTAGTGGGGACTGACACTATAGACCATGTCCTGAACCAAGTGGGTATAAGATGAGTGAAGGGAATGGGGCACGATTCATTCAAGCTACTGAAGGGTTTCAGAAATAGTTTTGGATCAACCGTTGATCTTTTCGGTTAATTGGGGATAATGATGTACTACTAGGTGCCACTCATGATCGTTCTATAATTAATGGTTAATTATAGACGGCCAACATAAACCGAGAACCTATTTGGTCACACGCACAACGAGCGTAATCCGAAGGATTTAAAACGAGCTTGAGAATGGGATTCTCAGACCGAGAGAAACTAGGTTTGGTTGGACCAAACATGAAGCGAGCATGAAATCGTTTCAGTCGCAATGGAAGCGTTGATGAGCCGTGTCTTATGAAGACATAATGGATGAACCAAAATAGTTTGGTTCTAATCCAATGGAGGAGAATAAACCAAAGGGTTTGGTTTATTTTAAACGAATGAACCAAAAGTTGGTTCGGTTCGTTTTAACTTAAAATAAACCATCATGGTTTGGTTTATTTTAACTTATCTTAATGGAGCGGGTTAACGGGCCTAATGGTTATGATCCATTAACCATTAAGAGAATTAGTTCTCTATAAAAGAGGTCTTAAGGGATAATTAAGCCCTAATCCAAAACCCTAGCTTGGAGTTGCCGCCCAACCTTCATTGCCACCCAACCTCCATTGCCGCCCAGCTTGTTGTGCCGCCGTCCAACTCCTTGCCGACGACCAAGCTTCAGTCGGTGATCCTCCGACGACCCTCCAGTGATCTCCTATAGGTTTGGCATCAAGGTGAGCCTTTTCTTCCCTTGGTTGGCCGGCGCCTATCTCCTCCACCAAAGCTGTCCAGTTTTTCTGGACAGATTGTTCTTCTCTCATCGGAGCGTCGTTTGGACGACGGTTAGAGCTCCGACAGCAGCTAACTTACCGGGGATTCGATCTCCGATAATCCTCCGAGGTGGAGGATGAAGGATTCGTCAATTGGTTGACGAATACCTCTCCGGAGAAGCGAGTTTTGAGAACTCGTATTAGGATCCGAATTTGGATTCGGATCGTGATCATCTCTCGATCACGTCGTCTTCAACACGAGGCTAGTAACCCGTACGAAGACGAAACTCGTGGCTTAGCGAAGTCATCCCGAGGAACTCGGCGTGGATACGGATAGAGACGATTCTAGCGAGGATCGTTCCGGTTGATGCCGTTCCCGCTACACGTCATACGAAAGGTATAACGTAGATAAATTTTCTTTTATTGCAAATTTAAATTTATGGTTATGTCTACACTTGTTGTAATATGCATGTGTGTGTTGTGTGTGTTGTAATAAATATAGATTTATTATTTTTATTGCTTCCGCTGTGTTCATGTTTACGAAACGTGATCGAACACACACACGCCGCGGTGCCGGAAACCCAACATCATTGAAGCTAGAGTAGAGGATGATGTGTTGAACCCTAGCAAGGGCTAGCAACTTTTTGTTCAGATTTTCGTAGACAGTGCCAGTGTGATGGTGTTCCTTTTTTTTTTAACATGCTCGGATCCCTCCTCCTCTTTCATTGGTAAGAAGCGAAATATGTAAGATATATAAAGATGTTGTTAGGGTTTCTGATATGCAATAAAACAGAGCGCTAGGGGTGGGCCGACTTTATCGGCATGACCCCTTCGACGCTCAAGTCAGTGTCCATTAAAGAGACAAGAAGAGTGTTAGTGCCTATAAGATTCACATATCTCCACAATAATATGATATTGTCAACTTTGGGCCTAAACCCTTATGGTTTAGATTTTGGGCTTTACCCAAAAAACCTCATACCAATGGAGATATCTTTTTATCTTATAAGCATATGATCTTTTTCATGTCTTACTAATGCGAGACTTTTATTGTATTCTCATACTCCCAATAATCCCCCCCCCTCCCTCAAATGAAGGACCATATTGAACCTCCTTCAAGTCCATCCATTCTCGAAGGACTTCCTCTGTTTGATGCCCGATCCTTAACCCACCAGGACTTCCTGTCAATTGTCTGGTTCTCTTGATCTAGTTGGACTTCATGCCAATTGTCCAACCCAACTAGACTTCCTGCTAGTTGTTCGGTCCTCCCGACCCAACTGGACGTTCTATTTGGTGTCTAGTTCTTTTGATCCGGACATGGGAGCTCAACTTCCTTCGTTCGAGGTTCATGGTTTGATATAGACCATGACTCTGATACCAATTGTTAGTGCCTATAAGATTTACATATTTCTACAATAGTATGATATTGTCCACTTTGAGCCTAAGTCCTCATAGTTTTGATTTTGGACTTTACCCAAAGGGTCTCATACCAATGAAGATATCTTTTCATCTTATATGCATATGATTTTTTTTCTTCATATTTTACCAATGTTGGACTTTGATTGTATTCCCATACTCCCAACAAAGAGTACAGTAAAAGATGAGAATAAAGGAAGGAACTTAAAGAAGAAGAAGAGTTATCTTCGTGTACCAGATAGAGAAAATATCCCTCCTTTACATCCTCATCTCTGCCCCTTTATATAAGAGTAGCCACCGCCCTTCTCTCCAGCTTAATTGACTATAATGTCCTTTGAGATATTAGAAAATAATCGTCGTGCACGATGAAGAATGGGATGAGGAAACTGGTGATCGGGCGATTGAGAAAGTATAAATACGAGGACTATCACCAGGCAGTCGACTACCATAATGAAGCAGTCGACTGATACTAAATAAAAGTTTGGGCTCGGCTAGAAAGAAGGTACTTAAGAAATATATAGGCTGGTCGGGAAATACATTGGTTGATCGAGAAATACATAGGTTGGTCGGAAAATACATAGCCCTAGTTGGGAAATACATAGGCTGGTCGTGAAATACATAGACTTGTCAAAAAATACATAGGCTGATTGGAAAATACATAGTCTGATCGAAAAATACATAGACTGATCGAGAAATAGATCGGCACGTAAGCTAGACCTGGGCAGTAGTCTAAAGGCTTCATTGATCTATGCCACTTCTTTGCAAGCAAACATTCCAATGAAAGTCTTCCGATCGGGGGATCAAAGCGCAGCCGACAAGAGTTCAAGTCATGCCCGGCCGGCTTTCCTTTACTTGAATGAATGCCGATGACCAACAACAACAACAACAACAACAAAACCTTATCCCACTAGGTGGGGTCGGCTATATGGATCCTTCTATGCCATTGGACTCTATCCCCTACTATATCATCATCTATATTTAAATAAATTTTATCTTGTTTTATTGTTGCTAACCAAGTCTTTTTTGGTCTTCCTCTTCCTCGTTTGATGTGTATATTTGGTATCGTTTCATATCGCCTAACTGGAGCATTTATTGACCGTCTAAGTACATGTCCGTACCACCTTAAACGTGTCTCTCGGAGCTTTCCTTCAATAGATGCAATACCAACTTTTTCTCTAATGCTCTCATTTCTTATTCTGTCCATCCTCGTATGTCCACACATCCACCTTAACATTCTCATCTCTACAACTCTCATCTTTTGCTCATATGCTCGAGTCGTAGCCCAACATTCAGCTCCATATAACATAGCAGGTCTAATTGCCATTTTGTAGAACTTCCCTTTAAGTTTTAGAGGCACTTTACGATCACATAAAATACCCGATGCTTTCCTCCATTTCAACCATCCTGCTTGTATTCTATGTAAGTCATCTCTCTCAATCCCTCCATCATCTTGCAAAAATGATCCTAAATATTTAAAGCTCTTAATTCCAAATAACTCATCATCTCCTATATTAACACTTGTCTCATTACGTCTAATATTGCTAAATTTAAATTCCATATATTCTGTCTTTACTCTACTAAGCTTAAAACCTTTCACTTCTAGTGTTTCCCGCCAAGATTCTAGTTTAGCATTTACTCCTTCACGTGTCTCATCTACTAAAACAATATCATCTGCAAACAACATGCACCACGGTAATGTGTCTTGAATGTGTCCAGTGAGTTCGTGCATGATTAGTGTAAAAAGATAGGGACTTAAAGCTGATCCTTGATGTAACCCTATCTTTATTGGAAATGCTTCAGTTAATCCACCTGAAGTCTTCACTCTGGTCATTACTTCCTTATACATATCTTTAATTAGTTCAATATATGTTACACTAACACCTCTTTTTTCTAAAATTCTCCATATTATTTCTCTTGGAACTCTATCATAAGCTTTTTCTAAATCAATGAATATCATATGTAGATCCTGCTTTTGCTCTCTATACTTTTCAATTAGTTGTTTGAGAAGATGTATAGCTTCTATTGCCGACCTTCCTGGCATGAATCCAAATTGATTTTCGAGAACCATGGTCTCCTTCCTTAATCTTTTTTCTATTACTTTTTCCCAAAGTTTCATGGTATGACTCATTAGTTTAATACCCCTATAGTTTTCACAAGTTTGTATGTCTCCCTTATTCTTATATAAGAAAATTAGGATACTTACCCTCCATTGATCAGACATCCTTTTTTATTTTCAATATCATGTTAAATAATTTTGTAAGTCATTCAATACCTTGTTTCCCTAGACACTTCCATACCTCTATCGGAATATCATCTGGTCCAATGACTTTTCCATTTTGCATTCCATTTAAAGCTTGTTCTACTTCTGAAATTTAAATTCTACGATAAAAATTTAAATTTATATACTCATTTGACCTACTTAAATTACCTAAATTAAGTTGGTCTCCTAAACCTTCATTAAAAAGTTGATAAAAATATCTCTTCCACCGCTCTTTTATTTCTTCATCATTTACTAGTACCCTATTGCATTCATCTTTAATACATCTTATTTGATTAAGATCTTTTGTCTTCCTCTCTCTCACTTTAGCTATTCTATAAATGTCTCTTTCCCCTTCTTTTGTATCTAATTTTCGATATAACCGTTCAAAAGTTTCAGTCTTAGCTTCATTCACTGCTTTCTTATCTTCTTTCTTAGCTATTGTATATTTTTTCAAATTTTCCTCATTTTTACAAATATTTAATTTCTTATATGCTATTCGTTTTTCCTTGACTTTCTCTTGCACTTTTTCATTCCACCACCAAGATTCTTTACTTGGTGGTGCATGTCCCTTTGACTCACCGAGTACACTCTTAGCTAGTATTTTCAATTTTGATATCATCTTATCACACGTCGTATTAGAGTCACTGTATATGTCATCTAATACTTGTACTCCTACATTCTCTTTGAATATATTTAGTTTCTCATCCTTTAACTTCCACCACTTAATTCTAGGGGTCGTGTATATTTTCCTTCTATTAATATTATGTTTGAGGCATATATCCAATACTACTAACCTATGTTGAGTAGTTAAACTTTCTCCAGGAATAACCTTACAATCTTTACAAATCTTTCTATCTCTCTTCCTAACCATAAGAAAGTCAATTTGTGATTTATTATTTCCACTTTTGAACGTGACTAAGTGTTCTTCTCTTTTCTTAAAAAATATATTAGCTAGTATAAGATCATATGCTATTGCAAAATCCAACATAGTTTTACCTTCTTCATTTCTTGTTCCAAACCCATAACCCCCATGCATCCTCTCATATTCGTCATTTTTCACTCCGACATGCCCATTTAAATCACCTCCTATTAAAATCATCTCATTTGATGGAATATTTTGTAATACTTCATCCAAGTCCTCCCAAAACCTTAATTTGGTATTTTCATCTAATCCTATTTGAGGTGTATATACACTAATTACGTTTATAGTTTCTTTCTCCACTACTATTTTGAGAGCTATAATTCTATCCCTCTTTCTAATTACTCCTACAACTTCATCCTTTAACGAACTATCAACAATAATACCCACTCCATTTCTTGTTTTACTCTTGCCTGTATACCATAACTTAAAACCCGAGTTCTCTATCATCTTTGCCTTCTCACCAACCAATTTTGTCTCTTGTACACATACAATATTAATTTTTCTTCTAATCATCGTATCTACTATCTCCATTGTTTTACCAGTGAGGGTTCCTATATTCCATGTACCAAATCTTAGACTACTAGTTTTCCTATAATATTTGTTCTTACCCAACCTATGGTGTGAGAACTCTTGCTTATTTAACACTACACCCAAGTTCTCATGGAGATGTAGCGGTCCTTGTCGATACGTTGCAGTCGGACCCTGCAACATGAACTCTAGCATATTTTTCACTACACCGAAGTTCAAAATGAAGGCCCTGCCGAGACATTATAATGGATCAGAACGCTGCTCCTTCCGAAATAATCAGCATTAGCAATACGTTTGTACACAACTGGAACGAAGCACAACATTTGTCTTATTTTAACGCTGGCTGACAACCTAACGCAACCCTCCTCCTTTATCCGGGCTTAGGACCGGCCATGATAAGATTAACTTATCATGGACGGAGTTTAATAGAAGCCGATATGATGACCGATGAATTATAATAGAAGTGGAGTTGCGAGCGGACCTAAGCCTAGCCCTCAAATATATTATGTAATTTAAGGCTACTGATTAGCTTGATTCGCAGAACATAAAAGCAGACTGACGAAAGTACGAAGGCAAGCAATGTCCACTTTCCTGTGCTACCGAACAATAGTGTAAATAGTAAATAGCTCTTTCATTGCTGCAGTTTTAGCAGGCAGTAAGCTAATGGGCATATCTCATTCAATGTCGGTATACGAAAAACGGAGCAACTTGACTATGAGCAAGTCCAACTCACGAGACCACTTCATGCCTTCCTTCATCTCTCTTTCTCCAGACCACTATGGAGCCAGGCGGAGGAAAAGGATGGACCAGTTGATCTGAGTTCTTTGTTTGTATGTCGCATCCAAAGGACTCTGCATCTCCTGAATCCGGATACTTCCGAATCGGTTTTTAAATACTTCTATGAGCACTCTAAGGCTCTACTCTCTCCCGGCGAGGAACCAAGCTTTGTTGCACTTCCCTTTCTCATTTAGAGGACTCGTTGGTTGCTGATTTGATGGCTCATCCACCCTTAACGGTTGAGGGGATGGTATTGTCTTGACCTCTAAAGCTGGAAAACAAATCTCGCACTCCTACAAGCTCGATTTCAGGTGCTCTAACAAATAATGAAATTGAGTACGAAGCCTTGACATTTGGACTCCTTACTGCACTTGAGATGTGCATCAAAGTCATTAAGATACGAATACGAGGGCGGATGGAATTTGGATTGTCAAGCAAGCTACAGGAAAATATGCCCTCATGGAAATAGGGGGCTCGTCCAGTATAGAACGATTGTTCAAAAGCAAGTTCCCTTTACATATTATTTACTCTAGCCAGGGGAGTAAGAGATCCAGCTACATTTATCCTTCCACAAATGAAGTTCTTTAAAGCAAGCCCCGACAAGATCTTCCTAAAGAAAGCATGTAACTTGTCTGTCTGTAGAGACAAGGGCGGCGAGGTGTCAGGTGGTGAATGTGACAAGGATCGGTGACATGGACTAAAAGGATGACGCGGAGAGAAAGCTGAGGTGACAGGAGCGGTGTCTTAGCCGGGAGCCGAGTTGAATGACGTGAAGCGGCCGAGTGACGTATTCTGCAAGACAAAAGCGGTTAAGGGCGCTGGGAGAGATCTCGGCAATGTCCCTCCGACGCTCAAGGCAAGAATTAGTAGGAAAGGTGGTAAAAGCAGTGGAGAGAATTAATTGAGAATGCGTGAACATCTTTCCCCTCCTCTAAGAGGGATATATATATATATAAGAGAATTCCCCTGCCAAACAGTACAGTCGGTACGAGAGGTATGACTTTGTGATACGTTCATGCCTACTTTAAGAAGTAATAGAGGTCATTATCCTCATAAATGTCGTAGGTGCGTGGACTGTAATTAATGCTCATCGGGGGGGGGGGGGGTTGATGGGAGACAACTCCTCATTAATGTGGGTGGACAAGCTTATGAAAGCCAGTATGGGCATCTATTCTCCGGTCGGAAACGACTGCTAATAGGGCTGCTTTGTTGACCATATGAACAGGAATACCTGCCACGCCATATGGTTAAGTAATACAGAGCATACTTAATTTGGGAAGCCATACATCCAAAATAGTGAGCAACTGTCGAGATGCGGGACTGCGATGAAGAATGGCAGCCGAGATGCGAGGCATTCGGAATATAACATGGCCGAGCTGAGGAGTTCTGGCCAAGATGCGGGGTGTCTGGAATATAACATGGCTGAGCTGAGGAGTTCTAGCCGAGATGCGGGACGTCTGGAATATAACATGGTCGAGCTGAGGAGTTCTGGCCGAGATGCGGAACGTCTGGAATATAACATGGTCGAGATGAGGAGTTCTGGCCGAGACGTGGGGCGTCTGGAATATAACATGGTCGAGCTAAGGAGTTCTGGACGAGCTGATCTCCTTATTTGACTCAGATGCACTGAACTGGCATGCCTGTTGGCGAGACCGAGATATGGTGACCTTGGACATGTCGGTTACTATTGGTGCAGGGGCACTAGATAATCGAATCTAGGTTTTGATTATGACAAAGATCCAAAGTTAAGATCATATTGTCATCTCATGAGCTAAATTAAGTGTGCAGGAAAAGATTAAGCTAAGCCGAAGGTTAGCGACACCCGGAGGGAAACCGTGGTGGTCAGGCGACACCGGGGAAACTTTATGGGAGTCGAAGAATCTAGGTGAAAGACCAGAAGCAAAGCGACAGGTCATAAAAGACCAGAGGTAAGCACGAGTGTGAAGAGAGATGATAAGGTCGTGTTCTCTGTACGGGGACGACTGTAGGCAACTATCCGACTAAGACTTCCTGTGGAAGGTCTAGGTCGAGATCGGACGGTAAGAAACCGTCACATTTATCATTTTCCGTGCTAACCTCTTACTGCAGGAAAGTGGCTAGGCTGGCAGTCGACTGATGGCGACGAATCAACCTTTTGCGCTAGGTCAAAACAGATAATATTTGACGCGGCCATTTTGCGATAAAATTTGGTACCATCTCGTGATCATTTCCGAAAGATGAGGAGACTCATTCTGAGGCCAAACTTTATAAAAGGTGGGGAGGATTTCAACCCAAATATCAATCAAGATTTTTCTTAAGTGATCCTACAACGCCAAAGCTCCAACACCGTCATAACGCCGATGCGACGCCAAGCTTTCATCCTCTTCGTCGGCAGCAGTAGCAAGTAATATCTTTGGTTATTGTATTCTTTGTTTTAATCGTAACGAGGTGAGGTAGGCTTGTTGCCTCATCCTCGTACTTCCAATTTTGTGATCGTTATCTCCTACCTCTAACGAGGAGGAGATTTTATAGTGGATTGCTCCTTCATATGCAATCAAGGATCGTGGGGCCTTGGAGTAGCAGCTGTTGGGTTATGAACCAAGTAAAAATAAACTTGTTTTTTTTTTAATTTTTTCATTGTGCTTGCTGATGTGTTATTTTCCGCAAGTGCACGGTTGTCGTCAAGTAATAAAAATATCGATCCCACAGGGATTGGAACAATTACCGAATGATCGTGATACCAAGTTATCTAGTAAATCAATGTATGGTTTAAGCTAAGAAACTGAGCAGTCAATAACAACGAATGAGAAGAACGAGCTAAAAGTCGATAGTTGAGGAGAATCTCAGGATATGGGTTTCACCACGTCGATGATTTATAAGGTGATTTGATTCTTTCCTACCCCTATTAGAGTTTGTTTTGATGGAACCTATCCTAAGGTAAATCAACGGCCCCTTTCGAGGTCTACGCTGACTGTACCTATCAAATTCAATTTACCTGTCACGATGTTCGAGCATAGGGGATCATAATCAGCTAAGGGGACCTGTCACGAGACCCCCGCAAACCTCCCTATTCTTACCTCTGTCACTAGGTAGAAACTGGATTTGATAGATCCATTAAGTCCATAAGAGTTCCTCTAGAGTCAAATTTCCTTTTTTCACGGTAGGTTTGCACACGGGACCATAATCAGCTAAGGGGACCTGTCACGAGACCCCATGAAGCCCTCGTAGATATGCTACCGCTACTTGACAGAGTTTATCCTAGTTGGTTCGGGGTTTGGGAACTTGGGTTCACTTAGGTACTTCCCTTAGCTCCTTAGGTTTGTCAATAAGAATCCAACGAAACCAAATCAACACAAACAATAATTTAAGTAGTATAGATTATATCATCATCGAAATCGTCAAAGGGCTACTCCCCATCCTAAGATTACAGGACACTACTCCATAGTCGACAAGAGTTGCTAGAGAAAGAAAATACAATCGGATGCCATCTGCGTTCCTCCGACTCCTTCTCTTTGCTTCCTCTGTTGTCGATCCTTTGCCGTCTTCTCTCCTCCTTTTAACCATCCGCCGTCCCCCTTTTAGGGTTAGAATATCTTCTCTTTATAGCCTTGCCTCCTCTTCAATTTAAGGCAATAGATTCCCACGAAGATCCCGATTGCTCGCAAAAGGAAGGTCGAATCAGCCAACACGCCCATGCCACATGAGGGCACCGGCGTGTCGCGGGTTTCCACAACGGTTTGAATCGGGCGTGTCGTGGTCGTGATAGGGCGTGTTGGTCCCGGAATCACCGCGACGGGCGTGTTGTGGTCGATAGGCGTGTTGGTCGCTGGAATCACGCACGCGTGTTGCTCTTTGAACTCAGCGTGTTGTCCGGCTTGGCTCATGACACAAAGCGCGTGTCGATTCCAGCACGCCTGTTGTTTTGATACGCCTTCTTCTTCGCCTCAACACAAAAACACCGACGCCTCTCTTCCTCCAAAATATGCTAATCATGATAAAATACATATCTAGGATATGAAATGAGATAAAATGCACATATATAAAGTAGTGAAAACATAGCATGATTCACCCACATCAAAATCCCCTAGTCTTAAACTTTTGCTTGTCCTCAAGCAAAGACAACTCGAAAGACAACTTATTTGTGGAAATACTAAGCATCATCTAGGGGTATACAGTCTGATCTTAATCTTTTCAAATCATTCCTAGTTGCCAAGTTCGAAAGATCCCTATATAGTGCACGTGAAATGGTGGACTAAAGTCATTGGACACCAATCTGGACTTGACATCCCTTCTATCGTAGAATATTCTTATTTCCGGCATAGAGGCACTTACCTACCTTAATGCATGGATCATTCTTACCTATCATCAAAAGGTCTCAAAGGAGCACTTTCTAAGAAGAGAGAAGGAAAGGAATTATAGAGAGCATTTCCCCAGTAACTAGTTAGTCTCAAAGGGGCACCTTTTAGGTGTTTCCCTCAAGAACTACTTGGTCTCAAAGGGTGCTTGAAAACAATTCCTAGAGAGTATTCCCCAAGAACTAGTTAGTCTCAAAGGCACCTTTAGGTGTTTCCCAAGAACTACTTGGTCTCAAAGGGTGCTTGAAAACAATCTTTTTTTTTTTTTTTTTCACAATACTTCTAGGAAAGTGTTTCTCCAAAGAACCAAATTGCATGCAAGTCTCCAATGGAAAATTGAGTACTCATCCGATATGGGGATTTAAATCTTTTTGGATACCTCAAACCTATAGACCGTGTTAGAAGTGAAATAGGGTTCTTATCAAATAGGCAAAAGGAATATCATGATCCACCAATGTTCATTGTATTACGCTAGATGATATAAAAATGCAATGTTATGATATATGAAAAGATGCAAACAAAATAGCACTAACTGACTAAAAATCTAAGTAGAGATAGCATAAGCGATAAAGGATGTGCATCAAACTCACAAAATAGCTCAAGGTGGTCTTTGCGCGACATAGGAGGGTCGTGGTCAATTTGGCACGCAGTGGCACGTTTAACATGTCGTGTCCTGTAAACCTGAAAAAAAATGTAAAACTCAAAATCAAATAAAATAAAATAAAATTACTAAAAATGAAAATAGCTTGGGTTGCCTCCCAAGAAGCGCTTGTTTAAGGTCGTTAGCTTGACCCTCGCTTATCCCCTAGTTTTGGGGATATGGCTCGAGGAGTGTGCTCGCCTCTTCCTCCTCAACCACTCTGTGGTGTTAGGTTGGGGTCGGAAATCTCCAGACTCTTTATCCTCAAAATCCCCTTGAGCTTATTAAGATAAGTTTGTTCGATGCTCCTTCTAGTGCTATTGACGAAACTATCAATCCTACAACAAACATCAAAAATAGAAGGTGTTTAATGACTTTTGAAAGGTCGAATTCAATTTTGTCGCTTCCAAATGCAAGTGAGAGTTTATGGTTCTTGACATCTATCATTGCCTGCAGAGCCAAGAAAGGTCTCCCAAAATGAGTGGAATGCATGGGTCTTCATCCATGTCAAGCACTACAAAATCGCAGGAATAATAAAATTTCCCACTGCACTGGTACATCTTCTAAGATTCCCAAAGGATATCTAATTGAGCGATCACTATGCAAGGCCATAGTAGTTAGTTTCATTTCTCCCAAATCCAATTTCTTGCATATGGAAAGAGGTATCGATTGACACTGCACCCAAATCGCAAAAAGCCTTATCAAAATTTGAGTCATTAATTATGCAAGGTATAGAAAAGCTACGGATCATTTAGTTTGGGAGGTACCATGTTCTTAATTAAGGCACTTGCACTCTCAAGAAGAGCCACGCTACATGCTCTCGACTTTTCTTTTATTGGTTAAGATGTCCTTCAAGAACTTAGAGTATGTAGGCATTTGTTGAAGAGCTTCTATAAAAGGTATATTGATATATAGCTTCCTAATTACCTCAAGGAACTTACCAAATTGTTCATCCAATTTTTCCTTAATCGACCTTTGAGGAGCGGATAGGGGGCTTATATGTTCTTGGTTCCCTATGTTGTTTGGCACGCCTGGGCGTGTTGTCTGCTGGAATGACCCGACACGGGTGTGTCTACCGACACGCGCGTGGGCTCAGCGTGTTGAACAACACGCCTGGTCGTGTGTGTGTTGCTCAACCCAGCGTCGCCTTTGTCATCTTCCAACTCCGACACGCCGTGGTCGAGGTCGCTTGTTTAGCTCTGTCTCCTTCTAAAATCCTTCCACTTCTCAAACTTATAGAATTACAATGCTCTACTGGGTTTATACAATTTCCAGAAATCTGTAGGCGTCCTGAATCCGAAATGGCAATTTGGGAAATTTGATTTTCCAGCATTCTTGTGTGATTAGTCAAATTATCAACCTTGCTTCCCAATTGCTTGATTGCCTCGGTATTATTTTGATGTTGCCTATTTGATTCTACAATATCAAATTCATCATTTATCTTCCCCGACACGTGATAAAATTTTCCATCATCTTTCTAAGCTCGACTTGGGTCTGGTGAAATCCGAAGGTGCTCCAAAGTTGTTCTGTCGGAAGAATTTTGATGGGCTCTATCTGAAAAGTTGGGATGATTTCTCCAACCGGGATTATGCGTGTTTGAGTAAGGGTTGCCACCATTAGGCTTCGATTAAAATTATTCAATGCATCAACTTGCTCAATCCGACTTCCGATGATGGTGCGTGTAGGATTTGTGAGTTCATCGCTCACGCGTCTGTTACACCACGCATCTCGCAAGTGACATTAGATGAGTTTACTGGTGATACATTAAAATGTTCGAGCTTTTGAGTTAATGCATCGACTTTTTGCACCGAGTAGATCAATGGTACTTACCTCAAACTTACGGCATTTTAGTTTGATATCCTCGCTCAGAGCCCATTGGTGAGAATTCATTGCCACATTCTCGATGATCTCAAAAGCTTCATCCAATGTTTTGTTCATAAGAGCTCCTCCGCAGAGAATCAAGAGAAACCTTAGTAGCATACGAGATTCCATTGTAGAAAGTATGCACAATGAGCCACTTCTCCACCCATGATGAGGGCATTGTTGTAGTAATCCCTTAACTGGCCCGGGCTTCAAATAATGTTTCTCCATCCTTTATAAAATTAGTGATTTGATGGCGAAGACTTGCGCTTTCTTGGGTGGAAAATACTTGTCTAAAAATCTTTGCTCGATTGATCCTGTAGTTATACAATCTTGGAAGAGAGTGTAGCCAAGCTCGCTTTGTCCCGCAATGAGAAAGGAAACAAGCGCAATCTAATAGCATCCGCGAGGCTCCATTCAGTTTCAAAGTCTCGCAAAATTCCAAAAATACTTCCAGATTTGGATCTTCGAGGTGCTCCTCCGAATTGATGTTGGACCATAGATAGTAGCGCCGGTTTTAATTAAATTGTTTGCTTCAATAGGGTCTTCTAATACTGATCTCAATCCCTTGTACTAGGTGCCGCATAATCCCTTAAAGGTTTATTTTCGCTCGTCACCATGTCGGAGGTCGATTGTTTTCCGAGGTTCTTTGAAATCGTCTTCAGCAAGGAAAGTTCTCTATCTCAGGATCAATATCGAGAATTTCCCTATTAAGTCTGTGCATGCAACAACAAGAGAGGCTCCCAAAACAAGAATTCAGAATAGATACAAAAGAAAAATAGGAACAATCAATATTCAGAACAAGAATTCAGAACAGAAATCTAGATTAACTAAATCACGCTCAATTCAATATTGAGTGCCAATCCCCGGCAACGGCGCCAAAAACTTGATGTGTTATTTTCCGCAAGTGCACGGTTGTCGTCAAGTAATAAAAATATCGATCCCACAGGGATTGGAACAATTACCGAATGATCGTGATACCAAGTTATCTAGTAAATCAATGTATGGTTTAAGCTAAGAAACTGAGCAGTCAATAACAACGAATGAGAAGAACGAGCTAAAAGTCGATAGTTGAGGAGAATCTCAGGATATGGGTTTCACCACGTCGATGATTTATAAGGTGATTTGATTCTTTCCTACCCCTATTAGAGTTTGTTTTGATGGAACCTATCCTAAGGTAAATCAACGGCCCCTTTCGAGGTCTCTGTTGTACCTATCAAATTCAATTTACCTGTCACGATGTTCGAGCATAGGGATCATAATCAGCTAAGGGGACCTGTCACGAGACCCCCGCAAACCTCCCTATTCTTACCTCTGTCACTAGGTAGAAACTGGATTTGATAGATCCATTAAGTCCATAAGAGTTCCTCTAGAGTCAAATTTCCTTTTTTTTCACGGTAGGTTTGCACACGGGACCATAATCATAAGGGACTCACTCACGAGACCCCATGCCCTCGAGATACGCTACCGCTACTTGACAGGAGTTTATCCCTAGTTGGTTCGGGGTTTCGGAACTTGGGTTCACTTAGGTACTTCCCCTTAGCTCCTTAGGTTTGTCAATAAGAATCCAACGAAACCAAATCAACACAAACAATAATTTAAGTAGTATAGATTATATCATCATCAGAATCGTCAAAGGGCTACTCCCCATCCTAAGATTACAGGACACTACTCCATAGTCCGACAAGAGTTGCTAGAGAAAGAAAATACAATCTTTGGATGCCATCTGCGTTCCTCTGCACTCCTTCTCTTTTGCTTCCTCATTGTCGATCCTTTGCCGTCTTCTCTCCTCCTTTTAACCATCCGCCCCCTTTTAGGGTTAGAATATCTTCTCTTTTATAGCCTTGCCTCCTCTTCAATTTAAGGCAATAGATTCCCACGAAGATCCTGATTGCTCGCAGAAAAGGAAGGCTGAAATCAGGCCAACACGCCCATGCCACATGAGGGCACCGGCGTGTCGCGGGTTTCCCACAACGGTTTGAATTGGGGCGTGTCGTGGCTGCATAGGGCGTGTTGGCTGCTGGAATCACCGGCACGGGCGTGTTGTGGCTGCATAGGGCGTGTTGGCTGCTGGAATCATCGGCACGGGCGTGTTGCTCTTTGAACTCAGGCGTGTTGTCCGCTGGCTCTCATGACACAGGCGTGTCGATTCCGAGCACGCCTGTGTTGTTTTGATACGCCCTTCTTCTTCGCCCTGTTAACACAAAAACACCCTGACAGCAGTCTCTTCCTCCAAAATATGCTAATCATGATAAAATACATATCTAGGATATGAAATGAGATAAAATGCACATATATAAAGTAGTGAAAACATAGCATGATTCACCCACATCACTTGCTCGTATATCGAACGAACGAAAAGAAAAATTTTATGCTTGCTATTCACCCCCCTCTAGCGACGCTTCTCGATCCAACAATTGGTATCAGAGTGGGGGTGCTAAGATTTGGTGAAACCACCAATCTAGCTTGTTTCACAGATTTGTTTTGAACTTTACGAATCTTTTTTCGTTCGTTTTATCCCGCACTACTAATCTAAGACGAAGTCTTGGTACTCTCCTTTTGGTTTTGTTTTCAAGTATTCTTTTTTGGAGTAGCTGACGGTAAAATGACCATAACTTTTCGCACAAGTGGACCCACGAAACGTTCTACCTACCAAATCGAAGCTCTCTGAGAGATCTACATACTTACAAGGGTTTACCCTCATAACAAGCTGCCTTCATCCCCAAAAACCAACATTAGTTACCCTTTCAGGGACATCGAAGGTTGTAAGTGCTCATCTTTTATTTTAGTTGGTAACTTCTCGTTTATTCCTTTTGTTTTTTTTTCATTTCCTACATTACTAATCCAAGGCGAAAACTTGGAACCTTTTTTGTGTTTTTTTTATTATTTTGTGTGCAAGGTTTTCCTTCCAAATGACCCACATCTCGTTCTTTAACGGAGATGATTTCCGTTATTGAAAAGGTCGGATGGAGTGTTTTTTAATAACACAAGTCGAGACTTGGATAATCATCCAAACCGGCTTTGCTCTACCCACCAATGATCAAGGCGAGCCCTTGGACTTCGACAAGTGGACCAATGCAACCAAGAAGCTAATCGAAGCCGATGCAAAGACAACCCAAATGTTGCAGTGTGGTCTATCCAAAGAGGAGCTCAACCGCATCAGACCCTTCATCACCGTAAAGGACCTATGAAACAAATTAATCGAGCTACACGAAGAAACACTCGATGCAAAGGTATGTAAAAGGGATTTAATTTTAAATAAACTATACAATCTAAAGATGCAGGATCACGAGACCACAACCCAATTACATGTGCGGATCTAAGAAATCGTCAACAGTCTTCACTTGATCGGGCAAGCCGTAGAGAACCAGGACCTTATAAGGTATGCTTTAAATGCTTTCCCTAGGAATACCTTATGGGCATTCATGGTTGATGGCTACAAGGTTTCTAAGGACCTTTCTAAACTTAGATTAGAACAATTATTTTCTGAATTTGAACTCCATGAACAGTCTAATTCAGCTCCCGAGAAAGGTATTGCCTTATTTGCAGGTTTAAAGGAGAAGGCCGCAAATAAACCACCACCCAAGGAAGAGGACGAATCCAAATCCGAATCCAAAGAGGAGGCCACATTAGTCAACATTGTGCGGAGAATAGTTTGACAAGAAAGAAGGTAATTGAAGAACGAGAACAAAGAGCAATTCAAGTTAAGGAGGCGGATAAAGCAAAAGTGATCAAGGAAAGCCTTCCATGTAACTTGGGACAACGGAGAAGAAGGCGTCGACATAGCCTACATGGCAAGACCGGAGGAGTCCGAGTCAGAATCCGAAGCCAAGTCTAACTATAATTTTGACTCCGACCCCGAAGATTACTTCAAGAGGAAACTCAAAGCCGGACCAAAAGGGAAAGTCAAGGTTAGCTGCTCTTTAATTAGTACACTTTACCTTACAATTAGAATGCTTACTAGGAAATTATCTAAGTCCGAGTCTAGGGTTGAGTCGTTACTTGAGGAGGTTGAAACCCTTAACCAAGAGGCTACTCTAACCTCTTCAACTAGTCAAGTTCAAGAGGGAAACTCAACCCAAGTTAAAAAGTTTGAAGAGGAGAATTCTCTCTTGAAAGACTGAGTTCAAGAGGTCGAGGCTAGGTTGGAAAGGTTCACGGTGGGATCTAAGAACCTTAACTGACTACTTGGAACCCAAAGAGCCATGTACAACAAAGCCGGACTCGGATTTAAATCAACAACTAGAAATAGGTCTTATATGTCTATTGTGAATCGTAGTCATCAAAGAGTCCAAGCATGAGTTCCAAAGGTTTTATTGAACTCACATATAAGGACTGATAAGTATTGGATTCCCCAGGAGAAAGTTTATTATTTGAATAGACCATATTGGTTCAATGGTCAAGGGGGAGCTAACACTAAAATAGTATACCCACTTCCTTAGCAAAACCATTGCATGATTCGTTATTTTATTTTAATTTTTAGAATGGCTAGAAAGGGAAAATAGTTAGTCAACTCTTGACAACATAGTATCAGGACACGGTGAGATGTTAGTATGTTAGGGAAACAAAGTCTCATGTATTTGAGCTAGATAAGGCGTATCTAGCTTGGTGCACTTGACCGAGTGGAACTAGCTGAAGCTACCTCACCGTATCCTAAACTAGTTAGACTAGGAAGTAACCCTAAGTGACTTAAGTGATATTTTCTTAAATTTGGCTTTGTCTAAGGAAGTGATCGTTGTTCTGATCAAAGAAGGCCCCTGTGCCTCGCCACGACCTAAAAGCCAATTTCTCGAAAAGTTACTTAACGATCTAAAGGTTAAATCCGAATCTAACCCAAGGTTGACTATCTTTAATTAATTTCAAATTATCTCACAAAACATATAAGGCGAACAAATTCTGAGACACATAGAATGGGTGAGATGTTAAGGATAATTGAAATATAACCTCTTCAAAATGCTACTTATTTTCTCAACTATTGTACTTAACGACTATTTACAACTCTTTAGGCCAAAGTTTAGCGCCCCCTACATCTCTTATACTTCATATATTTGACTAAGGTAGAGAGCAAACTAACCCTAAACCTTTAGATTATTGGTGCAGAGGACACACCTCGAACAAATCTATCTAACTACTGCAAGACGTATGCTTGGACTCATAGTTGATTTATCTAGATGCATGCATATATGATGTTGTTTTTAAACCCCTATTTTATATAAAAACTCCGACACATTTTTTGATTTATGAAAATAGGGGGAGAAAAGCGAAAGTTAAGGAGGAGTAATAGAAATTTATTTTTTTTTAAAAAAAAATTCAAAGTATCTCTTTCAAAACTCACATAGTGTTAAGGGGGAGTTGTTGAAAGGACATTTATCATTCACACTTGTTTTATGCTATAATTTTCCCCTTAACTTTGTATTGGTTTGCCATAGATCAAAAAGGGGGAGATTGTTGGTGCAGGGGCACTAGATAATCGAACCTAGGTTTTGATTATGACAAAGATCCAAAGTTAAGGTCATATTGTTATCTCATGAGCTGAATTAAGTGTGCAGGAAATGATTAAGCTAAGCTGAAGGTTAGCGACACCCGAAGAGAAACCGTGGTGGTCGGGCGACACCGGAAGAACTTCGTGGGAGTCGAAGAACCTAGGTGGAAGACCGGAAGCAAAGCGACAAGTCATAAAAGACCAGAGGTAAGCACGAGTATGAAGAGAGATGGTAAGGTCTTGTCCTCTGTACGAGGACAACCGTAGGCAGTGATTCGACTAAGACTTCCTGTGGAAGGTCTAGGTCGAGATCGTACGGTAAGAAATCATCGTATTTATCATTTTCCATGCTAACCTCTTACTACAGGAAAGTGGCCAGGCTGGCAGTCGATTGATGCTCATTAGTCGACTGATGGAAGGTATCAGTCAACTGATGGTGATGAATCAGCCTTTTGCGCTAGGTCAAAACGGATAATATTTGATGCGGCCACTTCACGATAAAATTTGGTACCACCTCGCGATCAGTTCCGAAAGATGAGGAGACTTATTCTGAGGCCAAACTCTATAAAAGGAGGGGAGGATTCCAACCCAAATATCAATCAAGATTATTCTTAAGTGCTCCTACAATGCCAAAGCTCCAACACCGTCATAAAGCCGATGCGACGCCAAGCTTTCATCCTCTTCGTCGACAGTAGTAGCAAGTAATATCTTTGGTTATTGTATTCTTTGTTTTAATAGTAATGAGGTGAGGTAGACTTGTTGCCTCATCCTCGTACTTTCGGTTTTGTGATCGTTATCTCCTACCTCCAACGAGGAGGAGATTTTATAGTGGATTGCCCCTTTGTATGTGGTCAAGGATCGTGAGGCCTTGGAGTAGCAACCGCTGGGTTGTAAACCAAGTAAAAATAAACTTGTCTTTTTATTTTTCCGCTGTGCTTGCTCATATATACAACGAACGAAATGAAAATTTTTTAAGATTGCTATTCACCCCCCCCCTCTCTAGCGACGCTTCTCGATCCAATAGTTACTTATATTTTACCCTCCTAGTACGCTGCTGCTCCTTCTCCCAAGTCATTGGCCGCACATGCAGATGCAGGATTTAAAGAGTCGAACCATCTGCTAAGCACATCCATCCTCGCTGCTAGGTGGTCCACGGAGTTGATAGCATATCATCCTGCTGCAGGAGCTGGGTGACTACGTTCGGAAGCCCATTGATGGTGGTTTTGGGCCACCTCTTCTATTAGCTCCTCCGCTTTCTCTATAGTCTTGTTCATGAGTGCTCCTCCTGCGGTAGAATCCAGGGACATCTTTGTGGCATACATGATCCCATTATAGAAGATGTGGATCACCAGCCACCTTTCCAGTCTATGATGGGGGCATTGGTAGAGTAGCCCCTTATAGTGATCCCAGGCTTCAAATAGGGACTCCCATTCCTTCTGACGGAAGCTCGTGATTAGATGGTGCATGTGGGCAGTCTTGCTTGGTGGGAAGTATTTATTTAAGAACTATTGCTCACATTGCTCCAATGTAGTAATGCTTCCCGAAGACAGGGAGTGAAGCCATGTCTTAGCCTTATCCCGCAATGAGAACGGGAATAGGCTTAGGCGGATTGCGCCTGCAAGGACTCCATTTATCTTCATCGTTGAGCAGATTTTCAAAAATACCTCCAGGTGCCAGTTCAGGTCTTCAGTCACAGCTTCCCCGAATTGACTCTGTTGGACCATATGTATGAGTGCGGGTTTCAGCTCAAAGTTGTTTGCCGAAATAGACGGTCCAACTATACTCGGCTAAATCCTCTAGCACTAGGGGCTGCGTAATCCCACAAAGGTTGACTACCTATATTCACCTCGAATGCAACTTGGTCCTCCATCTTCTTCTATTCATCTCTTCGGCAATGATAGGTTCGTTCAATTTCTAAATCGATCGGAATCAGACATTCCAATCCTAGGCATCTAAGCATACAAAGAACCCAGCCACAAAATTAGGAGTATTACCTAATGCTCAGAAATAAGAAATAAACTAATCTAGCTAACTAAATCAAATAAAGAAGAGCCAATAAGAAAATGTAGAACTTTTGCTAAAATAAAAAAATAACTAAATCTAGATATGGAAAATCAAAAACTAAAGTAAATAAAATAAAATAAAAAAATAAAAGAAAGTAATAAAAATAAAGCAAGTAAATAAATCTAATCCTAAGTCCGATCCAATTATCCACTTCTTGATTCGATATCGAATCAATCAGTCCCCGACAACGACGTCAAAAACTTGATGCACACGAACACGACCTCAAATTTCATGACGAAGACCGTCGAGAACTCGAAGCGCGTGCTCGCGCTCAACTCCTGTAAGTGCATGGGTGTCGTCAAGTAATAATAAGATTATCAATCCCACAGGGACTGAGATCTGAGTATCAATCTATTCGGTGGACGTTATTGTTCAGAATTCAATTCTAATGGTGGTGATTGCGAGGGTTGTCGGCGGTCTTAACTCAATTCAGTGTTGGATCGAGAAGCATCGCTAGAGGGGGGGGGGGTGAATAGCGATCGTAAATCTTTTCGACGTTTCATTCGAGTAAATAATTAAATGAGTAAGAGAAGCAGAAAATAAAGAGACACGTTTATTTTTACTTGGTTCACAACCCAACGGTTCTACTCCAAGGCCCTATCGGTCCTAGACCGCGTACGGAGGGCAAAGCACTATAACGTCTCCTCCTCGTTGGAAGTAGGAGACAACGATCACAAAACCGAAATTACGAGGATGAGGCAACAAGCCTACCTCACCTCGTTACGAATAAAAACAACGAATACAATATCAAAAATATATTACTAGATGCTGCTGCCGACGAAGAAGATCTAAACTTGTTGTCGCGTCGGCGTTATGACGGTGTTGGAGCGTTGGCGTTGTAGGAGCACTTGATGAATAAACTTGATGATGTTTGGAGTTGGAATCCACCCCTCCTTTTATAGATTTTGCCCTCTGAATATGTCTCCTCTTTTTTCGGAACAGATCACGAAGTTGTATAATTTTTATCGCGAAGTGGCCGCGTCAAACTTTATCCGTTTTGACCTAGCACAAAGGTTGATTCGTCGCCATCACCGATCGTGATGACTCCCATCACGATCGCCTAATGGCCGATCATGATCGCCGGCTGGCCACTTCCCTGCAGTGAGAGGTTAGCTCGGAAAATGATAAATACGACGATTTCTAACCGTCTGATCTTGACCTAGACCTTCCACAAGAAGTCTTAGTCGGATCGTCGCCTACGGTCGTCCCCGTACAGAGGACACGACCTTACCATCTCTCACTCACACGAGCTTACCTCGATACTTACTGTGTCGCTTTCGCTTCCGGCCTTCCACTCGATTCCTTCGGCTCCCTCCGAAGTAACTCGAGTGTCGCCCGACCACCGCCGCTTCCTCCGGGTGTCACTAGCCTTCAGCTCTAGCTTTAGTACTTTTCTGCATACTCGATTTAGCTCGTGAGATAACGATGTAAACTTAACTTTGTGTCTTTGCCATAATCAAAACACAGGTTCGATTATCTGGTGCTCCTGCACAAACAATCTCCCCCTTTTTGATCTATGGTAAACCAACACAAAGTTAAGAGAAATTAAAGCATAAAACAAGTATAGTAAATTATGAATGTCATTTTCAAAAACTCCCCCTTAACCCTAGGTGAGTTTTGAAAGAGATGCTTTAGTTTTTAAAATTAAATAAATTTTGTGTTACTCCCCCTTAACTTTCGCTCTTCTATCCCTTTTGCCATAAGTCAAAAAAGTATGTTGGGGTTTTTGTATAAAATAGGGGTTTAAAAACAATATCGTATATGCATGCATCTAGATAAATCAAATATGAGTCCAAGCATTCGTCTAGCAGTAGTTAGATAGATTGGTTCGAGGTGTGTCCCTCTGCACCAATAATCTAAAGGTTTGTAATATAACCCTTAGGGTTAGTTTGCTCTCCCCCTTAGTCAAATATAAGAAGTATAAGAGATGTAGGGGGCGCTAAACTTTGGCCTAAGAGTTGTTAAGTACAATAGTTAAGAAAATAAGTAGTATTTTGAAGAGATTATATTTCAATTATCCTTAACATCTCACCCATTCTATGTATCTCATAATTTGTTCACCTTATATGTTTTGTGAGATGATTTTAAATTAATTAAAGATAGTCAACCTTGGGTTAGATTCGTATTTATCCTTTAGATCATTAAGTAACTTTTCGAGAAATTGGCTTCCAGATCGTGGCGAGGCACAGGGGTCTTCTTTGATCGGAATAACGACCACTTCCTTAGACAAAGCCAAATTCAAGAAAATATCACTTAAGTCACTTAGGGTTACTTCCTAATCTAACTAGTTTAGGATACGACGAGGTAGCTTCATCTAGTTCCACTCGGTCAAGTGCACCAAGCTAGATACGCCTTATCTAGCTCGAATACACGAGACTTTGTTTCCCTAACATACTATCATCTCGCCGTGTCCTGATACTATGTTGTCAAGAGTTGACTAACTATTTTCCCTATCTAGCCGTTCTACAAATTAAAGTAAAATATTCAATGGTTTTGCTAAATAAGCGGGTATACTATTTTAGTGTTAGCTCCCCCTGGACCATTGAACCAATATGGTCTATTCAAATAATGAATTTGATCCTGGGGAATCCAAAACTTATTAGTCCTTATATGTGAATTCAATAAAACCTTTGGGACCCATGCTTGTACTCTTTGATGACTACAATTTACGATAGACATATATGACCTATTCATAGTCGTTGACCTAAATCTGAGTCCGACTTTATTGTACACGACTCTTTGGGTTCCAAGTAGTCGGTTAAGATTCTTAGATCCCAACGTGAACCTTTCTAACGTAGCCTCAACCTCTTGAACTCAGTCTTTCAAGAGAGAATTCTCCTCCTCAAGTTTTTTAATTTGGGTTGAGTTTCCCTCTTGAACTTGACTAGTTGAAGAGGTTAGAGTAGCCTCTTGGTTAAGGGTTTCAACCTCCTCAAGTAACGACTCAACCCTAGACTTGGACTTAGTTAATTTCCTATTAAGCATTTTAATTGTATTGTAAAGGGTATGAATTAGTGAGCGACTAACCTTAATTTTCTCTTTTGGTCCGGCTTTGAGTTGCTTCTCGAAGTAGTCCTCGAGTTCGGAGTCGGTGTTGTAATTGGATTTGGATTTGGACTCTGACTCGGACTCTTCGGGTTTTGCCATGCATGCTATGCCACCGCCTTCTTTGTTGTCCCATGTTGCATGAAAAGCCTTCTTTTGATTTGATTTGAATTGTGCCCTCTTTTGATTCTTTAGTAGCCTCCTTTCCCTCCGAATGATCTTCCGCACTACGTTCACTATTGCTTCCACCTTTTCGGATTCGGACTCTGATTTGTCTTCGGGTTCGAGTCCATCTTCTTGGATAGTAGGTGGCTTGCTTCTTTGTCCTGCGAGTAGAGCAATACCTCTCTCGGCCCGGACCACGTTAGTTTGCTCGTGAAGTTCAAACTCGAAAAATAATTCGTCTAACCTAAGCTTTGAAAGGTCCTTAGAGACCTTGTAGGCATCTACCATGGATGCCCACAAGGTAGTCCTAGGAAATGAATTAAGAACGTACCTTAGTAGGTCACAGTTTTCGACCTTGTGTCCGATGGTGTGCAGGACGTTGACAATGTCCTGGACGTGGGCATGTAGTTGCGTCGCCGTCTCGTGTTCCTGCATCTTAAGGTTATACAACTTATTGAAAAGAAGGTCACATTTACATACCTTAGCATCGGACGTTCCTTCGTGTAGCTCGATTAATTTGTTCCATAGGTCCTTGGTGCTAATGAATGGTCCGATGCGGTTGAGTTCCTCTTTGGACAACCCGCATTGCAATATTTGAGTTGCTCTTGCATCGACTTCAATTTGCCTCTTGGTTGCGTTAGTCCACTTGTTGAAATCCAAGGGCTCTCCTTGATCATTGGTGGGTAGAGCAAAGTCGGTTTGGATTATTATCCAAGTCTCAACTTGTGTTTTCAAGAAACACTCCATCCGACCTTTCCAATAACGGAAATCATCTCCGTTAAAGAACGGAGCTCGGGTGGTGCTATACCCCTCAATGTGAGCCATTAAGTATCTTGCAAAACACGAATAAAAACCAAAGGGAATTCCAAGACTTGGTCTTGGATTAGTAATGCGGGAAATAAATAGGAAATAAACATAATTAAATGAGAAAAATAAGAAACTAACAAAAACTAACAACTTACGACCTTCGATGTCCCTGAAAGGGTACTAGACGTTGGATTTTGGGTCTGGAAACAGCTTGTTATGAGGGTAAACCCTGATAAGAAATGTAGATCTCTCAGAGAGCTTCGATTTGGTAGGTAGATCGTTATGTGAGTCAACTTGTGCGAAAAGTTATGGCCGTTTTACCATCGGCTACTCCAAGAGAGAAAACTTGCAAGCACACAACCAAAAGAAACGTACCAAGACTTCGTCTTGGATTAGTAGTGCGGGAGGAAAAAGACAAAAAAAAATATGAATAAAAAAATACGAACAGAAAACCAAAACGTGCTAGATCGATGGTTTCACCAAATCTTAGCGCCCCCGCTCTGATACCAATTGTTGGATCGAGAAGCGTCGCTAGAGGGGGGGGGGGTGAATAGCGATCGTAAATCTTTTCGACGTTTCGTTCGAGTAGATAATTAAATGAGTAAGAGCAGTGGAAAATAAAGAGACACATTTATTTTTTACTTGGTTCACAACCCAACGGTTGCTACTCCAAGGTCCTATCGGTCCTAGACCGCGTACGGAGGGCAAAACACTATAACGTCTCCTCCTCATTGGAGGTAGGAGACAACGATTACAAAACCGAAATTACGAGGATGAGGCAACAAGCCTACCTCACCTCGTTACGAATAAAAACAACGAATACAATATCAAAAATATATTACTAGATGCTGCTGCCGACAAAGAAGATTTGAACTTGTTGTCGCGTCGGCGTTATGACGGTGTTGGAGCGTTGGCGTTGTAGGAGCACTTGATGATGTTTGGAGTTGGAATCCACCCCTCCTTTTATAGATTTTGCCCTCTGAATATGTCTCCTCTTTTTTTGGAACAGATCACGAAGTTGTATAATTTTTATCGCGAAGTGGCCGCGTCAAACCTTATCCGTTTTGACCTAGCGCAAAGGTTGATTCGTCGCCATTAGTCGACTGATGACTCCCATCAGTCGACTGATGAGCATCAGTCGATTGCCCAATGGCCAGCAGTCCACTACCAGCCTGGCCACTTCCCTACAGTGAGAGGTTAGTTCAGAAAATGATAAATACGATGGTTTCTAACCGTCCGATCTTGACCTAGACCTTCCACAAGAAGTCTTAGTTGGATCGCCGCCTACGGTCGTCCCCGTACAGAGGACACGACCTTACCATCTCTCACTCACACGAGCTTGCCTCGATACTTACTGTGTCGCTTTCGCTTTCGGCCTTCCACTCGATTCCTTCGGCTCCCTCCGAAGTCACTCGAGTGTCGCCCGACCACCGCGGCTTCCTCCGGGTGTCGCTAGCCTTCAGCTCTAGCTTTAGTACTTTTCTGCATACTCGATTTAGCTCGTGAGATAACGATGTAAACTTAACTTTGTGTCTTTGCCATAATCAAAACACAGGTTCGATTATCTGGTGCCCCTGCACCAACATACAGTGTCACACGGAAGAAGAAAAAAGCTTACTACGAGTCTTGAAAAGGAATTCTAGGATTTCGATTTCGCTTGTGTATCGCAAAACATGCTATCAATTGGGCGTTGTCTAAACATCTAACTATGGGCTTGTTGAAGGGACATCATACACTCCCCCGATGAGCTTTCGCATCTATCGGGATCAATCTCTACCTTACGAGGACGGGATAGGAGGTACGAGGATGTCGAATCAATCCCTGTGACGAATCATTTCCAATTCAATCGCACCCTTCTATCCACAGTTACAGGAGATGAGGCCAACCCCTAGGTTCCTTTTTAATTCTTCTAAATCTTAGATACGAGGGCTGTCACCCCTCGTATTGGCTAAGCACAGTAGATAGAAAACCAAAACACATAGATATCGGTCTAAGCTAATACCAATTGCAAATACAAACTCAAGATCAGAATTTAATTTGGAATAACATGTTCTACACACACAAACTACTCTCTAATCCTAGAATCAAAGGATTTACTCCATAAATACGAGAGAAGAAACACAAAGCATGATCATATTCGTATAAACAATGGATATTATGCAAAGAACAAAAATTATAATGCAATGTGGCCCTTCTCTCCAGCGTTGAAGTGAAGAACTTGAATCTCCGGCATCTTTCTTCCTCCATGTTGCGAGTTCCCGAAGCATTTTGGGGCTTCAGAGTGCCATCCCAGTTGTCGTGCCTCCCCCTAGGGTTTGAGCGTAGCTTCCTTTATATAGACATGTGGCTGGATCCTCTCGAAATCTGAAAAAAACCTTGATCGTGTCAAGTTGTTTGGCCGCCACACAACCATGTGAAAACACATGGCCAAGCCATGAGTGAGGCTGTGGTGGCCATCTTCGAACCCTAGATACGACCGTGTGTAGCCACACACCCTAGTCGTGTCCCCCTCCGTGTCCAGTTGCCAAATGCCTCCTTTTCCTCCGAAAGCGTGTCATTTTCCCCATGGAATGCTATCCTGCACACAAAAGTACAACGAGCATATCTCCGAACCAGAAAATAGGAAATGCATGAAAAATAAAGTAAAATATACATGTAACAAACATAAAAAGAAATGAGATGTGAGCGAAAACTACTCCTAAAATCCTATATGTTTTGCTCACATCAAGAACTCATGCTTATACCCTTGTTCTAAGAAAATTTTTGAGAAGTTAGAATTCTCAAATTCTCTACCATGATCACTACGGATCCGGTTGATTTTGAGATTTCTTTCATTCTCTACTCTTTTGCTAAAACTTATGATTATTCCTAGGGTATCATCCTTATGTTTCATAAAGTAAACCCATGTATACCTAGAAAAATCATCAACTATGACTAAACAATATTTACTACCATTCAATGAAGAAGTACTATGACAATCAAATAAATCCAAGTGTAAAAGCTCTAAAGGTAATGAAGTGCTATTTAGAGTTTTACCTTTGTGTGATGATTTTGATTATTTTTCTTCTTGGCATGTATCACACATCTTGTCTTTAATGTACTTGATCTTTAGTAACCCCTTCACTAACTCCATTTTAGCTACCTTGGCTATGTTCTTCATATTGATATTCCCTAACCTTCTATGCCATAGCCACCCTTCCTCTTCTTTTGCCATAAGACACTTAGTGGAAATGTTAGAAGCATAGGATAAATCAACATAATAAATATTGGATTTCCTATATCCAACTAACATGCAATCATTCAATTTCTTGTTTATAATAAAACACTTTGTGGAATTAAATTTAACATTAAAATCGGCATCACAAAGTTGGCTAACACTAAGTAAATTGAATTTCATATTTTTAACTAAAAAAACTTTATGAATAATAAGTTTTGGAGATACCTTAATTGTACATTTGCTTAGAATTTTGAGTTTACCACTATTCCCAAAGGACACGGTTCCCTTGCTAATGTAGTTGATTGTGGAAAACTTGCTCACATCTCCGGTCATATGTCTTGAGCAACCGCTATCCACAATCCTCAAACTTGGTCCACCTACCTATATAACATGAAAAACAAATTCCTTAGGTACCCAAATTTTTGGACCGGTAGCATCAATCAAAAATATCTTGGGAACCCATGCCTTCTTGACCTTACCCTTAGTTGTTGCCTTTCTACTAATAAGGGAGATATATGCTACTTACTTGTCCTTAGGTCTATATCCTATGCCGACCTTGTTATAAATGACCCTTTGGTCCCTAAGTATCATATCAAGGTATTTAGACCCACTAGTGAATTTTTCTAAGCATGTCCTTAATTCACAAACTTCATTTTAGAGTTTTTCATTTTCCTTTCTAAACATGCAAAAATCATTACAATCATTACATGAAGGTTCTGCATTTTTAATTGCCCTAATTTCTATCTTCAAGTCCTTAATCCTAGATTTTGATTTATCTAAAGTATTTTTAAGATATGCAATGGTTTTATATAATAATTCTACTCTAGGGGAGTCCTTTACCTCATTGTCACTAGATGATGATTCGTCGCTTGAGGAAGACTCTTCTTGGCTTGATGCTTCAGTGTCATCTTCCAAGGCCATGAGTGTCATGTTGCGTGTGACGTGGCATAGCTCTTCATCATCGGATGAGTCTTCAATACTTTGTGTGTCCCACGTTTGTACTAACATGGCCTCCTTCTTTTTCTTTTCCTTCTTGTCCTTCTTCTCCTCTTTTTCCTCCTTCTTCTTTGGCTTCAGGCAATTTGGCTTGATGCACCCCTTTTTATTGCAACCATAACAAGTGACATTAGTGGTAGAAATTAAACTACTAGATGATTTACCTTTTGAGGATTGGAACATCCTCCTAACATCCTTCTTGGTGAGCCTTCTTGATTTCCCACCAAACCTCCTGACGTAGTGCGCCACTTCACTTGTAGATAACTCCTCATCGCTACTAGAAGACTCATCCTCTGACTAAGATGATGAGGAAACCTCCTTCTTCTCCTTCTTACCTACAACAAGAGCTATACATTTCTCCTTTGGTGAAGTGTTAGCTTATTCATGTAACTCAAACTCACAAAATAATTCATCTAATTTAACTAAAGAAAAGTCCCTAGAAACTTTATAAGCACTACCATTGATGCCCATAGAGTTGTTCTAAGAAAGGCTTGAAGAATGTACCTTACCAAATCGCGATTGTCCACCTTCTCACCTATAATATGTAGCCCATTGACGACCTCCTTGAATCTACCTTGAATTTGGCTCATGATCTCGTTGGTCTTCATACTAAAGCTTTGGAGTTGACCTATTAATAGGTCCCTCTTGGCTCTCCTTGTCTCCTTGGATCCTTCATTAAGTTCAATGAGCTTCTCCCAAAGCTCTTTTGCGGAGTCGAAGGGTCCTACTTTGCTCAATTTCTATTTAGACAAACCACATTAGAGTGTGGTTGTTGCTTTGGCATTGGCTTGAGCCTTCTTTGCCATTTCCCTTGTCCAATCTTTAGGTGGTAATGGTGCTCCAAATTCGTCCATCAACTTCTTGAATCCGTCCACTACACTAAATTAATTTTCGATGTCATTCATAAGATAATATTCCATCCTGCCTTTCCAATAGGCGAAGTTGTTGCCGTCGAAGAAAGGTGGTCACGCCGTGTTATAGCCCTTTTGAAATGCCATTGCTTCGGTTGATGGTTAGATCCTCTGATGTGATCCGGGCTTTGATACCACTTGTTGAGGATCCTTGGATGGCTAGAGAGAGATGAATAGCCTCTCTTGAATTCTACAATTATGTTAGCGGAAGCAAAAATAAATATGAAAGAAATTAAGAGACAATATTACAATCACTAATAAGGAAGTTTAACATGGTTTGGAGATTATGCTCCTACTCCACGGTGATCCGTAAGGTGGATCAACCCTAGCAAATCTTCCACTAAAAGCCTCCTTTTGATGATCACACCAAGGTGGAAAAGCCTTCTTTATAATGCACTCTTCTTCTTACAAATGATGAAAGTTAAGAATAGAGAAGAAGAGATTTGAAAGCACTAAAAGACTTAGAGAAAAACTTAGTGACTTGAGAGCATAGTTTGGAATGAGAACACTAGCCCTCTCAAGCTCCCCAATGCCTCTTTTTATAGAGAAGAGGCTGATTTTTCTATTGGGGTTGTAACAGTCGATTGATCAAGCTATCAATCGACTAATGTTGTAGCTGACCTCATCCAACGGCTTCTGACGAAGCCTGATCTGCGGTCGTCACACCTCAACGGAACCTTGATCAGTCGACTGATCGAGCCATTAGTCGATTTCTCCAAGCAATCAGTTGACTCAAAATGTTTCTGTGCTAGTGTCCACTTATAACAGTCGACTGCTAGGGTATAGCAGTCGACTGATGGTGGACTCGTCGACTGCTAAACCTTAGCAATCGACTGTTGGACCACAGAATTTAGCCGTCTTCAGTTGACTGACTGATCAGTCGACTAGGACAAAGTACAAGTTGACTGACACACTTCAAGTATGATCAAATAATACTTGAAATCAACTTCCTACACCTAGATTCAACCTTTCTGCTCTTCCTTCAACCTTGCGCCTCCAGGATCTCTCCGAGTCTGCGACTCCTTCATCCTTGCGCTTGCTTCCAAGAGCTTCCCTCGGTTTCGTCATGTCTTGGGTTTCTCTTTTGCCAAAGTCCGCTTGGACTTTATGCCTCCAAGACTACATGCTTGGACTTACGCTGTCAAGACCTTGCCTTTGGACTTCCTTTGCCAAGGTCCGCTTAGACTTTATACCGCCAAAACTACATGCTTGGACTTATGCTGCCAAGACCTTCCCTTGGACTTCTCTTACCAAGATCACACTTGGACTTTTCTTTATTAAGTCTTTACACTTGGATTTTCCTGTTACTTAACACATTCACGGTTAGATCACAAATATTGCCTAACTATAAATGATTATCCAAACATCAAAATATATAAATTCTTGGGGCATTGTTGCACCAACATAAACTATCCTCCATAAACTTCTTAATTGTTGAACGAAGGAGCAAGGTCACGTGTCCTGAAGAAATTACTTTTAACCTTCCTAGATCTAAAATCATTACTAAACATGATTATTTTAGGGAGTTCTCACAAGTTAATATCTGAGATATATTGATAGAGGAAGCTAACATGGTAATTTGTATCAAGCTAGAAAAATATAAATTATCTAAAACAAAAAAGATTAAAAGTAAAGAATCAATTAAATAGAAAAGTGATCATGCAACAACTAAAATCAGTTTTAAGTACAACCTAAGCAGATTCAAATTTGGGCTATCATTTAATTTCAATACCTTCCTCAAGTTCAAAAATAGTTTCAAAAGTTGAGAAATACTATCGAATTTCATCAATACAACCCATATTAGAGAGAGATCACCAATAAGAAATGAACCTTAGTAGTAAATGTACAGGCTGCACTAAATTAAATAATGAAACAAAACACCTACAACTGTACATCTTGCAAAACTTGGCACAAAACAGTGTAAACCTGATATTCTGTCAATTCAATAGATATTGTCCAATTTATTGACTAAAAAAGTCTCCTAGAATCTATAGATTAATAAGTTCTGGATAGAAACAAATGCATATTGCACCATCTAATTAGAAAAATAATATATATCAACAAGACACACCCTACTGTCTCATCACCTCCCCAATCTGATTCATAGCCAATTACAACAACCCTTGATCAACTAACAACAATTAGAATTATTCAACATGGAGAGGACCTAGGTAGAGATTGAAACACATGCAATCGAACAACATACTTTCCATAAATCTCAAAGGGAAAATTCTAGTAATAACATATCAAACTACTGAAACTATTCCAATGGAAAAGTAACCCTCGATGGGAACATCAAATCTGATGAATAATAGCCCCAATAATATGACAAAATATTAGATCGGGTGAATGATAATATCAATAATATAACATAATATCAGATTTGGTGAATGATAGTACTAATAATATGACACAATATCAAATCTGGCAAATGATAATACCAATAGTGTGATAGAATATCAGATCTGGCAAATGCTAATACCAATAATACGATAGAAACTTGATCTGGTGAATGCTAGCAGATTCAAAAATCACAGCGATCCCAAAAATTCATGATACCAATATCTAAGAATTGAGTCATTGAAGCTAGAGCAGAGGATGATGTGTTGAACCCTAGCAAGAGCTAACAACTTTTTGTTTAGATTTTCGCAGACAGTGCCAATTTGATGGTGTTCCTTTTTTTTTAACATGCTCGGATCCCTCCTCCTCTTTCATTGGTAAGAAGCAAAATATGTAAGATATATGAAGTTGTTGTTAGGGTTTCTGATATGCAATAAAATAGAGCGTTTAGGGATGGGTCGACTTTATCGGCGTGACCCCTTCGACGCTCAAGTCAGTGTCCATTAAAGAGACAAGGAGAGTGTTAGTGCCTATAAGATTCACATATCTCCACAATAGTATGATATTGTCAACTTTGGACCTAAACCCTCATGGTTTTGATTTTGGGCTTTACCCAAAAGACCTCATACTAATGGAGATATATTTTCATCTTAAAAGTATATGATCTTTTTCATGTCTTACCAATGTGAGACTTTTATTGTATTCTCATACTCCCAATAATCCCCTCCTCAAACGAAGGACCACATTGAACCCCTCTCAAGTCCATTTATCCTTGAAGGACTTCCTCTGCTTGATGTCCGATCCTTAACCCACCAGAACTTCTTGCCAATTGTCTGGTCCTCTTGACCTAGTTGGACTTCATGTCAGTTGTCCAACCGAACTAGACTTCCTGCTAGTTATTCGGTCCTCCCTACCCAACTGGACGTCCTATTTGGTGTCTAGTTTTCTTGATCCGGACATGGGAGCTCCACTTCCTTCATTCGAGGTTCATGGTTTGATATGGATCATGACTCTGATAATAATTGTTAGTGCCTATAAGATTCACATATCTCTACAATAGTATGACATTGTCCACTTTGAGCCTAAACCCTCATGGTTTTGATTTTGGACTTTACCTAAAGGGCCTCATACCAATGGAGATATTTTTTCATCTTATAAGCATATGATTTTTTTCCATATTTTACCAATGTTGGACTTTGATTGTATTCCCATACTCCCAACAAAGAGTATAGTAAAAGACAAGAATAAAGGAAGGAACTTAATGAAGAAGAGTTATCTCCGTGTATCAGATAGAGAAAATATCCCTCCTTTACATCCTCATCTTTGCCCCTTTATATAAGAGTAGCCACCGCCCTTCTCCCCAGCTTAATTGAATATAATGTCCTTTAAGATATTAGAAAATAATCATCGTGCACGATGAAGAATGAGATGAGGAAACTGGTGATCGGGCGATTGAGAAAGTATAAATGTGAGGACTATCACCAGGCAGTCGACTACCATAATGAAGCAGTCGACTGATACTAAATAAAAGTTTGGGCTCGGCTAGAAAGAAGGTACTTAAGAAATATATAGGCTGGTCGGGAAATACATTGGTTGGTCGAGAAATACATAGGTTGGTCGGAAAATACATAGCCCTAGTTGGGAAATACATAGGTTGGTCGAGAAATACATAGACTTGTCGAAAAATATATAGGCTGGTTGGAAAATACATAGTCTGATCGAGAAATACATATACTGATCGAGAAATAGCTCGACACGTAAGCTAGACCTGGGCAGTAGTCTAAAGGCTTCGTTGAGCTATGCCACTTCTTTGCAAGCAAACATTCCAATGAAAGTCTTCCGGTCGGGGGATCGAAGCGCAACCGACTAGAGTTCAAGTCATGCCTGGCCGGCTTTCCTTTACTTGAATGAATGTCGATGACCGATGAATTATAATAGAAGTGGAGTTGCGAGCAGACCTAAGCCTAGCCCTCAAATATATTATGTAATTTAAGGCTACTTGATGTGGCGAGGAAGATTTGTTCACCTCCTTTCGATGCGATGAAGCACAAAGGGAGCTTTGGGTGGGAGTTTCTCACAGGCCACAACAGTAAAGATGAGAAGACCAAGCAAAGAAATGCAAACCAACACAGGCAATGAAAACTAGAACACAGGATGTAACGTGGTTCGGAATAAGTATTCCTACTCCACGGAGGTGAGCTTTCTCACCAAATGCAGTGCCCAAGCACCTTTAACTATGAACGCCCTCCTTTCCAGAAAGGAGACTTCCCAAGGTGGAGGAGAAAATCTCTTACAGTTCAACCCCAATACAAGAAAGAGTACACGCAGTGCCAAAGCAAAAATCACTCCTCTCCATCTCCGGCGTGATGGTGGTAGCTCTCCTTCTCCTCCTCTGTCTTCGTTTCTTGCCAGTTGGAATAATGCGGATCCCCTTCCTTCTGTCCTCCTCCTCTCTTTTATCCTCCTTCTCTGATCCATCATTACCTCGCGGGCTGTCCCCATCGTACATGTGGCCACCACGTCCACCTGGAGAATAATTCTGTTACAGATACGAGGAGCAAAGGCTCCTCGGAATATTATGTGGGGACCCCTCCTTCTGATACATAACACCTTTTCATCTACCTTTCTGGTAACTAGGTTAACCTGTCTCCCTCAACCATCCGCTTTTGGCGAAACTAACTTAGGTCTATAGCTCACGGGTGGCCTAGCCCTTGGGCTCCTTACCAGCCCGAACCAACTTCCCTTCTTCCCCCACCGAACTACCTCCGGACTGACTAGGGCGAGCTGATTCTTATCCATCCCGTCTGCCTCTAGGCTTATCTAGCCGAACCGATTCTTGCTTATTTCTCAGCGAAGTGCCTCTCCCTGCCTCCGCTTTGCCATGTCGATTACCTTCACTAGCTCTCCCGCGCCAATTATTTCAGGCGCTTGCGCCCGAACCGTTCCTCTCTTTTTTCTCCGCTGAACCCGCTAATTGGTTCGGGTAACGCCTTGCCCGTGAGCCCTCCTATCTAGTTCATAGAGAAGAGGTAACGGTGGTATCATTAGTCAACCCCAAAAAATAGTTAAGCGAAGTTATAAGCTTGACTTTCCAACTATATAAGGTTCAAATTTACTCCTCTTATATCTCCACCGCATATACTTGAGGCGGCCTAATGGGCCCATGGGCCCCGCTTCTCCTTTTCTCCCCTATAGTCGAACCGTCACAAAAACCCTATATAAGCCTCTGCCTTTTTCTTTTAGGTATTACTTAGTGTGCCTAACAATCCCGTCTCTTCAACTTCTTCCTTCCTGCGGTTTTCACTGGCGGCGTTTCAGCGACCCAACCCTTCCTTTCTTACACGCTCCTCCTCTCACCCCCAAATAAGTATTCTGTTCTGTTTTATACCTATGACCCCTAAGACCATTACCTCACCTGCGTGGTATGAGCACACCATAACCCAACTAGACTACGACCATTATTTCTTTAACCTTAAGGACAGGTTTATAGACCCTTCCCTGAAATGCTGCTTTACGACCAAGATGCATCGACCACACTGTCCTCCTCCTGGTTTAACTTGCTTCTTCTCCGAACAGTTCCTCAATGGACTGTCTCTACCAGCACCTTCCTGTTAGGAATATTGTCACGGCTAGAGGGGGGGGGGTGAATAGCGTTTCGCCCAATCGTGGATGGAATTCAATCTCGTTCGTGTCTACAATTTCGTTAGCGCAGTGGAATATATATAATAATAAAAGCAATAACGAAATGGACACAACACAAATCACAACAAGAGCATATAACGTGGTTCGGAACCGAACTGGTTCCTACTCCACGGATTGGGTTCGTACGAACCCTAGCGATGCCACAAACACCACTAACCAATAAAACTCCTTCTTGACACAAGTCAAGGGTGGAGAAACCCCTTACAAGTAATCTTACAACAATAAGATATGAAATACAAGTAAAGAAAAGACTTTACAACACTTGTTTTGATTGCTTGAATGCTTGGTTGCTTACTTGCACTTGGAGACCTGATTTGCACCAACAAATCGCCCCAATAGCCCTCAAGAACCGATACCAAAATTCTCCATCACGAGCTCCTTATAAAGCTTCAACCTGTGCTGGAAAAGGTCGATCAGTCGACTGATCGGGACCATCAGTCGACTGATGCCACTGTTGTCGTGAGACAACGGCTAGATCCACGCTGGATAAGTCCAACGAAACCTTCATCAGTCGACTGATCATGACCATCAGTCGACTGATGGAGCCTTCACTCGACCAGTCGAGTCTTGACTCCATTCTATGCCGAATACGAGCACCCCGATCGGTGATCACACGATCAATCGATCGCTCGAGCTCATCGATCACGCCGACCTATGGCGATCATCGCTAGGCCATAACCCGCAGTCAAACCCTAGTTAACTCGGTCCAGTCGACTGCCACATGGCACCAGTCGACTGGCACACCTCAAACATGAGGTTTTAACCCAAGTATGGTTCCCCCATACTTGCTAGACCACCCTTAGCCTAGACCTAAGCCTCCTAGCCACCTCCATCAGCCTCACGCCTCTCGGATCCCTCCAAGTCATCCATGACTTATTCATCCATCGCGCTAGCCTTCAGGTGCTTCCGTCGGCTATGTCATGCTAACGGTGTCTACACCGCCAAGGCACATTGGACTTACGCCGCCAAGACTCCGCTTGGACTTTACATCGCCAACCATTGGACTTATGCTGCCAAGTCTATCGCTTGGACTTTACGTCGCCAATATCAATCCCCTTGGACTTTCTCTTGCCAACCCATGTTGGACTTTCCATGCCAAGACCATGCTTGGACTTTCCTTGCCAACCCATGTTGGACTTTCCATGCCAAGTACTCAAGACTTGGACTTTACCTTGCCAAGACCCATGCTTGGACTTTCCCTTGCCAACCCATGTTGGACTTTTCATGCCAAGACCCATGCTTGGACTTTTCATGTGCCAAGTGTCCCACTTGGACTTTCCATGCCAAGTACTCAAGACTTGGACTTTACCAAATGACAATTACATTTTCATATGTTTTTGTCGAAATATCAAAACATAACTCGAGTCAAACTCGAGTCCTGGTCAATCGTGACCTGGGCCGATTGCACCAACAATCTCCCCCTTTTTGATGTTTGACAAAAACCAAACAAATTATTGAGTTAGAACACTAACTCAAATCCCTTACCAATTATAAACATTCTCCAAATGTTCTCCCCCAAACATTCTCCCCCTTTTTGACTAACATCAAAAAGGTTTTCTCGCCAAGGAGGTCAATGTCTCATGTCCCAATGAGATCTTACAATCTCCCCCTTGATCCAACAATACTTAGGATGCCTACCATCTTCCTAGTGATAAGTCCAATATCACTCAAGAGAGACAATCCCATTTACTCTCCCAATTTCCAAATTGGGTCTCTCAAAAGTCCCATCAATTTCCCAATTGATGTCATATTCTCCCAATAATTTCTCCTTTTCAAGGAGAAAAACACATCCATCATCCCAAGATGGATACCTCCCCCTAAAGGCTTGCTCCCCCTTGACCATTGCACCAACAATGTCCTTGGGCAGTCCCTAAGCCAATAGGAACTCTAAACCATCAAAATTAAGATTAGAAATTCAATATAGAACTTTCCAACACCTTAAAATTGATACAAACCCTAAATACTTCTCCTAATCCATATCCAATGGATTTTCACCCTTTATAATGCTTCCCAAAGCATATCCTAGGGTTAGGAGTGATTAGGGGTCATAACCATAGCTGAAATCGGGTTAAACAACCTTGTTTACCCCGAAATCAAGCTACAATGAGTGATTTAGAAATCACGACAGGCACCATCCATCGATCGCCACCAGTAGATCGATAATCAAAATCTCGATTTTCAATTATCAGAAATGAGTTTTGAAAAATCATAACTAATTATACGTATATCGAAAAATTATGAAATTTGATACGTATAATACTTATGACTAATACAATGGGTGGAAAAAGTTTGAAAATTATTTTACCCATAAAATAGTGAAATTGGCACAAAGTTCAAAACCATTGAAATTTTCAATGTTTTGGTCCTACTTTGTATCAACTTCATCAATGGTGATTGCTATCAAAAGATAGGCTTCACCAAGGTTTTCTAAAATGATTTTAAAATGTTTTCAAAACCTTATCTTGGATCATATTCCTTGGGCTCTATGTACATGACTTGTACACATGCTCTCCCAATGATCCACATGTTGAGTTAAAATGAGTTTGGGTTCAACTAGATGCAACAACTATGCACCTTGAACTTAACTCATATCCTAGCATCTCACATGTATCTAGGGTGTATAAATACACATACATGTCAATGTGATGTGAGATGTGGGTTTTGTTCTCCCTAATCTAGGGTTTCATGTATTTTCCTAAGGCAACTCTACTTGATTCCCTTATAAATGGGACTCCAAGTCATGCCATAGTCCTTATATCAATTTTTAATCAATTAAATGCATGAAATGATCATGGCATAATAATAGCAATAATTAAGCATGGCCAATGATCATGATGTCATGGCATAATATGAAATCTAAAAACACATGACATTTATCCTTAATCCCTAAGCATACTCATGACATATAAATGATAGAACATAAATATGATGTCATGTCATGGCATATGACAAACAAATCATGGCAAGTAAAAAGTATAGGTATAAGTATACCTAAATTTTAATATTAATTGTCATTTCATATAATTAATTATATTTTTCCATATTTCTATTTTTCTCCTAAGTGTGCCAAAAACCCAAAATGGCACACTAACCTCTAAACCTAAATTGTGCCAATTTTGATCATTTTATCAAACTTCTCAATTAGCATTGGCACATCCTAAAACTTTTAGGATTAAGACTCAAATGTATTTCCAAGGTAACCATAACCTTGAAAATAACCTAACATGCCACCTTTGCCATGGTTGAGTTAACTACCCATCCATTTAAGGTTGGCACACCCTAACCCATCTAGCGTGCATCAATCACGCTCTTAGGAACCCAAAACCGATTTGAGCTCCTAGGGTTAATTAGGTATTCCTTAGGGATAACCTCCCTAGATACCTTCCTAATGACCCTCCTAAGCTTGTTAGCCTTGGTCATTTGGGTCTTACCTAGGTTGACTCTAGGGGTAACTCCCCTTGCAACCTTCTTAGTGGCCACCCTAGGTTTCCTAGAAACCCTAGCCACTAGGCACACCCTTTGGTCAACTCTAGGGATGACTTCCCTATTGACCTTGGTCTTCCTAGACCTAGTTTGTGTCCCATAATCAAATGGAACACTATGGTAAGCTACCTTAGGCTTAGGTTCGTGACCCAAACCTTGCTTTCCTTTGGATGACTTTTGATTCTTAGGTCCTTGACTTTGACCATTAGACCCTTTAAATTGGTTTTGTATATCCTTAAGGATCTTTTCAAGTTTTTCAAGCCTTGATCTCAAGGCTTGATTTTCCTTTTCTAATATCTCAATTTTTGATTTTTCATTTTCTCTTGAGATATTTTTATTTCTAGGCATATGTCTAGATTTCTTAGCATTAAAGCCTAGATGTTCTCCTATTTTCTTAATGCTTTTCTTAGGTAATCAGCCCAGGTCACGATTGACCAGGACTCGAGTTTGACTCGAGTTATGTTTTGATGTTTCGACAAAAACATATGACAATGTAATTGTCATTTGGTAAAGTCCAAGTCTTGAGTACTTGGCATGGAAAGTCCAAGTGAGACACTTGGCACATGAAAAGTCCAAGCATGGGTCTTGGCATGAAAAGTCCAACATGGGTTGGCAAGGGAAAGTCCAAGCATGGGTCTTGGCAAGGTAAAGTCCAAGTCTTGAGTACTTAGCATGGAAAGTCCAACATGGGTTGGCAAGGAAAGTCCAAGCATGGTCTTGGCATGGAAAGTCCAACATGGGTTGGCAAGAGAAAGTCCAAGGGGATTGATATTGGCGGCGTAAAGTCCAAGCGGTAGACTTGGCAGCATAAGTCCAATGGTTGGCGGCGTAAAGTCCAAGCGGAGTCTTGGCGGCGTAAGTCCAATGTGCCTTGGCGGTGTAGACACCGTTAGCATGACATAGCCGACGGAAGCACCTGAAGGCTAGCGCGATGGATGAACAAGTCATGGATGACTTGGAGGGATCCGAGAGGCGTGAGGCTGATGGAGGTGGCTAGGAGGCTTAGGTCTAGGCTAAGGGTGGTCTAGCAAGTATGGGGGAACCATACTTGGGTTAAAACCTCATGTTTGAGGTGTGCCAGTCGACTGGTGCCATGTGGCAGTCGACTGGACCGAGTCAACTAGGGTTTGACTGCGGGTTATGGCCTAGCAGTCGACTGCCATAGGTTGGCAGTCGACTGATGGCTCGAGCAGTCGATTGATCGTGTGATCAGTCGACTGGTGCTCGGTATTTCAGGCATAGAATGGAGTCAAGACTTGACTGGTCGAGTGAAGGCTCCATCAGTCGACTGATGGTCATGATCAGTCGACTGATGAAGGTTCCGTTGGACTTATCCAGTGTGGATCTAGCCGTTGTCTCACGACAATAGTGGCATCAGTCGACTGATGGTCCCGATCAGTCGACTGATCGACCTTTTCCAGCACAGGTTGAAGCTTTATAAGGAGCTCGTGATGGAGGATTTTGGTATCGGTTCTTGAGGGCTATTGGGGCGATTTGTTGGTGCAAATCAGGTCTCCAAGTGCAAGCAAGCAACCAAGCATTCAAGCAATCAAAACAAGTGTTGTAAAGTCTTTTCTTTACTTGTATTTCGTATTCATTATTGTAATTTCTTGTATTTGTATCTTATTATTGTAAGATTACTTGTAAGGGGTTTCTCCACCCTTGACTTGTGTCAAGAAAGAGTTTTATTGGTTAGTGGTGTTTGTGGCATCGCTAGGGTTCGTACGAACTCAATCCGTGGAGTAGGAACCGGTTCGGTTCCAAACCATGTTATATGCTCTTGTTGTGATTTGTGTTGTGTCCATTTCATTATTGCTTTTATTATTATATATATTCCGCTGCGCTAACGAAATTATAGACACGAACGAGATTGAATTCCATCCACGATCGGGCGAAACGCTATTCACCCCCCCTCTAGCCGTTCCAATATTCCTAACAAGTGGTATCAGAGCCCGGGGCTCTTCTACGGATTAACAACCCGGAGTCAAGAAGCTAGAGGGAAGAATATGGACTTCCAAGAAAAATTGGGTGACGACGTCAACATTCCACCTTCCTTCAACTGCGAACATTTTGCATATTGGAAAGGTAGGATGGAATATTTTCTAATGACGAATATAGAAAATTGGTTTGCCGTGACTATAGGTTTTGATGCTCCGAGAGGAGAAAACGGCGAAATCCTCAAGATGAAGAGATGGACCAAGGAGCAACGGGAAAAATTCAAGACAACCATTAAGGTAACAAAAATGTTGATTGATTTGATACCTAACGATATTTTGTCCAGATTAGGAAGCTATAGGGATGCCAAGGAGTTGTGGAACAAGTTGATCAAGTTCCACGATAATCCCGAATCGGTCCAAGAAGACTTAGAAGAGGAGGAGACCGAAGAAGAATCATCATCATCCTCACAAGAAAGTGAGGAGTAAACTTCCGGGTTGGAAGAGGTGGAGGAAGTGGAAGAAGCATCCACCTCAAGGATTGAGGGGGAGGAGAGAACCTTCATACCGGAACATCGAGAAGAAGAAGCTTCGACATCCGGTCAAGATGAAGAAGCCCAAAGTCCAATTCCGGTCTCCACCACCATCGGTAACTCAAACACCTCAATTCAAATTAAAAATAACATTATGTGTTTTGAGTGTAGGAAATTTGGGCATTATAAGAGCAAGTGCCCAAAGAAGGTTAGGAAAGCTCCACCGACACCAAAGGCCAAGGATGCCGGTCCCTCAAGTCAAAAGAGCAAGGAGCATATTATATGCTTCAAGTGCAACTCAAAGGGACATTATCGGAGTCAATGTCCAAGGGGAAAGAAGAAAGGGCAAGAAGGAGCAACACAAGTAGGGGGAGCCTCCAAGGCAAACCCTAAGGTAAAATTTATTAATGCATCTTCAATTTCTAGGGATAAGAAGCATGCTAGGAATAATTTTAATAGTCTTGCTATTGTGCATGAAAAGCATGCTAGAAATAATAGATATATTTGCCTAGGAGCTAAGAGTGTTCACTTAGGAAATAAGAAGAAATTTGGGACTAATGTCTCTAAAAATATATTACCTAAGAAAAGCATTAAGAAAATAGGAGAACATCTAGGCTTTAATGCTAAGAAATCTAGACATATGCCTAGAAATAAAAATATCTCAAGAGAAAATGAAAAATCAAAAATTGAGATATTAGAAAAGGAAAATCAAGCCTTGAGATCAAGGCTTGAAAAACTTGAAAAGACCCTTAAGGTTATGCAAAATCAAATGCAAGGGTCAATTAGTCAAACTTCTAGGTCAAGAAGTCAAAGTCAACATCTAGGACCTAAGAGTCAAAAGTCATCCAAGGGCAAGAAGGGTTTGGGTCACAAACCTAAGCCTAAGGTGGCTTATCATTGTGTTCCATTTGACTATGGAACACTAACTAGGTCTAGGAAGACCAAGGTCACTAGGGAAGTCATCCCTAGAGTTGACCATGGTGTGTGCCTAGTGGCTAGGGTTTCTAGGAAACCTAGGGAAGCCACTAAGAAGGTTACAAGGGGAGTCACCTCTAGAGTTAACCATGGCAAAACCAAAATGACCAAGGCTTCTAAGCCTAGAAGGGTCATTAGGAAGGTATCTAGGGAGGTTATCCCTAAGGAATACCTAATTAACCCTAGGAGCTCAAGTAGGTTTTGGGTTCCTAAGCGCGTGATTGATTCACGCTAGATGGGTTAGGGTGTGCCAACCTTAAATGGATGGGTAGTGAACTCAACCATGGCAAGGGTGGCATTTTAGGTCATTTTCAAGGTTATGGTTACCTTGGAAATACATTTGATTTGAATCCTAAAGGTTTTTAGGATGTGCCAATATTAATTGAGAAGTTTGATAAAATGATCAAATTGGCACAATTTAGGTTTAGAAGTTTTAATGTGTCATTTTGGGTTTTTGGCATATTTGGGAGAAATGAGGTAACATGGCAAAATGAACTTAATCCTAACAAATGGCAACTAATATTAAAATTTAGGTATTCTTATACCTATATATGTTATATGCCATGCTTTGATTGCCATATGTCATGACATGACATCATATTTATTTTTATCATTTATATGTCATGATTATGTTTGGGAATTAGGATTAAATGTCATGTGTTTTTAAATCTCATATTATGTCATGACATCATGATTATGAGCATGTGTTTATTTATATCATCATTAATGCCATAATCATTCATGCATTTAAGAAAATTTTGATTGAAATTGATTTAAGGACAATGGCATGACTTGGAGTCCCATTTATAAGGGAATCAAGTAGAGTTGCCTTAGGAAAATGCATGAAACCCTAGATTAGGGAGAACAAAACCCACATCTCACATTCAATTGACATGTATGTGTATTTATACACCCTAGATACATGTGAGATGCTAAGATATGAGTTAAGTTCAAGGTGCATAGTTTTTGCATCTAGATGAACTAAAACTCATCTAATTTTAGTTGTGGATCATTGGGAGAGCTTGTGTACAAGTCATGTACATAGAGCCCAAGGAATATGATCCAAAATAAGGTTTTGAAAACATTTTAAAATCATTTTGAAAAACCTTGGTGAAGTCTATTTTTTTATAGCAATCACCATTGATGAAGTTGATACAAAATAGGGCCAAAACATTGAAAATTTCAATGGTTTTTAGTTTTGTATCAAATTCACTATTTTATGGGTAAAATAATTTTCAAACATTTTTCACCCATTGTATTGGTCATAGGTATTATACGTATCAAATTTCATAATTTTTCGATATACGTATAATTATTTATGATTTTCTGAAACTCGATTCTGATAACTGAAATTCGGAAATTTCAGTTATCAGTCGACTGACTTGAGTGGCAGTCGACTGATGAGTGTGACAGTCGACTGGTAGCTGACAGAGTCGACTGCCAAGGCTGATTTCGAGAAAACTAGGTTTGGTTAGCCCGTGTTCAGCCATGGTAAAGGTCCCTAACCACTCTTAACCCTATGATATACTTTGGAGAGCATTATAAAGGGTGAAAATCCATTGGATATGGATTTGGAGAGGTTTTAGGGTTTTGTATCAATCTTAAGGTGAGTGAAAGTTTTATGTTGAACTTAGAACCTTAATTTTTGATGGTTTAGAGTTCCTATTGGCTTAAGGGCTTCCCAAGGACATTGTTGGTGCAATGGTCAAGGGGGAGCAAGTCTTTAGGGGGAGGTATCCATCTTGGGATGATGGATGTGTTTTTCTCCTTGAAAAGGAGAAGTTATTGGGAGAATATGACATCAATTGGGAAATTGATGGGACTTTTGAGAGACCCAATTTGGAAATTGGGAGAGTAAATGGGATTGTCTCTCTTGAGTGATATTGGACTTATCACTAGGAAGATGGTAGGCATCCTAAGTATTGTTGGATCAAGGGGGAGATTGTAAGATCTCATTGGGACATGAGACATTGACCTCCTTGGAGAGAAAACCTTTTTGATGTTAGTCAAAAAGGGGGAGAATGTTTGGGGGAGAACATTTGGAGAGTATTTACCAATTTGGGATAATTGGTAAAGGATTGGAGTTAGTACTCTAACTCAATCATTTGTTTTGTTTTTTTGTCAAACATCAAAAAGGGGGAGATTGTTGGTGCAATCGGCCCAGGTCACGATTGACCAGGACTCGAGTTTGGCTCGAGTAATGTTTTGATGTGTTTTGATGTTTCGACAAAAACATATGACAATGTAATTGTCAAGGTAAAGTCCAAGTCATGGGTACTTGGCAATGTAAAAGTCCAACATGGGTTGGCAAGGGAAAGTCCAAGCATGGTCTTGGCATTTGAGAAGTCCAACATGGGTTGGCAAGGAAAGTCCAAGCATGGTCTTGGCATGGAAAGTCCAACATGGGTTGGCATTTGAAGTCCAAGGGGATTGATTTTGGCGGCGTAAAGTCCAAGCGGTAGTCTTGGCAGCATAAGTCCAATGGTTGGCGGCGTAAAGTCCAAGCGGAGTCTTGGCGGCGTAAGTCCAATGTGCCTTGGCGGTGTAGACACCGTTAGCATGACATAGCCGAAGCTTTGCACTGAAGGCTAGCGCGATGGATGAACAAGTCATGGATGACTTGGAGGGATCCGAGAGGCGTGAGGCTGATGGAGGTGGCTAGAAGGCTTAGGTCTAGGCTAAGGGTGGTCTAGCAAGTATGGGGGAACCATACTTGGGTTAAAACCTCATGTTTGAGGTGTGTCAGTCGACTGGTGCCATGTGGCAATCGACTGGACCAAGTCAACTAGGGTTTGACTGCGGGTTATGAGTAGCAATGACCGCCATAGGTCGCGGCCGATCGATGGCTTCGAGCAATGATCGATCGTGTGATCACCGACCGGTGCGCTCGATATTCGCACGTATCGGAGTCAAGACTCGATCGTCGAGTGAAGGCTCCATCATCGATCGATGGTCATGATCAGTCGACTGATGAAGGTTCCGTTGGACTTATCCAGCGTGGATCTAGCCGTTGTCTCACGACAACAGTGGCATCAGTCGACTGATGGTCCCGATCAGTCGACTGATCGACCTTTTCCAGCACAGGTTGAAGCTTTATAAGGAGCTCGTGATGGAGGATTTTGGTATCGGTTCTTGAGGGCTATTGGGGTGATTTGTTGGTGCAAATCAGGTCTCTAAGTGCAAGCAAGCAACCAAGCATTCAAGCAATCAAAACAAGTGTTGTAAAGTCTTTTCTTTACTTGTATTTCGTATTCATTATTGTAATTGCTTGTATTTGTATCTTATTGTTGTAAGATTACTTGTAATGGGTTTCTCCACCCTTGACTTGTGTCAAGAAGGAGTTTTATTGGTTAGTGGTGTTTGTGGCATCGCTAGGGTTCGTACGAACCCAATCTGTGGAGTAGGAACCGGTTCGGTTCCGAACCACGTTATATGCTCTTGTTGTGATTTGTGTTGTGTCCATTTCGTTATTGCTTTTATTATTATATATATTCCGCTGCGCTAACGAAATTGTAGACACGAACGAGATTGAATTCCATCCACGATCGGGCGAAACGCTATTCACCCCCCCTCTAGCCATGACAATATTCCTAACACTTCTGCCTATCTAGAAATTTTAGACTTTTACGGACTACCCTTAAACCAATTTACCCCCAATTCCTTCCGCATTCTGTTAGGGGCTTCTATAGTGTTCCAACACCTAAACCTTTCTTTAACTCCTCAAATATTCCACTGTTTCTTTCAATTGAAATCTTCCAAAGCAGACCTTTTTTACCTGTCCAGTCATCCTGACTGCCAATTCCTAGTGAACATGCCTACTTCCCATAAAGGATGGGAAGAATTGTACTTCTTTGTACAGCTTCCGACACCTTTACCTTACTCGGACACCTAGAAGTTAGAACTTCCCGAACTACCTTCCTTCTGGGAAATGAGGACCCAATGCCCTTTCTCTGAAGTTTATAGAATACTGGGAGAGTCGCATTATTGTTCAGATCACTTAATGAAAACTCCCCTCCTGAGCCACTTCGGACTATCCCCCTTCCCTTAAACGACCTCAGCTGCCATAGGTAGGATGACACTTACCCTTCAATATAACTTTCTCTCTGCATTATTCATCTTTCTCATCAATGCATTTTGCAGATAATCTAATGCAGGACGCTTTGGTGAAAGGAGAAGAGGTTGAGGCTGCCAAGAAGAAGGCCTCAACAAAGAGGGGTAAGTCGGTGGCAGCCCCTTCTTCTCCTCGGAAGAAATTGCGGCTCATTAAGAAAGGAGCCCCTAGTTCATCTGCTCTTCCTCCTTCCTCTTCCAGTCAACATGGTTCACAATCCTTAACCATCTATGAACCAAGGAGGAAGGACACCACCTTATCCGTCCCATCTTCGTCTCCTCAAGGAGGAGATTCCCCTTCCCATTCTCCAAATTCATCCCCCCTTTCACATGATTCTCCTTTGCCTTCCCGAACCGAGTCCATCTCTTCCCCTATCCCCTCAGACACACTTACTTCTCCCACCCCTCTTCAATGTGTCAAACCCAATCTTCCTTCCGAAGGAGAAGACATTCCCCTCCCGACCCCCCCAAGGGCTACATTGGGGTCTCTGCTACAGATCCGTCACCCTTCGGAGGTGAAATTCTTCAATCAATCAGGCGTGCAAGGCCCTTGCGAACAAGTAGGAAAATTGCTGGCTGAGGTGCCTACTGTCCCCTTCCAATCTTTACTGTACATATCACTGTATGTCAACATATAATGATGGCGCTTTCTTTCCTTTAGGCCTTGGCTCAGCACAACAAAATGATAACTCACCTAGCTCAATTTCACTCCAGCGTAGAGGCACGCCACTTTGCCTCTCTAGCGCTTGGAAAACAACTCGCTTTCTAGCTTAAGCGAGAGAACGAGAAGAATCCGACCTGAGGGGTCAATGTGAAGATGCCATGACACAGTTGACCCTGGTTCAAAGTGAAAAGGAGGAGCTTCAACGAAGAAATGAAGACCTCGAACAACAAGTCTTCCTCCAGTCCAGCGAACTGCAGCAGGTGGATCTTCTTGCTCGTGAACTAAAAGAGTATAAGAGGCAGCTTGGGGATGCTATTATTAAAGCCGCCGATTCTTCGACTGCTATCCAACAGCTTCAGCAAGAACGTTAACGTCTTCAACTGGAACGCCAAGCATGGGAAGCCACTAAAAAATCTTGCATAGACAAGTGTCAAGAGCTCTCCTCCATGGTGGTCGCTCTCTCGGCAACAGTCTGACCTTCATCAAGAATACTCTGAGGCCCTTTCAGCTCTGGGTCAGAAGCCATAAAAACAGCAACTGAGAAGGATGCCTTGGCAGCCCAGCTAACTAAAAGTCAAACCCAGCTGGCTGATTGTCAGACTTAGCTAACCAGTTGCCAGTCCCAGCTGAAGGAACAGGAGGTTGACCTTAAGGGGCGATACATCAAGAAAGGAGTGGATCTATTTATACTGGGCTTTGACGGGTCTTCAGCTCTAAATGCTGAACGGGGATATCCACCCTCGGCACGGACACTAGTTATTTAAATCCCGTAGATGCCTTATCTAAGTGTCCCCCCGAACTGTTTGAGCTGTAACTCCTAATATCCAACTTCCTGTAATGACCCCCTTTTTTAATGCTGAAGAAGGCTTATATTAGCATAGCTTTTTATTGTTCTTTTTGTACGCCTTATTGCGAGTCGGGAATTCTGTGCTTTTCTCGTTTTTACAATTACGTTTCTTTTCCCGTGTCGGATGGCGCGATCCCCTCCTATGTTCGGGAACTCACTTCGAAGATCCCGGATGATCTTATTCATATCCGACTCAATCTTGGCTCAGCTAAAAATTAAATTACTTACGCATGTTGATCTTCTCTGTCTACCTTACTGCTTTGGAAGTGATATCTAGATGAGTACCTATGTTGCTGCCATTACGATATCAGTCTCTTCGCCTTCTTCCCTTTCTCAAGAACTATTGCAGTTCCTTTCCTCTCAACTATAAATTATCACCCTCCATGTCTTCGTCCTTCCATCTCACTCTCATGGCTTCGGCGGGACACCCTATTGAGATTTCTTCAGATTCTGAATCTTTCGAGCTATGGGACTGGCTTACCAGAGACGCTGAAGATTCTGAGACCCGCTCGATAGCTACCTCAGCTTTCCGCCCCCTTCCTTTTCCGCCTCACACCACAGCTCCCTCCCCTCCCACAGGGAGGTCTTATCGAGCACCCTTCCCTTCTTTCCGCAATCGGGTGTGGAACCCTCCTTTAACATGGGAGTACACAGTGGGAGATCTCCGGGCCTCTGCTGAACTTCCCTCACTCCACCACCCCTTGGCTTTCGTTCCAGTCTCTCCGGCGAGGATCCGCCCGCCTCCTTTTGAAGAAGCTCCGCCAATGGTACCTTCTACACAAGGCGAGCTCTACCGAGTCATCTTGGGGCCTCCCCCCCCCCCCCCCCCCCGAGGGGCCCTCTAACTATTCTCCTGTTAAAAGTAATCATAAAAAGTCTTCCTAGATTAAATAATGTAATCATGATTAAGTATGTTAAATAAAAAAGAAAGGAAACAATTGATATCCACTCTGGTCGTTTTCCTGTGAATGTAAAGTTTCGGTCCTCAGAAAAATTGCAATCTCGCCTGAACATACTTTTTCTTGCCATTTCCATGGGATTCGAACCCTTTCCTTCATAATTACGGTACCAACAACTCTTCACCTACTGTCTTTACGCTTCCCCTTCTTTACTAGCATTCATTATCTCTATTTCCTCTGCGAATAAATGCGCCCTTCTCCTTCATCGCTATAAAGACCTCCAACCCTTGCCGTATAACACCCATCTTTTTATTTCTCTTCTTCTCGCCATGGACAAAATGTCTGACCAAGACAGCAGTTCCCATCCTACTGAAGAAAAGGTTGACGAGAAACGTTATATTGCTAATCTGGAGGAACAAGTGAGATATTTGCAGCAACGATTGAGGGAAGCTTCCGCCAATAACCACTTTTTGCGTCAACAATTAGGGTCACAGAAGGAACTATCCAAACAAATCTTCCTTCAACAATCTTACCTCCGACAACTATTGTGTCAACCCCAGCCGCACAAAGAGACTCCGTCAGCTCCTCCCAACAAAGAACTGTAATGCCCCATACATAAGGGTTTATTTTGCTATCCTTTCCCCAGGGAGGAGTTATAACATGTAACCATTCTGAAATAAGGAACTTTATGTAAAAACAGCTTTCGCCTATATTTTCCTCGTTTATACTTTCTTCTAACATTTCTCGGGCTATGTCAAATCTCATCTTCTTCCTAGGAAAATCAAATAGTCGAACCACCTCTTCACCCTTTGAGTGCATAGGGACCCTGCATATATATATATTCTTTGTGTAAAAATAAAATGCTATATAGCTGAGGGAATACTCAACTCTTCCGCTCTGTCACCGCACGGGAATAAAATAATATACGACCAAAGAATGCATTCAACTCTTCCGCATCGCGGGGATAAAAATGATAGATAACTGAGGAGACCTCAGTTCTTCCGTTCCACCACCGCACGGGGATAAAATAATATATATAGTCGAAGAATGAATTCAACTCTTCCGCTTCGCGGGGATAAAAATGATAAATAACTGAGGAGACCTCAGTTCTTCCGTTCCACCACCATACGGGGATAAAATAATATATATATAGTTGAAGAATGAATTCAACTCTTCCGCTTCGCGAGGATGAAAATGATAAATAACAGAGAAGACCTCAGTTCTTCCGTTTCACCACCACACGGGGATAAAATAATATATATATAGTTGAAGAATGAATTCAACTCTTCTGCTTCGCGGGGATGAAAATGATAAATAACTAAGGAGACCTCAGTTATTCCGTTCCACCACCACACGGGGATAAAATAATATATATATAGTTGAAGAATGAATTCAACTCTTCCGCTTCGCGGGGATGAAAATGATAAATAATTGAGGAGACCTCAGTTCTTCCATTTCACCACCACACGGGGATAAAATAATATATATATATAGTTGAAGAATGAATTCAACTCTTTCGCTTCGCGGGGATGAAAATGATAAATAACTGAGGAGACCTCAGTTCTTCCGTTCCACCACCACACGGGGATAAAATAATATATATATAGTTGAAAAATGAATTCAACTCTTCCGCTTCGCGGAAATGAAAATTATAAATAGCTGAGGAGACTTCAGTTCTTCCGTTCCACCACCACACGGGGATAAAATAATATATATTGTTGAAGAATGAATTCAACTCTTCCGCTTCGCGGGGATAAAAATGATAAATAACTGAGGAGACCTCAGTTCTTCCGTTCCACCACCACACGGGGATAAAATAATATATATATATATAGTTGAAGAATGAATTCAACTCTTCCGCTTCGCGGGGATGAAAATGATAAATAACTGAGGAGACCTCAGTTCTTCCGTTCCACCACTACACGGGGATAAAATAATATATATATAGTTGAAGAATGAATTCAACTCTTCCGCTTTGCGAGGATGAAAATGATAAATAACTGAGGAGACCTCTATTCTTCCGTTCCACCACCGTACGAGGATAAAATAATATATATATATTTAAAGAATGAATTCAACTCTTCCGCTTTGTGACGATGAAAATGATAAATAACTGAGGAGACCTCAGTTCTTTCGTTCCACCACCATACGGGGATAAAATAATATATATAGTTGAAGAATGAATTCAACTCTTTCGCTTCGCGGGGATAAAAATGATAAATAATTGAGGAGATTTTAATTCTTCCGTTCCACCACCACACTACTGATTAGCTTGATTCGCAGAACATAAAAGCAGACTCATGAAAGTACGAAGGCAAGCAATGTCCAGTTTCCTGTGCTACCGAACAATAGTGTAAATAGTAAATAGCTCTTTCATTGCTGCAGTTTTAGCAAGCAGTAAGCTAATGGGCATATCTCATTCAATGTCGATATACGAAAAACAGAGCAACTTGACTATGAGCAAGTCCAACTCATGAGACCACTTTGTGCCTTCCTTCATCTCTCTTTCTCCAGACCACTATGGAGCCAGGCAGAGGAAAAGGATGGACCAGTTGATCTGAGTTCTTTGTTTGTATGCCGCATCCAAAGGACTCTGCATCTCCTAAATCCGAATACTTTCGAATCAGTTTTTAATGACTTCTATGAGCACTCTAAGGCTCTACTCTCTCCCGGCGAGGAACCAAGCTTTGCTGCACTTCCCTTGCTCATTTAGAGGACTCGTTGGTTGCTGATTTGATGGCTCATCCACCCTTAACGGTTGAGGGGATGGTATTGTCTTGACCTCTGAAGCTGGAAAACAAATCTCCCACTCCTACAAGCTAGATTTCAGGTGCTCTAACAAACAATGAAGTTGAGTATGAAGTCTTGACATTTGGACTCCTTGCTGCACTTGAGATGTGCATCAAAGTCATTAAGATAAGAATACGAGGGCGGATGGAATTTGGGTTGTCAAGCAAGCTATAGGAAAATATGCCCTCCTGGAAATAGGGGGCTCGTCCAGTATAGAACGATTGTTCAAAAGCAAGTTCCCTTTACATATTATTTACTCTAGCTTGGGGAGTAAGAGATCCAGCTGCATTTATCCTTCCACAAATGAAGTTCTTTAAAGCAAGCCCTGACAAGATCTTCCTAAAGAAAGCATGTAACTTGTCTGTCTGTCGAGACAAGGGCGGTGAGATGTCAGGTGACGAATGCGGCAAGGATCAGTGATTTGGACTAAAAGGATGACGCGGAGGGAAGGCTGAGGTGACAGGAGCAGTGTCTTGGCCGGGAGCCGAGTTGAATGACGTGAAGTGGCCGAGTGGCGTATCCTGCAAGACAAAAATAGTTAAGGGCGCTGGGAGAGATCTCGGCAATGCTCCTCCGACGCTCAAGGCAAGAATTAGTAGGAAAAGTGGTAAAAGCAGTGGAGAGAATTAATTGAGAATGTGTGAACCTCTTTCTCCTCCTCCAAGAGGGATATATATAGAAGAGAATTCTCCTGCCAAACAGTACAGTCGATATGGGAGGTATGACTTTGTGATACGTTCATGTCTACTTTAAGAAGTAATAGAGGTCATTACCCTCATAAATGTCACAGGTGCGTGGACTGTAATTAATACTCATCGGGGGGTTGATGGGAGATAACTCCTCATTAATGTGGTTGACAAGCTTATGAAAGCCGATATGGCCATCTGTTCTCCGATAGGGTTGCTTTGTTGACCATATGAACAAGAATACCCGCCACACCATAAGATTAAGTAATACAAAGCATACTTTGGGAAGCCATACATCCAAAATAGTGTGCAACTGCCAAGATGCGGGACTGCGATGAAGAATGACAGCTGAGATGCGAGGCATTCAGATTATAACATGGCCGAGCTGAGGAGTTCTGGTTGAGATGCGGGGCATCTGGAATATAACATGGCTGAGTTGAGGAGTTCTGGCCGAGACACGGGATGTCTGGAATATAACATGGTCGAGAAGAGGAGTTCTGGCCGAGACGCGGGGCGTCTGGAATATAACATGGTCGAGCTAAGGAGTTCTGGTCGAGCTGATCTCCTTATTCGACTCAGATGCACCGAACTAGTATGCTTGTTGGCGAGACTGAGATATGGTGACCTTGGACATGTCGATTACTATTGGTGCAGGGGCACTAGATAATCGAATATAGGTTTTGATTATGACAAAGATCCAAAGTTAAGGTCATATTGTTATCTCATGAGCTGATTTTAGTGTGCAGGAAATGATTAAACTAAGCCGAAGGTTAGCGACACCTGGAGGGAAACCGTGGTGGTCAGGCGATATCAGGGGAACTTCGTGGGAGTCGAAGAACCAAGGTGGAAGATAGGAAGCAAAGCGACATGTCATAAAGGACCAGAGGTAAGCACGAGTGGGAAGAGAGATGATAAGGTTGTGTCCTCTGTACGGGGACGACCGTAGGCGACGATCCGACTAAGACTTCCTGTGGAAGGTCTAGGTCGATATCGGACGTTAAGAAACCGTCGCATTTATCATTTTCCGTGCTAACCTCTTACTGCAGGGAAGTGACGGTAGCCGGTCATCACGACCATTAAGGCCGATCGATGCTCATCGATCGTGATGGAAAGCATCAGTCGACTGATGGCGACGAAACAACCTTTTGTGCTCGGTCAAAATGGATAATATTTGACGTGACCACTTCACGATAAAATTTGATATCACCTCGTGATCAGTTCCGAAAGATGAGAAGACTTATTCTGAGGCCAAACTCTATAAAAGGAGGGGAGGATTCCAACCCAAATATCAATCAAGATTATTCTTAAGTGCTCCTACAACGCCAAAGCTCCAACACCGTCATAACGCTGACGCGACGCCAAACTTTCATCCTCTTCGTCGACAGCAGTAGCAAGTAATATCTTTGGTTATTGTATTCTTTATTTTAATCATAACGAGGTGAGGTAGGCTTGTTGCCTCATCCTCATACTTCCGGTTTTGTGATCGTTATCTCCTACCTCCAACGAGGAGGAGATTTTATAGTGGATTGCCCCTTCATACGTGGTCAAGGATCGCGGGGTCTTGGAGTAGCAACCACTGGGTTGTGAACCAAATAAAAATAAACTTGTTTTTTTATTTTTCCGCTGTGCTTACTCATATATCGAACGAACGAAATGAAAAATTTTACGCTCGCTATTCACCCCCCCCCCCCTCTAGCGACGTTTCTCGATCCAACAATTGGTATCATAGCGGGGGTGCTAAGATTTAGTGAAACCATCAATCTAGCCTTTTTCACAGATTTGTTTTGAACTTTTACGAATATTTTTTCGTTCATTTTCTCCCGCACTACTAATCCAAGACGAAGTCTTGGTACTCTCCTTTTGATTTTATTTTGCAAGTATTCTTTTTTGGAGTAGCCGACGGTAAAATGACCATAACTTTTCGCACAAGTGGACCCACGAAACGTTCTACTTGCCAAATCGAAGCTCTCTGAGAGATATACATTCTTACAAGGGTTTACCCTCATAACAAGCTGCCTTCATCTCAAAAAACTAACGTTTAGTACCCTTTCGGGAACATCGAAGGTTGTAAGTGCTCATCTTTTATTTTAGTTGGTTACTTCTCGTTTATTCCTTTTGTTTCTTTTCATTTCCTACATTACTAATCCAAGACGAAGGCTTGGAACCTTTTTCGTGTTTTTTTTATTATTTTGTGTGCAAGGGTTTCCTTACAAATGACCCACATTGAGGGGTACAACACCACCCGACCTCCGTTCTTTAACGGAGATGATTTCCGTTATTGGAAAAGTCGGATGGAGTGTTTTCTAATAACACAAGTCGAGACTTGGATAATCATCCAAACCGGCTTTGCTCTACCCACCAATGATCAAGTCGAGCCCTTGGACTTCGACAAGTGGACCAATGCAACCAAGAAGCTAATCGAAGCCGATGCAAAGGCAACCCAAATGTTGCAGTGTGGTCTATCCAAAGAGGAGCTCAACCGCATCAGACCCTTCATCACCGTAAAGGACCTATGAAACAAATTAATCGAGCTACACGAAGAAACACTCGATGCAAAGGTATGTAAAAGGGATTTAATTTTAAATAAACTATACAATCTAAAGATGCAGGATCACGAGACCACAACCCAATTACATGTGCGGATCCAAGAAATCGTCAACAGTCTTCACTTGATCGGGCAAGCCGTAGAGAACCAGGACCTTATAAGGTATGCTTTAAATGCTTTCCCTAGGAATACCTTATGGGCATCCATGGTCGATGGCTACAAGGTTTCTAAGGACCTTTCTAAACTTAGATTAGAAAAATTATTTTCTGAATTTGAACTCCATGAACAGTCTAATTCGGCTCCCGAGAAAGGTATTGCCTTATTTGCAGGTTTAAAGGAGAAGGCCGCAAACAAACCACCACCCAAGGAAGAGGACGAATCCAAATCCGAATCCAAAGAGGAGGCCACATTAGTCAACATTGTGTGGAGAATAGTTTGACAAGAAAGAAGGTAATTGAAGAACGAGAACAAAGAGCAATTCAAGTTAAGGAGGCGGATAAAGCAAAAGTGATCAAGGAAAGCCTTCCATGTAACTTGGGACAACGGAGAAGAAGGCGTCGACATAGCCTACATGGCAAGACCGGAGGAGTCCGAGTCAGAATCCGAAGCCGAGTCTAACTATAATTCTGACTCCGACCCCGAAGATTACTTCGAGAGGAAACTCAAAGCCGGACCAAAAGGGAAAGTCAAGGTTAGCTGCTCTTTAATTAGTACACTTTACCTTACAATTAGAATGCTTACTAGGAAATTATCTAAGTCCGAGTCTAGGGTTGAGTCGTTACTTGAGGAGGTTGAAACCCTTAACCAAGAGGCTACTCTAACCTCTTCAACTAGTCAAGTTCAAGAGGGAAACTCAACCCAAGTTAAAAAGTTTGAAGAGGAGAATTCTCTCTTGAAAGACTGAGTTCAAGAGGTCGAGGCTAGGTTGGAAAGGTTCACGGTGGGATCTAAGAACCTTAACTGACTACTTGGAACCCAAAGAGCCATGTACAACAAAGCCGGACTCGGATTTAAATCAACAACTAGAAATAGGTCTTATATGTCTATTGTGAATCGTAGTCATCAAAGAGTCCAAGCATGAGTTCCAAAGGTTTTATTGAACTCACATATAAGGACTGATAAGTATTGGATTCCCTAGGAGAAAGTTCATTATTTGAATAGACCATATTGGTTCAATGGTCCAGGGGGAGCTAACACTAAAATAGTATACCCACTTCCTTAGCAAAACCATTGCATGATTCGTTATTTTATTTTAATTTTTAGAATGGCTAGAAAGGGAAAATAGTTAGTCAACTCTTGACAACATAGTATCAGGACACGATGAGATGTTAGTATGTTAGGGAAACAAAGTCTCATGTATTTGAGCTAGATAAGGCGTATCTAGCTTGGTGCACTTGACCGAGTGGAACTAGCTGAAGCTACCTCACCGTATCCTAAACTAGTTAGACTAGGAAGTAACCCTAAGTGACTTAAGTGATATTTTCTTAAATTTGGCTTTGTCTAAGGAAGTGATCGTTGTTCCGATCAAAGAAGGCCCCTGTGCCTCGCCACGACCTAAAAGCCAATTTCTCGAAAAGTTACTTAACGATCTAAAGGTTAAATCCGAATCTAACCCAAGGTTGACTATCTTTAATTAATTTCAAATTATCTCACAAAACATATAAGGCGAACAAATTCTGAGACACATAGAATGGGTGAGATGTTAAGGATAATTGAAATATAACCTTTTCAAAATGCTATTTATTTTCACAACTATTGTACTTAATGACTATTTACAACTCTTTAGGCCAAAGTTTAGTGCCCCTTACATCTCCTATACTTCATATATTTGACTAAGGTAGAGAGCAAACTAACCCTAAACCTTTAGATTATTGGTGCAGAGGACACACCTCGAACAAATCTATTTAACTACTGCAAGACGCATGCTTGGACTCATAGTTGATTTATCTAGATGCATGCATATATGATGTTGTTTTTAAACCCCTATTTTATATAAAAACTCCGACACATTTTTTGATTTATGAAAACAGGGGGAGAAAAGCGAAAGTTAAGGAGGAGTAATAGAAATTTATTTTTTTTAAAAAAAAATTCAAAGTATCTCTTTCAAAACTCACATAGTGTTAAGGGGGAGTTGTTGAAAGGACATTTATCATTCACACTTGTTTTATGCTATAATTTTCCCCTTAACTTTGTATTGGTTTGCCATAGATCAAAAAGGGGGAGATTGTTAGTCTTGAGGGCACTAGATAATCGAACCTAGGTTTTGATTATGACAAAGATCCAAAGTTAAGGTCATATTGTTATCTCATGAGCTGAATTAAGTGTGCAGGAAATGATTAAGCTAAGCTGAAGGTTAGCGACACCCGAAGAGAAACCGTGGTGGTCGGGCGACACCGGAAGAACTTCGTGGGAGTCGAAGAACCTAGGTGGAAGACCGGAAGCAAAGCGACAAGTCATAAAAGACCAGAGGTAAGCACGAGTATGAAGAGAGATGGTAAGGTCTTGTCCTCTGTACGAGGACGACCGTAGGCAGTGATTCGACTAAGACTTCCTGTGGAAGGTCTAGGTCGAGATCGTACGGTAAGAAATCATCGTATTTATCATTTTCCATGCTAACCTCTTACTACAGGAAAGTGGCCAGGCTAGCAGTCGATTGATGCTCATTAGTCGACTGATGGAAGGTATCAGTCGACTGATGGCGATGAATCAGCCTTTTGCGCTAGGTCAAAACGGATAATATTTGATGCGGCCACTTCACGATAAAATTTGGTACCACCTCGCGATCAGTTCCGAAAGATGAGGAGACTTATTCTGAGGCCAAACTCTATAAAAGGAGGGGAGGATTCCAACTCAAATATCAATCAAGATTATTCTTAAGTGCTCCTACAATGCCAAAGCTCCAACACCGTCATAACGCCGACGCGACGCCAAGCTTTCATCCTCTTCGTCGGCAGTAGTAGCAAGTAATATCTTTGGTTATTGTATTCTTTGTTTTAATCGTATCGAGGTGAGGTAGACTTTTTATCTCATCCTCGTACTTTCAATTTTGTGATCGTTATCTCCTACCTCCAACGAGGAGGAGATTTTATAGTGGATTGTTCCTTCGTACACGGTCAAGGATCGCGGGGCATTGGAGTAGTAACCGCTGGGTTATGAACCAAGTAAAAATAAACTTGTCTTTTTATTTTTCCACTGTGCTTGCTCTTATATCCAACGAACAAAATGAAAAATTTTACGCTCGCTATTCACTCCCCCTCTAGCGACGCTTCTCGATCCAATAGTTACTTATATTTATACGGATAGTGACAAGGTAGTTTCACCTGGTATCCTAGGCATTCCCCCCCCCCCCCTGAAGTCTAGTCGAAGGATAGGCGAAGTCTGACTGACTAGACCGATTTTATTATTTCATGATTTATCTCTCTTAACTTAATGAGGTATGGGAGGTGGCACCTTGGATATGCCCCTCAGGAACGGAGGAGATCCTACTTTTTCCGTGGCCCATTAATGCGAGGATATGATATGATTACTTCGTTTCTATAGGATTTCCCCCGCCATGTCACATGTCCATAAGATTCGAGGAAAGGCCCTCGAGAGACGAATCGGCGAGGCTCGTCTATAAGTACCTTTCAAAATCAGAGTCTCTCCATTTCGCATGCGATGCCTCCAGTCTCTTCTTCTCCGACGATTCCTTCTTTCTCCTTTTTCGGCGAGACCCATTCTGTAAGTCCCCTGTCCTTGTTCTCTTTTTTCTTAATGGCCAGTACTTCTGGTCTTTGGTTTCATAAGACTCGCAACGCTATTACCCCTGAGGAGCGCAACGAGATTAGGTCCGCTTTTCATATCTCCTCCTCGCATAGACTTAGGGCCCCCCAACCAGACCAGTGTCCACATGAACCCCCTCCTTCCTTTACTACCTTCTTTCACGACCAGCTAGCAGCAGGTATTCGTTTCCCTCTTTACCCCTTCTATGCCAAGCTTGCTTCTTACTTCCATATCCCTTTGCAGTAGTTAGCTCCCAATTCCTTCAGCCTCATCAATGGTTTCATCATCATTTTTCTCTTCTATCATCTTCCTTTATCTGCCGAGGCCTTCCACTCTTGCTTCATCCCGAAACGAAAAGAGGCAGGAGTGTTTTATTTCACAGCTCGGCTGGAGACTAGGTTTTTAGCAAACCTCATCACCTCCCGTAAGTATTGGAAAACCTGATACTTATTCCTTAAACCTGAGACGCCTTTCTCTTGGCCAAGTGACTGGCAGCTCGAGCTGTCTCCCACCTCCTCCCTACGCAACTTCAAAAAATCCTCCACCTACAAAGAAATCGTCGAAGTACTTTCAGGTCTGTGCTTCGACGTCAACATCCTACTGGAGGAAGGACTTTTATACCATTACGGCTTAAGCCCGATAGAGGCCGAGCTGAGTGGCACATTAGGTATAATTCTAATTTTTATTCTTGTATGCTTCTAAATTCTAACTTGCTTTATATTTTTTTATAGTTGAAGTAATGTTTCACGCCTCGATCAATAAGAGGCTGAAGTGGAAGAGGGCTCAGATAATCCCTCCTGCAGATGCTCCGACCGAGACACCCGACGAGGCCGGCTCAGATGAACCCCCACCACCTTGGCCTTCCATGGTGGCCGAAGTAATAAGCTCTGAAGGGTCAGAGGAGCAGCGACAGCGGCACAAGAGGAGCTGGGTCGTGGTATCCTCTACAGAAGGGAGCCCTTCCCAGCCCTCCTCTCCCAGCCAAAGTCTTCATGACTCGGCTGGGCCGAGTGGTGAGTGGCCCAGTGGTGTAGGTCCCGATATCCTTGTGCCCCCCATGGAGGAGTATCCAGAATCTCCTGCTCCCCCTACAGAGCTGCCATCCTCCCAACCATGCAGTCTTAGTGATCTAGTGATCTCCCTGGGACATCCTCTGGCCATTCCAGGTCGAGACAAGCGTTCGATTCCAGGTCGAGACAAGCATTCGAGGCTTCCTCCAAGAAGTCTGAGATGCCACCGGGGCATCTGTCCGGGAGAAGTCCACCCCTGCACTAAGCGATGAGATGAATACTCATATGACAAAGGTAATTACTTTTTAAACATTTTACTAGTCTGGTTATTTTGCTAACTTTATTTTTCTCTGTAATTTTGGGGTTGCCACCTAGAGATGATGTCCCGACTGCCCCTCTGATAGCAACCTTTTAAGGGATGCGGGCTCAGGTAGCGGCCCTCTCCACCCAACTCCGGGACAAGAAATTGGAGCTCAGACTAGCTCAGTCCGAGGTGGCTGTGTTTCGATCTAAAACCCTCCTCTACGAGGATGACCTCCAGAACCAGGCATAGGAGCTGGAGCGCCTAAGGGTCTAGGCAGCTGAAATGGAGGAGCTGCGGGCTAAAGCTGCCGAGGCGAATGACCTTAAAGCCTACATTGAAGAAATCGAGGCTAGATTACTGCAAGCTCAGCAAATCAGACCTGATTAGGCAGAGTTTGAGGCCAAACAACGGGATAAGCTAGTAGACCGAGCCGAGAAGGCTAAGGCTGAACTAGTCTCTTGCCACTCGGGCGAGGAAGGTCGTTGGGAGAAGTGTAAAAAGTCCTTCCTTGCCTCGGAAGAGTTTTTTGACATCCTAGGAGGTTGCACTATCGACCTCCTAGAGATAGGTTATGAGGGGGCTATCTGGCATGTCAAGGAGGTCGGATACATACTCGAAGGGGCTGCTACCGAGTTCCTGGACTTGCAACGTCTCCTCGACGAGACCCCAGACTCGGTACTCGGTGGTCTCCCCAAATAATTTAGTCTTTAACTTTTAGTTTAATAGTAGATTTTTATAACCGTACGCGGCTGTCCTAAACATGTAATTTCTTTGAAATTAATGCAAGTCATTTGAGCTAAGTATGACCTCTTGTCTTCTTAAGAATTTAACACCACTGACTACGAATAATAATAAGAAACTCTAAAGTACCTTCATTGCGCTTTGATGTTAAAAGATTTGGTTGAATCGTACCCTAATAGCCACTTAGAAATAATGTGCCAAATCATAAGGACATGAACCAGCGGCTGGAATCAGCAATGATAAGTGACATCCGAGGGAAGTACAAATAAGTAATACTTGGAACCAGCTGTGATAGGCGATATCCAAGAGAAATCCGAATGAGAAGTACTTGGAACCAACCGTGGTAGGCGATATCCAAGGGGAGTCCGAATGAGAAATACTTGGAACCAGCCGTGATAGGTGATATCCAAGGGAAAGCCGAATGAGAAATACTTAGAACTAGCCGTGATAAGCAATATCCAAGGGGAGTCTGAATGAGGAATACTTGGAACCAGTCATGATAGGCGATATCCAAGAGAAATCCGAATGAGAAATACTTGGAACCAGCCGTGATAGGTGATATCCAAGAGAAATCTGAATGAGAAATACTTGGAACTAGCCGTGATAGGCGATATCCAAGAGAAATCTGAATGAGAAATACCTGGAACCAGCTGTGATAGGTGATATCCAAGGGAAGTCCGAATGAGAAATACTTAGAACCAGCTGTGATAGGTAATATCCAAGAAAAGTCCGAATGAGAAATACTTGGAACCAACCGTGATAGGCGATATACAAGAGAAATCCGAATGAGAAATATTTGGAACCAGTCGTGATAGGCGATATCCAAGAGAAATCCGAATGAGAAATGTTTGGAACTAGCCATGATAAGCGAATCCAAGAGAAATCCGAATGAGAAATACCTGGAACCAGCCATGATAGGTGATATCCAAGGGAGAGCTGAATAAAATATACTTGAAACCAACTGATGTGAGCAAAACATATAGAGTTTTAGGAGTAGTTTTCGCTCACATCTTATTACATTTTGTGTTAGTTTCATGCATATGTTACTCTATTCTTGCACGCATTGTCTATTTTTTGGTTCAGAGGTCTGCTCATTGTACTTTTGTGTGAAGGTTAGCTTTTCGGGTGAAAAAGATGCATTTTCGGAGCAAAAGATGGACTTTCGTAGATAGACGTAGAGTGGGACACGGCCAGGACGTGTGGTGTCCAATGGGCAAAGATCATCACCCCAGGGCCGCACACGGCCTGGCCGTGTGGAAACACACAGTCGTGTGGCAGCCCAACGGATTTGCGTGACTAGGGCTTTTCCCGAATTTTACAATGGTTTGAGGCGATGTCTATATAAGGATGGCTCCATCCAACCCTAGGGGAGAGGCATGAAGGCTAGGACAGCACGCCAAAGCCCTAAACAGCTTTGGTAACTCACAATGGGGAGGAGGAACGCCGCCTGAGTTCCACACCTTACAATACAATGTCGGAGAGAAGATCATGAAAGCATTGTATATCTCTATTTTTGATCTTTATTTCTATTGTATTCAAACTTAGACATGCTTTGTGATTCTTCCTTCGTATTTACGGAGTAGTACTTTAGATTCTAGGATTAAGAAGTAGCTTGTGTACATAAAAAATGTTGGTTCATGTTAAATTCTGGCCATGAGTTTGATTTGACAATTGGTAGTTGTTCTTTATTATATCTATGCGTGTTTGACTTTCTTTCGCTGTGCTTAGGCGATACGAGGTGGTGACATCCCTCGCAATCAAAATTTAAGAGATTTGATTAAGGAACCTAGGGGTAAACCTGATCTCCTGCAACTGCGGAGAAAAGGGTGCGGTGGAATCAGAAACGGTCCACCATAGGAATTGATTTGGCATCCTCATACTGTCTATCTCGTCCTTGTGGGCAGAGATAGCTCCCGGTGAATGCGGCGGCTCTGCGGGAGAGTGTATGATGTCCCTTCCACAAAATCGTAGGTAAACATCTAGACAACGTCAATTGACAATATTGTTCTGTGATATGCAAGTGAAACCGAAGTCCTAGAATCACCTTTGAAGACCTCGGCACACTCCTTTCCTCCTCCGTGTGACACCGTACAGAGTAGAGTCCACCGACAGCCCTCACCAACCGTAACCTCTTAGAGATCACGTTCGAACAATTACAACTACTAAGTATATTGGTATTCGAACCCAGTCCCTATGGGATCAATAATCTTTGTTACTTGATGACATCCGTGCATTTGCGAGCATTGAGCGCGAGCGTGCGCTTTGAGTCCTCGACGATATCCATCGCGAGATTCAAGGTCGCATCCGTGCACATCAAGTTTTTGGCGTCGTTACCAGGGACTGATCGATTTGATATCAAATCGAACAGTGGTAAATTGGATCAGACTTAGGATTAGATTATTTACTTGCTTTATTTTCTTATTAGTTTATCTTATTTTCTTTAGTTCTATATTTTCCATATTTAGATTTAGTTTTTATTTTTAGCAGTAGTTTCCTATTTACTTATTGCTTCTTAGATTTTTATTTGCTAGATTGTTTATTTTCTGTTTTTAGAATTAGATTAGCACTCTTAACTTTGTGGTTTGGTTCATCGTATGCTTAGACGATTAGAGTCGGAAGGTCTAATTCCAATCAACTTAAAAATTGAGCGAATCTTTCACCGTCGGAGAGCAGAACAACGAAAGATGGAGGATCAAGCAGCATCTGAGGTGAACATAGGAAGCCAACCTCTATGGGACTACACAACTCCTAGCGCTAGAGGATTCAGGCCGAGCATAGTTGGACCGTCTATTTCGACAAATAACTTTGAGCTGAAGCCGACACTTATACATATGATCCAACAGAGCCAATTCAGGGGAGTTGCGACTGAAGACCTGAACTAGCACCTTGAGGCATTTCTTGAAATCTACTCGACAATGAAAATGAACGGAGTCCCTTCTTACGCGATCTGCCTGAGCCTGTTCCCGTTTTCACTGTGGGATAAGGCTAAGGCATGACTTCACTCCCTACCCTCTGGCAGCATCACCACATGGGAGCAGTGTGAGCAGCAATTTCTGAATAAATACTTCCCGCCAAGTAAGACTGCTCACATGCACCATCTTATCACGAGCTTTCGCCAGAAGAAGGGGGAGTCCTTGTTCGAAGCTTGGGATTGCTATAAGGGGCTACTCTACCAATGCCCCCACCACAGACTGGAGAGGTGGCTAGTGATCCACATTTTATATAATGGGATCGCTTACGCCACGAAGATGTCCCTAGATTCTGCCGCAAGAGGAGCACTGATGAATAACACCATAGAGGAAGCAGAGGAGCTTATCGAAGAGGTGACCCAAAACCACCATCAATGGGCTCCCGAACGTGGTCAACCCACGCCTGCAGCGGGACGTTACACTATCAATTCCATGGACTACTATGGAGGGCAAGGGACCTGGGATGAGCAGATTGATCACTGTGATGTGGTTGGGGACTACAACCCAAGACCCAACAACCAATACTCCAACACTTCTCATCCGGGATGTAGGAATCACCAAAATTTTCCTTAAAAGAATACCTTGGGGAGGTTCCAATCGCCGGGAGAGAATGGGCAGCCACGTCCCTCTAACACCCGTCTGGAGAATATGCTGGAGAACTTCATTCGAATGCAACGGGAGGCGAACACTAAATTTTAGCGATGACATTCGCAGATAGATACGATGATCGAGGGGTTGGGGTCATCTGTAAGGGATCTTGCCACCAGGCAGAAGTCGCTGGAGATTCAAGTAGCTCAAATTGCGAATTAAATCTCCAGGATACCAGGGAAACTACCAGGAAGAGCAGAGGCCAATCTGGTAGAGCAGTGACGCTGCGAAGCGAGAGGATCCTGAAAGAGATGCCAAGATAGTCGGTTGTTGAAAAGGACCTAGGACCTACAACGCTAGAACCTCTGGGGGAGGCTGAGAATGAAAAAGCGAGAGAAACGAATCGGGAGCCTGCTGTGAGGGCTCAATCGCCCCTTACTGTACCATTCCCACAACGGTTGATGAATGCAAAGAAAGATGTCGAGTTTGGTAAATTCTTGGACATGCTGAAGTCGATCTCAGTAGAGGTACCGATACTCGAAGCATTGCATCAAATGCCCCAGTTCGCTAGGTTCATGAAAGATATTCTGCCACATCGTAGGAAGGTCGCGGAGTCAGAAACAGTAGCCCTCACAGAGGAATCAAGCGCTTATCTCCAAAACGAAGCTACTCAGAAATTAAAAGATTCGGGGAGCTTCTATATCCCATATTATATAGGGATGACACTGATTAGCAAAGTCTTCTGTGACTTGGGAGCAAGTGTGAGTCTTATGCCCTACACCTTATGCAAAAAGCTAGGGTTAGGAAATTTAAAATTCACTATTATGACACTACAACTAGCTGACCACATATACCGCTACCCATTGAGGATTTTAGAAGACGTTCCTGTTAAGGTGGGGAAGTTTACACTGCCAACTGACTTTGCGGTGATGGAGATGGAAGAGGATCCCAAGATACTCGTCATCCTGAGGTGACCATTTTTAGCGACTGCAGGAATAGTCATTGATGTGAAGAATCACAAGCTGACCCTAAAAGTGGTAGAGGATAAGATGGAATTTGAGCCTGCTGGGATAGGAAGTCAAGAACTTGCGTCAGGGAAGTATGTGATTCCAGCGAGAGCTAGGAAGGAAGCTATGTATGAAGATCCCAAGACGGATGAATAGAGGTTCACTGAACCACCATAGCCGAGTTGATAGTAGAATGCGATCGAGCTAAACGACCTTAAATAAAGAGTTGCTTGGAAGGCAACCCAAGTTCAGTTTTAGATTTCCCTTTTCGATTGCATTGCATATATTTGTTTGATTTTAGTTTTGATTTCCATCACATTTAGAGTTAGGACTAGAAAAGAACTTTGCTAGGCAAAAATGAGACCCATATTAGCCTACACGGTGAAGTGTATGAGAAAATTCGGGCCATGGTGCATAAATGGGCAAAAAATGGGGACATACGGCCTGGCCGTGTGATTTTCCACGGCCGTGCCCGACCAACCTTAGGTGCACACAGCCTGGCCATGTGTTTTCACACGGCCGTGGTGCGTGAGGTTAAAAGGGGCGAGCCGTGTGTTTTCACCCCATTTGCGCTGTGTGCTTCAAAAGTTCTTGCCATAGCCATGTGATTTCATTTTCCCCATCCTCTAGAAGCATTTTTAACCTCTAAAGAAGCCAAAGGGAGCAAGGATGAGGAGGACCAAGACCGTAGCACCCAAATTCGATGCCTCGGAGCGACGAACAAGGAGAGGCGACGCCCTTCAAGCTCCGGAGGAGGGTAACGCCCTACCCACTCTACTTTTTCGCAATAATGAACATAGAGATAGATACAATATGCTCTTTACCCGTAAACTTACTGCTACTAGGTACTTAGATGAGGATTTGCTAGAATCTTTAGGGTTGTTGGGTGATATGCAAACCCTATTTGCAAAAATGGGGTGAGATGAGATTATGGGAATAAGGCACCTAACCTACCCTAGGATAGTTTTGGAATTTTTGAGTTCTTTAGAGGCAGAAGTTTTAACGGGTAGAGAAAGCGAGGAGGGTAGGATAACTTTTAGGCTTTTTAACATTGAGCATGAGTGGACCCTTCACCAATGGAATTCATGCTTTGGCTTACCAAGTGGGGGAGAGAGAAGGACCCCTAATGGGTACAACTCTCGTATGATTTGGACTGAGTTGACAGGGAAGCACGCTTATGACCCATCTAGGGCCAAAGTGTCGCGCCTCCAAAACCCCATCTTTCGATACCTCCACCGCATCATGGCCAATACTATATTTGGTCGTGAGGAGTGTGACGGTGTAGTTAAAGCTAGCGAGCTGCTTTGCCTATGGGATATGCTACAAGAAAGGAGTAGCATCGATGTAGGGTCCCACTTCATCAGACACTTAGTGAAGATGGGAGAATCTAGTACATATCGAGTTATGATTCACTTCAGTATTCTAGTACTTTGGAATCCATAGGTGACTCTAGGTTTAGCATTTTAGTTACTAGAGATGCTCAGATTGTGTAAGCCCATTTGGAAAAATCAAAATCCCTGTGAGCCGAAAAATAAAAGAGAAATAAAAGAGAAAGAGAAAAAAGAAATGAAAAGAAAAAAAAAAGAGAGAAGAAAAAAAGAGAGATTATGAGGGATAAAAAATAGTTGTCGTGGGTGGAAATGGCTAGGTGCCCCCTTTGAGACCGAGTTAGGTTACTGGGGAAACACCTACTAATTTCTCTCAATACCGAGCACACCTTTGAGACTTTATGCTAGATCTAGGGGACGACCCTCGCTTTGGGCAGGTAAGTGCCTAAGAGTCGGAAATCTTAGGAAAGCTATGGGGTGACGACTTAACTCACCATGGAACGGACATCCCCTAAGAATGGTTCGCCTAGCACGAGCACGAGGAGCTAACTTAGTGAATTTCTAGAACATATCTGTTTTGCTTTGATTGCAAATACCACCTGATAAATTTAGTTAGCATGCTAATTATGGAACAATATTTTTTTAAAAAATTTTTATGGTACTGAGGTTTGCTTGAGGACAAGCAAAGATTTAAGTCTGGGGAAGTGACGTGAGCAAAACATATAGGATTTTAGGAGTAGTTTTCGCTCACATCTTATTACATTTTGTGTTAGTTTCATGCATATGTTACTCTATTCTTGTACGCATTGCCTATTTTCTAGTTCGGAGGTCTGCTCATTGTACTTTTGTGTGAAGATTAGCTTTTCGGGTGAAAAAGACGCATTTTCGAAGCAAAAGAAGGACTTTCACAGCTAAACGCAGAGTGGGACACAGCCAAGGTGTGTGAATTCACACGACCATGTCCAATGGGCGAAGATCAGCACCCCAGGGCCACACATGACCTGGCCATGTGGAAACACACGACCGTGTGGCGGCCCGACGAATTTGCACAACTAGGGCTTTTTTCAGATTTTGCAGTGGTCCGAGGCGATGTCTATATAAGGATGGCTCAGCCCAAACCCTAAGGGAGAGGCACGACGGCTAGGACGGCATGCCGAAGCCCTAAAAAGCTTCGGTAACTTGCAATGGGGAGGAGGAACATCGCCCGGAGGTCCACACCTTGCAATACAATGCCGGAGAGAAGATCACGAAAGCATTGTATATCTCTATTTCTGCGCTTTATTTCTATTGTATTTAAACTTAGACATGCTTTGTGATTCTTCCTTCGTATTTATGGATTAGTACTTTCGATTCTAGGATTAGGGAGTAGCTTGTGTACATAAACAATGTTGGTTCATGTTAAATTCTGGCCATGAGTTTGATTTGACAATTGGTAGTTGCTCTTTATTATATCTACGCGTGTTTGGCTTTCTTTCCGCTGTTCTTAGGCGATACGAGGTGGTGACAGCCCTCACAATCTAAAATTTAAGAGATTTGATTAAGGAACCTAGGGGTAAACCTGATCTCCTGTAACTGCGGGGAAAAGGGTGCAGTGGAATTGGAAACGGTCCACCGTAGGGATTGATTTGGCATCCTCGTTCCGTCTATCTTGTCCTTGTGAGCGGAGATAGCTCTCTGTGAATGCGGCGGCTCTGCGGGAGAGTGTATGATGTCCCTTCCATAAAACCGTAGGTAAACGTCTAGACAACGCCAATTGACAATATTGTTCTGTGATACGCAAGCGAAACCGAAGTCCTAGAATCACCTTTGAAGACCTCGGCACACTCCTTTCCTCCTCCATGTGACACCGTACAGAGTAGAGTCCACCGACAGCCCTCACCAACTGTAACCTCTTAGAGATCACGTCCGAACAATTACAACCACTAAGTACATTGGTATTCGAACCCCAGTCCCTGTGGGATCGATAATCTTTATTACTTGATGACATCCGTGCACTTGCAGGCATTGAGAGCGAGCGTGCACTTTGAGTCCTCGATGGTATCCGTCACGAGATTCGAGGTCGCATCCGTGCGCATCACCAACCGTGATAGGCGATATCCAAGGAAGAGCCCAAATAAATGACTTATAGGAAAGCCTAACAGGGATCGTGAAAGAGATTTTATTATGGAGAAACTCCATTATAGATTGTCGAGCCCTTTAGACATGATAGAGCCGCAAATGAAAAGCATTCCATGGCCGGGTCAGCTCCTTTCCTTCACTATCTTGAAGATAATAAGCACCAGAACTGAGCTTCTTAATGACTTTGTAGGGGCCCTTCCATCGGAGTGCCAATTTGCGCACTTCTCCCGCGGGTTGGATTTTCTTCCACACAAAATCACCAGGCTGAAAGGAGTGAGGCACGACTTTCTTGTTGTAAGCTTGGGTGACTTTTCTCCGGAAGGTATTCATTCGGCTAGCCGCTTCATCCCGAGTCTCCGTTACTATGTCTAGTTCGGCTAGCCTTTTTTCATCATTGTTGCCATTGTCTGAAGTATAAGCAGAAACTTGAGGTGATCCTATGCCAATTTCTACGGGGACAAGGGCTTCAGCTCCATAAATACGATGGAAGGGAGTGAGGCTCGTACTGTCTTTAGGAGTATTTCTGTATGCCCATAAGATGTTGGTTAATTCTTCAACCCAGCTTCCCCCCGTATGATCTAATTTGATTTTGATTCCCCGAATTAGTTCTCGGTTGGTGACTTCAGCCTGCCCATTACTCTAAGGATAGGCTATTAAGGTGAAGGCTTGCTGAATTTCTAACTGTTGGCACCATTCTCTTATCTTGTAATCTTGAATTTGCTGCCCATTATCCGAGACCAACCTTCTCAGAATGCCAAATCGGCAAATTATGTTCTTCCAAAGGAATTTTAACATGACATCTTCAGTTATCTTGGCCAGCGGCTCGACTTCTTGTTAGTGAAAGCCCTAGAGCCAATCATGTGATGATTGTTGTATGGACTTTATTGTATCATATTCTTATTTATAAAAGCATGGTTATTATATTTACTTGTATTGGTGTCAAATAACTAAATATAATAACGTCCTTGAGTAGTCGGTTTTTATCTATATCAATCGATTGGTTGAATCGATAATGAGATGATATAGAGAATACTACTCTTAATCATTCCTAGTCAAGTATTAACATTCAGGGACAATGTTAATGCGTAGAGACTAGCATGTAGGTCAACACGATAACTTGATCTCACAAGTCATGGATATGAGATATCAAGTTGACACATGGGTATGCATTGGAGAATGTATACTGAATGACCCGCCATGAGAAAGTATCATGGATCGTTATATGAGTGTCATATACTTTCTCATATGGCTATTAGTATGACTATTAGTCCTTAGACCTGAAGTCACCATGGTTCCCTACATAAGGAGTTGCATACTTTGGCTTCGTCAAACGTCACCCGTAAATGGGTGAACTATAAAGGCGATTACTGGGTATATAACAAATTATGCGGAGGGATATGAGTGATGTAGATGGGATCTATCCCTCCTATATGATGGGGGTGACATCGATATTCTTGATAGAGTGAGACCACGAAGTGCATGACCATGCCCAAATGAGTCAATAAGAGATATTGAGCTCATTTGATTAGAGTGAGTCTACTTGGAGTTCAAGATATAGATTGTACCGAGGATGACACGGTCTATGCCTCAATTGGTCAATCTATATGTCAAGGATAGAGGGACATTGTCACATATTGTGAGAGTCACAATTAGTAGTCACAAAGGTGATGTTGGAGCTCAACATTCTTGTAACTTGGGTAGCAATGATGTGTTGCTAGATATCGCTCATTGCTTATGTTCCTAAATCGTTTTAGGGATATTGCCAACGTTACAAGAACCTATAGGGTCACACACATAAGGAAAATTAGATGGAGATTAGGTTCATATGATGAACCATGAGGATTAGGTTCATGGGATGAACCAAATTGGATTAAGAGTAATCCTAATTAGACTAATTGAGTTGGACTCAATTTGATTCAAGTGTTGAATGAGTCTAATTTAGATTTGATTCATCAAATCAATTTAAATTAATGAATAAAGATTCATTAAATTAAATTGACTTGAGTCAAGTGATTAGATTTGATCAACCATGGGAGATAAGAGGTCAAGTTTGACTTGACTTGAGAGGAAGATGAAAGGTCAAGTTTGACTTGACCAAATGTCATGTCATGATGATGACTTGGCATGGCCGGCCAATGATGATGCTCCACATCATCATTGACTTATCAAGTGGTGCCACCTCATAAGGGAGACCAAGAGACATTGGCTCTTGGAGTTACATGCATGCATGTAACCCCCTCTCCATGAAGTGGTCGGCCACTTTACTCCATTTGATGGATGAATTCATTTGGTGAGTTACACTCCAACTTCATCTTCTTCCTTGGATCATCCTATCAAGCTCTCTCCCACTTCTTCCTCATCTTGCCGTGAGCATCTAAGGAGTGCTAGCACACTCAAGATTGCTTTTCTCCACCTATTGCTTGTGTGGATACCAATAGAGGAGTGTGCACTTGACGCTCTTGAGTTCCGGCGAAGCTTTTGGACGAGCGGGATTTGCGAAGGGCGTCGCATCGAGGGTAATGATCTCACCTTCTATATCTAAGGTAGATCTAGGGTTTTTAGTAAACACATACATATTTTAGTTTTAATACATCTTCACACGGATCCGTGGTCGAACTTCCGGGGTTTCTGCAACGCAAAAAGCGGTTTTTGCGGCTCGGAAAACCCAACAGTGGTATCAAAGCCACATGCGAAGCATGTATGTGTTTTGTTTTTGTAGTTTTTGTATTAGATATAAAAATTATAAATTTTTATGTTTCTGTAAATTTCCTATTTTTATAGAATTTTTGGGTATTTTTCTCGAAGAGTCGAAGCAACGAGTGTTGGGACACTTGTAGGCTTCAACTATTGAGAAAAACTCTCTGAAACGGCGAGTTATCGCTTTAGGTTTTTGGGATAGCGACTTAAGTCGCTGTAAGATCATAGTAGGGACACTCGCAAAGTTTATTTTGCGAGTAGAGGCACTGCCCCTATCCCCGAAAGGGGCCTTGTCCCGCGATCGCGCCCGGAAACCGCTTAGCGGGACCGTTACGGAGAGGTGACTCATAAAATTGAAAAAAAATATATAGAAAAAATTATAGAAATTTTATGTAAAAATATATAATTTTGAATTATGTATAATTCTGTGATTATCATGGCCCAATGACCCCAATTTGATTGAATTATGATGTGTTGTAATTCATAATACGGCTTGCGTGTCATTTTTGTGGTTGTGCGTGTTGTATAGTGTATGCGACCTGCGCGTCGTACCTCTTCTTTTGAAATTCTAGTTGTAAATAGTTTTAGACTCGAATATAATGCGAGTTTCATATTTGTAATGTACAAAATGGAGCGGTGGAAAGTCCACTTGTAGACGAAGTTACGAGAAGGGTGCCGACGACACATGGCGGTCAAAGGAAGCGCTTGGAGAAGCCGCTAGCCTTAGCTTGACCGTCCGATCTTCTCATTGGCTTGAGAAGATCGTAGTAGGGCCTTGACCACATCACATTTAATTTTATATATATATATATATATATATATATATGATTTTGCTTGTATGTATGTAATGCATGCTAGTAGAATAATACTTGTATATATATAATGCATGCTAGGATATTTTCTTGTATGTATATGATGCATGCTAGAATAATACTTGTATGTATGTGATGCATGCTAATATAGGATAATAAAGGCCTTAATGCGTATATGATACACATTACGATTAGATTAGATCTTAATTGAATCAACTCATAAATGCCTACCAAGTCCTTGATACCCATCACTACCTCGATCATTTGTAGTTGTTGAATCTGCCAAAGCAGAGCAACGCATATTATCTTGGTAGGGTGCGGAGGGACAATCTTGGTCCCGCCTATCACGGCTTGGGTTAGAGTAAGCTCAATTAGATTGAGTAAAACTAGTTAACTCAATTGGATCGAGTAGAACTATAAGCATATTCCAATCGTTGGAAAGATAGGATAAGATCGCATTTACACTAAATCTTGGGCGATTTAGCCAAAGCTAACTCAAGGTCTTTTGTAAATGTGAGTCTTGATCCTATAAACAAGAGTTGCATAGAGATATAATCGGTAATGTGTTACCCACCAATCGTACTAAGTCTTAGGCGATTTAGCCAAAGCTAACTCAAGGCTTAGTATGATGTGGATCTTGTCCCACAAGAATTATAGCTAGTTTGTATAAATCTAGTAATGTGGTTTGACCACATTCATAACTCGATTCTACAAAATTCCTATAATTCAGTGGGAGCATCATTTGATTAAAGGACTAATTAAATGATAAAAGGAATATGATATTAATTCTCTGCATTGTATGTTGTAGATTACTATGTCGACAAATACGAAACTCTCTCTCTGCGTTCTGTCCTTGAGAAGGACAAGCTCAATGGAGCAAATTTCCTGGACTGATACAAGAACCTGAGAATTGTTCTCACCCAAGAAAGGAAGTTGTATGTCCTGGAGCAACCCATTCCGGAGGCACCTACTGCCACTGCTTCGCGAGCTGACAAAGATACTTACAAGAAGCATCAAGATGATGCATTAGATGTGTCATGTCTAATGCTCACGACCATGAACTCTGAGCTTCAGAAGCAACATGAGTTCATGAATGCTTATGATATGGTTGAACATCTTCGTCAACTATATCAAGGACAAGCAAGGCATGAGAGATATGAAGTCTCTAAGGCATTGTTTGGGTCCAAAATGCAAGATGGGACTCCCGTAGGTCCATATGTACTCAAGATGATTTGGTACGTAGAAAACCTACAAAGGCTGGGATTCTCACTTGGCCAAGAGCTGGCCACTGACCTGATCTTGCAATCTTTGCCACAAGCCTACAATCAATTTGTCATGAATTATAACATGAATGAAATTGATAAGCCACTGTCTGAGATGCTCAGCATGTTGAGAACTGCTGAGCTTAACCTTAAGAAGGGAAAATCTGACACCATTTTGATGGTGCAAAAGAAGAAAGGCAAGGGCAAGCCTAAAGGTAAGGGAAAGTCCCAAGCCAAGGGCAAGGGCAAGGAACTGAAACCCAAAGGAGGGGTAGCCAAGAAGGGGCTTGCTTCCACTACAAGGAAGCTGGACACTGGAAGCGTAACTGTAAGGCATACCTGGAAGATCTTAATAAGAAGAGAAGTGGACTTCTACTTCATGTATAAATGTTATAGAAGTCAATCTATCTATTTCTTCATCATGGGTATTAGATACTGGATGTGCATCTCACATTTGTACCAATGTGCAGGCGCTAAGAAATAGTAGGGCATTGACAAAGGGCGAGGTGGACCTACGAGTAGGCAATGGAGCAAGAGTTGCTGTTGTTGCTGTAGGAACTTATGATCTATCTCTGCCCACTGGGCTTGTACTAGAATTAGATGAATGTTGTTATGTGCCTGCTTTAACTAAGAACATAATTTTGATTTCTTGTTTGGACAAGAAAGGATTTACATTTATAATAAAGAACAAATGTTGTTCAGTTTATTTAAATGATATGTTCTATTGTAGTGCACCTCTAATGAACGGACTCTACTTTCTAGATTTAGAGAGCCCTATCTATAACATAAGTACTAAAAGGTTCAAGTCAAATGAGTTGAACCAAACCTATCTCTGGCATTGTCACTTAGGTCACATAAACGAGAGTCGCTTATCTCAACTCCATATGGATGGACTACTAGACTCATTTGATTTTGAATCATATGAGACATGTGAGTCTTGCCTTTTAGGAAAGATGACCAAGACTCCCTTTAGTGGACACAGTGAAAGAGCAACAGACTTATGTGGACTTATACATAGTGATGTATGTGATCCTTTCAATGTTGCTGCTAGAGGTGGTTACAGGTACTTCATTACATTTACAAATGACTTCAGTAGATATGGTTATGTGTATCTTATGACACATAAATCAGAATCCTTTGAAAATTTTAAAGAATTCAAGAATGAAGTACAAAACCAGCTTGGCAAGAGTATTAAGATACTTCGATCAGATCGAGGTGGTGAATACCTTAGCCATGAGTTTCGTGACTATCTAGCTGAGTGTGGAATTCTATCCCAACTCACTCCTCTTAGAACACCATAATAGAATGGTGTATCCAAAAGGAGGAATCATACCCTATTAGATATGGTATGATCTATGATGAGTCACACAGATCTTCCTATATCCTTTTGGGGATATGCTCTAGACATAGTAGCCTTTACCCTTAATCGTGTACCATCCAAGGCTGTGATAAAGACACCATATACGATATGGACAGGGAGAAATCCCAAGATGTCTTTCATGAGGATTTGGGGTTGTGAGGCTTACGTTCGACGTCAAGTCTCAGACAAACTGGGACCCAAATCCGATAGGTGCTATTTTGTTGGATATCCCAAGGATACAAAGGGATATTACTTCTACATTCCCAGTCAGCACAAAGTGTTTATGGCAAAGACTGGGGTTTTTCTAGAAAGGGATTTTGTTTCTAGAAAAACTAGTGGGAGTACGTTCGATCTTGAAGAAATTCAAGATGAGGACCATAGCACTGAGGCCTTGATGGAGGTTGAACAGGAACCACAAAGTGTTGTGGGTGATGAGGTTGTTGCACAAAGAGTTATGGAATAACCACCTGTTCAGGTAGACCTACCTCTTCGCAGATCTGATAGGGTACGTCGTCAGCTTGAGAGATACTCATTTCTCTTGTCTGACCATGATGACATTATGCTCATTGAGAATAAGCCTACCTCCTATCAGGAAGTTGTGATGAGCCCAGATTCTGAGAAATGGCTAGAGGCCATGAGATCCGAGATGGAATCCATGTACACCAACCAAGTATGGACTTTGGTTGATCCACCTGAAGGGGTCAAACCCATTGGGTGTAAGTGGGTCTTTAGGAGAAAGACTGACATGGATGGACTTATGCATACCTATAAGGGTCAATTGGTGGCTAAAGGTTTCAAGCAAATTCATGGTATTGACTATGATGAAACCTTTTCTCTAGTGGCGATGTTTAAGTCCATTCGGATCTTGCTTGCTATTGCAGCATACCACGATTATGAGATTTGGCAGATGGATGTCAAAATCGCATTTCTGAATGGAAACTTACTCGAGGATGTGTACATGACACAACCTGAGGGTTTTGAAGATCCACAGCATACTGGAAAAGTATGCAAGCTGCAAAGGTCCATTTATGGGCTAAAGCAAGCTTCTCGGAGCTGGAATCTTCGATTCGATGATGCGATCAAACAGTTTGATTTCATCAAGAATGAAGATGAACCCTGTGTCTACAAGAGCGTTAATGGAAACACAGTTGTCTTCCTTGTATTGTATGTGGATGACATACTGCTCATTGGGAATGACATCCCTTCGCTACAGTCTGTGAAGACTTGGCTGGGGACGTGCTTCTCAATGAAGGACTTAGGTGAAGCAGTCTGTATTCTAGGCATCAAGATCTATAGAGATAGATCTAAGAGATTGCTTGGCCTAAGTCAGAGTACATACATTGACATGGTATTACTACGGTTTGCCATGCAGAATTCCAAGAAGGGACTTCTACCGATGTCACATGGTATGAGTCTTTCGAAGACTCAAAGTCCCTCTTCTAGAGAGGAGAGAGACCGCATGGATAAGATCCCTTACGCATCTGCTATAGGATCTATCATGTACGTCATGCTATGTATTTGTCCTGATGTCTCGTATGCTTTGAGCATGACGAGTAGATACCAGTCAGATCCAGGTGAGCGTCACTGGATAACAGTCAAGAATATTCTTAAGTACTTGAGAAGGACTAAAGAATATTTCTTGATATTTGGAGGTAATGAGGAGCTAGCTGTAAAGGGTTATAGTGATGCTAGCTTCCAAATTGACCAGGATGATTATAGATCACAGTCAGGGTTCGTGTTTTGCTTGAATGGTGGCACTGTGAGCTGGAAGAGTTCCAAGAAGGAAACAGTTGTTGATTCTACAACAGAGGCCGAATATATCGGTGCTTCCATCTCATTCGAGAGTTTATCGATAGAGGAGATGTGAAGATTTGTAGAGTACCCATAGAGGCTAACATCGCAGATCCCTTGACCAAGTCTTTGGCACAGAAAAAGCATGATGGTCACACTAGGTCATTGGGTATTAGATATTACGGTGATTGGCACTAGTGCTAGTGGGAGATTATTAGTGAAAGCCTTAGAGTCAATCATGTGATGATTGTTGTATGGACTTTATTGTATCATATTCCTATTTATAAAGGCATGGTTATTATATTTACTTGTATTGGTGCCAAATAACTAAATATAATAACGTCCTTGAGTAGTAGGTTCTTATCTATATCAATCGATTGGTTGAATCGATAATGAGATGATATAGAGAATACTACTCTTAATTATTCCTTGTCAAGTATTAACATTCAGGGATAAAGTTAATGCGTAGAGACTAGCATGTAGGTCAACACGATGACTTGATCTCACAAGTCATGGATATGACATATCAAGTTGACACATGAGTATGCATTGGAGAATGTATACTGAATGACCCGCCATGAGAAAGTATCATGGATCATTATATGAGTGTCATATACTTTCTCATGTGGCTATTAGTATGACTATTAGTCCTTAGATCTGAAGTCACCATGGTTCCCTACATAAGGAGTTGCATACTTTGGCTTCGTCAAACGTCACCCGTAAATGGGTGGACTATAAAGGCAATTACTGGGTATGTAACAAATTATGCGGAGGGATGTGAGTGATGTAGATGGGATCTATCCCTCCTATATGACGGGGGTGACATCGATATTCTTGATAGAGTGAGACCACGAAGTGCATGGTCATGCCCAAATGAGTCAATATGAGATATTGAGCTCATTTGATTAGAGTGAGTCTACTTGGAGTTCAAGATATAGATTGTACCGATGATGACACGGTCTATGCCTCAATCGGTCAATCTAGATGTCAAGGATAGAGGGACATTGTCACATATTATGAGAGTCACAATTAGTATTCACAAAGGTGATGTTGGAGCTCAACATTCTTGTAACTTGGGTAGCAATGATGTGTTGCTAGATACCGCTCATTGCTTATGTTCCTAAATCGGTTTAGGGACATTGCCAACGTTACAAGAACCTATAGGGTCACACACATAAGGGCAATTAGATGGAGATTAGGTTCATATGATGAACTATGAGGATTAGGTTCATGGGATGAACCAAATTGGATTAAGAGTAATCCTAATTAGACTAATTGAGTTGGACTCAATTTGATTCAAGTGTTGAATGAGTCTAATTTAGATTTGATTCATCAAATCAATTTAAATTAATGAATAAAGATTCATTAAATTAAATTGACTTGAGTCAAGTGGTTAGATTTGATCAACCATGGGAGATAAGAGGTCAAGTTTGACTTGACTTGAGAGGAAGATGAAAGGTCAAGTTTGACTTGACCAAATGTCATGTCATGATGATGACTTGGCATGGTCGGCCAATGATGATGCTCCACATCATCATTGACTTATCAAGTGGTGCCACCTCATAAGGGAGACCAAGATACATTGGCTCTTGGAGTTACATGCATGCATGTAACCCCCTCTCCATGAAGTGGCCGACCACTTTACTCCATTTGATGGATGAATTCACTTGGTGAGTTACACTCCAACTTCATCTTCTTCCTTGGATCATCCTCTCAAGCTCTCTCCCTCTTCTTCCTCATCTTGCCGTGAGCATCTAAGGAGTGCTAGCACACTCAAGATTGCTTTTCTCCACCTATTGCTTATGTGGATACTAATAGAGGAGTGTGCACTTGACGCTCTTGAGTTCTGGCGAAGCTTTTGGACGAGCGGGATTTGTGAAGGGCGTCGCATCGAGGGTAATGATCTCACCTTCTAGATCTAAGGTAGATCTAGGGTTTTTAGTAAACACATATATGTTTTAATTTTAATACATCTTCGAACGGATCCTGGCCGGACTTCCGAGGTTTTCGCAACGCAAAAAACGGTTTTTGCGGCTCGGAAAACCCAACACTTCCACCCACTTTGAGAAATAATCCACTATGACCCATAGAAATTTCTTTTTATTTGGCCTCTTTGGTAATGACCTCACTATATCCATTCCCCACTGGTCAAAAGGGTAGGATATTACTGACGCTTTCAACAGTTCGACTTGCTGTTGAGAAAAGTTTTGGTGTTTCTGACAACTAAGACATATGAGCACACAGTGGACGGCATCTTGCTAGAGAGTAGGCAAAAAATACCCGACCAATAAGATCTTCCGAGCAAGGGATGCTCCTACAGAATGATTTCCACAACAGCCTTCATGTACTTCTCTCATGACATAATTCGCCTCTTCCGGGCCGAGGCACTTAAGTAAAGGCCGAGCGAAGGCTAGTTTATACATTGTGTCGCCAATTAGAATGAAACGAGTACTTCTTTTCTTGGCTGTCTGCACCTCGGCTCGGTCATTTGGCAGTATTCCCCCTTTAAGATAATCAGTCAAGGGGGTCCTCCAGTTTGGCAGACTTCGGGGCATTATATGGTCTTGATCTTTATTAGCAATGAGTTGCGTCTCGGCTATTGAATCCTCGAGACTCCAAGTAGTGAGAGCACTAACCATGTGAGCCAGCTCGTCGGCCTTCTGATTGTCTGCCCAAGGAATTTTATGAAGGATAACCTCTTGAAATTCTAAGTATAGCTTGTGATAAGCTTGTATGTAGCGTTGAAGCCTTTGGTTGTTGGTGTCAAATGATCCTTTGACTTGCTCTACTGCCAATTGTGAGTCGGAATATAAAGAAATCCGAGTGGCTCCAACATGTCGAGTTGCTCGCATTCTAGCTAATAAGGCTTTGTATTCGACTTCATTATTGGAAGCTCCGAAGTTGAGTTGCACTGCTATCTGAATCGTATCTCCTTGGGGGGATATTAATAATACTCCTACTCCGCTTCCTTGCTTGGTTGCTGACCCATCCACATATATCTTCCATTCCTCATTTTTCTCAACCCTTGGTGTCTCGGATAAGAAGTTAGCAAATACTTGAGCCTTGAGGGTCATACGAGGTTGGTACTGGATGTCATATTCAGCTAATTCAATGATCCATTTGATCAGGCGAGCAGATGCTTCAGGGTTAGTTAATATCCTTCCGAGGCCACTATTAGTTAAGACTGTGATGAATGAGATAAGAAATAAGGATGAAGCTTCTTGGCTGTTATGAGTAGAGCTAGTGCTAGCTTTTCCAGTGTTGTGTACCTGCTCTTGGTAGCTTTTAATAAATGACTGACAAAGTAAATAGGTAATTACTTACCATCCTCTTGCCGAAGCAGTACTGACGCCACACCCTCCTCTGAAGAGGCTAGGTATAATTGCAAACATTCTCCCGGCATCGACTTGGCAACACTTCAGATATATACTGTTTTAACTCTTTAAAGGCTTGTTCACACTTCTCGTCCCATGAAAACCAAGCTGACCTATGGAGCACCTTGAAGTAAAGAAGGCTTTGCTCAGTTGACTTAGGGATGAAGTGGGAAAGCATCGTTATCCTACCCAGTAGCCTTTGTACTTCTTTGATATTTTTTGTTGAGATCATGTTCTGTAGGGCTTGAGCCTTCTTAGTATTAACTTCAATGCCTCACTCGGTCACAATGTACCTCAGGAACTTGCCTCCTTGGACTCCGAATATACATTTACTGGGGTTAAGCTGAATTCTATATTAGCGCAATGTGCTGAACGTCTCTGCCATATCTTTGACTATGTCTTCAACTTTTGTGGACTTGATGAGAATGTTATCCACATATACTTCAATGTTTCGGCCTATTTGTGACTGAAATACTTTGTCCATTAGCCTTTGATAAGTTGCGCTAGTATTCTTTAATCCGAATGGCATAACCTTGTAGCAAAAAGTGTTATCTGCCATGACAAAGCTGACTTTCTCTTGATCTTCCCATGCTAATGGAATCTAATGATACCCTTGATGAGTGTCTAGCATACAAATTAATTCACATCCTGCCGTAGAATCTACTAATTGATCTATCTGAGGCAAGGGGTAGCAGTCTTTAGGGCACGCTTTATTAAGGTCTCTGAAGTCTATACATACTCTCCATTTCCCTCTTGGTTTTGGCACTAATACAATGTTGGACAACCATTCGAGAAATTGCACTTCTCGGATGTATCCAGCTTGCATAAGTTCTTGTACTTCGACCCGGATGATTTGATCTTTCTCCGACCCAAAGTGTCTTCTCTTTTGCTTGATAGGCCGAGATCCAGGAAGGACATTCAGTCGAAGCTCCATTATGGCCCGAGAGATACTCTGATTCTGTTCTTCAGGTCAAGTAAAGACGTCTCAGTTATTTGTCAAACAGTCAGTTATTCCTTGCTTCAGCTCGGTTGGCAAATCTGCAGCGACTTGGACGACTCGCTCAGGTTAGCCTAGTCATATTTGCATAGTTTCCTCATCCAGAGGCTCTTCCTGTAGAGTATAGACTTCTTCTAACTCGATCTTCTGGCTCTTCCTAGGGCCTATCCGGACTTCCTCCACATAACATCTTCGAGCGACTTTTTGGTCTTCGGTAGCTTTCCCTATTTGATTATGTACAGGGAATTTGACCTTCTGGTGGTAGGTTGATACGGCGGCTTCAAAAGAGTGTAGCGCTGGCCTTCCCAAGATGACGTTATAGGCCGAAGCGGCGTCCACCACTGTGAAAGTGGCTATTCTGGTTCAGCGGAGGGGCTCCTCCCCTAAAGATAGAGGTAAATCAATCCGGCCCAATGGAGACACCTCGTGACTCGAGAAGCCGAATAGAGCAATGTTCATCGGTTGGAGTTGTGCTGGGTCAAGTTGCATACGATTAAAGGTGTCTCTAAATAAAATATTGACCGAGCTATCTATGTCCATGAAAATTCTGGCCACGTTATAATTGGCGATGGAGGCTTTAATCACCAAGGCATCATCATGCGGGACAGAAATTCCTCGCAGGTCCTCGGGGCCAAAACTCATTGAAGGTCCTTCGGCGTGCCTTCGGCTGGTGTTCACTTCCATGTTCTCCAACCGTATTCCATGAGCCTTTCTGGCTCAGTTTGAATCCCCATTTATGGCTCCGCCGGTGATCATGTTGATGGTGTCGTGATGGGGAGTGTTGGAGAGCTCCTGCGGCGATTCTGGCTGGGGAGCTGGTTCACTCGGAGAGACTTCTCGGGCCCTTCGAGGAACTTGAGCGGGTCATTGGGGTTCAGATGAGGGTTGAGGAGCTCGCCGAGCTGGATTTTGCCGAGCATAGTTCCACGGTTCTAGTCTTGCATCTATTTGCGGGAACTGGGGCGGGGCGTTGAAGTTTTGCTGCTGCTCCCTCATAACTTGCCTGATTTCATCCGCTAGAGTATGACACTCTTAGGTTGAGTGACTATACACTTGATGGAAGGCGCAGAAAGGATCGCGCTGGCCTGACAACATTAATGGTTGAGAAACCTCTTGCACTGTGTGAATTGCTCTGTCTTTGACCAGCCAAGGAGGGTAGATAGGAGGGATTCTGGGGGGTGATTCTGTATTGGCAGAAGGGCCTTTTGGCTTGGCTTTTGAGGCTTAGGCCGATTAGATCTTCCTCCTTGTTGGTCATCTGTCTCCTTTTCGGCTTCCTCCAAATTGATGTAAGCCTCGGCTCTGGTCAGTAGGGCTTCAAAGTGAGGTGGGGATCTTGATAAGCGGGTATTTGTTGTGGTACCATTTCAAATTAATTACCGAACCCCCCAATTATACTAATATAGTATAGTAGATGACCCGGATCGTTTTCCAACGAGTGTAATCGACAGAATAGTAAACTTAGGATTTCTAATTATTGCTTTGAGTTTTCTAATATAAATAGAGGGTTTGGAATTTGAAAGGCTAATCCTACTAAATGAAAGACAATGCAAGGTAATTAAACTCTAATCTAACTAAACTACGAGTGCGATAAAATTAAAAGAACAACATAAACTAAGTATCCTAATCATGAAGAAAATTAACCCAAATGCATGCAATTCTAAACATAAAAGGAAAATTTGATTACAAAATTCAATTAACAAACTAAACAAACAATCGAGAAAGCTGGAAAATGAGCTGCTGGACTAAATGAAAAAGCTGCTCGAAGCTGCAGAAAAGCTGGAAATCGATGAAGGTAGAGCTGCCGGCGGTGTTGTGGATGCTGTCCGACGGTGTGGAGGAGCTGGCGGATGAAGGTAAAGTGGCCTCTGATGGTGGAGGTGGCTGGAATGAGATGAAACCGAAGCTGTGGAGGTCGCCGGCCGGATGTGGTGAAGGAGATGGTCGGCGCGCAATCGAAGGGGGAAAACCGGCTCGCGTGTGAAAGGGGAGGTGATGGAGGTTGCCGACGGTGGAGTGGCACCGGTCACCGGAGAAGGAGGGGATCCCCTTCCTCTCCGGTGACCGGCGAGGGAAGAGGTGAGCTCGGTGATGAAGAGGGTGGCGTCGGGTGGAAATCGCGGATGAGAAAGGATGTGTCGGCTGCTCCGTTCGAGCGGAGATGTTGGTTTTATTAAGCTCTTTTCCTTGGTCGTCCGATCTCAGCCCTTTCAATCTCAACCGTCTAATAAAGATAGGGCTTCATTAATCAATTAAGTTGGCTTAATTTGGCTGCTCAATCCAACGATGGTGATTCCTCCAATTTTGAATGAACGGATCTAATCAATTTGAAGGGATAATCACGATCGGTCAAATCTGTATGAAGGGCTCTAATGTCCACATTTCTTCAGATCTAGATGGATGGCTCAGAATCAAGCGCTTCTATCGGATGATCCATATCGCTCAGATATGATCTCTTGATTAAACTGCCCTCGATCTTGATGAAAGGTCCAGATTGATCCAGCTCAAAATGTCCTTTATGCCCTTAGATGAAGTCATATTTGATCCAACTTGAGTTTAGTCTAGTGGCTCATCTCGATCTCCTACAAACAAAGATATAATTCGCATATAAGTCTAAAATTTAGGAGAATTTACACTAAGATTCAAAAATAAATTCAACTCATAAAACATGATAATAATTGATAAATAATCACTCGAGAGGATAAAAACAGTGATATTAAGGACCAAAATAACACAACAAAATAATAGTTATCAGGTCTCTTCATTAGTGACTTCGAGAAATCCTCCCTTATTAAGCCCTGGGAAAAAGCGTTGACTACCGTCCCGAGTGAAGCATCCAAGATGTCGATTTCCACTCGGTTGAATCGATGTATATAGTCCCTCAAGGATTCAGTACTCTTCTGCTTTATAGTCATAAGATACTGGACAGTTTGGCGGTATCTTTTGCTGCTGGCGAAGCGTTGGAGAAACAGGGAAGATAACTCTTGGAAGGAATTGATGGATCCCATAGGGAGCCGGTGAAACCACCTTTGGGCGGAGTTTAATTGAGAGAGAAAACCTTGCATTTGGCTCAATCCGAGTAGTCATGTATCAAGGCAGCCTCCCTAAGTATTCTTCCGGGTCAACCGAACCGTTGTACTCTCCTATAGAGATCTGCTTGAAAGACTTGGGTATTTTATCAACTATAATACTGGAAGCTAGGGGGGACTCGGTGCTGATTAGCGGAGCCTTGCCCTTCCTGGGATCCCTTTCTAGTGGGGTGTAGGAGGGTGCTTCCTCAGAGGACTCTTGCAAAGATATTGTTGAGGATGACTCGGTCGGCATTGGGGCGATGGGAGTTATTCCCGATGGAGCCAGAGTAGAGGGGATGGATGGTGGTGCGGGACCCTGAATCGGGCTGGGGGACGCTTGTATAGGGGCAGGGCCTTGGGGAAGGAGGTCACATAGGACATCCTCCATGGTAGTCTTGATGAGGGCGATGATATTTTTCCTGGTCATATTCCCTTCAGTGGAGTTGTGGTTGCCGGAGTTCGCTCTTTGGTCTCCCATCATTATCTAGGCATGTTTATAGAATTAGTTCCCACAGACAGCGCTAATTATGTTGCCTGTCGAGACAGGGGCGACGAGGTGTCAGGTGGCGAACGCGGCAAGGACCGGTGACTCAGACTGAAAGGATAACGTGGAGGGAAGTCCGAGGTGACGAGAGTGGTGTCTCGATCGGGAGACAAGCTGAATGACGTGAAGCGGCCGAATGGCGTATCCTGCAAGACAGAAGCGGTTAAGGGTGTCCAGAGAGATCTCGACAATGCCCCTTCGACGCTAAAGGCAGGAATTAGTAAGAAAGATGGTGAAAGCAGTGGAGAGAATTAATTGAGAATGCATGAATCTCTTTCCTCTCCTTCAAGAGGGATATATATAGAAGAGAATCCCCCTGCCAAACAGTATAAGTCAGTATGGGAGGTATGACTTTGTGATGCGTTCATGCCTGCTTTAAGAAGTAATAGTGGTCATTACCCTCATAAATGTCGTAGGTGTGTGGATTGTAATTAATGCTCATCGGGGGATTGATGGGTGACAACTCCTCATTAATGTGGTGGAAATGCTTATAAAAGCTAGTATGGACATCTGTTCTCCAATCGGAAATGATTGTTGATAGGGTTGCTTTGTTGACCATGTGAACAGGAATATCCGCCACGCCATATGATTAAGTAATACAGAGCATACTTTGGGAAGTCATACATCCAAAATAGTGTGCAACTGTCGAGATGCGGGACTGCGATGAAGAATGACAGTCGAGATGCGAGGCGTTCGGAATATAACATGGCCGAGCTGAGGAGTTATGGCCGAGACGCAGAGCGTCTGGAATATAATATGGTCCAGCCGAGGAGTTATGGCTGAGCTGATCTCCTTATTCGGCTCAGATGCAATGAACTGGTATGCCTGTTGACGAGGCCGGGATATGATGACTTTGGACACGTCAGTTACTTATATTTATACGGATAATGACTAATTTCACCTAGTATCATTGTCAATTCTGGAGCGGAACTTTCAATCAAGGAAGGAACTCTATGCCGGTCAGTGGCAGTCAATCTAGTCTGTGTAGCCAGTAACTGACCTGGATTGGATTGGCTGATCTTTGACCGACAATGCCGATTCCCATCACGCTTTCAAGCAAGTCTTCTTCCCACGTACTTTCCATCCCTGGAAAGGAGTTCTGACATGCTTAGCTAACAGCTTTAGAATGGAATGATTATATAGAAGATCCCTTGTCGTTGATCGGCAGTCAACCTTTAAAGAAAAGCCCGGGCAGAGATCTTTTGGATTAGAAAGTGGCAATCACTCTCAGTCATATATATAGGAGAAGAGAATATACAAGTTTGTCATCTTATAGGATAAGATGCCTTTCTAACTACGAAAATAGAGGACAAGGAAGGGAATGATTACTCTAACCGCAAAAGGGGAATACCCCAAGGGAGCTCCCTATCCCCCGTGCTCATGAACGTCTTCCTGCACCAACTCGACAAAAAAAATACATTCCTTCATTAGCAGAAGAAAAGCTTTGGGTATGCCCGGTATGCTGATGACATTTTTCTATCAAAAGGGGAAATGACTGATTGGTCTGCTCAGCAAACGTACAAAGTGGACTGCAGCTGACCTCCCGTGAAAGAGTTGGATTTGATTATCTTTAATTGTTGGATTATCTTATATGTATAGGCTCCTCTTTATGCTTCCTCTTTTCTTTTGGTCTCGCTTCTTTTTTATTCTCTTATTCTGGTCTAAATCACGAGGATCGTTGGCTATAGCTTCTTGCATGTGTCAAGCATTTGGCTTCGCTTCCCCTCCCACTCACTTCTACTCGCACTGGCACCGACTAGCTGACAGGACATTCATTCTTTCTACTATCTCTATCTAGCAAGAATAACCTCGGGCTCAGACCGCCCCTTGAGCTATTTGGTCTCGAGTGTCTACTGCAGAAAGGACTTCAAACGAAACTAGAAGAAAGTACGGACTTCTCTGAAAGTACCGATTGATGACTGATGTTTTCCTTGCCCTAAACTTGCTCAACATCTAATATCCTTGGTCAGTTAGTGGACCAAGGTTGTCTTGTTCTCTTTCATTCTTTTGGTTGTTTTGTCTATGACCTAGTGAGAGGGAAGGTGATTGGCAGAGGTAGAACGGTTGGTCGACTGTTCTATAATATATTTTAGCTCATCTTAATCGCATTCGCCTTCAACGGAGGAAATTAACAAGGCCAACGCACAGTGGATGACTTGGCACAAGCGATTGGGGCACCCTAACCCGAAGCATCTTCTCCAACTGTCTCAAGCTGGAATTTTGCCCACTCCTCTTTCAGGGTCTCCTTTATCGTCAGATTGTAGCACGAGCTGCAAGTTAGCTAAGCATCCAGCACTCCCGAATTCGGAATAAAAGAATTCTTTTATTCTCCTTGGTTCACTCTGAAATATACCTTAAGTTTAAGTTTGAAGGTCTTGTCTACTTTAGCGTTATAATTCAAAGTATCATAATTGCCTATTTAAGAAGAACTTTGGTTATCTTTGATAAATCGGATCGAGAAACCACCGCCCAAAGGTGCTTTACGAAAGCCGCGTTGGCTAAGAACCATTTATCACTTGTGATGTGAGGCCGCATTTCAAAAATCCCATTTTTTTTTCAGTGAGGATATCGAGATTGGCTTAGTGTTCAGTGTACTAGTGAGATGCCCAAGAGAAAAGGAACGAGGAAAAGAATCGACGAAGAAGAGAACAGAAAACCGTGAAAGAAAAAGCGTGTGAGGTGTTAGAATAATATGAATAAATAATTAAAAATATTTTTCAATGATGTGTTTTATATATACATAAGGTATTTATAAAATATTACAAGACCAAATCAATTGAAGTATTCAAATAAATATTCTAGATAAGAAAATTTTATCCTATCTAATTTGACAAAGCCTATTTGATTAATTCTCTTTTATCCTCCTGCAAATTCAACGGGCGATCTTTCACATTGAGTTTGATTGCCAACTTATTAAAATGATATCTGGATAATAGCTTGGTAAAGATATCAGCGATTTGATCTTCTGCAGAAATATACGAAACAGATAATTGTTTAGTTGCAACTTGCTCTCGAAAAAATGAAAATCAATTTCCACGTGTTTTGTACGAGTATGAAAGATCGGATTTACCGTAAGATATGTTGCTCCAATATTGTCACACCAAATTTTCGATATGATATTTAACACAAGATGTAATTCAGAAAGAAGTGATTGAAGCTAAATAATCTCAGATGTTGCATTGGCTATAACTTTATATTCAACCTCAGTACTTGAGTGAGAAACTGTGGATTGCTTTTTCGAATTCCATGAGATAAGATTTCATCCAAGAAATATTGCATATCCACTGGTAGAGTGTCTATCTTCAGGAGAACTTGTCCAATCCGCATCACTATAGACGTGTAAATCTCACGATGAATGACGATAAATAAGAAGACCGTGCAGTATAATATCTTTGAGATAGTGCAAAATTCTTTTTACACATTCCCAATTTTGTTCTGTTGGAGTATGCATAAACTGACAAGTACGATTTACAGCAAACATAATATCAGGTCGTGTGATAGTAACATACTGTAAAGCACCAACAATACTTCGATAAATCTGAGGATCAGACATAGCAGGTGAGGATGAGGGTACAGTGTTGTTATATATAGCAATTGGTGTGGATATCGGACGTGCTCCATCCATCTTAGCTCTTTGAAGAAGTCAAACAATATATTTACTTTGAGAGAGAAGACATCCTTCATCATGTGGTAGAAGTTCAATGCCAAGAAAAAATGAGCATTGCCCAAATCTCAAATAGGAAATTCTTGATTGAGAAGACTTAATAAAGTTGTGATGCCCTTTTGATCATTCCCAATTATTAAGATGTCATCCACATAAATAAGGAAAAATATCATGGATCCATCCTTATATTTATAAAATAAAGAAGAGTCGGTTTTTGATCCAGAAAATCCTTGTCCTTGTAACCAATTAGATAAGTGATGAAACTATGCACGAGGAGCTTGCCGAAGACCATATATAGATTTCTTGAGTTGACAAATATGAGTTAAAAATTGTGGATGACTGAACCCAGGTGGTTGCTCCATAAATATAGTTTCCTCATGATGACCATGAAGAAACACATTAGAAACATATAGTTGTCGAATAGGCCAGTACAAACTCACAGCTATTGATAATAATAATCGGACATATGTGATTTTGATAACTGGACTAAATGTGTCATTAAAGTCAATACCTGGTTGTTGACTAAATCCTTTCGCAACTAGTCGTGCTTTTGTATTGTTCAAGAGAACCATCGGCTCGATGTTTAAGGCGAAATATCTATTTAGAGCCCACTACATTCATGGAGGGAGTGAGCGGAACTAGACTCCATGTACCATTGCGAAGTAGCGCATCAAATTCTGTAGTCATTGCATTATGCCAATTTGAATCCTTATTTTCTTGAGAAAAACAAGTTGACTCGACAGATTTTGAGGAGATCACGAGAGCATGAGGAAGAGGATGTTGGGTTGTCTTTGGTGGACATCGTGCATGAATATCGCTCAAGGGGAGTATGCGACGAGGTGCATCATCTTCTGAATCACTCTTTGTTGGGGATGATGAAGTAGATGGACTTACATTATCTGAGGATCCAAAATTAAAAGGTGTATTATCTTTAACTGGTGAGGATTCCGAGATTGGACACTAAATAGGTTCTTGAATATTGTCCCTTCTAATATCATCATTGCACGTATCTCTTGTGGGAGTAGATCCTTGAGATGAATCCAATGGTATAGAAGAGTTTCCAGAGAGCTCAGGAGCAAGACCTAAGATTCCATCTCTTTTTGTAGATTTAACATGTCTTGTTGGGAAAATGACCTGTGAGACCTTTGGTGTTATATTGGGTGGTAATATAAAGGTACCACCACCATTTCCTGAGGATGAAGCTTCTGGTATGACTGCAAATGGAAAAAGAGACTCATCAAAGATAACATGTCGGGATATATATATGCGTCCTGTCGGTACATGTAGACAATGATACCCATGGTGCAAATTATTGTAAACAAGGAAAATACATTGTTGGAAACGGGGATTAAATTTGTGTTTAGAGTAGGGTCGTAACCATGGATAACATGCGCAACCAAAGATATGTAAAAACATGAAGTTTGAAGGTTGATTAAAGAGTTTTTCAATAGAAGATTTGTGTTGAAGAAATGGAGTAGGTAGATGATTGATAAGATAAACTGCAGTATGAACAGCATCATCCCAAAATTTAAGTGGAACCGATGCATGATTGAGAAGGGCTAAGGTAGTTTCAATTATATGACGATGTTTTCTTTTTGCGGAACCATTTTGTTTAGGAGTGCGAGGACATGATACTCGATGAAGAATACCTGAGGAGTCGAGATAGCGATGAAGCGTCTGATATTCTCCACCCCAATCGGAGTGGAGAGAGAGTATTTTACGGGCAAAGTAACGTTCAACATACCTTTGAAATCGACAAAAAATATCAAGAAGATCATATTTTCTTTTCATGTGAAAGACCCAAGTAAATTTACTAAATTATCAATAAAAATGACAAAATAAAGAAAACCTTGATTTGACAGAATAGGAGCAGGTCCCACACATCAGAGTGAATTATTTCTAAAGGAAAATTAGATACATGAGAGGAAGTAGAAAAAGGTAATTTGTGACTCTTTGCTTTCATGCATGCTTCACAAGAATAAGAAGGAGACGTCAAAGAAGTTGGTAAGTTGAACTTATTGATGATATTTTGAACTAGACGAAGAGATGGATGACCAAGTCGTGCATGCCAAGAGGATTTACTTGTGTGTTCTCCAATGAAGGCCTTGGTGGATGTGGGTTGAAGGTAACAAAGACCATTTTTAATTTCTCCTTTGAGTAGAGTTGTTCCGGTTGCAGGATCCTTCACAAGACAATGATGAGGGTGAAATTCAAAAAATACATTATTGTCAATAGCAAATTGATGAACTGAAAGTAAATTCTTAGTGATTGAAGGAACATGAAGAGTATTGTGCATGCGAAAGGTTCGACCTGATGAATGAAAAATTATGTTTCCAAGGTTAGCAATTTCCAAACCTGAGTCGTTGCCTACTTGTACCATGTCAGATCCATGATAGGGGGAGGCATATGTGAGAATGTTATAATCCGGTGTAAGATGATGAGTTGCCCCAGAATCTGGATGCCATTTTGAGGATGAAGAATTTGTCACAATCATATAAGGATTGCTTGTAAAAGAATATGCTCCTGGAGATGATGAAGCTGAGGATGAAGATTGATTTGATGATGCAAATCCTCCGAGAAAGTTTGAATCAAATCTTTTATGACATTGATGTGCAAAGTGACCATTGCCAAAACAAATTTGACAACATCCTCGGCCTTGTCCTCGTTCTCGTCTTGCATTTCTTTCACCTTTATTTCGTTGATGGATATTTGTATCTGATTTGTTGGTTGTATGCGCAGAGAGAACAATAGAATCTAACATCCTCTGAGATTATAATTGTAAGAGTATTTCATACGAGGTCAACATGCCATGAAGAGCATCAAGTGACACTTGCTCCATACGTGTAGTTATACTAGGAATAAAATGTTGGGTTTTCGGCACCACGGTGAGTGTGTGTTCGAACATGTTTCGTAAATATGTACACAATGAAAGAATTAAAAAGCAATAAATCTAATTTATTACAACACACACATCACACGCATGCATAGTACAATATGTGTAGACATAATCGTAGTTTCAAATTTTGCAATAAAGGAAATTACTCTAGTTATACATGACGTATCATGTGCAGCGGGAATGACATCAACCGGAGCGACTCTCGCTAAAATCGCCTCTATCCGTATCCACGCCGAGTATCGTCGGGATGACTTCACAAAGCCACGAGACTCGTCTTTGTAGGAGTCACTAGACTCATGTCGAAGATGATGTGATCGAGAGAAGATCACAATTCGAATCAAAATTCGGATTCGAAAATGAGTCCCTAAAACTCGCTTCTCCGGAGAGGTATTCGTCAACCGATTGACGAATCCTTCGTCCTCCACCTATGAGAATTACCGGAGATCGAATCCCCGATAAAGTAGCCGCTGTTGGAGCTCAAAACGTCATCCAAATGATGCTCCGACACAAAAGAAAGAAGCTGTCCAGAAAACTGGACAACTTGGTGGAGGAGTTGCGCCCGCCCAAAGGAGGATGGCTGGATGCACCTTGGTCACCGGAGCCAAGGGAAGTCACTGGAGGGTCGTCGGAGGATCGTCGACAAAAGCTTGGACGCCGGCAACAAGGTAGACGATGGCACAAGGGCTGGCGGCGTGGAGAGCTTGGGCGGCGGCAAGGAGAAGAGAGGGAGAGGGTGGCTAGGTTTTCCAACACATAAGTTATCAACGAAAAAAACCCTTAAGCCATGTTTTTATAGAGAACTGTTGGAGTATTGGAAATACAATCAAAGTCCCACATTGGTAAGACATGGAAAAGATCATGTGCTTATAAGATAAAAAGATATGTCCATTGGTATGAGACCTTTTGGGTAGAGCCCAAAAATTAAATCATGAGGGATTAGGCCCAAAGTGGACAATATCATACCATTGTGGAGATATGTGAATCTTATAGGTACTAACAATTGGTATCAGAGCCATGGTCCATGTCAAGCCATGAACCTCGAACGAAGGAAGTTGAGCTTCCATGTCTGGATCAAGAGAACCAAATACCAGGCATGAAGTCCAGTTGGGTCGGGAGGACCAAACAATCGGGCAGAAGTCGATTGGGGCTGTAATGGTGGACAACCGGCGAAGTCCAATGGGTCGAGGACTGCATAGTTTGCAGGAAGTCCTAGTGGGTTGTGTTGGATCGAGCGGATCACTAGAGGGGGGCGGGTGAATAGCGATAGAAACTTTTCGTACGAATTCGTTCGAGTAGACAATTAAACGCAGTGGAAAGATAAATGAAAACTAAAAGATACAAGTAGATTTTTTACTTGGTTTATAGCCTTCAGTTACTACTCCAAGGCCCTAGTGATCCTTGATCACTCACGGAGGGCAAATCACTAAAGAACTCCTCCTCGTTGGAGGTAGGAGTTATTCGAATACAAGAAAACACCAAAAGCTTGAGGTAGAGAGTCACTCCCCCTCTCCTCATTACAATAAAAACTCCGAGACAATAATAAAAAGAGATAAACTGAATTGAAGCTTATACCGACGGAAAAAGAAAATAAACAATTAAACCTAGAGCATCGAAGAAGTAGCACTTCGTTGTCGGAGAGTTTTAGCGTTGCGAGGGCTTTTGGAAGCTTAGAATTGATGAGAAAACGTTAGGAGAGGCCCTCCTTTTATAGCCTTTGAGCCCCTTCTCGAGAGGAACTTTAACCAATGAGATTTGAGCACCAATCCCCTTGAAATGAGGTGATAAGCCTTGACTCCTCGAAGCTGATCCTTGACCATCAGTCGATTGATGACCATCATCAGTCGACTGATGGCAGCATCAGTCGAATGTTGACCGCAAGTAGTCGACTGATGGACGACAGTCGAGTCCTCCAAGCTAGCAGTCGACTGATGCTAGCTGCAAGTCAAAGTTAGCTTAACAAAAACATTATTTTGATGACCTCCGACTGTCTGATCTCGACCTAGACCATCCATGGGATGTCTTGGGTCGGATCTATGCTTAATACCATCTCTGTAAGGAGGATACGACCTCACTTACGCTTACACACACGAGCTTACCTCGATACTTACTGTGTCTCTTTCGCTTCCGGCCTTCCACTCGATTCCTTCGGCTCCCTCCAAAGTCACTCGAGTGTTGCCCGACCACCGCAGCTTCCTCCGGGTGTCGCTAGCCTTCAGCTCCAGCTTTAGCACTTTTCTGCACACTCGATTTAGCTCGTGAGATAACAATATGAGTTTAACTTTGTATCGTTTGCTATAATCAAAACTCAGGTTCGACTTAGGTGCCTACTGCACCAACAATCTCCCCCTTTTTGATCTATAGCAAACCCACATACAAAGTTAAGAAAATAATATGCATGAAGAAAAACAATATGCATGAGAAATAGGAATAATATAAATTAAGTAGGAGTAGTAAGAAATATGCATGAGAAACAGGAATAATATAAATTAAGTAGGAGTAGTAAGGATTTTCTTCAAGTACTCCCCCTTGAGGAAACCTCCCCCTTGACCGAGGGTGAGTCTTGAAAGAAGACCTTAATCCTCCCCCTTGATGGTTGCTATTTAGGAAGAGTTTAAGTAATTAACATTACTTAAAGTTGGCCTTAGTAAAACATTTAAGTTTAGAGGACTTCTTAACTTGGCTCTTTCTCCCCCTTTCTTAAGTAAAGCATTAACGTTTGGTCATAGTATTAAAAATAAGTTTAAGTTAAGAATTCTCTTAACTTGGCCTTTATTGCTTTTGTTAACTCAAACAAGTTAAGATGCACAAATTAAAGTTAAATAAATTTTCAAAACTTAAAGTTAAATAAACATTTACTTAACTTCTGGCCATGTGAATAAGTATGTTTGACCATAGTATTAAAAATAAGTTTAAATTAAGAATTCTCTTAACTTGGCCTTTATTGCTTTTGTTGTTAGTGAAAGCCCTAGAGCCAATCATGTGATGATTGTTGTATGGACTTTATTGTATCATATTCCTATTTATAAAGGCATGGTTATTATATTTACTTGCATTGGTGCCAAATAACTAAGTATAATAACGTCCTTGAGTAGTAGGTTCTTATCTATATCAATCGATTGGTTGAATCGATAATGAGATGATATAGAGAACACTACTCTTAATCATTCCTAGTCAAGTATTAACATTCAGGGACAATGTTAATGCATAGAGACTAGCATGTAGGTCAACTCGATGACTTGATCTCACAAGTCATAGATATGAGATATCAAGTTGACATATGAGTATACATTAGAGAATGTATACTGAATGACCCGCCATGAGAAAGTATCATGGATCGTTATATGAGTGTCATATACTTTCTCATGTGGCTATTAGTATGACTATTAGTCCTTAGACCTGAAGTCACCATGGTTCCCTATATAAGGAGTTGCATACTTTGGCTTCATCAAACGTCACCCGTAAATGGGTGGACTATAAAGGCGATTACTGGGTATATAACAAATTATACGGAGGGATATGAGTGATGTAGATGGGATCTATCCCTCCTATATGACGGGGGTGACATCGATATTCTTGATAGAGTGAGACCACGAAGTGCATGACCATGCCCAAATGAGTCAATATGAGATATTGAGCTCATTTGATTAGAGTGAGTCTACTTGGAGTCCAAGATATAGATTGTACCGAGGATGACACAGTATATGCCTCGATTAGTCAATCTAGATGTCAAGGATAGAGAGACATTGTCACATATTGTGAGAGTCACAATTAGTAGTCACAAAGGTGATGTTGGATCTCAACATTCTTGTAACTTGGGTAGCAATGATGTGTTGCTAGATACTGCTCATTGCTTATGTTCCTAAATCGGTTTAGGAGCATTGCCAACGTTACAAGAACCTATAGGGTCACACACAAAGGGAAATTAGATGGAGATTAGGTTCATATGATGAACCATGAGGATTAGGTTCATGGGATGAACTAAATTGGATTTAGAGTAATCCAAATTAGACTAATTGAGTTAGACTCAATTTGATTCAAGTGTTGAATGAGTCTAATTTAGATTTGATTCATTGAGTCAATTTAAATTAATGAATAGAGACTCATTAAATCAAATTGACTTGAACCAAGTGGTTAGATTTGATCAACCATGGGAGATAATAGGTCAAGTTTGACTTGACTTGAGAGGGAAGATGAATGGTCAATTTTGACTTGACCAATTGCCATGTCATGGTGACTTGGCATGGGGCCGGCCAATGATGATGCTCCACATCATCATGGACACATCATGGGGTGTCACCTCATGAGGGAGACCAAGAGCCATTGGTTCTTGGAGTTACATGCATGCATGTAACCCCCTTATAGTGGGTTATGAAAGTGTGAAGTTAAGTTGTGTAACTTCATCTTCTTCCTTGGTTCTTCCTCTCTTGCTCTCCCAATCCTTCTTGGCCGAAATTTCCATGAGTGTTATCACACTCTAGGTTGAGTTTCTCCACCATTTGTCCGTGTGGATACCAATTGAGGAGTGTTCACTTGACACTCTTGAGTTCCGGCGAAGCGTTTGGACGAGCGGGATTTACGAAGGGCATCGCATCGAGGGTAACACTCTCAACTTCTAGATCTAAGGTAGATCTAGGTTTACTTAGCACATACATATTTTTATTTTAATATATCTTTGCACGGATCCGTTGCCGGACTTCCGGGGTTTCCGCAACGCAAAAAGCAGTTTTTACGGCTCAAAAAGTCCAACATTTGTTAACTCAAACAAGTTAAGATGCACAAATTAAAGTTAAGTAAAATTTCAAAACTTAAAGTTAAATAAACATTTACTTAACTTCTGGCCAAGTGAATAAGTATGAAGTGAGTTAAGTTATCAAAAAAAAATTGATTTGATTCCTTAACTTTGACCTTTTTCTCCCCCTTTTGCCATTTATCGAAAAGAGAGGGGGTGTTTGAAAAAAAAATATAGGTATTAAATTTAAAGTCCAAGCATGTTCCATATTATTTTGAAAATAATATACTGAAAATAAGCTCATCTATAAAATGTTCGACTCTTATTTGACTTGATTGATATGAAAGATCAACAAGTCCTAGTCAGAGTCGGTTAATATATATGATTATACTCTGTGGTTCATGGCGATGCACTAGCTCTACATCTGGAACCAGGAGTAATGTCCTAACATCTCACGCCCATCTACGTAGCTAAGTACACAAACACATTCGTCCTATGTGTTGTGAGATGTATTGGCTCCTTAAATCTATAGGTGCATGATATCTAAGGTATGTCCTATGCTAGTTCCATGAACAAGAAAAGTAAGAGATAGTAATAAGAAAATAAATGTGTAAGTTCCTATTCTACTATGGACATGCCCAATTTTCGTCTTAATAGACTGAATTCGGCTTCAGGTAGGGGTTTAGTAAATAGGTCTGCCAAGTTGGACTTCGATTCGACGTATTCAAGTTGTATGGCTCCGTTGGCCATATGTTCTCGAATGAAATGGTGTTTGACCTCTATATGTTTGGTCCTAGAGTGACATATCGGATTCTTGGTTAGGTTAATTGAGCTAATGTTATCTATGTGGAGTTTAGTGTTTGTAAAGTCTAACTTAAAGTCGCGGAGAGTGTGCTTCATCCAAAGAAGCTGAGTGACACACTCACCCATCGTGATGTATTCGGCTTCGGTGCTAGATAAGACAACACAGTGTTACTTCCTACTGCACCAACTCACTAGACTCAAGCTGAGAAGTTGACAATAATCACTCGTACTCTTTCTATCGAGCTTACTACCGACATAGTCCAAGTCGGAGTAGCCAGTTAGTCCGAACTCGGTAGATCTAGGGTACCAAATACTGACATTAAGTGTACCCTTTAGATATCTAAGGAAACGCTTGACTAGAGTTAGGTGAGACTCCTTGGCATAGGTTTGGAACCTTGCGCACATACTTACTGCAAATAAGATATCAGGTCGGCTCGCAGTTAAGTAAAAGAGACTCCCTATTACACTCCTATAGTATTTTAAATCAATTGAATTTCCGATTACATCCTCTTCTATATTTACATTCGTTGTCATTGGGGTATTAATAATTTTAGCGTCTTGCATTCCAAAGAGTTTAATTAATTCCCTAGTATATTTGCATTGATGTAGGTATATTCCATCTTTAGTTTGTTTAATTTGTAGACCTAAGAAGAAACTCAACTCGCCTACTAAATTCATTTCAAATTCACTTTCCATAAGTGAAATGAATTCATTTAGTAGGATCGAGTTGGTGGTTCCGAAGATGATATCATCTACGTAGATTTGGGCTATGAATATGTCTTTACCTACGGATTTTACAAAAAGGGTTGGGTCAACTACACCTTGGTTAAATCCTTTGGACTTAAGATAAACCGAAAGTCTCTCGTACCAAGCTCGAGGATCTTGTTTAAGTCCATAGAGATCTTTCTTTAACCTAAGGACATGATCGGGTTTATCTAGGCTTTCGAAATCGGGGGGTTGACTAACATAAACCTCCTATTTAATATATCCATTCAAGAATGTTGACTTCACATCCATTTGAAACAACTTAAATCCTCGATGTGCAGCATATCCTAATAACATTCGAATGGACTCTAATCTAGCTACTGGGGCATAAGTCTCGTCGTAATCTAAACCTTCGACTTGACTAAACTCTTTAGCGACTAATCTAGCTTTATTTCTAACTACTTCACCTTTATCATCAAGTTTATTTCTAAACACCCACCTTGTTCCAATGATTGTTTTATCTTTAGGTGGTGACACTAATTCCCACACTTCGTTCCTAGTGAATTGAGCTAGCTCTTCTTGCATTGCAATAATCCAATCGGGATCAAGAAGAGCTTGGTCAATAGTTTTGGGTTCAATTTTGGAAATCAAGGAGATTTGACTAAGGTTTCTGTATGAGGCTCTAGTTCGAACTCCTAGGCTTGGATCACCTATCACTTGGTCGATAGGATGATTTGTTTGAGTCCTAGTTTGATTTGGGTTTGAGTCATCTACCACTTGGTCAATAGGATGACTCATTTGAGTCATAGTTTGGTTAGAGTCATCTATCACTTGGTCGATAGAATGACTTGGTTGACTTAGGTTAGGATTAATACTAGACTTGATCTCCGGATCGGAGTTGAGTCTGGTATGAATCGGATCGCTAATTGGGGTTGCCGGGGGTTTTGTAGGTTTGTGTCCTTCATCAAACACTACATTGATAGTCTCCTCGACTCTAAGGGTGTCATGATTATATACTCTATAAGATCTACTCGTAGTCGAGTATCCTAGAAAGATTCCGGTCGAGGTTTTGGATGTAAATTTTCCTAGGTAATCCTTAGTGTTTAGGATATGTACCTTACACCCAAATACCCTAAAGTACTTGATGTTAGGTATTTTATCGTGATAAATCTCGTATAAGGTCTTAAGGTGTCTCTTTACCATAAGGATCCTATTTTGGACATAGCATGTCATACTCACGGCTTCCGCCCAAAACCTATCGGGTAGGTTATACTCGTTTAACATTGTCCTAGCGGCTTCTTGTAGGTTTCTATTTTTACGTTCTACTAGGTCATTCTGTTGTGGGGTTCTAGGGCAAGAGAACTCATGGTGGTATCCATTTAGGTTACAGAATTCTGTAAACATGTGGTTCTCGAATTCACCACCATGATCAGTCCTAAGTCTTTTGATTTTAAGGTTTTGTTGATTTTCTATTAGTTTAAATAGGTTAATTAATTGATCTAGGGTATCACTTTTGTGTTTGATGAACCTAACCCAAGTAAATCGAGAATAATCATCAATTATGACTAAGCAGAATTTACTCCCATTAAGTGACTTAGCTCCGTGTGAATCAAATAGATCCATGTGTAGAAGCTGAAGAACACTTTTGGTTCGTTCTTGGTTAGTTAGTTGATGTTGTTTCCTAGATTGTTTACCTTGTTGACAAGCATTACATATTTTATTATCCAAGTTATTGAGGTTAGGCAGACCTCTGACTAAGTCACTCTGACTCATCTTGTGGATGAGTCTTGGGTGTGAGTGATCGAGTCGTTGGTGCCACAACCATGATTCCTCTTGCCGTGTCATAAGACACTTGGTTGAGGAGTTAGTTAAATTAATAGTATAAATATTGTTATTTCTGGTTCCTTTAAGGATTGTTTTAGAAGTTTCATTTGTATTAATTACGCATTCATTTTCTAGAAATATGACCTTATAGTCATTATCACACAATTGGCTTACACTAAGTAAATTATATTGAAAATTTTCTACCAATAAGATATTTTGAATAATAAAGTTAGAGTTGAGCTCAATATCACCTGATCCGATGATTTTGAGCTTGCCGTTGTTTCCGAAGGCTATCGATCCTTGTCGTTTGAATCAAAGCTTCGAAAACTTGAGTTGATCCCCGGTCATGTGTCGGGAGCAACCACTGTCCAACATCCATTGATCCTACACGCAAGGTAGTTGGATCGGATATTGGATTTATTAAAGATTGGTTGAAGATTATTAACCTAAATCATCTCACCCATGTCTACATGATCAAACATGTTAACCCTATATGTTATTGTGAGATGACTTCCAATTTTACTTGATTTAAATTTAATGATTTGAACACTTGTCAACCTTGCGTTAGATTTGGATTTGACCTTAGGCTCATCAAGTCACCTTTTCAAGATAATGCTTCCAGGTCGTGGCGAGGCACAGAGGCCTTTTTTGATCGGAAAAATGACCACTTCCTTTGACAAAGCCATTTTCAAGAAAATAGAGAGTTGACTTACCTACGACCACTTCCTGGTCTAACTAGTCTAGGATACGGCGAGGTAGCTTCAGCTAGTTCTGCTCGGTCAAGTGCATCGAACTAGATATGCCTTATCTAGCCCGAATACACAAGACTCCGCTTTCCTAGTGTACTATCATCTCACCACATCCTGGTACTATGTTACCAAGTATTGACGAGTTATAGTTCTATCTAACCATTCTAAAAAAAAAAATAAATAACTAACCTAAGCATGCAATTTCTAAGTTAAAATACAAACAAATTTTGTACTGGCTCCCCCTGGACCGTTGAATCGATTCGGTCTCTCCAAATAGTGGATTTGGTCCTTAGGAACCCAGTACTGGTTCGACCCTAAGTTTGAAATCAAAGCGGTCTTAGGAACCCATGCTTGGACACATTTTTTATGTCGACTTACAATCGACATATACGACTTGTTGGTCGTATTTGAGCTAAACTCTAGTCCGACCTTGTTGTACACGGCCCTTTGCGATCCAAGTAGGAGGTCAAGTTCTTTGGATCCCAAAGTAAACCTTTCCAACGTGTTCCTAAGATCTTCGACTTGACTCTTCAAGAGAGAGTTCTCAACTTTGAGCTTTTCAACCCGAGTTGAGCCCTCCTCTCGAACTCGACTAGTCAAAGACGTTAGGGAGACCTCGTGTTTGAGAAGTTTAACTTCCTCAACTAGGGTCTCGACCTTGGACTCGGACTTAGCTAATTTCCTAGTTAAGAATTTAATTGCACTATAAAGCGTACTAATAAGGGATCGACTTACCTTGAGTGTATCTTTTGAACCGGATGCGTATCCGTGGCTTGTCTTGAATCGCACTTCGCAGTTCGATTCGTCTTCGATTCAGATTCGTGTTCCGGTTTCGACTTTGTCTCTGATTCAATCGGTTTAGCCATGAGGATGCGATCATCGTCTTCTTCCTCAGACGCTTCTTCCCACATAGTGTTGAGTGCCTTTTTGTGTTTCGGTGCTTTGCTCTTGAGCTTCGGACATTCGGACTTGATGTGTCCAAACCTGTTGCATTCGTAACACCTAATGTTAGAACTTTTAGGCTTACCTTCATTGGGTCGAGTGACGGTTCGCTTTCGACCCTTGACTATTCTCCGAACTAGGTTGACTAGTTCTGCCTCCATTTCCGGGTCGACCTTCGAATCAGACTCATCTTCTTCTTCCTTCGGGGGTGGCTTGCTCGTGGTTTTCTTCCTCGAACCTGTAAAAAGTGTTATACCCTTCTCGGGTTCCGAGTTAGACTGCTTATGAAGTTCAAAATCGGAAAACAACTCATCTAATATAAGTTTTGAAAGATCCTTGGAGACCTTGTAGGCATCGACCATGGATGCCCATAAGGTAGTCCTAGGAAATGAGTTAAGAACATACCTAATAAGGTCACAGTTTTTGACCTTTTGTCCGATCGCGTGTAGGTTATTGACTATGTCTTGAACGTGAGCGTGAAGTTGCATCGCCGTCTCGCGTTCCTGCATTTTTAGATTATATAACTTATTGAACAAAAGATTGCGCTTACATACCTTGGCTTCATCGGTCTCTTCGTGTAGCTCTACTAGCTTTGTCCAAAGGTCCTTTGCACTGATGAAGGGGCCGATGCGATTAAGCTCCTCCTTGGACAAGCCGCATTGGAGGATTTGACTTGCCTTGGCGTCAGCTTCGACTTGTCTTTTTGTCGCATTGGTCAATTGGTCATAATCCAAGGATTCACCCACTTCGTTAGTCGGAAGTGTGAATCTCGTTTGGATTATGATCCACATCTCGATTTGAGTTTTAAAAAAGCATTCCATCAGACCCTTCCAATAATAGAAGTCATCTCCATTGTAAAATGGAGGTCGGACGGTGCTAAAACCCTCGAGATGGGCCATTGAAACAAAAAAGACAAAAGGATGAAGCGAAAAAAACCTAAAACCACAAACAATGGAAATGTCCCAAGACTCGCGTCTTGGATTAGTAGTGCGGGAGGAGAAAAGCTACATGAATGAAAAAAAGAAAAAAAATCAAAATAAATAGAAAATAAATCGAAAAAAATCGTAGAAAGCTAGATTGGTGGTTTCACCAAATCTTAGCACCCCCGACTCTGATACCAATTGTTGGATCGAGCGGATCGCTAGAGGGGGGTGAATAGCGATAGAAACTTTTCGTACGAATTTGTTTGAGTAGACAATTAAACGCAGCGGAAAGATAAATGAAAAATAAAATATACAAGTAAATTTTTTACTTGGTTCGTAGCCTTCGGCTACTACTCCAAGGCCCTAGTAATCCTTGATCATGCACGGAGGGCAAATCACTAAAGAACTCCTCCTCATTGGAGGTAGGAGTTAATCGAATACAAGAAAACACCAAAATCTTGAGGTAGAGGGGCACACTCTCTCTCCTCGTTACGATAAAAACTCCGAGACAATAATAAAAAGAGATAAACTGAATTAAAGCTTATACCAACGGAAAAAGAAAATAAACAATTAAACCTAGAGCGTCGGAGAAGTAACACATCGTTGTCGGAGAGTTGTAGCGTTGCGGAGGCTTTTGAAAGCTTAAAATTGATGAGAAAACCCTAGGAGAGGCCCTCCTTTTATAGCCTTTGAGCCCCTTCTCGAGAGGAACTTCAGCCAATGAGATTTGAGCACCAATCCCCTTGAAATGAGGTGATAATCCTTGACTCCTCGAAACTGATCCTTGACCATCAGTCGACTGTGTTGGATCGATATGAGCGCTAGAGGGGGGGTGAATAGCGTTCATAAAAACTTTTCTTTTTCGATGATTAAAACCAAGTACACAGCGGAAAACTAAAATACAAACATAAGAAAGACACAAAGTTTTTTTACTTGGTTCACAGCCCACCGGCTGCTAATCCAAGGCCCTGCGATCTTTGATCGCTTCCGAAGGGCAATCACTAAAAGTCTCTTCCTCGTTGGAGGTAAGAGACAAGATGATTACAATGATTATAAGGCCGGTAACAACCTTACCGGTCCTTATACAAATTAAGTATAGAAAGATAATAATAATACCAACAATTAATTAGAAGATGGCGCACAGTCGGAGTAGCGTTGTAGAGAGCATGAGCACTTGGGAGATTCTTAAATTTGGGTGTGAGTCCTCCCCTCTTTTTATAGATTTGTGCCTTGGAATTTGTCCCAATCCAGATCCAAAACTTGTGGATCTTATCTTGAGGTGGTGGCTTATCTTATCCTGAGGTGGCGGCTTATCTTATCCTAAGGTGGTGGCATCAATCTCTATCTCTTTGACCTTGTGCCTTTGGTGATTCGACATCGATTGATCCTCTTAGCGATGACCTTGATCGACTCTTGACATCTCGATTAGCTGATCGCTGCACTTGAGAATTCTTACAATACAAGATTAACACAATAGATGCATAATTCCATGCAATGTGACAGTCCTTTGACTGTCCGATCTCGACTTCAGCATTCCTCCGGAAGCCTTAGTCGGATCGATGCCTAGAATTGTCCTCTAACCGAGGATGTGTCCTTACCACCGCTCCACACACGGAGCTTACCTTTGGTCCTCTTGACCTATCGCTTAGCTTTTGGTCATCACCGAGGTTCCTCGACTCCCCGTGGTTCTCCTGGTGTTGCCCGACCACCACGGTTTCTCAACTTGAGATTCTCCGGATGTCGCTCGACCTTTGGCTTAGCTTAAACACTTCCTGTACACTTAACATATCACATGAGATAACAAAATAACTTAACTTTGAATCTTTGCCATCATCAAAACCAAGGTTCGATTTTCTAGTGCCCCTGCACCAACAATCTCTCCCTTTTTTATTTATGGCAAACCAATTCAAAGTTAAGAGAAAATAAGCAATAAGCATTGAACAATCATTTTTCAAAACCTCCCCCTTAAGGGTACCTCTTCCTTAACCCTAGGTGAGTTTTGAAAAACAATTATTTTTTGGGAAAGAAAAAGTAAGTAACCTCTTAACTTTATTCTCTCTTCCCCTTTGACATATATCAAAAATAACTTTATGTTGGGTACATTGCCAAGAAATAGAATTTTTAAACATGCTAATCAAGTTGATTTAATATGTTTAACTCCCTTTAATACTTAAGAGTTTAGGAGTTTAGGTTTCTAGATCCTGCACCAACAATGTATATCCTAGGTTAGAATGTGACCCCCTAACCTTTAACATTGTTATAAAATTTTGAGAAAGAATTAAAAAAAACATTTTAAAGGCTCATGTCTATTGGTTTTTATGCCAAACTGGAGGTAGCTAGATACTAAGTTTGTCCAACTTAAGTCTTCTCTCCCCCTTGGCATATTATCAAAAGAAGGATTTAAATTTAGAAAGTATTGGTGATTTTTTTTAAAAAAAATATTTTTTAACAACTTCTATGATGATTATCCAAATAGAACCTCCCCCGTAACCTAAGATCCTTGTTAGCCACAAGGAAGGCATATCTAGAGGGTCTCCCCTTTTGTCTGACAAACTCTTAGGACATCCTTGTTAGCCATAAGGAAGGCTCACCTAAGTGTCCAGAGGATCTAGGTATCTAAAGTTGACCTAAGGATTTAGACGTTCAGTATTGGTCAACTAACCATCATTTTAAGAAGCATAGTTGTTTTGAAAACTATGTATAACTACACACAATAATCATGACAACCAATAAAAATAGTTTTAAGTGTTAAATATTGAAAAATTTAAAATATTAAATTAAATGGCCAAAGATTTAAGGAAAATAATTCTGGAAATTTTTCGAGATTTTTAGGAATTTTTCTGGATTTAACGAAGTCCGTACGGGATATTTACGGGGATAAGAAAAACATGCTTTTAAAAGGCCTATTTGGTTTATCTGTGATGAGGGGTTGATAAATTTTATTAATAAATAGAAAACCTAGGTTTTCTATTTTTCTATTTCCTTTTTCTTTTTCCCCGCCGCGACCCCTTTTCTCCTTCGGCAGTTCCTCTCGCGATCCTCTCCATCGCCGCTTTCTTTTCTTTCCCTCATGCCCGAAGTCGTCGCCCCCTTCATTGCCCTCTTCCTCTGCTAGCGCCGACTTCGTTCTTTTTCCCCCTGCGCCGGATTCTTCCGCGCGCCACCCTCCTCACCGCGTCGCCACCCCTGCGCACGCGGCCATCGACCGCTACCTTGGCCACTTGTCGTCGCCGCAAGTCTTTTGCCGCCGGCCATCTCTCTCATGCACACACTGCGTGCCTACCTCTTCGGTCGCCGCTGCCAGTGCCGGCCAACCCCGACAGTGCCGGTTCAGCCTCACAACCACTATTGGAGGGCTGCGATCTCTTCCGGTGGTCACCGGAGCAAGGTAATAGGTTGATCATCTCCACTTCACTGTGGGTCTCTGCCGGTGGTTGCCTGAGCAAGCTAATTCTTGATCTTTGTGTTTGGGCAGTGAATAAGGCAGTCGAGACTTTATCTCCGGTGAATTCAGTAGGGAAGTTCCTTTCGGTGGGGTCCTAATTCTTGGTAAGTTGGTCTAGCCCTCTCAAATTTTTGCTGTAAATAGCTGTGAATTGGAGTTATGATCTGTGTTTGAGAGGTTACTGTCGAGGGGGGGGAGTCGGTTGTAGGGTTCTCGACCACGTAGTGAGCTGCGAGTTTATCGTTAGGTGTGTTGTTAACGACTGAAAATGGATTGTAGATGCCAAGTTGTGGGATCCAAGGGTTGGATCTGTTGGTGCAACAATGCCCCAATCATTTATATGTTTTGATGTTTGGTTAATCATCTAAGTTAGGCAATGCTTTGTGATCTAATTGTGAATATGTTTAAGTGACAGGGAAATCCAAGGATGAAGACTTGGTAAAAGAGAAGTCCAAGTATGATCTTGGCAAGGGAAGTCCAAGGGACGGACTTGGCAGCATAAGACCAAGCTTGTAGTCTTGGCAGCGTAAAGTCCAAGTGAACCTTGGCAAAAGGAAGACCAAGTATGATCTTGGCAAGGGAAGTCCAAGGGATGGACTTGGCAGCGTAAGACCAAGCTTGTAGTCTTGGCAGCGTAAAGTCCAAGTGAACCTTGGCAAAAGAAGTCCAAAGTAAAGTCTTGGTAGCATAAGTCCAAGCTTGTAGTCTTGGCAGCATAAAGTCCAAGCATTTGGCAACCCAAGACATGACGAAACCGAAGGAAGCTCTTGGAAGCAAAGCACAAAGGATGAACAAGTCGCGGACTCGAAGGGATCCTGGAGGCGCAAGGCTTAATGAGGAGCTAGAAGGTTGAGTCTAGGTCAAAGGTGTAAAATCAAGTGTGAATTACTCATACTTGATGAGTATCAGTCGACTGATACGATGTATCACCGACCGTCGGTGTTCGATCGAGTCGTGGTGAAACCTCGACCATCAATCAACCGCTTGACAATGGCAATGATCGATGTTAGATCACCGATCGCCAACAGCGGCGATCGATCGATCAATGCAAATATGAGCACGAGTGGAGTCGCACTCGATCGCGCCTACGATCACTGACCGATCATCCATCACCGATCGATGGAGGGATCACCGACTAATCACTTGGCCGCTGGAAATTACGGCCACGTATCTCGCGGATCTGGTTCGTCGTTAGGTGGCGCCGATCGATGGTAAGCATCAGTCGACTGATCGAAGCCCAACGGGAAAAACAGCATCTCTTCTATAAGAAGGGGCCTTGGGGAGCTTGGTGAAGCTAGTGCTCTCATTCTTAACTATACTCTTGTGCTCACCAAGCTTTCTCCAAGTGTTTTTATGCTTCTAAACCTCCTCTTCTCTAATCTTAATCTTCCATCATTGTAAAGAAGAGGAGTGCATTGTAAAACAAGGTTTATCCACCTTGGTTCATCCAAAGGAGGTTTAGTGAAGCTTGCTAGGGTTAATCCACCTTACGAATTACCGTGGAGTAGGAGCGTCATCTCCGAACCACGTACATCGGGTGTTAGCATTGGTTTTCTTATTTCTTATTCGTATTCATATTTGTATTTGTATTGCTTCCGCTAACTTACTTGTAGAAACAAAGAAAGGCTAATCACCCCCCCTCTAGCCATTACAAAGATCCTAACAAGTGGTATCAGAGCTCGGATAGCTTGGAAGATATCACCATCAACCAAGGCATCAATGGCTCTTCAAGAGGGATATAGCACCGCCAAGCCACCGCTCTTCGATGGGAGTCATTTTGCGTATTGGAAAGGTAGGATGAAATATTATCTAATGAGTAATATTGAAATTTGGCATAGCATTGTAGATGACTTTGAAGAACCGGTGGATGAACATAGAGACCCTATTCCAAGCAAGGATTGGACAAGGGAAATGAATAGGCGGTTCGAATCAAATGCAAAGGCGGTACTCACCATCCAATGCGGCATTACAATGGAGCAACTCAACAAGGTGGGGCCTTTCGAATCCACCAAGGAGTTATGGGAAAAGCTCATTGAGCTAAATGAAGGATCCAAGGAGTCAAAGAGGGCCAAGAAGGACTTGCTAATTGGACAACTTCAAGCCTTCCAAATGAAGATGCATGAAACCGCAAGCCAAATGCATGGAAGGTTCAAGGAGATTGTGAATGGACTCCATATCATAGATGAGCGAGTTGACAACCGGGATTTGGTAAGATACATACTTCAAGCATTTCCTAGAAATTCTCTATGGACTTCTATAGTTGATGCTATTAAAGTAACTAGGGATCTTTCTCAAATTAAAATTGATGAATTATTTTGTGAGTTTGAATTGCATGAGCAAACTAACATGTCTTCTAAGGAAAAGGGTTTAGCTCTATTTGTTGAGAAGAAGGAAAAGAAGAAGAAAGAAAGAAAAGAAGTGTCATCATCATCCGAGTCGGAGAGTGAGTCAAGTAGTGATGGAGACTCGTCTAGTGAGATGGCCAACTTTGTCAAGAAACTCTATAGAAAATCAAAGGAGTTCAAGAATAGAGAAGCAAGGAAGGGGTCTCATTCTTCAAGAGGTAAAATTAGTGGTAATTCAAATTTTAATAATAATGTGATTTGCCATGCTTGCAATAAGAAGGGGTACATAAAGTCAAATTGCCCGGAGCAAAAGAAGAAGGAGGAAAAAGAAAAGAAAAAGAAGGAGAAGAAGAAGAAGGAGGCCTTGGTGGCTCAAACCACATGGGACACACCAAGTGTTGAATATTCCTCCGATGATGATGAGCTTTGCCACATCACATGCCATGTGGCACTCATGGCCCTAGGAGATGACTCCGGTACATCAAGCCAAGAAGAAGACTCTTCAAGTGATGAATCGTCATCTAGTGACGATGAGGTAATGAACTCTCCCAAAGTTAAGCTTCTTTATAAATCAATTGCTTATCTTAAAGAGGCTCTAGATAAGTCTAAATCTAAGGTTAAAAGCATGAAGGTAGAACTAAAGGCCATTAGGAATGGAAAACTTTCACATGTTGATTCTTGCATGCTTAAGGAAGAGAATGACAAACTTAAGGATGAGGTTAGTGAGTTAAAGGCATGTTTAGAGAAATTTACAAATGACTCAAAATATCTTGACATGATCCTTAGCCAACAAAGAGCCGTTTACAACAAGGCCGGTATAGGATATAAGCCAAAAGAAAAAGAAGTTGCTTATATTTCATTAATTAATAGAAAAGCAACCATTAAGGGTAAGGTCAAGAAAGCATGGGTACCTAAGAAGTTTTTACTTAATGTTACCGGTCCAAATGTTTGAGTACCAAAAGCTTGTGTTTATCATGTGATTTAGGTAGGAGAGCAAGGTATGTGGATCGTGGATAGCGGTTGTTCAACACACATGATCGGGGATGTGAGCAAGTTCTCAACAATTAAGTATGTGAAGAAGGGAGCGGTGTCTTTTAGAAATAGTGGAAAACTCAAGATATTAGGTAGAGGTACAATTGAGGTATCCCCCAAAATTGTCATTCACAAAGTTTTACTAGTTGAAAATATGAAATTTAATTTATTAAGTGTTAGTCAACTTTGTGATGCAAACTATCATGTGTCTTTTAAATCCTCTAAATGCATGATTAGACACAAGGAATTAAATGATTGTATGTTAGTTGGATATAGGAAATCAAATATCTATTATGTTGATCTTTCATATGCTTCTAACATTTCTACTAAGTGTCTTGTTGCAAAAGAAGAAGAAAGTTGGCTATGGCATAGGAGATTGGGGCACATCAACATGAAAAACATAGCCAAGGTAGCCAAGATGGAGTTGGTCAAAGGGCTACCAAAGATCAAGTATGTCAAGAACAAAATGTGTGATGAATGCCAAGAAGGAAAACAAACAAAAGCATCACACAAAGGTAAAACCTTAACTAATACTTCCTTACCATTAGAACTATTGCATCTTGACTTATTTGATTGCCATAGTACTCCTTCTTTAAATGGTAGCAAATATTGTTTAGTTATAGTAGATGATTTTTCTAGGTATACTTGGGTCTACTTTATGAAACATAAGGATGATACCTTAGAAATAATCATAGAATTTAGTAAACAGGTTGAAAATGAAAAAAGTCTCAAAATCAACCGGATCCGTAGTGATAATGGTGGTGAATTTGAGAATTCTAAATTTTCACAATTTTGTTTAGAGCAAGGGTACAAGAATGAGTTCTCTTGTCCTAGAACACCCCAATAAAATGGGGTGGTGGAAAGGAGAAATCGTGCCCTACAAGAGGCGGCTAGGACTATGCTTAATGCATATTCTCTACCTAGCTACTTGTGGGCGGAAGCGGTTAATACCGCTTGCTATATCCAAAATAGGGTTCAAATCCATAGGTTTTTAGGAAAGACACCATTTGAATTATGGAATGGGACTATTCCCACAATTCATTATTTCAAAGTCTTTGGATGTAAAGTTTATATTTTAAACATCAAAGATAACTTAGGAAAATTTGAATCCAAAGCGGATGAGGGAATCCTAGTTGGATACTCATCCACAAGTAGAGGATATAGAGTCTACAATAAGAGAACCCAAGGGATTGAGGAGTCCTCCAATGTTCAATTTGATGAAACCACTAGTACCTACCCTAGAAAGTCCTCCATTGATAAGGATATTAATGACAATAATCAAGACATTACCCAAAAACTTCAAAATTTGACCATAAGGGGTAATGATCAAGGGGGAGGAAGAGGAGATTCCGATGATGAAAGAAGGGTGGAAGATAACAATGATCAATTTGAAACCCCTTCTAGAACCCTAAGAATTCATCAAGATCATCCACTTGACCAAGTAGTAGGAGATATATCTCAAGGAGTAAGAACTAGGTCATTTCATAGAACTCCTACTAGTCAAGTTGCTCTTATTTCACAAATTGAGCCCAAATCGATCAATGATGCATTACATGATCCGGATTGGATCTTGGCAATGCAAGATGAATTGGCTCAATTTGAAAGGAGTCAAGTATGGGAGTTAGTTCCTAGACCCAATGATAGCACCATAATTACTACAAGATGGGTCTTTAGAAATAAGCTAGATGACCAAGGAAATATCACTAGAAATAAGGCTAGGTTGGTTGCTAGGGGATTCAATCAAGTTGAGGGGCTTGACTATGATGAGACTTATGCCCCGGTTGCTAGATTAGAATCTATTAGAATTCTCTTAGGGTATGCTTCCTATATGGGATTTAAACTTTACCAAATGGATGTTAAATCGGCATTCTTAAATGGTTATATTAAGGAGGAAGTATATGTAGAGAAACCACCCAGGTTTGAGAACATAGATTATCCAAACCACGTATATAAGCTTAGGAAAGCATTATATGGGTTAAAACAAGCTCCCCGGGCATGGTATGAAAGATTGTCATCTTTCTTAATTTCTAAGGATTTTAGGAGAGGCCAAGTAGATCAAACCTTGTTTATAAAGTCAACATTAATGGATATCTTTATAGCCCAAATATATGTTGATGACATTATTTTTGGGTCAACAAATGATGATCTTCTTCAAGACTTTATAAAAAACATGGAAAATGAATTTGAAATGAGTTTAGTTGGAGAGCTCAACTTTTTCCTAGGGTTACAAGTCAAGCAAACCAATGAAGGGATTCATATTTATCAAACCAAATATGCAAATGAAATGATCAAGAAATTTGGTTTGGAAAATGTCAAAATTGTAACCACTCCTATGGCCACTAGCACTAGAATAGATAGTGATCATGATGGTAAATCAATTGATCTTAAACTTTATAGGAGTATGATTGGTAGCCTACTATACCTAACCGCTAGTAGACCCGATATCTTATTTGCGGTAGGTATGTGTGCAAGATACCAATCTTGTGCCAAAGAATCATATTTAGTAGCCGTTAAGAGAATTTTAAGATATATTAAAGGCACCCTAAATGTAGGACTTTGGTATCCTAGGACTAGGTCCTTTGAGTTGCTTGGTTATACCGATTCCGATTATGCCGGTTGTAAATTGGATAGGAAGAGTACTAGTGGTGGATGCCAATTTCTTGGGTCCTCCCTAGTTAGTTGGAGTAGTAGGAAGCAACATTGTGTTGCCTTATCAACCACCGAAGCCGAATATGTGGCTATGGGTGGTTGTGTAGCTCAATTGCTTTGGATGAGACATATGCTTGAGGACTATGAGCTACACTACTCTAACATTAAAGTTTATTGTGACAATGTGAGTACCATCAACTTGACCAAAAATCTGGTACATCACTCTAGGACCAAGCACATTGAAGTGAAACATCACTTCATAAGAGATCATGTGGCAAGAGGGGACATTGAACTTAATTATGTAGAATCTAAGTCCAACCTTGCCGATATCTTCACCAAAGCTCTTCCCGAAACTGAATTTTCATCATTAAGGAGAGAGCTTGGTATGTGCTTTGTAGAGTAAAATTCTAGGTTTGCATGATCCCATATTCATATGTTAGCTTTATACCTTGATGCATCTCACAAAAAGCCTTAAGAAACCTTGATTTTTGTATTGAGACACTTAGAAATATGTGAGATGATAGGGAAGGTGTACTTGGCTCATCATGATTGTTATGATGTATTACTATGAGCCAATGACACACCTAGAGACATGAATACCTTATGGACCAATCATTGGGAAGTCTTGTATTCAAGTAATGAATACATAGCTCTAAGAACATGGTTGGAAATTCCAAATCATATATATTTTAAACTATATTCATCATATTTTGAAAAACAGTTTTCAAGTGGAACACAAAAGTGATACAAAGTTTGCAAAATCTTTAGAACTTTTGTTAGGTTTCAAGTTTGTATCAATCTTAAAATCTGGAAAACATATATTTTTCAAACTATTTTTCCTTAATAAAGTATGATTCCAGAAATGTGTACGCAAAATTTCGTGATTTTTTGAGATTTCTGGAATTTCTATTGCATTTCTGAAGTTGGGCTGAAAAGGCTGAAATTCGGATTTCAGGCCTAGCAGTCGACTGGTTTAGAAACTAGTCGACTGATACACTGTATTTTCTGATAAATAGCTCCATTCTCTGATATTCAGTGTATCTTTGATGTCCTAAAACTATAGCATGATAATATTGAGTATAAACAAATTTTTAGGACTGTTTAATGCAGTGTTTTAGGGGGAGTTTTATAAAATGTATCTTTTCATCCCTAAACTTCTATTGTTGGTGCAAAGTTAGGACTTATTTTTGAATTTTTATTATGCTTTGTCTCAAATATTATTTACACATCATGAAGCATATCTTGGATTAAGGGGGAGCTTAATATCAATCTTATACCTTAGTCCAAGATCCAACACCTTTAATTCTTTCATTTATGAGACCTTCTCTTTTTGATGTATGTCAAAGGGGGAGAAGGAATGTTTAAGTTAGAATTCATATTGAAAATATGATTATGTGCGTATCTTTAAAAGACCTAACTTAAGTGATTGCCAAACATCAAAAAGGGGGAGATTGTTAGTGCAACAATGCCCCAAGCATTTATATGTTTTGATGTTTGGATAATCATCTAAGTTAGGCAATGCTTTGTGATCCAATTGCGAATATGTTTAAGTGATAGGGAAATCCAAGGATGAAGACTTGGTAAAAGAGAAGTCCAAGTATGATCTTAGCAAGGGAAGTCCAAGGGACGGACTTGGCAGCATAAGACCAAGCTTGTAGTCTTGGCAGCGTAAAGTCCAAGTGAACTTTGGCAAAAGGAAGACCAAGTATGATCTTGGCAAGGGAAGTCCAAGGGATGGACTTGGCAGCATAAGACCAAGCTTGTAGTCTTGGCAGCGTAAAGTCCAAGTGAACCTTGGCAAAAGAAGTCCAAAGTAAAGTCTTGGCAGCATAAGTCCAAGCTTGTAGTCTTGAGAGCATAAAGTCCAAGCATTTGGCAACCCAAGACATGACGAAACCGAAGGAAGCTCTTGGAAGCAAAGCGCAAAGGATGAACAAGTCGTGGACTCAGAGGGATCCTGGAGGCGCAAGGCTTAATGAGGAGCTAGAAGGTTGAGTCTAGGTCTAGGGTGTAAAATCAAGTATGAATTACTCATACTTGATGAGTATCGATCGGCCCGTCACGATGTATCACCGATCGTCGTGCTCGATCGAGTCGGGTGAAATCGACCATCAATCGCTGCGCTGGCAAATGATCGATGTTGCAATTAGTCGACTGCCAACAGTGGCAGTCGACTGATCAACGCAAATATGAGCACAGAGTGGAGTCGCACTTGACTGCGGCCTACGATCACTCGACTGATCACTCCATCAGTCGACTGATGGAGGGATCAGTCGACTGATCACTTGGCCGTTGGAAATTGCGGCTAAGTATCTCCGTGGATCTGCTGGTTCAGAAGTCGTTGGCTTCGGCGACAGTCGACTGATGGTAAGCATCAGTCGACTGATCGAAGCCCAATGGGAAAAACAACATCTCTTCTATAAGAAGGGGCCTTGGAGAGCTTGGTGAAGCTAGTGCTCTCATTCCTAACTATACTTTTGTGCTCACCAAGCTTTCTCCAAGTGTTTTTATGCTTCTAAACCTCCTCTTCTCTAATCTTAATCTTCCATCATTGTAAAGAAGAGGAGTGCATTGTAAAACAAGGTTTCTCCACCTTGGTTCATCCAAAGGAGGTTTAGTGAAGCTTGCTAGGGTTAATCCACCTTACGGATTACCGTGGAGTAGGAGCGTCATCTCCGAACCACGTACATCAGGTGTTAGCGTTGGTTTTCTTGTTTCTTATTTGTATTTGTATTTGTATTGCTTCCGCTAACTTACTTGTAGAAACCAAGAAAGGCTAATCACCCCCCCCCTCTAGCCATTACAAAGATCCTAACAGGATCGTGTTTGAGGTAAGGATTGATTGAGTCGTGTGTATGTCACCTAGGGTTAGGTTGGATTCATAATTATGATCGGTTCTGTAATTCAGTATGGAGGATTGATTAGGTTGAATAGGATAATTAAATCAATCTAGTGGATCGGATATGAGGTCGATGTAGGATTCGATTCGATCATTTGTTGTGAGATGGATAATATTTTCATATGATGAGTATTGATCATGGTGAGATTAATTGCAAGGATATGTTTTTGGATTGAAGAGTTAATCACAATTTATGACCTACAGGTTGAGGGTCTACTTGGGGATACATAGTAGTAATTTAGCACGTTGTCGTGTGCTAGGATTTGATGGGTTTACTTTGGATTAATTGGTTATGGAAGGAATCGATTAAGTAGTCTTGGTTATGGAAGGAATCGATTAAGTAGTCGATTTGTCGGTGAATGGTATTTTATGCTTAACAATAGTTATGCATTATACAGGTTTCGGTCACGAGGCAGGTTCACGGTCGTGATGATTTAATTCTTTTTGTAGACATTTTTATTCAGGTGGGTATTTTGACTTATCTTTTAGATATAGTCAAGTTGATATGCTAGTTAGGATAGCTTGCAATAATTTTCATGTTTATATGCCTAGTATGTTTTTGGTGCCTACTTGATACATGCATGTGATAGGTTATGATTATACCTTCCCTGTTTTATTTGGATCATAGTTACTTGGATTATGGATATGTACATATTGATTGTGCATATTATTCGGATAGGTGTATTTAGTTGGATTTACATGCTTTAGTATCATGCACCATCTTGCATTGAGCCCAGTTATACATGGCCTGCACACACTGCCACTCATGGGTTAGTGGTACATCAAGAGGGTGTGTGCAGTTGCTCTGTCAGGCTCCGCTGGTCCGCTCATGGGTAGCGATGAGGCAGCGTGGTAGCGGGCAGGGATCCCTCCTCTGGTCTATGACACCGGGAGATGAGAGCTTAGCTCCCCCACTCTATTTGGGGTAGGAGGATTGTCCCTCAAAGATCTCCACTCACCACTCAGGAGCAGTGATGGCAGAGTGCACAGTTGTCATAGCCCTACCCACTCGGCTTCACCATCGCGTGTGAGGCGGCTGACTGGCGTCAGGGGTGACCATGTCATTGGCACGGCATGCATTTTGCATGGATAGCATTTGTATTGTGTTTGCTACATTTTTATTGCTGCATTGGATGTGCATATGAGTCATGCATACATGATACATATTTATATATATGGTGAGGACTTTTTTACTTCTAGTCAGGCACATGCTCTTATATCAGGGTAGGAGATTCAGGTTAGTACAGTCATATTGTACTTATTTCTTGCATACCCTATATGTGAGACTGTACTGGCATGATTTTTATTATTAGCTATATCTTACTTGCATATCGACTATATCTGCTGAGTTCTTTGAACTTACCCCGTTGATTTTTATCTATTTCAGGATGAAGCTGTCAGGAGAGTGCAACTGCCAAACCCCACTCATCGTAAAAGTTTTTATTTGTTATTTGTTTCTATGGTTTGGATATTTTGATTAGGAGATATGTTTAGGAATGGAGTTGGATAATTGTATTCGTGGATTTTTGGTGTCCTTATGGATTTTTATTCGGATTGGTTTTGGTTGAGTATTCCTGCCCAGATGGCAGAAGGGGTAAGTCTAGTTGTGATAGATGTTACTTATTTATTTTGGTTGATGGCCTGAGGCCTATTTTATTACCTGCGTGTGTGTTTGGATTCCGGTCGTGTTGACCGATGTATAGTGGCCGTGTAGGCCTTATATAAAATTGGTATTGTCACCCGTACAGGGGAGATGTTGCCGGATTTTCGTCTGGCGGGGACTCCATCGGGGCGTGACATTAAGAATCTATTTATGTGTATATAAATTTTGAAATCGTTTTCAAAATCATTTTTAATTTGTTGTCCTTACCATCTCACCCATTCTACATGATCAACCAAGTTATTCTTATAGGTATTGTGAGATGAATTTAATTTAATGCCTTAGAAATTAATTAATCTTGGGTTAGATTTGGATTTCACCTTTAGTTAGTTAAGTGAACATTTCAAAAGAGGGCTTCCAGGTCGTGGCAAGGCACAGGGGCCTTCTTTGATTGGAACAACGACCACTTCCTTAGACAAAACCAACTTAGGAAATTATACACTTAATTCACTTAGGATTACGTCCTGGTCTAACTAGTTTAGGATGTGGTGAGGTAGCTTCAGTTAGTTCCACTTAGTTAAATGCACCAAGCTAGATACTCCTTATCCAACTCGGATACACTTGACTTCGTTTCCTTAACATACTATCATCTCACCGCGTCCTGATATTATGTTGTCAAGATTAATTAATTATTTCCTATCTAACCATATGAGAGTGAATTTAAAACTAGTATGTATGACATGACAAAATAAGCATGATAATGATATGTATGCATGAGCAAGCTACATTCAATCAATTTAAAGAAATGATTGTTTTCTTGGGTAGACTTTTATTTGTTCTACAGTTATAAGATACTTTATTATAATTAGATTTACAAATTTTAGTATCTTGATTTTTGGTTAGCTTAGACTTGTAACCCAAGTCTACATATTTATTAGTTGAATTTTTAAAAGTTGAAGGTTTAATTACTAGATTATTAATTTGTGTATAATCAAATGGTACTCTATTATAATTAATTTTATTGGTTTGATTATCTAATTTTGAATTTTTAATTAAGCTAGATTGTGAATTATTTAAAATAGGATTATTAGAATTTTTCAAAATAATATTATTAGACTTTTTCAAGATAAGATTATTAGACTTTTTAAAAGTAGAATTATTAGAATTTTTTAAGATAAGATTATTAGACTTTTTAAAAATAGAATTATTAAAATTATTAGAATTTTTTAAGGTAGAATTATTAGAATTATTCAAGATAAGATTATTAGAATTTTTAAAGGTAGAATTATTATTAGAATTATTTAAGATAAGATTGTTAGAGTTTTTAAAGGTAGAATTATTATTAGAATTATTTAAGATAAGATTGTTAGAGTTTTTAAAGGTAGAATTATTATTAGAATTATTTAAGATAAAATTGTTAGAGTTTTTAAAGGTAGAATTATTATTAAAATTATTTAGATTATCTTTGGAATTTTTAAAAGTTAATTTCGATTTTTTTATGGTTGAATTTTTCAAAATAGAATTTTTTAATTCGAAATTATCTAGATTAATCAGATCTAGGATTTGATAATTCTATCCTATGGTTTGATTATTCTGATCAAGGGTTTGATTATTCTGATTAAGTCCTAGGTTGGTTTTATCTTTGACTTGATCTAGATCTATGTTGATTAAACTAAATATTTGATTAATCTCTTTATTAATTTTATCAAATATTAGATTAATTTGATCATTTTCTTCCATGATATTATTATTATTATTATTTAAACTAATTAAATCTGAATTAATTAATTTTTTATTAGTTGAATTATTAATTGTATTAATTAATTGACAACGATTACACAATTTATCTAAATTATCAACTATTCTAAAACTCAACTTTTCAAAATTATTAACTTTACTAACCTTTTTTTCCGGACACCGATTCTTGTAGTGACCGAATCTTCCGCACCCGAAGCACTTGATGTGCTCCTTGTTCTTCCGGATTCCTGGCAATGGTGTCTCCTTTGCCGTCGATTGCGTCATTCGAGTCTTACGAGTAGGACACTTATTTTTTATAGTGTCCTCTCTCCCTACACTTAAAGCAAATAATATGAAATTTAAAATTTAAATTGACATTGTTACCTTTATGCCTTGTGGGAGACTCTTCCATGGTTGACTTGGTCAACGATTTTCTAAAACTCGCAAAAAAAAAACACAAACCAAAAAGTCTCAAGACTTGGTCTTGGATTAGTAGTGCGGGAGATATTTAAAAATAAAAATAAAAATAAATAAAAGAAAATGCTCGACCGGTAGTTGCATCGAATCTGAGCGCCCCCGCTCTGATACCAATTGTTGGATCGATATGAGCGCTAGAGGGGGGGTGAATAGCGTTTATAAAAACTTTTCTTTTTCGACGATTAAAACCAAGTACACAGCGGAAAACTAAAAGACAAACACAAGAAAGACACAAAGCTTTTTTACTTGGTTCACAGCCCACCGGCTGCTAATCCAAGGCCTTGCGATCCTTGATCATTTCTGAAGGACAATCACTAAAAGTCTCTTCCTCGTTGGAGGTAAGAGACAAGACGATTACAATGATTATAAGGCCGGTAACAACCTTACCGGTCCTTATACAAATTAAGTACAGAAAGATAATAATAATATCGATAATTAATTAGAAGATGGCGCACGGTCGGAGTAGCATTATAGAGAGCACGAGCACTTGGGAGATTCTTAAATTTGGGTGTGAGTCCTCCCCTCTTTTTATAGATTTGCGCCTTGGAATTTGTCCCAATCCAGATCCAAAACTCGTGGATCTTATCTTGAGGTGGCGGCTTATCTTATCCTGAGGTGGCGGCTTATCTTATCCTGAGGTGGTGGCATCAATCTCTATCTCTTTGACCTTGTGCACTGGGCTGATTCGTCGACATCAGTCGACTGATCCTCTTAGCAGTCGACTACTGACATCTCCAGTTGACTGCTGCACTTGAGAATTCCTACAATACAAGATTAACACAATAGATGCATAATGACATGCAATGTGACAGTCCTTTGACTGTCCGATCTCGACTTCAGCATTCCTCCGGAAGCCTTAGTCGGATCGACGCCTAGAATTGTCCTCTAACCGAGGACGTGTCCTTACCACCGCTCCACACACGGAGCTTACCTTTGGTCCTCTTGACCTGTCGCTTAGCTTTCGGTCACCACCGAGGTTCCTCAACTCCCTGAGGTTCTCCTGGTGTCGCCCGACCACCACAGTTTCTCAACTTGAGATTCTCCGAATGTCGCTCGACCTTTGGCTTAGCTTAAACACTTCCTGCACACTTAACATTTCACATGAGATAACAAAATAGCTTAACTTTGAATCTTTATCATCATCAAAACCAAGGTTCGATTATCTAGTGCCCCTGCACCAACAGACTGATGGCCATCATCAATCGACTGATGGCAGCATCAGTCGAATGTTGACCGCAAGTAGTCGACTGATGGATGGCAGTTGAGTCCTCCAAGCTGGCAGTCGCCTAATGCTAGCTGCAAGTCAAAGTTAGCTTAACAAAAATATTATTTTGATGGCCTCCGACTGTCCAATCTCGACCTAGACCATCCATGGGATGTCTTGGGTCGGATCTACGCTTAAGACCATCCCCGTAAGGAGGATACGACCTCACTTACGCTTACACACACGAGCTTACCTCGATACTTACTGTGTCGCTTTCACTTTCGGCCCTCCACTCGATTCCTTCGGCTCCCTCCGAAGTCACTCGAGTGTCGCCCGACCACCGTGGCTTCCTCCGGGTGTCGCTAGCCTTCAGCTCCAGCTTTAGCACTTTTTTGCACACTCGATTTAGCTCATGAGATAACAATATGAGCTTAACTTTGTATCGTTTGCTATAATCAAAACTCAGGTTCGACTTAGATGCCTACTACACCAACAGGTTGAGATCGGACATCAAGTAGAAGATGTCCTTCGAGGACGGATAGGCTTGAGGGGGGGTCAATGTGGTCCTTCGTTTGAGGGGGGGATTGTTGGAGTATTGGAAATACAATCAAAGTCCCACATTGGTAAGACATGGAAAAGATCATGTGCTTATAAGATAAAAAGATATCTCCATTGGTATGAGGCCTTTTGTGTAGAGCCCAAAAAAACCATGAGGGCTTAGGCCTAAAGTGGACAATATCATACCATTGTGGAGATATGTAAATCTTATAGGCACTAACAAGAACAAATTCTCTTAACGGTTATTGGTTCATAACCAAAACTTGTTAACCCGCTCTAATAACTTAAGTTAAAATAAACCAAACCACGTTGGTTTATTTTAAGTTAAAACGAACCGAACCAATTTTGGTTCATTCGTTTAAAACAAACCAAACCCTTTTAGTTTATTCTTCACCATTGGATTAGAACCAAACCAATTTGGTTCATAAGACACGACCCATCCATTCTTCCATTGCGACTGAAACAATTTCATGCTCACTCCTTGTTTGGTCCAACAAAATCTAATTTCTCTCGGTCTGAGAATCTCATTCTCAAGCTCGTTTTAAATTATTCGGATTACGCTCGTTGTGCGTGTGACCAAATAGGTTCCGGATTTATGTTGGCCATTTATAATTAACCATTAATTATAGAATGATCATGAGTAGCACCTAGTAGTACATTATGATCCCCAATTAACTAAAAAATCAATGGTTGATTCCAGAACCATTTCTGAAACCCTTCAGCAGCTATAATGATTCGTGCCCCGTTCCCTTCATGCATCTTATACCCACTTGGTTCAGGACATGGTCTATAGTGTCAGTCCCACTAGGCTGACTATGTCACACCTAGCCCAAGTATCATTTCCTCGTCTTACGGATTCTAGTTACTGTACATGTATCCAAGAGTACCTTACTCTAAACATGTAATGCTTTGGCCAAAGACTTTAGTAACAATCCGACGAGAGGTCATGGGTATACATCTCCTCGCAAGGATTGGTGAATCCTTTTTAGGCTATTCAAATACCTTCAGCTACTTCGACTTATACCCAATCATCTCGGGTCTACATCGCCTCGGAGATGCTTGCTTAAGATGTCAAAGCATAAGTCTTCATGACCAAGATGACTTGAATACCGCAAGTCAAAGGAACAACGCACTTAAGTTGCAGTAAGAACTTCATTGACATATCCATATATGCAGAGAACCATATGAAGTCTTACAACTGGTCACTCCAATGAACTAGTTACCATAACTAGCATCCACGATTAACTCCGAACATCACAATGTCTCCAGCCAGTGAGAATCAGTTGCTTGGATATTCCAAGGAGTATACCTCGTGCTAGTCTCGACAGTATTGATGGTGTCCAAATCCATCAATTCATCGACTAGGGATAATTTCAATACAATACAATTACACATGTAGAGATACTCACTAGTTGTGATCCAATCACAAATTCTCTCATGCTGTGAATCGTATTACGGACATTCAGTAAATGAGTTTAAGATCCAATCAAATACATGAAAATATGTATACTCAAATAGTGAATCTTCATTTAGCAAATAAATGGTACAACCATAAGGCGATTGTCTTAGGACACCTCTCATATATTACTAACAAACTCCCACTTGACCTAATGCCAATCACTACGGTATCCAATACCATAAGCTCTTACATGACCCTCAAACTTACTTTAAGGTAATGCCTTAATTAAAGGATCCGCTAAGTTCCTTTCAGTGAAAATCTTCTCGATTTGTATTTTCTTCCTACTTATGATCTCTCTGATCAGATGATAGCGGTAAAGCACATGTTTGGATCATTGATGAGACCACATCAAGTTCAAAAATGAACTTCTTAATCCAAACCGCTTCCTTTGCTACTTTCGAAGCTGCAATATATTCTGCCTCAGTGACAGAATCCACTATAGTGTCAAGCTTGGAACCTTTCCAACTTATTGTGCCTCCATTCCAGGTGAATACATACCCAAACTGAGACTTGAAATCATCCTTGGCTGTCTGGAAGCTGGCATCCGTATACCCGCGTATCACCATGTCCCCTTCTCCATATATTAGGAACACATCCTTAGTTCTTCTTAAGTACTTAAGGATCGTTTTAACAGCCACCCAATGATCTATTCCTGGATCAGACTGGTATCTGCTCGTGACACTCAGAGCATCCGATACATCGGGCCTCGTACATAACATAACATACATGATAGATCCTATTGTGGATGCATAGGGAATCTAACTCATGCAAATCTTCTCGTCTTCTATTCGCGGACACATAGACTTTGAAAGGTGTATCCCATGCCTAATGGGAAGGAAACCTTTCTTGGATTCCGACATGCTAAACCTCTTTAGGACTCGGTCTATATATATAGACTGTGAAAGACCAAGCAACCTATTCGATCTATCCCTATAGATCTTAATCCTGAGGATGTAGGTTGCTTCTCCCAGGTCTTTCATGGAGAATGTCTTGGACAACCAAATTTTAATTGACTGTAAGATAGAAACATCGTTTCCTATAAGTAATATGTCATCGACATACAATACTAGGAACATGACTGCACTCCCACTAATCTTCTTGTACACACAAGGTTCGTCTGGATTTTATGAGAAATCAAACTTTTTGATTGTCTCATCAAAACGGATATTCCAGCTCTTGGATGCTTGCTTCAGTCCATATAACTTAAGTTAAAGTTTGCATATCTTGGTTTTATCAACCGATGTGAAACCCTCATGTTGTATCATATACACGTCCTCGAGTAGGTTTCCATTAAGGAAAGTTGTTTTCACATCCATCTGCTATATCTCATAATCGTAATGAGCCGCTATGGCCAGGAGCATCCGAATGGATTTAAGCATAACAACAAGTGAATAGGTCTCGTCATAATCAACACCTTGCTTTTGACGATACCCTTTCGCCACCAATCTAGTCTTATAAATAATCACATTACCATCCATGTCGGTTTTTTTCTTGAAAACCCATTTGCACCCTATAGGCTTTATGCCTTCAGGTGGGTCAACCAAGTTCCAAACTTGATTTTCATACATGGAATCCATTTCCGACTTCATGGCGTTAAGCCACTTATCCCTTTTGAACTTTTCAGAACTTCTTTATAATTGGTAGGCTCCTCATCATCAATGAGTAACATGTCATTCGATTCACTTACGAGAAATCCATATCTCTCAGGAATGTTGCATGTTCTACCAGATCTACGAAGATGTGGTGTCACAATAGGTCCAACCGATGGCTCATCACTATGAGTTATTGGTTGTGGTGCTTCACTAGGTATCTCATCAATGTCTATTTGAATCTCTCGAGCCTCCTCAAGCTCAAACACCTTTTGTTCCACAAGATGATAGAATTGGTAACCCCTCGTTTCCTTAGGGTATCCAATAAATAGACATTTATCAGACTTAGCATCCAATTTATCTGATACAGTCCGCTTCACATAAGTAGGACAACCCCATATCTTCAAGTAAGATACATGAGGTTTCTTACTATTCTATATCTCATATGGAGTAGTGGAGACTACCTTGGTTGACATTCTGTTTAGCAAGTAAACAACTGTCTAAAGTGCATAGCCCCAAAAGGACTTGGGAAGATTCACATGATTCATCATTGACCTGACCATGTCCAACAAGGTCCGGTTACGCCTCTCAGATACACCATTATGCTGCGGTGTATACGACGGAGTCCATTGAGACAATATACCATTGTCTCTTAGATAATCTAGAAACTCTTGACTTAAGTATTCACCACCTCGATCCGATCGAAGTATTTTAATACTCTTGTCATGTTGTTTCTCTACTTCATTTCTGAATTCTTTGAACCTTTCAAAGGATTCAGACTTATGTTTCATCAAGAACACATACCCAAACCGTGAGTGATCATCGGTGAAGGTAATGAAGTAGCTATAGCCTTCTAGAGCTTGAGTTGACATAGGTCCACATACATCAGTATGTATTAGACCTAACAACTCTTCCACCCATTCACCTTTTCCTGTAAAAGGTAACTTAGTCATCTTGCCTTTTAAGCATGATTCGCACGTATCGTATGAATCTAATTCAAACGATTCCAAAATTCCACATCGGTGTAATTCGAACATGTGTTTCTTGTTTACATGGCCAAGATGACAATGTCACATGTAGGAGGCTAATTGATTATCTTTTTCGAGCACACTTGTTGCTCGCTTCGATATTGAAATGTCATTAGATATGTCCAACATATAAATACCATTGCTTAAAGTTCCAGTCCTATAAAGAACGTCATTCAAAGTTATGTAACAATAATTGTTACTAAAAGTTAAATGATACCCATTTCTATTCAAACAAGAAATAGAAATGATGTTCTTTATCAACGAAGGAATATAAAAGCAATTGTCCAGTTCTAAGACATGTCTTGTATGGAGTTTCAACAAATACGTTCCGATGGCGAGTGTAACAACCTTTGCTCCATTCCCAACACGTAAATTTGACTCTCCCTTGACGAGTCTTCTTCTATTCCTTAGCCCATGTATGTCATTACATATATGTGAGTCACACCCAGTATCCAATACCCAAGTGTTTGAGGAAATAGAATGATAATCAATAATGAAGATATCTGAAGAAGATGGGGCATCCGATGTCTTATACTTCTTCACGGACTCAAGATAAATCTTGCAATTTCTTTGCCAATGGCCCTCCTTGCCATAATGATTGCAAGTGCCCTTTTGAGCTGGTTTTGCCTTTTTCTTCCCCTTTTGGTGTTCCTTTAACTTCCTCATAGAATCTTTCTTCGAGGAATCAACTAACAACAACGTCCCATGCTCATGCTGCACAGAAGGCTCCACAGTCTTCAGCATGTTGAGCAGTACCACAGATGAACCTTCTTGCATCTCAAAGGTGAAGAGGAGCTTGGTGACTTCGAACCTTTTGGATCTCGCTTGCTCATCAAACAACTCATGAAGATGGAAGACTATGATATTAGCATCCATATGCTCATGCTGCTTTTGCAGCTCGGGTACCATCGAGGCTAGCATGATGCAACTCGCCAGTTCAGAATCAGCCACATGTTTCTGATAAGCCAACAATTGGTCTGGAGTTGCATCGTCCTTAGGACGGTTGGGAAGAGGCTCTTCGAGGACATACGCGAGCTTTTCTATCTTGAGAACAATTCTCAAGTTTCTAAGTCAGTCTAAGAAGTTAGGCCCAGTCAATTTGTTTGAATCCAAAATAGTGCGCAAATTCAAAGACGTTATGATCAATCGATTAGCCTAGAAATACAAAACGAGCATATGTGAGAAAGATGATTTAAAATGCATCAACATACATTTATAAATCTCATTCATTTTTCAAATTTCAAAAACCCCAAAATCACTTCAGGAGATCGTAGGTCCATCTCCGAATGGGCTGAAATCCAACATAGATATGAATAACCTTGGAGAGAGTCCAACAAGCCATTCATAGCTACAATGGTAGGTATCATATATACCGATTGCATATCACATATATGCAACTATCACAATGTGCTATCAACTAATTAAATGTTCACACATACATCGGGTTGTTAACACATTAACAAGTATGCATCATATGCATAGCACCCAACTTCGCCTCCCTTCACATCGACCTTGGAGAGAGTTCAACAAGCCGATGCTCTAGGTTAAAGCCAACCCATTAATCAAGGCATAGTTTTAATATGGTTAAAGTGCATTCAACCAATTAGCCCGTCTTGGAGAGAGTCCAACAACTAAAGCTAACGACTGACCTCTAACTCTTACCATATTAGTATTAAACTATTCCATGGTTTGAATATGTTTGGGTTCGAGCCGGGCTTGGAGAGAGTCCAACAACCCAAACAAGAAACAGAACTCGGGTTCTAACCATATTAATGGAAGATGTAGGCTTTAATATTGTGTAAGGGTTTTTATGTCTCATCCTCTTTGCATGCAAATAACTATTATCTACATGGCATGACATACATGGCATACATCTACATGTCACGACACGCATGACATAATGATATGCATTTAATGCAATTACACAACATACAATTATGACATGTACAAAATTTTCTTATATGTCATAACTATTTATGGAAATAAAATATGTTTAAGATTTGATTCTCGAAATCAAATCATGATTAAATTAGGAAATAAATTTCCGAATCTAATCACATATTTTATTTATGGAAGGTCACAATTAAGGAAAGTTAAATTTAATTTGGGAAATAAATTTCCTAAATTGTCAAAACTATTTATGGACATAAAATATATTTTAGATTTGATTTCCTAAATGAAATCATGATTAAATTCGGAAACAAATTTCCAAATCTAATAAAATATTTTATTTATGGAAAGTGTTAATTTCCATAAATACTTCTAACTTTCCAAAAGTAGAAGATTTCCATAAATACTTCTAAACTTTTCAAAATTAGAAAATTTTCATAAATACTTATAAAATTTCCAAAAGTAGAAAATTTCCATAAATACAATTACGACTATCGCAAAATAATTTTACGACTATGTTGAAACACAACCTGGGCTATGATACCACTGTTGGGTTTCCGGCACCGCGACGAGTGTGTGTTCGAACATGTTTCGTAAACATATGCACAGTGAAAGAATTAAAAAGCAATACATCTAATTTATTACAATATACACGTCACATGCATGCATAGTATAATATGTGTAGACATAATCGTAGTTTCAAATTTTGCAATAAAGAAAATTACTCTAGTTATACCTAACGTATCGCATGCAGTGGGGATGACATCAACTGGAGCGACTCTCGCTAGAATCACCTCTATCCGTATCCACACCGAGTATCATCGGGATGACTTCACAAAGCCACGAGCCTCGTCTTTGTAGGAGTCACTAGCCTCATGTCGAAGACGATGTGATCGAGAGAAGATCACAATACGAATCAAAATTCGGATTCGAAAATGAGTCCCCAAAACTCGCTTCTCCGGAGAGGTATTCGTCAACCGATTGACGAATCCTTCGTCCTCCACCTATGAGGATTATCGGAGATTGAATCCCCGGTAAAGTAGCCACTGTCGGAGCTCAAAACGTCATCCAAACGACGCTCCGACACGAAAGAAAGAAGCTGTCCAGAAAACTGGACAGCTTGGTGGAGGAGTTGCGCCCGTCCAAAGGAGGATGTCCTGCTGCACCTTGGTCACCGGAGCCAAGGGAAGTCGCCGGAGGGTCGCCGGCAGCAAGGTGGACGGCAACAGAAGGGCTGTTGGCGTGGAGAGCTTGGGCGGCGGCAAGGAGAAGAGAAGGAGAGGGTGACTAGGTTTTCCAACACATAAGTTATCCACGAAAAAAACCCTTAAGCCATGTTTTTATAGAGAACAAATTCTCTTAACGGTTATTGGTTCATAACCAAAACCCATTAACCCGCTCCAATAACTTAAGTTAAAATAAACCAAACCACGTTGGTCTATTTTAAGTTAAAATGAACCGAACCAATTTTGGTTCATTCGTTTAAAAAAAACCAAACCCCTTTGGTTTATTCTTCACCATTGGATTAGAACCAAATCAATTTGGTTCATCCATCATGTCTTCATAAGACACGACCCATCCATGCTTCCATTGCGACTAAAATAATTTCATGCTCGCTCCTTGTTTGGTCCAACCAAATCTAGTTTCTCTCGGTCTGAGAATCTTATTCTCAAGCTCGTTTTAAATCCTTTGGATTATGCTCGTTGTGCGTGTGACCAAATAGGTTTCTGATTTATGTTGGCCATCTATAATTAACCATTAATTATAGAACGATCATGAGTGATACCTAGTAGTACATAATGATCCCCAATTAATCGGAAAATCAACGGTTGATTCCAGAACCATTTCTAAAACCCTTCAGCAGCTATAATGATTCGTGCCCCGTTCCCTTCACGCATCTTATACCCACTTAGTTCAAGACATGGTCTATAGTGTCAGTCCCCACTAGGCTGACTACGTCACACCTAGCTCAAGTATCATTTTCTCATCCTACGGATTCTAGTTACTGTACATGTATCCAAGAGTACCTTACTCTAAACATGTAATGCTTTGGCCAAAGACTTTAGTAACAATCCGACGAGAGGCCATGGGTATACATCTCCTCGCAAGGAGTGGTGAATTCTTTATAGGCTATTCAAACACCTTCAGCCACTTCGACTTATACCCAATCATCTCGGGTCCACATCTCCTCGGAGATGCTTGCTTAAGATGTCAAAGCATAAGTCTCCATGACCAAGATGACTTGAATACCGCAAGTCAAAGGAACATCGCACTTAAGCTGCAATAAGAACTTCATTGACATATCCATATATGCAGAGAACCATATGAAGTCTTACAGCTGGTCACTCCAATGAACTAGTTACCATAACTAGCATCCACGATTAACTCCGAACATCACAATGTCTCCAGCCAGTGAGAATCAGCTGCTTGGATATTTCAAGGACTATACCTCGTGCTAATCTCGACAGAATTGATGGTGTCCAAATCCATCAATTCATCGACTAAGGATTATTCCAATACATCACAATTACACATATGGAGATACTCACTAGTTGTGATCCAATCATAAATTCTCTCATGCTATGAATCGTATTGCAGACATTCAGTAAATGAGTTTAAGATCCAATCGAATACATGAAAACATATATACTCAAATAATGAATCTTCATTTATCAAATAAATGGTACGACCATAAGGCGATTGCCTTAGGACACTTCTCATATAATACTAACATAAAATTATCATTTTAAGGCCCTAAACCTACAAGAACATGAATCAACAAATCTGGTTCAGAAACTAGATGTCCAATTGCTCTTAGATTATTAGCAATAGTTTTGATCGACTGAATATATTCATTGATAGATTTGTCTCCTCGTTGCACCGATTGCAGTTGCATGCGAAGTTGAAGTACTCGCATTTGAGAATGGGATGCAAAAGTTCGAGCAAGAGTTTCCCATATTTGTTGAGAGATGTCAAACCCTACAATAATAGGAAGTATAGGCTTGCTCAGCGACGAAATTATCCACATCATAATTAGTTGATACTTCTTGCTCCATGCTGTATAATTAGGATCGTCTTCTTGGAGTTTAGGAGAGGTACCATCTACAATTCCAAATAGATCATGAGCACGAAGTAATGATTGAAATTGCATCTTCCAAAGTAAATAATTATCAACCGTAAGTTTAATAGGAAGATAGGATATGATATTTATAGGTAAGGAGGAGAGTTGCATCATTTGATTTGTTTCCATGGATGATGAAGAAAATTCTGACATTTGAGATTCTAAGACAAAGTAATGCAGTGGACGTTGATTGGGGTGGGCGAAGGTCACGAGGTGGCCGATGAACTGTTGCTCATTCATAGGGAGGAAGAGAGGCTCTACTCATGGGTGCGCCTGAGTCAGGTGATCCGCTGGCAAGGAACTGCGGCAGGAATCGGATGCCGCGATGGAAGAGGCACAACAAAGCGTTGCGATGCGCAAACCAAAGGGCAGGTTGAAATTGCAACGAAAGAATTTCTTGGCAAAGCTCTGAGGTGGATGAGAAGGCTAGAAAGCTCCTTAAGCAAGTTGATGATGCTTATTTGGGAAGAAAGCAAAGGGCCGATTGAGAGCTTCGATGGATTTGGGCAGCTAGGAGGAGAGGAAGCATCACCTTCTATTCATGCGTGGAGATCAAGTTCTAGATGTGGAAAAAAAATAAAAATTTGGGATCCCCTACAGCTGCGGGAAATTATTATGAAGGAATGATAAGAGACGACGGCAAAGAAGAGATCGGTAGCTCTGATACTATATTAGAATAATATGAATCGTAGAAAAAATTAAAAGTATTTTTCATTGATGTGTTTTATACATACACAGAGCATTTATAGATATATTATAAGACCAAATCAATTGAAGTATTCAAATAAATATTTTAGATAAAAAAATTTTATCCTATTTAATTTGACAAAATCTATTTAACAAAGTCTATTTGATTAATTCTTTTTTATGGAACCTGCCCCCGTATTTATATAAAAAATGAATTTATGTTAGAAGGTGCAAAATCAATGGGTGCCGGAGCTGCTACAATTGCTGTAGCGGGAGCTGCAGTCGGTATTGGAAACGTCTTCAGTTCTTTGATCCATGGAGTGGCGCGAAATCCATCATTGGCTAAACAATTATTTGGTTATGATATTTTGGGCTTTGCTCTAACCGAAGCTATTGCCCTCTTTGCCCTAATGATGGCCTTTCTGATCTTATTCGTTTTCTAATCTAATCCAATCCTTCTAAGATAAGAAGGAAGCGGGGGCTAGGATACTTGGAATTATGCTGACAGAATCTCTTTCGCAACACGGGTGGCACTCGTGTTAATAAGCCACAACGTTTTCGTTTCTACAAAATGGATTTTTATAACCAGATTACTTTCTTTTCTGTGTTCAACCAGACTACTTTACTAGCTTGAATTCATTCATGCAAAGTAATGGTATTTTCTGGTTTCAAAAAAAAGGGGCCATGAGAACTACATAGCATAGAAGGTCTGATACAAACTTCCGATAGTCTTCTATCTGTGGGAGGTGAGTTATGTAGGTGATATTACTTTTGCTAAAAAAAGAGAGCTTCACTCCACCAGGCCAAATAATGGAGAAAAACGGAAAGACTTCCATTACACCTTCCATATTCCTATCCGCATTGTCATCAGATCGGTTCCTCTCGGTGATAAGGCTTCTGGTTGTTGTGTCTTATCTTATTAAGAGTTTCCGCGAAATCCACACTAGCTAACTTTACACAGCACAGAAGGACTGCTTATTAGAGGAAGAAGTGAAGTAAGAATCTATAAAATCTTTCGGCCTTATGATCAAGGAATTGATAGAGGGAATATTTATATTGGTTATCCAAATAGTAATAAGTTACGCTCCTTAGACGGCTCTTTAGTAGAGTGCTTTCGGAGTTCAATTTTATACTTCTCTATATTTTGGATCGAGATCCTATGCCTAAAAGCAAGTTTTCCTAGTCAACGGAAGACTTTACCGAATCTCCTGGATAAGAGTTCTTCTTTCTAGGGCTATGTCTTCAATGTTGATGTAACGACTGTTTTTGTCGGCCTTGCGAAGGCGTAGCGTTCCAACTGATTCGAGCTACCTCCTTACCTTTACAGTAATTCTTTTGGGAAGCCTCTTCCCGATTAAGACCCCCTTTCAAATATGTTAGGATTTGTACGCCTGTTAGAAGGGGGGGTGAATAGCATCGTTTGTCGTTGCTTGATTGAATTCGATTTCGCTTGTCTATAATTGTTAGTATGCAGCGAAATATAAAAAATACAATACAAATACACAATCACAATACGCAAGAATATAATGTGTTTCGGAACCTCAAGGTTCCTACTCTATGAGTTGGACTCGAACGAGCCCTAGCGATGCAAATGCAACCACTAATCACTAACTCCTCGGAACAATCCAGAGGTGGAGAAAACCTTTTACAATAGTTCTTACAATAATAAGAATAAAATACAAGCAATTACAAATGAATTACAACAAAAGAATGCAAAGAAAGCTTTACAATCGCTATTTTGGAAGCTTGCTTGTTGATTGTCTTGGACTAGCCTTGAAGACCCTGATTTGCACCAGCAAATCACTCCAAATTGCCCAAGAAAATCTTGCCAAAAATCCTCCCCACGAACTGATTTTATAACTTGCATTCGGGCTGATTTTCGCCTAGCAGTCGACTGCTCCTGTAGCCATTGTCTCACAACGGCAAGAACCACGTCGGATAAGTCTAATGGATAGACCATCAGTCGACTGATCATGTCCATCAGTCGACTAATCGAGCCTTCACTCGACTGTCAAACCCTAACAGTCGACTCGGGAACCTTCTGTGCCCGAATTCTCGACCAGCGGTCGACTGATCTTCTGATCAGTCGACTACTCAGGCCAGCAGTCGACTGCTCAATACTGGCAGTCAATTTCCAGGCCAATTTCTACAGTCGAACTCCCATTGACTCACATCAGTCGACTGACCATAATATCAGTCGACTGATAACCTCATCCATTAGGTTTAAACCCCAAGTATGGTGTCCCCATACTTGCTAGACCACCCTCAGTCTAGACCTAAACATTCTAGCCACCTTTCTCAGTCTCATGTCTATCAGATCCCTCCAAGTCATTCATTACTTGTTCATTCATACGCTAACCTTCAGGTGCTTCCATCAGCTATTGTCATGCTAATATGGTCTACACCGCCAAGGCACATTGGGCTTATGCTGCCAAGACTCCGCTTGGACTTTACGCCGTCAACCATTGGACTTATGCTACCAAGACTCCACTCTTGGACTTTACGCCGCCAATATTCCCCTTGGACTTCTCAATTACCAAGACTCAATCTTGGACTTTCCCTTGCCAACCCATGCTTGGACTTTCCCTTGCCAACCCATGCTTGGACTTTTCCTTGCCAAGACCCATGCTTGGACTTTTCCTTGCCAAGGCCCAATCTTGGACTTTCCTTTGCCAAGACCCATGCTTGGACTTCCCTTGCCAACTCATGTTGGACTTTCCATGCCAAGACTCAAGCTTGGACTTTTCATGCAAAGTACATAAGACTTGAACTTTTCCCATGACAATGGTCAAACCATCGTCAAACATCAAATATGACCTGGGTCGATTGCACCAACAATCTCCCCAACACATTGTCAGACATCAATGTCAAACATTAAAATACTACTCGATTCAAACTCGAGTTGGTCAATTGTGACCTGAGCCGATTGCACCAACATTCTTCCCCTTTTTGATGTTTGACAAAAACTAAACATCTTTGAGTTAGGCCCCTAACTCAAATTCCCCTATAAATTTTCCCAAATTGGTAATTCTAACATTCACCCTCTTTTTGACATACATCAAAAAGGTTTTCCTCAAAAAGGTCAATGTCTCATATCCCAATGAGATTTTACAATCTCTCCCTTGGTCCAAAAACACTTAGGATGCCTACAATCTTCTTAGTGAAAAGTGTAGGGAGTCGCTTCGGAGGCTCATTGGCTCCCATGTCCCCGGATTAAAATTTTCACTAATGAAAGAATTAATCCGGATGGGATGAGCTTCCTTAGCACAACCAATTCGTCGTCGTGCTAACAACTTGAGTGGTCGCTTGAACAAACTAGTTGTTCAAGCAACACTGCTCTTCTAGTTGGTTAGCCGCGAAAGAGACGACGGACGGATCGCCGGTTTTTGTGTTTGTCTTCGGGGTCCATGATTATACAATATATTTACTAATTCATACATGTATAATCAACAAATAAAAGATCATGCTCAGATCTGAAAATAAAGTTGCAAAACTTTATACCTTACGATCTTCTACCGTATGTCCTATCCTTCTCGTGGACTACGTGTGGACGAAGATCCTTCACGAGTAGAAGCCTTCTAGATCGCGTTCTTCTCTACCTTGTCCACTGCGAACAAAGAGAAGAACCAACAAATACCTATCCTTTCTAGAACCGGCCACAAAATTAGGGAATTTGGTGCAACCGCCGGCCAAGGAGCAAGTGGATGAAGCGCCGGCCAACTTGAAGAAGGGTTGCCGCCGGCCACCAAAGAGAAAGGGAGGAAGATGAACGCCGACCACCAATGGAAGGAGAACCGCCGGCCAAGGAATAAGAGAGTGGCCAATAAGATGGGCGCCGACCAAGCCTTGATGGAAGAAGGTTGAGCGCCGGCAATTAGATGGAGGAAGAAGGTTGCCGCCCAAACCCTAGCCACCCACTTTTTGGAAAAACCAAACCCTAACTCTCAATCAATATCTTGCTGCCCAAGCCTAAGCCCCTTATTTATAGAATTGGGCTTAAGCCTCCTTTAATCTCCACCGTCGGATCTAGGGATTTAATCTCCACCGTCGGATCTAGGGTTTTATCCCAACCGTCGGATCTAGAGTTTCATCCCAACCGTCGGATCTAGGATTTCATCCCAACCGTCGGATCTAGGGTTTCATCCCAACCGTCGGATCTAGGGTTTTATCCCAACTATCGGATCTAGGGATTTAATCCCAACCGTCGATTCTAGGGTTTCATCCTAACCATCGGATCTAGGGATTTAATCCCAACTGTTGGTTCTAGGGTTTCATCCTAACCATCGGATCTAGGGATTTAATCCCAACCGTTGGTTCTAGGTTTTGTTTTACATTCTTGGATCTAGACTTCACAAGGATTATATTAGGCTACGATAGGGACCATAAGGAGGAGTTGGGTCTTGGCCACCCGATGGATCGGAACCACACAAACTTGATCCATCAATGATGTTCCATTCCACTAGAGGATCATCATTGAACTACCTCACCAACCCCCATAAATTAATATGGGCTCCATATATTATTCGTACATAAATCTCTCCGTGTTTAAGATATCGAATGTTCGTCAATTAATTGATTTACTGACCATCAATTAATTAACATCTCATTCCTCGAGTAGTACCACTCAACCTTATCATCATGTTGACTAAGTCAACCAGCTGGGTTTACATGATGAACCTTATGAGCTCCTCAAGGGGACATCATCAACCTAATATATAGGACATGGTTTCCTCCTATAATCAACGGCACACCATGTAAATAATATTATTTCCCAACTTACCGGGCATATTGATTTAATCCATCTAAATCTCACCCACTGGTAAATCAAAGAAATAAATACTAAGTACATGTGCCCGTTATTATATCGGGATTAAGAGCATGTACAACATAATATCCGAGGTCCGATTCAATTATGTAGTCAGTACTAAATTGAATCACCTCTATGTCGGTCCTACTCAATACACCTAAGTGTACCAGTATAACTCTATGTTCAAGACAAAATAATACCAAGCTATACTACAACCATGCCAATGGTTTGTCCAAAACCATCTTGGTTGTGAGCCTCTACTTATATTTTACAAGGAACTGATAACATGATCTTCTGTGTCACACCAAGCACCATGTTATATACAATGTAAAATATTAGACAATATGCACACAATAAATATATAAAGTGCAAACAATGATCATGTGATTCTTATTCCAAAATAAAATGTTCATACAAAAAGAGCTAGGCTTTCAGTATACATTCCAACAATCTCCCACTTATACTAAAAGACTATGTCGTCATCACTCTGTCATACATCTGATCCTCATGTCCTCCACATGCCTATCAAACGCTTTCGCTGGAAGGGCCTTAGTGAATGGATCCGCTTGGTTATCCTCTGATGCAATCTTGGCGACAGCAACTTCTCCTTGCTTTACGATCTCTCGTATAAGGTGGTACTTGCGCTCTATGTGTTTACTCGCCTTATGGGCTCATGGTTCCTTCGAGTTTGCAACTGCACCACTATTATCACAATAAATTGTGATAGTTCTGGGCAAACCAGGAATCACATCCAAGTCCATCAAGAAGTTCCTGAGCCATACAGCTTCCTTGGCCGCCTCAGAGGCTGCCACATACTCAGCTTCCATGGTAGAGTCCGCCACGCATTTATGCTTGACACTCCTCCATACGATGACTCCACCTCCAAAAGTAAACACAAACCCCGAGGTAGACTTACTCTTGTCCCTATCTGATTGGAAATCCGAATCCGTGTAAGCCACAGGGACTAATTGATCTGCCCGGTAAACCAGCATATAATCCCTAGTCCTTCTCAGGTACTTCAATATATACTTTACCACAGTCCAATGTCCCTGTCCAGAATTACTCTGATATCTGCTAACCATGCCCACGGCAAAGCAGATATCCGGTCTCGTACATAGCATAGCATACATAAGGCTTCCTACTACCGAAGCATAAGGAACCGCCTTCATGTCCTCTATCTCCTTTGATGTTTTGGGACACATCTCTTTAGATAAAGGAACTCCATGACTAAAAGGTGGAAAACCTTTCTTGGAGTTCTGCATGCTAAAACGAGCAAGGATAATGTCAATGTATGAAGCTTGAGATAAGCACAACATCCTTTTCTTGCGATCCCTTATAACTTTGATCCCAAGGATGTGTCCCACTTCTCCCAAGTCCTTCATGTCAAACTGTTTGGACAACCATACCCTTACGTCTGATAACACTTTGACATTGTTGCCAACTAACAAAATATCATCTACGTATAGTACAAGAAACACCACTACGTTTCCGTCACATCTCTTATATACACAAGGCTCATCCGGACTTTGAATAAATCCATATGACTAGATTACCTCATCAAAGCGGATGTTCCAAGATCTAGAAGCTTGCTTCAATCCATAAATGGACCGATTAAGCTTACATACAAGATGCTCTTTGCCTTTAGCAATGAATCTCTCTGGTTGCCGCATATAGATGTTCTCCTCAAGACTTCCGTTAAGGAAAGCTGTCTTGACATCCATCTGCCAAATCTCATAATCCATATGAGCAGCTATAGATAAGAGAATCCAGATAGACTTAAGCATAGCTATCGGCGAAAAGGTCTCCTCATAATCGATACCCTCTTTCTGAGTATACCCTTTCGCAACAAGCCTAGCTTTGAAGGTCTCAACCTTCCCGTCTACTCCTCTCTTTCTCTTGTAGATCCACTTGCATCCAATGATTTTTACACCATCGGGTGGCTCTACTAGCTCCCAGACCTGATTAGAATCCATAGATTCTATCTCTGAATTCATCGTACTTTGCCAAGATACCGCATCTCTATCTTGGAGTGCCTCGTCATATGTCCAGGGATCCGGTTCATGTTCACCAGGGACTAAGTCCGAAGACTCTCCCAAAAACATGAATCTATCGGGTTGTCTAACAACCCTCCCACTACAACGAGGTGCCTCCTGTGTATGCTCTGTGACACGCGGTGCAGTAACTTGTGGTGTCTCCTCTTGTACCGGTGGTACTGAAGTCGGGACTTCCCCTGTCAACTCCTCAAGAACAATCCTGCTCGTGGGCTTGTGGTTCATCACATAGTCCTCCTCTAGAAATCTGGCATTCGTACTCACAATCACCTTCTGATCTCTAGGACTATAGAATAAACCACCCTTCGTTCCCGTAGGGTAGCCAACAAACAAGCATACTTCTGTACGAGATTCCAACTTACCAACATCTCCCTTCAGCATATGTGCTGGACTACCCCAAATCCAAATATGTTTTAGACTAGGCTTTCGCCCAGTCCACAACTCTGTGGGAGTAGAGGGTACTGACTTAGATGGAACAAAGTTCAGAATGTGTGCTGCTGTTTCCAGAGCAAACCCCCAGAACGAATCAGGTAACTCAGAATAACTCATCATCGATCTGACCATCTCCATAAGAGTCCTATTCCTTCGCACCGCCACACCATTCTGCTGGGGTGTGCCAAGTGCGGACAATTGGGATTGAATCCCAGCCTCTGATAAGTAACTCCTAAACTCTCCCAAGAGGTACTCGCCACCACGATCAGATCGTAATGTCTTGATACTTTTACCTTGACGGTTCTCCACATCAGCCTTGAATTCTTTGAACCTGTCAAAGCATTCATACTTGCGGTGCATCAAGTAAATGTATCCATATCTTGAATAATCGTCTATAAAAGAGACAAAATATTCAAAACCACCTCTTGCCTGGATAGACATAGGACCGCACAAATCAGAATGAACCAATTCTAACACATCTTTGGCTCTATACCCCTTGGCCTTGAAAGGTCTCTTGGTCATTTTACCTTCCAAGCAAGATTCGCAGGTTGGGAGATCCTCCACCACTAATGAACCCAAAGGTCCATCAGCTATCAACCTTTGAATTCTACTTAGGTTAATATGACCAAGCCTTAGATGCCAAAGATATGTTTGGTTCATCTGCGAAGGTTCTTTTCTCTTATTAGATTTAGAAGATGAGTTATTTACTTCTATATGCATCGTGGGAGTTTTTGGTTCAAGAGTATATAAATTGCCAACCAATGTACCAGAACAGATAATCTCCCTATTCCTTTTTATAACCACTTTGTCATTAAAAGAAACAGAATATTCATCCATAAACAATTTAGAAACTGAAATTAAATTCTTTCTAAAAGTAGGTACATAAAGACAATTTCTCAAAACCAAAACTTTATTCCTATCAAAAGATAAATAAACGTCTCCCACTGCAATAGCCGCCACCTTTGAAGCATTGCCCATGAAGACGGTAATCTCTCCCTCAGCTAGTCGTCGGGTTTCCTGGAACCCCTGCAAAGTATTGCAGACATGATCAGTGGCTCCTGTATCTACACACCAGGCACTGGTAGATAACACCGCTAAACATGTTTCAACAACTAAACAAGAAGATATACCTTTGTTCTTTCAGCGAGATCAGCCTTCCAATGTCGATCTGCTTGCAAGTGAAGCACTTGCCTTTGGCTTCTTCGCTCCTGCGAGGTCCCCTTGCCACTTTCTTGCTCCACCTTGCTTCTTCTTCTTCTTACCTTTGGTTTAGAGGAAGAAACCTTCAGCGACCATGGCTTGAGCACTTTGTGAAAATGCCCTCTGCGCTGGAGTTCTCGAAGCTCCGCCAATGAATACAACCTCTTGTTCATGTTGTAGTTGAGGCGAATCGCTCAAAACTCCTAAGCGGATCGAGAATGATATCGACACAGGTTTCCCCATCGATCTTAGCTCAGGACTTCCATCTCATTAAGATGAGCCATCATCTTGAGAACATTATCCTAACGGGTGTTCCTCGATCATGGTGGTCGTCATCAAGTTTCTCATTGCCTCTGCCTAGCCGCCTACTCGATGTCGAAAAGTTCCTTGAGATTGAACATCATGTCATGTATATGGCTGCACGATGTTGATGTTGCGACACATTTGACATAGATGCCAAAATGTAACACGCCATCTCATCCGCTTAACCCATTTCTTATAACGTTCTTTCTCCTTTTCATCGAGTCATGGAGGGCTTAGGAGGACAGACCTCGAAGAGTACAAATTGTATCTTGCCAGCGATTAAGACAATATCCAAGTTTCTTTTCCAATCAATGTAGTTTGGTCCAGTAAGTTTGTTTTCTTTTAAAATCACAGCAAATGGGTTGAAAGCCATTTGAAAATCCTAAAAGTCACAATGATCAAAATATTAGATTTCAAATATTATTGATTCCTCAAAAACAATAAAATTCCGAAATCAACCAACACCTCAAAACACCGAGAATATCGCATGCCACGATAGTGTGGACGTATATGAATTCTACATTTGTAAGAGGAGGTTTTACCCATTAATTTTATTATCTTGTCAACCTTACTTTTTGACAAATAAAATTAATAGTTGGTTCCTCTTTGGCCCTACAAATAAAAGCAGTGACTCCGATGGGGAGGATACTTTTAATTTGCATCTAAGTGTGCACCATTACACGATACTAAGGGAATTATTTCGGATTATGTGCCTTACTGATGGGGAAGTACACACGCTCCTTAATAATTTCCTATAACCATTATTTGACCTAGTGATCATGAAACAAACCCATCGATGGGAGGAAGGCACTCAGGCCAACACCAAGTTTGTTGCATCACACGTCAGTGTAATGGAGGCCATGAATTAATTAAAATGTCCCTCTCCCACTTAGTAAATTGAAAATGAGGAATTTTAAAACATACACAACATGCATATAAAACAAATAAGCAATAAATATAGAAAAAATAGAATTTTTCCAACTATTATGGCATTGTCCTCCAATATGCATCCCGTCGTGTCGCCACCTCGTCCGCTCCATCTTTTCCCGTGCGCAAGTCACCAAAGAGATCCAAGCCGAGATAAAACTATTTTAATTTACATCCATCGATCCTATACTCTACGAAGGAGTGTACAAATAATCTAGATCGAAAGTAAACTAAAATGAGCGGCTAAACAATGCCGTATTTAATTACAAAAATTAAATACTAATCTAGCCTCGTCAACTCCGAGGATTCAAATAATAAATATTTACACACATCCAATCACATACACACATATGGCCATAATAGTCGGATCTTATGCCTGTAACCAAAGAGTTAAACTACGCATATCCTACTATTATCCGACACATATAATATATGAATAAGTGCATAAAAATTAACCGAATCCTAAACACACAAAACCGGAAACCGTGGCTCTGATACCACTTGTAGGGAGTCGCTTCGGAGGCTCATTGGCACCCATTTCCCCGGATTAAAATTTTCACTAATGAAAGAATTAATCCGGATGGGATGAGCTTCCTTAGCACAACCAATTCGTCGTCGTGCTAACAACTTGAGTGGTCGCTTGAACAAACTAGTTGTTCAAGCGACACTACTCTTCTAGTTGGTTAGCCGCGAAAGAGACGACGGACGGATCGCCGGTTTTTGTGTTTGTCTTCGGGGTCCATGATTATACAATATATTTACTAATTCATACATGTATAATCAATAAATAAAAGATCATGCTCAGATATGAAAATAAAGTTGCAAAACTTTATACCTTACGATCTTCTACCGTATGTCCTATCCTTCTCGTGGACTACGTGTGGACGAAGATCCTCCACGAGTAGAAGCCTTCTAGATCGCATTCTTCTCTACCTTGTCCGCTGCGAACAAAGAGAAGAACAAACAAATACCTATCCTTTCTAGAACCAGCCACCAAATTAGGGAATTTGGTGCAACCGCCGGCCAAGGAGCAAGTGGATGAAGCGTCGGCCAACTTGAAGAAGGGTTGCTGCCGGCCACCAAAGAGAAAGGGAGGAAGATGAACGCCGGCCACCAATGGAAGGAGAACCGCCGGCCAAGGAATAAGAGAGTGGCCAATAAGATGGGCGCCGGCCAAGCCTTGATGGAAGAAGGTTGAGCGCTGACAATTAGATGGAGGAAGAAGGTTGCCGCCCAAACCCTAGATCCCAAACCCTAGCCGCCCACTTTTTGGAAAAACCAAACCCTAACTCTCAATCAATATCTTGCCGCCCAAGCCTAAGCCCCTTATTTATAGAATTGGGCTTAAGCCTCCTTTAATCTCCACCGTCGGATCTAGGGATTTAATCTCCACCGTCGGATCTAGGGTTTTATCCCAACCGTCGGATCTAGAGTTTCATCCCAACCGTCGGATCTAGGATTTCATCCCAACCGTCGGATCTAGGGTTTCATCCCAACCGTCGGATCTAGGGTTTTATCCCAACCGTCGGATCTAGGGATTTAATCCCAACCGTCGATTCTAGGGTTTCATCCTAACCATCAGATCTAGGGATTTAATCCCAACCGTTGGTTCTAGGGTTTCATCCTAACCATCGGATCTAGGGATTTAATCCCAACCGTTGGTTCAAGGTTTTGTTTTACATTCTTGGATCTAGACTTCACAAGGATTATATTAGGCTACGATAGGGACCATAAGGAGGAGTTGGGTCTTGGCCACCCGATGGATCGGAACCACACAAACTTGATCCATCAATGATGTTCCATTCCACTAGAGGATCATCATTGAACTACCTCACCAACCCCCATAAATTAATATGGGCTCCATATATTATTCGTACATTAATCTCCCCGTGTTTAAGATATCGAATGTTCGTCAATTAATTGATTTACTGACCATCAATTAATTAACATCTCATTCCTCGAGTAGTACCACTCAACCTTATCATCATGTTGACTAAGTCAACCAACTGGGTTTACATGATGAACCTTATGAGCTCCTCAAGGGGACATCATCAACCTAATATATAGGACACGATTTCCTCCTATAATCAATGGCACACCATGTAAATAATATTATTTCCCAACTTACCGGGCATATTGATTTAATCCATCTAAATCTCACCCACTGGTAAATCAAAGAAATAAATACTAAGTATATGTGCCCGTTATTATATCGGGATTAAGAGCATGTACAACATAATATCCGAGGTCCGATTCAATTATGTAGTCAGTACTAAATTGAATCACCTCTATGTCGATCCTGCTCAATACACCTAAGTGTACCAGTGTAACTCTATGTTCAAGACAAAACAATACCAAGCTATACTACAATCATGCCAATGGTTTGTCCAAAACCATCTTGGTTGTGAGCCTCTACTTATATTTTACAAGGAACTGATAACATCATCTTCTGTACCACACCAAGCACCATGTTATCTACAATGTAAAATATTAGACAATATGCACACAATAAATATATAAAGTGCAAACAATGATCATGTGATTCTTATTCCAAAATAAAATATTCATACAAAAAGAGCTAGGCTTTCAGTATACATTCCAACAATAAGTCTCATATCACTCAAGAGAGACACTCCAATGAAGTCTCCCAATTTCCAAATTGGGCATCTCAAATTCCCATTTCTCCTCCTCATGAGGAAAATTAACATCCATTATCCCATGATGGATGCCTCCCCCTAAAGGCTTGCTCCCCCTTGACCATTGCACCAACAATGTCCTTGGAGAGTTCCTAAGCCAATAGGAATACTAAACCATCAAAAATAAGGTTAAAAGTTCAACATTGAACTTTCCCACACTTTAAAATTGATACATCACCCTAACAACAATCCTAATCCATATCCAATGGATTTTCACAATTTCTAATGCTTTACAAAGCATATCCTAGGGTTAGTAGCAGTTAGGGAGCCCTAACATAGCTGAAATATGGGCTAAACATCCTTTTTTACCCGAAATCAGCTTTGGCAGTCAACTCTATCAGTCAACAATCGACTGCTCTACCCATTAGTCGACTACCATCAAGCGTCAGTCGACTGATAACTGAAATTTTCGAATTTTAATTATCAGAAATGAGTTTTGAAAATTCATAAGTAATTCTACGTATTTTGAAAAATCGTGAAAATTCATACGTACATTACTTATAAGCAATACAATGGGTGAAAATTTTTGAAAAAAGTAATTTACCCATAAAATAGTGAAATTGATACAAAGTTCAAAAGTGAAAAAAAAAACCTTCAATATTTGAGCTCACTTTGTATCAACATCATCAATGGTGATTGCTATTAAAAGATAGACTTCACTAAGGTTTTTCAAAATGATTTTAAAGTATTTTTAAAACCTTATATTGGATCATATTCTTTAGGCTTAATGTACATGGTTTGAACATAAGCTTTCCCAATGATCCATCCATGATATAAATGAGTTTTAGTTCATCTAGATGCAAAAACTATGCACCTTGAACTCAACTCATATTCTAGCATCTCACATATATCTAGGGTATATCAATACACATATATGTCAATGTAATGTGAGATGTGAGTTTTGTTCTCCTAAACTAGGGTTTCATGCATTTTCTAGGGAAACACTACTTGATTCCCTTATACATGAGACTTCAAGTCATGCCAATTGTCCTTAACTCAATTTTTACTAATGCATGAATGATTATGACATTAATGATGATATAAATAAACATGTGCTCATAATCATGATGTCATGACATAAAATGAAATCTAAGCATAGATGACATTTAACCTTAATCCTAGCAAGATCATAACATATTATATAATTAAAAGTAGATATGATGTCATGACATGTTATATGACAAATCAAGTATGAAAAATAAAATGTAAAGGTATATGATACCTACATTTTAATATTTGTTGCCATTTGTTAGAATTAGAACCATTTTGCCATATTACTAGCTTATCCCAAGTGTGCCAAAAACCCAACATGACACACTATGATCTCTAAACTTAAGTTGTGCCAATTTGATCAATTTTTATAGTTCCATAAATTATATTGGCACATCCTAAAATCTTTTAGGATTTAAATTCAAACCTATTTCCAAGATATCCATAACCTTGAAAATGACCTAAAGTGCCACCTTTACTATGGTTAGATTAACTACCCATCCATTCAAGGTTGACACACCTAAATCCATCGAGCGTGAATCGATCACGCTCCTAGGAACCCAATACCTATTGGAGCTCCTTGGGTTAACTAGTTATTCACTAGAGATAACTTCCCTAGATACCCTCTTAATGACCCACCTAGGATTAGAAGCCTTGGTCATTTGGGTCTTGCCTAGGTCAATTCTAGAGGTAACTCCCCCTTTGACCTTCTTAGTGGCTTCCCTATGTTTCCTTGAAACCCTAGCCACTAGGCATTTACCTTGATAAATCCTAGGGATGACTTCCCTATTGACCTTGGCTTTCCTAGACCTAACTTGAGTTCTATAATCGAATGGAATATTATGGTAGGTCTTTTTGGGCTTAAGCTTGCCCTTGGATGATTCTTGCTTCCAAGGTCTTTGGCTTTGACTCCTAGACCCTAGGCTTTGACTATTTGACCTTTGTATTTGATTTTATATCTTTCTAAGGGTCTTTTCCATTTTCTCAAGTTTTGACCTCAAAATTTAATTTTCCTTTTCTAATATCTCAATTTTTTATTTTTCATCAACTCTTGAGATATTCTTATTTCTAGGCATATGTCTAGTCCATTTAGGGTTGATGCCCAGGTGATCCTCTATCTTCCTAATGGTCTCCATAGGAAGGATTTTTCTAGGGACATTAGTCTCAAATTTCTCCTTATTCGAAATGTTATATGATTTTGCACCTAGACAATAAAATCTATTTTTAGCATGCTTTTGTTCATGAGTAATAGCAACACAATTCCTAGCATGCTTTTGCCTATTAATTAAAGAAGGTGCATTATTGAATTTTACCTTGAGGTTTACCTTAGAGGCTCCCCCCACATGTGTAGCTCCTTCTTGGGTCTTTTTCTTCCCCTTTGAGCATGAACTCCGATAATGGCCTCGTTGATTGCACTTAAAGCAAATCACGTGCTCCTTGCTTTTAATTGCAGGGACACCGACATTCTTGACCTTTGGAGTCGGTTGAGTCTTCTTGACCCTTTTAGGACACTTACTCTTGTAGTGTTCTTACTCCCTACACTCAAAACATATTATATGATTTTTAATTTTAACTACAATGTTTGAGTTACCTAGGGTGGTGGAAGTTTGGACTTCTTCCTCTTCTTGACTGGAGGTAGATGGTTCATGTTCTTCTTGCTCCAACATTGAGGATGATCTAATATCCTCCCCCTCAATCCTAGAGGAGGAGGCTTCTTCCACCTTTTCTTCCTCTTCCGATCCGGATGTTGATTCTCTATCAACTTCCGAATCCTCACTTGCTTGTGAGGATGATGTGCTTGCTTCTTTAGGCTCCTTCTCCTCTTGAGCCGGTGATGGGTCTTCATGGAATCTTGCCACTTGGCTCCATAGCTCCTTGGCATCCATGTAATCCCCTAAATTAGACACAATATTGTTAGGTATTAAATCAATCAAGAATTTCATTACCTTCTTATTATTCTTAAACCCTTGGAGTTGTTCCTCACTCCATCTCTTCATCTTGAGAAATCCTCCCTTTGGCCCTCTTGGATATTCGAATCCTTCCATTAGGGTAGACGACTCCTCAAGGTCCCTCATCATCAAGAAGTCTTCAATTCTTGTCTTCCATTGATTGAATCCTTCTTGTCCATAGAAATTGTACGGAATTGGGGTGTTGACGTCCCATCCCAATTGTTCTTCCAATTCCATCTTCCCTCTAGTGATCTTGCTCCCAGGTGTTAGTTCGTTGAAGAGCTATTAGCTCTGATACCACTTGTTAGGATCTGTGCACCCCCTAAAGGGGGGTGAATAGCGTTGTTCGACGTTGCTTGATCGAATTCGATTACGCTTGCCTATGATTGTTAATACGCAGCGGAATATGGAAAATACAATACAAATACACAATCACAATACGTAAGAATATAACATGGTTTGGAACCTCAAGGTTCCTACTCCACGAGCTGGGCTCGAACGAGCCCTAGCGATGTAAATGCAACCACTAATCACTAACTCCTTCTTGGAACAATCCGGAGGTAGAGAAAACCCCTTACAATAGTTCTTACAACAATAAGAATGAAATACAAGCAATTACAAATAAATTATAATAAAAGAATACAAAGAAAACTTTACAATCGATCTTTTGGAAGCTTGCTTGTTGATTGCCTTGGACTAGCCTTGAAGAACCTGATTTGCACTAGGAAATCGCTCCAAATCGCCCAAGAAAATCTTGCCAAAAATCCTCCCTACGAACTGCTTTTATAATCTACATTCGGACTGATTTTCGCCTAGCAGTCGACTGATCGGGACCATCAGTTGACTGCTCTTGTAGCCGTTGTCACACAACGACATGAACCATGTCGGATAAGTCCAACAGATAGACCATCAATTGACTGATCATGCCCATCAGTTGACTGATCGAGCCTTCACTCGTCTACCAAACCCTAACAGTCGACTCGGGAACCTTCTGTGCCCGAATTCTCGACCAATGATCATTGCTCGGACCGGTGATCGGCCATCTGCGATCATTGCGGGCCAATTCTGATCGAACTCTTGTTGACTCACATCAGTCGATTGATAACCTCATCCATGAGGTTTAAACCCCAAGTATTGTTAGTAATATATGAGAGATGTCCTAAGGCAATCGCCTTATGTACGAACCATTTATATGATAAATGAAGATTCACTATTTGAGTATACATGTTTTATGTATTTGATTGGATCTTAAACTCATTTACTGAATGTCCACGATACGATTCACAGCATGAGAGAATTTGTGATTGGATCACAACTAGTGAGTATCTCTACATGTGTAATTGTGATGTATCGGAATTATCCCTAGTCGATGAATTGATGGATTTGGACATCATCAATTCTATCGAGACTAGCATGAGGTATACTCCTTGGTGTATCCAAGCAGCCGATTCTCACTGGCTGGAGACATAGTGATGTCCGGAGTTAATCGTGGATGCTAGTTATGGTAACTAGTTCATTGGAGTGACCAGCCGTAAGACTTCATATGGTTCTCTGCATATATAGATATGTCAATGAAGTTCTTACTGTGGCTTAAGTGCGATGTTCCTTTGACTTGCGGTATTCAAGTCATCTTGATCATAGAGACTTATGCTTTGACATCTTAAGCAAGCATCTCTAAGGAGATGTGGACCCGGGATGATTGGGTATAAGTCGAAGTGATCGAAGGTGTTTGAATAGCCTATAAAGGATTCACCACTCCTTGCGAGGAGATGTATACCCATGGCCTCTCGTCGGATTGTTACTAAAGTCTTTGGCCAAAGCATTACATGTTTAGAGTAAGGTACTCTTCGATACATGTGGAGTAACTAGAATCAGTAGGACGACGAAATGATACTTGGGCTAGGTGTGACGTAGTCGACCTAGTGAGGGTGACACTATAGACCATGTCCTAAACCAAGTGGGTATAAGATGAGTGAAGGGAATGGGGCACGAATCATTCGAAGCCTCTTGAAGGGTTTGAAATAGTTACGGATCAGTTGATCTTTTGGTTAATTGGGGATCATGATGTACTACTAGGTGCCACTCATGATCGTTCTATAATTAATGGTTAATTATAGACGGCCAACATAAACCGAGAACCTATTTGGTCACACGCACAACGAGCGTAATCCAAAGGATTTAAAACAAGCTTGAGAATGAGATTCTCAGACCGAGAGAAACTAGGTTTAGTTGGACCAAACATAAAGCGAGCATGAAATCGTTTCAGTCGCAATGGAAGCGTGGATGGGCCGAGTCTTATGAAGACGTAATGGATAAACCAAAATGGTTTGGTTCTAATCCAATGGAGGAGAATAAACCAAAGGGTTTGGTTTATTTTAAACGAATGAACCAAAAGTTGGTTCGGTTCATTTTAACTTAAAATAAACCATCATGGTTTGGTTTATTTTAACTTATCTTAATGGAGCGGGTTAACGGGCCTAATGGTTATGATCCAATAACCATTAAGAGAATTAGTTCTCTATAAAAGAGGGCTTAAGGGATAATTAAGCCCTAATCCAAAACCCCTAGGTTAAAGTTGCCGCCCACCTCCTTATTGGAGTTTTCGGCGCCAACCTCTTGCCGCCGCCCATAGCTCCTCCAACCGGCGTCCAGAAGGCAGCTTCCTTCCCCCTCGCCGGCGTCGAGCTGCTGCCGGTTAGTGCTCCGGAGATCTCCTTCAGGTTTGGCATCAAGGTGAGCTCTATCTTCCTTGGTTGGTCGGCGCCTATCACCTCCACCAAAGCTGTCCAGTTTTCTGGACAGCTTGTTCTCCTCTCGTCGGAGCGTCGTTTGGACGACGGTTAGAGCTTCGACAGCGGCTAACTTACCGGGGATTCGATCTCCGATAATCCTCTGAGGTGGAGGACGAAGGATTCGTCAATTGGTTGATGAATACCTCTCCGGAGAAGCGAGTTTTGAGAACTCGTATTAGGATCCGAATTTGGATTCGGATCGTGATCATCTCTCGATCACGTCGTCTTCAACACGAGGCTAGTAACCCGTACGAAGACGAAGCTCGTGGCTTAGCGAAGTCATCCCGAGGAACTCGGCGTGGATACGGATAGAGACGATTCTAGCGAGGATCGTTCCGGTTGATGCCGTTCCCGCTACACGTCATACGAAAGGTATAACGTAGATAAATTTTCTTTTATTGCAAATTTAAATTTACGGTTATGTCTACACTTGTTGTAATATGCATGCGTGTGTTGTGTGTGTTGTAATAAATGTAGATTTATTATTTTTATTGCTTCCGCTGTGTTCATGTTTACGTAACGTGATCGAACACACACACGCCGCGGTACCAGAAACCCAACAAGTATGGTATCTCCATACTTGCTAGACCACCCTTAGCCTAGACCTAAGCATTCTAGCCACCTCCGTCAGCCTTGCGCCTATCGGATTCCTCCAAGTCATCCATGACTTGTTCATCCATACGCTAGCCTTCAGGTGCTTCCATCAGCTATTGTCATGCTAATGTGGTGTACACCGTCAAGGCACATTGGGCTTACACTGCCAAGACTCTGGTTGGACTTTACGCTGTCAACAATTGGACTTATGCTACCAAGACTCCACCCTTGGACTTTACGCCGCCAATATTCTCCTTGCACTTCTCAATTGCCAAGACTCAAGCTTGGACTTTCCCTTGCCAACCCATGTTGGACTTTCCTTGTCAAGACCCATGCTTGGACTTTCCTTTGCCAAGACCCATGCTTGGACTTCCCTTGCCAACCTATGTTGGACTTTCCATGCCAAGACTCAAGCTTGGACTTTTCAAGTCAAGTACATAAGACTTGGACTTTTCCCATGACAATAGTCAAACCATCGTCAAATGTCAAATATGACCTGGGTCGATTGCACCAACAATCTCTCCAACACATTGTCAGACATCAATGTCAAACATCAAAATACTACTCAAGTCAAACTTGAGTCTGGTCAATCGTGACCTGGGCCGATTGCACCAACAAAACACACTCTTATCCACATCTACTTAAGACGATTGTGCGCATCTGAGATAAGAAGGATAGAAAGATCTTCAAAATGCGGAATCGAAAACATAGCCTTTTCGCCTGGTTATTGAATAAGATTCCCACCCATATTGAATCTAAAATCTCTCTAATATAGGTAACTGCTTCACCCCTTCACCCCTTCACTGCCAACCTTTCCTTTTTGTTTTTTTTGCTTTGCTACATGAAAAGAAGCATCGACTGTGTGCGGAAGGAGAAGTGTTATAAGCCTGTCAATAGGTTTTGTTCTCATTCCTTGCCGCTAGAGGTCCCATATAGAATTTATGCTCAATCAGCCTAGAGGCTTTCTTACTAAGCTTTCAGGTTTTAGGTTTGTAGCGGAAGTCGCAAGATTGCTAGTCTATTGCTAGTGGATTGACAGAGAGAGCTGTAGCGGAATCCCAATAAGTCTGTTTGGAAAAGGCGTGGCATATTACTCGTAATTCAGAGACTCATTAAGAGCCTCACCAAGGCACGTAGTCTTTCTCTTTTCTGTAAGAGCTAGTTGATTCAAGCAAGACAAGAATGAGAGTCTCATCACACTAGTCTTTACATAGTCATATGAAAATAGCCGACGGATCTAATTCCTCTCCCGGGCTGAACTCACTCCTTATAACAAAAAGAGGGGCTTTCTTTGACCGGAAAGAACATTTAGGAATGAAATAGTCGATATTCAAAGTCGGCTCGCTGATGGGCTCGTGGGAACCTTAGTACAATAGCTCTCTAGATTCAATGGTAGAATTCCCAGGATAGACAAGTCAACTAGAAAAAGTAAAGATATTAAAATCCCCTCTTCATCTTGCTCTAGCTATCATCTATTGATATAATAAAGAGAATAACTTCTGACTTTGTCCATTTCTTCTTCCCAGAGGTGGGGACTGAATCCTGTGACTTTATCGGTTTGGGTACTCGAGATAGCTAGATCCCTTGCCTGCCCCTCTTCTTATTGTATTGGCTTGGTGCCATATTCTGAACGAATTCTAAATTGCATCTAATCCAATTAGAGATAGAGATGCAGATCAACTGTCTACCTCTAATCACGCATGCATCGGTTCTCGACCTCGAGGACTGGTCAAGAATAAAATCTTTGCTTCTTAAGACGGTCCTTCCCCTACATGATTCAGGCTTACCAATGATTAGTCCTACCGAATAGAATGAGTCCCCTATCCTTCCCATCTCCCACCAACACTCATGCGGGACTACTACTCCTATCCAAACAAAGTAGCCGAATAGTTGAACTCATGACAAGCACAGGTATGAAGGCAAGGCAGATCATGGGAAGCATGGGCCTTCTATTCACCCGTCCCTGTGATCCGTTTCGAGGTGGGAGGACTTGGGAGTAGTTATCCATCCCTGGTAGTATATATTCATGCCTTTATTTCGGAGCCCTTGTTAGAGCCTTATGAGATGTCCGTCCATCCTCTTCTCTTTATTAAGAAGAATAGTTGGATAGAAGTGGCACGTAGTTTCTTTTGTCTATCAACCATGACCTCATTGTTCTTGACCCGTGTCACAAAGAACGAGTGAGTGATAAGAAAGCCTACTCCAAATAACGAAGAAGCCCGCGACGTAGAGCAGAGACAGAACCATAATAAGAGCAACGAACGACATACCAATAGGTGAAAAGTAGATGCTCACCCCTTGATTGGCAAAGATTGAAGTGAGAAAGCAAGTAGAAGACCAACTTATAGTCCTGTACTGATCCCTTCTTTCGGGCCTAGAGACCTCACTTGTCTGTGTCACAGGAGCGAATGTAATGAGTGAGACTGATCTTCCCTTCATTGATAAGGTCAACCTCACTTATCTTAATGAGATGAGGCGGGACAGTAGAGAGGGTATGCAGTCGCTCTGGGCTCCTTAATATGTCCTTTGGGTGAATCAAGGGATGTAAGGGCTCATTTTTTGACTCAACTTTTTGAAAGTGGAACATAAGTCTAGGAGATAGGCTTGACTAGAAGGAGAGGGTATCACCCTATATTATGTTGTGTTTCTGGCTCAACCTTAGGAGAGGGAGAGGGACAAGTGATACTACTAGCGATGTGGAGCCATTCACTTTAATCCTCTGCGTGAGCGATTGCGAACCTCAATGTCTTTCAATTAAATGTCTAAGCTAAGGCAAGAGCTTCTTATCCTACATTGATCTGACTCTTGACTCCTTACGAAAGGAAGAGAGTGATAGTTATTGTATGCGAAGCCTATAAGAGTGCTACTGGTAAAGAAAGAGAGTGAGTTGTAGTCACGATGTGCTTTCCTTGCAAGTGAGACTGTTGCGAATAGACCCATTCAATTCACGATTGTAGTGGTTATGGGGTTATTGTTATCCTTCAAAATTGTCCATTCTGTCGATACTTTGGTGTTGTGCCATCTTTCTTCTAGTTTTTCATATCCCGAGCCCTCCTTTTACCGCACTACATCGCACGATGAGTGGAGTACTTCGAATCAGCACAACGTGCTTTTGCTGGAAAGAGTTGCTATCTCTTCTTTCGGGTCTTCTCTACATTCCCTCTCCATAACTTGTTCCAGGGACTGAAGTCCCGACATCCGACTCTCTTGCAGTAGTTGGAACCTCTCTCCCTTATGGTCGAGCTATCGCCCGTCATTACTCTCGTCCCTCTCCCAATAGTCCTCATTCCTCTCGTTTTGTCTTTGGTGACTTCTCTCGTCCATCTCCATCTGTGAAAAGCATTGACATTCGTCTGTTACCTTATAGAGAGTCTAAAAATGATAAAAAGGCCGGATTGTTCATGGCCACTGCAGCTTTCCGAAAAAGCACTGAAACATTAAAAAGGAGTAGTGAATGTGCCTCAAAAGAGCACTCTTAAGATTATTGTTTATGATTCTCTTTTCTTTCTTTTCTTATGATCTTTTCGCACTCTTGAATACCACACGGAAAAGCATCCAACTATTCACTTTGAGCACTTTCCAATGCTATTTATTGAAGGAGAAAAGCTTACAAGGCACTTTCAATCCCACTTTCCGTGCTTTCGCCCTAGACTTCAAGGGCCGAGCGAACTGCCGACCCAATCTGAAGCTAGCCGACGTAAGCCGATGTTGTCGAGGCCGACACGACGAAGCCCCATCCCGATCGAGTGCTCTGAAGGTCATTGAAAGACTCCATTATCCCACGGAAAGTGATGAGAAAGGCTTTGAGCATGCATTGTAAACTTATTGTTGATACTTTAATGTTGTCGAGCCAGGTATTTGACTATTGAATCAGAGGGCTCGATGTCCGCTAACCCGGATCATCTTCACGTACGGCACCTTCAACACCCTTGGCTCCATCGGTGCCCCGCACGATGAGTTGGGTCAGCAAGTGCATTGGCTCGATTTGGGAGTGCATGGTGTGCAACAATGTGTGGACCATTGGATCGGTGGACGACCCAACCGTCCCTTTTCGAGCGCTCTAATTCATCACGAAGTGTGTCTGGAATGCCCTCTCACATCTATCCCCCTCCATCTGGGCCTATTTGGCTTGTGTGGCTTGTGGCCTTGTCGTTGCCCTCATTTTGGACGGGTCATGAATGTGGGTTTTGACCGTGATTTGCTTGGTAGGTGGATTTAATCAATATCAGATACTTCCCCACCTTGCCCTTTCAAACCAAGGAAATGAATGGGGCTCATTTGATGAATCCTTTACCCGATCAAGGGCTTTTCAAACCATGACCAGGAGGTGGGAATGGTTCATGGCCGTCGGAATTTAGGGAAAGGGCTTTGCGTGAATTGACTATTATACATTCACGACTGTAGCGAATAGCCACATGAAATGAGTGTATTTTGGAAAAGACCACTTTTCAGTGCTTGTATCACGAAGAAGTGTGAGAAATGCCCTCGATAAATGGAAGTAGCAAATCATTTCTTCTTCTCTTTTCACTTGATAAAGGGGTTAGAAAGAGGGCTGAGACAGATGAACGACTCCACGTCGCAATTGCTTGTTCCTCGAGTCTCACTCTAACTGAATATGCTTTGTTCGCTCCTCTTCTTGTTGCTACTTTTTGATGTGATGATCCCATTATCGATCGAGCCATTTCGCATTCGACCGGAGCACTCTGTCTATCTCCCTCCCGGCAATTTAAAGTACTCTTTGACTCTTTTTTCTAAGTGTTGTTAATCTTTCCCTCGCGTTGTTCGCTATCGTCTCCAATATTGAGCCTTGGACGAAATGGACTTGGGGCACCGACTCGACGATAGTACCTCGTCATGCAGTTAGACAAATGATGTGCTCTTTTCTACCTTTACTCTTTCTCTTCTCTTTGTCAGTCTTCTTTTTCCTTGGAAGTGCTTTTACTAGAAATCATCATTTCCAAGAGCTCTTGCTGAGCTATATGCCTCTTAGGCTTTGGTCGGATCCCTTCCTTCCCTCTCTCTCTGGGTAGTTTGAGGTGGTGCGTAGCCTACTTATTAATGGTTTTATTTTGTACCAGCCCTTCCAAAGTTTCGATCCCTCTAAAGCGTAGCAGCTCCGCCAACATTCCACTTTGATCCCAAGGGCGCTAAGCTCACAAGCGGATTCCAATCACAGAGTTTGGGCGAGCCCTCTTATATAGTGGTGAAGTAGACTCCACTTCCTTCGCTTCGCTCAAAAGCAAGCGCGAGGGGAGCGAAGCAGGCAAATGTGAATAGCCTCTCTTGAATGCTCAAACTGCTTTCTCTATCATTCAATCGGATTCAAGCCACCAGAAGAATTGCTAAACTTCGGAGCATCGAAAGCATCTTTGATTGATTACGGTACATCCTTTTCACGCGCCCAACACAGCTTTGAAGCTTGCTCGATAATAACCCTTTTAAGGTAAACTACTGCATAGGGTCAATAACCCTTATAACGAAGGGGCGCAGATCCCTAGTGAAGCGTCCATACTGAAGTTTGCACAGAAGGCTCATGCATTGGCAATGAGACTTCATCACTATGACTTAGGTCAACTAAAGATGAATATCTTATATAAGAAAGAAGCTAGGAATCTCAAAGCGAGAAACCTACAAGTTAACATGCATGAGACAAAAGGAGATAAGAGCGTCATATTAGTTTGCGTTTGTTTTCAGACTGACAAGGTAGACGAATCAAACTCATCTTTCGTATCGAGAATACGCATGAGACGAAGAGAAAGACCCGAGGAAGAGATTTTCATAAATAGCATTTAAACGATCTTCAAATTCGATTCATGCCAGAGCTTGGACCTTACGCAATGGAATCTGAAGCATCGCCTACTACTGAACCTTACTTATCAACTGAAGAGAGGATGAAAAAGATCTATACGCACGCCCGAAAGAGAATAATTCGGGATCAGGAGGGTGCTTCTCGTGACAGGCCATCGGAATCAAAGAGTAGTTGAGCGCTTGACTGAGGACTTAGGCCACTTCACTACATCGCAAGGAAGTACTTTGACGGTAGGAACATAGGGCGGGGTAGAGTGAAGTTGGCCCCCACCTTGACGGAGGGTTGCGGTGATGAGACCTTTCAGGAGAGGGACGAGACAGATAGGCTCGACCATAATGGAGAGGGACGAGACACACTTAATTTCGTGATAAGTTCTCGTTCGCCGGGATGAGAGATACAATATTGAGTTGTGAAAACTAATATGCACTAAAGCAGCTGCTACTCTGTTCTAGGAAAGAGTTAATTATTATCGTTCGGGACTTGGTTATGAAAGGACATCGAAGGCACTCAGGAAGAAGCTCGAGGGGATGGGGTTAGGAATCCAAGAGATCGCACCAGTCCTCTGAATACTCTAACCCTTATCTTCATTATCTTTACGCACCACTTAACCAGCCCGATTTCCCTCTATTGCACAAGATCACCAGTGCTTTTCACCCTGGGATTGGCTTTGGCACCTTGTGGATCCCCTTTCCCTCGTAGAGGCTTCGCACCTTGCATTCCAGAACGGCTATGAAGAAGGAGAGTGAGAAGATGGGTGAATAGAATACGATATTCTAGGTACGAGCGATAGTGGCGGGCGAAAAGAGATAGCTACTATTCCATGTAGCATATGAGTCGATTCTTTCCTAAAGGGACAGGTAGAAGGATAAGTAAATCAACTTCCGGGGAGGAAAAGAAGATAACTTTCTCCTCCGCTCCAGTAGAGAGAGTTCATTCATGGTTAGAGGTGCACAGAGAAGAGTGTTGGGATCGATGTGACCGCTAGAGGAGGATGAATAGCGACGTCGATGCTTGATGGATTTCGTTCGCGATCGAGTATACAAATATTATTAGTGTGCAGCGGAATAAAAATAAAAATAATAACAAACAACACAATCACACAATTACACAATCATATAACGTGGTTCGAAATCGAATGATTCATACTCCACGGATTGGACTCGTAAGAGCCCTAGCAATGAAAACACGCACTACTAATCCAATAAACTCCTTCTCGGAACAATCCAGAGATGGAGAAACCTCGTACAATAACTCTTACAACAGTAAGAAATAAATACAAGCAAGATACAATAATATAATGCAATAGAAGTAAAGAAAACAACTTTACAAGAGCTTTTGATTACTTGCTTTGTGGTTGCTTGAGTTGTACTTGGAGACCCTGAATTACACCAACAATTCGCCCCAAAACTCCTCAAGAAACACTAATCAAAATCTCCTCCACAAGGTCACTTTAAAGTCATTATGCAATTTGGATTTACTTTATCGATTGGTGATCGGACCGTCGGATCTGATCTATTGTTGTGAAACAACGGTGCGATCCTCACTAGAAAAATTCAACGGATAGGACATCAGTCGACTGATCATACCAATCAGTCGACTGATAGAGCCTTCACTCGACTGTTAACCCCAGCAGTCGAGTCCGACTTCATTCTGTGTCCGAATTCTCGAGCACTAGTCGACTGATAACCAGATCAGTCGACTGCTCGAGCCAGCAGTCACTGCCCACCTCTTGTAGTCGACTGCTAGGGCACTCCCCGTAGTCAAACTCTAGTTGATTCACTCCAGTCGAATGCCCATAGGTCCCAGTCAACTGATACACCTCAAACATGAGATTTTACCCCAAGTATGGTGCCCCCATACTTGTTAGACCACCCTTAGCCTAGACTTAAGCCTTCTAGCCACCTCCGTTAGCCTCGCGTCTATCGGATCCCTCCAAGTCATCCATGACTTGTTCATCCATATGCTAGTCTTCAAGTGCTTCCATCGGCTATGTCATGCTAACAGTGTCTACACCGCCAAGGCACATTGGACTTACGCTGCCAAGACTCCGCTTGGATTTTACGCCGCCAATATCAAAACCCTTGAACTTCTCAAATGCCAAGACTTAAGCTTGGACTTTTCCTTGCCAATGTTAGAACCTGTGCGCCCGCTAGAGGGGGGGGTGAATAGCGCGTGTTCGTTCGTTGATGGAATTCAATCGTGATCGTCTCTACAATTTCGTTAGTACGCAGCGGAAATAAAAATAATACAATAACGAAATAAACAATCACACACGAACACAATTGTTTAACGTGGTTCGAAACCGCACGGTTCTACTCCACGGATTGGGTTCGTATGAACCCTAGCGATGCCAATCACACACCACTATAAAACACTCATTCTCGGAACAATCCGGAGGCGGAGAAACCTCGTACAAGATGATTACAACAATAATCAAAAGCTACAAGCAAATACAATGAAATACAAAGCAAGACTAGTAAAGAAAAACACTTTACAAATGCTCTTGAATGCTTGATCGCTAGGTTGATCGAGTAGCACTTGGAGACCCTGAATTGCAGCAGCAACTCACCCCAAATTGCCTCAAAGAACCATACCAATTTCCTCCATCATGAGCTCCTTATAAAGCTTCAACCTGTGTTGGAAAAAGTCGATCAGTCGACTGATCGGGATCATCAGTCGACTGATGCCACTGTTGTCATGAGACAACGGCTAGATCCACACTGGATAAGTCCAACGGATATACCATCAGTCGACTGATCATACACATCAGACGACTGATGGAGTCCTCACTCGACCAGTCGAGTCTCGACTTCATTCTGTGGCCGAATTCACGAGCACCAGTCGAGTAATCACATGATCAGTCGACTGCTCGTGCCATCAGTCGACTGCCCACCTTTGACAGTCGACTGCTATACCACTTCCCGTAGTCAAACCCTAGTTGACTCAGGCCAGTCGACTGCCACATGACACCAGTCGACTAGCACACCTCAAACATGAGGTTTTAGCCCAAGTATGATTCCCCCATACTTGCTAGACCACCCTTAGCCTAGATCTAAGCATTCTAGCCACCTCCATCAGCCTCACGCCTCTCGGATCCCTCCAAGTCATCCATGACTTGTTCATCCATCGCGCTAGCCTTCAGGTGCTTCCATCGGCTATGTCATGCTAACGGTGTCTACACCGCCAAGGCACATTGGACTTACGCCGCCAAGACTCCGCTTGGACTTTATGCCGCCAATATCAATCCCCTTGGACTTCTCAAATGTCAAGACTCAAGCTTGGACTTTCCCTTGCCAACCCATGTTGGACTTTCCATGCCAAGACTCATGCTTGGACTTTCCCAAATGCCAAGTGTCCCACTTGGACTTTTCCTTGCTAACTCATGTTAGACTTTCCATTGCCAAGACCCATGCTTGGACTTTACCAAACGCCAAATGTCCCACTTGGACTTCCCATGCCAAGTACTCAAGACTTGGACTTTCCTATGACAATTACATTGTCATATATTTTTGTCGAACATCAAAATATCACTCGAGTCAAACTCGAGTCCTGGTCAATCGTGACCTGGGCCGATTGTACCAACAATCTCTCCCTTTTTGATGTTTGACAAAAACCAAACAAATTATTTGAGTTAGAACACTAACTCAAATCCCTTACCAAATATCCCAAATTGGTAATCTTAAACATTCTCCAAATGTTCTCTCCCAAACATTCTCCCCCTTTTTGACTAACATCAAAAAGGTTATCTCTCCAAGGAGGTCAATGTCTCATGTCCCAATGAAATCTTATAATCTCCCCCTTGGTCTAAAAATACCTAGGATGTCTACCATCTTCCTAGTGATAAGTCCCATATCACTCAAGAGAGGCAATCCTATACACTCTCCCAATTTCCAAATTGGGTTTCTAAAAATCCATCAATTTTCCCAATTGATAACATTCTCCCCTTCAAGAAGAAAAAACATATCCATCATTCCAAGATGGATAACTCCCCCTAAAGGCTTTCTCCCCCTTGACCATTGCATCAACAATGTCCTTGGGAAATCCCTAAACCAATAGGAACTCTAAACTATCAAAATTAAGATTAGAAATTCAACATTGAACTTTCCAACACCTTAAATTTGATACAAACCCTAAACACCTCTCCAAATCCATATCCGATGGATTTTCACCCTTTATAATGCTACCCAAAGCATATCCTAGGGTTAGGAGTGATTAGGGACCTTAACCGTAGCTGAAATCGGGTTAAACAACCTTGGTTACCTCGAAATCAGGCTATCAGTCGAGTGATTTAGAAATCGATCATTGCATCTCATCGATCGATCGCCACCAATGGCGGATCGATAATCAAATTTTCAATTTTTATCTAGAAAATCATAAATAATTATACGTATATCGAAAAATCACGAAATTTGGTACGTATAATACCTATGACCAATACACTGGGTGAAAACTATTTGAAAATTATTTTACCCATAAAATAGTGAAATTGGCACAAAGTTCAAAACCATAGAAATTTTCAATGTTTTGGCCCTACTTTGTATCAACTTCATCAATGATGATTGCTATCAAAAGATAGACTTCACCAAGGTTTTTCAAAAAAAAACCTTATTTTGGATCATATTCCTTGGGCTCTAAGTACATGACTTGTACACAAGCTTTCTCAATGATCCACAATTAAAATAAGATGAGTAATAGTTCATTTAGATGCAAAAACTATGCACATTGAACTCAACTCATATCCTAGCATCTCACATGTATCTAGGGTGTTTAAATACACATACATGTCAAATAAATGTGAGATGTGGGTTTTGTTCTTCCTAATACTAGGGTTTCATGCATTTTTCTAGGCAACCCTACTTGATTCCCTTATAAATGGGACTCCAAGTCATGTCATAGTCCTTAAATTAATTTTAATCAATTAAATGCATGAAATGATCATGGCATAATGATAGCAATAATTAAGCATGGCCAATGATCATGATGTCATGACATATGATAAAATCTAAACACACATGACATTTACAACCTTAATCCTAAACATGAACATGACATTTAGAATGATTAAAAATAAGCATGATGTCATGACATGTTATATGGCAAACAAAGCATGACATATAAAATATATATAGGTATAATAATACCTAAATTTTAATATTACTTGCCATTTGATATAATTAAATATATTTTGCCATATTATCACTAATCTCCCTAGTGTGCCAAAAACCTAAAATGACACACTAACCTCTAAACCTAAATTGTGCCAATTTGATCATTTTATCAAACTTCTCAAATAATATTGTCACATCCTAAAATCTTTTAGGATTAAGACTCAAATGTATTTCCAAGACAACCATAACCTTGAAAATAACCTAAAGTGACACCTTTGCCATGGTTGAGTTAACTACCCATCCAATCAAGATTGGCATACCCTAACCCCATCTAGCGTGAATCAATCATGCTCTTAGGAACCCAAAACCGATTTGAGCTCCTAGGGTATTCCTTAGGGATAACTTCTCTAGATACCCTCCTAATGACCCTCCTAGGCTTATTAGCCTTGGTCACTTGGGTCTTACCTAGGTTGACTCTAGGGGTAACTCCCCTTGCAACCTTCTTAGTGGCCACCCTAGGTTTCCTAGAAACCTTGGCTACTAGGCACAACCTTTGGTCAACTCTAGGGATGACTTCCCTATTGACCTTGGTCTTCCTAGACCTAGTTTGTTTTCCATAGTCAAATGAAACACTATGGTAAGCCACCTTAGGCTTAGGTTTGTGACCCAAACCTTGCTTGCCCTTGGTTGACTTTTGACTCTTAGGTCCTAAGTGTTGACTTTTACTTTTGGACCTTTGACTTTGACAATTAGACCCTTGAAATTGATTTTGGATCTTATTGAGGGTCTTTTCTAATTTTTCAAGCCTCGACCTCAAGGCTTGGTTCTCAATCTATAATTGCCCAATTTTAGAATTTTGATTTAACTCATGGACATGGGACTTTATAGGCATATGCCTAGTCCATTTTGGATTAAAACCTAGGTGCTCTTGCACCTTTCTAATGGTCTCCCTAGGTAAAATTTTCTTAGAGTTATTTAACCTAGGTTTGTCCTTAGATAAATTGTTTTTAGGGACATTAGTCCCAAATTTCTTCTTATTATCTAAGTGGACATTCTTAGCACCTAAACAAATATGTCTATTACTTCTAACATGCTTTTCATGTATAATAGCAAGAGAATTAAAACTCCTAGCATGCTTTTGCCTATTAACTAAAGAAGGTGCATTATTGAAATATACCTTAGGGTTTGCCTTGGAGGCTCCCCCTACATGTATAGCTCCCTCTTGGGTCTTCTTCCTCCCCCTAGGACATTGACTCCGGTAATGTCCCGGTAGCCGACATTTGAAGCAAATCACTTACTCCTTGCTCTTTTGACTTGGGGAACCGATATCCTTTGACTTTTGTTGACTTTTGGACACCGGAGGAGTTTTTTTTACTCTCTTTGAGAATTTGCTCTTGTAATGCCCACTTTCCCTACACTCAAAGCAAGTTATGTGATTTTTATTTAAACCTAAATTGCTTGAGTTACCAGGGTATTTGTGGTGGGTGCCGAAGTGGATTCTTCATTCCTCCCTGAGATTGAGGCTTCTTCTTGAATTGGTTCCGGCTCCGGTGTGGATGGTCTCTTCCCCTCAATCCTAGAGGTGGATGCTTCTTCCACCTCTCCCACTTCTTCTTTCTCCAATCCGGAAGTTGACTTCATCTCAACCTCTGATTCATCACTTTCACTTGAGGATGAGCTCTCTTCTTCATCCTCCTTGTCTTCTTGGATTGAATGAGGCTCTTCATGAAATTTTGCCAATTTGTTCCATACCTCCTTGGCGTCTTTACAATCCCCACAGTCACCTAGGCTACACAAGAGATCATTAGGAATTAAATCAAAAATGAGTTTGACTACCTTCTTATTTTTATTGAATTGTCGGAGTTGCTCCTCACTCCATTTCTTCTTCTTGAGAAACCCTCCCTTTGGTCCCTTAGGATATTCAAATCCTTCCATCAAAGCAGACCACTCCTCAAGATCTCTCATCATTAGGAAGTCCTCAATTCTCGCCTTCCATTGTCAAAATCCTTCTTGTCCATAGAAGGAATAGGGGATAGGTGTGTTGATATCCCAACCTAGTTGTCCTTGGACTTCCATCTTCCCTCTAGCCTTTTGTCTTAGCTCCCGGCGGTTAGTCCGTAGAAGAGCCCCAGGCTCTGATACCACTTGTTAGGACCTGTGTGCCCGCTAGAGGGGGGGGGTGAATAGCGCGTGTTCGTTCGTTGATGGAATTCGATTGCGATCGTCTCTACAATTTCGTTAGTACGCAGCGGAAATAGAAATAATACAATAACGAAATAAACAATCACACACGAACACAATTGTTTAACGTGGTTCGAAACCGCACGGTTCCTACTCCACGGATCGGGTTCGTATGAACCCTAGCGATGCCAATCACACACCACTATAAAACACTCCTTCTCGGAACAATCCGGAGGCGGAGAAACCTCGTACAAGATGATTACAACAATAATCAAAAGCTACAAGCAAATACAATGAAATACAAAGAAAGACTAGTAAAGAAAAACACTTTACAAATGCTCTTGAATGTTTGATCGCTAGGTTGATCGAGTAGCACTTGGAGACCCTGAATTGCAGCAGTAACTCGCCCCAAATCGCCTCAAAGAACCATACCAATTTCCTCTATCACGAGCTCCTTATAAAGCTTCAACCTGTGCTGGAAAAAGTCGATCAGTCGACTGATCGGGATCATCAGTCGACTGATGCCACTGTTGTTGTGAGACAACGGCTAGATCCACGCTGGATAATCCAACGGATCTACCATCAGTCGACTGATCATACACATCAGTCGACTGATGGAGTCCTCACTCGACCAGTCGAGTCTCGACTCCATTCTGTGGCCGAATTTACGAGCACCAGTCGAATGATCACATGATCAGTCGACTGCTCGTGCCATCAGTCGACTGCCCACCTCTGGCAGTCGACTGCTAGACTACTTCCCGTAGTCAAACCCTAGTTGACTCGGGCCAGTCGACTGCCACATGGCACTAGTCGACTGGCACACCTCAAACATGAGGTTTTAGCCCAAGTATGGTTCCCCCATACTTGCTAGACCACCCTTAGCCTAGACCTAAGCCTTCTAACCACCTCCATCAGCCTCACGCCTCTCGGATCCCTCCAAGTCATCCATGACTTGTTCATCCATCACGCTAGCCTTCAGGTGCTTCCATCGGCTATGTCATGCTAACGGTGTCTACACCACCAAGGCACATTGGACTTACGCACCCAAGACTCCGCTTGGACTTTACGCCGCCAATATCAATCCCCTTGGACTTCTCAAATGACAAGACTCAAGCTTGGACTTTCCCTTGCCAACCCATGTTGGACTTTCCATGCCAAGACCCATGCTTGGACTTTCCCAAATGCCAAGTGTCCCACTTGGACTTTTCCTTGCCAACTCATGTTGGACTTTCCATTGCCAAGACCCATGCTTGGACTTTGCCAAACGCAAAATGCCCCATGCCAAGTACTCAAGACTTGGACTTTCCTATGACAATTACATTGTCATATGTTTTTGTCGAACATCAAAACATCACTCGAGTCAAACTCGAGTCCTGGTCAATCGTGACCTGGGCCGATTGCACCAACATCCAACTCATGTTGGACTTTCCATGCCAAGACCCATGCTTGGACTTTTCCTTGCCAAGACCCATGCTTGGACTTTTCCTTGCAAGACCCATGCTTGGACTTTTCCTTGCAAGACCCATGCTTGGACTTTTCCTTGCAAGACCCATGCTTGGACTTTATATGACAAATACTCAAGAGTTGGACTTTCCATGACATGGTCAACCCCAGTCAACCATCAAAATCCCCCTCGAGTCAAATTCGAGTCTGGTCAATCATGACCCGGGTCGATTGCACAAACAATCTCCCTAAAACATTATCAGACATCAATGTCAAACATCAATATCAAATCTTCATGTCAAACATCAAAACATCGCTCGAGTTAAACTCGAGTCCGGTCAATCGTGACCTAGGCCGATTGCACCAACAATCTCTCCCTTTTTAATGTTTGACAAAACCACATACCTTTGAGTTAGAACACTAACTCAAATCTTCTTACCAATTATCCCAAATTGGTAATCCCATAAATTCTCCCAATAATTCTCCCAAACATTCTCTCCCTTTTTGACTAACATAAAAAAGGTTCTCTCCAAGGAGGTCAATGTCTCATGTCCCAATGAGATCTTACAATCTCCCCCTTGGTCCAAAAATATCTAGGATGCCTACAATCTTCCTAGTGATAAGTCTCATATCACTCAAGAGAGACAATCCTACAAACTCTCTCAATTTCCAAATTGGGTATCTCAAAATCCCATTTTTTCCCCCTCATGAGGAAAAAATATCATCCATCATCCCATGATGGATACCTCCCCCCTAAAGGTTTGCTCCCCCTTGACCATTGCACCAACAATGTCCTTAGAAAGTCTCTAAGCCAATAGGAACTCTAAACGATCAAAAATAAGATTCAAAGTTTAACATTGAACTTTCCAACCCCTTAAATTTTATACATCACCCTAACAACTTTCCTAATCCATATCCAATAGATTTTCACCCTTTATAATGCTTCCTAAAGCATATCTTAGGGTTATGAGTGGTTAGGGAACTTTATCGTAGCTGAAAATAGGCTAAACAACCTTGTTTTTTCCGAAATCAGCTTGACAGTCGACTGTCGTGCTCATTAGTCGACTGACAACAAGGGTGGTCAATTGATAACTAAAATTTTCGAATTTCAATTATCAGAATCAAATTTTAGAAATTCATAAATAATTATACGTAATTTAAAAAATCATGAAACTTCATACGTATAATACTTATGACACATACAATGAGTGAAAAATATTAGAAAAATATTTTACCCATAAAATAGTGAAATTGACACAAAGTTCAAAATTGAAGAAAAACTTCAATGTTTTAGCTCACTTTGTATCAACTTCATCAATGGTGATTGCTATTAAAAGATAGACTTCACCAAAGTTTTTCAAAATGATTTTAAAATAGTTTTAAAACCTTATATTGGATGATGTTCTTTGGGCTTAATGTACATGACTTGAACATAAGCTTTCCCAATGATCCACCACTAATATAAGATGAGTTTGGGTTCATCTTGATACAAATGTTGGGATATATGCTGAAAAGTTTATCTTTTGTATGAATATATTTATTTTTGAAATAAGAATCACATGATCATTGTTTGCATATTTATAATTATGCATATCGTCTAATACATTACATTGTAGATAACATGGTGTGTAGTGTCACACGGGAGATCATGTTATCAGTTCCTTGTAAAGTATAAGTAAAGGCTCACAACCGAGATGGTTATGGAGAAATTATTGGAATGGTTGTAGTGTGATTTGGTATTGGTTTGTCTTGACCATAGAATCACACTAGTACACTTTGTGTGTATTGAGAAGGACCGACTTAGAGGTGATTCGATTTATTGCTGACTATATAATTTAATCGGACCTCGAATATTATGTTGTACATGCTCTTAATCCCGATATAATAACGGGCACATATACTTAGTATTTATTTCTTTGATTTACCAATGGGCGAGATTTATAGAGTAAATCGATAGGCTCGGTAAGTTGGAAAATGATATTATTTATATGGCATGTCGTTGATTATAGGAGGAAACCGTGTCCTATATATTAGGATGATGATGTCCCCTTGAGGAGCTCATAAGGTTCATCATGTAAACCCTGCAGGTGGACTTGGTCCGGCATGATGATAAGGTTGAGTGATACTACTCATGGAGTTAGATGTTGATTAATTAATTGTCAGTAAATTAATTAATTGATGAACATTCGAGATCTTAAACACGGGGAGATATTTGTATAAATAATATATGGATCCCATATTTATTTATGGGGTTAGTGAGGTAGATCAATGATAATCATCTAGTGGAATGAATTATCATTAATGGATCGTACTTTATGTGGGCTTGATCCATTGGGTGGCCAAGATCCAACTCCTCCTCATGGTCCCTATTGTAGCCTATTAAAACCCTCATAGAGCCTAGATCCGATGATGGAAAATGAAACTCTAGATCCAACGGTGGAGATTAAATCTCTAGATCCAACGATTGAGATTAAATCCCTAGATCCGATGGTGGAGATTAAAAGGAGGCTTAAGTCTAACTCTATAAAAGGGTGGCCAAGGCTTGGGCATGGACTTACTTTTGGGAGATTAGGTTTTGGCTTGGACGACAAGGCTTCTAGGGCTAGGGTTTGGGGTGGCAAGCTTGTTAAGGTTTGCTCCTCCTAGGGCCGGCGGCAACAAGAAGGGAGGCTTAGGTTTTCTTCTTCTCCTCCTTTCCTTGGCCGGTGACTCTCTCCCTCAAGCTTTGGCCGGCGCTTTCTCCTCTCCTTTGTCCGGCGGCAACCTTTCTTCAAGGTTGGCCGACGATCCTTTTCTCCTCCTTGGTCGGCGGCAACATCAAGTCCATTGACTTGGTGGCCGGTTCTAGATAGGAAGAAGAGTTTTGTTCTATTCTTCCCTTTGTTCAAAGCGAGCAAAGAAGGGAAGAACGTGATCTAGGAGGCTTCAACTCTTGGAAGATCGTTGCCCACACAACATCCAAGAAGAGGATAGGACATATGATAGAAGACCTTGAGGTAAATAAGAGGTATAATTCTTGTTTTACTTTCCTTTTATTTCTTTGTATATTGTATGTATAGTATGTGGCTAATTTACTTGAACCCCGAATACAAATACAAAAATCGGCGATTCGTACATCGTCTATTCTGCGGGTAATCGAAGAAAAGAGGTAGGTTACTTGAACAACAAGTTTATTCAAGTGACCACTCTATTCGAATAGCACGATGATGGATCGGTTGCTTGAGTAATCCCTCTTCATCTAGGATTAATTTATAATCTCGGGACGTAGATGGGATCACCATGCACAAGCGATCGAGTTGAAGTGGGAAGCAAAATTCCGACCTTGAAGTGGTATCAGAGCTTCAACCTTCAAGTGGTATCAGAGCTTCAACCTTCAACAAAACTATGCACCTTGAACTTAACTCATATCCTATCATCTCACATGTATCTAAGGTGTAAGAATACACATACATGTCAATTTAGATGTGAGATGTGAGTTTTGGTTTATCTTAAACTAAGGTCTCATGCATTTTCTAAGGCAACACTACTTGATTCCCTTATAAATGAGACTTCAAGTCAAGCCATTTTTCTTAAATCAATTTTAATCAAATTAAATACATGAATGATCATGACATAAGTGATAGCATAATTAAGCATGACCAATGATCATGATGTCATGACATATGATAGCATCTAAGCATACATGACATTTAAATTTAATCCTAAACATGATCATGACATATGATGATTAAAAAAAATAGATATGATGTCATGACATGTTATATGACAAACAAAGCATGACAAATAAAATGTATAGGTATAATAATACCTAAATTTTAATATTTATTGCCATTTGATATAATTAAGTATATTTTGCCATATTATCCAAACTTCCCAAAGTGCGCCAAAAATCCAAAATGGCACACCAAGACCTCTAAACCTAAATTGTGCCAATTTGATTGATTTATAAAACTTCTTAAATAATATTGGCACATCCTAAATTCTTTTAGGATTAAGGATTCGAACCTATTTCCAAGATACCCATGACCTTGGAAATGACCTAAAGTGCTACCTTTACCATGGTTAGGTTAACTACTCATCCATTGAAGGTTGGCACACCTAAACCCATCTAGCGTGAATCAATCATGCTCCTAGGAACCCAAAACCTATTTGAGCTCCTTGGATTTATTAGGTATTCCTTAGGGATAACCTCCCTAGATACCCTCCTAATGACCCTTCTAGGCTTGTTAGCCTTGGTCATTGTGGTCTTGCCTAGGTTAACCTTAGGGATTGCCTCCCTAGTAACCTTCTTAGTGATCTTCCTAGATTTCATGAAAACCTTGGCCACTAAGCACCTACCTTGGTCAACCTTAGGGATGATTTCCCTATTGACCTTGGTCTTCCTAGACCTAGTTTGTGTTCCATAATCAAATGGAACACTATGGTAAGCCTCTTTAGGCTTAGGTTTGTGACCCAAATATTTCTTGCCTTTGGATGACTCTTGTCTCTTAGGCCCTAGGTGTTGACTCTTTGACCTAGATTTTTGATCATTTGACCCTTTAAATTGATTTTGTATATTCCTAAGGGTCTTCTCTAATTTCTCAAGCCTTGACCACAAAGCTTGATTTTCCTTTTCTAATTGCCCAATTTTTGAATTTTGATTTAATTTTTGGGCATTGTTCTTTCTAGGCATATGCCTAGTCCATTTGGGGTTAAAACCTAGGTGGTCTTCAATTTTTCTAATAGATGCCTTAGGTAAAATATTTTTAGGGACATTAGTCCCAAATTTCTCCTTATTCCTAAGGTTGACCTTCTTAGCTCCTAAGCAATACTTCTTATTTCTAGCATGCTCTTTATGATAAATTGCAAGATTGCTAAAATTATTTCTAGCATGCTTTTGCCCATAATTTAAAGAAAGAGCATTATTTAGATATACCTTAGGGTTTGCCTTAGAGGCTCCCCCTACTCGTGATGCTCCCTTTTTAGTCTTCTTCTCCCCCTTTGGGCATTGACTCCGGTAGTGTCTGTTAGGGCAATCAACCCGTGATATGATTTTGATGTGTGTGACAAAGGGTTTAAGTTAGGATGATTGGATTTGATATGTGCGTTGGAGTCTTGCAGGACTTAGTAATTCGCACATGGAGCATTGGCGAGTTTCACCTCTCATGACTCGGTCCTTTAGTCGGTGAAGGATAGCTTTGTGGAAGCCGTGCGCTTGGAGCATCCGAGGGACCGCCGGACGAGGAGCATTGGAGTGAAGCCGGAGGAAGTAGACTTCAGGGTGAGACGCGAAGGATGGTGCTGCAGAGCCGTGCGCTTGGCGCATCCGAGGGACGTGGTTGGACGAAGACAACTTCAAAGGCGAGGGACTCCAAGGGATGAGAGTGAGAGAATGTACCCAGGACGGGGTAGTGCGCTTAGGTGAAACTTGGCAAATTGGCTAAGTGTCGGATGAGATTTCTCGACATCAGTCGACTGCCATGTCATGGCAGTCGACTGCTCCAAGTCAAATGAGTTCGACTGGTGTTTGACTTGTAGGTTTCTGGCCCAGTAGTCAACTACCATGGAATGGCAATGATTGCGGACTATCACCGATCGCCAAGGGTGGCAATGATGATGAAGGTAGTCGCGGCAGTAACCTCCCGTAGTGACTAATCGATGGCTATGGATGATCACGATCGATGGATACATCAGTCGACTGCCAAGGTTCCCGTTCAACTACAACAATCAAGATCTGATGTGTTCGGAGGCCATTATAATGGTGGCAGTCGACTGCCAAGGGCAGCAGTCGACTGATGGCGGCCAACGGGAAGAAATCACCCTTCTCTATAAAAGGAGAGGGTGTGGGCTTTTGGGGGGCTAATGCTTCAACTCCTAACAACTCTCAAAGTGCCCTAAACACTTCCAACTCTTCTTACTTGCTATTATCCATTCTATTGTAAGAAGAGAGATTGTAAAAAAGGTTACCTCCACCTAGCTTGGTGCAAAGGAGAGAATAGTGAAAGCTTGAGGCGTGATTCACCTTGGACGAATCGGACCGTGGATTAGCGGTGAGGTCGTGAACCACGTTACATTGTGGTGTTAGTGTTTGTGCTTTTATTCTTTACTTTGCTTTGTCTTAATTGTCTATATTAGTATATTCCTCTTGAGCTAATTAAGTTTGTAGACGAGCAATCAATGAACGACTACCATCGTCTACGATAAAGGCTATTCACCCCCCTCTAGCCGGCCACCATCGTTCCCTTCAAGTGGCATCAGAGCCAAGGAAGCTTGTCGAGGACTAACCGCCGTTACAAGCACAATCAAGGATGTCCGGCTTCAACATTCACCCACCAAAGTTTGAAGGAGAATTCTCTTGGTGGAAGAAGAGAATGGAGGTATTTTTTGAAACTGATTTCGAAATTCTATTAATAATGAAAAATGGTTTCAAGATACCTAAGGGTGAAGATGGGGAGCAAATAGAGAAGACAAGATAGACAAAGAGACAAAGAGAGGAGTACTTGGCAAATTCGAAGGCCATGCATCACTTGTACAACGTACTCCCTCAACAAGAAATCAACTGGATTGGAGAGTGTGCAAATGCTAAACAAATGTGGGAGAAGCTAGTAAAACTTCATGAAGGTACCTCGGAGGCCAAGCTTGCAAGGAGAGGCCTCCTCCACTCCCAATTATCAAATATTAAACTTGAAAAGGGAGAAAAGGTAATCTCATCACATTCTAGGTTTAAAGAAATTTTAATTGGGCTAACAAGTGTAGGAGAAAAACTTTCGAACCGTGATATGCTCATGAAAGAAATCGATGCTTTTCCCTGGTCATCGAAATGGAGCTCAATGGTGGACTCCTTCTACATGTCGAAGAATTTAGAAGTTAGCACCTTGGAGGAGTTCTTCTCAACCATGGAGCTCCATGAAACAAGGCTTGAAGGAGTAATTAAAGAATCAAGTATCAAGCCATCAAGAGGAGTAGCCCTAGTAGCAAACAAGGGAAAGAAGAAGAAGATAGAGACTTCCTCCTCCTCCGATGAAGCATCTTCCTCCTCCTCCATGGATAGCACGGAAGAAGCATACATGGTAAGGAAGGTAAGACGTTCTTTGAAGAATTTTAAATTTAATAAATCTAATGATAGGAGAAGAAGACCAAGGGGGAAGATAATTTGCTATAATTGTCAAGGAGAGGGACACATAAGGGATAATTGTCCCCTCTTAAACAAGAGCAAAGAAGAGAGGAAGAAGAAAGAGGAAAAGAAGAAGGGGAGCAAGAAGAAGGAAGAGGAGAAGAAGGCCAAGGAAAAGGGGAAGGCCAAGGCACTAAAAGCAAGGACATGGGATGATCCCTCTTCATCATCATCATCGGAAGAGGAAAATGCCTTTGTCACAAACTTGGCTCTAATGGCGTTTGATGATCTAGACACCTCCTCCTCCGAACAAGAAAGATCAAGCACAAGTGAGGAGAGCTCTAGTGAAGGGGGAGGCTCATCATCATCCTCCTCATCCGAAGAAGAAGACATGAAGACTATGGTAACGAATCTCTCACCAAATAAAATAGTTTCCATGATTTCAAGCTTAACTAAGGACTTGTTTAGGGTCAAAAAGAAAAATAAGAGCATGCTAAATCAAATTAAGTCCTTAGAAAATAAATTAGAACAAGCATGCTTAAATATTAATGATAATATTTCTTCTAGTCATGATGATGCATGCTCACATGATAACTATATGTCATTTGATGTTAATGATGCATGCATTGAGGAAAATAGGGCTTTAAGGGAAAAGGTAGATCATTTGACCAAGGCCCTAGAAAAATTCACAATTGGCTCCAACACCCTTAATATGATCATAGGGAGCCAAAGGGCAAGCTTCAATAGGAAAGACCTAGGATATAAGGAAAATAAAAATGAAAAGGCTTATAAATGTTTAATTGCTAGGGGTCAAGATAAAAAGAAAACAATAGCTAAAAAATGGATCCCTACGGAGTTTTTAGTGAACCCCATAGAAAAGAATTTGTTTTGGGTTCCTAAATCCATCCTTAAGGGTTAGAAAAACCCTAGGATAGTCAACCATAAGGATTTCACCTATATCTTATTATTTGGCTGACTTAGGATGGAGTGGACTTAATTTTTGAAAAAGTGTTGGGCGATGATAATGCACCCATAAATAGATAAATCATGATGTTAGGTGATACTTGACTTATTATCATTTTATACCTAATACATGATTGATGGATACTTTTGTTTCATGATCATAATGTGAAATCAATGCATATATGTTTTTATGATCATGTGGTATGTTAGGATGATACTTAACCTTATCTAAAATTGCATGAAATAAATGGTTAAGTATATACAAATACCTTAGGTTCATCTCACACTCATTATAGGCTACCTTGATTGAAAACATAGCATGGGCGAGATGTTAGGATGATACAAATGGTCCACTAATGCCTATGACATTTAGATGGTCATTTAAAGTATCAAAAGAGTAATAATAGACCAATCATGGGGAAGGTTTATGTTTAATTCATAGACATATTGTCCAAAGATCATGGTTGGATATTTCAAATGTTTTAAAAATCATTTCTTGTTTCATAAACTGAATTTTCATGTTTTGAAAAGTTTCAAGGCAAAACTAGGCTTTAAAATTGATACAAACTTTAGATATTTACCAACTTTTGAGATTTTACCTAATTTTCGAAAATATAATGATTTTTCATGGAAAACTATTTTTCATTGATAAAGAAACTTACAAGAAATGTGTTTCCCAAATTTCATGATTTTTCAAATTTTATAGAATTTTTTATGCATTTCTAAAATTCAGCCCGAAAATCAAAAAATTCGGAAATCAGAGTGCCAGTCAACTGGTAATCTGAATCAGTCGACTGAAAACATGCCCAGTAACCTTCTTTTATCAGATTTGAAGGCATATTTTGGTGATTTTTTGTTTCCTAGACTTGATGCCATGTTTGAATAACTTAGTTTAATCTTTTTGATGGTGTCAAAGGGGGAGAAATATGTATGTTTAAGTAAGTTATATTAAGGAGGAGAATTGCATTTAGGGGGAGTTTCATGTATTAAAGGGGAGAGTTGATAATCATGTTTATTCACATGCTTTCTTACCTTAATATTTTTATCAAATGTTTACCTAATTTAAACAGATTGCCACACATCAAAAAGGGGGAGATTGTTAGGGCAATCAACCCGTGATATGGTTTTGATGTGTGTGGCAAAAGGTTTAAGTTAGGATGATTGGATTTGATATGTGCGTTGGAGTCTTGCAAAACTTAGTAATTCGCACATGGAGCATTGGCGAGTTTCACCTCTCATGACTCAATCCTTGAGTCGGTGAAGGATAGCTTTGCGGAAGCCGTGCGCTTGGGGCATCTGAGGGACCGCCGGACAAGGAGCATTGGAGTGAAGTTGGAGGAAGTAGACTTCAGGGCGAGATGCGAAGGATGGCGCTGTAGAGTCGTGCGCTTGGCGCATCCGAGGGACGTGGCCGGATGAAGACAACTTCAAAGGCGAGGGACTCCAAGGGATGAGAGTGAGCGAATGTAACCCAGGACGGGGTAGTGCGCTTAGGTGAAACTTGGCAAATTGGTTAAGTGTCAGATGGAATTTCCCGACATCAGTCGACTGCTCCAAGTCGAATGGGTTCGATTGGTGGGTTTCTGGCCCAGCAGTCGACTATCATGGAATGACAGTCGACTGTCAGACCATCAGTCGAGTGCCAAGGGTGGTAGTCGACTGATGAAGGTAGTCGCGGGCACAGAACCTCCTGTAGTCAACTGATAAGTCGGCTACGGAGGCATCAGTCGACTGATGGATACATCAGTCGACTGCCAAGGTTCCCGTTGAACTACAACGGTCAGGATTTGACGTGTTCGGAGGCCATTGTAATGACGACAGTCGACTGCCAAGGGCATGTTGGGTTTCCGGCACCGCGGCGTGTGTGTGTTCGATCATGTTTCGTAAACATGAACACAGCGGAAGCAATAAAAATAATAAATACTCCTATTTATTACAACACACACAACACACGCATGCATATTACAACAAGTGTAGATATAACCGTAAATTTAAATTTGCAATAAAAGGAAATTTATCTACGTTATACCTTTCGTATGACGTGTAGCGGGAACGGCATCAACCGGAACGATCCTCGCTAGAATCGTCTCTATCCGTATCCACGCCGAGTTCCTCGGGATGACTTCGCTAAGCCACGAGATTCGTCTTCGTACGGGTTACTAGCCTCGTGTTGAAGACGACGTGATCGAGAGATGATCACGATCCGAATCCAAATTCGGATCCAAAGACGGGTCCTCAAACTCGCTTCTCCGGAGAGGTATTCGTCAACCGATTGACGAATCCTTCGTCCTCCACCTCAGAGGATTACCGGAGATCGAATCCCCGGTAAGTTATCCGCTGTTGGAGCTCTAACCGTCGTCCAAACGACGCTCCGACGAGAGGAGAAGAAGCTGTCCAGAAAACTGGACAGCTTGGTGGAGGAGTAGGCGCCGGCCAAAACCAAGGAAGCCAAGTGCTCACCTTTTCACCGAGGCCTAGGAAGATCACCGGAGGGTCGCCGGAGGATCACCGGCTGAAGCTTGGTCGCCGGCAAGGAGCTGGACGCCAGCACAAGGGGCCAGCGCCAAGGAGCTTGGGCGGCACACCTAGGTTGGGCGGCACAACTAGGTTGGGCGGCAACTCCAACTAGGGTTTTGGATTAGGGCTTAATTATCCATTAAGCCCTCTTTTATAGAGAACTAATTCTCTTAATGGTTATTGGATCATAACCATTAGGCCCGTTAACCCGCTCCATTAAGATAAGTTAAAATAAACCAAACCATGATGGTTTATTTTAAGTTAAAACGAACCGAACCAACTTTTGGTTCATTCGTTTAAAATAAACCAAACCCTTTGGTTTATTCTCCTCCATTGGATTAGAACCAAACCATTTTGGTTTATCCATTACGTCTTCATAAGACTCGGCCCATCCACGCTTCCATTGTGACTGAAATGATTTCATGCTCGCTTTATGTTTGGTCCAACCAAACCTAGTTTCTCTCGGTCTGAGAATCTCATTCTCAAGCTCGTTTTAAATCCTTTGGATTACACTCGTTGTGCGTGTGACCAAATAGGTTCTCGGTTTATGTTGGCCGTCTATAATTAACCATTAATTATAGAACGATCATGAGTGGCACCTAGTAGTACATCATGATCCCCAATTAATCGAAAAGATCAACGGTTGATCCAGAACTATTTCTGAAACCCTTCAGCAGCTCGAATGATTCGTGCCCCATTCCCTTCACTCATCTTATACCCACTTGGTTCAGGACATGGTCTATTGTGTCAGTCCCCACTAGGCTGACTATGTCACACCTAGCCCAAGTATCATTTCCTCGTCCTACGGATTCTAGTTACTCCACATGTATCGAAGAGTACCTTACTCTAAACATGTAATGCTTTGGCCAAAGACTTTAGTAACAATCCGACGAGAGGCCATGGGTATACATCTCCTCGCAAGGAGTGGTGAATCCTTTATAGGCTATTCAAACACCTTCGATCACTTTGACTTATACCCAATCATCCCGGGTCCACATCTCCTTAGAGATGTTTGCTTAAGATGTCAAAGCATAAGTCTCCATGATCAAGATGACTTGAATACCGCAAGTCAAAGGAACATCGCACTTAAGCCACAGTAAGAACTTCATTGACATATCTATATATGCAGAGAACCATATGAAGTCTTACGGCTGGTCACTCCAATGAACTAGTTACCATAACTAGCATCCACGATTAACTCCGGACATCACTATGTCTCCAGCCAGTGAGAATCGGCTGCTTGGATACACCAAGGAGTATACCTCGTGCTAGTCTCGACAGAATTGATGGTGTCCAAATCCATCAATTCATCGACTAGGGATAATTCCGATACATCACAATTACACATGTAGAGATACTCACTAGTTGTGATCCAATCACAAATTCTCTCATGCTGTGAATCGTATCGTGGACATTCAGTAAATGAGTTTAAGATCCAATCAAATACATAAAACATGTATACTCAAATAGTGAATCTTCATTTATCATATAAATGGTTCGTACATAAGGCGATTGCCTTAGGACATCTCTCATATATTACTAACAGGGCAGCAGTCGATTGATGGCAGCCAACGGGAAGAAATCAGCCCTCTCTATAAAAAGAGAGGATGTGGGCTTTTGGGGGGCTAATGCTTCAACTCCTAACAACTCTCAAAGTGACCTAAACGTTTCCCACTCTTCTTACTTGCTATTATTCCATTCTATTGTAAGAAGAGAGATTGTAAGAAAGGTTACCTCCACCTAGCTTTGTGCAAAGGAGAGAATAGTGAAAGCTTGAGGCGTGATTCACCTTGGACGAATCGAACCATGGATTATCGGCGAGGCCATGAACCACGTTACATTGTGGTGTTAGCGTTTGTGCTTTTATTCTTTACTTTGCTTTGTCTTAATTGTCTATATTAGTATATTCCTCTTGCGCTAATTAAGTTTGTAGACGAGCAATCAACGAACGACTACCATCGTCTACGATAAAGGCTATTCACCCCCCTCTAGCCGGCCACCATCATTCCCTATAGTGTCCTGGTTGTCGGCATTTGAAGCAAATGACATGCTCCTTGCTCTTGATTGTTGGGGGACCGACATCCTTGACTTTTAGCACCAATGGAGTCTTCTTGACCCTTTTAGGACACTTACTCTTGTAGTGTCCGAATTCCCTACACTCAAAGAAAATTATATGATTTTTATTTAAACCTACATTACTTGAGTTACCTAGGTCGTGGTGGAAGCTGGAGTTGCTTCTTCACTTCTTCCGGAGGTTGAAGCGACTTCTTGCTCTTGCTCCGGCGTGGATATTCTCTCCTCCCCCTCAATCCTAGAGGTGGAGGCTTCTTCCACCTCTTCTTCCTTCTCGGATGTTGATTCTCTATCAACTTCCGAATCCTCACTTGCTTGTGAGGATGAGGATGTGCTTGCCTCTTCTTCTTGTTCTTGGACCGGTTGAGGGTTTTCGTGATATTTTGTCAATTCGCTCCAAAGCTCCTTGACATCCATGTATCCCCTAGGATACACAAGATATCATTAGGAATTAAATCAAAAATAAATTTGACTTCCTTCTTATTTCTATCAAATTTTTGGAGTTGCTCCTCGGTCCATCTCTTCTTCTTGAGGAATCCTCCTCCTTTTGGTCCTTTTGGATAATTAAATCCCTCCATCAACATGGACTATTCTTCAAAATTCTTCATCATGATGAAGTCTTCAATTCTTCTCTTTCATGAATTGAAGCCTTCACGTCCATATAGCGCATATGGGACCAGCGTGTTGATATCCCATCCCAAATTCTCTTGAATTTCCATCTTGTTCCTCTTCACCCTCTAGCGTCTTGGCTTCGAGTTGTTAATCCATAGAAGAGTAACCTGGCTCTGATACCAATTGTTGGGACCGATGTGATCGCTAGAGGGGGGGTGAATAGCAGCGTCGATGCTTGATGGATTTCATTCGCGATCACATCTACAAATCGTGTTAGTGCACAGCGGAATAAAAATAAAAACAATAACAAATAGCACAATCACACAATTACACAATCATATAATGTGGTTTGGAACCGAATGATTCATACTCCACGGATTGGGCTCGTAAGAGCCCTAGCAATGCAAACACGCACTACTAATCCAATAAACTCCTCGGAATAATCCAGAGGTGGAGAAACCTCGTACAATAACTCTTACAACAGTAAGAAATAAATACAAGTAAGATACAATAATAGAATGCAATACAAGTAAAGAAAACAACTTTACAAGAGCTTTTGGATTGCTTGCTTTATGGTTGCTTGAGTAGCACTTGGAGACCCTGAATTACACTAGCAATTCACCCCAAGAAACACTGATCGAAATCTCCTCCATGAGCTCTCTTTAAAGCTGCTGCCTGGGCTATATTTTGCCTATCAGTCGACTGATCGGGACCATCAGTCAATTGATGACACTATTGTTGTGAGACAACGGTGTGATCCACGCTGTAAAAATCCAACGGATAAGACATTAGTAGACTGATCATACCAATCAGTCGCCTGACAGAGCCTTCACTCGACTGTTAACCCCATCAGTTGAGTCTGACTTCATTCTGTAACCGAATTCTCGAGCACTAGTCGACTGATAACCAGATCAGTCGACTGCTCGAGCCAGCATTCGACTGCCCACCTCTTGCAGTCGATTGCTAGGGCACTCCTCACAGTCAAACCCTAGTTGACTCACTCTAGTCGATTGCCCATAGGTCAGAGTCGATTGATACACCTCAAACATGAGGGTTTACCCTAAGTATGGTGCCCCCATACTTGCTAGACCACCCTTAGCCTAGACCTAAGCCTTCTAGCCACCTTCGTCAGTCTCGTGCCTATTGGATCTCTCCAAGTCATCCATGACTTGTTCATCCATACGCTAGCCTTTAGGTGCTTTCATTGGCTATATCATGCTAACGGTGTCTACACCGTCAAGGCACATTGGACTTACGCTGCCAAGACTCCGCTTGGACTTTACACTGCCAATATCAAATCCCTTGGACTTTCCCTTGCCAACCCATGTTGGACTTTCCATGCTTGGACGACCCATGCTTGGACTTTACATGCCAAGTACTCAAGACTTGGACTTTCCATGACATGGTCAATCCCAGTCAACCATCAAAATCCCCCTCGAGTTAAACTCGAGTCCGGTCAATCATGACCCGGATCGATTGCACCAACAATCTCCCCAAAACATTATCAGACATCAATGTCAAATCTTCATGTCAAACATCAAAACATCGCTCGAGTCAAACTCGAGTCCGGTTAATCGTGACCTGGGCCGATTGCACCTGAAGGTTTTGAGGAACCGAAGCTCTGATACCACTTGAAGGGAGGAAACTTTACTTCCCACTTCAACTCGGTCGTTTGTTTATGGCGATCCCGTCTACGTCCCCGGATAAAAAAATTTATCTTTGACAAAGATGGATTACCCAAGCAACCATTCCATCGTCGTGCTATTCGATTAGAGTGGTCACTTGAACAAACTTGTTGTTCAAGCAGCCAACCTCTATTCTACAATTAGCCACGGAATAGACGATGCACGGATCGCTGGTTTTTGTGTTTGTGTTCGCGGTCCAAGTAAATTAGCCACATACCATACATACAATATACAAAGAAACAAAAGGAAAGCAAAACAAGAATTATACCTCTTATTTACCTCAAGGTCTTCTATCGTATGTCCTATCCTCCTCTTGGACGTTGTGTGGGCAACGATCTTCCAAGAGTTGAAGCCTCCTAGATCACGTTCTTCCCTTCTTTGCTCGCTCCGAACAAAGGGAAGAATAGAACAAAACTCTTCTTCTTATCTAGAACTGGTCACCAAGTCAATGGACTTGATGTTGCTGCTGGCCAAGGAGGAGAAAAGGATCGCCGACCAACCTTGAAGAAAGGTTACCGCTGGCCAAAGGAGAGGAGAAAGCGCTGGCCAAAGCTTGAGGGAGAGAGTCACCGGCCAAGGAAAGGAGGAGAAGAAGAAAACCTAAGCCTCCCTTCTTGTTGTCGCCGTCCCTAGTAGAAGCAAACCTTAGCAAGCTTGCCGCCCCAAACCCTAATCCTAGAAGCCTTGCCGCCCAAGCCAAAACCTAATCTCCCTTAGTATCTCCACGCCCAAGCCTTGGCCACCCTTTTATAGAGTTAGGCTTAAGCCTCCTTTTAATCTCCACCGTCAGATCTAGGGATTTAATCTCAACCGTTGAATCTAGAGATTTAATCTCAACCGTTGGATCTAGAGATTTAATCTCCACCGTCGGATCTAGAGTTTCATTTTCCATCACCGGATCTAGGCTCCATGAGGGCTTTAATAGGCTACAATAGTGACCATGAGGAGGAGTTGGATCTTGGCCACCCAATGGATCAAGCCCACATAAAGTCGGATCTATTAATGATAATCCATTCCACTAGAGGATTATCATTGATCTACCTCACCAACCCCCATAAGTTAATATGGGCTCCATATATTATTTGTACATTTATCTCTCCCTGTTTAAGATCTCGAATGTCCGTCAATTAATTAATTTACTAACAATTAATTAATCAACATCTAACTCCATGAGTAGTACCACTCAACCTTATCATCATGCCAGACCAAGTCCACCTACAGGGTTTACATGATGATCCTTATGAGCTTCTCAAGGGGACATCATCATCCTAATATATAGGACATAGTTTCCTCCTATAATCAACGACACACCATATAAATAATATTATTTTCCAACTTACCGAGCCTATCGATTTACTTTATAAATCTCACCCATCGGTAAATCAAAGAAATAAATACTAAGTATATATGCCCGTTATTATATCAGAATAAAGAGCATGTACAACATAATATCCGAGGTCCGATTCAATTATGTAGTCAGCAATAAATCGAATCACCTCTAAGTCGGTCCTTCTCAATACACACAAAGTGTACTAGTGTAATTCTATGGTCAAGATAAATCAATACTAAATCACACTACAACCATACCAATGGTTTGTCCAAAACCATCTCGGTTGTGAGCCTTTACTTATACTTTACAAGGAACTGATAACATGATCTCCCGTGTAACACTACACACCATGTTATCTACAATGTAATGTATTAGACGATATGCATAACCATAAATATGCAAACAATGATCATGTGATTCTTATTTCAAAAATAAAGATGTTCATACAAAAGATAGACTTTTCAGTATACATCCCAACAATCTCCCACTTATACTAAAAGACTATGCTATCCTCATACTGCCATACATCTGATTCCCATTCTCTCCACATGCCTATCAAAAGCTCTCACTGGAAGGGTCTTAGTGAAAGGATCTGCCAGGTTATCTTCTGATGTAATCTTGGCCACAACAACTTCTCCTCGCTTTACGATTTCTCGTATTAGGTGGTACTTACGCTCTATGTGTTTACTTGCCTTATGGGCTCATGGTTCATTCGAGTTTACAACTGCACCATTATTATCACAATAAATTATGATAGTTCTAGGCAAACCAGGAATCACATCCAAGTCCATCAAGAAGTTCCTGAGCCACACAACTTCTTTGGCTGCCTCAGAGGCCGCCACATACTTAGCTTCCATGGTAGAGTCCGCCATGCATTTCTACTTGACACTCCTCCATAATATGCTTCCATCATAATAATCGCATCTAATTGGTCTGCCTGGTAAACTAGCATATAATCCCTAGTCCTTCTCAGGTACTTCAATATATGCTTTACTGCAGTCTAATGTCCCTGTCCTGGATTACTCTGATATCTGCTGACCATGCCCACGACAAAGCAGATATCCAGTCTCGTACATAGTATGACATACATGAGGCTTCCTACTGCCGAAGCATAAGGAACCGCCTTCATCTCCTCTATCTCCTTAGATGTTCTAGGACACATCTCCTTAGATAAAGGAACTCCATGCCTGAAAGGTAGAAAACCTTTCTTGGAGTTTTGCATGCTAAAACGATCCATAATGATGTCTATGTATGAAGCTTGAGATAAGCACAACATCCTTTTCTTGCGATCTCTTATAACCTTGATCCCAAGGATTTGTCCCACTTCTCCCAAGTCCTTCATATCAAACTGTTTGGACAACCATACCCTTACGTCCGATAACACCTTGACATTATTGCCAATTAACAAAATGTTATCTACGTATAGTATAAGAAATACCACTATGTTTCTGTCACATCTCTTGTATACACAAGACTCATCCGGACTTTGAATAAATTCATAAGACTGGATTACCTCATCAAAGCGGATGTTCCAAGACCTCGAAGCTTGCTTCAATCCATAAATGGATCGATTAAGCTTGCACACTAGATGCTCTTTGCCCTTTGCAATGAATCCCTCTGGTTGCTTCATATAGATGTTTTCCTCAAGACTTCCATTAAGGAAAGCTTTCTTGAAATCCATCTGTCACACCTCATAATCCATATGAGCAACAATACATAAGAGAATCCGGATAGACTTAAGCATGACTACCGATGAAAAGGTCTCCTCATAATTGATGCCCTCTTTCTGAGTATACACCTTCGCAACAAACCTTGCTTTGAAGGTCTCAACCTTCCCGGCTATTCCTCTCTTTATTTTGTAGATCCACTTGCATCCAATGGCTTTTACACCATTGGGTGGTTCTACTAGCTCCCAGACCTGATTTGAATCCATAGATTCTATCTCAGAATTCATCGAACTTTGCCAAGATACCACATTTTTATCTTGGATCGCCTCGTCATATGTCCAGGGATCAGGTTCATGTTCGCCAGGGATCAAATCAGAAGATTCTCCCAAGAACATGAATTTATCAGACTGTCTAACAACCCTCCCACTACGACGAGTTATTACCTATGTATCCTCTGTGACACGCGGTGCAGTGACTTATGGTATATCCTCTTGTACCGGTGGTATTGAAGCAGTGACTTCTCCTCTCAATTCCTCCAGAACAATCTTACTCAAGGGCTTGTGGTTCATCACATAGTCTTCCTCTAGAAATCTGGCATTCGTGCTAACGATCACCCTCTGATCTCTAGGACTATAAAACAAACAACCTTTCGTTCCTCTAGGATAGCCAATGAACATGCACACTTCTATATGAGGTTCCAACTTACCAACATCTACCTTCAGCACATGTGCTAGACTCCCCCAAATCCGAATATGTTTCAGACTAGACTTTAGCCCAGTCCACAATTCTGTGGGAGTAGAAGGCACTAATTTAGATGGTATCAAGTTTAGAATATATACTGTCATATCTAGAGCATATCCCCAGAACGAATCTGACAACTCAGAATAACTCATCATCGATCTAACCATCTCCATAAGAGTCCTATTCCTTCGCTCTACTACACCATTCTACTGGGGTGTGCCAGGTGCAGACAATTGGGATTGAATCCCAGCCTCTGATAAGTAATTCCTAAACTCTACCAAGAGGTACTCACTACCACGATCAGATCGTAGTGTCTTGATACTTTTACCCTGATGTTTCTCCACATCAGCCTTGAATTCTTTAAACTTGTCAAAACATTCAGACTTACGACACATCAAGTAAATGTATTCATACCTTGAATAATTGTCTATAAAAGAGACAAAATATTCAAAGCCACCTCTTGCCTGGATAGATATAGGACCACACAAATCAGAATGAACTAATTCCAACACATCTTTGGCTCTATACCCCTTGGCCTTAAAAGGCCTCTTAGTCATTTTACCTTCTAAGCAAGATTCGCAGGTTGGGAAATATTCCACCACCAATGAACCCAGAGGTCCATCAGCTATCAACCTTTGAATTCTGCTTAGGTTGATGCCAAAGATACGTTTGATTCATCTTCGAAGGTTCTTTTCTCTTATTGGAATTAGAAGATGAGTTATTTACTTCTTTTTGCATCGTGGGAGCTTTTGGTTCAAGTGTATATAAATTTCCTATCAATGCACCAGAACAGATAATCTCCCTATTCCTTTTTATAACAACTCTATCATTAAAAGAAATAGAATATCCATCTATAAATAATTTAGAAACCGAAATCAAATTCTTTCTAAATAAAGGTACATACAGGCAATTCTTCAGAACCAAAACTTTATTCCTCTCCAAAGACAAATAAACATCTCCCACTGCAACAGCCGCTACCTTCGTAGCATCACCCAAGTAGACGGTAATCTCCCCTTTAGCCAGTCGTCTGGTTTCCTGGAACCCCTGCAAAATATTGTAGACATGATCAGTGGCTCCCATATCTACACACCAAGTGCCGGTAGATAACACCGTTAAATATGTTTCAATGAATAGACCAAAAGATATACCTTTGTTTTGATTCCGGTTGAGGCAGTCCTTCTTCCAGTGTCCAGTCTACTTGCAAGTGAAGCACTTGCCTTTCGGCTTCTTCACTCTTCCCTGAGATCCTCCCGCCACCTTTGCCCCATCTTGTTTCTTCTTCTTCTTTCCTTTCGGCTTAGAAGTAGAAACCTTTTAGGCAACCATGGCCTACGCCTGAGCACTTTGACGAAATAGCCCCTCTGCCACCTGGAGTTCTGTCAGAAGCTCCGCCAACAAATATAACCTCTTATTCATGTTGTAGTTCAGGCAAAACTGCTCAAAACTCCTAGGTAGAGACTGGAGAATGATATCGACCTGGGTTTCCCCATCGATCTCAGCTCCGAGGACTTCCAGCTCATTCAAATGAGCCATCATCTTGAGAACATGATCCCTCACGGGTGTTCCCTCGATCATGGTGGTCGTCATCAAGTTCCTCATGGCTTCCTGCCTCGTAGCCCGATTCTGGTGTCCGAAAAGCTCTTTAAGATTGAGCATCATGTCATAAGCACTGGGCATGGCTTGATGCTGATGTTGCAATACATTTGACATAGATGCCAAAATATAACATCGCGCCATCTCATCAGCCTTAATCCACTTCTTATAACTCTCCTTCTCCTTTTCCCCAGAATCATCCGTAGGCTTAGGAGGGCACTCTTCGAGGAGTACATATTTGTATACCTCAGCAGTCAAGACAATATCAAGATTCCTCTTCCAATCAACATAATTGGGTCCAGTAAATTTATTTTCTTTTCAGTATCACAACAAGAGGGTTGAAAGTCATTTTGAAAAACCTAAGAATCACATAGATCAAAATATTAGATTTTTAAAAAAAATTATTCATTCCTCAAACAATAAAATTTTAAAATCAACTAACACCTCAAAACACCGAGAATATCGTATGCCATGATAGTGTGGACGTATACAAATTCTACATTTGTAAGAGGAGGTTTTACCCATTAATTTTACTATCTTGTCAACCTAAATTTGTGACAAATAATATTAATAGTTGGTTCCTCTTCGACCCTATAAATAAAAGCAGTGACTCCGATGGGGAGGATACTCATATTTGCATCTAAGTGTTCACCATTACTTGGTACCAAGGTAATTATCTCGGGTTATGTGCCTTCCGATGGGGGAAGTACACACACTCTTTAATAATTTCCTATAACCATATTCGACCCTGTGATCCACAAACAAACTCATCCGATGGGGAGGAAGGCACTCAGAGCCGACACACAAGTTTGTTTGCATCACATGTCAAATTGTAATGGAGGCCATGAGAATTTATAAAAAATATCCCTCTCCCACTTAGTAATTTAAAATTGAGGAATTTTTCTAGCCTACGACATGCATATCAAACAAGAAGCAATAAATATGAAAAAAAATATTTTCCAACTATTATGGCTTTTGTCTCCAATATGCCTCCCGTCATATCGCCATCTTGTCCGCTCCTCCCTACGCCATGTACAAGCCATCCGGAGATCTGAGCCGAGAATAACTATTTTAATTTACATCCATCGATCCTATACTCCACGAAGGAGTGTACATGAAATCTAGATTGAAAGTAAACTAAAATGAATGAGTGGCTAAACAATGTCGTACTTAATTACAAAAATTAAATACTAGCCTCGTCAACCCCGAGGATTCAAATAATATTACACACATGCAATCACATACACACATATGGCCATAATAGTTGGATTTTATGCCTGCAACCAAAAAGTTAGCCTACGCACATCCTACTATCATCCGACACATACAATATATGAAAAGTGCATAAAATTAACCGAATCCTAAACACACAAAATCAGAAACCATGGCTCTGATACCAATTGAAGGTTTTGAGGAACCGAAGCTCTGATACCACTTGAAGGGAGGAAACTTCGCTTCCCACTTCAACTCGGTCGCTTGTTTATGATGATCCCGTCTACGTCCCCAGATAAAAAAATTTATCCTTGACAAAGATGGATTACCCAAGCAACCGTTCCATCATTGTTCTATTCGATTAGAGTGGTCACTTGAACAAACTTGTTGTTCAAGCAACCAAACTCTATTCTACGATTAGCCGCAGAATAGACGATATACGGATCGTCGATTTTTGTTTTTGTATTTGGGGTCCAAGTAAATTAGCCACATACCATACATACAATATACAAAGAAACAAAAGGAAAGCAAAACAAGAATTATACCTCTTGTTTACCTCAAGATCTTTTATCGTATGTCCTATCCTCCTCTTGGATGTTGTGTGGGCAACGATCTTCCAAGAGTTGAAGCCTCCTAGATCACGTTCTTCCCTTCTTTGCTCGCTCCAACCAAAGGGAAGAATAGAACAAAACTCTTCTTCCTATCTAGAACCGGCCACCAAGTCAATGGACTTGATGTTGCCGCCAACCAAGGAGGAGAAAAGGATCGCCGGCCAACCTTGAAAAAAGGTTGCCACCGGCCAAAGGAGAGGAGAAAGCGCCAGCCAAAGCTTGAGGGAGAGAGTCACTGGCCAAGGAAAGGAGGAGAAGAAGTAAACCTAAGCCTCCCTTCTTGTTGCCGCCGACCCTAGGAGGAGCAAACCTTAGCAAGCTTGCCAGCCCAAACCCTAACCCTAGAAGCCTTGTCGCCCAAGCCAAAACCTAATCTCCCTTAGTATCTCCACGCCCAAGCCTTGGCCACCCTTTTATAGAGTTAGGCTTAAGCCTTCTTTTAATCTCCACCGTCGGATCTAGGGATTTAATCTCAACCGTCAAATCTAGAGATTTAATCTCCACCGTCAGATCTAGAGTTTCATTTTCCATCATCGGATCTAGGCTCCATGAGGGTTTTAATAGGCTACAATTAGAACCATGAGGAGGAGTTGGATCTTGGCCACCCAATGGATCAAGCCCACATAAAGTCCGATCCATTAATGATAATCCATTCCACTAGAGGATTATCATTGATCTACCTTAACAACCCCCATTAGTTAATATGAGCTCCATATATTATTTGTACATTTATCTCTCCATGTTTAAGATCTCGAATGTACGTCAATTAATTAATTTACTGACAATTAATTAATCAACATCTAACTCCATGAGTAGTACCACTCAACCTTATCATCATGCCGGACCAAGTCCACTTGCAGGGTTTACATGATGAACCTTATGATCTCCTCAAGGGGACATCATCATCCTAATATATGGGACACGATTTTCTCCTATAATCAACGACACACCATATAAATAATATCATTTTCTAACTTACCGAGCCTATCGATTTACTCTATAAATCTTGCCCATTGGTAAATCAAAGAAATAAATACTAAGTATATGTGCCCATTATTATATCTGGATTAAGAGCATGTACAACATAATATCCGAGGTCCGATTCAATTATGTAGTCAGCAATAAATCGAATCACCTCTAAGTCGGTCCTGCTCAATACACACAAAGTGTACTAGTGTAATTCTATGGTCAAGACATACCAATACCAAATCACACTACAACCATACCAATGGTTTGTCCAAAAACATCTCGGTTATGAGCCTTTACTTATACTTTACAAGGAACTGATAACATGATCTCCCGTGTGACACTACACACCATGTTATCTACAATATTGTTAGTGAAAGCCCTAGAGCCAATTATATGATGATTGTAGTATGGACTTTATTATATCATATTCCTATTTATAAAGGTATGGTTATTATATTTACTTGTATTGGTGTCAAATAACTAAATATAATAATGTCCTTGAGTAGTAGGTTCTTATCTATATCAATCGATTGGTTGAATCGATAATGAGATGATATAGAGAACACTATTCTTAATCATTCCTAGTCGAGTATTAACATTCAAGGACAATGTTAATGCGTAGAGACTAGCATGTAGGTCAACACGATGACTTGATCTCACAAGTCATGGATATGAGATATCAAGTTGACACATGGGTATGCATTGGAGAATGTATACTGAATGACCCACCATGAGAAAGTATCATGGATCGTTATATGAGTGTCATATACTTTCTCATGTGGCTATTAGTATGACTATTAGTCCTTAGACCTGAAGTCACCATGGTTCCCTACATAAGGAGTTGCATACTTTGGCTTCGTCAAACGTCACCCGTAAATGGGTGGACTATAAAGGCGATTACTGGGTATGTAACAAATTATGCGGAAGGATGTGAGTGATGTAGATGGGATCTATCCCTCCTATATGATGGGGGTGACATCGATATTCTTGATAGAGTGAGACCACGAAGTGCATGGCCATACCCAAATGAGTCAATATGAGATATTGAGCTCATTTGATTAGAGTGAGTCTACTTGGAGTTCAAGATATAGATTGTACCGAGGATGACACAGTCTATGCCTCGATTGGTCAATCTAGATGTCAAGGATAGAGGGACATTGTCACATATTGTGAGAGTCACAATTAGTAGTCACAAAGGTGATGTTGGAGCTCAACATTCTTGTAACTTGGGTAGCAATGATGTGTTGCTAGATACCGCTCATTGCTTATGTTTCTAAATTGGTTTAGGGACATTGCCAACGTTACAAGAACCTATAGGGTCACACACATAAGGGAAATTAGATGGAGATTAGGTTCATATGATGAACCATGAGGATTAGGTTCATGGGATGAACCAAATTGGATTAAGAGTAATCCTAATTAGACTAATTGAGTTGGACTCAATTTGATTCAAGTGTTGAATGAGTCTAATTTAAATTTGATTCATCAAATCAATTTAAATTAATGAATAGAGATTCATTAAATTAAATTGACTTGAATCAAATGGTTGGATTTGATCAACCATGGGAGATAAGAGGCCAAGTTTGACTTGACTTGAGAAGGAAGATGAAAGGTCAAGTTTGACTTGACCAAATGTCATGTCATGATGATGACTTGGCATGACCAGCCAATGATGATGCTCCACATCATCATTGACTTAGCATGTGGTGCCACCTCATGAGGGAGACCAAGAGCCATTGGCTCTTAGAGGAGTTACATGCATGCATGTAACCCCCCCCCCCCCCTCCCTAAGAAAAGTGGCCGGCCACTATTACCATTAGATGGGAATTGATTTTTGGTGAGTTACACAACTTCATCTTCTTCCTTGGATCACCCTCTCAAGCTCTCCCAACCTCCTTGGCCGAAATTCCTAAAGGGTGCTAGCACACTCTAAGGTATTTTTCTTCACCTATTGCTTGTGTGGATACCAATAGAGGAGTGTGCACTTGACACTCTCGAGTTCCGGCGAACCTTTTAGACGAGCGGGATTTGCGAAGGGCGTCGCATCGAGGGTAACTTCTTATCATGTAGATCTAGAGTATATCTAAAGGTATTAAATACATACATGTTAGTTTTATATTTTATACTTCGTACGGATCCGTGGTCGGGGCTTCTGAGGTTTCCGTAACGCAAAAAGCAGTTTTTGCGGTTAGGAAAACTCAACAGTGGTATCAGAGCCACGTGTGAAGCATGTATGTATTTCGTTTTTATGGTTTTTATATTAGATATAAAAAATTACAGAATTTTATGTTTCTGTAAATTTCTTATTTTTATAGAATTTTTGGGTATTTTTCTCGAAGAGTCGAAGCAATGAGTGTTGGGACACTTGTCGGCTTCAACCACCGAGAAAAACTCTCCGAAATGACGAGTTCTCACTTTAGGTTTTTGGGATAGCGACTTAAGTCGTTGTAAGATCATAGTAGGGACACTCACAAAGTTTATTTTGTGAGTAGGGGCGCTGCCCCTATCCCCGAAAGGGGCCTTGTCCCGCGATCGCGCTCGGAAACCGCTTAGCGGGACCGTTACGGAGAGGTGACTCATAAAATTGAAAAAAATAGGAAAAATTATAGAAATTTTCTGTAAAAATACATAATTTATAATTATGTATAATTCTGTGATTGTCATGTCCCAATGACCCCAATTTGATTGGATTATGATGTGTTGTAATTCATAACACGGTTTGCGTGCCATTTTTGTGGTTGTGCGTGTTGTATAGTGTATGCGACCTGCGCGTCGTACCTCTTCTTTTGAAATTCTAGTTGTAAATAGTTTTAGACTCAAATGTAACTCGAGTTTCATATTTGTAATGTATAAAATGGAGCGGTGGAAAGTCCACTTGTAGACGAAGTTACGAGAAGGGTGCCGACGACACATGGCGGTCAAAGGAAGCGCTTGGAGATCCGATCTTCTCATTGGCTTGAGAAGATCGTAGTAGGGCCATGACTACATCACAGTTAATTATATATATATATATGTTGATATATATATATATATATGATTTTGCTTGTATGTATGTGATGCATGCTAGTAGAATAATGCTTGTATGTATATGATGCATGCTAGGATAATTTTCTTGTATGTATATGATGCATGCTAGAATAATGTATGTATGTATGTGATGCATGCTAATATAGGATAATAAAGGCCTTAATGCATATATGATACACATTACGATTAGATTATATCTTAATCGAATCAACTCGTAAATGCCTACCAGGTCCTTGAAACCCATCACTACCTCGATCATTTGTAGTTGTTGAATCTGCCAAAGCATAGCAACGCATATTATCTTGGTAGGGTGCGGAGGGACAATCTTGGTCCCGCCTATCACGGCTTGGGTTAGAGTAAGCTCAATTAGATTGAGTAAAACTAGTTAACTCAATTGGATCGAGTAGAACTAGTTAACTCAATTGGATCGAGTAGAACTATAGGCATATTCCAATCGTTGGAAAGATAGGATAAGATCACATTTACATTAAATCTTGGGCGATTTAGCCAAAGCTAACTCAAGGTCTTTTGTAAATGTGGGTCTTGATCCTATAAACAAGAGTTGCATAGAGATGTAATCGGTAATGTGTTACCCACCGATCGTACTAAGTCTTGGGCGATTTAGCCAAAACTAACTCAAGGCTTAGTATGATGTGGATTTTGTCCCACAAGAATTATAGCTAGTTTGTATGAATCTAGTAATGTGGTTTGACCACATCCATAACTCGATTCTATAAAATTCCTATAATTCAGTGGGAGCATCATTTGATTAAAGACCTAATTAAATGATAAAAGGAATATGATATTAATTCTCTACATTGTATGTTGTAGATTACTATGTCGACAAACACGAATACTCTCTCTCTGCATTTTGTCCTTGAGAAGGACAAGCTCAATGGAGCAAATTTCCTAGACTGGTACAGGAACCTGAGAATTGTTCTCACCCAAGAAAGGAAGTTATGCGTCTGGAGCGGCCCATTCGAGGCACCTCACTCGCCTCCTCATGGTGACAAAGATGCTTACAAGAAGCATCAAGATGATGCATTAGATGTGTCATGTCTAATGCTCGCGACCATGAACTCTGAGCTTCAGAAGCAACACGAGTTCATGAATGCTTATGATATGGTTGGACATCTTCGTCAACTATATCAAGGACAATCAAGGCATGAGAGATATGAAGTCTCTAAGGCATTGTTTGGGTCCAAAATGCAAGATGGGACTCCCGTAGGTCCATATGTACTCAAGATGATTGGGTACGTAGAAAACCTATAAAGGCTGGGATTCCCACTTGGCCAAGAGCTGGCCACTGACCTGATCTTGCAATCTTTGCCACAAGCCTACAATCAATTTGTCATGAATTATAACATTAAAGAAATTGATAAGCCACTGCCTGAGATGCTTAGCATTTTGAGAACTGCTGAGCTTAACCTTAAGAAGGGAAAATCTGACACCATTTTGATGGTGTAAAAGAAGAAAGGCAAGGGCAAGCCTAAAGGTAAGGGAAAGTCCCAAGCCAAGGGCAAAGGCAAAGAACTAAAACCCAAAGGAGGGGTAGCCAAGGAAGGGGCTTGCTTCCACTACAAGGAAGTTGGACACTGGAAGCGTAACTGCAAGGCATACCTGGAAGATCTTAAGAAGAAAAGAAGTGAGACTTCTACTTCAGGTATAAATGTTATAGAAGTCAATCTATCTATTTCTTCATCATGGGTATTAGATACTGGATGTGCATCTCATATTTGTACCAATGTGCAGGCGCTGAGAAATAGCAGGGCATTGACAAAGGGCGAGGTGGACCTACGAGTAGGCAATGGAGCAAGGGTTGCTGCTGTTGCTGTAGGAACTTATGATCTATCTCTGCCCTCTTGGTTTGTACTAGAATTAGATGAATGTTGTTATGTGCCTTCTTTGACTAAGAACATAATTTCGGTTTCTTGTTTGGACAAGAAAGGATTTACATTTATAATAAAGAACAAATGTTGTTCAGTTTATTTAAATGATATGTTCTATTGTAGTGCACCTCTAATGAATGGACTCTACTTTCTAGACTTAGAGAGCCCTATCTATAACATAAGTACCAAGAGGTTCAAGTCAAATGAGTTGAACCAAACCTATCTCTGGCATTGTCGTTTAGGTCACATAAATGAGAGTCGCTTATCTCAGCTCCATAAGGATGAGCTGCTAGACTCATTTGATTTTGAATCATATGAGACATGCGAGTCTTGCCTTTTAGGCAAGATGACCAAGACTCCCTTTAGTGGACACAGCGAAAGAGCAACAGATTTGTTAGGACTTATACATAGTGATGTATGTGGTCCTTTCAATGTTGCTGCTAGAGATGGTTACAGGTACTTCATTACATTTACTAATGACTTCAGTAGATATGGTTATGTGTATCTTATGACACATAAATCAGAATCCTTTGAAAAGTTCAAAGAATTCAAGAATGAAGTACAAAACCAGCTTGGCAAGAATATTAAGATACTTCGATCAGATCGAGGTGGTGAATACCTTAGCCATGAGTTTCGTGACTATCTAGCTGAATGCGGGATTCTATCCCAACTCACTCCTCCTGGAACACCACAGTGGAATGGTGTATCCGAAAGGAGGAATCGTACCCTATTAGATATGGTATGATCTATGATGAGTCAAACATATCTTCCTATATCCTTTTGGGGATGTGCTCTAGACACAGTAACCTTTACCCTTAACTGTGTACCATCCAAGGCTGTCATAAAGACACTATATACGATATGGACAGGGAGAAATCCCAAGATGTCTTTCATGAGGATTTGGGGTTGTGAGGCTTACGTTCGACGTCAAGTCTCAGACAAACTGGGACCCAAATCCGATAGGTGCTATTTTGTTGGATATTCCAAGGATACAAAGGGATATTACTTCTACATTCTCAGTCAGCACAAAGTGTTTGTAGCAAAGACTGGAGTTTTTCTAGAAAGGGATTTTGTTTCTAGAAAAACTAGTGGGAGTACGTTCGATCTTGAAAAAATTCAAGATAAGGACCATAGCACTGAGGCCTTGATGGAGGATGAACAGGAACCACAAATTGTTGTGGGTGATGAGGTTGTTGCATAAGGAGTTGTGGAACAACCACCTATTCAGGTAGACCTACCTCTTCACAGGTCTGATAGGGTACGTCGTCAGCCTGAGAGATACTCATTTCTCTTGTCTGACCATGATGACGTTATGCTCATTAAGAATGAGCCTACCTCCAATCAGGAAGCTGTGATGAGCCCAGATTCTGAGGAATGGCTAGAGGCCATGAGATCCCAGATGGAATCCATGTACACCAACCAAGTATGGACTTTGGTTGATCCACCTGAAGGGGTCAAACCCATTGGGTGTAAGTGGGTCTTTAGGAGAAAGACTGACATGGATGGACTTACGCATACCTATAAGGGTCGATTGGTGGCTAAAGGTTTCAAGCAGATTCATGGTATTGACTATGATGAAACCTTTTCTCCAGTGGCGATGTTTAAGTCCATTCGGATCTTCCTTGCTATTGCAGCATACCACGATTATGCGATCTGAAAAATGGATGTCAAAACCGCGTTTCTAAATGGAAACTTACTCGAGGATGTGTACATGACACAACCTGAGAGTTTTGAAGATCCACAGCATACTGGGAAAGTATGCAAGCTGCAAAGGTCCATTTATGGGCTAAAGCAAGCCTCTCGGAGCTAGAATCTTCGATTCGATGATGCGATCAAACAGTTTGGTTTCATTAAGAATGAAGATGAACCCTGTGTCTACAAAAGGGTTAATGGGAATACAGTTGTCTTCCTTGTATTGTATGTGGATGACATACTGCTCATTGGGAATGACATCCCTTCGCTACAGCCTATGAAGACTTGGTTGGGGATGTGCTTCTCAATGAAGGACTTAGGTGAAGCAGTCTGTATTCTAGGCATCAAGATCTATAGAGATAGATCTAAGAGATTTCTTGGCCTAAGTCAGAGTACATACATTGACACGGTATTACTACGGTTTGCCATGTAGAATTCCAAGAAGGGACTTCTGCCGATGTCACATGGTGTGAGTCTTTCGAAGACTCAAAGTCCCTCTTTTAGAGAGGAGAGAGACCGCATGGATAAGATCCCTTATGCATCTGCTATAGGATCTATCATGTACGCCATGCTATGTACTCGTCCTGATGTCTCGTATGCTTTGAGCATGACGAGTAGATACCAGTTAGATCCAGGTGAGCGTCACTGGATAGCAGTCAAGAATATTCTTAAGTACTTGAGAAGGACTAAAAAATATTTCTTGATATTTAGAGGCGATGAGGAGCTAGTTGTAAAGGGTTACAGCGATGCCAGCTTCGAAACTAACTAGGATGATTATAGATCGCAGTCAAGGTTCGTGTTTTTCTTGAATAGTGGCGCTGTGAGCTGGAAGAGTTCCAAGCAGGACACAGTTGCTGATTCTACAATAGAGGCCGAATATATCGGTGCTTCCATCTCATTCGAGAGATTATCGATAGAGGAGATGTGAAGATTTGCAGAGTACCCACAGAGGCTAACATCGCAGATCCCTTGACCAAGGCTTTGGCACAGAAAAAGCATGATAGTCACACTAGGTCATTGGGTATTAGATACTATGGTGATTGACACTAGTGCTAGTGGGAGATTGTTAGTGAAAGCCCTAGAGTCAATCATCTGATGATTGTTGTATGGACTTTATTATATCATATTCCTATTTATAAAGGCATGGTTATTATATTTACTTGTATTGGTGCCAAATAACTAAATATAATAATGTCATTGAGTAGTAGGTTCTTATCAATATCAATCGATTAGTTGAATCGATAATGAGATGATATAGAGAACACTATTCTTAATCATTCCTAGTCGAGTATTAACATTCAGGGACAATGTTAATGCGTAGAGACTAGCATGTAGGTCAACACGATGACTTGATCTCACAAGTCATGGATATGAGATATCAAGTTGACACATGGGTATGCATTGGAGAATGTATACTGAATGACCCGCCATGAGAAAGTTTCATGGATCGTTATATGAGTGTCATATACTTTCTCATGTGGCTATTAGTATGACTATTAGTCCTTAAACCTGAAGTCACCATGGTTCCCTACATAAGAAGTTGCATACTTTGGCTTCGTCAAACGTCACCCGTAAATGGGTGGACTATAAAGGCGATTACTGGGTATGTAACAAATTATGTGGAGGGATGTGAGTGATATAGATGGGATCTATCCCTCCTATATGATGGGGGTGACATCGATATTCTTGATAGAGTGAGACCACGAAGTGCATGGCCATGCCCAAATGAGTCAATATGAGATATTGAGCTCATTTGATTAGAGTGAGTCTACTTGGAGTTCAAGATATAGATTGTACCGAGGATGACATAGTCTATGCCTCGATTGGTCAATCTAGATGTCAAGGATAGAGGGGCATTGTCACATATTGTGAGAGTCACAATTAGTAGTCACAAAGGTGATGTTGGAGCTCAACATTTTTGTAACTTGGGTAGCAATGATGTGTTGCTAGATACCGCTCATTGCTTATGTTCCTAAATCGGTTTAGGCACATTGCCAACATTACAAGAACCTATAGGGTCACACACATAATGGCAATTAGATGGAGATTAGGTTCATATGATGAACCATGAGGATTAGGTTCATGGGATGAACCAAATTGGATTAAGAGTAATCCTAATTAGACTAATTGAGTTGGACTCAATTTGATTCAAGTGTTGAATGAGTCTAATTTAAATTTGATTCATCAAATCAATTTAAACTAATGAATAGAGATTCATTAAATTAAATTGACTTGAATCAAATAGTTGGAATTGATCAACCATGGGAGATAAGAGGTCAAGTTTGACTTGACTTGAGAAGAAAGATGAAAGGTCAAGTTTGACTTTACCAAATGCCATGTCATGATGATGACTTGGCATTGATTTTTGGTGAGTTACACAACTTCATCTTCTTCCTTGGATCACCCTCTCAAGCTCTCCCAACCTCCTTGGCCGAAATTCCTAAAGGGTGCTAGCATTTTTCTCCACCTATTGCTTGTGTGGATACCAATAGAGGAGTGTGCACTTGACACTCTCGAGTTCCGGCGAACCTTTTGGATAAGCGAGATTTGCGAAGGGCGTCGCATCGAGGGTAACTTCTTATCATGTAGATCTAGAGTAGATCTAAAGGTATTAAACACATACATGTTAGTTTTATATTTTATACTTCGCACGGATCCGTGGCCGGGGCTTCCGAGGTTTCCGCAACGCAAAATACGGTTTTTGCGGCTCGGAAAACCCAACAAATATAATGTATTAGATGATATGCATAACCATAAATATGCAAAAAATGATCATGTGATTCTTATTTCAAAAATAAAGATGTTCATACAAAAGATAGACTTTTCTGTATACATCCCAACAACACCAACAAAGAGTTCGAGTTGGGTTTATTATAAGTCTTTGTTGGTGCCCCACACATTTCCCTAATCCTCAGTAGCGATACTCACATGCTCGAATGCATTCGGGATGACTGAATCATTCCATGGCTCCGAACAGCTACCGATAATTTCAAAGGAGATGAAAGAAGACCAAAGAATAGTTCTAGAAAGCAGTCCCAACACTTTTCTTAATGTTTTGAATGCCCTCTCGACGCACGATAGTTCTCCATCATGTTGGATCGTGAAAGACCGCTAGAGGGGGGATGAATAGCGCAAAACAATCTTTTCATTTCGTTCGATATAAAACATGAGTAGCAGCGGAAAATAAATAAGACAATTTAATTTTTACTTGGTTCACAGCCTACCGACTGCTAATCCAAGGCCCTAACAGTCCTCGACTGTGTACGGAGGGTAATTCACTAAAAAACTTCTCCTCGTTGGAGGTAGGAGTTGACGATTACAAAGATACAAGAAAACTCTAGGTAGAGAGACAAACCTCTCTCTCCTCATTACGATAAAAGCTCAGAAATACAAACTTAATTACAAGCAATATGAATTTACAACTTAAGATGTTACCAACGACTAAGGAGATGGATGTTGAGCTTGAGTCGTCGGCGTTTTGGCAGCGCTTCGTCGTTGGAGAGTCGTGGCGTTGCGAGAGCACCTTGGAAGCTTTGGAATGATGAAATGGTGAAGAACACTCCTTCTTTTATAGCCTTTGAGAACCCTAAATGTTGACCTCAAGTCTTATCTTCAAAGGCCACCTTACCCTAAGATAAGGGGATGAGGTTTTGACTCTCCTCGAGGTTGGAATTTGAATAGCAATTGATTGCCACCCTTATTAGTCGAACTGATGCCCGACAGTCGACTGCTACAAGCCATCAGTTGACTACTGTCTAGGGTTTTCGACTGCATCAAGAGTTAGCTCAAAAATGATACAAAACTAAGTGTTTTCGACGATCACCAACCATTCGATCTCGACATAGACCTTCCATGGGATGTCTTAGTCGGATCGTCGCCTAAGGACGTCCCCGTACCGAGGACTCAACCTTACTGACACTTACTCACATGAGCTTACCTCAAGCTTTACCTTTATAGCTTTTGCTTTCGGTCTTCACCTAATTTCTTCGGTTCCTTATGAAGTCCTCCAGGTGTCACTCGACCACCACGATTTCTCAACATGAGAACCTCCGAGTGTCGCCGACCTTCATCTTAGCTTAGCATTCCTGCACACTTGATTCAGCTCATGAGATAACAATATGAGCTTAACTTTGTGTCTTTGCCATAACTAAAACATAGGTTCGATTATTTAGTGCCCCTGCACCAACAATCTTTCCCTTTTTGATCTATGGCAAACTGACGCAAAGTTAAGGGAAATTTAAAGCATAAAAACAAGTAAAGTAAATGCTTTTAAAAACTCCCCTTAACCCTAGATGAGTTTTGAAGGAAATACTTTAATTTTTTAAATTTTATGTTACTCCTCCTTAACTTATGCTCTTCTCCCCCTTTTGCCATGAATCAAAAATAAGGTCGGGGGGGGGGGGGGGGGGTTTATATACAAAATAGGGGTTTTAAAAACATAATATTATAGCATGTAAAAAAAAATGAAATTGAGTATGAGTCCAAGCATGTGTCTCTAACTGGTTAAATAAATTGGTTAGAGGTATATCCCCCTGCACCAACAATAAGTTTTTTTGAAACATTTTTAATTTCCAAAATACTTATACATGTATTTCCAAGGAAAAATTTAAAGATTTTGTGATATAACCCTTAGGATTAGTTTGCTCTCCCCCTTAGTCAAATATATAAGGTATAAGAGAGTTGGGGGTTGCTAAACTTTGGTCTAGAGAGTTGTATAGTTAGTATTGGCCAATTATAATTATTTTTTTAAGTGCAATAATTGAGAGAATAGGTAGCTTTTTGAAAAAGTTATGTCAAGTATATTTTATAATTATTCCTTAATCATCTCACCCATTTTATGTGTCTCAGAATGTGTTAGCCTTATATGTTTTGTGAGATGGTTTTATCTTGATTTGAAGTTAATCAACCTTGGATCAGATTCGGATTTAACCCTAAGCTCATCAAGTAATCTTTTCAAGAAATTGGCTTCCAGGTCGTGGCGAGACACAGGGGCCTTCTTTAATCAGAATAATGACCACTTCCTTAGACAAAGCCAAGTTCAGGAAAATGATTACTCGAGTCACTTAAGATTACGCCTAGTCTAACTAGTTTAGGATACGACGAGGTAGCTTCAGCTAGTTCCACTCGGTCAAGTGCACCAAGCTAGATACACCTTATCTAGCTCGAATACACGAGACTTTATTTCCCTAACATACTATCATCTCGCTGCGTCCTGATACTATGTTATCAAGAGTTGACTAACTCTTTGCCCTATCTAGCCGTTCTAAAAGGTAAAACAAAAAGATTGATGATGCTAAGGTATCGGGTATACTATTTTGGTATTAGCTCCCCCTAGACCATTGAACCAATATGGTCTAGTCAAAAAATGAACTTGATCTTGGGGAATCCAATACCTACTAGTCCTTATATGTGAATTTAAGAGAATTTTAGGGACCCAAGCTTGGACTCATTGATGACTATGATTTACGATAGACATATACGATCTATAGATAAACTCGAGTCCGGCTCTATTGTACACAACTCTCTGAGTTCCAAGAAGTCGGCTAAGATTCTTGGACCCTATCGAGAACTTGTCTAACCGAGCCTCGAGCTCTTGGACTTGTCATTTCAAGAGAGAGTTCTCTTCTTTGAATTTTTCAACTCGAGTTGAGTCCTCCTCCCGAACTTGACTAGTCGAAGAGGTTAGAGTGGCTTCTTGCTTGAGGGTTTCAACCTCCTTAAGCAAGGACTCGACCCTATACTCGAACGTAGCTAATTTCCTGCTTAGCATTTTAATTGTATGATAAAGCGTACTAATTAAAGAACGGCTAACCTTAACTTTCTCTTTCGGCCCGGCTTTGAGTCTCTTCTCAAAGTAGTCTTCGGGGTCGAAGTCGGAGTTGTAGTTGGATTCGGCTTCGGACTCAGACTCACACTCTTCCGGTCTTGCCATGTACGCTATGTCGATGCCTTCTTCTTCATTGTCCTAAGTTGCATGAAAAGCTTTCCTTGCTCCCTTTTGCTTTGGTTTGAATTGCCTCCTCTTCTTGTTCTTCGATTGCCCCCTTTCTTGTTAAATTATTCTCCGCACTATGCTCACTATCACGACCTCCACTTCGGATTCAGACTCGGATTCATCTTCTTGCTCGGGAGGTGGCTTGCTCTTTACCTTTCTTCTTTGACCTGCAAGCAAGGCAACTCCTTTCTCAGCTCAGACCATGTTAGTTTGTTCATGAAGTTCAAATTTCGAGAATAGTTCATCTAATCTAATTTTAGAAAGTGTAGGAACGTTCGTGACCGCTAGAGGGGATGAATAGCGCATTTTCGTCATGGATGGAAATTGATCATTTGTTTCTACAATCATTTTAGTGCAGTGGAAATAATAATAACATGAATGCAAATAACAACAATCACAAGATCAACACCAAGATATAACGTAGTTCAGAACCGTATAGTTCATACTCCACGGATTGGGATCAAAAGCCCTAGCGATGCAAACACACACCACTAATCATAAATACTCCTTCTCGATAATAAGTCGGAGGTGGAAAAACCTCTTACAGTGATTACAAAAGTAATACAACAAATGCAAGCTAATACAAGTATGAAATACACTACAAGTAAAGGATAAACACTTTACAAAGAGTTTTTGATTGTTTGCTTGTTTGGTTGCTTGAGCTGCACGTGGAGAGCCTGAAATGCACTAGCAAATAACCCCAAATATCCCTAGTAACCATTGCCAAAAATCCTTCCTTCGTGCTCCTTTTAAACTTGAAACTCGGGCTAATTTTCGCCTAGCAGTCGACTGATCGGGACCATCAGTCGACTACCCCTGTAGCCGTTGTCTCACAACGACATGAGCCACGTTGGATAAGTTCCAACAGATAGACCATCAGTTGACTGATCATGCCCATCAGTCGACTGATGGCTCAATCAGTCGAGTGCTCAGGCTGATCACTCGATTGGAGAGCTTACTATGCTCGAATTTCCGACTAGCAATGATCGATCTTCGATCAATCGATCCGCCGTGCCATCGACCGATCGCCTAATGTTGGCGGCCGATCGCTAGGCTAATTCTAGCGAATAACCCTCGATCACCGATCGATCCTCGTAGCCATTGCACAATAACGGCTCGACTGCACCGGACCATCGGATCAATCTGGTCGATTTTCCAACAGTCATATGATCAGTCGATTGATGCTTTCATCAGTCGACTGATGTCGACTTCCAGTCGAGTGCCCGCGAACTCGACTAGCTTCTGTGCCCGTACACAGTGCTATCAGTCGACTACTTCCCTTAAGTGGTCAACTGATGTTGACTTGATCTAGCAACTAACATCAGTCAAACTCCGTTCGACTTGGAGCAGTCGACTGCCATGACATGGAAGTCGACTGGTGCCGGGCAAAACTCAAACCTTACATCCGTTTGAGCTTCTGGCGATTGGGTAAACCTCAACCCTTGTGGTCGAGTCTCCAACACTCAGCCATTCGGTCAAGTTCACCTAATGAGCTACTTACAATTCACTCATTCTCTCATCTCAACCGAAGTCCCTCGCTGAAGCTCTCTTCGTTCGCGACCACGTCCCTCGACAGCATCAGGTGCACGACTCTGCAATGCTCCTTCGCATCTCTTGCCCTCGAAGTATGCTTCCTTGGCTTCGCTTCAAGTCATCTCGTCCGGCGGTCCCTTGGCAGCATCAAGCGCATGACTCTGCAATGCTCCTTCTCTGACTCAAGCATGAGGTCGTGAGTGGTGACACTTGCCTAAGCTCCATGTGCGAATTACTAAGTCCTGCAAGACTCCAACGCACATATCAAATCCAATCATCCTAACTTAAACCCTTTGTCACACACATCAAAACCATATCATGGGTTGATTGCCCTAACATGTCATGCTAAGTTGATCTATACCGCCAAGGCACATTGGACTTACGCTGCCAAGACTCCACTTGGACTTTACGCCACCAACCATTGGACTTATGCTACCAAGACTTCACCTTTGGACTTTACGCCTCCAATATTCCCCTTGGACTTCTCAATTTTCAAGACTCAAGCTTAGACTTTTCCTTGCCAACCCATGTTGGACTTTCCTTGCCAAGACCCATGCTTGGACTTTCCTTGCCAACCCATGTTGAACTTTTCATGCCAAGACTCAAGCTTGGACTTTTCATGTCAAGTACATAAGACTTGGACTTCTCCCATGACAATGGTCAAACCATCGTCAAACATCAAGTATGACCTGGATCGATTACATCAGCAATCTCCCCAACACATGTCTGACATCAATGTCAAACATCAAAATACTACTCAAGTCAAACTCGAGTCTAGTCAATCGTGACTTGGGGCGATTACACCAAAAATCTTCCCCTTTTTGATGTTTGACAAAAACACCCTTGAGTTAGGCCCCTAACTCAAATTCCCTTACCAATTTTCCGAAATTGGTAATTTTTATATTCTCCCCTTTTTTGACATTTGATGTGTGTAAATCATGCTATATTTTCACTACTCCATTTGCATGCATTTTATCTCATTTCATGTCCTAGGCATGTATTTTATCATGATTTAGTTAAGTTTAGCATATTTTAGACAAAGAGACTGCTTTTGGGTGATTTTCGTGTTAGAGGCAAAGAAGCGCGGCAAAACAACAATACAGCGTGTCATCGTGATACGTCAGGTCGAGTTCGACTCAACACGCCCCAGTTCAGCCTTCGACACGTCCCAGTTCAGCCTTCGACACGCCCCAATTCAAGCGCAACACGCTCGGTGGGAAGCCCGCGACACGCCTGTGCCCTCATTTGGCACGGGCGTGTTGGCCTGATTCCATATTTCCTTTTCCGCGATCTTCGTCTCAATTAAAGGAAAATCTTTTACCTTAATTAAAGAGGAGGCCAAGGCTATAAAAGAGGAGATATTCTAACCCTAAAGGGGAGGACAGTGGGTGGTCAAAAGGACGACAGAAGAAGGAGGAGAAGGAAGGAGTCGACGACAGAGGAACACAGATGACACTAAGTATCATAATTTCTTTCTCTAGCAATTCTTGCCAGACTATAGAGTAGTGTCTTGTAATCTTAGGATGGGGGAGTAGCCCTTGACGATTTATGATGGATGATGTAATCTATACTACTTGAATTATTGTTTGTTTTGATCTGGTTTTTGGATTCTTATTGATAAACCTATGGAGCTAGGGGGAAGTACCTAACAGTGAACCCAAGTTCCCGAAACCCAGAACTAATTAGGGATTAACTCCTGCCAAGTAGCGGTAGTGTATCTATGAGGGCTTGCGGGGGTCTCGTGACAGGTCCCCTTAGCTGATTATGGTCCCGTGTGCAAACCTACAGTGAAAAGGAAATTTAGACTCTAAAGGAACTCTTATGGACTTAATGGATCTATCAAATTCAGTTTTTACCAAGTAACAGAGGTAAGACTAGCGAGGTTTGCGGGGGTCTCGTGACAGGTCCCCTTAGCTGATTATGATCCCCTACGCTCGAATACCGTGACAGGTAAATTGAGTTTGATAGGTACAGTTAGCATAGACCTCGAAAGGGGCCGTTGATTTACCTTATGATAGGTTCCATCAAAACAACTCTAATAGGGGTAGGAAAGAATTAAATCACCTTATAAATCGTCGACGTGGTGAAACCCATATCCTGAGATTCTCCTCAACTATTGACTTTTAGCTCGTTCTTCTCATTCGTTGTTCTTGACTGCTCAGTGTCTTTGCTTAATCCACAAATTGATTGACTAGATAACTTGGTATCACAATCATTCGGTAATTGTCCCAATCCCTGTGGGATCGATATTTTTATTACTTGACGACAACTGTGCACTTGCGGAAAATACACATCAAGTTTTTGGCGCCGTTGCCGGAGATTGGCACTCAATATTGAATTGAGCGTGATTTAGTTAATCTAGATTTCTGTTTTTGTTCCTATTCTTTGTGTCTGTTCTGAATTATTGTTTTGGGAGCCTCTCTTGTTGTTGCATGCACAGACTTAATAGGGAAATTCTTGATATTGATCCTGAGGTAGAGAGAACGTTCCTCGCTAGAAGACGATTTCAGCAACGTCAGGAAGACAATCTGACCTCCAACATGGCTGATCAGAACGAGAATAAACCTTTAAGGGATTATGCAGCACCTAGTACAAGGGGATTAAGATCGAGTATTAGAAGACCCCCTATTGAAGCGAACAATTTTGAATTAAAATCGGCTCTACTATCCATGGTCCAACAACATCAATTCGGAGGAGCACCCACTGAAGATCCAAATCTGCACTTGGAAGTATTTTTGGAATTTTGCGAAACTTTAAAACTGAATGGAGCCTCAGCTGATGCTATTAGATTGTGCTTGTTTCCTTTCTCATTGCGGGACAAAGCTAGAGCCTGGCTACACTCTCTTCCAGCAGATTGCATAACTACCTGGGATCAGCTGGAGCAAAGATTTTTAGACAAGTATTTTCCACCCAGCAAAACTGCAAGTCTTCGTCATCAAATCACTAATTTTGCGCAAAAGGATGGAGAAACATTATTTGAAGCATGGGACAGATTTAAGGGATTACTATAGCAATGCCCTCATCATGGGCTGGAGAAGTGACTCATTGTTCATACTTTCTACAATGGAATCTCATATGCTACTAAAGTTTCTCTTGATTCTGCTACAGAGGAGCTCTTATGAACAAAACATTGGATGAAGCTTTTGAGATCATCGAGAATGTGGCAATGAATTCTCACTAATGGGCTACAGAACGAGGATATCAAACTAAAATGCCAGGTAAGTTTGAGGTAAGTACCCTTGATCTACTCAGTGCAAAAGTCGATGCCTTAACTCAAAAGCTCGAACATTTTAATGTATTAGCTGTAAACTCATCTAATGTCACTTGCGAGATCTGTGGTGTAACAGGACATGTAGCGATGAATTGCCAAATCCTACACGCACCATTTGCAGGAGCTGGGATTGAGCAAGTAGATGCGCTAAATAATTTTAATCAGAAGCCTAATGGTGGCAACCCTTACTCAAACACGTACAATCCCGGTTGGAGGAATCATCCCAACTTTTCGTATAGAGCCAACCAAAATTCTTCTGGACAGAACAGTTTTGGAGCACCTTCGGGATTTCAACCAGGACCCAAGTCGAGCTTAGAAAAGATGATGGAAAATTTTATTACGTGTCAGGGGAAGATAAATGATGAATTTTGACAGCATATTGTAGAATCAAATCGGCAACATCAAAATAATACCGAGGCAATCAAGCAATTGGGAGGCAAGGTTGATAATTTGATTAATCACACAAGAATGCTGGAAAATCAAATTTCCCAAATTGCTAGCTCAGCATCAAGGACGCCGGGCAGATTTCCTGGAAATTCAAAAGTAAACCCAGCTGAGCATTGTAATTCTATAAGTTTGAGAAGTGGAAGGATTTTAGAAGGAGACAGAGCTCAACAAGCGGCCCCTATGCTAAAGGACACGAGCGTGTCAGAGTTGGAAGAAGACAGCAGCACACCTGGGATGAATAGAAAAGGAAGCCGACACACCCTGACCCAGGGCGTGTTGTTCAACACGCCTGAGGGAGAGAATGCCCACGAGCGTGTGTCAGCCGACACACCCGTGTCGGGTCACTCCAGCAGCCAACACGCCCAGCCTGTGCCGAACGACACAGGCATGTCGAATAAGGAACCAAGAACATATAAGCCCCCTATCCCGTTCCCTCAGAGGCTGATTAAGGAAAAATTGGATGAACAATTTGGTAAGTTCCTTGAGGTAATTAGGAAGCTATATATCAATATACCTTTTACAGAAGCTCTTCAACAAATGCCTACATACTCCAAGTTCTTGAAGGACATCTTAACCAATAAAAGAAAAGTCGAGGAGCATGTAATGGCTCTTCTTGAGAGGAGGCACTTTAATTAAGAACATGGTACCTCCCAAACTAAATGATCCAGGTAGGTTTTCTATCCCTTGCATAATTAATGACTCAAATTTTGATAAGGCTTTTTGCGATTTGGGCGCCAGTGTCAATCTGATACATCTTTCCATATGCAAGAAATTGGATTTGGGAGAAATGAAACTAACTACTATGGCCTTGCAGTTAGCCGATCGCTCCATTAGATATCCTTTGGGAATCTTAGAAGATGTACCAGTGCAGGTGGGAAATTTTATTATTCCTACAGATTTTGTAGTGCTTTACATGGATGAAGACCCATGCATTCCAGTCATTTTGGGGAGACCTTTCTTGGTTAATGCAGGGGCAATGATAGATGTCAAGAACCACAAACTCTCACTTGCATTTGGAAACGACAAAATTGAATTCGACCTTTCAAAAGCTTTTAAACAACCTTCTGTTTTTAATGTTTATTGTAGGATTGACAGTTTCCAGTCAATAGCACTAGAAGGAGCACCAGAACAAACTCATCTTAATAAGCTCGGAGGGGATTTTGAGGATAAAGAGCTGGAGATTTCCGACCACTCAGGTATGAATTTCTTGGCAAAAACTCTACTTATCCTATGATCATTAATGCTAATCTGAGCAATGCAGAGACCGAAAAATTGATTGAGGTATTGAAAACACATAAGAATGTCATTTGATACAAGATTGATGACATTAGGGGAATTAGTCCATCGGTTTGCATGCACAGAATTCTACTAGAATACAATTTTAAAACCTCTATAGAGCATCAAAGAAGGCTGAACCCAACCATGAAAGAGATAGTCAAGAAAGAGGTCATGAAATTTCTAGATGCAGGAATTATCTATCCAATATCCGATAGCGAATGGGTAAGTCCTGTCCATGTTGTTCCAAAGAAAGGGGGGTAACGGTAATAAGGAATGCTACGAATGAGTTAATCCCCACTAGAGCTGTTACGGGATGGAGAATGTGTATTGATTATAGGAAATTGAATAAGGAAACTAGAAAGGACCACTTTCCCATCCCATTTATTGACCAAATGCTAGACCGGTTGGCAAAACACTCACATTTCTATTACTTAGATGGATACTCCGATTTCTATCAAATCCCTATTTATCCTAATGACCAAGAGAAAACAACTTTCACCTGCCCATATGGTACTTTTGCTTTCAGGAGAATGCCTTTTGGACTATGCAATGCACCCGCCACTTTTCAGAGGTGTATGACTTCAATTTTTTCTGATATGATCGAGAATATAATGGAAGTATTCATGGATGATTTTTCTGTATATGGTGCAGATTTTGATATGTGTTTATCTAATTTGGTCAAGGTCTTGCAGAGATGCAAGGAAATGAATTTAATGCTTAATTGGGAGAAGTGCCACTTCATGGTGCGAGAAGGCATAGTACTTGGGCACCTAGTTTCACACCGTGGTATCGAGGTGGACATTGCTAAAACTGAAGTGATCAAGAAGTTGCCTCCTCCAACTGATGTCAAGGGAGTGCGTAGTTTCCTAGGACATGCAGGGTTCTACCGACGGTTCATCAAGGACTTCTCAAAAATTTCTAAGCCATTAACTAATTTGCTTGCTAAAGATGTTGTGTTTCACTTTGATAATCCTTGTCTTGATGCATTTTCCAGGTTAAAGGAAGCATTAACAACTGACCCAATAATGCAACCTCCAGATTGGAGTCTCCCTTTTGAAATTATGTGTGATGCAAGTGATTTTCTTTGTAGGCGGTGTTAGGACAAAGGAAGGATCGCAAGGTGTATGCAATCTACTACGCCAGTAAAACATTGGATGAAGCACAAATGAATTATGCTACCATAGAGAAGGAACTCTTGGCTATAGTATTTGCTTTCGACAAGTTCAGATCTTATATCATAGGGACCAAGGTGATAGTTTACACAGATCATGCAGCCATAAGATACTTGCTAAGTAAAAAGGAATCTAAGCCAAGACTTATCCGGTGGATACTTCTTCTATAAGAGTTTGACTTGGAAATCCGAGACAAGCAAGGAACGGAGAACGTAGTTGCAGACCATCTATTGAGGCTTCATCAAGAATCAAATGCGGGAAGAGCCAATGATCTTGCTATAAATGATTTCTTTCCGGATGAGCAGCTACTAGCGGTTAGAACAATCAAGGCTCCGTGGTATGCTGATTTTGCCAACTACCTAGCTTGCGGGATAATACCTTCTCACATGAGTTATCATCAGAGGAAGAAGTTCCTTTCGGATGTAAAGCATTATGTGTGGGACGAACCATTCCTGTTCAAGCAAGAGGCAGATGTTATATATCGAAGATGCGTATCCGAAGAAGAGATTGAGGATATATTGTATCACTGTCATTCTTCTGCATATGGAGGTCACACGAGCACAGACAAGACTGCGGCAAAGGTTTTGCAAGCAGGATTTTATTGGCCTCATATTTTTAGGGACTCTCGGAATTATTTGATGACTTGTGACCGCTGTCAAAGGAGCGGGAACGTATCAAGGAGACATGAGATGCCTCAAAATTCGATATTGGAAGTCAAATTGTTCGACGTCTGGGGAATTGACTATATGGGACCATTCCCTACTTCCTATAAAAATACCTATATACTGGTGGCAGTGGACTATGTGTCTAAATGGGTTGAGGCTCTACCATTCCCCTCTTGTGATGCAAAAACAGTTATTAAGCTCTTTAAGAGTATAATATTTCCAAGATTTGGAATACCGAGAGCAGTAATAAGTGATGGAGGCTCACACTTTATCGAAAGACAATTTGAAAGCCTTCTCAAGAGGTATGGAGTAACCCATAAACTAGCCTCACCATATCATCCACAAACGAGCGGGCAAGTAGAAGTTTCAAATAGGAAAATCAAGACTATCTTGGAGAAAACAGTATCAAGATCAAGGAAGGATTGGTCTTTAAGACTTGACGATGCTCTATGGGCCTATCGAACTGCCTACAAGGCACCCATTGGAATGACTCCGTTTCGATTAGTTTATGGAAAACCATGTCATCTTCCAATTGAAATAGAGCACAGGGCATATTGGGCAATTAAATGGCTTAATTTTGACCTGAAGAAAGTCGGAGAGAAAAGAAAACTGCAGCTAAATGAACTTGAAGAACTACGCCTTGATGCTTATGAACATGCAAGGTCTTACAAGGAGAAAATGAAGAGGTGGCATGACAAGAATATTATGCGCAGAGAATTCCATCAAGGAGACTTGGTATTACTATTCAACTCAAGATTGAAACTCTTTCCTGGGAAGCTGAAATCCAGATGGTCGGGGACATATCGAGTTGAAAAGGTTTATCCTCATGGAGCTATTGATATATCTAGTGAGTCTACAGGAATTTTCAAAGTAAATAGTCAAAGACTTAAGAGATACTTCGCAAACAATTCTGTTGAGCTGATTGGAGAAGAGGAGGGGCAGAGCACACTCCTCGAGCCATATCCCCAAAACTAGGGAGTAACTGAGGGGTCAAGCTAACGACCTTAAACAAGCGCTTCTTGGGAGGCAACCCAAGCTATTTTCATTTTTTTTAGTCATTTTAATTTATTTTATTTTTTATTCTATTTTTATTTTTTTCAGGTTTACAGGACACGACATGTTAAACGTGCCACTGCGTGCCAAATTGACACGACCCGCCTATGCTGAATGACACAGGCGTGTTGAGGTTACCCGAAGACAACACAGGTCGAGCGTGCTGTTGAGCATGCCCGTGTCGCACATTTCTCAACTGCGGCACGCCTGGGGAGGCCCGAGCACGCCTATGTCGCGCTTAAACGGGTCGGGTATTTGCGTAAGAGGATGCCCGACACGCCTATGTAGCGGATAGCCCTCTAAAGCCGGCCCGAGCACGCCCTAATCTTCCACTTGCGATACAAGCTTGAAGCAGCTGCCGTCGGTCTCTCTCGAGCAACCGAGGAGCTAACATGATGTCTCTCCCTCCCCAACGCCATGAGTAAGCAAGTGAAGACTAGAGGAGGAGCTTCTTCCTCTTCGGCAAAGGACAAGAGAAAGAGAAAAGCTCAGGACTTGGGTAACAATCCTCCTCCGACCTCCTGCCATCCATATGGAATTGTTTTTAGGGATGAGGTTATGAAGTCTAAATTCAGTAAGCTTGAAAAAAGGAAGTTAGTATCTACAAGAACTATAGACTTCTACACGTTGACCACCCTAGGGTTAAGAGATGACATAACTTGGTTGATCAATAGGATAGGCTGGACCGAATTTATCACGCACCATCATCTTACTTACCCTAGCATCACTCTTGAATTCCTTAGCTCCCTGTCTGCTGAAATACTGCAAGGAAAGGATTGTGAGGAAGGAAAAATAAAATTTAGATTAATGAACCATGAGTTTACCCTTTCTTTAAGTGATTTTAATACGATATTTGATTTTCCTAATGGAGGGGAGAGGCAAATTCATAGACATTTTATTGATCATCAATTTTGGAGATTAATTTCTGATGACCCTCGCCCTTATGATGCATCTAGGTCTAAATCATTTAACATCCCTAATTAAATGGCTTAATTTTGACCTGAAGAAAGACGGAGAGAAAAGAAAACTGCAGCTAAATGAACTTGAAGAACTACGCCTTGATGCTTATGAACATGCAAGGTCTTACAAGGAGAAAATGAAGAGGTGGCATGACAAGAATATTATGCGCAGAGAATTCCATCAAGGAGACTTGGTATTACTATTCAACTCAAGATTGAAACTCTTTCCTGGGAAGCTGAAATCCAGATGGTCGGGGACATATCGAGTTGAAAAGGTTTATCCTCATGGAGCTATTGATATATCTAGTGAGTCTACAGGAATTTTCAAAGTAAATAGTCAAAGACTTAAGAGATACTTCGCAAACAATTCATTGAGTGATTGGAGAAGAGGAGGCGAGCGAGCACTCCTCGAGCCATATCCCCAAAACTAGGAGTGGAATCGAGGGTCAAGCTAACGACCTTAAACAAGCGCTTCTTGGGAGGCAACCCAAGCTATTTTCATTTTTAGTCATTTTAATTTATTTTATTTTTATTCTATTTTTATTTTTTCAGGTTTACAGGACGACATGTTAAAGCGTGCCCATGCGTGCCAAATTGACCACGACACGCCTATCTTTGAATGACACAGCGTGTTGAGGTTACGAAGACAACCGCAGTCGAGCGTCTTCTTGAGCATGCCCGTGTCGCACATTTCTCAAGCTGCGGCTTGCGCTGGGAGGCAGCACGCCTATGTCGCTTAAGCGGGTCGGGTATTTGCGTAAGAGGATGCCCGACACGCCTATGTAGCGGATAGCCCTCTAAAGCCGGCCCGAGCACGCCCTAATCTTCCACTTGCGATACAAGCTTGAAGCAGCTGCCGTCGGTCTCTCTCGAGCAACCGAGGAGCTAACATGATGTCTCTCCCTCCCCAACGCCATGAGTAATCAAGTGAAGACTAGAGGAGGAGCTTCTTCCTCTTCGGCAAAGGACAAGAGAAAGAGAAAAGCTCAGGACTTGGGTAACAATCCTCCTCCGACCTCCTGCCATCCATATGGAATTGTTTTTAGGGATGAGGTTATGAAGTCTAAATTCAGTAAGCTTGAAAAAAGGAAGTTAGTATCTACAAGAACTATAGACTTCTACACGTTGACCACCCTAGGGTTAAGAGATGACATAACTTGGTTGATCAATAGGATAGGCTGGACCGAATTTATCACGCACCATCATCTTACTTACCCTAGCATCACTCTTGAATTCCTTAGCTCCCTGTCTGCTGAAATACTGCAAGGAAAGGATTGTGAGGAAGGAAAAATAAAATTTAGATTAATGAACCATGAGTTTACCCTTTCTTTAAGTGATTTTAATACGATATTTGATTTTCCTAATGGAGGGGAGAGGCAAATTCATAGACATTTTATTGATCATCAATTTTGGAGATTAATTTCTGATGACCCTCGCCCTTATGATGCATCTAGGTCTAAATCATTTAACATCCCTAATCCTACTTTTCGTTATCTCCTTAGGTTTATGGCTAATACAATCTCTGGAAGATATGATAGTGCAGGGGTGGCTAGGCAGAGTGAGTTACAGTTTTTATGGGCCATGCTAAATGAAGTTAATATTGATTCTGGAGCCCATATGATTAGACATTTAGTTAAGGTTAGTAATAGCCCATCCGGGGTTATAGTCATAGGTGGTATTATCACTAGGATTGCTGTGGCCTTAGGATGTGAATTGGATGACCTTGAATATTGTCCTGCTAGCCCTAGATTGGATTTGGATGCTTGTATAAATATGAAGATGATTGAGGCATTCGACGAGGGGTATCGTTTGGTGTTAAGAAATGGAATTAAAATCCCTCTTCCAAACCACTCGACGGATAGTATCGTAATTCATCCAATTGGCTTTTTAGAGATGTCCAGGAACCCTTTCCTACCCCCACTGCCCATGCTCCATCACCCCCTCCTAGGGAGCCATCTCACATAGCCCCTGAGCCGTCACATTCGACTCCTGAACCCCCACGATTTCCTACTGACAATGTTTCTGTAGGGTACTCTTCTTTTGATTTTTCAGGATTCCGATCATCATTCGAAGCTTTCAGGGTCGAGCATACCTCGCACATAGGTATGTGGGATCGGTATGCCCAAGCTACAGAGGAGCACCATCGTATGGTGACACAACATTTGGATAGGGCAGTTGATTTTTACAGGGAGGCGTGAGTTTTTCACTGCTGAGTCCGCCCGGAGGGAAGATGATGATAGATTTCGACAGGAGTCCTGGGAGTTTTACCAGGAGCAGCGACGTAGGTGGGCGGAGGAGGATGCTAGTAGCGAGGACGATGACCATTGACCGCCTTGAACTATTTTGTGAGTTTCGATGCACATCCTTTACTCACGATCTTTGTCTCTACTTAGATTTTTAGTTTGGTTAGTGCTATTTTTTTTGCATCTTTTCATATATCATAACATTGCATTTTTATATCATCTAGCGTAATACAACTGAACATTGGTCGGATCATGATATTCCTTTTTGCCTATTCGATAAGAGCCCTATTTCACTTCTAACACGGTCTATAGGTCTGAGGTATCCAAAAAAGGATTTAAATCCCCCATATCGGACGAGCACTCGATTTTCCATTGAAGACTTGCATGATTTGGTTCTTGGAGAAACACTTTCCTAGAAGTATTGAAAAAAATGGTATTGTTTTCAAGCACCCCTTTGAGACCAAGTAGTTCTTTGGGAAACACTTAAAAGGTGCCTTTGAGACTAACTAGTTCGGGAAATGCTCTCTATAAATTCCTTTCCTTCTCTCTTCTTAGAAAGTGCTCCTTTGAGACCTTTTGATGATAGGTAAGGATGATCCATGCATTAAGGCAGGTAAGTGCCTCTATGCCGGAAATAAGAATGCTCTACGATAGAAGGGATGTCAAGTCCGGATTGGTATCCAATGACTTTAGTCCAACTTTTCACGTGCACTATATAGGGATCTTTCAAGCTTGGCAACTAGGAATGATTTGAAAAGATTAAGATCAGATTGTATACCTCTGGATGGTGCCTAGCATTTCCACAATTAAGTTGTATTTTGAGTTTTCTTTGCTTGAGGACAAGCAAAAGTTTAGAACTAGGGGATTTTGATGTGTGTAAATCATGCTATATTTTCACTACTCCATTTGCATGCATTTTATCTCATTTCATGTCCTAGGCATTTATTTTATCATGATTTAGTTAAGTTTAGCATATTTTGGACAAAGAGACTGCTTTTGGGTGTTTTTCGTGTTAACAGGGCAAAGAAGCAGGCGTATCAAAACAACACAGGTGTGTCATCAGTGACATGTCTGTGTCAGGAGTTCCAGCGCTCAACACGCCCCAGTTCAGCCTTCGACACGCCCTAGTTCAGCCTTCGACATGCCCCAGTTCAGCCTTCGACATGCCCCAATTCAAGCGCAACACGCTCGGTGGGAAGCCCGCGACACGCCTGTGCCCTCATTTGGCACGGGCGTGTTGGCTTGATTCCATATTTCCTTTTCCGCGATCTTCGTCTCAATTAAAGGAAAATCTTTTACCTTAATTAAAGAGGAGGCCAAGGCTATAAAAGAGGAGATATTCTAACCCTAAAGGGGAGGACGGCGGGTGGTCAAAAGGACGACAGAAGAAGGAGGAGAAGGAAGGAGTCAACGACAGAGGAACACAGATGGCACTAAGTATCGTAATTTCTTTCTCTAACAATTCTTGCCAGACTATGGAGTAGTGTCTTGTAATCTTAGGATGGGGGAGTAGCCCTTGACGATTTATGATGGATGATGTAATCTATACTACTTGAATTATTGTTTGTTTTGATCTGGTTTTTGGATTCTTATTAATAAACCTAAGGAGCTAAAGGGAAGTACCTAACAGTGAACCCAAGTTCCCGAAACCCAGAACCAATTAGGGATTAACTCCTGCCAAGTAGCGGTAGTGTATCTATGAGGGCTTGCGGGGGTCTCGTGACAGGTCCCCTTAGCTGATTATGGTCCCATGTGCAAACTTACCGTGAAAAGGAAATTTAGACTCTAAAGGAACTCTTATGGACTTAATGGATCTATCAAATCCAGTTTTTACCAAGTAATGGAGGTAAGACTAGGGAGGTTTGCGGGGGTCTCGTGACAGGTCCCCTTAGCTGATTATGATTTCCTACACTCGAATACCGTGACAGGTAAATTGAGTTTGATAGGTACAGTTAGCGTAGACCTCGAAAGGGGTCGTTGATTTACCTTAGGATAGGTTCCATCAAAACAACTCTAATAGGGGTAGGAAAGAATTAAATCACCTTATAAATCGTCGACGTGGTGAAACCCATATCCTGAGATTCTCCTCAACTATTGACTTTTAGCTCGTTCTTCTCATTCGTTGTTCTTGACTGCTCAGTGTCTTTGCTTAATCCATAAATTGATTGACTAGATAACTTGGTATCACGATCATTCGGTAATTCTCTCAATTCCTGTGGGATCGATATTTTTATTACTTGACGACAACCGTGCACTTGCAGAAAATACACATCAACATACATCAAAAAGGTTCTCCCAAGTAGGTCAATGTCTCATATCCCAATGAGATCTTACAATCTCCCCCTTGGTCTAAAGACACCTAGGATGCCTACAATCTTCCTAGTGATAAGTCCCATATTACTTAAGAGAGGCACTCCTATGAACTCTCCCAATTTCTAAATTGGACATCTCAAATTCCCATTTCTCCCCCTCATGAGGAAAAATAACATCCATCATCCCATGATAGATACCTCCCCCTAAAGGCTTGCTCCCCCTTGACCATTGCACCAACAATATTCTTGGAAAGTCCCTAAGCCTATAGGAACACTAAACCATCAAAAATGAGGTTAAAAGTTCAACATTGAACTTTCCCACACCTTAAAATTGATAAATCACCCTAACAACTCTCCTAATTTATATCCAATGGATTTTCACCCTTTCTAATATTTTTCAAAGCATATCCTAGGGTTATAAGTGGTTAGGGAACCCTAACATAGCTGAAACATGGGCTAAACATCTTTGTTTACCCAAAATCAGCCTATCAATCGACTCTTCCATAGAATAGTCGACTGAAATCACTATCAGTCGACTGATAAACTGTAACAGTCGACTGATCCTTGATTTTAAGAAATCAGGTTTTCAAAAATGAAGTTTGAAAATGCATAAGTAAATATACGTATTTCGAAAAATTTTGAAATTTCATAGCATATTACTTACATGGAATATAATGGGTGAAAAATAGTTTGAAAATAAAATACCCATTAAAATAGGAGATTGATACAAAGTTCAAAAACCATTAAAACTTTAATATTTTTTATCTACTTTGTATCAACTTCTTCAATGATGATGCTATCAAAAGATAGACCTCACCAAGGTTTTCTAAAAGAATTTTAAAATGGTTTTGAAAACCTATTTTGAACTATGGACTGTTGGCTAGATGTACATAACTTGTACATTAGCTTTCCTCATGATCCATATTTATGATTGAAATAAGTTTAAGTTCATCTAGATGCAACATCTATGCACCTTGAACTTAACTTATTTTCCTAACATCTCACATGTATCTAGGGTGTATAAAACACACACAAGTCAATATGATTGTGAGATGTGGAATTAGGGTTACTATGACTTCATGCATTTTCTAGGCAACTCTATTTGATTCCCTTATACATGGGACTTCAAATCATACCATTGTCCTTAAATCAATTTTATTAATGCATGAATGATCATGGAATAAATGATAACATGAATAAGCATGGCCAATGATCATGATGTCATGGCATATAAATAGGCTCTAAACATGAACATGACATAGAAAGTAACCCTAAGCAATATCATAACATTTTATATAATGAAAAGTAGATATGATGTCATGACATGACAAAATAGAGTATATAAACACATTAACACCCACACAATCAGACAAAGACACATGATTTTCAATAAACAAAATATTTCATTCAAATATAAATTCAGTTTTACAAGTAAAATAGATGTCTAAAAAGCTCTCAACCTCACTACGAAAATAAAAATAAGATCCCTAATCTGTGCCTAGTTATCATTCTTGGAGCCATCTCTTGGAGGTGGTGGAGGCTGCTGACCTAGGGTCCAGGTCCACATAATCTCATATATATCAATTTGGTGCTGCTCCATTCATCTCTGGCACTGCTCTATCCGGCTGAGCTACTGACCCAACTCCTGACCCATGGAGGACATGCGATCGACCATGGCGGACTGCTCTAGACTAAGCTTCGTCCAAATCGTGCCAGCTTCCTCATAAAACTCCTCGAAGCGAGTCTCCAAGCATGTGACCCGTGTCGAGGGACTCTCTGAAGAAGCATCAGATAACATCTGGTCATCCTCCTCAGCAGTGGGCCCCTCATGTGCGGTCATGGGATCTCCAGCCTCTATAGCTGGCTCCTCATGCCCCATGGGCTGAGGCTGAGCCACCCACTCCATTTGTCCAGGGCCAGTCCGCATCCTAGCCAGTGTAAAGTTCCGCACCATGATGCGGTCGTATGTGTCTAAGAGCGGCCTCAGTGATCCCCTAGATATGTTAATGCCGATGGACTCTAACCATGCTGTAATGACATGTCCAAATGGAATATGAACTTTCCCCTGTACAGGGGTCACAAAATGGGCAATGCAATGAAATATGTTCAATGCAATGTTTATGTCCAACTGATGACGCATGACATACATAAGAAAAAGATGGGGAAGCCGGATCTTGGCTTGACCCCGAGTCACAATCGGAAGGATGCACCCAACAATGACTTTGTAAAGAACATTGTCAGGTGAAGATAATTCATTGATAGGAAATAGATTTTAGGATGGTTGACGAGGATGAAGAAAGAAATGCCGATGCATGGACTCTAATGATACATGGTCAAATGGAGCAGGAAGAGGTGCATTAAAGGAAGGGTAAAACACGAAAGTGTCATCCGATGCCCAACACTCCAGGAACTCATGCAAACTCGCAGGAGTGAACTCCAAGTCGCATTTTGCAATGCGAGTGGTGTAGGTCGGGCTATCGTCGACCTTCCTCAAATTTTGGTAAAACTCCTTGAGAAGATCATCGTTTATGGATGCGTACAAAAGATGACCTTCATCAACTGATAATGCCATACAATTTGAAGGACATCGCCACAGTAGGTTCTAAAGAATCGCTTGTCCAAGTACCTAACCGGCATCAGTTGTTATGCGAGCGACCCAACTTCACTAGACTCACCCCTATGTTGTTTTCTACATGACTACAATGAATGTAATGCAATGCAGTGTGATGACACAAATAACATGGTTAGATCAAAATGTGGTATATGTAAAAAGATGGGGTTTAAGGTTTAGAGGTATACTTTGGTGCCATTGTTGGGTTGAGGGCTATGAGGGACAAACTGAGTAGCCTATTTGCTAGAGAGGACGCTGGAGGAATGCCGGAAAGAAGGCCTCGTCGGAACCCTAACTCCGGTGGAGGAAAACGGAAGTAGGCACCATTAGCGTGATAGAAGGACTCAAACGATGAAAAATAGGGTAAGGTTCCAAACCTAAGGCCTTGAGTCGCCGGTGTGGACACAAGGAGGTCGGTCGGAGGTTTTGGGATCGATTGGAGAAGAAGTCGCGCGAGAAGAAGGCATGAAGAAGCCGAACCCTAGCGGTTCGGCCTTATAAAAATACGATGCCAGTCGATTGATGTGCCATATTAGTCGACTGTTAGCGATCCAGTGAACGGTTCACAAAGCTAGAAGTTGGTAGGCAACCGCTCGACACTCACGAAGCTTCTTTGAGCTATAGTAGCATCGATCCAACTATTATGGGTCATCGACCGATGTGACAAGCACTCATCGGGTGGTCACCATTTATTGACTCTTTTGTCTCGAACAGCGGTAACATTAGTCTTGTTGTGGATCTTGATCCAAGCGATGGATAATCGGCAGTCGGAAGTAGCACTCATCGTTGATCTCAGATGTCGTACTACTGATGTTATCAATCATTGATTATGCTGTGATTGGTGATATCTGATTTTCAGTTCTGAAATTAAGTGAATTTCAATTTCTTCACTCAATTTGTTTCATTTTAACATGTTTAGGCATGTATATCAAATATATTAGTGTTATGCCTGTGTTTATGTATTTGTTAATGTATTTTATTTCATTTTCACAAATATTAACATCCAAGAATTTTAAATCCTAGCATCTCATCCTTTCTAAGTGCTGAAATACACAATCAAGGTGAATGATATATTTTGTGAGATGCAATACACCATAAATATACCTTCCATTCAAACATATAGTAAGACACATGAAGCATGGCAAGTATGTGACATCAAGATATATAGTTCTTGAGTGTTAATCTTAAATGTAATTTCTAAACCTTAAGACAATTTTCTTGATACATGAATTCCCAAAGTGTGCCAAAACCCCAAATTGCACACTAATATCTCTAAGTCTAAATGTGCCAAGTTTAATCAATTTTTCACAATTCTCAAGGCTTATTGACACATCCTAAAATCTTTTAGAATTAACATTCAATCTTATTTCCAAGGTATCACATAACCTTGAAAATGCTACAAAGTGTTAACTTTACTATGGTTAGGTTAACTACCCACCAATTCTGAAGGGAGAATCTTCGCTTCCCACTTCGACTTGGTCGCTTGTGCATGGCGATCCTATCTACGTCCCCGGATTAAAAAAATTAATCCTTGATGAAGACGGATTACCCAAGCAACCGATCCATCATCATGCTATTCGATTAGAGTGGTCGCTTGAACAAACTTGTTATTCAAGCAACCTAACTCTTTTTCTTGATTAGCCACGGAATAGATGATGTACGGATTGTCGGTTTTTGTGTTTATCTTTGGGGTCCAAGTAAATTAACCATATACAATTACATACAAATTGCATAGAATAAGAAAGAAACTTAAACAAGAATTATACCTCTTGTTTATCTCTTGATCTTCTACCGTATATCCTATCCTCTTCTTGGACGTCATGTGGGTGATGATCTACTAAGAAACGAAGCCTCCTAGATCACATTCTTTCCTTCCTTGCTCGCTCCGAACAAAGGGAAGAATATCAAACATTTCTTCTCCTTTCTAGAACCGACCACTGAGCCACCAAAATTGGTTGTTGCTGCCGGCCAAGGAGAGGAAGAAGGAGAAGGCGCTGACCTTTTCCAATGGAGAAGGAACCGCTGACCCTAGGAGAAGGGAGAGGAGGTGGCGTCGGCCAAAACCCAAGGAAGAGAAGGAACCCTAGCGCCGGCCAAGAGAAAAGAGGAGAAACCTTAACTTGCACTCTTGTTGCCGCCGACCCAAACCCTAGCTCTTCTTATGTCTCACGCTAACTCCAAAACCCTAGCACTCTCGTTGTGTTATCTTGCCACCCAAGCCTCGAAACCTATTTATAGATTTCGCTCAAGCCTCCTTTTAATCGTGTCCGTTGGATCTAGGCTTCATGAGGGTTTTAATAGGCTATGATAGGGACCATGAGGAGGAGTTGGATCTTGGCCACCCAATGGATCCGACCCACATAAAATCTAATCCATTAATGATAATCCATTCCATTAGAGGATTATCATTGATCTACCTCACCAACCCCCATAAATAAATATGGCTCAACATTTTTATTGTACAAATATCTCCCTGTGTTTAAGATATCGAATGTTCGTTAATTAATTAATTTACTGACATTTAATTAATTAACATCTAACTCCATGAGTAGTACCACTCAACCTTATCATCATGCAGGACCAAGTCCACTCGTAGGATTTACATGATGATCCTTATGAGCTCCTCAAGGGGACATCATCATCCTAATATATAGGACACAGTTTCCTCTTATAATCAACGACGCACCATGTAAATAATATTATTTCTGAAGACCTATCGATTTAATCCATAAATCTCGCCCATTGGTAAATCAAAGAAATAAATATTAAGTACATGTGCCCGTTATTATATTGGGATTAAGAGCATGTACACCATAATATCCAAGGTCTGATTCAATCATGTAGTCAGCAATAAATTGAATCACCTCTAAGTCGGTCATGCTCAATACACACAAAGTGTACTAGTGTAATTCTGTGGTCAAGATAAACCAATACCAAATTACACTACAACCATGCCAATGGTTTGTCCAAAACCATCTTGGTTGTGAGCCTCTACTTATACTCTACAAGGAATTGATAATATGATCTTCTGTGTGACACTACACACCATGTTATCTACAATATAAAGTATCAGACAATATGCATAACTATAAATATGCAAACAATGATCATGTAATTCTTATTTCAAAAATAAAGATATTCATACAAAGGCTAGGCTTTCAGTATACATCCCAACAAATTCAAGTTAACACCCCTAACCCACTTAGCGTGATGGAATCACGCTCTTAGGAATCCAATATTTATTGGAGCTCCTTGGGTTAATTAGGTATTCACTAGGGATAACTTCCCTAGATACCCTTTTAATGACCCTCCTAGGCTTAGAAGCCTTGGTCATTTGGGTCTTATCATGGTTAACCTTAGGGATTGCCTACCTAGTAACCTTCTTAGTGGTCTTTCTAGGTTTCATGGAAACCTTAGCCACTAGACACTCACCATGGTAAATCCTAGGGATGACTTCCCTTGTGACCTTGGTTTTTCTAGACTTAGATTGAGTTCCATAATCAAATGGAACCCTATGGTAGGTCTCCTTGGGCTTAGGTTTGTAACCCAAATCTTTCTTGCCCTTAGGTGGACCTTGCTTTCTATACCCTAGGTTTTGACTCCTAGACCCTAGATTTTGACAATTTGACCATTTAATTTGATTTTGCATCTTTCTAAGGGTCTTCTCCATTTTCTCAAGTTTTGACCTCAAAATTTAATTTTCTAGCTCTAATTGTCCAATTTTTAAATTTTGATCTAATCTTTGGGCATTGTTCCATTTCTTAGGCATATGTCTACCCTTCTTAGGGTTAATACCTAAATGATCCTCTACCTTCTTAATAGTTTCACTAGATAGGATTTTTCTAGGGACATTAGTCCCAAATTTCTCCTTATTTTTAACATTATAACTTTTAGCCCCTAAACAATAAAATTTATTATTTTTAGCATGCTCTTTATGAAACATAGAAAGATTACTTCTAGCATACTTTTTCTTATTACTTAAAGAATGAGCATTATTTAAATTTACCTTAGGGTTTGCCTTAGAGGCTCCCCCTACATTTGATGCTCCTTCCTTTCTCCTAGGGCATTGACTTCTATAGTGCCCTCTTTGGTGACACTTGAAGTATACCACATTCTTCTTGCTCTTAATGGTGGCGACTCCGACATCCTTGTTCTTTTCTTGAGGTTTCGGTGCCGGTTGACTTTTCTTGACTTTCTTAGAGCAAGTGCCCATATTCCCTACACTCAAAACACATAATATGATTTTTATTTTTAATTGATGTCCTTGAGTTACCTAGGTCAATGGTGGTCGAAATTGGTTCTTCATCTTCTTGACCGGAGGTAGATGGTTCCTCTTGAGTTGGTCTCCGGTATTGAAGATGACCTAGTCTCCTCCCCCTCAATCCTAGAGGTGGAGGCTTCTTGTGCTTCTTCTTCCTCCTCGGATGTAGACTCTCTCTCAAACTCCAAATCCTCACTTTCTTGTGAGGATGATGAACTTGCTTCGTCGGCCTCCTCCTCTTCTTGAGCCGGTGAACATTCTTTGGCTTCTTGTGATTGTTCTTTGTTTGAGGCCGGCGATGATCCTTCATGAAGCTTTGCTAATTTGCTCCAAAGCTCCTTGGCATTTTAATATTCACCTAGTCTAGACAAAACATTATTAGGTATCAAATCTTCTAAAAGTTTTGTTACCTTGACTTCGGTTTTGAACTTTAGGCGTTGCCCTTGGGTCCACTTCTTCAACTTTAGAACATTTCCCTTCTTATCCCTAGGGGGTTCAAAGCCTTTCATGATGATGAACCAATCTTTTATGTCCATCATCAAGAATGTCTCCATTCTCGCCCTCCATGCCAGAAAATCCTCTTGGTCATATGGTGGCGGTATGTTAATGTCTCATCCTAATTTTCCTTCAAATTCCATCTTGTTCCCTCTAGCATCTTTGCTCTTAGTTGTTAATCTGTAGAAGAGCCCCGGGCTCTGATATCAATTGTAGGAATGTTCGTGACCGTTAGAGGAGGGAGGGGGGGTGAATAGTGCATTTTCATCGTGGATGGAAATTGATCGTTTGTTTCTACAAATCGTGTTAGCACAGTAGAAATAATAATAACACGAATACAAATAACAGCAATCACAAGATCAATACCAAGATATAATGTGGTTTAGAACCGTATGGTTCATACTCCACAGATTGGGCTCAAAAGCCCTAGCGATGCAAACACACACCACTAATCACAAATACTCCTTCTTGACAATAAGTCGGAGGTGGAGAAACCTCTTACAGTGATTACAAAAGTAATATAACAAATGCAAGCTAATACAAGTATGAAATACACTACAAGTAAAGGAAAAATACTTTACAAAGAGCTTTTGATTGCTTACTTGTTTGGTTGCTTGAGCTGCACTTGGAGAGCCTAAAATACATCAGCAAATCGCCCCAAATAGCCCTAGTAACCGCTGCCAAAAATCCTCCCTTCGTGCTCCTTTTAAACCTATAACTCGGGCTGATTTTCGCCTAGCAGTTGACTGATCGGGACCATCAGTCGATTGCTTGTGTAGCCATTGTCTCACAACAGCATGAGCCACGTTGGATAAGTTCCAACGGATAGACCATCAGTCGACTGATCATGCCCATCAGTATGACTCAATTAGTCGAGTGCTTGGGCTAATTACTCGATTAGAGAGCTTACTATGCTCAAATTCCCGACCAGCAATCGACTGCTCAGGCCATTAGTCGACTGCCCAATGCTGGTAGTCGATTACTAGGCCAATTCCAGTAGTCAAACTCTAGTCAACTCCCATTAGTGGACTGACCATAGTCCCAATCGACTGATATACCTTAAACATGAGATTTAAACCCAAGTATGGTGCCCCCATACTTGCTAGACCACCCTTAGCCTAGACCTAAGCCTTCTAGCCACCTCCGTCAGTCTCACGCTTATCGGATCCCTCCAAGTCATCCATGACTTGTTCATCCATACGCTAGCCTTTAGGTGCTTCGATCGGCTATGTCATGCTCAGTTGATCTATACCGCCAAAACACATTGGACTTACACTGCCAAGACTCCGCTTGGACTTTACGCTGCCAACCATTGAATTTATGCTGCCAAGACTTCACCCTTGGACTTTACGCTGCCAATATTCCCCTTGGACTTCTCAATTGCCAAGACTCAAGCTTGGACTTTCTCTTGCCAACCCATGTTGGACTTTCCACGCCAAGACCCATGCTTGGACTTTCCTTGCCGAGACCCATGCTTGGACTTTCTTTGCCAACCCATGTTGAACTTTCCATGCCAAAACTCAAGCTTGGACTTTTCATGTCAAGTACACAAGACTTGGACTTCTCTCATGACAATGGTCAAACCATCGTCAAACATCAAGTATGACCTAGGTCGATTGCATCAGCAATCTCCCCAATACATGTCAGACATAATGTCAAACATCAAAACACTACTCGAGTCAAACTTGAGTATAGTCAATCGTGACCTGGGCCGATTGCACTAACAGAAGGTCCTTAGAAACCTTATAGACATCAACCATAGATTCTCACAAGATAGTCCTAGGGAATGCATTTAGAGCATACCTTATTAGATCCTAGTTTTAGACCTTCTGTTTGATCGAGTGTAGGTTATTGACGATATCTTGTATGCGAGCATGTAATTGGGTTGCCTTCTTGTGTTCCTGTATCTTAAGATTATACAATTTATTAAATAATAAATCACGTTTACATACCTTAGCGTTGTTAGTTCCTTCGTGTAGCTTTACGAGCTTATTCCATAGGTCCTTCGCACTAATGAAGGGGCCGACGTGGTTGAGCTCCTCTTTGGACAAGCCACATTGTAGAATTTGGGTAGCCTTGGCATCGACTTCCACTTGTATTTTCATGGCATTCGTCCATTGATCGTAATCCAACGATTCACCAACTTCATTAGTAGGAAGTGTGAACCCGGTTTGGATTACGATCCACATCTCTATTTGAGTTTTTAAAAAGCACTCCATCCGACCCTTCTAGTAACGGAAGTCATCTCTGTTGTAAAACGGAGGTCGGGCAGTGCTAAACCCTTTGAGTTGGGTCATTTAGAAAAAAAGGAAACACCTCGCAATGACAAAAACAAAAAGAAGGTACCAAGACTTTCGTCTTGGATTAGTAGTGCGGAAGTAAGGAAATTAACAAAATTAAAAGTCTTAAAGCTTCGAATCAAAAAACCAAATATGAAAAGAAAATTTAAAAATGATTGCTAGATTGGTGGTTGTACTAAATCGTAGCGCCCCCACTCTGATACCAATTGTTGGATCGTGAAAGAGCGCTAGAGGGGGGGGGGGGTGAATAGCACAAAATAATCTTTTCGTTTCGTTCGATATAAAACATGAGTAGCAATAGAAAATAAATAAGAAAATTTTATTTTTACTTGATTCATAGCCTACTGGCTGCTAATCCAAGGCCCTAACAGTCCTAGACCGCATATAGAGGGCAATTCGCTAAAACATTGCTCCTCGTTAGAGGTAGGAGTTGACGATTACAAAGATATGATAAAACTCGAGGTAGAAAGACAAAGCCCTCTCTTCTCGTTACGATAAAAGATCGGAAATACAAACTTAAGTACAAGCAATCTAAAATGACAACTTAAGATGTTATCAACGACTAAGGTGATGGAGGTTGAGCTCGAGTCGTCGGCGTGTTGTCGGAGAGTCGCGACGTTGCGGGAGCACTTTGAAAGCTTTGGAATGATGAAATGGTGAAGAACACTCTTTCTTTTATAGCCTATGAGAACCCTAAACGTTGAGCTCAAGTCTTATCTTCAAAGGCCACCTCACCCTAAGATAAGGGGATGAGGTTTTGACTCCTCGAGGCTGGATTTTGAACAGCAGTTGACTGCCACCCTTATCTATCGAACTGATGCCCAACAGTCGACTGCTACAAGCCATCAGTCTACTGTTGGTTAGGGTTTTCGATTGCATCAAGAGTTAGCTAAAAAATAATACAAAACTAAGTGTTTTCGACGGCCACCAACCATCCGATCTCGACATAGACCTTCCATGGGATGTCTTAGTCGGATCGTCGCCTAAGGACGTCCTCGTACCGAGGACTCGACCTTACTGACACTTACTCACACGAGCTTACCTCAAGCTTTACATTTGTAGCTTTTGCTTCCGGTCTCCACTTGATTTCTTTCGCTCCTTTCAAAGTCCTCCAGGTATCGCCCGACCACCACGGTTTCTCAATACGAGAACCTCCGGGTGTCACCGACCTTCAACTTAGCTTAGCATTCCTATACACTTGATTAAGCTCATGAGATAACAATATGAACTTAACTTTGTGTCTTTGCCATAATTAAAATATATGTTCAATTATCTAGTGCCCTTGCACCAATACGTCGCCCCTCTCACGGAACCACTATCTTTCCCGAGCCCGAGCCCGAGTTCAGTTCTTCTCTTTCGTACGTTGGAAAGAGTAGCTATCTCTTCTTCTGATATAGCAACTATTTCAAAAGCTAAGAGCTTTAGTCTAATATTATGGCATTGCATTGCCTTGGTTCACGTGATCAGATAGCTTTCGTGGGACTCTATCATCATCCCCACCTAGCGGGGGTACGGAATCACACTCCTAACTCTAGGGTAGCATACAGATTAGGATAGAAAAAGCAATGAAAGACTCAAAGACACATGATTCTTAGGGAAGAGTTTGAGCTCCCCGTTATCATCAGTTGATGCTTTTCCTCTTATCACAATGCCATATAAACACGTCATAAAGATAATCAAGACTCTATTGACCGAGAATAAAGACTCTAAAGACATTCATGCACTAATCGGATAATAAGTAAGTGAGACAGTCAAAGAGGGCTGAGTGAGACGGGCTCGACCGTGGGGTCTACACTGAATTTGCGATTTCGGCGGCAACGACGTATTAATTGAGACGGACTCGATGTGCCGACGTATTAATGGTTGCAAGGGGCAATGGGATTATTAGGATACAGAAATGAGTCACTTTGGCTAGAAAGTAATGAGCGCACTACTAGGGCTAGGGTTTAGGCATGATTTTGGTTAAGGAGCATGAGACTGATAATTTATAGTCTGAATCGGCTGTTCAGATAATATTTAAGAAGCCGAGAGTGAAAGAGATGAGGGAACGACTTAGCGAATGAAATGAAAAGTGGAAGGTAAGTATCAATATAAAGAGAGGCCTCTTTTCCGGCCACTCAGCGTGACTTTTCCTGTTAGTCAGTTAGTTCGTGTATGAAATATGGGCACCAACGTCTCGATCGTTAGGGAGGCAAAGTACGAGCACTCATCAGTGGGTCCTCCCCACTCGGGGGCAAGCAATTGAAGGGAGCGTAGGGGCCACGTTGCTGTCGGATCACTATAAAAATACATGAATTTAGCAACGAAATTTAGTGACGAAAATAATTTGTTGTAAATCTGTAATATATTTTGCGATGAATTTTCGAATTCGTCGCAAATTTGTAACGAAATTTGCAACAAAATTTTTTTTATTGCAAACTTATTACATTTCCAATAAATTTATTTTCGTCGCAAATTTACGATGAAAATGATATTTCGTGGCAAATTTGCGACGAAATGTCAAATTCGATGCAAAAGTTTGCAACGAATCTTGGATTCGTTGCCATTTTTGTAAGGAATCTAGGATTCGTTGCAATTTTTACGATAAATTTAGGAACGAAAGTTTTTCATCGGACAATTTCAATTATTTGGAAAAAATAACGGCGGGATAACTTTGCGACGAATTTTATATTCATCGCCAATTTGGCAACGATTTTTATTTTCGTCGCTAATTTTGCAAAGAAAAAATAAATTCGTCGCAAAATATTGCAACGAAATATGAATTCGTCACTGAATATGCAACGATTTAATAATTCGTTGCAAATTTTGCAACGAATATTAAATTAGTCGCAAAATTAGCGACGAATATTTCATTCGTTGCCAAATTTCTAATTATCAATATCCCTCACTTTCCCTTTCCCTTTCTCTTTTCATTTTCGTCGATCCAATCCCTCCGAAATCCCGGTACGTATCTCTTCCCTTTCTCCGCTCTTTCGGTCGGAGAAGATCCGACGTCCTCGATCCTGCCTGTCGCCGGCTGCGAGCACGTGGAGCACGCGTCGTGCTCGTGGCCGGCCGCCACGAGCACGATGGCTGACCGCGCGAGCTCGCACGTGCTCGCGCAGGAGGAGCTCACGATCCGCGCGGCGCGGCGAGCTCGACGCCGAGCGAGCGCGTCGAGCTCGCGCTGCGGCTCGCGCGCTCGCTTGGCCGCGAGTACACGCCGTGCTCGTGGCGTCGGCCGCTGGCAGCGAGCGAGCTCGCTGAGCACGCCGCGTGCACATCGTGGCGCGCGCGAGCTGCGCGAGCCGCGAGCACGCGCGAGCTCGCGGCCGCGAGCCGCGCGTGTGCTCGCGGGAGAGCTCGATCGCGAGCACGCGCGTCGTGCGGCGTGGCCGGAGCCGCTGCGCAGCGTCGTGCTCACGCCCGACCGCCGCGAGCTTCGCGGCGAGCCGCGTCGTGCTCGCGGCAGCCGGCGCAGCGTTCGCGGCCGGCGATTAGCCTGCCGTAGCGTCGGTGTCGCGGCGATCACGCAGCCGGGCTGGGGCGTCGTACATTTGGCGCGTAGGTGCTATGTGCCACGATCCGGCACACGACATCGGTGGCACGACGCTCGGTCAAAGACGGCATCGCGGCAGGCGGCGGCTACGGCACGGCGGCATGGCACGGTGGCACGACGCGGTGGCACGACACGGCGGCGGTGCCACGGTGCGGTTGCACGGCGGCGGTGGCACGACGGCGGTGGCACGATGCGGTTCCAGGCGCGTGGGTATTTCATCGACGTCCCTGGATCGGCACAACTATTGTGTTGACTTTAGATCACGCACAAAATATTAACATGTTATTTCAATTAAATTATATAATATAAATAAAAAATTAATGTTTTATTTTTCATCGATTTATCGTATTTCCATTTTTCAGGTGATCCGCGAGTTTGTAAAGTCTTCTGCTGGGAGCTCATCCATTCCGTCCATAGAGCAAGTATATTATATATTCTAAAATTTATAACATTATTATTTTATACTACATTAATGTTTAATTTTTTTGTATTTCTTCTCCTAAGATTTTATTATTTTTTTTTTCTTTTACGTTACTTTTTATAGGTTTCAAATTTTATGATAAATATCTATGTTGATCCATATATTTACAGGATATCATCAGTCTTTGAGAAGATGACCAGCAGTTTCTTATAACTTACAATTTTTTTCTTCATTTGATTTGTATCGCTATCTATATTTGGTATAATTCTATTAAACTTTCTTCTGACTTAGGCTTGGAATCATATCTAGTAACATGGCAGGAAGAGAATCTGTCAAAATTGTTTTAACTTCTTATGTCGTCCAGGATATAAGAGTCACTTTAGGACTACACAAGAAGTTAGAATAATTTTGGTAGATTCTTTTCATGTCATGTTACTAGATATGATTCTGAGTCTAAGCCAGAGAAAAGTTGAAGCTGAAATTTCGACTGAAGAAGTTAAGATATCACATATAGATAGGTAGGGATGCAAATCGAGCGAAGAAAAAAAATTATAAGTTATAAGATGTCAGAGAATTTTTTTGATATATTGGTAGATTATTTCGGCATCTAGTATTGCAGATAAAATATGGTAAGTTTTTTTCATATTATGCATTATACATTCGATGAATATGTGAATCTTTTTTACTTTATTATTCTAATAATTATGATTGATAGTTTTGACGTGACAGTTATAGATGGAATAGTGATGGACATGTGTATTCGGGCTCTTCCCCAGCTGCAGGATCTCTCCAATTGTTGAATTTTCTGGTTCTAGCTCCAACTACAAGATCTCCTTCTCCAGTTCCAGCAGAATCTTCAGTTCTTTAGCTGCAGGATCTCTTTCTCCATTAAAAATCAATTGTTGAGAGGAAATATACACGAGAGTTGAGCGTAGTTATGTTTCAATTTTATACCTAAATGTTTCTTGACTAGTACGGTTACATTCAATATTTTTGTATTATAAATTTCATACGATTAATAGTTTATTATTTGTACTGATGAATCATTTTGAATAATTAGATGTGTTTATCAAATTTGATATGTGAATTTTTATATATTGTTATATGTGTTTTGAATACAAATTGTAAAAATAGATAAAAATAATAAATTATATAATAGTATTTTTTTCATATTTTTTTAAATTATTTCATTTAAAATATATATTTTTAAAATCGCAATGCCACGATCGGAAAATCCACGATCGATGGAACATTATCGATCGATTTATGTAGCATCTTACGAATCTTGAAAATCCACCAATGATCGTGATGGAACATTATCGATCGATTTATCGTAGCACCATGAATCTTGGTAGCCAACTAACGGTCAGGCTGGTCAATACGCCACGATCGATGGTATTTTTCACGATCGGGATGAATATTTTGCAACGAATTTTTTATTTTCGTAGATTTGGCGAAAAAACATTTCGTCGCTAAATTTATTTTTATTCATGAAAATTTATTTATTAGATTTGGCGACGAAATTAATTATTCGTCGCCAAATTTGGCGACGAATAATTAATTTCGTCGTCAAATTTGGCGACGAATAGTTATTTTCGTCGTCAAATTTTTGCGTCGCAGATTTGGCGACGAATTATTTTTTTCGTCGCAAATTTGGCGACGAACTTAGTTTCGTCGCCAAATTTGGCGACGAATAATTATTTTCGTCGCCAAATTTAGCGACGAATTTTGCAACGAAAATTTGATTCATTGCAATTTTTGCGACGAATTTTTTGTTTTCGTTGCCAAATTTAACGACGAATTATTTCCAACGAAAAAAATTTCATTGCAAATAAATTTTGCAACGAATTTTTATTCAAAATTCGTTGTAAAATTTGTAGCCAAATACTTAATTTTTTGTAGTAGATTGAAGTTTATCCTTTCCCTCTTTTCCCCACCGAGTGCCGTCCGACCTTTTGAACTCAGCTCTTCATCTCTTTCTTCTGTTCACCTCTTCCTTGCCTTATGTGCCTATCTTCTTATTATATAAATCTTTCCTCGGAATCTCTGTTTCTTATCATTCTCTCTCCCAAATCCTGGGAGACTCGACCTCAATTGAACTATACTGGATTGACGGGCACCTGTTTAATTACTTGAATTTGAACGCGTACTTCAACATTTAATAAGTCCCATACGAGGGGGATTCTTAAGCTATTTCATTTACACCTAATGCAGCTCCAGTTTAAGTTAATTCTTTGCCGGTACTTTCTTTATTTTATTTGAAAAATGCTTGTCCGAGTTGAGTAATATGTTCTTTAATCCCCCTCAGTATGTTCATTCGGGTAGGGTTAGGAGGCCCATTGGTTGTGTTCACTCATGGCTCGGCTCAATCTTGATTCTCGTCGACTCTTTCTGTATGTAGAACATTGGCTCTAGCATCCAATGGGTGCACCTTCATTAAGTTTGAAAGAAGTGGCTTTGCTTTGTCCAAATTGTTTGACTGAGTTTGAATACGAAGAGGTGGATGAGTTAATGGCAGAAAGAATCAGTTCTAGACCAGGCGATGAGCTTGCAGTGGAAAGAGTGGTCACAGAGATGTTAAATAAACGAGGTTCACCTATTAATTATACAAGCCCCGAGGTGGAGACGGGTAGACATGCGACGGGTAGTGTATTTACGGATACTACTGAATTTCATTTCATTTAATTCAAGCAATTGCGTACTTACTACTTAATAGGAGGATGAATTTGACATCTCGACCGAAATCCTTTCACTTTAAAACCGCCCGTGACTCCAATTGGGGAGTGGCATAGGCACGAAGTACAGAAGTCAAGGGTGTCGATATCATAGAGGCTTAGTAGGGTGCATCGACCAGCCAAAATGATGGGCCAGGAGGACCAGAGATAAGCTCCGGACGTGGAGCAGTAGTAAGGATGCATCCTTGGTTAGAGGGCAATTCTAGGCGTCGATCCGGCCAAGACTTCCGGACGAATGGCGAAGTCGAGACCGGATAGTCAAAGGACTGTCACATTGTATGACATTATATATCTTTTGTGTTAATCTTGTATTGCAGGAATTCTCAAGTAACGATGCGACTAGAGGTGTCACCGTGTCATTGAAGCGATCAACTACAAAAGGATCGATCATGATGTCGCATTTAATCAACCCAGTGCACAAGATCAAAGAGATAGAGATCAATGCCGCCACCTCATGATAAGATAAGTCGCCACCTCAAGATAAGATCCACGAGTTTTGGATATGGATCGGGACAAATTCCAAGGCGACAATCTATAAAAGGAGGAGAGGACTCAAACCCATCAATCAATCGATGAACTCCTATGTGCATCGACTCTCCGCAATTCTTCGTGCTACAACGCTACTCCGAACGTTCATCTACTATAAGTTATTTTTCGGTATTCTTTACTTAATTATTATTTGCAAAGAGGAGAGGTAAGGTTGTTACCTCTTCCTCTACATCATTGTATTTGGTTGTCTCTTACCTCGAACAAGGAAGAGATTTTTAGTGCTTTGTCCTTCGGAAGAGATCAAGGATCACAGGGCCTTGGTGTTGGGAATCCTATGCGATAAATAATAAAATCCAGTGGAAAAAGGATCCCTTGAGCGATCCATATGAAAGAAAATTCATACAAAGTATAGATCAAAAAGGCCCTATCCTATAGAGTATATCTTTGATGTGTGTCCTTTGTCTATCCCGCTCGTCCACGGTTTGCCGGTTCTTAGTGCGATCAGAATGGCCGCGCCTCTACGGTATCCACACGAACACTATTATGGAGAAAGAGATGAAACCTTTGGTTGTGCTAGCAACCACACAAAAGCTCTCCACACAAGACTTTGGCCAAGAAGAAGGACGAAGGGAAAAAGGGATGCTTAGCTAAAATAAGATCACACACCCAAAAATGAAATCCACACCACATTCACGTTAAGCAAAAAAAGCTTATATTCCATTTGCATCCATTAAATCCCTTTTCATGCAACATTAATCTTTTGCATGCAACGTTTGAGAATCTTCATGTAATCCCATTTCATGCAATTAATCCATTTACATATAACATTAAGCATTAAATCTCATTTCATGCTTTAACCTTTTTGCATGCAACATTAACCTTTTGCATGCAACGTTTGAGAATCTTTATGAAATCCCATTTCATGCAATTAATCCATTTGCATGCATGATTAATCACCATTAATCATGCTAACCTTCTTCAATTGATTTTACTTGAGTCTAACTCAAATTAAATCAATTTGAGTCCAACTCAAGTTTGGCCAAGCAATGAGTCCAACTCATTCTAGTCCATTCAATTAACTAAGATTCATTTAGTCAAACAAAGATGATCCTATCTCCAAAATAACATGTTCATTGTGTGTGACCCTATAGGTTTTCGTAACGTTGACAATGTCTCTAAACCACTTTAGACGCATAAGCAATGAGCGACATCTATCAATGCATCATTTCTATCCAAGTTATGAAAATGTCATGATCCGAAAAATCTTTCTGTGGATACTATCTTGTATAACCTTGTCCTTCAATCCTTGATACTAGATTGATCAATGAGGCATAGACCGTGTCATCCTCTTATCAATATTTATGTTTCTTGATCCCCAAGTAGACTCACTCAAACAAATGAGCTCATTACCTCCTATTGACTCATTTGAGCATGACCATACATTTCGTGGTCCTACTCAATCAAGAGACCTAAAGACATCACTCCCATCATATGGGAGGGATAGATCCCATCTATATCACTCACATCCCTCCGCATAATTTGTTATATACCCAGTGATCACCTTTTATAGTCCACCCTGTTACGGGTGACGTTTGATGATACCAAAGTACATAACTCCTTATATAGGGAACCGTAGTGATTTAAGGTCTAAGGACTATTCATACTAATAGTCACATGAGAAAGTTTATGATACTCATATAACGATCCATGAAACTTTCTCATGGCGGATCATTTCAGTATATATTCTCTAGTATATACCCATGTGTCAATGTGATATCACAAATTCATGACCTGTGAGATCAAATCATCAATTGACCTACATGATAGTCTCAATGCATTAATATTGCTCTTGTATATTAATACTTGACTAGGAATATTTAAGAATAGTATTCTCCACAGCTTCTCACAATCAATTCTACCAATTGATATGCTATAGATAAAAACCTACTTTCTAGGGCATTACTATATTTATTCAGTTGGCACATGTATGAAGTAAATATAATAACCAAACTTTGCCTTTATTATTAATGAAGTATGATACATATGATCCCTAATCAATCATTTCATGATTGACACTAAGGGCTGACACTAACAATCTCCCACTAACACTAGTGCCAATTACTATAATCTCTAAGACCCAGTGACCTAGTATGACTATCATGCTTCCTCTGTTCCAAAGCCTTGGTGAAGGGATCTACAATGTTAGCATCAATATCTAATCTGCATATTCGCACATCTCCTTTATCGATGATCTCTCAAATGAGGTGATACTGCCATAGTATATGTTTGGAATGCTTGTGAGAATGAGATTCCTTAGCCTGTGCTATAGCCCCGTTGTTGTCACAATAAAGCTCTATAGGGCTCACGATGCTAGGAACTAACCAAGCTTAGAAACAAACTTCCTGATCCAAATAGCCTCCTTTGCCACATCAGAAGCAGCAATATACTCAGCCTCTGTAGTAGAATCCGCGATTGTGTCTTGCTTTGAACTCTTCCATCTCACAACACCACCATTAAACAAAAGACATACCTTGACTGCGATCTATAATCGTCCTTGTCCGTTTGGATGCTAGCATCGCTGTAACCCTTTACAACGAGCTCCTCATTGCCTCCAAATATCAAGAAATATTCTTTAGTTCTTCACAAGTACTAAGAATATTCTTGACGACTGTTTAGTGACTATCACCTGGATCTGACTGGTACCTGCTCATCATGCTTAAAGCATACGAGACATTAGGACGAGTGCATAACATGATGTACATAATAGACCCTATAGAAGATGCATAAGGGATTTGGTCCATACGTTCCCTTTCTTTCTTAGAAAAAGGGCATTGAGCCTTCGAAAGGCTCACACCATGTGACATTGGTAGAAATTCCTTCTTGGAATTCTGCATGGCAAAATATTTAAGCACCTTATCAATGTATGTACTCTGACTTAAGCCAAGCAATCTCTTAGATCTATCTCGTAGGTTGCTTCACCTAAGTCCTTCATTGAGAAATAATTCCCAAGCCAAGTCTTCATAGATTGCAGCGTAGGAATGTCGTTTCCAATAAGAAGTATGTCATCAACATAAAAGATAAGAAAGATAACTATGCTCCCACTAACCCTCTTGTAGACATAGAGTTCATTTTCATTCTTGATGAAACCAAACTATTTGATCACATCATCGAATCGAAGATTCCAACTTCTAGATGCTTGCTTTAAACCTTAAATGGTCCTTTGCAGCTTGCATACCTTGCCAGCTGCTTTGGATCTACAAAACCCTCAGGTTGTGTCATGTACACATCCTCGAGGAAGTTTCCATTCAAAAAGGTAGTTTTGACATCCATTTGCCAGATCTCATAATCGTGGTAAGCTGAAATAGTAAGCATGATCCGAATGGACTTAAGCATCACAACTGGTGAAAAAGTTTTATCATAGTCAATTCTATGAATCTATTTAAAACCTTTAGCTACCAATTACCCTTTATAGGTATGCATAAGACCATCCATGCCAGTCTTTCTCTTAAAGACCCACTTACACCCAATTGGTTTGACCCCTTCAGGTGGATCAACCAAAGTCCATACTTGGTTAGTGACATGGATTCTATTTCGGACCTCATGGCTTCTAGCCATCTCTCAGAATCTGGGCTCATCATAGCTTCCTGATAGAATGTAGGCTCGTTAAACTCAACAAGCATAACATCATCATTGTCAGACAAGAGAAATGAATATCTCTTAGCTTGACGACGTATCTTATCAGACCTGTGAAGAGGTTGGTCTACTTGAACAGGTTATTGCTCCACAACTTCTTGTGCAACAATCTCATCATCCACAACACTTTATGGTGCATGTTCAATTTCCATCTCAGTGCTATCTTTATCTTGAATTTCTTCAAGATGTATTTTAAACCCACTAGTTCTTCTAGAAATGAACTCTCTTTCTAGAAATACGTCATTTCTAGTGACAAACACTTTGCCTTATATTAGATTGTAGAAGTAATATCCTTTCATTTCCTTAGGATATCCTTCAAAGTAGCACTTGTCTGATTTGGGGCTTAGTTTGTCGGATACTTGACGTCGAACATAAGCCTCACAATCCCAAGTCTTCATAAAAGACATCTTGGGACTATTCCCAGTCCATATCGCATATGGTGTCTTTATGACTGCCTTAGATAGAACGCGATTAATTGTGAAAGCAACTGCCTCTAAAGCATATCCCCAAAAGAAAGAAGGAAGATTTGTGTGACTCATCTATTGGGATGCATACTGAAAGCCTAGCCTTTGTATGAACATCTTCATTTTGAAATAAGAATTACATGATCATTGTTTGCATTTTATATTTATGCACATTGTATGATAAGTTACATTATAGATAACATGGTGTGTGGTGTCGCATAGAAGATTATGTTATCAGTTTCTTGTAGAGTATAAGTAGAGGCTCACAACCAAGATGGTTTTGGACAAACCATTGGCATGGTTGTAGTGTGATTTGGTATTGGTTTATCTTGACCATAGAATTACACTAGTACACTTTGTGTGTATTGAGCAGGACCAATTTAGAGGTGATTCAATTTATACTGACTATATTATTGAATCGGACCTTAGATATTATAGTGTACATGCTCTTAATCCCAATATAATAATGGGCACATGTACTTAGTATTTATTTTTTTGATTTACCAATAGGCGAGATTTATGTGTTAAATCGATAGGCCTGGTAAGTTGAGAAATAATATTATTTATATGATGTGCCATTGATTATAGGAGGAAATCGTGTCCTATATACTAGGATGATGATGTGCCCTTGAGGAGCTCATAAGGTTCATCATGTAAATACTATAGGTAGACTTGGTCCAATATGATGATAAAGATGAGTGGTACTACTCATGGAGTTAGATATTAATTAATTAAATTATCAGTAATTTAATTAATTAATGGACATGCGATATCTTAAACACGGGAAGATATTATATACAAATAATATATGGAGCCCATATTTATTTATGGGGGTTAGTGAGGTAGATCAATGATAATCCTCTAGTGGAATGGATCATTATTAATGGATCGGGTTTTGTGTGGTTCGGATCCATTGGGTGGCCAAGATCCAACTCCTCCTCATGGTCCCTATTGTAGCCTATTATAAATATCTCATGAAGCCTAGATCTATATAAGAGAGGGAAGAGGCTTGGGCGAAAAAAAAAGGTGCTAGGGTTTCTGGAGTTGGCGTGAGAAGCTTGGGCGGTAAGAAGTGGTGGCTAGGGTATTGCTTCTCTCTTTGGGCGACAACCTAGGGTTTGATTCTAGAGGCCGACGACACAAGGAGGATTAGAGATCTATCCTTCTCTTCTTCTCCATTGTCGGCGCCTCCTCCCATCTCATTGTCGGCGCACCATCTTCTTCTCCAAGGGCCGGTAGTGCCACCTTCTCTCTCTCTCTCTTTTGGCCTGCGACAAAGCAAGGAGGAAAGAGTTCTTTCTTTCTTTGTCTTGGCCAGTCCATCTTCTCCCTCTCCTTAGGGCCGGTGGACACCAAGAACTTGGTACTTGGTGGTTGGCGCAAGCAAGGAGAAGAAGGGAGGTTTTGTTCTTCCCTTGTTCGAAGCGAGCAAGGAAGGGAAGACACGTAATCTATGAGGCTTCGACTCTTGGAAGATCATCGCCCACACGAAGTCCAAGAAGAGGATAAGAATACAATATAAGATCAAGAGATAGAACAAGAGGTATAATCTTGTTTAGTTTTTTTTTCTAGTTCCCTTGTAATTTGTATGTTATTGATTAACATGGACCCCGATGATAAACACAAAAACCAATGATTCGTACATCATCTATTCCGCGGCTAATCGAGGAAAAGAGTTAGGTTTCTTGAACAACAAGTTTGTTCATGTGACCACTCAAATTGAATAGCACGATGATGGATCGGTTGCTTGGGTAATCCATCTTCGTCCGGATTAATTTTTTTATTTGGAGACGTGTGATAGGATTGCCATGCACAAGCGATCAAAGCGGGAAGCAATTTTCCCTTTAAGTGGTATTAGAGCCACGGTTTTTGGTTTTGTGTGTTTTGGATTATGGTGTCTTTACACTAGTACACTTTGTGTGTATTGAGCATGACCGATTTAGAAGTGATTCAATTTATACTGACTATATAATTAAATCGGGCCTTAGATATTATAGTGTACATGCTCTTAATCCCGATATAATTATGGGCACATGTACTTAGTATTTATTTCTTTGATTTACCAATGGGCAAGATTTATGTGTTAAATTGATAGACGTGGTAAGTTGGGAAATAATATTATTTACATGGTGTGTCGTTGATTATAGAAGGAAACCGTGTCCTATATATTAGGATGATGATGTCCCCTTGAGGAGCTCATAAGGTTCATCATGTAAATCTTGTAGGTAGACTTGGTCCAACATGATGATAAGGATGAGTGATACTACTCATGGAGTTAGTTATTAATTAATTAAATTGTCAGTAATTTAATTAATTAATGAACATGTGATATCTTAAACACGGGAAGATATTTTGTACAAATAATATATGGAGCCCATATTTATTTATGGGGGTTGGTGAGGCAGATCAATGATAATCATCTAGTGGAATGGATCATCATTAATGGATCGGGTTTTGTGTGGTTTGGATCCATTGGGTGACCAAGATCCAACTCCTCCTCATGGTCCCTATTGTAGCCTATTATAAATACCTCATGAAGCCTAGATCTATATAAGAGAGGGAAGAGGCTTGGGTGGGGGAAAAAAAGGTGCTAGGGTTTTTGGAGTTGGTGTGAGAAGCTTGGGCGGCAAGAAGTGGTGGCTAGGGTTTTGCTTCTCTCTTTGGGCGGCAGCCTAGGGTTTGCTTCTAGAGGTTGGCGGCATAAGGAGGATTAGAGATCTATCCTTCTCTTCTTCTCCATTGTTGGCGCCTCCTCCCATCTCATTGCCAGCGCACCATCTTCTTCTTCAAGGGTCAGTAGTGCCACCTTCTCTCTCTCTCTCTTTTGGCTGACGACAAAGCAAGGAGGAAAGGGTTCTTTCTTCCTTTGTCTTGGCCGGTCCATCTTCTCCCTTTCCTTAGGGCTGGCGGACACCAAGAACTTGGTGCTTGGTGGTTGGCGCAAACAAGGAGAAGAAGGGAGGTTTTGTTCTTCCCTTGTTCGAAGCGAGCAAGGAAGGGAAGACACGTAATCTAGGAGGCTTCGACTCTTGGAGGATCGTCGCCCACACGACGTCCAAGAGGAGGATAGGAATACAATATAAGATCAAGAGATAAAACAAGAGGTATAATCTTGTTTAGTTTTGATTCTAGTTCTCTTGTAATTTGTATGTTATTGATTAACATGGACCCTGATGATAAACACAAAAATTGGTGATCCGTACATCATCTATTCCGCGACTAATCTAAGAGCAAACGGCTATGGTAAAGACACGTTAAATCCGTTGATGGTTGAGGCTTGACCAATAAGCCTAGCAGAGGTGAATAGGCCCACCCGAATGGCCTATCTAGTCCGTAGCAAACGGCTACGGTAAAGACAATGCAAACCCGTTGATGGTTGGTCACTTACCAAAAGTGACAAAGATGGAGGACTGACACGTGCGACTAGCTGAGAAGATAGAAATGGAAGGGAGGAAGTACACATGAAGCAAGGGAGGTGGAGGGATTGTATGCAGGGGCAAATCCAAGGCGCTGTACAAGTGAGTGATAAGCATTGGCTATGTAAACATGTGAGAGTTTGTATGCATGAGAGTTCAGGTACCCATGAGAGCACATGTACACCCCTATGGATGCATCTTAGATCTGACACATCGTCAGACATGACATGAGTGTGCACTCCAGGATTTTGTATAATTGTGCTTTTCTTGATGATATATATATTTACATTTCATCAAAAAATAAGAAAAGAGTTAGGTTGCTTGAACAAAAAGTTTGTTCATGCGACCACTCAAATCGAATAGCACGATGATAGATCAGTTGCTTGGGTAATCCATCTTCGTCCGAATTAATTTTTTTTATCTCGGGACGTGTGATAGGATCGCCATGCACAAGCGATCGAAGCAGGAAGCAATTTTTTTTTAAGTGGTATCAGAGCCATAGTTTCCGGTATTGTGTTTTGGATTCGGTTACTTTCTTGCATTTATCATATATTTTATGTCGGATAATAGTAGGATGTGCGTAGGCTAACTTTTTGCTTGCAGGCATAAGATCCAACTATTATGGCTATATGGATGTATGTGATTGTATGTGTGTGATTATAATTATTTATTTGAAACCTCGGGTTTGACGAGGCTAATTAGTATTTAATTTTTGTAATTAAATATGACACTATTAGCTGCTCATTTTAATTTACTTTCGATCTAGATATGTTGTCCACTCCTTCGTGGAGTATAGGATCGATGGATGTAAATTAAAATAGTTTATCTCGGCTCGGATCCCCTTATGGCTAGAGCATGGTAAAGGGATGAGCGGATGAGGTGGTGACACGACGGGAAGCATATTAGAAAACAAAAGCCATAATAGTTGGAAAATATTTTTTTTTCATATTTATTGCTTATTGTTTGATATGCATGTTGTGTGTTTGAGAAAATTCCTCAATTTTAAATTACTAAGTGGGAGAGGGATATTTTTAATTTCCGAGCCTCCATTACACTTTGACATGTTATGTGAACAAACTTGCGCGTTGGCTTTGAGTGTCTTTCTCCATATCGGATGAGTTTGTTTTGTGGATGAATAGGTCAAATATGATTATAGGAAATTATTTAGGAGCGTGTGTACTTCTCCATTGGAAGGCACATAATCCGAGATAATTGCCTTAGTATCGGGTAATGGTAAACGCTTATATGCAAATAAAAGTATCATCCCCATCAGAGTAACTGCTTTTATTTGTAGGGCCGAAGAGGATCCAACTATTAATTTTATTTGTCAAAAAGTAAGGTTGACAGGATAATAAAATTAATGGGTAAAACCTCCTATTACAAATGTAGAATTCGTATATGTCCACACTATCGTGACATACGATATTCTCGGTGTTTTGAGGTGTTGGTTGATTTTAAAATTTTATTGTTTAAGGAATCAATAAATTTTTGAAATCTAATGTTTTGATCACTGTGATTCTTAGGTTTTTTAAAATGGCTTTCAACCCACTTGTTGTGATTCTGAAAAAAAATAAACTTACTGGACCTAACTATGTTGATTGGAAAAGGAATATGAACATTGTCTTAACTGCTGAGGAGTACAAATATGTACTCTTCGAAGAGTGTCCTCTTAAGCCTACGGATGATTCTGGTGAAAAGGAGAAAGAGAGTTATAGGAAGTGGATCAAGGCTGATGAGATGGCACGTATTGCAACATCAGCATCAAGCCATGAATACTGCCTATGACATGATGCTCAATCTCAAGGAACTTTTCGGACACCACAATCGGGCTGCTAGGCAAGAAGCTATGAGAAACTTGATGACGACCACCATGGTTGAGGAAACATTCGTGAGGGATCATGTTCTCAAGATGATGGCTCATTTGAATGAGCTGGAAGTCCTTGGAGCGGAGATCGATGGGGAAACCCAAGTCGATAACCAATCTCTACCTAGGAGTTTTGAGAAGTTTCGCCTGAACTACAACATGAATAAGAGGTTGTATTCATTGGCGGAGCTTCTGACAGAACTCCAGGCGACAGAGGGGCTTTTTCGTCAGAGTTCTTAGGCTTTGGTTGCTCAGAAGGTTTTTACTTCTAAGACGAAAGGCAAGAAGAAGAAGAAACAAGGTGTAGAAAAGGCGACGAGAGGATCTCAGGGAGGAGTGAAGAAGCCGAAAGGCAAGTGCTTCACTTGTAAGCAGACTAGACATTGGAAGGCGGACTGTCCCAACCGCAAATAGAATAAAGGTATATCTTTTAGTCTAGTCATTGAAACATATTTAGCAGTGCTATCTACCGGTACCTAGTGTGTAGATATGGGAGCCACTGATCATGTCTGCAACTCTTTGTAGGGGTTCCAGGAAACCAGACGACTAGCTGAAGGGGAGATTACTGTCTATATGGGCAATGCTATGAAGGTGGAGGCTATTGCAGTGGGAGATGTTTATTTATCTTTTGATAGGAATAAAACTTTGGTTCTGAGAAATTGCCTTTATGTACCTTCATTTAGAAAGAATTTAATTTTAGTTTCTAAATTGTTTTTGGATGGATATTCTATTTCTTTTAATGATAGAGTTGTTATAAAAAGAAATAGGGAGATTATCTGTTCTGGTGCATTGGTAGGAAATTTATACACTCTTGAACTAAAAACTCCCACGATGCAAATAGAAATAAATAACTCATCTTCTAAATCTAATAAGAGAAAAGAATCTTCAAAAATGTACCAAACATATCTTTGGCATCTAAGGTTAGGTCACATTAACTTGAGTAGAATTTAAAGGTTGATAGCTGATGGACCTTTGGGTTCATTAGTGGTGGAAGATTTCCCAACCTGCGAATCTTGCTTGGAAGGTAAAATGACCAAGAGGCCTTTTAATACCAAGGGGTATAGAGCTAAAGATGTGTTGGAATTGGTTCATTCTGATTTGTGTGGTCCTATGTCTATCTAGGCTAGAGGTGGTTTTGAATATTTCGTCTCTTTTATAGACGATTATTCAAGATATGGATACATTTACTTGATGCGCCGCAAGTATGAATGCTTTGATAGGTTCAAAGAATTCAAGGCTGATGTGGAGAAATGTCAAGGTAAAAGTATCAAGACACTATGATCTGATCGTGGTGGTGAGTACCTCTTGGGAGAGTTTAGGAGTTACTTATCAGAGGTTGGGATTCAATCTCAACTGTCTGCACCTGGTACACCCCAGCAGAATGGTGTGGCGGAGCGAAGGAATAGGTCTCTTATGAAGATGGTTAGATCAATGATGAGTTATTCTGAGTTACCAGATTCATTCTGAGGGTATGCTCTGGATACAATAGTGTTTATTTTGAACTTGGTACCATCTAAATCAGTACCTTCTACTCCCACAGAATTGTGAACTAGGCGAAAGCCTAGTCTGAGACATATTCGGATTTGGGGTAGTTCAATATATGTGCTGAAGGGAGATGTTGGTAAGTTGGAATCTCATACATAAGTGCGTCTGTTCATAGGCTATGCTAGAGGAATGAAAGGTGGTTTGTTCTATAGTTATAGAGATCAGAGGGTGATCGTTAGCACAAATGTCCGATTTTTAGAAGAAGACTATGTGATAAACCACAAGCCCATGAGCAAGATTGTTCTAGAGGAGTTAAGAGGGGAAGTCCCTACTTTAGTACCAACGGTACAAGAGGACATACCACAAGTGACTGCACCGTGTGTCACAGAGGATACATAGGTGATACCTCATCGTAGTGGGAGGATTGTTAGACAACCTGAGAGATTTATGTTCTTGGGAGAATCTTCTGATTTGGTCCTTGGTGAACATGAACCTGATCCCTGGACATTTGATGAGGCAATCCAAGATAAAGATGCGGTATCTTGGAAAAGAGCGATGAATTCTGAGATAAAATCTATGGATTCAAATCAGGTCTGAGAGCTAGTAGAACCACCCAATGGTGTAAAAGCCATTGGATGTAAGTGGATCTACAAAAGAAAGAGAGGATCAGATGGGAAGGTAGAGACCTTCAAAGCAAGGCTTGTTGCGAAAGGGTATACTCAGAAAGAGGGTATCGATTATAAGGAGACCTTTTCGTCGATAGCCATGCTTAAGTCTATCCGGATTCTCTTATCTATTGCTGCTCATATGGATTATCAGGTTTGACAAATGGATGTCAAGACAACTTTCCTTAATGAAAATCTTGAAGAAAACATCTATATGAAGCAACCAGAGGGATTCATTGCAAAGGGAAAAGAGTATCTTGTGTGTAAGCTTAATCAGTCCATTTATGGATTGAAGCAAGCTTCGAGATCTTGGAACATCCGCTTTGATGAGGTAATCCAGTCATATGGATTTATTCAAAGTCCGAATGAGTCTTGTGTATATAAGAGATGTGATGGAAACATAGTGGTATTTCTTGTACTATACGTAGATAACATTTTGCTCATTGGCAACAATGTCAAAGTGTTATCAGACGTAAGGGTATGGTTGTCCAAACAATTTGATATGAAGGACTTGGGAGAAGTGAGACACATCCTTGGGATCAAGGTTATAAGGGATCGCAAGAAAAGGATGTTGTGCTTATCTCAAGCTTCATACATAGACACTATTTTAGCTCGTTTTAGCATGCATAACTCTAAGAAAGGTTTTCTACCTTTTAGGCATGAAGTACCTTTATCTATAGAGATGTGTCCTAGAACATCAAAGGAGATAGAGGAGATGAAGGCGGTTCCTTATGCTTCGACGGTGGGAAGTCTCATGTATGCTATGTTATGTACGAGGTCAGATATCTGCTTTGCCACGGGCATGGTTAGCAGATATCAGAGTAATCCAGGATAGGGACATTGGACTGTGGTAAAGCATATATTGAAGTACTTGAGAAGGACTAGGGATTATATGTTGGTATACCAGACAGATCAATTACTCCTTGTGGGTTACACAGATTCTGACTTCCAATCAGATAGGGATAACAGTAAGTCAACCTCGGGTTTTGTGTTTACTTTGGGAGGTAGAGCCATTATATGAAGGAGTGTCAAGCAAAAATGCATGGCGGACTCCACCATGGAAGCTGAGTATGTGACAACCTCTGAGGCAGCCAAAGAAGCTGTATGGCTAAGGAACTTCTTGATGGACTTGTATGTGATTCCTGGTTTGCCCAGAACTATCATAATTTATTGTGACAATAGTGGTGCAGTTGCAAACTCGAAGGAACCACGAGCCCATAAGGCAAGCAAACACATAGAGCACAAGTACCACCTGATACGAGAGATCGTAAAGCGAGGAGAAGTTGCTGTCGCCAAGATTGCATCAGAGGATAACCTGGCAGATCCTTTTACTAAGGCCCTTCTAGGGAGAGCTTTTGATAGGCATGTGGAGGGAATGGGAATCAGTTGTATGACAGTTTGATGGTAGCATAGTCTTTTAGTATAAGTGGGAGATTGTTGGGATGTATACTGAAAGTCTAGCCTTTGTATGACCATCTTCATTTTGAAATAAGAATCACATGATCATTGTTTGTATTTTATATTTATACATATTGTCTGATACGTTACATTATAGATAACATGGTGTATGGTATCACACAGAAGATCATGTTATCAGTTCCTTGTAGAGTATAAGTAGAGGCTCACAACCAAGATGGTTTTGGACAAACCATTGACATGGTTGTAGTGTGATTTGGTATTGGTTTATCTTGACCATAGAATTATACTAGTACACTTTGTGTGTATTGAGCATGACCGATTTAGAGGTGATTCAATTTATACTGACTATATAATTGAATCGGACCTCAGATATTATACTGTACATGCTCTTAATCCCGATATAATAACGGACACATGTACTTAGTATTTATTTCTTTGATTTACCAATGGCCGAGATTTATGTGTTAAATCGATAGGCGTGGTAAGTTGGGAAATAATATTATTTACATGGTGTGTCGTTGATTATAGGAGGAAACCATATCCTATACTAGGATGATGATGTCCCCTAGAGGAGCTTATAAGGTTCATTATATAAATCTTGCAGGTGGACTTGGTCCAACATGATGATAAGGATGAGTGGTACTACTCATGGAGTTAGATATTAATTAATTAAATTGTCAGTAATTTAATTAATTAATGAACATGCGATATCTTAAACATGGGGAGATATTTTGTACAAATAATATATGAAGCCCATATTTATTTATGGGGATTGGTGAGGTAGATCAATGATAATCCTCTAATGAAATGGATCATCATTAATGGATTGGGTTTTGTGTGGTTCGGATCCATTGGGTGGCTAAGATCCAACTCCTCCTCATAGTCCCTATTGTAGCCTATTATAAATACCTAATGAAGCCTAGATCTATATAAGAGAGGGAAGAGGCTTGGGCAGAAAAAAAAAGGTGCTAGGGTTTTTGGAGTTGGCGTGAGAAGCTTGGGCGGCAAGAAGTGGTGGCTAGGATTTTGCTTCTCTCTTTGGGCGGCAACCTAGGTTTTCTTCTAGAGGCTGGTGGCACAAGGAGGATTAGAGATCTATCCTTCTCTTCTTCTCCATTGCCGGTGCCTCCTCCCATCTCATTGCTAGTGCACCATCTTCTTCTCCAAGGGTCGGCAGTGCCACCTTCTCTCTCTCTCTTTTGGCCGGCGGCAAAGCAAGGAGGAAAGGGTTCTTTCTTCCTTTTTCTTGGCCGGTCCATCTTCTCCCTCTCCTTAGGGCCGGCAGACACCAAGAACTTGGTGCTTGGTGGTCACCGCAAGCAAGGAGAAGAAGGGAGCTTTTGTTCTTCCCTTGTTCAGAGCGAGCAAGGAAGGGAAGACACGTGATCTAGGAGGCTTCGACTCTTGGAAGATCGTCGCCCACATGACGTCCAAGAGGAGGATAGGAATACAATAGAAGATCAAGAGGTAAAATAAGAGGTATAATCTTGTTTAGTTTTGATTCTAGTTCTCTTGTCATTTGTATGTTATTGATTAACATAGACCCCGATGATAAACACAAACACCGGCGATCTGTACATCATCTATTCCATGGCTAATCGAGGAAAAGAGTTAGGTTGCTTGAACAATAAGTTTGTTCATGCGATCACTCAAATTGAATAGCACGATGATGGATCGGTTGCTTAGGTAATCCATCTTCGTCTGGATTAATTTTTTTATTCGCGGACGTGGGATAGGATGGCCATGCACAAGCGACCGAAGCGGGAAGCAATTTTCCCTTCATCATCATGGATTGTACCATATCTAATAATGTACGATTTCTCATTTGTGATACACCATTCCATTGTGGTGTTCTAGGTGGAGTGAGTTGAGATCTAATCCCAAACTCAATGAGATAGTCACGAAAATCTTGGCAAAAGTATTCCCCACCTCGATCTGATCGAAGTACTTTTATACTCTTACAAAGTTGGTTTTTTACTTCATTCTTGAATTCTTTGAACTTTTCAAAGGATTCAGTTTTGTGTCTCATAAGATACACATATCCATATCTACTAAAATCATCAGTAAAAGTAATGAAGTACTGATAGCGTCCTCTAGCTGCTACATTGAAAGGCCCACATACATCAGTATGTATGAGTTCTAACAAATTAGAAGCTCGTTCGTCATGTCCACTAAATGAAGTCTTGGTCATCTTGCCTAGAAGACAGGATTCACATGTCTCATATGATTCAAAATTAAATGAGTCCAGTAATCCATCCTTATGGAGCTAGGATATGCGACTCTCATTTACGTAACCTAGGCGACAGTGCTAGAGATATGTTTGGTTCAGATCATTAGATTTGCACCGTTTGGTATTTATGTTATAGATTGAGATTTCAAGATCTAGATGATAGAGACCATTCACAAGGTGTGCACTACAAACAAACATATCATTTAAATAAACGGAACAACACTTATCTTTTATTACAAATGAGAAACCTTTCTTGTCTAAACAAGAAACAGAGATAATATTTTTAGTCAAGGCAGACACATAACAACAATCTTCTAGTTCTAAGACAAGTCCAGTGGGCAAAGATAAGGAGTATGTCCCTACAGCGATGGCGACAACTTTTGCTCCATTGCCTACCTGTAGGTCCACTTCGTCCTTCATCAATGATCTAGTCTTTCCAAGGCCCTGCACATTAGTACAAATGTGTGATACACAACCAGTATCTAATACCCATGAAGAAGAAATAGATAAATTGACTTCGATAACATATATTCCTGTGGCAGAAGTCTCACTTATCTTCTTTTTCACCTCTTCTAGGTATAGCTTGCAGTTCCTCTTTCAATGTCCAATCTCATTACAATGGAGCAGGTTCCCTCCTTAGCTACTCCGCCTTTGGGTTTCAATGCATTTGCCTTGCCTTTGCCTTTGGCTTGGGTCTTACCCTTACCTTTAAGCTTCTGCTTGCCTTTGCCTTTGTTCACCATCAAAATGGTATTAGTCTTTGCCTTCTTAAGGTTGAGTTCAACAGTTTGCAACATGCTCAACATCTCAGGTAAAGGCTTGTCAATTTCATTTATGTTGTAGTTCATGACAAATTGACTGTAGCCTTCTGACAATGACTGCAAAACAAGGTCAGTGGCCAGCTCTTGGCCCAATGGAAATCCCAATCTCTCTAGGTTCTCAACGTACCCAATCATTTTGAGTACATGAGTGCCTACGGGAGTTCCTTCTTGCATCTTGCATTGAAACAAGGCCTTTGACACTTCGTATCTCTCATGCCTTGCTTGTCCCTGATATAGTTGTTTTAGATGCTCAACCATACCATAGGCATCCATGTTCTCATGTTGCTTCTGAAGCTCAGAGTTCATGGTGGCAAGCATAAGGTATGACACATCCAGTGCATCATCTTGATGCTTCTTATAAGCATCCTTATCAGCACGAGTGGCCGTAGGGGTGGGTGGTTCAGGAATGGACTGCTCTAGGATGTATAGTTTGTGTTCTTGCTTGAAGACTATCCTCAAGTTCCTGTACCAGTCTAGTAAGTTAGCTCCAGTGAGCTTGTCCTTATCAAGGACAGATCACAGAGAGAGTGTGTTTGACGTATTTGATGACATGGTGATCTACAATACACAAATGCAGAAATGTCTAGGTTGGCAAAGGGAGATAGTCGGAAGTGGTTGAGGAGAGGATCGACAATGAGGCACCGAACGTCATAGTGATGGACTTACAGGCCTGTTGAAGGGATTAAAAGTCATTATGTGATCGAGCTTTGTGAAAGTCGAGCAAACGGAGAGATTTGGTCACCCAGTCCTCCAAGTTAAGGAGAGGATTAGGTAGGTGCACGAAAAAGAACATGCTCTTCCACCCTTTATGGGAAGAAGGGGTGTTCTTTAAGAACTGACAGTTAGGGTGAGTGATGAAGTAAAAAACCCCTGCTTCTTTTGTCATTAGTTGAAAAAGCAATGAAAAAGTAAGAGGAAAAGGTGAAGCCCTCGATGACAAAATATTATGTTCGTCCCGGCCAGGATGTGAAAGGCATTAGGAGCAAATTGATATACCAACACCCCATAGAAGGAAGAAATTCTCTGATAAATGGACAACATAGGTAATCTACCTCCCTCTAACTGAACTAGGAAGAAGTAGTAATGGTATCGAGGAGGACGGTATCCTTGGTGAAGTATTGATCCCGCTGAACGCCAAGGGAATAGGAAGGAGTGATATTGTTGGTCACAATTTTGAACCAAGGAGGCGATGACGAAACCTCGGAGGAAGAAGCCATAGAAATGAATGACAAGGGTTGACGTCGCAAGTAGGACACCTCAAAGGCGAGGTCGAAGTTTGAGAGGTAGAAGGGGGCCTAGAGGGGTTGGTAATAGTAGAACTTGGAGACAAAACCCTTACTAGTGGTTGAAGAATGAGAAGCTAAGGAGAGAAAGGGGAAAAAGGGGAAAAAGGGGAAGAGGTGGTGCTATAGGAGTACATTCCCATCAGGGTACAAGTGTGAAATCATAAAAAGAAGGCGGTGGAAACATTGTAAAGGGAATCGAACTACAGGGGTTCCAAACCCTAGGTTGATATCAAGGTAACAATAATCAGGGAATGGGTGCTGATGTCAGCCTCAAAACTCGAAGCATTGTATTCAGCCTGATAGGAGAGAAGCGACTCGAAAAGTTGTATTCAGCCTGACAGAAGAGAAGCAGCCTGAAACATTGTATTCGGCCTGACAGGAGAGAACCTGCCTGAAGTGTTGTATTTGGTCTGATGATGTGCACAAATGTGCCCTCAAATCCTTGGCGAAGATGCCAAAAATTTAATGCATGTGAACCAAATATCTAATCGTGAGGCCAAATATCAGCTTGTGCTCAACTCCCTCAAGTGCACGATTATCATCAAGTAATTAAAATTATCGATCCCACTGGGACTGATATTCGATTATTGGTTGGTTGAGTAACTCCGATTATTTGGAGAAAATCTACATGTTGAGAGTTCTTGGTCACGGACTAAGCTCTAAGTTGGTGTCACGCGGAGTAAGGCAAGGGTTTTACTCAAGGCTAAGGAGAAGATTCTAGTGTTGGTATAATCAGCCCAGGTCACGATTGACCAGACTCGAGTAGTATTTTGATGTTTGACGATGAGTTGACCATTGTTTGACAATGGTTTGACTGTATGGTTGACATGAGGTTGACCATATGATGGAGAAGTCCAAGTGGGACACTTGGAATGGAAAGTCCAAGCATGGGTCTTGGCAATGGTAAAGTCCAAGTCTTGAGTACTTGACATGGAAAGTCCAAGCATGGGTCTTTGCAAGTAAAAGTCCAAGTCTTGAGTACTTGGTATGGAAAGTCCAAGCATAGATCTTGGCAAGGGAAAGACCAAGCTTGAGTTTTGGCATTTGGAAAGTCCAACATGGAGTTGGCATTTGGGAAGTCCAAGGGTGTAGTCTTGGCCACGTAAGTCCAGGTGTGTAGTCTTGGCGGTGAAAGTCCAAGTCATGGGTACTTGGTAATTGGGAAATCCAAGGATTGATATTGACAGTGTAAAGTCCAAGGGTAGAGTCTTGGCAACATAAGTCCAATGGTTGGCGGTGTAAAGTCCAAACGTGTGTCTTGGCAGCGTAAGCTAAATGTACCTTGGCGGTGTAGACTAGCTTAGTATGATAATAGTCGATGGAAGCACCTGAAGGCTAGCGTATGGATGAATAAGTCATGGATGACTTGGAGGGATCCAATAGGCGTGAGGTTGATGGAGGTGGCTAGAAAGCTTAGGTCTAGGCTAAGGGTGGTCTAGTAAGTATGACGATATCATACTTGGGGTTAAATCTCATGGTTGAGATTTAGCAGTCGATTGGGGTTATGGACAAGTCGACTGGTTAAGTGTTTTCCACTTGGCAGCTGAGTCGACACTGAGCAGTCGACTGAGATTATCACCAGTCGACTACCGTGAGTCGATTAACATTTGATTGTGGAAAATAGCCTTGGCAGTCGACTGCCAACATTGGGCAGTCGACTGTCATGGATGGCAGTCGATTGTTGTTGGTTTTGGTTGCGAAGGTTGAATGCTCGGTAGCTGACTGAGCAGTCGGCTATGGGCTTGAGAAGTCGACTGCTGGGGATGACAGTCGACTGCCAGTGTATCTGTTGTCTTGAATGCCAATGTGGATCAAGTCGGTTGTGAGACAATGACATTGTTGGCAATCGATTGGGGCCTTATGGCAGTCGACTGCCTGACACGGAATCAGCCCGATGCAAGGATGAAAGGAGCAGCTCATGGAGGATTTCGGCCATGGTTACTTGGGAGGTTGTTGAGGTGATTTGAAGGCGAAGTACATGCACATTTCAGGGTCCTTCAAGCTTATCCAAACAACCAACAAGCAAAGCATTCAAAGTCTTATTTTGTAAAGTGTTCTTTACATTTTGGTTGTATTTCTTTGTATTTGCTTGTATATTTTGTTTATTATTGTAAACACTATTGTAAGGGGTTTTCTTCACCTCCGGACTGTTTTCCGAGAAGAGGTTGATTAGTGGTGTTTGGGATCGCTGAGGCTCATTTGAGCTCAACCTGTGAAGTAGGAACCACGTCCCTACTTCCCTTTCCCGCCACAAACACAAAGCATGCTTACCTTTCTTCCATGCTTCGCTCGGGTCTTCATTATGCTCCGAAACTCCATCCTGCACAAAAAAAAACAACAATAGTAGACCTCTAAACTAGAAAATAACAATAAAGTGCAAACTAAAGAAAATATGCATAAAATAACTACTAAATACAATGAGATATGTGCCAAAACAACCACTAACACCCTATAATATTTGCACACATCACCTGATAGGAGAGAAGTGGCCTGAAGCGTTGTACTTAGCCTGATAGGAGAGAAGCATCTCAAAGCGTTGCACTCATCCTGATAGGTGAGAAGCGACTCAAAGTGTTGTATTCTGCCTGACAGGAGAGAAGCAACCCAAAGCATTGTATTCAGCCTGACAGAAGAGAATAGGCCTGAAGCATTGTACTCAGCTTGACTGGAGAGAAGTAGCCCGAAGCGTTATACTCAGCCTAATAGGAGAGAAGCGATTTGAAGCGTTGTACTGAGCCTGATAGGAGAGAATGACCAAAAGCATCATATTCAACCTTGCTGAGGTAGTTCATAAGTCCTTTACCTGGCTTGAGTTTTTCCATATGAAGAGTTGTTATGGAGCGCAATATTTCACTCACTCGGATGAGGCCATTCGTAAGTCCTCCGTCTGGCTCGAGTTCTATCGTATGAAGAGCTGTTATGGAGCATAGTACCTCACTCGCCTGTCCATGACAGTTCATAAGTCCTCTGCCTGGCTTGAGTTCTTTTGTATAAAGAGTTGTTATAGAGCATAGTATCTCACTCGTCTGGCCGAGGCAGTTCATAAGTCTTTAGCCAGGCTCGAATTATTTTGTATGGAGAGTGGTTATGGAGCGTAGTATCTCACTTGCCTGGCCATGGTAGTTTGTAAGTCTTCTGCCTGGATCGAGTTATTTTGTATGAAAGTTGTTATGGAGTATAATATCTCACTTGCTTGGGCGAGGCAGTTTGTAAGTCCTCTGCCTCGGTCGAGTTCTTTTGTATGGAGAGTGGTTATGAAGCGTAGTATCTCACTCGCCTGACCGAGGCAGTTCAAAAGTCCTCTGTTTGGCTCAAGTTCTTTTGTATGAAGAGTTGTTATAGAGCATAGTATCTCACTCGCCTAGTCGAGGCAGTTCATAAGTCCTCCACCTGACTCGAGTTCTTTTGTATGTAGAGTGGTTATAGAGCATTAATGCACGTGAGCACGCCCTCAAATCACCGGCCGAGAGTGCCAAGGACTTGAAGCATGTGCTTTCTCTCAATGCCTGCAAGTGCACCATTGTCGTCAAGTAATAAATTATGTATCGATCCCATAGAGACTATGATTTTGAGTACTGGGTGTCCAATGAACATATGTTGTCGGAGTGAATTGCTTCCTGAGTTAAGGCAGTTGGCTATGAGTAGGCTCTAGTACGGTGTCACTTGGAGAAAGAATTAAGGGGTTACTCAAGGATTTTCAAGGATTATAGGATTTCGATTTCACTTGTGCGTTGTCGAACATGCTATTAAGTTAATGCTCTTAGGTTCTCTTATTGCGATTTTGCAGGAGGACCATCGTATATAATCCCGATGAACTTTTGCTTCTACCGAGAATTGCCTATTCATAACCAAGTTTCCCTTTCGGATCGTCAGAGCTCAGGGGGTTTCTATCCTTGGAAAGCCCCCTGTCATTGAGGTCCCACAACCCTTCTAGAGTTGATTTCTCCTACTTTGGGCCTTCTGCTAGAATAAGTTAGTAGGGCTCTAAGATGTCCTATGGGTTGCCATGAACAGGTGAACTATATTTCAAGTCATACTCTTTCATGACCTATTTCCTACTATTTTGGGAGGGAGGATGACCGGGAGGTTCCTCCAGATTCTCCTAGGTTTCGATATAGAGGCTTTCACCCTCTATATCGACTAAGCATAATAGGAAAAGAACCAAGATGCAATTATCATTAAACCTAGATATCATAAACTATAAACATAATCAAGTAAAGTAGAAATAAATTTGAACTAACATGTCTAACTTGCACAAGTTACTCCCTAATCCTAGAATTGAGAAATCTACTCCATATATACGAAAAGACATGCACAAGACATTGTATCCTTAAGCATTGTAATTCAAATAGAAATTAACACAATAAAGTTTACGCCCTGAATGCTTTCTGGAGACGTCTTGGCTGCTTTCTTGCGTATGGGAGTGCAATCCCACCCTTGAGCCACTTTTCCTTCTCTTCGTTACGAGCCTCCAGTTCTTTTTTGGGCTCCTTTTTGTCGTTCCAGCCATCAAGCCTCCCCCCTAGGTTTTGATGTGCCTTCCTTTTTATATGGGTTAAATCGACTTTCCTTAATTGGCCACGAAAATGGATCTTCATAAGTTGCGAGGTCGCCACACGACCATGTGGATTCTGTTGGGGATCCTTAGAAGGCTAGAGGGGGGGGGTGAATAGCCTCTTTTTGTTTCTACAAGAATGATTAGTGGAAGAAAAATGAATATAAACGAAATTAAGAAACTAAGCACAAATGCTAACATGAAATGTTTAACGTGATTCGGAGATTATGCTCCTACTCCACGGTGATCCGTAAGGTGGATCAAACCAAGAAAATCTTCCACTAAGACTTTCTTTTACAAAGTACTCCTCTTCTTACAAATGATAGAGATGAAGATTAGAAAAGAGGAGGATTGAAAACACTAGAAAGCTTAAGAAGACATGGGGAGCTTGAGAGTATTGTTAGGAATGAAAGCACTAGCCTCTTCAAGTACTCGAAGGTCCTTTTTATAGAGCAAGGGCTGATTTTCCCATTAAGCATGCAGTAGTCGATTGGTGAACACCATCAGTTGACTGTTGTCACTGTTCCCCAAATCCAACGGTTTCTGATGAAGCCTGATTGCAAACGTCATGACTCAACGTCTAGTTGACCAGTCGACTACCATAATCATCAGTTCGACTGGTGTCTCCGTAGCTGACTAATCAGTCGGCTACCAACCTTTCTGTGCTCGTGGTAATCGACTGCCCATAATGGTAGTCGACTGCCAGCTTATTGATGTGAGCAAAACATATAGGGTTTTAGGAGTAGTTTTCGCTCACATCTCATTACATTTTATGTTTGTTTCATGCATATTTCACTTTGTTTTGCATGCATTTCATATTTTCTGGTGTGGAGATCTACTTTTTATACTTTTGTGTGTAGGATAGCATTTCATGGGAAAATGACATGTTTTTGGAGCAAAAATGGAGCAATTTATGGAGCATGGACCTTAGGGAACACGCATTAGCCATGTCCCAAGACTTGGGCATGTTTCTGAAGTGAAACAAATCAAAATGGAGGCTCCAGGAAAAGACAGCCAAGCCGTGTGAAAACACACGGCCGTGCCTTTTTTCAAGCTCAATTTCCAGCTGAGATTTCATTTGTTTTCCAGCCTTGCACATGGCTAGGCCGTGTGAAATTCACACGGCCGTGTGGTGGCACCGCGAATTCAAGAAAATAGGGTTTTTCAAGCATTTATGGAAAGCCGGAGCCACCTTTATATATAGGAAGCTCATCCAAGAGGCGGGGGATCACGAGGGAGCTACCCTAGGGCTCCTAAACCCTGGGGGGAGGCACGATAGCTAGGATGACACACCGAAGCCTTAAAAAGCTTTGGGGACTCACAACGGGGAGGAAGAACGCCGCCGGAGGTCCACATTTTGCACTTCAACGCCGGGGAGAAGACCACGTAGGCATTGTATTCCATTGTTCCTGCACTTTATTTCTTATGTATTCGAACATGTACATGCTTTGTGATTCCTCTCTTATATACAAGGAGTAGTTCCTTCGATTCTAGGATTAGGGAGTAGCTTATGTGCACATTACATGTTGGTTCACGTTAAATTCTATTTTTGAGTTTAATTTGGCAATTGGAAATTATTTATACCTATATCTATGCGTGTTTGGTTTTCTACCTGCTGTGCTTAGGCGATACAAGGGGTGACAACCCTCCTATCTAAGATTTAGGGGATTTTATGCATGGAACCTAGGGGTAAACCTGATCTCCTTTAACCGTGGGTAGAAGGATGCGATGAAACCGGAAATGGTTCATCACAGAGATTGATTCAGCATCCTCGTATTGTCTATCCCATCCTTGTAAGGCAGAGATAGCTCCTGGTAGATGCGGTGGCTCATCGGGAGAGTGTATGATGTCCCTTCTACAAAACCATAGCACACAAGCGAAACCGAAGTCCTAGAATCACTTTTAAAGACCTCAGCATGCTCCCTTCTTCCTCCATGTGACACCATATTAGAATTTAGTCCACCGACAACCCTCACAAATTGAAATCTCTTAGAGTTTTACTTTCGAACAATTTTAACCACTGAACATATCGGTATTCAAATCCTAGTCCCTGTGAGATTGATAATTTTTTATTACTTGATGACATCCGTGCACTTGCGCGCGTTGAGCAGAGTACGCGCTTTGAGTCCTCAACGACCTCTATCGCGAGATTTGAGGTCGCGTTCACTTGCATCAAGTTTTTGGCACCGTTGCCGGGGACTGATCGATTCGATATCGAATCGAGAAGTGGATAATTGGATCAGACTTAGGCTAGATTTATTTTCTTATTTTATTTTATATTATTTCAGTTTTATTTCATTTTAGATTTTTTCTATTCAATTTGCAATTTAGATTAATTACATCTTTCCTTCTTTCAGTTTTTAGTTGTGCTCTAGTTTAATAAAAAAAAAGGAGACTCTTGTCGACCCATTACTATTCCTTTCCTTACCTATAATTTCCTATGTATAACAATGCATGCTTTTACTCATGATTATGGTAAATTTAATGCTATAAGTTTTGGTAACATTTATTGTGAGTATTGTGGTGAAACATGGCATACCATTAACGATTGCTCGGATATATTCGAACATTCACAATTTGAACAAGAAGATGTCACCTACAATTACAACCAGTGGCCACAAGATGATTTCTATTCATATAGTTATGATCATGGGTACTTAAACCCTCAATATTGTGTCCCAAGCGAGAATGAGTGCTATGAATCGCCATGCAAATTTTATCCAGAACTAAGTCTCCACCCAGAAGCCTTTCAAGATAAAATTACTAGGGAATGCAAGGAGCATAGTCAACAATTCACGGAGTTAATGCGACAAAATCTAGTAGATGACGAAACCAAACGACTAGAAGGTGGCTTTGATGACTGGATTACACATAATATGGCAGAGACTCACTTTGAGTGAATGGATGAGGAGGGCGTAGATGACATTGGAAGTAAAGAAGGACAATCCATTCAATCACCACTTGAAGGAGAACTTGAGAATTATTTTATTAATACTTTAATCGAGGAGTGCATTGCCTCAATTAAAACACCTCCTAACCTCAATGATCTAGAAGATGAAGGGTTTTTCGTCTGGAACCGAAGCTCTTATTCCACATGAAGGTGGAGAACTTCGCTTCCCACTACAACTCGATCACTTGTTCATGGCGATCCCTTCTACGTCCCCGGATAAAAAAAAATTTATCCTTGACACAAGGGATTGCCCAAGCAACCGTTTCATCGTTGTGTTATTCGATTAGAGTAGTCACTTGAACAAACTTGTTGTTCAAGCCACCAACCTCTATTCTACGAATAGCCACGGAATAGACGATGTATGGATCGCCAACTTTTGTATTTATATTCGGGGTCCAAGTTAAATTAGCCACAAAACAGAATATATAACATGCATATAATTGAAAAACAATTATAGACATAATACAAAAGAACACTAATCAAAATAAACAAGATTATACCTCTTGATCATCTATTGTATGTCCTTCCTCCTTTTGGACGTCGTGTGGGCGACGATCTTCCAAAAGTCGAAGCCTCCTAGATCACTAATCTTCCTTTCCTTGTTCACTCCGAACAAAGGAAGATCAAAAAACAAAACTCTTCTTCCTATCTAGAACCGGCCACCAAGTCAATAGACTCGATGTTACCGCCGGCCAAGGAAGAGAATATGGAGTATGGGAACTGGCCAAAGGAGAATCAATGAGGGTGATGGGTGCCGGCCAACACTTGGAGAAGAGAAAGGAAACCAACCCTTCACCTTGTAGCAACCCAAAACCCTAACCCTAACTCTCCTAGTTGCCGCCGGCCAAAGAAGAGGGGAAGAGGAATAGGTTGAGCACCGGCCAAAGTAGAGGGAAGAAAGATAGGTGCCGACAACACCTTAGAAAGAAGAAGAAAGGAACTTCTCCTCTTGTTGCCGCCCACTCCACCTCCCAAAACCTAGCCGCCCAACCTCAATCCTAACCTAACTAGGATTCCTTGCCGCCCAAGAGAAGCAAACCCTAATCCCCTTCCATAAAGTTGCCACCCACCCCCTTAAGGCTTATTTATAAAGTTAGGGATATGCCTTGTTTTAATCTCCACCATTGGTTCTAGGGATTTAATCTCAACCGTTGGATCTAGAGATTTAATCTCAACCGTCGGATCTAGAGATTTAATCTCAACCGTCGGATCTAGAGATTTAATCTCTACCTTTGGATCTAGAGTTTTATTTTTAACCATTGAATCTAAGCTTCATGAGATTTTAATAGGCTACAATAGGGACCATGAGAAGGAGTTGGATCTTGGCCACCCAATGGATCAAGCCCACATAAAGTCCGATCCATTAATGATAATCCAATCTACTAAAGGATTATCATTGATATACCTCACCAACCCCCATAAGTTAATATGGGCTCCATATATTATTTGTACATTTTTCTCCCCGTGTCTAAGATCTCAAATGTCCGTCGATTAATTAATTTAGTGACCATTAATTAATCAACATCTAACTCCATGAGTAGTACCACTCAACCTTTTCATCATGCCGGACCAAGTCCACCTGCAGGGTTTATATGATGAACCTTATGAGCTCCTCAAGGGGAAATCATCATCCTAATATATAGGACACGGTTTCCTCCTATAATCAATGACACACTATATAAATAATATCATTTCCCAACTTACCAAGCCTATCGATTTAATCTATAAATCTCGCCCATTGGTAAATCAAAGAAATGAATACTAAGTATATGTGTCCGTTATTATATCGGAATTAAGAGCATGTACAATATAATATCTGAGGTCCGATTCGAATATGTAGTCAGCAATAAATCGAATCACCTCTAAGTCGCTCCTGCTCAATACACACAAAGTGCACTAGTGTGATTCTATGGTCAAGACAAACCAATACCAAATCACACTACAACCATACCAATGGTTTGTCCAAAGCCATCTCAGTTGTGAGCCTATACTTATACTTTACAAGGAGCCGATAACATGATCTCCCGTGTGACACCACACACCATGTTATCTACAATGTAATGTATTAGACAATATGCATCATCATAAATATGCAAAGAATGATCATGTGATTCTTATTTCAAAATAAAGATGTTCATACAAAGGATAGACTTTTCAGTATACATCCCAACAATCTCCCACTTATACTAAAAGACTATGCTATTCTCAAACTGCAATACATCTGATTCCCATTCCCTCCACATGCCTATCAAAAGCTCTCATCGGAAGGGCCTCAGTGAAAGGATCTGCCAGGTTATCCTCCGATGCAATCTTGGCCACAACAACTTCTCCTCTCTTTACGATTTCTAGTATCAGGTGGTACTTGCGCTCTATGTGTTTACTTGCCTTATGGGCTCGTGGTTCGTTCGAGTTTGCAACTGCACCACTATTATCACAATAAATTATTATAGTTCTGAGCAAATCAGAAATCACATCCAAGTCCATTAGGAAGTTTCTGAGCCACACAACTTCTTTGGCCGCCTCAGAGGCCACCATATACTCAGCTTCAATGGTAGATTCCTCCACGCATTTCTACTTGACACTCCTCCATACAATGGCTCCACCTCCCAAAGTAAACACAAAACCTGAGGTAGACTTACTGTTATCCCTATTTGATTGGAAGTCAGAATTTGTATAACCCACAGGGAGTAATTGGTCTGCCTAGTAAACTAGCATATAATCTCTAGTCCTTCTCAGGTACTTCAATATATGCTTTACCGCAGTCCAATGTCCCTGTCCTGGATTACTCTGATATCTGCTGACCATGACAACGACAAAGCAGATATCTGATCTCATACATAGCATCACATACATGAGGCTTCCTATTGCCTAAGCATAAGGAACCGCATTCATCTCCTCTATCTTCTCAGACATTCTAGGACACATCTCCTTAGATAAAGGAACTCCATGCCTGAAAGGTAGAAAAACCCTTTTTGGAGTTCTGCATGCTAAAATGATCCATAATGGTGTATATGTATGAAGCTTGAGATAAGCACAATATCCTTTTCTTGCGATCCCTTATAACCTTGATCCCAAGGATGTGTCCCACTTCTCCCAAGTCCTTCGTATCAAATTGTTTGGACAACCATACCCTTACATCCGATAACACCTTGACATTGTTGCCAATTAATAAAATGTCATCTACGTATAGTACAAGAAATACCACTACGTTTCTGTCACATCTTTTGTATACACAAGACTTATCCGGACTTTGAATAAATCCATAAGACTGGATTACCTCATCAAAGTGGATGTTCCAAGACCTCGAAGCTTGCTTCAATCCATAAATGGACCGATTAACCTTACACACAAGATGCTCTTTGCCCTTTGCAATGAATCCCTCTGGTTGCTTCACATAGATGTTTTCCTCAAGACTTCCATTAAGGAAAGCTGTCTTGACATCCATATGCCACACCTCATAATCCATATGAGCTGCAATATATAAGAGAATCCGTATAGACTTAAGCATGGCCACTGGCGAAAAGGTTTCCTCATAATCGATACTCTCTTTCTGAGTATACCCCTTCGCAACAAGCCTCGCTTTGAAGGTCTCAACCTTCCTGTCTATTTCTCTCTTTCTTTTGTAGATCCACTTGCATCTAATAGTTTTTACACCATCGGGTGGTTCTACTAGCTCCCAGACCTAATTTGAATCCATAGATTCAATCTCAGCATTCATTGCACTTTGCCAAGATACCGTATCTTTATCTTGGATTGCCTCGTCATATGTCCAGGGATCAAGTTCATGTTCGCCAGGGATCAAATCAGAAGATTCTCCCAAGAACATGAATCTATCAGGATGTCTCACAACCCTCCCACTACGACGAGGAATCACCTGTGTATCCTCTGTGACACGTGGTGTAGTGACTTGTGGTATGTCCTCTTGTACCAGTGGTCCTGAAGAAGCGACTTCCCCTTTCAATTCCTCCAGAACAATCTTACTCATGGGCTTGTGGTTCATGACATAGTCTTCCTCTAGAAATTTGGCGTTCGTGCTGATGATCACCCTTTGATCTCTAGGACTATAAAACAAATCACCTTTCGTTCCTCTAGGATAGCCAACGAACATGCGCACTTCTGTACGAGGTTCCAACTTACCAGCATCTGCCTTCAGCACATGTGCTGGACTCCCCCATATCTGAATATGTCTTAGACTGGGGTTTCGCCCAGTCCACAATTCTGTGGTAGTAGAAGACACTGATTTAGATGGAACTAAGTTCAGAATGTACACTGTCATATCTAGAGCATATCCCCAGAACAAATCTGGCAACTCAGAATAACTCATCATCGATCTAACCATTTCTATAAGAGTCCTATTCCTTCGCTTTGCTACACCATTCTACTGGGGTGTGCCAGGTGCAGACAATCGGGATTGAATCGCAACCTCTGATAAGTAATTCCTAAATTTTCCCAAGAGGTACTCACCACCACGATCAAATCGTAGTGTCTTGATACTTTTACCTTGACGTTTCTCCACATCAGCCTTGAATTCTTTGAACTTGTCAAAGTATTCAGACTTGCGGCGCATCAAGTAAATGTATTCATATCTCGAATAATCGTTTATAAAAGGGACGAAATACTCAAAACCACCTCTAGCCTAGATAGACATAGGGCCACACAAATCATAATGAACCAATTCTAACACATCTTTGGCTCTATACCCCTTAGTCTTAAAAGGCTTCTTGGTCATTTTACCTTCCAAGCATGATTCGCAGGTTGGGAAATCTTCCACCACTAATAAACCCAGAGGTCCATCAGCTATCAACCTTTGAATTTTGCTTAGGTTAATATGACCAAGCCTAAGATGCCAAAGATATGTTTGGTTCATCTTCAAAGGTTCTTTTCTCTTATTGGAATTAGAAGATGAGTTATTAACTTCTATTTGCATCATGGGAGCTTTTGGTTCAAGTGTATACAAATTTCTTATCAATGCACCAGAATAGATAATCTCCCTATTCCTTTTTATAATAACTCTGTCATTAAAAGAAATAGAGTATCCATTCACAAACAATTTAGAAACCGAAATTAAATTCTTTCTAAATAAAGGTACATAAAGGCAATTCTTAAGAACCAAAACTTTATTTTTTCAAAAGACAAATAAACATCTCCCACTGCAATAGCCGCCACCTTTGTGGCATTGCCCAAGTAAACGGTAATCTCCCCTTTAGCTAGTCGTCGGGTTTTCTGGAACCCCTGTAAAGTATTGCAGACATGATCAGTGGCTCCCGTATCTACAGACCAAGTGTCGGTAGATAATACCGCTAAACATGTTTCAATGACTAGACCAAAGGATATACCTTTGTTCTATTTCGGATTGGGAGTCCTTCTTCCAATGTCCAGTCTGCTTGCAAGTGAAGCACTTGCCTTTCGGCTTCTTCACTCCTCCCTGAGATCCTCCCACCAGCTTTGCTCCACCTTGTTTCTTCTTCTTCTTGCCTTTCGGCTTAGAAGTAGAAACCTTCTGAGCAACCATGGCCTGAGCTTGAGCAAACCTTTCTGTCGACTGGAGAATGATATTGACCTAGGTTTCCCCATCGATCTCAGCTCTAGGGACTTCCAGCTCATTTTCAGGCTTAGGAGGACGCTCTTCGAAGAGTACATACTTGTACTCCTCAGCAGTTAAGACAATGTCAAGATTCCTTTTTCCAATCAACATAATTATGTACAGTACGTTTATTTTCCTTTAGTATTATAGCAAGTAGACTGAAAGTCATTTTTGAAAAAAAACTTAAGAATCACATAGATCAAAAATTTAGATTTCAAAAAATTATTGATTCCTCAAACAATAAAATTTTAAAATCAACCAACACCTCAAAACACCGAGAATATCGTATGCCACGATCGTGTGGACGTATACGAATTCTACATTTGTAAGAGGAGGTTTTACCCATTAATTTTACTATCTTGTCAACCTAACTTTTTGACAAATAAAATTAATAGTTGGTTTCTCTTCAGCCCTATAAATAAAAGCAGTGACTCCGATGGGGAGGATACTCTTATTTGCATCTAAGTGTTCACCATTACTCGATACTAAGGAAATTATCTCGGGTTATGTGCCTTCCGATGGGGAAGTACACACGCTCCTAAATAATCCGACCTTGTGATCCACAAACAAACTCATCCAATGGGGAGGAAGGCACTCAGAGCCGACGTGCAAGTTTGCTTGCATCACATGTCAAATTGTAAAGGAAGTCGTGGGAATTTATAAAAATATCCCTCTCCCACTTAGTAATTTAAAATTGAGGAATTTTCTAGCCTACGACATGCATATCAAACAATAAGCAATAAATATGAAAAATAAATTTTTTTCCAACTATTATGACTTTTGTCTTCAATATGTCTCCCGTCGTATCACCATCTCGTCCGCTCCTCCCTACGCCATGTACAAGCCATCCGGAGATCCGAGCCGAGAAAAAATATTTTAATTTACATCCATCGATCCTATACTCCACGAGAAAGTGTACATGAAATCTAGGTCAAAAGTAAACTAAAATAAAAAAAGTGGCTAAACAATGCCGTATCTAATTACAAAAATTAAATACTAGCCTCGTCAACCCCGAGGATTCAACAAAATATACAATTACACACATACAATCACATACACACATATGGACATAATAGTTGGATCCTATGCCTGCAACCAAAGAGTTAACCTACGCATATCCTACTATTATCCGGCACATATAATATATGAAAAGTGCATAAAAGTAACCGAATACTAAACATACAAAATCGGAAACCGTGGCTCTGATACCACTTGAAGGGGTTTTCGTCCGGAACCGAAGCTCTTATTCCACATGAAGGTGGAGAACTTTGCTTCCCACTTCAACTCGGTCACTTATTCATGGCGATCCCTTCTACGTCCCCGGATAAAAAAAATTTATCCTTGATACGAGCGATTACCCAAGCAACCATTTCATCGTCGTGCTATTCGATTAGAGTAGTCACTTGAACAAACTTGTTGTTCAAGCCACCAACCTCTATTCTACGAATAGCCGTGGAATATACGATGTACGGATCACCGACTTTTGTGTTTATATTCGGGGTCCAAGTTATATTAGCCACAAAACAGAATATATAACATGCATATAATTGAAAAACAATTATAAACATAATACAAAAGAACACTAATCAAAATAAACAAGATTATACCTCTTGATCTTCTATTGTATGTCCTTCCTCCTTTTGGACGTCGTGTGGGCGACGATCTTCCAAAAGTCGAAGCCTCCTAGATCACCAATCTTCCTTTCCTTGTTCACTCCGAACAAAGGAAGATCATAAAACAAAACTCTTCTTCCAATATAGAACCGGCCACCAAGTCAATAGACTCGATGTTGCCGCCGGCCAAGGAAGAGAATATGGAGTATGGGAACCAGCCAAAGGAGAATCAATGAGGGTGAAGGGCGCCGACCAACACTTGGAGAAGAGAAAGGAAACTAACCCTTCACCTTGTAGCCGCCCAAAACCCTAACCCTAGCTCTCCTAGTTTCCGTCGGCCAAAGAAGAGGGGAAGAGGAATAGGTTGAGCACCGGCCAAAGTAGAAGGAAGAAGGATAGGTGCCGACAACACCTTAGGAAGAAGAAGAAAGGAACTTCTCCTCTTGTTGCCGCCCACTCCACCTCCCAAAACCTAGCCGCCTAACATCAATCCTAACCTAACTAGGATTCCTTGCCGCCCAAGGGAAGAAAACCCTAATCCCCTTCCATCAAGTTGCCGTCCACCCCCTTAAGGCTTATTTATAGGGTTAGGGATATGCCTTGTTTTAATCTCCACCATTGGTTCTAGGGATTTAATCTCAACCGTCGGATCTAGAGATTTAATCTCAACCGTCGGATCTAGAGATTTAATCTCTACCTTTGGATCTAGAGTTTTGTTTTCAACCATTGGATCTAAGCTTCATGAGGTTTTAATAGGCTACAATAGGGACCATGAGGAGGAGTTGGATCTTGGCCACCCAATGGATCAAGCCCACATAAAGTCCAATCCATTAATGATAATCCAATCCACTAAAGGATTATCATTGATCTACCTCACCAACCCCCATAAGTTAATATGGGCTCCATATATTATTTGTACATTTTTCTCCCCGTGTTTAAGATCTCAAATGTCCATCGATTAATTAATTTACTGACCATTAATTAATCAACATCTAACTCCATGAGTAGTACCACTCAACCTTTTCATCATGTCGGACCAAGTCCACTTGCAGGATTTACATGATGAACCTTATAAGATCCTCAAGGGGACATCATCATCCTAATATATAGGACACGATTTCCTCCTATAATCAATGACACACCATATAAATAATATCATTTCCCAACTTACCGAGCCTATCGATTTAATCTATAAATCTCGCCCATTGGTAAATCAAAGAAATGAATACTAAGTAAATGTGCCCGTTATTATATCAGGATTAAGAGCATGTACAATATAATATCTGAGGTCCGATTCGATTATGTAGTCAGCAATAAATCGAATCACCTCTAAGTCGCTCCTGCTCAATACACACAAAGTGCACTAGTGTGATTCTATGGTCAAGACAAACCAATACCAAATCACACTACAACCAAACCAATGGTTTGTCCAAAGCCATCTCGGTTGTGAGCGTATACTTATATTTTACAAGGAGCCGATAACATGATCTCCCGTGTGCACCACACACCATGTTATCTACAATATAATGTATTAGATAATATGCATCATCATAAATATGCAAAGAATGATCATGTGATTCTTATTTCAAAATAAAGATGTTCATACAAAGGATAGACTTTTCAGTATACATCCCAACATAAGAGCCTACCTTAACCCTCACTGAAACTTTAGTTATTAGTAACAAAACCCTTTTGGTGATTGATAATGATAAAATTTCATTCGACATAATAGAATCTACTAATCAATATTTTGGTGAGGATGTCTATGGTGAGTTAAATTATTTACAACATTTAGAAGATAATGACCAAACTATTGATAATTCGTTGAGACTAAGCATGTTAAACCTCAAGTCAAGGAAAGGAATGCCCAAGTATCTTGCCCCTCCATGAGAAGGATTTAAAAGATATAGTAATGGAGGACCAAAAGGCAAGAAGCGAAAGGTGAGAAAGTATCTGGCCCTTCCACGAGCAAGATTTAAGGGATATAGCGATGGAGGACCACCAGGCAAGAGGCATAAAGTGAGCAAATATCTTGCTCCCCCACGAGCAAGATTCAAACACATCAAATGAAACGTAGGGGTATGGTCGAGCTAAAAGACCCTAAACAAAGCGCTTCTTGGGAGGCAACCCAAGTTTAGTTTTTAGGATTTCTTTTTATTACATTCAATTTTTTGTAATTCGAACTTTGATTTATGGTATTTAGCATTTGTAGGTAAGGAAAGAACTTGCTAGGTAAAAACAAAAGTCATTTTAAGTTTATGCAGTGAAGTGAGTGAGAGAAATTAGACCATTGTGCACCACGAAAAAAGAAACAAAGGGCGCACGACCAGGCTGTGTGTTTTCACATGACCATGCCCTGACTTTCAGAGTCGCACACGGTCAGGCAGTGTGTTTTCACACGGTCGTGCCTTGACTTCTAGAGGTGCACACGGTCAGGCCGTGTGATTTCACACGACCGTGTCGCGCCCCCTAGTCCACGTGAAAAGCCTACACATGCACCATTTTCTTTTCCTACTTTTGAGCAGGATACAGGTACTTCTGCCTACGATTTCTCGGAGTTCCGATCACACCTCGATGACATATACAACGAGCAGCAGATGCAGGGGCAGCGATGGGATGATCATAGCTCCTATACACAAGCGGAGTTTACAGGCTTACGGGAGCACTTCCAATGGGCTGAGGAATTCTATGACGAGGCCCATATTTACTTTCAAGAGGAGGCCACCTACCGCCAGGAGATACGGCAGCATATGCGTGCCCAGCAGGCATAGTGGGCCCGGGAGGAGGAGCACAGAGCGGTCGCTACATCCACCAGCTCTCAAATCGACCACATTTTCATGTGACATCAGCAGCTTAACACCAGGTTTTCCCAAGAGCCTGACATGCTGAGACTACTAGACTTCCCGCCTCGACCATAATATTAGAGGTATTATTTCATATAAGTCTAGGGGAGGGACCCCAAGTTCTGATTTATTTTGTTTCTATCAGTAGTTTCTTTCATGATATTTGCATTTTAGTTAGCATTCATTTGTTCATGCATAGGTTGTTCAGTTTCTTTTAGCACTTAGTTTTTGCTATCTATAAACTGCCTCAGTAGTATTTTTAAAGTTTCTTACATGAGTTGTTTCCATAGGTAGCTTAACTTTATTTTTCTCGTGGTATTTTATTTTCTCTAATGAATGTTCTAGACTTACAGTGGTTAGCTTTTATTTTTACACCTACACATGTTGAACATTCTGAAAGGGAGAATCTAGTACATACCTAGTTATGATTCATCTTAGTAGTCTAGTACTTTGGAATCCATAGGTGACTCTAGGTTTACCATTTTAGTTATTGGAGATGCTCGAATTGTGTAAGCCCATTCGAAAAAAATCAAAATCCCAGTGAGTAGAAAAGTAAAAGAGAAAAAAAAGAGAGAGAAAAAGAGAGAGAGAGAAATGAAAGGAAAAAAAAATATAAATATTATGAGGGATAAAAAAATAGTTCTCGTCGGTGGAAATGGTGAGGTGGCCCTTTGAGACCGAGTTAGGTTACTGGGGAAACACCTACCAATTTCTCTCAATACTGAGCATACCTTTGAGACTTTGTGTTAGATCTAGGGAACGACCCTCGCTTTGGGTAGGTAAGTGCCTAAGAGCCGGAGACCTTAGGAAAGCTATAGGATGACGACTTAACTCACCATGGAATGAGTATCCCCTAATAATGATTCGCTTAGCACGAGCACGAGGAGCTAACTTAGTGAATTTCTAGAATATATTTATTTTTCTTTGATTGCAAATACCACTTGATAAATTTAGTTAACATGCTAAGTATGGAACAATATCTTTTTAAAACTTCATGGCACTGAGGTTTGCTTGAGGATAAGCAAACATTTAAGTCTGGGGGAAGTGATGTGAGCAAAACATATAGGGTTTTAGGAGTAGTTTTCGCTCACATCTCATTACATTTTATGTTTGTTTCATGCATATTTCATTTTGTTTTGCATGCATTTCATATTTTCTAGTGCGAAGATCTACTTTTTATACTTTTGTGTGTAGGATAGCATTTCATGGGAAAACGACGTGTTTTTGGAGCAAAAATGGAGCAATTTGTGGAGCACGGACCTTAGGGAACACGCACTGGCCATGTCCCAAGACTTGGGCATGTTTCTGAAGCGAAACGAATCAAAATGGAGGCTCCAGGAAAAGACACGGCTAGGCCATGTGAAAACACATGGCCGCGCCATCTCAATTTCCAATCGAGATTTCATCTGTTTTCTAGCCTTGCACATGACCAAGCCATGTGAAATTCACACGACCGAGTGGCGGTGCCGCGAATTCAAGGAAATAGGGTTTTTCAAGCATTTATGGAAAATTGGAGCCGCCTCTATATATAGGAAACTCATCCAAGAGGCGGGGGATCACGAGGGAGCCGCCCTAGGTCTCCCAAACCCTAGGGGGGAGGCATGACAGCTAGAAAGGCACACCGAAGCCCTAAAAAGCTTCGGGGACTCACAACGAGGAGGAAGAACGCAGTCGGAGGTCCACATTTTGCACTTCAACGCCGAGGAGAAGACCATGTAGGCATTGTATTCCATTGTTCTTGCACTTTATTTCTTATGTATTCGAACATGTACATGCTTTGTGATTCCTCTCTTATATACATGGAGTAGTTCCTTCGATTCTAGGATTAGGGAGTAGCTTGTGTGCACATTACATGTTGGTTCACATTAAATTCTATTTTTGAGTTTAATTTGGCAATTGAAAATTGTTTATACCTATATCTATGAGTGTTTGGTTTTCTACCTGCTGTGCTTAGGCGATACGAGGGGTGACAACCCTCGTATCTAAGATTTAGTGGATTTTATACAAGAAACCTAGGGGTAAACCTGATCTCCTGTAACCGTGGGTAGAAGGATGTGATGGAACCGGAAACAGTTCTACTGGCACAATATGCCAGTCAACTGTGTTAGGGTAATCAACCCATGTGATATGGTTTTGATGTGTGTGGCAAAGTGTTTAAGTTAGGTTGTTATTATTTTGATATGTGCGTTGGAGTCTTGCAAGACTTAGTAATTCACACATGGAGTTTTGGCAAGTTTCACCAACTCACAACCTCGTGCTTGAGTCGGCAAAGGAGCATTGCGAAGCCGTGTGCTTGATGCATCCGAGGGACCGCCGGACGAGATGACTTGAAGCGAAGCCAAGGAAGCAGACTTCGAGGGCAAGAGACACGAAGGAGCATTGCAGAGCCGTGCGCTTAGTGCTGCCGATGGACATGGCCGCGAACGAAGAGAGCTTCGGCGAGGGACTTCAAGTGAGATGAGAGAATGAGTGAAATATAAGTAGCTCATTAGGTGAACTTGGCCGAATGACTAAGTGTCGGAGGCTCGACCGCAAGGGTTGAGGTTTACCCGATCGCTAGACACTCAAACGGATGTAAAGTTTGAGGTTTACCTGACATCGATCATTGCCATGTCATGGCGGTCATTGCCTCAATCGTGTGACTCGGTGTTGAGTCTGGTTTTACGTGCCATCGATCGATTGCCAAGGATTAGCGATCGACTACGAGACTCATCGATCATCGATGGCGTGATCGGTGGTCATGAGGGTTTTGGGCATAGAATGGTGATTAGTCGAGTGCTCACTTTCGGCACTCGACTGATAGCTCCATCAGTCGACTGATGGGAAGATCAGTCGACTGATGTGGGAGCCGTTGGATGAAATCCAACGTGGAAGAAGCCGTTATTGGGCAACGGCTACAGGGGCAGTCGACTGATCGGGGCATCAGTCGACTGCCAGTGGCCAACGGGAAGAAAACAACCTTCTCTATTTATAGGGAAGGTGTGGGCTTTTGGATGGCTAATGTTCATGCTCCAAACTATCATCCAAGTGCCCCACAAGCTTTAAACTCCTTCTTCTTGTTCTTACTTCAATCTTATTGTAAGAAGGAGTGTTGTGTTGTAAGAATGTTTATTTCCACCTTGCTTTGGCTAAAGGGAGAGACCATTTTGGATTGGTTGTGGAGTGATTCACCGGAGACGAATCAGACCGTGGATTAGCGGCGAGGCCGTGAACCACGTTATATCAGTTTGTTAGCATTGCCTTTGTATTGTCTTTACTTTTCCGCTTGCGCTAATTATACTTGTAGGCAATCAACGAACGAATTCCACCATATGACGATTGAGGGCTATTCACCCCCCTCTAGCCGATCACCTATGTTCCAATAAGTGGTATCAGAGCCAAGGTAGCTTGTCGAGGACTAACCGCTGCAATAAGCACAACAACAACGATGGCCGGCTCCAACATTCACCCACCAAAATTTGAAGGCGAATTCTCTTGGTGGAAGAAGAGAATGGAGGTTTTATTTGAAACCGATTTTGATATTATGCTTATAATGGAAAACGGTTTTGAGATGCCTAGGGACGAAGAGGGTGAACCAATAGAGAAGTCAAGGTGGACTAAAAAGCAAAGGGAGGAGCACCTTGCAAATTCAAAGGCCAAGCACCACCTCTTCAATGTGCTCCCCCAACAAGAAGTGAATCGGATAGGGGAATGTGCAAGCGCCAAGGAAATGTGGGAGAAACTCATAGAGCTTCATGAAGGCACTTCCGAGGCAAAGCTTGCAAGGAGAGACCTCCTCCGCTCCCAATTAAGCAACATCAAATTAGAAAAGGGAGAGAAGGTTTTATCATTGCATTCACACTTTAAAGAAATAATAACCGGTTTATCTAGTGTAGGGGAGAAGCTCTCCAATAGGGACATGGTCATGAAGGCAATAGATTCCTTCCCTCGGTTGGTCATCAAGTTGGAGCTCAATGGTGGACTCCTTCTACATCTCCAAGAATCTAGAGATAACCACACTAGAGGAATTCTTTTCCACCATGGAGTTGCATGAGACAAGGCTTGAAAGGATAATTGAAGAACCAAGCATCAAGCCAAAAAGGGGAGTTGCATTAATGGCCAACAAAGGGAAGAAGAAGAAGGAGACTCCACCTTCCTCTACCGATGAAGCATCCTCCTCATCCTCCATGAATAGCAATGAAGATGCTTATATGGTAAGGAAGGTAAGACATGCCTTAAGAAATTTAAAATTTAACAAATCTTATGATAGGAGAAGGCACAAGAGGAAGATCATTTGCTACAATTGGCAAGGAGAGGGGCATATAAGAGATGATTTCCCCCTCTTGAACAAGAGCAAAGAAGAAAGGAGGAGAAAAGAAGAAGGGGAGCAAGAAGAAGAAAGAAGAGAAGAAGGCCAAGGAAAAGGGGAAGGTCAAAGCACTCAAAGCAAGGACATGGGATGATCCTTCATCATCATCATTGGAGGAAGAAAATGCTTTTGTCACAAACCTTGCCTTGATGGCAATTGACGATCTAGATTCCACCTCCTCCAAAGGTGAAAAATCAAGCACAAGTGAAGAGAGCTCGAGTGAAGGGGGAGCTTCTTCTTCATCCTCATAATCGGAAGAGGATTTGGTAAGTGAGGTAACAAATCTACCTCCCAAGAAAATCATGTCCATGGTTTCTAGCCTTACTAAGGACTTATTTAGGGATAAGAAAAAGAACAAATGCATGCTTGATCAAATTAAGGGTTTAGAAGAAAAACTAGAAAAAACATGTTTAAATATTAATAATAATATTTCTTCTAGTTTTGATAATGCATGCTCACATGATCATTATATGCCTTTTGATGTAAATGATGCATGTATTGAAGAAAATAGGGTTTTAAGGAAAAAGATAGACCATTTGACTAAAGCCCTAGAAAAATTCATAATAGGCTCCAATACCTTGAACATGATCATAGGGAGCCAAAGGGCAAGCTTCAATAGGAAAGGCCTAGGTTACAAGGGAAACAAAAATGAAAAGGCCTATCATTGTTTAATTGCGAGGGGTCAAGCCAAGAACAAAATAATAGCTAGAAAATAGATCCCTAAGGAATATTTAGTGAACCCTATAGGAAAGAACTTGTATTGGATTCCTAAATCCATCCTTAAGGGTTAGGAACACCCTAGGATAGTCAACCATAAGGATTTTACTTATATCATATTATTTGATTGACTTAGGATGATCGGGACTTAATTTTTGAAATAGTGTTGGGTGATGATAATGCACCCATAAATAGCTTAAATCAATACTTGACTTATTATCATGTTTTTATACCTAATGCATGATTACAAATCGATTGATACATTTGTTTCATGATCATAATGTGAAATCAATGCATATATGTCTTTATGATCATGTGGTATGTTAGTGTGATACTTAACCATGGGTAGAAATGTATGAAAACTTTGGTTAAGTACAAATACCTTTAGGAACATCTCACACTCACCATAAGGAAAACCTTGATTGAAAACATAGCATGAGTGAGATGTTAGGGTGATACTAATGGTCCACTAATGCCTATGACATTTAGATGGTCATTTAAAATATCAAAATAGTAATAATAGACCAATCATGGGGAAAGCATATGTTTAATTCATTGACATATTGCCCAAAGATCATGGTTAGATATTTCATATGTTTTCAAAACCATTCCTTACTTTAAAATCTGTGTTTTCAGGTTTTGAAACAATCTAATGCAAAACTAGGTGTTAAAATTAATACAAACTTGATCAAATACTAGTTGTTTTTGAAACTTTTGGATTTTTGGCAAATCATTGAAAATATAAGTAATTTTCATGAAAACTCATTTTTCACTGATAAAGCCTTTAAAAGAAATGTGTTTTCAAAATTTCATAATTTTTCAAATTTTCTGAAATTTCTGGTGCATTTCTGAATTTCATCCAAAAATCAAAATTCTGAAACGTATGATCGTGATGTCACGATTGATCAAGTGTAGCTATTCATGACGATTTCCGTGATTAGGCTATTTTGATGGGTTTTTGGGTATTTTTCCTCCTTAGAGTTGATGCCATGCGTGTATAACATTTGGAAAATGTTTTTGATAGTGTCAAATGGGGAGAAATAGGGAAGTTTAAGTTAATCATTGTAAAGGGAAAAATTTAGCATGTCTTAAGGGGGAGTTGTTATACTCATGTTTTTACTTACATGCTTTCTTGCCTTATGTTTATTGCTATTTATTTTACCTAACTTAAACGGATTGCCACACATAAAAAAGGGAGAGATTGTTAGGGCGATCAACCCATGTGATATGGTTTTGATGTGTGTGGCAAAGGGTTTAAGTTAGGTTGTTATTGTTTTGATATGTGCATTGGAGTCTTGCAAGACTTAGTAATTCGCACATGGAGCTTTGGCAAGTTTCACCAACTCACAACCTTGTGCTTGAGTCGGCGAAGGAGCATTGCGAAGCCGTGCGCTTGATGCATTCGAGGGACTGCTAGATGAGATGACTTGAAGTGAAGCCAAGGAAGTAGACTTCGAGGGCAAGAGACACGAAGGAGCATTGCAGAGTCATGCGCTTGGTGCTGCCGAGGGACATGGTCGCGAACGAAGAGAGCTTCGGCGAGGGACTTCAAGTGAGATGAGAGAATGAGTGAAATGTAAGTAGTTCATTAGGTGAACTTGGCCGAATGGCTAAGTGTCGGAGGCTCAACCGCAAGGGTTGAGGTTTACCCGACCATCATACGCTTAAACGGATGTAAAGTTTGAGGTTTATCCGACATCGATCATCGCCATATCATGGCGATAATCGCTTCCAAGTCGATGTGACTCGATCCTCGAGTGTTTGGTTTTACGTGCCATCGGTCAACTACCAAGGATTGACAATGATCATTGCGAGACCATCATCGATCGCGATGAAGCGTGATCGATCACGAGGGTTTCAGGCACAAAATGGTGATCAGTCGAGTGCTCGCTTCCGACACTCAACTGATAGCACCATCAGTCGACTGATGGGAAGATCAGTCGACTAATGTGGGAGCCATTGGATGAAATCCAACGTGGAAGAAGCCATTATTGAGCAACGGCTATAAGAACCAGTCGACTGATCGGGGCATCAGTCGACTGCTAGTGGCCAACGGGAAGATAACAACCTTCTTTATTTATAGAGAAGGTGTGGGCTTTTGGATGACTAATGTTCATGCTCCAAACTATCATTCATGTGCCCAACAAGCTTTAAACTCCTTCTTCTTGTTCTTACTTCAATCTTATTGTAAGAAGGAGTGTTTTGTTGTACGAAGGTTTACCTCCACCTTCCTTTGGCTAAAGGGAGAGACCATATTGGATTGGTTACGGAGTGATTCACTGGAGACGAATCGGACAGTGGATTAGCGGCGAGGCCGTGAACCACATTATATCGGTTTGTTAGCATTGCCTTTGTATTGTCTTTACTTTTCCGCTTGCGCTAATTATACTTGTAGGCAATCAATGAACAAATTCCACCATACGACGATTGAGGGCTATTCACCACCCTCTAGCCGACCACCTACGTTCCAATAGACTGGCATACCTCAAGTATGACTAATTCATACTTGAAACCATACCCAAAGCCTAGACTCAACCTTCTAGCTTCTCCATCAACCTTGCGTCTTCAGGATTCCTCCGAGTCCACAACTCCATCCTTGTGCTTGCCTTCAAAAGCTTCCTTCGGTTTCGTTATGCTTGGACTTTACGCCGCCAAAACTACATGTTTGTACTTACCCTGCCAAGACCTTGCCTTTGGACTTCCTTTGCCAAGGTTTGCTTGGACTTTACGCCGCCAAGACTACATGCTTGGATTTATGCTGCTAAGACCTTCCCTTGGACTTTCCTTGCCAATATCATACTTGGACTTCTCTTTACCAAGTCTTCATACTTGGATTTTCCTGTCTCTTAACACATTCACAGTTAGATTACAAATATTGCCTAACTATAAATGATTATCTAAACATCAAAATACATAAGTACTTGGGGCCTTATTGCACCAACAATCTCCTCCTTTTTGATGTTTGACAATAATTTAAGTTAGGTCTTGAAATATGCATAAATGAAGGCATCATAAACCATAAATTCATCATACATCTAATGTTCAATAGACAGATTTTAACTTAAATTCTCCTTTCTCCCCCTTTGACACACATCAAAAAGAGAAAGGAAACATATTGAATGAGTTCATGAATGACCAACACATGCTATGCCTTGAACTAAGGTAGAAAATAGACATAAAGCTCCCCCTTAATCCAAAACATAGGTTATTATGTGTAAATAATAAGTTGAGCAAAACAAAATATCATACATGAGAATTGAGCCACAACTTTGCACCAACAATTTAGGGCATTTAAATAGAGACAATATTCCCCCTTAACCCGTGCATCAATCTAATCATAAATTCCATACAAGTTGTCATAATACATTGTAGTAATCATAGTATGGAGTTAGAACACTTAGAATTTTACTTTTAAACCATGAACACAAAGTATTCTGCCCAAAATAGAGCCAACAATCAACTGAGGTAGTAATCAGTCAACCGCGAGCCTTGGCAGTCGACTGCCATAATGAGCAGTCGACTGATATCAGAGATTTCTGAAATTAGTGATATTCAGATGAGCTTAAGAAATGCATAAATAATTCGGTGAATGTCAAAAATTCACGAAACTTGACATACACATTACTCATGTTTAATCCAATGGGTGAAAAATAGAAACCTAAAAATTTACCCATCATATTAGCGGATTGACACAAAATTCAAGGTAGTAAAAATTGTTAACTTGTTTGGACAACAATGTATCAATATTATTAATGATGATTGTGATCAAGTTATTTAGACCATTACAGGTTTCAAAAATGCTTATTAAATTGTGTCAATTCTTGAATTTCAAATTACCAATCCATAAGAATATGAAAGAGACTATAGGTATGTACCAAAAATATTCATTTCATTAATCACGAGGGTAAAGTCATTGCCTTACACATGTCAAGGAAAACAAAAAAAAGAACAAAATACAACTGACGACTATCTAAAAGTCAGGGTCATCAGCATCCATGCCCGTCGACTGTGAACCGCCGGTATCTCTGCTGCAGAAGAACGTCCGATTGCAGGAGGATGAAGAAGTGTCAATATCTCCTGTTGCTATCACTCCAATGTGCCCAGTCGGGAGATGACCAAAGTTCGAAACTCCAGGTGCTCCAGGTGAAGCTCCTCAAAATGTGTGTCCATCGTCTCCTTAAATGCTGTGAGGCGTGCTGTGAAGGCCGAGTCTGGTATAACATTAACCTCTGCAGCTGTATCCTCCGGTACTGGGATAGGTGGAGCACCGCCCGCCTGTTGTTGCCCATCCTCCCAGATCATGGACCCGTTGAAGGGCTTCAAGCCCGCTAACGAAAAAGACCTAGCATTCATGCGATCATATTTTGTAGACATGGGCTTAATAACCCCCTTGGCGACGTCGATGCCGACGAAACCAAGCCACTCACTAATCAAATGACCATATTGTCAGTGGAAGCCCTAGAGACAATCATATTATGATTATTGTATGGACATTATTGTATCATATTCCTATTTATAAAGGCATGGTTATTATATTTACTTGTATTGGTGCCAAATAACTAAGTATAATAACGTCCTTGAGTAGAAGGTTCTTATCTATATCAATCGATTGGTTGAATCGATAATGAGATGATATAGAGAACACTACTCTTAATCATTCCTAGTCAAGTATTAACATTCAGAGACAATGTTAATGCGTAGAGACTAACATGTAGGTCAACTCGATGACTTGATCTCACAAGTCATGGATATGAGATATCAAGTTGACACATGGGTATGCATTGGAGAATGTATACTAAATGACCCGCTATGAGAAAGTATCATGGATCATTATATGAGTGTCATATACTTTCTCATGTGACTATTAGTATGACTATTAGTCCTTGAACCTGAAGTCGCCATGGTTCCCTACATAAGGAGTTGCATACTTTGGCTTCGTCAAACGTCACCCGTAAATGGGTGGACTATAAAGGCGATTACTGGGTATAAAATAAATTATGCGGAGGGATGTGAGTGATGTAGATGGGATCTATCCCTCCTATATGATGGGAGTGACATCGTTATTCTTGATAGAGTGAGACCACGAAGTGCATGACCATGCTCAAATGAGTCAATATGAGATATTGAGCTCATTTGATTAGAGTGAGTATACTTGGAGTTCAAGATATAGATTGTACCGAGGATGACACAGTCTATGCCTCAATTGGTCAATCTAGATGTCATGGATAGAGGGACATTGTCATATATTGTGAGAGTCACAATTAGTAGTCACAAAGGTGATGTTGGATCTCAACATTCTTGTAACTTGGGTAGCAATGATATGTTGCTAGATGCTGCCATTGCTTATGTTCCTAAATCGGTTTAAGAGCATTGCCAACGTTACAAGAACCTATAGGGTCACACACAAAGGGAAATTAGATAGAGATTAGGTTCATATGATAAACCATGAGGATTAGGTTCATGGGATGAACCAAATTGGATTAAGAGTAATCCAAATTAGACTAATTGAGTTAGACTCAATTTGATTCAAGTGTTGAATGAGTCTAATTTAGATTTGATTCATTGAGTCAATTTAAAATAATGAATAGAGATTCATTAAATCAAATTGACTTGAATTAAGTGGTTAGATTTGATCAACCATGGGAGATAAGAGGTCAAGTTTGACTTGACTTGAGAGGGAAGATGAATGGTCAATTTTGACTTGACCAATTGCCATGTCATGGTGACTTGGCATGGGGATCAGCCAATGATAATGTTCCACATCATCATGGACTTATCATGGGGTGCCACCTCATGAGGGAGACCAAGAACCATTGGCTCTTGGAGTTACATCATGCATGTAACCCCCCCTCCATGAAGTGGCCGGCTACTCTTGATGTGGGTTATGAGTGGGAAGTTAATTTGTGGTAACTTTATCATCTTCTTCCTTGGTCCTTCCCTCACTCTCTCTCCCTCCTCTTCCTCATCTTGCCGTGGACTTCAAGGAGTGCTAGCACACTCAAGATTGTCTTTTCTCCACCTATTTCTTGTGTGGATACCAATAGAGGAGTGTACACTTGACACTCTCGAATTCCGGCAATCCGTTTGGACAAGCGGGATAAGCGAAGGGCATCGTGAAGGGTGGAAAACTTCGCTTCCCACTTCAACTCGGCCGCTTGTTCATGGCGATCCCTTCTACGTCCCCGAATAAAAAAAATTTATCCTTGACAAGGAGGGATTACCCAAGCTACCGTTTCATCGTTGTGCTATTCAATTAGAGTGGTAAATTGAACAAATTTGTTGTTCAAGCAACTTACCTCTATTCTCCGAATAGCTGCGGAATAGACGATGTACGGATCACCGGTTTTTGCGTTTGTATTCGAGGTCCAAGTAAATTAGCCATATAACAAAACCTACAACATGCATATAATTGAAAAACAATTATAGAAATAATACAAAAGAATATAAACAAGCAAAATTTATACCTCTCGATCTTCTATTGTATACCCTTCCTCCTTTTGGACGTCGTGTGGGCGACGATCTTCCAAAAGTCGAAGCCTCCTAGATCACGATCGTCCTTTCCTTTCTCGCTCCGAACAAGAGGAAGTATATAATCAAAACTCTCCTCTATCTAGGACCAACCAATAAGCTCCCAACTCGAAGCTTACCGCAGGCTCAAAGAGAGGTGATGGTGGGCGCCGGCCAAGAGCTCCAAGGAATCACCCTAACCCCTTGTTTCCACTGGCCAAGGAGAAGAGAAAGAAGAGCTTTGGACACCGGCCAAAGAGAGGAGAGGAGAGGATGGGTGCCGACCACCTAAGGAAGAAGAAGGAAAAAATTTCCTAATTTCTGGCCGCCCAACCTCCAAGCCCCTTGCCGCCCAAACCTTAATCCCTCCTTGCCTTCAATTGCTCTTTCCGCCCACCCTAATCCCTCCTTTTATAGAGTTAGGCTTAAGCCTTATTTTAATCTCCACCGTCGGTTCTAGGGATTTAATCTAAACCGTCGAATCTAGAGATTTAATCTCAACTATCGGATCTAGAGATTTAATCTCTACCGCCGAATCTAGAGTTTTATTTTCCATTATCAGATCTAGGCTCCATGAGGTTTTAATAGGCTACAATAGAGACCATGAGGAGGAGTTGGATCTTGGCCACCCAATGGATCAAGCCCACATAAAGTCCGATCCATTAATGATAATCCATTCCACTAGAGGATTATCATTGATCTACCTCACCAACCCCCATAAGTTAATATGGGCTCCATATATTATTTGTACATCTATCTCCTCGTGTTTAAGATCTCGAATGTCTGTCGATTAATTAATTTACTGACAATTAATTAATCGACATCTATCTCCATGAGTAGTACCACTCAACCTCTTCATCATGCCGGACCAAGTCCACCTGCAGAGTTTATATGATGAACCTTATGAGCTCCTCAAGGGGACATCATCATCCTAATATATAGGACATAGTTTCCTCCTATAATCAATGACACGCCATATAAATAATATCATTTCCCAACTTACCGAGCCTATCGATTTACTCTATAAATCTCGCTCATTGGTAAATCAAAGAAATGAATACTAAGTATATGTGCCCGTTATTATATCGGAATTAAGAGCATGTACAACATAATATCTGAGGTCCGATTCGATTATGTAGTCAGCAATAAATCGAATCACCTCTAAGTCGGTCCTGCTCAATATACACAAAGTGTACTAGTGTGATTCTATGGTCAAGACAAACTAATACCAAATCACACTACAACCATGCCAATGGTTTGCCCAAAACCATCTCAGCTGTGAGCCTATACTTATACTTTACAAGGAACTGATAACATGATCTCCCGTGTGACACTACACACCATGTTATCTACAATGTAATGTATTAGACAATATGCATAGCCATAAAAATGCAAACAATGATCATGTGATTCTTATTTCAAAACTAAATATGTTCTTACAAAAGATAGACTTTTCAGTATACATTCCAACAATCTCTCACTTATACTAAAAGACTACGCTGTCCTCAAACTGCCATACATCTGATTCTCATTCCCTCCACATGCCTATCAAAAGCTCTCGCCGGAAGGGCTTTAGTGAAAGTATCTGCCAGGTAATCCTCCGATGCAATCTTGGCCACAACTACTTCTCCTCGCTTTACGATTTCTCGTATTAGGTGGTACTTGCGCTCTATGTGTTTACTTGCCTTATGGGCTCACGGTTCCTTCGAGTTTGCAATTGCACCACTATTATCACAACAAATTGTGATAGTTCTGAGCAAACTAGGAATCACATCCAAGTCTATCAAGAAGTCTCTAAGCTACACAACTTCTTTGGCCGCCTAACCTCCTAAAGTAAACACAAAACCTGAGGTAGACTTACTATTATCCCTATCTGATTGGAAGTCAGAATCTGTGTAACCCACATGGAGTAATTGGTCTGCCTGGTAAACTAGCATATAATCCCTAGTCCTTCTCAGGTACTTTAATATATGCTTTACCGCAGTCCAATGCCCCTGTCCTAGATTACTCTGATATCTTCTAACCATGCCAATGGCAAAGCAGATATCCGATCTCGTACATAGCATCACAAACATGAGGCTTTCTACTGCCGAAGCATAAGGAACCACCTTCATCTCCTCTATCTCCTCAGATGTTCTAGGACACATCTCCTTAGATAAAGGAACTCCATTCCTGAAAGGTAGAAAACCTTTCTTGGAGTTCTGCATGCTAAAATGATCCATTATTGTGTCTATGTATGAAGCTTGAGATAAACACAACATCCTTTTCTTGCGATCCCTTATAACCTTGATCCCAAGGATGTGTCCCACTTCTCCCAAGTCCTTCATATCAAACTGTTTGGACAACCATACCCTTACGTCCGATAACACCTTGACATTGTTGCCAACTAACAAAATGTCATCTACGTATAGTACAAGAAATACCACTACGTTTCCATCACATCTTTTGTATACACAAGACTTATCCGGACTTTGAATAAATCCATAAGACTGGATTACCTCATCAAAGTGGATGTTCCAAGATCTCGAAGCTTGCTTCAATCCATAAATGGATCGATTAAGCTTGCACACAAGACGCTCTTTGCCCTTTGCAATGAATCCCTCTAGTTGCTTCATATAGATATTTTCCTCAAGACTTTCGTTAAGGAAAGCTGTCTTGACATCCATCTGTCATACCTCATAATCCATATGAGAAGCAATACATAAGAGAATTCGGATAGACTTAAGCATGACTACTGGCAAAAAGGTCTCCTCATAATCGATACCCTCTTTCTGAGTATACCCCTTCGCAATAAGCCTCGCTTTGAAGGTCTCAACCTTCCCGTCTATTCCTCTCTTTCTTTTGTAGATCCACTTGCATCCAATAGTTTTTACACCATTGGGCGGTTCTACTAGCTCCCAGACCTGATTTGAATCCTTAGATTCAATTTCAGCATTCATTGCACTTTGCCAAGATACCGTATCTTTATCTTGGAATGCCTCGTCATATGTCCAGAGATCAGGTTCATGTTCGCTAAGGACCAAATCAGAAGATTCTCCCAAGAACATGAATCTATCAGGTTGTCTAACAACCCTCCCACTACGACAAGGTATTACCTGTGTATCCTCTGTGACACGCGGTGCAGTGACTTGTGATATATCCTCGTGTACCAGTGGTACTGAAGTAGTGACTTCCCCTTTCAATTCCTCTAGAACAATCTTACTCACGGGCTTGTGGTTTATCACATAGTCTTCCTCTAGAAATCTGGCGTTCGTGCTGACGATCACCCTCTGATCTCTAGGACTATAAAACAAACCACATTTCGTTCCTCTAGGATAGCCAACGAACATGCACACTTCTGTACGAGGTTCCAACTTACTAGTATCTGCCTTCAACACATGTGCTGGACTCCTCCAAATCCAAATATGTCTTAGACTAGGCTTTTACCCAGTCTACAATTCTGTGGGAGTAGAAGGCACTGATTTAGATGGTACCAAGTTCAGAATATACACTGTCGTATCTTGAGCATATCCTCAGAATGAATCTGGGAACTCAGAATAACTCATCATCGATCTAACCATCTCCATAAGAGTCATATTCCTTCGCTCTGCTACACCATTCTGCTGGAGTGTGCTAGGTGTAGACAATTTGGATTGAATCCCAGCCTCTAATAAGTAATTCCTAAACTCTCCCACGAGGTACTCACCACCACGATCAGATCATAATGTCTTGATACTTTTACCTTGATGTTTCTCCACATCAGCCTTGAATTCTTTGAACTTGTCAAAGCATTCAGACTTGCAGTGCATCAAGTAAATGTATCCATATCTTGAATAATCATCTATGAAAGAGACGAAATACTCAAAACCACCTCTAGCCTGGATAGACATAGGACTACACAAATCAGAATGAACCAATTCCAACACATCTTTGGCTCTATACCCCTTGGCCTTGAAAGGCCTCTTGGTCATTTTACCTTCCAAGCAGGACTCACAGGTTGGGAAGTCTTCCACCACTAATGAACTCAGAGGTCCATCAGCTATCAACCTTTGAATTCTGCTTAGGTTAATGTGACCAAGCCTTAGATGCCAAAGATTTGTTTGGTTCATCTTCGAAGGTTCTTTTATCTTATTGGAATTAGAAGATGAGCTATTCACTTCTATTTGCATCGTGGGAGCTTTTGGTTTGAGTGTATACAAATTTCCTATCAATGCACCAGAACAGATAATCTCCCTATTCCTTTTTATAACAACTCTGTGATTAAAAGAAATAGAATATCCATCCATAAATAATTTAGAAATTGAAATCAAGTTCTTTCTAAATAAAGGTACATAAAGGCAATTTTTAAGAACCAAAACTTTATTCCTCTTAAAAGACAAATAAACATCTCCCACTGCAATAGCCGCCACCTTCGTGGAATCGCCCAAGTATATGATAATCTCCCCTCAGCCAGTCATCTGGTTTCCTGGAACCCCTGCAAAGTATTGCAGACATGATCAATGACTCCCGTATCTACACACCAGGTGCCAGTAGATAACACCACTAAACATGTTTCAACGACTAGACCAAAAGATATACCTTTGTTCTGCTTGTAGTTGGGGCAGTTCTTCTTCCAGTGTCCAGTCTTCTTGCAAGTGAAGCACTTGCCTTTCGGCTTCTTCACTCTTCCCTGAGTTCCTCCCGCCACCTTTGCCCCAACTTGTTTCTTCTTCTTCTTGCCTTTCGGCTTAGAAGTAGAAACCTTTTGGGCAACCATGGCCTGCGCCTGAGCACTCTGATGAAATTGCCCCTCTGTCGGCTGGAGTTCTGTCAGAAGCTCCGCCAATGAATACAACCTCTTGTTCATGTTGTAGTTCAGGCGAAACTGCTTAAAACTCCTAGGTAGATACTGGAGAATGATATCGACCTGGGTTTCCCCATCGATCTCAGCTCCGAGGACTTCTAGCTCATTCAAATGAGCCATCATCTTGAGAACATGATCCCTCACGGGTGTTCCTTCGATCATGGTGGTCATCATCAAGTTCCTCATGGCTTCCTGCCTAGCAGCCCGATTCTGGTATCCGAAAAGTTCTTTGAGATTGAGCATCATGTCATAAGCAGTGGGTATGGCTTGATGCTAATGTTGTAGTACATTTGACATAGATGCCAAAATGTAACACTGTGCCATCTCATCGGTCTTAATCCACTTTTTATAACTCTCCTTCTCCTTTTCCCCAGAATCATCCATAGGTTTAGGAGGGCACTCTTCGAGGAGTACATATTTGTATTCCTCAGCAGTCAAGACAATGTCAAGATTCCTCTTCCAATCAATATAATTGGGTCCAGTAAGTTTATTTTCTTTCAGTATCACAGCAAGCGGGTTGAAACTCATTTTGAAAAAAACCTAAGAATCACATAGATCAAAACATTAGATTTCAAAAAATTATTGATTCCTCAAACAATAAAATTTTAAAATCAACTAACACCTCAAAACACCGAGAATATCGTATGCCACGATAGTGTGGACGTATACGAATTCTACATTTATAAGAGGAGGTTTCACCCATTAATTTTACTATCTTGTCAACTTAACTTTTTGAAAAATAAAATTAATAGTTGGTTCCTCTTCGGCCCTACAAATAAAAGCAGTGACTTCGATGTGGAGGATACTTATATTTGTATCTAAGTGTTCACCATTACCTGGTACCAAGGTAATTATCTCGGGTTATGTGCCTTCCGATGGGGAAGTACACACACTCCTTAATAATTTCCTATAACCATATTCAAGCTTGTGATCCGCAAACAAACTCATCCGATGTGGAGGAAGGCACTCAGAGCCGACGCGTAAGTTTGTTTGTATCACATGTCAAATCGTAATGGAGGTCGTGGGAATTTATAAAAATATCCCTCTCCCACTTAGTAATTTAAAATTGAGGAATTTTCTAGTCTACGACATGCATATCAAACAATAAGAAATAAATATGAAAAAGAAATATTTTCGAACTATTATGGCTTTTGTTTCCAATATGCCTCCCGTCGTATCGCTATCTCGTCCGCTCCTCCCTATGCCATGTACAAGCCATCTGGAGATCCGACCTGAGAAAAACTATTTTAATTTACATCCATCGATCCTATACTCCACGAGGGAGTGTACATGAAGTCTAGATCGAAAGTAAACTAAAATAAAAAGAATGGATAAACAATGTCATATCTAATTACAAAAATTAAATACTAGCCTGGTCAACCCCGAGGATTCAACAAAATATACAATTATACACATACAATCACATACACACATATGACCATAATAGTTGGATCCTATGCCTGCAACCAAAAAGTTAACCTATGCACATCCTACTATTATCCAGCACATATAATATATGAAAAGTGCATAAAGTAACCGAATCCTAAACACACAAAATCGAAAATCGTGGCTCTGATACCACTTGAAGGGTGGGAAACTTCGCTTCCCACTTCAACTCGGCCGCTTGTTCATGGCGATCCCTTCTACGTCCCCGGATAAAAAAAATTTATCCTTGACAAGGAGGGATTACCCAAGAAACCATTTCATCGTTGTGCTATTCGATTAGAGTGGTCACTTGAACAAACTTGTTATTCAAGCAACCTACCTCTATTCTCCGAATAGCCGCGGAATAGACGATGTACGGATTGCCGATTTTTGTGTTTGCATTCGAGGTCCAAGTAAATTAGCCACATAACAAAACCTACAACATGCATATAATTGAAAAACAATTATAGACATAATACAAAAGAATATAAACAAGCAAAATTTATACCTCTCGATCTTCTATTGTATGTCCTTCCTCCTTTTGAACGTCGTGTGGGCGACGATCTTCCAAAAGTCGAAGCCTCCTAGATCACGATCTTCCATTCCTTGCTCGCTCCGAATAAGAGGAAGTATATAATCAAAACTCTCCTCTATCTAGAACCAACCAACAAGCTCCCAACTTGAAGCTTGCCGCCGACTCAAAGAGAGGGGATGGTGGGCGCCAACCAAGAGCTCCAAGGAATCACCCTAACCCTTGTTTCCACCGGCCAAGGAGAAGAGAAAGAAGAGCTTTGGATGCTGGCCAAAGAAAGGAGAGGAGAGGATGGGCACCATCCACCTAACAAAGAAGGAAAAAATTTCCTAATTTGTGGCCACCCAACCTCCAAGCCCCTTGCCGCCCAAACGCTAATCCCTACTTGCCTCAAATTGCTCTTGCCACCCACCCTAATCCCTCCTTTTATAGAGTTAGGCTTAAGCCTTGTTTTAATCTCCACCACCGATTCTAGAGATTTAATCTCAACCGTCGGATCTAGAGATTTAATCTCAACCGTCGGATCTAGAGATTTAATCTCTACCGTCGGATCTAGAGTTTTATTTTCCATTATCGGATCTAGGCTCCATGAGATTTTAATAGGCTACAATAGGGACCATGAGGAGGAGTTGGATCTTGGCCACCCAATGGATCAAGCCCACATAAAGTCCGATTCATTAATGATAATCCATTCCACTAGAGGATTATCATTGATCTACCTCACCAACCCCCATAAGTTAATTTGAGCTCCATATATTATTTGTACATCTATCTCCCCATGTTTAAGATCTCGAATGTCCATCGATTAATTAATTTACTGATAATTAATTAATCAACATCTAACTCCATGAGTAGTACCACTCAACCTAATCATCATGTCAGACCAAGTCCACCTACAGGGTTTACATGATGAACCTTATGAGCTCCTCAAGGGGACATCATCATCCTAATATATAGAACACGATTTCCTCCTATAATCAACGGCACACCATATAAATAATATCATTTCCCAACTTATCGAGCCTATCGATTTACTCTATAAATCTCGCCCATTGATAAATCAAAGAAATGAATACTAAGTATATGTGCCCGTTATTATATCGGGATTAAGAGCATGTACAACATAATATCTGAGGCCCGATTCGATTATGTTGTTAGCAATAAATTGAATCACCTCTAAGTCGGTCCAGCTCAATACACACAAAGTATACTAGTGTGATTCTTTGGTCAAGACAAACCAATACCAAATCACACTACAACCATGCCAATGGTTTGTCCAAAACCATCTCGGTTGTGAGCCTTTACTTATACTTTACAAGGAACTGATAATATCATCTCCCGTTTGACACTACACACCATGTTATCTACAATGTAATGTATTAGACAATATGCATAGCCATAAATATGCAAACAATGATCATGTGATTCTTATTTCAAAACTAAAGATATTCATACAAAAGATAGACTTTTCAGTATACATCCCAACACATCGGTTCAAGGGTAAACTCTTAACATGTAGGTCTGTTGGGATGTATACTGAAAAGTCTATCTTTTGTATGAACATCTTTATTTTGAAATAGGAATCACATGATCATTGTTTGCATACTTTTGGTTATGCATATTGTCTAATACATTACATTGTAGATAACATGGTGTGTGGTGTCACACGGGAGATCATGTTATCGGCTCCTTGTAAAGTATAAGTATAGGCTCACAACCTAGATGACTTTGGACAAACTATTGGTATGGTTGTAGTGTGAGTTGGTATTGGTTTGTCTTGACCATAGAATCACACTAGTACAATTTGTGTGTATTGAGCAGGACCAACTTAGAGGTGATTCAATTTATTGCTAACTACATAATCGAATCGGACCTCAGATATTATATTGTACATGCTCTTAATCCCGATATAATAACGGGCACATATACTTAGTATTCATTTCTTTGATTTACCAATGGGTGAAATTTATAGAGTAAATCAATAGGCTCGGTAAGTTGGGAAATGATATTATTTATATGGTGTTCCATTGATTATAGGAGGAAATCGTGTTCTATATATTAGGATGATGATGTCCCCTTGAGGAGCTCATAAGGTTCATCATGTAAACCCTGTAGGTGGACTTGGTACGACATGATGATTAGGTTGAGTGATACTACTGATGGAGTTAGATGTTGATTAATTAATGTTTAGTAAATTAATTAATCGACGGACATTCGAGATCTTAAACACGGGGTGAAAAATATACAAATAATATATGGAGTCCATATTAACTTATGGGGGTTGGTGAGGTAGATCAATGATAATCCTTTAGTGGATTGGATTATCATTAATGGATCGGATTTTATGTGGGCTTCATCCAATGGGTGACCAAGATCCAACTCCTCCTCATGGTCCCTATTGTAGCCTATTAATACCTCATGAAGCCTAGATCCATTGGATGGGAAAAAAACTCTAGATCCGAAGGTGGAGATTAAATCTCTAGATCCGACGGTTGAGATTAAATCCCTAGAACTGACGGTGGAGATTAAAGCAAGGCTTAAGCCTAAACTCTATATAAAGGGGCTTAAGGTGGGCGACAACTTGATGGCTTATGAGATTAGGGTTTGCTTCCCTTGGGTGGCAAGGAATCCTAGTTGGGTTAGGATTGAGTTTGGTAGCTAGGGTTTGGGAGGTGGTGTGGGCGGCAACAAGAGGAGAAGTTCCTTTCTTCTTCTTCCTAAGGTGTTGCCGACACCTATCCTTCTTCCCTCTACTTTGGCCGGTGCTCAACCTATTCCTCTTCCCCTCTTCTTTAGCCGGCGGCAACTAGGAGAGCTAGGGTTAGGGTTTTTGGCGGGTACAAGGTGAAGGGTTGGTTTTCTTTCTCTTCTCCAAGTGTTGGCCGACGCCCATCACCCTCATTGATTCTCCTTTGGCTGGTTCCTATACTCCATATTCTCTTCCTTGGTCAGCGACAACATCAAGTCTATTGACTTGGTGGTCGGTTCTAGATAGGAAGAAGAGTTTTGTTTTATGATCTTCCTTTGTTCGGAGTGACTAAGGAAAGGAAGATTGGTGATCTAGGAGGCTTCGACTTTTGGAAGATCATTGCCCACACGACGTCCAAAAGGCGGAAGGACATACAATAGAAGATCAAGAGGTATAACAAGAGGTATAATCTTGTTTATTTTGATTAGTGTTCTTTTGTATTATGTTTATAATTATTTTTCAATTATATGCATGTTATATATTTTGTTTTGTGGCTAATATAACTTGGACCCCGAATATAAACACAAAAGCCGGCGATCCATACATCGTCTATTCTGCGGCTATTCGTAAAATAGAGGTTGGTGGCTTGAACAACAAGTTTGTTCAAGTGACTACTCAAATCGAATAGCACGACGATGAAACGGTTGCTTGGGTGATCCCTTTTGTCTAGGATTAATTTTTTTTTAATCCGCGGACATCGATGGGATCGCCATGAACAAGCGACCGAGTTGAAGTGGGAAGCAAAGTTTCCTACCTTCAAGTGGTATCAGAGTTTCGATTCCAAAGGAAAAACCTTCAAGTGGTATCAGAGCCACGGTTTTCGGTTTTGTGTGTTTATGATTCGGTTACTTTTATGCACTTTTCATATATTATATGTGCCGGATAATATTAGGACATGCGTAGGTTAACTTTTTGGTTGCAGGCATAGGATCCAACTATTATGGCCATATGTGTGTATGTGATTGTATGTGTGCAATTGTATATTTGTTGAATCCTCGGGGTTGACGAGGCTAGTATTTAATTTTTGTAAATTATATACGACATTGTTTAGCCACTCTTTTTATTTTAGTTTACTTTCGATCTAGATTTCATGTACACTCCCTCGTGGAGTATAGGATCGATGGATGTAAATTAAAATATTTTTTCTTGGCTCGGATCTCTGGATGGCTTGTACATGATGTAGGGAGGAGAGGATTTGAAACGACGAGATTGAAGACAAAAGCCATAATAGGTGGAATTTTTTTTTCATATTTATTGCTTATTGTTTGATATGCATGTCGTAGGCTAGAAAATTCCTCAATTTCAAATTACTAAGTGGGAGAGGGATATTTTTTTTATATAAATTCCCATGGCCTCCATTACGATTTTACATGTGATGCAAGCAAACTTGCGCGTTAGCTCTGAGTGCCTTCCTCCCCATCGGATGAGTTTGTTTGTGGATCACAGGGTCGGATATGGTTATAGGAAATTATTTAGGAGCGTGTGTACTTCCCCATCGGAAGGCACATAACCCGAGATAATTTCCTTGGTATCGAGTAATGATGAACACTTAGATGCAAATAGGAGTATCCTCCCCATCGGAGTCACTGCTTTTATTTGTAGGGCCGAAGAGAGACCAACTATTAATTTTATTTCTCAAAAAGTTAGGTTGACAAGATAGTAAAATTAATGGGTAAAACCTCCTCTTACAAATGTAGAATTCGTATACGTCCACACGATCGTGGCATACGATATTCTCGGTGTTTTGAGGTGTTGGTTGATTTTAAAATTTTATTGTTTGAGGAATCAATAATTTTTTTGAAATCTAAAGTTTTGATCTATGTGATTCTTAGGTTTTTCAAAAATGACTTTTAGTCCACTTGATGTGATACTAAAAGAAAATAAACTTATTGTACATAATTATGTTGATTGGAAAAAGGAATCTAGATATTGTCTTAACTGTAGAGGAGTACAAGTATGTACTCTTCGAAGAGTGTCCTCCTAAGCCTGCGAATGAGCTGGAAGTCCTTGGAGCTGAGATGAATAGGGAAACCTAGGTTGATATCATTCTCCAGGCGATAGAACGGCTTGCTCAGGCTCAGGCAATGAGGTTTCTACTTCTAAGCCGAAAGGCTAGAAGAAGAAGAAACAAGCTGGGGCATAGGTGATGGGAGGATCTCAGGGACGAGTGAAGAAGCCAAAATGCAATTGTTTCACTTGCAAGCAGGATGAACATTGGATAAAGGATTGTCCCAATCGGAAGCAGAACAAAGGTATATCCTTTGGTCTAGTCGTTGAAACATGGTTAAGCGGTGTTATCTACCGGCACCTGGTGTGTAGGTACGGGAGCCGCTTGTTGGGATGTATACTGAAAAGTCTATCTTTTGTATTAACATCTTTATTTTGAAATAAGAATCACATGATCATTGTTTGCATATTTATGGTTATGCATATTGTCTAATACATTACATTGTAGATAACATGGTGTGTGGTGTCACACGGGAGATCATGTTATCGGCTCCTTGTAAAGCATAAGTAAAGGCTCACAACCGAGATGACTTTGAACAAACCATTGGTATGGTTATAGTGTGATTTGGTATTGGTTTGTTTTGACCATAGAATCACACTAGTACACTTTGTGTGTATTAAGCAGGACCAACTTAGAGTTGATTCGATTTATTGCTGACTACATAATCAAATCGGACCTCAGATATTATATTGTACATACTCTTAATCTCGATATAATAACGGGCACACATACTTAGTATTCATTTCTTTGATTTACCAATGAGCGAGATTTATAGATTAAATCGATAGGCTCGGTAAGTTGGGAAATGATATTATTTATATGGTGTGCCGTTGATTATAGGAGGAAATTGTGTCCTATATATTAGGATGATAATGTCCCCTTGAGGAGCTCATAAGGTTCATCATGTAAACCCTGCAGGTGGACTTGGCCCGACATGATGATAAGGATGAGTGGTACTACTCATGGAGTTAGATGTTGATTAATTAATGGTCAGTAAATTAATTAATCAACGGACATTCGAGATCTTAAACACGGGGAGAAAATGTACATATAATATATAGAGCCCATATTAACTTATGGGGGTTGGTGAGGTAGATCAAAAATAATCCTTTAGTGGATTGGATTATCATTAATGGATCGGACTTTATGTGGGCTTGATCCATTGGGTGGCCAAGATCCAACTCCTCTTCATGGTCCCTATCGTAGCCTATTAATACCTCATGAAGCCTAGATCCAATGGATGAAAACAAAACTCTAGAACCAATGGTAGAGATTGAATCTCTAGATCAGACGGTTGAGATTAATTCTCGAGATCCGACGGTTGAGATTAAATCCCTAGAACCAATGGTGGAGATTGAAACAAGCCTTATCCCTAACTCTATAAAAGGAGGCAAGGGGGTGGGCGATAAACACAATTGAAGAGGGATTAGGGTTGGGCGGCAAGGAGCTTGAAGGCTAGGGTTTTGGAGTTTGCTTTGGGCGGCCACAAATAAGGAATTTATTTCCTTCTTCTTCTTCTTCCATTAGGTGGCCGGCACCCATCTCTTTCTCCTCTGCCCTTGCCGACATCCAAACCTCCTCCTTCCCTTCTCCTTGGCCGGTGGAAACAAGGCTTAGGGTCTTCCCTTGGAGCTCTTGGCCGGCATCCATCTTTTTCACCCAATCCTTCTTGGCCGGCGGCAAGCACCAAGCTTGGAGCTTGGTAGTTGGTTGAAAGAAGGAGAGTTTTGTTTCTATTCTTCCTCTTGTTTGGAGTGAACAAGGAAGGAAGATTGGTGATCTAGGAGCTTCGACTTTTGGTAGATCGTCGCCCACACGACCTCCAAAAGGAGGAAGGACATACGATAGAAGATCGAGAGGTATAATACTTGTCTATTTTCTTATGTAACATGTTTATGATTGTTTTCAATTATATATGCATGATATATTCTATTTTGTGGCAAATATAACTTGGACCCCAAACATAAACACAAAAGTCGGCGATCCGTACATCGTCTATTCCACGGCTATTCGTAGAATAGAGGTTGGTTACTTGAACAACAAGTTTGTTGAAGTGACTACTCTAATCGAATAACACGACGATGAAACGGTTGCTTGGGTAATCCCTCTTGTCAAGGATAAATTTTTTTTATCGGGGGACCTAGAAGGGATCACCATGAACAAGTGACCGAGTTGAAGTGGGAAGCGAAGTTCTCCACCATCAAGTGGTATCAGAGCTTCGGTTCCGGGCAAAACCCTTCAAGTGGTATCAGAGCCACGGTTTCCGATTTTGTGTGTTTAGGATTTGGTTACTTTTATGCACTTTTCATTTATTATATGTGCCAGATAATAGTAGGATATGCATAGGTTAACTCTTTGGTTGCAGGTATAGGATCCAACTATTATGACCATGTGTGTATGTGATTGTATGTGTGTAATTGTATATTTTGTTGAATCCTTAGGGTTGACGAGGCTAGTATTTAATTTTTGTAAATTAGATACGACATTGTTTATCCACTCTTTTTATTTTAGTTTACATTCGATCTAGATTTCATGTACACTCTCGTGGAGTATAGGATCGATGGATGTAAATTAAAATATTTTTTCTCGGCTCGGATCTCCAGATGGCTTGTACATGACGTAAGGAGGAGCGGACGAGATGGTGATACGACGGGAGACATATTGAAGACAAAAGCCATAATAGTTGGAAAATTTTTATTTTTCATATTTATTGCTTATTGTTTGATATGCATGTCGTAGGCTAGAAAATTCCTCAATTTCAAAATTACTAAGTGGGAGAGGGATATTTTTATAAATTCCCACGACTTCCATTACAATTTGACATGTGATGCAAGCAAACTTGCGCGTCGGCTCTGAGTGAACATAACCCGAGATAATTACCTTGGTACCAAGTAATGGTGAAGACTTAGATACAAATATAAGTATCCTCCCCATCGGAGTCACTGCTTTTATTTGTAGGGCCAAAGAGGAACTAACTATTAATTATACTTGTCAAAAAGTTAGGTTGACAAGATAGTAAAATTAATGGGTAAAACCTCCTCTTACAATTGTAGAATTCGTATACATCCACACAATCGTGACATACAATATTCTTGGTGTTTTGAGATGTTGGTTGATTTTAAAATTTTATTGTTTGAGGAATCAATAATTTTTTGAAATCTAATGTTTTGATCTATGTGATTCTTAGGTTTTCTTTCAAAATGACTTTTAACCCACTTGCTGTGATACTGAAAGAGAATAAACTTACTGAACCCAACTATGTTGATTGGAAGAGGAATCTTGACATTGTCTTGACTGCTGAGGAATACAAATATGTACTCCTCGAAGAGTGCCCTCCTAAGCTTGCAGAGATGGAGAGTTATAAGAAGTGGATTAAGGCCGATGAGATGGCGCGGTGTTACATTTTGGCATCTATATCAAATGTACTGCAACATCAGCATCAAGCCATGCTCACTGCTTATGACATGATGCTCAATCTCAAAGAACTTTTCGGACACTAGAATCGGGCTGCTAGGCAGGAAGCCATGAGGAACTTGATGACGACCACCATGATCGAGGGAACACCCGTGAGGGATCATGTTCTCAAGATGATGACTCATTTAAATGAGTTGGAAGTGTTGGGATTCCGGCACCGCGGCGAGTGTGTGTTCGAACATGTTTCATAAACATGTGCACAGCGGAAGGAATAAAAATAATAAATCTAATTTATTACAATACACACACCACACGCATGCATAGTACAATATGTGTAGACATAACCGTAAATTTAAATTTTGCAATAAAAGGAAATTTATACTACATATACCTGACGTATCACGTGTAGCGGGAAAGACATCAACCGGAATGATCCTCGCTAGAATCGTCTCTATCCGTATCCACGCGGAGTATCTTCAGGATGACTTCACAAAGTCACGAGCCTCGTCTTCGTACGAGTTACTAGCCTCGTGTTGAAGACGATGTGATCGAGAGAAGATCACGATCCGAATCAAAATTCGGATCCAAAACGAGTCCTCAAAAACTCGCTTCTCCGGAGAGATATTCGCCAACCGTTTGATGAATCCTTCGTCCTCCACCTATGAGGATTACCGTAGATCGAATCCCCGGCAAGGCTACCGCTGTCGTAGCTCCAAATGTAGTCCAAACGACGCTCCAACAAGAAGGAAACAAGCTGTCCAGAAAACTGGACAGCTTTGGTGGAGACCTTGCGCCGCCCAAATAAGGAAAGCTATATGCTCACCTTGTCGCCGGAGCCAAGGAAGATCACCGGAGCTACTCCGGAAATAGATAGACGCCAGCAAGTGGGGAGGACAGCAGCTGCTGGACGTCAGTTGGAGAAGCTTGGGCGGCAGCAAGGAGTTGGGCGCCGGCAAGACTAGGAGAAGAGAGGGAGGTGGGCGGCAATATTAGGGTTGCTTGGATTAGGGCTTAACAAAACCCTTAAGCCCTATTTTATAGAGAACAAATTCTCTTAATGGTTATCGAATCATAACCAAAAGCCTGTTAACCCACTCCATTAATTTAAGTTAAAATAAACCAAACCATGTTGGTCTATTTTATGTTAAAATGAACCGAACCAATTTTGATTCATTCGTTTAAAACAAACCAAACCACTTTGGTTTATTCTCCTCCATTGGATTAGAACCAAACCAATTTGGTTCATCCATCATATCTTCATAAGACACGTCCCATCCACGCTTCCATTGCGACTAAAACGATTTCATGCTTGCTTCTTGTTTGGTCCAACCAAACCTAGTTTCTCTCGGTCTGAGAATCTCATTCTCAAGCTCATTTTAAACCCTTCGGATTATGCTCGTTGTGCGTATGACCAAATAGGTTCTCGATTTATGTTGGCCATCTATAATTAACCATTAATTATAGAATGATCATGAGTGGCACCTAGTAGTACATCATGATCCCCAATTAATCGAAAAGATCAACGGTTGATCCAGAACTATTTCTGAAACCCTTCAGCAGCTCTAATGAATCGTGCCCCATTCCCTTCACTCATCTTATACCCACTTGGTTCAGGACATGGACTATAGTGTTAGTCCCCACTAGGTTGACTACGTCACACCTAGCCCAAGTATCATTTCCTCATCCTACGGATTCTAGTTACTGCACATGTATCAAAGAGTACCTTACTCTAAACATGTAATGCTTTGGCCAAAGACTTTAGTAACAATCCAACGAGAGGCCATGGGTATACATCTCCTCGCAAGGAGTGGTGAATCCTTTATAGGCTATTCAAACACCTTCGATCACTTCGACTTATACCCAATCATCCCGGGTCCACATCTCCTCAGAGATGCTTGCTTAAGATGTCAAAGCATAAGTCTTTATAATCAAGATGACTTGAATACCGCAAGTCAAAGGAACATCGCACTCAAGCTGCAGTAAGAACTTCATTGACATATCTATATATGCAGAGAACCATATGAAGTCTTACGGCTGGTCACTCCAATGAACTAGTTACCATAACTAGCATCCACGATTAACTCCGGACATCACAATGTCTCCAGCCAATGAGAATCAGCTGCTTGGATACACCAAGGAGTATACCTCGTGCTAGTCTTGACAGAATCAATGGTGTCCAAATCCATCAATTCATCGACTAGGGATAATTCTGATACATCACAATTACACATGTAGAGATACTCACTAGTTGTGATCCAATCACAAATTCTCTCATGCTGTGAATCGTATCGTGGACATTCAGTAAATGAGTTTAAGATCTAATCAAATACATGAAAACATGTATACTCAAATAGTGAATCTTCATTTATCATATAAATGGTTTAAACATAAGGCGATTGCCTTAGGACATCTCTCATATATTACTAACAGGAAGTCCTTGGAGCTGAGATCGATGGGGAAACCCAGGTCGATATCATTCTCCAGTCTCTACCTAGGAGTTTTGGCGGTTTGCACGAACTACAACATGAACAAGAGGTTGTATTCATTGGCGCTTACTAACTCCAGTGTGAGAGGGCTATTTCGTCAAAGTGCTCAGGCGCATGCCATGGTTACCCAAAAGGTTTCTACTTCTAAGCCGAAAGGCAAGAAGAAGAAGAAACAAGCTGGGGCAAAGGCGTTGGGAGGAACTCAGGGAGGAGTGAAGAAGCTGAAAGGCAAGTGCTTCACTTGTAAGCAGACTAGACACTGGAAGAAGGACTTCCCCAACCGCAAGCAGAACAAAGGTTTATCTTTTGGTCTAGTCGTTGAAACATGTTTAGCGGTGTTTGATAACGATATTTGTCATGGTACCGTTTCAAATTAATTACCGAACCCCCTAACTACACTAATATAGCATAGTGGATGGCCCGGATCGTTTCCCAATGAGTGTAATCGATAGAATAGTAAACTTAGGATTACTAATTATTGCTTGGGTTTTCTATTGAAGATTAGGGGTTTTGGATTGTAAAAGACTAATCCTACCAACGAAAGACAATGCAAGGAAATTAATCTCTAATCTAACTAAACTACGAGTGCGTTGAAATTAAAAGAAACTTAAACTAAACATTCAAACAAGAAAGTACAAGAACATGGAGGATAAATGTAAAGCAAAGTATGGAATTAAATCTAACTTAACTAACTGCAACCTAATTACTAAAGAGACATTTAATCAAACATCAAAGAGGCATGAGACAAATTAAACAAAGTGCGTGCAAATAACATGGAAGATATTCGATGACAAACATTCAGTACAAAATAAAAGTGAAAAGCATTCAACACATCAATGAATTTAACAATGGGCTGTCCGAAATCTGAAATTTCTGAAATGGTGGTCGCAAGCTATAATAGAGCCTGGAGGCTGAAATAGAGCTGGCCAGGAAGCTGGAAAAACTCTGCCCGAAGATGATGGTTGAAGGGGTGTGATGGGGAAGAAGATCACCCAATCAAGAGAAGGGTATCACCTTCTCCTCTTCACACGGTGATGAGATGGAATATGGACGAGATGGGTTGTCGCGGGTCGAGAACAGGCTGATTAGCGGGGCGAAGGAAATTGCCGTCGGAGGTGTGGAGCAAGGCTGCCGGAGGGAGAAGTGAAGCTGGTGATCGGAATGCCACCGCTGACCTTGGTGGAAGAGATGAGTGGGCGGCGGTGCTTGAGGTGAAAGCGGCGGTGGAGCTCGGTGAGGAAGAAGGCTGCGTCGATGTCAAGAAAACCGGCCAGCCAACAAGGTAATCTCATCCTAATAAAACCCAAACCTAGATCTCATCCAAGCGGCCCGAATGCTCTGATCTAGAATGGACAGATCTGATCAATTTGAATGGACGATCACGATCAAACCGATCCGGATGAAAGGCTAGGATGTTTAGATCTGAATGTATGGACCGGATCTCTCCAGATCTGAATGGATGGCTCAAAATTAATCAGATCTCATTGGACGGTGAGGATCGATCAGATCTCTTCCTTAGATCAGATTACTTCAGATCTGCATCAACGGTTCAGATTGTTTCTGCTTGATCTCCCTCTTTTGGTCTTGAAATCAAGCCCAACTTGCTTTGACTTGACTCGAATCATGGCTCCTTTTAATTTCCTACAAAATCACATTCATAATATGAGAAATAATATCGTTTTTGTAAGAAAATTACAATTAAGTTCAAAATAAATCCAACTCATAAACTATGTTAATAATCAACAATTAATCACATGAAAGAGTAAAATGTATCAAATCTAGGAACAAAAATAATGTACTAAAATGTTGTTATCAAATTCCCCCACACTTATTCTTGCGCGTCCCGAGGAAGTAAAAAAACTAAAAAAAATATATCCAAAAACATATTCCTATCATCCCCTAACAATACCTTGAAAATAGTAAAACATAATTACTTAGGATCATCAAGTTTTAAGAATCTAGGCACTCATATTCCACTTCCTACACAAGTCAATAAGCAAGGTAATTTCAATCAACTTGAATATGCATGATAGAACCTCACAAGGTATATATATGCACTGATACACACATAACAAATGTGGAACTAAAGCTCACTCAAAACAGCTTATGATATTGCACTACCATATGCTTGCTAATCTTCTACTTCTCCATTACTATGAACGTAAGCACACATAAATCAAGAGGACTTATCAAAAGTAGTGATGAAGCCAATATGAATTCCAAAGAACAAGAAAGATAGGCAACACAGAAGACTAAAAGAACATGAGAGCATTGGAGTATTCACATGATGACTACAACAAAATATAAGCAAGAAATCACTCAAACACATCCAACACTCAACTTCCTTGTACCATTTTCAATGTAATACACAAATTAAATATTCACACATCTCCAAAAATATCTACGCTCAACAACTCTCAATTCGAGAATGCTTCCACGTGACAAAGTCAAACAGATAGGAATAACATCCTCAAAAACTCAATATCACTAATATGAGAATTTTGAAACCATGAGAGTGCTTATTTTTATTCATCAATCACATATCATGCAAAGAAAAATACAACATTTGTTTGTTTTTTTTTCTTGTTGTTGTTTTTTTTTCTTCTTCTTTTTTTTTCTTCAACATTTTTTTCGTGTTTTTTTTTCTTTTTATTTTGGAATCAAACAAAGATACATGATTGTGATGATGATAAATTTGGACTCCCATGTTTCAACCTGTGAAAATCTCCTCTCAACAAAAAAATAAATTCAAAAGAATGTAACAATATATTTTATCCTTTTTTTTCACATATAATACTCTCCCCCACACTTAAACTTGTCCGTCCCAGACAATGTACTCATCATGTAATCCCCAAAAACTCTCATCATATGATAAGGAAAGGAAAAACAACAAAGATATGAAAGTGACAATATAATGACAATGAGAAGATATATCAAGGAAGCTACAATGTCATGCAAGTATCAGGTGGAATGTATGAAGAGTAACAATAACAAAGAAAAGGGGAGAAAATACAAGAGAAATTGCCTCCATCATATTTATGCAACTCGTATTATAGTAATTTCAAAAAGAATCAAAGCAAGTTCTAGAGTGTCAAGTATCACAAGTGTTATCACACACAAGAGGATAAAGGATAAACATGACAATAAACCTCACTAGGTGAATAAAAATATCAAGCTTAATCTATCAAGATAGAGTCCATCACCATAACAAATGACTAAATGCAAGTAATGTACTTAATCATACCAATGAATCCAAAACTCGATAGTCAAACTTAATTATGTTTTACAATTTTTAAAGCACTACGAAAGGATGTGTAAGGAATTATTGAAACCACTATGACAAAGTAAATAAAACCAATGTGAAGTAAAAGAACAAAACAATAATGTAACAACACAAATAGAAAGGTAAAGAAAGATAAAAGCAAGAAAAGAAAGGAACGAACTCCCCTGAATTCCTGGCGGTTGAAGACGATTCAGAAGTAGTAGCCAGTGAGGGAGTGGAGTAAAAGTCCTTCCCGGTGGTTGAAGCCGGTTCAGAAGTAAAATCCACGCCGGAGGTGGAATGGATCGAGAGAAAGCGAACACCTCCATGATGTGATTAGAATTGTCCTGTGCTGCTCCCTCTAATATGATCGCCTTCTTATATGTCTTTTCTGGAGGTCGGAGGCGATTCATCAGAAGTTTCCAACCTGGGGGTTGGATTATTGAATTTTCTGTCAGGGCCTTCATCAGCAAAGGTGTTGGAGGCTCTGGCTGTGATGGAAGTGTCCAGTCTGGGAGACTCCAGCTATCCACCACTTCCATGGAAGTCAGCTCATCATAATTGCTTGCCGCCACTGTCTCATTTATCTTCTGGTCTGATTGGCAAGTCTGGGCACTGGTATCTGGCAACACAAGGAGTACAACCTCATCTGCACTTTCCTCTTCAACAGCATCAGAAAAAGAAACAACATCAATATTCTTATCAGCATCCGAGACATCAACAATTGCATCATCATGATATAAATCAGCAGAGGAGTCCTGTAGAGCTGTAGAAGTAGAAACAAGTGTATCGTCAACTCTGCAATCCATCTCCTCAAGCACATCACTTCCATCAGAAATGATCTCTGAGGAAAACTTGAAGGAATCTTGTGCTTGCATTTGGTTGATAGATGATGCCATTTGATTTAACTGAGTCTGCAAGTTTTGTAACCTTTGTTGTTGTTGCTGATAACTATCGTTCATTTGTTGCTGATATTGATGTAGAATTGATGCTAGTTTTTCTAGTGTCTTTGTATTTTCTTGACTGGGAGCAGGGGTTTCTTCACAGTGACTTGATTGATCTCCCCAACTAGGCATGTAAGTATCAATAGATGGTGGGGGTAGATAGCACTGAGACTGCTCAGGGGTGCACTGTTGTGTGTGTCCATATCTCAAATCTAAATTGTAAGCATGTGTACCAGAAAATGAATTATACATCCTGGATGATATGGTATGATACTGAGGCATAGGTTGATTATACTGAGACTGGTACTGGAGATGTTGATAGTCAGATTGATAATACTGAGAATATGCATCTGTATTACTCCTACCATAATATCCAGTGCTTGGATAATGAATGTCACTAAAGTCTCCAAATGGCTAATAATATGGATCCATGCTTGCTACAAAAGAAATTTTCCTGTTCTTGTCCTGAAACACTAGCGAATAAAATCAAAAGATACAGGAAACATGCAAAATAGAACGCATGGATATACAAGACATAAAAGAATTAAGCCCTCAACAAAAGTTTTGAATTTTGAATTTTTTTTTAGAAAAATAAACAAACAATCCTAAATCTAATAAGCATCATTACACTCCCCGGCAACGACGCCAAATTTTGATAACGATATTTGTCGTGGTACCGTTTCAAATTAATTACCGAACCCCCAAACTACACTAATATAGCATAGTGGATGGATCGGATCATTTCCCAACGAGTGTAATCGATAGAATAGTAAACTTAGGATTACTAATTATTGCTTGGGTTTTCTATTGAAGATTGGGGGTTTTGGATTTTAAAAGACTAATCCTACCAACGAAAGACAATGCAAGGAAATTAAGCTCTAATCTAACTAAACTACGAGTGCGTTGAAATTAAAAGAAACTTAAACTAAACATTCAAACAAGAAAGTACAAGAACATGGAAGATAAATGTAAAGCAAAGTATGGAATTAAATCTAACTTAACTAACTGCAACCTAATTACTAAAGAGACATTTAATCAAACATCAAAGAGGCATGAAACAAATTAAACAAAGTGTGTGCAAATAACATGGAAGATATTCGATGACAAACATTCAGTACAAAATAAAAGTGAAAAGCATTCAACACATCAATGAATCTAACAATGGGCTGTCCGAAATCTGAAATTTCTGAAATGGTGGTCGCAAGCTGTAATAGGAGCTGCTGGAGGCTGAAATAGAGCTGACCGGAAGCTGGAAAAAACTCTACCCGAGAAGATGATGGATGGCCGGATCTGTGATGGGGGAAGAAGATCACCCAACTGAAGAGAAGGGGTATCACCTTCTCCTCTTCAGCCGCCGGTGATGAGATGGAATGGCTGGACGATAGTAGGTTGTCGCGGGTCGAAGAACAGGGCTGATTGGCGGAGCAGAGAAGCTGGAAATTGCCGTTGGAGGTGTGGAGCAAGGCTGCCGGAGGGAGAAGTGAAGCTGGTGATCGGAATGCCACCGCCGACCTTGGTGGAAGAGATGAGTGGCCGGCGGTGCTTGGAGGTGAAACGGCAGTGGAGCTCGGTGAGGAAGAAGCTGCGTCGATGTCAAGAAAATCGGCCAGGCCAACAAGCTGTAATCTCATCCTAATTAAAACCCAAACCTAGATCTCATCCAACGGCCTAGAATGCTCTGATATAGAATGGACAGATCTGATCAATTTGAATGGACGATCACGATCAAACCGATCCGGATGAAAGGCTAGGATGTCTAGATCTAAATGTATCGACCGGATCTCTCTAGATCTGAATGGATGGATCAAAATTAATCAGATCTCATTGGATGGTGAGGATCGATCAGATCTCTTCCTTAGATCAGATTACTTCAGATCTGCATCAACGGTTCAGATTGTTTCTGCTTGATCTCCCTCTTTTGGTCTTGAAATCAAGCCCAACTTGCTTTGACTTGACTCGAATCATGGCTCCTTTTAATTTCCTACAAAATCACATTCATAATATGAGAAATAATATCGTATTTGTAGGAAAATTACAATTAAGTTCAAAATAAATCCAACTCATAAACTATGTTAATAATCAACAATTAATCACATGAAAGAGTAAAATGTATCAAATCTAGAAACAAAGATAATGTACTAAAATGTTGTTATCAGTGTTATCTATCGGTACCTAGTGTGTAGATACGGGAGCCACTGATCATGTCTGCAATACTTTGCAGGGGTTCCAGGAAACCAGACGACTGGCTGAGGGAGCGATTATCATATACTTGGCCGATTCCACGAAGGTGGTGGCTATTGCAGTGGGAGACGTTTATTTATCTTTTGAGAAAAATAAAGTTTTGGTTATTAAGAATTCCCTTTATGTACCTTTATTTAGAAAGAATTTAATTTCAATTTCTAAATTGTTTATGGATGGATATTCTATTTCTTTTAATGACAGAGTTATTAAAAAAAGGAATAGGGAGATTATCTGTTCGGGTGCATTGATAGGAAATTTATACACACTTGAACCAAAAGCTCCCACGATGCAAATAGAAGTTAATAACTCATCTTCTAATTCAAATAAGAGAAAAGAACCTTCGAAGATGAACCAAACATATCTTTGGCATCTTAGGCTTGATCATATTAACCTAAGTAGAATTCAAAGGTTGATAGCTGATGGACCTCTGGGTTCATTAGTGGTGGAAGATTTCCCAACCTGTGAATCTTGCTTGGAGGGTAAAATGACCAAGAGACCTTTTAAGGCCAAGGGGTATAGAACCAAAGATGTGTTAGAATTGGTTCATTCTGATTTGTGTGGTCCTATGTCTACCTAGGCTAGAGGTGGTTTTGAGTATTTTGTCTCTTTTATAGATGATTATTCGAGATATGGATACATTTACTTGTTGCACTGCAAGTCTGAATGCTTTGACAAGTTTAAAGAATTCAAGGCTGATGTGGAGAAACGTCAAGGTAAAAGTATCAAGACACTACGATCTTATCGTGGTGGTGAGTACCTATTGGGAGAGTTTAGGAATTACTTATCAGAGGCTGGGATTCAATCCCAATTGTCTGCACCTGGCACACCATAGCAGAATGGTGTAGCAGAGTGAAGGAATAGGACTCTTATGGAGATGGTTAGATTAATGATGAGTTATTCTGAGATACCAGATTCGTTCTGGGGATATGCTCTAGATACGACAGTGTATATTCTGAACTTGGTCCCATCTAAATCAGTGCCTTCTACTCCCACAGAATTGTGGACTGGGCGAAAGCCTAGTTTAAGACATATTCAGATTTGGGGGAGTCCAACACATGTGTTGAAGGCGGATGCTGGTAAGTTGGAACCTCATACAGAAGTACGCATGTTCGTTAGCTATCCTAGGGGAACCTCGTATAGTCCTTGAGATCAGAATGTGATCGTTAGCACGAACGCTAGATTTCTAGAGGAAGACTATGTTGAACTACAAGCCCATGAGTGAGATTGTTCTGAAGGAATTAAAAGGGGAAGTCGCTTCTTCAGTACCACCGGTACAAGAGGATATACCACAAGTCACTGCACCGCATGCCACAGAGGATACACAGGTGATACCTCGTTGTAGTGGGAGGGTTGTTAGACAGCCTGATAGATTCATGTTCTTGGGAGAATCTTCTGATTTGGTCCCTGGCAAACAAGAACCTGATCCCTGGAAATATGACGAGGCAATCCATGAAAAAGATGCGGTATCATGGCAAAGTTCAATGAATGCTAAGATTGAATCTATGGATTCAAATTAGGTCTGGGAGCTAGTAGAACCACCCGATGGTGTAAAAACCATTGGTTGTAAGTGGATCTACAAAAGAAAGAGAGGAATAGACGGGAAGGTTGAGACCTTGAAAGTGAGGCTTGTTGCGAAGGGGTATACTCAGAAAGAGGGTATCGATTATGAGGAGACCTTTTCGCCGGTGGCCATGCTTAAGTCTATCCAGATTCTCTTATGCATTGCAGCTTATATGGATTATGAGGTGTGGCAGATGAATGTCAAGAAAACTTTCCTTAATGGAAGTCTTGAGGAAAACATCTATATGAAGAAACCAGAAGGATTCATTGCGAAGGGCAAAGAGCATCTTGTATGTAAGCTTAATCGGTCCATTTATAGATTGAAGCAAGCTTCGAGGTCTTGGAACATCCACTTTGATGAGGTAATCCAGTCTTATGGATTTATTCAAAGTCCGGATGAGTCTTGTGTATACAAGAGATGTGACGGAAATGTAGTGGTATTTCTTATACTATACGTAGATGATGTTTTTTTAATTAGCAACAATGTCAAGGTGTTATCGGATGTAAGGGTATGGTTGTCCAACCAGTTTGATATGAAGGGCTTGGGAGAAGTGGGACACATCCTTGGTATCAAGGTTATAAGGGATCATAGGAAAAGGATATTGTGCTTATCTCAAGCTTTATACATAGACACTATTATGGATCATTTTAGCATGGAAAACTCCAAGAAAGGTTTTCTACCTTTCAGGCATGGAGTTCCTTTATCTAAGGAGATGTGTCCTAGAACATCTGAGGAGATAGAGGAGATGTAGGCAGTTCCTTATGCTTCGGCGGTAGGAAGCCTCATGTATGCTCTGCTATGTACGAGACCAGATATCTACTTTGTCGTGGGCATGGTCAACAGATATCAGAGTAATCCAGAACAGGGACATTGGACTGCGGTAAAGCATATATTGAAGTACTTGAGAAGAACTAGGATTATATGCTAGTTTACTAGGCAGACCAATTACTCCCTGTGGGTTATACGGATTCCGACTTCCAATCAGATAGGGATAACAGTAAGTCTACCTCAGGTTTTGTGTTCACTTTGGGAGGTGGAGCCATTGTATGGAGGAGTGTCAAGCAGAAATGCATGGCGAACTCTACCATGGAAGCTGAGTATGTGGCGGCCAAAGAAGCTGTGTGGCTCAGGAACTTCCTGATGGACTTGGATGTGATTCTTGGTTTGCCCAGAACTATCACAATTTATTGTGATAATAGTGGTGCAGTTGCAAACTCGAAGGAACCACAAGCCCATAAGGCAAGTAAACACATAGAGCGCAAGTACCACCTGATACGAGAAATCATAAAGAGAGGAGAAGTTGTTGGGGCAAAGATTTCATCAAAGTATAACTTGGCAGATCCTTTCACTAAGGCCTTTCCTGCGAGAGCTTTTGATAGACATGTGGAGGGAATGGGAATCATATGTATGGCAGTTTTAGGACAGCATAGTCTTTAAGTATAACTGGGAGATTGTTGGGATGTATACTGAAAAGTCTATCTTTTGTATGAACATCTTTATTTTGAAATAAGAATCACATGATCATTGTTTGCATATTTATGGTTATGCATATTGTCTAATACATTACATTGTAGATAACATGGTGTGTGGTGTCACACGGGAGATCATGTTATCGACTCCTTGTAAAGTATAAGTAAAGGCTCACAACCGAGATGACTTTGGACAAATCATTGGTTTGGTTGTAGTGTGATTTGGTATTGATTTGTCTTGACCATAGAATCACACTAGTACACTTTGTGTGTATTGAGCATGACCAACTTAGAGGTGATTCGATTTATTGTTGACTACATAATCGAATCAGACCTCAGATATTATATTGTACATACTCTTAATCCCGATATAATAACGGGCACATATACTTAGTATTCATTTCTTTGATTTACCAATGGGCGAGATTTATAGATTAAATCGATAGGCTCGGTAAGTTGGGAAATGATATTATTTATATGGTGTGCCGTTGATTATTGGAGGAAACCGTGTCCTATATATTAGGATGATGATGTCCCCTTGAGGAGCTCTTAAGGTTCATCATGTAAACCCTGTAGGTGGACTTGGTCCGACATGATGATAAGGATGAGTGGTACTACTCTTGGAGTTAGATGTTGATTAATTAATCGACGGACATTCGAGATCTTAAACACGGGGAGAAAATGTACATATAATATATGAAGCCCATATTAACTTATGGGGGTTTGTGAGGTAGATCAATGATAATCCTTTAGTGGATTGGATTATCATTAATGGATTGAACTTTATGTGGGCTTGATCCATTGGGTGGCCAAGATCCAACTCCTCTTCATGGTCCCTATTGTAGCCTATTAATACCTCATGAAGCCTAGATCCAATGGATGAAAACAAAACTCTAGAACCAATGGTAGAGATTGAATCTCTAGATCCGATGGTTGAGATTAATTCTCGAGATCCGACGTTTGAGATTAAATCCCTAGAACCAATGGTGGAGATTGAAATAAGGCTTATCCCTAACTCTATAAAAGGAGACAAGGGGGTGGGCGGCAAACACAATTGAAGAGGGATTAGGGTTGGGCGACAAGGAACTTAAAGGCTAGGGTTTTGGAGTTTGCTTTGGGCGGCCACAAATAAGGAATTTATTTCCTTCTTCTTCTTCTTCCATTAGGTGGCCGACGCCCATCTCTTTCTCCTCTCCCCTTGTCGGCATCCAAACCTCCTCCTTCCCTTCTCCTTGGCCCGTGGAAACAAGGCTTAGGGTCTTCCCTTGGAGCTCTTGGCCGACATCCATCTTCTTCACCTAATCCTTCTTGGCCGGTAGCAAGCACCAAGCTTGGAGCTTGGTGGTTGTTTGAAAGAAGGAGAGTTTTTTTTTCTATTCTTCCTCTTGTTCGGAGTGAGCAAGGAAGGAAGATTGGTAATCTAGGAGCTTCGACTTTTGGTAGATCATCGCCCACACGATGTCTAAAAGGAGGAAGGGCATACGATAGAAGATCGAGAGGTATAATACTTGTCTATTTTCTTATGTAACATGTTTATGATTGTTTTCAATTATATATGCATGATATATTCTGTTTTGTGGCTAATATAACTTGGACCCCGAACATAAACACAAAAGCCGACAATCCGTACATCGTCTATTCCGCAGCTATTCGTAGAATAGAGGTTGGTTGCTTGAACAACTAGTTTGTTGAAGTGACTACTCTAATCGAATAGCACGACGATGAAACAGTTGCTTGGGTAATCCCTCTTGTGAAGGATAATTTTTTTTTATCCGGGGACGTAGAAGGGATCACCATGAACAAGCGACCCAGTTGAAGTGGGAAGCGAAGTTCTCCACCTTCAAGTGGTATCAGAGCTTCGGTTCTGGGCAAAACCCTTCACCGCTGATCATGTCTGCAATATTTTGCAGGGGTTCTAGGAAACCCAACGACTAGCTGAGGGGAGATTACCATTTACTTGGGCAATGCCACTAAGGTGGCGGCTGTTGCAGTGGGATATGTCTATTTGTCTTTTGAGAAAAATAAAGTTTTGGTTCTTAAGAATTGCCTTTATATACCTTTATTTAGAAAGAATTTTATTTCAGTTTCTAAATTGATGGATAATCTATTTCTTTTAATGACAGAGTTGTTCTAAAAAGGAATAGGGAGATTATCTGTTCTGGTACATTGATAGGAAATTTATATACACTAGAACCAAAATCTCCCACGATGCAAATAGAAGTTAATAACTCATCTTCTAATTCCAATAAGAGAAAAGAACCTTTGTAGATGAACCAAACATATCTTTGGCATCTTAGGCTTGGTCATATTAACCTAAGCAGAATTCAAAGGTTGATAGTTGATGGACCTTTGGGTTCATTAGTGGTGGAAGATTTCCCAACCTACGAATCTTGCTTGGAGGGTAAAATGACCAAGAGGCTTTTTAATGCCAAGGGGTATAGAGCCAAAGATGTGTTAGAATTGGTTCATTCTGATTTGTGTGGTCCTATGTCAATCCAGGCTGAAGGTGGTTTTGAGTATTTCATCTTTTTCATAGACGATTATTCTAGATATTGATACATTTACTTGATGCGCTGCAAGTCTGAATGCTTTGACAAGTTCAAAGAATTCAAGGCTGATGTGGAGAAACGTCAAGGTAAAAGTATCAAGACACTATGATCTGATCGTGGTGTTGAGTACCTCTTGGGAGAGTTTAGGAATTACTTATCAGAGGCTAGGATTCAATCCCAATTGTCTGCACCTGGCACACCCTAGCAGAATGGTGTAGTAGAGCGAAGGAATAGGACTCTTATGGAGATGGTTAGATGGATGATGAGTTATTCTGAGTTGCCAGATTCGTTCTGGGGATATGCTTTAGACACGACAGTGTACATTCTGAACTTGGTTCCATCTAAATCTGTGCCTTCTACTCCCACTGAATTGTGGACTGGGCGAAAGCCTAGTCTAAGACATATTCAGATTTGAGGGAGTCCAGCACATGTCCAAGGCGCTTTGGTAAGTTAGAACCTCGCATGTATGCGCATGTTCGTTGGCTATCCTAGAGGAACGAAAGGTGGTTTATTTTATAGTCCTATAGATTTGATGGTGATAGTTAGCACGGATGCCAGATTTCTAGAGGAAGACCATGTGATGAACCACAAGCCCATTAGTAAGATTGTTCTGGAGGAATTGAAAGGGGAAGTCACTTCTTTAGTACCATCGGTACAAGAGAATATACCACAAGTCACTGCACCGCGTGTCATAGAGGATACACAGGTGATACCTCGTCATAGTGGGAGGGTTGTGAGACAGCTTGATAGATTCATGTTCTTGGGAGAATCTTCTGATTTGATCCCTGGCGAACATGAACCTGATCCCTGGACATATGACGAGGCAATCCAAGATAAAGATGTAGTATCTTGGCAAAGTGCATTGAATACTGAGATTGAATCTATGGATTCAAATCAGGTCTGGGAGCTAGTATAACCACCCGATAGTGTAAAAACCATTGGATGCAAGTGGATCTACAAAAGAAAGAGAGGAATAGACGGGAAGGTTGAGACCTTCAAAGCGAGGCTTGTTGCGAAGGGGTACACTTAGAAAAAGGGTATCAATTATGTGGAAACCTTTTCGCCGGTGGCCATGCTTAAGTCTATCCGGATTCTCTTATGCATTGCAGCTCATATGGATTATGAGGTGTGGCAGATGGATGTCAAGACAGCTTTCCTTAATGGAAGTCTTGAGGAAAACATCTATATGAAGCAACCAGAGGGATTCATTGCAAAGGGCAAAGAGCATCTTGTGTGTAAGCTTAATCGGTCAATTTATTGATTGAAGCAAGCTTCGAGGTCTTGGAACATCTGCTTTGATGAGGTAATCCAGTCTTATGGAATTATTCAAAGTTCAGATGAGTCTTTTTTATACAAGAGATGTGATAGAAATGTAGTGGTATTTCTTGTACTATACGTAGATGACATTTTGTTAATTGGCAACAATGTCAAGGTGTTATCGGACGTAAGAGTATGGTTGTCCAAACAGTTTGATATGAAGGACTTGGGAGAAGTGGGACACATCCTTGGGATCAAGGTTATAAGGGATCGCAAGAAAAGGATGTTGTGCTTATCTCAAGCTTCATGCATAAACACCATTATGGATTGTTTTAGCATGCAGAACTCCAAGAAGGGTTTTCTACCTTTCAGGCATGGAGTTCCTTTATCTAAAGAGATGTGTCCTAGAACGTCTGAGGAGATAGAGGAGATGAAGGCAGTTCCTTATGCTTCGACAGTAGAAAGCCTCATGTATGCGATGCTTTGTACGAGACCAGATATCTGCTTTGCCATGGGCATGGTCAGCAGATATCAGAGTAATCCAGGATAGGGACATTGGACTGTGGTAAAGCATATATTGAAGTACCTGAGAAGGACTAGGGATTATATGCTAGTTTACCAAGCAGACCAATTACTCCCTGTGGGTTACACGGATTCCGACTTCTAATCAGATAGGGATAACAGTAAGTCTACCTCAGGTTTTGTGTTTACTTTGGGAGGTGGAGCCATTGTATGGAGGAGTGTCAAGCAGAAATGTGTGGTGGACTCTACCATGGAAGCTGTGTTGGGTTTCCGTCACCGCGGAGAGTGTGTGTTCGAATATGTTTTGTAAACATGTGCACAATAGAAGGAATAAAATAATAAAACTAATTTATTACAACACACACATCACACACATGCATAGTACAACATGTGTATACATAATCATAAATTAAAATTTTGCAATAAAAGGAAATTTATACTACGTATACCTGACGTATCACATGTAGCGGGAAAGGCATCAACCGGAACGATTCTCGCTAGAATCGTCTCTATCCGTATCCACACCGAGTATCTTCGGGATGACTTCACAAAGTCACGAGGTTCGTCTTCGTACGGGTTACTAGCCTCGTGTTGAAGACGATGTGATCGAGAGAAGATCACGATCCGAATCAAAATTCGGATCCAAAATGAATCCTCAAAATCTCGCTTCTCCGGAGAGGTATTCGTCAACCATTTGATGAATCCTTCATCCTCCACCTATGAGGATTATCGGAGATCAAATCCCCGGCAAGGCTACCGCTGTCGGAGCTCCAAACGACGTCCAAACGATACTCCGACGAGAAGGAAACAAGTTGTCCAGAAAACTGGACAGCTTTTGGTGGAGGAATAGGGGTCGGCCAAAAGGGAAGGTTGAAGCTCACCTTGTTGCCGAACCCAAAGGAGATCACCGGAGCTCCTCCGGCGGCAGCAGCTCGACGCCGGCAAGGGGAGAGGACGGCAACTGTTGGACGCTGGCAAGGGAGCTTGGGTGGTGGTGGGCGGCGGCAAGGAGAGTTGGCGCCGACGTCACAAGGAGAAGGAGGGGGCGGCAACTTAGGGTTGCTTGGACTTTGGATTAGGGCTTAACAAAAACCCTTAAACCCTATTTTATAGAGAACAAATTGTCTTAATGGTTATCGGATCATAACCAAAAGCCCGCTAACCCGCTTCATTAATTTAAGTTAAAATAAACCAAACCATGATGGTTTATTTTAAGTTAAAACGAACCGAACCAACTTTGGTTCATTCGTTTAAAACAAACCAAACCCTTTGGTTTATTCTCCTCCATTGGATTAGAACCAAACCAATTTGGTTCATCCATCATGTCTTCATAAGACACGGCCCATCCACGCTTCCATTGCGACTGAAATGATTTCATGCTCGCTCCATGTTTGGTCCAACCAAACCTAGTTTCTCTCGGTCTGAGAATCTCATTCTCAAGCTCGTTTTAAATCCTTCGGATTATGCTTATTGTGCATGTGACCAAATAGGTTCTCGATTTATGTTGGCCATCTATAATTAACCATTAATTATAGAACGATCATGAGTGGCACCTAGTAGTACATCATGATCCCCAATTAACCAAAAAGATAAACGGTTGATCCAGAACTATTTCTGAAACCCTTCAGCAGCTCGAATGAATCGTACCCCATTCCCCTCACTCATCTTATACCCTCTTGGTTCAGGACATGGTCTATAGTGTCAGTTCCCACTAGGCTGACTACATCACACCTAGCCCAAGTATTATTTCCTCGTCCTATGGATTCTAGTTACTGCACATGTATCGAAGAGTACCTTACTCTAAACATGTAATGCTTTGGCCAAAGACTTTAGTAACAATCCGACGAGAGGCTATGGGTATACATCTCCTCACAAGGAGTGGTGAATTCTTTATAGGCTATTCAAACACCTTCGATCACTTCGACTTATACCCAATCATCCCAGGTCCACATCTCCTTAGAGATGCTTGCTTAAGATGTCAAAGCATAAGTCTTTATGATCAAGATGACTTGAATACCGCAAGTCAAAGGAACATCGCACTTAAGCTGCAGTAAGAACTTCATTGACATATCTATATATGCAGAGAACCATATGAAGTCTTACGACTGGTCACTTCAATGAACTAGTTACCATAACTAGCATCCACAATTAACTCCGGACATCACAATGTCCCCAGCTAGTGAGAATCAATTTTTTGGATACACCAAGGAGTATACCTCGTGCTAGTCTCGACAGAATCAATGGTGTCCAAATCCATCAATTCATCAACTAGGGATAATTTCGATATATCACAATTACACATGTAGAGATACTCACTAGTTGTGATCCAATCACAAATTCTCTCATGCTGTGAATCGTATCATGGACATTCAGTAAATGAGTTTAAGATCTAATCAAATACATGAAAACATGTATACTCAAATAGTGAATCTTCATTTATCATATAAATGGTTTAAACATAAGGCGATTGCCTTAGGACATCTCTCATATATTACTAACAAACTCCCACTTGGCCTAATGCCAATCGCTATGGTATCCAATACCATAAGCTCCAACATGACCCTCAAACTTACTTTGAGGTAATGCCTTAGTCAAAGGATCCGCTAAGTTCCTTTCAGTAGGGATTTTCTCGATTTGAATTTCCTTCCTACTGATTATCTCTCTGATCAGATGATAGCGGCGAAGCACATGTTTGGATCATTGATGAGACCACATCAAGTTCAGAGATGAACTTCTTGATCCAAATCGCTTCCTTTGATGCTTCCAAAGCAGCAATGTATTCTGCCTTAGTGGCAGAATCCGCTATAGTGTTAAGCTTGGAACCTTTCCAACTTATTGTGCCTCCATTCTAGGTGAATACATACCCAGACTAAGACATGGAATCATCCTTGTTTGTTTGGAGCTGGCATCCGTATACCCACGTATCACCATGTACCCTTCTCCATATATTAAGAATGCATCCTTAGTTCTTCTTAAGTACTTAAGGATCGACTTAACAGTCACCCAATGATCCATTCCTGGATCAGACTAGTATCTGCTCATGACACTCAGAGCATACGATACATCGGGCCTCGTACATAACATAGCATACATGATAGATCCTATTGAGGATGCATAGGGAATCTTACTCATGCAAATCCTCTCGTCTTCTGTGCGCGAACACATAGACTTCGAAAGGTGTATCCCATGCCTGATGGGTAGGAAACCTTTCTTGGATTCCAACATGCTAAACCTCTTTAGAACTCGGTCTATATATGTAGACTGCGAAAGACCAAGCAACCATTTCGATCTATCTCTATAGATCTTAATCCCGAGGATGTAGGTTGCTTCTTCCAGGTCTTTCATGGAGAATGTCTTGGATAACCAAATCTTAACTGACTGTAAGACTGAAACATCGTCTCATATAAGTAATATGTCATAGACATACAATACTAGGAACACGACTGCACTCCCACTAACCTTCTTGTACACACGAGGTTCGTTTGGATTTTGTGAGAAATAAAACTTTTTGATTGTCTCATCAAAACGGATATTCCAGCTCCTGGATGCTTGCTTCAATCCATATATGGACCGTCGCAATTTGCATACATTGGTTTTATCAACCGATGTGAAACCCTCAGGCTGTATCATATACACGTCCTCGAGCAGGTTTCCATTAAGGAAAGCTATTTTCACATCCATCTGCCATATCTCATAATAATAATGAGCCGCTATGGCCAGAAGCATCCGAATGGATTTAAGCACAACTACAGGCGAATAGGTTTCGTCATAATCAACACCTTGTTTTTGACGATATCCTTTCGCCACTAATCTAGCCTTATAGGTAATCACATTACCATTCATGTCAGTTTTCTTCTTGAAAACCCACTTGCACCATATAGGCTTGATGCCTTCAGGTGGGTCAACCAAGTTCCAAACTTGGTTTTCATACATGGAATCCATTTTCGACTTCATGACATCAAGCCACTTAGCCCTTTCTGAACTTGTCAGAACTTCTTCATAACTAGTAGGCTCCTCATCATCAATGAGTAACACGTCATTCGATTCACTTACGAGAAATCCATATCTCTCAGGAATGTTGTGTGTTCTACCAGATCTACGAAGATGTGATGTTTCAATAGGTCCAACCGATTGCTCATCACTATGAGTTATCGCCTATTGTGCTTCACCAGGTATCTCATCAATGTCTATTTGAGTCTCTCAAGCCTCCTCAAGCTCGACGACACTCCCACTGTTTTCTTGCAAGAGAAACTCTTTCTCTAGAAACACAACATGCCTTGAAACAAACACCTTTTGTTCCATAGGATGATAGAATTGGTAACCCCTTGTTTCCTTAGGGTATCCAATAAATAGACATTTATCAGACTTAACATCCAATTTGTCTGATATAGTTTGCTTCACATAAGTAGGACAACCCCATATCTTCAAGTAAGATACATGAGGTTTCTTACTATTCTATATCTCATATGGAGTAGTAGAGACTACCTTGGTTGGCATTCTGTTTAACAAGTAAACAGCTGTCAGAAGTGCATAGCCCCAAAAGGACTTGGGAAGATTCGCATGATTCATCATTGACCTGACCATGTCCAACAAGGTCCGGTTACGCCTCTCAGATACACCATTATGCTGTGGTGTATATGGCGGAGTCCATTGAGACAATATACCATTGTCTCTTAGATAATCAAGAAACTCTTGACTTAAGTATTCACCACCTCGATCTGATCGAAGTATTTTAATACTCTTGTCATGTTGTTTCTCTACTTCATTTTTGAATTCTTTGAACCTTTCAAAGGCTTCAGACTTGTGTTTCATCAAGAACACATACCCAAACCGTGAGTGATCATCGGTGAAGGTAATGAAGTAGCTATAGCCTCCTAAAGCTTGAGTTGACATAGGTCCACATACATCAGTATGTATTAGACCTAGCAACTCTCCCACTCGTTCACCTTTTCCTGTAAAAGGTAACTTAGTCATCTTTCCTTTTAAGCATGATTCACATGTATCGTATGAATCCAATTCAAACGATTCCAGAATTCCACAATATGTGTAATTCGGATATGCGTTTTTTGCTTGAATGGCCAAGACGACAATGTCACTTGTAGGAGTATAATTGATTATCCTTTCGAGCATGCTTGTTGCTCACTTTGATATTGAAAATGTCACTAGATACGTCCAACATATAAATACCATTGCTTAAAGTTCTAATCCTATAAAGAACGCCATTCAAAGTTATATAACAACAATTGTTACTGAAAGTTAAATGGTACCCATTTCTATTCAAACAAGAAATAGAAATGATGTTCTTTATCAACGAAGGAACATAAAAGCAATTGTCCAGTTCTAAGACATGTCCTATAGGGAGTTTCAATAAATATGTTCCGATGGCAAGTGCAGCAACCTTTGCTCCATTCCCAACATATAAATTTGACTCTCCCTTGATGAGTCTTCTATTCCTTAGCCCATGTATGTCATTACATATATGTGAGCCACATCCAGTATCCAATACCCAAGTGTTTGAGGAAATAGAATGACAATCAATAACGAAGATATCTGAAGAAGATGGGGCATTCGATGCCTTATCCTTCTTCACGGACTCAAGATAAATCTTGCAATTTCTTCGCCAATGGCCCTCCTTGCCATAATGATGGAAAGTGCCCTTTTGAGTTGGTTCTGCCTTTTTAGCCCTTTTCTTCCCCTTCTGCTATTCCTTTGACTTCCTCTTAGAACCTTTCTTCGAGGAATCAACTAATAGCACCGTCCCCTGCTCATGCTTCTCAGAAGGCTCCACAGTCTTCAGCATGTTGAGCAGTACCACAGATGAACCCTCTTGCATCTTAGAGGTGAAGAGGAGCTTGGAGACTTCGAACCTTTCGAATCTCACTTACTCATCAAACAACTCATAAAGATGAAAGACTAAGGTATGAGCATCCATACACCGGGTACCATCGCGGCTAGCATTAAGCAACTCACTAGTTCAGAATCAATCACATGTTTCTGATAGGCCAACAATTGATCTGGAGTTGCATCGTCATTAGGACGGGCGGGAAGAGGCGCTTCGAGGACATTCGTAAGCTTTTCAACCTTGAGAACAATTCTCAAGTTTTTAAGCCAGTCCAAGAAGTTCGGCCTAGTTAATTTATTCGAATCCAAAATTGAACGCAAATTCAAAGACATCATGATCAATAAATTAACTTAGAAATACAAAACAAGCATATATGAGAAAATGATTTTAAAATGCATCAATATACATTCATAAATCTCATTCATTTTGCGAATTTCAAAAACCCCAAAATCACTTCGGGAGATCGTAGGTCCATCTCCGAATGGGCTGATATCCATCATAGATATGAACAACCGTAGAGAGAGTTCAACAAGCCATTCATAACTACGATGGTAGGTATCAAATATACCGATTGCATATCACGTATATGCAACTATCACAATGTGCTATCAACTAATTGAATGTTCACACATACATCGGGTTGTTAACACATTAACAAGTATACATCATATGCATAACACCCAACTTCACCTCCCTTTACATCGACCTTGGAGAGAGTCCAACAAGTCGATGCTCCAGGTTAAAGCCAACCCATTAATCGAGAAATAATTTTAATATGGTTAGAGTCCATTCAACCAATTAGCCCGGCTTAGAGAGAGTCCAACAACCAAAGCTAACGATTGACCTCTGACTCTTACCATATTAGTATTAAACTATTCCAAGGTTTGAACATGTTCGGGTTCGAGCCGGGCTTGGAGAGAGTCCAACAACCCGAACAAGAAACGGAACTCTGGCTCTAACCATATTAATGGAAGGTGTAGGCTTTAATATTAAGTTAGGGTTTTGATGTCTCATCCTCTTTGCATGCAAATAACTATTATCTATATGACATGACATACATGACATACATCTACATGTCACGACACGCATGACATAATGATATGCATCTAATGTAATTATATGACATACAATTATGTCATGTACAAAATTTCCATATATGTCATAACTAGTTATGGAAATAAAATATGTTTAAGATTTTATTCTCCAAATCAAATCATGATTAAATTAGAAAATAAATTTCCAAATCTAATCACATATTTTATTTGTGGAAATAGTTGATTAAGGAAAGTCAATTTAGGAAACCAATTTCCTAAATCATCAAAACTACTTATAGAAATAAAATATTTAAAGATTTGATTACCCAAATAAAATCATGATTAAATTAGGAAACAAATTTCCAAAATCTAATCAAATATTTTATTTATGGAAAATATCAATTTCCATAAATACTTCCAACTTTCCAAAAGTAGAAGATTTCCATAAATACTTTTAGACTTTCCAAAATCGAAAAATTTCCATAAATACTTCTAACTTTCCAAAAGTAGAAAATTTCCAGAAATATCATTATGACTATCGCAAAACAATTTTACGATTATGTCGAAACACAACCTGGGCTCTAATACCACTGTTGGGTTTTTGGCACCGCGGCGAGTGTGTGTTCGAACATGTTTCGTAAACATGTGCACATCGAAAAGAATAAAATAATAAAACTAATTTATTGCAACACACACATCACACAATGCATAGTACAACATGTGTAGACATAACCGTAAATTCAAATTTTGCAATAAAAGAAAATTTATACTACGTATACCTGACGTATCACGTGTAGCGGGAAAGACATCAACCGGAACGATTCTCGCTAGAATCGTCTCTATCTGTATCCATGCCGAGTATCTTCGGGATGACTTCACAAAGTCATGAGCCTCGTCTTCGTACGGGTTACTAGCCTCGTGTTGAAGACGATGTGATCGAGAGAAGATCACGATCCGAATCAAAATTCGGATCCAAAATGAGTCCTCAAAAACTCGCTTCTCCGAAGAGGTATTCGTCAACCGTTTGATGAATCCTTCGTCCTCCACCTATGAGGATTACCGGAGATTGAATCCCCGACAAGGCTACCACTGTCAGAGCTCCAAACGTCGTCCAAATGATGCTACGACGAGAAGGAAACAAGCTGTCCAGAAAACTGGACAGCTTTTGGTGGAGGAATAGGGGTCGGCCAAAAGGGAAGGTTGAAGCTCACCTTGTTGCCGAACCCAAAGGAGATCACCAGAGCTCCTCCGGCAGCAGCTTGACGCCGGCAAGGGGAGAGGACGGCAGCTGCTGGATGCCGGCAAGGGAGCTTGGGTGGTGGTGGGAGGCGGCAAGGAGAGTTAGCGCCGACTTCACAAGGAGAAGGAGGGGGCGACAACTTAGGGTTGCTTGGACTTTGGATTAGGGATTAACAAAAACCCTTAAGCCCTATTTTATAGAGAATAAATTCTCTTAATGGTTATCGGATCATAACCAAATGCCCGCAAGCCCACTCCATTAATTTAAGTTAAAATAAACCAAACCATGATGATTTATTTTAAGTTAAAACGAACCGAACCAACTTTGGTTCATTGATTTAAAACAAACCAAACCCTTTGGTTTATTCTCCTCCATTGGATTAGAACCAAACCAATTTGGTTCATCCATCATGTCTTCATAAGACACGGCCCATCCACACTTCCATTGCGACTGAAACGATTTCATGCTCGCTCCATGTTTGATCCAACCAAACCTAGTTTCTCTCGGTCTGAGAATCTCATTCTCATGCTCGTTTTAAATCCTTCGGATTACGCTCGTTGTGTGTGTGAACAAATAGGTTCTCGATTTATGTTGGTCGTCTATAATTAACCATTAATTATAGAACAATCATGAGTGACACCTAGTAGTACATCATGATCCCCAATTAACCAAAAAGATCAACGGTTGATCCAGAACTACTTCTGAAACCCTTCAGCAGCTCATATAAATCGTGCCCCATTCCCCTCACTCATCTTATACCCTCTTGGTTCAGGACATGGTCTATAGTTTCAGTCCCCACTAGGCTGACTACGTCACACCTAGCCCAAGTATCATTTCCTCATCCTACGGATTCTAGTTACTGCACATGTATCGAAGAGTACCTTATTCTAAACATGTAATGCTTTGGCCAAAGACTTTAGTAACAATCCGACGAGAGGCCATGGGTATACATCTCCTCGCAAGGAGTGGTGAATCCTTTATAGGCTATTCAAACACCTTCGATCACTTCGACTTATACCCAATCATCCCAGGTCCACATCTCCTTAAAGATGCTTGCTTAAGATGTCAAAGCATAAGTCTTTATGATCAAGATGACTTGAATACCGCAAGTCAAAGGAACATCACACTTAAGCTGCAGTAAGAACTTCATTGACATATCTATATATGCAAAGAACCATATGAAGTCTTACGGCTGGTCACTCCAATGAACTAGTTACCCTAACTAGCATCCATGATTAACTCCAGACATCACAATGTCACCAGCTAGTGAGAATCAGCTGCTTGGATACACCAAGAAGTATACCTCGTGCTAGTCTCGATAGAATCAATGGTGTCCAAATCCATCAATTCATCGACTAGGGATAATTCCGATACATCACAATTACACATGTAGAGATACTCACTAGTTGTGATCCAATCACAAATTCTCTCATGCTGTGAATCGTATCGTGGACATTCAGTAAATGAGTTTAAGATCTAATCAAATACATGAAAACATGTATACTCAAATAGTGAATCTTCATTTATCATATAAATGGTTCAAACATAAGGCAATTGCCTTAGGACATCTCTAATATATTACTAACAAGCTGAGTATGTGGCGGCCTCTGAGGCGGCCAAAGAAGTTGTGTGGCTAAGGAACTTCCTAATGGACTTGGATGTGATTCCTGGTTTGCCCAGAACTATCACAATTTATTGTGATAATAGTGGTGCAGTTGCAAACTCAAAGGAACCACGAGCCCATAAGGCAAGTAAACACATAGAGCGCAAGTACCACCTGATACGAGAAATCGTAAAGAGAGGAGAAGTTGTTGTGGCCAAGATTGCATCGGAGGATAACCTGGCAGATCCTTTCACTAAGGCCTTTCCGGCGAGAGCTTTTGATAGGCATGTGGAGGGAATGGGAATCAGATGTATGGCAGTTTGAGGACAACATAGTCTTTTAGTATAAGTGGGAGATTGTTGGGATGTATACTGAAAAGTCTATCTTTTGTATGAACATATTTATTTTGAAATAGGAATCACATGATCATTGTTGGCATATTTATGGTTATGCATATTTTTTAATACATTATATTGTAGATAACATGGTGTGTGATGTCACACGGAAGATCATGTTATCGGTTCCTTGTAAAATATAAGTATAGGCTCACAACCAAGATGGCTTTGGATAAACCATTGGTATGGTTGTAGTGTGAGTTGGTATTGGTTTGTCTTGACTATAAAATCACACTAGTGCACTTCGTGTGTATTGAGCAGGACTGACTTAGAGGTGATTCGATTTATTGCTGACTACATAATCGAATCGGACCTCAGATATTATATTGTACATGCTCTTAATCCCGATAAAATAATGGGCACATATACTTAGTATTCATTTCTTTGATTTATCAATGAGCGAGATTTATAGATTAAATTGATAAGTTCGGTATGTTGGTAAATGATATTATCTATATGGTGTGCCATTGATTATAGAAGGAAACCGTGTCCTATATATTAGGATGATGATGTCCCCTTGAGGAGCTCATAAGGTTCATCATGTAAACCCTGCAGGTGGACTTGGTCCGGCATGATGATAAGGTTGATAGGTACTACTCATGGAGTTAGATGTTGATTAATTAATGGTCAGTAAATTAATTAATCGACGGACATTTGAGATCTTAAATACGGGGAGAAAAATGTACAAATAATATAAGGAGCCCATATTAACTTATGGGGGTTGGTGAGGTATATCAATGATAATCCTTTAGTGGATTGGATTATCATTAATGGATCGGACTTTATGTGGGCTTGATCCATTGGGTGGCCAAGATCCAACTCCTCCTCATGGTCCCTATTGTAGCCTATTAATACCTCATGAAGCCTAGATCCAATGGATGAAAACAAAACTCTAGATCCGAAGGTGGAGATTAAATCTCTAGATCCGACGGTTGAGATTAAATCTCTAGATCCGACGGTTGAGATTAAATCCCTAGAACCGACGGTGGAGATTAAAACAAGGCTTAAGCCTAAACTCTATATAAAGGGTCTTAAGGTGGGCGACAACTTGATGGCTTAGGAGATTAGGGTTTGCTTCCCTTGGGCGGCAAGGAATCCTAGTTGGGTTAGGATTGAGTTTGGCAGCTAGGGTTTGGGAGGTGGTGTGGGTGGCAACAAGAGGAGAAGTTCCTTTCTTCTTCTTCCTAAGGTGTTGCCGACACCTATCCTTCTTCCCTCTACTTTGGCCGGTGCTCAACCTATTCCTCTTCCCCTCTTCTTTAGCCGGCGGCAACTAGGAGAGCTAGGGTTAGGGTTTTTGGCGGGTACAAGGTGAAGGGTTGGTTTTCTTTCTCTTCTCCAAGTGTTGGCCGACGCCCATCACCCTCATTGATTCTCCTTTGGCCGGTTCCTATACTCCATATTCTCTTCCTTGGCCAGCGGCAACATCAAGTCTATTGACTTGGTGGCCGGTTCTAGATAGGAAGAAGAGTTTTGTTTTATGATCTTCCTTTGTTCGGAGTGAACAAGGAAAGGAAGATTGGTGATCTAGGAGGCTTTGACTTTTGGAAGATCATTGCCCACACGACGTCCAAAAGGAGGAAGGACATACAATAGAAGATCAAGAGGTATAACAAGAGGTATAATCTTATTTTTTTTTATTAGTGTTCTTTTGTATTATGTCTATAATTATTTTTCAATTATATCCATGTTATATATTTTGTTTTGTGGCTAATATAACTTGGACCCCGAATATAAACACAAAACCCGGCGATCCATACATCGTCTATTCTGCGGCTATTCGTAGAATAGAGGTTGGTGGCTTGAACAACAAGTTTGTTCAAGTGACTACTCAAATCGAATAGCACGACGATGAAACGGTTGCTTGGGTGATCCCTTTTGTCTAGGATTAATTTTTTTTTAATCCGCGGACATCGATGGGATCGCCATGAACAAGCGACCGAGTTGAAGTGGGAAGCGAAGTTTCCTACCTTCAAGTGGTATCAGAGTTTCGGTTCCAAAGGAAAAACCTTCAAGTGGTATCAGAGCCACGGTTTCCGGTTTTGTGTGTTTATGATTTGGTTACTTTTATGCACTTTTCATATATTATATGTGCCGGATAATATTAGGACATGCGTAGGTTAACTTTTTGGTTGCAGGCATAGGATCCAACTATTATGGCCATATGTGTGTATGTGATTGTATGTGTGCAATTGTATATTTGTTGAATCCTCGGGGTTGACGAGGCTAGTATTTAATTTTTGTAAATTAGATACGACATTGTTTAGCCACTCTTTTTATTTTAGTTTACTTTCGATCTAGATTTCATGTACACTCCCTCGTGGAGTATAGGATCGATGGATGTAAATTAAAATATTTTTTCTTGGCTCGGATCTCTGGATGGCTTGTACATGATGTAGGGAGGAGCGGACGAAATGATGATACGATGAGAGACATATTGAAGACAAAAGCCATAATAGGTGGAATTTTTTTTTTCATATTTATTGCTTATTGTTTGATATGCATGTCGTAGGCTAGAAAATTCCTCAATTTCAAATTACTAAGTGGGAGAGGGATATTTTTTTTATATAAATTCCCATGGCCTCCATTACGATTTTACATGTTATGCAAGCAAACTTGCGCGTTAGCTCTGAGTGCCTTCCTCCCCATCGGATGAGTTTGTTTGTGGATCACAGGGTCGGATATGGTTATAGGAAATTATTTAAGAGCGTGTGTACTTCCCCATCAGAAGGCACATAACCCGAGATAATTTCCTTGGTATCGAGTAATGACGAACACTTAGATGCAAATAGGAGTATCCTCCCCATCGGAGTCACTGCTTTTATTTGTAGGACCGAAGAGAGACCAACTATTAATTTTATTAGTCAAAAAGTTAGGTTGACAAGATAGTAAAATTAATGGGTAAAACCTCCTCTTACAAATGTAGAATTCGTATACGTCCACACGATCGTGGCATACGATATTCTCGGTGTTGGTTGATTTTAAAATTTTATTGTTTGAGGAATCAATAATTTTTTTGAAATCTAAAGTTTTGATCTATGTGATTCTTAGGTTTTTCAAAAATGACTTTCAGTCCACTTGCTGTGATACTAAAAGAAAATAAACTTATTGTACATAATTATGTTGATTGGAAAAAGGAATCTAGATATTGTCTTAACTGTAGAGGAGTACAAGTATGTACTCTTCGAAGAGTGTCCTCCTAAGCCTGCGAATGAGCTGGAAGTCCTTGGAGCTGAGATGAATAGGGAAACCTAGGTTGATATCATTCTCCAGGCGATAGAACGGCTTGCTCAGGCTCAGGCAATGAGGTTTCTACTTCTAAGCCGAAAGGCTAGAAGAAGAAGAAACAAGCTGGGGCATAGGTGATGGGAGGATCTCAGGGACGAGTGAAGAAGCCAAAATGCAATTGCTTCACTTGCAAGCAGGATGAACATTGGAAGAAGGATTGTCCCAATCGGGAGCAGAACAAAGGTATATCATTTGGTTAAGCAGTGTTATCTACCGGCACCTGGTGTGTAGGTACGGGAGCCGCTTGTTGGGATGTATACTGAAAAGTCTATCTTTTGTATTAACATCTTTATTTTGAAATAAGAATCACATGATCATTGTTTGCATATTTATGGTTATGCATATTGTCTAATACATTACATTGTAGATAACATGGTGTGTGGTGTCACACGGGAGATCATGTTATCGGCTCCTTGTAAAGCATAAGTAAAGGCTCACAACCGAGATGACTTTGAACAAACCATTGGTATGGTTATAGTGTGATTTGGTATTGGTTTGTTTTGACCATAGAATCACACTAGTACACTTTGTGTGTATTAAGCAGGACCAACTTAGAGTTGATTCGATTTATTGCTGACTACATAATCAAATCGGACCTCAGATATTATATTGTACATACTCTTAATCTCGATATAATAACGGGCACACATACTTAGTATTCATTTCTTTGATTTACCAATGAGCGAGATTTATAGATTAAATCGATAGGCTCGGTAAGTTGGGAAATGATATTATTTATATGGTGTGCCATTGATTATAGGAGGAAACTGTGTCCTATATATTAGGATGATAATGTCCCTTTGAGGAGATCATAAGGTTCATCATGTAAACCCTGCAAGTGGACTTGGCCCGACATGATGATAAGGATGAGTGGTACTACTCATGGAGTAAGATGTTGATTAATTAATGGTCAGTAAATTAATTAATCAACGGACATTCGAGATCTTAAACACGGGGAGAAAATGTACATATAATATATAGAGCCCATATTAACTTATGGGGGTTGGTGAGGTAGATAAAAAATAATCCTTTAGTGGATTGGATTATCATTAATGGATCGGACTTTATGTGGGCTTGATCCATTGGGTGGCCAAGATCCAACTCCTCTTCATGGTCCCTATTGTAGCCTATTAATACCTCATGAAGCCTAGATCCAATGGATGAAAACAAAACTCTAGAACCAATGGTAGAGATTGAATCTCTAGATCCGACGGTTGAGATTAATTCTCGAGATCCAACGGTTGAGATTAAATCCCTAGAACCAATGGTGGAGATTGAAACAAGGCTTATCCCTAACTCTATAAAAGGAGACAAGGGGGTGGGCGGCAAACACAATTGAAGAGGGATTAGGGTTGGGCGGCAAGGAGCTTGAAGGCTAGGGTTTTGGAGTTTGCTTTGGGCGGCCACAAATAAGGAATTTATTTCCTTCTTCTTCTTCTTCCATTAGGTGGCCGGCACCCATCTCTTTCTCCTCTGCCCTTGCCGACATCCAAACCTCCTCCTTCCCTTCTCCTTGGCCGGTGGAAACAAGGCTTAGGGTCTTCCCTTGGAGCTCTTGGCCGGCATCCATCTTTTTCACCCAATCCTTCTTGGCCGGCGGCAAGCACCAAGCTTGGAGCTTGGTGGTTGGTTGAAAGAAGGAGAGTTTTGTTTCTATTCTTCCTCTTGTTTGGAGTGAACAAGGAAGGAAGATTGATGATCTAGGAGCTTCGACTTTTGGTAGATCGTCGCCCACACGACCTCCAAAAGGAGGAAGGACATACGATAGAAGATCGAGAGGTATAATACTTGTCTATTTTCTTATGTAACATGTTCATGATTGTTTTCAATTATATATGCATGATATATTCTATTTTGTGGCAAATATAACTTGGACCCCAAACATAAACACAAAAGTCGGCGATCCGTAAATCGTCTATGCCACGGCTATTCGTAGAATAGAGGTTGGTTACTTGAACAACAAGTTTGTTGAAGTGACTACTCTAATCGAATAGCACGACGATGAAATGGTTGCTTGGGTAATCCCTCTTGTCAAGGATAAATTTTTTTTATCGGGGGACCTAGAAGGGATCACCATGAACAAGCGATCGAGATGAAGTGGGAAGCGAAGTTCTCCACCATCAAGTGGTATCAGAGCTTCGGTTCCGGGCAAAACCCTTCAAGTGGTATCAGAGCCACGGTTTCCGATTTTGTGTGTTTAGGATTTGGTTACTTTTATGCAATTTTCATATATTATATGTGCCAGATAATAGTAGGATATGCATAGGTTAACTCTTTGGTTGCAGGTATAGGATCCAACTATTATGACCATGTGTGTATGTGATTGTATGTGTGTAATTGTATATTTTGTTGAATCCTTAGGGTTGACGAGGCTAGTATTTAATTTTTGTAAATTAGATACGACATTGTTTAGCCACTCTTTTTATTTTAGTTTACATTTGATCTAGATTTCATGTACACTCTCGTGGAGTATAGGATCGATGGATGTAAATTAAAATATTTTTTCTCGGCTCGGATCTCCGGATGGCTTGTACATGACGTAAGGAGGAGCGGACGAGATGGTGATACGACGGGAGACATATTGAAGACAAAAGCCATAATAGTTGGAAAATTTTTATTTTTCATATTTATTGCTTATTGTTTGATATGCATGTCGTAGGCTAGAAAATTCCTCAATTTCAAAATTACTAAGTGGGAGAGGGATATTTTTATAAATTCCCACGGCTTCCATTACAATTTGACATGTGATGCAAGCAAACTTGCACGTCGGCTCTGAGTGAACATAACCCGAGATAATTACCTTGGTACCAAGTAATGGTGAAGACTTAGATACAAATATAAGTATCCTCCCCATCGGAGTCACTGCTTTTATTTGTAGGGCCAAAGAGGAACTAACTATTAATTATACTTGTCAAAAAGTTAGGTTGACAAGATAGTAAAATTAATGGGTAAAACCTCCTCTTACAATTGTAGAATTCGTATACGTCCACACTATCGTGACATACGATATTCTTGGTGTTTTGAGATGTTGGTTGATTTTAAAATTTTATTGTTTGAGGAATCAATAATTTTTTGAAATCTAATGTTTTGATCTATGTGAATCTTAGGTTTTCTTTCAAAATGACTTTTAACCCACTTGCTGTGATACTGAAAGAGAATAAACTTACTGAACCCAACTATGTTGATTGGAAGAGGAATCTTGACATTGTCTTGACTGCTGAGGAATACAAATATGTACTCCTCGAAGAGTGCCCTCCTAAGCTTGCAAAGATGGAGAGTTATAAGAAGTGAATTAAGACCGATGAGATGGCGCGGTGTTACATTTTGACATCTATATCAAATGTACTGCAACATCAGCATCAAGCCATGCTCACTGCTTATGACATGATGCTCAATCTCAAAGAACTTTTCGGACACTAGAATCGGGCTGCTAGGCAGGAAGCCATGAGGAACTTGATGACCACCACCATGATCGAGGGAACACCCATGAGGGATCATGTTCTCAAGATGATGACTCATTTAAATGAGTTGGAAGTGTTGGGATTCCGGCACCGCGGCGAGTGTGTGTTCGAACATGTTTCGTAAACATGTGCACAACGGAAGGAATAAAAATAATAAATCTAATTTATTTCAACACACACACCACACGCATGCATAGTACAATATGTGTAGACATAACCGTAAATTCAAATTTTGCAATAAAAGGAAATTTATACTACATATACCTGACGTATCACGTGTAGCGGGAAAGACATCAACCGGAATGATCCTCGCTAGAATCGTCTCTATCCGTATCCACGCGGAGTATCTTCAGGATGACTTCACAAAGTCACGAGCCTCGTCTTCGTACGAGTTACTAGCCTCGTGTTGAAGACGATGTGATCGAGAGAAGATCACGATCCGAATCAAAATTCGGATCCAAAACGAGTCCTCAAAAACTCGCTTCTCCGGAGAGATATTCGCCAACCGTTTGACGAATCCTTCGTCCTCCACCTATGAGGATTACCGGAGATCGAATCCCTTGCAAGGCTACCACTGTCGTAGCTCCAAATGTTGTCCAAACGACGCTCCAACAAGAAGGAAACAAGCTGTCCAGAAAACTGGACAGCTTTGGTGGAGACCTTGCGCCGCCCAAATAAGGAAAGCTATATGCTCACCTTGTCGCCGGAGCCAAGGAAGATCACCGGAGCTCCTCCGGCAATAGCTAGACGCCAGCAAGTGGGGAGGACGGCAGCTGCTGGACGTCGGTTGGAGAAGCTTGGGCGGCAGCAAGGAGTTGGGCGCCGGCAAGACTAGGAGAAGAGAGGGAGGTGGGCGGCAATATTAGGGTTGCTTGGATTAGGGCTTAACAAAACCCTTAAGCCCTATTTTATAGAGAACAAATTCTCTTAATGGTTATCGGATCATAACCAAAAGCCCGTTAACCCGCTCCATTAATTTAAGTTAAAATAAACCAAACCATGTTGGTCTATTTTATGTTAAAACGAACCGAACCAACTTTGGTTCATTCGTTTAAAACAAACCAAACCACTTTGGTTTATTCTCCTCCATTGGATTAGAACCAAACCAATTTGGTTCATCCATCATATCTTCATAAGACACGACCCATCCACGCTTCCATTGCGACTAAAACGATTTCATGCTCGCTTCTTGTTTGGTCCAACCAAACCTAGTTTCTCTCGGTATGAGAATCTTATTCTCAAGCTCGTTTTAAACCCTTCGGATTATGCTCGTTGTGCGTATGACCAAATAGGTTCTCGATTTATGTTGGCCATCTATAATTAACCATTAATTATAGAATGATCATGAGTGGCACCTAGTAGTACATCATGATTTCCAATTAATCGAAAAGATCAACGGTTGATCCAGAACTATTTCTGAAACCCTTCAGCAGCTCGAATGAATCGTGCCCCATTCCCTTCACTCATCTTATACCCACTTGGTTCAGGACATGGACTATAGTGTTAGTCCCCACTAGGTTGACTACGTCACACCTAGCCCAAGTATCATTTCCTCGTCCTACGGATTCTAGTTACTGCACATGTATCGAAGAGTACCTTACTCTAAACATGTAATGCTTTGGCCAAAGACTTTAGTAACAATCCAACGAGAGGCCATGGGTATACATCTCCTCGCAAGGAGTGGTGAATCCTTTATAGGCTATTCAAACACCTTCGATCACTTCGACTTATACCCAATCATCCCGGGTCCACATCTCCTCAGAGATGCTTGCTTAAGATGTCAAAGCATAAGTCTTTATAATCAAGATGACTTGAATACCGCAAGTCAAAGGAACATCGCACTCAAGCTGCAGTAAGAACTTCATTGACATATCTATATATGCAGAGAACCATATGAAGTCTTATGGTTGGTCACTCCAATGAACTAGTTACCATAACTAGCATCCACGATTAACTCCGGACATCACAATGTCTCCAGCCAATGAGAATTAGCTGCTTGGATACACCAAGGAGTATACCTCGTGCTAGTCTTGACAGAATCAATGGTGTCCAAATCCATCAATTCATCGACTAGGGATAATTCTGATACATCACAATTACACATGTAGAGATACTCACTAGTTGTGATCCAATCACAAATTCTCTCATGCTGTGAATCGTATCGTGGACATTCAGTAAATGAGTTTAAGATCTAATCAAATACATGAAAACATGTAAACTCAAATAGTGAATCTTCATTTATCATATAAATGGTTTAAACATAAGGCGATTGCCTTAGGACATCTCTCATATATTACTAACAGGAAGTCCTTGGAGCTGAGATCGATGGGGAAACCCAGGTCGATATCATTCTCCAGTCTCTACCTAAGAGTTTTGAGGAGTTTTGCCTGAACTACAACATGAACAAGAGGTTGTATTCATTGGTGGAGCTTCTGACAGAACTCCAGGCGGCAGAGGGGCTATTTCGTCAAAGTGCTCAGGCGCATGCCATGGTTACCCAAAAGGTTTCTACTTCTAAGCCGAAAGGCAAGAAGAAGAAGAAACAAGCTGGGGCAAAGGCGTTGGGAGGAACTCAGGGAGGAGTGAAGAAGCCGAAAGGCAAGTGCTTCACTTCTAAGCAGACTAGACACTGGAAGAAGGACTTCCCCAACCGCAAGCAGAACAAAGGTATATCTTTTGGTCTAGTCGTTGAAACATGTTTAGCGGTGTTTGATAACGATATTTGTCGTGGTACCATTTCAAATTAATTACCGAACCCCCTAACTACACTAATATAGCATAGTGGATGGCCCGGATAGTTTCCCAATGAGTGTAATCGATAGAATAGTAAACTTAGGATTACTAATTATTGCTTGGGTTTTCTATTGAAGATTAGGGGTTTTGGATTTTAAAAGACTAATCCTACCAACGAAAGACAATGCAAGGAAATTAATCTCTAATCTAACTAAACTACGAGTGCGTTGAAATTAAAAGAAACTTAAACTAAACATTCAAACAAGAAAGTACAAGAACATGGAAGATAAATGTAAAGCAAAGTATGGAATTAAATCTAACTTAACTAACTGCAACCTAATTACTAAAGAGACATTTAATCAAACATCAAAGAGGCATGAGACAAATTAAACAAAGTGCGTGCAAATAACATGGAAGATATTCGATGACAAACATTCAGTACAAAATAAAAGTGAAAAGCATTCAACACATCAATGAATTTAACAATGGGCTGTCCGAAATCTGAAATTTCTGAAATGGTGGTCGCAAGCTATAATAGGAGCTGCTGGAGGCTGAAATAGAGTGTAGGAAAGTGGAAAAACTCTGCCTGAGAAGATGATGGTTGACCGGAGCTGTGATGGGGGAAGAAGATCACCCAACTAAAGAGAAGGGGTATCACCTTCTCCTCTTCAGCCGCCGGTGATGAGATGGAATGGCTAGACGACAGTAGGTTGTCGCGGGTCAAAGAACAGGGCTGATTGGCGGAGCAGAGAAGCTGGAAATTGCCGTCGGAGGTGTGGAGCAAGGCTGCCCGAGGGAGAAGTGAAGCTGGTGATCGGAATGCCACCGCCGGCCTTGGTGGAAGAGATGAGTGGCCGGCGGTGCTTGGAGGTGAAACGGCGGTGGAGCTCGGTGAGGAAGAAGCTGCGTCGATGTCAAGAAAACCGGCCAGGCCAACAAGCTGTAATCTCATCCTAATTAAAACCCAAACCTAGATCTCATCCAACGGCCCAGAATGCTCTGATCTAGAATGGACAGATCTGATCAATTTGAATGGACGATCACGATCAAACCGATCCGGATGAAAGGCTAGGATGTCTAGATCTGAATGTATGGACCGGATCTCTCCAGATCTGAATGGATGGCTCAAAATTAATCAGATCTCATTGGACGGTGAGGATCGATCAGATCTCTTCCTTAGATCAGATTACTTCAGATCTGCATCAACGGTTCAGATTGTTTCTGCTTGATCTCCCTCTTTTGGTCTTGAAATCAAGCCCAACTTGCTTTGACTTGACTCGAATCATGGCTCCTTTTAATTTCCTACAAAATCACATTCATAATATGAGAAATAATATCGTATTTGTAAGAAAATTACAATTAAGTTCAAAATAAATCCAACTCATAAACTATGTTAATAATCAACAATTAATCACATGAAAGAGTAAAATGTATCAAATCTAGGAACAAAAATAATGTACTAAAATGTTGTTATCAAATTCCCCCACACTTATTCTTACGCGTCCCGAGGAAGTAAAAAAACTAAAAAAAAATATATCCAAAAACATATTCCTATCATCCCCTAACAATACCTTGAAAATAGTAAAACATAATTACTTAGGATCATCAAGTTTTAAGAATCTAGGCACTCATATTCCACTTCCTACACAAGTCAATAAGCAAGGTAATTTCAATCAACTTGAATAGATTAAGCATGATAGAACCTCACAAGGTATATATATGCACTGATACACACATAACAAATGTGGAACTAAAGCTCACTCAAAGCGACATGATGTTGCACTACCATATGCTTGCTAATCTTCTACTTCTCCATTACTATGAGCGTAAGCACACATAAATCAAGAGGACTTATCAAAATTAGTTATGAAGCAAATATTAATTCAAAATAACAAGAAAGAAAGGCAACAAAGAAGACTAAAAGAACATGAGAGCATTGGAGTATTCACATGATGACTACAACAAAATATAAGCAAGAAATCACTCAAACACATCCAACACTCAACTTCCTTGTACCATTTTCAATGTAATACACAAATTAAATATTCACACATCTCCAAAAATATCTACGCTCAACAACTCTCAATTCGAGAATTCTTCCACGTGACAAAGTCAAACAGATAGGAATAACATCCTCAAAAACTCAATATCACTAATATGAGAATTTTGAAACCATGAGAGTGCTTATTTTTATTCATCAATCACATATCATGCAAAGAAAAATACAACATTTGTTTGTTTTTTTTTTCTTGTTGTTGTTTTTTTTTCTTCTTCTTTTTTCTTTTTTTTTTCTTCAACATTTTTTTCGTGTTTTTTTTTTCTTTTTATTTTGGAATCAAACAAAGATACATGATTGTGATGATGATAAATTTGGACTCCCATGTTTCAACCTGTGAAAATCTCCTCTCAACAAAAAAATAAATTCAAAAGAATGTAACAATATATTTTATCCTTGTTTTTCACATATGATACTCTCCCCCACACTTAAACTTGTCCGTCCCAGACAATGTACTCATCATGTAATCCCCAAAAACTCTCATCATATGATAAGGAAAGGAAAAACAACAAAGATATGAAAGTGACAATATAATGACAATGAGAAGATATATCAAGGAAGCTACAATGTCATGCAAGTATCAGGTGGAATGTATGAAGAGTAACAATAACAAAGAAAAGGGGAGAAAATACAAGAGAAATTGCCTCCATCATATTTATGCAACTCGTATTATTGTAATTTCAAAAAGAATCAAAGCAAGTTCTAGAGTGTCAAGTATCACAAGTGTTATCACACACAAGAGGATAAAGGATAGACATGACAATAAACCTCACTAGGTGAATAAAAATATCAAGCTTAATCTATCAAGATAGAGTCCATCACCATAACAAATGACTAAATGCAAGTAATGTACTTAATCATACCAATGAATCCAAAACTCGATAGTCAAACTTAATTATGTTTTACAATTTTTAAAGCACTACGAAAGGATGTGTAAGGAATTATTGAAACCACTATGACAAAGTAAATAAAACCAATGTGAAGTAAAAGAACAAAACAATAATGTAACAACACAAATAGAAAGGTAAAGAAAGATAAAAGCAAGAAAAGAAAGGAACGAACTCCCCTGAATTCCTGGCGGTTGAAGATGATTCAGAAGTAGTAGCCAGTGAGGGAGTGGAGTAAAAGTCCTTCCCGGTGGTTGAAGCCGGTTCAGAAGTAAAATCCACGCCGGAGGTGGAATGGATCGAGAGAAAGCGAACACCTCCATGATGTGATTAGAATTGTCCTGTGCTGCTCCCTCTAATATGATCGCCTTCTTATATGTCTTTTCTGGAGGTCGGAGGCGATTCATCAGAAGTTTCCAACCTGGGGGTTGGATTATTGAATTTTCTGTCAGGGCCTTCATCAGTAGAGGTGTTGGAGGCTCTGGCTGTGATGGAAGTGTCGATCACGGGAGACTCGGCTATCCACCACTTCCATGGAAGTCAGCTCATCATAATTGCTTGCCGCCACTGTCTCATTTATCTTCTGGTCTGATTGGCAAGTCTGGGCACTGGTATCTGGCAACACAAGGAGTACAACCTCATCTGCACTTTCCTCTTCAACAGCATCAGAAAAAGAAACAACATCAATATTCTTATCAGCATCCGAGACATCAACAATTGCATCATCATGATATAAATCAGCAGAGGAGTCCTGTAGAGCTGTAGAAGTAGAAACAAGTGTATCGTCAACTCTGCAATCCATCTCCTCAAGAACATCACTTCCATCAGAAATGATCTCTGAGGAAAACTTGAAGGAATCTTGTTCTTGCATTTGGTTGATAGATGATGCCATTTGATTTAACTGAGTCTGCAAGTTTTGTAACCTTTGTTGTTGTTGCTGATAACTATCGTTCATTTGTTGTTGATATTGATGTAGAATTGATGCTAGTTTTTCTAGTGTCTTTGTATTTTCTTGACTGGGAGCAGGGGTTTCTTCACAGTGACTTGATTGATCTCCCCAACTAGGCATGTAAGTATCAATAGATGGTGGGGGTAGATAGCACTGAGACTGCTCAGGGGTGCACTGTTGTGTGTGTCCATATCTCAAATCTAAATTGTAAGCATGTGTACCAGAAAATGAATTATACCTGTCCTGCTGATATGACTGATGATACTGAGGCATAGGTTGATTATACTGAGACTGGTACTGGAGATGTTGATAGTCAGATTGATAATACTGAGAATATGCATCTGTATTACTCCTACCATAATATCCAGTGCTTGGATAATGAATGTCATTAAAGTCTCCAAATGGCTAATAATATGGATCCATGCTTGCTACAAAAGAAATTTTCCTGTTCTTGTCCTAAAACACTAGCGAATAAAATCAAAAGATACAGGAAACATGCAAAATAGAACGCATGGATATACAAGACATAAAAGAATTAAGCCCTCAACAAAAGTTTTGAATTTTGAATTTTTTTTTTTAGAAAAATAAACAAACAATCCTAAATCTACTAAGCATCATTACACTCCCCGGCAACGGCGCCAAATTTTGATAACGATATTTATCGTGGTACCGTTTCAAATTAATTATTGAACCCCCAAACTACACTAATATAGCATAGTGGATGGTTTGGATCGTTTCCCAACGAGTGTAATCGATAGAATAGTAAACATAGGATTACTAATTATTGCTTGGGTTTTCTATTGAAGATTGGGGGTTTTGGATTTTAAAAGACTAATCCTACCAACGAAAGACAATGCAAGGAAATTAAGCTCTAATCTAACTAAACTACGAGTGCGTTGAAATTAAAAGAAACTTAAACTAAACATTCAAACAAGAAAGTACAAGAACATGGTAGATAAATGTAAAGCAAAGTATGGAATTAAATCTAACTTAACTAACTGCAACCTAATTACTAAAGAGACATTTAATCAAACATCAAAGAGGCATGAAACAAATTAAACAAAGTGTGTGCAAATAACATGGAAGATATTCGATGACAAACATTCAGTACAAAATAAAAGTGAAAAGCATTCAACACATCAATGAATCTAACAATGGGCTGTCCGAAATCTGAAATTTCTGAAATGGTGGTCGCAAGTGTAAATAGAGCTTGGAGGCTGAAATAGAGCCGATCGAAGTGGAAAAATCTACTGAGAAGATGATGGATGGCCGGATCTGTGATGGGGGAAGAAGATCACCCAACTGAAGAGAAGGGGTATCACCTTCTCCTCTTCAGCCGCCGCTGATGAGATGGAATGGCTGGATGATAGTAGGTTGTCGCGGGTCGAAGAACAGGGCTGATTGGCGGAGCAGAGAAGCTGGAAATTGCCGTTGGAGGTGTGGAGCAAGGCTGCCGGAGGGAGAAGTGAAGCTGGTGATCGGAATGCCACCGCCGGCCTTGGTGGAAGAGATGAGTGGCCGGCGGTGCTTGGAGGTGAAACGGCAGTGGAGCTCGGTGAGGAAGAAGCTACGTCGATGTCAAGAAAATCGGCCAGGCCAACAAGCTGTAATCTCATCCTAATTAAAACCCAAACCTAGATCTCATCCAACGGCCTAGAATGTTCTGATATAGAATGGACAGATCTGATCAATTTGAATGGACGATCACGATCAAACCGATCCGGATGAAAGGATAGGATGTCTAGATCTAAATGTATGGACCGGATCTCTCTAGATCTGAATGGATGGATCAAAATTAATCAGATCTCATTGGATGGTGAGGATCGATCAGATCTCTTTAGATCCGTGATCAATCTGCCAGTTGATTGTTTCTGCTTGATGTCCCTCTTTTGGTCTTGAAATCAAGCCCAACTTGCTTTGACTTGACTCGAATCATGGCTCCTTTTAATTTCCTACAAAATCACATTCATAATATGAGAAATAATATCGTATTTGTAGGAAAATTACAATTAAGTTCAAAATAAATCCAACTCATAAACTATGTTAATAATCAACAATTAATCACATGAAAGAGTAAAATGTATCAAATCTAGGAACAAAAATAATGTACTAAAATGTTGTTATCAGTGTTATCTACCGGTACCTAGTGTGTAGATACGGGAGCCACTGATCATGTCAGCAATACTTTGCAGGGGTTCCAGGAAACTAGACGACTGGCTGAGGGAGAGATTATCATATACTTGGGCGATTCCACGAAGGTGGTGGCTATTGCAGTGGGAGACATTTATTTATCTTTTGAGAAAAATAAAGTTTTGGTTCTTAAGAATTGCCTTTATATACCTTTATTTAGAAAGAATTTAATTTCAATTTCTAAATTGTTTATGGATGGATATTCTATTTCTTTTAATGACAGAGTTATTATAAAAAGGAATAGGGAGATTATCTGTTCGGGTGCATTGATAGGAAATTTATACACACTTGGACCAAAAGCTCCCACGATGCAAATAGAAGTTAATAACTCATCTTCTAATTCAAATAAGAGAAAAGAACCTTCGAAGATGAACCAAACATATCTTTGGCATCTTAGGCTTGATCATATTAACCTAAGTAGAATTCAAAGGTTGATAGCTGATGGACCTCTGGGTTCATTAGTGGTGGAAGATTTCCCAACCTGTGAATCTTGCTTGGAGGGTAAAATGACCAAGAGACCTTTTAAGGCCAAGGGGTATAGAACCAAAGATGTGTTAGAATTGGTTCATTCTGATTTGTATGGTCCTATGTCTATCTAGGCTAGAGGTGGTTTTGAGTATTTCGTCTCTTTTATAGATGTTTATTCGAGATATGGATACATTTACTTGTTGCGCTGCAAGTCTGAATGCTTTGACAAGTTCAAAGAATTCAAGGCTGATGTGGAGAAACGTCAAGGTAAAAGTATCAAGACACTACGATCTGATCGTGGTGGTGAGTACCTCTTGGGAGAGTTTAGGAATTACTTATCAGAGGCTGGAATTCAATCCCAATTGTGTGCACCTGGCACACCACAGCAGAATGGTGTAGTAGAGCGAAGGAATAGGACTCTTATGGAGATGGTTAGATCAATGATGAGTTATTCTGAGTTACCAGATTCGTTCTGGGGATATGCTCTAGATACGACAGTGTATATTCTGAACTTGGTCCCATCTAAATCAGTGCCTTCTACTCCCACTGAATTGTGGACTGGGCGAAAGCCTAGTCTAAGACATATTCGGATTTGGGGGAGTCCAGCACATGTGTTGAAGGCGGATGCTGGTAAGTTGGAACCTCATACAGAAGTACGCATGTTCGTTAGCTATCCTAGGGGAACCTCGTATAGTCCTTGAGATCAGAATGTGATCGTTAGCACGAACGCTAGATTTCTAGAGGAAGACTATGTGATGAACTATAAGCCCATGAGTGAGATTGTTCTGAAGGAATTAAAAGGGGAAGTCGCTTCTTCAGTACCACCGGTACAAGAGGATATACCACAAGTCACTGCACCGCATGCCACAGAGGATACACAGGTGATACCTCGTTGTAGTGGGAGGGTTGTTAGACAGCCTGATAGATTCATGTTCTTGGGAGAATCTTCTGATTTGGTCCCTGGCAAACAAGAACCTAATCCCTGGAAATATGATGAGGCAATCCATGAAAAAGATGCGGTATCATGGCAAAGTTCAATGAATGCTGAGATTGAATCTATGGATTCAAATCAGGTTTGGGAGCTAGTAGAACCACCCAATGGTGTAAAAACCATTGGTTGCAAGTGGATCTACAAAAGAAAGAGAGGAATAGACGGGAAGGTTGAGACCTTCAAAGTGAGGCTTGTTGCGAAGGGGTATACTCAGAAAGAGGGTATCGATTATGAGGAGACCTTTTCGCCGGTGGCCATGCTTAAGTCTATCCGGATTCTCTTATGCATTGCAGCTCATATGGATTATGAGGTGTGGCAGATGAATGTCAAGAAAACTTTCCTTAATGGAAGTCTTGAGGAAAACATCTATATGAAGAAACCAGAAGGATTCATTGCGAAGGGCAAAGAGCATCTTGTATGTAAGCTTAATCAGTCCATTTATAGATTGAAGCAAGCTTCGAGGTCTTGGAACATCCACTTTGATGAGGTAATATAGTCTTATGGATTTATTCAAAGTCCGGATGAGTCTTGTGTATACAAGAGATGTGACGGAAATGTAGTGGTATTTCTTATACTATACGTAGATGATGTTTTTTTAATTGGCAACAATGTCAAGGTGTTATCGGATGTAAGGGTATGGTTGTCCAAACAGTTTGATATGAAGGGCTTGGGAGAAGTGGGACACATCCTAGGTATCAAGGTTATAAGGGATCATAGGAAAAGGATATTGTGCTTATCTCAAGCTTTATACATAGACACTATTATGGATCGTTTTAGCATGGAAAACTCCAAGAAAGGTTTTCTACCTTTCAGGCATGGAGTTCCTTTATCTAAGGAGATGTGTCCTAGAACATCTGAGGAGATAGAGGAGATGAAGGCGGTTCCTTATGCTTCGGCGGTAGGAAGCCTCATGTATGCTCTGCTATGTACAAGACCAGATATCTACTTTGCCGTGGGCATGGTCAACAAATATCAGAGTAATCCAGGACAGGGACATTGGACTGCGGTAAAGCATATATTGAAGTACTTGAGAAGGACTAGGATTATATGCTAGTTTACTAGGCAAACCAATTACTCCCTGTGGGTTGTACGGATTCTGACTTCAAATAAGATAGGGATAACAGTAAGTCTACCTCAGGTTTTGTGTTTACTTTGGGAGGTGGAGCCATTGTATGGAGGGGTGTCAAGCAGAAATGCATGGCGAACTCTACCATGGAAGCTGAGTATGTGGCGGCCAAAGAAGCTGTGGCTCAGGAACTTCCTGATGGACTTGGATGTGATTCCTGGTTTGCCCAGAACTATCACAATTTATTGTGATAATAGTGGTGCAGTTGCAAAATCGAAGGAACCACGAGCCCATAAGGCAAGTAAACACATAGAGCGCAAGTACCACCTGATACGAGAAATCATAAAGAGAGGAGAAGTTGTTGGGGCAAAGATTTCATCGAAGTATAACTTGGCAGATCCTTTCACTAAGGCCTTTCCTGCGAGAGCTTTTGATAGACATGTGGAGGGAATGGGAATCATATGTATGGCAGTTTTAGGACAGCATAGTCTTTAAGTATAACTGGGAGATTGTTGGGATGTATACTGAAAAGTCTATCTTTGGTATGAACATCTCTATTTTGAAATAAGAATCACATGATCATTTTTTGCATATTTATGGTTATGCATATTGTCTAATACATTACATTGTATATAACATGGTGTGTGGGGTCACACGGGAGATCATGTTATCGACTCCTTGTAAAGTATAAGTAAAGGCTCACAACCGAGATGACTTTGGACAAATCATTGGTTTGGTTGTAGTGTGATTTGGTATTGGTTTGTCTTGACCATAGAATCACACTAGTACACTTTGTGTGTATTGAGCATGACCAACTTAGAGGTGATTCGATTTATTGTTGACTACATAATCGAATCAGACCTCAGATATTATATTGTACATACTCTTAATCCCGATATAATAATGGGCACATATACTTAGTATTCATTTCTTTGATTTACCAATGGGCGAGATTTATAGATTAAATCGATAGGCTCGGTAAGTTGGTCAATGATATTATTTATATGGTGTGCCGTTGATTATTGGAGGAAACTGTGTCCTATATATTAGGATGATGATGTCCCCTTGAGGAGCTCTTAAGGTTCATCATGTAAACCCTGCAGGTGGACTTGGTCCGACATGATGATAAGGATGAGTGGTACTACTCTTGGAGTTAGATGTTGATTAATTAATGGTCAGTAAATTAATTAATCGACGGACATTCGAGATCTTAAACACGGGGAGAAAATGTACATATAATATATGAAGCCCATATTAACTTATGGGGGTTTGTGAGGTAGATCAATGATAATCCTTTAGTGGATTGGATTATCATTAATGGGTTGAACTTTATGTGGGCTTGATCCATTGGGTGGCCAAGATCCAACTCCTCCTCATGGTCCCTATTGTAGCCTATTAATACCTCATGAAGCCTAGATCCAATGGATGAAAAAAAAACTCTAGAACCAATGGTAGAGATTGAATCTCTAGATCCGACGGTTGAGATTAATTCTCGAGATCCGACGTTTGAGATTAAATCCCTAGAACCAATGGTGGAGATTGAAACAAGGCTTATCCCTAACTCTAGAAAAGGAGACAAGGGGGTGCGCGGCAAACACAATTGAAGAGGGATTAGGGTTGGGCGGCAAGGAGCTTAAAGGCTAGGGTTTTGGAGTTTGCTTTGGGCGGCCACAAATAAGGAATTTATTTCCTTCTTCTTCTTCTTCCATTAGGTGGCCGGCGCCCATCTCTTTCTCCTCTCCCCTTGTCGGCGTCCAAACCTCCTCCTTCCCTTCTCCTTGGCCGGTGGAAACAAGGCTTAGGGTCTTCCCTTGGAGCTCTTGGCCGACATCCATCTTCTTCACCTAATCCTTCTTGGCCAGTAGCAAGCACCAAGCTTGGAGCTTGGTGGTTGTTTGAAAGAAGGAGAGTTTTGTTTCTATTCTTCCTCTTGTTCGGAGTGAGCAAGGAAGGAAGATTGGTGATCTAGGAGCTTCGACTTTTGGAAGATCGTCGCCCACACGATGTCCAAAAGGAGGAAGGGCATACGATAGAAGATCGAGAGGTATAATACTTGTCTATTTTCTTATGTAACATGTTTATGATTGTTTTCAATTATATATGCATGATATATTCTGTTTTGTGGCTAATATAACTTGGACCCCGAACATAAACACAAAAGCCGACAATCCGTACATTGTCTATTCCGTAGGTATTCGTAGAATAGAGGTTGGTTGCTTGAACAACAAGTTTGTTGAAGTGACTACTCTAATCGAATAGCACGATGATGAAACGATTGCTTGGGTAATCCCTCTTGTGAAGGATAATTTGTTTTTCTCCGGGGACGTAGAAGGGATCACCATGAACAAGCGACCCAGTTGAAGTGGGAAGCGAAGTTCTCCACCTTCAAGTGGTATCAGAGCTTCGGTTCTGGGCAGAACCCTTCACCGCTGATCATGTCTGCAATATTTTGCAGGGGTTCTAGGAAACCCAACGACTAGCTGAGGGGAGATTACCATTTACTTGGGCAATGCCACTAAGGTGGCGGCTGTTGCAGTGGGATATGTCTATTTGTCTTTTGAGAAAAATAAAGTTATGGTTCTTAAGAATTGCCTTTATATACCTTTATTTAGAAAGAATTTTATTTCAGTTTCTAAATTGATGGATAATCTATTTCTTTTAATGACAGAGTTGTTCTAAAAAGGAGTAGGGAGATTATCTGTTCTGGTACATTGATAGGAAATTTATATACACTAGAACCAAAATCTCCCATGATGCAAATAGAAGTTAATAACTCATCTTCTAATTCCAATAAGAGAAAAGAACCTTTGTAGATGAACTAAACATATCTTTGGCATCTTAGGCTTGGTCATATTAACCTAAGCAGAATTCAAAGGTTGATAGCTGATGGACCTTTGGGTTCATTAGTGGTGGAAGATTTCCCAACCTACGAATCTTGCTTGGAGGGTAAAATGACCAAGAGGCTTTTTAATGCCAAGGGGTATAGAGCCAAAGATGTGTTAGAATTTGTTCATTCTGATTTGTGTGGTCCTATGTCAATCCAGGCTGAAGGTGGTTTTGAGTATTTCATCTTTTTCATAGACGATTATTCTAGATATTGATACATTTACTTGATGCGCTGCAAGTCTGAATGCTTTGACAAGTTCAAAGAATTCAAGGCTGATGTGGAGAAACGTCAAGGTAAAAGTATCAAGACACTATGATCTGATCGTGGTGTTGAGTACCTCTTGGGAGAGTTTAGGAATTACTTATCAGAGGCTAGGATTCAATCCCAATTGTCTGCACCTGGCACACCCCAGCAGAATGGTGTAGTAGAGCGAAGGAATAGGACTCTTATGGAGATGGTTAGATGGATGATGAGTTATTCTGAGTTGCCAGATTCGTTCTGGGGATATGCTCTAGACACGACAGTGTACATTCTGAACTTGGTTCCATCTAAATCTGTGCCTTCTACTCCCACTGAATTGTGGACTGGGCGAAAGCCTAGTCTAAGACATATTCAGATTTGAGGGAGTCCAGCACATGTGCTGAAGGCAGATGCTGGTAAGTTAGAACCTCGTACAGAAGTGCGCATGTTTGTTGGCTATCCTAGAGGAACGAAAGGTGGTTTATTTTATAGTCCTATAGATTTGATGGTGATCGTTAGCACGAACGCCAGATTTCTAGAGGAAGACCATGTGATGAACCACAAGCCCATTAATAAGATTGTTCTGAAGGAATTGAAAGGGGAAGTCACTTCTTCAGTACCATCGTTACAAGAGGATATACCACAAGTCACTGCACCGCGTGTCATAGAGGATACACAGGTGATACCTCGTCATAGTGGGAGGGTTGTGAGACAGCCTGATAGATTCATGTTCTTGGGAGAATCTTCTGATTTGATCCCTGGCGAACATGAACCTGATCCCTGGACATATGACGAGGCAATCCAAGATAAAGATGTAGTATCTTGGCAAAGTTCAATGAATGCTGAGATTGAATCTATGGATTCAAATCAGGTCTGGGAGCTAGTATAACCACCCGATAGTGTAAAAACCATTGGATGCAAGTGGATCTACAAAAGAAAGAGAGGAATAGACGGGAAGGTTGAGACCTTCAAAGCGAGGCTTGTTGCGAAGGGGTACACTTAGAAAAAGGGTATTGATTATGTGGAAACCTTTTCGCCGGTGGCCATGCTTAAGTCTATCCGGATTCTCTTATGCATTGCAGCTCATATGGATTATGAGGTGTGGCAGATGGATGTCAAGACAGCTTTCCTTAATGGAAGTCTTGAGGAAAACATCTATATGAAGCAACCAGAGGGATTCATTGCAAATGGGCAAAGAGAATCTTGTGTGTAAGCTTAATCGGTCCATTTATTGATTGAAGCAAGCTTCGAGGTCTTGGAACATCTGCTTTGATGAGGTAATCCAGTCTTATGGAATTATTCAAAGTTCAGATGAGTCTTGTGTATTCAAGAGATGTTATAGAAATGTAGTGGTATTTCTTGTACTATACGTAGATGACATTTTGTTAATTGGCAACAATGTCAAGGTGTTATCGGATGTAAGGGTATGGTTGTCGAAACAGTTTGATATGAAGGACTTGGGAGAAGTGGGACACATCCTTGGGATCAAGGTTATAAGGGATCGCAAGAAAAGGATGTTGTGCTTATCTCAAGCTTCATGCATAGACACCATTATGGATTGTTTTAGCATGCATAACTCCAAGAAGGGTTTTCTACCTTTCAGGCATGGAGTTCCTTTATCTAAGGAGATGTGTCCTAGAACGTCTGAGGAGATAGAGGAGATGAAGGCAGTTCCTTATTCTTCGACAGTAGGAAGCCTCATGTATGCGATGCTTTGTACGAGACCAGATATCTGCTTTGCCATGGGCATGGTCAGCAGATATCAGAGTAATCCAGGATAGGGACATTGGACTGCGGTAAAGTATATATTGAAGTACCTGAGAAGGACTAGGGATTATATGCTAGTTTACCAAGCAGACCAATTACTCCCTGTGGGTTACACGGATTCCGACTTCTAAACAGATAGGGATAACAGTAAGTCTACCTCAGGTTTTGTGTTTACTTTGGGAGGTGGAGCCATTGTATGGAGGAGTGTCAAGCAGAAATGCGTGGTGGACTCTACCATGGAAGCTGTGTTGGGTGTGTTCGAATATGTTTTGTAAACATGTGCACAACAGAAGGAATAAAATAATAAAACTAATTTATTACAATACACACATCACACGCATGCATAGTACAACATGTGTATACATAATCGTAAATTAAAATTTTGCAATAAAAGAAAATTTATACTACGTATACCTGACGTATCACATGTAGCGGGAAAGGCATCAACCGGAACGATTCTCGCTAGAATCGTCTCTATCCGTATCCACACCGAGTATCTTCGGGATGACTTCACAAAGTCACGAGGCTCGTCTTCGTACGGGTTACTAGCCTCGTGTTGAAGACGATGTGATCGAGAGAAGATCACGATCCGAATCAAAATTCGGATCCAAAATGAGTCCTCAAAAACTCGCTTCTCCGGAGAGGTATTCGTCAACCATTTGACGAATCCTTCATCCTCCACCTATGAGGATTATCGGAGATCGAATCCCCGGCAAGGCTACCGCTGTCGGAGCTCCAAATGTCGTCCAAACGATACTCCGACGAGAAGGAAACAAGCTGTCCAGAAAACTGGACAGCTTTTGGTGGAGGAATAGGGGTCGGCCAAAAGGGAAGGTTGAAGCTCACCTTGTTGCTGAACCCAAAGGAGATCACCGGAGCTCCTCGTGGCAGCGACTCGGCCGGCAAGGGGAGAGGGCAAAGCTGTTGGGCCTTGGGTGGTGGTGGGCGGCGGCAAGGAGAGTTGGCGCCGACGTCACAAGGAGAAGGAGGGGGCGGCAACTTAGGGTTGCTTGGACTTTGGATTAGGGCTTAACAAAAACCCTTTAGCCCTATTTTATAGAGAAAAAAATTGTCTTAATGGTTATCGGATCATAACCAAAAGCCCGCTAACCCGTTTCATTAATTTAAGTTAAAATAAACCAAACCATGATGATTTATTTTAAGTTAAAACGAACCGAACCAACTTTGGTTCATTCGTTTAAAACAAACCAAACCCTTTGGTTTATTCTCCTCCATTGGATTAGAACCAAACCAATTTGGTTCATCCATCATGTCTTCATAAGACACGACCCATCCACGCTTCCATTGCGACTGAAATGATTTCATGCTCGCTCCATGTTTGGTCCAACCAAACCTAGTTTCTCTCGGTCTGAGAATCTCATTCTCAAGCTCGTTTTAAATCCTTCGGATTATGCTCATTTGCGTGTGACCAAATAGGTTCTCGATTTATGTTGGCCGTCTATAATTAACCATTAATTATAAAACGATCATGAGTGACACCTAGTAGTACATCATGATCCCCAATTAACCAAAAAGATCAACGGTTGATCCAGAACTATTTCTGAAACCCTTCAGCAGCTCGAATGAATCGTACCCCATTCCCCTTACTCATCTTATACCCTCTTGGTTCAGAACATGGTCTATAGTGTCAGTCCCCACTAGGCTGACTACATCACACCTAGCCCAAGTATTATTTCCTCGTCCTACGGATTCTAGTTACTGCACATGTATCGAAGAGTACCTTACTCTAAACATGTAATGCTTTAGCCAAAGACTTTAGTAACAATCCGACGAGAGGATATGGGTATACATCTCCTCACAAGGAGTGGTGAATTCTTTATAGGCTATTCAAACACCTTCGATCACTTCGACTTATACCCAATCATCCCAGGTCCACATCTCCTTAGAGATGCTTGCTTAAGATGTCAAAGCATAAGTCTTTATGATCAAGATGACTTGAATACCGCAAGTCAAAGGAACATCGCACTTAAGCTGCAGTAAGAACTTCATTGACATATCTATATATGCAGAGAACCATATGAAGTCTTACGACTGGTCACTTCAATGAACTAGTTACCATAACTAGCATCCACGATTAACTCTGGACATCACAATGTCCCTAGCTAGTGAGAATCAACTGCTTGGATACACCAAGGAGTATACCTCGTGCGAGTCTCGACAGAATCAATGGTGTCCAAATCCATCAATTCATCAACTAGGGATAATTTCGATATATCACAATTACACATGTAGAGATACTCACTAGTTGTGATCCAATCACAAATTCTCTCATGCTGTGAATCGTATCATGGACATTCAGTAAATGAGTTTAAGATCTAATCAAATACATGAAAACATGTATACTCAAATAGTGAATCTTCATTTATCATATAAATGGTTTAAACATAAGGCGATTGCCTTAGGACATCTCTCATATATTACTAACAAACTCCCACTTGGCCTAATGCCAATCGCTATGGTATCCAATACCATAAGCTCCAACATGACCCTCAAACTTACTTTGAGGTAATGCCTTAGTCAAAGGATCCGCTAAGTTCCTTTCAGTAGGGATTTTCTCGATTTGTATTTCCTTCCTACTGATTATCTCTCTGATCAGATGATAGCGGCGAAGCACATGTTTGGATCATTGATGAGACCACATCAAGTTCAGAGATGAACTTCTTGATCCAAATCGCTTCCTTTGATGCTTCCAAAGCAACAATGTATTCTGCCTTAATGGCAGAATCCGCTATAGTGTTAAGCTTGGAACCTTTCCAACTTATTGTGCCTCCATTCCAGGTGAATACATACCCAGACTAAGACATGGAATCATCCTTGTTTGTCTGGAGCTGGCATCCGTATACCCACGTATCACCATGTACCCTTCTCCATATATTAGGAATGCATCCTTAGTTCTTCTTAAGTACTTAAGGATCGACTTAACAGTCACCCAATGATCCATTCCTGGATCAGACTAGTATCTGCTCATGACACTCAGAGCATACGATACATCGGGCCTCGTACATAACATAGCATACATGATATATCCTATTGCGGATGCATAGGGAATCTTACTCATGCAAATCCTCTCGTCTTCTTTGCGCGAACACATAGACTTCGAAAGGTGTATCCCATGCCTGATGGATAGGAAACCTTTCTTGGATTCCGACATGCTAAACCTCTTTAGCACTCAGTCTATATATGTAGACTGCGAAAGACCAAGCAACCATTTTGATCTATCTCTATAGATCTTAATCCCGAGGATGTAGGTTGCTTCTTCCAGGTCTTTCATGGAGAATGTCTTGGATAACCAAATCTTAACTGACTGTAAGACTGAAACATCGTCTCATATAAGTAATATGTCATAGACATACAATACTAGGAACACGACTGCACTCCCACTAACCTTCTTGTACACACAAGGTTCGTTTGGATTTTGTGAGAAATCAAACTTTTTGATTGTCTCATCAAAACGGATATTCCAACTCCTGGATGCTTGCTTCAATCCATATATGGACCGTCGCAATTTGCATACATTGGTTTTATCAACCGATGTGAAACCCTCAGGCTGTATCATATACACGTCCTTGAGCAGGTTTCCATTAAGGAAAGCTATTTTCACATCCATCTGCCATATCTCATAATAATAATGAGCCGCTATGACCAGGAGCATCCGAATGGATTTAAGCACAACTATAGGCGAATAGGTTTCGTCATAATCAACACCTTGTTTTTGACGATATCCTTTCGCCACTAATCTAGCCTTATAGGTAATCACATTACCATTCATGTCGGTTTTCTTCTTGAAAACCCACTTGCACCCTATAGGCTTGATGCCTTCAGGTGGGTCAACCAAGTTCCAAACTTGGTTTTCATACATGGAATCCATTTTCGACTTCATGGCATCAAGCCACTTAGCCCTTTCTGAACTTGTCAGAACTTCTTCATAACTGGTAGGCTCCTCATCATCAATGAGTAACACGTCATTCGATTCACTTACGAGAAATCCATATCTCTCAGGAATGTTGCGTGTTCTACCAGATCTACGAAGATGTGATGTTTCAATAGGTCCAGCCGATTGCTCATCACTATGAGTTATCGCCTATTGTGCTTCACCAGGTATCTCATCAATGTCTATTTGAGTCTCTCAAGCCTCCTCAAGCTCGACGACACTCCCACTGTTTTCTTGCAAGAGAAACTCTTTCTCTAGAAACACAACATGCCTTGAAACAAACACCTTTTGTTCCATAGGATGATAGAATTGGTAACCCCTTGTTTCCTTAGGGTATCCAATAAATAGACATTTATCAGACTTAGCATCCAATTTGTCTGATATAGTTTGCTTCACATAAGTAGGACAACCCCATATCTTCAAGTAAGATACATGAGGTTTCTTACTATTCTATATCTCATATGGAGTAGTAGAGACTACCTTGGTTGCCATTCTGTTTAACAAGTAAACAGCTGTCAGAAGTGCATAGCCCCAAAAGGACTTGGGAAGATTCGCATGATTCATCATTGACCTGACCATGTCCAACAAGGTCCGGTTACGCCTCTCAGATACACCATTATACTGTGGTGTATATGGCGGAGTCCATTGAGACAATATACCATTGTCTCTTAGATAATCAAGAAACTCTTGACTTAAGTATTCACCACCTCGATCCGATCGAAGTATTTTAATACTCTTGTCATGTTGTTTCTCTACTTCATTTTGAATTCTTTGAACCTTTCAAAGGCTTCAGACTTGTGTTTCATCAAGAACACATACCCAAACCGTGAGTGATCATCGGTGAAGGTAATGAAGTAGCTATAGCCTCCTAAAGCTTGAGTTGACATAGGTCCACATACATCAGTATGTATTAGACCTAGCAACTCTCCCACTCGTTCACCTTTTCCTGTAAAAGGTAACTTAGTCATCTTGCCTTTTTAGCATGATTCACATGTATCGTATGAATCCAATTCAAACGATTCCAGAATTCCACAATATGTGTAATTCGGACATGCGTTTTTTGCTTGAATGGCCAAGACGACAATGTCACTTGTAGGAGTATAATTGATTATCCTTTCGAGCATGCTTGTTGCTCACTTTGATATTGAAAATGTCACTAGATACGTCCAACGTATAAATACCATTGCTTAAAGTTCTAATCCTATAAAGAACGCCATTCAAAGTTATATAACAACAATTGTTACTGAAAGTTAAATGGTACCCATTTCTATTTAAACAAGAAATAGAAATGATGTTCTTTATCAACGAAGGAACATAAAAGCAATTGTCCAGTTCTAAGACATGTCCTGTAGGGAGTTTCAATAAATATGTTCCGATGGCAAGTGCAGCAACCTTTGCTCCATTCCCAACATATAAATTTGACTCTTCCTTGATGAGTCTTCTATTCCTTAGCCCATGTATGTCATTACATATATGTGAGCCACATCTAGTATCCAATACCCAAGTGTTTGAGGAAATAGAATGACAATCAATAACGAAGATATCTGAAGAAGATGGGGCATCCGATGCCTTATCCTTCTTCACGGACTCAAGATAAATCTTGCAATTTCTTCGCCAATGGCCCTCCTTGCCATAATGATGGAAAGTGCCCTTTTGAGTTGGTTCTGCCTTTTTAGCCCTTTTCTTCCCCTTCTGCTATTCCTTTGACTTCCTCTTAGAACCTTTCTTCGAGGAATCAACTAATAGCACCGTCCCCTGCTCATGCTTCTCAGAAGGCTCCACAGTCTTCAGCATGTTGAGCAGTACCACAGATGAACCCTCTTGCATCTTAGAGGTGAAGAGGAGCTTGGAGACTTCGAACCTTTCGAATCTCACTTACTCATCAAACAACTCATAAAGATGAAAGACTAAGGTATGAGCATCCATATGCTTATTCTGCTTCCACAGCTCGGGTACCATCGCGGCTAGCATTAAGCAACTCACTAGTTTAGAATCAATCACATGTTTCTGATAGGCCAACAATTGATCCGGAGTTGCATCGTCATTAGGACGGGCGGGAAGAGGCGCTTCGAGGACATTCGTAAGCTTTTCAACCTTGAGAACAATTCTCAAGTTTTTAAGCCAGTCCAAGAAGTTCGGCCTAGTCAATTTATTCGAATCCAAAATTGAACGCAAATTCAAAGACATCATGATCAATAAATTAACTTAGAAATACAAAACAAGCATATATGAGAAAATTATTTTAAAATGCATCAATATACATTCATAAATCCCATTCATTTTGCGAATTTCAAAAACCCCAAAATCACTTTGGGAGATCGTAGGTCCATCTCCGAATGGGCTGATATCCATCATAGATATGAACAACCTTGGAGAGAGTCCAACAAGCCATTCATAACTACGATGGTAGATATCAAATATACCGATTGCATATCACGTATATGCAACTATCACAATGTGCTATCAACTAATTGAATGTTCACACATACATCGGGTTGTTAACACATTAACAAGTATACATCATATGCATAACACCCAACTTCACCTCCCTTTACATCGACCTTGGAGAGAGTCTAACAAGTCGATGCTCCAGGTTAAAGCCAACCCATTAATCGAGAAATAATTTTAATATGGTTAGAGTCCATTCAACCAATTAGCCCGGCTTAGAGAGAGTCCAACAACCAAAGCTAACGATTGACCTCTGACTCTTACCATATTAGTATTAAACTATTCCAAGGTTTGAACATGTTCGGGTTCGAGCCGGGCTTGGAGAGAGTCCAACAACCCGAACAAGAAACGGAACTCTGGTTCTAACTATATTAATGGAAGGTGTAGGCTTTAATATTAAGTTAGGGTTTTGATGTCTCATCCTCTTTGCATGCAAATAACTATTATCTACATGACATGACATACATGACATACATCTACATGTCACGACACGCATGACATAATGATATGCATCTAATGTAATTATATGACATACAATTATGTCATGTACAAAATTTCCATATATGTCATAACTAGTTATGGAAATAAAATATGTTTAAGATTTTATTCTTGAAATCAAATCATGATTAAATTAGAAAACAAATTTCCAAATCTAATCACATATTTTATTTGTGGAAATAGTTGATTAAGGAAAGTCAATTTAGGAAACCAATTTCCTAAATCATCAAAACTACTTATAGAAATAAAATATTTAAAGATTTGATTACCCAAATCAAATCATGATTAAATTAGGAAACAAATTTCCAAAATATAATCAAATATTTTATTTATGGAAAATATCAATTTCCATAAATACTTCCAACTTTCCAAAAGTAGAAGATTTCCAAAATCGAAAAATTTCCATAAATACTTCTAACTTTCCAAAAGTAGAAAATTTCCAGAAATATCATTATGACTATCGCAAAACAATTTTACGATTATGTCGAAACACAACCTGGGCTCTAATACCACTGTTGGGTTTTCGGCACCTCGGCGAGTGTGTGTTCGAACATGTTTCGTAAACATGTGCACATCGAAAAGAATAAAATAATAAAACTAATTTATTGCAACACACACATCACACAATGCATAGTACAACATGTGTAGACATAACCGTAAATTCAAATTTTGCAATAAAAGAAAATTTATACTACGTATACCTGACGTATCACGTGTAGCGGGAAAGACATCAACCAGAACGATTCTCGCTAGAATCGTCTCTATCTGTATCCATGCCGAGTATCTTCAGGATGACTTCACAAAGTCATGAGCCTCGTCTTCGTACGGGTTACTAGCCTCGTGTTGAAGATGATGTGATCGAGAGAAGATCACGATCCGAATCAAAATTCGGATCCAAAATGAGTCCTCAAAAACTCGCTTCTCCGAAGAGGTATTCGTCAACCGTTTGATGAATCCTTCGTCCTCCACCTATGAGGATTACCGGAGATTGAATCCCCGACAAGGCTACCACTGTCGGAGCTCCAAACGTCGTCCAAATGATGCTACGATGAGAAGGAAACAAGCTGTCCAGAAAACTGGACAGCTTTTGGTGGAGGAATAGGGGTCGGCCAAAAGGGAAGGTTGAAGCTCACCTTGTTGCCGAACCCAAAGGAGATCACCGGAGCTCCTCCGGCAGCAGCTCAACGCCGGCAAGGGGAGAGGACGGCAGCTGCTGGATGCCGGCAAGGGAGCTTGGGTGGTGGTGGGCGGCGGCAAGGAGAGTTGGCACCGACTTCACAAGGAGAAGGAGGGGGCGACAACTTAGGGTTGCTTGGACTTTGGATTAGGGCTTAACAAAAACCCTTAAGCCCTATTTTATAGAGAATAAATTCTATTAATGGTTATCGGATCATAACCAAAAGCCCGCAAACCCACTCCATTAATTTAAGTTAAAATAAACCAAACCATGATGGTTTATTTTAAGTTAAAACGAACCGAACTAACTTTGGTTCATTGATTTAAAACAAACCAAACCCTTTGGTTTATTCTCCTCCATTGGATTAGAACCAAACCAATTTGGTTCATCCATCATGTCTTCATAAGACACGGCCCATCCACACTTCCATTGCGACTGAAACGATTTCATGCTCGCTCCATGTTTGATCCAACCAAACCTAGTTTCTCTCGGTCTGAGAATCTCATTCTCATGCTTGTTTTAAATCCTTCGGATTACGCTCGTTGTGCGTGTGACCAAATAGGTTCTCGATTTATGTTGGTCGTCTATAATTAACCATTAATTATAGAACAATCATGAGTGACACCTAGTAGTACATCATGATCCCCAATTAACCAAAAAGATCAACGGTTGATCCAGAACTACTTCTGAAACCCTTCAGCAGCTCAAATAAATCATGCCCCATTCCCCTCCTTCATCTTATACCCTCTTGGTTCAGGACATGGTCTATAGTTTCAGTCCCCACTAGGCTGACTACGTCACACCTAGCCCAAGTATCATTTCCTCATCCTACGGATTCTAGTTACTGCACATGTATCGAAGAGTACCTTATTCTAAACATGTAATGCTTTGGCCAAAGACTTTAGTAACAATCTGACGAGAGGCCATGGGTATACATCTCCTCGCAAGGAGTGGTGAATCCTTTATAGGCTATTCAAACACCTTCGATCACTTCGACTTATACCCAATCATCCCAGTTCCACATCTCCTTATAGATGCTTGCTTAAGATGTCAAAGCATAAGTCTTTATGATCAAGATGACTTGAATACCGCAAGTCAAAGGAACATCACACTTAAGCTGCAGTAAGAACTTCATTGACATATCTATATATGCAAAGAACCATATGATGTCTTACGGCTGGTCACTCTAATGAACTAGTTACCATAACTAGCATCCACGATTAACTCCAGACATCACAATGTCACCAGCTAGTGAGAATCAGCTGCTTGGATACACCAAGAAGTATACCTCGTGCTAGTCTCGATAGAATCAATGGTGTCCAAATCCATCAATTCATCAACTAGGGATAATTCCGATACATCACAATTACACATGTAGAGATACTCACTAGTTGTGATCCAATCACAAATTCTCTCATGCTGTGAATCGTATCGTGGACATTCAGTAAATGAGTTTAAGATCTAATCAAATACATGAAAACATGTATACTCAAATAGTGAATCTTCATTTATCATATAAATGGTTCAAACATAAGGCGATTGCCTTAGGACATCTCTAATATATTACTAACAAGCTGAGTATGTGGCGGCCTCTGAGGCGGCCAAAGAAGCTGTGTGGCTCAGGAACTTCCTAATGGACTTGGATGTGATTCCTGGTTTGCCCAGAACTATCACAATTTATTGTGATAATAGTGGTGCAGTTGCAAACTCAAAGGAACCACGAGCCCATAAGGCAAGTAAACACATAGAGCGCAAGTACCACCTGATACGAGAAATCGTAAAGAGAGGAGAAGTTGTTGTGGCCAAGATTGCATCGGAGGATAACCTGGCAGATCCTTTCACTAAGGCCTTTCCGGCGAGAGCTTTTGATAGGCATGTGGAGGGAATGGGAATCAGATGTAAGGCAGTTTGAGGACAACATAGTCTTTTAGTATAAGTGGGAGATTGTTGGGATGTATACTGAAAAGTCTATCTTTTGTATGAACATATTTATTTTGAAATAGGAATCACATGATCATTGTTGGCATATTTATGGTTATGCATATTGTTTAATACATTATATTGTAGATAATCATGTTATCGGTTCCTTGTAAAGTATAAGTATAGGCTCACAACCAAGATGGCTTTGGATAAACCATTGGTATGGTTGTAGTGTGAGTTGGTATTGGTTTGTCTTGACCATAAAATCACACTAGTGCACTTTGTGTGTATTGAGCAGGATCGACTTAGAGGTGATTCGATTTATTGCTGACTACATAATCGAATCGGACCTCAGATATTATATTGTACATGCTCTTAATCCCGATAAAATAATGGGCACATATACTTAGTATTCATTTCTTTGATTTACCAATGAGCGAGATTTATAGATTAAATTGATAAGTTCGGTATGTTGGTAAATGATATTATCTATATGGTGTGCCATTGATTATAGGAGGAAACCGTGTCCTATATATTAGGATGATGATGTCCCCTTGAGGAGCTCATAAGGTTCATCATGTAAACCCTGCAGGTGGACTTGGTCCGGCATGATGATAAGGTTGATAGGTACTACTCATGGAGTTAGATGTTGATTAATTAATGGTCAGTAAATTAATTAATCGACGGACATTTGAGATCTTAAATACGGGGAGAAAAATGTACAAATAATATAAGGAGCCCATATTAACTTATGGGAGTTGGTGAGGTATATCAATGATAATCCTTTAGTGGATTGGATTATCATTAATGGATCGGACTTTATGTGGGCTTGATCCATTGGGTGGCCAAGATCCAACTCCTCCTCATGGTCCCTATTGTAGCCTATTAATACCTCATGAAGCCTAGATCCAATGGATGAAAACAAAACTCTAGATCCGAAGGTGGAGATTAAATCTCTAGATCCGACGGTTGAGATTAAATCTCTAGATCCGACGGTTGAGATTAAATCCCTAGAACCGATGGTGGAGATTAAAACAAGGCTTAAGCCTAAACTCTATATAAAGGGTCTTAAGGTGGGCGACAACTTGATGGCTTAGGAGATTAGGGTTTGCTTCCCTTGGGCGGCAAGGAATCCTAGTTGGGTTAGGATTGAGTTTGGCAGCTAGGGTTTGGGAGGTGGTGTGGGCGGCAACAAGAGGAGAAGTTCCTTTCTTCTTCTTCCTAAGGTGTTGCCGACACCTATCCTTCTTCCCTCTACTTTGGCCGGTGCTCAACCTATTCCTCTTCCCCTCTTCTTTAGCCGGCGGCAACTAGGAGAGCTAGGGTAGGGTTTTTGGCGGGTACAAGGTGAAGGGTTGGTTTTCTTCTCTCTTCTCCAAGTGTTGGCCGACGCCCATCACCCTCATTGATTCTCCTTTGGCCGGTTCCTATACTCCATATTCTCTTCCTTGGCCAGCGGCAACATCAAGTCTATTGACTTGGTGGCCGGTTCTAGATAGGAAGAAGAGTTTTGTTTTATGATCTTCCTTTGTTCGGAGTGAACAAGGAAAGGAAGATTGGTGATCTAGGAGGCTTCGACTTTTGGAAGATCATTGCCCACACGACGTCCAAAAGGAGGAAGGAAATACAATAGAAGATCAAGAGGTATAACAAGAGGTATAATCTTTTTTATTTTGATTAGTGTTCTTTTGTATTATGTCTATAATTATTTTTCAATTATATGCATGTTATATATTTTGTTTTTTGGCTAATATAACTTGGACCCCGAATATAAACACAAAAGCCGACGATCCATACATCGTCTATTCCGCGGCTATTCGTAGAATAGAGGTTGGTGGCTTGAACAACAAGTTTGTTCAAGTGACTACTCAAATCGAATAGCACGACGATGAAACGGTTGCTTGGGTGATCCCTTTTGTCTAGGATTAATTTTTTTTTAATCCGCGGACATCGATGGGATCGCCATGAACAAGCGATCGAGTTGAAGTGGGAAGGGAAGTTTCCTACCTTCAAGTGGTATCAGAGTTTCGGTTCCAAAGGAAAAACCTTCAAGTGGTATCAGAGCCACGGTTTCCGGTTTTGTGTGTTTATGATTTGGTTACTTTTATGCACTTTTCATATATTATATGTGCCGGATAATATTAGGACATGCGTAGGTTAACTTTTTGGTTGCAGGCATAGGATCCAACTATTATGGCCATATGTGTGTATGTGATTGTATGTGTGCAATTGTATATTTGTTGAATCCTCGGGGTTGACGAGGCTAGTATTTAATTTTTGTAAATTAGATACGACATTGTTTAGCCACTCTTTTTATTTTAGTTTACTTTCGATCTAGATTTCATGTACACTCCCTCGTGGAGTATAGGATCGATGGATGTAAATTAAAATATTTTTTCTTGGCTCGGATCTCTGGATGGCTTGTACATGATGTAGGGAGGAGCGGACGAAATGACGATACGACGAGAGACATATTGAAGACAAAAGCCATAATAGGTGGAATTTTTTTTTTCATATTTATTGCTTATTGTTTGATATGCATGTCGTAGGCTAGAAAATTCCTCAATTTCAAATTACTAAGTGGGAGAGGGATATTTTTTTTATATAAATTCCCATGGCCTCCATTACGATTTTACATGTGATGCAAGCAAACTTGCGCGTTAGCTCTGAGTGCCTTCCTCCCCATCGGATGAGTTTGTTTGTGGATCACAGGGTCGGATATGGTTATAGGAAATTATTTAGGAGCGTGTGTACTTCCCCATCGGAAGGCACATAACCCGAGATAATTTCCTTGGTATCGAGTAATGACGAACACTTAGATGCAAATAGGAGTATCCTCCCCATCGGAGTCACTGCTTTTATTTGTAGGGCCGAAGAGAGACCAACTATTAATTTTATTTGTCAAAAAGTTAGGTTGACAAGATAGTAAAATTAATGGGTAAAACCTCCTCTTACAAATGTAGAATTCGTATACGTCCACACGATCGTGGCATACGATATTCTCGGTGTTTTGAGGTGTTGGTTGATTTTAAAATTTTATTGTTTGAGGAATCAATAATTTTTTTGAAATCTAAAGTTTTGATCTATGTGATTCTTAGGTTTTTCAAAAATGACTTTCAGTCCACTTGCTGTGATACTAAAAGAAAATAAACTTATTGTACATAATTATGTTGATTGGAAAAAGGAATCTAGATATTGTCTTAACTGTAGAGGAGTACAAGTATGTACTCTTCGAAGAGTGTCCTCCTAAGCCTGCGAATGAGCTGGAAGTCCTTGGAGCTGAGATGAATAGGGAAACCTAGGTTGATATCATTCTCCAGGCGATAGAACGGCTTGCTCAGGCTCAGGCAATGAGGTTTCTACTTCTAAGCCGAAAGGCTAGAAGAAGAAGAAACAAGCTGGGGCATAGGTGATGGGAGGATCTCAGGGACGAGTGAAGAAGCCAAAATGCAATTGCTTCACTTGCAAGCAGGATGAACATTGGAAGAAGGATTGTCCCAATCGGAAGCAGAACAAAGGTATATCCTTTGGTCTAGTCATTGAAACATGGTTAGGCGGTGTTATCTACCGACACCTGGTGTGTAGGTACGGGAGCCGCTTGTTGGGATGTATACTGAAAAGTCTATCTTTTGTATTAACATCTTTATTTTGAAATAAGAATCACATGATCATTGTTTGCATATTTATGGTTATGCATATTGTCTAATACATTACATTGTAGATAACATGGTGTGTGGTGTCACACGGGAGATCATGTTATCGGATCCTTGTAAAGCATAAGTAAAGGCTTACAACCGAGATGACTTTGAACAAACCATTGGTATAGTTATAGTGTAATTTGGTATTGGTTTGTTTTGACCATAGAATCACACTAGTACACTTTGTGTGTATTAAGCAGGACCAACTTAGAGTTGATTCGATTTATTGCTGACTACATAATCAAATCGGACCTCAGATATTATATTGTACATACTCTTAATCTCGATATAATAACGGGCACACATACTTAGTATTCATTTCTTTGATTTACCAATGAGCGAGATTTATAGATTAAATCGATAGGCTCGGTAAGTTGGGAAATGATATTATTTATATGGTGTGCCGTTGATTATAGGAGGAAACTGTGTCCTATATATTAGGATGATAATGTCCCCCTGAGGAGCTCATAAGGTTCATCATGTAAACCCTGCAGGTGGACTTGGCCCGACATGATGATAAGGATGAGTGGTACTACTCATGGAGTTAGATGTTGATTAATTAATGGTCAGTAAATTAATTAATCGACGGACATTCGAGATCTTAAACACGGGGAGAAAATGTACATATAATATATAGAGCCCATATTAACTTATGGGGGTTGGTGAGGTAGATCAATAATAATCCTTTAGTGGATTGGATTATCATTAATGGATCGGACTTTATGTGGGCTTGATCCATTGGGTGGCCAAGATCCAACTCCTCTTCATGGTCCCTATTGTAGCCTATTAATACCTCATGAAGCCTAGATCCAATGGATGAAAACAAAACTCTAGAACCAATGGTAGAGATTGAATCTCTAGATCCGACGGTTGAGATTAATTCTCGAGATCCGACGGTTGAGATTAAATCACTAGAACCAATGGTGGAGATTGAAACAAGGCTTATCCCTAACTCTAACTCTATAAAAGGAGGCAAGGGGGTGGGCGGCAAACACAATTGAAGAGGGATTAGGGTTGGGCGGCAAGGAGCTTGAAGGCTAGGGTTTTGGAGTTTGCTTTGGGCGGCCACAAATAAGGAATTTATTTCCTTCTTCTTCTTCTTCCATTAGGTGGCCGGCACCCATCTCTTTCTCCTCTGCCCTTGCCGACATCCAAACCTCCTCCTTCCCTTCTTCTTGGCCGGTGGAAATAAGGCTTAGGGTCTTCCCTTAGAGCTCTTGGCCGGCATCCATCTTTTTCACCCAATCCTTCTTGGCCGGCGGCAAGCACCAAGCTTGGAGCTTGGTGGTTGGTTGAAAGAAGGAGAGTTTTGTTTCTATTCTTCCTCTTGTTTGGAGTGAACAAGGAAGGAAGATTGGTGATCTAGGAGCTTCGACTTTTGGTAGATCGTCGCCCACACGACCTCCAAAAGGAGGAAGGACATACGATAGAAGATCGAGAGGTATAATACTTGTCTATTTTCTTATGTAACATGTTTATGATTGTTTTCAATTATATATGCATGATATATTCTATTTTGTGGCAAATATAACTTGGACCCCAAACATAAACACAAAAGTCGGCGATCCGTACATCGTCTATTCCACGGCTATTCGTAGAATAGAGGTTGGTTACTTGAACAACAAGTTTGTTGAAGTGACTACTCTAATCGAATAGCACGACGATGAAACGGTTGCTTGGGTAATCCCTCTTGTCAAGGATAAATTTTTTTTATCGGGGGACCTAGAAGGGATCACCATGAACAAGCGACCAAGTTGAAGTGGGAAGCGAAGTTCTCCACCATCAAGTGGTATCAGAGCTTCGGTTCCGGGCAAAACCCTTCAAGTGGTATCAGAGCCACGGTTTCCGATTTTGTGTGTTTAGGATTTGGTTACTTTTATGCACTTTTCATATATTATATGTGTCGGATAATAGTAGGATATGCATAGGTTAACTCTTTGGTTGCAGGTATAGGATCCAACTATTATGACCATGTGTGTATGTGATTGTATGTGTGTAATTGTATATTTTGTTGAATCCTTAGGGTTGACGAGGCTAGTATTTAATTTTTGTAAATTAGATACGACATTGTTTAGCCACTCTTTTTATTTTAGTTTACATTCGATCTAGATTTCATGTACACTCTCGTGGAGTATAGGATCGATGGATGTAAATTAAAATATTTTTTCTCGGCTCGGATCTCCGGATGGCTTGTTCATGACGTAAGGAGGAGCGGACGAGATGGTGATACGTCGGGAGACATATTGAAGACAAAAGCCATAATAGTTGGAAAATTTTTATTTTTCATATTTATTGCTTATTGTTTGATATGCATGTCGTAGGCTAGAAAATTCCTCAATTTCAAAATTACTAAGTGGGAGAGGGATATTTTTATAAATTCCCACGACTTCCATTACAATTTGACATGTGATGCAAGCAAACTTGCGCGTCGGCTCTGAGTGAACATAACCCGAGATAATTACCTTGGTACCAAGTAATGGTGAAGACTTAGATACAAATATAAGTATCCTCCCCATCGGAGTCACTGCTTTTATTTGTAGGGCCAAAGAGGAACTAACTATTAATTATACTTGTCAAAAAGTCAGGTTGACAAGATAGTAAAATTAATGGGTAAAACCTCCTCTTACAATTGTAGAATTCGTATACGTCCTCACTATCGTGACATACGATATTCTTGGTGTTTTGAGATGTTGGTTGATTTTAAAATTTTATTGTTTGAGGAATCAATAATTTTTTGAAATCTAATGTTTTGATCTATGTGATTCTTAGGTTTTCTTTCAAAATGACTTTTAACCCACTTGCTGTGATACTGAAAGAGAATAAACTTACTGAACCCAACTATGTTGATTGGAAGAGGAATCTTGACATTGTCTTGACTGCTGAGGAATACAAATATGTACTCCTCGAAGAGTGCCCTCCTAAGCTTGCAGAGATGGAGAGTTATAAGAAGTGGATTAAGGCCGATGAGATGGCGCGGTGTTACATTTTGGCATCTATATCAAATGTACTGCAACATCAGCATCAAGCCATGCTCACTGCTTATGACATGATGCTCAATCTCAATGAACTTTTCAGACACTAGAATCGGGCTGCTAGGCAGGAAGCCATGAGGAACTTGATGGCGACCACCATGATCGAGGGAACACCCGTGAGGGATCATGTTCTCAAGATGATGACTTATTTAAATGAGTTGGAAGTGTTGGGATTCCGGCACTGCGGCGAGTGTGTGTTCGAACATGTTTCGTAAACATGTGCACAGCGGAAGGAATAAAAATAATAAATCTAATTTATTACAATACACACACCACACGCATGCATAGTACAATATGTGTAGACATAACCGTAAATTCAAATTTTGCAGTAAAAGGAAATTTATACTACATATACCTGACGTATCACGTGTAGCGGGAAAGACATCAACCGGAATGATCCTCGCTAGAATCGTCTCTATCCGTATCCACGCGGAGTATCTTCAGGATGACTTCACAAAGTCACGAGCCTCGTCTTCGTACAAGTTACTAGCCTCGTGTTGAAGACGATGTGATCGAGAGAAGATCACGATCCGAATCAAAATTCGGATCCAAAACGAGTCCTCAAAAACTCGCTTCTCCGGAGAGATATTCGCCAACCGTTTGACGAATCCTTCGTCCTCCACCTATGAGGATTACCGGAGATCGAATCCCCGGCAAGGCTACCGCTGTCGTAGCTCCAAATGTTGTCCAAACGACGCTCCAACAAGAAGGAAACAAGCTGTCCAGAAAACTGGACAGCTTTGGTGGAGACCTTGCGCCGCCCAAATAAGGAAAGCTATATGCTCACCTTGTCGCCGGAGCCAAGGAAGATCACCGGAGATCCTCCGGCAACAGCTAGACGCCAGCAAGTGGGGAGGACGGCAGCTGCTGGACGTCGGTTGGAGAAGCTTGGGCGGCAGCAAGGAGTTGGGCGCCGGCAAGACTAGGAGAAGAGAGGGAGGTGGGCGGCAATATTAGGGTTGCTTGGATTAGGGCTTAACAAAACCCTTAAGCCCTATTTTATAGAGAACAAATTCTCTTAATGGTTATCGGATCATAACCAAAAGCCCGTTAACCCGCTCCATTAATTTAAGTTAAAATAAACCAAACCATGTTGGTCTATTTTATGTTAAAACGAACCGAACCAACTTTGGTTCATTCGTTTAAAACAAACCAAACCACTTTGGTTTATTCTCCTCCATTGGATTAGAACCAAACCAATTTGGTTCATCCATCATATCTTCATAAGACACGGCCCATCCACGCTTCCATTGCGACTTAAACGATTTCATGCTCGCTTCTTGTTTGGTCCAACCAAACCTAGTTTCTCTCGGTCTGAGAATCTCATTCTCAAGCACGTTTTAAACCCTTCGGATTATGCTCGTTGTGCGTATGACCAAATAGGTTCTTGGTTTATGTTGGCCATCTATAATTAACCATTAATTATAGAATGATCATGAGTGGCACCTAGTAGTACATCATGATCCCCAATTAATCGAAAAGATCAACGGTTGATCCAAAACTATTTCTGAAACCCTTCAGCAGCTCGAATGAATCGTGCCCCATTCCCTTCACTCATCTTATACCCACTTGGTTCAGGACATGGACTATAGTGTTAGTCCCCACTAGGTTGACTACGTCACACCTAGCCCAAGTATCATTTCCTCGTCCTACGGATTCTATTTACTGCACATGTATCGAAGAGTACCTTACTCTAAACATGTAATGCTTTGGCCAAAGACTTTAGTAACAATCCAACGAGAGGCCATGGGTATACATCTCCTCGCAAGGAGTGGTGAATCCTTTATAGGCTATTCAAACACCTTCGATCACTTCGACTTATACCCAATCATCCCGGGTCCACATCTCCTCAGAGATGCTTGCTTAAGATGTCAAAGCATAAGTCTTTATAATCAAGATGACTTGAATACTGCAAGTCAAAGGAACATCGCACTCAAGCTGCAGTAAGAACTTCATTGACATATCTATATATGCAAAGAACCATATGAAGTCTTATGGCTGGTCACTCCAATGAACTAGTTACCATAACTAGCATCCACGATTAACTCCGGACATCACAATGTCTCCAGCCAATGAGAATCAGCTGCTTGGATACATCAAGGAGTATACCTCGTGCTAGTCTTGACAGAATCAATGGTGTCCAAATCCATCAATTCATCGACTAGGGATAATTCTGATACATCACAATTACACATGTAGAGATACTCACTAGTTGTGATCCAATCACAAATTCTCTCATGCTGTGAATCGTATCGTGGACATTCAGTAAATGAGTTTATGATCTAATCAAATACATGAAAACATGTATACTCAAATAGTGAATCTTCATTTATCATATAAATGGTTTAAACATAAGGCGATTGCCTTAGGACATCTCTCATATATTACTAACAGGAAGTCCTTGGAGCTGAGATCGATGGGGAAACCCAGGTCGATATCATTCTCCAGTCTCTACCTAGGAGTTTTGAGCAGTTTTGCCTGAACTACAACATGAACAAGAGGTTATATTCATTGGCGGAGCTTCTGATAGAACTCCAGGCGGCAGAGGGGCTACTTCGTCAAAGTGCTCAGGCGCATGGCATGGTTACCCAAAAGGTTTCTACTTCTAAGCCGAAAGGCAAGAAGAAGAAGAAACAAGCTGGGACAAAGGCGTTGGGAGGAACTCAGGGAGGAGTGAAGAAGCCGAAAGGCAAGTGCTTCACTTGTAAGCAGACTAGACACTGGAAGAAGGACTTCCCCAACCGCAAGCAGAACAAAGGTATATCTTTTGGTCTAATCGTTGAAACATGTTTAGCGGTGTTTGATAACGATATTTGTCGTGGTACCGTTTCAAATTAATTACCGAACCCCCTAACTACACTAATATAGCATAGTGGATGGCCCGGATCGTTTCCCAATGAGTGTAATCGATAGAATTGTAAACTTAGGATTACTAATTATTGCTTGGGTTTTCTATTGAAGATTAGGGGTTTTGGATTTTAAAAGACTAATCCTACCAACGAAAGACAATGCAAGGAAATTAATCTCTAATCTAACTAAACTACGAGTGCGTTGAAATTAAAAGAAACTTAAACTAAACATTCAAACAAGAAAGTACAAGAACATGGAAGATAAATGTAAAGCAAAGTATGGAATTAAATCTAACTTAACTAACTGCAACCTAATTACTAAAGAGACATTTAATCAAACATCAAAGAGGCATGAGACAAATTAAACAAAGTGCGTGCAAATAACATGGAAGATATTCGATGACAAACATTCAGTACAAAATAAAAGTGAAAAGCATTCAACACATCAATGAATTTAACAATGGGCTGTCCGAAATCTGAAATTTCTGAAATGGTGGTCGCAAGCTATAATAGGAGCTGCTGGAGGCTGAAATAGAGCTGACCGGAAGCTGGAAAAAACTCTGCCCGAGAAGATGATGGTTGACCGGAGCTGTGATGGGGGAAGAAGATCACCCAACTGAAGAGAAGGGGTATCACCTTCTCCTCTTCAGCCGCCGGTGATGAGATGGAATGGCTGGACGACAGTAGGTTGTCGCGGGTCGAAGAACAGGGCTGATTGGCGGAGCAGAGAAGCTGGAAATTGCCGTCGGAGGTGTGGAGCAAGGCTGCCCGAGGGAGAAGTGAAGCTGGTGATCGGAATGCCACCGCCGGCCTTGGTGGAAGAGATGAGTGGCCGGCGGTGCTTGGAGGTGAAACGGCGGTGGAGCTCGGTGAGGAAGAAGCTGCGTCGATGTCAAGAAAACCGGCCAGGCCAACAAGCTGTAATCTCATCCTAATTAAAACCCAAACCTAGATCTCATCCAACGACCCAGAATGCTCTGATCTAGAATGGACAGATCTGATCAATTTGAATGGACGATCACGATCAAACCGATCCGGATGAAAGGCTAGGATGTCTAGATCTGAATGTATGGACCGGATCTCTCTAGATCTGAATGGATGGCTCATAATTAATCAGATCTCATTGGACGGTGAGGATCGATCAGATCTCTTCCTTAGATCAGATTACTTCAGATCTGCATCAACGGTTCAGATTGTTTCTGCTTGATCTCCCTCTTTTGGTCTTGAAATCAAGCCCAACTTGCTTTGACTTGACTCGAATCATGGTTCCTTTTAATTTCCTACAAAATCACATTCATAATATGAGAAATAATATCGTATTTGTAAGAAAATTACAATTAAGTTCAAAATAAATCCAACTCATAAACTATGTTAATAATCAACAATTAATCACATGAAAGAGTAAAATGTATCAAATCTAGGAACAAAAATAATGTACTAAAATGTTGTTATCAAATTCCCCCATACTTATTCTTGCGTGTCCCGAGCAAGTAAAAAAACTAAAAAAAATATATCCAAAAACATATTCCTATCATCCCCTAACAATACCTTGAAAATAGTAAAACATAATTACTTAGGATCATCAAGTTTTAAGAATCTAGGCACTCATATTCCACTTCCTACACAAGTCAATAAGCAAGGTAATTTCAATCAACTTGAATAGATTAAGCATGATAGAACCTCACAAGGTATATATATGCACTGATACACACATAACAAATGTGGAACTAAAGCTCACTCAAAACAGCTTATGATATTGCACTACCATATGCTTGCTAATCTTCTACTTCTCCATTACTATGAACGTAAGCACACATAAATCAAGAGGACTTATCAAAAGTAGTGATGAAGCCAATATGAATTCCAAAGAACAAGAAAGATAGGCAACACAGAAGACTAAAAGAACATGAGAGCATTGGAGTATTCACATGATGACTACAACAAAATATAAGAAAGAAATCACTCAAACACATCCAACACTCAACTTCCTTGTACCATTTTCAATGTAATACACAAATTAAATATTCACACATCTCCAAAAATATCTACGCTCAACAACTCTCAATTCGAGAATGCTTCCACGTGACAAAGTCAAACAGATAGGAATAACATCCTCAAAAACTCAATATCACTAATATGAGAATTTTGAAACCATGAGAGTGCTTATTTTTATTCATCAATCACATATCATGCAAAGAAAAATACAACATTTGTTTGTTTTTTTTTCTTGTTGTTGTTTTTTTTTCTTCTTCTTTTTTTTTTCTCTTTTTTTTTTCTTCAACATTTTTTTCGTGTTTTTTTTTCTTTTTATTTTGGAATCAAACAAAGATACATGATTGTGATGATGATAAATTTGGACTCCCATGTTTCAACCTGTGAAAATCTCCTCTCAACAAAAAAATAAATTCAAAAGAATGTAACAATATATTTTATCCTTTTTTTTCACATATAATACTCTCCCCCACACTTAAACTTGTCCGTCCCAGACAATGTACTCATCATGTAATCCCCAAAAACTCTCATCATATGATAAGGAAAGGAAAAACAACAAAGATATGAAAGTGACAATATAATGACAATGAGAAGATATATCAAGGAAGCTACAATGTCATGCAAGTATCAGGTGGAATGTATGAAGAGTAACAATAACAAAGAAAAGGGGAGAAAATACAAGAGAAATTGCCTCCATCATATTTATGCAACTCGTATTATTGTAATTTCAAAAAGAATCAAAGCAAGTTCTAGAGTGTCAAGTATCACAAGTGTTATCACACACAAGAGGATAAAGGATAGACATGACAATAAACCTCACTAGGTGAATAAAAATATCAAGCTTAATCTATCAAGATAGAGTCCATCACCATAACAAATGACTAAATGCAAGTAATGTACTTAATCATACCAATGAATCCAAAACTCGATAGTCAAACTTAATTATGTTTTACAATTTTTAAAGCACTACGAAAGGATGTGTAAGGAATTATTGAAACCACTATGACAAAGTAAATAAAACCAATGTGAAGTAAAAGAACAAAACAATAATGTAACAACACAAATAGAAAGGTAAAGAAAGATAAAAGCAAGAAAAGAAAGGAACGAACTCCCCTGAATTCCTGGCGGTTGAAGATGATTGAAAGTAGTAGCGGTGAGGAGTGGAGTAAAAGTCCTTCCCGGTGGTTGAAGCCGGTTCAGAAGTAAAATCCACGCCGGAGGTGGAATGGATCGAGAGAAAGCGAACACCTCCATGATGTGATTAGAATTGTCCTGTGCTACTCCCTCTAATATGATCGCCTTCTTATATGTCTTTTCTGGAGGTCGGAGGCGATTCATCAGAAGTTTCCAACTTGGGGGTTGGATTATTGAATTTTCTGTCAGGGCCTTCATCAGTAGAGGTGTTGGAGGCTCTGGCTGTGATGGAAGTGTCCAGTCTGGGAGACTCCAGCTATCCACCACTTCCATGGAAGTCAGCTCATCATAATTGCTTGCCGCCACTGTCTCATTTATCTTCTGGTCTGATTGGCAAGTCTGGGCACTGGTATCTGGCAACACAAGGAGTACAACCTCATCTGCACTTTCCTCTTCAACAGCATCAGAAAAAGAAACAACATCAATATTCTTATCAGCATCCGAGACATCAACAATTGCATCATCATGATATAAATCAGCAGAGGAGTCCTGTAGAGCTGTAGAAGTAGAAACAAGTGTATCGTCAACTCTGCAATCCATCTCCTCAAGCACATCACTTCCATCAGAAATGATCTCTGAGGAAAACTTGAAGGAATCTTGTGCTTGCATTTGGTTGATAGATGATGCCATTTGATTTAACTGAGTCTGCAAGTTTTGTAACCTTTGTTGTTGTTGCTGATAACTATCGTTCATTTGTTGTTGATATTGATGTAGAATTGATGCTAGTTTTTCTAGTGTCTTTGTATTTTCTTGACTGGGAGCAGGGGTTTCTTCACAGTGACTTGATTGATCTCCCCAACTAGGCATGTAAGTATCAATAGATGGTGGGGGTAGATAGCACTGAGACTGCTCAGGGGTGCACTGTTGTGTGTGTCCATATCTCAAATCTAAATTGTAAGCATGTGTACCAGAAAATGAATTATACCTGTCCTACTGATATGACTGATGATACTGAGGCATAGGTTGATTATACTGAGATTGGTACTGGAGATGTTGATAGTCAGATTGATAATACTGAGAATATGCATCTGTATTACTCCTACCATAATATCCAGTGCTTGGATAATGAATGTCACTAAAGTCTCCAAATGGCTAATAATATGGATCCATGCTTGCTACAAAAGAAATTTTCCTGTTCTTGTCCTGAAACACTAGCGAATAAAATCAAAAGATACAGGAAACATGCAAAATAGAACGCATGGATATACAAGACATAAAAGAATTAAGCCCTCAACAAAAGTTTTGAATTTTGAATTTTTTTTTTTAGAAAAATAAACAAACAATCCTAAATCTACTAAGCATCATTACACTCCCTGGCAACGGCGCCAAATTTTGATAACGATATTTGTCGTGGTACAGTTTCAAATTAATTACCGAACCCCCAAACTACACTAATATAGCATAGTGGATGGTTCGGATCGTTTCCCAACGAGTGTAATCGATAGAATAGTAAACTTAGGATTACTAATTATTGCTTGGGTTTTCTATTGAAGATTGGGGGTTTTGGATTTTAAAAGACTAATCCTACCAACGAAAGACAATGCAAGGAAATTAAGCTCTAATCTAACTAAACTACGAGTGCATTGAAATTAAAAGAAACTTAAACTAAACATTCAAGCAAGAAAGTACAAGAACATGGAAGATAAATGTAAAGCAAAGTATGGAATTAAATCTAACTTAACTAACTGCAACCTAATTACTAAAGAGACATTTAATCAAACATCAAGGAGGCATGAAACAAATTAAACAAAGTGTGTGCAAATAACATGGAAGATATTCGATGACAAACATTCAGTACAAAATAAAAGTGAAAAGCATTCAACACATCAATGAATCTAACAATGGGCTGTCCGAAATCTGAAATTTCTGAAATGGTGGTACAGTGTAATAGGGGCTCTGGAGGCTGAAATAAGTGTTGGAAGTGGAAAAACTCTACCAGAAGAAGATGATGGATGGCAGGATCTGTGATGGGGAAGAAGATCCTGTTGAAGAGAAGGGGTATCACCTTCTCCTCTTCAGCCGCCGGTGATGAGATGGAATGGCTGGACGATAGTAGGTTGTCGCGGTTCGAAGAACAGGGCTGATTGGCGGAGCAGAGAAGCTGGAAATTGCCGTTGGAGGTGTGGAGCAAGGTTGCCGGAGGGAGAAGTGAAGCTGGTGATCGGAATGCCACCGCCGGCCTTGGTGGAATAGATGAGTGGCCGGCGGTGTTTGGAGGTGAAACGACAGTGGAGCTCGGTGAGGAAGAAGCTGCGTCGATGTCAAGAAAATCGGCCAGGCCAACAAGCTGTAATCTCATCCTAATTAAAACCCAAACCTAGATCTCATCCAATGGCCTAGAATGTTCTGATATAGAATGGACAGATCTGATCAATTTGAATGGACGATCATGATCAAACCGATCCGGATGAAAGGCTAGGATGTCTAGATCTAAATGTATGGACCAGATCTCTCTAGATCTGAATGGATGGATCAAAATTAATCAGATCTCATTGGATGGTGAGGATCGATCAGATCTCTTCCTTAGATCAGATTACTTCAGATCTGCATCAACGGTTCAGATTGTTTTTGCTTGATCTCCCTCTTTTGGTCTTGAAATCAAGCCCAACTTGCTTTGACTTGACTCGAATCATGGCTCCTTTTAATTTCCTACAAAATCACATTCATAATATGAGAAATAATATTGTATTTGTAGGAAAATTACAATTAAGTTCAAAATAAATCCAACTCATAAACTATGTTAATAATCAACAATTAATCACATGAAAGAGTAAAATGTATCAAATCTAGGAACAAAAATAATGTACTAAAATGTTGTTATCAGTGTTATCTACCGGTACCTAGTGTGTAGATACGGGAGCCACTGATCATGTCTGCAATACTTTGTAGGGGTTCCAGGAAACCAGACGACTGGCTGAGGGAGAGATTATCATATACTTGGGCGATTCCACGAAGGTGGTGGCTATTGCAGTGGGAGACGTTTATTTATCTTTTGAGAAAAATAAAGTTTTGGTTCTTAAGAATTGCCTTTATGTACCTTTATTTAGAAAGAATTTAATTTCAATTTTTAAATTGTTTATGGATGGATATTCTATTTCTTTTAATGACAGAGTTATTATAAAAAGGAATAGGGAGATTATCTGTTCGGGTGCATTGATAGAAAATTTATACACACTTGAACCAAAAGCTCCCACGATGCAAATAGAAGTTAATAACTCATCTTCTAATTCAAATAAGAGAAAAGAACCTTCGAAGATGAACCAAACATATCTTTGGCATCTTAGGCTTGATCATATTAACCTAAGTAGAATTCAAAGGTTGATAGCTGATGGACCTCTGGGTTCATTAGTGGTGGAAGATTTCCCAACCTGTGAATCTTGCTTGGAGGGTAAAATGACCAAGAGACCTTTTAAGGCCAAGGGGTATAGAACCAAAGATGTGTTAGAATAGGTTCATTCTGATTTGTGTGGTCCTATGTCTATCTAGGCTAGAGGTGGTTTTGAGTATTTCGTCTCTTTTATAGATGTTTATTCGAGATATGGATACATTTACTTGTTGCGCTGCAAGTCTGAATGCTTTGACAAGTTCAAAGAATTCAAGGTTGATGTGGAGAAACGTCAAGGTAAAAGTATCAAGACACTACGATCTGATCGTGGTGGTGAGTACCTCTTGGGAGAGTTTAGGAATTACTTATCAGAGGCTGGGATTCAATCCCAATTGTCTGCACTTGGCACACCACAGCAGAATGGTGTAGCAGAGCGAAGGAATAGGACTCTTATGGAGATGGTTAGATCAATGATGAGTTATTCTGAGTTACCAGATTCGTTCTGGGGATATGCTCTAGATACGACAATGTATATTATGAACTTGGTCCCATCTAAATCAGTGCCTTCTACTCCCACAGAATTGTGGACTGGGCGAAAGCCTAGTCTAAGACATATTCGGATTTGGGGGAGTCCAACACATGCGTTGAAGGCGGATACTGGTAAGTTGGAACCTCATACAGAAGTACGCATGCTCGTTAGCTATCCTAGGGGAACCTCGTATAGTCCTTGAGATCAGAAGGTGATCGTTAGCACGAACGCTAGATTTCTAGAGGAAGACTATGTGATGAACTACAAGCCCATGAGTTAGATTGTTCTGAAGGAATTAAAAGGGGAAGTCGCTTCTTCAGTACCACCGGTACAAGAGGATATACCACAAGTCACTGCACCGCGTGCCACAGAGGATACACAGGTGATACCTCGTTGTAGTGGGAGGGTTGTTAGACAGCCTGATAGATTCATGTTCTTGGGAGAATCTTCTGATTTGGTCCCTGGCAAACAAGAACCTGATCCCTAGAAATATGACGAGGCAATCCATGAAAAAGATGCGGTATCATGGCAAAGTTCAATGAATGCTGAGATTGAATCTATGGATTCAAATCAGGTCTGGGAGCTAGTAGAACCACCCGATGGAGTAAAAACCATTGGTTGCAAGTGGATCTACAAAAGAAAGAGAGGAATAGACGGGAAGGTTGAGACCTTCAAAGTGAGGCTTGTTGCGAAGGGGTATACTCAGAAAGAGGGTATCGATTATGAGGAGACCTTTTTGCCGGTGGCCATGCTTAAGTCTATCCGGATTCTCTTATGCATTGCAGCTCATATGGATTATGAGGTGTGGCAGATGAATGTCAAGAAAACTTTCCTTAATGGAAGTCTTGAGGAAAACATCTATATGAAGAAACCAGAAGGATTCATTGCGAAGCGCAAAGAGCATCTTGTATGTAAGCTTAATCGGTCCATTTATAGATTGAAGCAAGCTTCGAGGTCTTGGAACATCCACTTTGATGAGGTAATCCAGTCTTATGGATTTATTCAAAGTCCGGATGAGTCTTGTGTATACAAGAGATATGACGGAAATGTAGTGGTATTTCTTATACTATACGTAGATGATGTTTTTTTAATTGGCAACAATGTCAAGGTGTTATTGGATGTAAGGGTATGGTTGTCCAAACAGTTTGATATGAAGGGCTTGAGAGAAGTGGGACACATCCTTGGTATCAAGGTTATAAGGGATCATAGGAAAAGGATATTGTGCTTATCTCAAGCTTTATACATAGACACTATTATGGATCGTTTTAGCATGGAAAACTCCAAGAAAGGTTTTCTACCTTTCAGGCATGGAGTTCCTTTATCTAAGGAGATGTGTCCTAGAACATCTGAGGAGATAGAGGAGATGAAGGCGGTTCCTTATGCTTCGGCGGTAGGAAGCCTCATGTATGCTCTGCTATGTACGAGACCAGATATCTACTTTATCGTGGGCATGGTCAACAGATATCAGAGTAATCCAGGACAGGGACATTGGACTGCGGTAAAGCATATATTGAAGTACTTGAGAAGGACTAGGATTATATGCTAGTTTACTAGGCAAACCAATTACTTCCTGTGGGTTATACGGATTCCAACTTCCAATCAGATAGGGATAACAGTAAGTCTACCTCAGGTTTTGTGTTTACTTTGGGAGGTGGAGCCATTGTATGGAGGAGTGTCAAGCAGAAATGCATGGCGAACTCTACCATGGAAGCTGAGTATGTGGCGGCCAAAGAAGCTATGTGGCTCAGGAACTTCCTGATGGACTTGGATGTGATTCTTGGTTTGCCCAGAACTATCACAATTTATTGTGATAATAGTGGTGCAGTTGCAAACTCGAAGGAACCACGAGCCTATAAGGCAAGTAAACACATAGAGCGCAAGTACCACCTGATACGAGAAATCATAAAGAGAGGAGAAGTTGTTGGGGTAAAGATTTCATCGAAGTATAACTTGGCAGATCCTTTCACTAAGGCCTTTCCTGCGAGAGCTTTTGATAGACATGTGGAGGGAATGGGAATCATATGTATGGCAGTTTTAGGACAGCATAGTCTTTAAGTATAACTAGGAGATTGTTGGGATGTATACTGAAAAGTCTATCTTTTGTATGAACATCTTTATTTTGAAATAAGAATCACATGATCATTGTTTGCATATTTATGGTTATGCATATTGTCTAATACATTACATTGTAGATAACATGGTGTGTGGTGTCACACAGGAGATCATGTTATCGACTCCTTGTAAAGTATAAGTAAAGGCTTACAACCGAGATGACTTTGGACAAATCATTGGTTTGGTTGTAGTGTGATTTGGTATTGGTTTGTCTTGACCATAGAATCACACTAGTACACTTTGTGTGTATTGAGCATGACCAACTTAGAGGTGATTCGATTTATTGTTGACTACATAATCGAATCAGACCTCAGATATTATATTGTACATGCTCTTAATCCCGATATAATAACGGGCACATATACTTAGTATTCATTTCTTTGATTTACCAATGGGCGAGATTTATAGATTAAATCGATAGGCTCGGTAAGTTGGGAAATGATATTATTTATATGGTGTACCGTTGATTATTGGAGGAAACCCTGTCCTATATATTAGGATGATGATGTCCCCTTGAGGAGCTCTTAAGGTTCATCATGTAAACCCTGCAGGTGGACTTGATCCGACATGATGATAAGGATGAGTGGTACTACTCTTGGAGTTAGATGTTGATTAATTAATGGTCAGTAAATTAATTAATCGACGGACATTCGAGATCTTAAACACGGGGAGAAAATGTACATATAATATATGAAGCCCATATTACCTTATGGGGGTTTGTGAGGTAGATCAATGATAATCCTTTAGTGGATTGGATTATCATTAATGGATTGAACTTTATGTGGGCTTGATCCATTGGGTGGCCAAGATCCAACTCCTCCTCATGGTCCCTATTGTAGCCTATTAATACCTCATGAAGCCTAGATCCAATGGATGAAAACAAAACTCTAGAACCAATGGTAGAGATTGAATCTCTAGATCCGACGGTTGAGATTAATTCTCGAGATCCGACGTTTGAGATTAAATCCCTAGAACCAATGGTGGAGATTGAAACAAGGCTTATCCCTAACTCTATAAAAGGAGACAACGGGGGTGGGCGGCAAACACAATTGAAGAGGGATTAGGGTTGGGCGGCAAGGAGCTTAAAGGCTAGGGTTTTGGAATTTGCTTTGGGCGGCCACAAATAAGGAATTTATTTCCTTCTTCTTCTTCTTCCATTAGGTGGCCGGCGCCCATCTCTTTCTCCTCTCCCCTTGTCGGCGTCCAAACCTCCTCCTTCCCTTCTCCTTGGCTGGTGGAAACAAGGCTTAGGGTCTTCCCTTGGACCTCTTTGCCGACATCCATCTTCTTCACCTAATCCTTCTTGGCCGGTAGCAAGCACCAAGCTTGGAGCTTGGTGGTTGTTTGAAAGAAGGAGAGTTTTGTTTCTATTCTTCCTCTTGTTCGGAGTGAGCAAGGAAGGAAGATTGGTGATCTAGGAGCTTCGACTTTTGGTAGATCGTCGCCCACACGATGTCCAAAAGGAGGAAGGGCATACGATAGAAGATCGAGAGGTATAATACTTGTCTATTTTCTTATGTAACATGTTTATGATTGTTTTCAATTATATATGCATGATATATTCTGTTTTGTGGCTAATATAACTTGGACCCCGAACATAAACACAAAAGCCGGCAATCCGTACATCGTCTATTCCGCAGCTATTCGTAGAATAGAGGTTGGTTGCTTGAACAACAAGTTTGTTGAAGTGACTACTCTAATCGAATAGAACGACGATGAAACGGTTGCTTGGGTAATCCCTCTTGTGAAGGATAATTTTTTTTTATCCGGGGACGTAGAAGGGATCACCATGAACAAGCGACCCAGTTGAAGTGGGAAGCGAAGTTCTCCACCTTCAAGTGATATCAGAGCTTCGGTTCTGGGCAAAACCCTTCACCGCTGATCATGTCTGCAATATTTTGCAGGGGTTCTAGGAAACCCAACGACTAGCTGAGGGGAGATTACCATTTACTTTGGCAATGCCACTAAGGTGGATTAGATGGGATATGTCTATTTGTCTTTTGAGAAAAATAAAGTTTTGGTTCTTAAGAATTGCCTTTATATACCTTTATTTAGAAAGAATTTTATTTCAGTTTCTAAATTGATGGATAATCTATTTCTTTTAATGATAGAGTTGTTCTAAAAAGGAATAGGGAGATTATCTGTTCTGGTACATTGATAGGAAATTTATATACACTAGAACCAAAATCTCCCACGATGCAAATAGAAGTTAATAACTCATCTTCTAATTCCAATAAGAGAAAAGAACCTTTGTAGATGAACCAAACATATCTTTGGCATCTTAGGCTTGGTCATATTAACCTAAGCAGAATTCAAAGGTTGATAGCTGATGGACCTTTGGGTTCATTAGTGGTGGAAGATTTCCCAACCTACGAATCTTGCTTGGAGGGTAAAATGACCAAGAGGCTTTTTAATGCCAAGGGGTATAGAGCCAAAGATGTGTTAGAATTGGTTCATTCTGATTTGTGTGGTCCTATGTCAATCCAGGCTGAAGGTGGTTTTGAGTATTTCATCTTTTTCATAGACGATTATTCTAGATATTGATACATTTACTTGATGCGCTGCAAGTCTGAATGCTTTGACAAGTTTAAAGAATTCAAGGCTGATGTGGAGAAACGTCAAGGTAAAAGTATCAAGACACTATGATTTGATTGTGGTGTTGAGTACCTCTTGGAAGAGTTTAGGAATTACTTATCAGAGGCTAGGATTCAATCCCAATTGTCTGCACCTGGCACACCCCAGCAGAATGGTGTAGTAGAGCGAAGGAATAGGACTCTTATGGAGATGGTTAGATGGATGATGAGTTATTCTGAGTTGCCAGATTCGTTCTGGGGATATGCTCTAGACACGACAGTGTACATTTTGAACTTGGTTCCATCTAAATCTGTGCCTTCTACTCCCACTGAATTGTGGATTGGGAGAAAGCCTAGTCTAAGACATATTCAGATTTGAGGGAGTCCAGTACATGTGCTGAAGGCAGATGCTGGTAAGTTAGAACCTCGTCCAGAAGTGCGCATGTTCGTTGGCTATCCTAGAGGAACGAAAGGTGTTTTATTTTATAGTCCTATAGATTTGATGGTGATCCTTAGCACGAACGCCAGATTTCTAGAGGAAGACCATGTGATGAACCACAAGCCCATTAGTAAGATTGTTCTGGAGGAATTGAAAGGGGAAGTCACTTCTTCAGTACCATCGGTACAAGAGGATATACCACAAGTCACTGCACCGCGTGTCATAGAGGATACACAGGTGATACCTCGTCATAGTGGGAGGGTTGTGAGACAGCCTGATAGATTCATGTTCTTGGGAGAATCTTCTGATTTGATCCCTGGCGAACATGAACCTGATCCCTGGACATATGACGAGGCAATCCAAGATAAAGATGTAGTATCTTGGCAAAGTACAATGAATGCTGAGATTGAATCTATGGATTCAAATCAGGTCTGGGAGCTAGTATAACCACCCGATAGTGTAAAAACCATTGGATGCAAGTGGATCTACAAAAGAAAGAGAGGAATAGACGGGAAGGTTGAGACCTTCAAAGCGAGGCTTGTTGCGAAGGGGTACACTTAGAAAAAGGGTATCGATTATGTGGAAACCTTTTCGCCGGTGGCCATGCTTAAGTCTATCCGAATTCTCTTATGCATTGTAGCTCATATGGATTATGAGGTGTGGCAGATGGATGTCAAGACAACTTTCCTTAATGGAAGTCTTGAGGAAAACATCTATATGAAGCAACTAGAGGGATTCATTGCAAAGGGCAAAGAGCATCTTGTGTGTAAGCTTAATCGGTCCATTTATTGATTGAAGCAAGCTTTGAGGTCTTGGAACATCTGCTTTGATGAGGTAATCCAGTCTTATGGAATTATTCAAAGTTCAGATGAGTCTTGTGTATACAAGAGATGTGATAGAAATGTAGTGGTATTTCTTGTACTATACGTAGATGACATTTTGTTAATTGGCAACAATGTCAAGGTGTTATCGGACGTAAGGGTATGGTTGTCCAAACAGTTTGATATGAAGGACTTGGGAGAAGTGGGACACATCCTTGGGATCACGGTTATAAGGGATCACAAGAAAAGGATGTTGTGCTTATCTCAAGCTTCATGCATAGACACCATTATGGATTGTTTTAGCATGCAGAACTCCAAGAAGGGTTTTCTACCTTTCAGGCATGGAGTTCCTTTATCTAAGGAGATGTGTCCTAGAACGTCTGAGGAGATAGAGGAGATGAAGGCAGTTCCTTATGCTTCGACAGTAGGAAGCCTCATGTATGCGATGCTTTGTACGAGACCAGATATCTGCTTTGCCATGGGCATGGTCAGCAGATATCAGAGTAATCCAGAATAGGGACATTGGACTGCGGTAAAGCATATATTGAAGTACCTGAGAAGGACTAGGGATTATATGCTAGTTTACCAAGCAGACCAATTACTCCCTGTGGGTTACACGGATTCCGACTTCTAATCAGATAGGGATAACAGTAAGTCTACCTCAGGTTTTGTGTTTACTTTGGGAGGTGGAGCCATTGTATGGAGGAGTGTCAAGCAGAAATGCGTGGTGGACTCTACCATGGAAGCTGTGTTGGGTTTCCGTCACCGCGGCGAGTGTGTGTTCGAATATGTTTTGTAAACATGTGCACAACAGAAGGAATAAAATAATAAAACTAATTTATTACAACACACACATCACACGCATGCATAGTACAACATGTGTATACATAATCATAAATTAAAATTTTGCAATAAAAAGAAATTTATACTACGTATACCTGACGTATCACATGTAGCGGGAAAGGCATCAACCGGAACGATTCTCGCTAGAATCGTCTCTATCCGTATCCACACCGAGTATCTTCGGGATGACTTCACAAAGTCACGAGGCTCGTCTTCGTACGGGTTACTAGCCTCGTGTTGAAGACGATGTGATCGAGAGAAGATCACGATCCGAATCAAAATTCGGATCCAAAATGAGTCCTCAAAAACTCGCTTCTCCGGAGAGGTATTCGTCAACCATTTGACGAATCCTTCATCGTCCACCTATGAGGATTATCGGAGATCGAATCCCCGGCAAGGCTACCGTTGTCGGAGCTCCAAACGTCATCCAAAGGATACTCCGACGAGAAGGAAACAAGCTGTCCAGAAAACTGGACAGCTTTTGGTGGAGGAATAGGGGTCGGCCAAAAGGGAAGGTTGAAGCTCACCTTGTTGCCGAACCCAAAGGAGATCACTGGAGCTCCTCCGGCGGCAGCAGCTCGACGCCAGCAAGGGGAGAGGACGACAACTGTTGGACGCTTGCAAGGGAGTTGGGTGGTGGTGGGCGGCGGCAAGGAGAGTTGGCGCCGACGTCACAAGGAGAAGGACGGGGCGGCAACTTAGGGTTGCTTGGACTTTGGATTAGGGCTTAACAAAAACCCTTAAGCCCTATTTTATAGAGAACAAATTGTCTTAATGGTTATCGGATCATAACCAAATGTCCGCTAACCCGCTTCATTAATTTAAGTTAAAATAAACCAAACCATGATGGTTTATTTTAAGTTAAAACGAACCGAACCAACTTTGGTTCATTCGTTTAAAACAAACCAAACCCTTTGGTTTATTCTCCTCCATTGGATTAGAACCAAACCAATTTGGTTCATCCATCATGTCTTCATAAGACACGGCCCATCCACGCTTCCATTGCGACTGAAACGATTTCATGCTCGCTCCATGTTTGGTCCAACCAAACCTAGTTTCTCTCGGTCTGAGAATCTCATTCTCAAGCTCGTTTTAAATCCTTCGGATTATGCTCATTGTGCGTGTGACCAAATAGGTTCTCGATTTATGTTGGCCGTCTATAATTAACCATTAATTATAGAACGATCATGAGTGGCACCTAGTAGTACATCATGATCCCCAATTAACCAAAAAGATCAACGGTTGATCCAGAACTATTTCTGAAACCCTTCAGCAGCTCGAATGAATCGTACCCCATTCCCCTCAATCATCTTATACCCTCTTGGTTCAGGATATGGTCTATAGTGTCAGTCCCCACTAGGCTGACTACATCACACTTAGCCCAAGTATTATTTCCTCATCCTACGGATTCTAGTTACTGCACATGTATCGAAGAGTACCTTACTCTAAACATGTAATGCTTTGGCCAAAGACTTTAGTAACAATCCGACGAGAGGCTATGGGTATACATCTCCTCACAAGGAGTGGTGAATTCTTTATAGGCTATTCAAACACCTTCGATCACTTCGACTTATACCCAATCATCCCAGGTTCACATCTCCTTAGAGATGCTTGCTTAAGATGTCAAAGCATAAGTCTTTATGATCAAGATGACTTGAATACCGCAAGTCAAAGGAACATCGCACTTAAGCTGCAGTAAGAACTTCATTGACATATCTATATATGCAGAGAACCATATGAAGTCTTACGACTGGTCACTTCAATGAACTAGTTACCATAACTAGCATCCACGATTAACTCCGGATATCACAATGTCCCCAGCTAGTGAGAATCAACTGCTTGGATACACCAAGGAGTATACCTCGTGCTAGTCTCGACAGAATCAATGGTGTCCAAATCCATCAATTCTTCAACTAGGGATAATTTCGATATATCACAATTACACATGTAGAGATACTCACTAGTTGTGATCCAATCACAAATTCTCTCATGCTGTGAATCGTATCATGGACATTCAGTAAATGAGTTTAAGATCTAATCAAATACATGAAAACAAGTATACTCAAATAGTGAATCTTCATTTATCATATAAATGGTTTAAACATAAGGCGATTGCCTTAGGACATCTCTCATATATTACTAACAAACTCCCACTTGGCCTAATGCCAATCACTATGGTATCCAATACCATAAGCTCCAACATGACCCTCAAACTTACTTTGAGGTAATGACTTAGTCAAAGGATCCACTAAGTTCCTTTCAGTAGGGATTTTCTCGATTTGTATTTCCTTCCTACTGATTATCTCTCTGATCAGATGATAGCGGTGAAGCACATGTTTAGATCATTGATGAGACCACATCAAGTTCAGAGATGAACTTCTTGATCCAAATCGCTTCCTTTGATGCTTCCAAAGCAGCAATGTATTCTGCCTTAGTGGCAGAATCCGCTATAGTGTCAAGCATGGAACCTTTCCAACTTATTGTGCCTCCATTCCAGGTGAATACATACCCAGACTAAGACATGGAATCATCCTTGTTTGTCTGGAGCTGGCATCCGTATACCCACGTATCACCATGTACCCTTCTCCATATATTAGGAATGCATCCTTAGTTCTTCTTAAGTACTTAAGGATCGACTTAACAGTCACCCAATGATCCATTCCTGGATCAGACTAGTATCTGCTCGTGACACTCAGAGCATACGATACATCGGGCCTCGTACATAACATAGCATACATGATAGATCCTATTGCGGATGCATAGGGAATCTTACTCATGCAAATCCTCTCGTCTTCTGTGCGCGAACACATAGACTTCGAAAGGTGTATCCCATGCCTGATGGGTAGGAAACCTTTCTTGGATTCCGACATACTAAACCTCTTTAGCACTCGGTCTATATATGTAGACTGCGAAAGACTAAGAAACCATTTCGATCTATCTCTATAGATCTTAATCCCGAGGATGTAGGTTGCTTCTTCCAGGTCTTTCATGGAGAATGTCTTGGATAACCAAATCTTAACTGACTGTAAGACTGAAACATCGTCTCATATAAGTAATATGTCATAGACATACAATACTAGGAACACGACTGCACTCCCACTAACCTTCTTGTACACACAAGGTTCGTTTGGATTTTGTGAGAAATCAAACTTTTTGATTGTCTCATCAAAATGGATATTCCAGCTCCTGGATGCTTGCTTCAATCCATATATGGACCGTCGCAATTTGCATACATTGGTTTTATCAACCGATGTGAAACCCTCAGGCTGTATCATATACACGTCCTCGAGCAGGTTTCCATTAAGGAAAGCTATTTTCACATCCATCTGCCATATCTCATAATAATAATGAGCCGCTATGGCCAGGAGCATCCGAATGGATTTAAGCACAACTACAAGCGAATAGGTTTCGTCATAATCAACACCTTGTTTTTGACGATATCCTTTCGCCACTAATCTAGCCTTATAGGTAATCACATTACCATTCATGTCGGTTTTCTTCTTGAAAACCCACTTGCACCCTATAGGCTTGATGCCTTCAGGTGGGTCAACCAAGTTCCAAACTTGGTTTTCATACATGGAATTCATTTTCGACTTCATGGCATCAAGCCACTTAGCCCTTTCTGAACTTGTCAGAACTTCTTCATAACCGGTAGGCTCCTCATCATCAATGAGTAACACGTCATTCGATTCACTTACGAGAAATCTATATCTCTCAGGAATGTTGCGTGTTCTACCAGATCTACGAAGATGTGATGTTTCAATAGGTCCAGCCGATTGCTCATCACTATGAGTTATCGCCTATTGTGCTTCACCAGGTATCTCATCAATGTCTATTTGAGTCTCTCAAGCCTCCTCAAGCTCGACGACACTCCCACTGTTTTCTTGCAAGAGAAACTCTTTCTCTAGAAACACAACATGCCTTGAAACAAACACCTTTTGTTCCATAGGATGATAGAATTGGTAACCCCTTGTTTCCTTAGGGTATCCAATAAATAGACATTTATCAGACTTAGCATCCAATTTGTCTGATATAGTTTGCTTCACATAAGTAGGACAACCCCATATCTTCAAGTAAGATACATGAGGTTTCTTACTATTCTATATCTCATATGGAGTAGTAGAGACTACCTTGGTTGACATTCTGTTTAATAAGTAAACAGTATGCATAGCCCCAAAAGGACTTGGGAAGATTAGATGATTCATCATTGACTGACCATGTCCAACAAGGTCGATTCGCCTCTCGGATACACCATTATGTGGTGTATATGGCGGAGTCCATTGAGACAATATACCATTGTCTCTTAGATAATCAAGAAACTCTTGACTTAAGTATTCACCACCTCGATCCGATCGAAGTATTTTAATACTCTTGTCATGTTGTTTCTCTACTTCATTTTTGAATTCTTTGAACCTTTCAAAGGCTTCAGACTTGTGTTTCATCAAGAACACATACCCAAACCGTGAGTGATCATCGGTGAAGGTAATGAAGTAGCTATAGCCTCCTAAAGCTTGAGTTGACATAGGTCCACATACATCAGTATGTATTAGACCTAGCAACTCTCCCACTCGTTCACCTTTTCCTGTAAAAGGTAACTTAGTCATCTTGCCTTTTAAGCATGATTCACATGTATCGTATGAATCCAATTCAAACGATTCCAGAATTCCACAATATGTGTAATTCGGACATGCGTTTTTTGCTTGAATGGCCAAGACGACAATGTCACTTGTAGGAGTATAATTGATTATCCTTTCGAGCATGCTTGTTGCTCACTTTGATATTGAAAATGTCACTGGATACGTCCAACGTATAAATACCATTGCTTAAAGTTCTAATCCTATAAAGAACGCCATTCAAAGTTATATAACAACAATTGTTACTGAAAGTTAAATGGTACCCATTTCTATTCAAACAAGAAATAGAAATGATGTTCTTTATCAACGAAGGAACATAAAATCAATTGTCCAGTTCTAAGACATGTCTTGTAGGGAGTTTCAATAAATATGTTCTGATGGCAAGTGCAGCAACCTTTGCTCCATTCCCAACATATAAATTTGACTCTCCCTTGACAAGTCTTTTATTCCTTAGCCCATGTATGTCATTACATATATGTGAGCCACATCCAGTATCCAATACCCAAGTGTTTGAGGAAATAGAATGACAATCAATAACGGAGATATCTGAAGAAGATGGGGCATCCGATGCCTTATCCTTCTTCACGGACTCAAGATAAATCTTGCAATTTCTTCGCCAATGGCCCTCCTTGCCATAATGATGGAAAGTGCCCTTTTGAGTTGGTTCTGCCTTTTTAGCCCTTTTCTTCCCCTTCTTCTATTCCTTTGACTTCCTCTTAGAACCTTTCTTCGAGGAATCAACTAATAGCATCGTCCCCTGCTCATGCTTCTCGGAAGGCTCCACAGTCTTCAGCATGTTGAGCAGTACCACAGATGAACCCTCTTGCATCTTAGAGGTGAAGAGGAGCTTGGAGACTTCGAACCTTTCGAATCTCACTTACTCATCAAACAACTCATAAAGATGAAAGACTAAGGTATGAGCATCCATATGCTTATTCTGCTTCCACAGCTCGGGTACCATCGCGGCTAGCATTAAGCAACTCACTAGTTCAGAATCAATCACATGTTTTTGATAGGCCAACAATTGATCCGGAGTTGCATCGTCATTAGGATGGGCGGGAAGAGGCGGTTCGAGGACATTCGTAAGCTTTTCAACCTTGAGAACAATTCTCAAGTTTTTAAGCCAGTCCAAGAAGTTCGGCCTAGTCAATTTATTCGAATCCAAAATTGAACGCAAATTCAAAGACATCATGATCAATAAATTAACTTAGAAATACAAAACAAGCATATATGAGAAAATGATTTTAAAATGCATCAATATACATTCATAAATCTCATTCATTTTGTGAATTTCAAAAACCCCAAAATCACTTCGGGAGATCGTAGGTCCATCTCCGAATGGGCTGATATCCATCATAGATATGAACAACCTTGGAGAGAGTCCAACAAGCCATTCATAACTACGATGGTAGGTATCAAATATACCGATTGCATATCACGTATATGCAACTATCACAATGTGCTATCAACTAATTGAATGTTCACACATACATCGGGTTGTTAACACATTAACAAGTATACATCATATGTATAACACCCAACTTCACCTCCCTTTACATCGACCTTGGAGAGAGTCCAACAAGCCGATGCTCCAGGTTAAAGCCAACCCATTAATCGAGAAATAGTTTTAATATGGTTAGAGTCCATTCAACCAATTAGCCCGGCTTAGAGAGAGTCCAACAACCAAAGCTAACGATTGACCTCTGACTCTTACCATATTAGTATTAAACTATTCCAAGGTTTGAACATGTTCGGTTCGAGCCGGGCTTGGAGAGAATCCAACAACCCGAACAAGAAACGGAACTCTGGTTCTAACCATATTAATGGAAGGTGTAGGCTTTAATATTAAGTTAGGGTTTTGATGTCTCATCCTCTTTGCATGCAAATAACTATTATCTACATGACATGACATACATGACATACATCTACATGTCAAGACACGCATGACATAATGATATGCATCTAATGTAATTACATGACATACAATTATGTCATGTACAAAATTTCCATATATGTCATAACTAGTTAGGGAAATAAAATATGTTTAAGATTTTATTCTCCAAATCAAATCATGATTAAATTAGAAAACAAATTTCCAAATCTAATCACATATTTTATTTGTGGAAATAGTTGATTAAGGAAAGTCAATTTAGGAAACCAATTTCCTAAATCATCAAAACTACTTATAGAAATAAAATATTTAAAGATTTGATTACCCAAATCAAATCATGATTAAATTAGGAAACAAATTTCCAAAATCTAATCAAATATTTTATTTATGGAAAATATCAAATTCCATAAATACTTCCAACTTTCCAAAAGTAGAAGATTTCCATAAATACTTTTAGACTTTCCAAAATCGAAAAATTTCCATAAATACTTCTAACTTTCCAAAAGTAGAAAATTTCCAGAAATATCATTATGACTATCGCAAAACAATTTTACGATTATGTCGAAACACAACCTGGGCTCTAATACCACTGTTGGGTTTCCGGCACCGCGGCGAGTATGTGTTCGAACATGTTTCGTAAACATGTGTACATCGAAAAGAATAAAATAATAAAACTAATTTATTGCAACACACACATCACACACATGCATAGTACAACATGTGTAGACATAACCATAAATTCAAATTTTGCAATAAAAGAAAATTTATACTACGTATACCTGACGTATCACGTGTAGCGGGAAAGACATCAACCGGAACGATTCTCGCTAGAATCGTCTCTATCTGTATCCATGCCGAGTATCTTCGGGATAACTTCACAAAGTCATGAGCCTCGTCTTCATACGGGTTACTAGCCTCGTGTTGAAGACGATGTGATCGAGAGATGATCACGATCCGAATCAAAATTCGGATCCAAAATGAGTCCTCAAAAACTCGCTTCTCCGAAGAGGTATTCGTCAACCGTTTGATGAATCCTTCGTCCTCCACCTATGAGGATTATCGGAGATTGAATCCCCGACAAGGCTACCACTGTCGGAGCTCCAAACGTCGTCCAAATGATGCTACGACGAGAAGGAAACAAGCTGTCCAGAAAACTGGACAGCTTTTGGTGGAGGAATAGGAGTCGGCCAAAAGGGAAGGTTGAAGCTCACCTTGTTGCCGAACCCAAAGGAGATCACCGGAGCTCCTCCGGCAGCAGCTCGACGCCGGCAAGGGGAGAGGACGGCAGCCGCTGGATGCCGGCAAGGGAGCTTGGGTGGTGGTGGGCGGTGGCAAGGAGAGTTGGCGCCGACTTCACAAGGAGAAGGAGGGGGCGGCAACTTAGGGTTGCTTGGACTTTGGATTAGGGCTTAACAAAAACCCTTAAGCCCTATTTTATAGAGAATAAATTCTCTTAATGGTTATCGGATCATAACCAAAAGCCCACTAACCCACTCCATTAATTTAAGTTAAAATAAACCAAACCATGATGGTTTATTTTAAGTTAAAACGAACCGAACCCACTTTGGTTCATTGATTTAAAACAAACCAAACCCTTTGGTTTATTCTCCTCCATTGGATTAGAACCAAACCAATTTGGTTCATCCATCATGTCTTCATAAGACACGGCTCATCCACACTTCCATTGTGACTGAAACGATTTCATGCTCGCTCCATGTTTGATCCAACCAAACCTAGTTTCTCTCGGTCTGAGAATCTCATTCTCATGCTCGTTTTAAATCCTTCGGATTATGCTCGTTGTCCGTGTGACCAAATAGGTTCTCGATTTATGTTGGTCGTCTATAATTAACCATTAATTATAGAACAATCATGAGTGACACCTAGTAGTACATCATGATCCCCAATTAACCAAAAAGATCAACGGTTGATCTAGAACTACTTCTGAAACCCTTCAGCAGCTCAAATAAATCGTGCCCCATTCCCCTCACTCATCTTATACCCTCTTGGTTCAGGACATGGTCTATAGTTTTAGTCCCCACTAGGCTGACTACGTCACACCTAGCCCAAGTATCATTTCCTCATCCTACGGATTCTAGTTACTGCACATGTATCGAAGAGTACCTTATTCTAAACATGTAATGCTTTGGCCAAAGACTTTAGTAACAATCCGACGAGAGGTCATGGGTATACATCTCCTCGCAAGGAGTGGTGAATCCTTTATAGGCTATTCAAACACCTTCGATCACTTCGACTTATACCCAATCATCCCAGGTCCACATCTCCTTAGAGATGCTTGCTTAAGATGTCAAAGCATAAGTCTTTATGATCAAGATGACTTGAATACCGCAAGTCAAAGGAACATCACACTTAAGCTGCAGTAAGAACTTCATTGACATATCTATATATGCAAAAAACCATATGAAGTCTTACGGTTGGTCACTCCAATGAACTAGTTACCATAACTAGCATCCACGATTAACTCCAGACATCACAATGTCACTAGCTAGTGAGAATCAGCTACTTGGATACACCAAGAAGTATACCTCGTGCTAGTCTCGATAGAATCAATGGTGTCCAAATCCATCAATTCATCGACTAGGGATAATTCCGATACATCACAATTACACATGTAGAGATACTCACTAGTTGTGATCCAATCACAAATTCTCTCATGCTGTGAATCGTATCGTGGACATTCAGTAAATGAGTTTAAGATCTAATCAAATACATGAAAACATGTATACTCAAATAGTGAATCTTCATTTATCATATAAATGGTTCAAACATAAGGCGATTGCCTTAGGACATCTCTAATATATTACTAACAAGCTGAGTATGTGGCGGCCTCTAGTCAAAGAAGCTGTGTGGCTCAGGAACTTCCTAATGGACTTGGATGTGATTCCTGGTTTGCCCAGAACTATCACAATTTATTGTGATAATAGTGGTGCAGTTGTAAACTCAAAGGAACCACGAGGCCATAAGGCAAGTAAACACATAGAGCGCAAGTACCACCTGATACGAGAAATCGTAAAGAGAGGAGAAGTTGTTGTGGCCATGATTGCATCGGAGGATAACCTGGCAGATCCTTTCACTAAGGCCTTTCCGGCGAGAGCTTTTGATAGGCATGTGGAGGGAATGGGAATCAGATGTATGGTAGTTTGAGGACAGCATAGTCTTTTAGTATAAGTGGGAGATTGTTGGGATGTATACTGAAAAGTCTATCTTTTGTATGAACATATTTATTTTGAAATAGGAATCACATGATCATTGTTGGCATATTTATGGTTATGCATATTGTTTAATACATTATATTGTAGATAACATGGTGTGTGATGTCACATGGGAGATCATGTTATCGGTTCCTTGTAAAGTATGAGTATAGGCTCACAACCAAGATGGCTTTGGATAAACCATTGGTATGGTTGTAGTGTGAGTTAGTATTGGTTTGTCTTGACCATAAAATTATACTAGTGCACTTTGTGTGTATTGCGCAGGACCGACTTAGAGGTGATTCGATTTATTGCTGACTACATAATTGAATCGGACCTCAGATATTATATTGTACATGCTCTTAATCCCGATAAAATAATGGGCACATATACTTAGTATTCATTTCTTTGATTTACCAATGAGCGAGATTTATAGATTAAATTGATAAGTTCGGTATGTTGGTAAATGATATTCTCTATATGGTGTGTCATTGATTATAGGAGGAAACCATGTCCTATATATTAGGATGATGATGTCCCCTTGAGGAGCTCATAAGGTTCATCATGTAAACCCTACAGGTGGACTTGGTCCGGCATGATGATAAGGTTGATAGGTACTACTCATGGAGTTAGATGTTGATTAATTAATGGTCAGTAAATTAATTAATCGACGGACATTTGAGATCTTAAATACGGGGAGAAAAATGTACAAATAATATAAGGAGCCCATATTAACTTATGGGGGTTGGTGAGGTATATCAATGATAATCCTTTAGTGGATTGGATTATCATTAATGGATCGGACTTTATGTGGGCTTGATCCATTGGGTGGCCAAGATCCAACTCCTCCTCATGGTCCCTATTGTAGCCTATTAATACCTCATGAAGCCTAGATCCAATGGATGAAAACAAAACTCTAGATCTGAAGGTGGAGATTAAATCTCTAGATCCGACGATTGAGATTAAATCTCTAGATCCGACGGTTGAGATTAAATCTCTAGAACCGACGGTGGAGATTAAAACAAGGCTTAAGCCTAAACTCTATATAAAGGGTCTTAAGGTGGGTGGCAACTTGATGGCTTAGGAGATTAGGGTTTGCTTCCCTTGGGCGGCAAGGAATCCTAGTTGGGTTAGGATTGAGTTGGGCGGCTAGGGTTTGGGAGGTGGTGTGGGTGGCAACAAGAGGATAAGTTCCTTTCTTCTTCTTCCTAAGGTGTTGCCGGCACCTATCCTTCTTCCCTCTACTTTGGCCGGTGCTCAACCTATTCCTCTTTCCCTCTTCTTTGGCTGGCGGCGACTAGGAGAGCTAGGGTTAGGGTTTTGGGCGGCTACAAGGTGAAGGGTTGGTTTCCTTTCTCTTCTCCAAGTGTTGGCCGGCGCCCATCACCCTCATTGATTCTCCTTTGGCCGGTTCCCATACTCTATATTCTCTTCCTTGGCCGATGGCAACATCAAGTCTATTGACTTGGTGGCCGGTTCTAGATAGGAAGAAGAGTTTTGTTTTATGATCTTCCTTTGTTCGGAGTGAACAAGGAAAGGAAGATTGGTGATATAGGAGGCTTCGACTTTTGGAAGATCGTCGCCCACACGACGTCCAAAAGGAGGAAGGACATACAATAGAAGATCAAGAGGTATAAAAAGAGGTATAATCTGTTAGGGTAATCTCTTGCCGTAATATGGTTTTGATGGTGTAGCAAAGGGTTTAAGTTAGTTTGATATGTTGATTTGATATGTGCATTGAAGTCGTGCAGGACTTAGTAATTCGCACATGGAGCCATGGCGAGTTTCACATCTCATGACTCGTGCCTTGAGTCGGTGAAGGATAGCTTTGCGGAAGTCGTGCGCTTGGAGCATCCGAGGGACCGCCGGACGAGGAGCTTGGAGTGAAGCCGGAGGAAGTAGACTTCGAGGCAGGAGACGCGAAGGAGCATTGCAGAGTCGTGCGCCTGATGCTGCCGAGGGACGTGGCCGCGAACGAAGAGAACTTCGAAGGCGAGGGACTCCGAGGGATGAGAGTGAGCGATTGTAACCCGGGAAGGGTAGCTCTTAGGTTAAACTTGGCCATTTGTCGCTTCCGACTCGATGGTTCGATCGATCTGTTGATCGCACAAAGATGGGCAATGACCGATGGTTGATCGGTCCGACCGCTAAGGGACGGCAATGATCGATGTCATTGTGCACGGGCACAGAATGGAGTCGACCTCGTTGAGGACTCGACTGGTTGACATCATCGGCCGATCGATGGGTGCCATCAGATCGATGATGCGATCGCTGGATAGTATCCAACGGAAAGCGCACGTTATTGAAATGGTTACGAAGACGCCGATTGATGGGTGCCATCAGTCGACTGATCCTGTGTCAACGGGAAGAAACCCTCTTCCTCTATAAAAAGGAAAGGGTTGGGGCTTTGGGGGGATAATGCATATACTCTAATACTCTCCCAAAGTTCCCTAAAGCTTTCCATCCTCTTACCCAAGCTTATTTTCATTATATTTGTAAGAGGAGTGTTGTTGTAAAGAGGTTACCTCCACCTAGCTTTGTGCAAAGGAGAGATCTAGTGGATAGATTGCGGAGTGATTCACCGTGACTAATCGGACTGGATTAGCGGCGTAGCCGTGAACCACGCTACATCTCCGTGTTTGTATTGTCTTTGTTTTATTTCTATTTGCTTGTCTTAGTTTATTGCTTCGCTATGCTTAACGCTTATAGAGACGAGCAAAATACGACATCCAACGAACGAGGGCTATTCACCCCCCTCTAGCCGGCCAATCGATCTCCAACAAGTGGTATCAGAGCCAAGGAAAGCTTGTCGAGGACTAACCGCCACAACAAGCAATTTTCAAAATGGCCGACTCAAACATCCATCCACCGAAGTTCGATGGCGAATTCGCTTGGTGGAAGAAGCGAATGGAGGTATTCTTCGAAACCGACTTTGAAATTCTATTAATAATGGAAAACGGTTTCGAGTTGCCCAGGAACGAAAATGGGGAGCCATTGGAGAAATCTAGGTGGAGCAAGAGGCAAAGAGAAGAATACTTGGCAAATTCAAAGGCCAAGCACCACCTATACAATGTCCTCCCTCAACAAGAAGTCAATAGGATAGGAGAGTGTGCTAGCGCCAAGGAAATGTGGGAGAAACTAATAGAAATCCATGAAGGCACATCCGAGGCAAAGCTAGCAAGGAGAGACGTTCTTCGCTCCCAATTGTCCAATATCAAACTTGAAAAGGGAGAGAAGGTAAAATCCCTACACTCTAGATTTAAGGAAATTCTAACCGGTTTAACAAGTGTAGGTGAAAAGCTTTCCAACCGGGATATGGTAATGAAGGCCATAGATGCCTTTCCCCGGTCCTCAAGATGGAGTTCCATGGTGGACTCATTTTACATCTCCAAGAACCTAGAAGTGAGCACCTTGGAGGAATTCTTCTCAACAATGGAGCTCCACGAAACTAGGCTTGAAGGAATACAAGAAGAGCCTAGAATTCAACCCTCAAGAGGAGTAGCCTTGATGGCAAACAAGGGGAAGAAGAAGATGGAACTCCCCTCCTCCTCATCCGATGAAGCCTCTACCTCCTCCATGGATAGCACGGAAGAAGCCTACATGGTAAGGAAGGTAAGGCGTGCATTTAAGAATCTTAGATTTGATAAATCTCATAATAGGAATAGAAGACCAAGGGGGAAGGTCATATGATATAATTGCCAAGGAGAGGGACATATAAGGGATAATTGTCCCCTCCTAAACAAGAGCAAGGAAGAAAGAAAGAAGAAAGAAGAAAAGAAGAAGAAGAAGGGAAGTAAAAAGAAGGAAGAGGAGAAGAAGGCAAAAGGAAAAGGGAAGGCCATGGTACTCAAAGCCAAGACATGGGATGACCTTGCCTCTTCATCCTCATCCGAAGAAGAAGAGCACGTCTACTCCAACCTAGCACTAATGGCTCTTCATGACTCGGATTGCTCCTCCTCCTCAAATGAAGAATCAAGCACAAGTGGGGAGAGCTCAAATGAAGGGGGAGCTTCTACATCCTCCTCATCCGAAGAAGAAGAAGAGGATATGGAAACTATGGTAACGAATGCCTCTCCTAAGAAAATAGTTTCCATAATTTCTAGTTTAACTAAGGAGTTATTTGGCATGAAAAAGAAAAATAAAATCATGCTTAATCAAATTAAGGATTTAGAACAAAAACTAGAAAAAGCATGCTTAAATGATAATGTTTCTTCTTGCCATGATGATGCATGCTCACATGACTATATGCCTTTGGATGTTAATGATCCATGCATAGAGGAAAATAGGGCATTAAGGGAAAAGGTAGATTATTTAACCAAAGCCTTAGAGAAATTCACAATTGGCTCCAACACATTAAATATGATCATAGGGAGCCAAAGAGCAAGTTTTAACAAAAAAGGCCTACGATATAAGGAAAAGAAAAATGAAAAGGCCTACAAATGCCTAATAGCTAGGGGACAAGATAAAAAGAAAGTAATTGCTAGAAAATGGATCCCCAAGGAATATCTAGTGAACCCAATAGGAAAGAACTTATTTTGGGTTCCAAAATCCATCCTTAAGGGTTAGAATAACCCTAGGGTAGTCAACCACATGGACCTAGCCTATATCATATTTTGGTTGACTTAGGATGATGGGACAACATTTTTTAGATAGTGTTGGGTGATGATAACGTGCCCATAAATAGATAATATTGCTTAAATCATGATGATTAATGTAATTTCTATGTATGTGTGCAATCATGATTTATGATTTTGACATTTGGCACATTATCATGAGAAATAGGTTTAAATCATGCTTATCATAATATAATACCTAATGCATGATTATAATTTGATAAAAACATGTATTTCATGATCATAATGTGAAATTAATTCATATATGTCATTATGATCATGTAGGATATTAGGTTGATACTTAATCATGATAGAATTGCATGAATATATTGGTTAAGTATATACAAATACCCCCTAGGATGCATCTCACACTCACCATAGGTTACCTTGATTGAAAACTTAGCATGAGTGAGATGATAGGATGATACAAATGTTCACTAATGCCTATGGCATTTAGATGGTCATTTAAAGTATCAAAATAGCAATAATAGACCAATCATGGAGAAGGCTTATGTTTAATTCATAGACATATTGCCCAAAGATCATGGTTGGATATTTCATATGTTTTCAAAACAAATTCTTACTTTAAAATACATGTATTCATGTTTTGAAACAATTGGATGCAAAACTGGGTGTTAAAATGGATACTCTTATGATAAAAAACCTAGTAGTTTTTAAAGCTTTTGGATTTTTGGCAAATACGTGGAAATATAATGATTTTTCATGAAAACATATTTTTCACTGATAGATATACTTAAAAGAAATGTGTTCCCCACATTTCATGATTTTTTGAATTTTCTGGATTTTTTAATGCATTTCTAAAATTCGGTCTGAAAATTAGAAAATCCCGAAATTCACGTGCCAGTCGACTGGTATCTGAACCAGTCGACTGATGGCCTGAATATCAGACCAGTAAAGGTTGAATTCTGATTTTAAATCAACTTGTGGTATTTTCTTTCTATTAGACTTGATGCCATGTGTTTTTAACTTAGTGATAATCTTTTTGATGGTGTCAAAGGGGGAGAAAATATTATGTTTAAGTTAATTATAAAAGGGGGAGAAATTTACATAGAGAGTTTCATGGATTAAGGGGGAGTTGCATGTTGCTATATCATGATTATGTTTACATGCTTTCTTTCCTTTAAAATTTATATCAAATGTTTTTACCTAACTTAAACGGATTGCCACACATCAAAAAGGGGGAGATTGTTAGGGCAATCTCTTGCCGTAATATGGTTTTGATGGTGTAGCAAAGGGTTTAAGTTAGTTTGATATGTTGATTTGATATGTGCGTTGAAGTCGTGCAGGACTTAGTAATTCGCACATGGAGCCATGGCGAGTTTCACATCTCATGACTCGTGCCTTGAGTCGGTGAAGGATAGCTTTGCGGAAGCCGTGCGCTTGGAGCATCCGAGGGACCGCCGGACGAGGAGCTTGGAGTGAAGCCGGAGGAAGTAGACTTCGAGGCAAGAGACGCGAAGGAGCATTGCAGAGCCGTGCACGATCTTTGAGGGACGTGGCCGCGAACGAAGAGAACTTCGAAGGCGAGGGACTCCGAGGGATGAGAGTGAGCGATTGTAACCCGGGAAGGGTAGCTCTTAGGTGAAACTTGGCCATTTGGCCAAGTGTCGGATGAGTTTTCCCGACACCAGTCGACTGCCATGTCATGGCAGTCGACTGCTCTGAGTCGATGGTTCGATCGACTGGTCTAATGTGGCTGAATCAAGTTGATCAGTCGACTGCCAGCATGGGCAGTCGACTGATGTCACTGTGCACGGGCACAGAATGGAGTCGACCTCGTTGAGGACTCGACTGGTTGACATCAGTCGACTGATGGGTGCCATCAGTCGACTGATGCCAGTACCGTTGGATAGTATCCAACGTGGAAAGCGGCCGTTATTGGGCAACGGCTACAGCACCAGTCGACTGATCCTGTGTCAACGGGAAGAAACCCTCTTCCTCTATAAAAAGGAAAGGGTTGGGGCTTTGGGGGGATAATGCATATACTCTAATACTCTCCCAAAGTTCCCTAAAGTTTTCCATCCTCTTACCCAAGCTTATTTTCATTATATTTGTAAGAGGAGTGTTGTTGTAAAGAGGTTACCTCCACCTAGCTTTGTGCAAAGGAGAGATCTAGTGGATAGATTGCGGAGTGATTCACCGTGGACGAATCGGACCGTGGATTAGCGGCGTAGCCGTGAACCACGTTACATCTCCGTGTTTGTATTGTCTTTGTTTTATTTCTATTTGCTTGTCTTAGTTTATTGCTTCCGCTTGCGCTAACGTTTTCATAGACGAGCAAAATACGACATCCAACGAACGAGGGCTATTCACCCCCCTCTAGCCGGCCAATCGATCTCCAACATAATCTTGTTTATTTTGATTAGTGTTCTTTTGTATTATGTCTATAATTTTTTTTCAATTATATGCATGTTATATATTCTGTTTTGTGGCTAATATAACTTGAACCCCGAATATAAACACTAAATCCGACGATCCGTACATCGTCTATTCCGCGGCTATTCGTAGAATAGAGGTTGGTGGTTTGAACAACAAGTTTATTCAAGTGACTACTCTAATCGAATAGCACGACGATGAAATGGTTGCTTGGGTGATCTTTTTTGTCTAGGATTATTTTTTTTTAATCCGGGGACATCGATGGGATCGCCATGAACAAGCGACCGAGTTGAAGTGGGAAGCGAAGTTTCCTACCTTCAAGTGGTATCAGAGTTTCGGTTCCAAAGGAAAAAACCTTCAAGGTCTACAGTTGATCTAAAGGTTTTAAACACATTCATGTAGTTTTTTATTTACCTTCGCACGGATCCGTGGCTGACTTCCGGGGTTTCCGCAACGCAAAAAGCGGTTTTTGCGGCTCGGATAGTCCAACAGTGGTATCAGAGCCACGTGCAAAGCATGTATGTGTTTTAATTTCATAGTTTTTGTATTGGATATATAAATTAAAGATCTATAAGTTTCTTTAAGTTTCTATAAATTTTCTATTTTTATAGATTTTTGGGTATTTTCTCGAAGAGTCGAAGCAATAAGTGTTGGGACACTTGTAGGCTTCAACCACCGAGAAAAACTCTCTAGAATGGCAAAATCTCGCTTTAGGTTTTTGGGACAATGACTTAAGTCACTGTAAGATCAATATGGGACACTCTCAAAGTTCATTTTGCGAGTAGGGGTGCTGCCACTAACCTCGAAAGAGGCATTGTCCTGCGATCGCGCCCGGAAACCGTTTAGCGGGACCGTTACGGAGAGGTGACTCATAAAATTGAAAAAAAAATTGGAAAAATTATAGAAATTTTCTGTAAAATACATAATTTATAATTATGTATAATTATGTGATGGTCATGTCCCAAGAAGCCCAATATGATTGGATAAATATGTTGTAATTCATAATACGGCCTGTGCACCGTTTTTGTGGTTATGCATGTTGTATAGGGTATGCGACCTTCGTGTCGTACCTCTTCTTTAAAATTCTAGTTGTAAATAGTTTTAGACTCGAATATAACTCAAGTTTCATGTTTGTAATGTACAAAATGGAGCGGTGGAAGGTCCACTAGTAGACGGAGTTATGAGGAGGATGCCGACGACACATGGCGGTCAAAGGAGGTGCTTGGAGAAGCCTCTAACCCTAGGTTGACCGTCCGATCTTCTCATTGCCTTGAGAAGATCATAGTAGGGACATGACCTCATCACAATTAATTCATATATATATATATATATATATATATATATATATTTGTTTTGCTTGTATGTATGTGATGCATACTAGTAAATTTTGCTTGTATGTATATGATGCATGCTAGGATATTTTGCTTGTATGTATATGATGCATGCTAGTATATTGCTTGTATGTATGTGATGCATGCTAGTGTAGGATAATAAAAGCCTTGATGCATATATGATACACATTCATGATTAGATTATATCTTAATCGAATCAACTCAAAAATGCCTATCGAGTTTTGATACCCATCACTACCTCGATCATTTGTTGTTGTTGAATCTGCCAAAGCAGAGCAACACATATTATCTTGGTAGGGTGCAAAGGGACAATCTTGGTCCCACCTATCACGGCTTGGGTGAGAGTAAGGTCAATTAGATTGAGTAAAACTAGTTAGCTCAATTGGATCGAGTAGAACTATAGGCATATTCCAACAGAGGGAAAGATAGGATAAGATCGCATTTACACTAAATCTTGGGCGATTTAGCCAAAGCTAACTCAAGGTCTTTTGTAAATGTGGGTCTTGATCCTATAAACAAGAGTTGCATAGAGATGTAATCGGTAATGTGTTACCTACCGATCATACTAAGTCTTGGGTGATTTAGCCAAAGCTAACTCAAGGCGTAGTATGATGTGGATCTTGTCCCGCAAGAATTATAGCTAGTTTATATGAATCTAGTAATGTGGTTTGACCACATCCATAACTCGATTCTACAAAAGTCTTATAATTCAGTGGGAGCATCATTTGATTAAAGGCGTAATTAAATGATAAATGGAATATGATATTAATTTTCTGCATTGTGTATGTTGTAGATTACCATGTCGACAAACACAAACACTCTCTCCCTGCGTTCTGTCCTTGAGAAGGACAAGCTCAATGGAGCTAATTTCTTGGACTGGTACAGGAACCTGAGAATCATTCTCACCCAAGAAAGGAAATTGTACGTCCTGGAGCAGCCCATTCCGGAGGCACCTCCTGCCACTGCCTCACGAACTGACCGTGATGCTTACAAGAAGCATCAAGATGATGCATTAGACGTGTCATGTCTCATGCTCACTACCATGAACTCTGAGCTTCAGAAGTAACACGAGTTCATGAATGCTTATGATATGGTTGAACATCTTCGTCAACTGTATCAAGGACAAGCAAGGCACGAGAGATACGAGATCTCTAAGGCATTATTTCAGTCCAAGATGCATGATGGGACTCCCGTAGGTCCATATGTACTCAAGATGATTGGGTACATAGAAAACCTACAGAGGTTAGGATTCCCACTTAGCCAAGAGCTGGCCACTGTCTTGATCTTGCAATCTTTGCCACAAAGCTACAATCAATTTGTCATGAATTACAACATGAATGAAATTGATAAGCCACTGCCTGAGATGCTCAGCATGTTGATAACTGTTGAGCTCAACCTTAAGAAGGGAAAATCTGACTCCATTTTGATGGTGCAAAAGAAGAAAGGCAAGAGCAAGCCTAAAGGTAAGGGAAAGTCCCAAGCCAAGGGCAAAGGCATGGAACTAAAATCGAAAGGAGGGGTGGCCAAAGAAGGGACTTGCTTCCACTGTAAGGAAGCTGGACACTGGAAGCGTAACTGCAAAGCATACCTGGAAGATCTTAAGAAGA